>JAIOJX010000032.1:254424938-256924938 GCA_022376925.1 Tragulus kanchil
GATGAATTGGGAAATTAGGTTTGACATAAATACATTACCATACATAAAATAGCTAGCTAGCAGAATCTGCTGTGTAGCACAGAGAGCTCAGCTTGGTGCTCTGTGATGAACTAGAGGAATGGGGTGAGGTGGGGAGGGAGGGAGGGAGGGACCACAAGGGAAGGGATACATGTATACAGATAGCTCGTTCACTTCATTGTACAGCAGAAATGAACACAACTTGTAAAGCAATTATACACCAATTAAAAAACTTAAAAAAATAAAATAGGAGGTTATGACAGGGAAAATAAAGACCCCAGGAGGCCATAGGTGACTCCCAGTGGATGGCTTCTGAAACCCAGTTCAGAGGCTACAGCAGGTGGGATCATTTGGTAATTATGGCGACTGAAATTTCATAGCAGCTGCTTCTTCTCTGTTTAAAACAGTGCCTGGAGGTATTCTTCAGTTTAACTTTTGAGGTGTGAACTTGAGGGTGAAGGGAACTGAATTCTACTTTGACCGTCCTGTACCTTTGTCATCTTAGGGTGCTTCATTATTGAGGAAGAGAATAGAGGGCCTGTAAGTTGGAGCCGTGTGTGGAAATGTTTACAAGAGTGCAGAGAGCAAAGGGTGTTTGTTCTGGATAATAATCACAGTGGTTATAATGTAGGCCAAGTGGGTTAGTTCCTGACCAACATTATGAGTTTATTTTACCAGTAAACTTTTACTTCCCAGGGAAACACTAGAATTTCAGGGAGTAAATTTTTTGTGGATTTTGTTCATAATTTTTCTAACACAGCTGTCTACTTTCATCACAATGGGGCTCATTTCATGTCCTCTTTTGAAATGAGGCAGCATAGCCTCATGTCATGAACATGGGCTTTGGAGAAGATAGACGGGGGATGGAAACCTCTGGCCACTGCTTGGACAATTTATTTAAATTTTAGAGCCTTGATTTCACATCCTGTAAAATGGGAATGATAATGCTTACCTCACGGGCAAGAGAAGGACATTTTCATGTGTGGAATACACAACTAAATCAAGTTGATTCATTTTCAGAAAGACCTTTGAAAATCAATAAACAAAAAAATGGCATGAGTCCTTCTATGATTAAAGAGAGACAGACGGGTGGTCATGGGGTTGGGGGTAAGCAGGGGGTGGGATGAATTGGGAAATTAGGTTTGACATAAATACATTACCATACATAAAATAGCTAGCTAGCAGAATCTGCTGTGTAGCACAGAGAGCTCAGCTTGGTGCTCTGTGATGAACTAGAGGAATGGGGTGAGGTGGGGAGGGAGGGAGGGAGGGACCACAAGGGAAGGGATACATGTATACAGATAGCTCGTTCACTTCATTGTACAGCAGAAATGAACACAACTTGTAAAGCAATTATACACCAATTAAAAAACTTAAAAAAATAAAATAGGAGGTTATGACAGGGAAAATAAAGACCCCAGGAGGCCATAGGTGACTCCCAGTGGATGGCTTCTGAAACCCAGTTCAGAGGCTACAGCAGGTGGGATCATTTGGTAATTATGGCGACTGAAATTTCATAGCAGCTG
Organism: Tragulus kanchil; assembly: GCA_022376925.1. NCBI lineage: Eukaryota > Metazoa > Chordata > Mammalia > Artiodactyla > Tragulidae > Tragulus > Tragulus kanchil. The sequence goes on from JAIOJX010000032.1 coordinate 254,426,483, forward strand.
CTTCTTCTCTGTTTAAAACAGTGCCTGGAGGTATTCTTCAGTTTAACTTTTGAGGTGTGAACTTGAGGGTGAAGGGAACTGAATTCTACTTTGACCGTCCTGTACCTTTGTCATCTTAGGGTGCTTCATTATTGAGGAAGAGAATAGAGGGCCTGTAAGTTGGAGCCGTGTGTGGAAATGTTTACAAGAGTGCAGAGAGCAAAGGGTGTTTGTTCTGGATAATAATCACAGTGGTTATAATGTAGGCCAAGTGGGTTAGTTCCTGACCAACATTATGAGTTTATTTTACCAGTAAACTTTTACTTCCCAGGGAAACACTAGAATTTCAGGGAGTAAATTTTTTGTGGATTTTGTTCATAATTTTTCTAACACAGCTGTCTACTTTCATCACAATGGGGCTCATTTCATGTCCTCTTTTGAAATGAGGCAGCATAGCCTCATGTCATGAACATGGGCTTTGGAGAAGATAGACGGGGGATGGAAACCTCTGGCCACTGCTTGGACAATTTATTTAAATTTTAGAGCCTTGATTTCACATCCTGTAAAATGGGAATGATAATGCTTACCTCACGGGCAAGAGAAGGACATTTTCATGTGTGGAATACACAACTAAATCAAGTTGATTCATTTTCAGAAAGACCTTTGAAAATCAATAAACATGTCCTATTTCTTGCTCACTTATGTGATTATGTTGATCATTTTCTTTGAGCTTAACCACATGTGTGTGCTTAGTGTTATAAAGCTATAAGGAGAAAGGCTCTTGGTGAAATGAAGCAGTCTTCGAATCTGTGCCACAGTTCAGGAATTAGAAAATAAATTGAATGTGCTCAAAGGGATTGGTTCCTTTTAACACAAATCACTGGATTATTTAAAGGAAAACAAAGGGGCTGAGGGAAATGAGAAAACTAGGAAGTTCAAAGTATGCTCATTTGTTAAAAAACCCATTGATCATTTCAACATTTTTCTGTTTGGAGAAATGTCATTGTTCACTGATTTCAATTCAGCCTAAGAGAAATAAAGAATCCAGCTGAACTTCCAGAGAGTTTTTGAGGACAGATTGCTCAGTTTTGAGTGATCACAGACATTATCACAGACTTGCAGAAGTCAGGACTCATGTGACTCTGACACCGAGGAGGTGGAATAATCAAGTGTTTCTCCCATGAACACTGTACAGTGATTGTCACAGAAGGAAACTGAGTTCCCTTTTCCTTAATGCCTGGACTGCTCGGGCAAGCACTACTGAAGATATGTGTCCTGTGCAAGCCACAGTGTGTGCTGATGACCCTTTTGTACCCAATACTGGGCTAATTCCCCAGATAGACAATGGCTCCCAGACTTGAAGATGCATATCATGTAGAAGGGAGTATGGACATGAGCACAGGCAATGTCAGCATCAGAGGATGCGTGCTGTGACAAGGAGCTGGGAGATCACAGAGAACAGGTCCTTACCCCATGAGAAGTCATCTGAACTGAGTCTTGAATGATGAGTAGGACTTATTCATATGATGAATGGGCTGAAGAGAAGAAGGCCATTGCTTGTAGGCTGAGGGAATAGCAGAAATGTTAATGCATTAAACATCCTGTGGATGCTGTTAATTGCAACCTTTTTGACATTAACCAAGTATGAAGCATGGGATGGGGGTTCAAGGGTTATAAAGGGAGTGGGGTAGTTGGAAGCCAGATCATAAAGAGCCAGGGATACTATGTGAAGCTCAGAGATACACTCCAGTAGATGTGGAGCCATTGAAGAATTGTTTTTTTTATTTACTTTTGACTGTACTGGGTCTTCCATTGCTACACAGGCTTTTCTCTGGGTGCAGTGAGTGGGAAATGCTATCTAGTTTTGATGGCTTCTCTTGTGAAGCACGAACTCTAGGACACACAGACTTCAGTAGTTGTGGTTTTGGAGATCTAGAACACAGACTTAATAGTTGTGGCCCATGGGCTCAGTTGCAGTATGACATGTGGGATCTTTGTGGACCAGGGATTGAACCTGTGTCTCCTGCTTTGGCAGGCAGATTATTTACTATTGAGCCACCAGGAAGCCCACCATTGAAGAATTTTAACCAGGAGTATAAATGGTCAGATTTGCCTTTGAATGGGTTGCTATGGCAGTTTGGTGGATTATAAATTTGAGGATGATTGGAAGGAAGCTATCATGGGAGGCCAGATGAGAAAGGATCAACAACACAAGAAAGTAATGGAAATTAGGACTGGTGAGAAGATAGGTATGAAGTGTTCCATGATATGAAGCTTATGTGACTTTGATCAGTAGGCTCTGGGGAATGGATGAGATGGAAGAGACCAGAATGACATCTAAAGTCCTGTTGTTGTTATGGATCTAGGGAATATAGGAATCGGTGTGGGGGTCAAGGTGTTGTACTGATTCTGAAGGGTCTACCCGTCAACTAAATATGAGACTGAAGCTCTGGAGGAATGGGTGCCTGGAGCTAGGAATCTAGGAAGCAACCGCACAGAGGTGGTAGTTAGCATCAGTGTGAGTAGTTTGATACTCAAGGAGAACAGAGAATGAAGAAGGCAGTGGATAGAGAACAAAGTCTTAGGGACTATCAGACAGAAGTAGAAGACGACATTCTTAGAAAAGCCTGAGAAGAGGAGCTCTGAAGGTGGCATCTGTGCCTGTCCTAGAAGCTGGGAGGGGAGGGGAGGAGAGCCCTTTGAGAGGTTTGTAGTTGAGATACCTACAAAAAGAACTGAAAGCTCTAAAGTAAATTTGAGTATTTTCTCATGCAAAGGAAAGCAATAGGTTGATGCTAAATCATATACACTTCAATTCCATCTATGTTTCATTTTCAACTTTATATATTTCTATATTCAATTTTGTAAGCTGCAGGTATGTCTTCTATGATGATAAAAATAGAAACAAATTCCATTAGCATGTAGTTTTAATTTTTTGTCTCCTACCATGTTCTGAGTGGTATGATGATAAGAAGATGCGTCTTGAATCCTAAGAGCTTTGAATTTAGTTGAAGAAACAAGATGCAAGCACAGGAAAAGTTAGATGATTGTGCAGGATGTAAATAGCAAGGCATGACATGACTAATGGATTGACACATTGTTCAAGCAGCAGGTCTACAGGAGTTCAGAAGAAAGGCCATTTCAGGCCGTGACGGTAAAGGAAGGGGTGTTAATGATAGAGAATGAAGGGAAAGAAGAACAGGATTAAGTACGGGGACCTAACCTTCAGAGTTATGGAGCCTTGTTCTACAGCTTCTTCCTGATCTTTCACCTCAATTTCCTAGTCAGTAGAAGGGAATGATGATATGTTACCTCCCAAACTGTCAGGAGGTGAGACAGTGATTGCAGAGTTCTCTGCAAATAAGGCCTGGTCCTTCCATAAGATGTAGGGGGTACACAGTGCACACCTTTGAGAGCTTTAGGTTGCTAGGGCTTCATTTCTGTTGTTCTCATTTACTGAAATACAAAGAATTAGTATATTGCTAAAAGTTTAGCCTGTTTTTTTTTTTTTCAGTAAGGAAAGCCATATAAAACTCTGAAGACATTTTATACAAAATTGCTAAATCAATGGCTACTTTGAAAAAATACTTTTCATGGGCACATACCATTTTTCATTTCTTTATTTCCTTTAGCAAAGATAGTAAGTAGGAAGCAAAAACAGGATAGGAGCCATAGTCCAATTTAGGAGGAGAATAATTTATAATTCACTTGTTCACCTGTTATCTTTTAAAAAAAAGTCAATGGAAGTTGGAGGTTGACTAGCAACCATTTTAGGTGAGCCCAGTTTGGCCCCTGGCATTTTGGAGACTAGGGCCTCTGAATTCATAGGTTTATTGCTAACTAGCCTGTACCCAGACTGTAACTAATGTGGACCCTTCTTATATATCCATTAATCCTTCAGCCTCTCTGTATTCCATATTTATGCAAATATTTATATTTTCTCCTATTGCCAAAGACTTTGAGGCATTCAGAGCTCCTGAGCTGTTAGTGTAATGGTGATAAACATGGGACTGTGAACTTTAGCCTTAAATCCGCTGAGAGTACCTCTCTGTCTAGGGAGGTGGTCATTGTGCTGTGGTCTCTCTTCCCTTCTCTAAGGTAGCAGTAGTAATCTGGACTAAAAGTAAAATTTCTGAGTTAAATGTTTACAGTAGGGAATTCTGTTTTCCTGACGATATCCGCTTGCCCAAACACTCCACTGGTCTACTCCTTCACTACTTCTAAAACTGGTGAGCCAAGGGCCATAAGCATGACTTCCTCCTACTTTGGCAGATTGAGGACCTAGGCTACAAGAAGGAAGAAAATGTGACAAAGAGCAGTGAGGAAAGAGGAGTGTTGAGACACTGAAGAAGCCATACATAACAGAAACAGGGAAGGGGCTGAGTCAGCTAGGGGTCCTCAACATGTCACCTCGGCCTCTTCTCCAATGTAAACGTCCACCTCTGACTCAACGTCCTTGGAGGACACGCACCAGAACAACGAATACAAGGTGGTGCAATTCCTGTACGGCAAGTGTGGGTGCCTGTGTGTGTCAGAGGTCAGCCCTGCTGTAAGTGGCATTGAGGTCATGGCAGGTGAGGTCACGGTGGGTGAGGTTATGTGCAAAGGCACCGGCTCCCAGGGCTGGCCTTGGTACTGCTCTCCTCCCCAATTTCCCTGTTTTCAACACTTGCCTTGGTGCCTGTCATACAGCAGGGGGTCAGTCAATGCTTGCTGGATAGTAAGTAGGAAGCAAAAACAGGATAGGAGCCATAGTCCAATTTAGGAGGAGAATAATTTATAATTCACTTGTTCACCTGTTATCTTTTAAAAAAAAGTCAATGGAAGTTGGAGGTTGACTAGCAACCATTTTAGGTGAGCCCAGTTTGGCCCCTGGCATTTTGGAGACTAGGGCCTCTGAATTCATAGGTTTATTGCTAACTAGCCTGTACCCAGACTGTAACTAATGTGGACCCTTCTTATATATCCATTAATCCTTCAGCCTCTCTGTATTCCATATTTATGCAAATATTTATATTTTCTCCTATTGCCAAAGACTTTGAGGCATTCAGAGCTCCTGAGCTGTTAGTGTAATGGTGATAAACATGGGACTGTGAACTTTAGCCTTAAATCCGCTGAGAGTACCTCTCTGTCTAGGGAGGTGGTCATTGTGCTGTGGTCTCTCTTCCCTTCTCTAAGGTAGCAGTAGTAATCTGGACTAAAAGTAAAATTTCTGAGTTAAATGTTTACAGTAGGGAATTCTGTTTTCCTGACGATATCCGCTTGCCCAAACACTCCACTGGTCTACTCCTTCACTACTTCTAAAACTGGTGAGCCAAGGGCCATAAGCATGACTTCCTCCTACTTTGGCAGATTGAGGACCTAGGCTACAAGAAGGAAGAAAATGTGACAAAGAGCAGTGAGGAAAGAGGAGTGTTGAGACACTGAAGAAGCCATACATAACAGAAACAGGGAAGGGGCTGAGTCAGCTAGGGGTCCTCAACATGTCACCTCGGCCTCTTCTCCAATGTAAACGTCCACCTCTGACTCAACGTCCTTGGAGGACACGCACCAGAACAACGAATACAAGGTGGTGCAATTCCTGTACGGCAAGTGTGGGTGCCTGTGTGTGTCAGAGGTCAGCCCTGCTGTAAGTGGCATTGAGGTCATGGCAGGTGAGGTCACGGTGGGTGAGGTTATGTGCAAAGGCACCGGCTCCCAGGGCTGGCCTTGGTACTGCTCTCCTCCCCAATTTCCCTGTTTTCAACACTTGCCTTGGTGCCTGTCATACAGCAGGGGGTCAGTCAATGCTTGCTGGATGACTTACAGGATGAGGGACTGCTAACTGTGACTCCTGTTGGAAATTCTGGACTTGCAGTCACTCTACAAGGAACTAAAGGACCCAGAGCAGATTCATGTCCTGCTTGTAACTTTCTTGTAACAACTGCAAATAATGTGTTACTCATATGGACTATAGGCTCTAAATCTGGGCTCCTGGGAGGAGCCTCCAGGTATCCATGGGGTTTAGGAGTAGGATACAAGGTTGGGAATTCCATGGGATTTCGCAGGCAAGAATAATGGAGTAGAGAGCCATTTCCTTCTCTAGAAGATCTTCCTGATCCAGGGATCGAACCTGCATCTCTCGCACTGGCAGGCAGATTCTTTACCACTGAGTCTCGAAGAGGGCTCAGCCATCTGTGCTTGTCCCTCCAGGGGTGAGTTTTAAGGACCACTGTTGGCCTACTCCCAGTATTTCTGATTGACAACTAAAGGGGAGCAGAGTGTTTAACAATGTGCAGTTCTGAAAAATTCCTGGGTGGTCCTGGTGTGGTCTGGGCTTCCTTGGTGCAGGACACCCATGGACAGAGGAGCCTGGTGGGCTACAGTCCATGGGGTCGCCAAAGAGTTGGACACAACCAACAACAACTGATATAGCCTCAGGGCCACACTTGGAGAGCCACTGTGTTAGAGTGATTTCTTTAGACCTGAGGGCCTTGGAAGTTCTCCTTTTCAGAAATTGGTGTGGTTTCATTATGGCTAATGTGACTCCTGGTTGTGATCTTTGTTCTCTTTTTGATTTGCCTCAGAAATTCAGATTGAAATTTTTAGCTCAACTTCAACAAGAGTTAAACTTTGTACATTTAAACTTGGCCCCAACCTTGAACTTCCATTTCATTTTCTCCAATCTGTTTTGTTTTTACCCATTTATATTTTGCAATTTTACTACACAACTTTATGTAAACTATGTTTTGTGTAATGTAGTACATATTGATAAGTATGATTGAAGGCAGTATTCTTGGGCATTTGACTTTCAAATCAACTATAAAATACTATGTTTTTTGTTTTGTTTTGTTTTCACTCTATAGTTGTAAACAATTTGTGTCAGTAAATGTTTCCAGGGTACTTGGAAAACAAAGACTTTTTCCTGTCTGCTGAAGTGAAGATAGGTTACTTTTAAATTCACAATCTAGAAATGAAATTTATTTAGCAAGTGGGTACAGTTCCCAAAGCTATATTGTTAGGCTTTATAAAATCAGTAGTAGTGAGAAAAGATGGTGAATACTGTTCAAAATTAGAATCTCTACTCAAGATGGTGCATTAACACATCAGTTACTTTATATTAACTGAAATTACAGAATGAAATGAGGCAATCAGGTGCCTAGAACTCAGGATAGACCCTTAGCCAACCAATCTGTAGTTTTGAATTTTTAAAATGATGGCTCTATTAATAGGAAATGTAGATATTAAATGCTAATAATATTCTTAAGGTTTTGCTACCTCACTGTAAACATATGTGATTGACTTAATTATCCCAGGTGGCTCAGTGGTAAAGAATCCACCTGCCAAACGGGAGACATGGATTCGATCTTTGGGTTGGAAAGATCTCCTGGAGAAGGAAATGGCAACCCATTCCAGTGTTCTTAACTGGGAAGTCCCATGGGCAGAGGAACCTGGTGGGCTACAGACCGTGGGGTCTCAAGAGTTGGATACAACTTAGTGATGAAACAACAACCACCAAACAAATGAATGAGTGTGTTTAACAGAATTTATTTGATGTGTTTTTTTCACGGCACAGTACTCTTGGTAAAATACATGTATGATGCTTATCATATCTTTTTGAGGGGGCAGTTCTATTGGTCTTTCATTTATCTATTTTCATCCATCTTTGTTCTTTGGCCTGTGTGGGCCTCCCATTGCCGTGGCCTCTGTCGCTGCAGAGCACCGGCTCTGGGCACATGCGCACCAGAGCTCCGGCTTGGTAGTTGGACACATCGGTTCAGCTGCTCCGTGACACGTGGGATCTTCCCAGACCAGGGATCGAACCTGTGCCCCCTGCACTGCAAGGTGGTGTCCTTACCCACTGGATCACCAGGGAAGCCCTGATGCTTATCATATTTGAGATTAAAAATTGACTCTAAGTTGTTTGAATTAATGGTGGAATACTTGGTCAGGGATAACCACAAACAGTATATTATTAATATACAATGACTTAAAGAGTTGCTTTTTGTTTATTCATCTGTAAATGTAGTGTGTTAGTAGCTCAGTTAAGTCTGATTCTTTGCAACCCTATGGACTGTAGCTGACCAGGCTCCTATGTCTATGGAATCTTCCAGGCAAGAATACTGGAATGGACTGCCATTCCCTTTTCCAGGGAATCTTCCCGACACAGGGATCAAGCCTGAATCACCTGCATTGCAGGCAGATTCTTTACCATCTGAGCCACTGGGCTCTATAACTGAGCTATAACTCACAAACCATAAAAGTTATCCTTTTAAAGTATACAGTGCAGTGATTTTTGGTCTATTCACAAGATTGTGCAACAGTCTGTCTAATGTATTAGCTATAGGAACGGTTTCTCTGGAAAAGTCAAAATTTTAATAGCAACTAATGTGGCATCCTGCTCCAGTATTCTTGCCTGGGAAATCCCATGGACAGAGGAGCCTGGCGGGCTACAGTCCAGAACTTACAGAAGAGTCAGACATGACTTAGCAATTAAGCAACAAAACAGAATAGACTGAAAATTTAAAAATTGGTTAAGAGGCATAATAGGGTGAGAGAGTTCTCAGTAAAAAAATACAGAGGGTTTTTTTTTTCTTTTTTTTAAACAACTGGTGCATAGATAATATAATACCCAAGCAGAAATTTATATTTTTTGAGAACCTTACTAAGACAAAGCAAACTTTACAGTTACTTAGATTGTCAGGTAAGCAGAGAAGGGATGAAGCGAGAACAGAGGAGGAACTGCTTAAGTGGTTGCCAGGCTTTAGTGTTTATCAGTCAGTCACCTGAGGGGTTTGTTACAGGGAGGTTGGTTTACTGGGCTTTGAAGTTGGGGCCTGTATTTGTGCTAAGTACATCAGAAGAGTCTGGCTGAAGGGGCCTAGGGAAGTGTTTTCAGCCCTTACTGCTCTAGCATTGAGGAGAAAAAGGAGAAACTGATGTGTCTTAAAAACCTGCTCCCAAGTCTTTATCAAACCTCTTTTACTTTGCATGGATCACCAGGAAGCCCTGATGCTTATCATATTTGAGATTAAAAATTGACTCTAAGTTGTTTGAATTAATGGTGGAATACTTGGTCAGGGATAACCACAAACAGTATATTATTAATATACAATGACTTAAAGAGTTGCTTTTTGTTTATTCATCTGTAAATGTAGTGTGTTAGTAGCTCAGTTAAGTCTGATTCTTTGCAACCCTATGGACTGTAGCTGACCAGGCTCCTATGTCTATGGAATCTTCCAGGCAAGAATACTGGAATGGACTGCCATTCCCTTTTCCAGGGAATCTTCCCGACACAGGGATCAAGCCTGAATCACCTGCATTGCAGGCAGATTCTTTACCATCTGAGCCACTGGGCTCTATAACTGAGCTATAACTCACAAACCATAAAAGTTATCCTTTTAAAGTATACAGTGCAGTGATTTTTGGTCTATTCACAAGATTGTGCAACAGTCTGTCTAATGTATTAGCTATAGGAACGGTTTCTCTGGAAAAGTCAAAATTTTAATAGCAACTAATGTGGCATCCTGCTCCAGTATTCTTGCCTGGGAAATCCCATGGACAGAGGAGCCTGGCGGGCTACAGTCCAGAACTTACAGAAGAGTCAGACATGACTTAGCAATTAAGCAACAAAACAGAATAGACTGAAAATTTAAAAATTGGTTAAGAGGCATAATAGGGTGAGAGAGTTCTCAGTAAAAAAATACAGAGGGTTTCTTTTTTTTAAACAACTGGTGCATAGATAATATAATACCCAAGCAGAAATTTATATTTTTTGAGAACCTTACTAAGACAAAGCAAACTTTACAGTTACTTAGATTGTCAGGTAAGCAGAGAAGGGATGAAGCGAGAACAGAGGAGGAACTGCTTAAGTGGTTGCCAGGCTTTAGTGTTTATCAGTCAGTCACCTGAGGGGTTTGTTACAGGGAGGTTGGTTTACTGGGCTTTGAAGTTGGGGCCTGTATTTGTGCTAAGTACATCAGAAGAGTCTGGCTGAAGGGGCCTAGGGAAGTGTTTTCAGCCCTTACTGCTCTAGCATTGAGGAGAAAAAGGAGAAACTGATGTGTCTTAAAAACCTGCTCCCAAGTCTTTATCCTTTTTTTTTTTTTTGGATGAGGAGTTCCTGCTCAAATTTTCTGCAACTTTGTGAAATCAGATACTGTAATGGGCATGACATCATTTGCGTTACACAACATTAGTGCCAAAAACAACAACATTATGTTACATGCTGGTTGGAGGCAGTGAGTAGTTTTTCAGTGAGTTTCTCTTCTTCTCCCGCCCCTTGGTCTCTCTCTTTCTGTCTCTCTTTGTCTCTCTCCCACCACCGCACTTTCTGTCTCTCTCCTTGTCTCTTTCTCTTACTCTCTCTTCTGCTTTTAGCTTAAGGGAAGACCCTTCACCAAGAGCTTGTCTGAAACAATCAGAAGGAAAGGAATGCGTGGATTCCGTTCCTTCTTTAAAGGGCAGTCTTGGATTCTCACTGGGGGCCTTTTCCAGGGACACAGAGCACACTAAAGGCTGAATATGAAAACTGCCTCAGACTAAGGTGGGCTTGCCCCTTGCAAGATGGGGAAAGTTGGAAACAAGGCCAACTTAACACTGATAGGGCAAAGCTACCTACAAGCCTAAGAAAGTCAGGTCCTTCTGCTCTCTGCCTCTGGCTGTTTTTCCATCCATTTAGTTCCAGACTTACATCTCTCACCTATAGTATTGTTACTAATTCAGATTTTCATTTCTCTAAAGGTTACCTGGAATCAGGGCTCCACGGAGGCAATTTTTACTTAAAAGCTACTTTTCTTAAATAGATGTTTTATTTTAGAATGGTTCCAGATTTATTGGAAAATTGTGAAGATAGTACAGAGACTTCCCACATACCTCACACCCAGTTTTCTCTCTTATATTATATCTTATATTAGATTCATATTTTTATCATGGCTAATAAGCCAGTAATGATACCTTATTGCTAAGTAAACTCCATAGTTTGTTCAGATTTCTTTAATTTTTACCTAACATCCCTTTTCTGTGTTGTGATCCCATTCAGGATACTACATTATATTTAGTTGTCATTGTCTCCTTAGGTTTGAGACTCACAGTTTCTCACATTTGTCTTTTTTTTGGTGAACTTAAAAGCTGGAGGAGCGCTAGTTAGGTATTTTGTGGAGTATCCTTCAGTTTGGGTTTGTCTGATGTTTAGACTGAGGTGTTGGGGTTGGGGGGAGGAAGACCAGAGAACATACAGTCTGTCATTACATCACATTAATTACATCAGCACACATTCCATACACACATACTAGCAAATGCATTATTAATGTCGATGGGAACTTTGATTGCAAGGATGAGCTCCTGTTTGTCAGGCTTTTCCCATGGGGTTGCACTCCCCCCTTTCCTTCCTGTCCTTTTTGGAAGGAAGTCACTGTGTACAGTCCACACATAAGGCTGGAGAGTTAGACTTCATTTCCTGGACTGGGGGCCTGGGGGAAGTATGTACATACATGATTTGGTGTTCTGCTTGTGAGATCTCCCCTCTCTCTGTTGATTTATTTGTTCAACATTTTATTTAGGTCAGTTGAACTTGTGGGTATTGACTTTATACTTTAGGTTATAATCCAGCACTCCATTATTTGGTTGCACAAACTGTTCCAGCTTCAGTCTTTGGGAGCTCTTTGAGTAAGCTCCTGTGCCCCTTGGTGACATACCCTCCTGATTGTGGGTTTGTTTTGTTTTTATGTTTTGAGCACTTCCTTATTCTTTCTGGAACTACAAATGGTCTAGGCTTATTTTGTATGTTTATTGCCCAGCCATAGCATCAGCCATCCCCCAGGGGTGCTGCTTCCTTTTACTGGAGAATGGTATTAGAAACCACATTCTGGGCACTGGGTATTCTTGTTGCTACCTGAGTGTCATTGCCTCTAGGTCTTCTGAGTTGACAGAGCAGGAAGTGATATATTTATACCAAGCCTGACACATATAAGGGCTTTCCTGGTGGCTCAGATGGTAAAGAATCTGCCTACAATGCAGGAAATTTGGGTTTGATCCCTCGTCTGAGACGATCTCCTGGAGAAGGGAATGGCAACCCACTGCAGTATTCTTTTTTTTGGCCGCCTCTATTGGTTTTTCATTTATTTATTTCTTTGTTCTTTGGCCTTTGTGGGCCTCCCATTGCAGTGGTCTCTCTCGTTGCAGAGCACCAGCTCTGGGCGCATGCGTTCCAGAGCGCTGGCTTGGTAGTCAGACACATCGGTCTGGCCACTCCATGGCACGTGGGATCCTCCCAGGCCAGGGATCGAACCAGTGACCCTTACACTTCAAGGCGGTGTCCTTACCCACTGGGCCACCAGGGAAGCCCTCCAGGATTCTTGCCTGGAGAAGCCTATGGACAGAAGAAACTGGCAGGATACAGTGATCATGTGACCATGGGGTCACAAAGAGTCAAACACGACAGAATAACTAACTCTTTGACTTCATGTATCCACAATATCTGTGTTTCTCTCTCTCTCTCTCTCTCTCTCTGTGTATCTGTATTAAGGCAAACATGAGTTTGCACTGATGCCTTCAAGATCAGTACACTACTACACAGATCGTTCTAGCATTCTAATCTGTAAATTCTTCCTATCATCCGTTTATTTACGTGTGGACTTCAGAATGGTTAACTGGTATCACCGCCCGCCCAACCCTCCCGCCCAACCCTCAACTTTTTGAGATAGAGTTCAGTGCTTATGTGAAAATTCTTTTGCTTTAGTCTTAGAGTCCTCACTCATTTCCAGAGTTTTCCCTTCCTCCCTCAGTGAGGCTATGTCATAGTTTTGGGTACACTTGATTCTCATGTTGCAATTTGTGTTACAGCTGGGGGTCACTTAACTCCCCAAATGCTTTTTATTTTATTAATTGCATCCATTCACGTTCACTGTGCTGTAACGTTCTTTGGGTTTTGGTAAATTCTTAGTGTCCTGTGTCTGTCATTATAGTAGCATACAGAATAGTTCACTGCCCCTCCTCCCCCAAGCCCCTTGTACTAATGAAGCATTTTAAGAACTTGAAAGTATGGTTAGGTGAAAGAAACATGCATGAGTATTAGAAAACAGTTTCTCACAAAAAGACAAGGGCTGGTGGGGCCTTGTTTGCAGCTTTAGGAGAAGGCAGAGCATAAGATCCGGGGCCGTGTTTAGGTTAGACTCAAGTGACATGACAGGAAAGAATGGAGTGGGCTTTTCATTTTAGCAAAAGGCCTCCAAAGAGTCCTAGTTGAAGTACCTCTGGTTTAGATCTGAAGTGAGAGGTGGGTAGGGGACATCTGGTCTCAGGCCTGTCTGCTCTTTTCCAAGTTCAGCAGAGGCCTTAGCTTGTCCTTTGGCCTAACATCCTACGCCAGAGTCCTACCAGTCAGCTCTATCTGAGAGCAGTACTGGTTTTACTTCTAAGCAATGTTCAGAAACTGGTGGGCTGTCAGACCTTTCCTGGCTGAAGCCCTAGTTGGCTTTCAGTTGTGGTTGTGTAGTTTCTCAGAGTTGGCAAAGTTAATTTTGTAAGAGAATGGGACTGGCAAACTTGAGGAAAACTTGTTGGGTGGTAAATCATCAGGTTTATTGAAAACCATAAATATATTAAGATTCTATCCACAGGATGGTATGAATGGTACTTGCGGACCTAGAATCCAACTCTAGTTCAGCGTACTGGTTTATCACATGATTTGCCCCTGGGTGTCTGTGTAACACAGTGAGCACAGTGCAGTTGTGAAGATAAATGGGAAAAGTGTGAAATTTTCAGGGTACCAAGGTAGACGGAGTGCCTTTCTGCACCCTCCTTTTTGTCTGTTGCTGGCTCTTCTGTCTCCTGTTCTCTAGCTTTGCCCTTTGACACTGTGCTATGAACTCCACCCTCTACCCTTGGGCATCTGTCTTGCAGTTCAGTTGTCTTTAGTGTATGGATGACACCTACCACTCTCTCTAGCCTTTTGTTTTAAGTTGCAGGCCTCATCTGTCTTTTTTGTCAAACGTTTCTACGTCAATGCCTTCTGAAAAAATCAATATATATCAAAATTAGAGTCATCCTAAGCCAACTGGATTCATGAGTTTGAGCAAACTCTGGGGGATAGTGAAGGACAGGGAAGTCTGGCACACTGCAGTCCATGGGGTTGCAAAGAGCCCGACATGACTTAGCAACTGAATAACAATAGAAAAGCTAAGTGACTTTATAGACCTCTTACTTCTTCCAGTCTTCCAAGCTTCCAGATTGTGGAACCCTATTTGGTTTTTGGAGAGGCAAGATAAGTCCTTTGTACATTGACAGGAAAGAATGGAGTGGGCTTTTAAAGCAAAAGGCCTCCAAAGAGTCCTAGTTGAAGTACCTCTGGTTTAGATCTGAAGTGAGAGGTGGGTAGGGGACATCTGGTCTCAGGCCTGTCTGCTCTTTTCCAAGTTCAGCAGAGGCCTTAGCTTGTCCTTTGGCCTAACATCCTACGCCAGAGTCCTACCAGTCAGCTCTATCTGAGAGCAGTACTGGTTTTACTTCTAAGCAATGTTCAGAAACTGGTGGGCTGTCAGACCTTTCCTGGCTGAAGCCCTAGTTGGCTTTCAGTTGTGGTTGTGTAGTTTCTCAGAGTTGGCAAAGTTAATTTTGTAAGAGAATGGGACTGGCAAACTTGAGGAAAACTTGTTGGGTGGTAAATCATCAGGTTTATTGAAAACCATAAATATATTAAGATTCTATCCACAGGATGGTATGAATGGTACTTGCGGACCTAGAATCCAACTCTAGTTCAGCGTACTGGTTTATCACATGATTTGCCCCTGGGTGTCTGTGTAACACAGTGAGCACAGTGCAGTTGTGAAGATAAATGGGAAAAGTGTGAAATTTTCAGGGTACCAAGGTAGACGGAGTGCCTTTCTGCACCCTCCTTTTTGTCTGTTGCTGGCTCTTCTGTCTCCTGTTCTCTAGCTTTGCCCTTTGACACTGTGCTATGAACTCCACCCTCTACCCTTGGGCATCTGTCTTGCAGTTCAGTTGTCTTTAGTGTATGGATGACACCTACCACTCTCTCTAGCCTTTTGTTTTAAGTTGCAGGCCTCATCTGTCTTTTTTGTCAAACGTTTCTACGTCAATGCCTTCTGAAAAAATCAATATATATCAAAATTAGAGTCATCCTAAGCCAACTGGATTCATGAGTTTGAGCAAACTCTGGGGGATAGTGAAGGACAGGGAAGTCTGGCACACTGCAGTCCATGGGGTTGCAAAGAGCCCGACATGACTTAGCAACTGAATAACAATAGAAAAGCTAAGTGACTTTATAGACCTCTTACTTCTTCCAGTCTTCCAAGCTTCCAGATTGTGGAACCCTATTTGGTTTTTCATCCTTACGGGTCCTTAGCCCCAAAGCCATTCTGAGTTCCTTCTGTGATGTTTCCTTCCTGTCACCTCCTCCATTACTAACCTGGACCACTGGTGTAAACTCTTAACTGTGTCTTCTCCACCCAGTCTTCTGACTTGTCTCCCAGCCTGTCCTCCTTTACTATTGCTAGTGTTTTTTTTCTTAAATTTAAACTCTTAGCTTGTCATCCAAGGCACGACTTGAATTTCTAGCTTTACCTTCCAGAGTAATTAAACTATTTAACTGAACTACATGTTCCTTCATGCTTCTGTGCTGTTTGCGCTCCTCCTCCCCACCTCCTCTCCGTCCTTATCTTGGCAGGATATATTTTAGAGGGGAATTAAACCTGTAGGTAGAAGATACAGAGATATGAATGAAGTAAATATGAGGAGGAGGATCTTTCCAACAGAGCTGCTAAGGACAGGGTGGGTATCATGGAAGAAGCCCCACTGTTACTTTCTGGTTCTCAAGCCTGGGATCTCATTAAAGTCCTTATCATCTTTCACCTTTGCAGCTTGTGCCTTCTCGTCTTTTCTGAAGCTACTTCCTCCCATGAAAACACACTCAGACAAATTCCCCCATTCCTTGGGCTGCATCTCTGGTTCTTTTCTTCCACTTCCTAAAATGAATTTGCTTTCTTTTTCCCCTTTCCTGTGCTCTTTCCTGAAAAGTTTCAGGCTCTTAGTGATCACCTTTTGAGAAAGCTTCCTAGATGGGAACTCCAGCCTGATCCTCACTCCACAGTTTGTCTTTAGTTCTATCTACTTGCCAGATGTTTCTATTTGGGTTCTTTTGTGTCCAAATTTGAACTCATTTCCTTCCTTCTAAAGCATGTTCCTTCCACCCTGAGTTCTCTGCTTGATTAATGGCAATAGAGGCTGGCAGACTTCTTTACAGAGCCAGCCAGTAAGTATTTTTGGCTTTGTAGGTCGTAAGGTCTCAGTCACAACCGCTTGTCTCTGCCTGTGAAATGCAAAAGCAGACATAGATAATATATTTAAAAAATGGGTGCCACTGTGTTTCAATAAAGCTTTACTTACAAAAATAAGTAGTGCGCCGAAATTGGCCTGTAGGCCATAGTTTGCTGACCTCTCATCTAGGTCTCCTAGGCCTCTAATTCAATATTCCGTTGACTTCCCTACTACTTTTGTTTGCTGTCTTTGTATGATTTTAATTTCTACTGATTCCACCCTTACGAACTCCTCCATATTTCTGGACCATACTCTCCCCCATTCATTGGTCTAGTAGACAAAATATTCCTTTTACATGGAATTCTTCATGAGTTTACATAATCAGAAACTTCTGGTGACTCCCCTTTAATAAAGTTAAAATTCTCTAAGGGAAGCTGCTTCTTCAGTTTTTGCCTCTAATCTTCTCTCTTACTCCCCTGTATGGACACTTCTTCACCCACACTGGCTTAGTTTATGTTCTGATACTGGTTCTATCTCTGCTCATGCATGCCCCTAACTCACAAGGATCGCCGCTTCTACTTACTGAAACTTGTCGTCAAGACTAAACTCAGATGGAATTCTGCCCTAGCCCAGTGATTGCTCCTTCTCTCTCTCTCTCTTTAACTGAAGTATATTGTCTCAAGATATTATGTTAGTTTTAGGTGTATAGAAAAGCGATTCAATATATGCATATATTTACCTATTCTTTTCCATTATAGGTTATTAAAATATTGAATATAGTTCCTTGTGTTATACAGGAGGTTCTTGTTGTTTACCTGTTTTTTTTTTTAAGTTTTACTTTTTTTTTTTTTTTGCCTCTAAGTCATCATTTATTTTTCATCCATATTTATTCTTTGGCATGTGAGGGCCTCCCATTGCAGTGGCCTCTTTCATTGCAGAGCACTGACTCATAATTGGACACACTGGCCCAGCTGCTTCTCGGCATGTGGGACCTTCCTGAGCCAGGGATCAAACCGGTGCCCTTCGCACTGCATGGCAGACTCTCTACCCACCTGACCACGAGGGAAGCCCTGTTTATCTATTCTATATACAGTAGTGTGCATAGGTTAATCCCAAACTCTTAATTTATTTCTCCCTGCCTTTCCCCTTTAGTAACCACAGGTCGTAAGGTCTCAGTCACAACCGCTTTTTTGCCAAATGCAAAAGCAGACATAGATAATATATTTAAAAATGGGTGCCACTGTGTTTCAATAAAGCTTTACTTACAAAAATAAGTAGTGCGAATTGGCCTGTAGGCCATAGTTTGCTGACCTCTCATCTAGGTCTCCTAGGCCTCTAATTCAATATTCCGTTGACTTCCCTACTACTTTTGTTTGCTGTCTTTGTATGATTTTAATTTCTACTGATTCCACCCTTACGAACTCCTCCATATTTCTGGACCATACTCTCCCCCATTCATTGGTCTAGTAGACAAAATATTCCTTTTACATGGAATTCTTCATGAGTTTACATAATCAGAAACTTCTGGTGACTCCCCTTTAATAAAGTTAAAATTCTCTAAGGGAAGCTGCTTCTTCAGTTTTTGCCTCTAATCTTCTCTCTTACTCCCCTGTATGGACACTTCTTCACCCACACTGGCTTAGTTTATGTTCTGATACTGGTTCTATCTCTGCTCATGCATGCCCCTAACTCACAAGGATCGCCGCTTCTACTTACTGAAACTTGTCGTCAAGACTAAACTCAGATGGAATTCTGCCCTAGCCCAGTGATTGCTCCTTCTCTCTCTCTCTCTTTAACTGAAGTATATTGTCTCAAGATATTATGTTAGTTTTAGGTGTATAGAAAAGCGATTCAATATATGCATATATTTACCTATTCTTTTCCATTATAGGTTATTAAAATATTGAATATAGTTCCTTGTGTTATACAGGAGGTTCTTGTTGTTTACCTGTTTTTTTTTTTAAGTTTTACTTTTTTTTTTTTTTTGCCTCTAAGTCATCATTTATTTTTCATCCATATTTATTCTTTGGCATGTGAGGGCCTCCCATTGCAGTGGCCTCTTTCATTGCAGAGCACTGACTCATAATTGGACACACTGGCCCAGCTGCTTCTCGGCATGTGGGACCTTCCTGAGCCAGGGATCAAACCGGTGCCCTTCGCACTGCATGGCAGACTCTCTACCCACCTGACCACGAGGGAAGCCCTGTTTATCTATTCTATATACAGTAGTGTGCATAGGTTAATCCCAAACTCTTAATTTATTTCTCCCTGCCTTTCCCCTTTAGTAACCACAGGTTTGTTTTCTATGTTTGTAAGTCCATTTCTGCTTTGTAAATAAGTTTATTTGTATCTTTTTTTTTTAATGCCATGTATACGTGAGATCATATGATATTTGTCTTTGTCTGACTTCACTTAGTGTGATAATCTCTAGGTCCATTGATGTTGCTGTAAATGGCATTATTTCATTTTTTACGACTGAATGATATTCGATTGTGTATGTGTGTACCATATCATCCATTCAGAGGCTGTGGAGAATATAGGGGGTTGTGAGACCTCTGAGCAGAAGGGCAGCATGGGTGGCATTCCTCTCCTCCAGTCACACGACCTTCATTTAATACCTCGTCCTGGCAAGGACAGAATATATTGTTTTTCTGTAAGGGTCTACAGAAGCGAAAAGAGAAGGGTTAAGATCATGTCAGTTTTTAAAGTATTCTTTGTTGCAGGGTTTCCCTAGTGACTCAAATGATAAAGAATCTGCCTGAAATGCGGGAGACCTGGGTCCAATCCCTGGGTTGGGAAGATCTCCTGGAGAAAGGAAAGGCTATTCAGTCTAGTATCTTGCCTGGAGAATTCGATGGCATGTCCATGGGTTGTAGAGAGTTGGACATGACTTTCACTTGATGTAGGGAACACAATCACTGTGGTTCCTCTCTCAGTTTAGGGTCTGTTCTGACATGAGGTCCTTTGGGGACAGACACCTCGTTGAAAGGGGAATTCTGGAGGGTGCCGTACTGAGAGTCCTCTGTTGGAGGACTTTGAGGGTAGACATTTGACTCCAGAAGAGCTTGGCCCACCCTTTTATTTATTTCTTTCTTTTTCTTTCTTTTTTTTTTCCAAATTTTGGCCTCCTTTACTGGTCCTTTATTCATTTTCATGCATCTTTATTCTTTGGCCTGTGTGGACCTCCCATCGCAGTGGCCTCTCTTACTGCAGAGCACCAGCTGTGGGCACATGCGCTCCAAAGCGCTGGCTGGTAATTGGACACACCGGTCCAGCTGCTCCACGGCACATGGGATCTTCCCGGGCCAGGGATTGGACTGGTGCCCCCTGCACTGCAAGGAGGACTCTTTACCCACTGGTAAGGAAGCCCCTCCCCCCCACCCCCACCTTTTATTTCCATCAGGAACAGAATCAGCTCTGGATCTCCTGGACGGGGCAGATCCTTTTAGGGCCTCCATTCGCATTCAGAAAAGAGGTGTCAGATAGGCCTCCCAGCACAGAATTTAACTCCCTAGGAGCTGAAGCAAGAAGAGCTGTAGTGGAGAGTTTTGAAGAGCCTAAGACATCCATCATCTAGTTGACACTTTCAGTCTCTTGGAGATTGGAGTCAAGGATGGAGACAGAGACACATGGCACTTATGCAGTAGACCATTTCTATCCTTAGCCCTCTCCATGGCAGAGAAAAAGCATTTCACTCCTCAGAGATATCCAGTCTGGACTGTTCATTGCTGATTTTTCATTTTGGGTAGAGAGACTTTGAAAACTAATTTTAATGCAAAAGAGTTCCACTTCAAGATAGAGAATACAGAGATAAACCCACACACCTATGGGTACCTTATTTTTGACAAAGGAGATGAAAAGATACAATGGGACAGAAATAGCCTCTTCAACAAGTGGTGCTGGGAAAATTGGACAGCTATGTGCAAAAAAATGAAATTGGAACATTCCCTAATTCCATACACAAGATAAACTCAAAATAATTTAAAGACCTAAATGTAAGACCAGAAACCATAAAACTCTTAGAGGAGAATATAGACAAAATCCTCAAGGACATAAATCAAAACAAGATCTTCCATGACCTGCCCTCCAGAATGTCGGAAATAAAAAAATAAACATGTGAGACCTAATGAAACTTAGAAGCTTTTGCACAGCAAAGGAAACTGATAACAAGGTAAACAGACAATCCACAGAATGGGAGAAAATAATAGCAAATAAAACAACAGACAAAGAATTAATTTCCAAAATATACAAGCAACTCAGACAACTGAAAAAACAAACAACTCAATTAAAAAAATGGGAAAAAGACCTAAAGAGACATCTTTCCAAAGAAAATATGCAGATGGCCAAAAAGCACATGAAATGATGCTCAACCTCACTTATTATTAGAGAAATGCAAATCAAAACTACAATGAGATATTACCTCCCACCAGCCAGAATGGCCACCATTAAAAAATCTACAGATAATAAATGCTGGAGAGGGTGCAGAGAAAAGGGAACACTCCTGGCATTGATGGTGGGAATGTAAATTGATACAACCAGTATGGAGGACAGTATGGAGATACCTTAAAAACCTGAAAATAGAAGCAACATATGGCCCAGGAATCCTGTTATTAGGCATATATCCTGATGAAATCAAAATGGAAAGAGACACCTGTATCCAATGTTCATTGCAGGTCTTTATGCAATAGCTAGAACATGGAAGCAACATAGATGTCTATTGACAAATGAATGAATAAAGAAGCTCTGGTACATATATGCAAGGGAATACTTCTCAGCCGTAAAAAATGTGGAAAGAAATGTGGAAGAATCAGTCCTAATGAGGTGGATAAATCTAGAACCTATTAAGTGAAGTAAGTCAAAAAGAAAAGGAAAAATACAGTATACTAACGCATATATATGAAATCTAGTAAGATGACACTGATAAATGCACATGCAGAGCAGTGATGGAGAAACAGAGAACAGACCTATGGTCATTGGGAGGATGGAAGATCAGATGAGAGGTATGGAAAGAGCAACAAGGAAACCTGCACTATCATATGTAATAGAGATAGCCACTGTAATTAAGCTGTAAGACTAAGGTAACCTACATGGAGTAAGCATCAACCTTTGGTGGGTGGGAAGGGAGAAAAGGGAGGGAGGGCTCAGGGGAGAAGGGCCAGGGATATGCCTATGACTGTTTGGGGATTATGTGTACCTGTAAACAAGAAAACTCTGTAAAAATGTATAACAATAACTTCACTATACACCTGAAGCTAATACAGCATTATAAAGCAAATATTTCCAAATAAAAACAAAAAAATTGAAAGAGTTCCACTTCTGCTAGGAGATATACTTTTTACACTAGGACATAAGGGTAATGGGCTCTGAATTGAAATAATTCTAAATTTAAATTTATAGTGATTGGGTGGGTGTGTTGAGCTGGGGATGGGGAAGAGTTACCGTAAGGATTTTTTTGGCCACTTCTATTGGTCTCTCATTTATTTCCATCTTTGTTCTTTGGCCTATGTGGGCTTCCCATTGCAGTGGCCTCTCTTGCTGCAGAGCACCAGCTCTGGGCGCATGCGCTCCAGAGCTCTGGCTTGATAGTTGGACACATCAGTCTAGCCGCTCCGCAGCACATGGGATCTTCCCAGGCCAGAAATCGAACTGGTGCCCCCTGCACTGCAAGGTGGTGTCCCTACCCACTGGACCACCAGGGAAACCCACCATGAGGTTTAAGTATGTGTTTGAGGGACAGACTCTTGTGAACTTCCTCCATGGAGCTATTTCTGGCTTGGAATCACAGAATCTCAGATATGAAAAGGGCTTAAAACCTAGTCCACCTTCAGTGTCTAGGTGTGAAAGCCTGATGACATGCCACCAGAACGGTGGTCACACTCAAGGGCTCTTTCCCCACCATCCTGAGACTACCTGGAGGGTCCAGAGTTAGCAAGATGAGGATTTACTCACTGACTAAAGATGGTATTCTCCTTCACTTTGTGTATTTATTTTAAAAAAATTTTTTGGCCTCTTTTTATTGGTTATTTATTTATTTTTATCCATCTTTATTCTTTGGCCTGTGTAGGCCTCCCAACACAGTAGCCTTTCTTCTTGCAGAGTACTGGCTTTGGGCGCACTTACTCCAGAGCGCTGGCTCATAATTAGACACACCGGTCCAGCTGCAGTGGGGCATGTGGGATCTTCCCGAATCGAACTGGTACCCCTTGCACTGCAAGGCGGACGGACTCTTTACCCTCTGGACCACCAGGGAAGTTCTTTCCTTCACTTTAAACTGCAGTCAGATTTGATAAGTCTCACTTCTCTGTTCAGTTTTTGCAATCTTTTTTTTTTGTAATTGAAGGATAATTACTTTATAACATTGTGATGGATTTTGCCATACAGCCACATGAATCGGCCATAGGCATACATGTGTCCCCTCCCTTCTGAGCTCCCCTCCTACCTTCTTTCCCACCCCATACCTCCAGGGTATCACAGAGCACCAGCTCTTAACCTGTGGTGCTTTTTATTGTGCTTTCTCAACACACAAACCTTGTCTGATTGTGAAAGCAGAGAATCAGCAGGGATTTGCCTCCTTTACCCCCTTTCCCTTTAAACTCATTCCCACAACTAGGCGACATGCCATATGTCTGCAGCACATGACCCTGACTTGAGTCCTTCAGGCATCTGACTAACGGAACCTGAGCTGCCCGCTGCATTTTGCCGGCCCCAGCACAGACTTGCCACCCTTTGTGGCTCCCGTCTCGTGCCCCATGAAGAGCCATCAGGTGACACCATTAGGCTGGTGCCACTCCCACTGGCCTTGGCAGTGAGAAAGGGAGGCTGGAACCCTGAGGCTTGGCATTTCGCAGGGAGCACCCTCAGGTGCTGAGGGCACAAGTCCAGCCCGAGTTCCCAGGGAGACAGGTGATGTGATTCACCTAACCTGCCGAAGCCTGGGCAGGCTGGTTCTGTGAACAGAAGGCATCAGGCACACCTGCGGCAATCCGCAGGCAGTGGCTGGCATAGAAGCCTCCAGGAAGACTGGTGTGGAACTGGGGGAAAGGGAAATTCCTGAGTCTGGATCGTGGCTTGGCCTTCACTGCTGGGTGACCTTGGTCAATTCTGTAACCTCACTGAGCCTCCATTTCCCTGTCTGTACAATATTGGTGGGGATACTTACCTTGCAGGAGGGTGGGGGAAGCTGAGAAATAATGTAGGTCAGGCACCTGGCAGGGCCCATACACATTCATGAGGTCACAAGACAGTAACTGCTATTTCTATTATGAAAGAACACAGCTACATGCCTCCTTGTTGGTTTTTGTAAAGAATTTTTTTTTGCTCTAAGAATTTGAATTCTCATTTTCAAATCTGATGGTTTTAGCTGAAAAAGAATTGTGAAATGCTTTATCATGTTTTACGGTTCTTTGGTTACTTATCCTAGAGTGAGACTCAGATAAGTTATAAGCAGTCTCACTTCTCTGTTCAGTTTTTGCAATCTTTTTTTTTTGTAATTGAAGGATAATTACTTTATAACATTGTGATGGATTTTGCCATACAGCCACATGAATCGGCCATAGGCATACATGTGTCCCTCCTTCTGAGCTCCCCTCCTACCTTCTTTCCCACCCCATACCTCCAGGGTATCACAGAGCACCAGCTCTTAACCTGTGGTGCTTTTTATTGTGCTTTCTCAACACACAAACCTTGTCTGATTGTGAAAGCAGAGAATCAGCAGGGATTTGCCTCCTTTACCCCCTTTCCCTTTAAACTCATTCCCACAACTAGGCGACATGCCATATGTCTGCAGCACATGACCCTGACTTGAGTCCTTCAGGCATCTGACTAACGGAACCTGAGCTGCCCGCTGCATTTTGCCGGCCCCAGCACAGACTTGCCACCCTTTGTGGCTCCCGTCTCGTGCCCCATGAAGAGCCATCAGGTGACACCATTAGGCTGGTGCCACTCCCACTGGCCTTGGCAGTGAGAAAGGGAGGCTGGAACCCTGAGGCTTGGCATTTCGCAGGGAGCACCCTCAGGTGCTGAGGGCACAAGTCCAGCCCGAGTTCCCAGGGAGACAGGTGATGTGATTCACCTAACCTGCCGAAGCCTGGGCAGGCTGGTTCTGTGAACAGAAGGCATCAGGCACACCTGCGGCAATCCGCAGGCAGTGGCTGGCATAGAAGCCTCCAGGAAGACTGGTGTGGAACTGGGGAAGGAACTTCCCTGAGTCTGGATCGTGGCTTGGCCTTCACTGCTGGGTGACCTTGGTCAATTCTGTAACCTCACTGAGCCTCCATTTCCCTGTCTGTACAATATTGGTGGGGATACTTACCTTGCAGGAGGGTGGGGGAAGCTGAGAAATAATGTAGGTCAGGCACCTGGCAGGGCCCATACACATTCATGAGGTCACAAGACAGTAACTGCTATTTCTATTATGAAAGAACACAGCTACATGCCTCCTTGTTGGTTTTTGTAAAGAATTTTTTTTTGCTCTAAGAATTTGAATTCTCATTTTCAAATCTGATGGTTTTAGCTGAAAAAGAATTGTGAAATGCTTTATCATGTTTTACGGTTCTTTGGTTACTTATCCCTAGAGTGAGACTCAGATAAGTTATAGCAAGGATCTTCCTAGCCAAGAATCTAGGTATATCACAGGTGCCTGGCTCAAGGCCCATAGAGTTTAGGTCTACCCTAGCCCAATAAAAGATTATTTTATTTTTTTCTTTAATATGCTAGGGCCTTTTGCTTGTCCTAGGCTCAGATGAGTATTAAGTAGCCAGAAGTTTCCTGCCTGTGATCAATTCTAATACCTTCTGTGAAGGGAAATGGTTGTAAATTATTGCCAGTTAATTAAATGAGTGTTTCCGTTGAGTCCTGTGCACAGGCTTTCATCCAAGCCTGTTTAGATTCATTGAACATTAGAGATAGAAACGCTTTTCAACAATGTTCTTGTTTCATGGGCAAGAAAACCAGGTTGGGGATGTAGTGATTTGCCCAACTTCTGCCAAGTGATGCCAAATGAAAGGCTGACTTAAGGAGGGAGCAGGGGCTGGCAATGTGGTGGCACGTCCAGTGAGCAGGGTTGGGGCCTAAGCTGTAGGCCTCTGTGGTCCATGTGCTACTGGCTTCCCTTGGAACCTTCTTCAAGTGCTTTTATACTTTATGAAATGTTATTAGAGTATTTATTTATTTGTTTACATTTTATTGTATTATTTTTATATGGTGGTTTAGTCACTAAGTCATGTCTGACACTTACAACCCCATGGGATATAGTCTGCCAGGCTCCTCTGTATTTATTACACGATAAAATACTATCTTTCCTATGTTACAATTCAGTGCGTTAGACAAATCAACGTGCATTTGTTGCATGTTTGCTTGGTTCAAACTCCTTTTATTCTTCAAAGGAACTCTGCTAGGTCCTTTGGAGAATAATAAAAAAAAGGGTGTCAGCTCCCTTGGGAATGGAGCTTACAGACTTAACCGCAAGGGATGAGATGTAAGTCTATGAAATTTTATCTAATGGTTCAAGGCCACTGGTAAATACTTAGATAATAATCAAGAAAGGAATTTTGAGGCTTCAGGGATCAATGTGCATGTCCGGATCTTCCTGGCAAAAGTTTCTTCCTTCAGATTCTGTAGCTGCATCATCTTTGCCAGGTACACTCAGCTGTTCCTTCTACATGCAGCACAAGGGAGCGTCTCTGGGGATTGCTGAGTGCCTGGCAGTGCAAGAATCTAGGTATATCACAGGTGCCTGGCTCAAGGCCCATAGAGTTTAGGTCTACCCTAGCCCAATAAAAGATTATTTTATTTTTTTCTTTAATATGCTAGGGCCTTTTGCTTGTCCTAGGCTCAGATGAGTATTAAGTAGCCAGAAGTTTCCTGCCTGTGATCAATTCTAATACCTTCTGTGAAGGGAAATGGTTGTAAATTATTGCCAGTTAATTAAATGAGTGTTTCCGTTGAGTCCTGTGCACAGGCTTTCATCCAAGCCTGTTTAGATTCATTGAACATTAGAGATAGAAACGCTTTTCAACAATGTTCTTGTTTCATGGGCAAGAAAACCAGGTTGGGGATGTAGTGATTTGCCCAACTTCTGCCAAGTGATGCCAAATGAAAGGCTGACTTAAGGAGGGAGCAGGGGCTGGCAATGTGGTGGCACGTCCAGTGAGCAGGGTTGGGGCCTAAGCTGTAGGCCTCTGTGGTCCATGTGCTACTGGCTTCCCTTGGAACCTTCTTCAAGTGCTTTTATACTTTATGAAATGTTATTAGAGTATTTATTTATTTGTTTACATTTTATTGTATTATTTTTATATGGTGGTTTAGTCACTAAGTCATGTCTGACACTTACAACCCCATGGGATATAGTCTGCCAGGCTCCTCTGTATTTATTACACGATAAAATACTATCTTTCCTATGTTACAATTCAGTGCGTTAGACAAATCAACGTGCATTTGTTGCATGTTTGCTTGGTTCAAACTCCTTTTATTCTTCAAAGGAACTCTGCTAGGTCCTTTGGAGAATAATAAAAAAAAGGGTGTCAGCTCCCTTGGGAATGGAGCTTACAGACTTAACCGCAAGGGATGAGATGTAAGTCTATGAAATTTTATCTAATGGTTCAAGGCCACTGGTAAATACTTAGATAATAATCAAGAAAGGAATTTTGAGGCTTCAGGGATCAATGTGCATGTCCGGATCTTCCTGGCAAAAGTTTCTTCCTTCAGATTCTGTAGCTGCATCATCTTTGCCAGGTACACTCAGCTGCTCCTTCCACCTGCAGCCCCAGGGAGCGTCTCTGGGAAGTCCTGAGTACCTGGCAGTGATCCTGACCTTGGGAGACATCCAGCCAAGGTTGGAGTGAGTGGAGAGGTGAAGAGAGAAAGGCTTTCTCAGCAGAGACAGCAGTGTGAGCCCAGGTGTGGCTATGCCATGGTGAGGAGACAGAGCTGACCAGCAGAGCAGGTTTAAAGAAGGGAAATATGAAAAATGGGTTTGAGTTCATTAGTGGGGAGACAGCAAGTGGGGAGCCCACGGAGACCTGGAAAGCCAGGTGAAGCAGAGTGAGTTTTCTTCCAAACGCACTGGAAAGTCTCTGAAGGCTTGGTTTGAGGAAAGTTTATGAGAGTGGCACTTTGGAAAGAGCAATTGGGCAGTTAAGATGTAGGCACTTGTTTGTTTTTATACCATAGAAGTTTTACATTTTAGATGCAGTCCAATTTATCACTTTTGTCACTTGTAATTTTGGTATTATATCTAAGAAACCATTGCCTAACCCAAAGTCAGGAAAATTTATTCTTCTATTTTCTTCTAAGGGATTTATAGTTTGAACTCTTATTTTTAGGACTGTGATTCAGTTTGAGTTCATCTTTACATATGGTGTAAGGTAGGGGTCTGCTTTTATTATTTAGCATGTGGAAGCCAGTTGTCCCAGCAACATCTGCTAAAGACTAATGCCTGTCCTTCTAAAACTCTTTCAAAAAATTACACAGGAAGGAACACTTCAAAACACATTCTACAAGGCCGCCATCACCCTGATACCAAAGCCAGACAAAGACAACACAAAAAAAAGAAAGTTATAGGCCAATTTCACTGATCAGTTTAGACACCAAAATCCTCAACAAAATCCTAGCAAACAGAATTCAACAACATATCAAAAAACTCATACATCATGATCAAGTCAGTTTTATCCCAGGCATGCAAGGATTCTTCTATATCCACAAATCAATCAATGTGATACACCACATCAACAAATTCGGAGACAAAAAGCACATGATCATCTCAATAGATGCAGCAAAAGCCTTTGACAAAGTACAGCATTCATTTATGATAAAAACTCTTCAAAAAATGGGCATAGAAGGAACCTATCTCAACATAGTAAAAGCCATATATGAGAAGCCCACAGCAAACATTATCCTCAATGGTGAAAAACTGAAAATATTCCCTCTAATATCAGGAACAAGACAGGGGGGTGTCTACTTTCACCACTCTTATTCAACATAGTCCTGGAAGTTCTAGCAATAGCAATAAGAGAACAGAAATAAATGAAAAGAATCCAGATTGGAAAAGAAGAAGTCAAGCTCTCTCTTTTTGCAGATGACATGATATTATACATAGAAAACCCCAAAAAGACACTATTACAAAACTACTAGAGCTAATCAACGAATTCAGCAAAGTCACAGGATGCAAAATCAATATACAGAAATCACTGTCATTCTTATATGCAAACAATGAAAAATCAGAAAACAGAATCAAACAGGCAATCCCCTTCACCATTGCAACCAAAAGAATCAAATATCTAGGAATAAACCTACCCAAAGAAACCAAAGAACTGTACACAGAAAATGACAAGACACTAATGAAAGTAATTAAAGAAGACTTAAAAAAATGGATAGATATTCCATGTTCCTGGGTCAGAAGAATCAATATTGTGAAAATGACCATACTACCAAATACCATCTACAGATTCAATGCGATCCCTTTCAAACTACCAATGATATTCTTCACAGAACTAGACGAAAGAATAACACAGTTCATATGAAAATACAAAAGACCCTGAATAGCCAAAGCAATCCTTAGAAAGAAGAATGGAGCTGGAGGGATCAGCCTCCCTAACTTCAGACTGTATTACAAAGCAATAGTCATCAAGACAGTATGGTACTGGCACAAAAATGGAAATATTGACCAATGAAACAAGATTGAGAACCCAGAGATAGGCCCACACACCTATGAATACGTTATTTTTGACAAAGGAGATGAAAATCTAAAATGGGAGAAAGACAGCCTCTTCAACAAATGGTGCTGGGAAAATTGGACAGCTACATGCAAAAACATTCTGTGACACCATACACAAAAATAAACTCAAAGTGGATTAAAGACCTAAATGAAAGACCAGAAACCCTAAACCTCTTAGAGGAGAATATAGGCAAAACACTCAAGGACATAAACCAAAGTGAGATCTTCCATGACCTGCCTACTAGAATAGCGGAACTAAAAACAAAAATTAACATGTGGGACCTAATGAAACTTAAAAGTTTTTGTACAGCAAAAGAAATTACAAAAAAGCTGAACAGACAGCCCACAGAATGGGAGAAAATCATAGCAAATGAAATAAAAGACAAAGAATTAATCTCCAAGCAACTCAGACAACTCAGCACTGGAAAAACGAACAACCCAATCAAAAAAAGGGAAAAGGACCTAAACAGACACCTCTCCAATGAAGACATACAGATGGCCCAAAAACACATGAAACGATGCTCAACTTCACTAATAATGAGAGAAATGCAAATCAAAACTACAATGAGATATCACCTCACACCCGTCAGAATGGCCATCATTCACAAATCGACAGACAATAAATGCTGGAGAGGCTGCGGAGAAAAGGGAACCCTCCTGCATTGCTGGTGGGAGTGTAAATTGATACAGCCTCTATGGAAGACAGTCTGGAGATTTCTTAAAAAACTAAAAATAGAAGCAGCATACGGCCCAGCAATCCCACTCTTAAGCTTATACCCTGATGAAATCAAAACTGAAAGAAGCACCTGTACCCCAATGTTCATTGCAGCTCTCTGTACAATAGCTAGAACATGGAAGCAACCTAGATGTCCATTGACGAATGAATGGATACAGAAGCTCTGGTACATATATACAATGGAATACTACTCAGCTGTAAACAGAAATGCAGAAAAATCAGCCTTAATGAGGTGGCTGGCTCTAGAACCTATCATAAAAAGTGAAGTAAGTCAGAGAAAGACAAGCACAGTTTCTAACACATATATATGGAATCTGGTAAGGGTAATGCTAACACACACAGTGAACCCATGGAAAAACATTCTGTGACACCATGACACCCTTCAACAAATGGTGCTGGGAAAATTGGACAGCTACATGCAAACATTCTGTGACACCATACACAAAAATAAACTCAAAGTGGATTAAAGACCTAAATGAAAGACCAGAAACCCTAAACCTCTTAGAGGAGAATATAGGCAAAACACTCAAGGACATAAACCAAAGTGAGATCTTCCATGACCTGCCTACTAGAATAGCGGAACTAAAAACAAAAATTAACATGTGGGACCTAATGAAACTTAAAAGTTTTTGTACAGCAAAAGAAATTACAAAAAAGCTGAACAGACAGCCCACAGAATGGGAGAAAATCATAGCAAATGAAATAAAAGACAAAGAATTAATCTCCAAGCAACTCAGACAACTCAGCACTGGAAAAACGAACAACCCAATCAAAAAAAGGGAAAAGGACCTAAACAGACACCTCTCCAATGAAGACATACAGATGGCCCAAAAACACATGAAACGATGCTCAACTTCACTAATAATGAGAGAAATGCAAATCAAAACTACAATGAGATATCACCTCACACCCGTCAGAATGGCCATCATCCACAAATCGACAGACAATAAATGCTGGAGAGGCTGTGGAGAAAAGGGAACCCTCCTGCATTGCTGGTGGGAGTGTAAATTGATACAGCCTCTATGGAAGACAGTCTGGAGATTTCTTAAAAAACTAAAAATAGAAGCAGCATACGGCCCAGCAATCCCACTCTTAAGCTTATACCCTGATGAAATCAAAACTGAAAGAAGCACCTGTACCCCAATGTTCATTGCAGCTCTCTGTACAATAGCTAGAACATGGAAGCAACCTAGATGTCCATTGACGAATGAATGGATACAGAAGCTCTGGTACATATATACAATGGAATACTACTCAGCTGTAAACAGAAATGCAGAAAAATCAGCCTTAATGAGGTGGCTGGCTCTAGAACCTATCATAAAAAGTGAAGTAAGTCAAAAAGAGAAAGACAAGCACAGTATACTAACACATATATATGGAATCTGGTAAAAGGGTAATGCTAACACACACAGTGAACCCATGGAAAAACAGACAGAGAATAGACATATGGACATTGTAGGGAATGAACAGTGGGTGGGAGGCCTGGAGGGAGTAACATGGAAACCGATACTATCATATGTGAAAAAGATAGCTATTGTCATTGCGCTAATGGAACAAGAATTCCTACAAGGGCTTGGTGCGAAAGCCTGGAGGGGTGGGATCAGGGAACTGGGAGGGGGGAGGGGACCAGGGATATGCATATGACTGATCTGGGAGCATACATGTCTGTGAACAACAAAACTCTGTAAAAACTTAAAAAAATAAAAAAAAGTGCAAGTTAAAAACAAAACAAAACAAAATCTTCTAAAGAGTATTCTTTCTCAATTTAATTGTCTTGGTGCCCTTTTGCCCATTTGTAACCCCCTTTTACCACCCGCCCTATTTCTTATCCATCCCCAGGCAGCCACTGATGTTTTCTGCCACTATAGCAGCTATGTTTATAGCCATGGGAAGCTGTATGTCATCTTGCCTTTTATAGGCAGAATGTTCTCTTTTTGTGTTTGGCTTCTTTCATTTATTATTCCTCCATTTTGATGCATGGATCAATACTTTATTCTTTTTATTGTTGAATACTAAGGCTTCCCTGCTGGGTCAGATGGTAAAGAATTTGCATGCAGTTTGTATGCAATGCAGGAGACCCGAGTTCAATCCCTGGGTTAGGAAGATCCCCTGGAGAAGGGAATGGCTACCCACTACAGTATTCTGGAGAATTCCATGGACAGAGGAGCCTGGCAGGCTACAATCCATGGGGTTACAAAGAGTTGGACACAACTGAGTGACTAACACACCTTCCATTATATGGCTACATTGTATTTTTAAAACAGCCCTGTGAACATTTGCATACATATCTTTGAACATATGCTTGCTCTCTCCTTGCCTAAATACAGTCAAATGGCTGGATCAAATGGAAGTTGTATGTGCAACTTTTAAGAGAACTGTTTCTAAAGTGATGGTACCGTTTTACAATCCCTTCAATGACATATAGTTGCTTCACATTCTTCCATTTCATATGGTCAGACTTTTTAGTTAGCCCTCCTAATAGGTATGCCTTGTTTTTGCATTGTGGTTTTAATTTTCATTTCTCTAATGACTAATGATATTGATCTCATTTCTATGTACTTATTTGGCATCTGTACATTATGTCTTCTTTGGTGAAATGAAGTGATGAAGCCCATTTTTTTAAAAGATTTTTTTTTCATTTTTTTTCTTTTTTATTAATAGAATTTAGTGAGTTCTTTATTTTATGAGAAAAATTTACATTATTTTTTCCTGATCTGTAGCTTGTCTTTCATTCTCTTGAAAGTGTCCTTCAAAGAGCAGAAATTTTAATTTAGATGAAGCCCAATTTATCATTTTTTTTCATGGGTTGTACTTTTGGTCTTATATCTAAGAAATATTTGCCTAATACAAGGTTCCAAAGATTTTCCCTGATGTATTTTTCTTGAAGTAGTAAAGTTTTAGGCTTCACATTTAGGTCTGTGATCCATTTTGAGTTAGTTTTTGTATAAGCTGTGGTGTGTGAGTTGACGTTCAGTATTGTGTATAGGATCATCTTAAATGGGTTCATAAAAATGCCACATTTTGAAGGCTATTGCTGTGTGGGTTTTGACAAGAGTGCAGGAGTTGTCCTCACTAGTAGGAGTGGTCTGTATGAAAGAGGCCTTGGTATATTCACTTCTCCCTGAATGACTGTTACAGAAAGAATGCTCAATGCATGTGTTTCTAAATGGGACCTGGCAGGCCCTCTGGCCTCAGTCCTGTCCTTGCGGACATTCAGTAAGTGCTTTAGATGATGACAAGGTAACCCAGGTCCTGACTTGGAAGACCATTAAAGCTGACAAGGAGAGCGACAGAATGACTGGATTTGGAATCCAGTGAGCCTTGGGGTACAGAGCAATGAGCTGAAATCCTACAGAAAAAAAAACATGAAGCTCTTAGGATTTGCAGCCTAAGCTCTGCACAAGATGTGGGAAGCAGAGCTTTACCGCATGTAGAAAAGATGTAAAGATTTTAGTTTCTGGCAGACTCAGGTGGTTCCCTGGGGCTTCTCATTGTTTGTGAAGCCTGTAGCTGTATCACTAAAGGGCCCTGTTGCTGTCAAAATCAAGGTTGGTGATAATCTTGCTTTGGTCAGACTTTAGTCCTCAATAGGTATGCCTTGTTTTGCATTGTGGTTTTAATTTTCATTTCTCTAATGACTAATGATATTGATCTCATTTCTATGTACTTATTTGGCATCTGTACATTATGTCTTCTTTGGTGAAATGAAGTGATGAAGCCCATTTTTTTAAAAGATTTTTTTTTCATTTTTTTTCTTTTTTATTAATAGAATTTAGTGAGTTCTTTATTTTATGAGAAAAATTTACATTATTTTTTCCTGATCTGTAGCTTGTCTTTCATTCTCTTGAAAGTGTCCTTCAAAGAGCAGAAATTTTAATTTAGATGAAGCCCAATTTATCATTTTTTTTCATGGGTTGTACTTTTGGTCTTATATCTAAGAAATATTTGCCTAATACAAGGTTCCAAAGATTTTCCCTGATGTATTTTTCTTGAAGTAGTAAAGTTTTAGGCTTCACATTTAGGTCTGTGATCCATTTTGAGTTAGTTTTTGTATAAGCTGTGGTGTGTGAGTTGACGTTCAGTATTGTGTATAGGATCATCTTAAATGGGTTCATAAAAATGCCACATTTTGAAGGCTATTGCTGTGTGGGTTTTGACAAGAGTGCAGGAGTTGTCCTCACTAGTAGGAGTGGTCTGTATGAAAGAGGCCTTGGTATATTCACTTCTCCCTGAATGACTGTTACAGAAAGAATGCTCAATGCATGTGTTTCTAAATGGGACCTGGCAGGCCCTCTGGCCTCAGTCCTGTCCTTGCGGACATTCAGTAAGTGCTTTAGATGATGACAAGGTAACCCAGGTCCTGACTTGGAAGACCATTAAAGCTGACAAGGAGAGCGACAGAATGACTGGATTTGGAATCCAGTGAGCCTTGGGGTACAGAGCAATGAGCTGAAATCCTACAGAAAAAAAAACATGAAGCTCTTAGGATTTGCAGCCTAAGCTCTGCACAAGATGTGGGAAGCAGAGCTTTACCGCATGTAGAAAAGATGTAAAGATTTTAGTTTCTGGCAGACTCAGGTGGTTCCCTGGGGCTTCTCATTGTTTGTGAAGCCTGTAGCTGTATCACTAAAGGGCCCTGTTGCTGTCAAAATCAAGGTTGGTGATAATCTTGCTTTGCCTTGTTAAGGTCTGGTTGCACCTGTGTGCTAACAGTCTTCCATGGCGGGTGTGGAGAAATTGGAGGCTATCTGGAAGATAGTGATCAGAATGGTAAAGGAGGAGAAAACCATGTACTATATGAAGCTACTTGGAGTATCCTTGGATGTTTGTTAATTTACTCACTCACAAAACCATTTCTGTCCACTTATGTGCAAGATAGGGTCCTGCAGGGACCTGGGCATAATGACTACAACATGAGTGGATTCCAGCAATGGTCTCTATAGTGGCATGGAGTTGCTCAGTCTTTTACTTGTCTAAAAGAGTTCTTGGGATTTCCTGGTAATTTAGTGATTGAGAATCTGCCTGCCAATGCAAGGGATGCAGATTTGATCCCTGGTTCTGGAAGATCCCACAGACCATTGGGCAACTAAGCCCATTGCACCACAACTACTGAAGCCCATGTGCCTAGAGCCTGTGCTCCACAACAAAAGAAGCCACTGCAAAGAGAAGCCCATGCACTGAAATGAAGAGTAGCCCCCACTCACCACTACTAGAGAAAGCCCACACACAGCAGTGAAGACCCAGGGTGGCCATAAATAAATAATAATCTCACTCTCTTAAAAAAAAAAAGCAACAGCAGCCTGATGTGTCCCCCTTGGCCTGGCAAAGCAATAAATCTATCCTAAATGAACAAGTATTTTAAAGAAAACAAAAGGTCTTTACAGATCTTCCCTGTAAAAAGTGAGTTTTGAGTTGACTCTTATAGAAAAGGGAGCTTAATAGGCTAAAAAGAAAAGGATTTTCCAGGTATAAAGATTGCAATTGCCTAAATCTCTAGGCAATAAGTTTCAAACAGGCAATGTGTATTTTTCACCATTTTGACCACATTCTCCATTATACAGTCTGATACATAGTACATTTTATGGATCAAAGAGTCTATGGGTAATTCAAGAGGCTGAGATACAGGTTGTGCATGTTTGGAATGGTAAGGACACAGAATTAAGGGCTGTGTGCCCCACTGAGGAGTTTGGCTGATATTATAGAAAAGATAGGATACATAGAATGATTTTAAACTAGAAAGTCAGATTTTCCCTTTTGAAATAAATATCCATGGTAACAATTGGAGGAAAATGAGTCTGGAGACAGAAACCAGCTAGAAGGCCATTGCAAGAAGCTAGGTGAGGCAGAGGAGGAGGAGCAGAGAGGAAGGGGTGGGCTTAGGAGACTGAGAAAGTGGACTTGGTGGAATCTAGTAGGATTAGGTGGACACGGTGAGGAGTGTGGGCTGCTGGGCAAATGGTGGAAGCAGGAATCTGGGGAGTCAATTAGTGGATACAAGATAAGACTTTGGACTCCAGACAGTTGAATTAAAGGGACTTCTTTCAATGAGGCGTTGAGATGGAGACTTGCAGAAAAGATGCATGTACAGGTTTGGGAATAAAGTCTTGCTTGAGACTTAGGAAAGGAAAATGACTACATCCATCCTCTTGGATGTTCCAGTGAGTTTGTGTTTTCTCCTAGTCTGACACCAGGAGAATCTCAGGTGGTTTTTGAGATCAAGAATCTGAATCTTCTAATGGGAGGAAAAGAGGACTTAGGAGAATCAGGGTTTAAAGAGAGATTTATGAAAGAGGAAGCTGGCCAGAGCATCAGATACTGCAGAGAGGTCAGCCGAGGGGAAGACGGCGCATCTTTGGATCTGCCCATGGGATGTGACAGGGGTTACAGGAGCTGTTGCTGTGCTGGAAGGAGACAGGGAGACAGATTGTAGGGGACGGCATGGGTGTTAAAAGGTGTGGAGGGAGGTGATAATTGACTTTAAAAATATGACTTTTCTCTTTGGCTGCCAATTTGGATAAGCCTTTTTAGGTGCAAGTGATAAAAGCAACAACAACAATGAAACCCTCACTCAAACTGGCTAAAGGTAAAGGAATGTATGGGTTCAAGTAACTGAAATGTCCATAAGACTCAAGCAGGGCTTGAGACTTTGAATGGCATCAAGACCTGGTCTCTTCGTCTCTCACTTCTCTTCTTTATTGGCGGCATCTTCCAGCCCGTTGTCACACAATGGTGCCAGCGTTCCCAAGTGTCTCTCCTTCCAGATTGAGGTTCAGCAGGAGTGAGATCATATTTCTTCCTATAGATCCAGGATTCCTGATTGGACCCCTATTCTTGTATTTTGTGCCCAAGGTAGTAGCAAATACTCAGATGACCAGATATAGGGTGTATGTCAATTTCAGGCCAGTCATTGTGACTGTGGGAACTCAGTGCTCTGCTTGGCAAACCTGAATTGTGTATCCACTCTGGAAGTAGGGGTTGAATCTCAGCTGAGGCATGGGCTAATATGAGGACAGAGTAGCTCTCAAAGCTGAAGTTCTGCACCAGAACCTGGCCATGGATATTCTACCTAGAGCTAAAATATGTGCTACAGCTGTAGGGGACAACACTAGGCTTGATGAATGGAAGCTATTGGTCATTGCATTTTTTTGTCAGAAAAAGATCTTCCCTGGGGTACAGGAATGAAAGAGGCCAGCTGTGGCAGTAGTCAGTTGGCTGTCACTGAAGGTGTCTAAGCAGCCACCATGAGTAGAGGCCAAACCATCAGCACTATGTAGCTGAAGCAGATAACCTCTAAGGCCACACTGACAAAGTATGACACAGTAAGGAATACATTTTCACCCTAAAGCCCAGGGAATATATATATATATACACTCTTATCATGCATACAGAACTAAAACCAGAATTTTCATGACATGGTCCTTTTCCTTTCGTGTGTTCATGTTTTCTGTTCCACTTAAGAATCTCTGTTGTATGAAACCCATCACATTGATTTTCATGTCTCACTAATGAGTCTTGACCTGCAGTTGGTAAAACCCCGTTCTAAGGTCAGAGGCCTTAGATGAACCAGACTTGCAGATGGCATTGGAGTCTGGCTTTTCTACCATGATGGTGGCTTGGTCAAACATGAGGATTGAATCTATTGCACTGTGGCAGCTCCTGATTCTCAGTGCTGGAATCTCCTGCTGCCTGTCAGAGCAGTTCCTGACCTGGAGGGGTGGAGGGGCCTTCTTTGTGGGCCATCAGGTAGTGCTGAGGGTAGTTTATGGGCTGGACCGCAGAGGTGGCCTGGCAGTCTGTCCCTCTGTCTGGAGGCTGGCAGCAACTTCTTCTGAGCCAGCAGCAGTTGATGTTGTGAGGTAGAGTGTGTGTGCATATGTGTGACTCTGATAGGATTTTATATTGAAGATCAGGGAGTGGCTTTTAAAAATAACATTTTTGACTTGAAACAAGTCAAGGCAGAGAATGGAGACAATTAGAGACTGACATCCTGTTTAATCATCTCTCCAGAGAGTTCTATTTTCAGAGCTGTTCCATAAAGGTTCACAAGTGGTATTAAGGGGATCTTGTTAAGTTAGCAGTAGTTGTGATGAGAGAAACTGGTTTGAACACTTGGGTGAGTTAGTGTGGTAACCACGCTGACAGTAGTAGACTGAAGGCAGAGAAAGGCAGAGTTCATAAGAATCAGCTCTTACGTAGATGAGGCTTTCTGAGTCAGTGCAAAACAGGCATCTTTTATTTAAAAAAAAAAAATGTAAGGAGAGTGTAGTGTTTAAAAATAGGTGGCAGTTGACTAACATAGGATGAATGCATTTTTTGCTTCAGTGTGTGTCACCTTTTGGTATAGTACAAGCAGCAAGTAGTACTGTCAGGGCTATTGGAAGTTGTCACATGGGAGCTATCTGAGAAATGCTGAATAATGTTATCATGGACTTGGATATGTGAGGAGTGAAATAGGATGTGGTTAAGGACCTTGCCCAGAGCCTAGAGCTGCTGAGACATTCAGGCTGGAGTGTGTGTCCTGGTTTAGTTTGAACACTCTATCATATGATTTACAGCTCATTTAAATTTAATGTTCTACTCAAAAGACTGTCCATACCTATACTCAGCTTTTCTAGACCTACCTGTCTTAGACAAAAGGTCAAAGGCAGAACTGAAATCATGGACTAAACTTGATGAAGTTTTTTATTGGGTTGGCCAGAAAGTTCATTTGGATTTTTTCATAACATCCTATGAAAAAACCTAATCAAACGTTTTGGCCAACCAATTTTTAAGGACAATTGTAAATTTATGTATTGAGACCCAGAAGAACCTTAAAATCCATGACTTAGAGGTATTCCTGAATAGTTTAAGGTTTGGGGCTTCCCCGGTAGCTCAGTGGAGAAGAGTTCACTTGCCAATGTAGGCAGCACGAGTTTCATCCCTGATCCGGGAAGATCTCACATGCCGTGGAGCAGCTAAGCCTGTGAGCCACTACTGTTGAGCCTGTGCTCTAGAGCCTCGGAGCTGCAACTATTGAGCCCATGTCCCACAACTATTGAAGCTCGTGTGCCCTAGAGTGCAAGTTCCCAGGAGAAGTTACCCTGGAGACAATTAGAGACTGACATCCTGTTTAATCATCTCTCCAGAGAGTTCTATTTTCAGAGCTGTTCCATAAAGGTTCACAAGTGGTATTAAGGGGATCTTGTTAAGTTAGCAGTAGTTGTGATGAGAGAAACTGGTTTGAACACTTGGGTGAGTTAGTGTGGTAACCACGCTGACAGTAGTAGACTGAAGGCAGAGAAAGGCAGAGTTCATAAGAATCAGCTCTTACGTAGATGAGGCTTTCTGAGTCAGTGCAAAACAGGCATCTTTTATTTAAAAAAAAAAAATGTAAGGAGAGTGTAGTGTTTAAAAATAGGTGGCAGTTGACTAACATAGGATGAATGCATTTTTTGCTTCAGTGTGTGTCACCTTTTGGTATAGTACAAGCAGCAAGTAGTACTGTCAGGGCTATTGGAAGTTGTCACATGGGAGCTATCTGAGAAATGCTGAATAATGTTATCATGGACTTGGATATGTGAGGAGTGAAATAGGATGTGGTTAAGGACCTTGCCCAGAGCCTAGAGCTGCTGAGACATTCAGGCTGGAGTGTGTGTCCTGGTTTAGTTTGAACACTCTATCATATGATTTACAGCTCATTTAAATTTAATGTTCTACTCAAAAGACTGTCCATACCTATACTCAGCTTTTCTAGACCTACCTGTCTTAGACAAAAGGTCAAAGGCAGAACTGAAATCATGGACTAAACTTGATGAAGTTTTTTATTGGGTTGGCCAGAAAGTTCATTTGGATTTTTTCATAACATCCTATGAAAAAACCTAATCAAACGTTTTGGCCAACCAATTTTTAAGGACAATTGTAAATTTATGTATTGAGACCCAGAAGAACCTTAAAATCCATGACTTAGAGGTATTCCTGAATAGTTTAAGGTTTGGGGCTTCCCCGGTAGCTCAGTGGAGAAGAGTTCACTTGCCAATGTAGGCAGCACGAGTTTCATCCCTGATCCGGGAAGATCTCACATGCCGTGGAGCAGCTAAGCCTGTGAGCCACTACTGTTGAGCCTGTGCTCTAGAGCCTCGGAGCTGCAACTATTGAGCCCATGTCCCACAACTATTGAAGCTCGTGTGCCCTAGAGTGCAAGTTCCACAACAGGAGAAGTTACCGCAACAAGAAGCCTGCTCCCGGGCTTACCTGGTGGTCCAGTGGGTAAGGACACCGCCTTGCAGTGCAGGGGGTGCTGGTTCGATCCCTGGCCTGGGAGGATCCCACGTGCCACGGAGCAGCTGGACCGATGTGTCCAATTACCGAGCCAGAGCTCTGGAGCGCATGCACCCAGAGCCGGTGCTCTGTGACAACAGAGGCCGCCACGATGGGAGGCCCACATGGGCCAAAGAACAGAGATGGATGAAACTAGACAAATGAAAGACCAGTGGAAGTGGCCCGCCCACCCGCCTCCCTCCCCACCCCCGCCAAAATATATAAATAAATAAATGTTTAAAGAAAAAGAAGCCTGCTCCCCTCAACTAGAGAGTAGCTTCCAGTCCCTGCAACTAGAGAAGAGTCTGCAGCAGCAGTGAAAGCCGAGAATAGCCAAAAATAAGTAAATAAATAAAATGCATTTCTTTAAAAAAAAAAAAAAAAGGTGCAAGGTTGGTATGAAGAGGACAGAGGCTGCCTAACTGGGCCAGTGTGGTCAGAGCAGATGTGGAGGGTACTGCTCCATCCAGGGGCCATGCTGGGTGAAGGTCTTTGGGTGATGGCTGTCTGTGCAGAGGACAGGATCTAGTGAGATGTCCAGCTGCCTTGTTGGCAGGACATCCATCTTGTTTTCTCAGCTCGTAGGTGAGAACCTGAAAAAAAAAAAAATGTTAATGTTCCTGTGAACAGTTGAGAGTAGTGAATGCACAGCATGTGTACTCTGCTCCTGGTGCTTCCTGAAGATGAACTGTGTTCAGGTGGAAATGGTGTGGACAGAGATAGCACACTTCCATTCAAGCTCTTCTTAGAGCTACAGGTGTGCAGCTGACCAGACCACACTGGTGCATTGCCTCTGGGTTGCCTTCATTTCTCTACTTCATGCCCTTTCCACTTGATTTAGCAAAATATTGTTCTTACAAATGGTGCATGTCGGTAGGGATGTTTCGAAAACAGTGACATGTATAGGTGCTCATCAATATCTCAAAGAGCCAAAATGGAAGAGAAGGACTTTCAAGAGAGGGAAAACATTGCAAGAACAGTTTCATTTTGATCTGTTTTTAACCCTTTGTAGCTTCTTGCACTATCACTTGTTTCCTGATGCTTTACTGTTCAGTGAAAGACTTAGATCTGATCTGTGGCTGTGATTTGCACACTGAGGCCTCTCTGTAAAGAATTATTTGAGATTCACCAAAAAAAAGCCCTTCCGAATTAGAATATAACATATTTTTCTCTCTTTCTAGGTGGATCTGGAGCCAGAAGGGAAAGTATTTGTTGTAATAACCCTAACAGGGAGTTTCACTGAAGGTAAGAATGAATTTGGGGTGGTTTCTGATATTTGTGTACATTTAGTTCATACTCAGTAGGAATTTCAATCATGGAAATTATAAAAAAGAACATTTTGTAAAAGATGCTTTTAAAAAATGGACTGTTTAAACTAGGCTGATTGGTATTTCATTGTCTCATGGTCTGTTGGTTTGGGTTGCCAGATTAAATATATTTGCTAATTCTGGCCATCTTCTCTTTTGTTTTTATTCACCATCATCATCTTAGTTCAAGAAGTTCTTGCCTCTTTGGGTTCATGTCTGTTAATCTGTACTTAAACTTTTCGGCTTTGGGGCAGACCTTTAGTTTTCCCCTGAATGTATTAAAAATTGAAGGATCATGCTCTCTTCCTTATAATCTTTATCTCATTCTGTCCTTCAAGAGAATCTATTCCTCTTCTCCTGGCACTACCCCCATCTCTTACTTGCCATTTTTAAAAATTGAGATAAAATTTTTATACAGTGAAATGAATAGATCAGAAGTGAAGAATCTGATTTTGACAAATGCATACAACCATGTAACCAGCACTCAAATCCAAGACACGTAACACCCGCATCCCTCTGAAAGCTCCCTGTGTCTTTTCCCAGTTAATCCCCTGCTGCCAGAGACAGTAAATGCAGTACTTTGTTTTATTTTCTCACCATGGTTTAGTTTTATCTATTTGGGAAGCTTCATATAAATGGAACTACATAGTATGTTCTCTTCTGTGTCTTATTTCTTTTGCTCAACATAATTTCTGTGAGATCTATTCATGTCATTATGTAATCAGTATTTGGTTCATTTTTATTGCTGAATATTACATTCTATAAATGTAGCACGATTTGGTTTGCTCATTCTTGTCTTGTGGACATTTTAGTGTTTTCCTTGTTTGGGGTAATTATTAAGAATGCTTCTATAAACATTCTTGTACATAAATTACACTTTGATTTCTCTTGGGTAAATGCCTAGCAGTGGAATTGCTGAATAACAGAGTAAATACATATTTGATTTTATAAGAAACTCTCAAATGGTTTTCCAAAGTGGTTGTATTCTTATATTCCCACCAGCAATGTATGAGAGTTCCAATTACTCCATGTTGTCACCAACACTTGGTATGGTTATTCTCGTAAATTTTAGACATGCTAGTAGCTATGAAATGGTAACTTGTGGTTTTAATTTGCATATCAAATTCCCTGTAATTTCTT
Organism: Tragulus kanchil; assembly: GCA_022376925.1. NCBI lineage: Eukaryota > Metazoa > Chordata > Mammalia > Artiodactyla > Tragulidae > Tragulus > Tragulus kanchil. Next base: position 254,468,907 of record JAIOJX010000032.1, read on the forward strand.
TCCTTTTCCTGGTGACTTTCTAGTGTTTCCAATTACATGTTTTAGAATATATCTCTAAATGTTTTGATTGTTTTGGGTGGAGGGATTAGTCCATTACAAGCTATTCCACCATTACTAAATTCCTTGCAAAGTTCTATAGATACATGGCTTTACGGTTTGTCTGTTTGGTGTTGGCATTTTGCAAATTGATGACACCTTTGAGAAATGATTTTCTCTTACCTCAGTCAACAGTTCTTATTCATGTGGGTTGAGTTATTCCCCTGAATGTATTAAAAATTGAAGGATCATGCTCTCTTCCTTATAATCTTTATCTCATTCTGTCCTTCAAGAGAATCTATTCCTCTTCTCCTGGCACTACCCCCATCTCTTACTTGCCATTTTTAAAAATTGAGATAAAATTTTTATACAGTGAAATGAATAGATCAGAAGTGAAGAATCTGATTTTGACAAATGCATACAACCATGTAACCAGCACTCAAATCCAAGACACGTAACACCCGCATCCCTCTGAAAGCTCCCTGTGTCTTTTCCCAGTTAATCCCCTGCTGCCAGAGACAGTAAATGCAGTACTTTGTTTTATTTTCTCACCATGGTTTAGTTTTATCTATTTGGGAAGCTTCATATAAATGGAACTACATAGTATGTTCTCTTCTGTGTCTTATTTCTTTTGCTCAACATAATTTCTGTGAGATCTATTCATGTCATTATGTAATCAGTATTTGGTTCATTTTTATTGCTGAATATTACATTCTATAAATGTAGCACGATTTGGTTTGCTCATTCTTGTCTTGTGGACATTTTAGTGTTTTCCTTGTTTGGGGTAATTATTAAGAATGCTTCTATAAACATTCTTGTACATAAATTACACTTTGATTTCTCTTGGGTAAATGCCTAGCAGTGGAATTGCTGAATAACAGAGTAAATACATATTTGATTTTATAAGAAACTCTCAAATGGTTTTCCAAAGTGGTTGTATTCTTATATTCCCACCAGCAATGTATGAGAGTTCCAATTACTCCATGTTGTCACCAACACTTGGTATGGTTATTCTCGTAAATTTTAGACATGCTAGTAGCTATGAAATGGTAACTTGTGGTTTTAATTTGCATATCAAATTCCCTGTAATTTCTTTCCTTTTCCTGGTGACTTTCTAGTGTTTCCAATTACATGTTTTAGAATATATCTCTAAATGTTTTGATTGTTTTGGGTGGAGGGATTAGTCCATTACAAGCTATTCCACCATTACTAAATTCCTTGCAAAGTTCTATAGATACATGGCTTTACGGTTTGTCTGTTTGGTGTTGGCATTTTGCAAATTGATGACACCTTTGAGAAATGATTTTCTCTTACCTCAGTCAACAGTTCTTATTCATGTGGGCAAATTGTCTTATGGTTGACATTTTTCAACCTGTTGTCTCAATCATTGCATCTTATCTTTTTGCTCTGCTATTCAAATTAGCAGAAACTTGGGTTACCTGAACATGAAAAAACTGTCCAGATTACAGTTTGGGAGTCTTCTGCAGGCTCATAAGTCTTTTGGTTTTGCATGGTATTCTGAACAAACAGGATTCATGAGAAAAAATGAATCTGCTCATAACTCAGTCAAATAAATATACTGTAATATTACAGAACATTGCTGAAGAACATTCTTACAGCACATGAAAGGTAGGTGCAACCATGGTATAAACAAGCCTAGCAATGGGATGAGAATAGAGGCATGAGTGAGGAGTGGGTTAGATTCTGTATATGCTGAACTACCTAAATATGCTATACAATGCGACAAGGGACCAGAGGAGTAAGGCCGTGCATGTTAGACCAGATCTGATGGTGCCATTGTTGTTACATGACATCTTTCTTTAGAGTTATACAGGCTCTCTAGGAACAAATTTTATTACATTTCAGTCTTCCTTAATTGTGCACTAGAAACATCAGTATAATGGTGCTGGACTACTCCTCAGTATTCTCATAGTATTAATTTATTAGTGATATAGTGCTAAAAAGAAAGGAATGTCAAGTGTTATTCTGGGTGAAGTTCTCACTAGGTCATTGACATTATATTCCCCTCAAATGTAACCCTGGGTAAAATGGTGAGGCAGGCCCATCCTGTTCTCTGTCTTTAACTGTTTGTTACTTTCTCCAGTATGATGCCCAGTGATGATCTCTCTCCAGGAACACTTGTTAAGAAGGAAAATAGTAAATTCATGAGCTAATTCACACTAAGTGATAGTGACCAATATCTTAGCATTCTGCCTCTCTTAGGTGTGCCTGTGTATTTTTAAAAGGTGCTAAACGAACGGTTTTGCCCAATGAAGGGGGATTTTGAATTGCATGTTTTAGAATATATCTCTAAATGTTTTGATTGTTTTGGGTGGAGGGATTAGTCCATTACAAGCTATTCCACCATTACTAAATTCCTTGCAAAGTTCTATAGATACATGGCTTTACGGTTTGTCTGTTTGGTGTTGGCATTTTGCAAATTGATGACACCTTTGAGAAATGATTTTCTCTTACCTCAGTCAACAGTTCTTATTCATGTGGGCAAATTGTCTTATGGTTGACATTTTTCAACCTGTTGTCTCAATCATTGCATCTTATCTTTTTGCTCTGCTATTCAAATTAGCAGAAACTTGGGTTACCTGAACATGAAAAAACTGTCCAGATTACAGTTTGGGAGTCTTCTGCAGGCTCATAAGTCTTTTGGTTTTGCATGGTATTCTGAACAAACAGGATTCATGAGAAAAATGAATCTGCTCATAACTCAGTCAAATAAATATACTGTAATATTACAGAACATTGCTGAAGAACATTCTTACAGCACATGAAAGGTAGGTGCAACCATGGTATAAACAAGCCTAGCAATGGGATGAGAATAGAGGCATGAGTGAGGAGTGGGTTAGATTCTGTATATGCTGAACTACCTAAATATGCTATACAATGCGACAAGGGACCAGAGGAGTAAGGCCGTGCATGTTAGACCAGATCTGATGGTGCCATTGTTGTTACATGACATCTTTCTTTAGAGTTATACAGGCTCTCTAGGAACAAATTTTATTACATTTCAGTCTTCCTTAATTGTGCACTAGAAACATCAGTATAATGGTGCTGGACTACTCCTCAGTATTCTCATAGTATTAATTTATTAGTGATATAGTGCTAAAAAGAAAGGAATGTCAAGTGTTATTCTGGGTGAAGTTCTCACTAGGTCATTGACATTATATTCCCCTCAAATGTAACCCTGGGTAAAATGGTGAGGCAGGCCCATCCTGTTCTCTGTCTTTAACTGTTTGTTACTTTCTCCAGTATGATGCCCAGTGATGATCTCTCTCCAGGAACACTTGTTAAGAAGGAAAATAGTAAATTCATGAGCTAATTCACACTAAGTGATAGTGACCAATATCTTAGCATTCTGCCTCTCTTAGGTGTGCCTGTGTATTTTTAAAAGGTGCTAAACGAACGGTTTTACCCATGAGAAACAGATTTTTTTTAATGTTGAAGTTTCAGAACCTGTGACATCACTGTGTGGGCTGTATTTTAGAAGCTCAGAGCTTTTCTCTCTGTCTGTGGGAGCCTTATCTTGTCAGTTTCGCTCCTAGGCTGGGGCGCAGCTTGAGTTGGCATGCTGCTGCTGCCTTAGGGCACAGCTTCCTTGTCAGATGCAGAGAATGTGATGACTGCTCCTGTGTGTGTTAGAAAGAAGAAATGGAGCCCCCAGCCCCCACACACCTGCCTCAGCTGTGGCAGTTCCTGGGCCTGGCATTGCGAGAATGTCCCTGGTGTGGCCTTTCTCCTGTCAGCCACCCTAGATCATCTCTGGTCATAAAGTGACAGGCAGGCTGGTAGAAGGTTGGAGTTCTAGTTCCCATCTGGGATGCTAGAGGGTTTTACATAAAGAAACGTGGTGAGATCAGGCTTGCCTGGTGTGGCTCAGGCTGTGAAGGGGGCGTTGGCCTGCGATCCCAGAGTGATTGTCAAAGCTCAAGAAGTGTTGGTTGGTGAAAGAATTAAATAATGCCATTCGCAGCAACATGGATGGGCTAGAGATGATTACACTAAGTGAAGTAACTCAGATAAAAACAAATACCATATGTGGAATCCAAGAAACAATACAAATGAACTTATTTACAAAACAGAAATAGACTCCCAGGTTTAGAAAATAAAGTTATAGTTACCAAAAAGTGGCAGGGGTGATGGATTAAGAGGTTGGAATTAATATATATAACTACTATACATAAAATAGATAAGAAGGACCTACTGTATAGCACAGGGAAGTCTACTCAATATTCTGTAATAACATATATGTGAAAAGAATCTGAAACAGAATGGATATATGTAAACTTAATCACTTTGGTGTATAGCAGAAACTTAAGACAGTATTGTAAATCAAAGCTATACTCCAATATAAAATAAAAGTTAAAAAGAAATTTTGGTTAAGCCTCAGGGTGCATCTGATCTATCTCATAGGGTTGTTTTGAATGTCAGATGGTATAATGCATAGGGAAGTGCTTTACAAACTGTAGAGTGCTCTATGAAGGCATGTTGGTGGGTTCTCATCTCTGTTTTCCTGTTGTCATGGTAGCAGGATTCCTGTCATTGTCCCCACCCCTGCCTGGAACCATATATAGTGCAGGTGTATTTTATTTCTGCACTGCCTTTATTTTATACCAGAAGCCTCAAGAATTAGTGGACAGTTTCTAATGTGAAGTTGGCTTGTCACCATGCCCATTTCCCTTTCATGGCCTCCAGTAGGCGTTCTGCCATTAGATGCTATAATACCTGCCAAAAGCAATTGCTTAAATGGAGCTATGGTCTGTGATATACAGGACTGGTATTAGGAGCTACTGACTGCTCCTTATTTCATCCTTTCTCATCTTCTCATCTTTCATTAATTGTGCTGAATTAGCAGTGAAGGCAAAAACGTTTTTATTAAGTGTAAGGCATGACTGAGAAATGACATGGGAAATGCCTGTGGGGTACAGACCTGTGATCTCATCACGGATGCTGGGGAGATAGAGATGAACAAGATATGGACACTGGAAGGAGCTCATCTGGTGTGGGCAGATACAGCCCACATGTGCAGCGCAGTGGAGGGGCCCAGGACCTGGCACGGGAATAAGTCCAAGGCATGGTGTGGGGTGACGGGAGTGTGTAGTCAGATCAGCCAGGAGATTTTAGAGGAAGTGTCTGTGTGTGTTACATGACCCCTTTCTTTAGAGTTATACTGGCTCTCCCCGTGGGGGGAGGGTGATATTTAAAGCATGGCCAAATGATCAATAGAAATGTTGCAGAAGGTGGAGAAAGTTCATGAGAGAAAGATAGTGTGTTCACAGAAATAGGGGTGAGAGAAGGGTGAGAGTTTCATAGACTGAACATGGAGGGAGGGTGCTGAGTGGGGGGAAGTGTAGTGATAAGTAGGGCAGAGGCTAGGCAGGGCTTCACGTGTGGGTTCACGTGGGAGAGTCTGAGTTTGTCTGGTGTACCAGTGTCACTACTCAGAGCATTACCTCTAAGTCTCATAAGGATAAATGACATGATCACACTATTTCTAGGCTATCAGATATGATGGGGTGCCATGAAGGGTTTAAGGAATCAGAAAATCTGACTTAGTAGCCATGGGTACTTAGGTTGGGTTCTCATCTCTGTTTTCCTGTTGTCATGGTAGCAGGATTCCTGTCATTGTCCCCACCCCTGCCTGGAACCATATATAGTGCAGGTGTATTTTATTTCTGCACTGCCTTTATTTTATACCAGAAGCCTCAAGAATTAGTGGACAGTTTCTAATGTGAAGTTGGCTTGTCACCATGCCCATTTCCCTTTCATGGCCTCCAGTAGGCGTTCTGCCATTAGATGCTATAATACCTGCCAAAAGCAATTGCTTAAATGGAGCTATGGTCTGTGATATACAGGACTGGTATTAGGAGCTACTGACTGCTCCTTATTTCATCCTTTCTCATCTTCTCATCTTTCATTAATTGTGCTGAATTAGCAGTGAAGGCAAAAACGTTTTTATTAAGTGTAAGGCATGACTGAGAAATGACATGGGAAATGCCTGTGGGTACAGACCTGTGATCTCATCACGGATGCTGGGGAGATAGAGATGAACAAGATATGGACACTGGAAGGAGCTCATCTGGTGTGGGCAGATACAGCCCACATGTGCAGCGCAGTGGAGGGGCCCAGGACCTGGCACGGGAATAAGTCCAAGGCATGGTGTGGGGTGACGGGAGTGTGTAGTCAGATCAGCCAGGAGATTTTAGAGGAAGTGTCTGTGTGTGTTACATGACCCCTTTCTTTAGAGTTATACTGGCTCTCCCCGTGGGGGGAGGGTGATATTTAAAGCATGGCCAAATGATCAATAGAAATGTTGCAGAAGGTGGAGAAAGTTCATGAGAGAAAGATAGTGTGTTCACAGAAATAGGGGTGAGAGAAGGGTGAGAGTTTCATAGACTGAACATGGAGGGAGGGTGCTGAGTGGGGGGAAGTGTAGTGATAAGTAGGGCAGAGGCTAGGCAGGGCTTCACGTGTGGGTTCACGTGGGAGAGTCTGAGTTTGTCTGGTGTACCAGTGTCACTACTCAGAGCATTACCTCTAAGTCTCATAAGGATAAATGACATGATCACACTATTTCTAGGCTATCAGATATGATGGGGTGCCATGAAGGGTTTAAGGAATCAGAAAATCTGACTTAGTAGCCATGGGTACATGGGGCTTGAGGTAGGGGGGTATTAGGATCGTAAGAGGAGACAGGGGTGTAGACAGCCAGTAAGAGACAAAGTTTTCTAAAAGAGAGATTACTAGAGCCTGAGTTAAGTTGGAATCTGCAGAGATGAATGGAGAGTGGGGACAGCTAACAGGGGTATATAGGTCATGAAAACAGCAGGAGTTGGCAATTCATGGGGTATCAGAGATGAAGAAAGATGAGACTCTGATGATGCTCAGAGGTTGTTGTACAATCATTCACCAGACTAGAAACATAACAGAGAAATGTGATAAATTCAGCTCTGAGCAGGTGGAGTTTGAGACACTTGGGGGAAACCCAAGTGGAGATGTTTTAGGTAGAACTACCAATAAGAGTCTAGAGTCTGTCAAGGGATCTAGGCCTGAGATGTATCTCTAGCTACCAGAGGGAGACAGGGACCCAGTGAGAAGATTTAGAAAACCAAGCTTGTCTAAGAGCAGAACTCTGTGGAGCACTAATAATTAAGAACCTGGCTCACAGGTTATAATTTCTCAAACTCACCGAAACTCTGTTGAAGGTTTACTTAATGAACACACATTTTGTTAATGTATTCATTACTTATTCAATAATAATTGAGTGCTTACTGCATACTAGGGACTGTTTCATCAGATGGTGGAACATCTTCCAAGTTGGCCTCAAAATGCTTGATAACAAAGTTGGGAGAAAGATAGTGTGTTCACAGAAATAGGGGTGAGAGAAGGGTGAGAGTTTCATAGACTGAACATGGAGGGAGGGTGCTGAGTGGGGGGAAGTGTAGTGATAAGTAGGGCAGAGGCTAGGCAGGGCTTCACGTGTGGGTTCACGTGGGAGAGTCTGAGTTTGTCTGGTGTACCAGTGTCACTACTCAGAGCATTACCTCTAAGTCTCATAAGGATAAATGACATGATCACACTATTTCTAGGCTATCAGATATGATGGGGTGCCATGAAGGGTTTAAGGAATCAGAAAATCTGACTTAGTAGCCATGGGTACATGGGGCTTGAGGTAGGGGGGTATTAGGATCGTAAGAGGAGACAGGGGTGTAGACAGCCAGTAAGAGACAAAGTTTTCTAAAGAGAGATTACTAGAGCCTGAGTTAAGTTGGAATCTGCAGAGATGAATGGAGAGTGGGGACAGCTAACAGGGGTATATAGGTCATGAAAACAGCAGGAGTTGGCAATTCATGGGGTATCAGAGATGAAGAAAGATGAGACTCTGATGATGCTCAGAGGTTGTTGTACAATCATTCACCAGACTAGAAACATAACAGAGAAATGTGATAAATTCAGCTCTGAGCAGGTGGAGTTTGAGACACTTGGGGGAAACCCAAGTGGAGATGTTTTAGGTAGAACTACCAATAAGAGTCTAGAGTCTGTCAAGGGATCTAGGCCTGAGATGTATCTCTAGCTACCAGAGGGAGACAGGGACCCAGTGAGAAGATTTAGAAAACCAAGCTTGTCTAAGAGCAGAACTCTGTGGAGCACTAATAATTAAGAACCTGGCTCACAGGTTATAATTTCTCAAACTCACCGAAACTCTGTTGAAGGTTTACTTAATGAACACACATTTTGTTAATGTATTCATTACTTATTCAATAATAATTGAGTGCTTACTGCATACTAGGGACTGTTTCATCAGATGGTGGAACATCTTCCAAGTTGGCATCAAAATGCTTGATAACAAAGTTGGGAGAAAGGACAGAACATAAAAGACTTTTGAATAAAAAAAGACATGCTTGGATTGATGTGAACAGCAGCAGCTTCACAATCTGACGATAAAGTGTGATGGGTATAGATTTATGTTTAATGCTGAGGTAAGAAGATGAGCTTGCTTAAAAACTTACCATTGGGGGCTTCCCTGGTGGTCCTGTGGGTAAGGACACCGCCTTGCAGTGCAAGGGGCGCTGGTTCGATCCCTGGCCTGGGAAGATCCCACGTGCCACGGATCGGCCGAACGGATGTGTCCAATAACCGAGCCGGAGCTCTGGAGCGCATGCGCCCAGAGCCGGTGCTCTGCGACAATAGAGGCCACCGCGATGGGAGGCCCACACGGGCCAAAGAACAAAGATGGATGAAAATAGATAAATGAAAAAACCCAAAAGAAGTGGCTCGCCTGCTCCCCTCCCTCCTCACCCCCCACCAATAATAAATAAATAAATAAATCTTCAAAAAAAAAAAAAAACCAACTTACCATTGAACTGAGATGGAGCAAGATTATTTCTTCATGGAAATCTGTCACAGAGCTGAGGCATAACATTGTCAACTGGATCAAAAACCCATCACCATTGTTCATATTAAGAAATGTGCTATCACTCGATTTGATACAGAATTCCTCAGCACTGCTGCCAAGACACAGTTGAAATGACTTCTTATTTTGAAAGGACTGTCTCTTGTCATTCTTTATTTCATTCTGGCTAAGTCTTTATGGAGCTAACAACTGGATCAGGCATCCAATCAAACTGAAATTTATTAAAGCGATGAAACAGACCTGGACTTTTAACACAAACTCTAGATGCTATCACTGCAGCCCTGTTTGATGGTCACTATTTTAGACTAGTTCTTACCTGAAAGAGTGAGTGGAGTGGCCAAAAGTTTGAACTATTGATGAAAATGCATTGAACTAAGCTCATAACTGTTATAATGAACACACATTTTGTTAATGTATTCATTACTTATTCAATAATAATTGAGTGCTTACTGCATACTAGGGACTGTTTCATCAGATGGTGGAACATCTTCCAAGTTGGCATCAAAATGCTTGATAACAAAGTTGGGAGAAAGGACAGAACATAAAAGACTTTTGAATAAAAAAAGACATGCTTGGATTGATGTGAACAGCAGCAGCTTCACAATCTGACGATAAAGTGTGATGGGTATAGATTTATGTTTAATGCTGAGGTAAGAAGATGAGCTTGCTTAAAAACTTACCATTGGGGGCTTCCCTGGTGGTCCTGTGGGTAAGGACACCGCCTTGCAGTGCAAGGGGCGCTGGTTCGATCCCTGGCCTGGGAAGATCCCACGTGCCACGGATCGGCCGAACGGATGTGTCCAATAACCGAGCTGGAGCTCTGGAGCGTATGCGCACACAGAGCCGGCGCTCTGCGACAACAGAGGCCACCGCGATGGGAGGCTCTCACGGGCCAAAGAACAAAGATGGATGAAAATAGATAAATGAAAAACCAATAGAAGTAGCCCGCCTGCTCCCCTTCCTCCCCACCCCCCCCCCACCAATAATAAATAAATAAATAAATCTTCAAAAAAAAAAAAAAACCAACTTACCATTGAACTGAGATGGAGCAAGATTATTTCTTCATGGAAATCTGTCACAGAGCTGAGGCATAACATTGTCAACTGGATCAAAAACCCATCACCATTGTTCATATTAAGAAATGTGCTATCACTCGATTTGATACAGAATTCCCCTCAGCACTGCTGCCAAGACACAGTTGAAATGACTTCTTATTTTGAAAGGACTGTCTCTTGTCATTCTTTATTTCATTCTGGCTAAGTCTTTATGGAGCTAACAACTGGATCAGGCATCCAATCAAACTGAAATTTATTAAAGCGATGAAACAGACCTGGACTTTTAACACAAACTCTAGATGCTATCACTGCAGCCCTGTTTGATGGTCACTATTTTAGACTAGTTCTTACCTGAAAGAGTGAGTGGAGTGGCCAAAAGTTTGAACTATTGATGAAAATGCATTGAACTAAGCTCATAACTGTTATAATTGGAAGAGATGCAACGAGAGAAATTATAAAAATAGTGATATTCCCTTGGGCTTCCCTGATAACTCAGTGGTAAAGAGCTCACCTGCCAGTGCAGGAGACACAGGGTCTATCTCTGATCCCAGAGGATCCCACATGCTGAAGAGCAACTGAGCCCATAAACAACAACTATTGAGCCTGTGACTTAGAGCCTCAGAACCCATGTGCCATAACTATTGAAGCCTGCATGCCCTAGAACCCGAGTTCCACAGCAAGAGAAGTCACCACAACAAGAAGCCTGCTCACCTCAACTAGAAAGTAGCCCTCATCCCTGCAACTAAAGAGCCTGCAGCAGCAGTGAAAACCCAAAATGGCCAAAAATAAATAAATAAATGCATTTCTAAAAAAAAAAAAATTAGTGATATTCCCTCATGTGAGGACATACCAAAAAAAAAATGCTGTTCCATTGTAATGCTATTAAGAAATACAATGTAAGATGTGAAGATGATGCAGTTTGCAAAATTGAAGTTTGACTGGGCTCAGAGTATCTCATGCTTAAATGACTGGCTCACAGAGCAGGAACCAGATGATGTATGTTTCCTCATGGGAGCACACCATCCCATCTGTGAAGTAATTTTACCAAAATATCAAGCTCAAATCTGGTCAGGCTTCCACATCTAACCACCACTATAGAGGAAACAGGGGGATGGGGCACATTTAAAATGACCCCATGAGATACAATCAGGAAAATTCAAACTGTGGAAAAATTTGTTAATACATGGAACTTGCTTCCTTTGACTAAAAATTGGAAGAAAAAAGGAAAGGAGGAGAGAAAACGGAAATAACAAGAGAGAAACCTACTAACCAGCTTCAACATATGAAACACACCAGACCCAAATTGCAAAACAATAACTTCCAGGATATACTTGACTGGGAAAATGGGAGCAGTGATTGCATATATCTTAATATTAGGGAATTATAACCTTATTTAGCTGTAATTGTGGCATTTTGATTGTTTAAAATAGAGCATCTATGAGAGGTACATACTGATATGTTTACTGATAAAATGATTTCTGAGGTTTACTTCAGAATATTCCAGAGGTGGGAGGAAGGGAAATAGGGTACAGATAAAACCAGTTGGGCCACAAGTTGGCTGTTGAAGCTGGGTGACAGTTACATATAGGTTTATTATAGTTTCTGACTACTTTTGCATGTGTTTGAAATTCTCTTTAATAAGAAATTAAAATTCCACATTTAAAATACCTATTTCCTAAACAAAAACCAGAACATGAGTTGTCTCTGCTACATCCAAATGATGCTTTAACTTTGAAACATTCTGTCTATTCTTATTTATAAATTAAAGCTGGTGGGTTTTTTTTTTTTTTAATCTGTGTATGTTATCCTTAATTCCCAATTTTTATGTATAATGAAGAGAAAGAGTTAAAAAAAATTAAATGACTCAAGTACTTTAGAAATATTTGTTAAGGTTCTAAATAAACACTAAGCTGTGAGTCAAAAACTGCAGGTAGGAAGAAATGAGTAAGGCAGTTCCCTTGGTTTTGTTGTAGAGTTCTCACTCACAACGAATGACAGGCAAATCATCTCTCATTAACAATTACATAACATTTTGCCCTTAGAAAGTTTAACTTTAAGATAGTTTCTTAAAATAGCGAGGTAAGCAAAAGAATTCACGGTAGAAATGTTTTGTGAATATGTTTCTTCTCCTATGTTCCCCAAGCAAACTCAAGAGTATTCTACACCAATTTGGAGGAAAAAAGTAATCTCTTAAAAGATTAAAGTGCAACCTGACAATGACTCTGTCATTTATGGATTTGAAGCTCGTTGAGAAAACTTCACTAAAACTTTCCCCCTTCTTTCAAACTCTTATTATGTTATTTGGAAGGAATATACAGTTCCCCCAGGGAGAAGATGGAAAGTGCTGGAATTTTGGTATCTGCTTTTTCTTTCTACTAAGGGAGTGCACTGTAGGGTACAGTAAGATTTTCATCTTTTTGAGAAAACCATTTTTGTTCAGATTTCCTGTGTCAAACCACTGGTTTCTGCATAAATATGTTCTCTGTTAAATCATCCTGGCCACATGCACCAAGGCAGGTGAAGCATGTGTTAATTGCTTGAAGGCTGCAAGCCACAGTTTCTCATTGTATCTGACACTGTGTGTGTGTTACTTTTAAAGGGGGAAAAGTTATTTCTGATGGCAGTTTTCCTTTCTCATGTTGCAAGCCTGGTGACAGATTGTTGATATAAGTTTTTTAATGTAGCTTTTTTTTAAAAAAAACAACAACAACATTCTTTTCTACATTCAACCTGAGGGATGCGTGGCTACTTCCGTTCTCCTGGTTGTCTAAGCAGTTCTGTGGCTCCCATTGAAAGTGACTACTGGGTTGGAGACAGGGTAGGAGGGTAAGAAAGAGGCATTGAGGCAATGGAGAAAGAAGGGGAACTAGAAAAATAAACAATCTTTTAAAGGATTGAGATTAAGCATCCTGTGTTGTGGTTGACTTGCTCCTCCTACCCATGACAGAGGCTCAATCTGTTTGAGCATAATGAAGAGAAAGAGTTAAAAAAAATTAAATGACTCAAGTACTTTAGAAATATTTGTTAAGGTTCTAAATAAACACTAAGCTGTGAGTCAAAAACTGCAGGTAGGAAGAAATGAGTAAGGCAGTTCCCTTGGTTTTGTTGTAGAGTTCTCACTCACAACGAATGACAGGCAAATCATCTCTCATTAACAATTACATAACATTTTGCCCTTAGAAAGTTTAACTTTAAGATAGTTTCTTAAAATAGCGAGGTAAGCAAAAGAATTCACGGTAGAAATGTTTTGTGAATATGTTTCTTCTCCTATGTTCCCCAAGCAAACTCAAGAGTATTCTACACCAATTTGGAGGAAAAAAGTAATCTCTTAAAAGATTAAAGTGCAACCTGACAATGACTCTGTCATTTATGGATTTGAAGCTCGTTGAGAAAACTTCACTAAAACTTTCCCCCTTCTTTCAAACTCTTATTATGTTATTTGGAAGGAATATACAGTTCCCCCAGGGAGAAGATGGAAAGTGCTGGAATTTTGGTATCTGCTTTTTCTTTCTACTAAGGGAGTGCACTGTAGGGTACAGTAAGATTTTCATCTTTTGAGAAAACCTTTTTTGTTCAGATTTCCTGTGTCAAACCACTGGTTTCTGCATAAATATGTTCTCTGTTAAATCATCCTGGCCACATGCACCAAGGCAGGTGAAGCATGTGTTAATTGCTTGAAGGCTGCAAGCCACAGTTTCTCATTGTATCTGACACTGTGTGTGTGTTACTTTTAAAGGGGGAAAAGTTATTTCTGATGGCAGTTTTCCTTTCTCATGTTGCAAGCCTGGTGACAGATTGTTGATATAAGTTTTTTAATGTAGCTTTTTTTTAAAAAAAACAACAACAACATTCTTTTCTACATTCAACCTGAGGGATGCGTGGCTACTTCCGTTCTCCTGGTTGTCTAAGCAGTTCTGTGGCTCCCATTGAAAGTGACTACTGGGTTGGAGACAGGGTAGGAGGGTAAGAAAGAGGCATTGAGGCAATGGAGAAAGAAGGGGAACTAGAAAAATAAACAATCTTTTTAAAGGATTGAGATTAAGCATCCTGTGTTGTGGTTGACTTGCTCCTCCTACCCATGACAGAGGCTCATTTATTGAGCTCGTTCTGAGGACCAGATACTGTGCTCAACCTGAAATTGACCAAGGAGCAATAGCTCCCTTTTTAATTTTCTTCCATTAGCAGGATAGCCTCTTACCCTCATAACAGTTGCCTCATGTATGTTCATGCCATTGTGTATGTTATTTCATTTGCTCCTCATAACAGACTTCTGAGACTGATGTGATCCTCAGTGTACAAGTGATGAATCTAGCCCAGAGACACTGAGTTGCTATGGTCTCCTAAATAATGAATGCCCAAGCCCACAAGCCAGCTCAGACTAGGATTCTAAGGTCTAAGAATGTTCTAGGCCATCAGCTCTCTGGGAGGTGATTCCATGTTTTCTCTTTATTCTACCTTAGACAAAAACTTTCCTTTAGGCGATGTAATCTCAACCTTTACAGAATTTTGCCTTCCTTTGGGATAATGTTTTTCTGCAATACTTTCCCTGGATTCCCCCTTCTTACACCTAAAGATTGACATTGAACTGGGAAAGGTACCACCTTCTCAAACACCAGGTGTGAATCAGAGAGCTCTAGGGAGACTGAACTTGAGATTTGCTGAGTATTAACCACTATCATCAGTAGGTTCTCTTAATGCAAGCATTAAACTAGAAGTTGGAAGAAATTAAAAATCAGATGATTTCAGTTCGAATATGATAGCTATATTTGCCTAGTTATATCTCAACCATCATTGGCTTCGTCCTGACTACTTCTGTTCCTTTCATTGACTATTGGTGATAAACTTTTAAGTGGCTTTTTTATTTGAAATTCTTCATTTGGTTCTCAAACTGTGGTTCTGAAGATCTCTGGGAGTTCCAAAGATCTGTAGTTTAAGACTGTTTTCCTTATATTACTGAGATATTCATTTTTTAAGGTGTTGATGTTTGCACCAGTGGTGTAAAAGAAGCAGTGGGTGAAACTGCTGGCATCTTCAAATGAATCAAGACACCAAAGCATACAGTTGTCAGTGTAGCCAGTGCATTCTGCATTCTGCATTGCCACACAATTGCAGGGGGAAAAGTTTTACTTAAGACTATCTGTGATGAAGCAGCAAATATTACTAATGTTCTTTATCCAAACCCTTGACTATATATCTTTATAATACTCCATATGAGAAAATAGAAAGTCAGCATACAATTCCAACTGAGCTATTTAAAATCCTAAAAGATGATGCTGTTAAAGTGCTGCACTCAGTATGCCAGCAGATTTGGAAAAGGTCAGTTTTCATTCCATTCCCAAAGAATGGCAATGCCAAAGAACATTCAAGCTCCTGTATAGTTGCACCCATTTCACATGCTAGCAAGATCATGCTCAAAACCTTCAAGCTAGGTTTCAACAGTACGTGAATTGTGAACTTTCAGATGTACATGCTGGGTTTAGAAAAGGCTGAGACACCAGAGATCAGATTGCTAACATCCGTTGAATAATAAGGAAAGGAAAGAAATTCCAAAAAAGCCTCTACTTCTGCTTCATTGACTATGCTAAAGCCTTTGACTGTGTGGATCACAACCAACTGTGGAAAATTCTTAAGGACGTAGAAATACAAGACCATTTTACCTGTCTCCTGAGAAATGTGTCTGTAGGTTAAGAAGCAACGAATAGAACCAGACATGGAACACAGACTGGTTCCAAATTGGGAAAGGGGTACCTCAAGGCTGTATATTGTCACCCTGTTTATTTAACTTCTATGCATAGTCCATCATGTAAAATGCCATCCTGGATGAAGCACAAGCTGGAATCAAGATTGCTGGGAGAAATATCAACAACCTCCAGCATGCAGGCGATGCCACCCTAATGGCAGAAAGCAAAGAGTAACTAAAGAGCTTAGCGAGGGTGAAAGAGGAGAGTGAAAAAGTTGACCTAAAACTCAACATTAAAAAAACTAAGATCATGGCATCCAGTTCCATCACTTTATGGCAAATACTTGGGGGAAAAGTATAATCAGTGACAGCTTTTATTTTCTTGGCCCCGCAAAATCACTGTGGACAGTGACAGAAACCACAAAATTAAAAGACACTTCTTGGAAGAAAATCTATGGCAAACCTAGACAAAACTATTAAGCCTAGATATCACTTCGGTGACAAAGGTCCCTCTCGTCAGAGTTGTGTTTTTTTCCAGTAGTCATGTATGGCTGTGAGAGCTGGACTGTAAAGAAGGCTGAGCACCAAGGAACAGATGCTTTCTAACTGTGCTGGAGAAGATTCTTGTGGGTGTGTTGGACAACAAGAAGATTGATCCAATCAATCCCAAGGGAAATCAACCCTGAATATTCATTGGAAAGACTAATGCTGAAGCTCTAATTCTTTGGCCACCTAATGTGGAGAGCTGACTCGGAAATGACCCTGATGCTGGGAAAAACTGAAGGCTAAAGGAAAAGGGGATGGCAGAGGATAAGAGGGTTAGATGGCATCCTTGACTCAACGGACATGAGTCTGAGCAAACACGACTGAACAACAACAATGTATAAGGCACTCTGCTACATACTACAACACTATTGTTTCACAAGGAAGAACACTTGAATGATTGAGCTACTTTTTTTTTTTGCCCCATGGGACTCTGTTTTTACTTGAAAAGATGACAAACAAACTATAGTTATGACGACTTAGAACTTTGTAAGGTATTTCCTTAAAAATGAATGAAATGAGCTTTTTACTTCCAGGCAAACAGTTGTGAGTATGATGCTAGTGATAAAATGGGATCCTGGAAAACATAGGTATAATTTTGCGAGATTTATATCCACTACTTGGGACTGTCAGCTTGCAATATTTAAAAAAGGCTTTTCTCATGAGTTTGGTGTTGATATTAATTAACAATTGTGAGGCTTTTTTTAAATATTGTAAAATAGGTCAACATTTGGAAGAGTGCATAAGTCAGTAAACCCATGTTTTCAAAATGACTGATATAAAATGTTGCAAAACACATGCGTGGGTCAAGGCTCCATCAAAAGCTTAAGATAGATTGATTAATTTAATGTAACAGTATCAAAAACTCATAGATTCTGGGTTCAAATTCTACATTGCAAATGACTTTTAAGAAACTGCCAATTGTCAAGTTTTGATATGAAATCAAAGCAGCACCTGTAAAAGCTATTAAAACACTCTTTTCCTCTACACTCTGTGCAAGGTTAGGTTTCGTTCAGATACTTTATCTAAAACGTTGTAGCAGGTGAAATACAGATCTAAGAATCCAGCTGGTGTCTAAAGTCACACATAAAGAGCTTATCAAAATGTAAGATAATGCCACTCTCACTGAAGTTTTTTGTTTTTCAAAAGAGTTATCTTTCATAAAATTTGTTAAGATGCAATGGGCTTGTTGTTTTAAATGAATAAATCTTTTTAAAAGTCTCAATTTTAATTTCTAATATGGCAAATATTAGTAAAGAGAACCCATATAGACCAAAATTGAGTCCTTGATATTTAAGACTACAAAAGGGTCCCAAGGCCAAACAATTTTCAAAGTATACAGTTGTCTGTGTAGCCTAGGGAATTTCTAGGTTATTTCCCCCTTAATCTTTCTTTCAGGAGTCTAGCACTTTTAATTTTTCTGATAATTCAAAGAAGAAGGAACTGACAAGCATTACCGTTAGGTGACAATTAGGCAATATATGTGACAGAATAATTCAATTATTTTTTGAAATTTTAATCCTTTTTTCTCTAATTATTTTTATTGTGCAGTGTACTTTTCAGCCAGTTTTTGTTATAAGCCTTTTTTCATAAAAATAAGAAGGCCAGGAAATGACAGCCAAACAGCCCAGAAACCTATGGTGGTTTCTGACTTTAGAGATGCTGCTATGAGTAGCTTGATGGTAAACCTCTTTATTCGAGCAGAGCAAGGCAGTCACAGTACTTCTGAGCAAGTGGTCAGAGCTGAAAGCATTAAAAGCTGAACCGCAAAAATAGCTCAAAAGCCAATGGACGGAAAGCATCTGCAGATTCACCTTATGTGACACTCACTTGCTTACCCACCAGCATGTTCCTCTGAAATCAAGATTCATGCAAAAGACAAAGTTTTGAATAGTATCTTCATTTTCTCAAGACCTGTAGTTTTTTAAGTGAAGATTTGGGGAAACAGAAATGATTTAATTTTTGAAAGAAAAATTAACTGCTCCAGAGTCTGGTTTCATTCTACTTCTATCTCATTTCCAGCAACTCCAGAACTCTCTGCTCTTTTTGTTTCAAATGAACAAGACAGCAGAGGTTCTGTTTGCCAAGCCAGTAATGACACCCCTTTTATTAGGTTTTCCCCAGTAACACCTGTGTCAGTAGGTAGGTGAAGAGGGAGAAAGACCTGTTTCTTTCCTTCTCCTCTGAAACTTGTCATCAGCATTAGGATTTCATCTGGTGTCTAAAATTTCTCTTCAGCACCAGATGACTTCCTGGCTGAGGCTGAGTTGGTGAGGGGGGCCTTAGTGGTCTAGGATTGAAGACATATTCTTTGTGTATATCAGAGATTGTCTTTGATTTTTCTAGGTGGCAACTTACTTCTTTTTTTTTTTTTTATAACCTTTATTTTACTTTTAACTTTTACAGAGTTTTGTTGTTTACAGATATGTATGTTCTCAGATTAGTCATATGTATATCCCCCCCTTCCCTCCCCTCCCGACCATCACACAGCACCCCTGAAGGATCCCCTTTTCTCACAGAGCAATGACTAGAGCTATTTTCTTCACTTATGATAGTACAGGACTTCATGCTACTTCCTTTACACCTCTCACCCACTGTTCCTTCCCCACAATGTCCATATGTCCACTGTCCATGTCTGTCTTTCTGTCGCTTCACTGCATGTGCCATCATCACCATCCTACTAGATTCCATATATATGTGTTAATCTACTGTATTTGTCCTTCTCTTTCTGACTGACTTCACTTTTTATGATACGTTCTAGATCCAGCCACCTCATTAGGGTTGATTCTTCTGCATTTCTCTTTACAGCTGTGTAGTATTCCATTGTATATATGTACCAGAGCTTTTGGATCCATTCGTTCGTCGATGGGCATCTAGGTTGCTTCCATGTTCTAGCTATTGTATAGAGAGCTGCAATGAACATTGGGGTACAGGTGTTTCTTTCAGTTTTGATTTCGTCAGGGTATAAGCCTAAGAGTGGGATTGCTGGGTCATATGGTGCTTCTATTTTTAGTTTTTTAAGAAATCTCCAGACTGTCTTCCATAGAGGCTATATCAATTTACACTCCCACCAGCAATGCGAATTGAAGATTTGGGAAACAGAAATGATTTAATTTTTGAAAGAAAATTAACTGCTCCAGAGTCTGGTTTCATTCTACTTCTATCTCATTTCCAGCAACTCCAGAACTCTCTGCTCTTTTTGTTTCAAATGAACAAGACAGCAGAGGTTCTGTTTAGCAAGCAGTAATGACACCCCTTTTATTAGGTTTTCCCCAGTAACACCTGTGTCAGTAGGTAGGTGAAGAGGGAGAAAGACCTGTTTCTTTCCTTCTCCTCTGAAACTTGTCATCAGCATTAGGATTTCATCTGGTGTCTAAAATTTCTCTTCAGCACCAGATGACTTCCTGGCTGAGGCTGAGTTGGTGAGGGGGGCCTTAGTGGTCTAGGATTGAAGACATATTCTTTGTGTATATCAGAGATTGTCTTTGATTTTTCTAGGTGGCAACTTACTTCTTTTTTTTTTTTTTATAACCTTTATTTTACTTTTAACTTTTACAGAGTTTTGTTGTTTACAGATATGTATGTTCTCAGATTAGTCATATGTATATCCCCCCCTTCCCTCCCCTCCCGACCATCACACAGCACCCCTGAAGGATCCCCTTTTCTCACAGAGCAATGACTAGAGCTATTTTCTTCACTTATGATAGTACAGGACTTCATGCTACTTCCTTTACACCTCTCACCCACTGTTCCTTCCCCACAATGTCCATATGTCCACTGTCCATGTCTGTCTTTCTGTCGCTTCACTGCATGTGCCATCATCACCATCCTACTAGATTCCATATATATGTGTTAATCTACTGTATTTGTCCTTCTCTTTCTGACTGACTTCACTTTTTATGATACGTTCTAGATCCAGCCACCTCATTAGGGTTGATTCTTCTGCATTTCTCTTTACAGCTGTGTAGTATTCCATTGTATATATGTACCAGAGCTTTTGGATCCATTCGTTCGTCGATGGGCATCTAGGTTGCTTCCATGTTCTAGCTATTGTATAGAGAGCTGCAATGAACATTGGGGTACAGGTGTTTCTTTCAGTTTTGATTTCGTCAGGGTATAAGCCTAAGAGTGGGATTGCTGGGTCATATGGTGCTTCTATTTTTAGTTTTTTAAGAAATCTCCAGACTGTCTTCCATAGAGGCTGTATCAATTTACACTCCCACCAGCAATGCAGGAGTGTTCCCTTTTCTCCGCAGCCTCTCCAGCATTTATTGTCTGTCGATTTGTGGATGATGGCCATTCTGACGGGTGTGAGGTGATATCTCATTGTAGTTTTGATTTGCATTTCTCTAATTATTAGTGAAGTTGAGCATCGTTTCGTGTGTTTTTGGGCCATCTGTATGTCATCGTTGGAGAGGTGTCTGTTTAGGTCCTTTTCCCATTTTTTGATTGGGTTGTTCGTTTTTCCAGTGCTGAGTTGTCTGAGGGCAACTTACTTCTAACATTGCTTTGGAGAAAGTTGGTTGCTATCTCTGTGAGTTTACTTTGGTTACAGAATATACTGGATTGAGCAGCACTTCTAAATTATCACCACTTGTGTCCAGTGGATCCAGAGAACTCTCTCTGGACACACAAAGTATTTATGTATAACATTATGTGGTGTATATGTGCACACATTTATGTAGGTATCTACTTAATGATTATTGACACTGAGTTTATTCTTATAGAATTTAAATTTTGGTGTGTGGGTGAAGACACAAACAATGAGACAAATGAACGTAATTAGACAAATGAGCATATGCCAAGTGGTAAGTGCTATGGGAAAAACAGGGTAGAGCAAGGGGACAGAGGTGAGGACTGTGTGTGCTGTTCTGTTCAAGTCAGGCTGGTGTTTGACCTGATACCTGAAGGGAGGGAAGGGCCAGGAGCTTGTGTTGGGGGAAGAGAGGACAGGAAATACAAAGACCCTGAGGCAAGGGTGTGGTGGGCGTCTTAGCTGTAGGGAGAGGATTGTTGCAGAGCCCAGAGGTTCAGGGGAAGTACTAGCATTGGTTGACAAAGTCTGCAACCTGTTAATGCCGCTTCCCTCTTCAGGAATTTAGCTTTATTAATTGACTGAACTTCATCTATATTTGATGTTGGCTTTCCTTTTGGCAAAACATAATCTTTCTCCTCAGGCTAGGGTCTTGTAGAGCCTTTACCATTTTTTGGCCTCTGCTATGTGTTTATTTTTATTTTTAAGAATCTCCAGACTGTCTTCCATAGAGGCTGTATCAATTTACACTCCACCAGCAATGCAGGAGTGTTCCTTTTCTCCGCAGCCTCTCCAGCATTTATTGTCTGTCGATTTGTGGATGATGGCCATTCTGATGGGTGTGAGGAGATATCTCATTGTAGTTTTGATTTGCATTATATAATTATTAGTGAAGTTGAGCATCGTTTCGTGTGCTTTTGGGCCATCTGTATGTCATCGTTGGAGAGGTGTCTGTTTAGGTCCTTTTCCCATTTTTTGATTGGGTTGTTCGTTTTTCCAGTGCTGAGTTGTCTGAGGGCAACTTACTTCTAACATTGCTTTGGAGAAAGTTGGTTGCTATCTCTGTGAGTTTACTTTGGTTACAGAATATACTGGATTGAGCAGCACTTCTAAATTATCACCACTTGTGTCCAGTGGATCCAGAGAACTCTCTCTGGACACACAAAGTATTTATGTATAACATTATGTGGTGTATATGTGCACACATTTATGTAGGTATCTACTTAATGATTATTGACACTGAGTTTATTCTTATAGAATTTAAATTTTGGTGTGTGGGTGAAGACACAAACAATGAGACAAATGAACGTAATTAGACAAATGAGCATATGCCAAGTGGTAAGTGCTATGGGAAAAACAGGGTAGAGCAAGGGGACAGAGGTGAGGACTGTGTGTGCTGTTCTGTTCAAGTCAGGCTGGTGTTTGACCTGATACCTGAAGGGAGGGAAGGGCCAGGAGCTTGTGTTGGGGGAAGAGAGGACAGGAAATACAAAGACCCTGAGGCAAGGGTGTGGTGGGCGTCTTAGCTGTAGGGAGAGGATTGTTGCAGAGCCCAGAGGTTCAGGGGAAGTACTAGCATTGGTTGACAAAGTCTGCAACCTGTTAATGCCGCTTCCCTCTTCAGGAATTTAGCTTTATTAATTGACTGAACTTCATCTATATTTGATGTTGGCTTTCCTTTTGGCAAAACATAATCTTTCTCCTCAGGCTAGGGTCTTGTAGAGCACCATATTTACATCTACTTAGGATGGTTTAATGTACGTTGGTAAGCAAAAACTTGTAAATTTATCATTAAGACTTTCCCAATTTCTCTGCATTCTGTCAGGATTTCTTATTATTCTAAGCTACATTAAGATAATTACACAGCTTACTACACATTAAAAGTTCAAATATACTGTCTGGAGAATCTGACTTTTTGCAACCCCATGGACTGTAGCCCACTGGGCTCCTCTGTCCATGGAATTCACAAGGAAAGAATACTGGAATCCATGGCCATTTGCTTCTCCAGGGTATCTTCCTGATTCCAGGGATCAAGCCCAGGTCTCCTGTGTTGCAGCAGATTCTTTACCATCTGAGCTACCGGAGAAGTCCATAAATCCATGTACTGCTAAATATAATTAGTTATAATTCAGTTTTAGTTATAGGTTATTAAGGTTAAATTATTCTTTTTGTGAACTTGAGCCATGTAAAACACAGTCAGAAAATTTAGGTTCAGCTAGAGTCTTCTCTCCATGTGTGGTGGGAACCACGTTCATTTGTTAAGTTTTAGTAAACGCTAGTGACATCTGGAGAAATAAATAGATTGAAGGTCAGTCTCAGCACGTAAGAGACTGATTATATACCTTTTGGAAGGCTAATTCTTACTGTGTTTTGGTGATATTTCCTTTTTCATGCAAGCAAGGACACTTCCATTATCTGAGTCCTTTGATTGGAAACTACCAAGCTCTGAAAATAGGGCTTCCAGAGTGTGAAATGGCAAGAGAGAATCTGTTTTAGAACAATGAAATCACTTGAGAATTTTGAAAACATACAGATTTTTTTTTTTCAGGCCCCAGACTGAATCAGAATCTCCTGGGAAGATGCCAGGAAAACAGACACAAAATAAGCACTTAGGCTGGTTCCAATGCTTGGCCAAATTTGACTGTGCCTGTTGTACTTTAAATCATATCTAATTTGATTAATGGAAAATTTTGGTGATTGGGTGGGTAACTAACTGAAAAAAAAAAAAGACTCATAGGAAAAAAAAACAGCTGCATAGCAGAGTGTGTTACTTTGTTAGTCTTTTAAAACATAATCTTTCTCCTCAGGCTAGGGTCTTGTAGAGCACCATTTACATCTACTTAGGATGGTTTAATGTACGTTGGTAAGCAAAAACTTGTAAATTTATCATTAAGACTTTCCCAATTTCTCTGCATTCTGTCAGGATTTCTTATTATTCTAAGCTACATTAAGATAATTACACAGCTTACTACACATTAAAAGTTCAAATATACTGTCTGGAGAATCTGACTTTTTGCAACCCCATGGACTGTAGCCCACTGGGCTCCTCTGTCCATGGAATTCACAAGGAAAGAATACTGGAATCCATGGCCATTTGCTTCTCCAGGGTATCTTCCTGATTCCAGGGATCAAGCCCAGGTCTCCTGTGTTGCAGCAGATTCTTTACCATCTGAGCTACCGGAGAAGTCCATAAATCCATGTACTGCTAAATATAATTAGTTATAATTCAGTTTTAGTTATAGGTTATTAAGGTTAAATTATTCTTTTTGTGAACTTGAGCCATGTAAAACACAGTCAGAAAATTTAGGTTCAGCTAGAGTCTTCTCTCCATGTGTGGTGGGAACCACGTTCATTTGTTAAGTTTTAGTAAACGCTAGTGACATCTGGAGAAATAAATAGATTGAAGGTCAGTCTCAGCACGTAAGAGACTGATTATATACCTTTTGGAAGGCTAATTCTTACTGTGTTTTGGTGATATTTCCTTTTTCATGCAAGCAAGGACACTTCCATTATCTGAGTCCTTTGATTGGAAACTACCAAGCTCTGAAAATAGGGCTTCCAGAGTGTGAAATGGCAAGAGAGAATCTGTTTTAGAACAATGAAATCACTTGAGAATTTTGAAAACATACAGATTTTTTTTTTTCAGGCCCCAGACTGAATCAGAATCTCCTGGGAAGATGCCAGGAAAACAGACACAAAATAAGCACTTAGGCTGGTTCCAATGCTTGGCCAAATTTGACTGTGCCTGTTGTACTTTAAATCATATCTAATTTGATTAATGGAAAATTTTGGTGATTGGGTGGGTAACTAACTGAAAAAAAAAAAGACTCATAGGAAAAAAAAACAGCTGCATAGCAGAGTGTGTTACTTTGGTTAGTCTTTTAAGCTTTGACAAAACCCCAAATACATTTTTTTAAGAGCCTTTAAAATGCTGTGACATAAACAGGTCAGATTATAATTTTTGCACCTTTAGGAGGAGAAAATGAGACGCAGAGGCCTTGCTAATGTCTACATTTGGTGCTAGTGCTAAGACTCAAACCAGGATTGAACATGTAAAATCAGGATGAGAATGTTGGCTTTGAGACAAATTTTAGGCGTTCCCTCTTCTCTTTCAGTAGCTGGGACCAGGACAAGGTAATTTAAGTTACTGATACCTGTTACAATAGGAGCCAACATTTAAAAAACAGTCTATATGTTTTAAAAGATTTGATTGGTGCTCTGTCTTTTAAAATGATGACAAAAATTATGAAAGCGTCTTTCATCTTTCATTGATCATGTTTGGGTTACAATGACACCTGCATGCTTAATTCTTAGAACCAAGAACAGATCAAATAGCTCAGTGTGTGCTTTTCTGACTGACTCAAAGGCTTGATTTCTTCCACTTTTCACTGACTTTCTCAGCACTATCATGAGGAGGGCTAGTTTTGCAAAAATATTTGAACACGTCATCGTATTTCCGAAGGCTTTGCATGGCTCTCTCAGTGTTGATGTCTTATTTGTGGGTGGTGGACCTGACACCCAGATTTACTTTGTTAGGGACTTTAGCTGTGATTGGAGAAGATTGTCAGCCAGTTTCAAGACTTGCATCAGCTATAAGATCTCACTTTGACCCTGAATTTTATTGTGTAAGTTGTGGAATATAACTGATCTTCAAAAAGTGAGAACAGTAACTGTTCACATGGTGAGCAAGAATTAGGATAGTTTTAAGCAAGTAGAAATATCAGAGAAGGAACTCGTTCAAAAGCATTCCCTTGATGACTACCTTTATGCTTTGAGCATTTAAAACTTTTTTTTGCCCTGAATCAGAATCTCCTGGGAAGATGCCAGGAAAACAGACACAAAATAAGCACTTAGGCTGGTTCCAATGCTTGGCCAAATTTGACTGTGCCTGTTGTACTTTAAATCATATCTAATTTGATTAATGGAAAATTTTGGTGATTGGGTGGGTAACTAACTGAAAAAAAAAAAGACTCATAGGAAAAAAAAACAGCTGCATAGCAGAGTGTGTTACTTTGGTTAGTCTTTTAAGCTTTGACAAAACCCCAAATACATTTTTTTAAGAGCCTTTAAAATGCTGTGACATAAACAGGTCAGATTATAATTTTTGCACCTTTAGGAGGAGAAAATGAGACGCAGAGGCCTTGCTAATGTCTACATTTGGTGCTAGTGCTAAGACTCAAACCAGGATTGAACATGTAAAATCAGGATGAGAATGTTGGCTTTGAGACAAATTTTAGGCGTTCCCTCTTCTCTTTCAGTAGCTGGGACCAGGACAAGGTAATTTAAGTTACTGATACCTGTTACAATAGGAGCCAACATTTAAAAAACAGTCTATATGTTTTAAAAGATTTGATTGGTGCTCTGTCTTTTAAAATGATGACAAAAATTATGAAAGCGTCTTTCATCTTTCATTGATCATGTTTGGGTTACAATGACACCTGCATGCTTAATTCTTAGAACCAAGAACAGATCAAATAGCTCAGTGTGTGCTTTTCTGACTGACTCAAAGGCTTGATTTCTTCCACTTTTCACTGACTTTCTCAGCACTATCATGAGGAGGGCTAGTTTTGCAAAATATTTGAACACGTCATCGTATTTCCGAAGGCTTTGCATGGCTCTCTCAGTGTTGATGTCTTATTTGTGGGTGGTGGACCTGACACCCAGATTTACTTTGTTAGGGACTTTAGCTGTGATTGGAGAAGATTGTCAGCCAGTTTCAAGACTTGCATCAGCTATAAGATCTCACTTTGACCCTGAATTTTATTGTGTAAGTTGTGGAATATAACTGATCTTCAAAAAGTGAGAACAGTAACTGTTCACATGGTGAGCAAGAATTAGGATAGTTTTAAGCAAGTAGAAATATCAGAGAAGGAACTCGTTCAAAAGCATTCCCTTGATGACTACCTTTATGCTTTGAGCATTTAGTTTACCTATATTAATCTCACTATTATGGGGGTTTTGGTAATGAAAACTCAGATGGCCAGTTCAGTGGCTCAGTGAAATGAAAAACTTCTTTCTTAGGAAAGGTATAATAAGTCTATCACTAGGGTTTAGATACCATTGTGTAGAAGGGACTGCAAGTCTGGGTACCACCAAGTCATCTAGTGGTTACTCAGAATCTACCCAAAGGAATGTGTAAAAGCACCTGGAGGGGTCTTTCCAACAGTGAACTTGAGGAAGGATTCATTGACAAAGACTAAACTTAACTCTCAGAGGGGCCTATTGATTTTGTTAAACATATTAATAAGTGATAATTCACTAGGACTCTGATATCTCCTCCTGACCCCTCAGGACCCAATAGAGGACACTTAGCTGGGCTGCAGAAGGAACAGTTTCCGAGTCTCGCTCTCGTGTACCTGTGACCAGTCAATGTCTTGTTCCATGCCTCCACCTCAGTGGTTGCACATCCTTACTGGACACTCATAATCACTACTTTCTTGGTCTTGACTCTGTGAATGCTCCAGGGTCATTCTATGTCCAGTCTTAAGGGTGCTCTTTCTCACATGTAGGATATTTGACTTATACTGTCTGTGTCTGTTTGGTTCTCTCTCTCTGCCTGTAACCAGGAACCATGAGCTCCTCATGGGCTGAAATTGACCCACAGGCGGGTTTTGATTTGCATGCAGCAAAGTGCAGTGCTTTTCTGACTGACTCAAAGGCTTGATTTCTTCCACTTTTCACTGACTTTCTCAGCACTATCATGAGGAGGGCTAGTTTTGCAAAATATTTGAACACGTCATCGTATTTCCGAAGGCTTTGCATGGCTCTCTCAGTGTTGATGTCTTATTTGTGGGTGGTGGACCTGACACCCAGATTTACTTTGTTAGGGACTTTAGCTGTGATTGGAGAAGATTGTCAGCCAGTTTCAAGACTTGCATCAGCTATAAGATCTCACTTTGACCCTGAATTTTATTGTGTAAGTTGTGGAATATAACTGATCTTCAAAAAGTGAGAACAGTAACTGTTCACATGGTGAGCAAGAATTAGGATAGTTTTAAGCAAGTAGAAATATCAGAGAAGGAACTCGTTCAAAAGCATTCCCTTGATGACTACCTTTATGCTTTGAGCATTTAGTTTACCTATATTAATCTCACTATTATGGGGGTTTTGGTAATGAAAACTCAGATGGCCAGTTCAGTGGCTCAGTGAAATGAAAAACTTCTTTCTTAGGAAAGGTATAATAAGTCTATCACTAGGGTTTAGATACCATTGTGTAGAAGGGACTGCAAGTCTGGGTACCACCAAGTCATCTAGTGGTTACTCAGAATCTACCCAAAGGAATGTGTAAAAGCACCTGGAGGGGTCTTTCCAACAGTGAACTTGAGGAAGGATTCATTGACAAAGACTAAACTTAACTCTCAGAGGGGCCTATTGATTTTGTTAAACATATTAATAAGTGATAATTCACTAGGACTCTGATATCTCCTCCTGACCCCTCAGGACCCAATAGAGGACACTTAGCTGGGCTGCAGAAGGAACAGTTTCCGAGTCTCGCTCTCGTGTACCTGTGACCAGTCAATGTCTTGTTCCATGCCTCCACCTCAGTGGTTGCACATCCTTACTGGACACTCATAATCACTACTTTCTTGGTCTTGACTCTGTGAATGCTCCAGGGTCATTCTATGTCCAGTCTTAAGGGTGCTCTTTCTCACATGTAGGATATTTGACTTATACTGTCTGTGTCTGTTTGGTTCTCTCTCTCTGCCTGTAACCAGGAACCATGAGCTCCTCATGGGCTGAAATTGACCCACAGGCGGGTTTTGATTTGCATGCAGCAAAGTGCAGTGCTTTAGAAGTGTTTTAACTGGGGGAAATCTCCAGACCTAGCAGGATTCTCCAGGGCACCCCTGTCCCCAGCAATGCCTGTCGTCTGATTTCCTCTGACTTCACCCCTCCAGGTCTCCACCTCTCAGCTTGCCATCCTGAATGTGAGGGTTTGTTCAGTGCTTTTTCTTGGCAGTGTGTAGTAGCTATGGGGTGTTCTTAATTGTTTTTTGAAGGGAAGGATCACTTCTTTGCTGGAGTGAACTGACAATACTTTCCCTTCTCTGAAGACCATAAAGGTTCCTCTCTTGCACAGTTCAGCATCCCAGTCAACCTCAGAGACACTCCCACTTCTGGTTAGGGGTCAGACGCAGTTTCACTGGTCTGGGGAGTTTTGTGGGGAAGGGTAGGGAGGAAATCTCTCTCTCTTCTTTTAATCAAGGGAATAAACCAGACTTTTAGATAATAGGTCACTTTTAGTGATGTCTCCAGTTTCCTGAACACTCCCCAAAGTTCATTTCTGGGGTTAGTGTAAATCCTGTCATTAATGGAACCGTACAGACACAGTTTCCTGGGAGCTGTTGGTGGGGGTGGGGGGGGCTCTGATTGTGGTGTGCATGCGGGGTTGGTGGTAAAAGGGCATCAGCTTTAGATCAGATGGACCAACTCTGCTTCCTGTGCTTCCCAGCCATGTGTGACCTTGAACAATGGTTGCCTTCTGTGAAAAGTACAAGACTGGTGGTGTCTGCCCCAAGGACTGCTGTGAAGTCTCTATGAGATGATACACACTCATATACACCCACAGAGTATTGTATCATGGCCTGCTACAGGCTATGTACCCACCTATTTGGGAAGGAAATCCATGCCCAATGTATTTCCATTTATTTTGTGGTGGATCATGTAAAAGACGTTGGGAAAGATATGATGACATAAGCCTCTTTTCTCAACCATTGTTTCAAATCCTAGACAATATTTGAGCCTATCATGTATTTCATGTTCTGGAAGGGTGCAAAGTGTATCCCTGTCTTTGTGTCTAAGTGCTTTTGATGGGAGCTGCCATTAATGAAGTCCCAGATGGGAAAGAAGGTATGGGAAGAATTCACTCCCTGTAACAAGGCATTACTTTGCCAATTTTCTGCTTGCTGGGCCCCAGGGAACATACATTGCCCCTCTTCCTAAATCCGCCCATCAGACCCAGTGCTATATCTTTTCCCAAGTCATCTCTTGAGAGTTTAGCTAGTGCCATTAGCTAGAGCTCATGTTCAGACCCAGTGCAAAAATTAAATCCTGAATGTGAGGGTTTGTTCAGTGCTTTTTCTTGGCAGTGTGTAGTAGCTATGGGGTGTTCTTAATTGTTTTTTGAAGGGAAGGATCACTTCTTTGCTGGAGTGAACTGACAATACTTTCCCTTCTCTGAAGACCATAAAGGTTCCTCTCTTGCACAGTTCAGCATCCCAGTCAACCTCAGAGACACTCCCACTTCTGGTTAGGGGTCAGACGCAGTTTCACTGGTCTGGGGAGTTTTGTGGGGAAGGGTAGGGAGGGAAATCTCTCTCTCTTCTTTTAATCAAGGGAATAAACCAGACTTTTAGATAATAGGTCACTTTTAGTGATGTCTCCAGTTTCCTGAACACTCCCCAAAGTTCATTTCTGGGGTTAGTGTAAATCCTGTCATTAATGGAACCGTACAGACACAGTTTCCTGGGAGCTGTTGGTGGGGGTGGGGGGGGCTCTGATTGTGGTGTGCATGCGGGGTTGGTGGTAAAAGGGCATCAGCTTTAGATCAGATGGACCAACTCTGCTTCCTGTGCTTCCCAGCCATGTGTGACCTTGAACAATGGTTGCCTTCTGTGAAAAGTACAAGACTGGTGGTGTCTGCCCCAAGGACTGCTGTGAAGTCTCTATGAGATGATACACACTCATATACACCCACAGAGTATTGTATCATGGCCTGCTACAGGCTATGTACCCACCTATTTGGGAAGGAAATCCATGCCCAATGTATTTCCATTTATTTTGTGGTGGATCATGTAAAAGACGTTGGGAAAGATATGATGACATAAGCCTCTTTTCTCAACCATTGTTTCAAATCCTAGACAATATTTGAGCCTATCATGTATTTCATGTTCTGGAAGGGTGCAAAGTGTATCCCTGTCTTTGTGTCTAAGTGCTTTTGATGGGAGCTGCCATTAATGAAGTCCCAGATGGGAAAGAAGGTATGGGAAGAATTCACTCCCTGTAACAAGGCATTACTTTGCCAATTTTCTGCTTGCTGGGCCCCAGGGAACATACATTGCCCCTCTTCCTAAATCCGCCCATCAGACCCAGTGCTATATCTTTTCCCAAGTCATCTCTTGAGAGTTTAGCTAGTGCCATTAGCTAGAGCTCATGTTGAAAACCAGCTCCCATGTTTGGCTGGTTCCTTTAGTGCAGATATACAGTTGAAGTAAGTACTATCTTCCTGTAGCTATTTTAAGATGAATGAGTTAATGTGTATATTTGTAGGTCCCAGGATGAAGGTGTGTTTTTTTTTTTTTTTCCTCCGTTCAGTATTACCTACATCTTCTTCTTTTTATTTATTTATTTATTTATTTATTTATTTTTGTACATGTATGTTCCCAGATCAATCAGATGCATATCCCTTGGCCCTCCCCCCACCCAGGTTCCCCACCCATCCCTCCAGACCATTGCTCCAAGTGGTTGTAGGTACTCCTATTCCCCTAGCACAATGACAATAGCTATCTTTTCTACACATGACAGTATAGGTTCCCATGTTACTCCCTCCCTTTGTTCGGTCTCCACAATGTCTTTATGTCTATTCTCTGTTTTTTCATGAGTTCACTGTGTGTGTTATCATGACCATCTTACTAGATCCCATATATATGAGTTAGTATACTATACTTGTCTTTCTCTTTTTGACTTACTTCACTTTTTATGATAGGTTCTAAAGCCAGCCACCTCATTAGGACTGAGTCTTCTGCATTTCTTTTAACAGCTGAGTAGTATTCCATTGTATATATGTACCAGAGCTTCTGGATCCATTCATTTGTCGATGGACATCTAGGTTGCTTCCATGTTCTGGCTATTGTATAGAGAGCTGCAATGAACATTGGGGTACAGGTGCCTCTTTCAGTTTTGATTTCATCAGGATATAGGCCTAATAGTGGGATTGCTGGGTCATAGGGTGCTTCTATTTTTAGTTTTTTAAGGACTCTCCATATTGTCTTCCATAGAGGGTGTGTTAATTTACATTCCACCAGCAATATTTGAGCCTATCATGTATTTCATGTTCTGGAAGGGTGCAAAGTGTATCCCTGTCTTTGTGTCTAAGTGCTTTTGATGGGAGCTGCCATTAATGAAGTCCCAGATGGGAAAGAAGGTATGGGAAGAATTCACTCCCTGTAACAAGGCATTACTTTGCCAATTTTCTGCTTGCTGGGCCCCAGGGAACATACATTGCCCCTCTTCCTAAATCCGCCCATCAGACCCAGTGCTATATCTTTTCCCAAGTCATCTCTTGAGAGTTTAGCTAGTGCCATTAGCTAGAGCTCATGTTGAAAACCAGCTCCCATGTTTGGCTGGTTCCTTTAGTGCAGATATACAGTTGAAGTAAGTACTATCTTCCTGTAGCTATTTTAAGATGAATGAGTTAATGTGTATATTTGTAGGTCCCAGGATGAAGGTGTGTTTTTCTTTTCCTCCGTTCAGTATTACCTACATCTTCTTCTTTTTATTTATTTATTTATTTATTTATTTATTTTTGTACATGTATGTTCCCAGATCAATCAGATGCATATCCCTTGGCCCTCCCCCCACCCAGGTTCCCAACCCATCCCTCCAGACCATTGCTCCAAGTGGTTGTAGGTACTCCTATTCCCCTAGCACAATGACAATAGCTATCTTTTCTACACATGACAGTATAGGTTCCCATGTTACTCCCTCCCTTTGTTCGGTCTCCACAATGTCTTTATGTCTATTCTCTGTTTTTTCATGAGTTCACTGTGTGTGTTATCATGACCATCTTACTAGATCCCATATATATGAGTTAGTATACTATACTTGTCTTTCTCTTTTTGACTTACTTCACTTTTTATGATAGGTTCTAAAGCCAGCCACCTCATTAGGACTGAGTCTTCTGCATTTCTTTTAACAGCTGAGTAGTATTCCATTGTATATATGTACCAGAGCTTCTGGATCCATTCATTTGTCGATGGACATCTAGGTTGCTTCCATGTTCTGGCTATTGTATAGAGAGCTGCAATGAACATTGGGGTACAGGTGCCTCTTTCAGTTTTGATTTCATCAGGATATAGGCCTAATAGTGGGATTGCTGGGTCATAGGGTGCTTCTATTTTTAGTTTTTTAAGGAATCTCCATATTGTCTTCCATAGAGGTTGTATTAATTTACATTCCCACCAGCAATGCAAGAGGGTTCCCTTTTCTCCACACCCTCTCCAGCATTTGTTATCTGTCGATTTGTTGATGATGGCCTTTCTGACAGGTGTGAGGTGGTATCTCATTGTGGTTTTAATTTGCATTTCTCTAATAATAAGCGAGGTTGAGCATCGTTTCATGTGCTTTTGGACCATTTGTATGTCCTCTTTGGAGAGGCGTCTCTTTAGATCTTTTTCCCATTTTTTGATTGGGCTGCTCATTTTCCCTGTGCTGAGTTGTCTGAGTTGCTTGTAGATTTTGGAGATTAATTCTTTGTCTGTTGTTTCATTTGCTATGATTTTCTCCCACTCTGTGGGGTGTCTGTTGAACTTTTTTGTAATTTCTTTTGCTGTACAAAAGCTTTTAAGTTTCATGAGGTCCCATATGTTCATTTTTCTTTTCAGTTCTGCTATTTTAGTTGGTGGGTCAGAGAAGATCTTGCTTTGATTGATGTCCTTGAGGGTTTTGCCTATATTCTCCTCTAAGAGTTTGATGGTTTCTGGTCTTACATTGAGGTCTTTAATCCATTTTGAGTTGATCTTAGTGTATGGTGTCAGGGAATGTTCCAATTTCATTTTTTTGCATGTAGCTGTCCAATTCTCCCAGCACCACTTGTTGAAGAGACTGTCTTTGTCCCATTTTATAGTTTCTCCTCCTTTATCAAAAATAAGGTACCCATAGGTGCATGGGTTGATCTCTGGGTTCTCAATCTTGTTCCATTGATCTATAGTTCTGTTTTTGTGCCAGTACCATACTGTCTTGATAACTGTTGCTTTGTAGTAGAGTCTGAAGTTAGGGAGGCTGATCCCTCCAACTCCATTTTTCTTCCTCAGGATTGCTTTGGCTATTCGAGGTCTTCTGTGTTTCCATATGAACTGTGTTATTATTTGGTCTAGTTCTGTGAAAAATGTCAGTGGTAGTTGAATAGGTATTGCATTGAATCTGTAGATGATATTTGGAAGTATGGTCATTTTCACAATATTGATTCTTCCAATCCAGGGACATGGAATATCTCTCCATCTGTTTAAGTCTTCTTTAATGTCTCTCATGAGTGTCTTCCATAGAGGTTGTATTAATTTACATTCCCACCAGCAATGCAAGAGGGTTCCCTTTTCTCCACACCCTCTCCAGCATTTGTTATCTGTCGATTT
Source organism: Tragulus kanchil (assembly GCA_022376925.1). Taxonomy (NCBI): domain Eukaryota; kingdom Metazoa; phylum Chordata; class Mammalia; order Artiodactyla; family Tragulidae; genus Tragulus; species Tragulus kanchil. The sequence goes on from JAIOJX010000032.1 coordinate 254,503,030, forward strand.
GTTGATGATGGCCTTTCTGACAGGTGTGAGGTGGTATCTCATTGTGGTTTTAATTTGCATTTCTCTAATAATAAGCGAGGTTGAGCATCGTTTCATGTGCTTTTGGACCATTTGTATGTCCTCTTTGGAGAGGCGTCTCTTTAGATCTTTTTCCCATTTTTTGATTGGGCTGCTCATTTTCCCTGTGCTGAGTTGTCTGAGTTGCTTGTAGATTTTGGAGATTAATTCTTTGTCTGTTGTTTCATTTGCTATGATTTTCTCCCACTCTGTGGGGTGTCTGTTGAACTTTTTTGTAATTTCTTTTGCTGTACAAAAGCTTTTAAGTTTCATGAGGTCCCATATGTTCATTTTTCTTTTCAGTTCTGCTATTTTAGTTGGTGGGTCAGAGAAGATCTTGCTTTGATTGATGTCCTTGAGGGTTTTGCCTATATTCTCCTCTAAGAGTTTGATGGTTTCTGGTCTTACATTGAGGTCTTTAATCCATTTTGAGTTGATCTTAGTGTATGGTGTCAGGGAATGTTCCAATTTCATTTTTTTGCATGTAGCTGTCCAATTCTCCCAGCACCACTTGTTGAAGAGACTGTCTTTGTCCCATTTTATAGTTTCTCCTCCTTTATCAAAAATAAGGTACCCATAGGTGCATGGGTTGATCTCTGGGTTCTCAATCTTGTTCCATTGATCTATAGTTCTGTTTTTGTGCCAGTACCATACTGTCTTGATAACTGTTGCTTTGTAGTAGAGTCTGAAGTTAGGGAGGCTGATCCCTCCAACTCCATTTTTCTTCCTCAGGATTGCTTTGGCTATTCGAGGTCTTCTGTGTTTCCATATGAACTGTGTTATTATTTGGTCTAGTTCTGTGAAAAATGTCAGTGGTAGTTGAATAGGTATTGCATTGAATCTGTAGATGATATTTGGAAGTATGGTCATTTTCACAATATTGATTCTTCCAATCCAGGGACATGGAATATCTCTCCATCTGTTTAAGTCTTCTTTAATGTCTCTCATGAGTGTCTTGTAATTTTCTGTGTACAATTCTTTTGTTTCTTTGGGTAGGTTTATTCCTAGATATTTGATTCTTTTGGTTGCAATGGTGAAGGGGATTGCCTCTTTGATTTCATTTTCTGATTTTTCATTGTTTGTGGAAGGTGTGTTTTAAAAGCCGATTGTATGTGTCACTTGTTAATTTCTTATCCCTAGAATATTGAATGTAAAGTGCCATCTTGGCATTGTAAATTGTCGGGGAGCATTGGCTCCTGCCCCTGCCTTCCCCTGTACCAGGATCTTGTTAGGTTTGGTCATAACCCCAATGGCTGAAGGGCTGTCCATCAGCTCAGAGCAGCCCTCGCTGTTTTCTTTTGTTAGTTATTCACACATTGCTGTTGGTTCACTCCACGTGGATGTGTTCATAGTCTTTGGTCTTTTCCCAAATATTTGCCTTAGCTTATTAAATTGGTTCCTCATTTATCAGTCAAAGTGTGTGTTGACTTTTGTGGTTTTAATTTACTGGCTTGGTTGTCTTTGTATTACCAGGTGGTGTCTCTGGGTTGAGCCTATAATCCGGGTTTGTTTGCAGGCTGACTTGTTCTGTTTAGGGCTGAACTACCACCTGGTTCCTTCTTAAGGATGGTATTCTACTCAAGTGAAAATCCATCTTTAAATCCAGTACTTAATTATGAATTAAAATATCTCTTTCACATTTTAGAGGCAGTTACATCTTCATTGCACATGAAGGAGTGCCTGCTGAAAATCTGTGAACTTCTGTGTAGATTTGGGTTAGGTTAGCCTCTTTACTTGGCCCCGTGGTACATGTAATACTGATCTGCAGGGCTGAGGGTAGGGAATCCTGACAGGTATCATCAAGCTGTGTTAAGGACTCTCTTCCTCTAGGGGTCTCAGGGAGGTGCTGCTGCCTGCAAGGGTGAACTGAGTCTAGATATGGGTGTTTGCTTCCTGCTTCTAGCCTGTTTCTGGCTCATGGACTGTCACATGGAACTATCGTGGCTAAGGTGCTCGTTTTGCAGTTTTCACTTCATCCCCACCTCTTTGGGTTCTGGCTCCTGGTAGTTGAATAGGTATTGCATTGAATCTGTAATAAATTTTGATTCTTCCAATCCAGGGACATGGAATATCTCTCCATCTGTTTAAGTCTTCTTTAATGTCTCTCATGAGTGTCTTGTAATTTTCTGTGTACAATTCTTTTGTTTCTTTGGGTAGGTTTATTCCTAGATATTTGATTCTTTTGGTTGCAATGGTGAAGGGGATTGCCTCTTTGATTTCATTTTCTGATTTTTCATTGTTTGTGGAAGGTGTGTTTTAAAAGCCGATTGTATGTGTCACTTGTTAATTTCTTATCCCTAGAATATTGAATGTAAAGTGCCATCTTGGCATTGTAAATTGTCGGGGAGCATTGGCTCCTGCCCCTGCCTTCCCCTGTACCAGGATCTTGTTAGGTTTGGTCATAACCCCAATGGCTGAAGGGCTGTCCATCAGCTCAGAGCAGCCCTCGCTGTTTTCTTTTGTTAGTTATTCACACATTGCTGTTGGTTCACTCCACGTGGATGTGTTCATAGTCTTTGGTCTTTTCCCAAATATTTGCCTTAGCTTATTAAATTGGTTCCTCATTTATCAGTCAAAGTGTGTGTTGACTTTTGTGGTTTTAATTTACTGGCTTGGTTGTCTTTGTATTACCAGGTGGTGTCTCTGGGTTGAGCCTATAATCCGGGTTTGTTTGCAGGCTGACTTGTTCTGTTTAGGGCTGAACTACCACCTGGTTCCTTCTTAAGGATGGTATTCTACTCAAGTGAAAATCCATCTTTAAATCCAGTACTTAATTATGAATTAAAATATCTCTTTCACATTTTAGAGGCAGTTACATCTTCATTGCACATGAAGGAGTGCCTGCTGAAAATCTGTGAACTTCTGTGTAGATTTGGGTTAGGTTAGCCTCTTTACTTGGCCCCGTGGTACATGTAATACTGATCTGCAGGGCTGAGGGTAGGGAATCCTGACAGGTATCATCAAGCTGTGTTAAGGACTCTCTTCCTCTAGGGGTCTCAGGGAGGTGCTGCTGCCTGCAAGGGTGAACTGAGTCTAGATATGGGTGTTTGCTTCCTGCTTCTAGCCTGTTTCTGGCTCATGGACTGTCACATGGAACTATCGTGGCTAAGGTGCTCGTTTTGCAGTTTTCACCATATTCTTGGATGTTCCCCCACCTCTTCCCTTAGGTGGAGTCCAGTGGACTCCATAAATTTAGGAGATGGGGATTTGAAGGTCCAGCAAGACTAGAGATCACAGGCTAGAATACCAGAGTGGAGACAGTTGCCCAGAGAAGTAACACCAAAAATACGCAAATTGACCCCTTTAGTATTCGAGTTCTAGTCAGTATAAGGAAACGCTGCCTGGTGCTGACAGAGGGCCAGCTGGTTGAGGAAAATGTCAAGATTCATGGAGCACTGAGTTGAGTATACAGAAAGCTCTTGCCTCCCTGGTGAGGAATAACTGGTGCTAGATTGAGCACTATGCTGGCCCACTTAAAAAAGTGAAAAATTTGATAGGTTATAATAATTTCAAAGTAACTTCACTGTGTCTCCAAAGAAAGCTCAGCATTCTGTATGAGAATACAAAACTATCCAGTACTCAACAGGTAAAATTCACAATATTTGGCATCCTGTCAAAACGACCAGACCTGCAAAGAAGCAAGGAAATATGCCCTATAGTGGAAAGTCAGTTAATCAATTGAAACTGATCCAGAACTAACACAGATGTTAGGATTAGCAGACTAGTCATTAAAACAGTTAGGATAACTATTCCATATGTTCAAAAAAAGTTAAATACAGAGAAGGAAGATTAAAAAAACCCTACAAATTGGGTTCTCCACCATGACGTACCTACAGTCAGGTCTTATATAACCTAATCCTTATGTTATTTCCATCAAATCCACATGATCCAAACCTGGACCCCATGAATTTATCAAATCCTGAAGCCCATGTGGGTTCACTCAGTGTTCTCTTGAGTCCAGATTAGGGGCCACCCCACGTTGCTAACTCTGTGATGCCAGGAGTCAGGTGCAGCTTTGCCTTCCTTCATGCCTGCTCTGCCAGTGCCGGACGTGAGCAGTCATTCTCCAGCACTGCTTCTGGGACAAAGAATGCATCTGAATTCTTGGTGTATAACCAGGTACTAAGCAAAAATTCAAGTGTGTTTCTCGTATTTTCAGCAACTCTAAACGATTGCTTCCTGCTTCTAGCCTGTTTCTGGCTCATGGACTGTCACATGGAACTATCGTGGCTAAGGTGCTCGTTTTGCAGTTTTCACCATATTCTTGGATGTTCCCCCACCTCTTCCCTTAGGTGGAGTCCAGTGGACTCCATAAATTTAGGAGATGGGGATTTGAAGGTCCAGCAAGACTAGAGATCACAGGCTAGAATACCAGAGTGGAGACAGTTGCCCAGAGAAGTAACACCAAAAATACGCAAATTGACCCCTTTAGTATTCGAGTTCTAGTCAGTATAAGGAAACGCTGCCTGGTGCTGACAGAGGGCCAGCTGGTTGAGGAAAATGTCAAGATTCATGGAGCACTGAGTTGAGTATACAGAAAGCTCTTGCCTCCCTGGTGAGGAATAACTGGTGCTAGATTGAGCACTATGCTGGCCCACTTAAAAAAGTGAAAAATTTGATAGGTTATAATAATTTCAAAGTAACTTCACTGTGTCTCCAAAGAAAGCTCAGCATTCTGTATGAGAATACAAAACTATCCAGTACTCAACAGGTAAAATTCACAATATTTGGCATCCTGTCAAAACGACCAGACCTGCAAAGAAGCAAGGAAATATGCCCTATAGTGGAAAGTCAGTTAATCAATTGAAACTGATCCAGAACTAACACAGATGTTAGGATTAGCAGACTAGTCATTAAAACAGTTAGGATAACTATTCCATATGTTCAAAAAAAGTTAAATACAGAGAAGGAAGATTAAAAAAACCCTACAAATTGGGTTCTCCACCATGACGTACCTACAGTCAGGTCTTATATAACCTAATCCTTATGTTATTTCCATCAAATCCACATGATCCAAACCTGGACCCCATGAATTTATCAAATCCTGAAGCCCATGTGGGTTCACTCAGTGTTCTCTTGAGTCCAGATTAGGGGCCACCCCACGTTGCTAACTCTGTGATGCCAGGAGTCAGGTGCAGCTTTGCCTTCCTTCATGCCTGCTCTGCCAGTGCCGGACGTGAGCAGTCATTCTCCAGCACTGCTTCTGGGACAAAGAATGCATCTGAATTCTTGGTGTATAACCAGGTACTAAGCAAAAATTCAAGTGTGTTTCTCGTATTTTCAGCAACTCTAAAACTGTTTCACTTACAAGTCCTTTTTTTTCCCTTTCACACAAATTCTGGTTCTAATATTCTGCTAAAAATTATCCTGCAATAACTTCCATCCTTACATGCCCACTCAGTATGGCCATCTCCTTTCTTCCTTTCTGCTGGTTGCCAAGGAAACCTTTTTTCTCAGAGGGGCTACACCCTTTTCCTGCGCAAATTCATTCTCTCTAGATTCTTCATAAATTCTTGCTTGCTCAGTCGTTTGGTCTGACTAAACTTTGTACAATCCCTTAGTCGCTTTTGGTTGCTTCTCCTTTAGTCACGTTGATAGGAAAAAAAATTCCTCACTTGATTCCTAGCTGCCATCCTATTTCTTACCCACTTTTAGAGCCAACTATTGTGACAAATATTCTGTATCCTCTTCTGACGATCTACTTTCACCTCAGTCTCTGAGTCTCTCTTGTTCAGACACCTCCTGATGGCAAAATAGACCAGTCTTTCTTTTGCTCTGACCTTGCTGCTGCACTTGGTTTGGTTTCCTATTCTTTTGGGAGCTCTACTGTAGATCTGCTGTCCTGGGTGGTGATCCTGAGCACCTCCAACTCCTTCTGCCTTTCCCTTCCACAATGACCTAACCTTCATCCTCTTTAAGACCCCATCTACTCCATGCCTTCATTCAAAGGAGGTGGCCTTGCTTCCTAAGTCATTAAGAAAATTGCAGCAGGCATGACCTCTCTCAGCTACATCCTGCTCCAGAGTTTATCTGCATTCCTAGCATCTTTGTTCCTTAACCTCTGTCCCAGAGGACAGTTGTCCTTATTTGTGCCAGAGACCTGAGTGAGCTTCCTCAAGCACTTGGCTTCCCTACTTCTCGGTCTTCACTTCCCTCTCTCTTGATTTCTTTCCTCAATCTGTAAACATGGCCAGTCTCATCCTAAAGATCCCAGCACTTCCTTTCCAATTTTTTCCTTCATGCCTGCTCTGCCAGTGCCGGACGTGAGCAGTCATTCTCCAGCACTGCTTCTGGGACAAAGAATGCATCTGAATTCTTGGTGTATAACCAGGTACTAAGCAAAAATTCAAGTGTGTTTCTCGTATTTTCAGCAACTCTAAAACTGTTTCACTTACAAGTCCTTTTTTTTCCCTTTCACACAAATTCTGGTTCTAATATTCTGCTAAAAATTATCCTGCAATAACTTCCATCCTTACATGCCCACTCAGTATGGCCATCTCCTTTCTTCCTTTCTGCTGGTTGCCAAGGAAACCTTTTTTCTCAGAGGGGCTACACCCTTTTCCTGCGCAAATTCATTCTCTCTAGATTCTTCATAAATTCTTGCTTGCTCAGTCGTTTGGTCTGACTAAACTTTGTACAATCCCTTAGTCGCTTTTGGTTGCTTCTCCTTTAGTCACGTTGATAGGAAAAAAAATTCCTCACTTGATTCCTAGCTGCCATCCTATTTCTTACCCACTTTTAGAGCCAACTATTGTGACAAATATTCTGTATCCTCTTCTGACGATCTACTTTCACCTCAGTCTCTGAGTCTCTCTTGTTCAGACACCTCCTGATGGCAAAATAGACCAGTCTTTCTTTTGCTCTGACCTTGCTGCTGCACTTGGTTTGGTTTCCTATTCTTTTGGGAGCTCTACTGTAGATCTGCTGTCCTGGGTGGTGATCCTGAGCACCTCCAACTCCTTCTGCCTTTCCCTTCCACAATGACCTAACCTTCATCCTCTTTAAGACCCCATCTACTCCATGCCTTCATTCAAAGGAGGTGGCCTTGCTTCCTAAGTCATTAAGAAAATTGCAGCAGGCATGACCTCTCTCAGCTACATCCTGCTCCAGAGTTTATCTGCATTCCTAGCATCTTTGTTCCTTAACCTCTGTCCCAGAGGACAGTTGTCCTTATTTGTGCCAGAGACCTGAGTGAGCTTCCTCAAGCACTTGGCTTCCCTACTTCTCGGTCTTCACTTCCCTCTCTCTTGATTTCTTTCCTCAATCTGTAAACATGGCCAGTCTCATCCTAAAGATCCCAGCACTTCCTTTCCAATTTTTTCCTTCTTTGTCATCCAAATGCCTTCAGAGTGTAGCCTGTGTAGACCCTCAGCTCTTCTTGGCCTTCTGTTTCCTCCCCTAGCCACTCCTGAAGCTCTCTGGCTTCCTTCACAACATTCTATTCAAGGAGCTCTTGAAGAGGTCATCAGGGGCATCTGCGTTGCCAAATCTAGTCAGCAGTTTTTAGTCCTTGTTTTAGGACATCTGTGTTGCATTTGACAATGTTCATCACTCCTTCCACCTGAGGGCCCTCCACTTTTCGACCTCCACAACACTGAAGTCTGTTGCTGACTCTTCCTTCTCTGTATCTCTGGGCTTCTTTCCATCCACCTTCGGTTTGTATTCTCCAACGTTTAGCCCATTGTTGTTCTCACTTACATTCCTGGGGATCTGTATTAGTCTAGGGATTTCATTCTGCCTGCTGTTCTCCACCCTGGTATCTTCATCTGCAGTCCAACCCTCTCTCCCAAGTGGCAGCGTTCCATATCCAGTCACATGCTGAGCACTCCTACCTTGGTGTTTATGCATTCTTCCAGTCAGCAAGCATGGCACCCCCCAGTGGCTCATTGGTAAAGAATCTGCCTGCCAACACAGGAGACATAGGTTCAATCTCTGGGTCAGGAGATCTGCTGAAGAAAGAAATGGCAACCCACTCCAGTATTCTTGCCTGGGAAATCCCATGGACAGAGGAGCCTGGCAGGCTACCATCCTTGGGATAGTAAAAGAGTTAGGCACAACTTAACAGCTAAATGAAAAGTCTCCTGTCTCCATGTTCTACTAAATATGAAGTGCAGAATATGTTCAAAGGAAGCAGCCCCCCCATCTGCTACGTGAAGATACTGTTTCTGATTCTGCTCCATCTCTTCTTTCCTCTTCCTTTGTGGGCTTCCATTCCTCCTCCTGTATCTTAAAATTAAGCCCCTATTGTTATAGGGTCTCTCATCTTCAAGAAGACTGTCAGTTAATACCTTCACCCTCAGTTCTTCCCGCGAGCCCTGGTTCAATGATATCTTTCAAACACCTCAGATTCAGAACCCAATCATCATTTTCCTCTATTCTCAGCCCTCTCTGCTTACTCCGTTTCTGTTCTTTCTACTTCTTTTCTAGGCACCAAGCTCAAGCCCACATATTTCCCCCACCTACGCACTTTGTCTCTCCACCCCAACCCTCAGCTCTTCTTGGCCTTCTGTTTCCTCCCCTAGCCACTCCTGAAGCTCTCTGGCTTCCTTCACAACATTCTATTCAAGGAGCTCTTGAAGAGGTCATCAGGGGCATCTGCGTTGCCAAATCTAGTCAGCAGTTTTTAGTCCTTGTTTTAGGACATCTGTGTTGCATTTGACAATGTTCATCACTCCTTCCACCTGAGGGCCCTCCACTTTTCGACCTCCACAACACTGAAGTCTGTTGCTGACTCTTCCTTCTCTGTATCTCTGGGCTTCTTTCCATCCACCTTCGGTTTGTATTCTCCAACGTTTAGCCCATTGTTGTTCTCACTTACATTCCTGGGGATCTGTATTAGTCTAGGGATTTCATTCTGCCTGCTGTTCTCCACCCTGGTATCTTCATCTGCAGTCCAACCCTCTCTCCCAAGTGGCAGCGTTCCATATCCAGTCACATGCTGAGCACTCCTACCTTGGTGTTTATGCATTCTTCCAGTCAGCAAGCATGGCACCCCCCAGTGGCTCATTGGTAAAGAATCTGCCTGCCAACACAGGAGACATAGGTTCAATCTCTGGGTCAGGAGATCTGCTGAAGAAAGAAATGGCAACCCACTCCAGTATTCTTGCCTGGGAAATCCCATGGACAGAGGAGCCTGGCAGGCTACCATCCTTGGGATAGTAAAAGAGTTAGGCACAACTTAACAGCTAAATGAAAAGTCTCCTGTCTCCATGTTCTACTAAATATGAAGTGCAGAATATGTTCAAAGGAAGCAGCCCCCCCATCTGCTACGTGAAGATACTGTTTCTGATTCTGCTCCATCTCTTCTTTCCTCTTCCTTTGTGGGCTTCCATTCCTCCTCCTGTATCTTAAAATTAAGCCCCTATTGTTATAGGGTCTCTCATCTTCAAGAAGACTGTCAGTTAATACCTTCACCCTCAGTTCTTCCCGCGAGCCCTGGTTCAATGATATCTTTCAAACACCTCAGATTCAGAACCCAATCATCATTTTCCTCTATTCTCAGCCCTCTCTGCTTACTCCGTTTCTGTTCTTTCTACTTCTTTTCTAGGCACCAAGCTCAAGCCCACATATTTCCCCCACCTACGCACTTTGTCTCTCCAACTAAAACCAAAACCAAAGTTTCTGCTCTGCTGTATACCTCTGTACACCCTGCCCCCAAGATGTTGATCTGTAAGGGTATAAAATGAGGCAGAGTGAAGTGGCTCCTACCATTTCCTGTTTTAACAAGCCTCTGCAGGCCCCCTCCCCTCCAACTGTGGCATTAAGCAGTTACATTAGAAGTGATATTTCTGGAAGTGATTTTACCCAGACTTCCATTTCCACCTAGAAGGAAAGGTCAGGAAGAAGATTAGCCATTGACAGATGAGGATGTGGGATCAGTTTAATGAGGATTCTCCATGGGGATGTTTACAGGAATTATTGTAACTCTTACTTGAGACTATGTGCACTCTTCTTTGGGTGGTGGATTACTTAACACCATAGAGGGGCAATTCCATTGCTTTCCTGTTATCTTCAGTTTCTTTTTTCAGCTTGATTGAGGTACAGCTGACAAAATTACGAGATGTTTAAAGTGTGTATCATAGTGGTTTGAAAGAAAGATGTATATACATAGATCTAGTTAGCACATTCCTCACTATCTTCAGGTTTTAAAGTTTTTTTTTTTTTTTTTTTGATTTTGGCCTCTTTTATTGATCCTTTATTTATTTTCATCTATCTTAATTCTTTGCCCTGTGTGGGCCTCCCATTGCAGTGGCCTCTCTGGCTGCAGAGCACCAGCTCTGGGTGCATGTGCTCCAGAGCACTGGCTCGTAATTGGGCACATTGGTCCAGCCGCCCCACAGCATATGGGATCTTCCCCTCCCAAGGATCGAACCGGCGCCCTTTGCACTGAAAGGCAGACTCTTTACCCACTGGACCACCAGGAAAGCTCTTAAAGTTATTTTTAATTGTAGTAAAATATATTTAGCATAAAAGTTACCATCTTAACCAAGATAACTGTACAGCTCAGTGGTATTAATTGTATTTGCATTGTTGTGCAACCATCACCATCTCTAGAATATTTTTCAAAGCTGAACAGAATTTTTGTGAAACTGAAACTCTACTCATTAAGTAATAAATCCCAAGTTCCCCTCTCCCCAGACCTTGGAAACCATCATTACTTCTGTCTCTGTGAATTTGACTACCCAGGGTATCTTATATGAGTGGAATCATGCAGTATTTGTCTTTTTTTGTGACTGATTTATTTCATTTAATAAAGATCCTTGAGATTCATCCATGTTATAGCATGTATCAGAATCCCCTTCCTTAAGACTGCATAATATTCCACTGTATGTACATACCACATTTTGTTTATCCATTCTATATCAATGGACTCTTGGATGGCTCACCTTCAGTTTTAAAACATTCTCATATTAATATTTTAGCCTAAATCCTGTTTATTTGGAAAACTTCAACCTCACACTTCGTTGAGGCCTCTTTGACTCACTTCCCCCAATTGTGACCGAGCAACCTGGAGTGAAGGGAAGGGTAAAATCTTTTTTTTTTTTTTTGAGGCACAGATGGTAGGTAAAATCATATTAGTTTCAGGTGTACAATGTAATGATGTGATATTTGAATGTATCATGAAGTGATCACCACAATAAGTCTAGTTAACATCCATCACCATACATGGTTACCAAAAAAGAAAATATTTCTTGTGATGACAGCTTTTAAGATCTCCTCTCTTAGCAACTTTTAAACTCAGAATACAGTATTAACTGTTATCACCATGCTGTCTATTACATCCCTGTGACTTATTTATTCTATAACTGGAAGTTTGTACCTTTGGGAAGTTTTGTTCTGAGATCCAACGTCCCCTTCTGTCCTTCCCACCACCCCTTCCTGCTCTCTCCTCCCCCAAGAATGATTCTCTTGGAGTCAGCCTTTCCCCCTCCTCTTCAGGTTGTGGAGGTCATAGCCTCTTACCCCCTCTCATGCTGAAGCTGCCTTCCTTTTTCAGCTAGGTTCTGACTTTGAGGGAACATGCAGACCTGGGGTGGGGTTATGTGTTCTGTCTCTAGGAAGCACGTCTGGGAGGGGGCTCTTGGAACTTAGACTTAGTACCTTTTGTCCTCAGTGAAAATTCTAGGACATCAGGAAAATTCCCACTCAGCATCTTGCTTCACCTAAAAAATTAAAAGGGACCTAGTTCTGTGCGACTATATGATTGTGACTGCAGTGTCTCTAGAGCTGAGACCCATCCTTAGAGTGAACTTCTTTGAAAGGGCTTCCTCCCAATCTAGGCAGCCCAGATTGATTTATGGAATAGAATCCCTGTTAGTGTCTCCTCTTTGGGCAATCTTTCCTGATCTACTATCATTTTAACAGAAAGAGCTTTATTTCTAAGGCTGTTCATGCAGTCAGCAGCTTTAAATGAGCTGGCTTAATAGTTTTTAACTATGTTGGTTACCAAGCCTTTGCTCAATTTCCCAGTGCCTCACCTAAGTGTAGTAAGTTAGACTCTGTATCTTTTTGGACCAATAATGTACTTACTGCTAAAATTAAATTCTGTAAGGTCTTTAATTTTGTTTAATTTACAAAAGTATGTAAACACTAGCTATGTATATGTTAGATATATTTTGTGATCTGAGATATTGTTTGGTTTTGTTGTTCGTTCACTTAGTCATGCCCAACTCTTTGTGACCCCATAAGCTGCCACACATCAAGTTTCTCTGTCCTTCACTATCACCCTAAGTTTGCTCAAACTCATGAAGTCAGTGATGCCATCCAACCAGAATCTCATCCTCTGCCACCCCCTTCTCCTCTTACCCTCAATCTGCTCTTTGCTTCAGGTTGCCAAAGTATTGTAACTTCAGCTTCGGCATTAGTGTTTCCAATAAATATTCAGGGTTCATTTTCTTTAAGATTGACTGGTTTGATCTCCTTGCTGTCCAAGGGATTCTCAAGAGTCTTCTCCAGCACCACAGTTCGAAAGCATCAGTTCTTTGGTGCTCAGCCTTCTTCAGTGCACGGTGGATTCCTCTTCCTTTATAAGGAGAGTCTACTCCAGTACTTCTGGACTTATAGCTTCAGAATGGTCCCAATAGCCAGTTTCCTTTAACAAAAGAAAAGAAAGAAAAGAAAACAACCTATAGAGAGATTGAAACTTTATTTGACAAAACTAAAATGAAAGCATCTAGGTTGGACGTTTGTTTGTGTGCATAGCTGGTCTGGGTGCGAGGGTCTTTGTGGATGCTTCTGAGGACTGATGAGGAAGCCACACCAGGCTTGTTTCTCTGCTGGAAAGGCAGAGGCGAGGTCATCTGGCTCACTGATTACACTTGAAAAGGGAGAGTGTGTCTTTTGCCACCTCAAAGGGCAGCTGTTTATTGAATTTATCCACCCTGCAATTGTTTTCCATATGGAGTGGTTCCTGCAGAAAGATCTAACATCTGCACAGGTCTATCCTGTTTCTCGGCTGTGTTTACCTAAGCGAGTTCTGCTTTTACGTTCACACTGTGAACTGCACGTACAAGCGTGAAGGCAGGTTTGGCCTGCTAGGTCCAGTTCAGAGAGATTGCTCTTTGAAGCATGTTTGACAGGTCAGGCTCATTCAATCATTCAGTAAATATTAAGTCTTTCCCATTCCAGGCACTAGCCTGGGTTCTAGTGATAAAACAGGGAATGTCAGGGGGAGATCAGCATGGCTCATGGTTTATGCACAAGGGGCCAGGACGCCTATAAATTCTGAAGCTTTTTTTACAAAAGTATGTAAACACTAGCTATGTATATGTTAGATATATTTTGTGATCTGAGATATTGTTTGGTTTTGTTGTTCGTTCACTTAGTCATGCCCAACTCTTTGTGACCCCATAAGCTGCCACACATCAAGTTTCTCTGTCCTTCACTATCACCCTAAGTTTGCTCAAACTCATGAAGTCAGTGATGCCATCCAACCAGAATCTCATCCTCTGCCACCCCCTTCTCCTCTTACCCTCAATCTGCTCTTTGCTTCAGGTTGCCAAAGTATTGTAACTTCAGCTTCGGCATTAGTGTTTCCAATAAATATTCAGGGTTCATTTTCTTTAAGATTGACTGGTTTGATCTCCTTGCTGTCCAAGGGATTCTCAAGAGTCTTCTCCAGCACCACAGTTCGAAAGCATCAGTTCTTTGGTGCTCAGCCTTCTTCAGTGCACGGTGGATTCCTCTTCCTTTATAAGGAGAGTCTACTCCAGTACTTCTGGACTTATAGCTTCAGAATGGTCCCAATAGCCAGTTTCCTTTAACAAAAAGAAAAAGAAAGAAAAGAAAACAACCTATAGAGAGATTGAAACTTTATTTGACAAAACTAAAATGAAAGCATCTAGGTTGGACGTTTGTTTGTGTGCATAGCTGGTCTGGGTGCGAGGGTCTTTGTGGATGCTTCTGAGGACTGATGAGGAAGCCACACCAGGCTTGTTTCTCTGCTGGAAAGGCAGAGGCGAGGTCATCTGGCTCACTGATTACACTTGAAAAGGGAGAGTGTGTCTTTTGCCACCTCAAAGGGCAGCTGTTTATTGAATTTATCCACCCTGCAATTGTTTTCCATATGGAGTGGTTCCTGCAGAAAGATCTAACATCTGCACAGGTCTATCCTGTTTCTCGGCTGTGTTTACCTAAGCGAGTTCTGCTTTTACGTTCACACTGTGAACTGCACGTACAAGCGTGAAGGCAGGTTTGGCCTGCTAGGTCCAGTTCAGAGAGATTGCTCTTTGAAGCATGTTTGACAGGTCAGGCTCATTCAATCATTCAGTAAATATTAAGTCTTTCCCATTCCAGGCACTAGCCTGGGTTCTAGTGATAAAACAGGGAATGTGACAGCATCTCTGCTTTCTGTCTGGAGAGGAATAAACATGGTCAGCATGGCATGTCATGGTTTATGCACAAGGGGCCAGGACGCCTCCTGGAAGAAGGCCTGATGGCCTCAGGAAAGAGGGTGGGAATAGAAGGTGAAGCTGGGCTTGGGAAGAGAACCATGTATGATGGGCTATGTGGATTCCATGTTTGTATCTGAAAGGATCAGCCTAAGCCAGGGGTGTCCATCTCAGGTACTGACAGATATCTCAGAGACCCTCAGAGGAGCCGAACGCCTTTGTCATAGGTTGGGCAGCTCTACTTATTCCTCTGACCGACCCCAGGATTAGAATTCTCTCTTTGCCTGGCATCAGAGGTGCTCCTTAAACTTTGGGTTTTGCATTGGAATTAGTAGAGTATTCATCAGCAGAGACTGAGAACCTCTTGCAGGCTGTCTCACAAGAGCAAGGATGTTAACACTGAAGTCTGGACCATTTTCCATCCTGAGCATTAAGTTCTGCCACTTCCTGAATTCCCATTGTGGCTTCAAATGAAGAGGCCATTGTTCATTTTCCTTCCTTAGAGAAGCAATATATTTAACTTCTGGCTTTCTGCCTGACTGATGAAGGGCTGGTCTCTATGGAGCCAACACCCGTGGCTTCCCAGGAGGACAAACCCTCTGCCTCCATCTGATCTGCCCCCTCTGGTGGAAGTTATTTAGATTCTTCACAGGCTCGGTAGGAGTCTTGTGTTAAGCCCTACTAGGAGGCTACCTGGCCTTGATTCCCACCCTGTGTTTAAAGATAAAAAGACACATGGTCATAGCCCTTTCAGCAGCTAGAACGTCTCCAAAAGACCTATGATGGGAGTTTAAAAGCAAATGTCTGATGGGAAAATATGTACTATCCTAGAACTTTGAAGCTCAATACAAAAGAGCCTTTATCAGGTGTTGAATAGTTTGGGTTTAGGCAGGTGTCCAAGGGCAGAATTTTCAAACTTATTTTTAAGCAGCAAAATATTTTTTCCCCACTAATGAAATCTACAGAATCCAAATATAAGGTTTTCAGCCTTGGCATGATGGACATTTTGAGGCAGGATAATTCTTTGTCATGGGGTCTGTTCTGTGCATTATAGAAAGTTTAGCAACATTGTAGAGAGTTTAGCAGTGGACATCCCTGGCCTGGACACTCTAGATGCCAGTGGCAACCTCACTCTCATCCTAGCTGTGACAGCCAAAAGTATCTCCAGACATTGCCAAATGTCCCCAAGGGGCAGAATCACAACCAGTTGAGAACCAATGCAATACAGTATATAAAACTGATTTTTTCTTTTTTTTTTTTTTTTTTTTTAAGAAGGAACCAATGCTTTGGAAATGAGATTAAACTCCTTCTGAGCTCTGTCCAGAGTCCCTGGCTCTCCCTGGTGGCATTTGAGGAACTGGCATAGGATTTTGAACTACCCCACAGATACACAATCTGAGAGGGATAGACTGTCATTTTTAGCATCTGGATCATGGCAAACTGGTTAAAATAAAGAAAATGTGAAAACTCGATTTACAAGTATTGGAGGGCATCAGCAGAGACTGAGAACCTCTTGCAGGCTGTCTCACAAGAGCAAGGATGTTAACACTGAAGTCTGGACCATTTTCCATCCTGAGCATTAAGTTCTGCCACTTCCTGAATTCCCATTGTGGCTTCAAATGAAGAGGCCATTGTTCATTTTCCTTCCTTAGAGAAGCAATATATTTAACTTCTGGCTTTCTGCCTGACTGATGAAGGGCTGGTCTCTATGGAGCCAACACCCGTGGCTTCCCAGGAGGACAAACCCTCTGCCTCCATCTGATCTGCCCCCTCTGGTGGAAGTTATTTAGATTCTTCACAGGCTCGGTAGGAGTCTTGTGTTAAGCCCTACTAGGAGGCTACCTGGCCTTGATTCCCACCCTGTGTTTAAAGATAAAAAGACACATGGTCATAGCCCTTTCAGCAGCTAGAACGTCTCCAAAAGACCTATGATGGGAGTTTAAAAGCAAATGTCTGATGGGAAAATATGTACTATCCTAGAACTTTGAAGCTCAATACAAAAGAGCCTTTATCAGGTGTTGAATAGTTTGGGTTTAGGCAGGTGTCCAAGGGCAGAATTTTCAAACTTATTTTTAAGCAGCAAAATATTTTTTCCCCACTAATGAAATCTACAGAATCCAAATATAAGGTTTTCAGCCTTGGCATGATGGACATTTTGAGGCAGGATAATTCTTTGTCATGGGGTCTGTTCTGTGCATTATAGAAAGTTTAGCAACATTGTAGAGAGTTTAGCAGTGGACATCCCTGGCCTGGACACTCTAGATGCCAGTGGCAACCTCACTCTCATCCTAGCTGTGACAGCCAAAAGTATCTCCAGACATTGCCAAATGTCCCCAAGGGGCAGAATCACAACCAGTTGAGAACCAATGCAATACAGTATATAAAACTGATTTTTTCTTTTTTTTTTTTTTTTTTTTAAGAAGGAACCAATGCTTTGGAAATGAGATTAAACTCCTTCTGAGCTCTGTCCAGAGTCCCTGGCTCTCCCTGGTGGCATTTGAGGAACTGGCATAGGATTTTGAACTACCCCACAGATACACAATCTGAGAGGGATAGACTGTCATTTTTAGCATCTGGATCATGGCAAACTGGTTAAAATAAAGAAAATGTGAAAACTCGATTTACAAGTATTTTGAATGCACATCGAACAGTTATATGGGTATGAAGGTGTGCTTTGCAGGTGTGCTGGGATGTATGAAGGAGGAAGGATGTTTGATTGAGAGCCACCTAACTCCTTTTGCACTGGGCTTTGGCCACGATGTTTTGTCCTGTTTTACTAGAGACGCCAGTCCTGTGCCAGAGCCTACCCTTGCTGCATGAACCCCAGCTTCCATGAGACTCAGCAGAACTGAATCTGTACAAGGTGGGCTTAAAGGGTGGGCTAGTACCTTCAGCCTCTTTCCCCTGGATGCAGGCTGGATCCAAGTTTGGACCATAGTTTTTTAAAATCACTGGATGGGGTTTTACACATCTGAGCTTTGTACTTAGGGAAGGACAAGTGCTTTTGAATGTGTGTGAGTAACCGCGCCTCTCCTTTGGGGAGCCCAACACTGTCTCCTGTCCCATGCCACTTGGAGCACCAGCTGTGGCAGGAGACTATAAGTCTGGCACGTGCCACTCCCACCGTTTCCTCCCTAACCCAGGCTGATGATAGCGTGTGGAAGCCTGCCCACAGGCAGACTCTGTAGCCCAGATATGTGGGTGCCAAAAAACAATAATGCAAAAAACAATAATGCTGAGTGAGTCTCACCTGTGGGCAGGCACATGGGCTCAGGGAGGGATGGAAAAGACTGCCTAGAGGGGTGGGCTTCACTCTGTCCAGCAAACTTCTAACCTCATGCCACAGCTGGTGTCCAGCGTTAGATCACTGGAGAGTCTTTGCCTTGCTTGAGGGCATGCACCTCATCCCAGCCATCTGCCAGGCTGCTTGTGAAGGTCTCTGGCACTTCCAACAAAGTTTCGTTTCCCTCAAAGATGGTATAACCACTGCAGTGATCTATTGGCACAAAGGAATGAGTAAAACTCATGTTTTCAGTCATTCATCTGTGAGTCTCTAACCCTCCTGAGAAATCCATTTCCAGAAATCCTGCAGGAACCCTGCAGCAGTTTGCTTAGGATCCCTGGAGGAGGCTGTTGAGGGCCAGCTATGGTGCTTCTCCATCACCTCACTCTCATTGCTGCCTCCTGGGCAGGAGGAGATGAGGTCAGGGGGATACCTTGGGTTGGAAGTGAGTAAGGGACCTGAGACATCCCCAAGCTGCCTCTGCCTCATGATGGGGAAGTGTGTTGTAAGAATATTTAAAAGAAAGGTTTCTACTCCCTGCTTAAGGTTTGCAATCAATTTTATTTACTTACATTTTTGGTGTGGTTTATTACAGTCAGTACACAAACCATTGGGCTAAAAATGGAGGCTTGGCAAAGGCTGTTGCCAAAATGAATCTATAGTAGACATTATCTAGTATATGGTTTGGTAAGTGAACCAGGTATGTAACTGGTTTGTTTTGAAAGGAGAGTGGAGTTCCTAGGACTCCTGGCTTCATTTTCTGACCTCTGCATTTTTGTCACTTTTTATCATCAAAATATGCAACCAGTTTTAGGTAAGGCTGGGCTATAAAAACTAAACATGTAAGATTGAATGAGTGTCAGAGATAGGAGTTGTATAAAATATTTGTACACTTGCATGTAACTTTATAATGTATGCATTTGTCCTTACATGTATTCTCCTCTTTAATCATCACAAGCCAGCCCTTGTGACCTGGATACTCTCTTGGCTTATCTCAAGAGAATTTCAGGAATCTGATAACATTGAAACCTCTTGGTGCCTTCCTTGATCTGTGAAGGCTCCTTCCTGCCCAGGTCTGTTACTCATCTTCTTTCTAAATCTCATCTCCTACTAGTCCGTCACTCTCACTGCAGTTCCAGCTATGTTGATAGTATACTACTTTCAGGTATCTGAATGCAGCAAGCTCTTTTATACTTCTGTTTACTCATCCACTCATTGCTGGATGGATGCATCCCTGCTTAGTCATGTCCAACTCTTTGCAACGCCATGAACTGTAGTCCACCAGGCTCCTTTGTCTATGTGGAATTTTCTAGATAAGAATATAGGAATGGTGGGCTTCCCTGGTGGTCCAGTGGGTAAAGAGTCTACCTTGCAGTGCAAAGGGCACTGGTTCGATCCCTCGCCCAGGAAGATCCCACGTACTGAGGAATGACTGGGCCGGTGTGTCCAATTACAAGCCAGAGCTCTGGAGCACATGTGCTCAGAGCCAATCCTCTGCAACGAGAGAGGCCATTGCAATGGGAGGCCTACACATGCCAAAGAGTAAAGATGGATGAAAAATAAATGGTGACTTAGAGGCAAAAAAAAAAAAAAACTAAAAATAATAAAAGCTCAGGGGATGTGCTTTAAAAAAAAATGAATATAGGAATGGGGTGCCATTTCCTCCTCCAGTCCATCTTCCTGACCCACAGGGTGAACCCACATCTCCTGCCTTGGCAGAGGGATTCTTTACACTGAGCCACCTGGGAAGCCCAAGGATATGTCGCCCCACTGCCACATTTCCCTAGTTCAGTCTAAACAGATAAATGAGCACCTGAGTGTTAAGAGTTTTGGTGTTGGGGCTGGAGACACCACCTGGAAGGCAGCCAAACCCACACTTGAATGTTCAACAAGGCAAATCTTGAGGTAAGTCATTTTAGTGGGAGGTAGGGTGGGAAAGTAAGAGAAGAGTTGAAGGCAGAGATGAGCCTAGTCTGGACCAGGCAGGGTTGCAGGAGTGATAGAGATTTGGTGTAGATAGATAAGCCAGCACGTGTACTGCCTTAAGCACTTTGCCCTAAGGCCTGAAATAAGGGAGGCTCAGTCGTGTCCTGTTCTTTGTGACCCCGTGGACTGTGTGGCCCGCAAGGCTCCTCTGTCCATGAAATTCTCCAGGCAAGAATACTGGAGTGGGTTGGCATTTTCTTCTCCAGGGGATCTTCCTGACTCAGGGATGGCACCGGCATCTCTTGCATTACAGGCAGATTCTATATCATCTGAGCTACCAAGGGAATGAGAAATGAAGGCAGCCGCTAAAAGGCTTTTAAGTAGGAGCTGGCTGGATGGTGATGGCTCAAAAAGACTTTCTCGAGGGTTTCTTGTTCCTTCTGCTTCTCTCACTGATCCAGAAATGCTTTGGCTTTGGATTCAGCCATGTCTCCTCTATATTGCTTCAGATTCTGGCCTATTTCCAGGCTCCCTCCTCTGTCTCATAGCACCCTGGACACACCACCTAGAAATGAGGCAACATTTGCATTTGTATTTTAACTATTCCTGCTAGATTGTTGGTTCTCAGAGTTTAAAATGCAGATTTTTGGTTCCTACTCCAGATATTCTGATTTAGTTTGGAATAGAGTTTGAGAGTCTCTCCTTATCAATAGGAAATATTCTAGTAGACTCTGAGATCAATGCAGTCCCATGTCTTACATATGTGTGCACATGCTGTATTCACCCACACACTGTCTTAATCATACTTAAAGTCATATTTAACACAGTGTCTGGTACAGGTCTGGTATGCTACAAATGTTTTTTTGGTCTAATGAAATTTCTGTGTGTAAGTGTAGGAGTCAAAATTAAACCAGATGATTCTGAGGCCAGGCCCTTTTCCAGTTCACTGTATTACAGTTGCCCATTGTCATGGCCTCAGAGACGCAGGTATTCCCATTGAATCACAGCATTCCAGATACCCAGAAATGGGAAAGAAGGGCTCTTTAATTTGCACTTCCTAATTTTCAGTTGTGTGTTAGTACAATCTGCAAGGATTCCACTAATGGAATCTTGTGAGGATACAAAACTATAAAAGTAAAGCTCTGATCTCTAGAAAGTCTTTGGTTTACCTGAGGTCAAAGGGGAATGCATAAACACCTGACTGACTTTGGGAGATGGTGAAGTCCAGGTGGAGTGCTGTGCATGAAGAGCATCAGTGCATGAAGAGCCTCAAAGCCCCGTGGTGATGAGGAGAAAGAGGAAAGGAGAGCACAGGGGGCTGGAAGTGAAAGTGTTTTACCTTGGATTGGGACTTAAACCCCAAACCCAGTTTGGGACTTGAACCCATGTGGCTGGGGCTTGAACCCAGCCAAAACCCAGCATACCTGGTTTCAGGACCTAATGGAGCTCAGATTCTTCATGCTTCTTTGCAGAAAAGAATTCAGTGAGGGACAAAGTGATAGGGAAGAAATGGATTTATTCTAATTCAGAGAAAAGCACACTCCACAGACAGAGTGTGGGCCATCGCAGAACAAATCCAGTGGCACTGAAAACATGGTGTTCTTAGCTTTTATGGGCTGGGTAATTCCATATGCTAATGAGTGGGAGGGTTATTCCAGCTCTTTTAGGGAAGAGATGGAACTGTCATGGCACCTCTGGATGTGTCATTTAGCTTGCTGACTGAGGATCAACGTCTGGTCTGCCATCTTGGACCCACTTGATTCTAATGGTTCATGCTGTGTCCTTGGGCTATGTCATTCTTTCAAAAGTTGTGCCCTGTTTGTTTCCCTAACCTTTACAGAAGGATCTGCAGACACCTTGGCATGAGGAAGCACTTGAATGAGGGTCAGCTTTGGGAAGGTGAGCAGCCAGTCATGCTCAGGAGTGTGACCTGGGCAGGGTCTGGCTGGAGAAAGAGCTCTGAACAGCAAGGACACCTGTTTGGAGCAGATTTGTGCAGAGGGGCAGCAGGTATGCTCTTGAGAGGATGTTGCTTTAGGCTTAGGTGGGCCTTAAAGGAAAGGCTGGGGATCTGGATACTTCACAATTTCAGGCAAATTAAGCTCTTTAGAGGTTAGTTTTCCTTTTCTTCAATTCTGTTCACCTTAACAAAGTCACATACTTCTGAATCTAAGAGAATAACCATATTTGTGTGTGTGTGTGTGTGTGTGTGTGTGTGTGTGTGTGTGTGTGGAGAGTTCTGGCCACCCTTGAGTTCCAGGTGACTGGAAAGCAGGCCAGGCTGCATTCAGGACAGTTTTGTCTGGCTAGGGGAGACTCTCTGTCCAGGGGAGGGGAGTTCTTACATCCCCGCCTGTTCGTCGTTCCCATGCCCTGCTCACACCATGAAGCTGTCATGTTCCATATGGTGCCAGGTGTTTGCCAGGGCCTTCATGAAAATGGTTTTTAAAAAAATCAGAACTATGACTTCCTTAATTGCTAATCCAAAACATGGTGCTCAAGTCACCAGACACGTGATCTAGAATAAAGTTTTTGGTTCATGCGACCCCTGTCATTGCTGAAGTCAGGTTCTTCACTGTTTCACAAGCCTGGGCAGACAGCCTGTGGTATCTTCATCAGAGATGTTGCTTCTTAATAACCCTTTGATCCAAGAAAACTTCTTCGTAGTCTTAGATGGAAATTTTGCCCCAAGGAGGTACAAGAGAGCTCCCGTGAAGACTCTTGTTTTCCTTAGGGCTGGCCACAAATACTGGCAAAAGAAAGTCTTCTGTTATTAGCCTTGCTTATACAGTTTTAAGTAAAAGGCTATTGATTATTTTGAAATCATTTCTGTTCCCAGCCTTTATCTACAATTACAGTGTGAAGCTGGAGTACCCTGCCCTTGTGTTCGTGGAGGACTTTTCTCACACAGCTACAAGAAAATGCGGAAAGTTTTGTTAGAGGAAATTCTACTTTTCAGCTCCAGACATGTCATTCTTTCAAAAGTTGTGCCCTGTTTGTTTCCCTAACCTTTACAGAAGGATCTGCAGACACCTTGGCATGAGGAAGCACTTGAATGAGGGTCAGCTTTGGGAAGGTGAGCAGCCAGTCATGCTCAGGAGTGTGACCTGGGCAGGGTCTGGCTGGAGAAAGAGCTCTGAACAGCAAGGACACCTGTTTGGAGCAGATTTGTGCAGAGGGGCAGCAGGTATGCTCTTGAGAGGATGTTGCTTTAGGCTTAGGTGGGCCTTAAAGGAAAGGCTGGGGATCTGGATACTTCACAATTTCAGGCAAATTAAGCTCTTTAGAGGTTAGTTTTCCTTTTCTTCAATTCTGTTCACCTTAACAAAGTCACATACTTCTGAATCTAAGAGAATAACCATATTTGTGTGTGTGTGTGTGTGTGTGTGTGTGTGTGTGTGTGTGTGTGGAGAGTTCTGGCCACCCTTGAGTTCCAGGTGACTGGAAAGCAGGCCAGGCTGCATTCAGGACAGTTTTGTCTGGCTAGGGGAGACTCTCTGTCCAGGGGAGGGGAGTTCTTACATCCCCGCCTGTTCGTCGTTCCCATGCCCTGCTCACACCATGAAGCTGTCATGTTCCATATGGTGCCAGGTGTTTGCCAGGGCCTTCATGAAAATGGTTTTTAAAAAAATCAGAACTATGACTTCCTTAATTGCTAATCCAAAACATGGTGCTCAAGTCACCAGACACGTGATCTAGAATAAAGTTTTTGGTTCATGCGACCCCTGTCATTGCTGAAGTCAGGTTCTTCACTGTTTCACAAGCCTGGGCAGACAGCCTGTGGTATCTTCATCAGAGATGTTGCTTCTTAATAACCCTTTGATCCAAGAAAACTTCTTCGTAGTCTTAGATGGAAATTTTGCCCCAAGGAGGTACAAGAGAGCTCCCGTGAAGACTCTTGTTTTCCTTAGGGCTGGCCACAAATACTGGCAAAAGAAAGTCTTCTGTTATTAGCCTTGCTTATACAGTTTTAAGTAAAAGGCTATTGATTATTTTGAAATCATTTCTGTTCCCAGCCTTTTATCTACAATTACAGTGTGAAGCTGGAGTACCCTGCCCTTGTGTTCGTGGAGGACTTTTTTCTCACACAGCTACAAGAAAATGCGGAAAGTTTTGTTAGAGGAAATTCTACTTTTTCAGCTCCCATGAGTTATTGCTTCAGGAATGCAGTTTACCAAAGTGGATTAGACTCTGCTTGTAATGGGGAAATACACGTGCTCACTAGAGCATCGATGTGGCTCTTCCCTCAGAATTTCCACTTTGTTACAAGTCTACACCAGATGCTGAGAATTACTGAGCCTGTCTATTCTCTGATTTGAGGCTGTGACTGTTGTGGGATCCTTCCCAAGACAGGTTGTTTGGGAATTGGTCCACTTTATTTCTGTGAGCTGAGATTTCACCTGGCACTTAAACACCAAAAATACTTCATTGATGTTAGTAGGGACTCTTATATTGTGGGAAAGTAAAAAACAATCACAGAAAATATCCCACATTGGTTTATTTGAACATGAAACATGGGGCTGAAGGTGAGATTCAATCATTGCCTAAGAGTTTTAAAAAAGATGTTTCTTTCTAGGTAGACTTTGTCTAAATGTTTCTTTAAAATGCCCCCCTTTTTTAAGGGGAGAGTGATGTGGATCAAACTTTGAGTAGTAGTAGTTTTTCCTTTATTGCATAAATGGTTTAAAGAATTTTGAATGTCATTGCTCCCATGCTACCCTCATCCCTGTTCCATTTTCATGGCCAAAGGTTAAAATAGGTTCTTAAAGAAGCAAAATTAAAGCAAGAGGAATTTATGCCTTAAATTTGTTTCATTGCTCCCATGCTATTCCCTGTTTTCTAGTTTGCATGGAGCATTGCTGAAGTCAGGTTCTTCACTGTTTCACAAGCCTGGGCAGACAGCCTGTGGTATCTTCATCAGAGATGTTGCTTCTTAATAACCCTTTGATCCAAGAAAACTTCTTCGTAGTCTTAGATGGAAATTTTGCCCCAAGGAGGTACAAGAGAGCTCCCGTGAAGACTCTTGTTTTCCTTAGGGCTGGCCACAAATACTGGCAAAAGAAAGTCTTCTGTTATTAGCCTTGCTTATACAGTTTTAAGTAAAAGGCTATTGATTATTTTGAAATCATTTCTGTTCCCAGCCTTTTATCTACAATTACAGTGTGAAGCTGGAGTACCCTGCCCTTGTGTTCGTGGAGGACTTTTTTCTCACACAGCTACAAGAAAATGCGGAAAGTTTTGTTAGAGGAAATTCTACTTTTTCAGCTCCCATGAGTTATTGCTTCAGGAATGCAGTTTACCAAAGTGGATTAGACTCTGCTTGTAATGGGGAAATACACGTGCTCACTAGAGCATCGATGTGGCTCTTCCCTCAGAATTTCCACTTTGTTACAAGTCTACACCAGATGCTGAGAATTACTGAGCCTGTCTATTCTCTGATTTGAGGCTGTGACTGTTGTGGGATCCTTCCCAAGACAGGTTGTTTGGGAATTGGTCCACTTTATTTCTGTGAGCTGAGATTTCACCTGGCACTTAAACACCAAAAATACTTCATTGATGTTAGTAGGGACTCTTATATTGTGGGAAAGTAAAAAACAATCACAGAAAATATCCCACATTGGTTTATTTGAACATGAAACATGGGGCTGAAGGTGAGATTCAATCATTGCCTAAGAGTTTTAAAAAAGATGTTTCTTTCTAGGTAGACTTTGTCTAAATGTTTCTTTAAAATGCCCCCCTTTTTTAAGGGGAGAGTGATGTGGATCAAACTTTGAGTAGTAGTAGTTTTTCCTTTATTGCATAAATGGTTTAAAGAATTTTGAATGTCATTGCTCCCATGCTACCCTCATCCCCTGTTCCATTTTCATGGCCAAAGGTTAAAAATAGGTTCTTAAAGAAGCAAAATTAAAGCAAGAGGAATTTATGCCTTAATTGCTGTGGAGGTCTCTTAAGTTTTACACTGAGTTTCCAACTGATCTCGGAGTAGAGAGGAACATGAAAAGCTTCATTCCTTGTAGATCAAGTGAAACCGATTCCTGTTTTCTTAGTAAACACAAATGAGAAACTGAAAAAAAGGAGACTTGAAGACCAGAAAGAGCACAAAAACTTTTCAGGCCTCTTTCATCAGGATTACTATATTATATTAAGGAACCAATTTGCAAGCTTTAGACAACAGCTCAAATAGAACTGAGTGAACATTCTGTTTCTCAGGGGCAAATGGTGGAGGTTGATAAATGCTTTAGTGAGAGGGCCCTGTTTTTGATCTTTGTGATCAAAGATGGATATGAGGAAAAGGTCTGAATAGTCAAAGCTATCGTATTTCCAGTGGTCAAGTACCGATGTGAGAGTTGGATCATGAGGAAGGCTGAGCTCCGAAGAACTGATACTTTTGTATTGTGGTGGTGAGGATGACTCAAGTGCCCCTCCGGCTGCAAGGAAATCAAACCAGTCAATACTAAAGGAAATGAACCCTGAATATTCATTGGAAGGACTGAAGCTGAAATGAGTTCCCATACTTGGGCCATCTAATGTGAAAAGCTGACTCATGGGAAAAGACCCTGATACTGGGAAACATTGAGGGCAGAAGGAGAAAGGGGAGACAGAGGATGAGATGGTTGGATGGCATCACTAACTCAGTGGACATGCGTTTAAGCAACCACTGGGAGGTGGGGAGGGATGAGGGGAAACCTGGCCTGCTGCATTCCATGGGCTCACAGAGTCGGACCCAACTAAGAAACTGAACAACAACAGAAAGCAACCTTAGCTAAGGATGCTGCTTCCAAATAAAGAAGGCGAGGTGACACACCCACTGTTGGTGCGTCTGGAGCCTCAGGTAATCCTGGAATCTGTGTCCTTTGGATTCTGCCATAG
Source organism: Tragulus kanchil (assembly GCA_022376925.1). Classification (NCBI taxonomy): domain Eukaryota; kingdom Metazoa; phylum Chordata; class Mammalia; order Artiodactyla; family Tragulidae; genus Tragulus; species Tragulus kanchil. The sequence continues at coordinate 254,529,556 of JAIOJX010000032.1, forward strand.
TTGCCTAGCTGCAGAGGCAATTGCTAAAATCAAATGTTTGAATTGTCATTGCTCCCATGCTACCCTCATCCCTGTTCCATTTTCATGGCCAAAGGTTAAAAATAGGTTCTTAAAGAAGCAAAATTAAAGCAAGAGGAATTTATGCCTTAATTGCTGTGGAGGTCTCTTAAGTTTTACACTGAGTTTCCAACTGATCTCGGAGTAGAGAGGAACATGAAAAGCTTCATTCCTTGTAGATCAAGTGAAACCGATTCCTGTTTTCTTAGTAAACACAAATGAGAAACTGAAAAAAAGGAGACTTGAAGACCAGAAAGAGCACAAAAACTTTTCAGGCCTCTTTCATCAGGATTACTATATTATATTAAGGAACCAATTTGCAAGCTTTAGACAACAGCTCAAATAGAACTGAGTGAACATTCTGTTTCTCAGGGGCAAATGGTGGAGGTTGATAAATGCTTTAGTGAGAGGGCCCTGTTTTTGATCTTTGTGATCAAAGATGGATATGAGGAAAAGGTCTGAATAGTCAAAGCTATCGTATTTCCAGTGGTCAAGTACCGATGTGAGAGTTGGATCATGAGGAAGGCTGAGCTCCGAAGAACTGATACTTTTGTATTGTGGTGGTGAGGATGACTCAAGTGCCCCTCCGGCTGCAAGGAAATCAAACCAGTCAATACTAAAGGAAATGAACCCTGAATATTCATTGGAAGGACTGAAGCTGAAATGAGTTCCCATACTTGGGCCATCTAATGTGAAAAGCTGACTCATGGGAAAAGACCCTGATACTGGGAAACATTGAGGGCAGAAGGAGAAAGGGGAGACAGAGGATGAGATGGTTGGATGGCATCACTAACTCAGTGGACATGCGTTTAAGCAACCACTGGGAGGTGGGGAGGGATGAGGGAAGCCTGGCCTGCTGCATTCCATGGGCTCACAGAGTCGGACCCAACTAAGAAACTGAACAACAACAGAAAGCAACCTTAGCTAAGGATGCTGCTTCCAAATAAAGAAGGCGAGGTGACACACCCACTGTTGGTGCGTCTGGAGCCTCAGGTAATCCTGGAATCTGTGTCCTTTGGATTCTGCCATAGTTGCCTAGCTGCAGAGGCAATTGCTAAAATCAAATGTGTTTTGGTCAGTAAAGAACTTGGCAAAGATAGTAGCACGATTCACTTTAATGAGGCCAGAAAAAATAAAATTATATATGTATGCTAGGAATTGTAATTGAAGGTGAAATAGAATCAGTGTAATTGAGATTATTTTATTAAAATTCAAAAATACTGAAATTTATCTGGCTTATTTTGCTCAACTAGTGATGATATTAAAAACAACTTAGCAAAAGTGATTTTTTTTTTCTTTGCTTGCTACTTTGAAATTTGCTTTGCTACATACTTGAAAAATTTTAATGTAAATCTGTATTTTCTCTTTCCTGCCAGCATATAGGTATAAAAAGTAAAGCCCTCACTTTTCTGGACTTCTTTGTCTTCAATCTGCATATAACCTTGGGAAGAAGGTTCTCATGTAGTTGAATTCTCTTAACAGGAAAAATCATTGCTAACTTCTCCCCTAAAGTAAATCACTATATCAGAAATCAGTAGTACAAATAAAAGTCAATTTTTAAAAAACAGGTGAGAGATTTGGACAGGCTTTTCTTCAAAAGAAGAAATATGAATGGCCAATGAGCATGTGAAAGCATGCTCAGTGTTTTGAGGCAGAAGGGAAATGCAAATTAAAATCACAATAAGATACCTGTAGAGGGGACATGTGTATACCTATGGCTGATTCAGGTTGGTGTGTGGCAGTAACAACAAAACTCTAAAAATAAAAAAAAAAAAAAAGACCAACCACACTAAACATTTAAGACTGTGGAGCACTAGAACTTTTCAAATTACTGGTGAGAGACTATAAAATGCTACAACCACTTTGAGAAATGGGTGGGCACTGTCTTTCAGAACTAAGTGTATATCTACTCTATGACCCAGGAATTCTTCTCTTAGGTTTTATCCAAGAGAAGTAAAAATATATCTCCATGGATGGAAAGTATTAATAGAGGCCAACTATAGAGGATTTTGAACAACTGTGGAATAAGAGTCGAGAATGTATTTGAGCTTGGTATTTGGAATGTTTTCCTCTACTAGAGGGTTTCAGAGTGAACACCTAAACAAAGAAATATAATCCCATTGTACTGCTTAGTTCCTAGATAAGCAATCAGTATATAATGATTAAGTGCTACTTACTAGTTTCTTTTAGGTCTGTGCTGTTACACATATAAAGTGCATTTTATATCCTGTTGAAGAAAATACAATTGAATATATTTTGGGGAAAAAAAATTTGCTAGGAATTGTAATTGAAGGTGAAATAGAATCAGTGTAATTGAGATTATTTTATTAAAATTCAAAAATACTGAAATTTATCTGGCTTATTTTGCTCAACTAGTGATGATATTAAAAACAACTTAGCAAAAGTGATTTTTTTTTTCTTTGCTTGCTACTTTGAAATTTGCTTTGCTACATACTTGAAAAATTTTAATGTAAATCTGTATTTTCTCTTTCCTGCCAGCATATAGGTATAAAAAGTAAAGCCCTCACTTTTCTGGACTTCTTTGTCTTCAATCTGCATATAACCTTGGGAAGAAGGTTCTCATGTAGTTGAATTCTCTTAACAGGAAAAATCATTGCTAACTTCTCCCCTAAAGTAAATCACTATATCAGAAATCAGTAGTACAAATAAAAGTCAATTTTTAAAAAACAGGTGAGAGATTTGGACAGGCTTTTCTTCAAAAGAAGAAATATGAATGGCCAATGAGCATGTGAAAGCATGCTCAGTGTTTTGAGGCAGAAGGGAAATGCAAATTAAAATCACAATAAGATACCTGTAGAGGGGACATGTGTATACCTATGGCTGATTCAGGTTGGTGTGTGGCAGTAACAACAAAACTCTAAAAGTAAAAAAAAAAAAAAAAAAAGACCAACCACACTAAACATTTAAGACTGTGGAGCACTAGAACTTTTCAAATTACTGGTGAGAGACTATAAAATGCTACAACCACTTTGAGAAATGGGTGGGCACTGTCTTTCAGAACTAAGTGTATATCTACTCTATGACCCAGGAATTCTTCTCTTAGGTTTTATCCAAGAGAAGTAAAAATATATCTCCATGGATGGAAAGTATTAATAGAGGCCAACTATAGAGGATTTTGAACAACTGTGGAATAAGAGTCGAGAATGTATTTGAGCTTGGTATTTGGAATGTTTTCCTCTACTAGAGGGTTTCAGAGTGAACACCTAAACAAAGAAATATAATCCCATTGTACTGCTTAGTTCCTAGATAAGCAATCAGTATATAATGATTAAGTGCTACTTACTAGTTTCTTTTAGGTCTGTGCTGTTACACATATAAAGTGCATTTTTATATCCTGTTGAAGCAAATTTTTTATCATTATATTATCACTTCTTTTTATTGCTAGTAATATTATTTATTTTACAACATATTTAATCTGATATTAATGTAACTGCTGTGTTTCTTCTGGTTAGTATTTGCCTTGTATCTTCTTTGAGGATGATTTTCCTCCTTCTTGAGGTACATCCTTTAAAAGTTGATTTGGTGAAGGTATTTGCAGTTTTATATCTTTCTCTTGCCTTCATTCTTAAAAGCAAGTTTCATTGGTAACATAGTTAGAAGGACCTTTATTGACCATGTAGCCCAGCCCTTTCCATTTCCAGAGAAAGCCTGCCTCTGGCCACACAATTGTTTCAGGGTCCCTAATGCCCACAAGATAAAATACAACTTCTTAGGCTGATACAGAAGATGCCTCTGTCTTTCCCCCATTGTCTGTGCTCTGGGATCCCCACCATCTGTTGTGCCTCTCTGGGAAGTCTTTGTATTAGAGAAGTTGATTTTATCATTGTTTCCTAGCACCCGTATACCTGGCCTGATGTCAGTCTTCCCAGGTAGAATGTCCTTCCTAACCATTATAGTGTACTTTGGTCTAAGTTCTACAGTTCTTACAAGACCTAGATGAAATGCTGTCTCTGCTCTGGAGCCTTTCCTGACCATCTCAGCTCTCAGGTGGCTCTTCTCACCCCTTACTTTGCTATCATTTGTGGGTAGCACTTAGCCTCATTGCTTGGTGCTTTTCATCTCATGATAAGTTTGTGTCTCGCATTGGAATGTAAGCCCATTCATATAAATGGCCTTCAAACTTTTGCTCAGCCAGACATCAGTGAATGAATGAGCACGAGTTTTTTAAAAAAAATATCTCCATGGATGGAAAGTATTAATAGAGGCCAACTATAGAGGATTTTGAAAAATGTATGATCGAGAATGTATTTGAGCTTGGTATTTGGAATGTTTTCCTCTACTAGAGGGTTTCAGAGTGAACACCTAAACAAAGAAATATAATCCCATTGTACTGCTTAGTTCCTAGATAAGCAATCAGTATATAATGATTAAGTGCTACTTACTAGTTTCTTTTAGGTCTGTGCTGTTACACATATAAAGTGCATTTTTATATCCTGTTGAAGCAAATTTTTTATCATTATATTATCACTTCTTTTTATTGCTAGTAATATTATTTATTTTACAACATATTTAATCTGATATTAATGTAACTGCTGTGTTTCTTCTGGTTAGTATTTGCCTTGTATCTTCTTTGAGGATGATTTTCCTCCTTCTTGAGGTACATCCTTTAAAAGTTGATTTGGTGAAGGTATTTGCAGTTTTATATCTTTCTCTTGCCTTCATTCTTAAAAGCAAGTTTCATTGGTAACATAGTTAGAAGGACCTTTATTGACCATGTAGCCCAGCCCTTTCCATTTCCAGAGAAAGCCTGCCTCTGGCCACACAATTGTTTCAGGGTCCCTAATGCCCACAAGATAAAATACAACTTCTTAGGCTGATACAGAAGATGCCTCTGTCTTTCCCCCATTGTCTGTGCTCTGGGATCCCCACCATCTGTTGTGCCTCTCTGGGAAGTCTTTGTATTAGAGAAGTTGATTTTATCATTGTTTCCTAGCACCCGTATACCTGGCCTGATGTCAGTCTTCCCAGGTAGAATGTCCTTCCTAACCATTATAGTGTACTTTGGTCTAAGTTCTACAGTTCTTACAAGACCTAGATGAAATGCTGTCTCTGCTCTGGAGCCTTTCCTGACCATCTCAGCTCTCAGGTGGCTCTTCTCACCCCTTACTTTGCTATCATTTGTGGGTAGCACTTAGCCTCATTGCTTGGTGCTTTTCATCTCATGATAAGTTTGTGTCTCGCATTGGAATGTAAGCCCATTCATATAAATGGCCTTCAAACTTTTTGCTCAGCCAGACATCAGTGAATGAATGAGCACGAACTCCACATATATGTAAATTTTCTTACAAGTTGTATATATAATTATATAGATAAAATACTATAATTGCTATAAACACAAAGTATCACATTACTGAAGTGAGATTTTGGGATTGACATGTACATATTGCTATATTTAAGATGGATAGCCAACAAGGACGTAGTAGATAGCACAGGGAACTCTGCCCAATACTTTGTGATAATCAAATAGGAAAAGAATTTGAAAAAGAATACACACATGTATTTGTACAACAGAATCACTTTGATGCACAACTGAAATGGACACAATACTATTAATCAACTCTACTCCCATATAAAATAAAGTTGTTTTTTTTAATGAGTAATGTGAGAAACAAGTAAATGGACGGTGCAATAGTTTCTTCATGTACCCCACAATAATGATTTGAGAATCATCTTGGAGTAATCTTACCCTATTTCTTGGTGTTCTTGGTCCTAGTAAATAGTAGACAACAGTGGTATTACTAGATATTAAAGTGATTAGGTCATAAGGTGAATATTAGGGATTGCTTGAACCTTGTATTCTCTTAACTCTAGACATGGGGCCATACTCTTTCCTCTTCTTGGAATACTGTTCCCATTTTTCCTGTTCCACCTCCCCTTCACTTGTTCTGAAAGCTGCAGCATCCTTGCCCATAAGATCATCCCTACCTGGGTAAGTCTCCTTCCCTTCTACACTCCCATGGAAATGTGATAGCCATTTACAGTCTGCCTCCAACATAGACTTGTAGTTGTTGACAGTGAACTTGTTCACCATTGTACCCCTACTTCCCATCACAATGTCCAGCAGTTAATAAAGACTCAGAAATCTGTGGATTTAATGTGCATATAATAGAAAAAGAAGAGATCGTGTGTCCTTAGAGTCTAAAGGGCAACCTGCCCTTTAGTTGCCAAAATGGGGCACAGTGCCTCCGTGCCCTAAGAGATTTGTGACTTAAATTACATCTTAGGGTTGAGAAGTCTGTTTCTCTTCATTTTCCAGTGGAAACCTAGCAGTTTGTTGAATTGTTATGTATGTAGACTATGTTTACTAGGTTATGATAAAACTCTGAATTAAAACCAAAATATCCAGACTTTTGTAATGTGATAGGTTGAGCTAGTACTAAATGCTCTAGAAGTTGGAGGCATTTGACTCCACATATATGTAAATTTTCTTACAAGTTGTATATATAATTATATAGATAAAATACTATAATTGCTATAAACACAAAGTATCACATTACTGAAGTGAGATTTTGGGATTGACATGTACATATTGCTATATTTAAGATGGATAGCCAACAAGGACGTAGTAGATAGCACAGGGAACTCTGCCCAATACTTTGTGATAATCAAATAGGAAAAGAATTTGAAAAAGAATACACACATGTATTTGTACAACAGAATCACTTTGATGCACAACTGAAATGGACACAATACTATTAATCAACTCTACTCCCATATAAAATAAAGTTGTTTTTTTTTTTAATGAGTAATGTGAGAAACAAGTAAATGGACGGTGCAATAGTTTCTTCATGTACCCCACAATAATGATTTGAGAATCATCTTGGAGTAATCTTACCCTATTTCTTGGTGTTCTTGGTCCTAGTAAATAGTAGACAACAGTGGTATTACTAGATATTAAAGTGATTAGGTCATAAGGTGAATATTAGGGATTGCTTGAACCTTGTATTCTCTTAACTCTAGACATGGGGCCATACTCTTTCCTCTTCTTGGAATACTGTTCCCATTTTTCCTGTTCCACCTCCCCTTCACTTGTTCTGAAAGCTGCAGCATCCTTGCCCATAAGATCATCCCTACCTGGGTAAGTCTCCTTCCCTTCTACACTCCCATGGAAATGTGATAGCCATTTACAGTCTGCCTCCAACATAGACTTGTAGTTGTTGACAGTGAACTTGTTCACCATTGTACCCCTACTTCCCATCACAATGTCCAGCAGTTAATAAAGACTCAGAAATCTGTGGATTTAATGTGCATATAATAGAAAAAGAAGAGATCGTGTGTCCTTAGAGTCTAAAGGGCAACCTGCCCTTTAGTTGCCAAAATGGGGCACAGTGCCTCCGTGCCCTAAGAGATTTGTGACTTAAATTACATCTTAGGGTTGAGAAGTCTGTTTCTCTTCATTTTCCAGTGGAAACCTAGCAGTTTGTTGAATTGTTATGTATGTAGACTATGTTTACTAGGTTATGATAAAACTCTGAATTAAAACCAAAATATCCAGACTTTTGTAATGTGATAGGTTGAGCTAGTACTAAATGCTCTAGAAGTTGGAGGCATTTGACCTGCCTTATCCATCTATTTAGTATATTCTTATATACATTTCTGCTTTTCCTATAAAGGTATAAACTCTTACTCAAGGATATAAAGTGAGTTATTTATGGTAATGAAGAAAGAATCCTTTGAATGCATTTTAAGAAGAGAAAATTCATTTGTCTTCGACCAGTGGAATGTTCTTTCTGGTAGCACAAGAATAATAATACTGGAGCAAGAGGATGGGAATTTATTGCTAATCCCCAAATCTACTTTTATCAATATTTCAATCCCCATCCATGCTAAATTTGTTTACATTGTTTTCAAAAGTTTAATTTTTCACGTTTTAACTTTATTTGTTCCTATTTAAGGCCTAAAGCAATTGCCAAAACAAAATGAAGGGCTTCCCCTGGTGGTCCAGTGGGGAAGGACACCGCCTTGCAGTGCAAGGGGGGCCGGTTTGATCCCTGGCCTGGGAAGATCCCACGTGCCATGGAGCGGCTGGACCGATGTGTCCAATTACCGAGCCAGAGCTCTGGAGTGCATGCACCCAGAGCCGGCGCTCTGCGATGACAGACACCACCGCCATGGGAGGCCCACAGGAGCCAAGGAACAAAGACGGGTGAAAATAGAGAAATGAGAGACCAATAGAAGTGGCCCCCCCGCTCCCCTCCCTCCCCAACCCGACCCTCGCCCTAAATAAATAAATAAATAAATAAATCTTTAAAGAAAAAAAAAAAATGAAAAGCTAACCTAATAGCCAAAGTTGTTAGTCTCTGATAGGAAATGATCGTATGATATAAATGACATTTGATTAAAGCAGTTGTCTTTTTTTTTTTTTTTTTTAATTTTCAAATAAAGCTGACTGAGGTTCAAAGTTTTGGTATCAGGGGTGGAAATTTAAGGGAATTTGAATGTGTGATAAAGGCCAGTTGTCTCTTTTTGTTTTTTTTGAATTGTTTTGTATGTAGACTATGTTTACTAGGTTATGATAAAACTCTGAATTAAAACCAAAATATCCAGACTTTTGTAATGTGATAGGTTGAGCTAGTACTAAATGCTCTAGAAGTTGGAGGCATTTGACCTGCCTTATCCATCTATTTAGTATATTCTTATATACATTTCTGCTTTTCCTATAAAGGTATAAACTCTTACTCAAGGATATAAAGTGAGTTATTTATGGTAATGAAGAAAGAATCCTTTGAATGCATTTTAAGAAGAGAAAATTCATTTGTCTTCGACCAGTGGAATGTTCTTTCTGGTAGCACAAGAATAATAATACTGGAGCAAGAGGATGGGAATTTATTGCTAATCCCCAAATCTACTTTTATCAATATTTCAATCCCCATCCATGCTAAATTTGTTTACATTGTTTTCAAAAGTTTAATTTTTCACGTTTTAACTTTATTTGTTCCTATTTAAGGCCTAAAGCAATTGCCAAAACAAAATGAAGGGCTTCCCCTGGTGGTTCAGTGGGGAAGGACACCGCCTTGCAGTGCAAGGGGTGCCGGTTTGATCCCTGGCCTGGGAAGATCCCACGTGCCATGGAGCGGCTGGACCGATGTGTCCAATTACCGAGCCAGAGCTCTGGAGTGCATGCACCCAGAGCCGGCGCTCTGCGATGACAGACACCACCGCCATGGGAGGCCCACAGGAGCCAAGGAACAAAGACGGGTGAAAATAGAGAAATGAGAGACCAATAGAAGTGGCCCCCCCGCTCCCCTCCCTCCCCAACCCGACCCTCGCCCTAAATAAATAAATAAATAAATAAATCTTTAAAGAAAAAAAAAAAATGAAAAGCTAACCTAATAGCCAAAGTTGTTAGTCTCTGATAGGAAATGATCGTATGATATAAATGACATTTGATTAAAGCAGTTGTCTTTTTTTTTTTTTTTTTTAATTTTCAAATAAAGCTGACTGAGGTTCAAAGCTCTGGTATCAGGGCTGGAAATTAAAGGAAATTTGACTGTGTGATAAAGGTGTTTTACCTTCAGTGTTAGGTTTTGAATTAGTCTGTTTACAATGAGCAATTTGTGCAGTGGTTTTAAAAATCATGTTGAATCAGCAATGTGAGGGAGCAGCATTACTTTCATTCCAGCCATGTAGCTGGAAAAGGAAATGATTAGACATCATACTCCTTATGGCTAATATCCTGTGAAGTTTTTCTAAAACCATGAAATCAGAACTCTAGAGCTTAGAAGGACCTCAGAAATCTACTAGTGGAAGAGGGGAAAAAAAAAAAAAAAAAAGAAAGGGAAATGGAATCAGCCAAACTAAAGGACAGGATTCTTTTAGTTCACAGCAGGAAACACATGTTTATCTGGAAAAGATTTTGGTTGGACACGTTGTTTGTATAAGAATCTTTTTTTGTGAGGAAGGAAGACCAACCTGAGCTTGAAGGCTGGGGGCTGGGGGTAGGGTTGGAGAGAACAATCTCTAAGCTTCAAGTGAATGAGAAAAAAAAATGTATAATTTTCCAATAGGAAAATCCTATTTTCATAGGGATGATGTGCTAGTACTGTTAGCTTGCTTTTAAATTAGCCATGCTGTATATTCATTTTATAAGATAAGACTAAGTGGTAACTTTAGTATTAGTTGCTATGAAAGCAGAAATAGTAACTTTAAAAAACATAAGTAAAACTTACATCCACACAAAAACCAGTACATGAATATTTATAGCATCTTTATTCATAATTGCAAAAACTTGGAAGCAACCAAGATATCCCTCAGTAGGTGAAAAGATAAACCGTGATGGGCTTTCTTGGTGATCCAGTGGATAGAGTCAGCCTGGCAGTGCAAGGGACACCAGTTTGATCCCTGGCCTTGGAAGATCCCATGTGCTGCGAAGTGGCTGGATGGGTGTGTCCAATTATGAGTCCGCGTTCTGGAGTGCATGCGCCCAAAGCTGGTGCTCTGCTAGGAGAAAGCCCACTGCGATGGGAGGCCCACTCAGGCCAAAGAATAAAGATGGATGAAAATAAATAAATAAATAAATAAACAAGCAAACAATAAGAGATCAAAATTTAAAAAAAAAGAAAAAAGAATATAAACCATGGTACAGCCACACAATGAAATATTTCTCAGTGCTAAAAAGAAATGCACTATCAGTGCATAGTAGTAAGTGGAATAAGCCAGTCTGAGAAGGCTACAGACTGTGATTCCAACACTGTGAAGTTCTGTAAAAGGCATTCTATAGAGACAATGAAAAAGATCAGTGATTGTCTTACTAGGGAGGGAGAGAAGGAGATGAATGGCAGAACACAGAAGATTTTTAGGGCAGTAAAAATACTCTGTATGATATTATAATGATGGATATATGCTATTCTACATTTGTCTAAACCCACAGAATGTACACCACCAAGAGTAAACTCTAGGGCAAACTATGAACTTTGGGTTATTATGATGTGTTTGGTGTAGGTTTATCCTGGGTAACATTCATCATTCTGGTGAATGATATTGATAATAGGGAAGACTACACATATGTAGGGCAAGTACAGGGGGTGTATGAGAAGTCTCTGTACTTCTTCTCAATTTAATTATAAACCTAAGGCTTCTCTAAAAATTCTAGGCTTTAAAGATATATGGAAAGGCATTTTAATTGGAAAGTAGTTGGTAAATAGCCCAGAGTGATACCATTTAAATAAACAACTACAATGAAAAAGCAAAAAGACATTTTATGTGTTACCTCTGCTCTGACAAGTGAAACCACAGTATGGCTTTGTTATCTTCAAAGTTCAGAAGGTTATCAAAGGGGCAGGAGTCCATGAGTGGGGCATTTTTCTCTCCAGCTAAAATATGTGATGAAGGATAAAAGAGAAATTGCCATAAAACTGGAAAATACTTCCATTTTAAAGCATATAAAGCCCAGATACTTTATCTAGATGAAGCTTGGAGTGGTGGATAATGCCATTTTGAGACACTTTCCAGATAGGATGACAGTGAGAGAGATGGGGAGGACATACCTCCAGGGACGCAATGCAAGTCTGATGAAACAGAAATATGTTTCTTCCTCATCCTAAAAGCTGATGATTAATGATCCACTGAGCAGTGTTTACTTTCCATTTCAAAAAAACTGAAGAATGAAGAAGTGGCTGCTGGAAGTCCATTTATGGATAAAGTCAGTGGGGGAAAATAAAATATCTGTAGAATCATGCTAACAGAGTAGAAATTCTTACCACTGCTTTGCAGCAGGGAATTGTAGGATTCTTGCATTTGATCATAGGGAGTAAGAGGAAGTTTCTGTCTTTAAGTTATATGTGCAAAAAGGAGTAAGCATAATGACAAAGCTTATTACTATAAGAATTTTCTATTTATACTTCATCTTATTCCAGAAAGAGTTTGAAGCATCTTGTTAAGAAATATGTATAGCAGTTAGATATAAATAAGAAATCAGAGCCGGCTAAGTATGAGTTCATTCTATGGTAGATGCTTTGTGTTACCCACCCATATTTCCTCTCAGCACACAAAGGAAAGCTGGAAATGGTGGAGAATTAATGTCCACTTTCCCTAAAGCAGCCATTAGCCAATGTTGGATGGGAGCCAGAGAATAAACATCACAGTTTCCTTGCCCCTTGAGGGTGGTATACCAGCACTTTGAGATCCCTGAAAGAACACAGCTGGCAGGATGAAAAGGAGATTTGATGGGCTCCTGAGAGCTATGGGTGTTAGGTTAGGGAGGCTGACATTGGTATCTACTAAACAGATTTATCCCCTATTACCTTAAAATAAAATATGGTTCAAACAGGACAACGACAGTAAGCTTAATTTCCATAAAGAGATTCACATACTCTGTATATTATGCATATTTCATAACCCAACTGGATGGATGAAAGATGGATTTCAGAGGAGACACTAATTAGGAAACTATTCCACAGTCCAGGTGAGAGGAAAAAGGCATGAACTATATTTATTGAGTATGGGAGGGAGAGACCCAGTCAGATCAAAGAAGGTTAAGTAGAATTTTATTAACTTGTGAGTGGTGAAGAAAGATATGAAGACCCCTCTAGTTTTTTTTCTTTCTGTCTGACTCCAGGTAGAGTACTGATACTACTCCTAGTGTGGGTTCAAGAGGTTAGGGAAGAGGATTCAGCTTACAAATGCCAAGTTTTATGTACCTTGGGTATGTCTTGAAAGAGATGCTGAGAATCTACTTAGAAATGAAGTTAGTAGTTAGAAGCCAGAGCTAGAGCTGCATATTTGGGAGTCCTTAGTAAAATGATACTATCTTAGTGGTCTACAGAGTAGAAATTCTTACCACTGCTTTGCAGCAGGGAATTGTAGGATTCTTGCATTTGATCATAGGGAGTAAGAGGAAGTTTCTGTCTTTAAGTTATATGTGCAAAAAGGAGTAAGCATAATGACAAAGCTTATTACTATAAGAATTTTCTATTTATACTTCATCTTATTCCAGAAAGAGTTTGAAGCATCTTGTTAAGAAATATGTATAGCAGTTAGATATAAATAAGAAATCAGAGCCGGCTAAGTATGAGTTCATTCTATGGTAGATGCTTTGTGTTACCCACCCATATTTCCTCTCAGCACACAAAGGAAAGCTGGAAATGGTGGAGAATTAATGTCCACTTTCCCTAAAGCAGCCATTAGCCAATGTTGGATGGGAGCCAGAGAATAAACATCACAGTTTCCTTGCCCCTTGAGGGTGGTATACCAGCACTTTGAGATCCCTGAAAGAACACAGCTGGCAGGATGAAAAGGAGATTTGATGGGCTCCTGAGAGCTATGGGTGTTAGGTTGGGGAGGCTGACATTGGTATCTACTAAACAGATTTATCCCCTATTACCTTAAAATAAAATATGGTTCAAACAGGACAACGACAGTAAGCTTAATTTCCATAAAGAGATTCACATACTCTGTATATTATGCATATTTCATAACCCAACTGGATGGATGAAAGATGGATTTCAGAGGAGACACTAATTAGGAAACTATTCCACAGTCCAGGTGAGAGGAAAAAGGCATGAACTATATTTATTGAGTATGGGAGGGAGAGACCCAGTCAGATCAAAGAAGGTTAAGTAGAATTTTATTAACTTGTGAGTGGTGAAGAAAGATATGAAGACCCCTCTAGTTTTTTTTCTTTCTGTCTGACTCCAGGTAGAGTACTGATACTACTCCTAGTGTGGGTTCAAGAGGTTAGGGAAGAGGATTCAGCTTACAAATGCCAAGTTTTATGTACCTTGGGTATGTCTTGAAAGAGATGCTGAGAATCTACTTAGAAATGAAGTTAGTAGTTAGAAGCCAGAGCTAGAGCTGCATATTTGGGAGTCCTTAGTACACAGGCAACTGTTGGAAGTCAAGAGGTCTTATGAGGTCTTGGAGATGATGAATGAGTGGCCAGAAAGACTAGAAGAATGGTGTCCAAGGGACCTTGGGACGTGTGCATGTTTAAAGGTTGGGTGGAAGAGAATAACTGGTGAGGGAGACTAAGAAATTGTGGAGTGAGAGGAACCAGGTGTTGTTGGAACCAAGATCCCTCTCTTTAAGGACTGAGGGGAGAGTCTGTACTTTGGACAGTAGCTGTCAACACTAGAGGTAAAGAAGTTAAGAAGGAGGTTATGGGGTAATGGGAGATCAGGACTCTTATAACAGGAGAGTGGGAGGCCTTTCCTCCAAATGAACTTGGGTACCATTTCCGATGGCCTCATCCAGGACCTCTGCCCTGCTCCTCTTTGTGCTAACAGAGGAGGCTGGGGGTGGTGAACCACTTTGGGCTCACCCAAAGTGGAGTTGGGCTCCACTTTAACAGTGCTACAAGCCCTGAGTCCTCCATGAGAGTCAGTCTAGTACAAATTATCTTTTTCTCCTCCTGCCACTGATAGTCATCCCCATGAGTTTGCATGATGGTAGATGTTTCCGTAGGCTGGGCTTCCTCAGAGGAAGACACATCCCTGAGAAACGTGTACAGCGTCTGTAGAGGCAGGTCTCATACACTGAGTCTAATCACTTGTTCTGAATTTGGAAGTAACTGAGTCATGTGGTTCAGTTCTTTTTAAAAAACAGAAGATTGCGTTATGCTCACTGACACTTGAGGGGTTTTGCCTACCATTTTGAATACCAGTGCCCTTTGTCACAACCTTGTCACTGGTGCTGGGACAGATTCCTCGAATCCTCTCCCTATCCTGGTTCATCAAGCTCTCCTTCCCCTTCTAAACAACTGATAATCTGTCCATTTGTCAGAACTTCCTTAATTTATCAGAGGACTAGGTAGACAAGTCCTGTGATTCTGTCTTCACTCAACACTCAGTAAATGCTCTCACCCACTGGTGGTATGTTGTTCTTGTAAAGATTTGTTTAAGCTATGTATTTGCCTAATACACGTGCTAATCATTCTATTATCATCATTATTGTCTCAGACAGGAATCATCTAAGGTTAAATTCTTAAGCATCATTCTTTATCATGTGGTTCAGTGATCACATGGTTGCTTATTCAGTGTGTTGAATAAAAAAGTGAAAGTCGCTCAATCAAGTCCAACTCTTTGCGACCCCATGGATGAGCCATGGAATTCTCCAGGCAAGAATACTGGAGTGGATAGACTTTCTCTTCTCCAGAGAATCTCCACAACCCAGGGATTGAAGTGGGGTCTCCTGCATTGCAGGCAGATTCTTCTCCAGCTGAGCTACATACTAAGAAAAATTCTCTCCCTGCCTTACTGTGTTACCTTTCAGGATATATGTTGGAGAGATAAAAAACACAATGGTTTCTGGCTCTTTTCTCAGCACAAAAGTTTTCCTGTTTGTTTTCCCCACAGTTATTCCCTCCCATGTGCACACATGATAAAACGAGTATCTCAGGAAGAAAAAAGACATTGCTCAGTAGTTCAACCCAGTAAACAGGGTTTGCCACTTCTATCACTGACTGCTTGACCTCACTTAACTTTCCCATTAGTTTCTGTTTCCTCACCAGAAAATTTACTCGTTTCTGGGGGAGAGACCCAGCTGATTCTAGGAGATTCTAGGAAACCCATTGTGAATAATATTAAAGGACAAAGAGCCGTGTGGTGTTAACAATATAGTCCTGGGATAGAATCAAAGAGTAGAGAATTCTGGGGATGGTTCTGGTACTAACTAGCTAGATGAACCTTGGGCATGGTGTTGAACTTCTTTAGGAAATGGTTCCTTGGCACTGATTCTCTTTGAGGCAATTAGATGATTGAATTTAAAAATCCTTTCTAGTCCTCGAACTCTGTGGTAAGAGTTTTAACAAGTTGTACTCGATAACACTTAGTTGCCACCTTCCAGGTGCTTTCTGATTATATTACATTTATTATCTCAGCAAGTCCTCAAAATGGCCCTTTGAGGACGGTTACGTAGCCCTTCATGTTCTACAAATGAGGAGACTAAACAATCTGCCCAATGTCACTTAGCTTATAATGGGGAGAGGCAGGAGTCACAGCAAGCTCCAGATTCTGAGCCCTCATCTGCCACGCCCACCTGCCTGTCACCTCTAAAGGCTGCATGGCCCCTTGAAGACCCATCACAGAGTATAGTAACCTGAATACCACTGCTGCTAAGCAAATTCAACTTAAATTGCATTCCACACTAAATCAAAAGTGTTTCCTTTATGTGTTTCGTATCACATAAAGATATGGTTCTAAAAATTTTTATAGTTCTAAAAATTACAAAGTGCCATAGATTTTTCTCTCTGTGTTTTAAGTTGGAAATTTGGAACTCTGATCTCCACTTTTGGCTCACATCAGAATGTTTCAGAAGTACTTTCAAACACCGATTTCTATGTCTGGTATGTGAAACGTTAAATTCGGGTGGGGAGAAAAGACTAAAAAAAAAAAAAAAATGGAATCTTTACTATTTTTGAAATAAAGCTAAGACAGTTTGACAGAGACTTCAGAGAGCCATCTCTCTGCAACAAAGCCTTGTGTCAGCAACACAAGTTTCTGTTCAGTCCAACTTTCTGTGAATAAAATTTACCTTGGGGTGGCTCCTTGTCACTTGTGTCTTCTCAGGTTCTGGAAAAGAGTGTGTGGGATGACAACCAAAGTTTATGAAACATAATTTTATTTCAAGATGGTCCATCTTTGTTACATTTGACACAATTAGTCTCCACCCTGTGGTTGGGAGGACTTGTGAAAAGCAAGTCCTGGAAAGACAGATCAGGGCTCCAAATCTGCCCACCTTCAGAGACTGCAGTGTGGGTTTCCACGCTGGGCATGGAGCCAGCTTCCTATTTGCTTAGAAGCATAGAGCCCCTCAGGAGCAAAACAGAAGTTGTGATGCAAGTGTTGGCTGCAAAGCATGTTAGGATTGCTTGATGTGTTCAACTAACAGATGATCTGAAAGATTTTTTTCAAAGCCCAGGGTGGTTTCAGGCACAACAGGATTAAATTGTCTTTTTAAGCCCTTTTAATTCAGTCCTAAATCAACAGAAAGCTGTCCAAACAATGAGGAAGCTCTCTCTGCACTCTGATTGCCCAGTTGGGGGTTGAATCTGTACTAAGGGCAACAGAGTGCAGTCCCAGAGTTCTTCCCGCTCAGGGCAACCAGCAAACCAGAGGTGACAGGGAAAGCCATATGGAGCCATGGTGGCCCCAGTTTTCTTACATGACGTAAATTTCTTGCAGATTCCAAGATGTGGGTAGGTGTGTGTTTGCTTTTAAGGAAAAAGAGGCCCATGTGCAAATGAATACAGAAGAGGGAAGAGTGAAGTTTAGTTATAAATGACCACATATGAGGTCTGATGAGGCACCTGGGATCCATGAAGGAAATCGGTCCCTAGTTTCCTAGGATAAGGGAAAAGATGGTGTGCTCCCAGGTCGCTATGGAAATGGGGCTAGGAGAAACATTTCACCCTGATTCAGGATTTGGGGGCAGCCACTTAGGCTCTGGGACACACAGGAAAGTCTATGTTAACTAGTTCAAAAAAAAAAAAAAAAAACCAACAAAGAAAGAACATTCCAAGAATTGAAAGGCATGAGCGAAGGCATTAGGGGATGACTGACTTGGTGAACAACTGCAAGCAGTTTCTTCTTACGTCCTTCTGGCTGTGAGATCACCTAGAAAATGCATAGGTCAGGTAGATGCAATGGTAATAGCAGTTGGGGGATGGGGGAAGGATTCAATTTACGAAATGTTAAAACTGCAAGTGAGCTGACCTTTTAACCAATCTTCATAGTATTAAGAGATTATGTAAGTAAATTATTGGTAATTAAACTTCCCAGGGAGAATTTAATTTGCATCTAGATGTGATCCGTGTTTAGTAATTCAGTATTAAGTTTTACTTGGGCCAGTGTTCATCTGAGTCTTAGGTTGGTGATAATGTAGATCAGATATAGGCTAGTCTTATCTAGGCTGAATGTCATCATCTGACAACAAAGGGACATTAAAATTTGCTTATTTTGTGGTTACTAAGTGGCTTCTAGAATTATTGTGGAAGAGAACAGTAGAATGACTTGTGTTCTTTTTTTTTTTTTAAACTTTTATTTTACTTTTGACTTTTACAGTTTTGTTGTTTACAGATATGTATGTTCTCAGATTAGTCATGTGTATATCCCCGCCATCCCACCCCTCCAGACTGTCACACAGCACCCCTGCAGGATCCTCTTTTCTCACAGAGCAATGATTATAGCTATTTTCTTCACTTATGATAGTACAGGCCTTCATGCTACTTCCTTTACGCCTCTCACACACTGTTCCTTCCCCACAATGTCCATATGTCCACTGTCCATGTCTGTCTTTCTGTCGCTTCACTACATGTGCCATCATCACCATCCTACTAGATTCCATATATATGTGTTAGTATATTGTACTTGTCCTTCTCTTTCTGACTGACTTGTGTTCTTATGTGACCCTTATCCAAAGTTGTAACAACCTCTCAGGAATGCTGATTATATGACACTATGCCCATAGTGCTGAGGACTGGAGTATATTTTCATCTTTTTCAGATAGATACGAAACCTGAGAATGCAAGTAATTTGGCTGCTTGCCAAAGATATTAACACGCACATACACACAGATACACACATGCATATATACTACAAAACAAAAACCAAAGCAGGTATAATTTTTAACCATGCTAGAGCCTCTGGAGAATTGGTGTCTTAGCCAAATTTATTTGGACTTTTTGTACATTTCATTCTCTAAGATTTCTTGTATTGACCCTCATTTTTACTATTAAAAAGAATATGGCTATTAATATCTACATAGCATATATTCCTGCTTTCTGGTATTTTTCATAGGAAAAAAATCATAGAATTTGAATTGTTACATGAAAGGAAATGCACATAACACTTGAACAAGTTGACAAAATCACTAACTTGAAAAGATATCGGCACCCCCATGTTCATAGCAGCATTGTTAACAATAGCCAAGGCATGAAAACAATCAAAGTGTCCATTGATGGAAGGATGAATGAATACAGAAGTTGAGTTAATATGCACATCATGAAATATTACTCAGCTTTAAAAAATGAGGCCCTCTTACCATTTACATCTATGTGGATAGACCTTGAAGGCATTGTGTTAAGTGGAAGACATCAGACAGAAAATGACAGATACTGTGTGGTCTGAAAAACAGAAAAACCAGACAGCCAACTCACAGAAAAAGATGTCAGATTTGTGGTTACCAGAGGCAGGGTGGAAGGGGAAGAGGAATTGGAGGAAGGAGGTCAAAAGGTTTAAACTTTCAGTTATAAGTAAGTACTAGGGAAATAATGTAAAGAGCACAATGACTCCAGCTAACATTTCTGTATGATAAACAGGAAAGTTGAGACTAATTCCTGAGTTCTCATCACAGGAAGAAAATATATTTTTCCTTCTCTCTTTTTCTTATATTTATACAAGAAGATGAATGTTAGTTGAACCTACAGTGGTAATCGTTTCACAGTATTTATAAATCAAACTGTCATGCTGGTATGCCTTAAACTTGTACAGTGATATCATGCCAATTATTTCTCAATGAAACTGGGAAAAACACTGACAGATATGGTCAAATTGGTCATCAAAAGAAATCATTCTTGAAATAGGTACAAGTGTTGACTGCTACTGTATGTCTAACTCTATGTAAATTCTTTCTAATGTATTACTTCATTCAGTCCTTGGAAAAAGACCTAGGAGAAAGGTACTACCTGGTTTATAGATGCGAACAGGGAGGTAGCGTATAAATATAGCCAGAGCATGGTGGGGCCAGAACTAGAGATCAGTTTATCCTCCTACCAGCAGAGATTGTGGGTGCCTCTTTCCCTATATGGTTGCAAAAACAGACATGTTAGCCATCTTCGTAAGTATTTGCCAATTTATGAGGTAAAATACCATTTACCTCGTGATTCTTACATGTCTGTCTTGGATAGGATTGGACATCTTGGCATGTTTGTTGTGTATTTGAATTTATAATTTTATGAATAGCCTGTTCACTTCCTCTGCCCGCCCTCTATTTTTTTACTAGATTTTTTATCCTCTTTTCTTAATGATGTATGCATATTGCTGATAATAACACTTTGTCATGTGTTGCAGGTCTTTTCTCCCCAGTTTGTCTGTTTCAGCAGCATTGTTAACAATAGCCAAGGCATGAAAACAATCAAAGTAAGAAATGAATGAATACAGAAGTTGAGTTAATATGCACATCATGAAATATTACTCAGCTTTAAAAAATGAGGCCCTCTTACCATTTACATCTATGTGGATAGACCTTGAAGGCATTGTGTTAAGTGGAAGACATCAGACAGAAAATGACAGATACTGTGTGGTCTGAAAACAGAAAAACCAGACAGCCAACTCACAGAAAAAGATGTCAGATTTGTGGTTACCAGAGGCAGGGTGGAAGGGGAAGAGGAATTGGAGGAAGGAGGTCAAAAGGTTTAAACTTTCAGTTATAAGTAAGTACTAGGGAAATAATGTAAAGAGCACAATGACTCCAGCTAACATTTCTGTATGATAAACAGGAAAGTTGAGACTAATTCCTGAGTTCTCATCACAGGAAGAAAATATATTTTTCCTTCTCTCTTTTTCTTATATTTATACAAGAAGATGAATGTTAGTTGAACCTACAGTGGTAATCGTTTCACAGTATTTATAAATCAAACTGTCATGCTGGTATGCCTTAAACTTGTACAGTGATATCATGCCAATTATTTCTCAATGAAACTGGGAAAAACACTGACAGATATGGTCAAATTGGTCATCAAAAGAAATCATTCTTGAAATAGGTACAAGTGTTGACTGCTACTGTATGTCTAACTCTATGTAAATTCTTTCTAATGTATTACTTCATTCAGTCCTTGGAAAAAGACCTAGGAGAAAGGTACTACCTGGTTTATAGATGCGAACAGGGAGGTAGCGTATAAATATAGCCAGAGCATGGTGGGGCCAGAACTAGAGATCAGTTTATCCTCCTACCAGCAGAGATTGTGGGTGCCTCTTTCCCTATATGGTTGCAAAAACAGACATGTTAGCCATCTTCGTAAGTATTTGCCAATTTATGAGGTAAAATACCATTTACCTCGTGATTCTTACATGTCTGTCTTGGATAGGATTGGACATCTTGGCATGTTTGTTGTGTATTTGAATTTATAATTTTATGAATAGCCTGTTCACTTCCTCTGCCCGCCCTCTATTTTTTTACTAGATTTTTTATCCTCTTTTCTTAATGATGTATGCATATTGCTGATAATAACACTTTGTCATGTGTTGCAGGTCTTTTCTCCCCAGTTTGTCTGTTTCAGCTCTGTTTTATGTTTATTGACAAGTAGGACCTTAAATTTCATAGGTGGCAGATCCTTGGATCTTTTATAACTATGGTGTTATCCTCATCCCATCCTGGAAACATATTTTTTCTCGTGTTTTCTTTCTCTAAATTCCACCTTAACATTTATCTTAGATTATTTTATGTAAGGAGTGAGGTAAAGGTATTTTCCAAAAGGCTACCTAGTTTTCTGAACACCACTTATTGAATAAATCTATCTTTTCCCACTGATTTGAACCATATTCTCTTTCAACAAAATGGATTTCTAGTTTTGGACTCTTCTTGACAGGGTAAAGCACTGTTTAAGGTATTGTAATTTTATAGTATGTTTTAACATGTGCAACAGGTTCTCACTTGTTGAAATTGTGAACAGTTTTAAAATATGGTACCAAATAAACTTTGAAAAAATTTTCAAGTTTAAAAACATTCTTTGGAAATATTGATTGAGATTTTGTTGAATTTAGAGATTAGAAACAATTGACAGCTTTATAGCATGATATATAGTATGATATATGGTATATATCATTTTTGCATATCTTTAAATATTTTTCAGTTGGTTTTATAGTCTTTTTTCATATGACTGTTGTACTTTTGATAAATTATTTCCTAGATGGTTTGTTTTTTGTAGCTGTATGAATGGGATTTTTAAAATTATTCTAGTCAGTTCTTTTGAGATACTAAATACCTTGAATGTTAATGATTTATTACTGTCAATATCCATCATACTGAACTCGTTTTTTATAGATTGGGCTAAATTCTCTTGAGTTTCCTAATATGTTAAACAACTCCAAATAATGATATCTTTGCCAGCTTTTCCTAATAGTTCTATCTTTAATTTTGTTTTCATTTCTAATAATTTTAGAGACTATTTTCAGAATAACATTAAGTAATAGTGGTGATAATTGGTCATAGTTGCTCTTAACTGTCACAGGAATTTCTAAAAAATTTGCCATTCAGCTTTTGACCTATGAAATCATATGTTAGTCATGTTAAAGAGACAACCTTTTATCTTTTTAAAAGAATTCTGTATTGGATTACCAGTTAAATTTTACCAAGTGCCCTTTTAACATCTAATGAAATTGCCATACTTATTATTTTGCCTATTAATATAATAAGATATAATGGATTTTGTAATAATATGCCTCTTGATATGCTCCTGTGAAAATTCCCAGTGGTTCACAGTTAGTTTTTCTTTAGGATGATTTTATGTAAGGAGTGAGGTAAAGGTATTTTCCAAAAGGCTACCTAGTTTTCTGAACACCACTTATTGAATAAATCTATCTTTTCCCACTGATTTGAACCATATTCTCTTTCAACAAAATGGATTTCTAGTTTTGGACTCTTCTTGACAGGGTAAAGCACTGTTTAAGGTATTGTAATTTTATAGTATGTTTTAACATGTGCAACAGGTTCTCACTTGTTGAAATTGTGAACAGTTTTAAAATATGGTACCAAATAAACTTTGAAAAAATTTTCAAGTTTAAAAACATTCTTTGGAAATATTGATTGAGATTTTGTTGAATTTAGAGATTAGAAACAATTGACAGCTTTATAGCATGATATATAGTATGATATATGGTATATATCATTTTTGCATATCTTTAAATATTTTTCAGTTGGTTTTATAGTCTTTTTTCATATGACTGTTGTACTTTTGATAAATTATTTCCTAGATGGTTTGTTTTTTGTAGCTGTATGAATGGGATTTTTAAAATTATTCTAGTCAGTTCTTTTGAGATACTAAATACCTTGAATGTTAATGATTTATTACTGTCAATATCCATCATACTGAACTCGTTTTTTATAGATTGGGCTAAATTCTCTTGAGTTTCCTAATATGTTAAACAACTCCAAATAATGATATCTTTGCCAGCTTTTCCTAATAGTTCTATCTTTAATTTTGTTTTCATTTCTAATAATTTTAGAGACTATTTTCAGAATAACATTAAGTAATAGTGGTGATAATTGGTCATAGTTGCTCTTAACTGTCACAGGAATTTCTAAAAAATTTGCCATTCAGCTTTTGACCTATGAAATCATATGTTAGTCATGTTAAAGAGACAACCTTTTATCTTTTTAAAAGAATTCTGTATTGGATTACCAGTTAAATTTTACCAAGTGCCCTTTTAACATCTAATGAAATTGCCATACTTATTATTTTGCCTATTAATATAATAAGATATAATGGATTTTGTAATAATATGCCTCTTGATATGCTCCTGTGAAAATTCCCAGTGGTTCACAGTTAGTTTTTCTTTTAGGATGATTTTGAGTAGTATTGCAGTTTCTGGTTATTTGAGTGTAATTGCTACTGGGAAAAGTCTACATAAAAGGAATACTTCAAGATTAGAGGTAGTCCTTTAAAAACTTAAAAAATTAGACTACTTGTAACTCTTAGCTAATTTTGATCATTATATTTACATGGAACTTGTCTATTTTTTTTTCATGTTTTAAAATTTACTAGCAGAACAAATTAGAGAGTAATCTGCTAATTTAAAATAATTCACGGACTATTCTTTTATGATTTCTCATTTTTGGAGCAGTGATTCATTTCAAAGCATTATTGAAGAAGAAATCTTTATTTTATCATCACAAGTCTCTGCATATATTGGAACATTTCTAGAATAGCAAGGTAGAAACTATCATTTACCATCTTTAAGTGGTACACAGTTCTCAAGTCTTCATATTAAAGTCTTCAGGTCTAGTCTTCTCACCTTTTTTAAAATGTGAGATTAGAAAAGGAACCTGGAGTGTATTCCAAGCTAATTTCTACCTGTTCCAAGTTAATGAAGGTGATGCTGGCACTGGTGCTTTGGGGCAGGGCTCTCACTGTGTTGGGAGCAGTTCCCTCACCAAGCCTGTAAGGACAGGAGCATGAAAAGGGCCCTGCTTGCCAGCCAGTGAATCCAAGGTCCTTGACAGCTGGACAGCGACTGTGAGACCTTGCTGCTGTCACATACTGGGACATCATAACCCTGGGGAAGCCACGTTGTGTTCTGGAGAGACTAGCCCCAGATAGCCAGGTATAACCAGGCAATGGGAATCTCAGAGTTCCATAGGTCTAACAAAGCATAATGATTTTCTGGGGTGTTTTAAATCTTGAAGAAAGAAAAAAAAATTTGGAAAGTAATTTGAACTATCAAGCTTTCTTATACACTGGGTGCAGGTAGATTCACTACTCCTTTTTTTCCTTCTTTTAATATATAGCTACTCTCCAGAGAGACAGAATCTTCAAACATTTTACCAGGAAGCGCCAAAGGGCTATGCGAAGGCGGGTCCACCAGATCAACGGACACAAGTTCATGGCCACATACCTGAGGCAGCCCACCTACTGTTCTCACTGCAGGGAGTTTATCTGGTAAGATACTCTGGCTTCTGTCCCCACAAGAGCTGAGAATTCCTCTAGTTGTGTGTGATTTCAGGAGATAGCATAATTTAAAAAAAAAATTTTTATTTTACTTTTACAGTTTTGTTGTTTATAGATATGTATGATCCCAGATTAGTCATATGTATATCCCCGCCATGGCACAGCATCCCTGCAGGATCCCCTTATGTCATAGCGCAATGACAATAGCTGTTTTTTTCACATATGATAGTATCGGTTTTCATGCTGCTTCCTTTACGCCTCCCACCCACTGTTCATTTCCCACAATGTCCGTTTGTCTATTCTCATGTCTGTTTTTTTTTATCACTTCACTGCATGTGTTATCATTACCATCCTACTAGATTCCATATATATATGTGTTAGTATATTGTACTTGTCTTTCTGTTTTTGACTTACTTCACTTTTTATGATGGGTTCTAGATCCAACCACCTCATTAGGACTGATTCTCCCGCATCTCTTTTTACAGCTGAGTAGTATTCCATTGTATGTATGTACCAGAGCTTTTTTATCCATTCGTTGATGGACATCTAGGTTGCTTCCACGTTCTAGCTATTGTATAGAGTGCTACAGTGAACATTGAGGTACAGGTACCTCTTTCAATTTTGATTTCATCAGGGTATAAGCCTAATAGTGGGATTGCTGGGTCATATGGTGCTTCTATTTTTAGTGTTTTAAGGAATCTCCATAGCGGCTGTATCAATTTGCATCCCCACCAGCAATGCAAGAGTGTTCCCTTTTCTCTGCACCCTCTCCAGCATTTATTGTCTGTTGAGACCTTGCTGCTGTCACATACTGGGACATCATAACCCTGGGGAAGCCACGTTGTGTTCTGGAGAGACTAGCCCCAGATAGCCAGGTATAACCAGGCAATGGGAATCTCAGAGTTCCATAGGTCTAACAAAGCATAATGATTTTCTGGGGTGTTTTAAATCTTGAAGAAAGAAAAAAAAATTTGGAAAGTAATTTGAACTATCAAGCTTTCTTATACACTGGGTGCAGGTAGATTCACTACTCCTTTTTTTCCTTCTTTTAATATATAGCTACTCTCCAGAGAGACAGAATCTTCAAACATTTTACCAGGAAGCGCCAAAGGGCTATGCGAAGGCGGGTCCACCAGATCAACGGACACAAGTTCATGGCCACATACCTGAGGCAGCCCACCTACTGTTCTCACTGCAGGGAGTTTATCTGGTAAGATACTCTGGCTTCTGTCCCCACAAGAGCTGAGAATTCCTCTAGTTGTGTGTGATTTCAGGAGATAGCATAATTTAAAAAAAAAATTTTTATTTTACTTTTACAGTTTTGTTGTTTATAGATATGTATGATCCCAGATTAGTCATATGTATATCCCCGCCATGGCACAGCATCCCTGCAGGATCCCCTTATGTCATAGCGCAATGACAATAGCTGTTTTTTTCACATATGATAGTATCGGTTTTCATGCTGCTTCCTTTACGCCTCCCACCCACTGTTCATTTCCCACAATGTCCGTTTGTCTATTCTCATGTCTGTTTTTTTTTATCACTTCACTGCATGTGTTATCATTACCATCCTACTAGATTCCATATATATATGTGTTAGTATATTGTACTTGTCTTTCTGTTTTTGACTTACTTCACTTTTTATGATGGGTTCTAGATCCAACCACCTCATTAGGACTGATTCTCCCGCATCTCTTTTTACAGCTGAGTAGTATTCCATTGTATGTATGTACCAGAGCTTTTTTATCCATTCGTTGATGGACATCTAGGTTGCTTCCACGTTCTAGCTATTGTATAGAGTGCTACAGTGAACATTGAGGTACAGGTACCTCTTTCAATTTTGATTTCATCAGGGTATAAGCCTAATAGTGGGATTGCTGGGTCATATGGTGCTTCTATTTTTAGTGTTTTAAGGAATCTCCATAGCGGCTGTATCAATTTGCATCCCCACCAGCAATGCAAGAGTGTTCCCTTTTCTCTGCACCCTCTCCAGCATTTATTGTCTGTTGATTTGTGGATGATGGCCATTCTGACGGGTGTGAGGTGATATCTCATTGTAGTTTTGATTTGCATTTCTCTAATAATAAGCGAGGTTGAGCATCGTATCATGTGAAACGTTTCATGTGAGCATTGTTTCGTGTGAACATCGTTTTTGGCCATCTGTATGTCCTCTTTGGAGAGGTGTCTGTTAAGGTCTTTTTCCCATTTTTTGATTGGGTTGTTCACTTTTCTGATGTTGAGTTGTCTGAGTTGCTTGTAGGTTTTGGAGTTTAATTCTTTGTCTGTTGTTTCATTTAGAAAGCACGATTATTAAGAATTGTTTTAGAATCTGATTTTTTCCCTCTTATTCTAATATGTTGAGCTAGAAATGTTAATCCTGAAGCCAACCAAAAAAAATTGCACAGATTTAAGTTTTATATGTTATTTCTTTTGCCAATCATTTTGGTAAAGGTGTTAGTGAGTTATGAACTGATTAAAAAGCACTAATTAGAGAGAGAGGCTAATCAATTAAATGATCTGCACCTGAGGAGAAAAGAAATATCAACAGTATTTCTCTAAGAAGGCATGAATCACTTGATGACTTATGGAAATTAATTGTTGCAGCTAAACTAAGCACACAGTAGTCTTCAGCTTTAATGTGTATAGCTGAAGGTAGTTGTTTTCAGTGATCACATCTTATAATCCCTGGTATTTAAGAATTAAGGTAATTAATAATTAAGAAATTCTAGATGATTTGAAGCCATGTCTTACTGTACATGTCACTCAAGCTTAAGCCTAAGTGGCAAATCTATAATGTGAAGTAAATTTAAGTAATAGTTATCTTTAATTAGAAGTAACATCAAACGCATTTATTTGCAGAGAGAAAGGAACACCCCCTCATATGTACAAAACTTACACACACACACACACACACACACTCACACACATACACACACACACTCAGGAGGAAGGAAGACACTCTTGTATCTTCAGCATAAAAGATGATCTTTTTTGTTGTTGTTGTTACAAAATTTAGTCATTTTTTTTTTTTTAGGCAGAAACACTTAGCTCAGATTTGTTTCTGAGTATTGATTAGTTACTTCATATTTTGTGGGGTTTCTCTGATTATATTGGACTTTATACCTTTTAGCAGTCAGAAGTCCTTGGTTTGTGTTTCTGTTCTTTTATATCAAGAACAGTGTCTATGGGCTTCCCCTGGTGGTCCACTGGGTAAGGACACTGCCTTGCAGTGCAAGGGGCGCCAGTTCTATCCCTGGCCTGGGAAGATCCCATGTGCTGCGGTACTGGTATTATAATACCTTTTTATATATTAAGAAACTATGACTCAAAGAAATTAACAACTTGCTCCAATTCACATCCAGGCCATCTGGCTTTCGAATCTGTGCTCTAGGTCACCTTGTCATATATGCTACTTCATATGGCTTTTGTGAGGTTTAAGTGAGATGGCACGAGTCAATTGCTCAGCTCATTGTCCAGCACATCCTACAGCTTAGTAAAATGTAGTCTTTATTAATGAGGATGAGAATTATATTACAATCGCACAAAGACTGTGTTAGGGAAAGACAGAAATGGGAACTTTGGGCATGATGAGCATCTTGTGGCTGCATGTCTGCTCCCCTGTGGACTCCGGAGTGAAGTGGGAACAGAGAAAAGGGAAGGTGCCTCGGGTCAGGCATGTGCAGGGAACTCACCTGCTTACATCTGTATGTATATCCACATCTGCTTATTTTACCTTCTACACATCTTTATGTGTACGTGAGAGAGAATGCTCAGGTGGTAGAGTGACACTTCAGGCTGAAGCTCCATCACACACACAGAAGAGGGTTTATTTTCACTGAGGACTAGGGGATTGCCACAGAGGTTGGTAAAATGAGAATTGCTAATACTCACCTATTTTTATGATTTGAAGTATTCTAATTTGTCAATTTCCTTTCTGTCTTATGGTATCTGCTGGCTTCTCTGAAATTCTGTTTTTTATAGAGGACTAGAAGATGAAATTTATTTTTCTTAAGTGCTATAATTATAGAAGCATTGTTGCTGAAATGTTTGACTAACAGTTACTTTCTTCTCTATTGTCTTGAATAGGGGAGTATTTGGAAAACAGGGTTATCAATGCCAAGGTAAGAAAACATTTTAAAAACTATATTTAAGCTTTTTCCTTTGTTAAACATGATTATACCAAGAAGAAACATGGTACATTCCATAAATAACTTCCCTGGTGGCTCAGTTGGTAAATAATCTCCCTGTAATTCAGGACCTGGACTCGACTGCTGGGTTGGGAAGATCCTCTGGAGAAGGGAATGGCAACCCACTCCAGTATTCTTGTCAGGAGAATTCCATGGACAGAGGAGCCTGGGAGGCTACTGTCCAGGGGGTTACAAACACTTTCAATCTTTGTAGATTAAATGAGACCCCCATAGAATTACAACTCTTTAGTTTGGTTAAATCTTGGCCATATCTTTTTGTAGACAAAGTAGAAGGGATGATTTTATTCCTGAATCCAGGATGCCTACATAAGTTTAGTTGTTTAAGGTTTTGTCTCTGCAAGAAAATGAATGCATTAAAAGGTAATGTGATTTTATGAGCAGGACCCTTGAGTCTTAAAGGCATTTTTATCTTTTTCACAATCCCCTCGTCAGTAGGAGTGAGAAGTAGCATCATACTGGTTTGTCTTTAGCTGCTTTCAAAACAGAAGCTATTATCAAAGTTCCTTTGCTGATTTTCTGATTTTATTTAAATATGAGAGTGTTCAAAGTTAGGCCATTGATAGTTTTGTAACTTATTATCCATTTAATTTATTTAGATTTTCACAATTCTAAGATAAATTTAGTAGTGTTCCACATCTGCTTATTTTACCTTCTACACATCTTTATGTGTACGTGAGAGAGAATGCTCAGGTGGTAGAGTGACACTTCAGGCTGAAGCTCCATCACACACACAGAAGAGGGTTTATTTTCACTGAGGACTAGGGGATTGCCACAGAGGTTGGTAAAATGAGAATTGCTAATACTCACCTATTTTTATGATTTGAAGTATTCTAATTTGTCAATTTCCTTTCTGTCTTATGGTATCTGCTGGCTTCTCTGAAATTCTGTTTTTTATAGAGGACTAGAAGATGAAATTTATTTTTCTTAAGTGCTATAATTATAGAAGCATTGTTGCTGAAATGTTTGACTAACAGTTACTTTCTTCTCTATTGTCTTGAATAGGGGAGTATTTGGAAAACAGGGTTATCAATGCCAAGGTAAGAAAACATTTTAAAAACTATATTTAAGCTTTTTCCTTTGTTAAACATGATTATACCAAGAAGAAACATGGTACATTCCATAAATAACTTCCCCTGGTGGCTCAGTTGGTAAAAAATCTCCCTGTAATTCAGGACCTGGACTCGACTGCTGGGTTGGGAAGATCCTCTGGAGAAGGGAATGGCAACCCACTCCAGTATTCTTGTCAGGAGAATTCCATGGACAGAGGAGCCTGGGAGGCTACTGTCCAGGGGGTTACAAACACTTTCAATCTTTGTAGATTAAATGAGACCCCCATAGAATTACAACTCTTTAGTTTGGTTAAATCTTGGCCATATCTTTTTGTAGACAAAGTAGAAGGGATGATTTTATTCCTGAATCCAGGATGCCTACATAAGTTTAGTTGTTTAAGGTTTTGTCTCTGCAAGAAAATGAATGCATTAAAAGGTAATGTGATTTTATGAGCAGGACCCTTGAGTCTTAAAGGCATTTTTATCTTTTTCACAATCCCCTCGTCAGTAGGAGTGAGAAGTAGCATCATACTGGTTTGTCTTTAGCTGCTTTCAAAACAGAAGCTATTATCAAAGTTCCTTTGCTGATTTTCTGATTTTATTTAAATATGAGAGTGTTCAAAGTTAGGCCATTGATAGTTTTGTAACTTATTATCCATTTAATTTATTTAGATTTTCACAATTCTAAGATAAATTTAGTAGTGTTCCAGCAGAATAAGAATAAAATAAAAATGAAAGGAGTAAAATATTCCTTAATCTGAAGGTTTAGCCAAGCTGATTTGGCTTGTCTTTTATTTGGGCCCTCCTCCATCATTAGTGTGTCGTCTCATGGTTTGTACCTGTGGTATTTACCTTCTTAATTTACACTCTACAGATGACTGGAAAAATAGTGCTGCCTATCCTAGAGTGGCAACCTATGTGTAAATAAAGAAATCCCACCTTCTCTTCTGGAGGAGGAGAAATAAAACAGTATTTCCCTTAAAAGAATGGAATGAGACATATTTTGGATGTAATTTTAACTCTAACATGTATGACCAGTTCTACTGAGTTCTCATATTTATAAATAACTGAATGTGTAATTGATATGACAGCAATAATTAATGTTGGTGCTTTAGTCACTAAGTCGTGTCCCACTCTTGTGACCCTATGGACTGTAGCTCACCAGGCTCCTCTGTCCATGGGATTCTCCAGGCTAGAATACTGGACTGGGTTGCCATTTCCTTTGCCAAAATTGACTTTATGCTATTACTTTCTCAAATGAGAACTTGGTTTACAGGTCAGAATCCATGTTACTTTTTGGCTTGGACCTCTCAAGCACAGGAGTATGCTCTAGCCATCTTATGTGTACAAAGATAGCTTGAAAACCTCTTGGTGAACGAGATTACATTTTTGAGTTTAAAAATAATGATTTGTGATGTATTTGCAGTCATTTTTATTTATTTCTTTTATCATGGCCTGTCGTGCCAAGATATTTGAAGAGCTGATTTTCTGCTATTAAAAGAGCTGGAAAGAGCATTGGTCAGAAGACATGAGGACACTAATTTGTTCACATCTTGCTCAGGGATATACTTCCAAACAAGAAAAGTTATAAAAGATAATGAAGAGCATTAAGTAGAAAGTATTAGTTGCTTAGTCATGTCTGACTCTTTGCGACCACCTGGACTGTAGCCTACCAGGCTCCTCTGTCCATGAAATTCTACAGGCAAGAATACTAAAGTGAATTGCTATTTCCTACTCAAGGAGATCTTCCCAACCCAGGGATTGAACCTGGGTCTCCTGAATTGTAGGCAGATTCTTTACCATCTGAGTATTATATAATGCTAAAATGGGTCAATTCTCCAAGAAGACATAACAATCTTTAACATATATGAGGCTAACAACATGGCATCAAAATACTTAAGGCAAAATCTGACAGAACTGCAAGGAGATATAAACAAATCCACTATTATAGTTGGAAACTTCAATATCCCAGCAATTGATCAATCCAACAGGCAGAAAGTCAATAAGAATACTGGTTACCTAAACAGCATTATTACAACTTGATTCAATTGACATTTATAGAATACGTCATCAAAAAGCAGCAGAATACACATTCTTCTCAAGCTTAGTAGGAACATTTACCAACATAGACCACATTCTAGGACATAAAACAACCATAACAAATATAAAAGGATCAAAATCCTAAAAAGTTTTTTCTCAGACAACAGTGGAATTCAACTGGGAATCAATAACAGAAAGAACTCAAACCCTTCCAAATATTTGGAGATTAAGCAACATATTCTAAATAGCTCATGGATCAAAGAATACTTAAAAGGAAAAATATTTTAAATCAAATGATAACTTGGTTTACAGGTCAGAATCCATGTTACTTTTTGGCTTGGACCTCTCAAGCACAGGAGTATGCTCTAGCCATCTTATGTGTACAAAGATAGCTTGAAAACCTCTTGGTGAACGAGATTACATTTTTGAGTTTAAAAATAATGATTTGTGATGTATTTGCAGTCATTTTTATTTATTTCTTTTATCATGGCCTGTCGTGCCAAGATATTTGAAGAGCTGATTTTCTGCTATTAAAAGAGCTGGAAAGAGCATTGGTCAGAAGACATGAGGACACTAATTTGTTCACATCTTGCTCAGGGATATACTTCCAAACAAGAAAAGTTATAAAAGATAATGAAGAGCATTAAGTAGAAAGTATTAGTTGCTTAGTCATGTCTGACTCTTTGCGACCACCTGGACTGTAGCCTACCAGGCTCCTCTGTCCATGAAATTCTACAGGCAAGAATACTAAAGTGAATTGCTATTTCCTACTCAAGGAGATCTTCCCAACCCAGGGATTGAACCTGGGTCTCCTGAATTGTAGGCAGATTCTTTACCATCTGAGTATTATATAATGCTAAAATGGGTCAATTCTCCAAGAAGACATAACAATCTTTAACATATATGAGGCTAACAACATGGCATCAAAATACTTAAGGCAAAATCTGACAGAACTGCAAGGAGATATAAACAAATCCACTATTATAGTTGGAAACTTCAATATCCCAGCAATTGATCAATCCAACAGGCAGAAAGTCAATAAGAATACTGGTTACCTAAACAGCATTATTACAACTTGATTCAATTGACATTTATAGAATACGTCATCAAAAAGCAGCAGAATACACATTCTTCTCAAGCTTAGTAGGAACATTTACCAACATAGACCACATTCTAGGACATAAAACAACCATAACAAATATAAAAGGATCAAAATCCTAAAAAGTTTTTTCTCAGACAACAGTGGAATTCAACTGGGAATCAATAACAGAAAGAACTCAAACCCTTCCAAATATTTGGAGATTAAGCAACATATTCTAAATAGCTCATGGATCAAAGAATACTTAAAAGGAAAAATATTTTAAATCAAATGAAAATAAAATTTATCAGAATTTGTGTGAGGCCATAAAAGCAGTGCTCAGAGGTAAAGTTATATTAAAAGCATAGATTAGAAAAGAGGAAATACCTAAAATCAGTAACCTAATCTTCCAACTCAGGGGAAAAATTTAAGCCTAAAGTGAGCAGTAGAAAATAAATAATAAAAAACTGAGTGGAAAACAGTGAAATTGAAATTAGGGACACAGTAAAGAAAATCTGCTAAATCCAAAGCTAGTTATCTGAAAATAGCCATAAAATTGATAGACTTGTAGCCAAGCTGACTGTGAAAAACACAAATGACTTGGAATATAAAATTTTTCTATGTGAAGGATTCCCTCACATAAAAAGACCAATTCCCTGGGCACTTTTAATTTGGTTCTCCTGAGAATGCAATCTGATGAAAGCTAGATTTGTTTTGGACTACGGAGCTATTTACTGAACATGTCATCTCTCTTTACATATTTAATCCTAGAAACTTCCATATGTCTTGAAAGATCTTTAAAATGATGTATACTTTCATATTGCTTAATGAAGCACATCCTTTAATGGAAACTGGCCTCTGTCTACACTCTGTTATCTAAATGAAAATGGAAAAAATGTTATTTATTAAGTTCTAACTATTCAAACAATTGATTGAGTCATTCGGCAACTACTTAATGCTTACTTTGTTCAAGTCATCATGCTGGCTGGGAATCCTGAGGACATTAGAGACTGTGTGTGGAAGATTCTGAATGGGGGAGGCTGGTCTCAAGTTATAGGAGATCAGAGGAGCGAGATTCTGAATGGGAGTCTCTTTTAGGAGCGACATTTATAGAATACGTCATCAAAAAGCAGCAGAATACACATTCTTCTCAAGCTTAGTAGGAACATTTACCAACATAGACCACATTCTAGGACATAAAACAACCATAACAAATATAAAAGGATCAAAATCCTAAAAAGTTTTTTCTCAGACAACAGTGGAATTCAACTGGGAATCAATAACAGAAAGAACTCAAACCCTTCCAAATATTTGGAGATTAAGCAACATATTCTAAATAGCTCATGGATCAAAGAATACTTAAAAGGAAAAATATTTTAAATCAAATGAAAATAAAATTTATCAGAATTTGTGTGAGGCCATAAAAGCAGTGCTCAGAGGTAAAGTTATATTAAAAGCATAGATTAGAAAAGAGGAAATACCTAAAATCAGTAACCTAATCTTCCAACTCAGGGGAAAAATTTAAGCCTAAAGTGAGCAGTAGAAAATAAATAATAAAAAACTGAGTGGAAAACAGTGAAATTGAAATTAGGGACACAGTAAAGAAAATCTGCTAAATCCAAAGCTAGTTATCTGAAAATAGCCATAAAATTGATAGACTTGTAGCCAAGCTGACTGTGAAAAACACAAATGACTTGGAATATAAAATTTTTCTATGTGAAGGATTCCCTCACATAAAAAGACCAATTCCCTGGGCACTTTTAATTTGGTTCTCCTGAGAATGCAATCTGATGAAAGCTAGATTTGTTTTGGACTACGGAGCTATTTACTGAACATGTCATCTCTCTTTACATATTTAATCCTAGAAACTTCCATATGTCTTGAAAGATCTTTAAAATGATGTATACTTTCATATTGCTTAATGAAGCACATCCTTTAATGGAAACTGGCCTCTGTCTACACTCTGTTATCTAAATGAAAATGGAAAAAATGTTATTTATTAAGTTCTAACTATTCAAACAATTGATTGAGTCATTCGGCAACTACTTAATGCTTACTTTGTTCAAGTCATCATGCTGGCTGGGAATCCTGAGGACATTAGAGACTGTGTGTGGAAGATTCTGAATGGGGGAGGCTGGTCTCAAGTTATAGGAGATCAGAGGAGCGAGAGAGTTTCAGTCTAGCCGGGAAGCCGTGGGGAGTGTGTTTTCATGAAAGGAACATGTTTAAAAGTCGTATCCTGTTATACGTTTGATTCAGTTAAATAATAGAAAAGGAAGATAGACTAGGAATTGAGAAGGACATGGACAATATGTGGGGAGGGTGAAGACTTATTCCAGGAAGAGCAACTAGTCTAGTTTTTAATGGAACAATAAACCTCCAGAGAAGAAATGTGGCAAGTGAGTCTAGGGTGGGCTTGGGACACCCTGAAACCTATCTGGAAAATTTCAACTCTATTTTGACTAACAGTGAGACATGACTGAACACTTTAGATTCGTGAGGCCGAGGAGACCAGAATCATGTTGGATGATTCCTCTGGAGGTGGGGCAGGAAGGATTAAAGCCAGGAAGGAAGGTGGTAGTTCCGGACTTGAGTATGAAGAATTTGAGCATGAGCAAAGGCCTGAGTTAGGATGAGGGTAAGGCGTACAGGAAGGACAGAAGCAGAGACTTCCATCATGCGGGCCCAGCGTCTAAATGAAGCCGTGTTGGCATGGGGCAGCCCTTGTTACTCTGCTGAAACTGGCTAGACTGCCAGCCTCTAAGAAATGTATTTAATTTCCTAGTGTGCACCTGTGTTGTCCACAAGCGCTGCCATCATCTAATTGTTACAGCCTGCACTTGCCAAAACAATATTAACAAAGTGGATTCAAAGGTAAGATAGCAGTTTGCTGATTGTCTGCATGAGCTCAGGTGTGCATGTTCATTTTCTCTCTCTCCCTCTCTCTCTGCTCCTTTCTTCTCTCTCCCCTGCTTGCTTTCTCTCTGCCTCTGTGTCTGCCTCTCTTTCTCTCTCTGTCTACACTCTGTACCTCTTTGCTTACCTCCATTCCACTCCCCACTTCCCTTCCACTCTTCTTGAAGCCAATGATGGTGTTAGAATTGAAGTGTCTTTCCTTTTTTCACTATGGCATTTGTATTTCTATACTTGCCTAGCTTAATCTGTTCTTATGATGATTCCATTAGTCATCAGCTGGGTAAAAGCTCTAGGGGTTAGTTCTAAGTTGAAGAGAGATTTGGAATTGTGAGAAGTTCCCTGAGTTTGGCATCGGATGACTGGTATTTGGATGTAAAATCCAGCCTCTGCCAGCTAGCTTCTGTTTCAGCCTAAATCTTAAAATAGGACCAACACAGCAAGATACAACTGATATGATAATTGTAAACTGTACTCCCTAAATAAAGTAACTGTTGGCCTCCTCTAGCCTCTTAAGGAATTTTAGGGAGGCTGTATATGTATACATAAATTCTTCAACCTCACTCTTGCCTTACTTTACATCCAGCTGAGGTGGGCATACCTTCTAAATTTTGAAGATAGAAGGCTGGTGGACTATTACTGATAGTTAGCAGTAGATTTTCGTGCTTTGAAGAGTCTGACTCTGAATCGACGGTTCTTTATAGTGTACGCCCAGGATTGCCTTAGAGTACTCATAGAGGCATATGTACTTTCTTTTATCAGAAAGAAACCAGAAAGGTTTCAAGGGGAGTAATATTACCCCACTCCTTGTTGTGTGGGGATCTGTTGTTATTGCTTCAAACTGTGATGTAGACTTGAGAGCAAGTGCCTAGTCTAATTATTTGCTGGAAACAGTATGTGAAATTTACACCTGATTCGAGAAGTGATTGTATATGAGATAAAAGTAGAGTCTTTGCATTTAAATATCAAAATAGAAAGATAGGCAGAGGCTGGAAGAGCTGAGTAAGGCCACCACTTGAATGTCACTTGGCAATGAATCCCTTAGGGGGTTCCATGTCCTCTGAGTGCCACCCTCTGCCCCGTCCTCATGACACAATTTCTGGAAGAACTTGAGATAAGAATAAGTGTATGTAGTCTATAAAAGGCTTGTTTAATCCTGAGGTTCAAAGGTTCTAGGTAATAGACATTAGTGTGCAGGCACTGGCAGAGAGAGAAACACGCTTGAATATAAAAGATGGAATGAAAATTCAAGTTTCTTTTAATCTCCCAAGATGGTGAACAACCTTCTACACCACACATTTCTGTCCAGTCTTGTTCACTAGAAAATGTGCTCAGTCCGGGTTGTCAGGTCTGGGTAGTTTGGCTATGCAGTTACTGATATACCCATCTCAGGTGTTACAGGAACACTGCATTCGGTGGGTTCTCATTACAGTGTTCACAGAAGGTGTGGAATTTCAGCTCTTGTCATCCTGTTCCCTTTTTACAGATTGCTGAGCAGAGGTTCGGGATCAACATCCCACACAAGTTCAGTGTCCACAACTACAAGGTGCCAACGTTCTGCGATCACTGTGGCTCCCTGCTCTGGGGAATCATGCGACAAGGACTTCAGTGTAAAAGTGAGATGCTGGGGTGCTGGGTACCTGCTTCCTCATGAGAACATCTTGCTGCGAGCTTTCTCAATTCTACAGTTCAGAATCTGACCTAGGATAGATGGTTTTAGATCTTTTGTAAATGAACATCTTAGTGACTCTAGATCAATATGTCCCTTGTCAGGCATGTAAAGAGAGCTGCGTGTGATCTACAGAGTTCCTCACTATGCCCTGTTGACTCAGTTGCTAAACTAGATGTCCCATACGGTTAGGTAGCCTACTGGCTGTCCTCTGTGTAGGTCTGAGTATAGGGTAGTCATTGTGTATTTCAACAGATATTTGAAAGAGGAAGAAAATGGCATCTGATCAGAAATGGAAGATGGTAGGAGGTGAAACATTCGGCAGAGAAGATTGGATTATGAGAAGAGCTGGCAGGACAGATGGTCTGATGACCTCACCAGAAATCAGCAGGAAAAGCATAGCTAGAACTGCCCCTGGAGCAATAGATAGATTTTTTCTTTGCATTTAAATATCAAAATAGAAAGATAGGCAGAGGCTGGAAGAGCTGAGTAAGGCCACCACTTGAATGTCACTTGGCAATGAATCCCTTAGGGGGTTCCATGTCCTCTGAGTGCCACCCTCTGCCCCGTCCTCATGACACAATTTCTGGAAGAACTTGAGATAAGAATAAGTGTATGTAGTCTATAAAAGGCTTGTTTAATCCTGAGGTTCAAAGGTTCTAGGTAATAGACATTAGTGTGCAGGCACTGGCAGAGAGAGAAACACGCTTGAATATAAAAGATGGAATGAAAATTCAAGTTTCTTTTAATCTCCCAAGATGGTGAACAACCTTCTACACCACACATTTCTGTCCAGTCTTGTTCACTAGAAAATGTGCTCAGTCCGGGTTGTCAGGTCTGGGTAGTTTGGCTATGCAGTTACTGATATACCCATCTCAGGTGTTACAGGAACACTGCATTCGGTGGGTTCTCATTACAGTGTTCACAGAAGGTGTGGAATTTCAGCTCTTGTCATCCTGTTCCCTTTTTACAGATTGCTGAGCAGAGGTTCGGGATCAACATCCCACACAAGTTCAGTGTCCACAACTACAAGGTGCCAACGTTCTGCGATCACTGTGGCTCCCTGCTCTGGGGAATCATGCGACAAGGACTTCAGTGTAAAAGTGAGATGCTGGGGTGCTGGGTACCTGCTTCCTCATGAGAACATCTTGCTGCGAGCTTTCTCAATTCTACAGTTCAGAATCTGACCTAGGATAGATGGTTTTAGATCTTTTGTAAATGAACATCTTAGTGACTCTAGATCAATATGTCCCTTGTCAGGCATGTAAAGAGAGCTGCGTGTGATCTACAGAGTTCCTCACTATGCCCTGTTGACTCAGTTGCTAAACTAGATGTCCCATACGGTTAGGTAGCCTACTGGCTGTCCTCTGTGTAGGTCTGAGTATAGGGTAGTCATTGTGTATTTCAACAGATATTTGAAAGAGGAAGAAAATGGCATCTGATCAGAAATGGAAGATGGTAGGAGGTGAAACATTCGGCAGAGAAGATTGGATTATGAGAAGAGCTGGCAGGACAGATGGTCTGATGACCTCACCAGAAATCAGCAGGAAAAGCATAGCTAGAACTGCCCCGTGGAGCAAAGGGTTAGGACGTGAGGGTTGACTCCTGTCCTGTTAGGAGTTGAGAGGCTGTTAGCCTGGAGTTGCCTCTCATTGAGTGTTCCTGTAACAAACTGATTGTCTTGGATGCACTGTCCCCTGCTTAAATACATGTGAAGTTCAGCCTGAAGCCTTAGACACATTCTGAGTCACCAGGGGAGGCAAAGTCCGTGCCAATAAAACTGGACAACTCCCACTGGCTGGACTTACTAAACCTGCTTCTATTACCAAGAAGGGCTAGTCACTTGTCTTTAAGAAAGCCCAATTCTTTTATCTCTCCAGAGCCCACTTAATTTGTATTTTTTCATGGGTGACATGAAATCATTCTTCTTCAACAATAACGGCAGCCAGCTCCCTCGTGACTTTGATCCAGACACTGTTTGATCATTGGCTGGATGGTGTCATGGGATATGGGTTTCTAGAGTGAAAGTCACTTTCTGCTTTTGTATGGTTGGTGCTGATGGGCAGAGCCATGGGTGAGACTCATCTACATGGTTCTTATCCCTGATGGTGCTGAGGGAAGCACACCTGTAGGGTTCCAGCTCCTATAATTTTTGCTTTTATTGTCAGGTGGTGCTTTAGAAAGGCCCTGAAGGTTTGAATGTTTCCACACCAGCCTTCCTGAGAGAGTAGGATATGCTGTGAACCTAAAGAAACTTAAGCCGCAGAGCTCCTTCCATGCAAGGCACTTTTCAAGCTCTCTGCTTGATGAAGCGTTATTTCTTTTTTTAAAAGAAAATGTGTGTGTGTGCGTGCGTGTGTGTGTGTGTGTGTATTTATTTTTGGCTGCTCTAGGTCTGTGCGGCTGTGCATGGGCTTTCTCTAGCTGCAGACACCGGGGGCTACTCTTTCTGTTGCAGTGGCGGGGCTTCTCGTTAGGGTGGCTTCTCTTGCTGGGGAGCATAGGCTGTAGGATGCATGGGCTTCAGTAGTTGTGGCTCCTTGGGCTCTAGAGCACAAGAGGCTCTAGTTGTGGCTCAATAGTTGTGGTCCATGGGCTTAGTTGCCCTGCAGTATGTGGGATCTGTGTAGACCCGTTGTCTCCTGCAGGTTCCCAACTACTGAGCCACCAGGGAAGCCCCAGAGTGATCTTTCCCTTAAAGAAGACAACTCTAAACTGCATATATTCCTACAGAATTTGGATCTGTGCATGCTTTCAAAGGTGGGCTGACACACCCCAAGCATGTATTATGCTGCTTTGTTTCTGCTTCCCATCAGCAGCACCAGGTCAAGAAGCTATATCAGAACATTGTGCTGATTAAACCTTGGGTCTTTCATCATCCCAGGTCAGCTTCCTGGGCACCAGGAGCTTAGCTTACTTTGCTCTCCTCTTCCAACTGCCACTTAATTTGACCTTTAAAACAGTTGCTTCTTGTCACCTGTGAAGCCACAGGCTGCAAACATTGAGAAACACAGCCACAGAGGATGCCACATTCTATGCTGTGAGGGCCACTCAAAGAGTGCTCAGAAAGAAGGCTTTCCTTAGAGGTTTTTCTCTCAGAAACACCATTTCCATCCTGTTTGAACAGCTATCTACGTGTGGCTTTGAGATTGCTACCTTTTATTGAAAGGTACAATGAGCAGTATAAAGTCCTTTAGCATGTTTCCTTGTTACTTAGTTGACTAAGCTGTCTCTGTGATGAACATTTTGATATCTATGTTGAATCATGCTGGGAAATCAGGGCTGATTGTTAAAATATAATGTAGTTGAATGTCTTTTATCAAGTCATGGTGGGAAATGAAAAGGTATTTGTACATTATTATTCTTCAGTGTGCCAGGCTTTCTGCTTCTGCACAAAAGAGAAATTGACAAAGTCAGGAATTTACTTACACCTGGGGATCATTATTTGTGCCAATTGAATTGTAAGAGAAGATGGCATTGTTGAGCCTGTTGCAGTTTCTCAGTCACGGACATTTCTGTTTTATAGCTCATGTTGATGTATCTCCTTTCTGAATGTGGATTCCTTTCTCCTCTTCCCTCCAGTATGTAAAATGAATGTACACATTCGATGTCAGGCGAACGTGGCCCCAAACTGCGGGGTAAACGCGGCGGAGCTGGCCAAGACTCTGGCGGGAATGGGCCTTCAACCAGGAAATATTTCTCCAACCTCGGTGAGACTTGACTGGTTGCATGTATTGTAATTTGGACATTTTCCCCAGATGTGGTGAGCCCTTGTATCGTGTGTGGCATAATCCAAGTTCCTAGACTTGGCAAATACAACAGACAGATAAATTGCATTTTTAAAGAACATTTTGTTTGACCAATAAGATTCTATATGCAGCTCTGTAACAACACATAGCGTGCAGATGTTGCAAGGAGCAGAAAAAGGACCTTTTTTTTTTTTCTTTAAACCAGCTTCCTGTCATTGAGGGCTGGTGAAAAGCCTGGAATCCAGGGGCCTAGGTTCTACTCTTGGTGGGCTCCCTGGCTGTCCAGTTGACCAGTAACAGCAGGCCTCTGCCTCCTTCTCTCAAGGTGTTGAACTCGAAGAGCTAACATTCCTCACAGCCCTGGAAACCAGCAGTTGTGCAGTTTTTGTGTATGGACTGTGGATGTATCTTCCGTCCAGCCACAGACAGGAGTTCCTTCCTCTTGGCTCTCGGGAGTGGCTGGAGTGTGTCTGTTACTGTGCCCGTGTGTTGTCTTGCCTCCTCCCTGAGTGACCCCCACCCTGCTTGCATCCATGTGAGCTTCAGCTACATCCTAAGCTCACATCTTCCTGCTGCCTTGATGGTCAGGGTCTACCGAGATCTGGGGGAAGAGCCATGCCTATTGCTATGGCTTCTTGAACGTGTAACTTGAGGTCTGCTTCAGGAAAATTCTAAACTGAGCTGTCAAATATCTCTGGGTACTTAAAAAGGGAAGTGCAATTACTGCCAGGTTCTTGGTTATCGAAAAATTGTTCTCACTAACCACCGCATTTCCTTTTTACGGGAGGGCCCTGCGTGATGGATCAGGGGCTTGGATTGACATTGTATTTCTTGAGTTGAGGAAAGGTAAAGTGCAAGTGGCTCAGTCATGTCTGTCTCTTTGCGACCCCATTGACTGTAGCCCACCAGGCTCCTTTCTCCATGGAATTCTCCAGGGAAGCATACTGGAATGGGTAGCTGTTCCCTTCTGCAGGGGATCTTCCCAACCCAGGGATCGAACCAGGGTCTCCTGTTTGGGCAGGCAGATTCTTTACCATCTGAGCCACCAGAAAGGCATTGTTAAAGTCCTTCAAGTCTGTGTGTCTTTCTTGGGAAGAGAGAGGCAGGCTGCTGTACTTTGAGGGGGATTTTGAGTATGCCAGAAAGCTGAGCCTGCAGAGTTAAGGGTTTCAGCCTGCCCCAGAGCTTCTGAAACTCCATGGGAATAAGCTGAACCATGTGGCACCATCTCCAAATTGCATTTTAAAGAACAAATAAGATTCTATATGCAGCTCTGTAACAACACATAGCGTGCAGATGTTGCAAGGAGCAGAAAAGGACCTTTTTTTTTTTTCTTTAAACCAGCTTCCTGTCATTGAGGGCTGGTGAAAAGCCTGGAATCCAGGGGCCTAGGTTCTACTCTTGGTGGGCTCCCTGGCTGTCCAGTTGACCAGTAACAGCAGGCCTCTGCCTCCTTCTCTCAAGGTGTTGAACTCGAAGAGCTAACATTCCTCACAGCCCTGGAAACCAGCAGTTGTGCAGTTTTTGTGTATGGACTGTGGATGTATCTTCCGTCCAGCCACAGACAGGAGTTCCTTCCTCTTGGCTCTCGGGAGTGGCTGGAGTGTGTCTGTTACTGTGCCCGTGTGTTGTCTTGCCTCCTCCCTGAGTGACCCCCACCCTGCTTGCATCCATGTGAGCTTCAGCTACATCCTAAGCTCACATCTTCCTGCTGCCTTGATGGTCAGGGTCTACCGAGATCTGGGGGAAGAGCCATGCCTATTGCTATGGCTTCTTGAACGTGTAACTTGAGGTCTGCTTCAGGAAAATTCTAAACTGAGCTGTCAAATATCTCTGGGTACTTAAAAAGGGAAGTGCAATTACTGCCAGGTTCTTGGTTATCGAAAAATTGTTCTCACTAACCACCGCATTTCCTTTTTACGGGAGGGCCCTGCGTGATGGATCAGGGGCTTGGATTGACATTGTATTTCTTGAGTTGAGGAAAGGTAAAGTGCAAGTGGCTCAGTCATGTCTGTCTCTTTGCGACCCCATTGACTGTAGCCCACCAGGCTCCTTTCTCCATGGAATTCTCCAGGGAAGCATACTGGAATGGGTAGCTGTTCCCTTCTGCAGGGGATCTTCCCAACCCAGGGATCGAACCAGGGTCTCCTGTTTGGGCAGGCAGATTCTTTACCATCTGAGCCACCAGAAAGGCATTGTTAAAGTCCTTCAAGTCTGTGTGTCTTTCTTGGGAAGAGAGAGGCAGGCTGCTGTACTTTGAGGGGGATTTTGAGTATGCCAGAAAGCTGAGCCTGCAGAGTTAAGGGTTTCAGCCTGCCCCAGAGCTTCTGAAACTCCATGGGAATAAGCTGAACCATGTGGCACCATCTCCAAGGATGGCGGTGCCACTTGTCATTTGAACCAAGTATCTTTAATGTTCTAACTGTTAATAGTGAGAAAACCCAAACTGCCTGTTATGACAATGTAACACTAAAGAGAGACATCTGGACTTCCCTGGTGGTCCAGTGGGTAAGGACACTGCCTTGCAGTGCAAGGAGTGCTGGTTCGATCCCTGGCCTGGGAAGATCCCACGTGCCGCGGAGCGGCTGGACTGATGTGTCCAATTGCGGAGCCAGAGTTCTGGAGTGCATGTGCCCAGAGCCGGTGCTCTGCGACAACAGAGGCCACTACGATGGGAGGCCCACACGGGCCAAAGAACAAAGATGGATGAAAATGGAGAAATAAAAGACCAATAGAAGTGGCCCACCTGCTCCCTTCCCTCCCCACCCCACCCCCACCAAAATAAATAAATAAATAAATAAATCTTTAAAAAAATTAAAGAGAGACATCTTTAGTCTGTCAAAAGAGAAAAATGGTTTTTTTTTTTTAAAAAAAAAAAGATTGAGAAACGCTGGCTTAGAGTTTTCTAGCCAGGGCTAGCTCAACCAGAGGAAATGTTTCAGTAGAGGAAGTGAAATTCAAGCTGGTAAAATTTTTCTGTGCTTGAAAAATCTATGAGGAGAAACAAAACAATTGGAATTTTTAAAATGACCCATTTTGTATCTTCAGTCACTGTTTCACTCAGTTGGATAAGTATAAAGTTCAATTGGCTAAGTCATGTCTGTCTCTTTGCGACCCCATTGACTGTAGCCCACCAGGCTCCTTTCTCCAT
The DNA here is from genome assembly GCA_022376925.1 of Tragulus kanchil. Classification (NCBI taxonomy): domain Eukaryota; kingdom Metazoa; phylum Chordata; class Mammalia; order Artiodactyla; family Tragulidae; genus Tragulus; species Tragulus kanchil. Next base: position 254,574,089 of record JAIOJX010000032.1, read on the forward strand.
GGAATTCTCCAGGGAAGCATACTGGAATGGGTAGCTGTTCCCTTCTGCAGGGGATCTTCCCAACCCAGGGATCGAACCAGGGTCTCCTGTTTGGGCAGGCAGATTCTTTACCATCTGAGCCACCAGAAAGGCATTGTTAAAGTCCTTCAAGTCTGTGTGTCTTTCTTGGGAAGAGAGAGGCAGGCTGCTGTACTTTGAGGGGGATTTTGAGTATGCCAGAAAGCTGAGCCTGCAGAGTTAAGGGTTTCAGCCTGCCCCAGAGCTTCTGAAACTCCATGGGAATAAGCTGAACCATGTGGCACCATCTCCAAGGATGGGCGGTGCCACTTGTCATTTGAACCAAGTATCTTTAATGTTCTAACTGTTAATAGTGAGAAAACCCAAACTGCCTGTTATGACAATGTAACACTAAAGAGAGACATCTGGACTTCCCTGGTGGTCCAGTGGGTAAGGACACTGCCTTGCAGTGCAAGGAGTGCTGGTTCGATCCCTGGCCTGGGAAGATCCCACGTGCCGCGGAGCGGCTGGACTGATGTGTCCAATTGCGGAGCCAGAGTTCTGGAGTGCATGTGCCCAGAGCCGGTGCTCTGCGACAACAGAGGCCACTACGATGGGAGGCCCACACGGGCCAAAGAACAAAGATGGATGAAAATGGAGAAATAAAAGACCAATAGAAGTGGCCCACCTGCTCCCTTCCCTCCCCACCCCACCCCCACCAAAATAAATAAATAAATAAATAAATCTTTAAAAAAATTAAAGAGAGACATCTTTAGTCTGTCAAAAGAGAAAAATGGTTTTTTTTTTTTAAAAAAAAAAAGATTGAGAAACGCTGGCTTAGAGTTTTCTAGCCAGGGCTAGCTCAACCAGAGGAAATGTTTCAGTAGAGGAAGTGAAATTCAAGCTGGTAAAATTTTTCTGTGCTTGAAAAATCTATGAGGAGAAACAAAACAATTGGAATTTTTAAAATGACCCATTTTGTATCTTCAGTCACTGTTTCACTCAGTTGGATAAGTATAATCCTTGCAGTTTCAGGCTATTGCCCTGCTGTTTATTACACACATTGCTTAGAAGTTGCCCCCCAAAAGCTGTTTTCCTAGCTAAAGAAGTTAGATGTTTCAAGATATGAGATTTTTGGTCTCTTGTGTGGTGGCAGCTTGTCTTATAAATATCCCAAGATTCACACCTGCAGGTCGCCTTGTCTGTAGGTAGCGCCCTCTCCAGGATGAGTCTGGTACCAGCGAGATGGGGCTGGAGAGCTCCCTGAAGAGGCCATACCCACTTCCCATTCCATCTGGTGAACTGGGAGCTCTCATTTTGTTGGTGGTTAACCTTTCTGGAGGGTAGGTTGACCATGTATCAGAAGTCGTCAAAATTAATTCCTCGGTTCAAAGAGTTCCCTTTTTGGAAAGTTAACTTAAGAAAATAGATGATGTTGATGATGATCTTGTTGATAATGAAGACAACACAGCTTAGGCTTATTGATTGTGCCAGGCACTGGTCTAAATAGACCCATGTGGCAGGTGCTATAACGTCCCCTTTGTTAGAAGTGGAAACTGAGGCACAGAGAGGTGGGTGACTGGTCCATGGGCATAAGGCTGGGTTGCAGAACTATATTTTGAGCCCAGGCAGCCTAGTTGTGAGCCTAGACTCCTGATCACCCTGATATGAAGATTTGCCTGTACGTATGGTCACTGAGTTTTATCTATACTAGCAGAAAGTGGGAGATAATCTGTACGTCCAATATCAGGGGAATGAGTAAATTAATTGTGATATAGCCATAAAATGGAATATTGGACAGGGTTTTAAAACTCATGTTCTTGAAGGACATTTAGAACTATGGATAACATGCATGAAAAATTAAAATTTGTGTTATGAAAACAATTTTATTGTCTGTTTTAAAATTAATCAAGTGTAAAGATAGGTATGCTGTTTTTATTTTGTTGTTGAGGGCTTATGAGATTATAGGTATTATCGATATCTTTGATATATTTGTTGATTATTCCATTATTTACCTTAGTTTTCATTTCTCTTCTCTAATTTAAAATGTTGTATATAAAAGCATTGCTTCATTCATTCTTGTTTTGGTGTGGAGCAATACTTGATCCTCTGAGCTGTTGTGAAAGCTACCACTATAGGACATGGACACCAGGTGGCGCTCTTAGAACGTGATCACCTGGTAGAAAGTCGCCACAAGCGGCCAGGTGACCGGACTGAGACATTTGTGTTTTCTATACGCTCTCATTTGAGCACAACCTGAAACTCTAAGATATATTTTTAAATGATTATTACCCAAATACAGTAAGCAGAGATCAAGAGTTGGTGCTAAAGCAGTTTTCAGTGGCAGAACCTGATCACGTGTCAAGCTATAATCTTTCCTCATGTTCTGTATTGAGGATTGAAGCTGCAAGTAAGGCCTTCTCCATCCATCCATGTCATGTTCCACTGGAATTTCTGACTTGATGTCTTCTGGCTTTTCTTGATTTTTCTCAACCCTGGAGGGTAGGTTGACCATGTATCGAAAATTAATTCCTCGGTTCAAAGAGTTCCCTTTTTGGAAAGTTAACTTAAGAAAATAGATGATGTTGATGATGATCTTGTTGATAATGAAGACAACACAGCTTAGGCTTATTGATTGTGCCAGGCACTGGTCTAAATAGACCCATGTGGCAGGTGCTATAACGTCCCCTTTGTTAGAAGTGGAAACTGAGGCACAGAGAGGTGGGTGACTGGTCCATGGGCATAAGGCTGGGTTGCAGAACTATATTTTGAGCCCAGGCAGCCTAGTTGTGAGCCTAGACTCCTGATCACCCTGATATGAAGATTTGCCTGTACGTATGGTCACTGAGTTTTATCTATACTAGCAGAAAGTGGGAGATAATCTGTACGTCCAATATCAGGGGAATGAGTAAATTAATTGTGATATAGCCATAAAATGGAATATTGGACAGGGTTTTAAAACTCATGTTCTTGAAGGACATTTAGAACTATGGATAACATGCATGAAAAATTAAAATTTGTGTTATGAAAACAATTTTATTGTCTGTTTTAAAATTAATCAAGTGTAAAGATAGGTATGCTGTTTTTATTTTGTTGTTGAGGGCTTATGAGATTATAGGTATTATCGATATCTTTGATATATTTGTTGATTATTCCATTATTTACCTTAGTTTTCATTTCTCTTCTCTAATTTAAAATGTTGTATATAAAAGCATTGCTTCATTCATTCTTGTTTTGGTGTGGAGCAATACTTGATCCTCTGAGCTGTTGTGAAAGCTACCACTATAGGACATGGACACCAGGTGGCGCTCTTAGAACGTGATCACCTGGTAGAAAGTCGCCACAAGCGGCCAGGTGACCGGACTGAGACATTTGTGTTTTCTATACGCTCTCATTTGAGCACAACCTGAAACTCTAAGATATATTTTTAAATGATTATTACCCAAATACAGTAAGCAGAGATCAAGAGTTGGTGCTAAAGCAGTTTTCAGTGGCAGAACCTGATCACGTGTCAAGCTATAATCTTTCCTCATGTTCTGTATTGAGGATTGAAGCTGCAAGTAAGGCCTTCTCCATCCATCCATGTCATGTTCCACTGGAATTTCTGACTTGATGTCTTCTGGCTTTTCTTTGCAGAAGTTTGTTTCTCGATCAACCCTACGACGACAGGGGAAGGAGAGCACCAAAGAAGGAAATGGCCTCGGGGTTAATTGCTCCAACCGACTTGGGATCGACAACTTTGAGTTCATCCGAGTGTTGGGGAAGGGCAGCTTTGGGAAGGTGAGTCTTGGCTTCAGCTGTTTGGTTAAAAGAAGCCTGGTCCATGTAGGTGGTTGGCAGGTGCGAGAATGCACCCACATGCAACGTGCCATCTGCCTTCTGCCCCAGGCATGGCGCCGCCCTATGAGCTGCAGGAGCTCTCCTGCTCATGCCTCGTCCTCCTGCTTTGCTAGGTGATGCTTGCACGAATAAAAGAAACAGGAGACCTCTATGCCGTGAAGGTGCTAAAGAAGGACGTGATCCTGCAGGATGATGACGTGGAGTGCACCATGACCGAGAAGAGGATCCTGGCCCTGGCTCGCAATCACCCCTTCCTCACTCAGCTGTTCTGCTGCTTTCAGTCCCCTGTAAGTAGGAGTCCCATTCACCACCTCTCACAGCTGAGACCACGGTAGGCAGAAGGTTTCAGAAAGTGGCGGATCAGAAACTCCAGGGGGACAGACCCCCAAGGTCCAGTAACTTCCGGTGACCAGAAGTGATGAGCTCTCTACTTTGTTTCATGCTGTCCTGGAGAAGGCTCACTCTGAGAGTGGCGTGTCCTACCATTGCAAATGTCTTTGTACGTAAGTCCTCTCTAGCAGAGCGAAGGTTATGAAGTCTAAGAAGACAGAAATGTTGTGGGCTGCTAATCTTGGTGACTTTGACCTTGGCTCCATGGCTAAACACTACAGGAATACAAGGTCAAATTTTTAAATGACCGGACTGAGACATTTGTGTTTTCTATACGCTCTCATTTGAGCACAACCTGAAACTCTAAGATATATTTTTAAATGATTATTACCCAAATACAGTAAGCAGAGATCAAGAGTTGGTGCTAAAGCAGTTTTCAGTGGCAGAACCTGATCACGTGTCAAGCTATAATCTTTCCTCATGTTCTGTATTGAGGATTGAAGCTGCAAGTAAGGCCTTCTCCATCCATCCATGTCATGTTCCACTGGAATTTCTGACTTGATGTCTTCTGGCTTTTCTTTGCAGAAGTTTGTTTCTCGATCAACCCTACGACAGGGGAAGGAGAGCACCAAAGAAGGAAATGGCCTCGGGGTTAATTGCTCCAACCGACTTGGGATCGACAACTTTGAGTTCATCCGAGTGTTGGGGAAGGGCAGCTTTGGGAAGGTGAGTCTTGGCTTCAGCTGTTTGGTTAAAAGAAGCCTGGTCCATGTAGGTGGTTGGCAGGTGCGAGAATGCACCCACATGCAACGTGCCATCTGCCTTCTGCCCCAGGCATGGCGCCGCCCTATGAGCTGCAGGAGCTCTCCTGCTCATGCCTCGTCCTCCTGCTTTGCTAGGTGATGCTTGCACGAATAAAAGAAACAGGAGACCTCTATGCCGTGAAGGTGCTAAAGAAGGACGTGATCCTGCAGGATGATGACGTGGAGTGCACCATGACCGAGAAGAGGATCCTGGCCCTGGCTCGCAATCACCCCTTCCTCACTCAGCTGTTCTGCTGCTTTCAGTCCCCTGTAAGTAGGAGTCCCATTCACCACCTCTCACAGCTGAGACCACGGTAGGCAGAAGGTTTCAGAAAGTGGCGGATCAGAAACTCCAGGGGGACAGACCCCCAAGGTCCAGTAACTTCCGGTGACCAGAAGTGATGAGCTCTCTACTTTGTTTCATGCTGTCCTGGAGAAGGCTCACTCTGAGAGTGGCGTGTCCTACCATTGCAAATGTCTTTGTACGTAAGTCCTCTCTAGCAGAGCGAAGGTTATGAAGTCTAAGAAGACAGAAATGTTGTGGGCTGCTAATCTTGGTGACTTTGACCTTGGCTCCATGGCTAAACACTACACTGCTTCTGACTCAGGGAAAAGATTTCAGACCAGGGTAGGCTCAAAGAGGGCACCTTAATTTGTCCCAAGGCCTTGCTTCTGGCCTCAGTCAGGGCCCCTTGGCATGATTCTGTGCACCCAGCCTGGGATTCTGTCTATCCCATCATGGGGTGTGTGGAATGCTTTGGGCTTCAGTTAACAGAATATATGACTGGTAGTGGTTTACACAATAAAGAAAAAGGATGGGTTTAGTTCATAGTACAAAATTTTTTCATGAAAAGACTAATGATAGCCCTATTAGGGTTGTATTAGATGATCAGTGTCATCAGACGTCTCTTCCTCTTGAGGTCTCCAGGCATTTGCCCTAATATCACAGGCCTAACCATCACACCGCATGTGACAGCATCTAAATCAGGAAGCATGGGAGGCAGAAGGGTTTCATGGAACACTTCCTCTTATCAGGGAGAGAAAAAGCTTTCCTAGACTTGAGTTATAGGCTCACCCTGAGCTGCAAAGGAGACAAGATCTACCTGAGATAACCTGCTTTACCACAGTGGGTTCCCATCAACCTTGACTCATCCTGGGGGCAGGGGCCTCTGCAGCCCGCTTACACTGGGCTCAGGACTGGGCTTCTGCTGTCAATAGAGAGGGAAGAGGGCCTGGTGAAGGTACCAGGAGGGTCTGGTACAGTTCCTTCTTGATCTTCTTGCTGTCAAAGACCTCCTGAAAGAGAATTCAGGACATGTCCTCATTTCTGCCACCTTCAGGTGTGTAGGAGTAGGATCCTGGCCCTGGCTCAATCACCCCTTCCTCACTCAGCTGTTCTGCTGCTTTCAGTCCCCTGTAAGTAGGAGTCCCATTCACCACCTCTCACAGCTGAGACCACGGTAGGCAGAAGGTTTCAGAAAGTGGCGGATCAGAAACTCCAGGGGGACAGACCCCCAAGGTCCAGTAACTTCCGGTGACCAGAAGTGATGAGCTCTCTACTTTGTTTCATGCTGTCCTGGAGAAGGCTCACTCTGAGAGTGGCGTGTCCTACCATTGCAAATGTCTTTGTACGTAAGTCCTCTCTAGCAGAGCGAAGGTTATGAAGTCTAAGAAGACAGAAATGTTGTGGGCTGCTAATCTTGGTGACTTTGACCTTGGCTCCATGGCTAAACACTACACTGCTTCTGACTCAGGGAAAAGATTTCAGACCAGGGTAGGCTCAAAGAGGGCACCTTAATTTGTCCCAAGGCCTTGCTTCTGGCCTCAGTCAGGGCCCCTTGGCATGATTCTGTGCACCCAGCCTGGGATTCTGTCTATCCCATCATGGGGTGTGTGGAATGCTTTGGGCTTCAGTTAACAGAATATATGACTGGTAGTGGTTTACACAATAAAGAAAAAGGATGGGTTTAGTTCATAGTACAAAATTTTTTCATGAAAAGACTAATGATAGCCCTATTAGGGTTGTATTAGATGATCAGTGTCATCAGACGTCTCTTCCTCTTGAGGTCTCCAGGCATTTGCCCTAATATCACAGGCCTAACCATCACACCGCATGTGACAGCATCTAAATCAGGAAGCATGGGAGGCAGAAGGGTTTCATGGAACACTTCCTCTTATGAGGGAGAAAAAGCTTTCCTAGACTTGAGTTATAGGCTCACCCTGAGCTGCAAAGGAGACAAGATCTACCTGAGATAACCTGCTTTACCACAGTGGGTTCCCATCAACCTTGACTCATCCTGGGGGCAGGGGCCTCTGCAGCCCGCTTACACTGGGCTCAGGACTGGGCTTCTGCTGTCAATAGAGAGGGAAGAGGGCCTGGTGAAGGTACCAGGAGGGTCTGGTACAGTTCCTTCTTGATCTTCTTGCTGTCAAAGACCTCCTGAAAGAGAATTCAGGACATGTCCCTCATTTCTGCCACCTTCAGGTGTGTAGGAGTAGGAGCAGAGTGGAGGCATCGCGCCAGGTCCAGGGATGCTGCAAGGCACATCTATGGAGAGTAACAGTTCTGCCAAAACCAGAAGCGCTGGTTAGAATAAATCAGGCAGAATGTGTGAAAGTGAATACGGCATATACGGTGAACAACTCAGGCATGGGTCTACCAGTAAACAGGAACAAGAATGGTGAATAAAGCCCAGAACATAAAATATGAGGTTGAGGAGGGGCCTGGTGAGAACCTAGACTACAGAAGTGGGTCAGGGCCAGGCTGTGAGAACCTGGTAGGTTCTGTTAAATGAGCTTCTATTTTAGCCCTCAGAACGAATGAAGGACATTTAAGCAGAAGAATGATGTACCAGATGGTATTTTTAAACTATAAAAAAATAGTTTGTGTGCAGTGGATAATATAAGCATCCTCGAGTATTCATCTCTTTTCTTTGAATAATAGTAACTATTAGTTTCATGTATAGTCTTTCAGAGAATTTTTTGTACACAAAAGTATACATACCTGCAACATATATGCAATCCATGTTTATTTAAAAAAAACATAAATAGTGGTATATATTTGTGCACCTTTCTGTACCCTCCTTTTTTTTCAAATTTTTTGGCCTCTTTTATTGATTATTTTGTTTATTTATTTTCATCCATCTTTATTCTTTGGCCTGTGTGGGTCTACCATTTCAGTGGCCTCTCTCATTGCAGAGCACCAGCTCTGGGCTGTCAGAGTTGTTCCATCCATCTTCCACAGCACATGGGATCTTCTGTGACAGCATCTAAATCAGGAAGCATGGGAGGCAGAAGGGTTTCATGGAACACTTCCTCTTATCAGGAGAGAAAAGCTTTCCTAGACTTGAGTTATAGGCTCACCCTGAGCTGCAAAGGAGACAAGATCTACCTGAGATAACCTGCTTTACCACAGTGGGTTCCCATCAACCTTGACTCATCCTGGGGGCAGGGGCCTCTGCAGCCCGCTTACACTGGGCTCAGGACTGGGCTTCTGCTGTCAATAGAGAGGGAAGAGGGCCTGGTGAAGGTACCAGGAGGGTCTGGTACAGTTCCTTCTTGATCTTCTTGCTGTCAAAGACCTCCTGAAAGAGAATTCAGGACATGTCCCTCATTTCTGCCACCTTCAGGTGTGTAGGAGTAGGAGCAGAGTGGAGGCATCGCGCCAGGTCCAGGGATGCTGCAAGGCACATCTATGGAGAGTAACAGTTCTGCCAAAACCAGAAGCGCTGGTTAGAATAAATCAGGCAGAATGTGTGAAAGTGAATACGGCATATACGGTGAACAACTCAGGCATGGGTCTACCAGTAAACAGGAACAAGAATGGTGAATAAAGCCCAGAACATAAAATATGAGGTTGAGGAGGGGCCTGGTGAGAACCTAGACTACAGAAGTGGGTCAGGGCCAGGCTGTGAGAACCTGGTAGGTTCTGTTAAATGAGCTTCTATTTTAGCCCTCAGAACGAATGAAGGACATTTAAGCAGAAGAATGATGTACCAGATGGTATTTTTAAACTATAAAAAAATAGTTTGTGTGCAGTGGATAATATAAGCATCCTCGAGTATTCATCTCTTTTCTTTGAATAATAGTAACTATTAGTTTCATGTATAGTCTTTCAGAGAATTTTTTGTACACAAAAGTATACATACCTGCAACATATATGCAATCCATGTTTATTTAAAAAAAACATAAATAGTGGTATATATTTGTGCACCTTTCTGTACCCTCCTTTTTTTTCAAATTTTTTGGCCTCTTTTATTGATTATTTTGTTTATTTATTTTCATCCATCTTTATTCTTTGGCCTGTGTGGGTCTACCATTTCAGTGGCCTCTCTCACTGCAGAGCACCAGCTCTGGGCGCATGCGCTCCAGAGTGCTGTCTCCTAATTGGACACACTGGTCCAGTCACTCCACAGCACATGGGATCTTCCCTGGCCAGGGATCAAACCAGTGTCCCTTGCATTGCAAGGCAGGCTCTTTATCCACTGGACCACCAGGGAAACCCTGTCCCCTCATTTTATTGTTTTTTTTTTTTTGGCCGCTTCTATTGGTCTTTCATTTATTTCCATCTTTGTTCTTTGGCCTGTGTGGGCCTCCCATCACAGTGGCCTCTCTCGCTGCAGAGCACTGGCTCTGGGCGTACGCGCTCCAGAGCGCTGGCTCGGTAGTTGGACACATCGGTCCAGCAGCTCCGCGGCACGTGGGATCTTCTTGGGCCAGGGATTGAACCGGCACCCCTTGCATTGCAAGGAGGATCCTTTACCCACTGGACCACCGGGGAAACCTTGTACCCTCCTTTTTAAAAATATTTATTTGTTTATCTTTGGCTGCCTTGGGTCTTAGTTGTTGCACAGAGGCTCTTCATTGCTGCCCACATGCTTCTTTCTAGTGGAGACACGTGAGCTCAGTAGTTGCAGCTTAATTGTCCCAAAGTCTGTGGGATCTTAGTTCCCTGACCAGGGATTGAACCTTTGTCACCAGCATTGGAAGATGGATTTTTAACTACTGGACAGCTAGGGAAGTCCCACCCACTGTCTTCTTATGGGAAAAAAATCCAAAATGGTTTTATTAAGGGAGTAAATCTCTGCAATACATCTTATAAAATGTATATATTTTTAAAACTTGCACATTAAAATATTGACATATAATTGACATATAACATTAGTTTTGGTGTCCAAAAGAATGATTTCATGTTTGTATATGTAGCAAAATGAGCACCACAGCAAAGTCTAGTTAGCATCCATCAGCACACATAATTACAGATTTTTTTCTTGTGATGAGAACCTTTAAGAGCTACTTCCTTAGCAACTTTCATGTATGCAATACCTCACTGTTAACTGTAGTCATCATATTGTACGTTGCATCCCCATTCACCTTATTTGTTTGAAAAAACTGTAGTATATCTTGAGATTGTCACATACTTATATATACCTCGCCGCCTCATTTGTAATGGCTACATGTAGTGGTTTAGTTGCTAAGTCGTATCTGACTCTTAGAACCACATGGACTGCAGTCCATGACATTCTCCAGGCAAGAATACTGGAGTGGGCTGCCATGCCCTCCTCCAGGAGATCTTCCTATCCCAGAGGTTGAACCTGGGTCTCTGCATTGCTGGCAGGTTCTTTACTGAGTTATGAGGGAAGCCCTAATGGCTACATAGTGCTCCATTCTAAGAACATAGTACAAATTATTTAACTTGTTTCCTATTGCTCTGTACTTAGGTTATACTTAACTTTTATTTCAACCAAGTTTGCAGTGAGTTCCTTGTACTTTTTTTTTTTTTACTTATCTGTGCTATGATTTCTATATGGGACATTACTAGAAGTGTTATTGATTGGTCAGAAGTAGATGTTCTTATGATTTTTATGGACTCTAGTGGACCGTCTCCCCTATTGTGGCTAAAGATCAGTTCAGTTGCTCAGTCATATTTGACTCTTTGTGACCCCATAGACTGTGGCATGCCAGGCTTCCCTGTCCTTTACCATCTCTCAGAGCTTGCTCAAACTCATGTCCATGGACTCAGTGATGCCATCCAACCATCTCATCCTGTGTCGTGCACTTCTCTTTCTGCCCCCTGCTTTCCCCAACATCAGGATCTTTTCTAATGAGTCACCTCTTGGCATCAGGTGGCCATTGGAACTTCAGCTTCAGCGTCTGTCCTTCCAATGAATATTTAAGGTTGATTTCCTTTAGGATTGACTGGTTTGATCTCCTTGCAGTCCAAGGGACTCTCAAGAGACCTTTCCAACACCACAATTCAAAAGCATCAATTCTTCGATGCTCAGCCTTCTTTATGGCCCAACTCTCACGTCTATATATGACTACTGGGAAAACCATAGCTTTGACTATATGGACTTTTGTTGGCAAAGTGATATCTCTGTTTCTGAATACGCTATCTAGATTTGTCATAGCTTTTCTTCCAAGGAGGAAGTGTCTTTTAATTTCATGGCTGCAGTCACCATCCACAGTGATTTGGGGGCCCAGGAAAATAAAGTCTGTCACTGTTTTCATTGTTTTCCCATCTATTTGCCATGAAGTAATGGGACCAGATGCTATGATCTTTGTTTTTTGAAAGTTGAGTTTTAGGCCAGCTTTTCCGCACTCCTCTTGCACCTTCCTCAAGAGGCTCTTTAGTTCCTCTTCACTTTCGGCCATAAATGTGATGTCTTCTGCACACCTGAGGCTGAGCATCAGCTGTGTTTAAGGGTCCCTGGTGTTTGGCAGAACCATGTGTGCAGCCTCCATTCTAATGAGTAAAACCATAAGTGCTCCATTCTAAGAACATAGTACAAATTATTTAACTTGTTTCCTATTGCTCTGTACTTAGGTTATACTTAACTTTTATTTCAACCAAGTTTGCAGTGAGTTCCTTGTACTTTTTTTTTTTTTACTTATCTGTGCTATGATTTCTATATGGGACATTACTAGAAGTGTTATTGATTGGTCAGAAGTAGATGTTCTTATGATTTTTATGGACTCTAGTGGACCGTCTCCCCTATTGTGGCTAAAGATCAGTTCAGTTGCTCAGTCATATTTGACTCTTTGTGACCCCATAGACTGTGGCATGCCAGGCTTCCCTGTCCTTTACCATCTCTCAGAGCTTGCTCAAACTCATGTCCATGGACTCAGTGATGCCATCCAACCATCTCATCCTGTGTCGTGCACTTCTCTTTCTGCCCCCTGCTTTCCCCAACATCAGGATCTTTTCTAATGAGTCACCTCTTGGCATCAGGTGGCCATTGGAACTTCAGCTTCAGCGTCTGTCCTTCCAATGAATATTTAAGGTTGATTTCCTTTAGGATTGACTGGTTTGATCTCCTTGCAGTCCAAGGGACTCTCAAGAGACCTTTCCAACACCACAATTCAAAAGCATCAATTCTTCGATGCTCAGCCTTCTTTATGGCCCAACTCTCACGTCTATATATGACTACTGGGAAAACCATAGCTTTGACTATATGGACTTTTGTTGGCAAAGTGATATCTCTGTTTCTGAATACGCTATCTAGATTTGTCATAGCTTTTCTTCCAAGGAGGAAGTGTCTTTTAATTTCATGGCTGCAGTCACCATCCACAGTGATTTGGGGGCCCAGGAAAATAAAGTCTGTCACTGTTTTCATTGTTTTCCCATCTATTTGCCATGAAGTAATGGGACCAGATGCTATGATCTTTGTTTTTTGAAAGTTGAGTTTTAGGCCAGCTTTTCCGCACTCCTCTTGCACCTTCCTCAAGAGGCTCTTTAGTTCCTCTTCACTTTCGGCCATAAATGTGATGTCTTCTGCACACCTGAGGCTGAGCATCAGCTGTGTTTAAGGGTCCCTGGTGTTTGGCAGAACCATGTGTGCAGCCTGGAGAATGGATGGAGCCGGGAAGACAGGACGCAGGAGGATGTGTGGAAGGGCACGCGTGGTGTGCACTCCCGTGCTGTCCAAGGACCTCGGGGGTCCTCCTGGTGGCTTCTTGGACTGTGGTTTCCCCTGCACTCCCTCTTCCTGCCCCTCATGGTCTGAGCCCCTTGAGGCCACCCTGTCCTCACCAGAGTCCTCAGTGGTTCTGGAGTCCTGGAGCCACACTGCCCTTGCCACCTTGCCCCTGCTTCTCTGCTTTGCATCTCTGGGTCCATGGTTCCTTCAGAGCTCCGGTTCTGCCCATATGTACCCGGGGTATCCCCCAAACCCTATCTCCCATGCTGTGTGCTTTGTCCACCTAAAGCCCATTGCTGGAGAAATGTGATAACAGCTCTGGGCTTGAGAACACCCTGGTTGTTGGCACTGGTCACCCACCTGGTCTTAAATCTCAGCTCTTGCTCATATCATGAGCCAGACAGCACTACACTCAGGGCCACAGGAAAGAGAAGATGCTCTTCTGTGACATTGGGTTGGATAATATTAACTGGTGGTAACCTCTGAGTCAGAAACTGACTGACATGATCGTGCAGGGGCCACTTCAAGTTACTTCACTGAAGAAATAAAGAAGTGTCTCCTGCCCAGCTCCAGGGGATGTTTACCTACCCAAGGAAATCCCTGTGACTCTAGTCTGAGGTCTTACCAACAATTAGATGGTGTTGTAGTAGAAAAGAAACAGATTGGAACAGATTGGAAGGCCAATAAATATAGAATATACAATGCAGACTTTTCTAGGAAAATGGAAAAGTCTATACAATATTCCCCCAATATCAGTGTCCACATGTGATTTCCACAGTGTTCAGTTGGTGTGTGCATGTGTGTTCAGCCATGTCTGACTATTTGCGACCCTGTGGACTGCAGCCGTTGAAGCCTTTATTAACATCGGCTATGTATTTTTTCATTGAGGGCGAAAGGAGAAGAGGGCGTCAAAGGATGAGATGGCTGAATGGCATCACATGAACTTGGGCAAACTTCGGGAGAGGGTGAGGGACAGGGAAGCCTGATTTGCTGCCGTCCATTGGGTCACAAAGAACCAGACAGACTGGGTGACTGAACAACAAAATCTATGTTTTAGTGACAGTTTCATATAAGACCACAAGGTGGCAGCCGTTACCACAAAGTAGTTTTTATTTCTGTACCAGAGAGGAGTTGACGTTCAGGTTTATTATTTGTGTGTTGCAGATGTCTCCAAAGCAGAGGATAAAGAGACTTTTCCCCATTGCCCTAAGTCTAGATGATAAACAATGTGCTGGGAACCAACTAAAGAGAATCAAGTGCATTTTTCTCACGCCCAGATAGAGATACACAATTTTCATGTTGCTACAGTTTAAGTTATCTCCTGGATTTGCAAGGTATCAGACTCTGCATATACATGTCACTTGCTCTCTGCATCTGTCCATCTGTCAGAAGTCCTTGGTCACTATCCTCATTTGCTATTTAAAAACTAAGTCTAAAAAGCAGAATATGCCAGTTACTATGAGCAAGCTCCTGGAGATGGTAAAGGACAAGAAAGCCTGGTGTGCTGTAGCCCATGGGGTCGCAAATAGTCGGACATGACTGAGTGGCTAAACTGAACTGACGAGAAATTGCAGCAGGCAAATGACTACTTTTTAGCAACTGGGTTTGGCAGACCCTGACCTCTACAATGAGATGCTAATCAGTGTGTCAGGTGGAGCTGTAAGTCTCCCCTGCAGAATTTAGAAGGGAACCAAGGTGAGGCAGGGGAGCCACTCCCTAGCATTTGCAGTGTGTCCCTTCACTGTGAAGGGACTGGTAGAAGCAGCACTCTTCTCACTGACCAGCCCTGAAGAACAAGTGTCTCTGAGGCTCAGGAGAAAGGGAGCAACTTGCTGAGGAGCCTTTGCGCTGAATGGAGGAAGCAAGGTTCATCTCTGGGTCAGGCTGACTCTGGACTCTGGCTCTGTCCACTTGGTATCTTGTACAGTGTTGAGGTTGTTGATTCAGCATCTGTTTAAGCCCCTCCTGTCTGCACCGGCTCCCCGCCAACCTGCTGATAATGGAAGCAGCTTTGCTCTTGGAAACAGAAAAGCTGAATCCTTCCAACTCTGTTTTCCTCTATCTGAATGGCTTGTGATTACCTTAAAATTCCTTTGAGTCTTAGAGTTCTCAAGGTGGAAATGAAAGCAGGATTACTGAGAGGACCAAAGGCAAGAATGCAGACACACTCTTGCCTCACATGTGACGCGGTTCAAAAGTGAGAGGACTGGCTGCCTCCTTCCCCATACCAAAATGTCCTGGAATGTCCAGGGGCCAGCACAGACCCCACAGGATGGTGACGATAAACACCCAGAAAGTAGGAATTTTGGAGCTCTTTTGTTATTGGGCAAAACAAAAGATAAGCAAATTTCAAATATTAGATAATTTAAGTTTGCTACATAGAATTATGATCCCATAACTTACTGCCCTTGATATTTTCATCAAAATACATGTTACTGGCAAGTATATCATTTCATTGGCATCCTCATACATTTCTGAAAGCATTGTCAATCCTAATAATTTGCTATTTAAAACTAAGTCTAAAAAGCAGAATATGCCAGTTACTATGAGCAAGCTCCTGGAGATGGTAAAGGACAAGAAAGCCTGGTGTGCTGTAGCCCATGGGGTCGCAAATAGTCGGACATGACTGAGTGGCTAAACTGAACTGACGAGAAATTGCAGCAGGCAAATGACTACTTTTTAGCAACTGGGTTTGGCAGACCCTGACCTCTACAATGAGATGCTAATCAGTGTGTCAGGTGGAGCTGTAAGTCTCCCCTGCAGAATTTAGAAGGGAACCAAGGTGAGGCAGGGGAGCCACTCCCTAGCATTTGCAGTGTGTCCCTTCACTGTGAAGGGACTGGTAGAAGCAGCACTCTTCTCACTGACCAGCCCTGAAGAACAAGTGTCTCTGAGGCTCAGGAGAAAGGGAGCAACTTGCTGAGGAGCCTTTGCGCTGAATGGAGGAAGCAAGGTTCATCTCTGGGTCAGGCTGACTCTGGACTCTGGCTCTGTCCACTTGGTATCTTGTACAGTGTTGAGGTTGTTGATTCAGCATCTGTTTAAGCCCCTCCTGTCTGCACCGGCTCCCCGCCAACCTGCTGATAATGGAAGCAGCTTTGCTCTTGGAAACAGAAAAGCTGAATCCTTCCAACTCTGTTTTCCTCTATCTGAATGGCTTGTGATTACCTTAAAATTCCTTTGAGTCTTAGAGTTCTCAAGGTGGAAATGAAAGCAGGATTACTGAGAGGACCAAAGGCAAGAATGCAGACACACTCTTGCCTCACATGTGACGCGGTTCAAAAGTGAGAGGACTGGCTGCCTCCTTCCCCATACCAAAATGTCCTGGAATGTCCAGGGGCCAGCACAGACCCCACAGGATGGTGACGATAAACACCCAGAAAGTAGGAATTTTGGAGCTCTTTTTGTTATTGGGCAAAACAAAAAGATAAGCAAATTTCAAATATTAGATAATTTAAGTTTGCTACATAGAATTATGATCCCATAACTTACTGCCCTTGATATTTTTCATCAAAATACATGTTACTGGCAAGTATATCATTTCATTGGCATCCTCATACATTTCTGAAAGCATTGTCAATCCTAATAATTTGTGAATAATTTGATAGTCTGGATCATGTCTTACAGTCCAGATCAGTGTTTATCCTTGTGGACCTATTGATTTTATTTCTGATAACCAAACTGAAGAAAGAAACTTAAAGAATAAAATGTTATGCATAAAGATCTTTAACTTTCAGCGCAAAAATTTATAATGGAAGATGTTGGAAACAGCCTCAATCTTCAGCAAGAGTCTACCTAAGTAACGTACTACCTGATGAAGATTTTCAGCCAGGAGAGAAATAATTGAATATTAAGTAGTTAAAAGATTGTGTGTTATAATCAGAAGCATCTAACACATATGCTTTATTGCATACAATGTTTGTATCGGCCCTAGAAGATGGGTACACTTATTATCTTTATTTTGCTGATGATAAAGTGAAGGAGGAGTTAATTTACTTGCCCAGTTCTGCAGAGGAAATGGTGGTACTCGAGATGGGAGGCCAGGAGATAGCACAGAACTTACAATGATTAGTAGTGTGAGTCCATGTCCCGTTCCTCCCGGGAAAGCAACTTGGCAAACCTGTCATTGCCTCCAAAAAAATAAAGAAAAAAGAAAAGCCTGGAAAGCTATTACCCTTCAATTAAAAAGAAGTAAATTAAAAACAAAAATGAAAAACCCTGAAAGCTGCCAGTCCACTCTCAGGGACTCTTATGAATGGAGGGGAATTCTGGATGATCTTTTTCTTCTCTTTGTGAGTTCCTGCAACACGCTTCTCTTTCGTTATCGATGGAGTGGGAGGAGTGAGGCCTCATGAAACCAGGAGGGCCCAGGTCCCTCCGGCCTGGGATATGATGCCTTCCCCACTCTTTTAGGTTAAATTCACCTCGCTGGCCTTTCGTCTTAATCAGGGACTGTTGTGTGGGCAGCCGAGCCTACTGGCGTCTATGGCCTGGAATCCGGGTCTCCCCACCCCCAGCTCCTCCTCAGGGCTCTCCTTGGCGCTCCTGGAGCCTGGCTGAGAGCTGAGGGCCAAGAGGCTCAGAGAGACAGCGGTGGCGGGGGGAGTGGCAGAGTAAACACTGGTCAGATGCCTTCGCCTTTGTTCAGAGATCCAGTTTGTTAGAGCAAAGGTTTGGAAAACACAAGATACCCTGTGCCTGGTGCTCAGGCCACGCTGGACCCATGAGTCTGTCTGAGGAGAGACCTTGTTTGTGTTGGTGGTCTGCTGCCCTGGGTGAGGGAGACTCTACCCGGACTCCTTTGACGAGGACAAAAGCCCAGCTCTCTCACCTCCCTGCTGGTGGGGTGTCCTTGGTGTCACCTTCGGGGGTGGTCGCACGTCCTGTGGGACTGTCTGGAGTTCCTGGCGGGGGCATCGCTTTCCCTAAGAAGCTGCCCCTCACTGTCCATCAATAAAGCAGAAATCCTCCCTTTGAAGGGTAGGGCAGCTAGGAATCTTGTGGCCTCAGTGCTGTCAGCCTACACGGCCGGTGCAAACCGATTTCAGTGGACATAAGTCACACTGAAAATATGTCTAAAAGTCACCAGGGGTACAGGGGAACAGTCTTTTCTCTGAGTTATCTTCTCTATCATTCTATGAAATATTAGCAGAGAGGTGTACGTGTCAGAGAGAGACATGGGAGATACGAGCAGCTGGATCGTCGTGTGACCCTGGAGTAAATCTTTCTGAGTCTTCTCAGGAGCTGACTGCACGGCAGCCTTCTGGAGGAGAGCTCTGAGTTCCCATCCTGGCCTTGCTAATGCTCACTTATCTTGAGGAAGGTCCCCTCCCTGTTGGCATCCGGCAGGAATAAAGACAGGTTTTCACAACACAGACTTCTGTAGCCTTTTATAAAACACCTAAGGAAAGGCCATTTCTTCTTACCTGTTTGGAACTGGGTTTCCCCCTTCCACTGAGCACTATAAACACAATTTAGTATGCTTATGGGTCACTTGGTAAGGTTTGCCTTTGGCTTAGATCAAAATAGAAAACCAGCCAGAACGTGGTGTTTCCCAGTTGGGCATGTCCCCGATGTATTAATCATGTTCCAGCTGGGGACAGAATGCACGCGGTCCGTCTCAGGGCTCTGGATTTCCTGGGGAGGGGAGGGATTCTGACTGGAACTTTAGTATCTGATCTCAGGCACTTCCTGGCTTCCTGACTATCCGTGACTCAATAGGGCCATGAAAATGAATGAGAAATAGGAGAACCCGGAATTCTTGCTGTTCCTTTGGCTGTCTCTGCTTAGGGAGGACTGCCAGGGCACTTGGTGTGACCAAAGGGCTTGAAAGGGTTGGCATGTGTTTCCCTTTGAGGTTCTTCAGCCGAAAGTGGCTCACCATCATCAACGCCGATGACCTAGAGACGGCCTGGACCCCCCACCTTCAGTGTGTGGAAGGCAGTTCACAGATGGTGTGTCACTTCCTTTGACCTGGCCAAGACTTGCCAGGGTCAGACTCTCGGCCCCTTGGTGTCTGATGACGGGTGAAGCTCTGTGGTAGGGAGTCTTGGTTATGGTTTTCCCTAACCATGACTGGGAACCTGCCAAACTATGGATGCTTCAGCCTCAGCGGGGCCCTATTTGGAAGCTCTGGGCTGAAAGTGTTGGCAGTGGCTCCAGGCATGAGAACGTGATGGGCTTTCCGCCAAATAGTTTAGTGAAAAGTCAGCCAGTCTGGGATCACACTGATGGAGGGCAGGGGAAAGAAACACCCAGTCTAGCTGGGAAGAGGAGAGTCATACACGTGGTGTAGATGGTATAATTATGGTATTTACTTCATGCTGCATAAGGAAAGGTGACTTCAAATGAGCTCTGAACGTGGGGAAACTTTTACTTCTGGGCCAGTCTTTCCTCTGAAGACAGCCAGAAAGGCTCTAAGACGAACAGTCCAATGAGCACCCTATGGTGGCCTGGGGGTATTTCCCTGGGATGCTGGATTGGTCACTGCCAGGACCAACTAGGACCTTGGGGTCAGGGTCTGAAGCAACACCTGTGAGTGACTGGAGTGGGTCCTGCCCACCCGGAACCAAGAATCGTGTAGTCCAGAAATCCAGCTGCTCCGTGTGGAAACCATAGACCATAATGTCTCTAGTTTTTAAACACTTATATTTTCCATAATGACTTCATCACTGGTCAGAACCCAGGTATGTCCATTTCTTCCAGGGCTCTAGGCCCAGGGCCTCTTAGGACAAAATCAGTCCTACCTGTTAAGATAAACTTAGTCAACTTGGAATTATAGAGGCTTGCCCACTAAAGGTGTTCATTCATTTGGCAAATGTGCACAGAGTTCCTCCAGGGTGTAGTCCTGGCTCTGAGCCCTGAGGATGCAGCGGTGGACAAAACAGGAAGGAGCCCCTTGCCCTCAAGCAGCTGGAGTCCTCCTGGGGAGTTTGGGCCTGAATAGTCCATCTATAGCATGGAGTCAGCCCCTGACCCTCTGTGACAGGCTGGCCATGGTAGCATTTCTGGGATTGCTCTCTAGGGCAGGTTCAGAGCAGCCATCGGCTCACAGGAGAGTCTAGGAGAGCTGTCTCAGGCTACATGTGCAGGTGTATGCCCGTCTGGAGCAGGGATGGAAGACCTGATGGAGATTCCTGGGGGCAGGGACAGCGACGGGCTTGGGGTCTGGAACAGGAGGAGTCATGTAGGAGCAGCAGCCTAGCTTACTTCCCGCACTCACCTCTGCTGTTGGTACCGTGTTCCGCATCCTGCTGGGAAGACTGGTCTCTTCCCCAACAGCCCCACCGCAGGCTGCAGGACTGCCTTCCCTGCCCCCACCCCCATCTCAGTGCCTCAGGATGGCCTGTGCTTGCGTAGGGTTCCTCTTCCTGCCTTCTGCTGCCAGAGAACACCTTGGCTTCTCTTACCAGAGACCCTCCCTGCTCCCCTGGCAGAGGCTTTGGAAGACCCTGTCTTCTCTTTGGGGCCACCCAGGGAGTTCCTGTTTCCTTTCTGTGCAGTCATCCAGCTTTTCGTGTATTTGCGCATTGAAAGAGCTTGCTGTATTTGGAGCTCACTCCTACCCACTTCCTTAGGATGGTCTGTGAGGATGTCTTGCTGAGGTCTTATGATGGGAGCCTTGGAACTCTTCCCAGAGTGTCCATTCCATTCTTAAGGCATGTGACATCTTCAACATTAAAATGATGTCATGTCTAATTTAGGATCAAAACAAAAGACGAGAGCCCTTCCAGCAAAACTCCTCCCCTTCTCCCCCGACCTGCTTTCCCGCTCCTGTGCCCATGGGAACACCTTCATCCTGTCCTTCCACTCATGCCTCATCACAGGGTCTCCTTGCAAAGTGGCAAGCAGCTTGTGTCCAAGATCTTCTGCACTAGCCTGTGTCTACCAATGGTGAAAAAGGTTCAAGATGAGTTCGATATAGCCAACAATGTGGGGAACTGGACCTACAGAATGGTTCAGGAAACCTTCATAGTTGAGGGCCTGTCCCACAAATTCCATTTGTTGCTCTTTACTTTGGCTTCAGGGCAGATCTGTAGCAGGAAGCTCCCGCCACATTGTGTAGATCTTTACTTCCACAACCTTGACCTTCAGCAGCAGCTCAATATCGTTAAGGAATTAAATGACTGATGAATAGACTACATTTCCAGTAATATTTATCACTGTATATATATATCATACATACACACCTTATATCTATACACATCTATATTTATATACAATTTTTAATTTATTAAAATTTTATATAGAATTCATATAAAATTTAAAATTTTAATCACTTATTTGCATAAAGTGGTGGAATTTGCTCCCTGCTATTGGGGACAGATGCATGTTTTGTTATAAGAGGGTGGGAACTGTCACTGTAGGATGAGCAGCGTCCCCGGCCTCCACTCACTTCCTGCCAGTAGCACTTCCCTTGTTATGACAACCAATGGGTAATGATAATACATGCAGTGAACTGACAGAAAAACAGACATAGAGAACAGACATATGGGCATTGTGGTGAATGAACAGTGGGTGGGAGGCATAGAAGGAGTAACATGGAAACCTATACCATCATATGTGAAAAAGATAGTTATTGTCATTGCTCTGTGGGAATAGGAGTTCCTACAAGGGCTTGGTGCGACAGCCGGAGGGATGGGAGGGGACCAGGGATATGCATATGACTGATCTGGGAACATGCATGTCTATGAACAACCAGACTCTGTAAAAAATTTTAAAAAATAAATAAATAAATAAAAAGGTCTCCAGACATGACCAGATGCTCCTGGGGGAAGCTTCGCTCTAGCTGAAAACCCCTGCTTACATGAGTATCTCGTGGTCCAGCCTACATGTGGGAAGTCAAGTAGGCTAGATCAGTTTACTTTTTACAGAGGTCAAAGAAAATGTATCAAGTCTTCTTTATAAAGACATCAGTCTTATCTCATTTATTTTTTTCCTGAGTTTGTAGACAGAGTTCCTGTTTGGGGGCTGCTAAGGGCTGTCAGTGGCTATAGTGTGGCACTCTTGGAATTGGGGACCTAGGCTGGGAAGAGGAGGTGGAAGTCAGGGGTGTGTTGAACGCGAGCAGGAGTTAGCAGGCTGTCAGCGGTTGTGATGAGACAGAGTTCTCAGAGCTGGGGGCATCCAGGGAACAAAAGGTCAGCTCAGCGAGCATATATTTAAAATGGGTTCTTTTAGAAAGCAAGCACAAATAAATAAATAAATAAATCTTTAACAACAACAAAAAAGAGCTTCCCCTGATGGTCCAGTGGGTAAGGACACCGCCTTGCAGTGCAAGGGGTGCCGGTTCAATCCCTGGCCTGGGAAGATCCCACGTGCCGGGCTGGACCGATGTGTCCAATTACCGAGCCGGAGCTCTGGAGCGCATGCGCCCAGAGCCGGTGCTCTGCAACGACAAACACTACTGCGATGGGAGGCCCACAGGAGCCAAAGAACGAAGATGGATGCAAATAGAGAAATGAAAGACCAATAGAAGTGGCCCGCCCGCTCCCCTCCCTCCCCAACCCGACCCCCGCTTAAAATAAATAAATAAATAAATAAATCTTTAACAACAACAACAAAAAGAAAGCAAGCAGTCCACATAGTGCAGCTTCTCATGTTTTTGCACTGGATGATTGTATTTCTACTTTGCCAAAAAGGCATTGAATGAATGGCATTTTATGAAGCTCCTCATCATCCCCCTGGTCGTTAAGGGTTTCCTATCAGTGAGTCAGATTCCCGTCCTGTGTGTGGTGCATATAACTGGAATTTACAGACAGGGATAAAGCTTTAAGAAACATTTCCCGACCAGTGTAGAAAAAATGTGCTGGTAGCAATATAAGTGTCCTTTGGGAAAAACAGACTTGCTGTTTTCTTTCTTTTGTTTCCCATGTATGGGAATGTCATTTCAGCTTAAGATGCCGACACCTTAGAAGTGGTCTGCAAAGCTGAGTGGTCTCTACCTGTTAAAAGTAGATCCTAAAGGGCTTCCCTGGTAGCTCAGTGGTAAAGAGTTTGCCTGCCAATGCAGAAGACACGAGTTCAGTCCCTGATCTGGGAAGATCCCACATGCTGTGGAGCAACTAAGCCCATGAGCCACAACTATTGAGCCCATGTGCCACAATGACTGAAGCCCATGAGCCCTAGAGCCCGAGTTCCACAACAAGAGAAGTCACCTCAACAGGAAGCCTGCTCACCTCAACTAGAGAGTTGCCCCCACTCCCTGCAACTAGAGAAGAGCCAGTGGCAGCAGGGAAAACCCAGAATAGCCAAAAAAAAGAAAAAGTAGATCCTAAAAATGGATTAAAGACCTAAATGTAAGGCCAGACATTGTAAAACTCTCAGAGGAAAACAGGCAGAACACTCTTTAAATTGCAGCAAGATCTTTTTTGACTCACCCCCTAGAGTAATGGAAACAAAAATAAACACATGAAACTTCATTAAACTTAAAAGCTTTTGCACAGAAAAGGAAATCATAAATAAGATGAAAAGAAAACCCTTAGAATGAGAGAAAAATATTTGGAAATGAAGCAACTGACAAAGGATTAATCTCCAAAATATACAAACAGCTCATGCAGGTCAATATCAAAACAAACAACTCAACCCCAAATTGGGCAGACCTAAAGAGACATTTCTCCAAAGAAAGACAGATGGCCAGCAAACCAATGAAAAGATGCACAACACACTAATTATTAGAAAAATGCAAATCAAAACTGCAATGAGGTATCATCTCTCCCAGAGCACAATGGCCGTCATCAAAAAAATCTACAAACAGTAAATGCTAGAGAGGGTGAAAGAAAAGGCTTCCTCTTACACTGTTGGTGGGACTATAAATTGATAACAGCCACTATGGAGAGCAGTATGGAGGTTCCTTAAAACACTGAAAATAGAGCTACCATATGACCTAGCAGTCCCACCCCTGGGCATATACTGAAAGAACACCGTAATTCAAAAAGATACATGCACCCCAATGTTCATTTACAATAGCCAAGACATGGAAGCAGCCTAAATGCCCATCAACAGAGGAATGGAAACAGAAGATGTGGTACATACATACAATGAAATACTACTAAGTCATAAAAAGGGAAAAAAGTGTCACTTGCAGATGTGGGTGGACCTAGTGACTGTCATACAGAGTGAAGTAAGTCAGAAAAACAGGTATTGTATATTAATCCATATATATGGAATCTAGAAAAATGCTAAATATAATCTTATTTGCAAAGCATAAATAGAGACACAGATGTAGAGAACAAATGTATGGATACTAAGGGGAAAAGGGTGAAGTGGGAGGAATTGGAAAGTTGAGGTTGATGTATATACACTACTATGTATAA
Source organism: Tragulus kanchil (assembly GCA_022376925.1). Classification (NCBI taxonomy): domain Eukaryota; kingdom Metazoa; phylum Chordata; class Mammalia; order Artiodactyla; family Tragulidae; genus Tragulus; species Tragulus kanchil. The sequence continues at coordinate 254,598,293 of JAIOJX010000032.1, forward strand.
AATAGGTAACTAGTGAGAACCTGTTGTATAGCATAGGGAACTCTACTCAGCTCTCTGTGATAAACTAAATGGGAAGGAAATCCGAAAAAGTAAGGCCAGACATTGTAAAACTCTCAGAGGAAAACAGGCAGAACACTCTTTAAATTGCAGCAAGATCTTTTTTGACTCACCCCCTAGAGTAATGGAAACAAAAATAAACACATGAAACTTCATTAAACTTAAAAGCTTTTGCACAGAAAAGGAAATCATAAATAAGATGAAAAGAAAACCCTTAGAATGAGAGAAAAATATTTGGAAATGAAGCAACTGACAAAGGATTAATCTCCAAAATATACAAACAGCTCATGCAGGTCAATATCAAAACAAACAACTCAACCCCAAATTGGGCAGACCTAAAGAGACATTTCTCCAAAGAAAGACAGATGGCCAGCAAACCAATGAAAAGATGCACAACACACTAATTATTAGAAAAATGCAAATCAAAACTGCAATGAGGTATCATCTCTCCCAGAGCACAATGGCCGTCATCAAAAAAATCTACAAACAGTAAATGCTAGAGAGGGTGAAAGAAAAGGCTTCCTCTTACACTGTTGGTGGGACTATAAATTGATAACAGCCACTATGGAGAGCAGTATGGAGGTTCCTTAAAACACTGAAAATAGAGCTACCATATGACCTAGCAGTCCCACCCCTGGGCATATACTGAAAGAACACCGTAATTCAAAAAGATACATGCACCCCAATGTTCATTTACAATAGCCAAGACATGGAAGCAGCCTAAATGCCCATCAACAGAGGAATGGAAACAGAAGATGTGGTACATACATACAATGAAATACTACTAAGTCATAAAAAGGGAAAAAAGTGTCACTTGCAGATGTGGGTGGACCTAGTGACTGTCATACAGAGTGAAGTAAGTCAGAAAAACAGGTATTGTATATTAATCCATATATATGGAATCTAGAAAAATGCTAAATATAATCTTATTTGCAAAGCATAAATAGAGACACAGATGTAGAGAACAAATGTATGGATACTAAGGGGAAAAGGGTGAAGTGGGAGGAATTGGAAAGTTGAGGTTGATGTATATACACTACTATGTATAAAATAGGTAACTAGTGAGAACCTGTTGTATAGCATAGGGAACTCTACTCAGCTCTCTGTGATAAACTAAATGGGAAGGAAATCCGAAAAAGTAAGGATTTATGTATGTGCATGGCTGATTCACTTTGCTGTGCGGCAGAAACTGGCATAGCAGTGTGAAGCAACTATGCTCCAATAAAAAAAAAGGTAGATCCTAGCCACCAGAGACATTACTGTTAATATGTCAAATGGTCATATTTTATCTACATTGCATTTTAAATTCCACTTAGTAAATATTTCCTGAGCCAGGACATTATATGCCAGGGGCCGAAAGCATAAGGATAAAATGCAGACCTGACCTCTAATTGCTTTCAGTCAAGGATCATCCTAAACACAGATAGTTTTTATCACTGTAGAGTAGAAGAGAGCCATAGCTTGGTCCCTGAGGACGTTGAAAGGGCCTTCCATGGGAAGGCCTGTCTGAAGTGGGTTTTGAGGATAAATAGGAGCCCTACAGAGGTGGAAGGGGGATGGGCCTCCCAGGCAGAGGTCACAGCAGTGAAGACACAAAGGCTTAAAATTGTATCGTGTGCCTAGGAACCCCCACATGTCTTGATGCAACAGGGTTGTGGAAATGTGGACAGGAAAGAAGACATTCTTTGCTGAAGAGCTTAAATTCAATCATGAGGTAGAAGCAACTGGCAGAGGATTTGAAGTCAGAGGGCATCCTAAGATTGGATTTGGGGATGGTTCTAGGTGGCTGTCTGCAGGGGAAGGAAACTGACAGGGGGCAGATCTGTTAAGGCTATTGAACCACTGGCCTGCAAAATCTTCCTGCTCCAAGGTACAGGAGTGGAGTCAGGAAACATGTAGGAAGTAGAATTGGTAGGACTTTTTAAACTAAAAGAGTAAAAGGAGTGGCTAGAATTCTGGCAGTTGGGAGGAATGGAATACATGGGTTCACTTTTCAGAAAACCCATGGTAAGATGTTGCCTAGAAACACTGTTCAGATGGAAGATTGCTATCAATGTCCTCTTGGCATAGTAGAAACTATCATTTTAAATATTTCGGTGGGTATTTATAGAGAGAGAAGAGAGGAGAGTTAAAGAAGGATTTCTAAGTTGAGGATTTCTAAGGAGAGGGGAAAAGATGAATCAGAAGGAAAGGATTTTATAGGAGGAGGTATCAAGTGCTGAGATGAAGTCAGTTCACCAAAGCTGTGGATTCAGAGCTACCCACTGAATATGGGATGTGGTTGTTGGTATCATTATCTTAGTCCTAGTCTCATCCTTGGGGTTTGGAGGGTCCTTCGAAGCTTCATTTTATAAGTTAAAACTTATTGACAAAGTTAACGTCTTCTCCCCTGGGTAAACCTTTTCATCTATTTCTGATTACTTTACCCCTCATTTTATTAGAGCTATGCCTCCTTTACTTGGGTTTCTGGAGACCTGGGTTCAATTCCTGGGGTGGGAAGATCCCCTGGAGAAGAAAAATGGCAACCCATTCCAGTATTATTGCCAGGAGAACCCCATGACAGAGGAGCCTGGCAGGCTATAGTCCATGGGGTTGCAAAGAGTCAGACACAACTGAGCGACTAACAAACACACACACACCAAAGTCTAGATTGGAAGGCCTGTCTGAAGTGGGTTTTGAGGATTAGGCCACAGAGGTGTCTTACAGCAGTGAAGACACAAAGGCTTAAAATTGTATCGTGTGCCTAGGAACCCCCACATGTCTTGATGCAACAGGGTTGTGGAAATGTGGACAGGAAAGAAGACATTCTTTGCTGAAGAGCTTAAATTCAATCATGAGGTAGAAGCAACTGGCAGAGGATTTGAAGTCAGAGGGCATCCTAAGATTGGATTTGGGGATGGTTCTAGGTGGCTGTCTGCAGGGGAAGGAAACTGACAGGGGGCAGATCTGTTAAGGCTATTGAACCACTGGCCTGCAAAATCTTCCTGCTCCAAGGTACAGGAGTGGAGTCAGGAAACATGTAGGAAGTAGAATTGGTAGGACTTTTTAAACTAAAAGAGTAAAAGGAGTGGCTAGAATTCTGGCAGTTGGGAGGAATGGAATACATGGGTTCACTTTTCAGAAAACCCATGGTAAGATGTTGCCTAGAAACACTGTTCAGATGGAAGATTGCTATCAATGTCCTCTTGGCATAGTAGAAACTATCATTTTAAATATTTCGGTGGGTATTTATAGAGAGAGAAGAGAGGAGAGTTAAAGAAGGATTTCTAAGTTGAGGATTTCTAAGGAGAGGGGAAAAGATGAATCAGAAGGAAAGGATTTTATAGGAGGAGGTATCAAGTGCTGAGATGAAGTCAGTTCACCAAAGCTGTGGATTCAGAGCTACCCACTGAATATGGGATGTGGTTGTTGGTATCATTATCTTAGTCCTAGTCTCATCCTTGGGGTTTGGAGGGTCCTTCGAAGCTTCATTTTATAAGTTAAAACTTATTGACAAAGTTAACGTCTTCTCCCCTGGGTAAACCTTTTCATCTATTTCTGATTACTTTACCCCTCATTTTATTAGAGCTATGCCTCCTTTACTTGGGTTTCTGGAGACCTGGGTTCAATTCCTGGGGTGGGAAGATCCCCTGGAGAAGAAAAATGGCAACCCATTCCAGTATTATTGCCAGGAGAACCCCATGACAGAGGAGCCTGGCAGGCTATAGTCCATGGGGTTGCAAAGAGTCAGACACAACTGAGCGACTAACAAACACACACACACCTTTATAGTAAAGTCTTCATCTTTCTCAGTGGACAGCGGGGATCCATATTTTGCCCACATTTCAAAATGGGTCTAGGAAAAGACAGTAGGAATTGTAGGGGATTTCATTCCCCAATCAGAAGGTCAGAGAAGAATGATGTGGCTGCAGTGAAAGAATCAGACTTAAAATAGCACATGGAAGGCACATTCCAGACAGAAGCGGCAGCAAGTCTGCAGCTCCATAGAGAAGAGGAAGGAAGAGCCTCTCAGCTAGTGGATCCCCAGGCGTCTTCTCCAGGCAGATATGGAATATTCCTGGCCAGATTCGATACTTCCCTAACTGGACAAAATGTTTAATCAGACAACTGTAACCCAGAATCTCCTCCCAGGAGGCAGAAAGATCTAACTGATCCACAGACCAAAGGGAGAGATGAAATCTCTAAAAAGTTATAAAGTTTTGGAACCTTTGTCATGAAAAAGAATCTAAATAAGATGGTGTCATGGCATCTTTAATCTTTATGCTATAGCCCTCTACACACTCAATGCATAAGTATCTTCAATAGATTTGCTGCTATTTGATGATGAAACCAAAAATTTTTTGAGAAGAATGTACTGTGTGAAATAATTATTTAAAGGAATCCTATTCTGTAGGTTTTTAAGTGAAAGTGACCAAACCTTTTTAAAACAGTGAATAATCAAAACCCAGTGCTCTGTAGCAACCTAAAGGGGTAGGAGGCAAAGGGAAGTTCTAGAGAGAGTGGGCATACATATACCTATGGCTAATTCATGTTGATATATGGCAGAAACCAACATGATATTGTGAAGCAATTATCTTCCAATTAAAAATAATTTTAAGCAAAAAAAGTGAATAATCACCGAAGACAGGGGTCCCCAACCATTTTGGCACTATGAAGTGTCTTTGTGGAAGACAGTTTTTCCATGGACCAGGGGTGGAAGAAATGGTTTCAGGATGATTCAAACCCATTACATTTATTGTACACTTTATTTCTAGTCTAATGCCACTACTGATCTGATAGGTGGTATCAGTCCATGGCCCAGAGGTTGGGGAACCCTGACCTAAGATTTCTTCTTTGGGAATCTACATTCAGAACTAAAACACCACGTCCAGTTAGTAATCATCTCTCAGAGATGCCTGTATTTCCAGGTTAAAAATATGATCTCTGTCACACTACAGTGACTAAACTATTAATACTATGGCATCTTATTTTCATCAGCTGAAATGGAAGTCTAGATAAATATAGGACTTCATAGAAATGACATTGGGAATAGTATGTAATGTTTAAAAAAAAATCATAGGACTTCCACGTGATGCTAGTGGAAAAGAAGCCGCCTGACGCTGGAGGAGACATAGAGATGTGGGTTTGATCGCTGGGTCAGGAAGATCCCTTGGAGGAAGGCATGGCAACGCACTCCAGTATTCTTGCCTGGAGAATCCCATGAACCGAGGAGCCCGGCAAGCTATGGTCCATAGGGTCCCAAAGAGTCGGACACAACTGAAGCAACTTAGCATGCAGCACGTTAAAAAATCATGGTTTTGATGACTAAGTACATCAGGAAATATTATGTAATATAAGTAAAAAAAGGAAGGGTATGTTTTTTATTTTCTTTTTTTCTATTCTTTCATATGCTGGAAGTGTTAAGTGCAATTAAGATATATGAGGGAAATCAAACATAGTTAAAATTATTTTGTAAATGCCTTATGTGCTCTACAATCTGCAATTCTTTGGATGCTAAAAGCCATAAATAATTTTGTTTCTCCTTGTATTTAGACTTCTATCTCTGGGTGTCAGGAGTATAGCTATTTTATTTTCTCCTCAATTTTCCATGTATTTACTTTGTAATTATGTTTGAATGAAGAACATGTAATTACTTTTATAAACAGAAAAACCAAAGCTTTATAAATAAAGGGAAATGAAGTGGCGTCAAGCAGACCTAGCTTCTCTTGAACTCTTCCACAAACTATTTTAGCTGTAGGCAAGGCACTTCACTTCTTTGCACTTGACTCCCACAAAATGGCTGGTATCACTAGTCCTGGCAGTTTGTTCCAGCTTTTCTAGTATTCTGGTTTAAATTTTATTAGGAAACAATGATGGTCTTCTGCTCTGTTAGTTCCTCAGGATTTATTAACCTGTAACTGTGGTCCAGGCAGTAGGGGCAGTGGTACATCATTTGGCATCCAGGCTCTGCCTTTAAAGGTTTCAGGTTCTCCAGAGAAAGCAAGACCAAGTACACAAAGTCAGCATAGCCAGCTCAGTGATAAATGGGCAAGATGTGCGCGGACCGGAGACACTGAGGAGGCTCCACCGGAAGGGAGGACTTGTGTACCAGCTTTACTCTGTCCCTGATCATATGTTTGATGCTTTGTATCCCAGCCCAGATGTTTAACATGAGGCTCTGCGATCCACGTGATGCTAGTGGAAAAGAAGCCGCCTGACGCTGGAGGAGACATAGAGATGTGGGTTTGATCGCTGGGTCAGGAAGATCCCTTGGAGGAAGGCATGGCAACGCACTCCAGTATTCTTGCCTGGAGAATCCCATGAACCGAGGAGCCCGGCAAGCTATGGTCCATAGGGTCCCAAAGAGTCGGACACAACTGAAGCAACTTAGCATGCAGCACGTTAAAAAATCATGGTTTTGATGACTAAGTACATCAGGAAATATTATGTAATATAAGTAAAAAAAGGAAGGGTATGTTTTTTATTTTCTTTTTTTCTATTCTTTCATATGCTGGAAGTGTTAAGTGCAATTAAGATATATGAGGGAAATCAAACATAGTTAAAATTATTTTGTAAATGCCTTATGTGCTCTACAATCTGCAATTCTTTGGATGCTAAAAGCCATAAATAATTTTGTTTCTCCTTGTATTTAGACTTCTATCTCTGGGTGTCAGGAGTATAGCTATTTTATTTTCTCCTCAATTTTCCATGTATTTACTTTGTAATTATGTTTGAATGAAGAACATGTAATTACTTTTATAAACAGAAAAACCAAAGCTTTATAAATAAAGGGAAATGAAGTGGCGTCAAGCAGACCTAGCTTCTCTTGAACTCTTCCACAAACTATTTTAGCTGTAGGCAAGGCACTTCACTTCTTTGCACTTGACTCCCACAAAATGGCTGGTATCACTAGTCCTGGCAGTTTGTTCCAGCTTTTCTAGTATTCTGGTTTAAATTTTATTAGGAAACAATGATGGTCTTCTGCTCTGTTAGTTCCTCAGGATTTATTAACCTGTAACTGTGGTCCAGGCAGTAGGGGCAGTGGTACATCATTTGGCATCCAGGCTCTGCCTTTAAAGGTTTCAGGTTCTCCAGAGAAAGCAAGACCAAGTACACAAAGTCAGCATAGCCAGCTCAGTGATAAATGGGCAAGATGTGCGCGGACCGGAGACACTGAGGAGGCTCCACCGGGAAGGGAGGACTTGTGTACCAGCTTTACTCTGTCCCTGATCATATGTTTGATGCTTTGTATCCCAGCCCAGATGTTTCCCAGAGTGTCGAGGTGCAGGTCTGATTGTCTCATTGCCCTCATCTGGTACATATGCCAGTAAGCCTTGTCAAGTTGCCTTGCAAGGGAGGACCGTCATGTGTTCACCTTACCAGAAGAACACTTGGTCTTTGGAAAGAACTGTGTGTCTCTCCAGGTTTAAAATGCAGGCTCCTAAAGGCTTGTTATATTGGAGACATATTTCATCTTCCCAAGAATTAGTGTCTTAGCTCAGACAGGATGTATCATGCCTGTGGGCCTAACAGAAGAGTTGCCCAGTGATTGAGTTTATTTCTCATCTCTTCTGGGCTGTACAAAATGATAAGTTAAAAAACAAAACAAAAAGACCCAAAGAAGCCATTCATTCATTCAATTCCCCGTCCTTGTTTCCTCCGTGGAGCCTTTGTAATCTTTCTTAATGTGGTTAAGTTCAAGTGGTTTCCAGCTCAGGCGTGGTGCAATCAGATTTACTCATGAGGGTGCTTTTCCACTGTCACCTCTTTGACGTCAGTAGCTGTTTCCTGTTGATTTGAACTCTCCGTTCACCCTGCCGATGACTTCGTCAGAGAAAAATCATAAAGCAAGAGGCACTTACGAGAAATGCAGCACAATGCTGTCTATTACTAGAGGTTTCTTTTTTCTTGTCCATAGCTGGTCAATAGCAACTTTTGATTCCAGGTTGATGTGTTACTTATTTATGAGTACTTTCAAAGAAATTCTTAGAATTTGTATAGCAGTGGCTCCCAGCCTAACATTATCTTAAAGCAATGAGTAAATTAGTCATTAACTTTAAATGTTGTTTCTATTCTTGACGTTATTTCCAAAAGGTAACCTATATCCTCACTGTAAATATGTCCTTGAATGAGATTTGCATGTGTCAATGGCAGTGATTATGGACTCCTGCTTTAAACAAACAAGTATTTCTCAATCTGTTTATGAGAACAAATCAATTACTTAGAAGGGGAGAATAGCTACTGTAAAAAGTCTCATGGACCATAAAGTTACACTGAGGAGGCTCCACCGGGAAGGGAGGACTTGTGTACCAGCTTTACTCTGTCCCTGATCATATGTTTGATGCTTTGTATCCCAGCCCAGATGTTTCCCAGAGTGTCGAGGTGCAGGTCTGATTGTCTCATTGCCCTCATCTGGTACATATGCCAGTAAGCCTTGTCAAGTTGCCTTGCAAGGGAGGACCGTCATGTGTTCACCTTACCAGAAGAACACTTGGTCTTTGGAAAGAACTGTGTGTCTCTCCAGGTTTAAAATGCAGGCTCCTAAAGGCTTGTTATATTGGAGACATATTTCATCTTCCCAAGAATTAGTGTCTTAGCTCAGACAGGATGTATCATGCCTGTGGGCCTAACAGAAGAGTTGCCCAGTGATTGAGTTTATTTCTCATCTCTTCTGGGCTGTACAAAATGATAAGTTAAAAAACAAAACAAAAAGACCCAAAGAAGCCATTCATTCATTCAATTCCCCGTCCTTGTTTCCTCCGTGGAGCCTTTGTAATCTTTCTTAATGTGGTTAAGTTCAAGTGGTTTCCAGCTCAGGCGTGGTGCAATCAGATTTACTCATGAGGGTGCTTTTCCACTGTCACCTCTTTGACGTCAGTAGCTGTTTCCTGTTGATTTGAACTCTCCGTTCACCCTGCCGATGACTTCGTCAGAGAAAAATCATAAAGCAAGAGGCACTTACGAGAAATGCAGCACAATGCTGTCTATTACTAGAGGTTTCTTTTTTCTTGTCCATAGCTGGTCAATAGCAACTTTTGATTCCAGGTTGATGTGTTACTTATTTATGAGTACTTTCAAAGAAATTCTTAGAATTTGTATAGCAGTGGCTCCCAGCCTAACATTATCTTAAAGCAATGAGTAAATTAGTCATTAACTTTAAATGTTGTTTCTATTCTTGACGTTATTTCCAAAAGGTAACCTATATCCTCACTGTAAATATGTCCTTGAATGAGATTTGCATGTGTCAATGGCAGTGATTATGGACTCCTGCTTTAAACAAACAAGTATTTCTCAATCTGTTTATGAGAACAAATCAATTACTTAGAAGGGGAGAATAGCTACTGTAAAAAGTCTCATGGACCATAAAGTTTGCAGTTCGTGGGGGAGCACATTTGCCTTGCAATAGTAATTCTTATTATAAAGCTCTTAAAATAGTATGAATTCTCATCTAATATTAAAAAAATGAACAAACTTCTTGGAACAGAAACTTCAGTTATGGTGTTTTGGCTTATCAAATCTGGTTTCATGACTCCTCGTTCAGTAGTCACGTCGGAGGAAGATAAGTCGTCCATATCACGTCAAGGCCGTTACTGTGCCATTTCAGCAATCCAGCAGCTGCCCTGGGGACCTCCTGACTCTCTGAACCCTTGAGATACCTGTCCTAAACGGAAAGTTAGGGAGCTACTGTGATAGCATTTCGGCTGCCGCTTTGTTCCTGTGTACTTGCCAGGCTGAGAGTTCCGTGCGTGGGCGCCATTTCCACCTCCACGGCAAGTAGTCCTTCCCTAGTATGCTGGGAGCGGAGGCCAGGGTGGATGCAGCCTAGTGGAGGTGGTGATGAGGGGGAAGACACTAAGAATACTATTACTACTACTACTACTAGTTTTTAACATTTATTGAGCACTTATGATGTGCCACGTGCTATTTGAAATTCTAAGCTTAAATCATTTCATCCTTGAACACCTGTGGGTTCAATCAACTTATTGTCCCCATTTTGTGGATGAAAGTTTTGAGGAAGAGAAAATTAGAGTACAGCAGGAACTGCTTTGGTATCTCGGGAGTCCTGGCTCCAGAGCCCATAACCCTGACCCTGCACTGTCCTTCCCTTAGCTACAGCACGGGACTGTCTATCAGAGTTTTTTTTTTGGGGATGGGTTACTTATTTATGAGTACTTTCAAAGAAATTCTTAGAATTTGTATAGCAGTGGCTCCCAGCCTAACATTATCTTAAAGCAATGAGTAAATTAGTCATTAACTTTAAATGTTGTTTCTATTCTTGACGTTATTTCCAAAAGGTAACCTATATCCTCACTGTAAATATGTCCTTGAATGAGATTTGCATGTGTCAATGGCAGTGATTATGGACTCCTGCTTTAAACAAACAAGTATTTCTCAATCTGTTTATGAGAACAAATCAATTACTTAGAAGGGGAGAATAGCTACTGTAAAAAGTCTCATGGACCATAAAGTTTGCAGTTCGTGGGGGAGCACATTTGCCTTGCAATAGTAATTCTTATTATAAAGCTCTTAAAATAGTATGAATTCTCATCTAATATTAAAAATGAACAAACTTCTTGGAACAGAAACTTCAGTTATGGTGTTTTGGCTTATCAAATCTGGTTTCATGACTCCTCGTTCAGTAGTCACGTCGGAGGAAGATAAGTCGTCCATATCACGTCAAGGCCGTTACTGTGCCATTTCAGCAATCCAGCAGCTGCCCTGGGGACCTCCTGACTCTCTGAACCCTTGAGATACCTGTCCTAAACGGAAAGTTAGGGAGCTACTGTGATAGCATTTCGGCTGCCGCTTTGTTCCTGTGTACTTGCCAGGCTGAGAGTTCCGTGCGTGGGCGCCATTTCCACCTCCACGGCAAGTAGTCCTTCCCTAGTATGCTGGGAGCGGAGGCCAGGGTGGATGCAGCCTAGTGGAGGTGGTGATGAGGGGGAAGACACTAAGAATACTATTACTACTACTACTACTAGTTTTTAACATTTATTGAGCACTTATGATGTGCCACGTGCTATTTGAAATTCTAAGCTTAAATCATTTCATCCTTGAACACCTGTGGGTTCAATCAACTTATTGTCCCCATTTTGTGGATGAAAGTTTTGAGGAAGAGAAAATTAGAGTACAGCAGGAACTGCTTTGGTATCTCGGGAGTCCTGGCTCCAGAGCCCATAACCCTGACCCTGCACTGTCCTTCCCCTTAGCTACAGCAGGGACTTCCGTGCTGAGTTCAAAGTCTCCCAGATAGAAATTCGGTCCTCTCTGTCTGATGTGGTAATAACAGTAGCCTCTGCTGAGATCCTTTTCTGTGTCTGGTGCCATGCCAGGTGCTTGGCTTGTGGTTTAAATCTACACATGATCAGTGTAATTAGAGATGTTATTACCCCAGATTTATAAATCAGGAAACCTCTTGCTTCTTAAAAATTGTTGAATGTTTCAGTTTATATTCTCCTGGTAGCAGATAGTGGGAAAATGCTTAACTAGGGTCATGTGAAAAGGGAGAAGTGAAAATAAAGATTCGGAGGAACAATGGTGTCTCGTGGAACCCAAGGGCACACATTGGCCAGGTCTCTCTGAGGACCTAAAGCTGGAAGGTGTGAGGGATCCAGACAGTTGCCTTCTCAACCCATTCATTCTCCCTGTCTCTGCCCAGTTCTTCCCCTTCAGCCGCCCAACCAGGCTCTCACCACTCTGGTACACCAAGACTTTTCATGTGTTCCCGTTACAAAGACAACAGCCTCAGCTCCCTAGTTCATGTTTCCTGAGGTCCTATGCAGAGCACAGCCTACTTGAACACCTGTTCATCTCAGTTTCAGTTTTCTGGGAAGGGGTCTGGGGTCGGGCAGGAAGGGGCAGCTTAGTCCTGCTCACCGTGTGCAGGGTGACCAGCACTTAACCATGTGAGCATGTCAGGGCAGGTCTCTGAGAAGGGGCTCATTGAACTGAGCAGACACCTCGGAAGGTGCCTGGCACACTGACCCTAATGTTTCTCATCCCTGGCCCCTGCTCACTCTACAGTCACCCTCTTTAGGCAAGGTCACCTTGCTGCAGGTACCATAGCACTTTTATCTATACGTGTGTGTGTGTGTGTGTGTAGTTGTACTGGGTCTTCATTGCTGTGCCTGGACTTTGTCTGTTGTGGCAAGCAGGGATTACTCTTCGTTGCAGTGCGTGGGCTTCTCATTGTGGTGGCTTCTCTTGTTGGGGAGCATGGGCTCTTGGCTCACATCTTCAATGGTTGTGACTTGAGGGCTCAGGAGTTGTGGCTCACAGACTTCATTGCTCTGCGGTATGTGAAATCTTCCTGGACCAGGGATTGAACCCATGTCCCCTGCCTTGGAAAGTGGACTCTTACCCACTGTTCCACCAGGGAAGTCCTATACAGGTATTTTGTCTTTAGCTTTTTCTCATGCAGTTGTACATCATTTCTAACTCCTAAGAACAGTTTTCATGAGGGGCTTGAGGGAATGCACAGTGCTTATACTGACAGCCACTTTCAGGTCACAGGATATTTTTATCCCCTGTGGCCTGGGTAAGTAGCAGCCTGAGACTGACAGTAGCCAAGGCAGACCTAGCCCAGCCTGTAGCGGGTCAATGGAAGCAGGCAGGTGACGACAGGAATTCTATTATTAACCAGGCACCTCCTTGGCCTCCTGTAACTCACACAGGCTGGGCTGGGCTGGGTTGGGCTGCATGGGACAAAGGGATTTCTGAGTTGCTTTTATTCCCCCAGGTGTTCTTCACCTCACATTAATGACCTGCATTTGTGGTTGGTTGAATCAGGAACAAAAGAGAGGAACAAGGGACAGACAAAAGGGCTGGGCGGATGGCTTTAGAACTGAGGTTAAACCAGTCTGCAGGACCTTCGATTCACTGCTACGCAGACCAGGGCAAGAGGAGCCGGAGGCTGTGCAGGTGTCCCGGCTCAGCATCTAGGAAATTGGATTTCAAAAAAACTGGACTGCTGTCTACACAGGCTTATATACAGAAGTAGCCATTTGCCCTCACTGCCCACAGTGGGATTTGGAAGCTCTTCCATGCCCCAGAAATGACTCATGGCAGCCTTAATCCATCATGCCAGGCAACGAGAGCCTCCCTAAATGCATGGATCTCAGCCGACTTGGTCTTTCTCAGCCTTCAACCACCTGGGTTTGTTCAGTGTGACTTAGTGTTTGTGAAGTCACCAGGGAGACTAGCTCTTAAGAAGCACAGATAGTGGGGTGGTAGGTGGTGATGATCTTCTGTCTTGTTGCTTCATCTCTGCCTTGAAAGGGCATTTGCTTAACATGAAAGGTTTCCAGTTTGATGGCATTCATTCCATGGGACTAAAATTCATCTGGAGTCACTGGTTTTTGTAGCCGATGTTTTATTATTTGTGGCAGGTTCCAACACTTCCTGGACTCTTTTCCAAGCCAAGTCCTGCAAAAAGCATAGCTGCCACCCCGGTCTGTAATTATGCCTGAGGCCGATAGTGAGGGATCATGTGCCACCCCGGGTGACTGCACGGGGTTGGCTTATTTTTACTGACATCCTAAGAACAGTTTTCATGAGGGGCTTGAGGGAATGCACAGTGCTTATACTGACAGCCACTTTCAGGTCACAGGATATTTTTATCCCCTGTGGCCTGGGTAAGTAGCAGCCTGAGACTGACAGTAGCCAAGGCAGACCTAGCCCAGCCTGTAGCGGGTCAATGGAAGCAGGCAGGTGACGACAGGAATTCTATTATTAACCAGGCACCTCCTTGGCCTCCTGTAACTCACACAGGCTGGGCTGGGCTGGGTTGGGCTGCATGGGACAAAGGGATTTCTGAGTTGCTTTTATTCCCCCAGGTGTTCTTCACCTCACATTAATGACCTGCATTTGTGGTTGGTTGAATCAGGAACAAAAGAGAGGAACAAGGGACAGACAAAAGGGCTGGGCGGATGGCTTTAGAACTGAGGTTAAACCAGTCTGCAGGACCTTCGATTCACTGCTACGCAGACCAGGGCAAGAGGAGCCGGAGGCTGTGCAGGTGTCCCGGCTCAGCATCTAGGAAATTGGATTTCAAAAAAACTGGACTGCTGTCTACACAGGCTTATATACAGAAGTAGCCATTTGCCCTCACTGCCCACAGTGGGATTTGGAAGCTCTTCCATGCCCCAGAAATGACTCATGGCAGCCTTAATCCATCATGCCAGGCAACGGGGCCTCCCTAAATGCATGGATCTCAGCCGACTTGGTCTTTCTCAGCCTTCAACCACCTGGGTTTGTTCAGTGTGACTTAGTGTTTGTGAAGTCACCAGGGAGACTAGCTCTTAAGAAGCACAGATAGTGGGGTGGTAGGTGGTGATGATCTTCTGTCTTGTTGCTTCATCTCTGCCTTGAAAGGGCATTTGCTTAACATGAAAGGTTTCCAGTTTGATGGCATTCATTCCATGGGACTAAAATTCATCTGGAGTCACTGGTTTTTGTAGCCGATGTTTTATTATTTGTGGCAGGTTCCAACACTTCCTGGACTCTTTTCCAAGCCAAGTCCTGCAAAAAGCATAGCTGCCACCCCCGGGTCTGTAATTATGCCTGAGGCCGATAGTGAGGGATCATGTGCATTCCTGGGACTGAGGCTCTCTTCTCCGCTGTGGGTGAGCTGGGGATAGGTTTCAGGGAAGCTTTCTAACTAGGCTTGCCATGTGGTACCAGCACTTGATCACGAAAGCGACATGTGTTATGGTGAGGGCCCACACGCAGCAGCCTCAGCGCTTGGGGAGCCTCCCCCCTGCCTCACACCTGACACTCCAGCCACTTACTCACCTCGAGTCTTGCCCCAGCCAGCCCCACCCCAGCCTGACTCGTGCTTCCTCAGCCTTCTTTCGGCTCCTCTTAGTATTCCCCAGAGCCTGCCCCAGCCTCCAGGCTGTTCCAGTGTCCCTTCTCTGTGTCCACATGATGCCCCCTGGGCCCAAGTCCTGCACATAGCATGCTGAGCTGGGGTGCTTCCTGAGAGCAGACCTGGACTCTCATCTATTTCATGCTACTCGGTCCCCACCCGTGGCCGGGAATAGGTGTGCTCAGTGAACGTTTATTCCTCCCTGTTGAGATTCTTAATCCTGAAAGGTCTCTGTAAGGTTCATAGAGTCTACAAAGCCCAGATCGGAACTCAGACCCTGTACACCCAGTGGAGCTCTGGGACCCAAGCCAGAGGCTGTTGAGTCTCTTTTTGGAGGTGATTCTAACCAGCCTGATGGCTCGGTTATGTCAGACATAAAAATGGCTATTAAGGAAGGAGATGGTTACTAGGAGCCTTAAGAATGGGCCACTAGGGATGTAAACACCCATCTTTCTGTGGCTTCCTAATCCCACCTCCTACTGCCTAAATATCTGCTCAGTCTCAAAAATTGTCCTTTCCGATGTCCCATGTTTCAGATGAAAATCAGAGAAGATGGAGGAAGCCATAACTGACTTCGGTTTGCTTCTAATTTTAAGAGTAATACTCAGCCACCATAGAAACCTTCAGAGATACTGAAAAGTATAAAGAAGAGATAAATGTCACCCCAGATCTCACAATTTGAAAGTTATTTGTCATATATAGGTTTTTTTTTTTATTTTCTGTGCATATCTGCCACTTTGGCTATAGCAGAAATCACTCTGTATATTCATATCTTTGTTTTGTTTTGTTTTGTTTTTTTCTGATGGAAAACATCTTCACCATTACAGCCAACAGCAGCAACAGCCCCTACTTCTTATTGCACGCTTTCTATAAGCCCCATCTGAGGACATGTTTAATGAAAGTGTATTGCTGAGGCTAATGATGAGTGAATCTTCTTTGCTGAAAGCTGGGGACTTTTTAAAAATCATTTATCTCCACCTCTGCAAAAGGAATTGTGGAGAAATTGCAGCCAAATGTTAACTGCCTCTCAACAGATATTTTAAAATAGAGTGAACAGAATTACATGTAAACAGAAGGTCTCTTCACAACAAACATTTTGCTAGCTGATAAACACGCTCTAATTTTCTATATTGTGACCTTATTGTAGGTCTTTGGTAAGATGGGCCATTAGTTTTTGTTAAAGCATCATTGTGTCTCAGCTGGCTTGTTTTCCCTTCCTGCTTGCTTAAAGAGTTGTGTGTTGCCTGAGGGCTGTGAGCCGTACCCTCTCTTCTACGTGGTGCCAGACAGGAAGTTAGAATTAGACTCTGGGTGAAAAGCAACCCTTGCTTTCAGGTTCTAAAGTTTATGACCCTTTTCTGTGCATCCCAGGTGTGTGTGCCTCTAAGGACTCCCTGCATTATCTGAGAATCTGCCTCCAGGGAAGGTGGTGGGGCTAAGACAGAGGAGCATGACCCGGGCAGGAAGGCAGTATTTCCTTCCCCAGATCTGGAACTTAGCCCAGGGTCTGACTTTTCAGACTCGAAGTTATGAGAATTATTTTAGGGCCAAGCTAGAAATGGATGCAATTTCCCTTGGAATGCCCTCATCTTTTTGAGGCCTACTGTCTTAGATGCTCTTGCTAAAACTCCACTGATGCTCACAGCTTAAGGGGTAGCCACTTACCTAATGACCCAGTTCCAGTAACCAGGTATTTTGAGCTTTTGGAATTCATGTGACGGCCAGTCACAGCCATGAAAACATGGACGGCCAGTTAGCAAAAATGTATCAGATGGACCTTCCTGCTGAGGCCTGAGTCTTAATTCAGGCCCCCAAGGTTCCTCTAAATGAACACAGTGTGGGCATAACAGCGTCCACATGGCTGCAGCTCTTAGACCTGTCTCTATTGCAGGCTTACACTCTGCCCCACCCACTGCTAACCTGTTCCTCCCACCCAAGCCACCCCATACAGGAAATAGGGGACCCTGTTCCTCATCCAAGCTCGTCCCACCCAACCTGTCCTCTCCCCTGGTCAGTCACACTCAAGTAAAGGCCACTAGCTTAGTCAGAGGGCTTGGTATTTTTAGTTTTCTGTTGGCTTATATTGGCCAACCTGAAGAGTTGTTCTGTTGATGTTTGGTCTTTGGTTTTATGTGTGTGAATCTTGCCATTCCGTCTTCACTCCTAAATTCTTGCTTCCCATTAGCAGAAAGAAATGTTTCATAGCCACAAAGGATTTTTTTTCCCCCTTCTAATTAAGGTCTGTCTTAAATTGAGAATAAGAGATCGTATGTTATAGAGTCTTCCTATAGAGAAGCGACTGATTAAACTGATAATCAGGAAGTGACCAAGAACATGCTCAGTCTCTATTAGTCTCTTGTCTACCATTCAGCTGTGGCTGTGTGGCAGCCGCTGGCAGAGCTGGCAGCACTTGAAACTACAAATAAAAATGCTTCTGTGTGCATATACACATCCTTTGTAAGTTGGTAAAGTACCAGGTTCCTTACAAAATGACCTCTCACCCTCCCACTCTCCTACCCCCCTAAAAATATGATCACTGTCCCTGATTGTACTCATTTCAAAAGTCTTGGCTCGCACATCACTTGCTCAAGTGACCTCCCCAATGCCCCAACAGATGACACAATGACATTGAGAATCTTCAGATGCTCTTTTGCTAAAAGGTCTGACTTTTCAGACTCGAAGTTATGAGAATTATTTTAGGGCCAAGCTAGAAATGGATGCAATTTCCCTTGGAATGCCCTCATCTTTTTGAGGCCTACTGTCTTAGATGCTCTTGCTAAAACTCCACTGATGCTCACAGCTTAAGGGGTAGCCACTTACCTAATGACCCAGTTCCAGTAACCAGGTATTTTGAGCTTTTGGAATTCATGTGACGGCCAGTCACAGCCATGAAAACATGGACGGCCAGTTAGCAAAAATGTATCAGATGGACCTTCCTGCTGAGGCCTGAGTCTTAATTCAGGCCCCCAAGGTTCCTCTAAATGAACACAGTGTGGGCATAACAGCGTCCACATGGCTGCAGCTCTTAGACCTGTCTCTATTGCAGGCTTACACTCTGCCCCACCCACTGCTAACCTGTTCCTCCCACCCAAGCCACCCCATACAGGAAATAGGGGACCCTGTTCCTCATCCAAGCTCGTCCCACCCAACCTGTCCTCTCCCCTGGTCAGTCACACTCAAGTAAAGGCCACTAGCTTAGTCAGAGGGCTTGGTATTTTTAGTTTTCTGTTGGCTTATATTGGCCAACCTGAAGAGTTGTTCTGTTGATGTTTGGTCTTTGGTTTTATGTGTGTGAATCTTGCCATTCCGTCTTCACTCCTAAATTCTTGCTTCCCATTAGCAGAAAGAAATGTTTCATAGACGCAGAGGATTTTTTTTCCCCCTTCTAATTAAGGTCTGTCTTAAATTGAGAATAAGAGATCGTATGTTATAGAGTCTTCCTATAGAGAAGCGACTGATTAAACTGATAATCAGGAAGTGACCAAGAACATGCTCAGTCTCTATTAGTCTCTTGTCTACCATTCAGCTGTGGCTGTGTGGCAGCCGCTGGCAGAGCTGGCAGCACTTGAAACTACAAATAAAAATGCTTCTGTGTGCATATACACATCCTTTGTAAGTTGGTAAAGTACCAGGTTCCTTACAAAATGACCTCTCACCCTCCCACTCTCCTACCCCCCTAAAAATATGATCACTGTCCCTGATTGTACTCATTTCAAAAGTCTTGGCTCGCACATCACTTGCTCAAGTGACCTCCCCAATGCCCCAACAGATGACACAATGACATTTCTCCCTCCACTTTTCCTTCACAGCATTTGCCAGAACTTGTAAGCTTACCTGCTTTTATGGCTTTGCATTCTTATCTTAATGTGTATCTCGCACAGCAGACTGTCTGTGAATGAAGACTTTGTCTACTTAAGCCTCTATTCCCCTTTTGGGTCCCCAGCACCTACTCCAGCACTTGGCTAACCCAGGACTCCATGCATGATAATGAGAGGGAGTGAGGAAGTCCGTTTATCTCACAGGTTCCTGAAGCAAAAGGATTTTACTCTGTCCGTCTTGGAGACATCACTTCTTTTTTTTTTCTTTTTTAATTTTGGCCAGTTTTATTGGTCTTTCATTTATTTATTTTCATCCATCTTTCTTCTTTGGCCTGTGTGGGCCTCCCATTGCAGTGGCCTCTCTTGTTGCAGAGCACCAGCTCTGGGCACATACACTCCAGAGCTCTGGCTCAGTAATTGGACACATCGGTCCAGCCACTCTGTGGTACGTGGAATCTTCCCGGGCCAGGGATCAAACCAGTGCCCCTTGCACTGCAAGGTGGACTCTTTACTCACTGGACCACCAGGGAAGCCCAGAGACATCACTTCTTAATGGGGACCTGTACACTTCTTCCATTAAGCAGTGTTACTTTGCACAGGACTTTATTCATAACACTTGTACAGTACTTAGTACACCAACTGCATCAGTGACTTCTAAGTGCCCATTTCACCTGCTGGGTCTGAGTTTTTTCCCAGATGGAGGTAGCATCTCACTTGACTTTTCTGATTCAGGAACCTTCTGATGCACTAAATGGAATTTCTAACATCAAGGCAACCCTGAGACTGGCATTAGACTGTTCTCTGGCTAATTTGTCAAAAATATTTCCCTTTTTCTCTGCCCAGGTGTGGGGACCTATTGTATGTCCCTTACTTGTAGTGATTAACCCTGCGTATTCCAGACAGAAAAGCATGCACCTTCTGATTTATGGTGCTCTCTTCCAGTTTATGAAATTCAATGTTTTTGGTAGAGATAGCATCATCATTTTCACCTTACTAATGCTGAGCAGGCATGCAAATGTTTGTAACAACTTATATTCATAATAATGAAAAGCTGGTAGCAGTCCAAATGTCCACCAGCTGGTGAGCAGATAAATGAAACGGAGTGTCATCGATGCAATGGAATACTCTTGAGCAATAAAAAGAAATGAAGTCCTTATACATGCTACAACATGGATGAATCTCAAAAACATACCTTATACAGGCACAAAATATTATGTACTGTGTGATTCTATGCACTTCTCAGGTGGCGCTAGTGGTAAAGAACCCACCTGCCAATGCAAGAGACCTAAGAGATCCAGGTTCGATCCCTGGGTTTGGAAGATCCCTTTGAGGAGGAAATGGCAACCTACTCCAGTTTTCCTGCCTAGAAAATTCCATGGACAGAGGAACCTAGTGGGCTATGTAGTCCATGGAATTGCAAAGAGTTGGACACAGCTGAAGCAACTTAGCACACACTTCCAGTTTATGAAACTCAGTTCTTTTGGTAGAGATAGAGTCATCATTCTCACTTTACTAATGCTGAACATCCCAAAAATAAAAGTTGAATTAAAGATCACATGGTGTTTAAGTGCAGAACTAGAACCAAAGGCTTCTGATACCTTCTCTACTTTTTATTTGATGCAGAAATCCAAGGTTGTGCGGAATTCTTTAAAGGAGATCCAGGTGTTACTCTCACCACCTACCTCATCCCATCCCCACCATCCTAAGGAGCTAATCCATCAGACCCTCCTGCTTTGCCCTGATCAGCTCTCAGGATGTTCCACTGGGCACCTCCATTTTACACCCTCTTCTCCCCACACCACAGCCCAGGATCATATGATGCAGACAAATCTCTAGGCTGATGGCTATACCACGTTGGATCCTCTTTTGTGTTTGTGCCCAGGATCGTCTGTTTTTTGTGATGGAGTTTGTGAACGGGGGCGACTTGATGTTTCACATTCAGAAGTCACGGCGTTTTGATGAAGCACGAGCTCGTTTCTATGCTGCAGAGATCATTTCAGCGCTTATGTTCCTACATGACAAAGGAATCATCTATAGGTGAGTTTTGGTTGCTGGTAGCTCTGCTCATAATTCATCCCCAGTTCATTCCCCTGATTCAATCCTTCCTTCCATTTCCCATGAACAATTGAAATCTTTTTTGGAATCAATATCACAGAGCTTTGCGTGTCCATTAGAATAAACAAATAACAGTAATTAGAATAAGCAAATAACAGTAACATTGCCTGCAAAGGCAAGCTTTCACCTGTGTGGTATTCATAAAATGGGCTTCAGAGTCTTGAAAGGAGACTGTTCATGAATTTGTTCAGCTGAGGG
Organism: Tragulus kanchil; assembly: GCA_022376925.1. Lineage (NCBI taxonomy): Eukaryota > Metazoa > Chordata > Mammalia > Artiodactyla > Tragulidae > Tragulus > Tragulus kanchil. The sequence goes on from JAIOJX010000032.1 coordinate 254,619,329, forward strand.
TTTCCAAGAGCCAAACCTTACAAGGTGCTGAAACTGCTGGTCTCTTTTTTCTGTTTTAACCTTGGGATTGATTCATCCCATTTTCAGAATCCATGCCTAAACTGCAGAGCGTGGGTCCCTCTTGCCTTACATTGCCGCAACAAGAGTCATAGTCAGATGGACTTGTGGCTCACCAGTCATAAGAGGTGACCTGTTGATGAGCAGGGTCCTGCTTGATGATACCTATCATGTGAAGCCCCTCCTAAATATTGTTTGATTCCATTTCATGACACACAGTCTTTTGATTATAATATGGGCTTGAAATCTGGTATGTTGTTAGCGCTCCGAGGAGATCAAAGTAAACTTTACTCAGACATAAAGCCGGGGAAGGTAGGAAATATAATAGTGAGTGTTAGGTGATTTTCATTCTCAAATCTTATTTTTTACCCCTGTTGTCAATGCCTTCCTACTCTGTACCTTATAACTTAGCTGCCACATTTACTCCTTTTTCCCCCCTTTTGAGAGGCAGCTGTTTCTTTCCTTTGAGAAAAATTCAATCTCATATTAGGTGCATAAATGTAAAGAAGTAAAGAGTTTTCTGGTTGAAATTAGCTGTTTCGTAGCTTTGCTGTTCCTTTGTGAGTTTGTGACAGTATGAACATCATCATTAAAGTGTGAGACAGCTTTAAAAACTAAATATTCTTAAGTTCCCTGGGAGGAAAAAAAAATAGGCAAAGAGAAGTGAAATCAGTAAAGAATGCAGCAGGACTGGTTGATGGTGCCAGAAAGAAGTGGAAAAACAAGCAGTGGAGCAGGCACTGTGCAGAAATGTCTTCTCCTAAGTTCGCAGTGCAGAGCCGTGGAAGCTCAGGTGGACACAATGCTTCTATCACCGCCCCGGCGGCGAGGTGGAGGAGCAGCCCTGAGTGGGGAGCTAGGCTGGATAACCAGCGGTGGGGTCATCCCTGGAAGGGCATCAGGAATCTCCACTCACCCCTGAGTCGTGAGGTGTCCACCGGTTACTTACCCTGTGCTTTGCACTTCCTCCACCCAGCCATGACGCTGTCCTGGAGGCTCCTGAGGGCTGTTTCTCCTGTCTCAGCCTTGAACCCAGTGCATGATGGGCAGTGGCTGCTGACATGCTCTCTGACAGTGGAGGAGATCCTAGGTCCTTCCTGGTGGTGGTATCACACTCTGGACTATGTGTTCCATGTCTGTTTCCCTCTCTGTGGCTGAGCTACCCATCTCAGGTCTGTTGACCCCAGAGAGAGCCTTCCCCATACTTTAATTTTTAAGAATAACTGCTTTGCTATTTGACAAGGACTTGTGTTGTTACCTGAAAAAAAGAATAGCAACAAAAGCTAAATGGAGTACTTGTTACCAGCCCAGTACTTGACCTGCATTTCTCCCTAATCCTCCCAACAATGAATTATGTAACAGTAATATGACCTGTGCTACTTTGGTGAATTACTGATCTTCGAAAGACTTAATAACCAGACGATTCACAGGTAATGAAGCCAGATAATGTTTTAACCACTGGGATACACTCTTCTCAGGAGGGACTTTAAGACTTAGAGTACAACTATCACGTACATTTTCAAGTTAACTCCTTGAAAAGTGGGCTTCTTACTCCCCTTTTGGTGGTAGGGTGATTTTGATTTGTGAAAATGAGCCAAGTGAGTATCTTAGTTCATTCATGCTACTATAACAAAATAGCATGGATTAGGTGCCTTCTACATGACGGAAGTTTATTTTTCACAGTGAAGCCTGGAAATCCAAGATCAACGCACCAGCATGGTCGTGTGTGGTGAGGACCCTCTTCCTGGCCCCTAGCTGGTGCTTTCTCACTGTGACCTCGTATGGTGGAAGAGGCCAGGGATCTCTCTGGAGCCCCTTTTATAAGATGCTAACCCTATTCATCAGGGTTCCACCCTCAAGACCTAAGCACCCCTCAAAGTCCCTGCCTACTGATACTGTCACCTTTGAGGACTAAGATTTCAATATATAATATGGAGAAGGGAAGACACAAGCATTCAGACTAGCAGTGGCTAAAAACACTTGAATACTTAAGTAAGGCTTTTCATAAGAATGTATTGCCTTGATGCAAGGCACATGCTTGATGACCTGGGTGGGTGGAACTGCCTCTCCATCTCCTTGTTTCATTTGTCTTGAAATAATGGAGGATGGACAGTGTAACCTGATGAGGTTTCTAGTGAAGCAGTATCAACCCACATCTTGAGAAATTTTTTTTCAGTTCTTGGCATTGCAGTTCAAATCTGAAAATTTAATTTACACTTTGACTTGAATTCTACGTGAAGGCTCTAACTGATATGCTTAACTTTGAAGGGAACACATTTAATTAGGATAGATTCCAATGCTATTTTTATCCTGTGGATTTATTTCACAGGATAATTCAATTCTATTCAGGGTACTGGCCTAAGAGCAGAGTCTTAAGGATAAGCCTTTGAACGCCAAGTCCCTGGAATCCACACACAGCAGAGGGCACATTTTGGGTCATAGAGGGTATGAATTTGATCCAGAGAGCACAGTGGGTGCATCAGACAGCCTTGTGTGTCGCACATGTCCTGGGATGGCCTTTATCAGGGCTAAAAAGATCTCCCTGAATGATACCCCTCATCTATTCAAATAGAATTGTTGTTGTTTGGCTGTTTTATTTTTCCAGGGGAGGTGTTTCTTTTTCAGTGAATTATGAAGGTGGTACCATTTGCAAGTCATCATCAAATGGGACTGTAGAAGGTACTGCCATAGGCTCCCTCTAATATGACTTTCTTCTGTTTCTCAGCTGGCTGTGCCTTTTGTGGGAGGTGACAGGCTAGTTACATTCAGATGCTTTTCTGCTCGCATTCTGATCCTGATACTCAGATGTGTTCATTTGCACTTCTGGGAGGAACAGAAGTCTAGCCCTTGGGAGTTACAGCAAGAAAAGAGTTGGCCCCTTTGCATTTGGTTGGAAGGTCTGAAGCTTTGCTGTGGCCCACAGACCGAGTAGAGAGGGCTTCAAATTAAGCAGTCAATGAGTCACTCTGCTAAGGGGAAAAAAGACCATTCATTCCTTTGTTTGAGGCTTGTTGGCTGATTACAAGCCCAGATAGTGCTCATGAATAATTTACATGGGCACTGACTTTTTTTCCAGAGTCAAACCAGACAGAATTGGGGAAGACAAAGGGCCCTGCATCCCATTTACCTGCCTGCCAGCATTATGGGCACCATTTTCTATCCTGTTTCATAAGTTGCATTAAAGGGGAACTCATCCATCATTGACATTTCAACCCCCAACTCCCAAAGCCAGTCAGCACCAGCTGGATTTGCTGTTTTTGACAGTACATGGAATGTATCTAAAATAGATTGAGTGAGTGAGAAGAATTTATAGAAGAGCTCAGTTTAGGCTTTGATTCACACTTTCCAGGTTTTACTTGAACACAGTGCACGTCAATGCACACAGTTCATCTGACACATCTGGCTGCTTTGTGCCCTATGCAGTTCTCAGCCTGTGGGATGCGTGGTAGTCAGTGTTTACTCCTAAAGCTCCGAGTGCTTCCTGGGGTAATTTGTTCTCCTGTTGTCCAGATGTGGAGCTGGCCACAGAGGCTAACTGCCAGACTTGACATATTGTCTTTACTTGTATACTTACACATTAACATTAAAAGCAAATCACTTTTGATTTCTCCTCAACATAGAGAACCATCACTACCTAATTTGACTTTTTTTTAATAAATTCAGTATTTGGGAGAATTAGCAATCTCCCTGCCAGATGAGATTTATTAAGCTAATCTCTGAACACAGGTGTAGTATCTGCAGGAATACACCAGACTCTAACATCATCTGACTCTTGTTTCTCCATGATACTATAAGGAACCATCAGGTTCCTTGCTGACTCCACATACTTGTGTGATTTAAAGTTAGTTGAGCAGCACTTTGCTCAGAGACCCCATGCTGAGAGGCCACCTGCATGAGCATTGCTTTCATGTTTAAGAATTCACGTGTTATCTGCTTCCAAATCAGCTTGTGTATTGGATCGGTGGTATCACATGCTTGAGTCATTGTTTCTAGCTCTTCCCCTTCTTGAAATTTGGGACAGCACCTTAGTCCTATCTCCTGGGGCCTTTCATAATCCTAAGTATTAGCAGAACTTTCAGCATCCCCAAATGTCTTTCATTTAAGCATAGAATTCTGGACTCTTACCTATATTGGAATTCAATTCTATATTTATGTTTATTCCACTCATTCTAGTGAGAAAGGTGATGTTTTTTAGATAAAGATGAAAGTCAAATTTAGAAGCTCTGTTTTCCCTTCACCATATGATATCATTCCTTCTGCTCTAAGAAATAGGTTTAATCTTTCCTGCTTTGCTTGCTACAAAGACACTTACAAATTATATTCACATGGTAGTCCTTGTTTCTTTAGGATGCACTGGCCATGGGATTCTTAGTCCACTAGTAACTTTCACTTTGGATTTTGCCTGTAAGCCCTTACCTAGCATTGTCAATGGAGCTCCAGACTTTGTAGTCATATTTTTGCCCTCTCTCTTAGCTTATTCTGCCAGATGGTGGCCTCATTCCATGCCTACTCTTCCATTACCAGAAAGTGACTTCAATCTCTAACTCCCAAGATCTTTTTTCAGTGGTATGATGGAGAGCTCTGAGGATCATGAGCTTATTCAAACAGTCTGACATGGCCCCCCACCCAGTGAAACTCATCTTGCTTACACAACCTCTGGGGATATTTGACAAGTATTTATTGAGAATTGACTCTCTGCCAAGGATAGGGATATAGTGATGAGCAAACACAAAAGTGCTCTCTTGTAGAGAGTATGGTTGAGTGAGGGAGAAAAACATCAATCACATGATCATATGAATACAAAATCGCAACTGTGACCAGTGCTGTGAAGAGGAGGAATGCATTGCCCTGAATGAGAACCTCGCTTAGGGTGATTCAGTCTGGTCAAGGAAAGGTGGAAGATTTTCCTAAGGAAATGACTCATGAGCTGAGGTAACTAGTCAAGAGGGAAGGAACGAGCATTCAAGACAGAAAGAATAGCAAGTGCAGGTACCCAATGTTAGGAGGGAGCACAGCAAGTTCCAAAGCTTTTAGAGAAAGAAGTCCAGTGTAGTTAGAATCTAGGAGGAGTATCTTCCCACAGTTGACATTTCATTAACCTAGTGTGCTCACTGTTCTCTGATGACTTTAAGATTTTATTAGGCAATCCTTGTAAATAATTTATTTAAAAATTGAGTAAGGCTGGTCATGTCAGTCCCTGGAGGAGCCATCCACTCACAGTGAGCTCTTTGTGTCCAGATCTACGTGTTTATATTCAACAGTGAAACAAAATGTCAGCACCAGATGAGACCTCCAAGATTACTAAGTGCCAAGGTCCCTGTTACAGGATGAAAGGATTCAAGTCTGAAATATCCAAACAATAAATTGCTTCTCAGGATGGATGTTTTCTTAGGAAGGCTCACTTGCAACTTCTTTTTCATCTTCAGAAAAAAAATCACCATTAGGAAATTTTGTTTCAGCCTTCATGCAATGCTGAACTGAAGGGCTAAGTAGGACATTCAGAAACATGTGATATTGTTCCCTCCATTTCACTGAGGAAAGTGCAGTTGAGCTCAGAACATACTGACCTCCCACTTACGTTAGGCGGTTAAGATACAACATGAGTAGATGTGGTATCAACCCTAAGGTTCTTTCTGTGGGGTGGGAGAAATGGCCCGTAAATAACAGCAGATGGGTTCCACAACTGAAGCATGCCCCGGGCATTCTAAGAGCATAAAGAACAGCCACTTAGCCTAAGGTGGAGATTTAGGCAAATTTCCTATAGGTACGCTTTCTGACCTACGTGTGGAAAGTTAAAAGCTGAATAAGTTAAGTAGGTGTTTAGGTAGGGGACAAGCTTTAAACGAAAGCTAAAAAGTATGAAAGTTCATAGAGAGTGGGTGGAAAACTACTAGAAATTTAGTAGTACTAGAGCCTAGGGATTGAAATATGGCCGAAGGTAAGGCTAGAAGAGTTGACAGAAATGAAGTTGTGTAAAGCTTAATATTCTTGAGAAGTTTGAATTTGGTATCACTTGGGATTTGGCACCATTGCCTGTCATAGGAAATGTAAACTGACAGTGGCTTAAATTAAATAGAAGCAAATTTCTCTTCCCCGTAGAGTCTGGAGGTCCAACCCTTCCATGAAAGCTCCATGGAATCCCCTGGGACCCAGATTTCTATCTTTTATATTCTGCTGTCTTCAAGGTCACCCCATGGTCTAAATGGTTGCTGCAGCTCCAAAAGTCATCTCTGCATTCCAGTACCAGGCAGTACTGGAATATGAAGGGCAAACGACACTCCTTCTTGCTAAGTCAGCTCTCTTTAAAGATCCTCCTTGAACTTTCATACAGTGCTTACCATGGAATTGTCCAGAGCTTGGTCACACATAGCTGCACCTAGCAGCAGTAAAGGCTAAGGTATTACTATATGGCTGTGTTCTTGCTAAAAATTAGGGTTCTCTTATTAAGGCAAAAGAAGGAGAATAGTTACTCAATGAAAACTTGTACTAACAGATACAAATTTCATACCAGGGAATTTGGCTCTGTTGTAGCAAGTAAAGGAGAGTCTGAAGAATTTTCAGCAAGTTGCATGACATGAATGGATTTGTATTTTACAGAATTTTGTGGGAGAGTGTGTGAATATGTGCATCGGGACAGCGGGGCAGGTTGAGTTTATGGCTGTTACTGTGTTCTTGGTGAGAAGATAATGAGGATCTGAACCAAGACATTGATAGTAGGACTGAGAAGAAGGCCATACATTTTTGAGGTTCTACCAAGTAGAACAGATAGGGCTTAGTGACTGGGTGAACCCAAGGGGTGAAGGAGAAACCTGGTGTCATTCGTAGGTGTTTAGCTAATAGTTTTAATGGGTGATGGTACCATTAGGTAGGAGAGATCATGAGCCTGGGAAGAGATCTCAGCAGGTTAGAAAGATGAGAATTAGAAACATATGATATCAGGTACTTGAGACATAGTCCAATGGAAATACATAATAGGCAGATGGACCTGAGTCTGAAGCCCAATGAAAATACTTAGAAGTCATCAGGACATAGCTGTTAGTCCAGATCACAGGACTGGATGAGATCATCATCTTGTTTGAACTGAAGGAATGCTGGGCATAGTTTACAGCCCTGCTTCATGATGGTCCTGAGGACATGAGTGGGTTGCTGAATGCTCCAAGCCTGTTTACTTGTCTGTTCAGTGAGAGGGGTACCATTGACATAACTCCCCTGTAGGGTGTTAATGAAGCTTAAATCAGATGAAAGTGGAAATGTGAAAGCTCTTTGAAACATGCCATGTGATAAAAGAGATTATTCTTTGCATACATGATATCAGCTGATTTGGATTTTCTTTGTAGCGTAGGCTTGAGCTGAAATTTTGCTCAAGATGTTTCCTCAAAAATAGAGAATTCTTCACAGAAATTGGATCTGTGGCTTGTAAAAATCAACTCTCTGAAGACCGATCTTTTTTTTGGTTGGGGGTGGCACTTGTTAAATAACCCTTTATTAAATTATTTTTCTTTGTAGCTCTTAACTAGCTGGGCATTCTACCACACCTCTGTTGATGTCATCTATGATGTTGTGATGGTGGTAGCCATCAACATTGCAACCCACAGCCTGGGCAGGATCTCTTTAATGCTTCCACAAAGTTCTCGGGACCATCACAAAGCTAAGGATTTGGACAGCATCTGTTGGGCAATAGGGAAAATTTCATCAAAAGTGGTGTTTCTTCTGTGTTTAATGTTTCTCTGCTTCTTTCTGTCTCTTGGTGGTTTCTTGAGAACTTCGATATCAAGACAGAGGCAGAAGGTACCACCTCTGTCTGAGTCTGTTCTGAAGGCTCAGTTTCACTGTAATCCTTAGGCCGTTCCAGTAACCGCTCGCTTTGGTGATGTCATCACCAACCTTTTATGGAGACACAGCCAGAGGGCCGATCTTGGGGCCTAGGGCAGAGGTGGCACCAACTCTCCCACCAGTGCACCTCACCTGTATCCCTTTGATCTCACTGGGGTTGAATTTAGGTGGCATGTGGAGGCAGCTGGTGTCAGATGAACTAGGATTTGGGTTGAGCAAAGAAAGTTGCACCTTGGCCTCCTCTGAGCAGAAAGGAGACTGATCTTTTGATCTAAACTTCATTATGCTTTTCTTTCAAACCAAATCATTTTTTCACATTTTCACATTTTAGCCACATTTTGATATTGTGTGCAGTTACTATACTTATGTGTAGTCATCATAAATCCTTAAGATGGTTTCCTTAGGAAACTCTGGAACATAGGGGACAGATTGTAGAACTCACAGAGTGTGCTCACATTTTGTTTAAATTTCAGCTGTCTCTGTAATATATGGGGAAAATAGTCAAGTCATTTTGAGTTTAGTTTTTCCACTTTTGAAGCAAAGTTTTTGGTTCTTCATATGAGGGGAGATTCAAACACATTTTCGAACCATTGCTGGAGTGCAATGTAAACTTCTCCAAGAGCTCTGTTTAAAGCTCTAATCTGGAAATTAATGAAAGAATCAAAGAAAGAAATTTCAGCCCTAAAACACCTTGATTGTTTCTGTACTTCAATTATTAGATCAGAATACGAATCCTGGCCTACCTCATCAATGTTTGACCTTTACATCAGCAAAGGCTGTGGCTATTTGGGACTAATTGATAAATTTGGGACTAATTGATAGACTATTTGGGGCTAATTTATAAATGTGTTCATTGGTCCCACTGGCTAATGAAATCAGACCACCAGTTTTGATCTATTCCCCACCAAATTGGTCAAGCAGTCTACCAACTCATTATAATTAAATACAACCTTGGATTTATGCTACACTCTAAAAATATAATCAGTGATCTTTAGGTATCAGATGAAAACTGCCATTTGTAAAAAGTGATTCAGTTATACAGTTCAACAAATGCTTATGAAATGTCTACTTAATGGAAAGCTTGTGTCAGAACCTCAGGGACTAAAAGAAGAATAAAGAAAGGCCATGTCCTCCAGCTTGGGTTACTTGTTCATTCCTTTAATACAAGTTGAGCATCCACTGTAGGCCAGGCTCTGTTCAGAGCTCTAGAAATAAAGCTGACAAAACTCCCTACCCTTCAGGGGCTTAAATTCTAGCACAGGTAGTCAGATAAACAAAAGGCAAATGTGTTGAGTGTTGGGGTGAGAAATTCTATGGAGAGAAAGCTCTGTCAGAGAAAATAAAGCTTGAAGAGAATGGTTTTACTATTTATTTATACACAGAGGATTAAGAAAGTTTTCTCTTGTAAAGACTGTTTGAGCAGATGAACAGGGACCTAAGGACTCAAGCAAACAAGCGCTCTGTGAATTGCAGGAGAAGAGCATTCTGGTCTGAAGGAACGGAAGGAACACAGCCTATAGGAAGGGGGCATGTGCTCCTCTAGGCCAAGGGTGGTAGGACAGGGAAGTCTGGGGCAGAGCAGAGAAGGTGATCTGAGCTCTCTTTCTGATGCTGCCATACAGAGTAATAGGCACACGTGCTTGAACGTTTATCTTATAAGGACAAATGCCTCTGTAAGAAGTTGAACTTATTTTATTTTATCTTCTTATGCCATCTCTCCAAGGAGATGGTGTCATCCTTCTTTTACAGATAAAGACACTTGAGACTCTGGGAAGTAATGGAACTTGTTGAAGGTCATGCAGCCTGTGGTAGAACTCTCCCATCCTGTAAAATAATATACAATATATATATATATGACTGTGTTACAAATCCTGGTGATTTCACTTTTTTGACAATTATATGTAAGCGATTGAATAACATTGACAATGAAGTTATTAAGGGGTTATACAAAAATATTTCCTTCATAAAAATGTATATATAGTCTTCATGGGATATACATTCTTTGGTGAAAATAATCATTTTCCTCTGATTTTTTTTATTTTTAAAATAAATTTGATTCTTTTCTAATTATAAAAGGAACATATACTTACCATTGAAAATTTTAAATTAAAAACTAACCTATAAGCCTACCATTAAAAGCTAATCAGGACTTCCCTGGTGGTCCAGTGGGAAAGGACACTGCCTTGCAGTGCAAGGGGCGTTGGTTTGATCCCTAGCCTGGGAAGATCCCGCGTGCCGTGGAGCTGCTGGACCGATGTGTTCAATTACTGAGCCAGAGTTCTGGAGCGCATGCGCCCAGAGCTGGTGCTCTGTGACAAGTGAGGCCACTATGATGGGAGGCCCATGCAGGCCAAAGAACAAAGATGGATGAAAATAGATAAATGAAAGACCAATAGAAGTGGCCCGCCACCCCCCCACCAAAGGCTAATCATTTTATGTTTCCTTAAAGTTTAAAATGTATTTACTTTTTTTAAAAAAGAAAATTGAGATCATACTATATATACATTTTTAACTTGATTTTTTTCACTTAATCTGTCATGACCACTTTCCCCATCATGAAAGTCATTTGTGTCCTCTTTTTTTATTGGTTTTTTATTTGTTTATTTTGACCCATCTTTGTTCTTTGGCATTTGTAGGCCAATTGCAGCGGCCTCTCTCGCTGCAGAGCACCATCTCTGGGCGCATGCGCTCCAGAACACTGGCTTGGAATTGGACACACCAGTCTAGCCGCTCACGGGCACATGGGATCTTCCAGTGCCAGGGACTGAACTGGTGCCCCTTGCACTGCAAGGTGAACTTTCTACCCACTGGACCACCAGGGAAGTCCTATGTTCCCTTTAATACCTAATCTTACATGATGCAAAGTGGTCTATCATATGGTTCTATTTAATTTATAGTGCAGTTAAGTTGATTTATTAGTAATGGTGAGTTTATTGTATCTTTGGGCTTGCCTGGTGGCTCAGATGGTACAGAATCTGCCGGCAATGTGGGAGACCTGGGTTCAGTCTTTGGGTTGGGAAGATCCCCTGGAAAAGGGAACAGCTACCCACACTAGTATTCTTGTCTGGAAAATCCCATGGACAGAGGAGTCTGGAGCTGTAATCCATGGAGTCACAAAGAGTCAAATACGATTGAGCTCACTCACACATCTATTTGGATCAGTCTTTGTTTTTAATTTCCTGGAGTATCTGGCAAAGCATTCAAAAACTTACTATGAAAATTTTAAATTAAACTAACCTATAAGCCTACCATTAAAAGCTAATCAGGACTTCCCTGGTGGTCCAGTGGGAAAGGACACTGCCTTGCAGTGCAAGGGGCGTTGGTTTGATCCCTAGCCTGGGAAGATCCCGCGTGCCGTGGAGCTGCTGGACCGATGTGTTCAATTACTGAGCCAGAGTTCTGGAGCGCATGCGCCCAGAGCTGGTGCTCTGTGACAAGTGAGGCCACTATGATGGGAGGCCCATGCAGGCCAAAGAACAAAGATGGATGAAAATAGATAAATGAAAGACCAATAGAAGTGGCCCGCCACCCCCCCACCAAAGGCTAATCATTTTATGTTTCCTTAAAGTTTAAAATGTATTTACTTTTTTTAAAAAAGAAAATTGAGATCATACTATATATACATTTTTAACTTGATTTTTTTCACTTAATCTGTCATGACCACTTTCCCCATCATGAAAGTCATTTGTGTCCTCTTTTTTTATTGGTTTTTTATTTGTTTATTTTGACCCATCTTTGTTCTTTGGCATTTGTAGGCCAATTGCAGCGGCCTCTCTCGCTGCAGAGCACCATCTCTGGGCGCATGCGCTCCAGAACACTGGCTTGGAATTGGACACACCAGTCTAGCGCTCACGGGCACATGGGATCTTCCAGTGCCAGGGACTGAACTGGTGCCCCTTGCACTGCAAGGTGAACTTTCTACCCACTGGACCACCAGGGAAGTCCTATGTTCCCTTTAATACCTAATCTTACATGATGCAAAGTGGTCTATCATATGGTTCTATTTAATTTATAGTGCAGTTAAGTTGATTTATTAGTAATGGTGAGTTTATTGTATCTTTGGGCTTGCCTGGTGGCTCAGATGGTACAGAATCTGCCGGCAATGTGGGAGACCTGGGTTCAGTCTTTGGGTTGGGAAGATCCCCTGGAAAAGGGAACAGCTACCCACACTAGTATTCTTGTCTGGAAAATCCCATGGACAGAGGAGTCTGGAGAGCTGTAATCCATGGAGTCACAAAGAGTCAAATACGATTGAGCTCACTCACACATCTATTTGGATCAGTCTTTGATTTTTTTCCCTGGAACAATTTCCTGGAGGTATTACTGCTGAGTCAAAAGACATTCATGTTGTGATGACTTTTTTTTTTTTCTGGGATTTGAAGAACCTGGCTTTTAGTTCTGTCTTGCCACTTCCCAGCTATGGAATTTTGAGCGGGTTACTCAACTCCTCTAAGATCTAGTTTCTTCATTGAAAAAATACATATCTGAGAAATACACACCTGAGAGGTGCATCTGAAACCTTTAGCCTGGAGCCAGTATGTTGTGCATGCTGAGTAATGTTCACTTTTTGAACATTCTTTGGGAAAAATGCATCAAACCATGTGTTTTAATGATGGGTATTGGTTTTACCCAGTAGATCGTACTGGTTTTCCCAATTCACTTCCTCCAACAGATCTTCAATGTATGGTTTGATAGGTCTTGCCAAGTGTACACAATATGAGATCAATTGTCCAAATAATAGATACAGCACTTCCATCATCTCAGAAAGTTTCCTGGGTGTTCCTTTTGGTTGCTCCCTAATCACCACCATAGGCAACTAGTGTTGATTCCATATGGATGTTCTATAATGTGAATATCCACATTAGGAGCCTGAAAGGAAAATCACTTCTCAGGAACGTCCTGTGAATGTAAGAGGATGGGTTCTTTAATATGACTGTGTGAGTGCAATGATGGTTGTGGTCGGAAGGGAGCCTCCAAACAAAGACCTCATTCTCTGTCAGCTTTCCTCTGTAGAGAAAATACTGCTAGGAGAGTAAACATCAGCTCATCAACAGTGGTTGTCCGAGTATCTGAGGGAGAATATAGACTTTTTTTTTTAATGTGTTTCAAATGTTTTACATTGAAAAAACATTGCCTTTTCAATGAAAAAATCTTATATTCAAAAAGAATCACATATGTAATATTGAATATACTCTGAGTTTTTGATTATGTCAAAAATAGGTGCCTTGCTGTCACTGTACCAGTTAAGTTCTGTCAAGCCTTGGCTTTCAGGCTATGCTCACTCCTTGACTGTGAGTCATCATCCTAGTTTACTCAGGGTGCCATAATGAACACCATAGATGGGGTGACTTACACAATAGAAGCTTGTATCTATAGTTGTAGAATCTGGGAAGTCTAAGATTAAGTGGCTTGCCATTTTGGTTTCTGGTATGACCTCTTTTCCTGGATTGCAGACTGCCTCCTTTTTTGCTGGATCTTCACATGCTTTTTGGGAAAGAGACAAACTCTCTGATGTGTCTTCTTATAAAGGCATTACTTCTGTCATGGAGGGGCCCACCCTCATGACCTTATTTAACCTCCATTACTTCCCAAAGGCTCAGTCTCCAAGTGTAGGGTGATCAGGGCATCTACATATGAATTTGGGAGGTATGCAACCATTTAGTCCATCACAGTGGTTCATTCATACGTGTATTCAGCTTTCTGTGTTTTCTATTATGTGAAGCAAGGGACTTTGCATTTACTTTATGGTACAAAATCTACCCAGAAATAATTTCAGCCCAGAGCTGAATAGCACCTGCTGGAGTTGAACACACCATGGACTGACATGAGAGAACAGCTGAGGATTAGCCAAGGGCATTGCCATTCTTTTGGCTCACTGAGCCGTGCATGTTAGTCTTGGAGCTATGTTTTCCAGTGTGTCGAGACCAATCCTCTTTTTGGATCCCAGTACTTAAGCCTGGCAGGAGAAAATAGCTAAGTGGAATGTGGTGTTACCATTTGTATTTTGATAGATAGCCTGCTTGAAGCTGGATTTTTTTTCCATTGTCTTGCAAATGTCAGATTTTACTTATCAGCAAACTTCATGAGAAGAAACATAACTTGGTACAAGCACTGTGTTACCATTTGGCAAAAATGCCCAGACATTGATGAATCTGTGGTTTCAGTTACAAAGAGGAGTGAGTGACTGACAGGCAAACTGCCCTCACCTTGGAGAATGACGTCATCGAGGAATCTGGTTCCCTAAGTATGTGATAGCGCTCACAATGGGGAGGTGGCAGTTTGATTGTGTGATCTTTCATTTCTCCTTCCTCCCTTGGCAGTTCATGTGACTTTTGTTATTGTTCAGTCACTCAGTTGTGTTTGACTCTTTGCAACCCTATGGATCGCAGCATGCCAGGCTTCTCTGTCCTTCATCGTCTCCTGGAGGTTGCTCAAACTCATGTTCATTGAGTCAGCGATACCATCCAGCCTTCTCATCCTCTGTCATCCCCTTCTCCTTCTGCCTTCTATCTTTCCCAACATCGAGGTCTTTTCCAGTGAGTCATCTCTTTGCATCAGGTGCCAAAGTTTTAGAGCTTCAGCTTCAGTCCTTCCAATGAATATTCAAGGTGGATTTCCTTTAAGATTGGCTTGTGTGATCATTTGGCTTATTATCCCTATGTCTGATGCCAGTTAATGCTCTATATGTGTTATCAGTTATAAAGTAGAAAATAATCCAGGGAAAATGGATTTACTAAGGAAAGGATAAATAAATTATGGTATACACATCCTGAGGAATATTATGCAGCTATTTAAAGGATAAATGAGTTAGACATGTATTTATTCACCTGGGTGGTTTTCTCCTGATAAATTAGTAAGAAAAATAAGTTAAATAGTATGTATGCTCATTTAGGTTCCACTTTTTACTTAAAAAAAAAAAAAAACGGTAGCAAAAGCCAACAGTATGTAGATATGTGCATGGAAGGAGTGGAGAGCAGAAATAAAAGTTTGGGATGGATCGGACAGTTCTTAATTTTTCATTATGTGTCTTTAGAGTGTATCACACTGATTGTGGTGAGAATGTGCTACTTTTGTGAATTTTGAGAACTAATATTTTTGAATGAAATAAGCAAAAGGATTGGGGGATGGGCAGAGGAAGAGGAGACCTCAGTCAGCAGCACACGAGGGGGAATGGTCAGCCAGGGAAGGAGAACTAGATATGTTTTGAATGAAGAAGCCCAGACATTGATGAATCTGTGGTTTCAGTTACAAAGAGGAGTGAGTGACTGACAGGCAAACTGCCCTCACCTTGGAGAATGACGTCATCGAGGAATCTGGTTCCCTAAGTATGTGATAGCGCTCACAATGGGGAGGTGGCAGTTTGATTGTGTGATCTTTCATTTCTCCTTCCTCCCTTGGCAGTTCATGTGACTTTTGTTATTGTTCAGTCACTCAGTTGTGTTTGACTCTTTGCAACCCTATGGATCGCAGCATGCCAGGCTTCTCTGTCCTTCATCGTCTCCTGGAGGTTGCTCAAACTCATGTTCATTGAGTCAGCGATACCATCCAGCCTTCTCATCCTCTGTCATCCCCTTCTCCTTCTGCCTTCTATCTTTCCCAACATCGAGGTCTTTTCCAGTGAGTCATCTCTTTGCATCAGGTGCCAAAGTTTTAGAGCTTCAGCTTCAGTCCTTCCAATGAATATTCAAGGTGGATTTCCTTTAAGATTGGCTTGTGTGATCATTTGGCTTATTATCCCTATGTCTGATGCCAGTTAATGCTCTATATGTGTTATCAGTTATAAAGTAGAAAATAATCCAGGGAAAATGGATTTACTAAGGAAAGGATAAATAAATTATGGTATACACATCCTGAGGAATATTATGCAGCTATTTAAAGGATAAATGAGTTAGACATGTATTTATTCACCTGGGTGGTTTTCTCCTGATAAATTAGTAAGAAAAATAAGTTAAATAGTATGTATGCTCATTTAGGTTCCACTTTTTACTTAAAAAAAAAAAAAAACGGTAGCAAAAGCCAACAGTATGTAGATATGTGCATGGAAGGAGTGGGAGAGCAGAAATAAAAGTTTGGGATGGATCGGACAGTTCTTAATTTTTCATTATGTGTCTTTAGAGTGTATCACACTGATTGTGGTGAGAATGTGCTACTTTTGTGAATTTTGAGAACTAATATTTTTGAATGAAATAAGCAAAAGGATTGGGGGATGGGCAGAGGAAGAGGAGACCTCAGTCAGCAGCACACGAGGGGGAATGGTCAGCCAGGGAAGGGATGCTTTCCAGGGCATGCAGGATGAAGAGCTGGGAGGCTCAGGCTTTCTGTCTTATTTTTCATGGCGTTTTCAGGGCTCAGCATCCAGAGCTTTGCTTTCCTTGTTCGTTTTCATTTAGGATCCCTCCATTTCTGGCACATGGTAGAGCAATGTTTAATTTTTCTTCTCTTCATTTCTGTTTTATTTCTAGCTACTGAGCTTGTTTGGGACAATCACATTAGGGGAGAGAAATGATGCAAAGATGGATATAAATAGGGTATTAGTTACTGACTAAAGAGCAGTGTCGATGTAATTTACTTAGATGATACATAATCTGATCACAAGAAATGTTGAACTATTCAAAGAAGATTACAGTCTTAAGTCCAGAAAGCTAAGTCCAGCCTCCCAATTCTCTTTCTCAAGGCAGCCAGTTACCCATTTCTTGTACATCCTGCCAGAAATGGCTTACACATACACAAGCTCTATATTTAAAGGTGTTTCCTATGAAAAGCAGAGTGCTGTAGGATCCACTTGAAGAACAGAGGTTTTTCCTAAGCCCTCTGAAAGACCAGCTCTGAGCTCCTGAAAAAAGCTAGCAGTTTTGAGCCTCCTTGTCTTCTCTGAGAAGGGTCTCTGGGTGAGGGCTCAAGCCGGCAAAGAATTCTGCTCTTGTTGGAGAAACTGTGCAGGCCTGTTCAGACCGCGCAACAGGCTTATAAAGGTTTATTGCAGTTATATAGCAACAAAGAGAAATTTATTTCCAGCCCTACACACCGTGGAGTTGCATCAGTCGTTATTTATAACTGGATTAAGGAGCAGCAGCACACACGTCCACACTGGCTGCATGGGGCTTGCATTGCTTCGGTGCAGACTGGTTATTTACCAGCAGTTTCTCGAACCCTTTTCTCTACAAAGCACTGTAGCAGGCACTGTCAAAGGGAGAAAAAAATCAGACATAAGCTCTTATGCTCTGAAACGATATGAGAGCTACCCAGAGACTGTGAGTTAGGCAAGATGTTCTTTAATTACTGAATCGTGTCTGGCTCTTTTGTGACCCCCTGGACTGTAGCCCTGCCAGGCTCCTCCATCCATGGGATTCCGCAGGGAAGAATACTAGAGTGGGTTTGCCAGTCCCTTCTCCAAGGGATCTTCCCAACCCAGGGATTGAACCGGAGTCTCCTGCCTTGGCAAGCGGATTCTTTACCACTGAGCCAGCTGGGAAGCAAGTGCAGGTGTTCAATCTTTGTTTTATCCGAGTAGGGAGACGCTTGCCCCTCCCAAGTTTGCCCTTAATGAGGATTTTACCACTCCTTTGACAAAGAAATGTGACAGAGCAATACAGGAAAGTAGATGATAGTGAGTCATGAAACTCACCCTTTAGGAGAACAGGTCTTATGATCATGAGCCCTTCCTGAGGAACCTGGGGCTCTTGTGTTAATTCTTGAAGGGAGGGAGGAAGAAAGGAAGACCTGCTTGGGGGGGTTTTCTTTGTTTGTTCTAATTGCTACACTAGACGCTAGAATTGAGAAAAGTAGGTTGTGGTGGTGAAATTAACTGAAGACTTCATTGACAGCTTGGGAGGACAATTTTGACAAAGTGAACCTGAGATCTAAATGCTGCCAGGATGGCTGTTTTATTGATACTCTAAGAAAAGGGGGGAGGATTCAGTTTTGGCCTGAAGAACCCTGAAGTTTTGTATTCTTGTCTGTGAAGACACAGGTTCAAACCTGTTAGAGGCAGTCACTGAGTTTCGTTATGACTGACTTATATGTATGGAATCAATTTTTTTTTTCCCCGTAAAAATCTAGATGAGTAATTCAGAAAGTTAAAAAATAGCAAAGGAGGAAGAAATGAGAAAAGCTAGCCAAGGTCTGCCCCAGATGCCAGGAAGGTCCACACAGACGGGAAAAATCTGTGAGGTCTCTGTTTGTTTCTCCCCATGCAAATTCTCAGCCGCGCTCCGCAGAGCTCGAGGGCTGTATCTGTTCAGCTGCCATTTAAGAAACAGGACTCTGTTCTCTGCGGCTTATTCCTTGGGGTTTCAGAATGTAAAATATGAAGTGTGTATAATCACAGTTCCCAGCATTTCTTGGCATTTCAGCTTTGGCAGAGAGAATGGGAAAAATTGAAACTTTTATGGCCGGGGAGGCTGAGTGTAATCTTTGTGCTGTGGCATTACCAAAGGAAGTATGTTAAAAAGCACTTTCCCTCTGCAGTCCGTCCGAGGGGCAGCCAGCTTTGTCTGGTTTGCCTCAGTTAGGGTATATTTTTATGTACTGTTTGCATTCAAATAAAGAGGGAGCATTGAGAACTTTCCATGCAGAGCATTTTCATGGTTTCTCATTACACACATAATCCAGCAAGGGGGTCCTGGGTCGCACTTGGTGTAGAAAGAGTTAACTCTAGAACTCTAGATAACTTTCCAGAGAAACTCAAGACACTGTACTTCCTAAGAATCCATTCTCAAGATAACAACTTCATGGAGAGTTAAGAAGAGAAGAGTTCAGAAAAGAACAAGCACCTTTGAGACTTCCCTGGTAATCTAGGGCCTTCCCTGGTAATCTAGGCTAGGCCTTTGTGCTGTTAATGCAGGGAGCCCGAGTTCGATCCCTGGCCAAAAAATTGTAATACATCTGACATGCCACAACAAAGAATTTGTGTGCTGCAACTAAAGATCTCTCACAGTGTGACTCAGCTTGGCCAAATAAATGAATTAATTAAAAAAAATTTTTTTAAAGAATAAGCACTTTCAAGAAAAGAATTTCAAGAAAGTGCTCCCACTTTGAGTGGGTAACTCACATGGTGGAGAGGTGAGTCAGCCTTGTGTCCCAGTTTGCTCCCATGACCCCCCTGAACAGCCCCCTCCCTTTTACTTTGAGTCTCATCATGTTCAGTACACTGCACATTCACCCTACAAAGAGATTTACAAACTGTACAACTTTTTTTTTTTTTTCCTGTGAGATGGCAGAAGTAAAGAAAAAGGGATATTTTTTAGGGGTGAGGAGGGTTCTCCTTCTGTAGGAAAGGAATGCTTTAGACTATTCTTCCCCCAGGTCATGAATCAGAAATTTAGTTACTTACCATTTTAAATTACCTTGTTATCATTGATCACTATCTTGATTTGAAAGACACATGGAAGAAAATTGCCTTTGCCCTGAGTCCCGTGTTTTGTCTCCTTTGCATAATACTTTAATATATTTACATGAGATATAAAATTGGTCAGTAGACATAACTTTATGAGTCTACCTTCATCTATTTGTGCATCTATTTATCCATCATTCATTTATTCATGCCACAAATCTTCACTGAGACCTACTTTGTGTCTGAGGATATCATAGTTATCCATAGAACAACATAGGCCCGGACCCTGCCTACAGGAAGCATATATTATAATGTAAACATATAAAAAAGTGAAAGTAATTACTAGTTGTGAAAATTACATGGAAGGAAATAAGTTTTTCATGGTTTACTCAGTAGAGCAAAAGAAAGGGAAGACAGATGAATACCTCTCTCCCCACCTCTTTTGTTGTTGAATGTCTGTTTTACCTGAGATCTGTAACTCAAATAGCTTCATATTATGGCCCAAAGGGAACACAACAGTCACAGAGTTCGAACCAAATAGAACTCATGTGTCTGTACAACTAAAGTTCAGTTTAGAAATGAAAAACAAGGAGCCAAGGCCAGACCAGCAGGAAATGACCACACTCCACTGGGCCCTGGATGCTCATTTGCTTCCTCCCAAACTATTAGATGTCCTTTAGCTCCACATCAGTGCCCAAAAGCCTGGTTCAAAGTCTTCCATTGCACTTGGTCCCTGTGTGGGTCTCTCAGAGGCAATAAGGGGCATGTTAGGATGTTACAGCCACAGGGAGCTTTTCTGCCTTGGTTTGGAAAACGTTGAGTTATCCCTTCACAGCTGGGATGGCAGACAAACTCTGCTCCAGGAAATCTGCTGGAAAACCCGAGTGCTAGCAGAAATATCAGGATGATCATCTTTCATCATGGACTTTCTGCATGCTTCTGTGGAGTGCCCATGAGTCAACAGGAGGCATGTCACCACCCTGCAGCCTCAGACCTCGAATCAGAGTGACTCTGGCAGTCTCCCAGTCCCACGGCTGCAGACGGAGGGCTACGTGGCATCACCATCCATGCCAGCCCTGAAATGCAGGCTCCTTTGAGCGGACCATCCTGCCCCTCCCAAGCCAAGTCTGCACTCCCTGAGTTCTTGGGTAGGCTAACTCTGAAAAATTAATCTTTCCTCCTTCTTTTGCCAGTGCCCACCCACTGCCACTCCCCCAGAAAGTTTCTCTTCAGTGCCAAGAGTGAGTCTCCTAGGAAACCGGACACTATCCTTAACCTAGATTTCCGCAAAGGATAAGAGAGGCTGTCAGTCCTCCACCCTGTGGTTCCTGGGGCTCTTTCTCAGACTAAGAAACAAAGAGGGGAAAAAAAAGAAACTCTAAGAAGGAACCTGACTGCCTCTTATTCCTTTTGGAACACAGTGACTCCTGAAGAGACATTTAATGCAATACTTTGGTCCTAACAGAATAGCAAAGTTCCTGCAGCCAGTGGCCTTCCATGAAGCCTCTTTTAAGGCGTTTGTGTCTTCAAGTGGAGTCACCTAGACTCTGTTTTCTTTGATGGTGAATCCATTTGCATACCTGTTAGCATCTCCTTCCCTTTGGTTCCCCAGCCTTTAATATGGCAGCTGACAAGGGAAATGCATACTAACAACTACTATATATCCTCCATTCCAAGAAACCAAAGATCACAAGATGCTGATGGCATCTGGTATGAAAATAAGAATACTGGCAACTGGCAAGTTGTTTTGTCATTAATTTAAAGGAAATTCCTGTTTCAAAAGCATGCCATGGGATGGAGTGTGCATAGATCTTAGCATCAAGCAATGGAGTTCTGTTCTTCTCTAGGTAGATATAGAGGTTTTTGGCTTTTTTTTTCCCACTCTAGGCACAGTAAGGGTAACTTTTGTTCAGTTGCTCAATTGTGTCCAACTCTTTCCAACTCCATGGATACATCACAGCAAGCTTCCTTGTCCTTCACTATCTCCCAGAGCTTGCTCAAACTTATGTCTCTTGGGTCAGTGATGCCATCCAACTAACTCATCCTCTGTCACCCTCTTCTTTGCAGTAGGTGGCCAGAGTATTAGAGCTTCAGCATCAATCCTTCCAGTGAATATTCAGGGTTAATTTCCTTTTGGATGGGCTGGTTTGATCTCCTTGCTGTCCAAGGGACTCTCAAGAGTCTTCTTAGCACTGCAATTCAAAAGCATCAGTTCTTTGGTGCTCAGCCTTCTTTATGAAACACTCTCACATCCACACATGGCTACTGGAAAAACTGTAGCTTTGACTATACAGACCTTTGTTGTCAGAATGATGTCTGATTTTTAAGATGTTGTCTAGGGTGACTTGGTTAATGATACTATTAGGGTCATGACAATGAAAGGGAGACAGAAACCTAGATGGCCAGAAAAGTGTATAATCAGTTGACTTTGAAGGCTCTTCCCCTTTGTCTGTGTTAGTCAGGCTTCTGCTGGAGGACAGTATATAAAGAGCAGGGTTATGTGCGGACACCATTCTCCACTGTGTCAGAAAAGCAAAGTCAGGCTACCCCTCCCCAGTTTCTGTCTTGGTAGCTTTGTGTTCCTGGTCATTTCTTTCTTCCAAACTGGGAAACCCAGTCTCAGATAAGAGAAGGTTTGCCCATCCTAGTATTGTTAATACATAGGATAAAGGTGCAAAATGCTGGTCAGGTGGTTGAGTGTGTCTTGCACATGAGGATCCTGTGCTAAAATGGTCTATCTTTGATGGTCTCTTCTGTCTGTAAAAATGTGTCTCAAAGAGCCGAGTTTGAGGACATTACTCCACTCAGAACTTATAGTTAACTTTTTTGCTATGTTCTCAAGACAGTGCTATGAATTAAATTCAGAAACATTCCATGTGGCACCATTTCATCCCCATCCAGGTTCTCACCTTCCAAATGCAAACATTATTCTGGGTCATGTTCAGATTCCACTAATGTGTTATTAGCAAGGATGGTAGCACTATGTCAGTCCAGGGTCTGGAGAGGTGTCTTGAGGCAGAAGGGGACTCCAGAACGAAGCTCCAAATCCTGCCAGCTCTCTTCCAAGGAGCCGAGCCTCAGCCCTTGCCAAGAGCTTTTGGTTTCCAGGAATCACATCTGATGCAGGTTGTGAGTTATGGCATTAATGTGTGTTTGTCCTAAGTGGACCTTTTGGTTTGGAAAGTGCCCTTCACCCTGCCTGACTCACTGTGGTGCACTCATTTGCCCTTGTTTGGCTGGAGTTTAAAACATGCAGGCTCAACGTGGACTATCATTAAGTCTTTCCACAGGCTTTGTTTGACCATAAAGAAACTGTCTCCACCATTCAATTACTCATTCAGTATGTCCTGCCATCTGCTTTGTATTGGATTTGTACCTGAAGACCAAAAGATAAATAGAACAGGGTGCTTTAGTCTTTTGGAGCTCCAAAAAGTATGTGAATTGACAGTTTAAGACATGGTGCCATAAATTCTCAGAGTAAAATGTAAATTCTCAGAGAACCGCCCCCCCCCCCAAAGGAAACAATTAATTATGATGTAGAGGGTTAGCAAAGGTTTTGCAGAAGAGATGGCATTTGAGCTGTAGGTTTTCAGTTAATATGGACATATGTGCTAGGCAGCTGGTACAGTAGACCCAGAGGCCTAAAGACAGGAAGTGTCCTGCTCTGGAGAACTGTGAGGACTCAAAGGACTGAAGGACCAAAGCAGGGTGTGGGTGGCCGCTGAGGTAAGTTAGGGTGAGAGCATGGAAGGTTTTGGATATGGCCTCAAAAGTTTGGGTTTTATTTGCCAGTCAGTAGAAGTTATCATAATCTTTTAAGAAAGAGACTAGTGGGAAGTGTGATGTGTTATCAGAGGGCAGAGGAGCAAGTCTGGAAGCTGGGAGTTCAGTAGGAGTCCATGGAATAAGTCAGGCAAGACCTCGTCATAAAGCACACCAGTGACGGTGATGGAAAGAGAAGAATAGGAGGTGGAGAGGAGGAAAAACTGAGAAAACTGGTGACCTGGATATGGGACCAATGAGTAGGCATTCAGGTTGACTCTGAGATTTCCCACAGAGAACTCTAAAACTCTGAAGACAGCAGTGGGAAGCATCCAGTTTCATCCTTTTGTGTTTGCAGAGCTGAAACATTCCTAGTAGATATGCCCCCAGATCAGTTAAAGGCCAACTTCTCATACATCCTTGGATCTCTGGAGAGAGGTGTCAGGGTTTCAACTTGGGAGCCATCTGTCCAGAGTGACATTTGAATCCATGGGCTTCCACTGCTCGCACAACTGGCCAGACTGTGCACTGAGCAACTCCAGGGAGTGGCTGCTCTGTCAGAGTCTCTGACGACCTGTGTGATGACTGTGAATTTCCCAGGAGGTGGTGGTAACATGTCTTGAGAAAGGGGTGCCTTTCTCTAATTTGCACAAAGGCGCCATATGGTCTAGCAGCTGTGCTGGAAATAGACCTAGGCAAGGGCAACCTCAGGGACCCACCCACCCTTCAAGGGAGGATGGAGGAGGAGCCCAGAAAGGAGACACATAGGAGTGGTTAGAGAGTTAAGGAGAACTGAGTTTAGTTGTCCTGGAATTTACCTGACAAAGGAGTTCCAAGGCGGTGAGCTCGAATCTTACTTTGGCTTAAGGACTCAGGTGGACCTCTGCAAATCATATCTCTTAGTTTTTTCACTTCTCACATATCCCACAGGACCCTGGGCAAGGGGCTAGTGAATAGTCTTCATCTGGTTAGCATGTAGCAGTATCAGTTCCATGGCTCAGCTCTCCAAAGGTCAGCACTGGGCAGGTGAGCATCATCCTTAGTGAAGAGAAGTCTCTGAAGTGGCCACTCCAGAGCCAGCCCTGGTGGTTCCTAGCGGTCAGGCCATGTTCACTGTCCCTAGGAAAGGGCACTCCCTCAGGTTACTCACCCCTGTCACATTTGGCTCCCGCCAGCCAGAAGTCAAAAGTTGCCTGGGCCACTCCCAGCCCAGAACAGGCAGAACCTCTCAGGTGGCCCTGAGTCCTGACCTCTAAGGGCCTAGAAGGGCAGAGGAAGCTTCTCACCTCCTGAGCAACTCAAGGAGGAGAAGGCATTCCCAGAGCGATGGCTTGGAAGCTGTCTCGACTCATCTGTCACCACAGTTGAGTGCAGAGCTCACAACCTCCACCATGTATGCCCACAAGATGGTACAGACACTTTTTGCAGATGATAAGGCATGTACCCTGCCTTGGCAATGAGTCTTTGCCCATGCAGACCCGTCCTTGCTGTTTCCCAGCACTTGTGACCTCGTTTGCATTGATGGAAAGTTACAGGAGGAGCAATAGTACTGCCTTCCTGTTCAGGAAGCTGCCTTGTAACGCAGACCAAAAATTCCAGTTCGCATCTGTGAACTCAGGGGACCCAGGCCTGATCGGCAGATAAAGCATTGTTGGGAATGGCCATAAAACTCAGAGTGAAACTGCAGTTCATTAGAGTGGGTGAAACTCTGTGTCTTATCCATGACCTATATCAGTCAGTCAGAATGTTCTGTTTTCAAAATAATCACTTTTCTTAGATTTTGTGTGTGTGTGTGTGCAAGAAAAGTTTTATTAAACAAAAAAGGGATAGAGAAAGCTTCCAGCAAAGGCACTGGAGGGGGGATAGAAGAGTAACCCCCTTTCTTAGATCTTAAATGTTGGTGACTTTCCTTTCATCAACTGATTATTTTCAGTTTGAGGACGATTTCTTTCACCAGTTGGGGGCTGGTGGGTGGAAATCCCTTGTTATGACTCTGAGTCTTGTTTATTTGGTTCCTGATCATTCGTGAACCTGGGAGCCCTAACTTCAGAAACCCTCATGAAGCCTTGGGTTGATTTCATACTCCACATACTGAAAGTGGGCCGGTGATTGAAATACCATTTTAAAAGAAATATCTCTGAAGCAAAGAGGAAAAGAGAGAATTTTTCCGTAGCTTTGAAGGGAATATCTAAGTGTAGAACCCAAAAGGCTGAGGGAGGTTCAGGAAATATGTTCTCAAACTGCCTTCTCTGGAAAATGCAGGGGACCACTGGTTCCCAGTGACAATTTGGGGTTTATCAGCTTTCAAAAAGAAAGTAGTACCACACGGTGGGAATTCTGTTCTTTAGTTTACGCGTAAAGGATTTTCTGAGATTTTTAAGTCAATTCTTCTGTAGTATTCCATCCCTTCTGCTTTTGGAGTTTTCCATGAGATGCCTTAAAAAAAAATCAAATGAGCTTTTCAACCTGATGAAGGACTTTAGGAATCTCATTATTTCTTTTCTTCCTGGAGTGACCTTTTAATATAAAATTAAAATGTACAGGGGTGATCTGTCTTGTCTGGTTATAATAGCACACTGGTGTAAGGACGTTTAATCACTAGGCACTCACATTAGTCATGGGTTGCTGTACCTGCAAGCCCAGCTTTCTTATATTAGCTCTGGACTAGATTGAGAGCCAGAGGATTGAGAACCACTGGCTGGATAGCCCAAAGAAGACACCACCAGTTGCAAATTGCAGTTCCTGTCGTGTCCTCCTCATTTCCTCAGCACCCCTAACACACAGAACACCAGCGAGGCATTGGAGGGTGACACACTGGCCAGAAGAATCCTATACTCAAGGGTTTAGGGTTAAAAACTGAGGGCTTGTTCAGTTCAACCAGCACATAATTGTCCATTCAGCCCTGTGCCAGGCACTTTGCTCTGAGGTTAAAGAGCTGAAATAAGCATGGGAAAGACCTACAGGGAAACCAGCGATTATAGGCAGGGCAAGCAATGCTATAATTAGATGTATGCACCAAATTCTCATGGAGCATGGAGAAGAGGCGCCATGCCTGTCCAAGGAGGCAGTGCAGGAGGTTTCTGAGACACAGAACCGTCAGTGAGACGGTCATCAGACAAGCCCCATAGAGAAGAAGGAAGAAGGATGCTGGCCAGAGCTCCTTGAACTATATGTGGTGGTAAACTAGTGGAATTTCTTCCTTTCCAACCCATTTAGGACCAAAGCGTGTATAAGATATAATAAAAGTAAACTACTAGAAAAGTGAACTTTTAAAAAGGCAGACACAGAAGCCCAAATTTTTGTTAGAGTCAACAGGCATAAAATTACTGTTGAACAGTTGTAAACGTGTCTGTTAATACATGCTAACTCTCAAGGTTTCTGATTACTTCCTTGCTATTTCATGCCTTCATTTTCTACTTCACTGTGGGCCAGTAGCAGCTTGCAGGTGAACAGCTGTGCGCAGACCACACATTGAGCAGCACTGCTCTAGGCACAGAGAGCCTGACTCGCTGTGCTGCCTCTGAGGAGAGGGTAGACTGCATGTCTATCAGAAAGTTCTGGTGTACCCATATGCCAGCCTGCACGCCAACCACCCTTCCTCTCCCTGGCACGGCCCTGCGGCTCTCAGCCAGCCGGCCTGATCCCTGTGCTCTCGGCTCACGGCTCCCATCATAATGTCAGAAGCCACTCCCAGGTTAACTGTGTCCTCTAGTAGCCAGTTACATTCATACACATCCTGTTTAGGCAGTCAGCAGAACTCTTAATATCCTCCTTTCCCAGGAACAAAGGTAGCTCTCACTGCCAGCCAGACGTGAACAGGCAGTCACCAAGCAGGGCCAGTTTTCCTTTCTGGTAGCCCTTGGTTGGGTTCTAAATGGGTCGGGAAGGACTCCACTTTGGAGCAGAGTAGACTTGAAAGTGTGTTCAGAGCCCCAAAGCTTCCTGGGGTACTGCCCTCCTCCTAGATCACCCCCCAATACAGGACCCCAGCAGGCAAAGGCAGCTTCATATCCACTGGAGAAATCTCAGTAGGTGCCAAAGTGACACCACAAGTCAAACCAAGCAGCTTCCTGAGAGTCCCCTCCAGCCTCCCTAATCCAGCTTCACTGGGGTCTCAGAACCAAACCAACGGCAGAGGCGGCAAGCTCCCTGGAATATCAGTCATTAATCAGGGGCCCAGTAGATACAAACCATGGTGTTAGGCACCAAGGGGAACTCAAAACTACAAAGCAGAAAAATGAAAACCAGGAGTCACCTCCTCGGAGGTCACATTTGGTTGAGAAAACAAGAATCATAAAATAGCAGCAGCCCAAGGCAAGATTTTGGAGCTTGTATTCTCTGACCGCCCCTTCTCTTGAGTACCCGTGACCTTTGTTGCTTCTTGTGGCTAAACAAAGGTGAATACCAGTGTAGGGACTCTGATAGAAATGCTTCAGTGTGAGCATGGTACCTGGAGTTGACTGCTCATTTGTGAAAACACACAATAAAAATAGATTTGGATACAATGAAAAGAGACCTCCATTTATCATCCTGTGGGCCAGTAGCAGCTTGCAGGTGAACAGCTGTGCGCAGACCACACATTGAGCAGCACTGCTCTAGGCACAGAGAGCCTGACTCGCTGTGCTGCCTCTGAGGAGAGGGTAGACTGCATGTCTATCAGAAAGTTCTGGTGTACCCATATGCCAGCCTGCACGCCAACCACCCTTCCTCTCCCTGGCACGGCCCTGCGGCTCTCAGCCAGCCGGCCTGATCCCTGTGCTCTCGGCTCACGGCTCCCATCATAATGTCAGAAGCCACTCCCAGGTTAACTGTGTCCTCTAGTAGCCAGTTACATTCATACACATCCTGTTTAGGCAGTCAGCAGAACTCTTAATATCCTCCTTTCCCAGGAACAAAGGTAGCTCTCACTGCCAGCCAGACGTGAACAGGCAGTCACCAAGCAGGGCCAGTTTTCCTTTCTGGTAGCCCTTGGTTGGGTTCTAAATGGGTCGGGAAGGACTCCACTTTGGAGCAGAGTAGACTTGAAAGTGTGTTCAGAGCCCCAAAGCTTCCTGGGGTACTGCCCTCCTCCTAGATCACCCCCTAATACAGGACCCCAGCAGGCAAAGGCAGCTTCATATCCACTGGAGAAATCTCAGTAGGTGCCAAAGTGACACCACAAGTCAAACCAAGCAGCTTCCTGAGAGTCCCCTCCAGCCTCCCTAATCCAGCTTCACTGGGGTCTCAGAACCAAACCAACGGCAGAGGCGGCAAGCTCCCTGGAATATCAGTCATTAATCAGGGGCCCAGTAGATACAAACCATGGTGTTAGGCACCAAGGGGAACTCAAAACTACAAAGCAGAAAAATGAAAACCAGGAGTCACCTCCTCGGAGGTCACATTTGGTTGAGAAAACAAGAATCATAAAATAGCAGCAGCCCAAGGCAAGATTTTGGAGCTTGTATTCTCTGACCGCCCCTTCTCTTGAGTACCCGTGACCTTTGTTGCTTCTTGTGGCTAAACAAAGGTGAATACCAGTGTAGGGACTCTGATAGAAATGCTTCAGTGTGAGCATGGTACCTGGAGTTGACTGCTCATTTGTGAAAACACACAATAAAAATAGATTTGGATACAATGAAAAGATACCTCCATTTATCATCCTGTTGTTTCAACGGTGAACAGTTAGAAGCAACATCTCCCAAAAGTGTCTTGCAGGGTCTGGCTTTTATTACCTCATTGAATGTATGAGATCCAGCTCCATAATTGGGTTTATGTCTTAAATAATTAGGCAGGGAGAGGGTAGAAGATGAGGATGGGGTGTATGGTGGAGTTGTATTTGTATTGTAAGATGTGGATTCCATGTTAGTTCTCCAGAATGGAAGTAAATGTCCCCAGCCACAGTGATGGCGGGGCTTCCCTGGTGGCTCAGATGGTAAAGAATCTGCCTGCAATGCAGGGGACCTGAGTTTGATCCCTGGGTCTGGAAGATCCCCTGGGGAAGGGAATGGCTACCCATTCCAGTATTCTTACCCAGACAGTCCAATGGACAGAGGAGCCTGGTGGGCTACAGTCCATGGGGTCACAAAGAGTTGTACATGACTGAGTGACTGACACTTTCACAGTGATGGTATTGATGGCAACGATTGGATTTAGTGACTTCCTTCTCCTCTTCCAGTTTATACTGCTTAAAGAGCTCCTCAGGTGGAGCAGTGGTAAAGAATCTGCCTACTCGTACAGTAGACACAGGAGATTCCAGTTCATTCCTTGGATGGGGAAGATCCCCTGTCAGAGTAAATGTCCTCTCTAGTTTTCTTTTCTTTTCCTTTTTTTTTTTTTTTTTAATTTGGCCTTTTTTTATTGTCAATTGTTATTTATTTATTTATTTTAAAGTTTTTCTTTTTTTGGCCTCTTTTATTCGTCCTTCATTTATTTATTTTCATCCATCTTAATTCTTTGCCCTATGTGGGCCTCCCATCATGATGGCCTCTCTCGTCACACAACACCAGCTCTGGGCTCATGTGCTCCAGAGCACTGGCTCCTAATTGAACACACTGGTACTGACACTGTATGGCATATGGGATATCCTGTGCCAGGGATTGAACCCGTGCCCCTTGCAGTGCAAGGAGGACGCTTTACCCACTGGACCACCCGGGAAGGCCATGTTTTTATTTATTTATTCTTTAAGCCATCTTTATTCTTTGGCCTGTGTAGGCCTCCCATTGCAGTGGCCTTTCTCGTTGCAGAGCACCAGCTCTGGGCGCATGTGCTCCAGAGCGCTGGCTCGTAATTGGACACACTGGTCCAGCCTCTCTGTGGCACGTGGGATCCTCCCCAGCCAGGAATCAAACCAGTGCCCTTTGCACTGCAAGGTGGACCCTTTACCCGTTATGCCACCAGGGAAGCCCCCACTCCAGTATTCTTGCATGGAAGGATCCCATGGACAGAGGAGCCGGGCAGGCTAAAGTTCACAGGATTGCAAAAGGTAGGACACAACTGAGCATGAGCACACATGCAGGTACATACGGCTTCTAAGAACGAGTCACCTGTGGTGAGCTGCCTGGCAGTTCAACTTAAACCAACCTTTTCTGGCTGTGCTGGGTGGGGCTGCCAATGCTGAACAGACATCTTTGCTCCTATACCTTAGTGCTTCAGAATGTGGTCTTGGCAGAGATGTGCAAAGGAGACGAAGGTGTTGGATGATGAGGTTGTACCCATTCTTGAGATATTTTGCTCGTTATTGGTGCTGAGTGGGGACACCGCACAGCACCTTGCTTTGACTTCTTGATCTGTTTGTTCCCTACAAAGCTGTTTAGAAGCCAGATGTGCCACTCAATAATATAAAAGACCTCTTTCCCTCAAACTCAAAAGCTTACAGTAGTTACTTAGAATTTGTTAATTCTGTGTATATTCTATTGTGTTTAATTCCCAAAAAGTCTTAAGTAATGGGATCTGTTATCCGGTTTTTTGGTTGATGAGGAAATAATAGTCAATGCTTCCATAGCACTTCAATGCATTGTGGGCACTGTTTTAAGCAACTCATATTAAAAAAAAGCCAAAAACAAAAAAACATAATTTCCATGAGGCAGCAACAGCTGTTATCTGCATTTCCCAATAAAGAAATAAACATAGTGGTTAAGTAACTGGCCCAAGATCACACAGCTGGTAAAGATCAGGACCAAGACTCCAGCCCAAGATGCCTGGCTCCAGAGTCCCTCAACCTCACACTGCACTGTCTCTTGGGAACAGGCAAGCAAAAGTTGGTTGAATGACTTCCCCAAGGTTACATGAGGGAGGCGGGAGGCAGGTGGGGGCTCTATTGGTCATAAAGGCATAGTCGAGGACTTACCCTAGGCCTCTGTCTATCTGTCGTTCTTAGCCACAAGTCCATGTTTGCTCTGTCTCCAGAACTGGTCACTCTGGATTTGTCACCAGATCATCAGTATGGACTATGGTTCCCTAGGAAATGTCAAATATATTCCCACTATTGTTGCTGCATGAAACATTACATTTGCAATAGGTCTTTAATGGCCTCTGTAATCTGAGGTATGGGTTAGTTATGGAGTGAAATCCAGGGTTAGGGACTGTTAAAACTAAGGGTTGATCATCTTGTGAATGAAAGTGTTTTAACAAGAAACAGAGGTTCTAGGAAAGTGTGGACTGTTAAAACTAAGGTTGATCTTGTGAATTTAACAATGTTTTAAGAAACAGAGGTTCTAGGAAAGTGACTAAACTGAAATAGCCTGTATTTATTGGAGATCAAGATTAGTCCAGCATTCAGGCAGGAATAATGTTAAGTCTCCTTCCTCTCAAAAGGTATGTTCATGTGCTACTTTTGCTTGCACATTAGATGATACGCTAAAAATAAGATGCATAAGCTAAAAATGCTTATCCTCCTGATCTGTGAATTCTGTTGACTTCTATTTAAGCTCTTAGGAAGTTATGATGATTGTCACTTTTACATTTAACAGTTTACCTTTCTTAAGAAAATTTGTGGTTGTTGTATCTCACTCTTTGCAACTCATGAAATGCAGCATGCCAGACTTCCCTGTCCTTCACTCTTTCCTGGAGTTTGTTCAATTAAGAAGAACATTGCTACATCAAGTTGGCAAGTCTTTGGACAGTGTCTCCAGATATCAGTGCTCCCATATTTCAAAGTGAACAACAGAAATGGCTGTGTTGAAAACCTGGGCTCTTTGATTTAGAGACTAAGTACTGGAAACAGATAGGATAGGTGTTGAGGAAGTAGCAATGACTTCTCCCAAAGGGAATGTCTTTGGGGCAGTTTTAATGCTTTGCACATTTTGCTCTGACATGCACAGCATTGGTAGGAAACCAGTAAAGTTCCTTCTTGAAAAGAAACTCAGATGTTTGTTGCTGCCCTGCGTCCAGCCTATGAGCAGTAGTCTGGAAATGACCTGTGGAATATTCCAGGCCTACTCTTAGAGTTTGTAATCTGATTGAGGGAAGCAAGATGTTTTATTCAAAACAGAATTATAAAACAAAGCAATATGGACTTTAATCCAAAACTATTTGATTCTGAGTGCCTGGGAGTGGCTCTATACTACAGATGTTCTTGGGCTTTTCAGAGACTTCCGTTTAGGTGGCTCAGGCTTCTTCTCAGATGGGGAGAGCAGGTAACCAGATGAGACCTGTTGGTGTGGCTGAAAGTTCCGGTTCAAGTCATCCAAGGTCTCCCTCCTTCTCCCCTCCCCTCCCCACCCTTCTGAAATTGCTATTGTGTAAGATATTACTAATGCTGTCAAAGATTTGTGTTTAGCCTTTTATCAAAAGCAGCGTGTATATCCCTTCCTGGATTGGGGCTATAAACTCTCCTCCTTCCTGCCATAAACCATTCCTCATCACCCCTCCCAGTAGTACCCACATCCCCTTCACATATTCTGCAAAACTGCATGTTCCATTTGCAAAAAGCTGCAACGGCTTTTGCTGCTTGTTAGCCCCAGGTAGCAATCCTGGCAAAGGAGGGACATTACTGTTTCCTCTCAGTGGGCTCTCTTCAGAGAACCGCCTCAGTGACAGGATGTGTGTGTGTGAGTTGCTCAGCGGTGTCTGACTCTTTGTGACCCCTTGGACTGTAGTCCATCAGGCTCCTCTGTCCATGGAATTCTCCAGGCAAGAATACTAGAGTGGGTTGCCATTTCCTTCTCCAGGGAGCCTTCTCAACCCAAGACTCAAACCCAGGTCTCTTGCATTGCAGACAGATTCTTTACCATCTGAGGCATAGGTTCTAGTCTCATTAGTCAGAAGAGCCCTGGGTCTCCTTTGAGGGAACCAGCAGCCACAGCTAGACAGGTTAGGACTACCGTGGCCCCTTACACTGTCTCCATTGTCTTCAACAATAACAGCAGCAACCACAGCTGGCATTTCCCAGTGCCCTATGCCCCGTAATGGTAACAGAGTTGCACTCTATGAAGCTGCTTGTTGGCATTGATGCTATGTGTGTAATATAAACCTGATAGGATCCATTTACCAAGATCCCACCCCCTCCGCAGTTTTGTCACTAGACTTTTCCTGCTTAGGAGGTCCAATTCCTACTTATTGGAAATCTTTCCATCCTCATCTTCATGCACAGGCCTTGCAAGCAGCCAGCTGATGAAGAGCTCCTCCCTGCCTACCCTGACTCCAGCTTGCAGGCTCACAGAATCCCCAAGACTCACTGATATTTTTGTGATCTTGTTGTAGGAGAACTCTTATTTCCTTGTTGGATTTCTGTGGTTGGGAAGTCAAGCTGCCCTGGTAGGTGGTGTTCTGTGGGTCAGTTGCACTTGACTCTCTGCAATGGCAGGGTGGGGCAGGGCCGGGGCAGGGGTGGTGGCCTCTGAGCTGTCTAGTTAAAGCAGGATTCAGCTTGTTGAGCACTCTGTTTACGCTGGACCATCAAGTCCAGGTATGATGTTGGGCCCAGCATCTTCTCTGTGTAGTCTGGAGCTAGGCTTAACAGTCAGAGGGCCCCTGGCCACCAAGGGGCTGTCATCTCAGTGGTGAGTTTGCCTGAAGCCCTCCACCCTGCCCCCTGCTATTCCACGGGATGCTGACAGGCATCACATAGGAAGTATTTTGACAAGAAGGATTGGTGAGAGTTTTTTCTTGGCAGCTATAAAATAAAAGTACTGTGAGGACTTCCTAAATGAATTTTTGTTGCTTTAGTCAGGGAATTTCAACCCTCCTGAAAGCAGAGGGAAGTGGAATGAAGAAACATATATATATGTGAAAAACTCAACTGCCAATTTGATGGCTTATTCATTTGATGATCCCCAGGAAGTTTGTGATTTGCATAAGATGGACATTAGCCAGACTCATTGCCTCCTGCATTCCTCCAAAGAGTCCAAGAGTGTTTTCTTTGCACTCTTTTTCCCTACCATTAGGCAAGGCGAGAAGAAAATATCTCAGCCTCTTTGCTCAAGTTAAGCTGGTCCTTTGTATGCACACAGGTGAAGGTGGAAGCAGACTGCCCATGTATCAAGTGCACCAAACACCAGACCTGGATGAAGCCCAGCACCTGACCTGTGGGGCTTCACTTGTGAATCCCTGGTCCTGTTTTAAAGGGGGTATTATAGCCAGACTCGTCACGGAGTCATTTTTATGATCATTTCCCATCTTGAGTAGCTGTTGGGAAGAAATATGAAAGGGTAGGGGGAAAAGAACCACAGAAGAGCTTCTAACACTTTCTGGTTTGGAAATTGTTTAATTGTCTTTCATTCACTAGAAAGAAGTTATTGCAGATTCACTCTCATAATGATAAACGTTCATGCTTCCTATAATAGTTCTGAAACCAGTGGTGCAATAGATCAGCCTCACAAACACCAGCTAGAATGTCACTTTATGAGGACAAATGGCATGCAGACCTCATTTAATAATTCAGAATGTTGCTTCTTTTAGCAAGGACATTGTTTTCCTTTTTAAGCTGGTTAAGACTACAGGGACATACCATGGAGTGATTGAAAATATCATTGCCATTCATGACAGTTACGGAGACGGTAGACACTTTAAGTTTCAGTGGTAAAAAAAAAATGCCAACAGGTCAGAATTCTGAGTCCACAAATA
This sequence comes from Tragulus kanchil, assembly GCA_022376925.1. Taxonomy (NCBI): domain Eukaryota; kingdom Metazoa; phylum Chordata; class Mammalia; order Artiodactyla; family Tragulidae; genus Tragulus; species Tragulus kanchil. The sequence goes on from JAIOJX010000032.1 coordinate 254,653,854, forward strand.
TTCACGTTCCCTAAGGAAATAAGGTGATTTTTGTTTTTAACATGCTCTTTGGACCTGGGTTCCAGAATAAATCCTTTCTGTTCCTACAAGTAGATCACTTTCCATACACACCTTTTTGGGGGATTACAGCTTTTAAGAGTAAAGAGAACAATAAATAATTAAATGACTAAAGAGATTGAAGAAAAGAATTAAAGCCAAAATATGCAAATACATATTTTGTGACTTTTCCGTGGTTATCAAAGTAATGCATGATCCCTACAAAAAATTTAGAAAATACAAAAAAAAAGCATTCATAAATATATCACCTAGACATAGACGTGTAATCTTTTTTCTTTGAACTTTTCCATCTTCTTTTCCAGACTCATTGCCTCCTGCATTCCTCCAAAGAGTCCAAGAGTGTTTTCTTTGCACTCTTTTTCCCTACCATTAGGCAAGGCGAGAAGAAAATATCTCAGCCTCTTTGCTCAAGTTAAGCTGGTCCTTTGTATGCACACAGGTGAAGGTGGAAGCAGACTGCCCATGTATCAAGTGCACCAAACACCAGACCTGGATGAAGCCCAGCACCTGACCTGTGGGGCTTCACTTGTGAATCCCTGGTCCTGTTTTAAAGGGGGTATTATAGCCAGACTCGTCACGGAGTCATTTTTATGATCATTTCCCATCTTGAGTAGCTGTTGGGAAGAAATATGAAAGGGTAGGGGGAAAAGAACCACAGAAGAGCTTCTAACACTTTCTGGTTTGGAAATTGTTTAATTGTCTTTCATTCACTAGAAAGAAGTTATTGCAGATTCACTCTCATAATGATAAACGTTCATGCTTCCTATAATAGTTCTGAAACCAGTGGTGCAATAGATCAGCCTCACAAACACCAGCTAGAATGTCACTTTATGAGGACAAATGGCATGCAGACCTCATTTAATAATTCAGAATGTTGCTTCTTTTAGCAAGGACATTGTTTTCCTTTTTAAGCTGGTTAAGACTACAGGGACATACCATGGAGTGATTGAAAATATCATTGCCATTCATGACAGTTACGGAGACGGTAGACACTTTAAGTTTCAGTGGTAAAAAAAAAATGCCAACAGGTCAGAATTCTGAGTCCACAAATATTCACGTTCCCTAAGGAAATAAGGTGATTTTTGTTTTTAACATGCTCTTTGGACCTGGGTTCCAGAATAAATCCTTTCTGTTCCTACAAGTAGATCACTTTCCATACACACCTTTTTGGGGGATTACAGCTTTTAAGAGTAAAGAGAACAATAAATAATTAAATGACTAAAGAGATTGAAGAAAAGAATTAAAGCCAAAATATGCAAATACATATTTTGTGACTTTTCCGTGGTTATCAAAGTAATGCATGATCCCTACAAAAAATTTAGAAAATACAAAAAAAAAGCATTCATAAATATATCACCTAGACATAGACGTGTAATCTTTTTTCTTTGAACTTTTTCCATCTCTTTCTTTTCCCTCCTGTATTTCTTCCTTCCTTCTCCAACAATTGTAACATAATTAAGAGAATACTAACAGTACAATTTTGTGTTCTGTTTTTTCATTTATAATTGTGTCAACTGGTAAATAAGCCATGAAACCAATCAGCTATAAAATGATTGGTAGATTTGATTATGTAAAAATATGAAAGTCACCATAAACAAAACCAAAACAAGCTGAACAATAATATTTGCAACCAATATAACAAATTACTACTGTCCATAATGTGTAATGAACCTCTAAAATATAATACAAAAAGTAACTCAAATTTTAGAACAGGTAAAACTTGTGACTAGGCAACAGACAAAAGAAATATAAGTGGCCCATTAACCATATAGATTTTTTTTTTAAGTTTAATTTCAATCAAGAAACAAAGTTAAAACAATGAGATCATTTTCCCCTAGCTAAAATGTCAAGGGTAGAAGGCTGATTACATCTCACCTGAACAAGGAAGCTAAGTGGGTGCTCTTGTACACTGTTGGTGGGAGGATAAATTGGGGCCAGCTTTCTGGAGGTCAGTTTACTCAACATCTATTTAAACATTTGCACACTTTAACACAGTGCATTTCCATTTCTAAAAATGTAACCCCCCTACCAGAATGCAAGTAATTTTCATTACTCCCTTGTTTAAAGATGCAAATAATTAGAAACAATTGTTCATGGAGAGGGACCTAATTAAATTATGGAACATCTTTACAATGGAATTCTATGTAACTATTACAAAGAATGAGGCAGATCTACAGGATATAGAAATATGTCCAAAAGTTCATTAAGTGAGAAAAGTAAGTTGCTTCATAATGTTTGTTAGTGTAGCATTAATAAGAAAAAATTGGATGACTATAAACCCATTCTTGTTTTCTCCATAATTTTTTTAGGAATGTTGGAATTTAAGGTAATTAAAATAGTATTTGTATAATCACAAAAGAAATAATTTCCAAAAGAAATAAATTCTGTCATAAACATTTCCCTGCATTTTTTGTCCTTCATTATACATCATACAATTTTAATAGCTTTCATGAAATTCTGTCATGGATCTATCATAATTTATTTAGCACTTAATAAATAATAAATAATTTAGCTTGCTTCCAAAACTTGCTCTGTTGTGTATAATACAGGAACAAACGTCTTTGTAAAGTAAAAGACCTAGGTCTGTACTCCCCAAAAGATCACTTTATGTAGCAGAGGTTGAGAGTTTAACCTAGAAAATTCCATTAGACGGTTTTTTGAATGGGGCAAACGGGAAAGAGTTGAAACTTTGCTTCCCAGTACTCCCTTGTCTAGGCTTTTAAATTTACTCACTGGAAAAGACCTATAATGAACCTCTAAAATATAATACAAAAGTAACTCAAATTTTAGAACAGGTAAAACTTGTGACTAGGCAACAGACAAAAGAAATATAAGTGGCCCATTAACCATATAGATTTTTTTTTTAAGTTTAATTTCAATCAAGAAACAAAGTTAAAACAATGAGATCATTTTCCCCTAGCTAAAATGTCAAGGGTAGAAGGCTGATTACATCTCACCTGAACAAGGAAGCTAAGTGGGTGCTCTTGTACACTGTTGGTGGGAGGATAAATTGGGGCCAGCTTTCTGGAGGTCAGTTTACTCAACATCTATTTAAACATTTGCACACTTTAACACAGTGCATTTCCATTTCTAAAAATGTAACCCCCCTACCAGAATGCAAGTAATTTTCATTACTCCCTTGTTTAAAGATGCAAATAATTAGAAACAATTGTTCATGGAGAGGGACCTAATTAAATTATGGAACATCTTTACAATGGAATTCTATGTAACTATTACAAAGAATGAGGCAGATCTACAGGATATAGAAATATGTCCAAAAGTTCATTAAGTGAGAAAAGTAAGTTGCTTCATAATGTTTGTTAGTGTAGCATTAATAAGAAAAAATTGGATGACTATAAACCCATTCTTGTTTTCTCCATAATTTTTTTAGGAATGTTGGAATTTAAGGTAATTAAAATAGTATTTGTATAATCACAAAAGAAATAATTTCCAAAAGAAATAAATTCTGTCATAAACATTTCCCTGCATTTTTTGTCCTTCATTATACATCATACAATTTTAATAGCTTTCATGAAATTCTGTCATGGATCTATCATAATTTATTTAGCACTTAATAAATAATAAATAATTTAGCTTGCTTCCAAAACTTGCTCTGTTGTGTATAATACAGGAACAAACGTCTTTGTAAAGTAAAAGACCTAGGTCTGTACTCCCCAAAAGATCACTTTATGTAGCAGAGGTTGAGAGTTTAACCTAGAAAAATTCCATTAGACGGTTTTGAATGTAAAAGGGTAACATTTTCTAGGCCTTTTAAATCTTAACAGGAGTACCTGGGGTCCACTAGACGGGAAAGAGTTGAAACTTTGCTTCCCAGTACTCCCTTGTGCTACTCACTCAGGCTATAATTTATAATTTATCTCACTGGAAAAGACCCTGATGCTGTGAAAGATTGAGGGCATGAGGGGAAAGGGGCAACAGAGGATAGAATGGTTGGATGGCATCATTGACTCAATGGACATGAGTTTGAGCAAACTCTGGGAGATAGTGAAGGACAGGGTAGCCTGGTGTACTGCAGTCAAAGGGTCGCATAGAGTCAGACATGACTAAGCAACTGAACCACAAAGTGTTTGTGTCTGAGTGTGAAAATGATCAGGGATGTTATCCTCAGGATACTCTTTCCAAAGCTTCATCCCATGTCCTCTGCTTTTCATTCCATTCTCTCTCCCCAGATGAACTCATCCACACCCAACTACTAACTCATTATTTTCTATCCCCAGCCTGGTCTTTCATCTAAGCTCTAGCTATATAGATTCAACCACCCATTAAACATGTCCACTCAGATGTCTAAAAAATACCTCAACATGTCCAAAATAAATTCTTTGAGCCAGAACGTGTTCATACCTTCTTTCTTACCTTTTGCATCCTTCCATTGCAAAGTCCTGTTACTTTCTTTCCCTGGTTCTCCATCCATCTAGTTCTTTTTACCTTATTGCTCCACCCTGGACCAGATCACCATCAGTTCTTTTCTGAATACTCCAAAAGCTTCCCAGCTTCATGTTCTGTCTTATCCTCTCTGACCTGTTATCCTTGTTATGACTGGAGGCTTACTGTAAAATAAGATTAATGCCACCCTTCTCCTGCATAAGACCTTTCTTTTGCCTCTTGGACCGAAGACAAATCCTCACTGGACTGCTGTATCAAGCTTGTGCTATCTCCTGTCTCTTTCAATCTTCCTAGCCCCTTGCATATTGCCCAGCTCATGGATGGCATTCAGAGATTTGTAAGGTGGATCAGTGGCTGAATGTCTTCTGTTAGATAGTAAACAAACAGCATTACTATCAGTTCAGCTCAGTTTCTCAGTCATGTCTGACTCTTTGTGACCCCGTGGACTGAAGCACACAAGGCTTCCCTGTCCTTCACTATCTCCCAGAGCTTGCTCAAACTCACGTCCATTGACTCAGTGATGCCATCCAACCATCTCGTCCTCTCCTTCTCCCTTCTCCTTCTGCCTTCTATTTTCCCAGCATCAGGGTCTTTTCCAATGAGTTGTATCTTTGCATCAGGTGGCCAATGTAGGGACTTCCCTGTGGTCTAGTGGCTAAGACTCTGCTCCCAATGCTGGCAGACCAAGTTCGATCCCTGGTCAGGGAACTAGAGCCCATGTGCCTTAACCAAAGGTCCCATATGCTGCAACTAAGACCCAGCCCAGCCAAAAAAATAAATAGAAAGGTGGCCAATGTATTGTAGCTTCAGCTTCAGCATGAGTCCTTCCAATGAATATTCAGGGTTGATATACTTTAGCATTGACTTCCTTTAGGTGATTACTATAACTTGTAATAAAACCACATTTTAGGCTTTTGCTATTTCAGTGACTTTTTAAGGATTCTTTTACCAATTTTAATTGGCCTTGCTTCAAAAATCTGTCAAGTTTATATAGATCCAGATATTTAAAACACAAACTAGCCCTAAATGGTTTTTTTTCTCTTGAAACTAAGATCATAATCCAAATTCACTTTCTTGGCAAATGCCACCTCTTAACTCTTGCCCACATGTCAGCTTTTATTCCTTTAAAAAGGGTAGCAAGTTATCTTAGTATTTCTCAACTAGAGAGGGATTTACTATGCATTTCCCTACCTCATGTACCTTCAAGGACTGTGTGAAATCCAATCAACTCCATGCAAAGGTTAAGAATCAAACAAACAAAAAAATGCTTTTCCTGGGGCTTCCCTGATGGTCCAGTGGGTGAGGACACCGCCTTGCAGTGCAAGAGATGCTGGTTCGATCCCTGGCCTGGGAAGATCCCACGTGCCACAGAGCAGCTGGACTGATGTGTCCAACTACCGAGCCATAGCTCTGGAGCGCATGTGCCCAGAGCTGGTGCTCTGCAATGAGAAAGGCCACTGCGATGGGGAGGCCCACACAGGCCAAAGAACAAAAAGATAAATAAATGAAAGATCAATAGAAGTGGCCAAAAATAAAATATAAAAAAAAATTTAAAAAAATTGCTTTTCTAGAATGTAGATTATGCATTTAATAATGTGCCGCAAAAATGTCCTCTTGGCATTTTTCAGTCTCAGGATATTTGTTGATTTTCAGATGGTTCTCATTTCAATTGATGAAGTCCTCTTAACAACCTACTAGGAGAATTAGCCATTGACACAATAGCACTACATGGAAGAGAATGTGCCTACTGTAGTGGGTTTGGAGCCCAGGCCTTAGAGGGAGATAAGCAGAAATGAATTCAAATCCTGACTTTATCCCTGACTCAACTAGATGATGTTGCTGCAGAGCCTACTTCTAGGGTCATTTGAATGTAAAATAAGAATATAGATAAAGCACTTAGAATTTAGTGAATATTCAGTGTTTCTTAGCTACTAATGACACTAATCATTGTTGTTGTTGTTATGTTATTGTCTTCATCATCATCCACAGAAGATTTTTTTATGTTCTCTGGATGCTCACATACCCCCAGTTTAGCAAACATACAAAAAGCAATGTACTTACAATAGTATATTGACTATATATTTTAGGAGTGTTAATAGCAAAGTTGTACTTTAAAAAGTTATTGTCTTTTAGATTTAGGTATTAAAGTAGGGATAGATGATTTCGTGTGTTGGATTTGCCTTCCAGATCTGAAAAATGATGGGTCAGGAAGGGAGTAAAAGTACAGCTGAAACATGATTAGGGATTGATAGTTGCTATTTCTATGTGATACCTATTGGAGGTGTTATGTTATTCACTATACTTTTGTATAAATTTAAATGTTCCATGATGAAAATGTTTAAATATATATTAAAATAGCTATTGAATAACTTCTTAGATGCATTCTTGTTCTAGGAGTCAGCTCTCGACTAGCTACGCTTTAAGTCTTTTGCAAGAATAACTGAGTCCAGTGATCTAAGTAGTAAGACAGGTCATTCTGTTTCTTGACTCTCAGAATAGTTCATGGTAGAAACAAAACAAATACAATTTCTGAATTTCCTTTGTCTTCAACCTGTTCAGAATCCTCTCTGAAGCCACCCTGGGCATTTTAAGTAATCCTGATTACCCAGCAAAAACCGTGTACCTTTCAGACCATCAGGGAGAATAAAATAACTCTTTCTACCCTTCTGTGCTTGCATAACAAAGGTAGAGCTATTAAATACCAGTGCTCAATAAGCTAATGAATGATGAGCCCATAATTATGTATTTGGCACTTCAGGATCTGAGCCTTTGCTCTGTATGAACTTGTAAACTTCATTGTGAAGCCTTGTTAACTTTGGCTGCTGAGTTACATGTTGGCAAGGAAGGCTTAGGAAGTCCAAAGTCAAACACTGACCTCTGACTATTTCATATTCAATTTGGGAGTCAGAAGTTGACTTTTTCTTTCTTTCTTCTTCTTTTTTTTTTTTTTTTGGCTTTGTTTTTTTTTGTTTAAGTGAAGATAACTATTTATCCTTAGAGTGGAAGCTTCCAATAGCCACAGCTGGCTTTGTGACCTCTGAGTCTGAAAACCCGCTCAGTGTTCTCCTCTTCCATCAGTGTGTGAGCCAGGAGAAAGGATTATGTTTGAGTCCTCTCTGCTTTATAATTGCCTCTTCTAAAGCAGTGTCTCTTCCTCAGCTCTACTAATGCAAAGAATTTGAATTTATTATATTTCAGGGCTCTTCTTTGCCCACTGGAATAGCTCTCCAAGGGGAAAAGCACATGGATTTGTATAGGTTTAATTACTTTGTCACAAAGGTCCCAATGAAGTTTATGAAACTTCCTTCTTCCCCCCAAGATAAGACAGGTTCTGAATTGGCCAGTGCAACTCACTGGCATCTATCTGAAATGCCTCCTTTTTATCTCTTTGGTCAGCATCTTGCACCAGGTGTGCACTGAGGCTAGGGAGGAATAAAGTTCAGCCTGTGCCAAGGGGTGAGACAAGTGTATAGTCAGAGTCTTCCAGAATGCAGTGAAAGGTGTGCTGTTGTAGAAAACTGGGTGTCACTGGGCTACAGGAGCCAGGTTGACTATCTGGGGACATTGGGACAGACCTCACTGTGGACGTTTGAGCTATTTGGGCTGAGGGCAGAACTGATAACCTTAGACTATATTATACTGTTAACTGAACCCCCTTATTATTCCTAGCTGAGAGTTTTGTCCTACTAGATAGAACTTGGTATGGAACCAGCAATGGCATTTCCCTCAGGGCTGCATTGCCTGAATAAAATAACTCTCTCTACCCTTCTGTGCTTGCATAACAAAGGTAGAGCTATTAAATACCAGTGCTCAATAAGCTAATGAATGATGAGCCCATAATTATGTATTTGGCACTTCAGGATCTGAGCCTTTGCTCTGTATGAACTTGTAAACTTCATTGTGAAGCCTTGTTAACTTTGGCTGCTGAGTTACATGTTGGCAAGGAAGGCTTAGGAAGTCCAAAGTCAAACACTGACCTCTGACTATTTCATATTCAATTTGGGAGTCAGAAGTTGACTTTTTCTTTCTTTCTTCTTCTTTTTTTTTTTTTTTTGGCTTTGTTTTTTTTTGTTTAAGTGAAGATAACTATTTATCCTTAGAGTGGAAGCTTCCAATAGCCACAGCTGGCTTTGTGACCTCTGAGTCTGAAAACCCGCTCAGTGTTCTCCTCTTCCATCAGTGTGTGAGCCAGGAGAAAGGATTATGTTTGAGTCCTCTCTGCTTTATAATTGCCTCTTCTAAAGCAGTGTCTCTTCCTCAGCTCTACTAATGCAAAGAATTTGAATTTATTATATTTCAGGGCTCTTCTTTGCCCACTGGAATAGCTCTCCAAGGGGAAAAGCACATGGATTTGTATAGGTTTAATTACTTTGTCACAAAGGTCCCAATGAAGTTTATGAAACTTCCTTCTTCCCCCCAAGATAAGACAGGTTCTGAATTGGCCAGTGCAACTCACTGGCATCTATCTGAAATGCCTCCTTTTTATCTCTTTGGTCAGCATCTTGCACCAGGTGTGCACTGAGGCTAGGGAGGAATAAAGTTCAGCCTGTGCCAAGGGGTGAGACAAGTGTATAGTCAGAGTCTTCCAGAATGCAGTGAAAGGTGTGCTGTTGTAGAAAACTGGGTGTCACTGGGCTACAGGAGCCAGGTTGACTATCTGGGGACATTGGGACAGACCTCACTGTGGACGTTTGAGCTATTTGGGCTGAGGGCAGAACTGATAACCTTAGACTATATTATACTGTTAACTGAACCCCCTTATTATTCCTAGCTGAGAGTTTTGTCCTACTAGATAGAACTTGGTATGGAACCAGCAATGGCATTTCCCTCAGGGCTGATCCAATTCTGAGAATGCCTAAAAGGAGACAGCGAAGTCAGGACTGGGGCAGAGAAGCTGCCTCTGTGCCCTGGGGGCATGTTATGCCCAGGCCAAGGCAGATCCCCAGTGCCACTCGGTTCCTTGTCCTGAGCAGCGGGGCTGTGTCCCAGGACTTCTCTGTGCGGAGAACATTGTAGGGGCAACGTACAGCATACAAAACTGATGACAAAGTGCTTTTCTCTTCCTGAACAAGTTCTGCTACCTGTGACAGTTGCTGAGTAATAAGCAGACAAACCTCTCGGCTGGGACGTTAGTCACTGGCTCTCTTGAGCAATCTCAGGTCGGCTCCTTAGACCGTTGTGGGTTTCTGTTAGCACTCGTTTCTGCTATCTACGAAGATTTTTTCCAAGCCCTTACAGGCACAGCAGCTTCAGGAGAACTCAGAAACATAGGCACTGTGTTTGGCAGTGTCTGAGAGCTCTGGGTGCAGGGCCATACCGGCCTGGACCACTGGACTGGAACATGGTACTGAGAAAGCCAGCCCTGAGGCTCGGCTCCCCAACAGCCCCAGTCCCTCCTGGAACTGCAGGTGGCTGGCCGAGGTTAGAACTGATAATGTTTGGACTGATGAGTCCCCAGAGGGGCCAGACCACCAGGTGCTGATAGGACCCGAGTCTCACTGTTGAACGAACGACTGAGGGAGGCCGTGCTCTTGGCAGTGGCTGTGACCAGAATCCTGTCCCCCTTTTCCCCGCTACACCTACATCTGTGCTTGGGGTATCCTGCCTTCATGCAGGCTGTTAAACAAATCTTGTTCTTACTGTGTGTGTGTGTCAAGAGGGCAGCAGAGGAGGACACGGTTTTCACAGACCAGATCCTGCTGAAAGCTTGGGTGGGAAATGGGGTTCTGCCCAGGAAAACAGGCAGGGCCGAGTTTGGTTTAGAGGCAGAGGAGCCTTGCTTTGCTGAAGTGGCTGCACAAGCCTCACTTATCGGAGATTCCTGGAAAGCAGGACTTGGTTCTCATTCCTTGGCTTCGATGCCTTATTATTCCTAGCTGAGAGTTTTGTCCTACTAGATAGAACTTGGTATGGAACCAGCAATGGCATTTCCCTCAGGGCTGATCCAATTCTGAGAATGCCTAAAAGGAGACAGCGAAGTCAGGACTGGGGCAGAGAAGCTGCCTCTGTGCCCTGGGGCATGTTATGCCCAGGCCAAGGCAGATCCCCAGTGCCACTCGGTTCCTTGTCCTGAGCAGCGGGGCTGTGTCCCAGGACTTCTCTGTGCGGAGAACATTGTAGGGGCAACGTACAGCATACAAAACTGATGACAAAGTGCTTTTCTCTTCCTGAACAAGTTCTGCTACCTGTGACAGTTGCTGAGTAATAAGCAGACAAACCTCTCGGCTGGGACGTTAGTCACTGGCTCTCTTGAGCAATCTCAGGTCGGCTCCTTAGACCGTTGTGGGTTTCTGTTAGCACTCGTTTCTGCTATCTACGAAGATTTTTTCCAAGCCCTTACAGGCACAGCAGCTTCAGGAGAACTCAGAAACATAGGCACTGTGTTTGGCAGTGTCTGAGAGCTCTGGGTGCAGGGCCATACCGGCCTGGACCACTGGACTGGAACATGGTACTGAGAAAGCCAGCCCTGAGGCTCGGCTCCCCAACAGCCCCAGTCCCTCCTGGAACTGCAGGTGGCTGGCCGAGGTTAGAACTGATAATGTTTGGACTGATGAGTCCCCAGAGGGGCCAGACCACCAGGTGCTGATAGGACCCGAGTCTCACTGTTGAACGAACGACTGAGGGAGGCCGTGCTCTTGGCAGTGGCTGTGACCAGAATCCTGTCCCCTTTCCCTGCTACACCTACATCTGTGCTTGGGGTATCCTGCCTTCATGCAGGCTGTTAAACAAATCTTGTTCTTACTGTGTGTGTGTGTCAAGAGGGCAGCAGAGGAGGACACGGTTTTCACAGACCAGATCCTGCTGAAAGCTTGGGTGGGAAATGGGGTTCTGCCCAGGAAAACAGGCAGGGCCGAGTTTGGTTTAGAGGCAGAGGAGCCTTGCTTTGCTGAAGTGGCTGCACAAGCCTCACTTATCGGAGATTCCTGGAAAGCAGGACTTGGTTCTCATTCCTTGGTGGCTTCCAGGGACTGCTCTCTGTAGGTTCTGTGTGATCCTTCCGCATCAATTCCCAGGGCCCAGTGTGGAAACCAGTCTCAATCCTTCTGTCATCACCTGCCTCCCCCCGAGTCACAAAGTGATCCCAGGCTGGGCAGAAAGCAGCCTCTCCCCTTGGGCCAAGCAGCTCAACAGGCTTTACTGTCAGAGCGGAGATGAGAAGACATGGGAAAGCAGAGCCATGAATGCCTGAACACAGCCCCATGGGGATGCGGAGCCCCAGAGCAGCAATCAGTGCCCCACGCTGTGGAGACGCCCAGTGAGGGGCCGCCACTGCTCCCCACAGCACAGACCCAGCAGGCCGTGGCCACACCAGCTTCCCACCTGGGAATCAGCTCCAAACCCCCAGGTCAGGATAGTCACCTAGCATGGCTGCTGGCTAGGCAGCCTCCTCCTCACTGATAAGCCTGTATGGTTGCCTCTGAGCATGTCTTCAATACACTAAGCATTAAAAAAAAAAAAAACCTACAAAGCATAAAGGTGTCACCCCATAGGCAAGGCTGCTCCTCTGGTCCTCCCCAGAGGCTGCTTAGAGGCTGGCAGTAGTGTGTATGTGTGTTGGATTCCCTGGTTCCAGCCTCCCTCTGTAATGATGCCTGGATGTGCATGGAAGTGGGAGACAGCAGGTGCCAGAAATCTGTTGCCGGGAGGAGGGGATGTTTAGGGGTACTGCCTTTCATTTGTAGGCAGTTTTATCAGCATTTGATCCATGTTCCTACCTCCATCAAGACCTTGTACCAAACAGTTCTGCTGCTGGAAACTCACTTCCCTTAAGTGGATTCTGCTCCTCAGGGTTGAGGGAGGGATGGTGAGTGCCTTTGTCCTGCACTCACCATAAGATCTGAAGTTTCTGTCTAAGACAGAAAGCCAGGAGTTATCAGCTCTTTTGCTTCTCCTCAATTGCCTCTAAGTGGCCCTCAAGCCTTAATCCTGACTGTGTTTTCACTAAAGCACTGCTGACTGACCCCTCCTTTCCATTCTGTCTGTCACTGTCCTTGTTCAGGTCTGAGTATCTCTTCCCTGACTCTAGCTGACCTTTTCTCGTCAGCTGGAAATCTTAATTGAGAGCGTTCATAGGTCATTTGGCCTAATATCTAAATATCAGAATTCCTTAGTGTGGCCTTCAGGGCCCTTCATCTTATGGAGCTAACTCTGCTTTCTAGCATTTCTTGCACTTGATGGCCTCAGTGTTCCCATGTGAGCCCCCTTCCAGCTTCCTACACCTCACAGGGTTGCTGAGCCCAGTGTCTCCTCTGCACCTTCTCTGTGCCCTGGCCCTGTCCACCTGCCCACAGTGACCCTCTCATACCCCTTCCTTGTTTGGGAGACTCGGACTCATGCTGTAAGACGCAGCTTAATTTCTGCCTCTGCGGTGGAACTGTCCCCCTGTCTTCCCACTAACAGGAATTAATTGTTCCTTCTTGTGTTTCTCTTACAGCACTTGGTTCATACTTCCTTCTTGCCACTTGTATTACACAACAGTTGGTTCTGTTCCCCTTCCCTCTCCCTCTCATTCTTCTTTCCTCTCTCCGCTCATATGTGTATGTGTGTATATATACACACATATGTATGTATCTGTACACATATGCTCATCTATATATATTTTGAACAAGAATTTATTGAGTGCACTATGCTAGGCACAATGGCAAATGAAGCCCACTGATGGTTCCTCTGTGGAGCTTGAAGTCTAGTGAATACCTTACTCTTGATGCCTGTTACCATCCGTGCTGCAGAGTAGCCATGTGCCCCAGGAATGTTCACTGAGCAAAGTCCCGTGAACAGAGACAGATGCCAGAGATCAGGGCATAGGGTGGGTGGATGTCTCCAAGTGGGAAGCCTGGCAGTCACATTCTCAGTTTCTAAAGGGCAGCCTGTGTTTTGATACATGCATTCAGATGGAGCCATCATCCAGGACCATGATGCAGCTTTGGAGAGCAGAGCTCAATCTCTTATCCAGATAACCCAAAGAAGTGTGACCCCTTTGAAGCGTGTGTGCAGAAAGCACTCCCAGTTGCACGATTCCCTGCTTCACGACCCAGCTCAGCCAGGTGAATGGTTTGGGGCCCGGCTGCCCCACCACATGCTGCTCTGTGTTTTCTTGCAGAGATCTGAAACTGGACAACGTGCTGTTGGACCATGAGGGGCACTGTAAACTGGCAGACTTTGGAATGTGCAAAGAGGGGATCTGTAACGGGGTCACCACGGCCACCTTCTGTGGCACACCTGACTACATTGCTCCGGAGGTGAGTGCACATGCTGCTTGAGTGACTTTGGTCATCCAGGCTCCCCAGCCACCCCATCCAAAAGGCCATGCAGGCTGCAGTGGTGCACTGCAGCTTAGTGGGCAGCGTTGAAAGCAGATGCCTCCAGATGCCTCTCTGGCTCTTTGGGTGAATGATGGCTGAAAATGTCCTCAGTTCCTCCCAGTACCAACTCAAGTCAAAAAGGGGTTTGTAAATCTTGCAGTTGCTTTATGGTTTAGCCCTGAAAGAGGAAAGAGTACGCACCACACATAGCCATTTAATTTTCTTCTTTGCCTCTTTGCAGGCCTTTGACCCTGGCCCCATTTAGCAGAAATAAACACAACATCTTGAATTGTCCCCATATGACTGAGTGAGGAAGCCCATCTCCTTCTCCTCCACCACAGATGTAGTCCCAAGACATTTTCTGGTGTGGATCTGCTTATACTATCACTTTGGCCTAAACGGTCATAGATGTTTGATCACTGGGATGAGATGGCCTCTGATTTGACCCCAGAGAGAACAGATCCCTCTCTAGAGATGGATGGAAACCTGCATGCCAGCACAGGAAACTCCCTTGCTTTACTTTAGCTCCTAATCCATCACTTTCAGAGGTCATGAAGGGCGTGTTTGTTCATCAGATGCATGAAGGTCCTCTCACATCACCCCTTTGCACAGATCCTCCAGGAGATGCTCTATGGGCCCGCTGTGGACTGGTGGGCAATGGGTGTGCTGCTTTACGAGATGCTCTGTGGCCATGCACCCTTCGAGGCAGAGAACGAAGATGACCTCTTTGAGGCCATACTGAATGATGAAGTGGTCTACCCTACATGGCTGCATGAAGACGCCACAGGGATCCTGAAATCCGTAAGTGAAATGTATTTACCCAGCTTTCAAACTATTGCAAACCAGCTTGCTGTGTGTGCGGTGTGGGTTTGAAGTTTGTTTGTTAATGCCACCTACCAGCTCTAACTGAAATCTGTGTTTCAATCTGTAGAATCAAAGAACCAGAGTTTTCTCATGCTTTTTTTGTTGTCTTATGCAATAGTTGTTTTGGAGCCAACTGCCCAGGTGATGCTAGTGTAAAGAATTCCGCCTGCCAGTGCAGGAGACACAAGAGATGCAGGTTCAATCCCTGGGTTGGAAAGATTCCTTAGGGGAGAAAATGACAACCCACTCCAGTATTCTTGCCTGGAAAATCCCATGGAATGAGAAGCCTGACAGGCTAAAGTCCATAGGGTCGCAAAGAGTTGGACCCGCTTGAGTGACTGAGCACATGACAGTCATTGATAGCACCATTGGCCAGATACCAAGTATTTCTACCACTTGTGGCTTCAGTGTAGGTGAAGTGATGCTCACGTTTCATCCAGTCAGGTCGTATGAGGCTGTTGGGTCATGTGAACAGCACTACCAGTTATTTCTATACTGATTGTGTTTCTGTTGGTAACATCCAAGGAGCAGGATGAAGGGGACTTTCCCGTAGAGCTGGGAGAGAAGTGAGGTCTTTCAAACTTAGGTGAGATCTTGTTTGCTTCCATGTTGTCCTTCTGCAAGCCAGATTTCAGGCCAGGGATTTAGGTGCAGTATGGAATATCATGTTGAAATATCTTTCTTTAGTGCATTTAAGGCATTGTGATGGAAGTCTTTTCAAGTGTGGAATAAAATTCGGTTTGATACTTTTATATTGAAAATAAAAAAGTAACATGTAAGGTACACAGTGGATAACAGTGTTGTCTATTACTAGGTATATAAATCACCTGATGTCCTTACAGTCCTATATATCCTGTAGGTCCTGTATATTCCAGTAAAATATGAAGCCATGAAAAAGAAAGTAACATCTTAGAAGAGAATAACATGTAATTTAGGTCAGTACCCTATTAGTAAAATCATGTGTTTTTCCCACTATATATGCACAGGGGGAATAAAGATGAATATTCTTCAAATAGGGTAAAAACAGAACAATCCATTTTCTCTGAAATAGTATCTATGGGATAAGAATTACTTTTCTCAAATCATATCGCTTCCAGTGATTGAAGAGAAAAAACTAAATTGGGAAATACTAGCTATGTTGGTAAAAGACGTGTCTCTTTGGAAATCTCTAGTCATATAATTAGGGCCATTTAAAGGACATTTTGTATACTCTGTCCTGGAGCTGATGGCCTGATTGTCCCTGAGAATTCTCCACTCTACTAAAAGAGAAATGGTCACAGAAATCCTTCTCAGGCAAATATTGTGAAAGCGAATCAGAATACATAACTTGATTCTCAATTTCAGGCACCGGTGCTCTCCTGATACTGAAGAACTGTTCATTTCATATAGAAATAAAAGTGAAGTACTTTGGGATTCCCAAATACCTTCTGACTACCCTATTTTCGTAAGAAAAAATTTATTTGTATATTTAGTAGAAAATTTAGACTAAGGAGAATGTGGCTTTTATAATTTGATTAATAAAAAATCAGGGAGAAGGGCTTATCTTCGTAGATTTATGCCTTAAAATTTCTCAACCCCTGGAAGGGAAATATACTCACCTGAGCTGGCTGCAGCCACCTGTGATGACCTAATCTATGATGACACAACAAAATCATGCTGAAGAGTCAGGCTTCTTTTGCATTATTACTCTCGCAGTCCTCCCATCTAGAATCTAGGTCCTTCTGACTCCAAGGCACACTAGTGTCCTGTGGCCTGCAGCAACCGTCAGCACCATACTAATGGTTTTTCATGATGCACATATTTGGTCCAATTACCATAGCTGATTTAGCCTTTTTACTATTTAAAAGAAGGACCACAGAGCTCATAATTCAAATACAAATGCTAGTTCATTAGGGAAATATGCATTGTTGGCCTTAGTGTATAAAAGCTACTGTGCTTGGTACCCTGGAGGGTAGGAAACTAAAGATAGTCTTTGCCTCAAGAAATGTTAATATTCTTTAGCCTGAAGGTCCATTTAGAAAGAATAACTTTGGGAAAAAAATTTTAGGTCAGTACCCTATTAGTAAAATCATGTGTTTTTCCCACTATATATGCACAGGGGGAATAAAGATGAATATTCTTCAAATAGGGTAAAAACAGAACAATCCATTTTCTCTGAAATAGTATCTATGGGATAAGAATTACTTTTCTCAAATCATATCGCTTCCAGTGATTGAAGAGAAAAAACTAAATTGGGAAATACTAGCTATGTTGGTAAAAGACGTGTCTCTTTGGAAATCTCTAGTCATATAATTAGGGCCATTTAAAGGACATTTTGTATACTCTGTCCTGGAGCTGATGGCCTGATTGTCCCTGAGAATTCTCCACTCTACTAAAAGAGAAATGGTCACAGAAATCCTTCTCAGGCAAATATTGTGAAAGCGAATCAGAATACATAACTTGATTCTCAATTTCAGGCACCGGTGCTCTCCTGATACTGAAGAACTGTTCATTTCATATAGAAATAAAAGTGAAGTACTTTGGGATTCCCAAATACCTTCTGACTACCCTATTTTCGTAAGAAAAATTTATTTGTATATTTAGTAGAAAATTTAGACTAAGGAGAATGTGGCTTTTATAATTTGATTAATAAAAAATCAGGGAGAAGGGCTTATCTTCGTAGATTTATGCCTTAAAATTTCTCAACCCCTGGAAGGGAAATATACTCACCTGAGCTGGCTGCAGCCACCTGTGATGACCTAATCTATGATGACACAACAAAATCATGCTGAAGAGTCAGGCTTCTTTTGCATTATTACTCTCGCAGTCCTCCCATCTAGAATCTAGGTCCTTCTGACTCCAAGGCACACTAGTGTCCTGTGGCCTGCAGCAACCGTCAGCACCATACTAATGGTTTTTCATGATGCACATATTTGGTCCAATTACCATAGCTGATTTAGCCTTTTTACTATTTAAAAGAAGGACCACAGAGCTCATAATTCAAATACAAATGCTAGTTCATTAGGGAAATATGCATTGTTGGCCTTAGTGTATAAAAGCTACTGTGCTTGGTACCCTGGAGGGTAGGAAACTAAAGATAGTCTTTGCCTCAAGAAATGTTAATATTCTTTATTTAGGGATTAAAAATCCAATTCAGTCTTTCTCTGATACACACTTCATACCTTCTGAATACAGGTCCAGTAGAAACCGTTAGAGACCACATTATCATTTGAGTTGACCATCACCCACATCTGCGTCTCTTAATTTTTTTAGAAGTCCCCAAGCTTTTTCTAGCATTTAGATTCCTCTTAAGAGAATTCTTCCCCACTGAATCTGAGACCCAGGTTTCACACCTTTTAACTCAATCCTTATAAAACCTAGAGGAGCTACTAGGCAAGGTTAGGGTTCATATGGAACTATTAAGATGATTTATTTTTAACCAGATAGATCCAATTACTTTATTTTTTAAAGCTTTATTGGTGTATAGTTGATTTACAATGTTGTGTTTCAAGCATACAGCAAAGAAAGTCTATTTTACATGTATATATATTCATTATTTTTCAGATTCTTTTCCCATATAGGTTATTACACAGTATTGTAGAGTTTCCTGTGCTATACAGTAGGTCCTTATTTATTTTATATATAGTAGTATATGTGTTAATCCCTGATTTATCCCTCCCTCAATTACTTTATACCTTTGATGCATATAGAAATATTTCTGGTAACTAGTATATATGGTATCTAGGAACATCCTGCCTCCACAATCTTTGTTCTGGGAAGAAACAGAGCCTCTAGTGCCTCACAAGAATCTGCTCTTCATTGGGGACTGAGTTGTTTCTTCTCCCTTCTGGGAAGCTGTGAACTTCTTAACTTAGCTTTATTTTAGCCCCTTTTCTAATACCAGCAGCTCAGCTGGTCATGCTGTGTGACTGATTGAGCACTGATTTTCCTAAGTGGCTCTCTGTGTTCTCTGCAGGGCATCTCCCTGTAGGAAGAAGCTTGGGTTTCAGTCCATGCAGGCTTATCTCCCAGCTCTATTACGTTCTGACTGAGTAACTTCCACAAGCTGACATACCTCTCTGAATCTCTGTGTCCTTGCTCAAAAAAATCTGTGAATCAAGGTAATAAAATCCATATCATATGATTACTATCCAGATTCAGTGAATTAATACATGTTAATCATGCAGGAACACAGTAAGCATTCTGTTTCTTTCTCCTTCAAGGAGTATACCTTATTTTCTGAAAAACACTGGAAACGGTGTCAGAGAAAATTACTAAAACACATTCACTGAGAGGATTTCAGAGTCAAGTTTTGTACATTTCAGCCCACAGGCCTAAAAATAAAAAACTTAAATGCTGTAGCTGAGACAATTCAGCTGCTCTTGGCAGAGGGCTGAGACATTTAAACATAAGTGTGATCAAAGAAAAGAAAGAAAACAGTGAAGAGCACTCAAGATGTAGGGAGAGGCACCCAGGAGGGAATCGTGAGGGAATCGTCAGGGTCTTGTGGTGAGGGACCAGCCTGCACAGCAGAGATGTCTGAAGGCAGATGTTGGCTCGCTCACCTGCTGGCTGTGGGAACTTGGGCACCCAGCATGAGTTTGCCATGCCTTGTTTTCCTCATCTATATCCTCAGTGTCTGAGATGATGCGAGGAGAAATACTTGGAACAGTTCTGGGCACAGACTAGGTGCACAGGAAGCAGACGCCAATATCGTTAGTGAGAGCTGGGTGCATTTTGAGACTCTTTGCTCTTTTCTCTGAAAAATTAGGATTCTACTTACTGTACTAGGAAGAGGGTATTAGGTAGCAAATCATGACTCACAAATCATTCAAACTGCTTTCTGTCTCTAATGGCAGCTTCATTTAATTAGACCAGTATAGTTTTTTATTGCTAAAAGAAACCTAAAAGATTATCCATTCCAATTCCCTCATTTAATAGGTAAGGAAACGAGGTTCAGAGAAACTATGACTCACTAAAGGTCATTCAGCACATTACTTAAAACAAACAAATAATCAGAACCCTCATATAGCTCTCATGGGAATGTAAAAGTGTGCAGGTATTGTGGAAAGTGGTATGGCAGGCAGTTCCTTGGAAAATTAAACAGAGAAGTACCATATAACCTAGCTTTCCATCTCCGGATGTATATCCCAAAGAATTGAAAGCAGGGACTTGAACATGTTTATACTCCAGTGTTCACATTAATCTCTTGTGTCCTTGCTCAAAAAATCTGTGAATCAAGGTAATAAAATCCATATCATATGATTACTATCCAGATTCAGTGAATTAATACATGTTAATCATGCAGGAACACAGTAAGCATTCTGTTTCTTTCTCCTTCAAGGAGTATACCTTATTTTCTGAAAAACACTGGAAACGGTGTCAGAGAAAATTACTAAAACACATTCACTGAGAGGATTTCAGAGTCAAGTTTTGTACATTTCAGCCCACAGGCCTAAAAATAAAAAACTTAAATGCTGTAGCTGAGACAATTCAGCTGCTCTTGGCAGAGGGCTGAGACATTTAAACATAAGTGTGATCAAAGAAAAGAAAGAAAACAGTGAAGAGCACTCAAGATGTAGGGAGAGGCACCCAGGAGGGAATCGTGAGGGAATCGTCAGGGTCTTGTGGTGAGGGACCAGCCTGCACAGCAGAGATGTCTGAAGGCAGATGTTGGCTCGCTCACCTGCTGGCTGTGGGAACTTGGGCACCCAGCATGAGTTTGCCATGCCTTGTTTTCCTCATCTATATCCTCAGTGTCTGAGATGATGCGAGGAGAAATACTTGGAACAGTTCTGGGCACAGACTAGGTGCACAGGAAGCAGACGCCAATATCGTTAGTGAGAGCTGGGTGCATTTTGAGACTCTTTGCTCTTTTCTCTGAAAAATTAGGATTCTACTTACTGTACTAGGAAGAGGGTATTAGGTAGCAAATCATGACTCACAAATCATTCAAACTGCTTTCTGTCTCTAATGGCAGCTTCATTTAATTAGACCAGTATAGTTTTTTATTGCTAAAAGAAACCTAAAAGATTATCCATTCCAATTCCCTCATTTAATAGGTAAGGAAACGAGGTTCAGAGAAACTATGACTCACTAAAGGTCATTCAGCACATTACTTAAAACAAACAAATAATCAGAACCCTCATATAGCTCTCATGGGAATGTAAAAGTGTGCAGGTATTGTGGAAAGTGGTATGGCAGGCAGTTCCTTGGAAAATTAAACAGAGAAGTACCATATAACCTAGCTTTCCATCTCCGGATGTATATCCCAAAGAATTGAAAGCAGGGACTTGAACATGTTTATACTCCAGTGTTCACATTATTATTCACAGTATCTAAAAGATGGAAAAGACTTATTCAAAAAGACTCTGATTCTGGGAAGGATTAAAGGCAGGAGGAATAGGGGAAGACTGAGGAAGAGATGGTTGGATGGCATCACCAACTCAATGGACATGAATTTGAGCAGGCTCCAGGAGATGGTGAAGGACAGGGAAGCCTGATGTTCGGCAGTCCATGGGGTCACAAAGAGTCAGACGTGATTGAGCAGCTGAACAACAACAACAAAAGGTGGAAGCAACCCAAGTGTCTGACAAAAGATGAATGCATAAACAAAATGTAAATGGCATACTGTGTATTAGTCATCCTTAGAAAGCAAGAAAATCCTGATGCATGTTACAACGTGGATAAACTTTGAATGCATTATGCTTAATGAAATAAGCCATATACAAAGGGACCTCCGCTTATATGAGAACCCTAGAGTTGTCAAATGCATAGAGACAAGAGCAAAATGGTGGTTGCCAGGGACTGGCAGAGGGGAGGGGAGGAAGTTAGGGTTTTAGAATGAGGAATTTCAGTTTGGGAAAATGACAAAAAGTTCTGTAGCTGGATGGTAGTGACAGTTGTACAACAATGTGGATATACTTAATCCCACTGAACGGTGCATGTAAAACCGGTTAAGAAGGAAAATACTATGTTCTGTGCGTTATACCACAGTGAGGGGAAAATGCCCTGGGATCAGAATCCAGCTTCTCTTGCTTCCCAGTCCAGGGTTCTGACCTAGTCTCCACCTGGCCACTCCCCATTTTTCTTCCCTTTTGCCCTTAGAGCCCCACAGAGTTAGCACCCAAATTACTCACCAATGTGATTCTTTCCAACTGTCCTAGAAACATGAGCCACTGGAGGAAGCTTCCAGGGGGCTGTGTACTTTATACTCACAGAGTATCAATCTGCCAGCTATCTAAATTACCATAAAGTAAAAGTAACACTTATGATAAGAATGTGAGTGTTATTTCAAGACTGTGTTTGAGTCTTTCTGCATCCAAGCCTGTACCATAAATAACCAAAAGCTTTCCATCTCCGGATGTATATCCCAAAGAATTGAAAGCAGGGACTTGAACATGTTTATACTCCAGTGTTCACATTATTATTCACAGTATCTAAAAGATGGAAAAGACTTATTCAAAAAGACTCTGATTCTGGGAAGGATTAAAGGCAGGAGGAATAGGGGAAGACTGAGGAAGAGATGGTTGGATGGCATCACCAACTCAATGGACATGAATTTGAGCAGGCTCCAGGAGATGGTGAAGGACAGGGAAGCCTGATGTTCGGCAGTCCATGGGGTCACAAAGAGTCAGACGTGATTGAGCAGCTGAACAACAACAACAAAAGGTGGAAGCAACCCAAGTGTCTGACAAAAGATGAATGCATAAACAAAATGTAAATGGCATACTGTGTATTAGTCATCCTTAGAAAGCAAGAAAATCCTGATGCATGTTACAACGTGGATAAACTTTGAATGCATTATGCTTAATGAAATAAGCCATATACAAAGGGACCTCCGCTTATATGAGAACCCTAGAGTTGTCAAATGCATAGAGACAAGAGCAATGGTGGTTGCCAGGGACTGGCAGAGGGGAGGGGAGGAAGTTAGGGTTTTAGAATGAGGAATTTCAGTTTGGGAAAATGACAAAAAGTTCTGTAGCTGGATGGTAGTGACAGTTGTACAACAATGTGGATATACTTAATCCCACTGAACGGTGCATGTAAAACCGGTTAAGAAGGAAAATACTATGTTCTGTGCGTTATACCACAGTGAGGGGAAAATGCCCTGGGATCAGAATCCAGCTTCTCTTGCTTCCCAGTCCAGGGTTCTGACCTAGTCTCCACCTGGCCACTCCCCATTTTTCTTCCCTTTTGCCCTTAGAGCCCCACAGAGTTAGCACCCAAATTACTCACCAATGTGATTCTTTCCAACTGTCCTAGAAACATGAGCCACTGGAGGAAGCTTCCAGGGGGCTGTGTACTTTATACTCACAGAGTATGAATCTGCCAGCTATCTAAATTTCCATAAAGTAAAAAGTAACACTTATGATAAGAATGTGAGTGTTATTTCAAGACTGTGTTTGAGTCTTTCTGCATCGAACCAAGATGAGCCTGTGACCATAAGAGGAGAAACCATACAGGAGGGAATTAGGATCCCCTCTCGTTCCACTCGGCAAATACTTGTCAGATGCCTTCCCTTGGCTTGGCCTGTGTAAAGTGCCGGGAAGTGAAGTTGAAAAGACACAGCCTCTTCTGTTGCTCACAGCCCCGTAGGAATGAGAACGCGTAAACTGATACTTAGCCCGCTGCCAGGGAGGAATGATCAAAGCTGTCTCTGGGGTCAAGGACAGGGAAGTGACATAAGGACAAGGCAGAGGAAGCAGCATCTAAGCTGAGCATAGAGGAATAAATAAGGGTTCTATAGCGTTAATGGGGGAGGAGGATATTCTAGACCTAGGAACTAACTTGTCCAAAGCCTCAGATGGGAGAGGAGCACGTGTGTTCAAAGAACTGCAGCTACCATTCTGCCATTGGTGCCTGATGTGCAGGCAAGGGCTGGGAAAGATGCGTCTAGGATGTAGAACCTCTGAGGGGTCTGGGAGACATTCAGAAAGTGGTCTGTTCCTTACAGTTGGCCACATGGGTCTGGAGCTCAGGAGAGAGGTGGGAGATGCCCTGTGTAGCATGGTAGTGGGAACACGGGAGCTGACATGGACTGGGGGAGAGCGTGAAGAGTAAAAGGAGGGACCCGGGAACACCAGTGACGGTGGAAGAGGAGTCAGTGAGAAGGTTGGGAAAAAATGAATTCAGGTTGTGGAAGCAGCTCCTTCTCCAGTATATCTGGAGAAGTTTTATTGTGGTGAAATAGGCTAGTGGTTCTGAGTGTGATTTCCCCAGAAACTGATATTTACAATAATGTTTGATTTGTCCTACTAACCAGGTTCCGTCTAGTCCTGGACCAGAAAACCAAGGACTTGGGGAATGCATCTGTTAGGATCTCGTTGAGATGTTTAAGGATTCTGAACAAGCTTTCATTTGGTTGTGCAATTCCAGATCAGGGTCAGGTATACGCCGCTTCCTTTAAAATTACAGACTTCAGGCCTTTCCCAAGGATTGTGTGACCCTGATGATTCTGGGAGCTTGCTGATTTTAAGAGTTGCTAATATTATGAACCAGGAGGGTACATCATGCTTAAGAAAATAAGTTCGAGAAAGACAAATACTGTATGATGTCGCTTATCTGTGGAATCTAAAAAATATAACAAACTAGTGAACATTACAAAAAAGAAGCAGACTCACAGATCCAGAGAACAAACAAGAGGTAACCAGCGGGGAGAGGGAGGAGAGGAGGGAGCAAGACAGGGTAGGGGATTAAGAGGTACAAACTGCTATGTATAAAATAAGCAAGCTACAAGAATATATTGTATATCATAGGGAATGTGACCCATATTTTATAATAACTATACATGGAGTATAATCTATAAAAGTTTTAATCACTATGTTATATACCTGAAACTAACATAACATTGTAAATCAAGTATATTTCAATTTAAAAATGAGTTCCTAATGTTGATTCCACTGGGTGATGTGTTGCACAGTCCCCCAAACTGCCAGGAAATCATGCATGCTGTTTTGGATGATAATCATGTGTCATGGAGCTTGGTGACTATTAGAAACATAAACACAGAATTTCAGAGTTGGAAGACCTGTAAAAAGATTGTCTAAATCCCTGCTTGGCAGGTGAAGTGACCTCACATCATAGAACGGAAAGAGCATGCGCTAGTCTGAGGGTTGCAGGACCTCCTCCTACTCTTCCACTTCTCCCCAGTTTACTCCATAGTGCAGTGACGGCAACACCTACGGTGCCCGCTTCAAATGAGGCAGCGCCCACAGAAGCAGTGAGAAGGTTGGGAAAAAATGAATTCAGGTTGTGGAAGCAGCTCCTTCTCCAGTATATCTGGAGAAGTTTTATTGTGGTGAAATAGGCTAGTGGTTCTGAGTGTGATTTCCCCAGAAACTGATATTTACAATAATGTTTGATTTGTCCTACTAACCAGGTTCCGTCTAGTCCTGGACCAGAAAACCAAGGACTTGGGGAATGCATCTGTTAGGATCTCGTTGAGATGTTTAAGGATTCTGAACAAGCTTTCATTTGGTTGTGCAATTCCAGATCAGGGTCAGGTATACGCCGCTTCCTTTAAAATTACAGACTTCAGGCCTTTCCCAAGGATTGTGTGACCCTGATGATTCTGGGAGCTTGCTGATTTTAAGAGTTGCTAATATTATGAACCAGGAGGGTACATCATGCTTAAGAAAATAAGTTCGAGAAAGACAAATACTGTATGATGTCGCTTATCTGTGGAATCTAAAAAATATAACAAACTAGTGAACATTACAAAAAAGAAGCAGACTCACAGATCCAGAGAACAAACAAGAGGTAACCAGCGGGGAGAGGGAGGAGAGGAGGGAGCAAGACAGGGTAGGGGATTAAGAGGTACAAACTGCTATGTATAAAATAAGCAAGCTACAAGAATATATTGTATATCATAGGGAATGTGACCCATATTTTATAATAACTATACATGGAGTATAATCTATAAAAGTTTTAATCACTATGTTATATACCTGAAACTAACATAACATTGTAAATCAAGTATATTTCAATTTAAAAATGAGTTCCTAATGTTGATTCCACTGGGTGATGTGTTGCACAGTCCCCTAAACTGCCAGGAAATCATGCATGCTGTTTTGGATGATAATCATGTGTCATGGAGCTTGGTGACTATTAGAAACATAAACACAGAATTTCAGAGTTGGAAGACCTGTAAAAAGATTGTCTAAATCCCTGCTTGGCAGGTGAAGTGACCTCACATCATAGAACGGAAAGAGCATGCGCTAGTCTGAGGGTTGCAGGACCTCCTCCTACTCTTCCACTTCTCCCCAGTTTACTCCATAGTGCAGTGACGGCAACACCTACGGTGCCCGCTTCAAATGAGGCAGCGCCCACAGAAGCATTTTCAAAGTGGGAGGCACAATGCAGGAATAAGTTATGAGTATTGTTAAGTTATGAGTAGTAATTTCACAGCACCCTGAGAGCTGTCATTAACTTCGGCCTCTCTTTGAACAGTCCACCAACATCATCAAGATGATTAAGTGCTTAATTGTACATGAGCCTGTGTTAGTTTTTTGTTTTGGCAAGAACTGTATTTCTGTTTTCTCAGGAGCCTTTTTTTTTTTCAATTAAAATGTTTTCTTATGCTTTTTAAAACTGAAGTATAGTTAATTTACAATATTCAAGTATATAGCAAATGATTCAGTTTTATATCTATATCCATCTATGTATATATATATATATGTATATATATATATATACACATATATTATACATACACACATATACTTTTCCATTTTCTTTATTATTATAGGTTATTATAAGATTTGAATATAGTACCCTGTGCTATATAGTAGATCCTTGTTATTTATCCACTTTATATATAGTAGTGTGTATCTAACATCTCACAGTTGTGACTTACCTCTCCCACTCCCAAGCTGAGTACCTGAGAGCACCCCAAGGAAGAATTTTTAATAAATAACACTCAGAGAAGGAGAGAGCACCCTTGGTGAGCTCTGCCCATGCTGCTGCCTCAGTGTGCAATCCTTTTCTGCTGGGCTGGGTCTGCCCTTCCCCACCAGAGAGGCAGGAAGGGCCAGGATCCCCGAGCCACTGTTCACATCCACTCTCACCACTGTCTCAGCATGATGGGTCATCCGTACTTGGTTCCTGAGATTTCCCGATGATCTCTTCTTTGGAGCATAAGGTCAATACTGTTCCTGGAATTGGTGTCTGCTGGATAGTTTATTGCCCTTTTCTTCCTTCAGAAGGAAATGCTTTCTAAATGCCTTCTTACTTTGTAAAATAGAAGGTATTACTATTATTGTAGAAACTGTTTGGACATGCATGTATGTAACCGTGGAATCATAGATGTTCATGACCCAGGGGTTTTGTATGATGTAATAACATCAGTGAGTGCCCTGAATTCAGGGTGAGGGGTGTTCTTGTCTGTCATTCAAGGAGAGTAATGGATTGAACAAGGGCGCCACCATCTCATCCAGCATAACCCCTGACCCAGTTCTCTCCCTCACCCCACCAGTCGTCCTCTTTACCACCATCGCAGTATTGGATAGCCATACACCAGGAACTCGAAAATCTCCCCAAAGTTTGCATAAATGTGAAGAGAGGACTGAGAACTTGTTGGTGAGAATACTCCCCATGGAATACAGAATCCGTGGAGGAAGGGGAAGTGGAGCACAAAATTTTCAGTCCAGTTTTCTACTTGTTAAAAAAAAAAAAAAATCCCAAGTAAATAACCAGTGAGCCTGACAACTAAAAATAACCATAGTATCCACCCGAAGAGAGGACTGTTTTCCTCGCTTGCCCTTTTGTCTGTCATGTGTCATCTTCGCTGTGAAGGTTTATGTTAAACGCATGTTCCAGACGCAAAACCATCCTACCCCTGCTCTCCAAGAACAGGGTACGTCGAAACTGGAAACATCCCCAGAAAGTAGCAGAGGAAGGATAAAGGTGTGCGTAAAACAGAGTTAGGCTCTCGGGCTTCCCCTGGTGGTCCAGTGGGTAAGGGCACCGCCTTGCAGTGCAAGGGACGCCGGTTCGAGCCCTGGCCTGGGAAGATCCCACGTGCCGTGGAGCGGCTGGACTGATGTGTCCAATCAGCGAGCCGAAGCTCTGGAGCGCATGCGCCCAGAGCCGGCGCTCTGCGACGACAGATGCCACAGTGATGGGAGGCTCACAGGAGCCAAAGAACAAAGACAGATGAAAATAGAGAAATGAAAGACCAATAGAAGTGGCCTGCCTGCTCCTCTCCCTCCCCAACCCGACCCCCGCCCAAAATAAATAAATAAATCTTTAAAAAAAAAAACAGAGTTAGGCTCTCTAGATTGCTGACCTTAAGGATGATTAATTAATGTTTTTTGGTTTTTTTTTTCACTTGGTTTCGGTATAAATACATGTTTTCTGTTGGCCACCCTGTTACCAAGTTTCCTAAACGGGCACTTGATTATCCCCAAGTGCTAATAATCATGACGGAAGAAAATATATGATTTGCTTGGAGCCTCTGCAGTTGCACTGAAGTTTGGCTTCATCAGCTCCAGAGAAGCTCAGTGGTGGGGAGAGGGGTGGTTCTCATGAGTCCCCAGAGCTTAGGATGGTGACAGCCTCTCCGAGGTGAGCGCTCCTTTGTGCTCCACCATCTCCGGTGAGAGATCCCAAGGCGCCAGCCAGTGCTGACTCAGGTAAGTCCACGCCCTTTTCTCTGGCTGGCACAGGTGGCCAGGTTATTTAAGTGCTGAAAGGAGTCTGGTGCGTTCTCCTGAGTCACCTTTGTCAATTGGAGAAGCACTGTAAACTTGGCCTCAGAAGGAGATTATAGCGTGCTTTTGCTCCTGAGCTTTACAGAAATTGAAGTGTGTGTTTGCGTGTGGGCTTATCTGTCATCACACCTATCAGATTTCATCCTCTACGCATTGTCTGCAGGAGTCTCCCTCACCTCTGTGTATAGAACAAGAACCACAAGTAACTGGGGATCCTCTTTTAGCCCTGACTGTGCCCCACATCTGTCACCAGGCAATTGACAAGAGTGGCACTGAGTTTGAGCCTCTACATTTCCTGCTTCCCTCCTGGCAGAGGCTGGAATGTTTGAGGCTGCCGTCAAAGGTCGTCAGCCAGTGCGAGGCCAAGGAAACCGAGGGAAACCTGGGACCAGGGTCTTGCGCAGGATCCAGCTCTCCATTATTAGGCCCAATTTTTCAAACAGTGTTATGGGGAGAATCCAAAAGTAAGTTACTAAAAGGTCCTTTAAAAAGAAGGTGGTTAGCATGCAGCCTGGCAGCCCTTGCCCTTGGCCAGGACTGCAGTTCTCATAGGAGGAAATGGAGCTTCGAGCTTCTTACTGAAACGAACACTTCAGAAATGGACTATTGCTCACAGACAGAGCAGGCTCATGTTGGCAGAAGACAGAAGAATGCTGGTCTTCCTAGGGCCTTCATTTTTGGCATTTTATTCAAGTTACTGTTCTCAACTTCCTTCCCCCATTTTCGATTATTAGGAAACCATGTCTTATCTGTGGCTAGCAGTTTGAAGGATTTTAAAAATGAAGTATTAATACCACTGACTCTTTAATCTTCGTATCTCAAACAGGAAAAAAATGTCAGGTTTTGTAAAATGAGCATAAAAATCTTTCCTATGTAGAGATTTGCTAATTGATGTCTTTGGATCCCAAGAGATTTTTAAGTTGGAGAAAGTCTAATAACCGGAAGTAACACACTTTCTTTTCTTTAACTTGTCCCCTCTGATTATCTAAGAGCATTCCTTTTAGCAGGTGGCCAGTCTTTAGGTAAGCACGCCCTTTTCTCTGGCTCACTGATTTTTGCTGAAAGGAGTCTGGTGCGTTCTCCTGAGTCACCTTTGTCAATTGGAGAAGCACTGTAAACTTGGCCTCAGAAGGAGATTATAGCGTGCTTTTGCTCCTGAGCTTTACAGAAATTGAAGTGTGTGTTTGCGTGTGGGCTTATCTGTCATCACACCTATCAGATTTCATCCTCTACGCATTGTCTGCAGGAGTCTCCCTCACCTCTGTGTATAGAACAAGAACCACAAGTAACTGGGGATCCTCTTTTAGCCCTGACTGTGCCCCACATCTGTCACCAGGCAATTGACAAGAGTGGCACTGAGTTTGAGCCTCTACATTTCCTGCTTCCCTCCTGGCAGAGGCTGGAATGTTTGAGGCTGCCGTCAAAGGTCGTCAGCCAGTGCGAGGCCAAGGAAACCGAGGGAAACCTGGGACCAGGGTCTTCCCAGGATCCAGCTCTCCATTATTAGGCCCAATTTTTCAAACAGTGTTATGGGGAGAATCCAAAAGTAAGTTACTAAAAGGTCCTTTAAAAAGAAGGTGGTTAGCATGCAGCCTGGCAGCCCTTGCCCTTGGCCAGGACTGCAGTTCTCATAGGAGGAAATGGAGCTTCGAGCTTCTTACTGAAACGAACACTTCAGAAATGGACTATTGCTCACAGACAGAGCAGGCTCATGTTGGCAGAAGACAGAAGAATGCTGGTCTTCCTAGGGCCTTCATTTTTGGCATTTTATTCAAGTTACTGTTCTCAACTTCCTTCCCCCATTTTCGATTATTAGGAAACCATGTCTTATCTGTGGCTAGCAGTTTGAAGGATTTTAAAAATGAAGTATTAATACCACTGACTCTTTAATCTTCGTATCTCAAACAGGAAAAAAATGTCAGGTTTTGTAAAATGAGCATAAAAATCTTTCCTATGTAGAGATTTGCTAATTGATGTCTTTGGATCCCAAGAGATTTTTAAGTTGGAGAAAGTCTAATAACCGGAAGTAACACACTTTCTTTTCTTTAACTTGTCCCCTCTGATTATCTAAGAGCATTCCTTTTTAGCAGGTTATGGTTAGGTTTGGTTTGGACACTCAGGATAATGTGTTTCCAGAATAAAGAAGGGCATTAGCCTGGGTTCCATCACGAGGATATGAAAACATGGTGTAGGACGCCTCCAGAGGGTCCTTCTTTAGCACCTGCTTCCTTTCAGTAGCTGTGTTTTGGAGGATCACAGCTGTCACACAAGCTTCCTTTTCCTTTTACATTTGAGAGTTATTGGAGAGCAATGAAACTGTCCCCATCAGCCAGAGCTGCTTGGGACTGGTCTGCCAGGAATAAAACCACTTTGGCCAGCAACACTGGCATGGGCACAAGTGCCTGACCTTGGGCTTCCTTCTCTGAGACTCACCTCTGACCTTTATCTCTTTTTGTAACCAGTGTTGTCACATAACTAGAGTAAAACTACTGAAATGGATTGGATTTCAGGGGAAGCTGTAATGAGTGTAAAACATCAGGTAGGCAGAGCATTAAGAACATTGATAAGGAATTATGCATATGCCCATGAATAGCCTGCAGGATTCCAATCATAGGATGGAAAATTGCCACCAAACCTGCTTACTAGTTATCTATTTTGTATATAGTAGTATGTATATGTCAGTCCCAATCTCCTAATTAATCCCTCCGCCTCCTCTCCCCCCAGTAATCTTAAATTTGTTTGTTACATCTGTGACTGTTTCTTTGTAAAAAAGATTCATTTGTACCATTGTTTCAGATTCCACATATAAGCAATATGATATTTGTCTTTGTCTGACTTCACTTGGTGTGACAATGTCTAGGTCCCTCCTTGTTGCTGCTGATGGCATTATTTCATTGTTTTTATGGCTGAGTATTATCCTACTAGAATGTGTGCCACATCTGCTTTATCCATTCCTCTGTCAGTGGACACTAGGTTGCTTCCATGTCCTGGCTATTGTAAATCATGCTGCAGTGGACATTGGGGCACAGATATCTACTTGAATTATGGTTTTCTCCAGATATATACCCAGGAGTGGGCTTATTGCTGGATCATACAGAGCTCTAGTTTTCTTTTTTTTAAGGAAACTCCATACTGTTCTCCATAATGGTTGTACCAATTTATATCCCCATCAACAGGGTAGGATGGTTCCCTTTTCTCTATCCCCTCTCCAACATTTAGTGTGTGTCGATTTTTTTTTTTTTTTTTTTGACGATGGCCATTCTAACTGGTGTGAGGTGATACTTCATTGTAGTAATGGTTTGCAATTCTCTAACGATTAATGATCCTGAGCCTCTTGTCATACGCCAGCCTATCTGAATGTTTTCTTTGGAGAAGTGTCTGTTTAGATATTCTGCCCATGTGTTTGGTTGGATTGTTTGTTTTTCAGTTTCCTAATCTGTGTTTCCTCCCATGCTGCTCTGTCAGCTGCCTTATTGCCCAATCTTATCCCTCACACCACCGCCCTGGGCCGTGTGGTGCTGCCCGCACAGGTGGGTCTCAGGTCTGGGCCCTTCCACCACAGCGTGCGGGAAGGGGTATGAGAGACAAAGGCTGCTGACTAGTCTCTATAATGACGTCAGACTCTACCTGTGACAGCGCTGAAACTCAGAGACACAGGTGGCTGCAGTATAGACAAGCATGCATTTTATCTGCCCCGGCAGGCCTTCATGGCCCTGAGCCATATTCTGTTTTGTGTCCTATGTTCTTTCTCTGCTCTCGCTCCTCAGAACTCTGTAGAGCCATGAATTTCCTTCTTCCCAACTGGGAATCTCTCCCTGGAATACTGGTGGGGATGTCCTGTGGCATGCTCTCCTGTCCTCTACATTGCCAGCACGAATGGCTAACTCTCTGACCTTTGGTCTGAAGTTAAATGGCAAGAGGAGGTCATTGTTTCCTCAATAGCCAAATCCATCTGTTCAGTAGAAAATACAATGTTGTTTCTCTCCTGAAAGAAATAGATGAATCAGATTCATGGCTCTATATATGTAACTAGGTGTCTTCCTATGAAATCAGATTTTGAAAGAAAAACTTGTAGTCATTGCCTCCATTGGAACGAGTTTCCAAGTACCTTTGGATTCTGTTATCTCTAGAAGCATTGTTACACAGGTGAGTTTGAACTCACTCCTCTGAAACATCTGACAAAACCAAAGCTGCCTCTGGTGTTGCAGAGCCCACAAGACATAACAGGTACTGTGGCTTACCTTGGATTTACGAGAAGGTGTTCCATGCTCTCTTCACCTACACTCAGCACTTCCCTCCTGTTGTTAAAGCGGATCTAACTGCTTGTTAAAACCTGAGTACCATCTGTATTCTTGCCTTCAGATTGTCTTTAGAAATCTTTGCCATCAGAAAAGTTGTTTATCTTGAGACTGTCACTACTACCTCCCTGCTGGAGTCTGGGACTGGGAAGGCACAGATAGATTGTGTCCCTCTTTCTGGCTGCAAAAAAGAATAGCAGAGAAAGAGCCAGATAAGGCCTGGGAGCAAGACCCACCTCAGATGTTCACCTCTCAGAGGCTCTTCAGTCTGTACCCCTGCCTTTTGGTAGTACAGGATGGCCCTCCAAGAGGTTTCACAAGATCTGTGCTGAAACTCAGGAGCATTGATGGAAGGCTTGCTCTGTGGCTGTTATTTTTATACTGGTTATCTCATTTACTCATCGTACTATTAGGAAATTAAAAAAAAAAAAATTCTCCGTCTAAGAGTCAAGGAGTCTGAGGTCCACAGAAGTTAATATATTTGTCCAAGGTCACATAGCTCATGGGAAAACTAGCATCTAAACACTGATGAAGCTGCAGAGCCTGCCCAGTTCCCCTCTGTGCCCCCCTCCATATTAGAGGAGCTCTTACATACTTCATGTATTCATCCCTGCCTGACAGGAGGCTTCACAGGATATAACTGTGCAGACCTGGCCTGCATCACTTGTGTTTTTTCAGGTGTGCACCTGGCTGACTGCTACTCCTGTGGTCATGCCTACTCCACAGCCTCTCACTCCCTGGGCAGGTGTGCTTCAATTTCTTTAGGATCCTCTTGAGAAACTCCACTTTCACAAAGGCCACAGGAGGAAGGGGAATATAAGAGGTGTCCACGCATTCCTGCCCCTGCTGTCCAGTTAGCTGAAGACTATAGTCAAGGTGGAGTCAGATTTTCCACCCTAGCCTCCTCACTCTTTGCAGTTTATAAAATGCTTTCACTGAACCTCGCAAACATTCTGATTCCTTTAGTCAACGCCTCCAAGATCTTTCATGGAGTTACTTTATTTTCCTCCTGGGCTGACGTCCCCATTGAGACCACAGTCAGGGAGAAGTTCAGTTGAGGTGAGGCAAGTTTTAAGTATGACCTTAGACACAGATGAGTGATGCTTCTAAACACTGTGACTGTTAACTTGTTTGGCTTCAGGTCCCAGTAGGGACATAAGCAAATGAAGAAAGAGTTCTGGAATAGAATGGTGCCATCACCGTCACAGCTGCAGGAACACCGTGCTTAAGACAAATCCTGGGCCTGGCCTCATGCTGCAAACCCCTCCTGCCCCCGGGCTATGAAAGATTCCAGGCCTGGGACTGGTGTTGGGTGTTCCCTGAACTTCCCATCTCTGCACCTTTGTGGGGGTGGGACTTGGACATAGAGGAGCTAGAACCTCCCCCAAACTGGCCTTCCACTCCCTCAGCCCCACTGATCACCCTCTGCCTCCTCCCCAGTATGGTTCCCATCCTGGTTTCTGCTCCTTGGTCTCCGTCCTCCTCTGACTTTCTCATGAGCTCTTGCAGCCACCCTGGCTTTCTGCCCACCCTGTGCCAGGGCTAGGAGCCAGCGCAGGCAGGTGTGGAGCCAGCCAGGCTTGAGGCTGCGGGGAGTGCCGGGACCAGTGGTCACATCCAGCCAAGGAGGCAGCCATGCTCAACTCAGGTCATTTTTACCATTTGGAAACCTTTATTTCCATGCGATGTGACATTTGCTACTTCTTAAATGTTTGACAAGTAGTTAAAATTATTTTAAAACACTCTATGGGCCAAATAAAATGTCTGTGGCCCGAGACTGCTCTCAGTTCTCTCCTCACTCCCTCCACCTCCAGCTTCCCTGCACACCAGCCTCCCTCCCAGCCTCAGCTCTTTCTTACCCAGTGCCATTGACCCTGGGATTCAGACCGTTCAACCTGGCCTACATCCCAGGCTCACAGGGCTAGTCAGCTCCTGATGGATCTCTGCACATCTCAGATACAAAGCTGAGCTCACCAGCCTCCCATATCTGTAAGGTGTTGAGAAATGATAGGATGATAGATGTTCTCATTCCTTTGACAAAAGTCATTGCTACTCCTGCTTCTATTAGCACCAGTACTCCCAACAGTAATCGGTTCCTCTTCTGTCACCTGTTTCCATCACTCAGAAGCCAGAGAGGACCCTGGGGCCTGGCTGCCCTCCACCCTCTCTCCCTCTATCTAGCTCCAGGCAGTGTGGAGTCTGCTCACCCTTCTTCCACAAGCCCTCCAGGGCTTGCTCTCTACCTTTCCTACCACCAACTAGAGACTCTAGTTTCCAAACTTGTGCCTTCTTGGCTGTTATTTTGGCCTGCTAACTAGTCACCCCCACCCCCTTGTACCTCTTCCCTCTCCATTAGGGATGTAGCATCATGCCATGGCTAGAGTCACCTCCTAATTCCCAGGGCAGCTTTCGTCCTTCACATCTTAGTACGCTGTAGACCAATTTTACTGGCTCCTCCCCAGTTCCTCAGCCGTCCTTTTGTGCCAGCCCTACCACCCAATGTGTGCTCCCCTCCCCCAACGTGACTGGAGCTTGCCTGCAGCCATGCCAGTCTGCATTCTCAGACCTGCGGCCGTTCTCTCCACCCGTGTCATCAAATGTCCCCTCTTCTGTCGGGCCACTCCCTGCCTTTCCACCACTAGCCCCCATGCTAGTGGTCCAGTCTCTCTCTCTCTCCGAAGCTCCTGCTTCACTTGGCTGTGTGTCTCTCCCTTGTATCCAGCTGTGTTAATTAAAGTGGGCTTGTCTCTGGCCCCTCCTCTTGATCAGCTTCTTCATGAGGAGGCACCATCCTTGTCATCCATGTACCCCACTACCTCCGTGAGACCTAGTGCACTGCCTTGAATAGGCACCTGCAAACTTTTGTAAATTCAGCTTTTCCTTTTCCTTTTTCTTTTACAGGGAGGGTGGCTGTATCTAAAGGGCTTAAGATGACAGAAAGACAGACATGGACAGTGGACATATGGACATTGTGGGGAAGGGGCAGTGGGTGAGAGGCGTAAAGGAAGTAGCATGAAGGCCTGTACTATCATATGT
This sequence comes from Tragulus kanchil, assembly GCA_022376925.1. Taxonomy (NCBI): domain Eukaryota; kingdom Metazoa; phylum Chordata; class Mammalia; order Artiodactyla; family Tragulidae; genus Tragulus; species Tragulus kanchil. The sequence continues at coordinate 254,689,506 of JAIOJX010000032.1, forward strand.
GAAGAAAATAGCTCTAGTCATTGCTCTGTGAGAAAAGGGGATCCTTCACAGGTGCTGTATGATGGTCTGGAAGGGTGGGATGGGGGGGATAGACATATGACTAATCTGAGAACATACATATCTGTAAACAAAAAAACTCTGTAAAAGTTAAAAGTAAAATAAAAGGTAAAAAAAAAAGGGGGCTCAAGATAGTCAAAGATAAAACTGCCTGGTCATTCGAAAAGATTTATCAGAATTCAAAGTGTAAGCTAGTGGAAAAGGTTATTCTGCCTGACTGTTTGCAGGGATGAGGTTTGTAGAGGAGAGCAGCCGTGATTTGGTCTGCTTTTGTTTGGGCAGTGCCTTTCCACCATGCACTTGGAAGCTTGGCTCGTGTGCCAGGGCAGGGAAGAATGAGCAAAAAAGTTCAGACACCAGGGCTTCTGCCACCCTGGCACCAAGAGCCCCATGCTGTTCCTCTCGCCCAGAAGCACAACTTGTACCCACACATTCACGAGGTGTCCTCTGCTCACACCGTTGGCAGGCCTGGGAGTTTCCCACAAGCCATCTGGGTCTGTTCTGCTGCCCTTGTAGCTTGAGTTTTTTGCAGCATTGTCGTTTGTTAATTAGCTTTTAGAATAGACACGACTAAGCCATCAGGGATTGTATCCCATTGACTTTCCTAAGAAGAGAATCTATCCATTTTCTCTGTGTGTGTATTTTCCTCCTGTCTTTCTGAGATGCACAGATTTATCTAACGAGCCCAGCGCATGAGCTTTTACCTTGCTTCCTCTATCCAGCTGTGTTAATTAAAGTGGGCTTGTCTCTGGCCCTCCTCTTGATCAGCTTCTTCATGAGGAGGCACCATCCTTGTCATCCATGTACCCCACTACCTCCGTGAGACCTAGTGCACTGCCTTGAATAGGCACCTGCAAACTTTTGTAAATTCAGCTTTTCCTTTTCCTTTTTCTTTTTACAGGGAGGGTGGCTGTATCTAAAGGGCTTAAGACGACAGAAAGACAGACATGGACAGTGGACATATGGACATTGTGGGGAAGGGGCAGTGGGTGAGAGGCGTAAAGGAAGTAGCATGAAGGCCTGTACTATCATATGTGAAGAAAATAGCTCTAGTCATTGCTCTGTGAGAAAAGGGGATCCTTCACAGGTGCTGTATGATGGTCTGGAAGGGTGGGATGGGGGGGATAGACATATGACTAATCTGAGAACATACATATCTGTAAACAAAAAAACTCTGTAAAAGTTAAAAGTAAAATAAAAGGTAAAAAAAAAAAAGGGGGCTCAAGATAGTCAAAGATAAAACTGCCTGGTCATTCGAAAAGATTTATCAGAATTCAAAGTGTAAGCTAGTGGAAAAGGTTATTCTGCCTGACTGTTTGCAGGGATGAGGTTTGTAGAGGAGAGCAGCCGTGATTTGGTCTGCTTTTGTTTGGGCAGTGCCTTTCCACCATGCACTTGGAAGCTTGGCTCGTGTGCCAGGGCAGGGAAGAATGAGCAAAAAAGTTCAGACACCAGGGCTTCTGCCACCCTGGCACCAAGAGCCCCATGCTGTTCCTCTCGCCCAGAAGCACAACTTGTACCCACACATTCACGAGGTGTCCTCTGCTCACACCGTTGGCAGGCCTGGGAGTTTCCCACAAGCCATCTGGGTCTGTTCTGCTGCCCTTGTAGCTTGAGTTTTTTGCAGCATTGTCGTTTGTTAATTAGCTTTGAGAATAGACACGACTAAGCCATCAGGGATTGTATCCCATTGACTTTCCTAAGAAGAGAACCTATCCATTTTCTCTGTGTGTGTATTTTCCTCCTGTCTTTCTGAGATGCACAGATTTATCTAACGAGAGCCCACGCAGCATGAGCTTTTAGTTCTTCCAGAACAGAGTTGTTTATGGGACTTTTCCTAAGTCTGCACAGATCACTCCATGTGCCTGGAGTGCTCACTGCTCTGGAGCTCTCAAAGCTGGTTTTACTTTTGAGTTTCACCTCAAATTCAGCACCACCAAGCCTTTCATTACTTGTCTCTTGGAAAGAAGAGAAACCATTAACCTCCATCAGCATCTTCTGTTTTTACTAGCTCCCTTGTGAAGCTTTTGTCACATTTTATGAGGTCTGTCTTGCCACTTTGCTTAGGGACCTTGGCAACCTCCTCCCTCCACCTGATCACATTCACCTGAAGCAACCCAGGAGGTTTGGCAGCTTTGGAACCTGGCACAGCAGGACTGGTCATCTCTCATCTCTATCCTTTCTTATGTGCACCTTCAAGGTTTTTTCAATTTACTGTGTAAATTCCACTCCAAAGACATTCCTATGAACTTCTGTTCATTACCTTTGCCTTGTGTTCATAAGTCAGCCTTGGAAAGGAATGTCTGGGGACTGTTACAAATTCATTTAAAGATAACTTGATTTAGGGGATTCTTGGGAACTCTTGGGTAAAGAGTTCGCCTTGCAGTGCAAGGGGCACTGGTTCGATCCCTGGCCCAGGAAGATCCCACATGCCACAGAGAGGCTGGACCAGTGTGTCCAATTATGAGCCAGTGCTCTGGAGTGCATGTGCCCAGAGCCGGTGCCCTGCAGTGAGAGAGACCACTGCAATGGGAGGCCCACACAGGCCCAAGAATAAAAAGATCGATGAAAATAAATATAAATAAAAAAGAGGTGTGATGGGTAAAAAGAAAAAGAATTTAAAAAGAAAAAAGATAACTTGATTTAAATTTTTGAAAAGTTTTTTTCCAAGGCAATTTTCTTTTGATAATGGAAAGTGTGTGTCTTTAAAATTGACATTCTACCATAAAAGACGAATTATCCCATACTAGTCCTTGGTCAGAAAATGATCAGAATGACTGTATTGACCACTTCATGAAAAGAGAGGTGTCCCAAAACATCTTGATAGGATGTCAGTAATCTATCCATTTTCTCTGTGTGTGTATTTTCCTCCTGTCTTTCTGAGATGCACAGATTTATCTAACGAGAGCCCACGCAGCATGAGCTTTTAGTTCTTCCAGAACAGAGTTGTTTATGGGACTTTTCCTAAGTCTGCACAGATCACTCCATGTGCCTGGAGTGCTCACTGCTCTGGAGCTCTCAAAGCTGGTTTTACTTTTGAGTTTCACCTCAAATTCAGCACCACCAAGCCTTTCATTACTTGTCTCTTGGAAAGAAGAGAAACCATTAACCTCCATCAGCATCTTCTGTTTTTACTAGCTCCCTTGTGAAGCTTTTGTCACATTTTATGAGGTCTGTCTTGCCACTTTGCTTAGGGACCTTGGCAACCTCCTCCCTCCACCTGATCACATTCACCTGAAGCAACCCAGGAGGTTTGGCAGCTTTGGAACCTGGCACAGCAGGACTGGTCATCTCTCATCTCTATCCTTTCTTATGTGCACCTTCAAGGTTTTTTCAATTTACTGTGTAAATTCCACTCCAAAGACATTCCTATGAACTTCTGTTCATTACCTTTGCCTTGTGTTCATAAGTCAGCCTTGGAAAGGAATGTCTGGGGGCTGTTACAAATTCATTTAAAGATAACTTGATTTAGGGGATTCTTGGGAACTCTTGGGTAAAGAGTTCGCCTTGCAGTGCAAGGGGCACTGGTTCGATCCCTGGCCCAGGAAGATCCCACATGCTGCAGGGCGGCTGGACCAGTCTGTCCAATTATGAGCCAGTGCTCGGGAGCGCATGCGCCCAGAGCCAGTGCTCTGCAATGAGAGAGGCCCCTGCAATGGGAGGCCAACACATGCCAAAGAATGAAAAGATGGATGAAAATAAATATAAATAAAAAAGAGGTGTGATGGGTAAAAAGAAAAAGAATTTAAAAAGAAAAAAGATAACTTGATTTAAATTTTTGAAAAGTTTTTACCCAAGGCAATTTTCTTTTGATAATGGAAAGTGTGTGTCTTTAAAATTGACATTCTACCATAAAAGACGAATTATCCCATACTAGTCCTTGGTCAGAAAATGATCAGAATGACTGTATTGACCACTTCATGAAAAGAGAGGTGTCCCAAAACATCTTGATAGGATGTCAGTCATAAGGAAGTTGCCCAATTGATGTAAATACAGAGAATGGATACACACACGTTCCTTGAATGTACGGCAATGTATTCAAATTTCGATGTATGTGGCAAGAGCCTCAGTCTTGAAACATTTCAAAATGGAAGAACAGGAGAGAAGGGAGCCTCTCAAAGAAAAAAAACTTTTCACTCCAAACTATGATATCGTTGTCGCATAAATAAAAGTGTCCAACTTTGCATTTCCTGGAGGCCAAACACAGAACTTTAAGTTTCTAACCCTTGCGGCTGCTTCACACAGAGCTTCAGAATAATGGCTCTCCGTCTTCTCTCTGTGGCCTTGTCAGAGAGCGGGAATCCTGGCTGGCTGGCCGGGTTGCTCAGAAAAATGGCACAGCTGTTCCGAAAAGTAGCCCCATTCATAAGCTGCCGGCTGTCCTCAACTGCAGTGCTGGAGAAAGGCACAGTGTTTTATAAAGAGTTTCTTTTCTTTAAAGGGGAAAAAAAATACATGGTATTTACAGAAAAGAAAACTGGGCCCTTCGGTTTTATTTTAGTTGCCACGTCTGAAATGGAAGTGGGGAAGGCCAGAAATACACACGAGCAACTGCGCCTTGACGGATGATTCATAATGGCTATGCCGCCTGTGATGGAAAATTCAGCTGGTTAAGCAAGATCAGCCAGAAAGCCTCACATCATCTCCTCTGCCAAAGCTGATGCCTACCGTCTTGTGACAGACTTACTGTCTATGAGTGAATGATTGACTCTCTTTCTCCCCTTCTCAGTTCATGACCAAGAATCCCACTATGCGCTTGGGCAGCCCGAGTCAAGGCGGCGAGCATGCCATCTTGAGACACCCTTTCTTTAAGGAAATCGACTGGACCCAGCTGAACAATCGCCAAGTAGAACCACCCTTCAGACCCAGAATCGTAAGTGTCTGAGACCACCTGAGTAGATCTTCTTTCTTAAACTGTTGCAGTGTTCCACTGAGGATCCCGAGAGTCCACTGGGCAATGACCAGAATGGAAGTTCAGGCAGTCGCTTTACAAGACAGCCTCATCCAGGACTCCTCCTTGCCCTGAGGCAACAGCTTTCTGTGTGCTGGGGTTATATCTCAAACAGTGTTTCCCTCTTGCTCGCCTTGGCCCCATCCTCTCAAGTTAAAACTTCCCAGAGTCTAAGGAAAAGGCCTTTTGAAAGGCCTTTCTCAGGTCTGTTCCCTGAGCTAAGTTAGAGTTTGAACAGGAGAGAAGGGAGCCTCTCAAAGAAAAAAAACTTTTCACTCCAAACTATGATATCGTTGTCGCATAAATAAAAGTGTCCAACTTTGCATTTCCTGGAGGCCAAACACAGAACTTTAAGTTTCTAACCCTTGCGGCTGCTTCACACAGAGCTTCAGAATAATGGCTCTCCGTCTTCTCTCTGTGGCCTTGTCAGAGAGCGGGAATCCTGGCTGGCTGGCCGGGTTGCTCAGAAAAATGGCACAGCTGTTCCGAAAAGTAGCCCCATTCATAAGCTGCCGGCTGTCCTCAACTGCAGTGCTGGAGAAAGGCACAGTGTTTTATAAAGAGTTTCTTTTCTTTAAAGGGGAAAAAAAATACATGGTATTTACAGAAAAGAAAACTGGGCCCTTCGGTTTTATTTTAGTTGCCACGTCTGAAATGGAAGTGGGGAAGGCCAGAAATACACACGAGCAACTGCGCCTTGACGGGATGATTCATAATGGCTATGCCGCCTGTGATGGAAAATTCAGCTGGTTAAGCAAGATCAGCCAGAAAGCCTCACATCATCTCCTCTGCCAAAGCTGATGCCTACCGTCTTGTGACAGACTTACTGTCTATGAGTGAATGATTGACTCTCTTTCTCCCCTTCTCAGTTCATGACCAAGAATCCCACTATGCGCTTGGGCAGCCCGAGTCAAGGCGGCGAGCATGCCATCTTGAGACACCCTTTCTTTAAGGAAATCGACTGGACCCAGCTGAACAATCGCCAAGTAGAACCACCCTTCAGACCCAGAATCGTAAGTGTCTGAGACCACCTGAGTAGATCTTCTTTCTTAAACTGTTGCAGTGTTCCACTGAGGATCCCGAGAGTCCACTGGGCAATGACCAGAATGGAAGTTCAGGCAGTCGCTTTACAAGACAGCCTCATCCAGGACTCCTCCTTGCCCTGAGGCAACAGCTTTCTGTGTGCTGGGGTTATATCTCAAACAGTGTTTCCCTCTTGCTCGCCTTGGCCCCATCCTCTCAAGTTAAAACTTCCCAGAGTCTAAGAGGCCTTGAAACTTTCCAGGTTTTCCCAAAAGAGTTTGGTTGAGAAGCTCATTGTTCTAGCTGTTTTCCTTATGCTCCTCAGAGCTCTGAGCCTGGCTTCCTGGCTTGGAGAGCTCAAGTCTGTAGCAGTTACTGCAGCACAGGGCACAGGGCAGAAGAGGCCAAGTCCTCTTTGACTAGGAAATATTGGGGATACCCTGGGTGCCTTCCCAAGAGAGGACACTGAGTTAGGTGGCATTCCTGAGGGGGGTCCAGCTCTCAGACTGAAAGCTAAGCTTTTTCTCATAGTTGGGTCAAGAGAACCATGAAGGAAAATCAGAGAAGCTGGACTGCTGGTACATCAAGAGTTAGGAAGACGAGGGATGCTCAGAGGCAGAGAGAGAAATATCACTGACTCCAGGAAGAGAAGTGAGAGCTATTTCACAATGGTAAAAAAGGATCTCTCCAGTATTAGTTTATAAAGATGTAAAAACACGTTTCCAAATGTCACTAGCTTAATCTGTAGCAATCAGCTAGGCTGAGACGCCAGACACCCAGAACATAAAACCACTTCCTTTCATGGGCATCCCCCTACCAGCCCCTCTGGGAGGAGGGGAAGCTTTGCCAGCAAGACAAAATCAATCCGCCTGGTGAGTGAAGTAAGAGGCGTTTGTTCCCTAAACTCAGCATTTCCAAGAAGTCTTTCAAGAAAATCTCTTCAAGCACACAAACCTTTGCAAAACAAAAGCTAGGGCAACCGTGAAATGAATTTACTCCTCAACCTCTGTTGTCATGGGGGCCCCCTCCCTGTAAGGCCTGCTGAGAATTCCTACCTCCACAAAATGGACAGGGTGAACCAGCTGACAGGGTCAGGTGAGCACATCAATTCCTTAGCCTCCCAGCCCAAGACTGGCCTGCTCAGCAAGATTTTTGTGGGGCTAGTAACTTGGTGGTTACCAAATGCCCTAATAATACAGAATGCAGCAGAATTCGTAGAAAGCACTGGTTAACCAGTTGTTCTAACTGTAAATAATGCTACTGAGGGAGGTGCAGAGCAGTCCTCCAAATTCAATCGGCATGGAAGATGTGAATAAGCCTCATGCACAGAATTTGAAATTTTCCTTGTTTCCTTTTTGACAGAAATCCCGAGAAGACGTCAGTAATTTTGACCCGACTTCATAAAGGAAGAACCAGTTTTAACTCCAATTGATGAGGGACATCTTCCTATGATTAATCAGGATGAGTTCAGAAACTTTTCCTTTGTCTCTCCAGAACTGAATCCATAGACTGTGGCAAATGGGAGAGATGGTATGAGAAGCAAAAGGAGATAGAGATTTTCTAGGAATTTCCTCTGTGGGGAACTTCTCAGCTTCAGCATTAGAACAAGACCATTACCTTCAGGGAGCAGGTGGAGAACTCTGTGAAGGATGGAACATCAAGAGATCAACCACTTCCCAAAGGTCCAATGATGAAGGAGCCTAGTTCACAATGGTAAAAAGGATCTCTCAGTATTAGTTTATAAAGATGTAAAAACACGTTTCCAAATGTCACTAGCTTAATCTGTAACAATCAGCTAGGCTGAGACGCCAGACACCCAGAACATAAAACCACTCCCTTTCATGGGCATCCCCTACCAGCCCCTCTGGGGGGAAAGCTTGCCAGCAAGACAAAATCAATCCGCCTGGTGAGTGAAGTAAGAGGCGTTTGTTCCCTAAACTCAGCATTTCCAAGAAGTCTTTCAAGAAAATCTCTTCAAGCACACAAACCTTTGCAAAACAAAAGCTAGGGCAACCGTGAAATGAATTTACTCCTCAACCTCTGTTGTCATGGGGGCCCCCTCCCTGTAAGGCCTGCTGAGAATTCCTACCTCCACAAAATGGACAGGGTGAACCAGCTGACAGGGTCAGGTGAGCACATCAATTCCTTAGCCTCCCAGCCCAAGACTGGCCTGCTCAGCAAGATTTTTGTGGGGCTAGTAACTTGGTGGTTACCAAATGCCCTAATAATACAGAATGCAGCAGAATTCGTAGAAAGCACTGGTTAACCAGTTGTTCTAACTGTAAATAATGCTACTGAGGGAGGTGCAGAGCAGTCCTCCAAATTCAATCGGCATGGAAGATGTGAATAAGCCTCATGCACAGAATTTGAAATTTTCCTTGTTTCCTTTTTGACAGAAATCCCGAGAAGACGTCAGTAATTTTGACCCCGACTTCATAAAGGAAGAACCAGTTTTAACTCCAATTGATGAGGGACATCTTCCTATGATTAATCAGGATGAGTTCAGAAACTTTTCCTTTGTCTCTCCAGAACTGAATCCATAGACTGTGGCAAATAGGAGAGATGGTATGAGAAGCAAAAGGAGATAGAGATTTTCTAGGAATTTCCTCTGTGGGGAACTTCTCAGCTTCAGCATTAGAACAAGACCGTTACCTTCAGGGAGCAGGTGGAGAACTCTGTGAAGGATGGAACATCAAGAGATCAACCACTTCAAGTCCTGAGGGAGCCACAGCCCTAGAAACAGTGGATGCCAAAATGAGATTTCATGAAGAAATACACTGCTCAGCTCTGAGTTTCCATGGCTACTTTGGGTTCAGAATATTAATAGGAGCCAAAAGAAGAAAAGGTGTGAAGAATAAACCAGATCCTAGAACTTTTGAGTCACTCAGGCATGTTACTTCAAGGCACAAACATAGACGCTGTATGGACCACTCTGAGCTCTTCTGTAAGCCAGTAAGCCCCAAATACTGGAAGACCACAAGAAGTCTCTAAATGCTCATGAAGAACTTGACCAGAAAGAAAGGGGTGGCTTTCCAAATAGGATGATTTCCTCTGAACAAGACATACTGTCCATAAAGCTCATGAACCCCAGTCTTGACAACAGCCAGGCACCAAGGCTTATTGTTTTATCTTTTCTTTCACTTCATAGATATTTATTGAGTGCCCAGTAAAGATGGCGCCACAATACCCAGCAGTGTAAGCAACAGATTTGCTCTCAACAAGCTTTCATCCTTAAGTTACCTGAATGGTGTGTACAGTCTGTGAAATGCCTCTCCACGTTGCCTACGTCATACTTTGTCTGCACATAACTTTGTTCACAGAAGACAGCTCGCTGCCCCAACAGGAACTATCCACATAATCTATGGGTTGGTGAGCAGGTGAACTTGTGGAATCTTGTCACAGAGGCAATGTTTTGATATAGCTCTGGCCTCATCACTGGAGAGCCGCACTCCACTCGGGTCCTTGACCAGACTTATGGCTTATACCTTAGCAAGTTATTTAAATTATATTTTAAGAGACAAAGATGTTTGTTATGCATTTTATAATTTGAAATGGCTCTTGTAAGCAGGACATGTATCAAAGAAGGACCTTATAATATGTACCCATGTATGCAGTTGGAGAATTTTATCTGGCTGAAATAAATGCATTTTGTAACAAAAGGGATTTCTCTTGTTGAGAAGGATTTGTTCCATCCCCACGAGGAGAGGAGATATGCAATTAAAATAACCTTTGAGCAGAATGGATAGAACTTTTGACTCAAAGCAACTTCCTGAGAGCAAAGGTTGGTAGCCCATTGTGTGTGTCGCTTAAATGAATGTGGCCTGTCTCTTCGTAACCACAACTTTCATTCTGAGTCATGGTAATGACAGCTAACCTTTGCTGCCACAGACTAACCCTCAAACTCTTAGTAGCTAGACACAGTAATTGCTCACTTCTCATCCAGTGAGAGCAAGTTCAACAGCCCTCTTTCAGCTCATCAGTATGCCATCTAATTATGCACATTCCAAGGCTGCCATAGCAAGGGAAGGCAGAGATGGAGGCAGTGCTGACTGTTTACCTACCTCTCCTAGGAGGGACCCACGCTACCTGTGCTCACCCCGGATTGGCCAGAACAACAGACAAGACTGGGAAGTAGCAGGAGTGACTGTTTCTGTTGGGTGTTCTTTTTGCATCCCAAGGTGAAAAATGAAGAGAGTATTTAGAAGCCTCCCTTTATGTGTTGCTCTCAGCAGTTCATAGATAGGTTCACCCATGTAATTTTACTAGGTCATCACAATTCTGTGAGGCAAGCAGCTCATTCTACCGCCATGTCCAGTGTGAGCACCCTGGTGCATTTTACACACAAGAACAAGAGAGGCTCTGAGAAGGTGAGTTACTTGATTACTGGTAGGTTTCAGAGTTGATCAAGAGTAGATCCAGTCTAGAGTCTAAATCTTTGATATTCTAATTCGACAGACTTCTGGAAAGGCAGGCTTCTTCTGACTCAAGAACTCTGGCTTTCGTAAGCAACTTGGCATCTCAGTGTCTCCTTTTCTATGGGGCTGATTAGCTTTGGAATGTGGTCTGCTTCACAGTGTAAAGAGCTACAAAGAACAAAGCAGGCCTCCTGTGCTCATTTACAAAATCTGTTATCACAGGCCTGCACTGGACCCCAGTGTCTTCTAGACTCAGGAGCTTCCCTCCTGGCAACCTATTCTCAAGTGTGCTGCCTGGGTCCGCTAGTTTGGGTTCAGTCCATTCTTTTAAGATAACCACAGACCTGTCAGATTATCTGACAGCCAGACTTGTTCACAATTGGATCTCCAGTGCTTCTGCCCTATCCTACTTTTATATATGAGGAGAGAAAGGAGGTACAGGATATTGACCTAGAACTCAGAGTCTTTGACCCTAGCCACAGGCCTGCACTTCCTGAGGCAGGCTGGCCACGAGCCACTTGATCAGTGGGTGCTGAGTCCACTGGGGCTGCCCAGTCCACTGGGGTGGCTCAGTCCCCTGAGCTCAGTGGGTATTGTGGTAGTCAAGACGAGGTCACTCTGCCACTTCCCTCCCTCAAGACCACTATTGAAAATGGGATCTTGAGAAATCCTTAAGACTATGGCCCTGTTCCCTCCTGCCGACACCCATTTGTCCCTTCCCTCTCAAACTGTTCCATGCCAGCCTAAGTTAACCATGCAGCCCTGAGCATTTGAAAGGAGAATAATTATAAAGCATTGGCTCTGACATGTTGATTATCCTTTGACTGCAGAAGGGATTTTCACTCACTAATGGCTAACATTTATTGCACGTTTACTACGTATGCAGCTCTGTTACACTTTCAATTTACTCATGTGATGCCCCCAAGGGGTGGGCACTCTCATCTCCATTGTACACATGGGGAAACCGAGGTATTGAGAGAGTAAGTCATTTGTCTGAAATCAGATGAGTAAAGCAATAGAGTCAGGATTGGGGCCAGGTAGTTTAACTCCTGAGTCCCTGGTTTTAGCTCAAATTGTTGAAATTCCTCTATTAAGGTCAATTTTATTGTTTCCACTTATGTGAGGTATTGAGCACAATAAAAAGGGTGTAAACCGGATTTAGCAGAGAGCACTAGACAAATTGCCAGCTGGGCAGGATGGTATTACTCATCCAGTCTGTAGAACCATTTATCAGCAGTGAAATTGGATGATTTACATGTCAAAGGCCTGGAGTGGCTCACCTCCCCCGCCTTAAAGGAACTGGGGCAGGCCAGAATGATGCAACTGGGACTTGGACCTCACCAAGGAAGAGGAAATAGTTGAGGTCAAACTGAATCCCGTAAACCCTGTCTGAACCCCTGGGGTAACCTCTGAACCTTGGGCATGAGGGTTCAGTGTGAGTGGGGTCTAGTCCCTTCCTCTTCCCCTCTGGAGGAGCGTCTGGGTTTCAGTAATGCACCCTGGCCACCCACCGTGCTGGTCATATGGCATCATCAGAAAGGAGGCATACAGCCTAGCTGATGTAACTTGGTAGCAAAGAAAAGAGCAAAATAAAAGCACCCCATCTATCATTTGTTGGTCTTATTTGGGGTGCATGTTGCTATAAAGGTATTTCAGTCACAAATCTGGCCTTCACTGTTCTCACAGGCCAACACCACAAGACTATATGTCCCCTTTCTTCCCAGATTTGGTCATCCTGGTTGCTTAATATGGCTGGGTTGACTTAAAATGACTAGGCAGACCACTGTGACTGCCCCTGGCTCAGAGTTGTACCGACTCCTAAAACTTCTCATTTTATGTTATCTAAGGATAAGATTCAGATACCACCGGAGACATTTTTAGTGGAAACAAACCCTGTGGTCATGTTGCTCTGAACTGAGGTGTGCGTTGGACAGATCTGGTCCAAGTTCAGCTATAAAGGAGGTTCTGTCATCTCCCTTGCTTCCTGTGTTGAATTAGAACCAAAGCTAAGAGTGCCACCCTCAGCTTTTTCCTGTTCCAGTGCCCCCGCCCCCATCATCTCCACTCCCCTGTCATTTCTTCTTCCTCTCTTCCCTGCACTCTTTATTCCCTCGTGTAATAAGTCATCTCTATACTCTCTCCCTGCCTCTGTCATTTGGTTTTCAGAGTCCAACTGGCCATAGAGACAGTTTTCAGAATACCAAGATGACATAAAATCCTGATTATATGCTCTTTTATAGCCCAGAAATGGCAGCCATCCTCCCCTTGTATTTCTGCGTGTTCGGTGTCACCCGTCCCCTGACCCTGCATGTCAGGTATTGCCCTGGCATAGACTACCTCTGAGGCAACCCTGCCTGTGCTGCCCACCATCATTCTGGGAGGCAAGACATCACAGGAGTGAGCTTTGCAGAGCACAGATCTGTGCACGGAATCTGCCTCTCAAGGTGTGTTCTAGAGAAAGTGTCATTTCCTCAGGTTTCCATTTTCTGGCCCACGCTCTGCACTCTGGCCTGCTCTGTGCCACCTGCAACTCAATTCAGAGGAGCCCTATGACCACAGGGCTCATTTTTGAAATGAGTGAAATTGACACCTGCCTGGCCAGTCCTGTTCTGTTACTGCAGGAATTAGCTGTGATACCCTATATGAAGACTGTGCCATGGAGGGGGTGGAATGTAGAAAGTGCTTGGTCAGTAGAGTGATTATTCCCATGAACTGTTCCAGAGGAAAAGGGAAAGTTGCAGGTGAAGTCATTTAGGAAATGGGCAGAGTGGGGACCCCCAAGTTCTTCACACTGCCCATCTCACCTATGGGGATGCCATGCTGGCTCCGAGTTGGAGGCGTTTGTGCTTTCCTGATTAGTTGCCTGCAGAGATGTCTGAGGAGATTCTTTCAAAGACTTACTAGAATGTTCTGAGTCCATCTTACCCTGATTGACAGGCAGAGTCAGCGTTAAGCTTGAAACTGTGCTGCTCACCCTAAAAAAGAGATTTAAGAAGGTCCTGTGATTTTCCTTAAGATGACTCTTCTGTCAACCCTTTCAGAATTCTCTTGTTTTGCTGGGGTTCAACTCTCTTCTGACCACCTGACCTAGGAACCACACCTTAACACTAGCACCTGCTGGGCACGCTCTGAACACTCAGCACACATACCATGTCAGTAAAGAGAACATATGTGCCCAAGATGTCCACGGGTCCTGGCATAACTAAGGACTTGAAGCCAATCATAAAACACAGGGTCTCTTCTTCCTGTTTGAAGATACCTAGGAGGGCTTCTGGCCAAACCAGGGACCTCATAGTCCTACGTATTCTTACTGGAACCTGGGCCATAACTGTCTTGTCCTCATGCAACACCCAATGACCACCCAGAGCTGCCTTTCTCTCACTGCCAAGGCAGTTCTTGCCCACAGAAGTTTCATTCTTCCATGGGCTCAGACCACTGCTGGGAGAATTTGGGCTGAAAAGGGAAGATTGTGCAGGCACAGAGTATAGTCCCACATTCAAGTGGTTGAAACAGGAATCTTCTTTGGAAACACTTCAAATTAGAAACCAGGGCTAGTCTAGCAGTCATTTGATCTGCCAGTGTCAGGAATTGCCTGGATAATCTCTGAAGTTCTTCCAGCCTTGTGCTCTCTAAACTACAGATGAACAGAGGGATATGGTTCATCAGTCTCCACCAGTATATGTTAACTCCATCCTATTCTCGCCACATGCAAAGCCTCCATCTCTCAAATTTCCTTCTCCCATGCATCTCTGTGCAACCTTCACACCCTGGCACACCCCAACACCCTCTCTACAAGCTCTCTCCATCCCCAATCCCCCTGAGACTCACACAGAGCACTTATTCCCCAAATCACGTATCTATATCTCATACATGGTTGCCCTTCACATTTCTCATGTTTGTCCATACATGTAAAGGGAAAAGTTTACCATTAGGCCAAGATCACAAGAAGGATAAGCCCTCTCCTGATTAGAAACTGATTATATAGCACTTGTGAATGAAAGAGAAAGCAATATTCCTCAACTTAGTTTCCTATTTTCTCAAAGAAAATGATTTTCAAGGATACAATCCTCATCGATAAAAACAAATTATAGACCAAAGTAGATAAGGAGATGATTTCACTTCTTTAGGTAAGTTCAGGCAAAATTGTAGAATTATTTAAGAAGTAATTTATGAGCATCAGAAGGGTTACTAATCATTAGGATTGTACAGGGGTTCATAAAAGATATGTCTTGAGAGTCTAGTCTTGTTTTCTTCTTTGATGGTTACTAGACTGGTTGATGAGGCATATATGATCAATTGCACATAGCTGACCATCAAAAACCTACTTGACAAAATCTTACTTTCTTGTGTCTCAGCAGGATTCGATGAACAATGGTACCCAAAATATGGTAGTTAATAGATTAGTATCAATCTGAAAGGGTATTCTACAACCTACGATAATCTCTGCTTCCCTGGGATTAACCAACAAATTTTACATCTTCCTTTAGTCTTATTTTAGCTTTCAAGCAACTTCATGCCCAACAACAAAAATCTGACAGTGAGACAAAGAGCTACTTTGTTTTCAAACTGCACATGCTTTCCCATGAGATTCTGATACGTAAGAGCAAAGTGGAGTTTAGAGATCTATTCACTCATGAAACTAATATTTATTAAGCATCAACTATATGCCTACATGCCTTTGAGGTTGGAAAAACTAAAGCCTGAAAACCACCCAAAGATTCCTACTTTCTAATTTAGAGATGTGACCGTGTTTACCCAGATGAATCTACTCAATGGTAGGGCAGCTTTGTGGTCTTATCTTCCACATAATTGGTCTGTGGCACCTGTCCCATTGTAGGTGCTTAAGAAATATGTGCTGTTGAATGATACCATCAGAGGTAGTTGTCAACCACCCACTTTTTGACTCAAAGATAATACTCTTGCTCATCTCTATGATGGAATAAATTTAAGAAATAGGCTTCCCTGGTGGTCCAGTGGGTAAAGAATCTGCCTTGAAGTGCAAGGGGCACTGGTTCAATCCCTGGCCCGGGAAGATCCCACAAGCCACGAAGTGGCTGGACCAGTGTGTCCAATTATGAGCCAGCACTCTGGAACGCATGTGCCCAGAGCTGGTGCTCTGCAACAAGAGAGACCACTGCGATGGGAGGTCCACACAGGCCAAAGAATTAAGATGGAGGAAAATAAGTAAATTAAAAGCAATAATAAAAGAGGCCAAAATTAAAAAGAAAAAAAATAGGCAGAAGCAAAGAATAAATTCAATGTATGTATTTATCCAACAAATGTTTATTGGGATTTATCTGAGCTTTTGCTAACTGATGGAGCTGCAGCAACAAGCAGGGCAGTCATAGTTCCCAGCATCTTTGAGTTTACAGCTCAGTGAATACACAGTGATTGGGTGTTGTGGCTGCCAAAAAAATGAAAATGCAGCTGAGGCTCCAGAGTTCCCACTGTGGTGTTTCAGAGGAGGGGGATGATGAGCTCCACTGAGCTGGCTGTGATTAGACTGTGCCCAAAAAACCGCACTCAACTGCGGATACCAGCATAGAGACAGAAAGCTTGATCATGTTCAGAGGAGAGTGAACTGGGTGATGGAGGGAGAAAAAGCCGGTAACACAGCAATGATGGGGTAAACTGGGCATGAGCCCGAGAAGAAAAGTACCTTCAAGTACACAAAAAACTACCCTGGTGATCCTTAAGGCTGCTCTTCAAGTATTCTCAGTTCTTTGCCTCATGGGCATGGAATAAGAGGCCCTTTTTGACCCCATTATGGATGGAGAAGCCATGTGTAGAGTCCTAGTCAACAAGTTAAGTGCAGAATGATGTGCAGTACATTGCAAGCTAGACCATTCAGCACTGGGACAGACGCTACTCCTTCCAGCAGAACAAACTCTCTTTCCTCCAGTGAATGGCCATGTTGAAACATGATGCCTGGGTCTCTGAGTGATTAACATGAGCTAAGAGCTACTAACACTTTCACTACTTTCACCTTCAAGCCCTCAACAAGCACTTGATGGATATTTTGCAAGATCAGCAATAATTATTCATATTTTTGTTACTGCTAAGATTGTGGTGGTTGTTTGTCACTGTGGCATAACCTAGTCCATCTGGACTTTATTTTCTTGGGCTCCAAAATCACTACAGATGGTGACTACATCATCTCTGTCTCTGCTTTGTAATACAGTATCTAGGTTAGTCACATAGTCTTTGCTGATAAAGGTCTGTATAGTCAAAGACATGATTTTTCCAGTAGTCGTGTATGGATGTGAGAGTTGGAGCATAAAGAAGGCTGAGCACCAAAGAACTGATGTTTTCAAACCATGGAGAAGACTCTTAAGAATCCATTGGACTCTCAAGCAAGGAGAGAAAATCAGTTAATCCTGAAGTAAATCAACCCTGAATTTTCATTAGAAGGACTGATGCTGAAGCTGAAGATCCAACACTTTGGCCTCCTGATGCAAAGAACTAACTCACTAAAAAAGACCCTGATGCTGGGAAAAATAGAAAGAGAAAGGGATGACGGAAGACAGGATGGTTGACTGGCATCACTAATTCAATGCACATGAGTTTGAGCAAGCTCTGAAAGATGGTAAAGGCCAGGGAAGCCTAGCATGCTACAGTTCATGGGGTTGCAAAGAACTGGGCACAACTTAGTGACTGAACAACACCACCATCCTGACTAATGCTTGCTATATGGAGAAAGACTGGAAATCTAGAGCCCCCAGGGTTAAAACTGGGATCTTGTCAGGCTGCAACATGGGTTACAGAATTTGTCTTAGAATAATAGTGAACTTGTTGCACAAAGGTAGTGAACCATAATCAACTTTCTTGGGAAAGGAGTTCACCATCACTGGACATCTTCAGTGAGTTGACAGCCTTTGGTAGGATGGTGGACAGGAGTTCAAACTGGACCATCTCAGAAAGGCTCCTTCCAACCCTCAGAGACCATCACACAGAGACTGAAGGGGCTTAGCACACCCACTGTAAATGTGCTGCATCCCCAGGCCCACTGGGGCAGCCTGGGGCTGGCTCACCATAGTGTCTCCACCAGCCACATGCCAGGGCCCCTGCTGCTTTCACTCTACCACACAGTCCTGTACCTGTGCCCAGCATTGCTGACAGGTTCAGCAAGTGTGTGCCAACTGCAGGTCAGTTGAGATGCCGAAGAGGTAAAGCAAATAGTAATGGTTCTCTCGATTCACCATCATGTGGAATGATAAGTAGTCCTCTGGGAGTCCTGTCTGCGTTATTAGCATCCTGGGGACATTAGGAAACCTCTGAATTCACCCCTGTTGGTTTGTCCCTCATTGTGCTGATCTGCTTTCCAGGAAGAAGAGCTAAATGTCCTCTCTAACCAGGTGGAACTCCAGTATAAAGATCTCTGAGATTTGCTGAAAGAAAGTCTGGGGAGAGGTGATCTCAGCATTAAAGAATAGATTCAAGCGCTTGTCCCATCTTCTCACATTCTGCCAGAGCTGGTTCGCACTGGCTCACAGGAACCAATCATACACATCGCTTTCCGAGTCAGTGTTGAATGAGCTCACGGTGGCAGCTGAGAATATTTACTGGTGGGAACAGTTACACCATGAAAGTCAGTATACGGTACAAATCAGCGTTTGGTTTGGTTTTATTTGACAGCTTACCAGCACATGCCTCATTAATAGTAAGAAAGTCATAGTTTGAAGAACCAGGATAGTCTGGTTCATGTTCTAATGGCTGTTGTCAGTAGGGGAAAAGTTTTGAAGTTTCTGTGGACTTTAGTTTTCTTCTCTGTAAAATGGGTATAATAATGAAAATCAACTACCTCAGATGGTAGTTGGCATATTTTCTTATCTTAAAAGCTATGGTCTGAGGGGTAGACTTCTGAGGTATCTAGAGGCCAACTACTTAACAACTAAACAACAGCAGTAACTCCAGAGACTGGGGAGCCTGGCATGTGTTTATCTGCTTCACACACTACTTTTGTCTCAGTCCAGCTCTGAACTACTAAAAATAGTTCTTAAGCAGCTATCTACCCAAGGCACAGAGCAGAGGCAACAAACTGAAAAGCTCAGTCTTTTCATGAAAGAGGCCTATCTACCTGTCTTAAATACTACAGCAGTGGACTTCCCTGATGGTCCAGTGGTTAAGATCTGCCTGCCAACCCAGGAGACACAGGCTCAGTCCCAGAAAAATCCCACATGCATCAGGGCAACTAAGCCCCTGAACCACAGCTACTGAAGCCTGCACACTCTAGAGCCTGTGCTCTGCAGCAAAAGATGCCATCGAAATGAGAAATCTGTACACAGCAGGTAGAGAGTAGCCCCTGCTTGCTGCAACCAGAGAAAGTGCATGCACTGCAACAAAGAACAAGCACAACCAAAAATAAACTTTTTTTTTAAAGCTGCATCCTGAAGGTCAGCTTTCTAACTTAACATATCCTTAGGAGCTGACTGCTCTCCTCTTCAGAGGCAAGGGACGCTAGTGGGTGGCATCTTTCCAGTCTCCTTCTGTCACACCCCAGGTCACCAGTGTCTCTGATGCAGCAGTTTATGCATAAATCTGGTACCCTGGCTTTGGTGGGTGCCTCCCAAAAGATCCATCCCTGAGAGTCTGATAGCCAGTGGGGCTGTGTTAACAGGTTGAATTGGAGGGTAGCCAACAAATCAACAGTTCTTATTCTTATAAACTGGCCAGCCTCCAGGGCTCAGTACAAAGAGAGTAGACAGAAATGCCATCTCCAGTTTTACCCCTGAAAGACGTATATTTGCATATTCTAAAATGCTGCTTCCTGGGGGTGTGGCTTCCAATCAGCCCACATCTGGTGTTGACTGAGATCCTCAGTCACACGTTTTGGCACTCCCTCAAATGCTGGGAGTCACCAAGAATAAAGATGGCTGCTTACACAATCCCAATCAATGATTGGGAGACAACAAAGAGCGAGGTCAGGGTTGAATGATAAGTTTCATTTCCTACACGAGGTCACTTCTTCAAAACTGAGAGCTAGTTCTTTTATCTAATGCACAGAAACCAGCGTAGAGAGTAAAGAAAAATGAAAAACACAGGAGTATTGTTCCAAACAAAATAACACAATAAAAATCCAGAAAGACCTTAATGAAGTAGAGATAAGTGATTTACCTGATAAAGAATTCAATGGTCACAACTAATCTGGAATGATACATATCTGTAAACAACAAAACTCTGTAAAAGCAAAAAAGCAAAATAAAAAAATTCATATACATTTAAAGAAAATAATGATCACAAAGTAAAATGGAGCTGGAGGAATCAGTCTCCCTGACTTCAGACCATACTACAAAACTACTATAGATGATAGTCATCAAAACAGTATGATACTGGCACAAAAATAGAAAGGTATATCAATGGAATAGGCTAGAAAGCCCAGAAGTAAACCCATGCACCTAAAGTCAATTAATCTATGACAAAAGAGGCAAGACTGTACAATGAAAAAAAGCTTCTTCAGTGAATGGTGCTGGGAAAACTAGACAGCCACATATAAAAAAAATGAAATCAGAACATTCTCTAACACCATACGCAAAAATATACTCTAAATGGGTTAAAGACCTAAATGTAAAACCAAATACTATAAAACTTTAAGAGGACAAAGTAGGCAGAATAATCTTTGACATAAATCACAGCAATTTCTTTTTCAAGCTGTCTCCTACAGCAATGGAAATAAAAACAAAAAATAAATGGGAACTAAATTCAAAAGCTTTTGCACAGCAAAAGAAACCATAAACAGAAAGACAACTTGCAGAATGAGAGAAAATATTTGCAAACAATGAAACCAACAAGGGATTAATCTCCAAAATTTATAAATAGCTCATATCACTCAATATTAAAAAAGAAATGGACAGAAGACCTAAATATTCCTCCGAAGTCATACAGATGTCCAAATGACACATGAAAAGATGCTCCACATTGCTAATATTAGAGAATGCAAATCAAAACTACAATGAGAAATCACCTCACACTAGTCAGAATGACCATCATCAAAAGGTCTATAAACAATAAATGCTGGAGAGAGTGTAGGTAAAAAGGGAACCCTCCTTCACTTTTGGTGGGAATATAAATTAGTAAAGCCATTATGGAGAACAGGATAGAGGTTCCTTAAAAAAACAAAAACGGAACTACCATATGATCCAGAAATCCCACTCTGGCCAGAGAAAATTGTAACTCAAAAAGACACATGCCAAAAAAAAAAAAAAAG
The DNA here is from genome assembly GCA_022376925.1 of Tragulus kanchil. Lineage (NCBI taxonomy): Eukaryota > Metazoa > Chordata > Mammalia > Artiodactyla > Tragulidae > Tragulus > Tragulus kanchil. The sequence goes on from JAIOJX010000032.1 coordinate 254,710,156, forward strand.
ATGCATGCATGCACCCCAATGTTTACTGCAGCACTGTTTACAATAGCCAAGACATGGAAGCAACCTAAATGTCCATCAACAGAGGAATAGATAAAGATGGGGTATGTATATACAATGGAATATTACACAGTCATTAAAATAATGAAATACTGCCATTTGCAGCAACATGAATAGACCTAGAGATTGTCCTGCTAAATGAAATCAGAGAAAGACGAATGTGATAATATCACTTATATGCAGAATTTAAAAACAGAAAGATACAAATAAACTTATTTACAAAGCATAAACAGACTCACAGACTTGGAAAACAAACTTATGGTTACCAAAGGGAATGATGGGATAACAGAGGGAGGGCAAGAGATAAATTAGGTATTTGGGGTTAACATATATACACTACTATATATTTAACAGCAAACAAAAAGGGCCTACCTTATATCACGGGGATTTCTACTCAGTATCTTATAATAATATATAGTGTAAAAGAATATCATAAAAAATATATATATACATATGTGCACATATTTATATAACTGAATCACTTTGCTGTACACCTGAAACACAACATTGTACATTAACTATACTTCAATTAAAATAGTACGAACCACAGTAAGATATCACCCCCCTCCCCATTAGAATGGTTATTATCATATACACAAGAGCAAACAAGCCTTGGCAAGGATGTGAAGAAGGGAGAACTCTTGTGCCCTGTTGTAGGAATGTGAATTAGTACAACCACTCGGGAAAACACTATGGAGTTTCCTTAAAAAATTAAATATAGATCTGTTAACCCCACTCCTGGGTATTTATCCAAAAAAGAAAAGAGCCCAACATTACTATCTTAAAAGATATATCCATTGATGAATGCATGGATAAAGAAGAAGTTATATGTACATGAGGGAATACTATCTATCCATAAAGAAAAGAAAATTCTGCTATAAAACAATATGGATAGACCATGATGGTTACACAAATTAAAATAAGTCAGACAGAGAAAACAAATATTGTGTGATCTCACATACACATGAAACCTAAGGGAAAAAACTCATACAGAGAACAGATTGATAGTGGAGGGTACAGTGAAATGGGTGGAGTCAAAAGGTTACAAACTTCCAGTTATTAGATAATAAATTCTAGGGAATTTACTGTCATATTCCTGTAACATACAACAGGATGACTATAGTTACCAACAGTGTATGGTGTATTCAAAAATTGCTAAGAGTAAATTTGTAACTCTGTGAAGTGATAGATCTTATTGTGGTGGATGGATCTTAACTTATTATATAATGTATCAGATCACTATATTGTACGTACTAAGTTGCTTCAGTTGTATCTGATTCTTTGCAGCCCCATGGACTGTATGTAGCCCGCCAGGTTTCTCTGTTCATGGGATTCTCCAGACAAGATTACTGGAGTGGGTCGCCATGCCCTCTTCCAGGGGATCTTCCCAACTCAGGGATCAAGCCTGAGACTCTTGTGTCTCCTGCATTGGTGGGTGGGCTCTTTACCACTAGCACCATCTGGGAAGCCCCGTTATGTTTAGTCTCACGTGAAACTAACACAGTGTCGGATGTCAGTGCTATCTCAAATAGCAAAATGATCAACAGAATTGATCTTTTTAATTATCAAATACTTCTCAAATTAAAAAGAAATAATATTTAAAAAAAAGAAAAGAAAAGAAAGCTTTTACAATTCGTAAGGCATGATGCTCTGTTCATTTTATTTGCCCTGCATTATGGCACTGGAGGGAGCCCTTTGTGGACCACTAAGATTCTGATCACTAATTCAGTGAGGTGGGGACGGAGATGTGAGTTCCTGACACAGGAAATTCACAACTCTAGCTGTGTTTCATAATTCAACTCAATTCTGACCCTCTCTACTGGGAGATAGTGTCAGATGCCCAGGTTAAGACCTACAAGACTGCTAGTAGCAAATTCAGAGGATCATCTGGGCTCCTGACTAAATAGATATACAGAGGTTTCCACAGCTCCTTCTAGGGCTCAATTAATTTGCCAAAGCAGCTTACAGAAGTCAGAGAAACAATAACCTACTAGATAACTGGTTGATTATAAAAGGATGTAACTCAGAAACAGCCCCATGAAGAGATGCATAGGGCAAGATATGGAGAAAGGGCTACGAAACAGCTTCCCTGTTTCTCAGAGCATGCTACTCTGCCCAAATCTCTGTGTTCACCAACCTGGAAGCTCTCTGAACGCACTATTACACAAGCTTAGTTGGTTACAACATTGCTTTTCGTCTCTGAACTTAATCTCTAGCCCCTCTCCTTTCAGTGCAGAGGGAGGGACAGGAGGAGGGGGAGGGTGGTAGGGGCAGGTCCAACCCTCTAATCACATGGTGGTTCCACTGTTAACCAGCCTTCATCCCTAGGTGCTTTCCAAAATTGCTTCATGAATACAACAAAAGACATCTTTATTGCTCTCATCACAGGAAATCCCAATGGTTTTGAGGACTCTGTGCCAGGAATAGGGTTCAAGACCAAACATCTATTTATTGTAACTCACAATACCCCAACCACACGTGCTTCTTGCAAACTGGCACTGGGACAGAACCCCAGGGATAGCAGAGTTTTCCACTTGACTGTATCTTCCCAGAATGCTTGGGCCCTAATAAAGTTAACGTCAGGACTCCCCAAATGGAGGTCGCCCCAGACGTCAGCACACATCACCAGCCTAAACCTTCATCAGCCTGCCCTTATGGGAAACACCGGTCAAGGAAAGCCGCCCCAATCACCATCCTCCAACTCAGCTGTAGCTAGTTTACCTGAGCCTAGAAAACAGGCTCTGTTAGTCATATAAGTCCCTGACCTAGCCCATCATGCCTTTCTGCAGCACTGCCTCTTCAGGCACTGAAGAACTCCCTCTTGCCCCAGCTCCCTCAAGGAGGGTGCTTGAGACTCTCTCCTTCCCAATCCATGGACTGCTTTGCCTTGAACAAAGGCAAAACTAGAAGGCTACTAGATTGTTTCAGTTTTATCATCTGACAGGCCCAACTGTGATTCCAGGGACTGGCTTCCTGAGGCTCAGAGCTGGCTCCTGGACTCCAGAGCGCGGGAGGAGGGCTGCCATCAGTAACTGCTGAGACTATGGACTTTGAGTCAGGAGACAGAGATAGGAAACTTGACTCTTCATTCACCCTAGAGTAGGCTGTTAAACTCTCCCAAACCTCACTCCTTTTATTGATTAAACAAGAACAATAATACTCACTTTACATGACTATAAGGAGGATTAAAAAAAAAATGACTTACAAGCTCTTACCTCTCCATACAAATTATATTTACATTTAACATAACTGAAGAATCAGGTTTAAAAGCAGGGACCTTTAGCTGAGTCAGCAGTTCTCCATCTAAAGGCTTCATAACCACCAATGGAGGGAGGAAGAGGGAAAAGTAGAAAATGAGGGAGTCAGGGAGTGGGGAGGGGAGGTGGTAGAAGAAGAAGGAGGAGTCTGGGGAAGGGGAGGAGGGGAAAATGGACGAGGGGGAGTGGGTGAGGGGGAATCCTGTTCCAGCTTATCCTAGAGGAGGTGTGGAGTTCAGTCACCCCTGCTATAAGAGCAGGGTCTAGTTCTCAGCTCCATCTGTTATGTTCCCCAGACACCTCCATTCTCCTTAGCTCTCCATTTGCCAAGGAAGAGAAGTAGAACCAAGGAGCTGTATGTTTCTGTTTCCCACTGCAATCTGTCTCAGGCAGAGCATGAGAAGCCCACAATTTCTCCTCACCCCTCTCTGCACCTCCTTAGCAGCACCTGTAGGGATTTCATCCCAAACAGAAGCCAGGATTCTTCAGAACCGAGAAACTTGAATTATCCTTCATGTCTCTTGTGTTCTCGAGAGAGCAACAGACACCGGAGTGAAGCAGGGGCATTTCCAAACCAGTTCCTATTTCTGAGGAAAGGCCAAGACTGAATCAACCTGGGACGTGGTAGCTTTCTATTTAGATAAGCTGGAGAGCTGGGCAGGATCAAAGAATGGGTCTTTGTGAAATGCCCGGCAAATTCAGCTCAAGGAAGGCCCCGCTCCTTTCTCAGCCGACAGTTCATTAGAGGAATTAGGCCAGTCCTGCACTTCCTGGATGACCTGGAGCCACACTCTGGTTTCCACATGACTCCAGGGCCAGCCAGACAACTGCATGGCCCTGCTAAGAAAGCCCGGAAGCGTGGGGAGGACTGGACTGGGTCTCGAGAGGGACATTAAGGCATGTTGGAAACAGTGTGTCTGGAATCCCGTGTGCTTGAGTGCTCGGGAATGCATGGTCTGGGTAGATTTCTGGTGTGACTTACAGGAAGGTCTCATGGGGATAAAGCTGCAGTGTGGTAACTGCTCTGGATCACCTTGGAAAAATATCGCTCATTTGCTAGCCTGGCACCAGGAAGCAGCTGTTGGTGATTCAGCAACCGTCTCTTTTCCTGTGGTTTCAGGAAGCTCATTCAGGGCCTCACCCACCTCCTCTCCAGAGGAGAAATACCCCTCGGCTGCACACAGGCTCTTCTGGGAGGGACTGAAGGAGGGGCTTCTTGGCGGCTCCCCACCCCTAAGGCTGGAGGAAATGGGTTGATGTGGGGGACCTCACAGCCCCAGGCCCTACCGATGTCTTTTGAAAATATTCTCAAAATTTCTCTACAGAAAAGCTATTCCAGGTTCCCAAGCCTCTCTTCTGGAGTTTGTCACAACCCAGAAACTTGGTAGAAGTCTCCACATTCTGGATGACATGGCTTTCTTTTGCCTCAAGTGTTATCAGTTTCTTAATGACAGAGCCAGTCAGGGTCTGCGAAGCTCCCAGAGGCTTGTTGGTTGGTCCTCCATGGGTCACTAGGCAGCCGGATGGGGCTGAGGAAAAGGAAGGGGGAGCAAACTCCCATTGTCCCCGCCCCAGGCCCTCTAGTGCCTCTCCCCCAAGTGGAGGGCTTTTGCTCTCTGCCTGTGTACTGGCCAGCCTCTGACCGCCTCCCAAGGTTACTACTGACTCTGGAATAGCTTTGGGCCACTGGATGTAGCATTTGTGCTTTAGTTTTCCCACAGCCAGATGGAGCTTAGCAAAGAGTTAACAGATTTGGAGAGGAGGACTGCCTCTGATTTTCACACCCACGTGAGAACTAGGCGTGTGTGTATCTGGCTCACGTCTATGCTATTACATTTGAACATGGGATTAGACTTCAATGACCCACATTCAGCCCTATGATTAAGAAAAAAAAAGTCCATGTTCACTGATGATTCAGAAGAACTTGAAAGATGAGCTGAGTCAATATGACTGTGGAGTTTTTAATCCCTCCACCCATCTCAGTGCCATGTGCCCACCTCCTTACTTAGCCTTGACCAGCAAGGGCTCACATGAGTGTATGTGAAAGCTGGAGAGAGATGACTGAGCTGGCTACAAACACTCTTCAGACTCTTCATTCTCATGGCTTTTGGGACATGGGCCCTCAGGCTTCAGAAGAGGCAGGCAGTTGCACAGCCTATAGTGAGCCTAACAGGGAAGCGGAGGGGGAGGGGTGTTGTGCGAGCCCTCCGCTCAGGGCTTCTCCAGCTCCAGCTCTAGGGAATCTGATCCTCTAAGTGGAGGTTTTTGGTCTCACCTGTGGGTTAGGGGCCCTCAGCAGTGTTGGAGGGGTTTCCAGTTTCCTTTAAACTGTGAAAAGTTCTAGATAAGCCAGGATGGATGAGGAAGAGAAAAACAAAACTTCTAAGGATAAGGCCCTGGAGTTTATTTCTTGCCCTAATAAACTTCCCCGGAGGCGCTAGTGGTAAAGAACTGGCCTGCCAATTTAGGAGACATAAGAGGCGCGGGTTCATTCCCTGGGTCTGGAAGATCCCCCTAGAGGGGAAGGCATGACAACTCACTCCAGTAGTCTTGCCTGGAGAATCCCATGGACAGAGGAGCCTGGTGAGCTATGGTCCGTAGGGTCTCAAACAGTCAGACATGAGTGAACGACTCAGCACAGCCCAGTAAACAATGTCATTTCCTTCTTCCTATCTTCCTTTACTCAGTTTTCATTCTTTCTCTGCAGCTTTTTGGTCATATACAGACTGGTCTGGTGGTTCTCATCAGCTACACCTGGAAGCTTGTTTGAAATGCAGATTCTCAGAGCTCATCCCAGAGCTACTCAGCTAGAAACTCTGGGGAAGAGCTGGCAATCTGTTTTAACCAATGCACCAGAGGATTCTAAACTCTAATTTGAGAATCATTAGACTGCGGGCTCCACAAGGGTTCTGACCACACAAGGCTTAGCGTAGTCCAAGACACCACGGCGGTAGTCCTGCATAAAACCTGCAGCAAGAAGTAGAAAGATGATCAAGAAGCCAGCCTGGAAATACTCAGAACCTGGGTTCTAATTGGATGGCCCTGGCTAGGTCACTCGCCTCTTGGGCTCTTTGTTCCTCTTCAGAAGTGTCGACAGAAGGAAACAGGTCTCTGAGGCTGGAGAAGTTCTCATGTCCATAAATCTTAATCTGGCCAGGGCCTCTTTCATTAGTCTTCTCTTTCTGCTGACTCCTGCCAGCCTTATGGCAATCCTGAGTTTGTCTTGTCCTTGATCAATTACTGTTTGTGCAAGAGACAGAAAAAAATTCATTAGTGAGCCTAACAGGGAAGCGGAGGGAGGGTGTTGTGCGAGCCCTCCGCTCAGGGCTTCTCCAGCTCCAGCTCTAGGGAATCTGATCCTCTAAGTGGAGGTTTTTGGTCTCACCTGTGGGTTAGGGGCCCTCAGCAGTGTTGGAGGGGTTTCCAGTTTCCTTTAAACTGTGAAAAGTTCTAGATAAGCCAGGATGGATGAGGAAGAGAAAAACAAAACTTCTAAGGATAAGGCCCTGGAGTTTATTTCTTGCCCTAATAAACTTCCCCGGAGGCGCTAGTGGTAAAGAACTGGCCTGCCAATTTAGGAGACATAAGAGGCGCGGGTTCATTCCCTGGGTCTGGAAGATCCCCCTAGAGGGGAAGGCATGACAACTCACTCCAGTAGTCTTGCCTGGAGAATCCCATGGACAGAGGAGCCTGGTGAGCTATGGTCCGTAGGGTCTCAAACAGTCAGACATGAGTGAACGACTCAGCACAGCCCAGTAAACAATGTCATTTCCTTCTTCCTACCTTCCTTTACTCAGTTTTCATTCTTTCTCTGCAGCTTTTTGGTCATATACAGACTGGTCTGGTGGTTCTCATCAGCTACACCTGGAAGCTTGTTTGAAATGCAGATTCTCAGAGCTCATCCCAGAGCTACTCAGCTAGAAACTCTGGGGAAGAGCTGGCAATCTGTTTTAACCAATGCACCAGAGGATTCTAAACTCTAATTTGAGAATCATTAGACTGCGGGCTCCACAAGGGTTCTGACCACACAAGGCTTAGCGTAGTCCAAGACACCACGGCGGTAGTCCTGCATAAAACCTGCAGCAAGAAGTAGAAAGATGATCAAGAAGCCAGCCTGGAAATACTCAGAACCTGGGTTCTAATTGGATGGCCCTGGCTAGGTCACTCGCCTCTTGGGCTCTTTGTTCCTCTTCAGAAGTGTCGACAGAAGGAAGCAGGTCTCTGAGGCTGGAGAAGTTCTCATGTCCATAAATCTTAATCTGGCCAGGGCCTCTTTCATTAGTCTTCTCTTTTCTGCTGACTCCCTGCCAGCCTTATGGCAATCCTGAGTTTGTCTTGTCCTTGATCAATTACTGTTTGTGCAAGAGACAGAGAAATCCAACGTAGAAATGAAATAGAAACACATGTAGGAGTGGTCATAACCGTCACCAGAAATAGGGCTGTGCTTTGAAAGTGTGTTTCTCAGCAGGGAGGGAGCTGAGGGGGCCCTCCTGTTGGAAGCTCAGCTGGGAATCAGTGAGGGGGCTATACTCTCAGGAGTCCACGTAGTCAATTAAAGCGGCAAGCTTTTAATCACTCACTGTGTATGAACGAGAGCCTATCACTCGACAAAGTACCCATCTCCCTGTTCCACTTTTCCATCCTGGAGCTGCAAAACCAGCCTAGGGTCGAATGGACCAGCCTAAATGTCCGGGTTATCTTTCTCTTGAGGGAGCTCCTGGGGGCACAAAAAAAGGGCAGTTTTATGGGACCTGGAGTTGGGGCAGGAGGAGAAGGGGTAGGAGTGAAAAACTACTGGGCACTGAGAGAAGAGTCTTCAGTTTTCTTGCAAGGAGACAGCACCTGAAGAAGGCCTCTGCCCAAGGCCTCAATCAGACAGACCTAGGATGAGCGACTTCTGAGCTAGGAACGTAAATTTGCAAAGACGAGGCCAGAGGGGAAGGTGGGGGCGGTGAGTCCTTGACGGCACCTCCCTTCAGAAACTGCCATGCACAGGCAACACACCGAGGCAGGGGAAGCTGCTATGGGCCCACCAGGCAAAGCCTTTGTAATTGCCGATGGTCAGGCCAGAAAAGTCACAGACATCACACACAGATTTTGCTCCAGGAGCCTGATTCCTCCTCTCCTCCCAAGAGCCTCTTCTCCCAGCTGCCTCTGCGGAGTGAATTCTGCCAGTTTTCAAGCAAGGATCAGTGCTCTTGCCTCTGTATAGAGATGTCAGGACTTTCTCCAGGTGGAAATTACCTTCCACCCACTTTTCTAGGTTTGCAGTTCTTGGTTTCTGTCATTTTAAATTACAGATATCTCTGAGAAATAACTGAAAGAAGTGCAAACTCAATGAAAAGTTGACATTGTTGATACAAATAAGGCTCTAAGAAGAATCCCAAAGTGACCAAAACTATCTTCCTGAAAGATGACCAGGGTGTGAGGAAAGATGTTTGACCAAAACTATGCTTCTGCCATCAATTACTGTTTGTGCAAGAGACAGAGAAATCCAACGTAGAAATGAAATAGAAACACATGTAGGAGTGGTCATAACCGTCACCAGAAATAGGGCTGTGCTTTGAAAGTGTGTTTCTCAGCAGGGAGGGAGCTGAGGGGGCCCTCCTGTTGGAAGCTCAGCTGGGAATCAGTGAGGGGGCTATACTCTCAGGAGTCCACGTAGTCAATTAAAGCGGCAAGCTTTTAATCACTCACTGTGTATGAACGAGAGCCTATCACTCGACAAAGTACCCATCTCCCTGTTCCACTTTTCCATCCTGGAGCTGCAAAACCAGCCTAGGGTCGAATGGACCAGCCTAAATGTCCGGGTTATCTTTCTCTTGAGGGAGCTCCTGGGGGCACAAAAAAAGGGCAGTTTTATGGGACCTGGAGTTGGGGCAGGAGGAGAAGGGGTAGGAGTGAAAAACTACTGGGCACTGAGAGAAGAGTCTTCAGTTTTCTTGCAAGGAGACAGCACCTGAAGAAGGCCTCTGCCCAAGGCCTCAATCAGACAGACCTAGGATGAGCGACTTCTGAGCTAGGAACGTAAATTTGCAAAGACGAGGCCAGAGGGGAAGGTGGGGGCGGTGAGTCCTTGACGGCACCTCCCTTCAGAAACTGCCATGCACAGGCAACACACCGAGGCAGGGGAAGCTGCTATGGGCCCACCAGGCAAAGCCTTTGTAATTGCCGATGGTCAGGCCAGAAAAGTCACAGACATCACACACAGATTTTGCTCCAGGAGCCTGATTCCTCCTCTCCTCCCAAGAGCCTCTTCTCCCAGCTGCCTCTGCGGAGTGAATTCTGCCAGTTTTCAAGCAAGGATCAGTGCTCTTGCCTCTGTATAGAGATGTCAGGACTTTCTCCAGGTGGAAATTACCTTCCACCCACTTTTCTAGGTTTGCAGTTCTTGGTTTCTGTCATTTTAAATTACAGATATCTCTGAGAAATAACTGAAAGAAGTGCAAACTCCAATGAAAAGTTGACATTGTTGATACAAATAAGGCTCTAAGAAGAATCCCAAAGTGACCAAAACTATCTTCCTGAAAGATGACCAGGGTGTGAGGAAAGATGTTTCAGAGCAAGCCCTATGAAAGCTGATGCTGAATCTCACTTGTCCCAGCCTATGCTGTTTTCTATTATAGTTTATACTGAGGTGTCCTGTGTTTCCTATTGGACTATGAGCTTCAGAGGGCAAAGACTAGGCCTTGCATGCCTATGTGTGTGTGCTCAGTCACTGTCATGTCCTATTCTTTGTGACCCCACAGATTGTAGCCTGCCAGGCTCCTCTGTCCATGGACTTCCCAGGCAAGAATACCAGAGTGGGTTGCCATTTCCTCTTCCAGGGGATCATCTTGACCCAGGATTAAACCTTGCATCTCCTGCATTGGTAGGCAGATTCTTTACTGCTGCACCACCTGGGAAGCCTGTATATGCCCCCCAAATACATTGCTCTTAAATACATGTGGATAAGTGGTCGGGGTACAGAGCGTCAAACAGCAACACCACCAGTTCTCCCCCTGTGGTCTAGCAATATCGAAAGTTTTAGGTTTACTTCTACACATAATTTTGTCCTGTCTTCCCAAGTGGCTTGTACATATTTTCATGTTTGAGGCCTCACAGTGGCTGGCCCATAGTTCGCTTTCAACAAATAAATACTCAGTGTCTCAGAACAGTCTTGAACAAGAGACAAAAACTCGAACTGGAAAAGTAATCCTCTCAACCCCCACGAGGATCCATCTTCTGGGGTGTGAGATTCCAGGTATGATCAGACAGGATCGCCCCTTCCTGGAATCCCTCAGAGAGTAGCCATAAGCACAGGGGGCATATTTCTGGGAACTGTGAGTTAACAGCCCCCTGCCCTTGTTTTAGCTTTCCTCAGGACTTAGACTTAACTGGTGGAGATAATGGACTTGATTCTTTGTTACTATTTATCACAGCCACCATTTTCCCCTGGTGTAGCCATCCTTAGCTCTTGACCATGACTGTCAAAGTGGTCCTGAAAAGGAGTCAGCAAGCCACAGCACAGGTCTCTTGCTTTCTAATGGATGACTTGTATAATTAAGGTCAAAAATTGGCACCATCCACTGAAAGAAGTGCAAACTCAATGAAAAGTTGACATTGTTGATACAAATAAGGCTCTAAGAAGAATCCCAAAGTGACCAAAACTATCTTCCTGAAAGATGACCAGGGTGTGAGGAAAGATGTTTCAGAGCAAGCCCTATGAAAGCTGATGCTGAATCTCACTTGTCCCAGCCTATGCTGTTTTCTATTATAGTTTATACTGAGGTGTCCTGTGTTTCCTATTGGACTATGAGCTTCAGAGGGCAAAGACTAGGCCTTGCATGCCTATGTGTGTGTGCTCAGTCACTGTCATGTCCTATTCTTTGTGACCCCACAGATTGTAGCCTGCCAGGCTCCTCTGTCCATGGACTTCCCAGGCAAGAATACCAGAGTGGGTTGCCATTTCCTCTTCCAGGGGATCATCTTGACCCAGGATTAAACCTTGCATCTCCTGCATTGGTAGGCAGATTCTTTACTGCTGCACCACCTGGGAAGCCTGTATATGCCCCCCAAATACATTGCTCTTAAATACATGTGGATAAGTGGTCGGGGTACAGAGCGTCAAACAGCAACACCACCAGTTCTCCCCCTGTGGTCTAGCAATATCGAAAGTTTTAGGTTTACTTCTACACATAATTTTGTCCTGTCTTCCCAAGTGGCTTGTACATATTTTCATGTTTGAGGCCTCACAGTGGCTGGCCCATAGTTCGCTTTCAACAAATAAATACTCAGTGTCTCAGAACAGTCTTGAACAAGAGACAAAAACTCGAACTGGAAAAGTAATCCTCTCAACCCCCACGAGGATCCATCTTCTGGGGTGTGAGATTCCAGGTATGATCAGACAGGATCGCCCCTTCCTGGAATCCCTCAGAGAGTAGCCATAAGCACAGGGGGCATATTTCTGGGAACTGTGAGTTAACAGCCCCCTGCCCTTGTTTTAGCTTTCCTCAGGACTTAGACTTGGTGGAGATAATGGACTTGATTCTTTGTTACTATTTATCACAGCCACCATTTTCCCCTGGTGTAGCCATCCCTAGCTCTTGACCATGACTGTCAAAGTGGTCCTGAAAAGGAGTCAGCAAGCCACAGCACAGGTCTCTTGCTTTCTAATGGATGACTTGTATAATTAAGGTCAAAAATTGGCACCATCCACTCCAGACAGGCCCAGCCTTCCATCCTAATATATTCTACTTTAGACTTCTATTCAGCCGTCCCTGCTGTCCCTCCCACTTCTTTGCAGTCACATGAGCAGGTCCCACACATACAGTCCAGTTCCTGTACGTCGCCTTGTCTTCCTCTGATTTCTGACCATCCTATGGACAACAGCCAGACTCCAGGTCATGCAGAGGAAAGCCACCAGAGAAATTCCAGTTCAGCATGCATTCCTCTAAGGATCAATGGTTCTGCCTGCTTAGCAGTAGAGAAGAGTTTCCAGAATGTGGCTCCCTGGAATTAAGCTTCAAAGATTCCAATCTAGTCAGTCCAGGTGATGTTCAATCAGCTATATTAAAAAAAAAAAAAAAAAGTTACAAATGATTCTGAATCATGAACAAATTTAGGAACCACCGGACAACTTCCAAGCTCTCTGAGATCAGGAAAGATGTCAATCCTCTTCCCTTCTGTATACCCCCAATGGGCGAGCACAGTATCTGGTACAGAGCAACCACTTAGATTCATTGAGTCAGTGATTGCTGAAAAATGTGGCAGTAGTATGGAAGTAGACTCAACCTTGCATCTTAACCTAAAGACAAGGTGAGAGTCAGTGGGATGCAAAAAGTTAAACCAGTCAGAGTCGGGCTGAGGGCAGTGGTGGGAAAAGCAGAAGAAAAGGGGTAATTTGAGCCCCACGTGGGAGAAGATGGCCCCTGCAGTCTTCAAAGATGCTGCTGCCTCTGGGTGGGGACTTTGAGGAGTTCTGTCTCCCGTCCCACCTAAGAAAGCAAATCTAATGTGTGACTTCCTGATTAAAACCCTCCAAAGCAAAATGAAACAACCAAAAAACCCCTCCAAAGGCTTCCTGTGTCAGGATAAAGTCCACTCTCTGACACAGAGTCCTCTCCTGGCTCCTCCTCTGCTCATCAGGAGGTACTGGCTCCCACCTCTCTACAGGCAGGGCCACCTGCACGCTCATTCTTGTCCCTGAGACCATCCAATCACAGCTCTCTTCCCCAGGAGACTGCCATCTCTCCGACGGTAGATCAGCCTCCTTTGTTCAGAGACTAGCCAGCAGTAGTTCTACTATTAATATTTCAGTGAAGGGAAGCCGGTGGTAGACACTCAGGACTGGCGTTTGTTTGCATGTGCTGCTGTAAACCTGAATTCTGTAAAACTGGACACGAACCAGTGCATCGATTTGGTTGTACAGAGTAACTGGGAGATGGAAGTTGTGTTCAGAAGGAGAAAACAGAAGGAGAAAAGTGAAAGTGCGAAGGTCAAAAAAGAAAACCAGAGAGAAGGGAGAGTGTCCTGCGCAATTCGACACTGGGGCCAAAGCCTGTGGGTGACCATCTCCTCTGGTCACGTTTCGCCACGGCATGCTGCCAAGAGGTGGGGCGTCGGCTTCACAAGCAGGGCTTGGGGTTACAAGTGGGCGGAACGGGGCGGGGCTGCGGCGAGGCTGCGCGGACAGGGTTCGGTGCACCACGCGGGCGCCGGCCCAGCGAGGCCCGTGCTGGAGGTAGCTGATTTGCGTGCTTGACGCTCCGATGCCTTGATTTGGTCTGACAAGTGGAGGCTGCTGTGAGAAGCGGCCTGGATTTTTGACATTCAGCGAGCTAGAAATAACTGACTGAGCTCCTGGCGCTGGGGTCACAAATGTCTTGCCTTTCCGAGAGGATGGCCTGATGGGAGGGGCTTTTCCGCGATGCAGATCAGTTCTCTGTGGGCAGGCCTGGGTTCTAGTCCGGACACAGCTCCCAGCTCGTGGCTTTAGCTTTGGCGGTAGCTCTAACTCCATTGCGGCTACAATCCATTCCAAGGTCTAACTACCAAATACTTAGGAGAAATGAGAAGAGGGTAACTCTCTGTAGCTGCCCGTCTGTCCCGTCTAGCATTGTTTTCATATGGGTAGTGAGGAGGACAGAGACCCGTGACTTCCAGAGTGGGACCAACAGGGGGAAATGGAAGAGAAATGCAAAACATTGCTCACGGGAAGACACCTGCTGAGACAAAGACCTGATCTCCCCCTAGACGTCCCTCTCTGCCTGTTCTCCACAAATACCTGGGCTTTATGCATTTTTAAAAAAGATGCTTGGCTAGCTTATAGAAAATGTAATGTGGGCACTTTGCTGCCATCCTGGCTTTTAAAGGGGTCAAAAGCAGACCAACTTCAAGGTGTCAGCTGCTCTGTTTGCAGCTTTAGAAAGGCATCTTTGATCTTTTATTGTCCTGCCTTTGCTCAGAACGGCAAACTCTCCCCGGGGAAATGGCTTATCTTAAAAGAGATGCTGTTAGAGCTGAAAATGTTTCGGCTTCACTTCCAATCTCTGACTCCTTGTGGAAAGTAATGGCTGCTGTGGTTTGCCTTGTGTTTTTTCTTACATCTTTGCTTAGTTGAACTGGAGCTAAGTGGAAACCAAAAAGCATGCTTCAGACAACAGGAGACAAGAGGATCACGTTGCGCCACGGCATGCTGCCAAGAGGTGGGGCGTCGGCTTCACAAGCAGGGCTTGGGGTTACAAGTGGGCGGAACGGGGCGGGGCTGCGGCGAGGCTGCGCGGACAGGGTTCGGTGCACCACGCGGGCGCCGGCCCAGCGAGGCCCGTGCTGGAGGCAGCTGATTTGCGTGCTTGACGCTCCGATGCCTTGATTTGGTCTGACAAGTGGAGGCTGCTGTGAGAAGCGGCCTGGATTTTTGACATTCAGCGAGCTAGAAATAACTGACTGAGCTCCTGGCGCTGGGGTCACAAATGTCTTGCCTTTCCGAGAGGATGGCCTGATGGGAGGGGCTTTTCCGCGATGCAGATCAGTTCTCTGTGGGCAGGCCTGGGTTCTAGTCCGGACACAGCTCCCAGCTCGTGGCTTTAGCTTTGGCGGTAGCTCTAACTCCATTGCGGCTACAATCCATTCCAAGGTCTAACTACCAAATACTTAGGAGAAATGAGAAGAGGGTAACTCTCTGTAGCTGCCCGTCTGTCCCGTCTAGCATTGTTTTCATATGGGTAGTGAGGAGGACAGAGACCCGTGACTTCCAGAGTGGGACCAACAGGGGGAAATGGAAGAGAAATGCAAAACATTGCTCACGGGAAGACACCTGCTGAGACAAAGACCTGATCTCCCTCTAGACGTCCCTCTCTGCCTGTTCTCCACAAATACCTGGGCTTTATGCATTTTTAAAAAAGATGCTTGGCTAGCTTATAGAAAATGTAATGTGGGCACTTTGCTGCCATCCTGGCTTTTAAAGGGGTCAAAAGCAGACCAACTTCAAGGTGTCAGCTGCTCTGTTTGCAGCTTTAGAAAGGCATCTTTGATCTTTTATTGTCCTGCCTTTGCTCAGAACAGCAAACTCTCCCTGGGGAAATGGCTTATCTTAAAAGAGATGCTGTTAGAGCTGAAAATGTTTCAGCTTCACTTCCAATCTCTGACTCCTTGTGGAAAGTAATGGCTGCTGTGGTTTGCCTTGTGCCTTTTATTCTTACATCTTTGCTTAGTTGAACTGGAGCTAAGTGGACATAGCTGCTTAAAATTCAGGATATAAATATTTCCATGGACAACGATTCAGACAACAGGAGAGACAAGAGGAGAGATAACCAACACTAAGTGCAGAGTCCAAGTTATAAAATTGGGGCGGGGGAAGGTTCAGTCAGCTGATGGAACCAAGTGATTATTATTCAGAATCCTGGGTAAGTGAGAGAATCAGAGAGCCGTTGGGACGACATTACATCCAATTGCAAAGAAAAACAAAACTTCATCCCCATCACAGAGATGTTGGGCTGTTTATTATAGATGCTACAAAGGGATTTATTTTTCCCAAAACGGTTGATTAGAGGCATCTCTAATCACAACTTGAACAGTGTCTCAGCTCCAGGCAGCCACGTAGTTCACCTCTCCTTGCCAATGCAATTATTTTTTTTCTTTAAAGCTCAAATTTACTTTCTCCAGGAAGACTTCCTGAATGATCTCAGCTTACAGGGATCTCAGACCTAATGTAAAGGAAATGTACTGCTCAGGAGCAAAGTCTCCCCCCTTCTTTTTGTGTAACCTTGGAATTGTGCTCTCATTGTTTGTTCTTATCTATCTGCACAGATCCAGCAATAGGAGCCTTCCAGGTTCTGCTTCTCCTGTTATCTCCCAAGCTCCTTCTGTATCCATTCTGTGCTTGACTGAGATCGGTTGGATTTACTGAGAATGTAACTTCTAAGAACCAGCTCCTCGGCTCATCCATCTGAGACCCAGGGCCTCTCTGACAGACTGAAAAGGGGTTAGGACTATTGACTCAGGGACATTCTTGGCTCTGTATGAATGCTTTGTTTTTTAAAACGAGGGGTTTTGCCTCCATTGTATTGAAGAGGCATAACCCCCACTGTCAGCATATTTTTAAGTATGTGCTTGTGCTGGAGCCCACTGTCAAGCCAGAGTCCCTGCACACAGAGTCCCTCGCTCTGCCCCAGGTGCCCCCCCAGAGACGGAGAAGCTGGTGGAATCGTTTCAAGTCAGGTCTATCTACGATTCAGGAAAGTGAATGGCTGCTGTGGTTTGCCTTGTGCCTTTTATTCTTACATCTTTGCTTAGTTGAACTGGAGCTAAGTGGACATAGCTGCTTAAAATTCAGGATATAAATATTTCCATGGACAACGATTCAGACAACAGGAGAGACAAGAGGAGAGATAACCAACACTAAGTGCAGAGTCCAAGTTATAAAATTGGGGGGGGAAGGTTCAGTCAGCTGATGGAACCAAGTGATTATTATTCAGAATCCTGGGTAAGTGAGAGAATCAGAGAGCCGTTGGGACGACATTACATCCAATTGCAAAGAAAAACAAAACTTCATCCCCATCACAGAGATGTTGGGCTGTTTATTATAGATGCTACAAAGGGATTTATTTTTCCCAAAACGGTTGATTAGAGGCATCTCTAATCACAACTTGAACAGTGTCTCAGCTCCAGGCAGCCACGTAGTTCACCTCTCCTTGCCAATGCAATTATTTTTTTTCTTTAAAGCTCAAATTTACTTTCTCCAGGAAGACTTCCTGAATGATCTCAGCTTACAGGGATCTCAGACCTAATGTAAAGGAAATGTACTGCTCAGGAGCAAAGTCTCCCCCCTTCTTTTTGTGTAACCTTGGAATTGTGCTCTCATTGTTTGTTCTTATCTATCTGCACAGATCCAGCAATAGGAGCCTTCCAGGTTCTGCTTCTCCTGTTATCTCCCAAGCTCCTTCTGTATCCATTCTGTGCTTGACTGAGATCGGTTGGATTTACTGAGAATGTAACTTCTAAGAACCAGCTCCTCGGCTCATCCATCTGAGACCCAGGGCCTCTCTGACAGACTGAAAAGGGGTTAGGACTATTGACTCAGGGACATTCTTGGCTCTGTATGAATGCTTTGTTTTTTAAAACGAGGGGTTTTGCCTCCATTGTATTGAAGAGGCATAACCCCCACTGTCAGCATATTTTTAAGTATGTGCTTGTGCTGGAGCCCATTGTCAAGCCAGAGTCCCTGCACACAGAGTCCCTCGCTCTGCCCCAGGTGCCCCCCCAGAGACGGAGAAGCTGGTGGAATCGTTTCAAGTCAGGTCTATCTACGATTCAGGAAAGTGAATGGGGCATTCTGAGATTTCCTCTCTTCTTGAATTCAGCCAGGGTACTGAACAGCCCAAAACTAATGAAAAGAATGGATTTGTTTTATTCACAGGTGTTAATGCTATTCCAAAAGCAATTGTTGGGCTAGCCGGGGTGTCAAGGGCCCAGGTCTGCAGGTGTGGGTCAGAGTCAAGTTCTGGATTTCTATAGAATGTGGCCGTCTTCCACTTCATATCACCTTCATCCTAATGAGATCGCTGTATTGTGTGTCTGCTATGTGCTTTGTGTAGGCATTAGAGATAGAGTGCTGAATAGACACTGCTTGTAATCTAGTGAGAGAGCCTGGAATTGATCCAGTAAGTAAATAAGTAAGGATGTAATTATCAACTGTGATAAAGGGCCTAAAGGAAAAAAATAGGATGCTCTGCAAGAACATGATAGGCACTTTTATCTGATCTCATGGGGGTAGAGAGGGGAAGATTCAGGGAGGGCTTCTCAGAGGAAGTGATCTTTGAGCAAAACACCAAAAAAAGAAGTAGAAATTTAAAAGTAAGGAGAGGGGTTAGGGAGGGCTTGGGAAAAAGCTTGAGCATTAGAGGAACTGAAATAAAATCCTTGTGGCTGGATTAAAAGGAAATGAAGAGAGCAGGAATCAGGAGAGGTGGGCAGGGGCTGGGATAGGTGGGGATGTAAACGGTACTGAGGTTTAGTATTGGCTTTTATTTTAGAACAATGGAAAGCCATTTTAAGCAGGTGATGAGAACATAACATTTGTGTTTCCAGAAGATTGCTCTGGTGAGACAGTGGTGAACAAAAGCATCATCACTCACATTTCTTCCAACTTTTCCATGAAGTGTCTAATGAACTGCTCAAGTTCTGCTTCTGAATATCTAAGCAGCAAGTGGGTGATGCCTCCCCAGGCCCACTGAAAAGCCCAGAGGGCTAGTTGAAAGGTGTGGGAGTCTGCTAAAAGCTCACAGCTAAGGTATTCAAATCTGGGCTGCTTTACTTCCATGAGTGTTTTGCCTTCTCTCCCAAGGAAGAAATCCTTAAAATTATAACCCGTGGGTTTCCATGCCCGGGCAGGCTCACTTCTGTTGGATCACAGTAATCATGGCTTCAACTGTGAATTACCAATCCCAAATTAAATGAGTAGCCCAAGGTCAGTGAACTAGTCAGTTACCACACTGAGGCCAGCTTTCCAGTTCCCTGCACCCCAGCAGATGTGCTCCTCAGGAATGATGTTGGGGCCTTGTAATATGGGTCACTTAGAAAGAAAAAGAAGAATGTGCTCCCAGATATTTGTTCTTTGATGCTCATTTGTATTCTAAGAGTCAGTTCTCAGGATCACCTTCTAGAGTGGTCAGAAGCTCTCTTTGACTGGCAAGTGGTGCTTTAGTTGAAAACCATGCGCATCCTTGATTGCTTTCATCCAGTAAGTAAATAAGTAAGGATGTAATTATCAACTGTGATAAAGGGCCTAAAGGAAAAAAATAGGATGCTCTGCAAGAACATGATAGGCACTTTTATCTGATCTCATGGGGGTAGAGAGGGGAAGATTCAGGGAGGGCTTCTCAGAGGAAGTGATCTTTGAGCAAAACACCAAAAAAAGAAGTAGAAATTTAAAAGTAAGGAGAGGGGTTAGGGAGGGCTTGGGAAAAAGCTTGAGCATTAGAGGAACTGAAATAAAATCCTTGTGGCTGGATTAAAAGGAAATGAAGAGAGCAGGAATCAGGAGAGGTGGGCAGGGGCTGGGATAGGTGGGGATGTAAACGGTACTGAGGTTTAGTATTGGCTTTTATTTTAGAACAATGGAAAGCCATTTTAAGCAGGTGATGAGAACATAACATTTGTGTTTCCAGAAGATTGCTCTGGTGAGACAGTGGTGAACAAAAGCATCATCACTCACATTTCTTCCAACTTTTCCATGAAGTGTCTAATGAACTGCTCAAGTTCTGCTTCTGAATATCTAAGCAGCAAGTGGGTGATGCCTCCCCAGGCCCACTGAAAAGCCCAGAGGGCTAGTTGAAAGGTGTGGAGTCTGCTAAAAGCTCACAGCTAAGGTGTTCAAATCTGGGCTGCTTTACTTCCATGAGTGTTTTGCCTTCTCTCCCAAGGAAGAAATCCTTAAAATTATAACCCGTGGGTTTCCATGCCCGGGCAGGCTCACTTCTGTTGGATCACAGTAATCATGGCTTCAACTGTGAATTACCAATCCCAAATTAAATGAGTAGCCCAAGGTCAGTGAACTAGTCAGTTACCACACTGAGGCCAGCTTTCCAGTTCCCTGCACCCCAGCAGATGTGCTCCTCAGGAATGATGTTGGGGCCTTGTAATATGGGTCACTTAGAAAGAAAAAGAAGAATGTGTGCTCCCCAGATATTTGTTCTTTGATGCTCATTTGTATTCTAAGAGTCAGTTCTCAGGATCACCTTCTAGAGTGGTCAGAAGCTCTCTTTGACTGGCAAGTGGTGCTTTAGTTGAAAACCATGCGCATCCTTTGCAGAAGATGGTAGCTTTCTAGCTGATTGGGCCACCTTGCCAATTCCTGGAGCTCCTGCTACAGTTGAAACAGGCATATGAACAGGCCTTGGGTTGCTGGAAAGCCATCTTAATCTTTGACAGGTTTGGCCTGTAAAAGAATCACTTATTCACTAGATTGACTTTACAGATTTTACACTGTTGGCAGCTTGTGTCTGGGCCTTTCCCCAGCCCCCTGTGCAAAAATGAACCCAGGGTTACTCATCTTTCTGCATTTTAAAGGAATTCTAGGAGAGCTCAGACAAGCCACTGAAAAACCTGTTTTATTTCAGAACTGATGAGTGTGGATATTTCAGGCCTCAGTAATGCCATCGAAATTGGAGATGACTCTTGCTCCAGAGGTAGCATTCTACCTCCATCAGAAAAGGTCTCAAGCGTGTGGGGTTTTATGGGTGGTTTTCCCTGGAAGAGAAGCAGCTTTAAAAATTGAACCTCCATTAAAAAAAAAAGAAAAAGAAAAAATTGGACCTCCATGTCCAGCTTTGTCCTTGCAGATGGAGTTCCCTCCCCTCCCCCGACTTCTCACTCCCTGAACTGATCTGTCCTGACAGCTGCCAAATTAGTCCTCTCACTCCTGGGGCTTGCTTTGGCATGGCACACAGTTCTTTCCTTTCAAAGTCCACTGTTCATCACTTCAATATTTCTTCAGCCTTACTTCGGGGAGGTGAAATACATGGATATAAAACTCTTCTGGGAAAAGACAGTTTCAACCAGCTAACAGAGGTTCTAGAGGATACGTCAGCAAATGGCTCCAGAACTCATCCACCAACCAAATTTACATTTGGACATAAATCATCTACAAACAATTCTGAGGAACACACAGGCCAGAGGGAATTCTATGAGGACTATTATCCATTTTTTTCTTTCTAACTCATGCTCCATTGGAATGTCTTCTCTGTTCTATTCCTCCAAATTAGAACAGTCTCTGTTTGGGTCTGTGACATGCTTACTAAAGGATAGAGTCTGAACTCAGTTCTCAGGATCACCTTCTAGAGTGGTCAGAAGCTTTTGGCGTTGCTTGTGAAATGCCATCCTTTGCAGAAGATGGTAGCTTTCTAGCTGATTGGGCCACTTGCCAATTCCTGGAGCTCCTGCTACAGTTGAAACAGGCATATGAACAGGCCTTGGGTTGCTGGAAAGCCATCTTAATCTTTGACAGGTTTGGCCTGTAAAAGAATCACTTATTCACTAGATTGACTTTACAGATTTTACACTGTTGGCAGCTTGTGTCTGGGCCTTTCCCCAGCCCCCTGTGCAAAAATGAACCCAGGGTTACTCATCTTTCTGCATTTTAAAGGAATTCTAGGAGAGCTCAGACAAGCCACTGAAAAACCTGTTTTATTTCAGAACTGATGAGTGTGGATATTTCAGGCCTCAGTAATGCCATCGAAATTGGAGATGACTCTTGCTCCAGAGGTAGCATTCTACCTCCATCAGAAAAGGTCTCAAGCGTGTGGGGTTTTATGGGTGGTTTTCCCTGGAAGAGAAGCAGCTTTAAAAATTGAACCTCCATTAAAAAAAAAAGAAAAAGAAAAAATTGGACCTCCATGTCCAGCTTTGTCCTTGCAGATGGAGTTCCCTCCCCTCCCCCGACTTCTCACTCCCTGAACTGATCTGTCCTGACAGCTGCCAAATTAGTCCTCTCACTCCTGGGGCTTGCTTTGGCATGGCACACAGTTCTTTCCTTTCAAAGTCCACTGTTCATCACTTCAATATTTCTTCAGCCTTACTTCGGGGAGGTGAAATACATGGATATAAAACTCTTCTGGGAAAAGACAGTTTCAACCAGCTAACAGAGGTTCTAGAGGATACGTCAGCAAATGGCTCCAGAACTCATCCACCAACCAAATTTACATTTGGACATAAATCATCTACAAACAATTCTGAGGAACACACAGGCCAGAGGGAATTCTATGAGGACTATTATCCATTTTTTTTTCTTTCTAACTCATGCTCCATTGGAATGTCTTCTCTGTTCTATTCCTCCAAATTAGAACAGTCCCTCTGTTTGGGTCTGTGACATGCTTACTAAAGGATAGAGTCTGAACTCAGTCTAGAGTCTGATGGAAAAAAAAAAAAAAGAGTGTTTCTCTCTCAGTCACTGATCATCCCATCTGTCACCAACTGATGGAATGGCCTTGGGTGAACCACATGACCTCCTTCTTCTCTTTCCTTCTTTGTAGAATAAGGAGAATGCTGCTTTTATGCTCTCATAGAGTTATTGTGAAGTTTATTTAATTTGCAGTATGTGGGTGAACAGTGACAAGTTTTAAAATAGTATATTAATATAGCTACACTGTTCTGCGAAGTAGGATTTTCTTATCGTCTCTCTCTATTCTTCCTGGGGGGAAAAAAAAATCCTTGCCAAAGTATCTGATGGCACGCCTAATTTAAGTCCTGGCTAGAGTGGGAAAAGCTAACATGATTGTGGAATTCATCCATGGGTTCCCAGGAATACACAGGCCTACATCTTTGTTTTGTTTGCTTTCCTGCTTTCCTGTCTCTATGGCTTGGGACTCATGTTGGGATGGAGAAGTCATACAAATTCCTGGAGGCATTGTCTGTTGCATATTAATATAAATGCCTCAATGAGCTTTAGCTTGGTTGCCCATATTTGGGCAGAGTTAGCACATACATACATAAAACACACACATGCACTAATGCTGACAGTATCTTTCTCACACTGAAAATTACTCAGGACAGAGGCTGGTCTCTGCCATCCATTTTGCATGATGCAATGAGTTCTAGGCAATATGAAAATGCTTCTGTGGGTGAAAGGGCTCTGGGCCCTGTGCAGTCACCACTTAGCTGGCATGCCTGGGGTTTGGTGTGGCTCTCAATTTCTCTGAGTCTCATTTTAAGTTGGAGCTTTCAACTGGTGTTCAGTGAAACCCTTTGGTCGGGGGAGGAGTATAGACAGGCTCTATTACTATTCAGCATTTGGAGCAGCTTTATAAAATTTGAGCCAATAGGAAAAATTTGAACATTGGTATCTTCTAGCACTAACTTTCTATGGCCTAAAGAATTCCACCAGAACCCTCACGGAGTGCTCCTGTGAAGGACTTATTTTCATCCAGTCCTATTTTTTTTCTTTTTTTCCTTTCAAAGCTAATAATAACTGTCAGGAAGCAGAGGTTAGGAGAGGTCCTCACATTTATGTCTGGTAGATTAGGAATTCTCAGCTTAACCCAACTAGTCTGGAAGGACTTTACGTAGTGAACAGCTGTGATGGGGATGTGGTCAGATGAAATATGAACCAGGGCTGAAATCCCTATAGCATGGCTTTTCCCACATGACCTCCTTCTTCTCTTTCCTTCTTTGTAGAATAAGGAGAATGCTGCTTTTATGCTCTCATAGAGTTATTGTGAAGTTTATTTAATTTGCAGTATGTGGGTGAACAGTGACAAGTTTTAAAATAGTATATTAATATAGCCACACTGTTCTGCGAAGTAGGATTTTCTTATCGTCTCTCTCTATTCTTCCTGGGGGGGAAAAAAATCCTTGCCAAAGTATCTGATGGCACGCCTAATTTAAGTCCTGGCTAGAGTGGGAAAAGCTAACATGATTGTGGAATTCATCCATGGGTTCCCAGGAATACACAAGCCTACATCTTTGTTTTGTTTGCTTTCCTGCTTTCCTGTCTCTATAGCTTGGGACTCATGTTGGGATGGAGAAGTCATACAAATTCCTGGAGGCATTGTCTGTTGCATATTAATATAAATGCCTCAATGAGCTTTAGCTTGGTTGCCCATATTTGGGCAGAGTTAGCACATACATACATACACACACACACATGCACTAATGCTGACAGTATCTTTCTCACACTGAAAATTACTAAGGACAGAGGCTGGTCTCTGCCATCCATTTTGCATGATGCAATGAGTTCTAGGCAATATGAAAATGCTTCTGTGGGTGAAAGGGCTCTGGGCCCTGTGCAGTCACCACTTAGCTGGCATGCCTGGGGTTTGGTGTGGCTCTCAATTTCTCTGAGTCTCATTTTAAGTTGGAGCTTTCAACTGGTGTTCAGTGAAACCCTTTGGTCGAGGGAGGAGTATAGACAGGCTCTATTACTATTCAGCATTTGGAGCAGCTTTATAAAATTTGAGCCAATAGGAAAAATTTGAACATTGGTATCTTCTAGCACTAACTTTCTATGGCCTAAAGAATTCCACCAGAACCCTCACGGAGTGCTCCTGTGAAGGACTTATTTTCATCCAGTCCTATTTTTTTTCTTTTTTTCCTTTCAAAGCTAATAATAACTGTCAGGAAGCAGAGGTTAGGAGAGGTCCTCACATTTATGTCTGGTAGATTAGGAATTCTCAGCTTAACCCAACTAGTCTGGAAGGACTTTACGTAGTGAACAGCTGTGATGGGGATGTGGTCAGATGAAATATGAACCAGGGCTGAAATCCCTATAGCATGGCCATCTCCCAAGACATGATGACACTTAGACACAGCTTGAAAATCTTTGAGTTGTTTCTAACCCTCGACACTCACCAGTAATGAAATGTGAACTTCCAGGATTTGTCCCATGTTCTGTTTTCTGAAGTAATTTTAATTGAAACAGATTCTGACATAAAAGCAAGAGGTAAAAAATTTGCTGAAAACCTAAATTGTGCTGTTAGAGATGAGAGCACTTGCTAGTCTTCTTCTATCTCCAACAATAGGCTGTGAGTACTGTTGACCTCAAGGATGCTATGACTTTATCAGATAAAGTGGGACCAAGATCATGAGTTCAAAGGACCAGAGGGAATGGTGTCCCAAACAAGGCCCCCAAAGTGAACCTGTTGTAAAACAAGTAAGGTCCCCAAACTATGCAGATGGCCAATCCCATCAGACCTGCCAAAATCTACTCACTAAGAAAACAGTAACACCACACATTTAGAACCTGCGTCTTCCTCTTTGATCTCTGGCAATTATTCTCCACCATGAAACCTTCTGAGACTCTCAGGCTAGAACTCTCTCCTTATTCACCAAAAAGTTTTCTCTGGCACAAGAGACCTTGTAAACCTGTCTACCTGTAAGACAGGTAGACTTTCCCAAGCCCTGTGTAAAGCTCCTCTCAAAACGGCATATTGACCCTCTCTTCCCTCTTCTCTCTCCTCCTCCCTCCTCCCCTATGCTTCCTCCTCAGCAACCCCTCAGTGCCACACATTGCTCTTCTCCTCCATCAGAGGATGTTTCCACATAAAGACAAGTGTCTGGAAATAATCTTTCATCCCTGTGTTGACACTTCAGCACTTTTCTGAAGTTAAGAGGCAGATTTCTCAGGAAATATTTAAAAGAAGTTTGGCTTCCACTCTTTGAATTATGACATATGGAGAGAGGAGCCCAAACAAAGTATTACAAAAGGCTTAGAGAAATTCTAGGGTCAAAGCTTCTTGAATAAATTCTATGACCTAGTTGGAACATGGCACAAGTTGCCTTTTGGGTTTATCTGTTTAAAATAATTGTGTGACATCATTGTTTAGTCACTAGTCTGTGTTTATCCCCAAGGCAATTCCTAACGAATGGTGCCGGCACCCAAGAGATGCTGTTTCATATACAACAGGCATCGCGGAACACGCAGTTTTTTCACACAACGGGTTTTTGTTTTATCCAATCAGTGAAACAGAAAACGTTCAGAGGGGAAATGGTGTCTAACAAAGCACTATCCCTCTAACAAAGCTATTTAGATTTTAAAATAAAGTTTCCTTTAAGCATAGTTTGCAGAGTTAGGTTGTTAAGTATCTATAGGTTCATGAATGCTATATCTTGGTGTATTGCTCCTTCTATTATTATGGAATGTTTTGGCCTACCAGGCTCCTTGGTCCATGGAATTCTCCAGACAAGAATTTTAGAGTGGGTTTCCATGCCCTCCTCGAGGGGATCGTCCTGACCCAGGGATCAAGCTCATGTCTCTTGTGTCTCCTGCAAAGGCAGGCGGGTTCTTTACTACTAGTGCCATATGGGAAGCCTTAAACTCTATTTAATTTGATATAAATGAACTAGGTTTCTCTTTATTCTTCTTACACAGTACATCTTTCTAATTCCTTTATATTCTGAGACTCTCAGGCTAGAACTCTCTCCTTATTCACCAAAAAGTTTTCTCTGGCACAAGAGACCTTGTAAACCTGTCTACCTGTAAGACAGGTAGACTTTCCCAAGCCCTGTGTAAAGCTCCTCTCAAAACGGCATATTGGCCCTCTCTTCCCTCTTCTCTCTCCTCCTCCCTCCTCCCCCATGCTTCCTCCTCAGCAACCCCTCAGTGCCACACATTGCTCTTCTCCTCCATCAGAGGATGTTTCCACATAAAGACAAGTGTCTGGAAATAATCTTTCATCCCTGTGTTGACACTTCAGCACTTTTCTGAAGTTAAGAGGCAGATTTCTCAGGAAATATTTAAAAGAAGTTTGGCTTCCACTCTTTGAATTATGGCATATGGAGAGAGGAGCCCAAACAAAGTATTACAAAAGGCTTAGAGAAATTCTAGGGTCAAAGCTTCTTGAATAAATTCTGTGACCTAGTTGGAACATGGCACAAGTTGCCTTTTGGGTTTATCTGTTTAAAATAATTGTGTGACATCATTGTTTAGTCACTAGTCTGTGTTTATCCCCAAGGCAATTCCTAACGAATGGTGCCGGCACCCAAGAGATGCTGTTTCATATACAACAGGCATCGCGGAACACGCAGTTTTTTCACACAACGGGTTTTTGTTTTATCCAATCAGTGAAACAGAAAACTTTCAGAGGGGAAATGGTGTCTAACAAAGCACTATCCCTCTAACAAAGCTATTTAGATTTTAAAATAAAGTTTCCTTTAAGCATAGTTTGCAGAGTTAGGTTGTTAAGTATCTATAGGTTCATGAATGCTATATTTTGGTGTATGGCTCCTTCTATTATTATGGAATGTTTTGGCCCACCAGGCTCCTTGGTCCATGGAATTCTCCAGACAAGAATTTTAGAGTGGGTTTCCATGCCCTCCTCGAGGGGATCGTCCTGACCCAGGGATCAAGCTCATGTCTCTTGTGTCTCCTGCAAAGGCAGGCGGGTTCTTTATTACTAGTGCCATATGGGAAGCCCTAAACTCTATTTAATTTGATGTAAATGAACTAGGTTTCTCTTTATTCTTCTTACACAGTACATCTTTCTAATTCCTTTATATTCAAACTTTCTCTTTCAGTGTTGTTTTAATTGTGTCTCCCAGGCTTCCTGGATGGCTTTGCAGGAGACATTCAATTCCTGGATCAGGAAGCTCCTCTGGAGGAGGAACTGGCAACTCACTCCAGAACTCTGGCCTGAAAAATCCCATGAACAAAGGAACCTGGCAGGCTAGAGTCCAAAGTGTCACCAAGAGTCAGACTGAGCACAAACACACATAAGAGACACATAGCCAGATTTAAAAAAAAAAAAAAAAAAATCACTGATAACATTTAGTTGATACATATTGTTTGTAATGTATTTGAACTTCTGCTTCCTTATTTTTGGTTTTTTCCTTACCATAATTTTTTTAGCTTCGTATATTTCTCCTTTTCTGTCTTCTGTTGTACTAACAAGGTTTTCATAAATACAACTTTACTTAATCTCTGTGGTTCTTTTTAATTTTTAAAACATATATATTTAACCCTAAATATTTTTTGTAAACAAAGGCTAAAGTTATGCAGAATTTCTTCCCTCTTCGGTGTTGCACAGGCTTCATAGATTAAATGGGCTTCCCCAGTGGGCTCAGCAGCAAAGAATTCGCCTGCAGTACAGGAGACACAGGAGGCATGGGTTTGGTCCTTGGGTCAGGAAGATCCCCTGAAGGAGGGCATGGTAACCCACTCCCATTTTCTTGTCTGGAGAATCCCATGGAGAGAGGAGCCTGGCGGACTACATAGGGTCGCATAAAGTCCAACACGACTGAAGTGACTGAGCATATAGAGTAAACACGGCATTTCTTTCCACCTTAGTATTGTTGTGTACAGCTTGAATTTTACCCCTTTAAGTACTGAAAAAAAAAAAAAAGAGATTAATATGTATACGTTTATGGTCAATAATTAATTAAACTTACGGATAAGTATAGGCAATTTTTATTTTATCATCATTTCTTATATTTCATGACTTGGGCTCACTTTTCTTCGTGACTACCATCCTTCAGTATTTTAAATGAAGCTCAGGTTTCTCCTTTATTCTAGTGCCATATGGGAAGCCCTAAACTCTATTTAATTTGATGTAAATGAACTAGGTTTCTCTTTATTCTTCTTACACAGTACATCTTTCTAATTCCTTTATATTCAAACTTTCTCTTTCAGTGTTGTTTTAATTTTGTCTCCCAGGCTTCCTGGATGGCTTTGCAGGAGACATTCAATTCCTGGATCAGGAAGCTCCTCTGGAGGAGGAACTGGCAACTCACTCCAGAACTCTGGCCTGAAAAATCCCATGAACAAAGGAACCTGGCAGGCTAGAGTCCAAAGTGTCACAAAGAGTCAGACTGAGCACAAACACACATAAGAGACACATAGCCAGATTTAAAAAAAAAAAAAAATCACTGATAACATTTAGTTGATACATATTGTTTGTAATGTATTTGAACTTCTGCTTCCTTATTTTTGGTTTTTTCCTTACCATAATTTTTTTAGCTTCGCATATTTCTCCTTTTCTGTCTTCTGTTGTACTAACAAGGTTTTCATAAATACAACTTTACTTAATCTCTGTGGTTCTTTTTAATTTTTAAAACATATATTTAACCCTAAATATTTTTTGTAAACAAAGGCTAAAGTTATGCAGAATTTCTTCCCTCTTCAGTGTTGCACAGGCTTCATAGATTAAATGGGCTTCCCCAGTGGGCTCAGCAGCAAAGAATTCGCCTGCAGTACAGGAGACACAGGAGGCATGGGTTTGGTCCTTGGGTCAGGAAGATCCCCTGAAAGAGGGCATGGTAACCCACTCCCATTTTCTTGTCTGGAGAATCCCATGGAGAGAGGAGCCTGGCGGACTACATAGGGTCGCATAAAGTCCAACACGACTGAAGTGACTGAGCATATAGATTAAGCACGGCATTTCTTTCCACCTTAGTATTGTTGTGTACAGCTTGAATTTTACCCCTTTAAGTACTGAAAAAAAAAAGAGATTAATATGTATACGTTTATGGTCAATAATTAATTAAACTTATGGATAAGTATAGGCAATTTTTATTTTATCATCATTTCTTATATTTCATGACTTGGGCTCACTTTTCTTCGTGACTACCATCCTTCAGTATTTTAAAATGAGTTTTTTTTATTTTGTTGATAAGAAATATACTGTCAATGCAGTTGTCTCTTCTTTCTAGATAAGATAATAGGTATTTCCTCTCTGGAAATTTCTACGCTCATCTCTTTACTGTTACTGCTGGGCAGTTTTACTTCCCTCTGGCTGGCAGGCATGGGTTTTCTTTATCCATCTTAAAGCACTTGTTAAAGTGTAAGGACTCTTCTGGTTTTTTTCAATCCTAGAAAATTCTCCACTATGTCTGTCTTAAATATTGCTTGCCTGATCACCCTCTTCAGAACTCCTATTTATCATGTGTTGGAGATATTCTAACTATTTTTCTTGTCTTTTTTCATATTTTTTCTCTCTCTTTATCTTGGAATGTGTAGAGGATAGAGTCCTTGGTGCTGTTTTCCAGTTCCATTAATTTCTATGTAATTGTGTTTGGTCTAGAGTCTATGCCATCCTTGAATGCTTAATTCAGATTGCTATAATTTTTAGTTATAAGATTTCAATATGTTTATTATCTTTTTTTTTTTTTTTGGAGGAGTGGGGTTGGGAGGGGGGCGGGAAGGCCACTTCTATTGGTCTTTCATTTCTCTGTTTGCATCCATCTTTGTTCTTTGGCCCCTGTGGTCCTCCCATCGTGGTGGCCTCTGTTGTCACAGAGCGCCGGCTCTGGGCGCATGCGCTCCTCCGGCTCGGTAATCGGACACATCAGTCCAACTGCTCCGCAGCACGTGGGATCCTCCCAGGCCAGGGATGGAACCGGAGCCCCTTGCACTGCAAGGCCGGTGTCCTTACCTACTGGACCACCAGGGAAGCCCTGTTTATTATCTTTTTAAAAATTTATTTTTATTTCTGGATGTGCTGGATCTTCATTCTCTGGTTGCAGCAAGCGGGAGCTCCTCCAGAGTTGCGGCACACCAGCTTCTCCTCGTGGTGGCGTCTCTTTTTACAGAGTACCGACTCTAGGGTGTGTGAGCTTCAGTAGTTGTGGTGTGATGGCTTAGGTGTTCCATAGCATGTGGGATTATAATTCCTGGATCAAGGATGGAACTCGCTTCCCCTGCATTGGCAGGCAAGTTGTTAACAACTGGACCACTAGGGAAGTCCCTCAAATTGTTTTATTTATATTTGGGCTCACTTTTCTTCGTGACTACCATCCTTCAGTATTTTTAAATGAGTTTTTTTATTTTGTTGATAAGAAATATACTGTCAATGCAGTTGTCTCTTCTTTCTAGATAAGATAATAGGTATTTCCTCTCTGGAAATTTCTACGCTCATCTCTTTACTGTTACTGCTGGGCAGTTTTACTTCCCTCTGTCTGGCAGGCATGGGTTTTCTTTATCCATCTTAAAGCACTTGTTAAAGTGTAAGGACTCTTCTGGTTTTTTTCAATCCTAGAAAATTCTCCACTATGTCTGTCTTAAATATTGCTTGCCTGATCACCCTCTTCAGAACTCCTATTTATCATGTGTTGGAGATATTCTAACTATTTTTCTTGTCTTTTTTCATATTTTTTCTCTCTCTTTATCTTGGAATGTGTAGAGGATAGAGTCCTTGGTGCTGTTTTCCAGTTCCATTAATTTCTATGTAATTGTGTTTGGTCTAGAGTCTATGCCATCCTTGAATGCTTAATTCAGATTGCTATAATTTTTAGTTATAAGATTTCAATATGTTTATTATCTTTTTTTTTTTTTTTGGAGGAGTGGGGTTGGGAGGGAGGGGGGCGGGAAGGCCACTTCTATTGGTCTTTCATTTCTCTGTTTGCATCCATCTTTGTTCTTTGGCCCCTGTGGTCCTCCCATCGTGGTGGCCTCTGTTGTCGCAGAGCGCCGGCTCTGGGCGCATGCGCTCCTCCGGCTCGGTAATCAGACACATCAGTCCAACTGCTCTGCAGCACGTGGGATCCTCCCAGGCCAGGGATGGAACCGGCGTCCCTTGCACTGCAAGGCCGGTGTCCTTACCTACTGGACCACCAGGGAAGCCCCGTTTATTATCTTTTTAAAAATTTATTTTTATTTCTGGATGTGCTGGATCTTCATTCTCTGGTTGCAGCAAGCGGGAGCTCCTCCAGAGTTGCGGCACACCAGCTTCTCCTCGTGGTGGCGTCTCTTTTTACAGAGTACCGACTCTAGGGTGTGTGAGCTTCAGTAGTTGTGGTGTGATGGCTTAGGTGTTCCATAGCATGTGGGATTATAATTCCTGGATCAAGGATGGAACTCGCTTCCCCTGCATTGGCAGGCAAGTTGTTAACAACTGGACCACTAGGGAAGTCCCTCAAATTGTTTATTTTATTCTTCACATAATTTTATTTCATTTCTGCCTATTTGTGTTTCTTATCTTGCTCTTGAAAAAAAGGAAGTTTAGACATCTCTGGTGGCTTAGAGAGTAAAAAAGAGGAAGCTAATCCATTTTATTTCTTTGAATGCTCTAAAACATGCTTATTTTCAAAATATTTTTCAGGCTACTCTCTAATTTTATTCAGAGTAAGTAATTTGTTGGCTATTAACATTAGATTTTGGGGTGGAATTTAGAATTAGCTTTCCAAATTCTATTTGAGGTAATTTTTACTTTTTTCCTCTTTCCCACCTCCTTCAAATAATAGTTTTGTAATTGTTTCACCTGGGCCCAGAAGCAGTGGGACCCCGTCTCTAGGTGAGATTTAAATACCATAAATCTGGACACTGAGCTAGGACGTAACTTTACTCATTTTCACAACATGAGACTGTGTCCAGGTCCTCTTACTCCCTAGACTCAGGCTTTGCCAAAAGCCGTGATCCCAAATGAGAAATGATTGGATTCTAAGTAAATGTTGAAGGTAAATCCAACAGTATGTCCTGGTACACTTGAGATGTGGCAGAATGGTTGTACCAAGGTTTCGGGGCCTTGGGAACCAAAGAGTGGAGCTGCTATCACCTGAGGTGGGGAGGATTGAGGGTGGGCAGGGGAAAATCAGGAGTTAGGAGTGTGAGACTTCTGTCAGACATCCAAATGGACCTGTTAAGTAGGCAGCGAGATATGCGCACCTGGGGTCTGGAGAGCCATCTGAGCTGGAGATTTAAGCTGGAAGTGGACAGGATTTACATGATACTTAAAGCCAGGAACCCAGATAGGATCACAAAGGAGTGAATATGGATAGAAAACGGGACCAAATTTAAACATCCTCCAACATTAAGAGTATCAGAAGAAGAAGGAAAACTTTAGAAAGCAAACTGAGAAAATTGGCCAGTGAAATAGGAAGGAAACTAGTCTAAGAGGATCACACCGTCAAAGACTGCTGTCAACGATAGGGCCTGAGAACTGACCACTGATTTTAGCAAAGTCAATAAGGGGAGGTGGGGTAAGACAGGGAGAATACCTGACTAGAGTGGTAATACCTGATAATTGTGTTTAAGCCTTTAAACACAAAGGCTTGTCTGGGCGAGTGGACAAAAGAGGGTATTATTTACCCCCACCATCTCCTGGCTTCAAGCAGTAAACTGGAATTTATTCCTTGTCTTGGGTTGAACATTTTAATTCTCTTTATTTAGTGCAGGTATTAAGCAGTGACCTCTCCTTGCTTTCATTACTGGAGCATTATAGGTTTCTGGCTAATAAAAATAAACAAAACAAAAACACATCTATTTTTGTGGGACAAACCATCCCAAAACTTAGTGCATTAAAACAGCAACTATTTATGTAACTCATGATTGCAAATTGCAAATCAGCAATTTAGGGTGGATCACCTATACATTCTTCTGGTTTTTGCTAGGTTCTTTCATGCATCCATGGCCAGCTATGGGTCAGCTAAAGAGCTTTGCACCTGGGAATTAACTGGTTTCAGCTACTGCCAACAGGGGTGACAGGGTTGACTTGGCCATGTGGCCATTCACTGCCTAGCAGGCTCACTCAAGCTGGTTCACCGGTAGCTGAGCACAGGTCTAAGAGAAAGAACAGAAACTGACAAAAGCCTCTTAAGAGCTAGGCTTAGGAAGGGCACAGCATCACTTCCCCTGTGATTTATTGGTGAGACCTGTTCACTTGGTCAGTCCACATTCAAAGGGTTGGAAAATGGATGCCATCTCTTAATGGGAAGAGATGGAAAACCATATTGCAAAAGAGTATGACTACAAAGAGGATGACTCCGGCCATTTTTGCAAATTATCTACTCCCAAAGGAGTACAAAAAGACTTAAATTGTTGTGTGATTTCAATTAGATATAAGGAGAAAATATATCAACAATAGAGCATGTGAGTGATTTTCGAGCATTGGGTGTAGTGGAGGTAGTGGTAGAAGCTCTGCATTGGATTTAGAACCACCAGTTGAGTATTTGCTATAATCAAGGTATAGCTAGGAGCCATGGGAGAGTCACCATCAAAGACTGCTGTCA
Organism: Tragulus kanchil; assembly: GCA_022376925.1. Classification (NCBI taxonomy): domain Eukaryota; kingdom Metazoa; phylum Chordata; class Mammalia; order Artiodactyla; family Tragulidae; genus Tragulus; species Tragulus kanchil. Next base: position 254,743,881 of record JAIOJX010000032.1, read on the forward strand.
ACGATAGGGCCTGAGAACTGACCACTGATTTTAGCAAAGTCAATAAGGGGAGGTGGGGTAAGACAGGGAGAATACCTGACTAGAGTGGTAATACCTGATAATTGTGTTTAAGCCTTTAAACACAAAGGCTTGTCTGGGTGAGTGGACAAAAGTGAGGGTATTATTTACCCCCACCATCTCCTGGCTTCAAGCAGTAAACTGGAATTTATTCCTTGTCTTGGGTTGAACATTTTAATTCTCTTTATTTAGTGCAGGTATTAAGCAGTGACCTCTCCTTGCTTTCATTACTGGAGCATTATAGGTTTCTGGCTAATAAAAATAAACAAAACAAAAAAACATCTATTTTTGTGGGACAAACCATCCCAAAACTTAGTGCATTAAAACAGCAACTATTTATGTAACTCATGATTCTGCAAATCAGCAATTTAGGGTGGATCACCTATACATTCTTCTGGTTTTTGCTAGGTTCTTTCATGCATCCATGGCCAGCTATGGGTCAGCTAAAGAGCTTTGCACCTGGGAATTAACTGGTTTCAGCTACTGCCAACAGGGGTGACAGGGTTGACTTGGCCATGTGGCCATTCACTGCCTAGCAGGCTCACTCAAGCTGGTTCACCGGTAGCTGAGCACAGGTCTAAGAGAAAGAACAAAAACTGACAAAAGCCTCTTAAGAGCTAGGCTTAGGAAGGGCACAGCATCCCTTCCCCTGTGATTTATTGGTGAGACCTGTTCACTTGGTCAGTCCACATTCAAAGGGTTGGAAAATGGATGCCATCTCTTAATGGGAAGAGATGGAAAACCATATTGCAAAAGAGTATGACTACAAAGAGGATGACTCCGGCCATTTTTGCAAATTATCTACTCCCAAAGGAGTACAAAAAGACTTAAATTGTTGTGTGATTTCAATTAGATATAAGGAGAAAATATATCAACAATAGAGCATGTGAGTGATTTTCGAGCATTGGGTGTAGTGGAGGTAGTGGTAGAAGCTCTGCATTGGATTTAGAACCACCAGTTGAGTATTTGCTATAATCAAGGTATGAGCTAGGAGCCATGGGAGAGTCACAGAGCTACTTCCTGCTTTTCAAATAGTGATGACTTGAATAAGGTAGGTAAGGCAAGCCTCCAGCTCAATAACAAGGCAGAATATTAATGATTTGAGGTGACTGGACAAGGGAAATCTTTGGATGAGTTAGGCCACAAGTGTAAGCTGGGAAAAGCCATGGAAAGATTAAAGACTCAAAAGACAAAGATTATAGGCAATGGACATACTTTGGTCAGCACTCTTATTTAATTGGTAAAGGCCAAAAAAGCTAAGAAATGCATCAATCCTCAAGAAACTAAGGAAAAAGAATCCTTGATTCTTTTAAAAGGTAAACCAGAAAGAATTTATTGCTTGTAACTTAAAGAACACTTGTATCAACAAGAATTCTGTACACCTCAGCAAAGATGGGTCCTAGCTTGTGGTAGCTCTGGCAGATTTTCAGGATGTTAGCAAGAAACCCCTTTCATACCCAAAGAATCCAATTTCTGGTATTCTCCATGCCCAGGCCAAATGAGTCCAGGAAGTGAGCTCAGAGGGCATTGTCCTGTGGGTTCTTAATCTCAGACTCCAGAAATCACAAGAGTTGCTTTTTTATGGAATCAGCTTGTCCTAGAAAACTGAAGGCCACCATTGAAAGTGTCCTTTGACCACTTTTTGACCTGTTTGCACCAGGCAGTGAGTTTTTCAGGCTATCAAAATTTGACTTGAATTTTGATTCCCAGGACTTACTGACTTTTCTGGCTAATTCCCAGGTTGAAGGCAGGACATAGACTGGTCTTCAATGTGCCTTAAATGGCCTGAGGGTCATAGCCCCCAAAGCAGCCAATTCTATCCAAACTATTGCTCTTCATCAAGCCTTTGTTCCCCTTGGAAACCACCAGAACTCCACTCACTGCAGCGAACTGAATCTGGCATAGGTAAGCCAGGCATTCCCATAATGCTCAGTATTCTTTGCAAGGGTGGAGAGAGATGATACAGAGCTTAGTCAGTCATCCCAGTACAAGCACTAGTGAACATTTTTGGAAATAAATGGGAAATTTTAATAACTGTGTCATTCGTGCTTCTGATCCTGAAATGAATTTAATCCAACTCTGCATTATGTGTGTGGATTTGTGTTACATGGAAGATTGCATTCCAAGCTTAGGAAACTTCAGTGAAGAGATGGAAACAGATATATTTGAGAACTACTCTGCACTTGACCCCAGACATTATATTTGTGCATTCCTCGTGTGTATTTATTTTCCCTATCCTTTCAGTTCTTACTGTATGATATTTCTAGGATCCTATCCCTTATCTGTGTTCCCATTGACACTACCTTAATTTGCAACTGCATCATCTTCCACTAGGTTATTGGAAAACCTCTGTTATGGGCTGAATTCTGTCCCTGACCCCAAATTTATACATCAAAGTCTTAACACATTCACTGCAGAATGTGACTGTATTTGGATATATGTCCTTTAAAGAGGTGCTTGAGGTAAAGTGGGACCATATCTGTGGTCCATCATCCAGTATGACTGGTGCCCCCATAAAAGGAGACGAGAACACAGACATGCACAGAAGGAAGACCCCTCTGAAGACAGAAGGAGATGACGGCCATCTAAAAGTCAAGGAAAGAGGCTTCAGAAGAAATCAACCCTGCTGACACCCTAACCTCAAACTTCTCACTTCTAAACAGTATTTTTCAGTTGTTTAAGTACAATCGTGTCTTAATGGATAAAAACCCTCCCTGGGCCCTTCATCAATAACAAAAACACTCTGTGTTTCCTTCCCACGTTGTTTTCAGGAACAATAGTTCTATAAGATGGCCCTCCGCCCTGGCCTGTTATGCAAGGTTGAAAACTCTGTAAGTCTTCATCTGGAGGGATCATGGTGTACCTTAGTATGGAAAGGCTCTGAGAAACTTTATAGTCAGAAAACCTGGTTAACTTGGTTTAACACAGTGTTTGCCAGATTTATTTCGCTATAAACATTTTTTTCTTGACATAGTATACATTATACCTACTGCAACTTGTATTCTGCAATAGAAACTATGAAGTGCTTCCCTATACAACAATACTTCAGCGTGTCATGCAGAATGAGGGCCACCAGAATTAGCAAACAAAAATATAGGATGCGTAGTTGAATTTGAATTTCAGAGAATTCTGAAGAATTATTTATTTCTCTGAAACTCAAATTAAATTAAAAGTCAGACTCTTTTGACATAAGTAAGTGCAGGATTGAGGAGAATACCTTGCAGGGGGTTTCTGCATTGCTCTGAGTCCCATCTCTACATTATGTTGCTTTTCAGAATGCAACATTTAGGGTGCCAGCCTAATCATCTTCCACTAGGTTATTGGAAAACCTCTGTTATGGGCTGAATTCTGTCCCTGACCCCAAATTTATACATCAAAGTCTTAACACATTCACTGCAGAATGTGACTGTATTTGGATATATGTCCTTTAAAGAGGTGCTTGAGGTAAAGTGGGACCATATCTGTGGTCCATCATCCAGTATGACTGGTGCCCCCATAAAAGGAGACGAGAACACAGACATGCACAGAAGGAAGACCCCTCTGAAGACAGAAGGAGATGACGGCCATCTAAAAGTCAAGGAAAGAGGCTTCAGAAGAAATCAACCCTGCTGACACCCTAACCTCAAACTTCTCACTTCTAAAACTGTGAGAATATTAATTTCTGTTGTTTAAGTCACAAGTCTGTGGTATTTGTTATGGTAGCCCTAACAAACCAGAATATCTTTCTATCTGGGCTCCCTCTCAAATCAATAATTCTAAAAGTATTTTAGTTGTTAGCCTGACTCTGTGCCTTAACTGGTAGAACCCTTGAGCAGCACCTCACCTCCCAGTGTTTTCCACATTGTTTTCAGGAACAATAGTTCTATAAGATGGCCCTCCGCCCTGGCCTGTTATGCAAGGTTGAAAACTCTGTAAGTCTTCATCTGGAGGGATCATGGTGTACCTTAGTATGGAAAGGCTCTGAGAAACTTTATAGTCAGAAAACCTGGTTAACTTGGTTTAACACAGTGTTTGCCAGATTTATTTCGCTATAAAAAATTTTTCTTGACATAGTATACATTATACCTACTACAACTTGTATTCTGCAATAGAAACTATGAAGTGCTCCCCTATACAACAATACTTCAGCGTGTCATGCAGAATGAGGGCCACAGAATTAGCAAACAAAAATATGGGATGCGTAGTTGAATTTGAATTTTAGAGAATTCTGAAGAATTATTTATTTCTCTGAAACTCAAATTAACTGGCTCTCTTGGGTTTTGTCAGGCAATCCTATACCAACCCTCTGTGACCTCTAATATAGTGCACAGACTGAACCAAAATGAACTTGGTAAGAATCTTTCTCCAGTTAACATACTGTTGCTGCTGCTTAGTCATTTCAGTCATGTCTGACTCTGTGTGACCCCATGGGCTGCAGCCTGCCAGGCTCCTCTGTCCATGGAATTCTCCAGGCAAGAATACTAGAGTGGATGGCCATGACTTCCTCCAGGGGGATCTTTCCAACACAGGGATAGAACCCATGTCTCCCGCATTGCAGGCAGTTTCCTCACCACTGAGCCATCAGGGAAGCCGTGTGTGTGTGTGTGTGTGTGTATTTGAGACCCCATGGACTGTAGCTAGCCAGACTTCTCCGTCCATGGAATTTCCCAGGCAAGCATACTGGAGTGGGTTGCCATTTCCTTCAAGGTCAATTCTTAGTTTTCAGTTGGATTCTTTCAATGTGCCACCCATCATGGTTCCCTTATTCTCTTGTTCTCCATCCTGGCTGTACATAAGAATCACCTGAGGAGCTTTTAAAGGTACCTCCATCTGGTCCCAGACCAAGTGACTTAGAATTGGGGGACTGCTTAATGGTGGAGTTGAAAGACAGGGCAGGGAAGAGCTGAGGCAAAGTAGGCATTTGGGGAAGATGATTTAAGGAGGCCCTCCCTCTCAGGCTGACCGTGTCCCTGTACAACCCTAAGAGGGAGGGCCTCCTTAAATCTTGGGTCTCTATTGGTCTCACAATAGTCAGACTCTGTTGACATAAGTAAGTGCAGGATTGAGGAGAATACCTTGCAGGGGGTTTCTGCATTACTCTGAGTCCCATCTCTACATTATGTTGCTTTTCTAGGAAATGTCAACATTTTTGAGCAATGGGCGTAAGCTCTAGTCCATAAGCATGCGTCAGCAGAGGCTTCACCAGGCCAGGTTTTCCTGAAATGTATACTTGGCTCTGGTTTTCTCTAGAAGGCCACTCCTAAAAATTACAAAATGCTTGTGTTCCTTATTCTTTTTTGGTTCCAGCTGGTGATGTTTGAGTAGCCTTTAGTCTCTGGCAACCCACAGCTTCTGTTTATCAGGTATGGCTTTAACCTTCTGAAAATGTGATGAAAGTATACACTTCACTTTTCTCTCCAATGTATATAGATGGTCATCCCCATTCACTGTCCCTCATCCTTCTCACTTTCTGCTTTTTCGACAGGGATTTCTCACCCCATCCCTGATGGTCTGGTCAGAAAGGCACATCGTACATCCTTGCTGGAGGCAGCATTAGGACAGCACGCCTGGGGGCAGCGAAGGCTGACCAGGCCTCCAGTGGCCGTTTCTGGACCTGTCTCTTCCTTTACTGGCCTCTGAGTTCCAGGATGTCATGAGCCCTCTGCCCCACCCGATTGTTACTGGCTGGCAGCCAGCTCCTTAACTGCTGGTTCCCAGAGGCGCTGCAAGTTTTCAAACACCAGGGAAAGAAGCTTTGTAATTTTCCAGTACTGCAAAAAGATAGTAGTGGTTGATGGGCGCTCCACACATAGCCAGAATTAACTTCTTTCTATTGTGATAATAGAATGATTTGCAAGGATGGTCTTCTTATAGTTAGATTCAGAGCCTACCTCCTCAGAAGAAAATTTAGAAGAGAAAAATACAAGGGAAAGGGTCAGACAAGGCAAAGTTTGCAGCAATTTCCCAGTAGTACCCAAGATCATGGAATCTGGTGGGTGTATCTCACTTGGCTTAATAGCTGTGTTCCTGTAAAGTTTCACATAAATGGAATTTTTAGAAAATCAAATCACCATTTTACTGCATAGGAAAAATTGCTGAAGAAAGGAAGCCTGAAGGGCCATACCTCATAAAGTGAGTGATCTTTACAGAATAGACATAATCCCTCCCACACATACACTGATCTTTTTTTTTTAATAAGCTTTGGGTTTTTCACAGGCTGGATTTTCATGAAGTATGGGGTGCCTGTCACTTATAATGACGACTGGTCTGAGGTCATAGCTATTCTCTGAAACAACTTTTCTTAATGCTCTCTGAGGAGTATGAGTGGCTTCCAGGGTTTGGTTGAAACTTTTAGCTGAGAAAATCAGTCCTGTAGGTAAGCTGACCCACAATCCTCCTGGCTTACCTCCAGACTGATGTGGGCTCTGGGTTACCCAGAATTTGTTTTTTTTAAAGATTTATTTATTTATTTATTTTGGGGGGGGTGGGGTGGGGAGGGAGGGCAGTTTATGCCTTTAGTCTCTGGCAACCCACAGCTTCTGTTTATCAGGTATGGCTTTAACCTTCTGAAAATGTGATGAAAGTATACACTTCACTTTTCTCTCCAATGTATATAGATGGTCATCCCCATTCACTGTCCCTCATCCTTCTCACTTTCTGCTTTTTCGACAGGGATTTCTCACCCCATCCCTGATGGTCTGGTCAGAAAGGCACATCGTACATCCTTGCTGGAGGCAGCATTAGGACAGCACGCCTGGGGGCAGCGAAGGCTGACCAGGCCTCCAGTGGCCGTTTCTGGACCTGTCTCTTCCTTTACTGGCCTCTGAGTTCCAGGATGTCATGAGCCCTCTGCCCCACCCGATTGTTACTGGCTGGCAGCCAGCTCCTTAACTGCTGGTTCCCAGAGGCGCTGCAAGTTTTCAAACACCAGGGAAAGAAGCTTTGTAATTTTCCAGTACTGCAAAAAGATAGTAGTGGTTGATGGGCGCTCCACACATAGCCAGAATTAACTTCTTTCTATTGTGATAATAGAATGATTTGCAAGGATGATCTTCTTATAGTTAGATTCAGAGCCTACCTCCTCAGAAGAAAATTTAGAAGAGAAAAGTACAAGGGAAAGGGTCAGACAAGGCAAAGTTTGCAGCAATTTCCCAGTAGTACCCAAGATCATGGAATCTGGTGGGTGTATCTCACTTGGCTTAATAGCTGTGTTCCTGTAAAGTTTCACATAAATGGAATTTTTAGAAAATCAAATCACCATTTTACTGCATAGGAAAAATTGCTAAAGAAAGGAAGCCTGAAGGGCCATACCTCATAAAGTGAGTGATCTTTACAGAATAGACATAATCCCTCCCACACATACACTGATCTTTTTTTTTTTTAATAAGCTTTGGGTTTTTCACAGGCTGGATTTTCATGAAGTATGGGGTGCCTGTCACTTATAATGACGACTGGTCTGAGGTCATAGCTATTCTCTGAAACAACTTTTCTTAATGCTCTCTGAGGAGTATGAGTGGCTTCCAGGGTTTGGTTGAAACTTTTAGCTGAGAAAATCAGTCCTGTAGGTAAGCTGACCCACAATCCTCCTGGCTTACCTCCAGACTGATGTGGGCTCTGGGTTACCCAGAATTTGTTTTTTTTAAAGATTTATTTATTTATTTATTTTGGTGGGGGTGGAGTGGGGAGGGAGGGGAGCAGGCAGGTCACTTCTATTGGTCTTTCATTTGTCCATTTTCATCCATCTTTGTTCTTTGGCCTGTGTGGGCCTCCCATTATGGTGGCCTCTGTTGTCACAGAGCACCGGCTCTGGGCGCATGCACTCCAGAGCTCCGGCTCAGTAATTGGACACATCAGTCCAGCCGCTCCGTGGCACGTGGGATCGAACCAGCGCCCCTTACACTGCAAGGTGGTGTGCTTTCCCACTGGACCACCAGGGAAGCCCTACCCAGAAATATTGACCATGACTGGACATTAGAAGAGCCAGTGGGGGACACACTGAGGCTAAATGTTACCAAATGAAAGAGAATAGCAGGGCTTCCCCTGGTGGCGCAGTGGGTAAGGACACCGCCTTGCAGTGCAAGGGGCGCCAGTTCGATCCCTGGCCTGGGAAGATCCCACGTGCCTGGAGCGGCTGGACCAATGTGTCCAATTACCGAGCGCAGAGGGCTCTGGGCGCATGCGCCCAGAACCGCGCTCGGACAGAGGCCACCGCGAAGGGAGGCCCACATGGGCCAAAGAACAAAGATGGATGAAAATAGAGAAATGAAAGACCAATAGAAGTGGCCCGCCCGCTCCCCTCCCTCCCCAACAAGACCCCCGCCCAAAATAAATAAATAAATATATCTTTAAAAAAAAAAAAAGAAAGAGAATAGCAATGGCAATATATGATGGATAGAAGCATATACTGTATGGCCAGACTTCTCTGCTTCTGTCCTCTAGCTGGTGACTCCTTGACCCTCAGTATTTTCATCTGTAGAATGGGGTAATTATCATAGTACCTACCTCATAGTCCCTGGAGAAGGAAATGGCAATTCACTCCAATATTCCTGCCTGGAGAATCCCATGGACAGAGGAGCTTGGGGGCACTAGTTCATAGGATCACAAAGGGTTGGACATGACTGAGCGACTAACACACACTTCACAGTAGCACCTAGAATACAGAAAGTGCTCCAAAAAAATTAACTATTTTTAAATTGCCTGCTTTAGGTCTATATAGAGAGAAAAAATCAAAAGATCAAAGATGCTTCTATCTATCAGGTACTGGTCTATTCCAGGCACATACTTTCATTTAATCCTTGTGTCACACACACACACACAAAGCCACTAATATCATTCCTACTTCTCAATGAAAACTAGAATTCAGAGAGGGTGAGCAATTTTCCTAATGTCACACAGCAGATAAAGGACAAAACAGATATCAGAGGCCAGTGCTATAGCTCTCTCTACTCTTGTCTCAGGCCTGAAAGCCTGAAAGTGATTTTTCAAGGATGATGGCTTAGAGCCTGGAGGGTATTTGGATTTCGAAATAAAATTGGTTCAGGAAGTTACATCAAGGAAAGCAGGAAGGGAAATTCTTTTATTTCACAAAAATTTATGAGACTCCACAGTGTGTTGGCACTCCAGGTACAGAAGCGACTAAGGCCTCACACCTGACCTTAATTCCCAGGGGCGAGAGCCACAGTCCAAGTAAAATTACAATAAACATGAGCCAGCGTTAGAATTCGGGCATGAAGCATATACAATTGGATCCCCGAATAACAAATGGCCAACTTTACCTAAGGAAGGGTTCAAAGGGAGGTGACCTTGGAGGGCTTTACAGTTATGATTTTGTACACTATCTCCGTACCTGGGGAGGTGGGCAAGATTATTACCCTGGGGGCAGGAACCACTAGTTAACAGGATGAAAGCCCCTTCTGATTTATGAGGAAAACTCTGACTGTCTTGGGGAGGCAGTATGGCCAGCTCAAGGTCTACATCTTCTAGACTCCTTAGCAGGCAGTTCTAGTCCATGAAGTAAAAGCAGAGGACATTGGGTTAGAACTCCAAAGAGGCTTCTTAAAAAAGTTGTAGACTGGTCACGTGGATTTTTTCCTGTCCGCCCCCCTCAACTTTCTGCTTGCCTAGAGTGCCGATTTGATGGAATATCTAATCTCCTACCTCCTTGACCCTCATTTTCCCTAGCCTACCTCATAGTCCCTGGAGAAGGAAATGGCAATTCACTCCAATATTCCTGCCTGGAGAATCCCATGGACAGAGGAGCTTGGGGGCACTAGTTCATAGGATCGCAAAGGGTTGGACATGACTGAGCGACTAACACACACTTCACAGTAGCACCTAGAATACAGAAAGTGCTCCAAAAAAATTAACTATTTTTAAATTGCCTGCTTTAGGTCTATATAGAGAGAAAAAATCAAAAGATCAAAGATGCTTCTATCTACCAGGTACTGGTCTATTCCAGACACATACTTTCATTTAATCCTTGTGTCACACACACACACACAAAGCCACTAATATCATTCCTACTTCTCAATGAAAACTAGAATTCAGAGAGGGTAAGCAATTTTCCTAATGTCACACAGCAGATAAAGGACAAAACAGATATTGGAGGCCAGTGCTATAGCTCTCTCTACTCTTGTCTCAGGCCTGAAAGCCTGAAAGTGATTTTTCAAGGATGATGGCTTAGAGCCTGGAGGGTATTTGGATTTCGAAATAAAATTGGTTCAGGAAGTTACATCAAGGAAAGCAGGAAGGGAAATTCTTTATTTCACAAAAATTTATGAGACTCCACAGTGTGTTGGCACTCCAGGTACAGAAGCAACTAAGGCCTCACACCTGACCTTAATGCCCAGGGGCGAGAGCCACAGTCCAAGTAAAATTACAATAAACATGAGCCAGCGTTAGAATTCGGGCGTGAAGCATATACAATTGGATCCCCGAATAACAAATGGCCAACTTTGCCTAAGGAAGGGTTCAAAGGGAGGTGACCTTGGAGGGCTTTACAGTTATGATTTTGTACACTATCTCCGTACCCGGGGAGGTGGGCAAGATTATTACCCTGGGGGCAGGAACCACTAGTTAACAGGATGAAAGCCCCTTCTGATTTATGAGGAAAACTGACTGTCTTGGGGAGGCAATATGGCCAGCTCAAGGTCTACATCTTCTAGACTCCTTAGCAGGCAGTTCTAGTCCATGAAGTAAAAGCAGAGGACATTGGGTTAGAACTCCAAAGAGGCTTCTTAAAAAAGTTGTAGACTGGTCACGTGGATTTTTTCCTGTCCTCCCCCCTCAACTTTCTGCTTCTTGCCTAGAGTGCCGATTTGATGGATAAGGTTCCAACACTAACTTGTGACCTTGAAAAAGGAAGCCTTGAGCTAGAGATGGCAGGACAGAGGGAGCCCAGGACCCCATGACAATGACTTCCTGTCCCAGCCTCACCCTGGCTCCTTCCAGACTTGTTTGTTTAAAAGAAGGCGACACAGGGCTTCCCCTGGTGGTCCAGTGGGTAAGGACACCGCCTTGCAGTGCAAGGGGCGCCGGTTCGAGCCCTGGCCTGGGAAGATCCCACGTGCCGCGGAGCGACTGGACTGATGTGTCCAATTACTGAGCCGGAGCTCTGGAGCGCATGCGCCCAGAGCCAGCGCTCTGCGACGACAGAGGCCACCGCGATGGGAGGCCCACCGGAGCCAAAGAACAAAGATGGACGAAAATAGAGAAACGAAAGACCAATAGAAGTGGCCCGCCTGCTCCCCTCCCTCCCCAACCCGACCCCATCCAAAATAAATAAATAAATAAATCTTTAAAAGAAGGCGACACAGACTTTTTTTAAATTATTATTATTAATTATTTTATTAAAATTAATGTAAGCACTTGATGCCAAAAAAATGATGTGTTTTTACAAACTCAGAATTTGGGGCAAGTCCATATAATTTCCATTTTATTATAGTTTATATCACATTAGTTCAAATTCATTTCTCTACAGCTGAAATATTTCAGTCATTCTTTTTTTTTTTTTTTTATTCTTTATTTTAAAGGTTTTACAGAGTTTTGTTGTTCACAGACATGTATGTTCCCAGATCAGTCATTGCATATCCATGGTCCCCACCCACCCAGATCCCCCCATCCCTCCCCTCCAGACCTTCGCCCCAAACCATTGTAAGCACTCCTATTCCCTTAGCACTGTGACACTAGCTATCTTTTCCACACATAACACTATAGATTTCCTTGTTACTTCCTCCCGACACAGACTTTTATCTTATTTAGGCCTATGTTATTTTTGGTTATTGCTACTAGCATCTGACCCAGTCCCAAACCGGTATGTGGCCTGGAGGCTATTTGGTAGTGGTACTGAGATCTAAGCTCAAGCAGCTGGTCTTTCCAACCCACATTCTTATCCACTGTTGGGATTGGCCGATGGGTCTAGAGCAACCCAGTGAGTCTATACCCAGTGGCCTAGAGTATTTCCTTGACATCCCTTTCTGTCAACTGTTTGGCCCTGGCGTCAAGCACATGGCCTGGTACTCGGTAGCACTCAGTAATGCATGTTGAAGGAATACATTGAATAACTACCCCTCAACCACTTTCCCAAGGGAAATGTTTTTCTGAGGGGTTGTAGAATGGTCCCTGCTTCTCAGATGTCCCCAGGCCAGTGTCATTATGAAGTCTGTGAGAAATCTGAAGTGATGTGACATGTTAAAAAAATGGGAAAGAATAATAGAAATGACAGATAAGAAGAACTTAAAGATAAATCTCATTTAATTAAGTAGAATCTTCTAATGATGAAGTAAAATTGCATATTTTTGTAGGAAACACTAAAAATAGAAATAAATGGTGGAAGCAAGAGTTATTTCTTTAAAGTTATTTTAATTTCTAAAAAGTTTTCACTGATTACAAAAATATCCAACTATGACTTTATAAAAACTTAAAAGTGAAGTCCTCCCATTGTCTCCTTCTATACATCAAAACACACGAAAGAGATATCTTATAAATGAACTCATGGTGAATGTACTATTTTGAAACTTTTACTTTTTTCACTTAGCATCATATTTTGGACATTTCCCCATGTCTTGCAATTTAAATTAACTTGATTCTATTTAAGGCAACAGAGTATCCTTTATCCCAGTACTCTTCATATTAAAAAAATGTGTTTGGATGTGTCTTTGACTTTGCACTGTAAAATGTCATCAAGTGTTTATAAGAGCTGGTTGATGAGAAGGGTATCAGAGGTGGACTCAGATGGGCTCTGGAGTAGTCAGGCTGACAAATGTCCAGTTCTAGAAGTAAACATATTCTGGATCAATGCTTTGTGCATAGAAAGTTATGAAGCTCAAAGTCAGAAGCCGAAAATTTTGGCCTGTCGATACGCTTCTAGGATTCCTTATGAAAGCTCCCCCTGACCTCTCTTGGCGTCTGCTTGCCTGGTGGGCAATACAGGTAGCATCTTGCAGCCTAATAGAGCATCTGTTCCTTGACCTCTCCCGGACCGTTGAGAGCCTGTGGGGGCCTGGGCACTTACCATTCTGGACTCAGGTATTGGAGGGAAAATGATCCAAAAAAGAAATCAGCAGATGTGGCCCCTCTGCCCTGGTGGAGTTTAAGCTCTAGATGGGGAGATGAAAATCTCATTCCCACCACTCCACTCACATCAAAGGTGCTCACTGTCCACATGATAACTCCAAACCCATCAGTCATACACCTAGCTACTGTAGCCTGAGCTTGCTTGGTAAATGTTGCAAGGAGCTGCTGTAAGCTTGGGTAGCCAGCTGGGCTCAACTGAGAAGATTTGGGGGAAGAGGCGAGTTCATCATCAATCAGCCTTTAGAAGAGGGGAAAGGGAAACTCAGGGTCCCTGGTGGCACAGATGCACAGAGCTGCAACAGAGGTACAGGCTGTGGCCATGGAGTGAGGGCAGTGGGGAGGTGAAGGAGATCAACAAGGAGTTTAATTCAGGCAGAAAGTAGAGCTTAAGGTGGAAAACAAGAAGCATGAGGAACAGGCAGGGAAACGAGTGGAGGTATGAGAGGCTTTTGAACCTCCATCGAGGAGGTTGATTTGGATAGATGGGCACCAGGGAGCAGCTGTATTTTGGGCTGGGGCATCCCCACGGAGAGCCAGGCAGGCCACAACTGCACCTGCTGGGTCCATCCATGCCCTGCATCTGGAAGGGAGCAGCTGCATCAGGAACTTGCCCATTCCTCTCTTGTGCAAGCTGGGTCATATGCACCCATGCTGCAACCAGTATGATTGTTTTATTGGCAGAGTGAGTCTGAATGTTCTAGTTGTCGAGCCGGCCCAACTAGTATTTCTCCCTCCAAGATGTCAAAACAGCTGGGCCTGCTGCCTTCCAGTCCACATGGTTAGTGCCCTCCAGGCAGAGATCACTGCGATCACTGGAGTCAAACAAGGCTGGGTCCACAGACTGACAAATGTCCAGTTCTAGAAATAAACATATTCTGGATCAATGCTTTGTGCATAGAAAGTTATGAAGCTCAAAGTCAGAAGCCAAAAATTTTGGCCTGTCGATACGCTTCTAGGATTCCTTATGAAAGCTCCCCCTGATCTCTCTTGGCGTCTGCTCGCCTGGTGGGCAATACAGGTAGCATCTTGCAGCCCAATAGAGCATCTGTTCTTTGACCTCTCCCGGACCGTTGAGAGCCTGTGGGGGCCTGGGCACTTACCATTCTGGACTCAGGTATTGGAGGGAAAATGATCCAAAAAAGAAATCAGCAGACGTGGCCCCTCTGCCCTGGTGGAGTTTAAGCTCTAGATGGGGAGATGAAGGCTGTAAATCTCATTCCCACCACTCCACTCACATCAAAGGTGCTCACTGTCCACATGATAACTCCAAACCCATCAGTCATACACCTAGCTACTGTAGCCTGAGCTTGCTTGGTAAATGTTGCAAGGAGCTGCTGTAAGCTTGGGTAGCCAGCTGGGCTCAACTGAGAAGATTTGGGGGAAGAGGCGAGTTCATCATCAATCAGGCTTTAGAAGAGGGAAGGAAGCTCAGGGTCCCTGGTGGCACAGATGCACAGAGCTGCAACAGAGGTACAGGCTGTGGCCATGGAGTGAGGGCAGTGGGGAGGTGAAGGAGATCAACAAGGAGTTTAATTCAGGCAGAAAGTAGAGCTTAAGGTGGAAGACAAGAAGCATGAGGAACAGGCAGGGAAACGAGTGGAGGTATGAGAGGCTTTTGAACCTCCATCGAGGAGGTTGATTTGGATAGATGGGCACCAGGGAGCAGCTGTGTTTTGGGCTGGGGCATTCCCACGGAGAGCCAGGCAGGCCACAACTGCACCTGCTGGGTCCATCCATGCCCTGCATCTGGAAGGGAGCAGCTGCATCAGGAACTTGCCCATTCCTCTCTTGTGCAAGCTGGGTCATATGCACCCATGCTGCAGCCAGTATGATTGTTTTATTGGCAGAGTGAGTCTGAATGTTCTAGTTGTCGAGCCGGCCCAACTAGTATTTCTCCCTCCAAGATGTCAAAACAGCTGGGCCTGCTGCCTTCCAGTCCACATGGTTAGTGCCCTCCAGGCAGAGATCACTGCGATCACTGGAGTCAAACAAGGCTGGGTCCACAGACTAGCTGCAGTGAGGGAGGGAACACACCAGGGAAGCCATGGATGGTCTCAGTAAGAGGATAAGACAAAAACCTTACAGGAGCAACATGGAATGACCTAGAGATTATCATACTATGGGAAGTCGGTCAGAGAGAGAAAGAGAAACACCACATGATATCACTTAGGTGTGGAATTTAAAATGTGACACGAATCTACTTATGAAACAGAAATGGAATAATAGGCATAGAGAACGGACAGGTGGCTGCCAAAGGGAAGGGTGTTGAGGGAGGCATGGAGAGGGAGGTTGGGGGTTAAGAGATGTGAGCTACTATATAGAGAATAGACAGACAACAAGATCCTACTGTTTGGCCCAGGGAACTATATTCAGTATCCTGAGATAAACTATGATGGAAAAGAATATTAAAAGAATAGGTATGCATGTATATAGATAGATAGATCGATAGATACAACTGAATCACTTTATTGTACAGCAGAAATCAAACAACCTTGTAAATCACTATACTTCAACTTTAAAAGTATACTGATAAAGAAAGAATTTGGGCTCAGGTTTGGTGATTTGGAGGAGAGTTTGAAGAAGGGCGACTTGCTCTGGACTGGTGTTATCAGGAAGCAAGGATAATTCTATGATTGGGTACCTTAGGCATTCTTACCTAAGAAGGCAAAGAGCAATGAGACAAGTCTAAGGCTATAAATAGTAAAGAAACAGCAGCCACTCAAATTAACCAGAAAAGGGGGCATCTTTGGAGATTTTTGTGATTTAGACAATGTTCTTCTTTTTGTCTGGGTTGAGGCATGATCGTGAAGTTATTCTGTTTTTTGTTTTGCTCCCTCATGGTCACAGAGTGACCTTGTCTGGTGTTGGTATTATGTGGAGATGATGGTGTTTAACGGAAGAACACTACAGCCTCACTGAGTCAGGCTAGGTCCTGGCTCTTGGGAGTTGCTTTCTCTTCCTCAGTAAGAACCAAAGCCCATGTCAAGGCAGCCAGGAGCCCTGGAGAGAAAAGAATCTGAGAGTTCCCGATGCTCCTGTCTAAGTGGAAGCTCTTCCTGGCGGTCTGGAAGAGAAGCCCGGAAAGCCATGTGCTCATGTTGGAAGGCTACTTCTAGTCCATTCATTCAGTCAACAAACATTACTGAGCAGTTAATATATTCGGGCACTTGAGACAGAGCTGTGAGCCTCCTGGAGTGTCCACATTAATGAGGGGCCCACACACTATGTGTAAACAATAAGGAAAATAGTGTTGTGTAGTGATGGATTTTATAAAGAAAGTACAAATAATTGATAGAGTGGAACAACTAGGCAGATGCCATTTTGGAGAGGTGGTCAGTTACACTCTCTCTGAGGAGGTGCTAAGAAGGTGCCATGTGAAATTGTGGGGTGAGAGTATTTTGTGCAGAGGAAACAGGAAGTGCAGGTTCTAGGAACTATATAGAGAATAGACAGACAACAAGTTTGTTTGGCCCAGGGAACTATATTCAGTATCCTGAGATAAACTATGATGGAAAAGAATATTAAAAGAATAGGTATGCATGTATATAGATAGATAGATCGATAGATACAACTGAATCACTTTGCTGTACAGCAGAAATCAAACAACCTTGTAAATCACTATACTTCAACTTTAAAAGTATACTGATAAAGAAAGAATTTGGGCTCAGGTTTGGTGATTTGGAGGAGAGTTTGAAGAAGGGCGACTTGCTCTGGACTGGTGTTATCAGGAAGCAAGGATAATTCTGTGATTGGGTACCTTAGGCATTCTTACCTAAGAAGGCAAAGAGCAATGAGACAAGTCTAAGGCTATAAATAGTAAAGAAACAGCAGCCACTCACATTAACCAGAAAAGGGGGCATCTTCGGAGATTTTTGTGATTTAGACAATGTTCTTCTTTTTGTCTGGGTTGAGGCATGATCGTGAAGTTATTCTGTTTTTTGTTTTGCTCCCTCATGGTCCCAGAGTGACCTTGTCTGGTGTTGGTATTATGTGGAGATGATGGTGTTTAACGGAAGAACACTACAGCCCCACTGAGTCAGGCTAGGTCCTGGCTCTTGGGAGTTGCTTTCTCTTCCTCAGTAAGAACCAAAGCCCATGTCAAGGCAGCCAGGAGCCCTGGAGAGAAAAGAATCTGAGAGTTCTCGATGCTCCTGTCTAAGTGGAAGCTCTTCCTGGCGGTCTGGAAGAGAAGCCCGAAAAGCCATGTGCTCATGTTGGAAGGCTACTTCTAGTCCATTCATTCAGTCAACAAACATTACTGAGCAGTTAATATATTCGGGCACTTGAGACAGAGCTGTGAGCCTCCTGGAGTGTCCACATTAATGAGGGGCCCACACACTATGTGTAAACAATAAGGAAAATAGTGTTGTGTAGTGATGGATTTTATAAAGAAAGTACAAATAATTGATAGAGTGGAGAACAACTAGGCAGATGCCATTTTGGAGAGGTGGTCAGTTACACTCTCTCTGAGGAGGTGCTAAGAAGGTGCCATGTGAAATTGTGGGGTGAGAGTATTTTGTGCAGAGGAAACAGGAAGTGCCAAGGCTTCTAGGAACAGAAAGAAGATGTGTGATGAGTGACAGTGAGGTGGACCAAGAAGAGGTCAAGCAATAGGCTGGGTCTCAGAGTCTGGGTTTTGTTCAGAGTCCTGGTGGCGATCAGAAAACTTTAGAGGGAAGAATCACAGGACATCACTTCTCTGAGAAAGCAGAGGTGTGCAACTTACTGACCTCTCTCTGCACCCCAAGCCACAGCCTTGAGGTGTGTATAAGGAGCCCGGTGTTCTCCTTACCTGCTAAAGTCCATCATTGTTTAGAAGGGTGTGTTAGTTTCTTATTCCTGCTATAACAAATTGCCGCAACATAAAAGCTTCAAACAATACCTTATTTGAAAACAGTTCTGGAGGTCAGAAATCCTGAAAATCAAGGTGTTCATAGGGCTGTGTTCCTTACAGAGGTAGAATCTATTTCTTTTGTTGTTATCAGCCACACCATGCAGCATGCAGGATCTTAGCTCTCTTAGGACCGCCAGGGAAGTCCCAAAATCTGCTTCTTCTGGATGTATCCATTTCTTTTAGAGGCTGTCTGCATTCCGTGGCTTGTGGCTCCTTCCTCTTTATTCAAAGCTGATAGCATAGCAACCTTAAAATCTATGACCTTTCCTTCCACCATCATGGTTCATTCTCTGATTCTGACTCTCCTCCTCATATAAGGCCACTTGTGGTTATATTGGGCCCACAGATCATTCAGGATAATCTCCCTATCTCAAGGTTCTTCAATTAATCACATTGCAAAACACCATCATGTCAGTTGGCATTCTCTGAGACTCTCCTCTTTCCGAAAGCCATGTGCTCATGTTGGAAGGCTACTTCTAGTCCATTCATTCAGTCAACAAACATTACTGAGCAGTTAATATATTCGGGCACTTGAGACAGAGCTGTGAGCCTCCTGGAGTGTCCACATTAATGAGGGGCCCACACACTATGTGTAAACAATAAGGAAAATAGTGTTGTGTAGTGATGGATTTTATAAAGAAAGTACAAATAATTGATAGAGTGGAGAACAACTAGGCAGATGCCATTTTGGAGAGGTGGTCAGTTACACTCTCTCTGAGGAGGTGCTAAGAAGGTGCCATGTGAAATTGTGGGGTGAGAATATTTTGTGCAGAGGAAACAGGAAGTGCCAAGGCTTCTAGGAACAGAAAGAAGATGTGTGATGAGTGACAGTGAGGTGGACCAAGAAGAGGTCAAGCAATAGGCTGGGTCTCAGAGTCTGGATTTTGTTCAGAGTCCTGGCGGCGATCAGAAAACTTTAGAGGGAAGAATCACAGGACATCACTTCTCTGAGAAGGCAGAGGTGTGCAGCTTATTGACCTCTCTCTGCACCCCAAGCCACAGCCTTGAGGTGTGTGTAAGGAGCCCGGTGTTCTCCTTACCTGCTAAAGTCCATCATTGTTTAGAAGGGTGTGTTAGTTTCTTATTCCTGCTATAACAAATTGCCGCAACATAAAAGCTTCAAACAATACCTTATTTGAAAACAGTTCTGGAGGTCAGAAATCCTGAAAATCAAGGTGTTCGTTGGGCTGTGTTCCTTACAGAGGTAGAATCTATTTCTTTTGTTGTTATCAGCCACACCATGCAGCATGCAGGATCTTAGCTCTCTTAGGACTGCCAGGGAAGTCCCAAAATCTGCTTCTTCTGGATGTATCCATTTCTTTTAGAGGATGCCTGCATTTCGTGGCTTGTGGCTCCTTCCTCTTTATTCAAAGCTGATAGCATAGCAACCTTAAAATCTATGACCTTTCCTTCCACCATCATGGTTCATTCTCTGATTCTGACTCTCCTCCTCATATAAGGCCACTTGTGGTTATATTGGGCCCAGCCAGATCATTCAGGATAATCTCCCTATCTCAAGGTTCTTCAATTAATCACATCTGCAATTGAAAAATTACATTTTGCTATGCAAGGTAGCATAGTCATAGATATGAGGAATGAGGACTTGGATATCTTTGGGAGATGTTCTATGACAGGGAGTTACCTAGAGAGCAGAAAATGAAAGCTGGCCCAAGCCATTCTATTAGGGTGCGTCATTTAACCAGTTTGGGGCTGCATACTTGCTCTACAGATAGGATGGGGACTTGCCTTGTAGGCCAGTGGCTAAGACTCTGCTAGATCCCACATGCCACAACAAAGGCACAATGCAGCCAAATAAATTAATATTAAAATAAAATAAAAATAAGGCAAATATTTGTCCCATCTCTCTCAAGAAGTTGTGGTATCACATGAATTAAGGTAGCATATTTGGAAGAATAAGAAATGCTATAAAATGTAAAGAGTAATTATGAAGTATTACCAAGCTGATGAAACATAGGTACAAAATCAGTGTTATATATTAATGTAAAAATACTAGAATTGAAAGAGCTGGGTTTGAATCCAGATTTCCAAAATACTTGCTGTTACACTGACTAGGTCCTTTAATACCTTTGGGTTTTATTGTATGTAAAATTTGAAAAATGCAAGAGATGTGGGTTTGATGCCTGGGCACGGAAGAGCCCCTGAAGGAAGGAATGGCAACGCACCCCAGTATCCTTGCCTGGAGATCTCATGGACAGAAAAGCTTGGCAGACTATATAGTTCGTAGGACTGCAAAGAGTCAGATATGACTGAGTACGCATATATCGTCTCATTAACATTGTTGTAGAATTTAAATTAAGTAACGTTGGCAGTGGCTTCGTGAAATGCTACACAAATGTTGTTTGTTAAATATTCTATAGGCAGCCACCCAAATTCTTCTTCCTTGATGCGTGATAAATCTAGGCAACAGGGGCGTACTTGTCAGACTAATGCCAACAGGTCTGAAGCTCCACTGTATGAAATGAATAAGAAATGAAGAAGAGAAACAATGGCCTCTCTCTTCCCTCTCCCTTCAGCTACTGAGGAACCAAAAGGCAGGAAGAAGAAACTATAGCATCTAAAATGGCTATTCGGGAAAATACGCAGTGTGTCCACTGAGAATATGGAACCTTCCTGTAATGAAGAGACTTAGGTCGAGGCAGACTTTCTCTGGAAGAATCATCTCTAATGATAGGATTAAAACAAACTGCTCAAGAGCTGCCTTAGGTGTCCATACCTGGCCCTGCAAACTGGCCCAAGATGGGATGCAAAGGCCAGACCAGATGCTACAGAAGCTCACTGTTAATAACTCCTGTCTCACTTTTGTGCTTTCCCAAACATCTTACACAACGGTCACATTTGACTTCCCATGAAAGCTATGAAAGTGAAAGTGTTAGTCGCTCACTCCTGTCTGTCTCTTTGCCACCCATAGACTGTAGCCCTCCAGGTTCCCCTGTGCATGAAATTCTCCAGGCCAGAATACTGGAGTGGGTAGTCATTCTCTTCTCCGGGGGATCTTTGTGACTTGGGTCTCCTGCATTGCAGGTAGATTCTTTACCATCTGAGTCACCAGGAAAGCCAGCTCGAGCAAACTTTGAGAGATAGTGGAGGACCCAGGAGCCTACTAAGCTATAGCCCAAGGAGTTGCAAAGAGTCAGACATGACTTAGTGACTGAACAACAGCAACAAAATAAGTGTGAAGTAGAGTATTTGAACAGTGAGGAAGATACCCAGTGACTTGACTCCATTTCCACCTGCACAGAGGGAAAAATGCAAGAGATGTGGGTTTGATGCCTGGGCACGGAAGAGCCCCTGAAGGAAGGAATGGCAACGCACCCCAGTATCCTTGCCTGGAGATCTCATGGACAGAAAAGCTTGGCAGACTATATAGTTCGTAGGACTGCAAAGAGTCAGATATGACTGAGTACGCATATATCGTCTCATTAACATTGTTGTAGAATTTAAATTAAGTAACATTGGCAGTGGCTTCGTGAAATGCTACACAAATGTTGTTTGTTAAATATTCTATAGGCAGCCACCCAAATTCTTCTTCCTTGATGCATGATAAATCTAGGCAACAGGGGCGTACTTGTCAGACTAATGCCAACAGGTCTGAAGCTCCACTGTATGAAATGAATAAGAAATGAAGAAGAGAAACAATGGCCTCTCTCTTCCCTCTCCCTTCAGCTACTGAGGAACCAAAAGGCAGCAAGAAGAAACTATAGCATCTAAAATGGCTATTCGGGAAAATACACAGTGTGTCCACTGAGAATATGGAACCTTCCTGTAATGAAGAGACTTAGGTCGAGGCAGACTTTCTCTGGAAGAATCATCTCTAATGATAGGATTAAAACAAGCTGCTCAAGAGCTGCCTTAGGTGTCCATACCTGGCCCTGCAAACTGGCCCAAGATGGGATGCAAAGGCCAGACCAGATGCTACAGAAGCTCACTGTTAATAACTCCTGTCTCACTTTTGTGCTTTCCCAAACATCTTACACAACAGTCACATTTGACTTCCCATGAAAGCTATGAAAGTGAAAGTGTTAGTCGCTCACTCCTGTCTGACTCTTTGCCACCCATAGACTGTAGCCCTCCAGGTTCCCCTGTGCATGAAATTCTCCAGGCCAGAATACTGGAGTGGGTAGTCATTCCCTTCTCCAGGGGATCTTTGTGACTTGGGTCTCCTGCATTGCAGGTAGATTCTTTACCATCTGAGTCACCAGGAAAGCCAGCTCGAGCAAACTTTGAGAGATAGTGGAGGACCCAGGAGCCTACTAAGTTATAGCCCAAGGAGTTGCAAAGAGTCAGACATGACTTAGTGACTGAACAACAGCAACAAAATAAGTGTGAAGTAGAGTATTTGAACAGTGAGGAAGATACCCAGTGACTTGACTCCATTTCCACCTGCACAGAGGGGACAATTGAACTGATATGAACTGCTTCTAGATTAAAGTGGTTTTTCCCACAGACCAGCACTGAATCACCTACAAACTCTCTCTGACCTTCGTAATGTCATGAAACTCTAGAATTTTCCAAGTTGAAGAGGGAACTTTGACTATCAACCGACTTGTTGAATTCTCTCACTTGGAAATTGAAGGAAGTTTGAAAATTTCGAGAAGCCATAACATTCAATAAAAGTCTATAAAAGTGGTATTTTCCACTAAAGGAAGAGGGAAGCTATTACCAAGTTCTGTCTAGTGACTCACTGTTGGCTCGCTAGCACATGCCATGCAACGGAAAGCCTCTCTTCCCGTCTCTAGGTAGCTGTGACCTTAGGAGGCCCATGACTTTCCTTGGGTATCCACTGTTTTCTCACAAGAAATAAAAATGTAAGGTGCTATAGCTGATGATAACAAATAATCTTATATCATAACCCAGCACACACACACACAGAATTATCCTTACTAGAGCAATGTATATTTTTCTTTTTTAAAACTTTTTATTTTGTATTGGAGTGTAGCCAATGAACCATGTTGTAATAGTTTCCTGTGGACAGCCAAGGAACTCAGCAATACATATACATGTACCCATTCTCCCTCCAGCTCCTCTCCTGTTCAGGCTGCTTTTGTTCAGGAGCAGAGTTCCCTGGGCTACACAGTAGGTCCTTGTTGGTTATCCATTTTAAATACAGCAATGTGTACGCAACCATCCCAAACTCCCTAATTATCCCTTCTCCCCATCCTTCCCCCTCAGCAACCACAAGTTTGTTCTCTAAGTCTGTTTCTGTTTTATAAATAAGTTCATTACTTTTCTACTCTACTTTTTCAGGAAAAGCTCTATGTTATCCACTAAACTGATGTTACTACCCACTAGACTTTGAAATCCTCAGGTTGACAAACTCTGGACAGGATTCTGTCTGAGCTGTCTTTATAGCCCTAGTTCCCTGACTCTCCTAAGGGCTGCCCAGAGCCTCTCTGAGGTTCCTTGCTAACAAAGCAAGTGGCTATCTGTCCCCAGATCTGGCAGCTCCAGAGTGACTTGGAGGTTGACACTCTCTATCAATTCTTTGACCTTAGCGAATAGCACAGTCCTGTGACAGTTTGTTCCAGAGTGGATGAATAAACAACACATAGAACATGGCCTTCTGATCATAGACAGCTGAGATTTGGTGGAGAAAGATCCAAACTGCAGAGTTAGAGAACTTGGCCAGTATCTGCCAACTCCCATTTTAGATGCCCACACACTACACACACTGCATCCACATACCACATACCTCCCCCGTGAACATATAGTTGTCCACACTCACTCACCACACATACCACACATGCACACAGACCCACACACACACTTCACACATGTGTGCATACCATGTGTGCACACACACACTCATCACCATATACTACACATATCCCACACAATGTGCACACACAGACCACACACACACATT
Organism: Tragulus kanchil; assembly: GCA_022376925.1. NCBI lineage: Eukaryota > Metazoa > Chordata > Mammalia > Artiodactyla > Tragulidae > Tragulus > Tragulus kanchil. The sequence goes on from JAIOJX010000032.1 coordinate 254,767,769, forward strand.
GGCACTTCAACAATGACACCACTGAAGTGCTTTGTTTTTAAAAATTGTCCTCTTTTAGGGCTTCCCTGCTGGTCCAGTGGGTAAAGAGTCCACCTTGCAGTGCAGGGGACACCCGTTTGATTCCTGGCCTGGGAAGATACCACATCCGCAGAGCGGCTGGACCCATGTGTCCAATTACGAGCCAGCGCTCTGGAGCATATACGCTCAGAGTCAGTGTTCTGCAGTGAGAGAGACCACTGCAATGGGAGGCCCACACAGGCCAAAAAATAAAGATCAATGAAAAAAGAATTAAAAATAAAAAGATGCCAAAATTTTTTTAAAAATTGCTCTCTTTTAAAAAATCAAATGCTATTACTATGGTATTTCAATTATAATTTTTTTCAAATTTAATTAAATTCTCACTTGATAAGTGCTCATTTTCCATGTTTTATTCATTTTTCTACTAGCCTGTAATAGCTTAACACTGTATATTAATGTTTATATCTTGAATAACTTACACATTTTTCATGTTTTGAAAAGGCTTATAAAGTTCTGCCCATATAGTTTCACTATATGTTTTAAATTTATGAATTCTGAATATTTTAAATGATAATAACAGTATCAAGGCCAGTATTTCACCTGTGACTAGTTTGTCTTAAAATAGCCCTGGTTCCCTGACTCTCCTAAGGGCTGCCCAGAGCCTCTCTGAGGTTCCTTGCTAACAAAGCAAGTGGCTATCTGTCCCCAGATCTGGCAGCTCCAGAGTGACTTGGAGGTTGACACTCTCTATCAGTTCTTTGACCTTAGCGAATAGCACAGTCCTGTGACAGTTTGTTCCAGAGTGGATGAATAAACAACACATAGAACATGGCCTTCTGATCATAGACAGCTGAGATTTGGTGGAGAAAGATCCAAACTGCAGAGTTAGAGAACTTGGCCAGTATCTGCCAACTCCCATTTTAGATGCCCACACACTACACACACTGCATCCACATACCACATACCTCCCCCGTGAACATATAGTTGTCCACACTCACTCACCACACATACCACACATGCACACAGACCCACACACACACTTCACACATGTGTGCATACCATGTGTGCACACACACACTCATCACCATATACTACACATATCCCACACAATGTGCACACACAGACCACACACACACATTGGCACTTCAACAATGACACCACTGAAGTGCTTTGTTTTTAAAAATTGTCCTCTTTTAGGGCTTCCCTGCTGGTCCAGTGGGTAAAGAGTCCACCTTGCAGTGCAGGGGGCACCCGTTTGATTCCTGGCCTGGGAAGATACCACATCCGCAGAGCGGCTGGACCCATGTGTCCAATTACGAGCCAGCGCTCTGGAGCATATACGCTCAGAGTCAGTGTTCTGCAGTGAGAGAGACCACTGCAATGGGAGGCCCACACAGGCCAAAAAATAAAGATCAATGAAAAAAGAATTAAAAATAAAAAGATGCCAAAATTTTTTTAAAAATTGCTCTCTTTTAAAAAATCAAATGCTATTACTATGGTATTTCAATTATAATTTTTTTCAAATTTAATTAAATTCTCACTTGATAAGTGCTCATTTTCCATGTTTTATTCATTTTTCTACTAGCCTGTAATAGCTTAACACTGTATATTAATGTTTATATCTTGAATAACTTACACATTTTTTCATGTTTTGAAAAAGGCTTATAAAAAGTTCTGCCCATATAGTTTCACTATATGTTTTAAATTTTATGAATTCTGAATATTTTAAATGATAATAACAGTATCAAGGCCAGTATTTCACCATGAAGTTAAGTTAATCATGAAATCCCGGCATCACCATTTTGCCTTGGACCTGCCATCCCCACAGGTAGCTGGAGAAAGTACCATTTCTCATGTCCCCAAGACTTCTCACCCAGTGCTTGGCATTTGGAAAGCTCACAGGAAATGTCTGGTGAATGAGTGGCTGAAAAGGAAAAGGGGGGATGGAGCACAGGGGAAAGAAGGAAAGAACAAAAGAAGAGAGAGATCATGGAAGAAGGGGAGTGGATGAGCCCACATAGAGTATGAGTTGGTAGATAGACACAAGGAACAACTGTGTATTCCTTCTGCCTGAGACGTCTTTCTCTATGGAAAATGGAAGTCAAAGACCATTTCCATGACGGATCTTGTTCCAAATATTATTGCTGGAACCCACCTGGTAAAGTGGCAGTTTTGTGGGATTTTCATGGAAAATTCAGCTTTCCATCTGCTAGAGGAAGCAAATCTTACTGAGACGTTTGACAGACACACAGTTGTTTAGTCTTGGACATGCACTTTGCCATGGTAATGAAAACCACGTCATGGAAACATATACATTAGTCATCTAAACTGTTTTCTTTTCATCTCTAGGGAGCATACAAGAGTTCAGGAAGGGAGGAAACGGTTTTATTGTTTCTTTTAATGACAAAAAAATTTAAATGGTTATTATTTTTAATCATCAGAAGATACAGATAAGTACAAACAAGAAAGTGAAGATTACATATTAAGTCAAAACATCCAAAGATGATGATTATTAACATTTGGTATTCTAGATTTAATTTTTAATACAAAAATACAAAACTTAGATGTATATATTATTATATACATAATAATATTCAACACTGAATGCACTGAATATGTTGAGGACATCTCTGTCCATTTTTTTTTAAATATTGTTACACAGCTTTCTCTTCCCCTATGGAAAATATTTGTTTGCCAATTTTTGGTTATTCTAAATAACATACTAAAGAACAGTTTTGTGGAAGCATTTTTGTGCATTTATTTCCTTAGGAGAAATTCTTAGATGTGAACATTTAAGTATCAAAATGCACATTTTAAAATGCTATATCAGTTTGCCAAATTGCCCTCCAGAAACTTTGAACCAATTTACATTCCCTTTAAAGTGTATGAAGGTACCTATTATCTCATGCCCTCGTCAATACTAGTTATTACCATTCTTTTCAAACTTTTCTAGTTTTATAGGTTAAAAGGTATTTTCATTTTTATTTTAATTGGCATTTCATTTATTCCTAGTGAGGTAAAATAATTTTCACATTTTCAGGTCATTTGCATTTCTCCTTTTTAATGTAACTTGCTTGACTGTATTTCAAGTGTTTTCCAATGTGTTTTTTGTCTTTTCCTTAATTTCTAAGATTTCTTTATAATGCAAAAATATTAACTCTTTGCTGCCTTATTTATGTTGTGAATTCTTTTTTCGGTTTTTCATCACTTTGAATATCTAGATGTACAGGCATTTTGTTTAGTTTTAAGGAATCAATATACCTATAATTTCTTACTTTTGATTCATAGGTAGAAAAGTATCCTTCATTCCAAGATTACCCATGTTTTTTCTATCCTTTTTGCTTTTAACATTTATATTTTCAAATCATCCAGAATTTACTTGATTTGTAGCATGAGGCAGGGATCTAAATTTTTTCCTGACTTGCTAATGAGTTGTCTCATTAGTCCATATTCTTCCTACTGATTTGAAAGGCCTTGTTTACCACACTCTAAGTCCTCACAGGTACCTGAGTTCTTTTACTTGCATTTACAGTCTTCTGAAGCACTAAATCCGTGTATGTTAGTCTTTTAGAACTATCTATCATTAATTATCTAGATTGAAAGTTCTTATAGGCTCTGCAAGATGGTTGAATAATGGATGCTACTTTTAATAGAACGAGGTCTACTTCCATACTTAGGAGGTGTGGGAAAGGAGAGCATTTGCCCGCTGGATCATATCGATATGGAAAGGCATAAAGACTGTCCCAAAGCCCTAAGTTTACAAGTGAATGCTAGAAATATTAATTTGTTTATGGTTAGCACAGCTAGCATTGCAGAGCTGAGACTAGAACCAGGGTATATTCCCCTAAATCCATGTTGGAGGAAGACAAGGTTGGAATGAGGGTCTATTAAGGATAGCAAAAGCAGAATTAATAAAAGGATGGCCTTTCCTGTTCTACAACTCCAAGAGCTTGGAGGGAAATGGGAGGTTTCTGAAGCACCACCTCAAGATGGGAGTTAAATGTCCTGGAGCCCCTGCTGTTACGAGTCCTTAGAAAAGTCAGGACAAAAAAAGACCTCACAGACACACCAAAGAATGAGCACACAAGCACACATGCGCAGTCAGTAGGGTGGCTTACCCAGCATCGAGCTTTCAGACCTAAGTTTCAGTGTTTCTCAAGAGTGCCACTATCACTCTGGTTCACTCGGTGAATGTCATTGAGGTCAGATGCCAGCAAGAGGCAGCAATGGAGAGGCTGGAAATGTGTATATGAAAATATTAACTCTTTGCTGCCTTATTTATGTTGTGAATTCTTTTTTCGGTTTTTCATCACTTTGAATATCTAGATGTACAGGCATTTTGTTTAGTTTTAAGGAATCAATATACCTATAATTTCTTACTTTTGATTCATAGGTAGAAAAGTATCCTTCATTCCAAGATTACCCATGTTTTTCTACCCTTTTTTGCTTTTAACATTTATATTTTCAAATCATCCAGAATTTACTTGATTTGTAGCATGAGGCAGGGATCTAAATTTTTTCCTGACTTGCTAATGAGTTGTCTCATTAGTCCATATTCTTCCTACTGATTTGAAAGGCCTTGTTTACCACACTCTAAGTCCTCACAGGTACCTGAGTTCTTTTACTTGCATTTACAGTCTTCTGAAGCACTAAATCCGTGTATGTTAGTCTTTTAGAACTATCTATCATTAATTATCTAGATTGAAAGTTCTTATAGGCTCTGCAAGATGGTTGAATAATGGATGCTACTTTTAATAGAACGAGGTCTACTTCCATACTTAGGAGGTGTGGGAAAGGAGAGCATTTGCCCGCTGGATCATATCGATATGGAAAGGCATAAAGACTGTCCCAAAGCCCTAAGTTTACAAGTGAATGCTAGAAATATTAATTTGTTTATGGTTAGCACAGCTAGCATTGCAGAGCTGAGACTAGAACCAGGGTATATTCCCCTAAATCCATGTTGGAGGAAGACAAGGTTGGAATGAGGGTCTATTAAGGATAGCAAAAGCAGAATTAATAAAAGGATGGCCTTTCCTGTTCTACAACTCCAAGAGCTTGGAGGGAAATGGGAGGTTTCTGAAGCACCACCTCAAGATGGGAGTTAAATGTCCTGGAGCCCCTGCTGTTACGAGTCCTTAGAAAAGTCAGGACAAAAAAAGACCTCACAGACACACCAAAGAATGAGCACACAAGCACACATGCGCAGTCAGTAGGGTGGCTTACCCAGCATCGAGCTTTCAGACCTAAGTTTCAGTGTTTCTCAAGAGTGCCACTATCACTCTGGTTCACTCGGTGAATGTCATTGAGGTCAGATGCCAGCAAGAGGCAGCAATGGAGAGGCTGGAAATGTGTGGGGCTCTGAGAGCACAGCAAAGGAGAAAGAAATTTTTGTAGCCAAGGTTTGAGAGGAAACACTGACAATGTGAGGAGGGCCCTGTTTTTGTTGTGTTTTCTTTTCTCAGTCAGAAAACTCTCAAACTGTGTCTTTCTTTATTATTGGAGTCTAATTGAATTATAACATTATATTAGTTTCAGGTGTGCAGCATAGTAATTTGATACTTTTATAAATTATATGCCATGTACAGTTATAAAATGTTGACTATACTCCCTGTGCTGTACATTATTACCTCCCTGTAACTTATTTTGTACTTAGTAGCTTAACCCCGTCCCACATCCCACCCATCCCCCACCTCTCTCCCTCTTGTAACCACTTAGCTTACTAAATTGTGTTCTATAAAAGCCATCCAGATTCCCTCCCAGCTCCCCCCTGGTGGCAATCTCTTCTCTAGCAAACCACCTTCTCTCTGACATCACTGAAGTTTTTAAAATACATTTAGTTTTAAAACAGAGTTTAGCTTCCTAAAGATACTCTGCACTGTAATTTTTTATTAGGAAGATGTAGCCATATTATTTAAACTTCAAGAGGCACAGAAGAATATATAGCGAGAAATCCCCCTCCCACTGTGGTCTTCAGCTACTCAGTTCCCTGTCTAGCAAAAACCAAACTCTTAATTTCTTGTATGCGCTTTCAGAGTTGTTTGCAACATATTCAAATACATAAGTGCATACATATATTATTCTGTGAGATTTTTTACACAAATCATAGTATGCTACACATACTTTTCTGCACCTTGACACTTTTACTTAATATATCCTGGAGCTGTTCTGTGTCTGTACATAAAAAGCCACCTCATTCTTTGTCATAGCTGCATTTCATTACACTGTAATGCATGAATAAAGCATACTTTATTTAGCCAGTTCTCTCTTAGATAAACATTTATTTTCCAGATTTTACACCACACACAATGCTGCAGTTAATATATTATTTTACACATCAGCAAATCTATATCAAGAATAAAGTCCTAGAAGGGGAAATATGAGGCACGAGGAGATGAGCATTTGTAATTTTTTTTTTAATTGCTAAATTTGAACTGTTAGTGGAAATGTAAATTAATACAGCCACAATGGAAGACAGTATGGAGATTCCTTAAAAAACTACGAATAGAGCCACCATATGACCCGGCAATCCCACTGCTAGGCATATACCCTGAGGAAATCAAAATTGAAAGAGACACATGTACCCCATTGCTCATTGCAGCACTTATTACAATAGCTAGAACAATCTAGATGTCCATCAACAAATGAATGGATAAAGCTGTGGTACATACATACAATGGAATGTTTCTCAGTCATAAAAAGCGTTAGTCCTAAGCGGTGGATGAACTTAGAACCTATTATACAAGGTGAAGTAAATCAGAAAGAGAAGGATAAATATAGCATACTAACACATATATATGAAACTAGAAAGGTGGTACTGATAAATGTATATGCAGAGCAGCAATGGAGAAGCAGACATAGAAAACAGACTTATGGACATTGTGGGGAGGAAGGAGTGGGCGAGAGGTATGGAAAGAGTAACATGGAAACTTACATTACCGTATGTAAAACAGATAACCAATGGGAATCTTCTGTAAGAATAAAGGAACTCAAACAGGGGCTCTGTAACAACCTAGAGGGGTGGAATAGGGAGGGGGATGGGAGGGAAGTTCAAGAGGGAGTCACCTGTATACCTATGACTGAATTGGGTTAATGTATAGCAGTAAACACAAAACTCTATAAAGGGAAAATAAAAGTTCAAAAATAAATTGCTAAATTTCCCAAGAGACAGTACCAATTGAAAGCCCTGTACCAGTTGATAGCCTGGTACCAGTTGATAGCGCCTGTCTTACATCTTTGCTGATAAAATATGTTAGCAACTTTGACTCTGATAACTGAACACTGGTGTCCAGTATAGTTTTTTTTTTTTTAAGATTTATTTATTTATTTATTTTGGGGGGTTGGAGAGGGAGGGGAGCAGGCGGGCCACTTCTATTGGTCTTTCATTTCTCTATTTTCATCCGTCTTTGGTCTTTGGCCCATGTGGGCCTCCCATCGCGGTGGCGTCTGTCGTTGCAGAGCGCCAGCTCTGGGCGCATGCGCTCCAGAGCTCCGGCTCAGTAATTGGACACACCGGCTCAGCCACTCCACGGCACGTGGGATCTTCCCAGTCCAGGGATCGAACCGGCGCCCCTTGCACTGCAAGGCGGTGTCCTTACCCACTGGACCACCAGGGAAGCTCTCCAGAATAGTTTTAATTTGTATTTCTCTCAGTAAGAATAATATTGAGAGACCTTTGACATACTGAAGGATAGTTTGTATTTCTGTCCTATAAACTATATCCTTAGTCTTTTGTTGTCTAGTATGTTATTGATCTTATTTTTGATTTTTAAATTTTTATCATAAGAACCTTTAATACAGTAAAGCAACTAGCAATTTATCTGTGATTTTGTCAGAAGGGGGTGAAGTAAATCAGAAAGAGAAGGATAAATATAGCATACTAACACATATATATGAAACTAGAAAGGTGGTACTGATAAATGTATATGCAGAGCAGCAATGGAGAAGCAGACATAGAAAACAGACTTATGGACATTGTGGGGAGGAAGGAGTGGGCGAGAGGTATGGAAAGAGTAACATGGAAACTTACATTACCGTATGTAAAACAGATAACCAATGGGAATCTTCTGTAAGAATAAAGGAACTCAAACAGGGGCTCTGTAACAACCTAGAGGGGTGGAATAGGGAGGGGGATGGGAGGGAAGTTCAAGAGGGAGTCACCTGTATACCTATGACTGAATTGGGTTAATGTATAGCAGTAAACACAAAACTCTATAAAGGGAAAATAAAAGTTCAAAAATAAATTGCTAAATTTCCCAAGAGACAGTACCAATTGAAAGCCCTGTACCAGTTGATAGCCTGGTACCAGTTGATAGCGCCTGTCTTACATCTTTGCTGATAAAATATGTTAGCAACTTTGACTCTGATAACTGAACACTGGTGTCCAGTATAGTTTTTTTTTTTTTAAGATTTATTTATTTATTTATTTTGGGGGGTTGGAGAGGGAGGGGAGCAGGCGGGCCACTTCTATTGGTCTTTCATTTCTCTATTTTCATCCGTCTTTGGTCTTTGGCCCATGTGGGCCTCCCATCGCGGTGGCGTCTGTCGTTGCAGAGCGCCAGCTCTGGGCGCATGCGCTCCAGAGCTCCGGCTCAGTAATTGGACACACCGGCTCAGCCACTCCACGGCACGTGGGATCTTCCCAGTCCAGGGATCGAACCGGCGCCCCTTGCACTGCAAGGCGGTGTCCTTACCCACTGGACCACCAGGGAAGCTCTCCAGAATAGTTTTAATTTGTATTTCTCTCAGTAAGAATAATATTGAGAGACCTTTGACATACTGAAGGATAGTTTGTATTTCTGTCCTATAAACTATATCCTTAGTCTTTTGTTGTCTAGTATGTTATTGATCTTATTTTTGATTTTTAAATTTTTATTGATTCATAAGAACCTTTAATACAGTAAAGCAACTAGCAATTTATCTGTGATTTTAGTTGCACCTATTTTCCCAATTTATTCTTTGTCTTGTAACTTAACTATTGGTACTTTTGAAACCCTTTTATTTTATGACTTCTGTGTTTTCTGTCAGGCTTTCCCAGACTAAGACTGTGAAAAATACCTTGTGGCTTCTTTTTACAAATTGTTGGTTTATTTTTCACTTTTAAATATTTAATCTATCTGAAATTTATCCTGGTCTGAAGTTTTAGGTGTGGATACATTTTCCCCAGATGTGTAACCAATTATTTCAATGTTATTTATTTAATAGTTTCATTCCAACACTATTTATTAAATAATTTTTTTTTCTCTATTATTTTAAAATACTAACCTTATAATTTCTATACTTCCAAGGTATTTACATACAAGTTAACATGAAAATCTTCCCTTGTAACAACTGTTCTCAAAACCTTTATAAATCTTATAATGATTTCATGTGTGCATGCTGAGTCACTTCAGACATGTCCAACTTTTTGCAACTCTGTGAACTGTAGCCCACCAGGCTCCTTGGTTCAAGGGATTCCTCAGGCAAGACCACTGGAGTGGGTTGCCATGCTGTCCTCCAGGGAATTTTCCCAATTCAGGGTTTGACCCCCATCTCTCATGCTTCCTGCATTAGCAGGTGGGTTCTTTACCACTAGTGCCATCTGGGAAGCCCAACAAAGGCAATACAATCAAGAAAAATATTCTTTTTCAATAATGAGCAACTGGGCACCCACATACAAAAAAAAAAAAATTCTAAACATAGATCTTATGCCCTTCACAAAAATCAACCCAAAATGTATCATAGACCTAAATGGAAAATGCGAAACTAGAAGATACCATTGGAGAAAATCTAGATGACCTTGAGCATGACAATGATTTTTTAAGTATAACACAAAAGCCATAATTCATGAAAGGAATAACTGTTAATCCAGTCTTCACTAAAATTAAAAGCTTCTGCAAAAGATAATGTCAAGTGTATGAGGAAACAAGCCACAGTTAGGAGAAAATATTTTTAAAAGATACCTAAAAAACGACTGCTAGCCAAAGTATACAAACAATAAACAGTTTGATTTTTAAAATGGGCCAAAGGGACTTCCCTTTGGCAGTCCATTGGTTAAGACTTAGCCTTCTAATGCAGGAAGTACTGTTCAGTTTCTGGTTAGGGAGCTAAGACCCCATATGCCTTGTGGCCCAAAACCAGAACATAAACAACAGAGTGATATTGTAACAAATTCAGTAAAGACTTTAAAAATGATTCACATTAAAAAAAAAAGAAAACCTTTAAAATTGGTCAAAGACTTTAGAAAATTCCTAACCAAAGAAGATTTACAAATAGCAAATAAGTATACGAAAAGTACTCCACATCATATATTATCAGAGAAATGCAAGTTAAAGCAATAATGAGATACTACTTCACATCTACTAGAATGGCCAAAATTCAGAACACTGACACCACCAAGTGCTGGCAGGGATGTGGAGCAATGAGAACTCTCACACATTGCCAGTGGGACTGCAACATGGTACAGCTACGTTGGCAATCTGTTTGGTAGTTTTCTTACAAAACTAAACATACTCTTACCACATGATCCAGTGGTTTCTCACATTGGCATTTACCCAAAGGAGTTGAAAACTTATATCCACACAGAAGTCTGCACACAGTTGTTCCTACCAGCTTTACTCATGACTGCCAAAACTTGGAAGCCACCAAGATGTCCTTTAGTAGGTGAATGGATAAATAAACAATGGTACATCCAGATGATAAAATGAGAAGGAAGGAGCTGTCAAGCTGTGAAAAGACAAGCATCTTAAATGCATATTACTAAGTGAAAGAAGCCAATTTGAAAAGGCTACATGTTGTATGATTCCAACCGTATGGCATTCTGGAAAAGCAAATGATAGACACAGTTAAAAGATCACTGGTTGCTAAGAGTGCGGGCAGGGGAAAATGAATAGGAGAAACACAGGGAACTTTCAGGGCAGTATATGATACTATAATGACAGATACATGTTATTATAATTTGTCCAAACCCACGGAATGTACACCAAAAATGAATTCTAATGTGTCAGTGTAGGTCCACCAGCTATAACAATGTACCACTCTGGTGGGGGATGCTGATAATGGAAGAAGCTATGCATAGGCAGGAGCAGGAAGTATATGGGAAATCCCTGTACCTTCCTTTCAATTTACCTGTGAATCTAAAACTGCCCTAAAGAAAATTTTCCTTATACCCTACTCCCCCAAAAAGAGAGAGTTATATTCTGCAGGCCAATTTCTCCTCTAAACCTTTCTCATATTCTTCACATCAGTGTTTCTGCTTTCCCAAACTTTTTGGATTATTTCTGCCTCCTCTTCCCTTTGAAGGAGAGATTACAAATTGCCCCCCTTCCTGCCTATCCCCACCATAAGTCCTTATTCTCATCCAGGATATAGCTGAGCGACTATTAAGGAAAGACTGGAGTTTCAGAGACAGGGCAGGGCTCTCAGCATAGAATCAGGGGCTATCAACACACAGGTGGCTGTGGAAGTCCAGAGAATGTTGATCCACAGGGAATAATTCGTAGATGAAAAAGACTGATGGTTGCTAAACCTTTTTTTACACCAAGAGAAGTGTGAAAGAGGAGCTATAGGAGAAATGACAGGGGAAGCAAGGGAAGAAGAAAAGATAAGTGCAGTCTCTGAGAAGCAGGATGAGGACCAGTGGTTTCTCACATTGGCATTTACCCAAAGGAGTTGAAAACTTATATCCACACAGAAGTCTGCACACAGTTGTTCCTACCAGCTTTACTCATGACTGCCAAAACTTGGAAGCCACCAAGATGTCCTTTAGTAGGTGAATGGATAAATAAACAATGGTACATCCAGATGATAAAATGAGAAGGAAGGAGCTGTCAAGCTGTGAAAAGACAAGCATCTTAAATGCATATTACTAAGTGAAAGAAGCCAATTTGAAAAGGCTACATGTTGTATGATTCCAACCGTATGGCATTCTGGAAAAGCAAATGATAGACACAGTTAAAAGATCACTGGTTGCTAAGAGTGCGGGCAGGGGAAAATGAATAGGAGAAACACAGGGAACTTTCAGGGCAGTATATGATACTATAATGACAGATACATGTTATTATAATTTGTCCAAACCCACGGAATGTACACCAAAAATGAATTCTAATGTGTCAGTGTAGGTCCACCAGCTATAACAATGTACCACTCTGGTGGGGGATGCTGATAATGGAAGAAGCTATGCATAGGCAGGAGCAGGAAGTATATGGGAAATCCCTGTACCTTCCTTTCAATTTACCTGTGAATCTAAAACTGCCCTAAAGAAAATTTTCCTTATACCCTACTCCCCCAAAAAGAGAGAGTTATATTCTGCAGGCCAATTTCTCCTCTAAACCTTTCTCATATTCTTCACATCAGTGTTTCTGCTTTCCCAAACTTTTTGGATTATTTCTGCCTCCTCTTCCCTTTGAAGGAGAGATTACAAATTGCCCCCCTTCCTGCCTATCCCCACCATAAGTCCTTATTCTCATCCAGGATATAGCTGAGCGACTATTAAGGAAAGACTGGAGTTTCAGAGACAGGGCAGGGCTCTCAGCATAGAATCAGGGGCTATCAACACACAGGTGGCTGTGGAAGTCCAGAGAATGTTGATCCACAGGGAATAATTCGTAGATGAAAAAGACTGATGGTTGCTAAACCTTTTTTTACACCAAGAGAAGTGTGAAAGAGGAGCTATAGGAGAAATGACAGGGGAAGCAAGGGAAGAAGAAAAGATAAGTGCAGTCTCTGAGGAGGAGTCAACTGATACAGAAAGATCAATGAGGTTAAGGATTAAAAAAAAATTGTGGATTTTGTGACAGGAAGATCACTGCTGCTTTTTAGAACAGGTCACTTCCCGTATTCAAACCCATCCACCCTTTCCAGCTCAATTGCTTCCTCTCTGGGTAGATGGAATTGCTGTCAGCAGAACAGTCCCAATAGAAGAGTTAGAAAAGGCAAATAAATGAAATACAGAAGTTATCTCTTTGAAGGAAGCAGAGAGCTACTGAAACAGAAGAAACTAGAAAAGCTATAGCATTGTGAAGGGAAAAATGAGAGGAAAGAGCTGCTGTTGCATTCACTTTTACACTGAAGGCTTTTGCAGGCAGCTGAGAATCCCAAGGCAGGATGCAGTGCAAAGTCTGGCAGAGGGCTACACAGAAATTCAAGAAACCAGCAGAGTTTTGGTGAAAGATGTGAGAAACCCTGTATCAGCCTGTTTTCCTCTGAGAACTTTGGTCAAATACTGGGGCTGTTCAGACTAGGGCTGTTAAAATGCAAGTGGAAAATCTGCCCCTGAAAAGTTTTTCAGCAGTCCTGTAAGACTAAAATCAGAGTTTAGTACCCACTGGGGGTGGGGCTGTGCAGAATACAATAGGCTTTTTGTTGAAAGTCCAGGAAGCCAGAGATGAACCAGGGGAAAACTGAGACTTAACAAGAGCTAAAAACTCAGCCTTGACTCAACAAATCGCTAATTGGAGTAACATGATCAGCTACCATTCCATCTGGACAGCATGGGGACAGTAAACCCTTTCTGAAAGAAGAGATCATCTGAAGTCTGGATGACTTAGTACACGTGATGTCCTGCACTCAATTCACATGTACTGGAGCTACCGAAAGACAGGATCACACTAATGGAAACCCAAAGAAAAAAACAGAAACAGGTGATTCAGATGTTGAAGTTAACCAACAAAAACTGACAACTCACTACCATTGGCTTTAAAAAAGGAAAGGATGAAAAGGTGAAATCGATTGCTACGTCTTCCATAAGTTTTCTTTGATCCTCCATTTCTGGAAGTCATTTTTTCCTTCTCCACATAATCCTGAAAGTTCATCTGTACTTCTTTTTTCCTTACCACCTTATAAAGTAGTATCTTGTAGGTGGTTGAAAGGTTTTGAAGTCACAGAGATCAACCATGTGTTAACTGTGTGTCCTTGAATAAGTTACTTATTTTATTTAAGCCTCGATTTCCTTGTCTATGAGATGGAGATCAGTACTTTGCTCACATTTTTGAATTCAGAATTGCTTTCCTAAGGTCTTTCCCAATAGAAGAGTTAGAAAAGGCAAATAAATGAAATACAGAAGTTATCTCTTTGAAGGAAGCAGAGAGCTACTGAAACAGAAGAAACTAGAAAAGCTATAGCATTGTGAAGGGAAAAATGAGAGGAAAGAGCTGCTGTTGCATTCACTTTTACACTGAAGGCTTTTGCAGGCAGCTGAGAATCCCAAGGCAGGATGCAGTGCAAAGTCTGGCAGAGGGCTACACAGAAATTCAAGAAACCAGCAGAGTTTTGGTGAAAGATGTGAGAAACCCTGTATCAGCCTGTTTTCCTCTGAGAACTTTGGTCAAATACTGGGGCTGTTCAGACTAGGGCTGTTAAAATGCAAGTGGAAAATCTGCCCCTGAAAAGTTTTTCAGCAGTCCTGTAAGACTAAAATCAGAGTTTAGTACCCACTGGGGGTGGGGCTGTGCAGAATACAATAGGCTTTTTGTTGAAAGTCCAGGAAGCCAGAGATGAACCAGGGGAAAACTGAGACTTAACAAGAGCTAAAAACTCAGCCTTGACTCAACAAATCGCTAATTGGAGTAACATGATCAGCTACCATTCCATCTGGACAGCATGGGGACAGTAAACCCTTTCTGAAAGAAGAGATCATCTGAAGTCTGGATGACTTAGTACACGTGATGTCCTGCACTCAATTCACATGTACTGGAGCTACCGAAAGACAGGATCACACTAATGGAAACCCAAAGAAAAAAACAGAAACAGGTGATTCAGATGTTGAAGTTAACCAACAAAAACTGACAACTCACTACCATTGGCTTTAAAAAAGGAAAGGATGAAAAGGTGAAATCGATTGCTACGTCTTCCATAAGTTTTCTTTGATCCTCCATTTCTGGAAGTCATTTTTTCCTTCTCCACATAATCCTGAAAGTTCATCTGTACTTCTTTTTTCCTTACCACCTTATAAAGTAGTATCTTGTAGGTGGTTGAAAGGTTTTGAAGTCACAGAGATCAACCATGTGTTAACTGTGTGTCCTTGAATAAGTTACTTATTTTATTTAAGCCTCGATTTCCTTGTCTATGAGATGGAGTCAATTGCAGTACTTTGCTCACAGTGTCGTTGTGGGAAATTCAAATATATTCACACTGACTCAGTTGCAGTAAAAGTGTGTTTTACTTATGTGCTCTAGTTTCCCTCACAGTTTCTGCTGGGAAGTGTGGAAAGAGAATTTTTCTCCAATCTGTTCATTTTAAACTGACCTAATACCTGGATCAGGAAGATCCCTGAAGAAGGGCATGGCAACCAACTACAGTATTCTTGCCTCAAGAATCCCCACGGACAGGGGAGCCTAGCAGGCTACAAGTCCATAGGGTTGCAAAGAGTCAGACATGACCCGAACGACTTAGCATGCACACAATACCTGGAATCTTTCTATAAAGATGTCGTTTCTTTGGGAATAAGCATCAGGCCTTTGCTTCTTCCCCCCCCCAAGATGATATCTGCATTCGTAAGGTCAGGGACTTTCTGGCAGAGGGGAGAGACAAGGTCCTTAAATCCATCCAGCGTTCTTTAACTCACTTTGATCTCTGCTGTGGAGGAGCTGAACAAGTCTGCTCCCTGGACTGGTAAGCAGTAATGTGCCCTTGGTTCTATCCTGGCTATTTTGGCTCCAAATGCTCGGACTGGAGCTGCACATTGAATTCCAGAGCCCCTAGCCGCTTGCCTCAAGATTCCTCTCCTTTAACGGTAATGTTAGGCTTTGGCTGGGCCCCTTACCTTCTTAGCACCTGTGTGTCTCCTCACTGGTTGTTGTTCAGTTGCTCAGTCATGTCTGACTCTTTGTGATCCTGTGGACTGCAGCATTCCAGGCTTCCCTGTCCTTCATGATTTTCTCACTGGGGCGTGAAAGGATTATTGCTGATTCAGAATAGGTGTCCTCATTATCTTATTCCCTCGTTCCCTGTGCCTGTCCTTCATAGCACTTCACTAAATTGGTCACTTCATGTTTTTGTGAGGAACATTCATTTTCTGTTTCCTCCCAATGTTGTAATATTGCAACATAACAGTTTCTTAATTACTCATCATGGTATTTCCATTGTCCACCATAATAGTACTCAACCAATGCTGCTAAATCCGTTAAGAGAGGAACTCCAACTTCAAGGCCTTGAGATCGAAGAACATGGATGATCTTGCCTCGAAGCTTTTCCCATTCAGACCAAGAACCATTGTTAGTATTCTACCCAATAGTCATTCCGCACATGTTCTCTTTCAGAACATTAATTTTGTTTGGTTGGCAAAATGCCCAGCAGGAGGACTAAATTATGAATTGACCTAAATGAATCATGGCAATCTCATTCCATTTGCCCAGCAATGGATTGCCATGTTGTTCTGGCTAATGAGCTAGGAAGAGATGTATAGGGGGCCTCTGGGGAAAATTTCTGTCCTTGATGAAAGGGGTAAAAAATATAATGAGAGGGCTCTCTTTAGCCTCCTCTACCCCCACCCTCTCACTTCTCAGATGTGGTGGGGTGAGGCTGTAATGTTTAGAACCATGGCAACTATCTTGCAACCATCAAAGAAAGACCTGAAGAAAGGCCCAAATGACCTCACTGAATCTCTGTACCAAGTTTGGCACTACCTCCAGGTTTCCTGTTATATGAGATCGTAGATGCCTTCATTATTTAGGCAACTATGGTTTGAATTCTACAGAATTATAGAAAATTCTATAGAATTGTAAGAGCCAATTTTTTTTTTCTGATACACTATGAAACAAATCCAACTTCATATCTCTTTCATGACCTCAAGCTGGGTATGCAGATCAAGGATCCTGTTTTCGCCCCTATACAAGTTACGGTTTACCTCTGACATAAGCCTCATTGACATCCTGGGCTGCATGTCATACTCAGCTTTAGGTAACACCACTAAATCTCACTGAACAAAGAATTTCTAAATTGTCACACCTGGTTACCATGTAGATACAGGTCAATGGAATGGAATGAGGACATAGAATTGAAGAGGCAGAGGAGTGAGGACTGAAACCAGGAAAGCTCAGAGACAAAGTCATAAAAATCAAAGAAGTTAAAAGACCAGGGTAAAGGAAAAGTCCAATTAAATAGAAATAAGAATAACAGAGGAATTGGGAAAGGAAGTTTTAATGTCTTAATTAAATAGGGAATAATATAACAAAAATGCACAAGACTTTTTTTAATTTAAATTCCAAGAATGGGCATAAACAAAGAACTGAAAATATAGAGTGCTACTTCGATTACACTAAAAATTTTTTTTGCTGCCATAAATCTCAACCAATGCTGCTAAGAGAGGAACTCCAACTTCAAGGCCTTGAGATCAAGAACATGGATGATCTTGCCTCGAAGCTTTTCCCATTCAGACCAAGAACCATTGTTAGTATTCTACCCAATAGTCATTCCGCACATGTTCTCTTTCAGAACATTAATTTTGTTTGGTTGGCAAAATGCCCAGCAGGAGGACTAAATTATGAATTGACCTAAATGAATCATGGCAATCTCATTCCATTTGCCCAGCAATGGATTGCCATGTTGTTCTGGCTAATGAGCTAGGAAGAGATGTATAGGGGGCCTCTGGGGAAAATTTCTGTCCTTGATGAAAGGGGTAAAAAATATAATGAGAGGGCTCTCTTTAGCCTCCTCTACCCCCACCCTCTCACTTCTCAGATGTGGTGGGGTGAGGCTGTAATGTTTAGAACCATGGCAACTATCTTGCAACCATCAAAGAAAGACCTGAAGAAAGGCCCAAATGACCTCACTGAATCTCTGTACCAAGTTTGGCACTACCTCCAGGTTTCCTGTTATATGAGATCGTAGATGCCTTCATTATTTAGGCAACTATGGTTTGAATTCTACAGAATTATAGAAAATTCTATAGAATTGTAAGAGCCAATTTTTTTTTTCTGATACACTATGAAACAAATCCAACTTCATATCTCTTTCATGACCTCAAGCTGGGTATGCAGATCAAGGATCCTGTTTTCGCCCCTATACAAGTTACGGTTTACCTCTGACATAAGCCTCATTGACATCCTGGGCTGCATGTCATACTCAGCTTTAGGTAACACCACTAAATCTCACTGAACAAAGAATTTCTAAATTGTCACACCTGGTTACCATGTAGATACAGGTCAATGGAATGGAATGAGGACATAGAATTGAAGAGGCAGAGGAGTGAGGACTGAAACCAGGAAAGCTCAGAGACAAAGTCATAAAAATCAAAGAAGTTAAAAGACCAGGGTAAAGGAAAAGTCCAATTAAATAGAAATAAGAATAACAGAGGAATTGGGAAAGGAAGTTTTTAATGTCTTAATTAAATAGGGAATAATATAACAAAAATGCACAAGACTTTTTTTAATTTAAATTCCAAGAATGGGCATAAACAAAGAACTGAAAATATAGAGTGCTACTTCGATTACATGGGGCAATTTAATATTTTAAGAATATTACTTCTTTACAAATTAAACTATAGATCCAATGCAATTTCAGTAAAGTGCCTCCCATACAATTTGAGGGACTTTGAAAATCCAGTTTTAAACTGAATATAGAAGAGTAAACATTCACAAGCAGCTAAGTTTAAAAAGTAAGTGAAAAGATGCCATACTAGATATTAAGACATGTCACAAAAACATGATTTTAAAAAGGAAAATAAAACAACTTAATCAATGGAACAGAATAGAGAACCCAGGAATAGACGTATATATCTATTGACTAGAATTTGGTGTAGGATAAAAGGGACCATCACCAATCACCAGGAATAGACATTTTTTAATGTTGGTAAAGTTGAGCCCATTCAGCGCCACCTCAGATGATCTAAAAACAAACCCCAAATGCAGTATAGGTTTAAATGTTAAATGTAATACTCTGTAGGTATAGAAGTAAATATGGGTGACTTTTAAGTGGAGACTTCTAACTTAAAGAAAACCTTAAAAGTACAAACCATAAGCAGAAAGAAAAAATGCATAGGTTTGTCTACAACAAAATTAAAGATTTATTCCAACAAATATCACCCCAAAGTCAAGAGGTGGATAGTGGGCTATAAGACCTTTTTTTTTTAAACATTTATTTATTTATTTATTTTTGGGGGGGTGGGTTGGGGAGGGAGGCTGTGGGCGGGCCGCTTCTATTGGTCTTTCATTTGTCTATTTTCATCCATCTTTGTTCTTTGGCCTGTGTGGGCCTCCCATCGTGGTGGCCTCTGTTGTCCCAGAACTCTGGCTCAGTAACTGGACACATCGGTCCAGCCGCTCCGCGGCACGCAGGATCTTCCCAGGCCAGGGATCGAACCAGTGCCCCTTGCACTGCAAGGCAGTGTCTATAAGACATTTTTAATGTCGTTTTTTTCCTTTTTCTTTTTTTAATTTTTATTTTAATTTTTACTTTTACAGAGTTTTGTTGTTTACAGATATGTATGATTCCAGATTAGTCATTTATATTTCCCATCCCCTGCCATCCCACCCCTCCAGGCCATCACATAGCCCCCATGTAAAATCCCTTAACCCACATCACATTAATAGTTATCTCTTTTACATATGATATATAGGGCTCCGTACTACTCTTTCCGTATCTAACACCCAGTCTTCCCTCTCCCAATGTCCATAAGTCTGTTCTCTATGACTGTTTTTCCAATGATGCTCTGTGTATTTATCTGTACGATCTTATTAGATTCCATATATATGTGTTAGTATACTGTATTTGTCCTTCTCTTTTTGACTTACTGCACTTTGTATAATAGGTTCTAGATTCATCCATCTCATTAGGACTGAATCTTCTGTATTTCTTTTTGTGACTGAGAAGTATTCCATTGTATATATGTACCAGAGCTCCTTTATCCATTCGTTCACTGATGGACATCTAGGATGCTTCCATGTTCTAGCTATTGTATAGAGTGCTGCAGTGAGCACTGGGGTACAGATGTCTCTTTCAATTTTGATTTTATCAGGGTTCAAATTGTGGCATATTGTCGCCACCCATGCTAAAACAAACCCCAAATGCAGTATAGGTTTAAATGTTAAATGTAATACTCTGTAGGTATAGAAGTAAATATGGGTGACTTTTAAGTGGAGACTTCTAACTTAAAGAAAACCTTAAAAGTACAAACCATAAGCAGAAAGAAAAAATGCATAGGTTTGTCTACAACAAAATTAAAGATTTATTCCAACAAATATCACCCCAAAGTCAAGAGGTGGATAGTGGGCTATAAGACCTTTTTTTTTTAAACATTTATTTATTTATTTATTTTTGGGGGGGGTGTGATGAAGAGGGGGGGGGGCGGGCGGGCCGCTTCTATTGGTCTTTCATTTGTCTATTTTCATCCATCTTTGTTCTTTGGCCTGTGTGGGCCTCCCATCGTGGTGGCCTCTGTTGTCCCAGAACTCTGGCTCAGTAACTGGACACATCGGTCCAGCCGCTCCGCGGCACGCAGGATCTTCCCAGGCCAGGGATCGAACCAGTGCCCCTTGCACTGCAAGGCAGTGTCTATAAGACATTTTTAATGTCGTTTTTTTCCTTTTTCTTTTTTTAATTTTTATTTTAATTTTTACTTTTACAGAGTTTTGTTGTTTACAGATATGTATGATTCCAGATTAGTCATTTATATTTCCCATCCCCTGCCATCCCACCCCTCCAGGCCATCACATAGCCCCCATGTAAAATCCCTTAACCCACATCACATTAATAGTTATCTCTTTTACATATGATATATAGGGCTCCGTACTACTCTTTCCGTATCTAACACCCAGTCTTCCCTCTCCCAATGTCCATAAGTCTGTTCTCTATGACTGTTTTTCCAATGATGCTCTGTGTATTTATCTGTACGATCTTATTAGATTCCATATATATGTGTTAGTATACTGTATTTGTCCTTCTCTTTTTGACTTACTGCACTTTGTATAATAGGTTCTAGATTCATCCATCTCATTAGGACTGAATCTTCTGTATTTCTTTTTGTGACTGAGAAGTATTCCATTGTATATATGTACCAGAGCTCCTTTATCCATTCGTTCACTGATGGACATCTAGGATGCTTCCATGTTCTAGCTATTGTATAGAGTGCTGCAGTGAGCACTGGGGTACAGATGTCTCTTTCAATTTTGATTTTATCAGGGTATAAGCCTAATAGTGGGATTGCTGGGTCATATGGTGCTTCTATTTATAGCTTTTTGAGGAATCTCCTGTCTCCCATAATGATTGTGTCAATTTACATTCCCACCATCAATGCAAAAGTGTTCCCTTTTCTCTGCACCCTCTCCAGCATTTATTATCTGCAGATTTTTTTCAAGTTTTTTTTTTTTTTTGACCACTTCTATTGATCTTTCATTTATTTATCTTTGTTCTTTGGCCTGTGTGGACCTCCCATCATAGTGGTCTCTCTTGCTGCAGAGGACCAACTCTGGGCACATGTGCTCCAGAGTTCTGGCTCAGTAGTTGGACACATTGGTCCAGCCACTCCGCAGCACGTGGGATCTTCCCAGGCCAAGGATTGAACTGGCACCCCTTGCACTTCAAGGCTGTGTCCTTACCTACTGGACCACCAGGGAAGCCCTATCTGCAGATTTTTTGATGATGACTATTCTGACTGGTGTGAGGTGACATTTTTAATGTCTTAAAGGATCCATAGCTAGGAAATCCAGCAGAACAATAAGAAAAAGAAAAGAAAAACAAAAGAAGAAACTGGCAAAATAGACAAATAGGCAATTTACAGGAGGATAAACCTCTGAATGGTCAATAAGTTTATAAAGAGATTCCCATCATCACTAGGCATCAGAGAAATGCAAATTAAAGCAGCAATGTGTGGTCACTTCTCAGAAAGTTCGATACTATCAAGTATAGCCAAGGTACACTGCTAGTGGAGTATGAACTGGTGGAGGAGCCCTTCTGCATAGCAATCAGTTCTAGAGAAGTCAAAGGTGCAGTCTCGGGCTTCCCTGATGGTCCAGTGGGTAAGGACACCGCCTTTCAGTGCAAGGGGCACTGGTTCAATCCCTGGCCTGGGAAGATCCCATGTGCCGCGGAGCGGCTGGACTGATGTGTCCAGTTACCTAGCCGGAGCTCTGGAGCGCATGCGCCCAGAGCCGGCGCTCTGCAACAACAGAGGCTATCGTGATGAGAGGCCCACACGGGCCAAAGAACAAAGATGGATGCAAATAGAGAAATGAAAGACCAATAGAAGTGGCCCGCCTGCTCCCCTCCCTCTCTAGCCCACCCACCTCCAAAATAAATAAATAAATCTTTAAAAAAAAAAAAAAAAGGTGCAGTCTCAGCCCTGAGGATGTGCTCAGTTCAACATCAATGTGAAGATCATAAGGATACACATTAAGGTTGTTTGTCATGGTGCTCACACATGTATCTGTGTGTTAGCAAGGACTTGGAGGCAACTGATGTTTATTAATAAAGCAGTGACTTTGTTAAGTATAAATATAAACAAGACGGGTGACTAGGCTAGTGAGAGGTAGTGAAGGAGATTTGCAAAGAGTAATAAGGATGGGTCACCAAAACCTAATGAAGAGGAAAATAAGTAAGAAAAAAAATTTTCAATTTTTTTTGGCCTGTGTGGACCTCCCATCATAGTGGTCTCTCTTGCTGCAGAGGACCAACTCTGGGCACATGTGCTCCAGAGTTCTGGCTCAGTAGTTGGACACATTGGTCCAGCCACTCCGCAGCACGTGGGATCTTCCCAGGCCAAGGATTGAACTGGCACCCCTTGCACTTCAAGGCTGTGTCCTTACCTACTGGACCACCAGGGAAGCCCTATCTGCAGATTTTTTGATGATGACTATTCTGACTGGTGTGAGGTGACATTTTTAATGTCTTAAAGGATCCATAGCTAGGAAATCCAGCAGAACAATAAGAAAAAGAAAAGAAAAACAAAAGAAGAAACTGGCAAAATAGACAAATAGGCAATTTACAGGAGGATAAACCTCTGAATGGTCAATAAGTTTATAAAGAGATTCCCATCATCACTAGGCATCAGAGAAATGCAAATTAAAGCAGCAATGTGTGGTCACTTCTCAGAAAGTTCGATACTATCAAGTATAGCCAAGGTACACTGCTAGTGGAGTATGAACTGGTGGAGGAGCCCTTCTGCATAGCAATCAGTTCTAGAGAAGTCAAAGGTGCAGTCTCGGGCTTCCCTGATGGTCCAGTGGGTAAGGACACCGCCTTTCAGTGCAAGGGGCACTGGTTCAATCCCTGGCCTGGGAAGATCCCATGTGCCGCGGAGCGGCTGGACTGATGTGTCCAGTTACCTAGCCGGAGCTCTGGAGCGCATGCGCCCAGAGCCGGCGCTCTGCAACAACAGAGGCTATCGTGATGAGAGGCCCACACGGGCCAAAGAACAAAGATGGATGCAAATAGAGAAATGAAAGACCAATAGAAGTGGCCCGCCTGCTCCCCTCCCTCTCTAGCCCACCCACCTCCAAAATAAATAAATAAATCTTTAAAAAAAAAAAAAAAAGGTGCAGTCTCAGCCCTGAGGATGTGCTCAGTTCAACATCAATGTGAAGATCATAAGGATACACATTAAGGTTGTTTGTCATGGTGCTCACACATGTATCTGTGTGTTAGCAAGGACTTGGAGGCAACTGATGTTTATTAATAAAGCAGTGACTTTGTTAAGTATAAATATAAACAAGACGGGTGACTAGGCTAGTGAGAGGTAGTGAAGGAGATTTGCAAAGAGTAATAAGGATGGGTCACCAAAACCTAATGAAGAGGAAAATAAGTAAGAAACAAACAGAGTGAGTTCCATAGCATGCAGCCATGTATGTAAAGTAAGAACACATACAAATGGCAACACAAAGTATATTTTCAAGAATATATATCTAACATGTGGAGGTGGACTGGAAAGACATATAGAAATTCAAGTCAGTACTCATGTTGGAGAAGGGAATGGAAAACCTTTATCTAGATTGTGATGATATGTCTACACATCTATGTATATACATATATTATATCAAAACTTATAAAATTGTATACTTTAAACATATGCAGATTTTGTATGTCAATTATATTTCAGTAGAGAGGGAAATGGATGTTGACAGTGTTGTGTGAACTGATGAATGATTATTCAATTCTCCTGGTGTCCAAATAAACATATACACAATGGAATACTACCCAGCCATAAAAAATGAAATAATGCCATTTACAGCAACAGGGATGGAACTAGAGAGTATCATACTGAGTGAAGTTAATCAGAAAGAGAAAAACAATACAATATGATATCACTTATATGTGAAGTCTAAAATGTGACACGGACTTATCAAGGAAGCAGAAACAGACTCATGGGCATAAAGAAGAGACCTGTGGTTGCTAAGGGGTGGAAGAAGGATGGATTGGGAGTTTGATGATAACATATGCAAACTATTATGTATAGAATAGATAAACAAGATCTTCCTGTATATCCCAGGGAGCTATATTCAATATCCTATGATAAACCATAATGGAAAAGAATATGAAAAAGTATATATATATACACATATATCCATATGTGTCACTTACTGTACAGGAGAAATTAGCACAACATTGTCAATCAACTATACTACAATGAAGTAAATTAAAAATGAATTATTTATTTTTTAAAAAATAGAAATACATAGGGCCAGTGGCCAAAGAAATCCAGTGGTTCTTAAATTTCGATGTGCATGAATATCATCTGAAGTCCCTGCTAAAAGAAGCATGGCCCCCACACACAGGGATTCTGAGCCTATATGTTAAACATATACCCTAGATGACCCTTCTGTCAGTGGACCCTGGGTCACACTTGGAGACACCCTGAACTAGATAAAATCAAGCCGCTGTGAGAGGAGGAAATGAGTGAGCAGAAGCAACGAGCAAAAACATCTGCCCAGCACCAGCAGCAAGGAAATGAGACTTCATCAGCCAGGGCTGCCTTTCTTCCCCTCCCTCCTGTGGGAGCCCATTCCACGAGCCTTTACCCAGAAGGGACTGGGTGATGGAGATTGACAGCAGCCATCTGGGGAATACATCTGTGGGTAGGAAGTCCCCAGAGGCATCTTTGCCAGACTGCTGGGGTCTGGTGCCTCCCGTGATCCGGAGCTTGATGTGACCGCCCTCACTCCTGGTTGGCTCCTGGGGGTTGGGCTGCACGCTTGGGAAGTGGGCTATGAAGAAAGTGAAGGTGACATATGTGGGACATCATCAGAAGCACATGCTGGAGTCTGACCCAGTAAGAGAAGGGTGGAATCATCTTTCAGCGTCTCCTGTAGCCTCCCTCAGTGTGCAGATGGTCCAGGACTTTGACCATAAAATAATGCTGTCATCCCCCCAGTGCCTGCTTTGCTCTTGTCTCCTTTGGCTCCTGCTTCTGGTCTGTACATCAACAGCTGGACATTTCTGGCATTGTGTGCACCACGTGGAGGGCCTTTGTAAGAAGGACGGCTGTGATTGTAGGCAGACATGACTTAGTCATAAGCTTGTCCTTAGGCATGTCTAATGGCACACTCAGCCCTACTTCCCCAGCCAGAGACGTCCACCTCCTTATGAATGGAATACAGCCACCCCAGTCAAGAGACTGATTCTGCTACACTTATTTATCCACGCCCATGGCCATAGAATAAAAAATTTTAAATTTTTGAAAAGTATATATATACACATATATCCATATGTGTCACTTACTGTACAGGAGAAATTAGCACAACATTGTCAATCAACTATACTACAATGAAGTAAATTAAAAATGAATTATTTATTTTTTAAAAAATAGAAATACATAGGGCCAGTGGCCAAAGAAATCCAGTGGTTCTTAAATTTCGATGTGCATGAATATCATCTGAAGTCCCTGCTAAAGAAGCATGGCCCCCACACACAGGGATTCTGAGCCTATATGTTAAACATATACCCTAGATGACCCTTCTGTCAGTGGACCCTGGGTCACACTTGGAGACACCCTGAACTAGATAAAATCAAGCCGCTGTGAGAGGAGGAAATGAGTGAGCAGAAGCAACGAGCAAAAACATCTGCCCAGCACCAGCAGCAAGGAAATGAGACTTCATCAGCCAGGGCTGCCTTTCTTCCCCTCCCTCCTGTGGGAGCCCATTCCACGAGCCTTTACCCAGAAGGGACTGGGTGATGGAGATTGACAGCAGCCATCTGGGGAATACATCTGTGGGTAGGAAGTCCCCAGAGGCATCTTTGCCAGACTGCTGGGGTCTGGTGCCTCCCGTGATCCGGAGCTTGATGTGACCGCCCTCACTCCTGGTTGGCTCCTGGGGGTTGGGCTGCACGCTTGGGAAGTGGGCTATGAAGAAAGTGAAGGTGACATATGTGGGACATCATCAGAAGCACATGCTGGAGTCTGACCCAGTAAGAGAAGGGTGGAATCATCTTTCAGCGTCTCCTGTAGCCTCCCTCAGTGTGCAGATGGTCCAGGACTTTGACCATAAAATAATGCTGTCATCCCCCCAGTGCCTGCTTTGCTCTTGTCTCCTTTGGCTCCTGCTTCTGGTCTGTACATCAACAGCTGGACATTTCTGGCATTGTGTGCACCACGTGGAGGGCCTTTGTAAGAAGGACGGCTGTGATTGTAGGCAGACATGACTTAGTCATAAGCTTGTCCTTAGGCATGTCTAATGGCACACTCAGCCCTACTTCCCCAGCCAGAGACGTCCACCTCCTTATGAATGGAATACAGCCACCCCAGTCAAGAATGGACTCGACTTCCTGCTACACTTATTTATCCAGGCACCGTTCCCCTAATGGCCCAGAGCACCAACAGGAGCTTGGATTCACTGTCCTCTTCCTAATATGTAGAATGGCCCGGTTTCCTAAGGACAAGGAAGGTTTTTCAGATTTATATAAACAGACTAAGCATATTTGTGGGTATCCAGGTAACAAACCCAGTTTGAAACTCCTTCTGACAGCATAATTCATAGCGCCAGGCCGAAATGCTGATGTGAACCCAGATGCTCCAAGGAACCAACAACAGGGGAAAAGACGAAGAAATGGTCCCAAATAGAATTCTCTCTGAAAATTATTTGATTCTCCAACAAGGTCTTTTTTTTCCACAAATGGGAAAATTTCATGTCAAGAAAAAAGAGAAAGAGAAAGAAAATAAATGGCAAAGAATTAAGAGACACAAATATTCCAGGCTTATTATTCATCTCTCTGTCCCTAGGACGTTCTTGCAGTCAGCTGTGTGAGGCCGATTGTGTGTGACGTGTAAGAGTGTGAACCTGAGGGTCTCTGTATGTGTCTCTGCCACTGGGCCTCGGAGCATGGTTGAATGAGACCCGGTGCAGCTGCAGTTCCCGTGGTGCCGAGCAGCCCGGGCAGGCTGACAGAGCCATTCTTCTATCTAAGTAATGTGTTTGCTTAAGCATGAACATTAGTGTCAGAAGCGCTTAGTGCAAAGCAATGTTTCAGGGGTGAAGCAGTCAGTGCCAAGTCTATCTGTGGGACATCATCAGAAGCACATGCTGGAGTCTGACCCAGTAAGAGAAGGGTGGAATCATCTTTCAGCGTCTCCTGTAGCCTCCCTCAGTGTGCAGATGGTCCAGGACTTTGACCATAAAATAATGCTGTCATCCCCCCAGTGCCTGCTTTGCTCTTGTCTCCTTTGGCTCCTGCTTCTGGTCTGTACATCAACAGCTGGACATTTCTGGCATTGTGTGCACCACGTGGAGGGCCTTTGTAAGAAGGACGGCTGTGATTGTAGGCAGACATGACTTAGTCATAAGCTTGTCCTTAGGCATGTCTAATGGCACACTCAGCCCTACTTCCCCAGCCAGAGACGTCCACCTCCTTATGAATGGAATACAGCCACCCCAGTCAAGAATGGACTCGACTTCCTGCTACACTTATTTATCCAGGCACCGTTCCCCTAATGGCCCAGAGCACCAACAGGAGCTTGGATTCACTGTCCTCTTCCTAATATGTAGAATGGCCCGGTTTCCTAAGGACAAGGAAGGTTTTTCAGATTTATATAAACAGACTAAGCATATTTGTGGGTATCCAGGTAACAAACCCAGTTTGAAACTCCTTCTGACAGCATAATTCATAGCGCCAGGCCGAAATGCTGATGTGAACCCAGATGCTCCAAGGAACCAACAACAGGGGAAAAGACGAAGAAATGGTCCCAAATAGAATTCTCTCTGAAAATTATTTGATTCTCCAACAAGGTCTTTTTTTCCACAAATGGGAAAATTTCATGTCAAGAAAAAAGAGAAAGAGAAAGAAAATAAATGGCAAAGAATTAAGAGACACAAATATTCCAGGCTTATTATTCATCTCTCTGTCCCTAGGACGTTCTTGCAGTCAGCTGTGTGAGGCCGATTGTGTGTGACGTGTAAGAGTGTGAACCTGAGGGTCTCTGTATGTGTCTCTGCCACTGGGCCTCGGAGCATGGTTGAATGAGACCCGGTGCAGCTGCAGTTCCCGTGGTGCCGAGCAGCCCGGGCAGGCTGACAGAGCCATTCTTCTATCTAAGTAATGTGTTTGCTTAAGCATGAACATTAGTGTCAGAAGCGCTTAGTGCAAAGCAATGTTTCAGGGGTGAAGCAGTCAGTGCCAAGTCTATCTGTCTGGGAATTCATTATGTCTGTTCGTCTGGGGTTAGGGGTAGGGTTAGGCAACTCTTGTATTTTCTAATGAAGTTGAAAAGATTTTTTTAAAAAGAACACTCTTGTAAAATCATCTTTTGGGGGTGAGTCCAACTGTGCAAATCCCACAGGGAATGCCTTCCTGAAGAACTGAATAATAGCTCTTGTTCTGAGGGCCAAATCCTCTTGGCTTCATTAGCCCTGTCTTCAGAGATGAGTGAAATGAAAGTTATTTTACACCCAACCTTGCACAAAGCTAACGTGCCTAATTAACAGAAGATCTGCTTCTAGGATAGGAATCTGATTTTAATCAGTACAGTCCCATCTTTCAGAGGTGAGGGCACATCTTAGGCAGACTCTGTATTTTTCCTGGTCTTTCTCACAGCCGCATTGCATGTGAACTGAACTGACGATCCCCCTGCCTCTGGTGCCAGCAGGGCTAGAGTCAGCCACTGCGGAGGCAGCTGCCAGCACTGAGCTAGGGGCAGCTAGCTGGACCACACAGCCCCACGCTCACAGCCTGCCGGCTGATTTATGCACACTAGGCTTCAGCTTAAGAACGGGCTAGAGCTAAGATAGCCCTATGAAACCATATTGTTTTATCTTTGTCTTTGGGACAGTTATTAATAATACACGGACCTAGTACAAACTAGTTCTCCTTCCCTCTGCTGTATTCGCTGTTCGTCCCCTGCGTCAGTGTCTGCTACCAGCTTCCTGTGTGGTGGTCCACTCAGTGGTGTACAATGGCGGGGTGATGGGAGAGAGGTGCAGGGAACTGGAGGCACACACTGCTACAGAGAATATAAAAGCAACAATAAAACTGACAACACGCCAGTCTGCTGCTTATTATCACCAATGCTGACAATTTAAACAGTGTTGGTAATAAAATACTCCTCCCTACAAGCTCTGAACAATTGTTTCTGTTGTTGAGGCTCATGACACAGGTGGACTCAGCCACAGGTGTCCCTTTTGAAACTATTTTGTGACAGTTCAAAATCATGAAGCTCCCTTCCTGATGTTCTGCATCTCCAGTTCCTGGGATACAATGCATTCCTACATTTGCAGATTATTTCAGCAGATCTGAAATAAACCAAGATAGCAGAGCAGTTACCTAGACAAAGAAACAGAAAATGGATGATTTCAACTATTTGACCAAGAGATTTCATTTGTGTTTAAAATGTAAGACCGTGAAACAGATTGCAGACTGCATGGTGTAGTATTTTTATGTGGCAAATTTCAGTTCATACATGAAATATTTTACTGAATCTGAAGATCTCTAAAATTAAAATGTATTCTTGCTGAAAATTGTTTGAGAGCTGAAGACCTTGAGAAGGAATGCCTCCTTCAATTTTGTGCCTTACTCCACTCCTGGGCAGGCCTCTTACTATGGAAATCCAAAACACACCTGCTCACTTTCAGTTGCAGCAGTCAGGGCACTGACACCTGACCTAATACTGCAGGATAGGAATCTGATTTTAATCAGTACAGTCCCATCTTTCAGAGGTGAGGGCACATCTTAGGCAGACTCTGTATTTTCCTGGTCTTTCTCACAGCCGCATTGCATGTGAACTGAACTGACGATCCCCCTGCCTCTGGTGCCAGCAGGGCTAGAGTCAGCCACTGCGGAGGCAGCTGCCAGCACTGAGCTAGGGGCAGCTAGCTGGACCACACAGCCCCACGCTCACAGCCTGCCGGCTGATTTATGCACACTAGGCTTCAGCTTAAGAACGGGCTAGAGCTAAGATAGCCCTATGAAACCATATTGTTTTATCTTTGTCTTTGGGACAGTTATTAATAATACACGGACCTAGTACAAACTAGTTCTCCTTCCCTCTGCTGTATTCGCTGTTCGTCCCCTGCGTCAGTGTCTGCTACCAGCTTCCTGTGTGGTGGTCCACTCAGTGGTGTACAATGGCGGGGTGATGGGAGAGAGAGGGTGCAGGGAACTGGAGGCACACACTGCTACAGAGAATATAAAAGCAACAATAAAACTGACAACACGCCAGTCTGCTGCTTATTATCACCAATGCTGACAATTTAAACAGTGTTGGTAATAAAATACTCCTCCCTACAAGCTCTGAACAATTGTTTCTGTTGTTGAGGCTCATGACACAGGTGGACTCAGCCACAGGTGTCCCTTTTGAAACTATTTTGTGACAG
Organism: Tragulus kanchil; assembly: GCA_022376925.1. Taxonomy (NCBI): domain Eukaryota; kingdom Metazoa; phylum Chordata; class Mammalia; order Artiodactyla; family Tragulidae; genus Tragulus; species Tragulus kanchil. The sequence continues at coordinate 254,798,488 of JAIOJX010000032.1, forward strand.
TTCAAAATCATGAAGCTCCCTTCCTGATGTTCTGCATCTCCAGTTCCTGGGATACAATGCATTCCTACATTTGCAGATTATTTCAGCAGATCTGAAATAAACCAAGATAGCAGAGCAGTTACCTAGACAAAGAAACAGAAAATGGATGATTTCAACTATTTGACCAAGAGATTTCATTTGTGTTTAAAATGTAAGACCGTGAAACAGATTGCAGACTGCATGGTGTAGTATTTTTATGTGGCAAATTTCAGTTCATACATGAAATATTTTACTGAATCTGAAGATCTCTAAAATTAAAATGTATTCTTGCTGAAAATTGTTTGAGAGCTGAAGACCTTGAGAAGGAATGCCTCCTTCAATTTTGTGCCTTACTCCACTCCTGGGCAGGCCTCTTACTATGGAAATCCAAAACACACCTGCTCACTTTCAGTTGCAGCAGTCAGGGCACTGACACCTGACCTAAACTTGGCCCACCAGGTCCAGTAGAATTCCACCTGGAATTTTAATCTGGACCAAGGGACTCAAAGATAGAAGGAGAGTTTGGAACCCATCCTTGTGGAACTGGTGATAGTACCAGGAGTGAAATCTGGTGCTTACCCAGAGACATGCAACTGGACAGTGATTGTGGCTACAAGTTTGGCTTTCTTATAAACCTTGGTTTCCACTTGTTTGTCAGCTGGCCTTGCTTTTGACTCTCAAAGCTCCCTGATATTGTTCTAGTGAATTCCTTCTCTGATTAAGTTAACCAGAGTCAGTATGTTATTTGCATTCAAAAATTTTAATGGTATTTGTAATTCACAAGAATAATCTGAGGATGAACTTTGAAGCCCAGGATAATTATGTCCAACAGATAGACAATAAGCCCTAAAAGGTAGAGAAGGGGGCCCTTTCCCGGAAATGTCAAAGCATATCTCTCAGCTTGTCAAAGCCCATCTCACACACCAACGATGTCTAGCCACCCTGGCCAGATCTGAGTAGGTCCAGCAGGACAAAAACCAGAGGCTCTCTTTGATTAGAGAGACTTTCATAGGGTTTGAGACTTCCCAGGTGGCTCAAATGGTAAAGAATCTGCTTGCAATGCAGGTGACCCAGGTTTGATTTCCTGAGTCAGGAAGATTCCTTGGAGAAGGGCAGGGTTTGAGACTATCCCAGGTGGCTCGAAATGGCCTTCCTGATGTTCTGCATCTCCAGTTCCTGGGATACAATGCATTCCTACATTTGCAGATTATTTCAGCAGATCTGAAATAAACCAAGATAGCAGAGCAGTTACCTAGACAAAGAAACAGAAAATGGATGATTTCAACTATTTGACCAAGAGATTTCATTTGTGTTTAAAATGTAAGACCGTGAAACAGATTGCAGACTGCATGGTGTAGTATTTTTATGTGGCAAATTTCAGTTCATACATGAAATATTTTACTGAATCTGAAGATCTCTAAAATTAAAATGTATTCTTGCTGAAAATTGTTTGAGAGCTGAAGACCTTGAGAAGGAATGCCTCCTTCAATTTTGTGCCTTACTCCACTCCTGGGCAGGCCTCTTACTATGGAAATCCAAAACACACCTGCTCACTTTCAGTTGCAGCAGTCAGGGCACTGACACCTGACCTAAACTTGGCCCACCAGGTCCAGTAGAATTCCACCTGGAATTTTAATCTGGACCAAGGGACTCAAAGATAGAAGGAGAGTTTGGAACCCATCCTTGTGGAACTGGTGATAGTACCAGGAGTGAAATCTGGTGCTTACCCAGAGACATGCAACTGGACAGTGATTGTGGCTACAAGTTTGGCTTTCTTATAAACCTTGGTTTCCACTTGTTTGTCAGCTGGCCTTGCTTTTGACTCTCAAAGCTCCCTGATATTGTTCTAGTGAATTCCTTCTCTGATTAAGTTAACCAGAGTCAGTATGTTATTTGCATTCAAAAATTTTAATGGTATTTGTAATTCACAAGAATAATCTGAGGATGAACTTTGAAGCCCAGGATAATTATGTCCAACAGATAGACAATAAGCCCTAAAAAGGTAGAGAAGGGGCCTTCCTGGAAATGTCAAAGCATATCTCTCAGCTTGTCAAAGCCCATCTCACACACCAACGATGTCTAGCCACCCTGGCCAGATCTGAGTAGGTCCAGCAGGACAAAAACCAGAGGCTCTCTTTGATTAGAGAGACTTTCATAGGGTTTGAGACTTCCCAGGTGGCTCAAATGGTAAAGAATCTGCTTGCAATGCAGGTGACCCAGGTTTGATTTCCTGAGTCAGGAAGATTCCTTGGAGAAGGGCATGACAACCCACTCCAGAATTTTTGCCTACAGAATCCCATGAACAGAGGAGCCTGGCAGGTTATAGCCCATGTGGTTGTAAAGAGTCAGACATGTCTGAGTGACTTTCACTTTATAGAGTTTACTCCATTTAAAACAAAAAGCCAAAACCATTTTTAAAACATCTAGTTAGGCACTATGGCAAAGACCAAAAAATTAGAAATATTAGAGGAACAGAAGGTACCTTGTCAACAAAAGTCTGAAAGCAAAGTTTAAAATGTCTTATCTAACCATTTATTTTTGTTAATTGCTTGTTCTGCTCTGAATGCCCTTGGATCAAAGGAATAGAAATCTCCTCAGTAAGCTGCAGATAAATGGTAATTCCAGAACATGCTATAGGAATGGGTGACACTCAGTATACGAATCAAAGTGTAATTCTTTCCAGAATTATTGATTCTATTCTTTTATCTATTCTAGTTATAGCAAACACGTAGCTTTTGTATTAGGGTCTATGACTTTGAGTAAATTCTTAAAAACCTCTAGACTGAGGTTCACTCCTTTTTCTAATGGGCCGCAGTATCACTTTGGAATGGTTGAGAAAGTTTAGGTAAAGCACCTAATACAGTGCCTGTCACGTAGTACAGCACCTGGACAATTTTCCCCTCACTTAGCCTTCAGGAAGCACCTGCTGAGAACAAGAACTATTTGCATTCAAAAATTTTAATGGTATTTGTAATTCACAAGAATAATCTGAGGATGAACTTTGAAGCCCAGGATAATTATGTCCAACAGATAGACAATAAGCCCTAAAAAGGTAGAGAAGGGGCCTTCCTGGAAATGTCAAAGCATATCTCTCAGCTTGTCAAAGCCCATCTCACACACCAACGATGTCTAGCCACCCTGGCCAGATCTGAGTAGGTCCAGCAGGACAAAAACCAGAGGCTCTCTTTGATTAGAGAGACTTTCATAGGGTTTGAGACTTCCCAGGTGGCTCAAATGGTAAAGAATCTGCTTGCAATGCAGGTGACCCAGGTTTGATTTCCTGAGTCAGGAAGATTCCTTGGAGAAGGGCATGACAACCCACTCCAGAATTTTTGCCTACAGAATCCCATGAACAGAGGAGCCTGGCAGGTTATAGCCCATGTGGTTGTAAAGAGTCAGACATGTCTGAGTGACTTTCACTTTATAGAGTTTACTCCATTTAAAACAAAAAGCCAAAACCATTTTTAAAACATCTAGTTAGGCACTATGGCAAAGACCAAAAAATTAGAAATATTAGAGGAACAGAAGGTACCTTGTCAACAAAAGTCTGAAAGCAAAGTTTAAAATGTCTTATCTAACCATTTATTTTTGTTAATTGCTTGTTCTGCTCTGAATGCCCTTGGATCAAAGGAATAGAAATCTCCTCAGTAAGCTGCAGATAAATGGTAATTCCAGAACATGCTATAGGAATGGGTGACACTCAGTATACGAATCAAAGTGTAATTCTTTCCAGAATTATTGATTCTATTCTTTTATCTATTCTAGTTATAGCAAACACGTAGCTTTTGTATTAGGGTCTATGACTTTGAGTAAATTCTTAAAAACCTCTAGACTGAGGTTCACTCCTTTTTCTAATGGGCCGCAGTATCACTTTGGAATGGTTGAGAAAGTTTAGGTAAAGCACCTAATACAGTGCCTGTCACGTAGTACAGCACCTGGACAATTTTCCCCTCACTTAGCCTTCAGGAAGCACCTGCTGAGAACAAGAACTATTTGAGGCATCAGAAAGCTCTTCATATTCCTACTGTGTTTTCTGTCTTCCTTCTGATGCTTGCTAAGATGTGGCCTTTTAAATGGCCTTTTTAAATACCCAGATGAATAACCACAAGTATCAACTTCTGTCACCTATCTGCTCTTTCCTCACATACACACATGCACACACAACACACACACACACACACACACACACACACCTACAGAGAGTCTCTCACTCACTTCTAATTCAGGGACTCTGGTATACCTTGAGAAAAGTCAGCTCATCTGTCAGTCCCGCCAAAACACCTCCTGCTTCTGCAAAGCTGCCTCTACCACTCTGACTCGTCTAGATATGTTCACTCATTGCATGTCCTCATGGCATCATGTATATTTTGTTCACTATGCTTACTGTGAAATAATTATGTAGGTAATCATCATGAAGTTCCTGTCTGATTTACTCCCAGACTCCACTGGGAGGAGTATCCCTCGCCATTTCTCTTACTTCTGTACCCATAACGGTTAGTATAATAATGTCTGGTACCTGAAATACATTGCTTGAATAAATGAAAAACAATTCTTGAAACCACACATCTTTTATGGAATCTTCTGGGGATTCAGGCTCTCCACAGCCCGACCTCTATGCAACTCTCTGTACAATAAACCCTAAAAATGTCATAACCATTGTCCCTATCATTCCAAGGCAGTAAACATGCATGGCATGTGGTTTATCAACTTAATTTCAAGTTTCAACTTGAAATCATAAGAGGTGACCTAGAGAAGTGGACAACTCAAGCAGACCTTTTGGCACTCAACTCAGTAAACATTTGTTTAAGTATGTGTGCAAATTTCTTGAAGAGATCAAGGACTTCATCAAGGTCCAGTGGCATGAACCATGCCTCATCTTTTAGGTCAACTCTGGTCCCAAACTAATACACTGCAGCCCGCAAAATGTTCTTACAATTAACCCGAACCACCCACTTTTAGAGGGCAGTTTAGAGACTGTCAGCTTTTCTTTGATTATTCTCGTTGGAAGCCTCATGGCCCCAGCCCAAGCAGTTTACCAAACTGTTCCTTCTAATCACACACAGCAATCTCCCTGAGAGGGCTCCTAATGAACATAACTTTATTTCCATCTTATTACATTTCTAGACTGTTTGGGGACCCATTTTAGATTGACATCTCATTACATGACCATCTGGCTCACTCTTTAATTTGGCTCCTGGGTTCATTATACCAATTATTTGGGATTCACGATAAAGAATGTGTATGTTAGTTAAATATATCCATGCCACAGCCAGAAATCTCAATCGTGGGAAGACTCACTTCTAATTCAGGGACTCTGGTATACCTTGAGAAAAGTCAGCTCATCTGTCAGTCCCAAAACACCTCCTGCTTCTGCAAAGCTGCCTCTACCACTCTGACTCGTCTAGATATGTTCACTCATTGCATGTCCTCATGGCATCATGTATATTTTGTTCACTATGCTTACTGTGAAATAATTATGTAGGTAATCATCATGAAGTTCCTGTCTGATTTACTCCCAGACTCCACTGGGAGGAGTATCCCTCGCCATTTCTCTTACTTCTGTACCCATAACGGTTAGTATAATAATGTCTGGTACCTGAAATACATTGCTTGAATAAATGAAAAACAATTCTTGAAACCACACATCTTTTATGGAATCTTCTGGGGATTCAGGCTCTCCACAGCCCGACCTCTATGCAACTCTCTGTACAATAAACCCTAAAAATGTCATAACCATTGTCCCTATCATTCCAAGGCAGTAAACATGCATGGCATGTGGTTTATCAACTTAATTTCAAGTTTCAACTTGAAATCATAAGAGGTGACCTAGAGAAGTGGACAACTCAAGCAGACCTTTTGGCACTCAACTCAGTAAACATTTGTTTAAGTATGTGTGCAAATTTCTTGAAGAGATCAAGGACTTCATCAAGGTCCAGTGGCATGAACCATGCCTCATCTTTTAGGTCAACTCTGGTCCCAAACTAATACACTGCAGCCCGCAAAATGTTCTTACAATTAACCCGAACCACCCACTTTTAGAGGGCAGTTTAGAGACTGTCAGCTTTTCTTTGATTATTCTCGTTGGAAGCCTCATGGCCCCAGCCCAAGCAGTTTACCAAACTGTTCCTTCTAATCACACACAGCAATCTCCCTGAGAGGGCTCCTAATGAACATAACTTTATTTCCATCTTATTACATTTCTAGACTGTTTGGGGACCCATTTTAGATTGACATCTCATTACATGACCATCTGGCTCACTCTTTAATTTGGCTCCTGGGTTCATTATACCAATTATTTGGGATTCACGATAAAGAATGTGTATGTTAGTTAAATATATCCATGCCACAGCCAGAAATCTCAATCCTGGGAAGACAAAAAAGTATAAAAGGGGGGAAAATTTGTATGCCTTAAGATGATCTTTGCTGTGGTTTTTTTTTTTTTTTTTTTTTGGAGGTGAGGAGAGCAATAGAGAGGGAGAGATTATTTGACCGTTAAGGTGATGTTCAAAGGGTGAGCGAATACGTGTATAGGAAGGAACTGGCCTCTATGGCTATGGGACCTGACTAAACAAGTCCAAAATACATAGGACAGGCTCTCAGGCTCTCAGGAAGGGCAGGACGGAAACTCAGGCAGGCGCCGAGGCTGCAGTCCAAGCAGAATTCCTTCTTGTTCACACAAACCTGTTTTACTCCTAAGGCCTTTCAACAGATTGCATCAGGTATACCCACATGATTGAGGATAACCTCCGCCGCATAAAGTTAACTGATTTAGAGGTTAAGCACATCTACAAAATACTTGAACAGCAGTAAGATTAGTATTTGATTGAACAACTTGGTTAGCATAGCCAATTAATATAGCAAATTGCTCTTTTTCCTGTTATAAAGACAATTACAGAAAAATAGGCAGAACAAAAAAATGCCTACAGCTGTATTACATGCAGAGAACCACTATCAATATGTTTCTGTGTTTTAATAAATATCTTCTAGTTTTATCTTTCTAGCAGTTTATTTATTTATAATAGCACAAAAATGGAAATAAATGACATGCTAAAAAAGCAAATGGTCATAGGAGATCTAGTATAGGCATATGAAGCCAAATTATGCAGTATTTAATAAAAGTTCTAATTATGAAAACTTATCAACCTGCAAAAAATGCTTCAAGTGAAAAAAAAGCACATTGCAAAATTGTACCCTACCCTGATTGTGATTATAGCTATGTGAAAAAAAATTGTGTAGCACAGTCACTTGAACTAGAAGGAAACAAAAAATAAGGCAACAGGGAGGGAGGGATGAGTAGGCCAAGCAAAGAGGATTTTTAGGGAAGTGAAACTAGTCTGTATAATATATAGACCTACAATGGACCTACCATTGTCCTACCATCAAGGAAATGCAAATCAAAATGCAAATCAAAATGCAATGCAATGGACCTACCATTGTAGGTCTATATCATTGTATATTTGTCAAAACCCAGGAATTGTATAATACCAAGTGTGAACTATGTAGATTAGCATATGTAATGTGTGTAACTATGTAATGTAAGCTATGGGTTTTAGACAACAGTGATGTGTCAGCGTGGGTTTACTGATGTTAACAAATGTACTACTCTGGTGGTGGATGTTGATAATGGAGGAGGTTATTGTGTGTAGGGGCAGGAAATATGTGAGGACTCTGTACTTGCTACTCTGTTTTGCTGTGAGCCTAAAACTGCTCTAAGAAATAAGTCTAGAAAATAACAATAACACAGCAAATGTCAGTGCCCACCTCAAAGCCCACCAGACCTCAGATTTTTATGTGCCTGGGGATGCTACAGTTCATAGGGTCACACAGACTTGGACACAAATGAAGCAACTTAGCATGTAAACATGCAGCCAATGTATGTAAACAGCTTATAAAACTCAATATCAAAGAATAAACAATCCAATTTAAAAATGGCTGAAGAATTGAATAGACACATTTCCAAAGAGGAGCTTCAGATGCGCAATAGGCACAAGGAAGGATGCTCAGCGTGGCCAATCATCAAGGAAATGCAAATCAAAACCCCAGTGAGATATCACCTCTCACCTATCAGAGAGGCTGTCATCTGAATGCAAATAACAAATATTGATGAGGATATGGGCAAAAGGGAGCCCTCCTAAACTGTCGGTGGCAAAGTAAATTGGTGCAGTCACTGTGAAAAATAGTGCTAAGTTTTCTCTGAAAAAGTAAAAACAGAGCTACCATACGACACAGCAGTTCTATTCATGGGTATATATCTGAAAAAAAAAAACCCACACATACACACAAAATCACTAATTTGAAAAGATACATGCACCCCAGTGTTGACAGTAGCATTATTTGTAATTGCTACACCATGGAAGTCATCTAAGTGTTCATCAACAGATGAATAAAGAAGATGTGGTGTATGTGTGTGCATATATATATATATATACATACATGCAGGCTTTGCACAGCAACCCACTCCAGTATTCTTGCCTGAAGAATCCCATGGAGAGAGGAGCCTGGCGGGCTATAGTCCATGGGGTTGCAAAGAGTTGGAAATGACTGAAATGACTTAGCATGCACATATATGCCCATTCCCAGCGCCTATCATTCATTACTTTTTCCTGACAGTCTTGGGCAGAATCATTTTGGATTAAGAGCTAGAGTCAGGATTTCTTCTTTTTTTCAGTAAGGAAAAAAAGCATACATGGAAAAGCTGTCTTCGTGAGAGTTAACTGGAGTATGAAGAGTATGAGAACGGAAGAAAGGGGCAGAAAATCCTACCTAGCAGGTGCAGAAGGAAAAGGTCCTGGTCATGCCCAGGCTGGAGGGAAGTCATGGAGAATCCACCTGAGTTCCCTGCACTCTCACACCAAGGGCAGGAAATGAAATGAGCACCAGGGGACTGTGGAGGCCTGGGTTTGTCTAGTTGGGACTCTGGAGGGCACTGGCAGGCTCTGGGAGTGCTCAGAGCATCACGTGTAGAAAGACTCTAGCTGCAGAAGCCTGAATGTTATGAAGGGTTTGGGGGACAGCTGAGGAACCTATAAGGTAGTTACAACTGCCATGGGTATTTGGCAGCCAAAACAGAGAGATCGAGTCAGTTCCACGTCACTACTCACCAGTATGAGGCCCTACATTCTTGAAACTGTCCCAAGAAAGATTTTCTTTTATAGTATTTATAAAAATGCTAGTCAAAATGCTCTGTTGTCATGTCTCCCTTTAAAATAAGGCCAGAGACTGGTGAACACCACTGTGTCAACCTTGCTCTTGGGTGAAGAAGAGGCCTGGACTCACACCCAGGCCAGACCAGGGCTCCAGGAACTCTGCTGCAACTAGAAAGGGCAGGGCTGGCTGGGGCAGAAGGGAGCTGTCTGCACAAAGGCAGATTCTCACATGTCTGGGTGGCAGCAGACTAGACAGACTCTCAAAGTCCCTTTCTTACCCATCTGATTCAGTGAGCTTTATTGTCTTATGTAAGTGTTCAAGATACTTTCTCCTTGTAAACTAGTCCTTGGAGAAGCCTATAAAGCTTTTGTGGCACACGAGGTAAAATTCCACTCTGTTCAAAGGGCAGCATTTGTGGAGAGTGAGTCGTCATGATTTCCAGCTTTCCAAACAAATGCCTTTGTCCATGGGGTTGCAAAGAGTTGGAAATGACTGAAATGACTTAGCATGCACATATATGCCCATTCCCAGCGCCTATCATTCATTACTTTTTCCTGACAGTCTTGGGCAGAATCATTTTGGATTAAGAGCTAGAGTCAGGATTTCTTCTTTTTTTCAGTAAGGAAAAAAAGCATACATGGAAAAGCTGTCTTCGTGAGAGTTAACTGGAGTATGAAGAGTATGAGAACGGAAGAAAGGGGCAGAAAATCCTACCTAGCAGGTGCAGAAGGAAAAGGTCCTGGTCATGCCCAGGCTGGAGGGAAGTCATGGAGAATCCACCTGAGTTCCCTGCACTCTCACACCAAGGGCAGGAAATGAAGTGAGCACCAGGGGACTGTGGAGGCCTGGGTTTGTCTAGTTGGGACTCTGGAGGGCACTGGCAGGCTCTGGGAGTGCTCAGAGCATCACGTGTAGAAAGACTCTAGCTGCAGAAGCCTGAATGTTATGAAGGGTTTGGGGGACAGCTGAGGAACCTATAAGGTAGTTACAACTGCCATGGGTATTTGGCAGCCAAAACAGAGAGATCGAGTCAGTTCCACGTCACTACTCACCAGTATGAGGCCCTACATTCTTGAAACTGTCCCAAGAAAGATTTTCTTTTATAGTATTTATAAAAATGCTAGTCAAAATGCTCTGTTGTCATGTCTCCCTTTAAAATAAGGCCAGAGACTGGTGAACACCACTGTGTCAACCTTGCTCTTGGGTGAAGAAGAGGCCTGGACTCACACCCAGGCCAGACCAGGGCTCCAGGAACTCTGCTGCAACTAGAAAGGGCAGGGCTGGCTGGGGCAGAAGGGAGCTGTCTGCACAAAGGCAGATTCTCACATGTCTGGGTGGCAGCAGACTAGACAGACTCTCAAAGTCCCTTTCTTACCCATCTGATTCAGTGAGCTTTATTGTCTTATGTAAGTGTTCAAGATACTTTCTCCTTGTAAACTAGTCCTTGGAGAAGCCTATAAAGCTTTTGTGGCACACGAGGTAAAATTCCACTCTGTTCAAAGGGCAGCATTTGTGGAGAGTGAGTCGTCATGATTTCCAGCTTTCCAAACAAATGCCTTTGGTGGTTAAGTGATCTGAACTTCTGCTTCCCACCCAAAGAGGAAACTGAGGAGCTCATCTGCAGACATAGTTTTTTTGTTTTTTTTTCTTTTTGTTTAATTCCATACAAATTTTTTTATTATTATTATTATTTTTAACAGGGTTTTGTTGTTTACTTCCACACAACAACCCAAATCCTCCATAGGTGTACATATGTCCCCCCACCTCGCGAACCTCCCCCACATCTCCTCCATCCCACCCCTCCATGTCACCACAGAGCCCCTGTTTGAGATCCTCTAGTCCCACAGCATATTCCCCTCCTTCACCCCAATGTCCATAAGTCTGTTCTGTATGTCTACCTCTCAATTGCTGTTCTGCATATTCATTCGTCTGCACCATCTTTCTAGATTCCATGTATGTGTCAGTATACAGTATTTATCTTTCTCTCTCTGACATGCCTCATTGTGTATAATAGGTTCTAGATTCATCTACCTCATTAGAACTGATTCAAATGCATTTCTTTTTATGGTTGAGTAATATTCCATTGTATATATGTACCACAGCTCCTTCATCCATTCATCTGTTGATGGACATCTAGGTTGCTTCCGTGTTCTAGCTATTGTAAATAGTGCTTCAGTGAGCAATGGGGTACATGTGTCTCTTTCAATTTTGATTTTCTCAAGGTATATGCCTAGTCCTGGGACTTCTGGGTCCTATGGGGGTGGCTCTATTGCTAGTTTTCTGAGGAATCTCACACTGTCTTCCATAGTGGCTGTATCAGTGCAAGAAGGTTCCCTTTTCTTCACACCCTCTCCAGCATTTAGTGTTTGTAGACTTTTTGATGATGGCCATTCTGACTGGTGCTAGATGATATCTCATTGTAGTTTTGAACTGCATTTCTCTAACAATGAGTAATGTTGAGCATCTTTTATTGTGTTTGTTGGCCACATGTAAGACACACAGTTTTAATAATAAAAACACCTCTTTGCTGAGAGCTTATGGAGTACCTCTTTTCACGAATTACTTTATTCCTAAAACAAGCCTTTGAGGTTATTGTGAGGTTATTGCTGCCTGTGGTGCAAATGGGAGAGCTGGTGATCCGGGAGGTCAAGCAATGTGCCCCAGAGTCACATCACTAGTAAATGCAGTAGATAGCTTAACTCTGGGAACTGCACACTGTACTTCCTTTCAAAGAGATAGAACACTATTTTTGTTAGAAGGTAGGTGGGCAAAGATAGCAAGAAAGACCTTGGACCACAGACGTTCCCTCAGCATGCACTGGAGATGGGAGAGTTCAGAAGATCAACGAATGGCAGTAGCCCACTTAGTGTATTTTCCTGTGCCCCTCCATAGGCTTAGCAAAGGGCTCCCTAAGTACCTGAAGTTCCTCTCAGGGAGGGACAGTTGCTTGCAAAAAGTAGATTGAACTCTGAGACTTTGCAACATACTGAAAAACATCCTCAGAGTACCTTCCAGTGTGTGCTATATAAAGGATTATACCTCTATTAGATACTGTTATTCTCCCCAATTTCCCCATATTCATTCTCTGCACTTTTCAATTTGGTGTGAAAGTAATACATTCCTAGATTCATCTACCTCATTAGAACTGATTCAAATGCATTTCTTTTTATGGTTGAGTAATATTCCATTGTATATATGTACCACAGCTCCTTCATCCATTCATCTGTTGATGGACATCTAGGTTGCTTCCGTGTTCTAGCTATTGTAAATAGTGCTTCAGTGAGCAATGGGGTACATGTGTCTCTTTCAATTTTGATTTTCTCAAGGTATATGCCTAGTCCTGGGACTTCTGGGTCCTATGGGGGTGGCTCTATTGCTAGTTTTCTGAGGAATCTCACACTGTCTTCCATAGTGGCTGTATCAGTGCAAGAAGGTTCCCTTTTCTTCACACCCTCTCCAGCATTTAGTGTTTGTAGACTTTTTGATGATGGCCATTCTGACTGGTGCTAGATGATATCTCATTGTAGTTTTGAACTGCATTTCTCTAACAATGAGTAATGTTGAGCATCTTTTATTGTGTTTGTTGGCCACATGTAAGACACACAGTTTTAATAATAAAAACACCTCTTTGCTGAGAGCTTATGGAGTACCTCTTTTCACGAATTACTTTATTCCTAAAACAAGCCTTTGAGGTTATTGTGAGGTTATTGCTGCCTGTGGTGCAAATGGGAGAGCTGGTGATCCGGGAGGTCAAGCAATGTGCCCCAGAGTCACATCACTAGTAAATGCAGTAGATAGCTTAACTCTGGGAACTGCACACTGTACTTCCTTTCAAAGAGATAGAACACTATTTTTGTTAGAAGGTAGGTGGGCAAAGATAGCAAGAAAGACCTTGGACCACAGACGTTCCCTCAGCATGCACTGGAGATGGGAGAGTTCAGAAGATCAACGAATGGCAGTAGCCCACTTAGTGTATTTTCCTGTGCCCCTCCATAGGCTTAGCAAAGGGCTCCCTAAGTACCTGAAGTTCCTCTCAGGGAGGGACAGTTGCTTGCAAAAAGTAGATTGAACTCTGAGACTTTGCAACATACTGAAAAACATCCTCAGAGTACCTTCCAGTGTGTGCTATATAAAGGATTATAGTGTCATAAAAGTGACACTTCTGGACAAACACTTTTCAAGGTACCCACCTCTGGGTATCCAGTCCCAAGTCTCATCCACTCCTGCAGCGTCAGGTTCTTGGGTAATTTCAAACCCTCTTTCTCTACTTGTTTCCAAGATGACCATCATCACATCCTTTCCTCTCTATGGGTTCATGCTATCCCCTAAATAGGCATAGTCTATTCCTTCACTCTACTGATACATGAGTGGATCTTAATGACTTGTGTGACCAATAGAAATTGATGAAAGTGACTTTCTCTGACTTTCAAATCTACATCCAAAGAAACCTTGCTGCTTCCAACTGAGTCTCTTAGAAAACTTGCCCTTGAAAGGGAGTTATGTAATGAGTGTGATCATTCTGTGAGAGACCCTGGAGGAAACCAAGGAACACCAGCCACTGAATGTATGGGTGAAACAGTCTTCTCGGAAGTGGACCCTCAGTCTCAGGCACCACCTATCTCAAAGCCAAACCATCCAGCTAAGTTGTTCTTAAAGTCTTGACTCACAAAATTATGGGGTCAAATAAAATATTATTATAATCTGTTCAGATGGGGGATAGCTTTTTTAAATGAAACAACAGTTATATTGAAACCAGAATGTAAACATTCTCAAGATTCTTGTAGTTTAAGAAACAATAATACAAACAAACAAAAGGCACCACATCTTCCACTAGTGACCAAAATCTCTTCCCTCTTGTTCATGTCTAAATGTTGAGTGGTGTTCAACAGATGTCTCTAACTTCTCCCTTCTTGCTCACTCCTCTGACTTTTCATCAAACTTCTTGCTTCCTCTCCGGGAGGTCAAGCAATGTGCCCCAGAGTCACATCACTAGTAAATGCAGTAGATAGCTTAACTCTGGGAACTGCACACTGTACTTCCTTTCAAAGAGATAGAACACTATTTTTGTTAGAAGGTAGGTGGGCAAAGATAGCAAGAAAGACCTTGGACCACAGACGTTCCCTCAGCATGCACTGGAGATGGGAGAGTTCAGAAGATCAACGAATGGCAGTAGCCCACTTAGTGTATTTTCCTGTGCCCCTCCATAGGCTTAGCAAAGGGCTCCCTAAGTACCTGAAGTTCCTCTCAGGGAGGGACAGTTGCTTGCAAAAAGTAGATTGAACTCTGAGACTTTGCAACATACTGAAAAACATCCTCAGAGTACCTTCCAGTGTGTGCTATATAAAGGATTATAGTGTCATAAAAGTGACACTTCTGGACAAACACTTTTCAAGGTACCCACCTCTGGGTATCCAGTCCCAAGTCTCATCCACTCCTGCAGCGTCAGGTTCTTGGGTAATTTCAAACCCTCTTTCTCTACTTGTTTCCAAGATGACCATCATCACATCCTTTCCTCTCTATGGGTTCATGCTATCCCCTAAATAGGCATAGTCTATTCCTTCACTCTACTGATACATGAGTGGATCTTAATGACTTGTGTGACCAATAGAAATTGATGAAAGTGACTTTCTCTGACTTTCAAATCTACATCCAAAGAAACCTTGCTGCTTCCAACTGAGTCTCTTAGAAAACTTGCCCTTGAAAGGGAGCTATTTAATGAGTGTGATCATTCTGTGAGAGACCCTGAGGAAACCAAGGAACACCAGCCACTGAATGTATGGGTGAAACAGTCTTCTCGGAAGTGGACCCTCAGTCTCAGGCACCACCTATCTCAAAGCCAAACCATCCAGCTAAGTTGTTCTTAAAGTCTTGACTCACAAAATTATGGGGTCAAATAAAATATTATTATAATCTGTTCAGATGGGGGATAGCTTTTTTAAATGAAACAACAGTTATATTGAAACCAGAATGTAAACATTCTCAAGATTCTTGTAGTTTAAGAAACAATAATACAAACAAACAAAAGGCACCACATCTTCCACTAGTGACCAAAATCTCTTCCCTCTTGTTCATGTCTAAATGTTGAGTGGTGTTCAACAGATGTCTCTAACTTCTCCCTTCTTGCTCACTCCTCTGCCTACTTTTCATCAAACTTCTTGCTTCCTCTGAAATTGCAACAATCCTAAGAGCTTTGTTATTGCCGACACCCTTTTGTCACTATGGTACACCTGCAATCTTTGTCATTTGTCTGCTTCCCCTTGGAAACACCCCCATCCCCTGGACTTCTTTTTTCTCACCAATGCTTCCTTCTCAGTCTCCTTCTTATTCTACTGCTGATATTTTAAGGGGGTGGGTTCTTTAGGATTCTGCCTTCAGCTCTCTCCTCATGCTATACATACTCCTTGATTGTCAGATGTACCTTACAGATGATTTTGTGTTTATTAAATCCACCAGAGTGAAGGAGAAGGTGAAATTTAAAATTTCAATATTTCAAAATCAACAATATTACCATAGCCAAGAGGTGGAAGCAACCCAAACATCCATTGGCTGATGAATAAACAAAATATGATGTGTACAGTTAATAGACTATTATTTAGCCTTTAAAAGGAAAGCAAACCCATCACATGTCACAGTGTGAATGAACCTTGAGGACATCGTGCTAAGTCGAATAAGTCAATCATAAGCTGTGTGATTTCTCTTATATGAGATATCTAAAGTAGTGACATTCACAAAAATAGAAAGTAGAATGGTGGTTACCAGGAGCTGAAATGAGGCAGGGGAAGGGGAGTTATTTAATGAACATAGAATTTCGGTTTTGCAAGGTGAAAAAGTTCTGGGGACTTGTTTAACAACAATGTGAATATACTTCACACCACAGGACTATACACTTAAAAATGTTAAGATGGTAAATTTGATGGTGTGTGTGCGTGTTTAAACCACAATAAAAAATGCAAAGCAAAAGGGTAGATGAGGGACAAATGGAGTAGGAGTTTGGGGTTAGTGATGAATAAACAAGGTCCTACTGTATAACACAGGGAACTATATTCAACATCCTGTGACAAACCATAATGGAAAATAATAAAGTAATATATATACATATGTATATGAAACACAGAGACGCTTTATCGTACAGCAGAAATTAACACAGCATTGTAGATAAACTATACTTCAACCTTTTAAAAGTACATGAAAGGGTGAAAATTACAAAAATACGCAAAACAGAAAGATAATTTAAGGTAGTAGTTTATGATATTAAATATAATATCAATATTTTAAATAGTCTTTCTTTTTCAAATGTCCGTAAGTACTCAGTTCTTCAAAAATGGGTCCACTAAGGGACAGCCCTGAGCCTTGGATGAAGCAGTGCATTACATAACCCTGGAACATCCCCATTTGAAGAAGATAATATTCTTGTTTATACTTCCTCGGGTTCATGGAATTACAGAGCTGGAGAGACACGGAGATGATGTAGTTCTACTCTACTGTGTCTCACAAAGTCCATCAGAGTTGCAAAGTCCAAATGTTAAAGCATGTGACCGAGGAAGATTGAGTCCAACTGATCTCCTTCCTGATTCACCCCCAGCTCTTCCTTTTTCCTGTACCACATTATCTTTGCTGAAGGAATGCATAGTAGGAAAGGAACAGAGGAAGAAAGACTCATGAAAACAATAAGAGCAAACAGTGTGTTGATGCTTGTAGAGGGAGATTTCTCTCAAAAATAGATGATAAGAGAGTATAGAGTTGTGAAATGTTTACCCACAACTGACTTTATCATACACTTAGTTCATGGCACAATTGTTTTGCCATTCTACTTTTAAAAGAACAGGAAAACATGAATCAGATGCATGTTTCTGAAAAATTCTCATTGTTTTTTTGTGGATGTATTTAGAAGGGGACCAAACATTCAAAAGATCCAAAGTTGTTCTCATCAAAACCTTCATGCCAATATCCTAGGACCCAGGCAAACAGAGCAAAGTAAGATTGGATGAGTAAAGAAATAGCAAGTGGTGCGTGTTTAAACCACAATAAAAAATGCAAAGCAAAAGGGTAGATGAGGGACAAATGGAGTAGGAGTTTGGGGTTAGTGATGAATAAACAAGGTCCTACTGTATAACACAGGGAACTATATTCAACATCCTGTGACAAACCATAATGGAAAATAATAAAGTAATATATATACATATGTATATGAAACACAGAGACGCTTTATCGTACAGCAGAAATTAACACAGCATTGTAGATAAACTATACTTCAACCTTTTAAAAGTACATGAAAGGGTGAAAATTACAAAAATACGCAAAACAGAAAGATAATTTAAGGTAGTAGTTTATGATATTAAATATAATATCAATATTTTAAATAGTCTTTCTTTTTCAAATGTCCGTAAGTACTCAGTTCTTCAAAAATGGGTCCACTAAGGGACAGCCCTGAGCCTTGGATGAAGCAGTGCATTACATAACCCTGGAACATCCCCATTTGAAGAAGATAATATTCTTGTTTATACTTCCTCGGGTTCATGGAATTACAGAGCTGGAGAGACACGGAGATGATGTAGTTCTACTCTACTGTGTCTCACAAAGTCCATCAGAGTTGCAAAGTCCAAATGTTAAAGCATGTGACCGAGGAAGATTGAGTCCAACTGATCTCCTTCCTGATTCACCCCCAGCTCTTCCTTTTTCCTGTACCACATTATCTTTGCTGAAGGAATGCATAGTAGGAAAGGAACAGAGGAAGAAAGACTCATGAAAACAATAAGAGCAAACAGTGTGTTGATGCTTGTAGAGGGAGATTTCTCTCAAAAATAGATGATAAGAGAGTATAGAGTTGTGAAATGTTTACCCACAACTGACTTTATCATACACTTAGTTCATGGCACAATTGTTTTGCCATTCTACTTTTAAAAGAACAGGAAAACATGAATCAGATGCATGTTTCTGAAAAATTCTCATTGTTTTTTTGTGGATGTATTTAGAAGGGGACCAAACATTCAAAAGATCCAAAGTTGTTCTCATCAAAACCTTCATGCCAATATCCTAGGACCCAGGCAAACAGAGCAAAGTAAGATTGGATGAGTAAAGAAATAGCCAAGAACATTATACAAAGAGGAAAATATTTATTGGCTATTCTATTGAAACACTTTCTTAGAACAGTAGCAGAGTATTGTTGGAAGGAATGGAATTTCACCCCCCAATTTTTTTTTTCTTTTTCTAGATTTCAGCTTGATAACCCCCCAAATTTTAATACTGTTATTTTGGATCCCCTCTCTTTTAAGCAACATGGGATTAAACCAGATTAACAAGGATATGGTTTGTGATAGTCACAGACTGATGATCTCAGAATATTAGTAGCTGCCCAGAAGATGTGCTGCAAATAATTAAGATGATGAGGCAAAGGTCATGAGTATGATCCAGGGGAGTGCATTTGTAACTCTGGTTACTTCTACGCATAAAAATTACAAGACTGCTACTAATCTCTTCCTGGCTCTTGCTTGTGTTGAACTGAATAAACCTCTGGTTCAATAACATCAGTTTTTCTCTGTCCTGCAGAGAAGGGAAGGCTGGGGCTGGATTTATACAATATACCACAGTCTTGATTGCTGAAAGGCAGAAGACAACCTACATAGACTCTTCCTGCCAGTGCAGGGCTCATGCTTCCTTTCTCATTTTTCTCATTAAGATTAGGAATGAGTCATTTGTACTTAGTTAAAGGAGAGAGGGGTTCTTTGCCAATACATCCATGTAACTATCCCAAATCTGAAACTGTTCCCAGACATAAGGTTTGTGAATGCTAAGACATCTGAGTGGTTCTCCCACCCACCTAGCCATGCCCCTTTTTTCTGCATCACTTCCAGGAATGCAGGATGGTGCGTGCACATCAGATAAAAATCTGGAATGGTGAGTTATGTTACCATCATTTCTCAATTTTTCAAAGAAAAAATATATCTAAATGACTTCACAGTGCCTTATCTTTTTATATATGACTGTAATGCAATTTTGCAATCAGTCTTTTTTGAAGCTATATATTTAATAATACCCATATTGGGCATCAACTATGTTTCAGGTATTATACTCAGTGCTTTATATACATTTTCTAATTTAATCCTCACATTAAAGAAAATATGTTATACATGAGAAAAATTAAAGCCAAAAGTTCAAAGCAGGACTTCCCTGATGGCCCAGTGGTTAAAAATCTGCCTTACAATGCAGGGAATGTAGGTTCAACCTCTGTTCAGTAAACTAAAATCTCATGTGCCAGGGAACAACTAAGCCTGAGTGTAGGCCATGAGCTCCAGACCCGGTGAGCCACAGCTAAAGAGCCCTTACAGCAAGGAAAACTCTAGAATGCCTCAACTAAGACCCGACACAGCCAAATAAATAATTATTTTAAGGGGGAGAAAAAAGAGTTCAAGGAGTTCATACAAATCTACACAGCAAGCAAAGAATGGGATCGAAAGCTCAAAACTAGGTCTGTCTGATGCCAAACAGACAGACCTGGCTAAACAGAGTTGTTCTACATAGATTTAAGGGAAATTATATACACATAGTGAATATAGAATTTCTGCTTAGACTTAGCCAGGTCTAATCTGATACTGGCGTGTATTCAATTTTTTTTTTTTTTTTTTTTTTTTTACCATTTCTGCTGATGGAATCAAGTTACCATTTCCTTCCATCATTTCCATTTTTCCTACACGTTGGGGCTTCCGCAGTGGCTCAGTGGTAAAGAATCTGCAAGGCAGAAGAAACAGGTGGCATGGGTTTTATCCTTGGGTCAGGAAGATTCCCTGAAGGAAATGGCAATCCACTCTAGTGTTCTTACCTGGAGAGGAGCCTGGCAGGCTATAGTCCATGGGATCACAGAGTCGAACATGGCTGAGCAACTAAGTATACAGCATTCAATCCTATGCATGTGTCCCATGACTCCCTGTGATAGTTAATTTTATGTGTCAACCTGACTGGGACACAGTTCCCAGATATATGACAAAAGATTATTCGGGATATTTCTGTGAGAGTGTCTTTAGATGAGATTAATCTTCAAATCAATGAACTTTGAGTAAAGCAAATTTTCCTCAGGGATAATTACTGATCAAAAAAAGATTATTGGCTAGCCTCTTTTTTTATATATGACTGTAATGCAATTTTGCAATCAGTCTTTTTTGAAGCTATATATTTAATAATACCCATATTGGGCATCAACTATGTTTCAGGTATTATACTCAGTGCTTTATATACATTTTCTAATTTAATCCTCACATTAAAGAAAATATGTTATACATGAGAAAAATTAAAGCCAAAAGTTCAAAGCAGGACTTCCCTGATGGCCCAGTGGTTAAAAATCTGCCTTACAATGCAGGGAATGTAGGTTCAACCTCTGTTCAGTAAACTAAAATCTCATGTGCCAGGGAACAACTAAGCCTGAGTGTAGGCCATGAGCTCCAGACCCGGTGAGCCACAGCTAAAGAGCCCTTACAGCAAGGAAAACTCTAGAATGCCTCAACTAAGACCCGACACAGCCAAATAAATAATTATTTTAAGGGGGAGAAAAAAGAGTTCAAGGAGTTCATACAAATCTACACAGCAAGCAAAGAATGGGATCGAAAGCTCAAAACTAGGTCTGTCTGATGCCAAACAGACAGACCTGGCTAAACAGAGTTGTTCTACATAGATTTAAGGGAAATTATATACACATAGTGAATATAGAATTTCTGCTTAGACTTAGCCAGGTCTAATCTGATACTGGCGTGTATTCAATTTTTTTTTTTTTTTTTTTTTTTTACCATTTCTGCTGATGGAATCAAGTTACCATTTCCTTCCATCATTTCCATTTTTCCTACACGTTGGGGCTTCCGCAGTGGCTCAGTGGTAAAGAATCTGCAAGGCAGAAGAAACAGGTGGCATGGGTTTTATCCTTGGGTCAGGAAGATTCCCTGAAGGAAATGGCAATCCACTCTAGTGTTCTTACCTGGAGAGGAGCCTGGCAGGCTATAGTCCATGGGATCACAGAGTCGAACATGGCTGAGCAACTAAGTATACAGCATTCAATCCTATGCATGTGTCCCATGACTCCCTGTGATAGTTAATTTTATGTGTCAACCTGACTGGGACACAGTTCCCAGATATATGACAAAAGATTATTCGGGATATTTCTGTGAGAGTGTCTTTAGATGAGATTAATCTTCAAATCAATGAACTTTGAGTAAAGCAAATTTTCCTCTATACTGTGAGTGGGCCTCATCCAAGCAGTTGAAGGCCTGATCAAAACAACAGACTAACCTCCATTTGCTCCTCTGAACAAGAAGGAATTCCACTAGCACACAGCCTTCAGTCTTGGACTTCAGATTTTGTATGAGTAACCTTCATAATTATATGAGCTAATTCCTTGAAGTAAAACCCTCTACATACATAGATACACTCTGGAGAACTCTGACCAATATATTCCCATATTCTATAAGTCATAGTGCATCTCTGAACAGCCATAGGCCAATGTGAGAATTATTCTTTTTTTAAAAAATACTTCATTTTTATTTATTTATTTGGTTGCATTGGGTCTTAGTTGCAGCATGCGGGACCTTTAGTTGCAACATGCAAAGTTTTAGTTGAGATGTGGGATCTAGTTCCCTGACCTGAGTCTCCTGCATTGAGAGTGTGCAGTCTTAACCACTGGACCGCCATGGAAGTCCCAGAATATTTGTAATATTAGAAATCCTCAAAACCAAAGGTTTAGAATTTATCAAAAATACAAAGGCCAGGCCCCACCTAAAGATTTATTGAATTAGACTCTCCAGGAATAGAACCTGAGCATGTCTCCATTAAGCTCCATCCTGATTGTGACATCAATTCCTGGTTAAAATATAACTGCATCATATGAAACTAAAAACATGGGATATTAGGATAGACATGGTTGTGCTGGGGTAACAAACAGCACAGAATTCTCAGTGTTCATGTTACATGACCCATGTTTGACAGAAGGGTCTTCTGTTTATAATAGTGATCCTTCAGTCTGTGTATTTCTCAGAGTTCTCTGGGAAACAGATGATATACTCAAAGAAGTAATTAAGGACAGCTTAATAAGCAGACTATTTACAAAGGTGAGGGTTAAGGTTGTTGAGGGAAATCAACAAAAGAAAGTACCAACACTAGAGCCACTGACAGCCCTTTTCAGAACCTGAAGAGATTCGGTGCTACCCAAGAGGAGGTGGAGATCTTTGATACAGAATGCAGTCAGTGCATGGAGACCTAGAAGGGAAGGAGGGAGGGAATAAATATCCCAAACCACTCTCTTTCTGCCCTCTGATCTCTGGCCAGTACCTCTCATTACTCGAACCCGGCCAGAAGACAGAGGACGGGGGATCTGCAGCCATAGTCCATGAAAAGCAGCCTCCTAGGGCACAGAGCATCATGGAGAGGGTGGAATCTGAAGCGGCAAATTTAAAATATCTAGTACATTCTTGAACCCAGCTGCCACCCTGAATATTGACAGTCAGCATAGTAGAAGAGAAGAAAATGAGGCAATACCTAAACTGGCTTTTAAGCTTCAGCCCAGAATGTCATTGACCTATGCGAATCACATGGCCAAGCCTGACTTTAAAACATGGGGAAGCAGTGCGGAAATGGAATCTTTCTCCAGGGATGGAAAGTAAATGGTAACAGTAAACTATGCAAAGGAGGCAAAACAGTGTCTGGGAGACAGATGACAGGAGCACATGTTTCTTGCTCTATTTCTTTTCTTATGTTTTTAATTTTGTAACAAATATACTACCTGCTCAAAATAACAAAATAATACTAAAAATATTAAAATTATACACTTGAGACTGCTATAATGTTACAGAACTGTTATAATGTGTAAACCTTATGTGTAAGTATTTTTTACTTCTTAAATTAAATTTTTAAAAAACTATGATGGATGATGGTGATCAGTCACTACGGACAGCACTGGTCCTTTTTTGGCTGCCCAGCATCTGAACTATTCACCTCATGAGAAGGAGTTAACCTCCCACCTGTAGAAACTGAATATGCTGGACACTAGTTTTCCTGCTTCCTTTGATGCTAGGACATTGACAGAAGGGTCTTCTGTTTATAATAGTGATCCTTCAGTCTGTGTATTTCTCAGAGTTCTCTGGGAAACAGATGATATACTCAAAGAAGTAATTAAGGACAGCTTAATAAGCAGACTATTTACAAAGGTGAGGGTTAAGGTTGTTGAGGGAAATCAACAAAAGAAAGTACCAACACTAGAGCCACTGACAGCCCTTTTCAGAACCTGAAGAGATTCGGTGCTACCCAAGAGGAGGTGGAGATCTTTGATACAGAATGCAGTCAGTGCATGGAGACCTAGAAGGGAAGGAGGGAGGGAATAAATATCCCAAACCACTCTCTTTCTGCCCTCTGATCTCTGGCCAGTACCTCTCATTACTCGAACCCGGCCAGAAGACAGAGGACGGGGGATCTGCAGCCATAGTCCATGAAAAGCAGCCTCCTAGGGCACAGAGCATCATGGAGAGGGTGGAATCTGAAGCGGCAAATTTAAAATATCTAGTACATTCTTGAACCCAGCTGCCACCCTGAATATTGACAGTCAGCATAGTAGAAGAGAAGAAAATGAGGCAATACCTAAACTGGCTTTTAAGCTTCAGCCCAGAATGTCATTGACCTATGCGAATCACATGGCCAAGCCTGACTTTAAAACATGGGGAAGCAGTGCGGAAATGGAATCTTTCTCCAGGGATGGAAAGTAAATGGTAACAGTAAACTATGCAAAGGAGGCAAAACAGTGTCTGGGAGACAGATGACAGGAGCACATGTTTCTTGCTCTATTTCTTTTCTTATGTTTTTAATTTTGTAACAAATATACTACCTGCTCAAAATAACAAAATAATACTAAAAATATTAAAATTATACACTTGAGACTGCTATAATGTTACAGAACTGTTATAATGTGTAAACCTTATGTGTAAGTATTTTTTACTTCTTAAATTAAATTTTTAAAAAACTATGATGGATGATGGTGATCAGTCACTACGGACAGCACTGGTCCTTTTTTTTTGGCTGCCCAGCATCTGAACTATTCACCTCATGAGAAGGAGTTAACCTCCCACCTGTAGAAACTGAATATGCTGGACACTAGTTTTTCCTGCTTCCTTTGATGCTAGGACATTGACATCTGATCAAGTTTCTGCCACGCTGGATGCAGTTGCCTCAAACTTTAAACCGGAGACTAGAGATACAAAGAGGGGACAGAAGCACATCCCTCCTGGTGGTGACTGGTAGCTGGGATGGCAACTGCATCTAATTTCCCGAGTCATCAGGGAAAGTAGCAACTCTCAGGTTTTAGTTCTGGCAATTCTGGGAACACCATCAGCAGCACCATCAAGCAATGTCTTACTACCTAGCAATAGCAACAGCGGTGGTTCTAGTGCTCGTAAGATTAGTCCCGTGGCATAATTTTCAGCTTTGTTTTACATGTGTATCCTCTAAACTGGATTCCTACTCTTTCTGGAGAGTTTGGGACCTATCCAATATCTTTGTACTAAATTCCACTTTCTGCTCAAATTAGCGAGTTTGGTGTCTGCTATTTGCAACTAAGAACCCCGATTGGTACAAAGCCTAGTTTCTGACCTATTATTGCAAGAAAGAATAATTATAAGAACTAGATGAAATCCTCTTTAACTTTTCATTAAAAAAATAGAAACTGAAGGGATTGGGTAAGTAGATAAAAAGCAGTTGAACTTTTTTGTAGTTTAGCTTAACCTATAACAGTTCTACGAGTGTAAACCTTTCTTGAGCTGGTGGCATGTAACTGCCTAGAAAAAGCGTTGCAGGGCAGGATGGATTTTACACTATTTGAAGCCCTGAAATTAAAGTGTGCTGGACAACAATTTAGAGTTTAGGATTTTCTTAGGATTTTGTCTTAATTAGATAAGATATTGAGAAAGTGAAGACACTAGGTATTAAAATGGAGCAAAAGCTGAATTGAAGTCAGGAGACCCAGATACTCATTTGGGACTGTATCTAACAAAGATTACTAAATCTCTGGTTTTTTACCTACTAATCAAATGATTGCTTAGAGTCCTTCATCTCTAATATTCTGTGCTTCTAACTTGTTAAAACTCTATGATGGATGATGGTGATCAGTCACTACGGACAGCACTGGTCCTTTTGGCTGCCCAGCATCTGAACTATTCACCTCATGAGAAGGAGTTAACCTCCCACCTGTAGAAACTGAATATGCTGGACACTAGTTTTTCCTGCTTCCTTTGATGCTAGGACATTGACATCTGATCAAGTTTCTGCCACGCTGGATGCAGTTGCCTCAAACTTTAAACCGGAGACTAGAGATACAAAGAGGGGACAGAAGCACATCCCTCCTGGTGGTGACTGGTAGCTGGGATGGCAACTGCATCTAATTTCCCGAGTCATCAGGGAAAGTAGCAACTCTCAGGTTTTAGTTCTGGCAATTCTGGGAACACCATCAGCAGCACCATCAAGCAATGTCTTACTACCTAGCAATAGCAACAGCGGTGGTTCTAGTGCTCGTAAGATTAGTCCCGTGGCATAATTTTCAGCTTTGTTTTACATGTGTATCCTCTAAACTGGATTCCTACTCTTTCTGGAGAGTTTGGGACCTATCCAATATCTTTGTACTAAATTCCACTTTCTGCTCAAATTAGCGAGTTTGGTGTCTGCTATTTGCAACTAAGAACCCCGATTGGTACAAAGCCTAGTTTCTGACCTATTATTGCAAGAAAGAATAATTATAAGAACTAGATGAAATCCTCTTTAACTTTTCATTAAAAAAATAGAAACTGAAGGGATTGGGTAAGTAGATAAAAAGCAGTTGAACTTTTTTGTAGTTTAGCTTAACCTATAACAGTTCTACGAGTGTAAACCTTTCTTGAGCTGGTGGCATGTAACTGCCTAGAAAAAGCGTTGCAGGGCAGGATGGATTTTACACTATTTGAAGCCCTGAAATTAAAGTGTGCTGGACAACAATTTAGAGTTTAGGATTTTCTTAGGATTTTGTCTTAATTAGATAAGATATTGAGAAAGTGAAGACACTAGGTATTAAAATGGAGCAAAAGCTGAATTGAAGTCAGGAGACCCAGATACTCATTTGGGACTGTATCTAACAAAGATTACTAAATCTCTGGTTTTTTACCTACTAATCAAATGATTGCTTAGAGTCCTTCATCTCTAATATTCTGTGCTTCTAACTTGTTAAAACTCAGAGTGAACTCTGTTCCAAATTGGTTGCTGCTGCTGCTAGTCACTTCAGTCATCTTCGACTCTGTATGACCCCATGGACTTCATCCCACTTGGCTCCTTCATCCATGAAATTCTCCAGGCAAGAATACTGCAGTGGGTTACCATGCCCTTCTCCAGGGGGATCTTCCCAACCAAGGGATGAAACCCAGGTCTCCTGAATCACAGGTAGATTCCTCATTACTTAGCTGTCAGGAAAGCCACATATATACATATATTTATGACCCTATGGACTATAGCTCACCAGGCTTCTCCATCCATGGAATTTTCCAGGCGAGAATACTGAAGTGAGTTGCCATTTCCTTCTCTGTTCAGACTGGTTAATGAAGCTCAAAAGGGTGTCAGCTGGAATTAGACGAATTGCTCTGTATTTAAATTCTCTGTACTTAAGATGCCTCCATGTTTAGACATAGTGCTGTGCCATGAGAAATAGGTCACCAGTTATCTTTTGTGTACTTTGACCAGTAAATTCATCTGTAAGACACAAGCGTTGTCCTACTGCTTTATATTTTCTTAAACTCAAAAGCTAAGACTTTAGTGATCAGAGCTACCTGAGATAACTCATCAACCAAGAAGACTGGCTGATTGTGTTTGTTTTTATGTTTGCTTTATTTATAACTGCAAAACATGGAAGCACTCAAGATGTCCTTCTGTGGGTAAATGGATAGATAAACTGTGGAATATCAGACACAGGGATATTACTCAGCACTAGAAGGAAGTAAGCTATCAAGTCATGAAGAGATATGGAGGAACCTATATTGCTCATTGCTAAGTGAAACCAGTCTAAAAGGTTGCATAGCATATAACTGCCTAGAAAAGCGTTGCAGGGCAGGATGGATTTTACACTATTTCAAGCCCTGAAATTAAAGTGTGCTGGACAACAATTTAGAGTTTAGGATTTTCTTAGGATTTTGTCTTAATTAGATAAGATATTGAGAAAGTGAAGACACTAGGTATTAAAATGGAGCAAAAGCTGAATTGAAGTCAGGAGACCCAGATACTCATTTGGGACTGTATCTAACAAAGATTACTAAATCTCTGGTTTTTTACCTACTAATCAAATGATTGCTTAGAGTCCTTCATCTCTAATATTCTGTGCTTCTAACTTGTTAAAACTCAGAGTGAACTCTGTTCCAAATTGGTTGCTGCTGCTGCTAGTCACTTCAGTCATCTTCGACTCTGTATGACCCCATGGACTTCATCCCACTTGGCTCCTTCATCCATGAAATTCTCCAGGCAAGAATACTGCAGTGGGTTACCATGCCCTTCTCCAGGGGGATCTTCCCAACCAAGGGATGAAACCCAGGTCTCCTGAATCACAGGTAGATTCCTCATTACTTAGCTGTCAGGAAAGCCACATATATACATATATTTATGACCCTATGGACTATAGCTCACCAGGCTTCTCCATCCATGGAATTTTCCAGGCGAGAATACTGAAGTGAGTTGCCATTTCCTTCTCTGTTCAGACTGGTTAATGAAGCTCAAAAGGGTGTCAGCTGGAATTAGACGAATTGCTCTGTATTTAAATTCTCTGTACTTAAGATGCCTCCATGTTTAGACATAGTGCTGTGCCATGAGAAATAGGTCACCAGTTATCTTTTGTGTACTTTGACCAGTAAATTCATCTGTAAGACACAAGCGTTGTCCTACTGCTTTATATTTTCTTAAACTCAAAAGCTAAGACTTTAGTGATCAGAGCTACCTGAGATAACTCATCAACCAAGAAGACTGGCTGATTGTGTTTGTTTTTATGTTTGCTTTATTTATAACTGCAAAACATGGAAGCACTCAAGATGTCCTTCTGTGGGTAAATGGATAGATAAACTGTGGAATATCAGACACAGGGATATTACTCAGCACTAGAAGGAAGTAAGCTATCAAGTCATGAAGAGATATGGAGGAACCTATATTGCTCATTGCTAAGTGAAACCAGTCTAAAAAGGTTGCATAGCATATAATTTCAACTACACACTATTCTGGGAAAGGCAAAAAAATGGCCACAGTCAGAAGTTCAGTGGAGCCAGGGTTGAGTAAGAGGAGCACAGAGAACTTTCAGGGCAGAAATATTCTGCGTGATATTCTACTGATGGATGCAAGTCTTTATATACTTGTCCAAATCCAAGAAAGATACAACACCAAGAATGACCCCCTAGTGTAAAATATGGACTTGGAGTGATAATCTGTCAAGGTAGGCTCCTCAATTAGAACAAATATACCACTCTTATGGGGAATGTTTCTAAAAAACTGTGAATGTATAGAGGCAGGGAATATATATATGGAAGTCTTTGCATCTTCTCTTAACACTGCTGTGAACCTAAAACTGCTCTAAAAAAATAAAATTACAAAAAAGATATTCATCATCCAAAAAGTTTAGCTGATTATGTATATGTCCTCAGACTGATTGAAGTGAAGGGGAAGCTACCTACCACTCTACTCAGTAATGGAAGACAGAAAAAGGTGCATTTTGAAGCTGATACAGACACACACAGACTATGCTTAAGTGCCAGAGGGAAAAAAATGCAGGGCTTCCCTGGTGGTCCAGTGGGTAACGACACGGCCTTGCAGTGCATGGGGTGCCTGTTCGATCCCTGGCCTGGGAAGATTCCATGTGCCTGGAGCAGCTGGACCAATCGTCCAACTACCGAGCCAGCGCTCTGGATGCGCCAAAACGGTGCTCTGGGGGGGTGGGGGCCCGTAGACCAATAGTGCTGTGCCATGAGAAATAGGTCACCAGTTATCTTTTGTGTACTTTGACCAGTAAATTCATCTGTAAGACACAAGCGTTGTCCTACTGCTTTATATTTTCTTAAACTCAAAAGCTAAGACTTTAGTGATCAGAGCTACCTGAGATAACTCATCAACCAAGAAGACTGGCTGATTGTGTTTGTTTTTATGTTTGCTTTATTTATAACTGCAAAACATGGAAGCACTCAAGATGTCCTTCTGTGGGTAAATGGATAGATAAACTGTGGAATATCAGACACAGGGATATTACTCAGCACTAGAAGGAAGTAAGCTATCAAGTCATGAAGAGATATGGAGGAACCTATATTGCTCATTGCTAAGTGAAACCAGTCTAAAAGGTTGCATAGCATATAATTTCAACTACACACTATTCTGGGAAAGGCAAAAAAATGGCCACAGTCAGAAGTTCAGTGGAGCCAGGGTTGAGTAAGAGGAGCACAGAGAACTTTCAGGGCAGAAATATTCTGCGTGATATTCTACTGATGGATGCAAGTCTTTATATACTTGTCCAAATCCAAGAAAGATACAACACCAAGAATGACCCCCTAGTGTAAAATATGGACTTGGAGTGATAATCTGTCAAGGTAGGCTCCTCAATTAGAACAAATATACCACTCTTATGGGGAATGTTTCTAAAAAACTGTGAATGTATAGAGGCAGGGAATATATATATGGAAGTCTTTGCATCTTCTCTTAACACTGCTGTGAACCTAAAACTGCTCTAAAAAAATAAAATTACAAAAAAGATATTCATCATCCAAAAAGTTTAGCTGATTATGTATATGTCCTCAGACTGATTGAAGTGAAGGGGAAGCTACCTACCACTCTACTCAGTAATGGAAGACAGAAAAAGGTGCATTTTGAAGCTGATACAGACACACACAGACTATGCTTAAGTGCCAGAGGGAAAAAAATGCAGGGCTTCCCTGGTGGTCCAGTGGGTAACGACACGGCCTTGCAGTGCATGGGGTGCCTGTTCGATCCCTGGCCTGGGAAGATTCCATGTGCCTGCGGAGCAGCTGGACCAATGCGTCCAACTACCGAGCCAGCGCTCTGGAGCGCATGCGCCCAGAACCGGTGCTCTGAAGCGAGAGAGGCCACTGTGACGGGAGGCCCACACAGGCCAAAGAACAAAGATGGAAATGAAAGACCAATAGAAGTGGCCCCCCCCCAAAAAAAATGCAGTGCCTTGCATTAGTAGACAATCAACAAGATGTATTCAACAAGATGTATCACTCCAACTTCTGCTTTATCCTTATATTTTTAATAAACTATATCATCTCTCATTAAAACCCCTGAGGAGAGTTCAGAATTGAATCTCCTTCTAGCTAATTTAAGTGTTTTGTAGCACTCTTTTAATCACATTCCCCATCCCAGTTGTTTATTGCTGGGAAATAGTGTGCCACTATTCAGAGTTCAAAACAACCTCTATTCCTCATTGCTGACTCAGATTTCTAAAAATTACAGTCTGTGGTTGAACCTAGCAACAAGGAGAAATTTAAATTTGGAGAAATTTGGAGAAAACCATGTTCCTTGCCAAAGAGAGGTCTTTGTTCCAGTGATGAATTGAGCAAAACTTGTCTTCTGTGTTCCAGCTTCTTCTTTCTTGGTTTGCCCCTTAGATAATTTCTGGCATCTCTCCATTCATCAAGATATGTTTTCAGAAAGGACTGATAAACTTCTTCACATCTGGCTGAAGAGTAGTCTACAGCTTACTTCTATATACTGCTTAGCCCATTGTAATCTGGCTCTAGTCCAATCCCTGCCTCCCCACTTCCCCCACAGAAACCCCTCTTTCTGAGCCCACCAATATCCTAAAAAATAAAATTACAAAAAAGATATTCATCATCCAAAAAGTTTAGCTGATTATGTATATGTCCTCAGACTGATTGAAGTGAAGGGGAAGCTACCTACCACTCTACTCAGTAATGGAAGACAGAAAAAGGTGCATTTTGAAGCTGATACAGACACACACAGACTATGCTTAAGTGCCAGAGGGAAAATGCAGGGCTTCCCTGGTGGTCCAGTGGGTAACGACACGGCCTTGCAGTGCATGGGGTGCCTGTTCGATCCCTGGCCTGGGAAGATTCCATGTGCCTGCGGAGCAGCTGGACCAATGCGTCCAACTACCGAGCCAGCGCTCTGGAGCGCATGCGCCCAGAACCGGTGCTCTGAAGCGAGAGAGGCCACTGTGACGGGAGGCCCACACAGGCCAAAGAACAAAGATGGAAATGAAAGACCAATAGAAGTGGCCCCAAAAAATGCAGTGCCTTGCATTAGTAGACAATCAACAAGATGTATTCAACAAGATGTATCACTCCAACTTCTGCTTTATCCTTATATTTTTAATAAACTATATCATCTCTCATTAAAACCCCTGAGGAGAGTTCAGAATTGAATCTCCTTCTAGCTAATTTAAGTGTTTTGTAGCACTCTTTTAATCACATTCCCCATCCCAGTTGTTTATTGCTGGGAAATAGTGTGCCACTATTCAGAGTTCAAAACAACCTCTATTCCTCATTGCTGACTCAGATTTCAAAAAATTACAGTCTGTGGTTGAACCTAGCAACAAGGAGAAATTTAAATTTGGAAAAATTTTGGGAGAAAACCATGTTCCTTGCCAAAGAGAGGTCTTTGTTCCAGTGATGAATTGAGCAAAACTTGTCTTCTGTGTTCCAGCTTCTTCTTTCTTGGTTTGCCCCTTAGATAATTTCTGGCATCTCTCCATTCATCAAGATATGTTTTCAGAAAGGACTGATAAACTTCTTCACATCTGGCTGAAGAGTAGTCTACAGCTTACTTCTATATACTGCTTAGCCCATTGTAATCTGGCTCTAGTCCAATCCCTGCCTCCCCACTTCCCCCACAGAAACCCCTCTTTCTGAGCCCACCAATAAGTTGCAAACTGTTGCGTCCAATGAAGTCTCCTCAGTCCTTTAATTTTTTTAAAAAAAATTATTGGAGTATAGTTGCATTACAGTGTTGTGTTAGTTTCTACTATACAGCAAATTGAATCAGCTAAATATATAGCAGATACACTATACATACACACATATATCCCCCCTTTTTGGATTTCCTTCCCATTCAGGTCACTACAGAGCACTGATTAGTTCCCTGTGCTATACAGTAGGTTCTCATTAGGTACTTATTTTATAGAGGAATAGATAAAGAAAATGTGGTACACATATACAGAATATTACTCAACCATAAAAGGAATTAAATTGGGTCCTTGGTAGACACATAGATTGACCTAGACCCTGTCATACAGAGTAAGTAAGAAAGAGAAAAACAAATATCATATACTAATGCATATATGTAGAATCTGAAAGAGAATTGGTCTAGATGATCTTACTTGCAAAGCAGGAATAGAGACACAGATGTACAGAACAAGCATATGAAGACCACGGGGGGAAGGAGAGTGGGTGAGATGTCGAGAGATTGGGAATGAGGTATGCACACTTAATCCTTTTCTTACTAAACTCCTGTAGGAGAGAGATTATAAAAATTGTTCATTTTCCCATCCTTCTTGCTAACTTAACTGATTTATTTGCCTAGTCCTCAGGGGTGAGTCATGACTAGTCTAACCAGTCACAGCAACCCCTTCCACTTTGTCAGTGATTAATCTAGCAGTGGGAAGGAGCCTTGGTCAGTGAGACAGAAGGAGAAGTCTGATGGGTCCCTGAGGAAGATTTTCCTTCTGGAAGAGAGTGGGGTGCACAAAGAGAACGTGTCCCTTTCCTTTCTGCCTGGGGTGTTCCCAACTACATGGAGTGGCCAGCCTTTGAGCCCTCGGGAGACATTTTCGATGCACTAACAGTGACAGAGCAGAAGGATGGAAAGTGGCCACTAAACCAGAGACCACCCACCTCAGACATCTTCAAAAGTCATCTGCAATAACATAACTTTTATTCCATTTCTTGCAGCCAAATGGATCTTAATTAACACCTTCTCTCTGTAGCTTTTGATACTGGTGACCACTTTTTCCCTTAAAAACTCTTCTCCCCATGAGCGCAGTCAGTGCTGGTTCTCATCTCCTCTTTCTTTGCATGTCCCTCAAATATATTAATAGGTACCTCCCCAAAGGTTAATCTTTAAAGCTCTTCTGCGCTTAACCCATGTCATCTTTTGAGGAGAGTCCCTCCAGACCACTGCTCTTATTACCACCCATACTCTGACAAGTCCCTGAGGCCCCTCTCCCAGGCTCTATCTCAAGATGTTTAAAACCAAATTCAGTCATTTTCCTGCAGGCATCCTTTTCTTTCTGAATTTCTCATCTCACCTGATGCTATGGTCTCTTCCCAGTCACTCAGGACAATAACAGGGGCATGATTCTAATTAGGACTCCTTCTTCTTCAATTATTCACACCCTCTCCTATTCTTAACTACAGCAAATGGGTTACAAGGCCATGTCCAGTATATGCTCCAGTATATGCAGTATAACCTCCTATATGCTTTTTAATTTTTATTATTATTTTTAATGGAAAAGTACAAAAATTCTAAAGTGCTATTCCCTCATACCCTCTTTATCTCTTTACTCCTCATACCAGCTATTTGAAAATTCTTTTATTTTTAATTAGTGGATAATTGCTTTGAAGTTGTGGTACATATATACAATGGAATTTTACTCAGCCATAAAAAGGAACAAATTTGAGTCAGTTCTAGTGAGGAGGATGAACCTGGAGACTGTTATACAGAGTGAAGTACTCAGAAAGAGAAAAATAAACATCGTACATTAACAAATACATATGGAATCCAGAAAATATGGTACGATGAACCTATTTACAGG
The DNA here is from genome assembly GCA_022376925.1 of Tragulus kanchil. Classification (NCBI taxonomy): domain Eukaryota; kingdom Metazoa; phylum Chordata; class Mammalia; order Artiodactyla; family Tragulidae; genus Tragulus; species Tragulus kanchil. The sequence continues at coordinate 254,832,443 of JAIOJX010000032.1, forward strand.
GCAGGAATAGAGATGCAGATGAAGACTTGTGGGCACAGTGGGGAAAAGGAGAGGGTGGTATGAATTGAGAGATTAGTATTAAACCATATTCATTACCAGATGCAAAGCAGATAGCCAGTGGGAGGTTACTGTTTAACACAGAGAACTCAACTCAGTGCTCTGTGACAACCTAGAGGTACAGGATGGGGTGAGGGTAGGAGGGAAGTTCAAGAGGGAGAAGACATATGTATAACTAAGGCGGATTCACACTATTGTATGGCAGAAACTAAATACTTTTAGAATTTCTCCATCCTCTCCACTGTCACTGCTATCTCATTGGCTTACACTTTCTAGTCTCTTGCTAAAACCTTTAAATGGCCCTCCTAACTGATTCATTCTCTAGTCTTACCTCTTCTACTCAGTCCTCCACAGTGCCTCAAGGATGGCTTTTCTGTGGGACAGATATTAAAGAGCCACTCCTCCGCTTAATCCTTCCTTGACTGTTTAGAATAGCATTTGAGGTCCTTCATCATTTGGCCTTAGAGTGAGCTCTAGTTTCATATCCTCTGGACATGATCTGATGAAGGGTCTAGTTTTTTCCTGCAAAGTCTAATTTCTACTCTCACCTCTACTTTATCCACCTGGTGCACACACATTTATCTTCAGTTCAAGTCTTATTTCAGGTGTGAAGAGTCTTTATCTTCACCATCCTCCTTCCCTCTTCTATCCTTGAAGAAAGTTAGATATTCCACTGTAGTATCTTGTGATACTTCTACCCTGGCATCTGTCAATCAATTTTGGAGTCATTGATGGCTTCCCAGTTTCCATTAGATTCTGAGCACCTTGAGAATAAGGACTGTCTTATTCATATTTTTACTCCAATGTCTAACAAATGACTAATAGACAGTAACAATAAATGTGTAATGAAGGAAAAATTCAGTGAATAATGATCTAATTCTCAGGGCATTTTTAGTTTACAAAAAAAAAGCAACAAAAAACCATGAATCATAAGTAGAAATTTCTAATTGTTTGATATATCATCTGAGGGTGTGATAGGGAGATACTTTGCTGATGTTGCTGAATCACACTACATGGGCAGTTATTAACCCATAATAACATCCCTGTCTCGCCTGTAAATTTTCATCCAGAAAACGTTAGAAATTTTGGCCTCTAAACAAGGCACTTCAAAGTCCACAGGCTGTGCAAAATTAATTATAGCCTTTACTGAATGCACTGTAATGTTTATGATGTGGTAATAATTCCTTCAAGAACTACATGTAAAAAGTGCAGTTCTTAAAGATAAATTCAAAAATTGTACGGAATGCTTCTGCAATATGCGTAGACAAGAGGCATGAGTTTAATCATGCTGTACCCTTAAGATTTAAGTAAGATATGTTATAAGTAACTCCCTATAATTGTTAATATACACCCTGTATTTAACATTATGTGAGTAGATTCTGTCATTTCAAAGATATGATTATCATTCACTGAAGTACAAGTTGTTTTGGATCTTCTCCATTTCCTTGATTGAGATCTATTCTGTACTTTCCTCTGCCCTGCTCCGTGCCAACAAGAGGCTGACCTCTATGGATTGCATCTGTTTGGTTCCTTGGCTCTCTGATTTCTGGTTGGTTTTAGCCAGTGAGGATCAACAGCAAAAGGTCAGAAGGAAGATGAAAAAGAGATTACTTCTGCCCTGCCAGATTATGGGCTGACAATGACTGCCTTCCTCCATCAAATGCCACAGCTCCTGTTGAATGGACTTCTGTAATCTCCCCCTTCTCTTTCCTTTTTGGCACAGAGGCAATAAGGATGGTAACAGCACCCTGATATTGCTAACACAAAGAGGTTTCACTCATCTCTCTTGGTTTCCCTCAACCCTGCCCTCACCTTTGTATATATTCTCTTCACTGAACTCTCTATTCATCAGGCTTGAATGCCACCTGTTTGCTGCTTGGACCCTGTCAAATCGTATGATCAGGATGTCTAGGGAGGCAAGGAGGATTACTTTATTTACCCCATATCCCATCTTTGTTTGCTCAAACCACATCCACCTGTGAGCACAAAAGCGTCCCAATAATAGAATAAAATAATATTTTGGGGTGGTCAGCTGCAGAAGTTTTGTTTGCTGTCTCTCCATGCAGTTCCAACATAGGAGGAACTACAAAAGTCCAGAGGGGAAGCATTCATCTGCTCCAAAACTAGGGTACTCACTCCCATTAAGCTGGATAAAAGAGCTCCCATGGAGGGAGCTGCTAACCAATGGGGCACATTGGAGCACCACTGGTCAAACTGGGGTGGGATAGGGGGGAGTAGGAAGGAGTTTCAAGGGGAAAGGGGAATATATATACCTATGACTGATTCGTGTTGATATATGGCAGAAACCAACATAACATTGTAAAGCAATTATGCTTTAATTAAAAATAAAGAACACCACTGGGCTAATAAAACATCAGAAGAAATATAACAGGACAAAGGAAACAATATTACTCAGAGAACCCTTCAAGAGGAATACTGTATATGGTTGGTAGACATATTTCCATGAGTTGCTAGGAAAAGGAAGAAAAGGGGTTGAGACATCCTCTCCTCCATGAGCCCTGTTACAGTAATAACAGGTGGTTCAGCTTCTAAAGAGAATGGGTTGGGTTAATATGGAGAGAGGGCTGGGTTGCTGTTTGACCGTGGGCCATTACTGCCTATTCCATATTCTTATGTGCAAAGTGAGGATAATACCAGTAGTTGTCTCAAATTTTCTGCATAAGTTAATGCATCTGGTTTGGATTTCTGGTTGGTTTTAGCCAGTGAGGATCAACAGCAAAAGGTCAGAAGGAAGATGAAAAAGAGATTACTTCTGCCCTGCCAGATTATGGGCTGACAATGACTGCCTTCCTCCATCAAATGCCACAGCTCCTGTTGAATGGACTTCTGTAATCTCCCCCTTCTCTTTCCTTTTTGGCACAGAGGCAATAAGGATGGTAACAGCACCCTGATATTGCTAACACAAAGAGGTTTCACTCATCTCTCTTGGTTTCCCTCAACCCTGCCCTCACCTTTGTATATATTCTCTTCACTGAACTCTCTATTCATCAGGCTTGAATGCCACCTGTTTGCTGCTTGGACCCTGTCAAATCGTATGATCAGGATGTCTAGGGAGGCAAGGAGGATTACTTTATTTACCCCATATCCCATCTTTGTTTGCTCAAACCACATCCACCTGTGAGCACAAAAGCGTCCCAATAATAGAATAAAATAATATTTTGGGGTGGTCAGCTGCAGAAGTTTTGTTTGTTGTCTCTCCATGCAGTTCCAACATAGGAGGAACTACAAAAGTCCAGAGGGGAAGCATTCATCTGCTCCAAAACTAGGGTACTCACTCCCATTAAGCTGGATAAAAGAGCTCCCATGGAGGGAGCTGCTAACCAATGGGGCACATTGGAGCACCACTGGTCAAACTGGGGTGGGATAGGGGGGAGTAGGAAGGAGTTTCAAGGGGAAAGGGGAATATATATACCTATGACTGATTCGTGTTGATATATGGCAGAAACCAACATAACATTGTAAAGCAATTATGCTTTAATTAAAAATAAAGAACACCACTGGGCTAATAAAACATCAGAAGAAATATAACAGGACAAAGGAAACAATATTACTCAGAGAACCCTTCAAGAGGAATACTGTATATGGTTGGTAGACATATTTCCATGAGTTGCTAGGAAAAGGAAGAAAAGGGGTTGAGACATCCTCTCCTCCATGAGCCCTGTTACAGTAATAACAGGTGGTTCAGCTTCTAAAGAGAATGGGTTGGGTTAATATGGAGAGAGGGCTGGGTTGCTGTTTGACCGTGGGCCATTACTGCCTATTCCATATTCTTATGTGCAAAGTGAGGATAATACCAGTAGCTGTCTCAAAGGGTTGTTGTGCATTGCTTATAAGTTGCTAGAGTAATATTCCCGGAAAAACTTGTAGATGGCTCATTTTTGTTTTAGCAGTTTTTAAGTATGAACATACTTGCTCATGATTTTGATTTTGATGCTGTGTATATATAGTATAGTCTTGTGAATTAAGCAGGTATTGCCCAAGGAATATCATAGCCTTCAAAGACCCTGTCACTTAAATAAATTTGAGCTCTTCTAATGTAGAAAATGCAGGAAATCTTGTCAGAAAATAAATGTTCAGTCTCTCCGCTACCTTGGCCAAGTCAGTGTTTCAGTCTCAAATTTGCAATCTGTAAAATGGGACTAGCTATATTTGCATAACTTCTGGGATTTTATAATTCACAAACAAAATACTACCAACTATGGAGCAGCATCAGAGAAGAGGGGATTCCCTATGGCTCAGTGGTCAAGAATCTGCCTGCAATGCAGGAGGCACAGGTTTGCTCCCTGGGTCCGGAAGACCCTCTGGAGGATATCCACTCCAGTATTCTTGCCTAAAAAATCCCATGGACAATGGAGCCTGTTGGGCTACAGTCCAAAGGGTTGCAAAGAGATGGACACACTGAGAAAATGAGCATGCATGATAGAAGAGATCATCGTTTTCACTGATATTCTCTTTAGTCAAAATCTAACTTTTAAGGGTTTTTCCTAATCCCTCAGTGTTCTGTAAGAAAGACACTCTGTTCACCGACATCTAATCCTCCTCTCTTCCAAAGGCAACACAGAAAGACAACTGCTCAGCCTTCTTGCATGGGGTCACATGAATTGTTCTAGCCAATGAACAATGGAGCCATGTAAAACCTGTGCACAATTCTCCAGTCCCACTTCCCCTAATAGCATCTAAATTCATGTGTCTCAGGTCATATAGCTACAAGATAATAACTAAGCCATTTTGACTTGGTAGTAAGTATAATAGCAGGTGGGAGGAATCCTTTGGGGTTACTTTACTTACATTTCAATTAAAATCTCTGCAGACAGAGAGCTGGCTTGTAATTGGACACACCAGTCCAGCCGCTCCACAGCACATGGGATCTTCCCGGGCCAGGGATCGAACTGGTGCCCCTTGCACTGCAAGGAAGACCCTTTACCCAGTAAACTATCAGCTTTGCTGAAAGATGACATCACTCAAGCTGTAACATGTGCAAAGAGGGTTGTCAGAGATCCAAACAGCATTAGAGCATGTGTGGCATGGAGAAAGCGTCAAAACTGAGGAGTTATGTTCAGAGTTGCAGAGTGAAACAGTGGAGTTTCCTTTCTTCAGCTCATTTTGTCTCTTTTATATTAAGGACATGACATGGTTCAGTCCCTGGCCATGGAAGATGCCATGTGCCACAGAGCAACTAAGCCCATGCAGCACAGCTACTGAGCCAGTACTCTGGAGCCTGTGCTCTTCAACAAGAGAAGCCACCACAATGAGAAGTCCCCACACCAGAACTAGAGACTAGCTCCCACTCACCACAACTAGAGAAAGCGCACACACAGCAATGAAGACCCATACAGCCATAAATAAATAAATAGCTACCACTGATAATTTTCTTTCTGTCTGACACTGTATTAAGCGATTTATATTCTTTTTCACTAACCCTATGGGTTAGGTTCCATTGTCAACTTATGTGACAAACAGAGGCACTGAAAGGTTAACTTACTTGTTTAAGGTTACAGCACTTGTATGGGTGGAGCAAGAATCTGAAACCAGGCAGTGTGACTCCAAACCTATACTCTTAACCATTAGATGATACTCTTCATCCAGTGACCAAAGCAGTGGCTGGTACAAATATCCATTCTTTCCTCCTTCGTAGCAGAACCCTGCATTTATAACTGACCAAAGTTCCAGGCTTCCTTGCAATGAGGTGTGATCATATAACTAAATTCTGACTAATGTATTTAAGTGAAACTGTTATGTAGTACTTCTGGGGAGTTTCATTAAAATGGAGAAAGGCAGGCCTTTCTCCTGTTTCTCCTTTCTTCTGATTGGAATGTAGACACAAAGGCTGGAGAACAAGCAGCCATTATGGGTCATAAAATAACATCATAACGATGAGAGAACAGTTAGGCGTTGTGAAGCCACTGAATGAGCCATAGGTAGCCTACCTCAGATCTTCTTTTAGGCTAAGAGAGAATTACCCTTCAACTTACTTTAGTTGGTGCTGTTTTCATATTGTGTGTGTCTGTGTTTTGTTTTATTATTGTTGTCTAGGTGGTCAAATTTGATCCTAGAAGTTGACAAAATTTTTGGCAGGCTGCCTGTTCATTAATATTGTAAGACACAAAGTCAAATATATGTTTAGCTATATTATTACATTTAATATTGATGAAATGAATATACTTAAGGACTATTGTCACTACCTAAGCATGACTTTTGTTGGAAGTCAGGAACAAATGTAAGATACTTACGCCAAAAATCAAAATTAGTTGATATTGCTACACATATTGCAGAATAGCTGTTGTCACATAAAACTAAAATTCCATTTTTTCAGTCAAGACTCCTCTCTTCACAGAATAATACACTACTTATTTCATGTAAATACATTTCTCTTTCTATCAAGACATGTTAAAGAAAGAATGTATTTATTTACCAAGATGAAGTATTGAGCAAAATCTATATTTATAATTACCTTTAAGGACAATAGTCAGGAAGACCATACTGATAAAGACCTGAAAATAAAAACATTAACCAAGTAATCAGTATTTATTCCTGACCATTAGCCAATTTGGAAGGCATTGGAAGTTAATTTTCTGATCACCTTTCATAATTGTTGGGTCAGAGAAGACGTTTGTATATTTTTAACAAACTTGCTATTTATAATGATCTCCACTTACACTATCAATGAAATTATATTTCACCCTTATAAAGAATTTCCATGTTTTCAAAAAACAAGTAAAAACAATGTGACTCTTCGATAATGAGAATTTTTTAAAAAGCAATCAAATAGAATTTATGAATGTAAATGTTTAATCTATTTCTTATTTATACCTTTTTCATTTCATTATAGTAAATACAAAAGTATATGCCCAACTTTCAAAATAAGAGACATGAAAATCACCAGGCATTTAAAATAAATTCATTGGTACAGCTGGGCAATAAATCTAATTTGGAAACTTTTAGCAGCTTTGTCATAACGATGAGAGAACAGTTAGGCGTTGTGAAGCCACTGAATGAGCCATAGGTAGCCTACCTCAGATCTTCTTTTAGGCTAAGAGAGAATTACCCTTCAACTTACTTTAGTTGGTGCTGTTTTCATATTGTGTGTGTCTGTGTTTTGTTTTATTATTGTTGTCTAGGTGGTCAAATTTGATCCTAGAAGTTGACAAAATTTTTGGCAGGCTGCCTGTTCATTAATATTGTAAGACACAAAGTCAAATATATGTTTAGCTATATTATTACATTTAATATTGATGAAATGAATATACTTAAGGACTATTGTCACTACCTAAGCATGACTTTTGTTGGAAGTCAGGAACAAATGTAAGATACTTACGCCAAAAATCAAAATTAGTTGATATTGCTACACATATTGCAGAATAGCTGTTGTCACATAAAACTAAAATTCCATTTTTTCAGTCAAGACTCCTCTCTTCACAGAATAATACACTACTTATTTCATGTAAATACATTTCTCTTTCTATCAAGACATGTTAAAGAAAGAATGTATTTATTTACCAAGATGAAGTATTGAGCAAAATCTATATTTATAATTACCTTTAAGGACAATAGTCAGGAAGACCATACTGATAAAGACCTGAAAATAAAAACATTAACCAAGTAATCAGTATTTATTCCTGACCATTAGCCAATTTGGAAGGCATTGGAAGTTAATTTTCTGATCACCTTTCATAATTGTTGGGTCAGAGAAGACGTTTGTATATTTTTAACAAACTTGCTATTTATAATGATCTCCACTTACACTATCAATGAAATTATATTTCACCCTTATAAAGAATTTCCATGTTTTCAAAAAACAAGTAAAAACAATGTGACTCTTCGATAATGAGAATTTTTTAAAAAGCAATCAAATAGAATTTATGAATGTAAATGTTTAATCTATTTCTTATTTATACCTTTTTCATTTCATTATAGTAAATACAAAAGTATATGCCCAACTTTCAAAATAAGAGACATGAAAATCACCAGGCATTTAAAATAAATTCATTGGTACAGCTGGGCAATAAATCTAATTTGGAAACTTTTAGCAGCTTTGACAAAAAGAGACACATATTGGGGTATATTGTACCTTTGTCTAATAATATGAAATAAACAAAAATTTTATAAAATAAAGCAATATTCAATCCGAATTCAAAGATGAGTTCCTATGTGACCCTTAGATAGTGGAACTCAATGTCTCCAACTACAGTCCTATAAAATTGTTCAAGAGAACTTTCGTGCTGATTCTATATAAAGCCTTGAAGATATACAATTAAATTGTAACTCAATGAAGGAATTTTGGGCTTCCCAGGTGGCACTAGTGGTAAAGAACCCATCTGCCTATACAAGAGACATAAAAGATGTAGGTTCAAAGGCTTTTTGTTGGAAATGTAGTGTGAAATTTTATAAGAAATTTATTTTTTTATGATCTAATTCTGTAGTTCTACCAAAATAGAAGTTTATGCATGCTTACAAGTATAATATATTGTCAAGAAACTTCCACCACTCTGGGTAACTAATTTCTTTTGCATCTCTTTAATTTCTTTTTCTCCCATTCAAGAAAGAACATCTGGATGCAAATTCTGGGGACATTGTCATGGGTATTATCTTAATATTGCTATAATTTATCAAAGAAGGTAAATAATTTGCTAAATTCAGCTATCTAATCAGTATTAACATCAAAATATTTGCCACATGAGCTCTTTTCCAAAATTGTCTTTCTCCTTTCTTCCCTTCCTATGATCCCTCTCAACTTAACTATTGGATTATTTAGAACCTATGCTTAATTTTAAGAGATGATCATGTACCAAAAAGAATTATTTACTCTCTATTAATGAAGTTCAAAAACATTACTGACAACTTAATTTCTTAGTATGTTTTTCTCATAAAAAATTGGAGGGTATGACCTTCAACAAGTTTCATACCTTAATTGTGTTCTTGTCTTAAACTTAATCTCCTCCACTAGTTACAGCTAAGTTGGTAACAGAGGCTTTTCAGAATCCTCTATTTGGATTCTGTGGGAGAGAGGATAGAAAGAGTAGTTCAGCAACAACCCCTTTCCCCAAAAGTGGGAAGATACCATTGGTAAAATCACCAGGCATTTAAAATAAATTCATTGGTACAGCTGGGCAATAAATCTAATTTGGAAACTTTTAGCAGCTTTGACAAAAAGAGACACATATTGGGGTATATTGTACCTTTGTCTAATAATATGAAATAAACAAAAATTTTATAAAATAAAGCAATATTCAATCCGAATTCAAAGATGAGTTCCTATGTGACCCTTAGATAGTGGAACTCAATGTCTCCAACTACAGTCCTATAAAATTGTTCAAGAGAACTTTCGTGCTGATTCTATATAAAGCCTTGAAGATATACAATTAAATTGTAACTCAATGAAGGAATTTTGGGCTTCCCAGGTGGCACTAGTGGTAAAGAACCCATCTGCCTATACAAGAGACATAAAAGATGTAGGTTCAAAGGCTTTTTGTTGGAAATGTAGTGTGAAATTTTATAAGAAATTTATTTTTTTATGATCTAATTCTGTAGTTCTACCAAAATAGAAGTTTATGCATGCTTACAAGTATAATATATTGTCAAGAAACTTCCACCACTCTGGGTAACTAATTTCTTTTGCATCTCTTTAATTTCTTTTTCTCCCATTCAAGAAAGAACATCTGGATGCAAATTCTGGGGACATTGTCATGGGTATTATCTTAATATTGCTATAATTTATCAAAGAAGGTAAATAATTTGCTAAATTCAGCTATCTAATCAGTATTAACATCAAAATATTTGCCACATGAGCTCTTTTCCAAAATTGTCTTTCTCCTTTCTTCCCTTCCTATGATCCCTCTCAACTTAACTATTGGATTATTTAGAACCTATGCTTAATTTTAAGAGATGATCATGTACCAAAAAGAATTATTTACTCTCTATTAATGAAGTTCAAAAACATTACTGACAACTTAATTTCTTAGTATGTTTTTCTCATAAAAAATTGGAGGGTATGACCTTCAACAAGTTTCATACCTTAATTGTGTTCTTGTCTTAAACTTAATCTCCTCCACTAGTTACAGCTAAGTTGGTAACAGAGGCTTTTCAGAATCCTCTATTTGGATTCTGTGGGAGAGAGGATAGAAAGAGTAGTTCAGCAACAACCCCTTTCCCCCAAAAGTGGGAAGAGTGAAGAGAATAACTCAGGAAAAACCACAATTTTCTTACATAGTATCACAAACAAACAAAAAGTCCTAAGTCCATGACTTCACCATAATTTCTTATTTTTGATGTTTTCCCAATGGTATCAAATATTGAAAATGCTTGAACTCATGTTAGATTTGGGAGGATCAGCATGGAATAAGTAGAAAGGTAAATGACAGAAATATGATTATTTGTATTATATATAAAGGTGTATAAATTTTTATATAATCTTTTATATAAACATTAAATTTCACCAGTGTGCAGCATATTTTATTAAATAAGGTCCTCAAAAATAAGTTCCTAGGATGTATTCCAATGTATATAATTCTGAGAGTTTCCCAAAGGGCATGCGAAGATGTGTAGATCCTTTGGCCAAGAAGCTGCTTTAGCTGAACAGAACTTAGGCAACCTGAAAGAAGAACCAGGTAGCATCTTTAGACTGTCCCTTTCAACTATCAAATGTCTTAAGAGAAACCTTGGAAAATGTCAAAGGGCATTTTCTGACACTAGGAAGTATGAGACACTATTTTTTACTGCAGGGTGATTTAGCCAGGCACTTGAGAAAGCTGGAATGAGGGAATAAGAGTTGTCTTTCAGAGATGGCCAGAAAGAAAGTCATTCCTCTTCAATGTTGGCAAGAACTATGAAGGTTCCCGGCAATTAGGCCAGAAATGAAAGTCATTTCCTCTTCAATGTTAATGCCACATGAGCTCTTTTCCAAAATTGTCTTTCTCCTTTCTTCCCTTCCTATGATCCCTCTCAACTTAACTATTGGATTATTTAGAACCTATGCTTAATTTTAAGAGATGATCATGTACCAAAAAGAATTATTTACTCTCTATTAATGAAGTTCAAAAACATTACTGACAACTTAATTTCTTAGTATGTTTTTCTCATAAAAAATTGGAGGGTATGACCTTCAACAAGTTTCATACCTTAATTGTGTTCTTGTCTTAAACTTAATCTCCTCCACTAGTTACAGCTAAGTTGGTAACAGAGGCTTTTCAGAATCCTCTATTTTGATTCTGTGGGAGAGGGATAGAAAGAGTAGTTCAGCAACAACCCCTTTCCCCCAAAAGTGGGAAGAGTGAAGAGAATAACTCAGGAAAAACCACAATTTTCTTACATAGTATCACAAACAAACAAAAAGTCCTAAGTCCATGACTTCACCATAATTTCTTATTTTTGATGTTTTCCCAATGGTATCAAATATTGAAAATGCTTGAACTCATGTTAGATTTGGGAGGATCAGCATGGAATAAGTAGAAAGGTAAATGACAGAAATATGATTATTTGTATTATATATAAAGGTGTATAAATTTTTATATAATCTTTTATATAAACATTAAATTTCACCAGTGTGCAGCATATTTTATTAAATAAGGTCCTCAAAAATAAGTTCCTAGGATGTATTCCAATGTATATAATTCTGAGAGTTTCCCAAAGGGCATGCGAAGATGTGTAGATCCTTTGGCCAAGAAGCTGCTTTAGCTGAACAGAACTTAGGCAACCTGAAAGAAGAACCAGGTAGCATCTTTAGACTGTCCCTTTCAACTATCAAATGTCTTAAGAGAAACCTTGGAAAATGTCAAAGGGCATTTTCTGACACTAGGAAGTATGAGACACTATTTTTTACTGCAGGGTGATTTAGCCAGGCACTTGAGAAAGCTGGAATGAGGGAATAAGAGTTGTCTTTCAGAGATGGCCAGAAAGAAAGTCATTCCTCTTCAATGTTGGCAAGAACTATGAAGGTTCCCGGCAATTAGGCTAATATTTTTCCAAAAGAAAACCATTGAATCCATCCATGTATATAGACAGATATTTGGCTGACACTGCAGAGTTTTGTGCCATCATGGAAAATGTGATTTTGATGTGAAAAAAATTAAATATATGTATTAACAGTTGATTGCCTTGGTTGTGAAAGAACTTTATTAAGTCTTCTAAAAAGTAGCAAAATTTTTCCATAATATTTTTCCTTGATAGTTTAGGCAGAAGAGATTAGAAGAAAAATATACCAATAATTAACATGACAAAATAAATAAAATAAACTACCACCTCGCTTAGAACCAGACCAAAAGAACTCAAGGGTTATTGATGGAATAGAAGAATAATTATTGACAGAATAGAAGAACAAATGAATGAATAACTAATCTACTTCATGGAATGTTTCAATTAACTAAGGAAGATTTTCTTTATACTTTTGTATTTTTCAGCCATATTATTCTTTATTATTAATATTAGTGTAGGTTCTTTTGCTTGTATTTTGAAAAAAAAAAAAATAGAACTAATCCTGAGCAGAGATTGTCTTCCTTTTTGCTCTGTATGGAAGGCATAGATCCAATTTTTTTGTGTAATGAATCATGTTATCTGAATATAGATTTCAAAGAAGAGAAAAAATAAGAATTGGTATACAGATCTATTTTCTACAGCTTAGTGCTGGAGTTCAATTAATACTAGATTTTGACAGAGTTGCCATGATACAGACATGGAAGAAGCATTAATGCCCAGTGACCTGGAAACATTATGTAGCTTGGTCCTCTGTTAATGGAGTGAGATAAGTAAGATAAATAAGAGAATTGATCTGCATTATAAAAGAACTTCCTTTACTCCTACTATTTTTTTTATGAAGTAAAAGAGAACAAACCAATATCTGTGGTGGAATTGATGCCATAACTTTTTTGTTCCTCAAAGTACTAGAATGGAAAACTTCACCTTACAATTTGAAAAAACATATGTGATTCTAAAAGCTGTCCAGCAGTCAAGTGATCTATAATTTGACAGATAAATGGTTTTCCTTTGCCATCAAAGGAAACAGTAAACCCACAATTATATAAAGAATCTCAACCCAAAGCTCTGTGTTTAAGATGAGTCCATCTTGATTTCAGGAAATAGAAGCTCAGAACCTTGGCAAACTTCACTAACAAGGACCTGGTTACATTGGCACATATCCTTCAGGCTTCACTGGTTTCATGGATTAGCATAAAGTCTCCTCTTTACCACTTCTCTGTAATGGTCTCTTATGTAGAGAGACACTCTCAGATTTTGCCTGATGTTCTGGCCCAATTATTTTTATTTTATTTTTTATTTATTTTTAGCTGTGCTGTGTCTTTACTGCTACATGCGAGCTTTCTGTAGTTGTGGTGAGTGGAGGGGGTTACTGAGTGCAGGCTTCCCATTGCAGTGGCTTCTCTTGCTGGTCCAATTATTAACAGAACTTGTTTTCACTCTCAAAATGGCCCCAACTAGAACAATACATTATATGGTCACCTCATGTCTTATTGACCTGCTGTGGCAGTAAGTCTCTCAAAGATTTTTCATAAACACTGAAATCTGCCTCTATCCTAGCCATCCTTGATTAGAAGACATTTTGGGTATGACCTGAGCAGAGATTGTCTTCCTTTTGCTCTGTATGGAAGGCATAGATCCAATTTTTGTGTAATGAATCATGTTATCTGAATATAGATTTCAAAGAAGAGAAAAAATAAGAATTGGTATACAGATCTATTTTCTACAGCTTAGTGCTGGAGTTCAATTAATACTAGATTTTGACAGAGTTGCCATGATACAGACATGGAAGAAGCATTAATGCCCAGTGACCTGGAAACATTATGTAGCTTGGTCCTCTGTTAATGGAGTGAGATAAGTAAGATAAATAAGAGAATTGATCTGCATTATAAAAGAACTTCCTTTACTCCTACTATTTTTTATGAAGTAAAGAGAACAAACCAATATCTGTGGTGGAATTGATGCCATAACTTTTTTGTTCCTCAAAGTACTAGAATGGAAAACTTCACCTTACAATTTGAAAAAACATATGTGATTCTAAAAGCTGTCCAGCAGTCAAGTGATCTATAATTTGACAGATAAATGGTTTTCCTTTGCCATCAAAGGAAACAGTAAACCCACAATTATATAAAGAATCTCAACCCAAAGCTCTGTGTTTAAGATGAGTCCATCTTGATTTCAGGAAATAGAAGCTCAGAACCTTGGCAAACTTCACTAACAAGGACCTGGTTACATTGGCACATATCCTTCAGGCTTCACTGGTTTCATGGATTAGCATAAAGTCTCCTCTTTACCACTTCTCTGTAATGGTCTCTTATGTAGAGAGACACTCTCAGATTTTGCCTGATGTTCTGGCCCAATTATTTTTATTTTATTTTTTATTTATTTTTAGCTGTGCTGTGTCTTTACTGCTACATGCGAGCTTTCTGTAGTTGTGGTGAGTGGAGGGGGTTACTGAGTGCAGGCTTCCCATTGCAGTGGCTTCTCTTGCTGGTCCAATTATTAACAGAACTTGTTTTCACTCTCAAAATGGCCCCAACTAGAACAATACATTATATGGTCACCTCATGTCTTATTGACCTGCTGTGGCAGTAAGTCTCTCAAAGATTTTTCATAAACACTGAAATCTGCCTCTATCCTAGCCATCCTTGATTAGAAGACATTTTGGGTATGACCGATAATTAAGTAAATAAGAGGAACTGGGACAGGATACATCAGCTCTCTGTGTGACTATGACTAGGTCAGTTGCATTTCCTGGACATAGTTCCTTTGTATAAAATAAGACTGTTAAAGTAAATGAACTTCTCAGCAATATATGTCACCTTGGCTAAAAACCAACTGAGTTTTAGTCCTCTACTTTTTTCTCCAGTTCACTCCTAGGGTATGGGTACACCAGAAGGAAATGTCAGGTGTCATAGTCTACTCAAAGTCTATGTTGAAGTCACCCATTATGAAGCTGCTGTGAATTCTTTATAACCACTCTAATATTCAAACAAATAGATTCTAAGGTCCCAAAGACATTCAGACCAACTTGAGAGGGGCATAGCTCTTAGGCTACTGTGTAAAGAAAACACTGGCCTCCTATTCTATGTTGTCCTTGAAGCATCATGCCTTAGAAAACATTTCTCTTCTACTTCCTGGAAGACTTGACTCTCATTTCTGAGAAATACAGGCACACAGTAGGCATAAGTCAGCATTTATGATTCTACAGAATTAGATAGGTGTGTCTCAACCAACCCAACTTCCATCATCTGCAAGCATTCATTCTGCACTCTACCTCTTCTGAAAAGGATTTGAATTTGCTTTCATCTCATATTTATTGATTTTATGATCTGGTAATTTCTACTTAACTATTAATATTAACGGCAATTTCCTGGTCAGAGGTACAGAATAAAGTCACGATCTTGGCAAGACCAAATCATAGGTAAAGTTTGGGTATGGGGTGTGAAGGAAGAATCAAAAGAAAACCGAGAAGGATGCTGTATAGAGAAAATGGAACAGACAGAGAGAAACTATAAAAGTCAAGAAACAAAGTCTTTCTAGTTCTCAAAGGAGATAACTTGACCTTATCATATGTCCTTTGTTTTTCAGTTCCCCTGTCTCTTTTCAATCAGTTCTCTTTTTATTCAAAGTCTGAGTGAGTCTCTGTACCTTGAAACCGAATAGTCCCTCAAGACTGAAGAAATCCCTGTTCATTAGACATTCTAGTATAAATTCCAGTCTAGGTGAATGTATCAGGAAGACTCCATGCCAGATGGCACACTCTTTTGGGTATGACCGATAATTAAGTAAATAAGAGGAACTGGGACAGGATACATCAGCTCTCTGTGTGACTATGACTAGGTCAGTTGCATTTCCTGGACATAGTTCCTTTGTATAAAATAAGACTGTTAAAGTAAATGAACTTCTCAGCAATATATGTCACCTTGGCTAAAAACCAACTGAGTTTTAGTCCTCTACTTTTTTCTCCAGTTCACTCCTAGGGTATGGGTACACCAGAAGGAAATGTCAGGTGTCATAGTCTACTCAAAGTCTATGTTGAAGTCACCCATTATGAAGCTGCTGTGAATTCTTTATAACCACTCTAATATTCAAACAAATAGATTCTAAGGTCCCAAAGACATTCAGACCAACTTGAGAGGGGCATAGCTCTTAGGCTACTGTGTAAAGAAAACACTGGCCTCCTATTCTATGTTGTCCTTGAAGCATCATGCCTTAGAAAAACATTTCTCTTCTACTTCCTGGAAGACTTGACTCTCATTTCTGAGAAATACAGGCACACAGTAGGCATAAGTCAGCATTTATGATTCTACAGAATTAGATAGGTGTGTCTCAACCAACCCAACTTCCATCATCTGCAAGCATTCATTCTGCACTCTACCTCTTCTGAAAAGGATTTGAATTTGCTTTCATCTCATATTTATTGATTTTATGATCTGGTAATTTCTACTTAACTATTAATATTAACGGCAATTTCCTGGTCAGAGGTACAGAATAAAGTCACGATCTTGGCAAGACCAAATCATAGGTAAAGTTTGGGTATGGGGTGTGAAGGAAGAATCAAAAGAAAACCGAGAAGGATGCTGTATAGAGAAAATGGAACAGACAGAGAGAAACTATAAAAGTCAAGAAACAAAGTCTTTCTAGTTCTCAAAGGAGATAACTTGACCTTATCATATGTCCTTTGTTTTTCAGTTCCCCTGTCTCTTTTCAATCAGTTCTCTTTTTATTCAAAGTCTGAGTGAGTCTCTGTACCTTGAAACCGAATAGTCCCTCAAGACTGCAGAAATCCCTGTTCATTAGACATTCTAGTATAAATTCCAGTCTAGGTGAATGTATCAGGAAGACTCCCAATAGCAAACAGATGGCACACTCAACTTGAAGACTTACCAAGGTGTGGGGGATTAGTAGAATCACAGGAGGACAGTGCAGAAACCCAAGGTTAGTTATTTCAAAACATTTACCACGCCTGCACCTGAAAGCACAAAGGAAGGAAATGGTTATTGGAACTCAGAAGGAGAGAGTCCTACACAGAGGAAACACCTTGAGAGGAGCAGTGACTTAGGTTAAAGAACACAGCTAGCCCGAAGCAACCTCTTAGAGCAGGAATCGGTGAAATGTATCCTGACCTCACTTCTCTGCCTCCAACACCATACTGGGGTTCCATCTGAAGTCAGAATGCAAGGAGACCTATTAATGTTGTCCATATAGCTCACTGTCCCAGGGTAGAGATGTCTGCTTCATAGATGTCTACATTGATCTAGGTAAGCGTCTGATTGCAGCTTCCAGAATTTAAACTTTCTGTACTCACAGCTCTGAGGGAGAGTGTAGTGTCTGCCTGGAAGGTGAGGTTCAGGTCCTGCCTAATCAAACCACACATACACCAGACCTCCCAGAGCATCCTTCTGGCCTAGCGAGGCCAGGGGCTGCTCCTCACCCATCTGCAGTCTGCCTCCAGTTTGCACGGATCTGCCTGGGAGGAGAAACCTGCCTGAGAAAGGGAACCATGGGCAGTAATGAGAAGCGGCAGCCGAGTGTGAAATCCTGCCACTGGCCAGCGGCAACTGGAAACAAGGCTGAAAATAGCTCAGGCAGAATCCCTGCTCTAGGATAAGGAGAATCAAAATTTTTCAAAGAAACCGAGAAGGATGCTGTATAGAGAAAATGGAACAGACAGAGAGAAACTATAAAAGTCAAGAAACAAAGTCTTTCTAGTTCTCAAAGGAGATAACTTGACCTTATCATATGTCCTTTGTTTTTCAGTTCCCCTGTCTCTTTTCAATCAGTTCTCTTTTTATTCAAAGTCTGAGTGAGTCTCTGTACCTTGAAACCGAATAGTCCCTCAAGACTGCAGAAATCCCTGTTCATTAGACATTCTAGTATAAATTCCAGTCTAGGTGAATGTATCAGGAAGACTCCCAATAGCAAACAGATGGCACACTCAACTTGAAGACTTACCAAGGTGTGGGGGATTAGTAGAATCACAGGAGGACAGTGCAGAAACCCAAGGTTAGTTATTTCAAAACATTTACCACGCCTGCACCTGAAAGCACAAAGGAAGGAAATGGTTATTGGAACTCAGAAGGAGAGAGTCCTACACAGAGGAAACACCTTGAGAGGAGCAGTGACTTAGGTTAAAGAACACAGCTAGCCCGAAGCAACCTCTTAGAGCAGGAATCGGTGAAATGTATCCTGACCTCACTTCTCTGCCTCCAACACCATACTGGGGTTCCATCTGAAGTCAGAATGCAAGGAGACCTATTAATGTTGTCCATATAGCTCACTGTCCCAGGGTAGAGATGTCTGCTTCATAGATGTCTACATTGATCTAGGTAAGCGTCTGATTGCAGCTTCCAGAATTTAAACTTTCTGTACTCACAGCTCTGAGGGAGAGTGTAGTGTCTGCCTGGAAGGTGAGGTTCAGGTCCTGCCTAATCAAACCACACATACACCAGACCTCCCAGAGCATCCTTCTGGCCTAGCGAGGCCAGGGGCTGCTCCTCACCCATCTGCAGTCTGCCTCCAGTTTGCACGGATCTGCCTGGGAGGAGAAACCTGCCTGAGAAAGGGAACCATGGGCAGTAATGAGAAGCGGCAGCCGAGTGTGAAATCCTGCCACTGGCCAGCGGCAACTGGAAACAAGGCTGAAAATAGCTCAGGCAGAATCCCTGCTCCAGGATAAGGAGAAAAACAGTGCTTTCACCAAGAGGACAGCCTTTAAAGTCATTTAGAGAATGCATGGAAATGGTATTGTTGTGTTATTTTTTTATTCCAAACATCCATTCCCAAAGGAACCCTGAGCCACAATGCTTTTCTGGAAATCTGGGGAAAAGAGGACTATTCTGATAGTGTGGAGAAAGCCACCTGAAGGGACCCAGCAGATGACAGTTTATAAGGACAGGGGTTCATGGCAAGCTGCATGTGAAACATGAAGAGAAAATGTCATCTCATTCTCAAAGTACATTGTTTTTCTTTCCGTGGTGTATAAAATTATCTCTTTCAGTTTTATCACCAGATCTTCATAAAATAGATCATCATGTTTTTAGTTCTCCGATTTATTATATGAAATCCAGTGTGACTGCCTGAGGAATAAATGCATTTTCCACACTATCTTTACCAATCTTTCACAACTGCTCCCTGAAAATCATGAAAAATTTCATTAAATATTGATATTTGTGCTATTTTCATCACAAAAGCAGTATCACAAGCCTTGAACATGATCACCAATTCCAGAGTGTACATTCCGAATCAATATAGTTCAATAGACTGATATTGAATTTCTTCCATGCATTAGGTTCTCAAAATACTAAGATGAGTTTTAAATGACCTTCAGTGAAATGGACACATAAACAAAGGGATATAGTATAGTATAATAAGTAAACAAAGACTATGTTTTATAAAAAGTAAGGTCATTGTGTAAGAGAAGGAATGATCAGATCTTAACATGGGTAAACAGGCTTCCTGGAATAAATGTATGAATATGGCTTTAAAAGATAAATACGAATTAGAAGGTAGCCAAGTATGGAAGGGCATTCCAAGCAAAAGGAAGGATATGTACAAAGGATAAATGGCCTGAACAAGCAAGTTGTGTCTTTAGAACTAGAAGCAAATTGGCACTGCTGAACCTAATCTGCTCAGGGAGAATCCCTGCTCCAGGATAAGGAGAAAAACAGTGCTTTCACCAAGAGGACAGCCTTTAAAGTCATTTAGAGAATGCATGGAAATGGTATTGTTGTGTTATTTTTTTATTCCAAACATCCATTCCCAAAGGAACCCTGAGCCACAATGCTTTTCTGGAAATCTGGGGAAAAGAGGACTATTCTGATAGTGTGGAGAAAGCCACCTGAAGGGACCCAGCAGATGACAGTTTATAAGGACAGGGGTTCATGGCAAGCTGCATGTGAAACATGAAGAGAAAATGTCATCTCATTCTCAAAGTACATTGTTTTTCTTTCCGTGGTGTATAAAATTATCTCTTTCAGTTTTATCACCAGATCTTCATAAAATAGATCATCATGTTTTTAGTTCTCCGATTTATTATATGAAATCCAGTGTGACTGCCTGAGGAATAAATGCATTTTCCACACTATCTTTACCAATCTTTCACAACTGCTCCCTGAAAATCATGAAAAATTTCATTAAATATTGATATTTGTGCTATTTTCATCACAAAAGCAGTATCACAAGCCTTGAACATGATCACCAATTCCAGAGTGTACATTCCGAATCAATATAGTTCAATAGACTGATATTGAATTTCTTCCATGCATTAGGTTCTCAAAATACTAAGATGAGTTTTAAATGACCTTCAGTGAAATGGACACATAAACAAAGGGATATAGTATAGTATAATAAGTAAACAAAGACTATGTTTTATAAAAAGTAAGGTCATTGTGTAAGAGAAGGAATGATCAGATCTTAACATGGGTAAACAGGCTTCCTGGAATAAATGTATGAATATGGCTTTAAAAGATAAATACGAATTAGAAGGTAGCCAAGTATGGAAGGGCATTCCAAGCAAAAGGAAGGATATGTACAAAGGATAAATGGCCTGAACAAGCAAGTTGTGTCTTTAGAACTAGAAGCAAATTGGCACTGCTGAACCTAATCTGCTCAGGGGAGAAGCTGGGCAGGAAGGCAGATAGAGGAAGTTAGCAAAGTATGATCAGCAAGGGTGCATTCTAAGTAATCTAACTGCATGTGGCCATTTGCAAATGATTTCTCTTCTGTTTTTATTGGGCTTCCCAGGCAGCACTAGTGGTAAAGAACCCACAGCCAATGCAGGAGGCAAAAGATGCAGGTTCAATCCCTGAGTTGGGAAGATCCCCTGGAAGAGGGCATGGCAGCCCATTCCAGTGTTCTTACCTGGAGAATCCCATGGACAGAGGAGCCTGGTGGGCTACAGTCCAAAGGGTCACAAAGAGACATAGCTAAAGCAACTTAACCACATTTAATAATTAAGTCAGAATGTCTTTTTCTATAAAAGTTTCATCTCACTCAGTTCCATTCTAATCTGAATTCTTAAGTAAGAGGGAACATATTACTAATTTCATCATGCTGTGGGTTGACCATCACCTGTCGGGGCACATGTCATTCAAGAGGACACAGTCTTTCTTAAGGACAAGTACAGTATACTAACACATATATATGGAATCTAGTAAGATGGTAATGATAACACCTGCAGTGGAGCGGTGGAAAAACAGACAAAGAGAACAGACATATGGACATTGTGCAGAATGAACAGGGGATGGGAAGCATAGAGGGAGTAACGTGGAAACCTATACTATCATATGTGAAAATGATAGCTATTGTCATTGCCCTGTGGGAATAGGGGATCCTGCAGGGACGCAGTGCGATGGCCTGGAGGGGTGGGGAGGGAGGACTGGAAGAGGGTTGGAGGGAGGAGGAGGCCAGGGATATGCATATGACTAATCTGGGAACATACATATCTGTAAACAACAAAACTCTGTAAAAATATAAAAAAATAAAAATATCATTAAAAAAAGGAGAGAGAACACAGTCTTTCTTAGAGTTGTGGTAAGGAAAAGAAGTGCTGCTACCAGTCTGCAAAGATAACAAAGGGTTATTTAAAGCAGGGATGTGAGATGGTCACATTCCCATTTAACAGGATACCCCTGACAGCACTGTGGATAATTGGTTGTTTTGGATGGTGAGAGGCACAATGTATTAGAGTCCTAAAGCTGCTGTACCAAATACCACAAATAGAAACTTATTTTCTCAGAGTTCTGGAGGCCCACAGTCCAAAACCAAAGTGTCAATGCAGTTGCGCTCCCTCTGGAGGCTCTTTGGGAGAATCCTTTGCCTCTTCCAGCCTCCTGCTGCTGTTGGTTATCCTTGGTTTGGCTTGTGGCCACATCACTTCAATCTCTGCCTCTGCTTTCACATCACCTTCTCCTCTCTCTGTCTTTTCCTCTTGTGTCTCTTATAAAGAAACTTGTCACTGCATTTCGGCCCCACCTAGGGAATGCAGGT
This sequence comes from Tragulus kanchil, assembly GCA_022376925.1. Classification (NCBI taxonomy): domain Eukaryota; kingdom Metazoa; phylum Chordata; class Mammalia; order Artiodactyla; family Tragulidae; genus Tragulus; species Tragulus kanchil. The sequence goes on from JAIOJX010000032.1 coordinate 254,854,478, forward strand.
TGACTCATCTCAAGATCCTTAACTCAGTTATGTCTGAAAAGACTCTTTTTCCCAAATAAAGCATCACTCACATGTTCCAAGAATTTGGACATAAACACAACTTTGGGGAAGCCATCATTCCACCCGCTTCTCAGAGGAATCCTATTTCTTAATCTATGATCAACAAACAACTGCCTGAGAATCACTAAGAATGCTGCCCTCTGTCCTTTGCAAACTACTGGGTTAGAAATGCAGACTCAGTTAGGAGATAGCAGCAACCATGAGGATGACCTTGTGGTATGGGTGTAGGAACTAGTATTAGAATGGTCAAGACTCATGGTGACTTGAAAGTGGAGGGGAGGAGGATGAAGGTGAACATACCAACTCCCAAGTCTCATCATCCCCCCACAAAAGACAGAAAACCAGACAGAAAATGTAGAATCCCAGCCGGTTCTGGACTTGTAAGGACTAGTAAGATCATTTGTCCAGCCCTTATGTGTGATTCAGAATTTCCCTTTTGTTTTCTTTAATAAATAATCCTGCAGCTTCTGTTTAAGCAAGTTACTTTTCATTGTCTAATTTCATTGTTGACTGTTTCCTTCATGAGCTCATAAACCGAATGACGGAAGAATCCGTGATTGTTGGGCTCTCTGTTGTTTTCCCAGCACCTAATCAAGTGTCTGGCATATTGAAAATGCTTAATACAAATTTTTGAAGGAATAGATGAATGAATGAGCAACTCCAGAGACTGGAAGTTGTGTGGGGACTAAGAATTGGCATGGGCAATACTAATCAAAGTTTATTATAGTGGCTACGCTTCAATTTGTGGCAGATATACTTATAAATTCCTCTGTGTACAGTCACTTGTTTTGTTCATATTGACCCTAAGGCTTCTTCTACAGTAAGATGTCTTTCAAATACTTTGAAGAGGACTTTTGTGTCCCTTGAGACTCTTCCTCTTCCGCTGAATGTGTTCCTCTTCTTTGGCCACATGGCCTGTTTTAGAACTCCACCACCTTCTGCTTGTTTTCCTTTCACTTTCTTGACTATTTGTGAGTGTCCACCAAGTGCTCTGCACCAGGGTTGTGTAGTCAGTGGGACACAACAGTCATGCACTCACATTCCAGTTTATCAGCATCTCCTTAAAGTTATTAAAGCAATCCCCAGAACTAAGCAGAGCAGAGACCACTCCCTTTGTACCGGATATGTGCTTTTTACTACTATATCTAAATAAGAGATTGTGATTTTCTTTCACTTGCTCTTTTGCAGCACTAGACATGATGTTGCCTATTGTCTATATAATCATGGGCTATGAGTTAAGTGGTTTTTCGTTTTGGCACAAGGATGTTTTAAACTGCTGGGGCTACTACAACAAAATAGAGTGAGTGACTTAAACAACAGAAATGTAGTCCTGTTAGATTTTCATCCTGTGAAAGTTCGTGATCAGTATGTCAACATGGTTGGGTTCTAGTGAGGTCCCACCTGCCTGATGGTGAAGGATGGCCACCTTCTTGCCCTGTCCTTGTGTGGCAGAGACAGAGGTCATTCTTCTACTGTCTGTTGTTATAATGACACTAATCCCACTCACAAGGGCTCTAACCTCATGATTTACTTACCTCCCAAAGCCTCCGCCACCAAATGCTATTGTTTCTGAGATTAGCAGTTCAACATATGAATTTTGGGGCAACTCAAATATTTGTTTCATAGCAATGAGCACACATAAAATTTGAAGTAGGCTTAACATTCAGCACTAGAGCCTTCCATCTCTTACATATAGAATATATGATTACACCCTGTGTTATGGTAATGCAAAGAAAAGAAATGAACCCCAGCAATTTGGAGGAATGGGGTATCTTTTCAGTCATCTGTGAGAAGCAGGTGCAGTGTCAAGCCAGGGAGAGAAACCAGCTTCTTAGGGCTCAGGTTACATCTTGTGTTCAGTGAAGCACATCAGTCATATACAGAGTGAAACCAAAGTTCACTGTTCTTTCTTATTTTTTACAGTTCTTTTGTTCTATTTTTATAATAATGAAATAAACTTGCAATAGAAAGAATTGAATCAAACTACTGGAATGGTTTCAATGAAAGAAAAATTTCATTAGTTTGGTTGAATTCTTTTTATTTTACTGCAAGTTAATTTCTAATTTGTTCACTAATGAAGCTCCAAGCTTCAGAAAGGATATTTCTTCTTTAAGGGAACACAGATGTTTGACTTAAAGCTCCATATTTGTGACATTTCAATATTGGTATCCTCATTTTTTACTAATGAAATTACAAGAAAACAAAATCTGTTTGTCCTACAGCAATTTGGCTTCAGTTCAAACACTTTTTCATTAACATGAAATAATATATTCTGCAAATCTAATTGCAGGAAAATTAAACACACCAAATAGTCATCTGTGGTCCAAAATGAAGAATACACTACAGGAAAACAATACCAGCAAATGAACAGTACAAGAGATTCTAAGGAATGTCCACACACTTCACAGTTGTGGTCATTTCTGAGTCTATCTTTATGTTTTTAAGTAAAAGTTTGAAACCTTATACCTCATTTTTTTGGTGTGAAATGACACATTTATTTGACTCTCATTGTACTTCAAGAATAGTTGAAGTAAATAAATGAAGGTTGTTTGCATTTATAAGCCATTAAGTTTGTTGACTATAGCCAGTCTGTTGGAGTTATAGCCCAAAGGCAATGGTTAGAAAGAAGGCAAGGATACCAACAATGATTTAGTGAAAGATTGGTGTGGGTATATTATGTGTGCACAGACAATATTGGTCAAAGCTTTTTGGCTGTTTTAATTTGCTTGAATCTTCCACTTTGAATGAAAAATTTTAGTCAAAGCACTTGACTAGAACTAGTTCCATTCCCCAAATGCTGTTGAGTTGTCTGTTGCCCATTGCCAAGTCCAATGCTGGGTACATAGTGAATGCTGAATATCTGTAGAATGAATAAACTAAGTGAAGTAAGGAACAAAATATTTAACATTTCTTGATTTTCCTGATAGGAGTACACAGGTCAGTAAACACTTCTAAATCCTGACACCAATATTCCAGGGACAAAGATTTGGCCCACCTAACAGAAAACTATACACATTATAAACAGAACACTAAACTAGGATGTAATTAACATTTAGTCAAAACATTTATATCTTTATGAAGATATTTGCATATTTAATTTTTTCTGTTGTATGTAGAATATAATTTTCTCCATAAACAGTTGCCAAACTAGACTACAACACTGACCAATCAGATAGTTCAAGCATGTTTAACTGATATCAATCATTGTAGGTGATTGAGAAACTTGAGATACTCTTTGACTGTTCCAGTCACGTCCACACATACGTCTAATCAAAGCCAAACAGATTGCAGCAAATGATGTGTGAAAGACTCTTTGACTTTTTTTCCAGTCACGTCCCACACATGTCAACAGATGAAAAAATATCTGCAAATAAGCAGGAAAATTAAACACACCAAATAGTCATCTGTGGTCCAAAATGAAGAATACACTACAGGAAAACAATACCAGCAAATGAACAGTACAAGAGATTCTAAGGAATGTCCACACACTTCACAGTTGTGGTCATTTCTGAGTCTATCTTTATGTTTTTAAGTAAAAGTTTGAAACCTTATACCTCATTTTTTTGGTGTGAAATGACACATTTATTTGACTCTCATTGTACTTCAAGAATAGTTGAAGTAAATAAATGAAGGTTGTTTGCATTTATAAGCCATTAAGTTTGTTGACTATAGCCAGTCTGTTGGAGTTATAGCCCAAAGGCAATGGTTAGAAAGAAGGCAAGGATACCAACAATGATTTAGTGAAAGATTGGTGTGGGTATATTATGTGTGCACAGACAATATTGGTCAAAGCTTTTTGGCTGTTTTAATTTGCTTGAATCTTCCACTTTGAATGAAAAATTTTAGTCAAAGCACTTGACTAGAACTAGTTCCATTCCCCAAATGCTGTTGAGTTGTCTGTTGCCCATTGCCAAGTCCAATGCTGGGTACATAGTGAATGCTGAATATCTGTAGAATGAATAAACTAAGTGAAGTAAGGAACAAAATATTTAACATTTCTTGATTTTCCTGATAGGAGTACACAGGTCAGTAAACACTTCTAAATCCTGACACCAATATTCCAGGGACAAAGATTTGGCCCACCTAACAGAAAACTATACACATTATAAACAGAACACTAAACTAGGATGTAATTAACATTTAGTCAAAACATTTATATCTTTATGAAGATATTTGCATATTTAATTTTTTCTGTTGTATGTAGAATATAATTTTCTCCATAAACAGTTGCCAAACTAGACTACAACACTGACCAATCAGATAGTTCAAGCATGTTTAACTGATATCAATCATTGTAGGTGATTGAGAAACTTGAGATACTCTTTGACTGTTCCAGTCACGTCCCACACATACGTCTAATCAAAGCCAAACAGATTGCAGCAAATGTGTGTGTGCATGTGTGTGTGAAAGCACTTGTGGGTTTTTTTCTGTTTATGTTACTAATATTAATGTCTATCTGCCAGTCCTAGCGGAATTTTTGCACATTCATTTGTTTACATAAGCAAGCAAATAATCACAGAAAGTCAACCTGGCCATATAGAATAGACCTGAGTGTATCTTGAAATAACATTCTTCTTCAAATTTTCTTAGTAGCTTCCAGCATGCTCAGGGATTACCAGGGTATGATTAACCTTCTTAGCTCAGTTCCCATCATTGTGCAATGTGTTTTAAATGCAGGAGCAAATAAATGATGTCACAGAGACAAAAACTCTGCAGGTAAAAACTAGCATAAAGCAGATAAGCATTCTCTGGCTGGGATACAGAGATCTAAAACCTCTAAAATAATTAAACGTTACTCTGAAAACACTATGTATCAGATCTGAACCGCCCAAACTTGTTTCTGAATAGATTTTGTTTTATGTCCATAGACAGGTTTTTTAGACATTTTAAAAATTTATTCATAGAGTCTTAATGCACTAAATTCTTGTTCTTGCAGTTTAGTTCATGAATTCTTAAACTACTTCAGAGTTTAGTCCATTCATTGATTTGAGAGCCCATATCTTAAAATGTTCTTTTCTTCCATTTAACAAATGAAAAAAAAAAACCTGTATCTGCCAATGGCTATTGGATTCACCATTTAACTAAAAACAGATCACTTGCTAACCAGGCATACGCACCAGAATATCTTAAAAGTTCATGTTTTCTTCCATTTAACACCAATATTCCAGGGACAAAGATTTGGCCCACCTAACAAAAACTACTAAACCAAAAAAAGGATGTAATTAACATTTAGTCAAAACATTTATATCTTTATGAAGATATTTGCATATTTAATTTTTTCTGTTGTATGTAGAATATAATTTTCTCCATAAACAGTTGCCAAACTAGACTACAACACTGACCAATCAGATAGTTCAAGCATGTTTAACTGATATCAATCATTGTAGGTGATTGAGAAACTTGAGATACTCTTTGACTGTTCCAGTCACGTCCCACACATACGTCTAATCAAAGCCAAACAGATTGCAGCAAATGTGTGTGTGCATGTGTGTGTGAAAGCACTTGTGGGTTTTTTTCTGTTTATGTTACTAATATTAATGTCTATCTGCCAGTCCTAGCGGAATTTTTGCACATTCATTTGTTTACATAAGCAAGCAAATAATCACAGAAAGTCAACCTGGCCATATAGAATAGACCTGAGTGTATCTTGAAATAACATTCTTCTTCAAATTTTCTTAGTAGCTTCCAGCATGCTCAGGGATTACCAGGGTATGATTAACCTTCTTAGCTCAGTTCCCATCATTGTGCAATGTGTTTTAAATGCAGGAGCAAATAAATGATGTCACAGAGACAAAAACTCTGCAGGTAAAAACTAGCATAAAGCAGATAAGCATTCTCTGGCTGGGATACAGAGATCTAAAACCTCTAAAATAATTAAACGTTACTCTGAAAACACTATGTATCAGATCTGAACCGCCCAAACTTGTTTCTGAATAGATTTTGTTTTATGTCCATAGACAGGTTTTTTAGACATTTTAAAAATTTATTCATAGAGTCTTAATGCACTAAATTCTTGTTCTTGCAGTTTAGTTCATGAATTCTTAAACTACTTCAGAGTTTAGTCCATTCATTGATTTGAGAGCCCATATCTTAAAATGTTCTTTTTCTTCCATTTAACAAATGAAAAAAAAAAAAAAACCTGTATCTGCCAATGGCTATTGGATTCACCATTTAACTAAAAACAGATCACTTGCTAACCAGGCATACGCACAGAAATTATCAGAAGGTTTCCTAAACTAACTAGGTTAGATCAATGACTTGCTGTCAGTGAGGTCCACATCTTGGCTAGGGGGCAGGAAAATGAAATTGGGGTGTTAGCTCATCTCTAGTGGAAGAAGCATGGGAATAGAAATCAACAGATCTGTAGCTAAGCTTGGCTGAGCCTTCAAACAGCAGCATAAACTCATCAGGCGAGGACACCATTCTAACCACTTATTAAATTCTCAACACATGTTGACATAGGTTTGGATAGGCACTATTAGTATCCCCTCTTACAGGAGAAAGGGTTAGATATTTGCCCAGAGTCAAGCTGTAGATTAGAGGCAGTGCCAGGATTCTCCCATGAAGAAGTTGGTTGCTATACTGATTCTGTGATCATGTACGGAAAAACACTTCTTAAAAATATGTTTATTTATTTATTCTGGCTGTGCCGAATCTTAGTTGTGGCATGTGGGATCTTTGTTATGACATATGGGATCTTTTAGTTGCTATATGCATATGGAATCTAGTTCCCTTACCAGGGATTGAATCCAAGCCCCCTGTTTTGGAACCTCAAAGTCTTACCCACTTGACCACCAGGGAAGTTCCCATAAAAGGACTTTGAAAAACATAAAGAATAAAAATATAAAGAATGATATTGGATATAAGAAAGAAGTTCAATAGCCATGTTCATGTTCTGAAAATTAGAATGGGTGTGGAAGGAATGCACAGTTGATGGTGATGGCTATGGATGATTGTAGGGGTAATCACCACTTGATTTTGGAGTAGGAAATGGAAACCCACTCCAGTATTCCTGCATGGAAAACTCCATGGGCAGAGGAGCTGGTAGGCTATAGTTCATTGGGTCCAAAGAGTCAGTTGCAACTGAACAATTAAGTACACATCTACCATTTGATTTTAAGGAGTAGCAAATGTTAGTTAAATAAGGCAGTTAAGCTAAACATTGCCTTACCATGTAATTCAGCAGTTGTACTCATAGGTATTCACTCAACTGATCTGAGAATTTATGTCCCAAGAAAAACTTGCACAAGAATATTCACAGCTGTACCCCAATGTTCATTGCAGCTCTCTATACAATAGCTAGAACATGGAAGCAACCTAGGTGCCCATTGACGAACAAATGGATACAAAAGCTCTGGTACATATATACAATGGAATACTACACAGCTGTAAAGAGAAATGCAGAAGAATCAGTCCTAATGAGGTAGCTGGATCTAGAACGTATCATAAAAAGTGAAGTCAGTCAGAAAGAGAAGGACAAGTACAATATATTAACACATATATATGGAGTCTAGTAGGATGGTGATGATGGCACACACAGTGAAGCGACGGAAAGACAGACATGGACAGTGGACATATGGACATTGTGGGGAAGGAACAGAGGGTGGGAGGCGTAAAGGAAGTAGCATGAAGGACTGTACTATCATAAGTGAAGAAAATAGATGTAGTTATTGCTCTGTGAGAAAAGGGGATCATTCAGTGGCACTGTGTGATAGTCGGGAGGGGTGGGAAGGGGGGGCATACATATAACTAATCTGGGAACATACATATCTGTAAACAACAAAACTCTGTAAAATTTAAAAGTAAAATAAAAGTTAAAAAAAAAAAAAAGAATATTCACAGCGACTTAATTTATATTCACCAAAAAACTAAAACTAACAAAAATGCCCTTCAATAGGTGAATGGGTAAACAAACTGTGGTATGTCCATGCAATAGATATCATTTATAGATAACACAAAATGAGCTATCAAGTCACAAAAGGCATGGATGAATTTCAAATGTGTAGTGCTAAGTGAAAGGAGCCAATCTGAAAAGGCTGTACCCTATATGATTCCAATTTTCTGACATTCTAGAAAAGGCAAACCTATAGAGACAGCAAAAACATCAGCAATTTCCAAGGGAGAGGGAAAGAAGAGTTAAATAGATTAAGCACAGTCAATTTCTTAGGGTAATGAAACTACATCTAGCTGTGTAACTAGCTGTCCTTAGAATCGCTACCTAGAATATCCCTTTCTTGGAGATAGCTTATTAATTGATTTATTTTACAATGAAACCTAATACAGCCGGAGTATTACCATTTCTTGATCCTTGCAAAACTTAGTGAGATGTCTGGTCTGATGGGAGCTTGCAACTGAATTATGGAAAGGAATGTTTGAGTCTCTGTATTGTTCTTGGACCTACATACAATATGATCCATGAAGAATCCTGAGTCTTCACACTTTCTCAGCCCTGTAAAGCAAGATCAGATGAGTGTGAGTTGGAGAGAAGGCAGGTGTAGTTATCACTGCTTTACCTTATCTTACCTTACCTAACCTTACCTTTGCCTGGAAGCAGATCTGAGAGGAGGACATCAAAATAAGAGCAATAGCTAATACATGCTGGATATAGATCCCGTGCCCGGCAGGGTGCCAGGTTCTTTGCTGGAGCTCCATTCTCATGAAAACACAGTGGGCAGTAGAGCCTTATCCTTAAGGTTTTAAGAGGGCCCAATAAATTTCACTCTTACTTCCAACTGTAATTCTCAACAAATTGAGATATAGGACAAATGAGTGGCAGATGGAGATAAAATCACTGCTCTGACTGACAAAGTCTCTCTTAGAGTGCTGGTGAGAGAGGCAATTAGTACAACCATTTTGGAAAATTAAAGCTGAACATATGTATACTTTATGCCCCAGGAATTCCACTCATAGAAATATACCCAGTAAAATGTGTATATACATATTCAGTGAAAGATATTCCAGCATGTACATAACAGCACTATTTGTAAAACTGGAAAATGTCCAAGTGCCCAACACAGTAGAAGAGATAAATAAATCTTGGTATATTCAAGCAAAGGATTATTATATAGCATAGCAATAGGATGATTAAACTAGTGCCAAATACAAAAGAATATGAACAATGTGATGCCATTTAAGTGAAGTACAAAATAGGCAAAATGAATCTGTGGTTTTAAAAGTCAGGACGGTTGTTGCCCTTGAGTAGGGTGGGAACAGTGCTTGGGAAGGGATGGGCATGAGTCGTCCCAGGGACTGGTCAATGGATGCTTCTCTGTGTGTCTGGATGTGATAAAGACAGAACTACACACATAAGCAGTGTGTATTTTATCATGTATATACATATCATGCACCTCGTACTTTAATAGAAAGTTTTCTTTAATCCTCTCTTGCTCCCACCTCCCTATCTAGCTAACACTTCATTCCTCTCCATTTTAAAATAAAATAAAGCAAAAATTTTAAAGCATTTTTTGATGAGGATAATTTTTAAAGTCTTTATTGAATCTGTTACAATATTTCTTTTGTTTTCTGTTTGGGAGCCTTGAGGCATGTGGGATCTGAGTTCCCCAACCAGGGTCTGAACCCACACCCCTGACATTAGAAGGCAAAGTCTTCACCACTGATAGCTCACACAGTAAAGAATCCATCTGCAATGAAGGAGATAAGGAGATGTGCATTGATGCCTGGGTCAGGAAGATTCCCTGGAGAAGGAAATCCCGTGCCCGGCAGGGTGCCAGGTTCTTTGCTGGAACTCCATTCTCATGAAAACACAGTGGGCAGTAGAGCCTTATCCTTAAGGTTTTAAGAGGGCCCAATAAATTTCACTCTTACTTCCAACTGTAATTCTCAACAAATTGAGATATAGGACAAATGAGTGGCAGATGGAGATAAAATCACTGCTCTGACTGACAAAGTCTCTCTTAGAGTGCTGGTGAGAGAGGCAATTAGTACAACCATTTTGGAAAATTAAAGCTGAACATATGTATACTTTATGCCCCAGGAATTCCACTCATAGAAATATACCCAGTAAAATGTGTATATACATATTCAGTGAAAGATATTCCAGCATGTACATAACAGCACTATTTGTAAAACTGGAAAATGTCCAAGTGCCCAACACAGTAGAAGAGATAAATAAATCTTGGTATATTCAAGCAAAGGATTATTATATAGCATAGCAATAGGATGATTAAACTAGTGCCAAATACAAAAGAATATGAACAATGTGATGCCATTTAAGTGAAGTACAAAATAGGCAAAATGAATCTGTGGTTTTAAAAGTCAGGACGGTTGTTGCCCTTGAGTAGGGTGGGAACAGTGCTTGGGAAGGGATGGGCATGAGTCGTCCCAGGGACTGGTCAATGGATGCTTCTCTGTGTGTCTGGATGTGATAAAGACAGAACTACACACATAAGCAGTGTGTATTTTATCATGTATATACATATCATGCACCTCGTACTTTAATAGAAAGTTTTCTTTAATCCTCTCTTGCTCCCACCTCCCTATCTAGCTAACACTTCATTCCTCTCCATTTTAAAATAAAATAAAGCAAAAATTTTAAAGCATTTTTTGATGAGGATAATTTTTAAAGTCTTTATTGAATCTGTTACAATATTTCTTTTGTTTTCTGTTTGGGAGCCTTGAGGCATGTGGGATCTGAGTTCCCCAACCAGGGTCTGAACCCACACCCCTGACATTAGAAGGCAAAGTCTTCACCACTGATAGCTCACACAGTAAAGAATCCATCTGCAATGAAGGAGATAAGGAGATGTGCATTTGATGCCTGGGTCAGGAAGATTCCCTGGAGAAGGAAATGGCTGCCCACTCCAGTATTTCTGCCTGGAGAATTCCATGGACAGAGGAGTCTGGAGGGCTACAGTCCATGGGGTCGCAGAAGACTCGGACACAGCTAAGTGACTAACACTTTCACCACTGGACCACAATAAGGAAGTCCCCAAAGCAAATGCTTTTGAAAGAATTCTCATTCTTCAAAGTTACCATTCTCTCTTGGACCCACTGCAACAAGGCTTTTGCCCTAGACTCTGTATAGTTTCTCCTATAAACACAGTAGTACATATGACTTGCATATGGCTAAATCCAATTGCTAACTTGCCTCATCTCACTAATCAGCAGCATTCCATACAAATGATTACTCTCCCTATTTCCCTGGTTCTACAGTCACTCTACATAAATGCATCAAGCCTCTTAGGTTTAAATATTATGAATACCTTTATGCTTCCCATATCTATATATCTTTCGACCAAATCTCTCCTTGGGGCACCTCACTCGTACATTCCACTGCTTACTCAACATCTCTATTTGGAGATCTAACAAACATCTCAAATGTCTATTATCCCTCACATCTGCTCCTCCCACATTCTTCTCTCATTCATGATGCTTCTCAGCTCTGTTCCATCCTTCCCACTGCACAACCCCCAAATCTTGGAATGGTTCTAGACTCTTTTCATTTCTTATGTATCTAATCCATAAACGGAGCTGTTCTTCAGATCTCTGCGTGATGACAGAACTACACACATAAGCAGTGTGTATTTTATCATGTATATACATATCATGCACCTCGTACTTTAATAGAAAGTTTTCTTTAATCCTCTCTTGCTCCCACCTCCCTATCTAGCTAACACTTCATTCCTCTCCATTTTAAAATAAAATAAAGCAAAAATTTTAAAGCATTTTTTGATGAGGATAATTTTTAAAGTCTTTATTGAATCTGTTACAATATTTCTTTTGTTTTCTGTTTGGGAGCCTTGAGGCATGTGGGATCTGAGTTCCCCAACCAGGGTCTGAACCCACACCCCTGACATTAGAAGGCAAAGTCTTCACCACTGATAGCTCACACAGTAAAGAATCCATCTGCAATGAAGGAGATAAGGAGATGTGCATTTGATGCCTGGGTCAGGAAGATTCCCTGGAGAAGGAAATGGCTGCCCACTCCAGTATTTCTGCCTGGAGAATTCCATGGACAGAGGAGTCTGGAGGGCTACAGTCCATGGGGTCGCAGAAGACTCGGACACAGCTAAGTGACTAACACTTTCACCACTGGACCACAATAAGGAAGTCCCCAAAGCAAATGCTTTTGAAAGAATTCTCATTCTTCAAAGTTACCATTCTCTCTTGGACCCACTGCAACAAGGCTTTTGCCCTAGACTCTGTATAGTTTCTCCTATAAACACAGTAGTACATATGACTTGCATATGGCTAAATCCAATTGCTAACTTGCCTCATCTCACTAATCAGCAGCATTCCATACAAATGATTACTCTCCCTATTTCCCTGGTTCTACAGTCACTCTACATAAATGCATCAAGCCTCTTAGGTTTAAATATTATGAATACCTTTATGCTTCCCATATCTATATATCTTTCGACCAAATCTCTCCTTGGGGCACCTCACTCGTACATTCCACTGCTTACTCAACATCTCTATTTGGAGATCTAACAAACATCTCAAATGTCTATTATCCCTCACATCTGCTCCTCCCACATTCTTCTCTCATTCATGATGCTTCTCAGCTCTGTTCCATCCTTCCCACTGCACAACCCCCAAATCTTGGAATGGTTCTAGACTCTTTTCTTTTTCTTATGTATCTAATCCATAAAACGGAGCTGTTAGTTTTGCATTAAAAATTCAACTAGAATCTGCACACTCTTCATCACCTCCATTGCTACCATTCTGGTTCAAATCATCATTATTTCTTATTTCCCTCTCTCTCATTCTTCTAAATGCTTCGCTTTTGTCCCTCACTCCCTTACCACTTGTTTCTGTGCTTACTACCCTACAGTTGATTTCCTACCCAAAGCATCCTGAGAAATAATGATTCAAATTATGTCCTTCCTCTGCTACAAACCTGCCTCATGGTTTCCACCTGACTCAAAATAAAAGACAAATTCCAAGTTATGCTCTTTTAAACTCTGTACACCTGGACCTCATCTTGTCATCTCACGCAACTCTCTGAACTTCTATAATTCTTTGTACAGTCCAACTATCCTCCCCAACCCTGGGCATTTGCACTGGCTGTTTCCTATCTCAATGTACACATGATCTGCATTTTTATTTTCTTCAGGTCTAGACTCAAATATCACCACTTAAAAAAGAGGATTTCTGTGCCATCATGTCTAAAATTTCACACACACCTCTTCTTATTCTTCTTTTCTACGTTATTTTTCCCCTCCTTTGCACTTATCACCCTCAAATGTGAATGGTTATTTGTTCATTTGTTCATTTCTTGATGGATTGGTTCACTGTCCTTCTTCCCCACTAAATTGCAAGATCTTGAAGACAGGCATTTTTAGATGTTTTGTCCTTTATGCTCCAAGCCCAAGGCACCATTAGAAAACATCCATTCAATGAGCAACTGCACGTGACATTCCAACTCTTATCATAAACTAAATTCCTTTTCTGGTATAGCATTCTCTGAGAGTCTGTTTTGTCTCACAGGAGAGGTTTGTTTATTTTTATGTTTCAGCCAAATTTATCATTAGTTTCTCTAGAACTATCGGTATGTCTTTCCGGATCCTCAGGAATTTGCTTCTGCGTCATGGACATAGGAAGCTGAGCCAGACTGCAGTTCTAAGCCTAACCCTGTGATTACACATGTCTGCTTGCTCACAGGATCTGCCTGCTTGTCCACTGGAAGGCTCCAGGGATGGTTTTTGAGCAAGTCCTAGGACTGCAGCCCTACATGTCAAAACCATGAGACTGCCATCTGTTCAAGTTAAGTAATTTGAGATCTGGCACAGTTTTCCATGTGGGATTTGCTGCTCAAATAGAATCATTTTCAGAAGGAAGATTAAGGTTTCTTTGCTGGGAAAAGGAGAGATGATCAGAAAAGTGATCATTTCATTGAATATAAATAAGCCTTGCTGTAATAAATGAGAAAGACAAATTTGCTTCACCAATATTTTCCTGTTTTAAAAATAAACACAGGCTATACTTTAATTTCATAAGTGTAAAATAAATTATTAATGGGAAATCAGAATTATTAATTTAATTTGGAGCATCAGCCTTTAATGCCCTAAGCAGAGTTGGGAGGTAGGAGAAGTGTTAATTGCTGAAACCTTGATAAACATTGATGTTATAGAATACGGTTTTTCTTCCTAAGAAAGAAAGATATCTGATTCCACCATTCATGGGACAGAAGGCCTGATTTGTTTTTCTAACATCACCACGTGACCCACAGTCACCTTATATGACCATTTATGAAATTGCGTGGAGTCAAGGATTAAAATTGTAGCTTTGTAGACTGGAATTTCTCTCACTAAATTTACTTACCTAAACAAGACTTGATTCAGTACCCTCATTCCTACTGACTCCCCACTTTAATGAGCTGAGGACTTGTGTTAAACACCACTCATTTTCCCACATGGCACTCTTGTTTTCCTGATCACAAACAGAAATTTTGTTAAACACCACTCAATGAGCAACTGCGTGACATTCCAACTCTTATCATAAACTAAATTCCTTTTCTGGTATAGCATTCTCTGAGAGTCTGTTTTGTCTCACAGGAGAGGTTTGTTTATTTTTATGTTTCAGCCAAATTTATCATTAGTTTCTCTAGAACTATCGGTATGTCTTTCCGGATCCTCAGGAATTTGCTTCTGCGTCATGGACATAGGAAGCTGAGCCAGACTGCAGTTCTAAGCCTAACCCTGTGATTACACATGTCTGCTTGCTCACAGGATCTGCCTGCTTGTCCACTGGAAGGCTCCAGGGATGGTTTTTGAGCAAGTCCTAGGACTGCAGCCCTACATGTCAAAACCATGAGACTGCCATCTGTTCAAGTTAAGTAATTTGAGATCTGGCACAGTTTTCCATGTGGGATTTGCTGCTCAAATAGAATCATTTTCAGAAGGAAGATTAAGGTTTCTTTGCTGGGAAAAGGAGAGATGATCAGAAAAGTGATCATTTCATTGAATATAAATAAGCCTTGCTGTAATAAATGAGAAAGACAAATTTGCTTCACCAATATTTTCCTGTTTTAAAAATAAACACAGGCTATACTTTAATTTCATAAGTGTAAAATAAATTATTAATGGGAAATCAGAATTATTAATTTAATTTGGAGCATCAGCCTTTAATGCCCTAAGCAGAGTTGGGAGGTAGGAGAAGTGTTAATTGCTGAAACCTTGATAAACATTGATGTTATAGAATACGGTTTTTCTTCCTAAGAAAGAAAGATATCTGATTCCACCATTCATGGGACAGAAGGCCTGATTTGTTTTTCTAACATCACCACGTGACCCACAGTCACCTTATATGACCATTTATGAAATTGCGTGGAGTCAAGGATTAAAATTGTAGCTTTGTAGACTGGAATTTCTCTCACTAAATTTACTTACCTAAACAAGACTTGATTCAGTACCCTCATTCCTACTGACTCCCCACTTTAATGAGCTGAGGACTTGTGTTAAACACCACTCATTTTCCCACATGGAACTAGCACTCTTGTTTTTCCTGATCACAAAAACAGAAATTTTGTAATCATAGACTACTTTTACTGGGAATAAAATCAGTCATCAAATGAAAGTATAACAAAGGAAATGAAAGTCGCCGTGATTTGTATAACTTGGAGGTTAAGAGGTCAATATGTTTTGCAGATTCTTCTGGGTTTTGGGGGGATATGTACATGTTTATATATATAAAACTTAATCCTACTGTGCATACCAAACAGGATGAGAATAAATTAAAGTTTGAGGGTTGGTTGCATAACAAAGACAACTCAGCCATTCAGAGAGGAATAGAGTCAGATAAGGAAGGAAGCAAGACAGATGGACTACGATAGATGTCAATCCAGACTAACTGAATGACTGCCTGAAGGAATGTGTGGACGGATAGGGAGCTATCGGCAAGCCTAGCAGATATTGCAGGTTCATTGCCAGACCACTGCAATAAAATGAATATAACAATAAAGCAAGTCACAAGAATTTTCTTGTTTCCAGTGCATATAAAAGTGTGTTTATGCTATGCTATAGTCTATTACATGTGCAATAACATTGTATCTAACAATGTACTGCCTTAACTTAAAACTAGTTTATTGCTAAAAAAAAAAGCTAATCATCATCTGAGCTTTCTATGAACCCTAAGTTTTTTGCAGTCCACTCCAGTATTCTTGCCTGGAGAATTCCATGGACAGAGGAGCCTGGCAGACCACAGTCCATGGGATCACAAAGAGTCAAATATGACTGAGTGAGTAAGCACAAGATTTTTTTCCGTGTTGGTGGCTGCTGACTGATCAGGGTGGTGTTTTCTTTTAAGGGGTTTTGAAAATTGGCTAGAGTTGGGAGGTAGGAGAAGTGTTAATTGCTGAAACCTTGATAAACATTGATGTTATAGAATACGGTTTTTCTTCCTAAGAAAGAAAGATATCTGATTCCACCATTCATGGGACAGAAGGCCTGATTTGTTTTTCTAACATCACCACGTGACCCACAGTCACCTTATATGACCATTTATGAAATTGCGTGGAGTCAAGGATTAAAATTGTAGCTTTGTAGACTGGAATTTCTCTCACTAAATTTACTTACCTAAACAAGACTTGATTCAGTACCCTCATTCCTACTGACTCCCCACTTTAATGAGCTGAGGACTTGTGTTAAACACCACTCATTTTCCCACATGGAACTAGCACTCTTGTTTTTCCTGATCACAAAAACAGAAATTTTGTAATCATAGACTACTTTTACTGGGAATAAAATCAGTCATCAAATGAAAGTATAACAAAGGAAATGAAAGTCGCCGTGATTTGTATAACTTGGAGGTTAAGAGGTCAATATGTTTTGCAGATTCTTCTGGGTTTTGGGGGGATATGTACATGTTTATATATATAAAACTTAATCCTACTGTGCATACCAAACAGGATGAGAATAAATTAAAGTTTGAGGGTTGGTTGCATAACAAAGACAACTCAGCCATTCAGAGAGGAATAGAGTCAGATAAGGAAGGAAGCAAGACAGATGGACTACGATAGATGTCAATCCAGACTAACTGAATGACTGCCTGAAGGAATGTGTGGACGGATAGGGAGCTATCGGCAAGCCTAGCAGATATTGCAGGTTCATTGCCAGACCACTGCAATAAAATGAATATAACAATAAAGCAAGTCACAAGAATTTTCTTGTTTCCAGTGCATATAAAAGTGTGTTTATGCTATGCTATAGTCTATTACATGTGCAATAACATTGTATCTAACAATGTACTGCCTTAACTTAAAACTAGTTTATTGCTAAAAAAAAAAGCTAATCATCATCTGAGCTTTCTATGAACCCTAAGTTTTTTGCAGTCCACTCCAGTATTCTTGCCTGGAGAATTCCATGGACAGAGGAGCCTGGCAGACCACAGTCCATGGGATCACAAAGAGTCAAATATGACTGAGTGAGTAAGCACAAGATTTTTTTCCGTGTTGGTGGCTGCTGACTGATCAGGGTGGTGTTTTCTGAAGGTTGAGATTGCTGTGGCAATTTTTGAAAATAAGACAGCATGTGGTACATATAATGGAATACTACTCAACTCTAAAAAAGAGTGAAATAATGCCATTTGCAGCAATATGGATGGACCTAGAGATTATTATACTAAGTCAAATAAGTCAGAGAAAGACAAATATCATATGATATCACTTAAATGTGATACCTAAAATATGACACAAATAAACCTATCTGAAAAACAGAAATAGACTCACAGAGCTAGAGAAGAGACTTACCGTTGCCAAGGGAGAACAGGGTGGAGGAGGGATGGATTGGGAGTTTAGGATTAGCAGATGCAAATTATTCAATATAGAATGGATAAACATCAAGGTCCTACTGTATAGCATAAGGAACTATATTCAATCTCCTGTAATAAACCACAATGAAAAAAATATAAAAATGTATACATATATGTATAACTGAATCACTCTATAGCAGAAATTAATACAACACTGTAAATCAACTACACGTCAATAAAAAAAAAAATTACTCCCTCAAAAAAATAAGACAAAAATGATGTTTGTCCCACCTATTGTCTCTTCCTTTCACAAATGATTTATCTGTACCATGCAGTGCTATGTTATAGCATTTTACCCACGGTAGAACTTTTTTCAAAATTGGAGCCAATCCTCTTAAAACTTGCCTCTACAACTAAGTTTATTATAAAAGTAAGGGAGTAAGTAATATTCTAAATCCTTTGCCATCATTCTAACAACTAAGTTCACCGTCAGCAATTACCATAGTGACTTTGAAGACCGCTGATCGCAGATCACCATAACAAATGTAATAATAATAGGAAAGTTTAGAATATTTCGAGAATTAACAAATTGTGACACAGATACATGACGCGAGCAAGTACTGTTGAGAAAATGGTGCCGATAGACTTGCCAGACACAGGGCTGCCACATACCTTCAATTTGTTTTTAAAAAAGAAAAAAGGCAATATCTGCGAAGCCCAATAAAACAGAGCACACTAAAATGAGGTATGCCGGTAATTTACTGCCTGTAGTCAGCCGGGAAGACCTCTCTGCTAAGCAGACCTGAGTAGAAGCCAGTGGGAGAGAGAGCTCTGCAAGGCTCTGGGGAAGTCCGTCCAGGGGAAGGGAATAGCAAGTGTGAAGGTGCTGAGGCAGGCTCTGTGCACTGGAAGAACTGTATGAAGACCCCAGCATCTCACCATGCAATAATCCAGGGGGAGAAGATGTTGCAGAAGCAGTTTCTTCCAGTCTTTCTGATTACCTCAAGAAAAAGATCTCAGTTTGATGCAAGTTTGAAAACTCCTCTGATGCAAGATTTGTTGCTCTTTTAACCAAAATATGACTGACTGGAAGGTTACAGCCTTCTGAAGTGATACTACTTAATAGCATTAGGTTTTATTTTATTGACTTTCACATTTATTATATATTATGGCAAATGAAGTGGTTTCTCATTTAGAGTGGTAACATTTTCCTTTTAGATACACATATTGAAGTTTTCAATTAGCTTCAAGAAAATTATGACATAAGAAATGTATAGGGGGGATAGAGTTGGAAATGGCAAAATCNTAAAGGTGACTGGCACATGACTATCAAGTTTGGGAAACACAGTTCTAGTCCATCAACCTGCACCTAAACTCTCTAAACATGGATCCATATCCACCAAAACTCTTCTTCTCCTTTCTAAGATGATTACTAACGTAGTGAATTTAGATATGAATTAATACAGGTACTCTAGTCAGTGATATTTCCATCCTCATCCTTTTGACAACTTTAATTCAAACATTCTCTTTGGAAGAAATATTAAGATATCATGGCTAGTGCAAAATTGCGAGAGAGTTCTGGAAGTGATTTCCTGTTTATATTATCTAGATGATTTTACTGACTGTTCTCCTCAGCTGTTTCTGGATCTATGTGCTAGCTTGTTCTTAGGTGTGATGCCAATTTAGATTGAAGTCTTTCTTAAATGAAGTTCTTTCACAAGTAAAAAGATACTTTCAGGGAATTATGGTATAGAACGTTGTGTGCTATCTACTTGATATACTTTGAATGCCTCAGTACGGTTTATTTGAATTTTTTTTGTATTTGATACTGAAACAGAAAAGCACTAAAATGAGGTATGCCGGTAATTTACTGCCTGTAGTCAGCCGGAAGACCTCTCTGCTAAGCAGACCTGAGTAGACCCTGGGAGGCTGCAAGGCTCTGGGGAAGTCCGTCCAGGGGAAGGGAATAGCAAGTGTGAAGGTGCTGAGGCAGGCTCTGTGCACTGGAAGAACTGTATGAAGACCCCAGCATCTCACCATGCAATAATCCAGGGGGAGAAGATGTTGCAGAAGCAGTTTCTTCCAGTCTTTCTGATTACCTCAAGAAAAAGATCTCAGTTTGATGCAAGTTTGAAAACTCCTCTGATGCAAGATTTGTTGCTCTTTTAACCAAAATATGACTGACTGGAAGGTTACAGCCTTCTGAAGTGATACTACTTAATAGCATTAGGTTTTATTTTATTGACTTTCACATTTATTATATATTATGGCAAATGAAGTGGTTTCTCATTTAGAGTGGTAACATTTTCCTTTTAGATACACATATTGAAGTTTTCAATTAGCTTCAAGAAAATTATGACATAAGAAATGTATAGGGGGTATAGAGTTGGAAATGGCAAAAATCATAAAGGTGACTGGCACATGACTATCAAGTTTGGGAAACACAGTTCTAGTCCATCAACCTGCACCTAAACTCTCTAAACATGGATCCATATCCACCAAAACTCTTCTTCTCCTTTCTAAGATGATTACTAACGTAGTGAATTTAGATATGAATTAATACAGGTACTCTAGTCAGTGATATTTCCATCCTCATCCTTTTGACAACTTTAATTCAAACATTCTCTTTGGAAGAAATATTAAGATATCATGGCTAGTGCAAAAATTGCGCAGAGAGTTCTGGAAGTGATTTCCTGTTTATATTATCTAGATGATTTTACTGACTGTTCTCCTCAGCTGTTTCTGGATCTATGTGCTAGCTTGTTCTTAGGTGTGATGCCAATTTAGATTGAAGTCTTTCTTAAATGAAGTTCTTTCACAAGTAAAAAGATACTTTCAGGGAATTATGGTATAGAACGTTGTGTGCTATCTACTTGATATACTTTGAATGCCTCAGTACGGTTTATTTGAATGTTTTTTCTGAAATTCTTTCTAGTGAGATTTAAACAAGGAAATGGGTGGGAGTTGCTTTGTATTCTTGGTAATGCAGGAAGGAGAAAATAAATCACGAACAGAGCAATTCCAAGTACAGGTCCAGGCTGAGCACCAACAAGTTAAATTGCACACACCATATCCATCGAAGTGTGAATATTTTGCTCATTTTTAGTGAGTCCTAGAAGAGAGAGCTGGTAAGTGATGTACCCACATTCACATAGAAGAAAGGCCCAGTTGCACTTAAATTTCAAATCATTAAAGAACTATTGATATAGTATGAATAATTAAAGGAGATACTAGTCACTCATTTAAATTATCTGTAGAATTTTTAAAATCCATGTGGCAAAACACATAAAAAATGATTTTAAAAATACCCCCTCCCCCGCCACCACGACCAAAAAAAAAAATATTGGGCTAGGAATCGGAAGGGTCCAGACACTAGACTCAGCACCTTCAGCTATCCTAGTGTCTACCGACCTTGAAGAGCTCTCTTGTTTTCTCTGGGCTCAGTTTAATAACCCTGAAATGAAAGAAATAGATTAGATATATTCATTTAAGGTAAAAATGCTTTGCTTTTTATGACGACAACAACAAATATTATCAGAGGGAACAAACTGGATATCCTAAATAAATAAAATATTTGGTTAAAAAAGTTTCTGGATGACCAAGTAATGAAACTACAGAAAGTAACAAGCACAAAATATGAAAAAAACAAATAAGATTGAAAACAATTTAAAAAATTTCCTCATCCTTTTGACAACTTTAATTCAAACATTCTCTTTGGAAGAAATATTAAGATATCATGGCTAGTGCAAAATTGCAGAGAGTTCTGGAAGTGATTTCCTGTTTATATTATCTAGATGATTTTACTGACTGTTCTCCTCAGCTGTTTCTGGATCTATGTGCTAGCTTGTTCTTAGGTGTGATGCCAATTTAGATTGAAGTCTTTCTTAAATGAAGTTCTTTCACAAGTAAAAAGATACTTTCAGGGAATTATGGTATAGAACGTTGTGTGCTATCTACTTGATATACTTTGAATGCCTCAGTACGGTTTATTTGAATGTTTTTTCTGAAATTCTTTCTAGTGAGATTTAAACAAGGAAATGGGTGGGAGTTGCTTTGTATTCTTGGTAATGCAGGAAGGAGAAAATAAATCACGAACAGAGCAATTCCAAGTACAGGTCCAGGCTGAGCACCAACAAGTTAAATTGCACACACCATATCCATCGAAGTGTGAATATTTTGCTCATTTTTAGTGAGTCCTAGAAGAGAGAGCTGGTAAGTGATGTACCCACATTCACATAGAAGAAAGGCCCAGTTGCACTTAAATTTCAAATCATTAAAGAACTATTGATATAGTATGAATAATTAAAGGAGATACTAGTCACTCATTTAAATTATCTGTAGAATTTTTAAAATCCATGTGGCAAAACACATAAAAAATGATTTTAAAAATACCCCCTCCCCCGCCACCACGACCAAAAAAAAAAATATTGGGCTAGGAATCGGAAGGGTCCAGACACTAGACTCAGCACCTTCAGCTATCCTAGTGTCTACCGACCTTGAAGAGCTCTCTTGTTTTCTCTGGGCTCAGTTTAATAACCCTGAAATGAAAGAAATAGATTAGATATATTCATTTAAGGTAAAAATGCTTTGCTTTTTATGACGACAACAACAAATATTATCAGAGGGAACAAACTGGATATCCTAAATAAATAAAATATTTGGTTAAAAAAGTTTCTGGATGACCAAGTAATGAAACTACAGAAAGTAACAAGCACAAAATATGTGCTTTTTAGAAAAGCATAGTTGTTGGAAAGTGCTAAATTACATTTGGACATTGAAAAGCCGTGAAAGGACTCAAGCAGACAAAAAGAAACTCTATGAGATAAAAAGCACAAACAGTCATTTTGTAGCCATAATAATGCCCAAGGCATTGGACCAGAGAAGGAACAAATTTGGTATATGTTTCCATTTCTGAAACATGCATACCATCTGGGTCATTGTGACATGGATTGAATGTCAGGTTACTCCTCAACTGGAATCTAAGCATAGCTGTCAGAAAGGAGTTGTAAAGCTCCATTTCTGAGCAGGCGTAAAGGGAGCAAAAGCCAGGCCAGAACCATAGAAAATAGTTTTAGGGTCCCCCTTAAATCATTTCATAATAATGTGCTTGTCATTGTCTACTTGTATACTGTGTGGCTTAAAGACAATTTCCAAGTTAAAATATAATGATTGCTCCCATTAAGTTTGTCCTGGCAAATTTTTCTCTTTTCTGCTCCTTTTAATGGGACCAATCATTGACTCAATACTCTGAAGCAGGTATATTCAGCCAATAGAGAGAGAGAAAAGCCACTTACAAAGCAAAACTTTAAGGGTTACAAGGAGCTTTGGCTACATTTGTTGAAGATCTTCCCTGATAGTGCAGCTGGTAAAGAATCCACCTGCAATGCAGGAGACACTGGTTTGATTCCTGGGTTGGGAAGATTCCCTTAGGAGAAGGGATAGGCTACCTACTCCAGTATTCATGCCTGGGGAATCCCCATGGACAGAGGAGTCTGGCAGACTGCAGTCCATGGAGTCGCAACGTCGAACACGACTGAGCGACTAAGCACAGCACATCAAGATAAGATTGGCTTGTCTGTCCAGATGTTTGGGAATGGATTAAATTACTTTCTGGAGCTCTTTTTAGGATCAAGATGCCATAGAAATTTTCAGTAATTGACTCATTTGAAGGGTGAAAAGACTGTTTACTCATTTTTAAATGCTACATATCTCTGTACATAGATAAATACTCGTGAGTATATTTTACACTGGATTCCTTGTAACCATTTTCAGAGACAAATCTACTTAGAAGACAGCTGGGTAACATAGTGAACTGCCGTGGGTGGATGTGCAATGTTGTAATTTACAGGAAGTAATTTATCTGCCTGGTGGGTTATCAGGATATGGTGATGACTAGACTTGTTACTCAAATTATTTCCTAACAACTTCAAAGGCATCAGTGTTGAATTTGAATCCATCTAGAATTTGAAAGCCTGTGTGAGTTTCCACTTGACTTCTCAAGGACCACACTTTCCAAGCAGTCAGAAATCAAGGTATATATGGAGTTTTAGATATTATCTACCCTAGTAGCTATCCTCTGATGCCTAAACAAGTCACAGGATGAGATGTTAGTAGAAAGAAATAAATGTCTCTGCTACATGATAGTGTGAATGTATTTCAAGGGACATTCCAAAACATCCATCAAGATTACTAGAAAAATAAAGGGGTAGAAATGTAAATGTGGAGTCTGACAGGTACCGAAAGCCCAGGAGAGAAGACATTGATCATTTTTAAGCAGAAACCAAAAATTTCAAGAAGCAAAAGCAAAAAAATTACCAAGCAGCACCCTTCCTACATGCCAAACTAGATGTTGCATGAGTAATATCATTCCAATTATGAAGTTTTGACACAAAACCAACAAACAAAATTATACACCAGAATTTCTGGAGCAGATAATCTTGTTTGTTTTAACTGGGATCGCTAACATCTCTGAAACACAAAGCCAAGCCATGTAAAGTACAATTGACCACATATGCTACTTCTCTTCACTTTTAGCACTGGACAATTGTAAAACTCCAGAGTTAAGAAATAGCATCATTGACATTAAAAATGTCTTTCTAGCCTGTAGCAGTTCAACAATACAGCATATTTTTTAAAAAGAACATATGAAAATAAGACCATTACATGGGGGCTATGCATCAACCTGGGGGTTGGGATGGGGGAAAAGGGAGGGGACTCAGGTGGGAGGGGTCGGGGATATACCTATGACTGTTTGGGGATTATGTATAGTTGTAAACAACAAAACGCTGTAAAAGACGTATAACGATAACTTCACTGTACAACCAAACTCCACTGAAACAACCAAACCCCAATAAAGACATATATATATATATATATATATAACCAAAAATAATCAGAATTGTGGAATTCCCTGACAGTGTGTTTAAGTATAATACCTCAGTAGCAGCCTCTGTACTAGATTGGAACACAAGAATACCTTAAACGTGTATGGTATTTAACTTTTTTTAGAGAAGACAAAAGAAGTTGGGTTTTGGTGTTTTTTTTTTGCAGTAAATAAGTTGGCATTCCCTAATCAAACAAAAAAGCAAACAGGATGTCTGAACCATATGCATTAAAGGTTTCAGAATGACATGGCGAGCAGTTCTTACACTTTCAGAAAAACAGGATACTCAGAAAGAACTAAATTACATGTTGATGCTATGAGAAAAGTGATAAGATGGGGCATAGCTGGTTGAAGGTGAGATTTGGAACTTTTTTCCACCTAAAGTACTTTGGGCTCATTCATGTGTGTGATGCCTCAACCTTTAACAGAACAAATAAAAGCCACTAATATGAACAGAAGAAAATTTCTCTAAAAATAGAAGGTACAAATCAGAATCTTTGAGGAGGTTTGCCTCCACCCGTCTGCAGAGGTGGCTTGCACATGCTTAGCTTAAACTCAAGGTGACATGAGAGAGAAATATTCTGCCGAGAATCCACAGTGGTCTGTGCTGCCCTTGCTCTGCCCTACCCTATGGTTGTTCAGTAACAGGACTGACTTGAGTGAGCAGTTCTGATAAATGAGTCTGGTTTGGTGCCCCTGAGCTCCAAGGTCATCCGACTAGGTGTGTTCTGATGCTCCAGAGGTGGGATAGCATGATTAACCTAGTTGATTCATTGCTAGACTCGCGGGGCATGTAGCATCGGTGTTTTCGTTAAATTGCCCTTAGGAGCTTTGGGGAGCAATGACTACCCATTCCCTTCACTTGGGGTGTGTCAGTGACGCAGGACACAGTTCTACGCAGGATGTAATTCATATGAGCCAGTCCTGAACAGATTTTTTTTTTTTTTCAGTTAAAAGAGTGGAAACCTAACCATTTCTTACAGATTTGACAAAGAAAAAGATATTTTCTTTATTTTTCTGTCCATGCAAATGATCATAATACTGGGGGAGAATGAAGAGCAAGGCTGTTTGTGGGTCTAGTCCTCATTTCAGCCCCTTGGTGTGGGAAAGGAGAAGTTCTGTCTTTGGGAAGATTCTGCAGATGCTAGAGCATAGTGAAGCTCCAGTAATTAACAGACTTGGAGAGTTTGCCAAACCCTTCCCAGGTGGCTCAGTGGTAAAGAATCTGCCTCCCAAGCAGGAGACACAGGAGACATGAGTTCCATTCCTGGGTTGGGAAGATTCCCTGGAGAAGGAAATGGCAACCCACTCCAGTATTTTTGCCTGGGAAATCCCATGAACTGAGGAGCTTGGCCGGCTACAGTTCATGGGGTCTCAAGAGTTGGACTTGATTTACACAACTAAACAGCAACAGCAAAAGCACGTTCACATAAATAATTTCATTTGTGTCTCACAGCTTCCCACAAGATGTCAGGATTTTTCTCTTTACATAAGTTGACTTTTTAAAACTTTAAACGCACTGTAATATGTATACAAGTAATGTTCACTATGTGAGTGCTTTTTCATTGTTTTCTATAAATGTATGTAGAAAATATCACCGTAGAGGCCATCCTCCAGCCTCAACAAATTGCACATACCACCCTACCCTAAAATATACAGAAGAATGATTTTCAAGAGAAAGTGACAGTTCACACCTTAATTTTTCTAAAACAGGAAGCAGACACCACGAGTAAGAGAAAAGGGAAGTTAACCTTCCTCTTTCATTTTCTCTGGGGCTGTGATGCAAAGCAATGATGCAAAATATTTTAACCCCAGTTAATCACCACAAGAGAAAACATAAAGTGTCAGAGTTGAACAAGGGTCAGTGTGAAGTAGAATGAAAATTCTTAATTATTATTTTTCTTCATTTCAGAGTTTTTTAAAAAAATTTTATTGAGTTATAGTTGATTTATTATGTTAATTTCTGTTGTACAGCAAAGTGGTTCATTTACGCATATATATATATATATATGTATATATATATATATATATATATGTATATGCTCTTTTTTGGATTCTTTTCCATTATGGTTTACCACAGTATATGGAATATAGTTCCCCATGCTACACAGTAGGATCTTGTTTATTCCTTCTGCACATAATAGTTTTCATCTGCTGCTGTCTTTAGGTTTTAGATGGTTACTTCATGTCTACCCTGATAACCAAAGTTCCCAGGCTTGGGGCAATTTGTCCGTCTTTTCATTAATTCAATAATATATGATTAGTTAAATGGTGTAAATGCCACTGTCCTTTATGCAATTATCACAAAAAATATTTGGCAGCTTTGATAATTATTTAATCCTTTCTACTTTTTCTAGTGGCATTCTTTTTTTTTTTCCGTTTTTCTGTCTCTCAATCTGTCATCTGTCTCTGTGTTTCACTCTCCATACCTGTCATTTCACTCTCTTTTTCCCTGCTCACACTATCCTCCTCCACCCCACTTCTGCTAACTGCTGTACTTTACATATCAAGAACCATATCGGGGCTTCCCCTGGTGGCGCAGTGGGTAAGGACACCGCCTTGCACTGCAAGGGGCGCCGGTTCCATCCCTGGCCTGGGAAAATCCCACGTGCCGCGGAGCGGCTGGACCGATGTGTCCAATTACCGAGCCGGAGCTCTTGAGCGCATGCGCCAGAGCCAGTGCTCTGCAATGACAGACGCCACCGCGATGGGAGGCCCACAGGAACCAAAGAACAAAGATGGATGAAAATAGAGAAAGGAAAGACCAATAAAAGTGGCCCGCCCGCTCCCCTCCCTCCCCAACCCGATCCCCTCTGAAAAATAAATAAATAAATAAATCTTAAAAAAAAAAAAAAGAACCATATCAACTCATAAACACCTCCCTGCTTCCTCCCGTGAGCCCCTTTTTAACTCCTACTCTGTCTTTCTCACCCTGCCCCCGCCCCCCAAACCTTATTACAGGTGCTTGAGGCTTCCCCTTAAAAATCTGTTACTGAAGGCTCATCTTAGTGTGCAATTGTGAAAAACTGGAGGTTAGCCAAATATCTCTCAGGGCCTATTGGTTAAATAAGTTACAGTGAATGTATGAAATGGAATACCATAACACCATCAAAAGTGCAACCAAGTACTAACATGAAAGCTGACATATTTTTGCATGGAAAAAGTGGATTAAAGAGCATTATGTATGATATGAAGACACTTTTAAATATAAATAATTGTGTCTTAGTCTGTTCAGGCTGCCATAACAGAATACCAGAGGCTGGGTGGCTTAAAAACATTTATTTCTCACAATTCTGAAGACTGGGAAGTCCAAAACCAAGGTGCCAGCAGGTTCAGTGTCTGGTGGGAGATGGCTTCTTGGCTCATAGATGGCTGTCTTCGAGCTGTGCCCTCCCAGGGGAGGAGCAGCAAGGGAGGAAGTGCTCCAGCTTTGTGACCCAAAAGCCCCATCTCCTGATACCACCACTTTGGGGATTAGGGTTCAGCAAATGAATTTTGGAGGGCACATTCAGTCTACAACAATTTGCGTGGCAATGGTTTCAGAAGAATTTATGCAAAATCATGAGAAGAGATTGATTCTACATAGTCAAAACACGTGTGATTTTTTTTCTTATTTATATTTTTAATTTTTGTGATAAGTCCATGTTGTTACTATTTTTTACAAAATTACAATGATTCTAAGATACAGGTTTTGCCACTGTTACTCAAAGTATGATATCAAAGACTTGCTTTCCCTATCTTCTCACTGCTTCTTCCACTTTCCATGTACAAAGCAGGAAGAAATATTTCCGATGGGTTCTCCACCAGAGGACAGAGGACAAACTGCAGCTGTCAGTGGCCTCCTTCCTCTCCTCCCGCCCACAGATCTCCCGGCATGTAAGACACATGGACCCTGGAGCCCAGCGTGGCCCCTCTCTCTGGTGACAGAAGCAAATCTCAGGAACCTTTGCTCTCAAGGAAAGACTTGACTGTTCTCTGAATTAGAGTCCTCGCTATTAAAGGAAATTATCATATGTAAGTATCAATAACTTTAAATGGGAACCTTCCTACAATGAAAACAATGTCTTTGTATTTATTTTTATTAGAATAATTGCTTTACAATGCTGTGTTAGTTTCTGCTATATAACATGAATCAGCCGTTACTGAAGGCTCATCTTAGTGTGCAATTGTGAAAAACTGGAGGTTAGCCAAATATCTCTCAGGGCCTATTGGTTAAATAAGTTACAGTGAATGTATGAAATGGAATACCATAACACCATCAAAAGTGCAACCAAGTACTAACATGAAAGCTGACATATTTTTGCATGGAAAAAGTGGATTAAAGAGCATTATGTATGATATGAAGACACTTTTAAATATAAATAATTGTGTCTTAGTCTGTTCAGGCTGCCATAACAGAATACCAGAGGCTGGGTGGCTTAAAAACATTTATTTCTCACAATTCTGAAGACTGGGAAGTCCAAAACCAAGGTGCCAGCAGGTTCAGTGTCTGGTGGGAGATGGCTTCTTGGCTCATAGATGGCTGTCTTGAGCTGTGCCCTCCCAGGGGAGGAGCAGCAAGGGAGGAAGTGCTCCAGCTTTGTGACCCAAAAGCCCCATCTCCTGATACCACCACTTTGGGGATTAGGGTTCAGCAAATGAATTTTGGAGGGCACATTCAGTCTACAACAATTTGCGTGGCAATGGTTTCAGAAGAATTTATGCAAAATCATGAGAAGAGATTGATTCTACATAGTCAAAACACGTGTGATTTTTTTTCTTATTTATATTTTTAATTTTGTGATAAGTCCATGTTGTTACTATTTTTTACAAAATTACAATGATTCTAAGATACAGGTTTTGCCACTGTTACTCAAAGTATGATATCAAAGACTTGCTTTCCCTATCTTCTCACTGCTTCTTCCACTTTCCATGTACAAAGCAGGAAGAAATATTTCCGATGGGTTCTCCACCAGAGGACAGAGGACAAACTGCAGCTGTCAGTGGCCTCCTTCCTCTCCTCCCGCCCACAGATCTCCCGGCATGTAAGACACATGGACCCTGGAGCCCAGCGTGGCCCCTCTCTCTGGTGACAGAAGCAAATCTCAGGAACCTTTGCTCTCAAGGAAAGACTTGACTGTTCTCTGAATTAGAGTCCTCGCTATTAAAGGAAATTATCATATGTAAGTATCAATAACTTTAAATGGGAACCTTCCTACAATGAAAACAATGTCTTTGTATTTATTTTTATTAGAATAATTGCTTTACAATGCTGTGTTAGTTTCTGCTATATAACATGAATCAGCCATATGTATACACATATTCCTTCCCTCTGCTTTACATATGGTACAGTATATATGCCAATACTACTCTCTCAAGTTGACCCCTCTCTCTTCCCTGCACTGTGTCCACAAGTCTGGACTCTATGTCTGCACCTCTATTCCTGCCCTTCAAATTGGTTCGTCAATACCACTTTTCTAGATTCCATGTATAAACGTTGATATACAGTATATACGGCTGCCAAATTTCCCTTTTTTTACTTGAAAATCTTACTAAACTCAGAGCATTAGTGTTCCTTGATTTGACTAGTCTTATGCCATTTGAGTGGCTGCTCTGATACCCTCATTTGCATGTTCTAAAATAATGAAACAAAAACTCTTAAAGGCCTCAAACAACAAATTTCTCCTTTGTGTGCATGTTTGTGCGTAAGAGGACACAGTCACAGAACCAGGAAATTGAACAATGTGTGATTGAAGCCAATAAAGTTGATTCTTGGGACTCCCCAGGTAACTCAGCTGGTAAAGAATCTGCCTGAAATGCAGGAGACGTGGCTTTGATCCATGGATTGGGAAGGTCCCCTGGAGAAGGACATGAGAACCCACTGCAGTATTCTTGTCTGGAGAATCACCATGGATGGGGAGACTGTTGGGCTATAGTCCATGGGGTGGCAGAGAGTCAGGTGATGAGTCGCTAAGTTATCAAAGTTGTTCCTTTTTATCTTCTCACTGCTTCTTCCACTTTCCATGTACAAAGCAGGAAGAAATATTTCCGATGGGTTCTCCACCAGAGGACAGAGGACAAACTGCAGCTGTCAGTGGCCTCCTTCCTCTCCTCCCGCCCACAGATCTCCCGGCATGTAAGACACATGGACCCTGGAGCCCAGCGTGGCCCTCTCTCTGGTGACAGAAGCAAATCTCAGGAACCTTTGCTCTCAAGGAAAGACTTGACTGTTCTCTGAATTAGAGTCCTCGCTATTAAAGGAAATTATCATATGTAAGTATCAATAACTTTAAATGGGAACCTTCCTACAATGAAAACAATGTCTTTGTATTTATTTTTATTAGAATAATTGCTTTACAATGCTGTGTTAGTTTCTGCTATATAACATGAATCAGCCATATGTATACACATATTCCTTCCCTCTGCTTTACATATGGTACAGTATATATGCCAATACTACTCTCTCAAGTTGACCCCTCTCTCTTCCCTGCACTGTGTCCACAAGTCTGGACTCTATGTCTGCACCTCTATTCCTGCCCTTCAAATTGGTTCGTCAATACCACTTTTCTAGATTCCATGTATAAACGTTGATATACAGTATATACGGCTGCCAAATTTCCCTTTTTTTACTTGAAAATCTTACTAAACTCAGAGCATTAGTGTTCCTTGATTTGACTAGTCTTATGCCATTTGAGTGGCTGCTCTGATACCCTCATTTGCATGTTCTAAAATAATGAAACAAAAACTCTTAAAGGCCTCAAACAACAAATTTCTCCTTTGTGTGCATGTTTGTGCGTAAGAGGACACAGTCACAGAACCAGGAAATTGAACAATGTGTGATTGAAGCCAATAAAGTTGATTCTTGGGACTCCCCAGGTAACTCAGCTGGTAAAGAATCTGCCTGAAATGCAGGAGACGTGGCTTTGATCCATGGATTGGGAAGGTCCCCTGGAGAAGGACATGAGAACCCACTGCAGTATTCTTGTCTGGAGAATCACCATGGATGGGGAGACTGTTGGGCTATAGTCCATGGGGTGGCAGAGAGTCAGGTATGACTGAGTCGCTAAGCACAGCACACACACAGCCAAGCAGGAAATACAGATTTGATCCCTGGGTCGGGAAGATTCTCCCTGGAGACGGAAATGGCAACCTGCCTGGGCATTCTCACCTAGGAAATCCCATGGACAGAGAAGCCTGGTGGGCCACAGTCTATAGTCGCAAAAGAGTTGGACATGAATTGTCGACTAAATAAAAACTGATTCTTCGTTTACTGAATTATGAAATGTCCTATCCTGATAGCATTTTTTTTCTCTTATTGGAAAAATAAGAGAAAATACCATGTCAACATTTACACTTTGTAATGCCTTGTTTGTAACTTCTGATTTATTCAGCCATGGCTCAGATTTGGCAGTGTGAACCCTGGCTAAGGTTACTCTGCATATCCTTTCCTGGGAAACCGATTGTGTATCCAAGATTAGAGGATTCAGTGAAATGTGTAACGCATTTAAACAATCTGCTATCTTCTGTTTATTTAGCAATACCCTTTATACACACAGTTGCATGCGTAACTGCAATGAATTATAATCGGTCATATCTGCTCAAAAAATGACTAAACAACTGGGGCAACTTATTGCTTTTGTTTCACTCGTATCATGACAATCTTGAGGGTGATAAAACTACCTATGCTAACAAGTGTTCCATGGTTCAGATTTCTTAGTAATTCAGATTGGGCACTCCTTAGGTTGCTTGAGTTCAGTTTTACCATAAAGGTGGATTCAACAACTAATATAACTTAATAATAGCGGGTAGGGGTTATGCATTTCTTCATTCAATAAACTTACATTACTGAATGCCTACTCTTCATCAGGTGTTGAGTTGATGCTGGGAATATAGACAGAAATAAACTGATCTTTCTACACTTCAGGATGTCTCAGGCTGATGCAGCACCCAGACAGGTAAGGAGACAGTTGCCCTCCAGGGAAGTAAGTGCTATAATAGACTCCCGTTTTCTGTGTGTTGATGACTCTGAGCTCATACCTTTCTTCTGTGCACTTAGCTTTTTTTTTTTTGCATATTTCCACTTGGGTCTTCCTCAGAAAAACAGAACCCTCTTTGAATATTTAGAATAGAAAGTTTAGTATATGAATGAATCTAGAAAAAAATGGTACTGATGAACTGATTTTCAGGCAGAAATAGGGACACCGATGTAGAGAACAGCTTCGTGGACACAGGGGAAAAGGAGAGGGTGGGACAAGAGAGTAGCATTGATATATACACACTACCATGTGTAAAATGGATAGTGGGAAGCTGCTGTATAGCACAAGAAGCTCAATCTACTGGTCCGTGGTGACCTAGAGGGGTAGGATAGGAGGTGAGAGGGAGGCTAAAAATGGAGGGAATATATGTATACTTACAGGTGATTCGTGGTTGTACAATAGAAACTAACACAAAATTGTAAAACAATTATGCTTGTTAAAAATAAATTTAAGGGTTTCCCTGGTAGCTCAGTGGTGAAGAGTTCTCCTGCCAATGCAGGAGACACAATTTTGATCCCTGACCCTGGAAGATCTCATATGCTGTGGAGCAACTAAACCCATGAGCCACAACTATGCCTGTGCTCTAGAGCCTCAGAGCCACAACTATTGAGCCCACGTGCTGCAACTATTGAAGTCCGTGTGCCCCAGAGCCCGAGTTCCACAACAAGAGAAGTCACTGAAACAAGAAGCCTGCTCACCTCAACTAGACAATAGCCCCCATTCCCTGCAACTAGAGAAGAGACCATGGCAGCAGTGAAAACTCAGAATAGCCAAAAATAACTAAATAAATTTTAAAAATAAATAAATAAATTTTAAAATAATAATAAACAGAGTTTCCTAGAGAGTTTAACACCAGGCTTCCCTGGTGGCTCAGCTGGTAAAGAATCTGCCTGCAATGCAAGAGATCTGGGTTCAATCCCTAGGTGGGGAAGATCCCCTGGAGGAGGGCATGATAACACACTCCAGTATTTGTGCCTGAATAATTCCATGGACAGGGGAGCCTGGTGGACTTGTCTATGGGCCGCAAAGAGTTGTACATGACTGAGTGACTAACACTTAATACTACATGGGAGCAGAGAGCCAAGAGGCCAAGCAAGAAGCTCTCAGGGAATCCCGAGTCTTGCAACCACAGGAAGTCACCACCACCCCTAGACTGGAGGGACAAAGGAGGTAATGTGTCACTCAAACACAAAGTGTGGGGTTATCGGAAGAAAGTATAACAAGCCTGTCTGGATGAAGACAGGGCCACAGCGCAGTCGCAGCCGTGGCTGGAGACACGCCGGGGTGCTGGAAAAGAAGAGGAACAGTATCCTGGCTTTCTAAAGCTTCTTGTTCTCTAATCCCTTGCCAGTGCCTCTCATGCCCAAACCAAGCCAGAAACCAACTAACATGAGAGCCCAGAGATTGGAGCCAACAAGTTGACACACAACAAAGCAAGGAAAATGATCTATGGGCAAATATATGTATACTTACAGGTGATTCGTGGTTGTACAATAGAAACTAACACAAAATTGTAAAACAATTATGCTTGTTAAAAATAAATTTAAGGGTTTCCCTGGTAGCTCAGTGGTGAAGAGTTCTCCTGCCAATGCAGGAGACACAATTTTGATCCCTGACCCTGGAAGATCCCACGTGCTGTGGAGCAACTAAGCCCGCGAGCCACAACTATTGAGCCTATGCTCTAGAGCCTCAGAGCCACAACTATTGAGCCCATGTGCCACAACTACTGAAGCCCGTGTGCCCTAGAGCCCGAGTTCCACAACAAGAGAAGTCGCCGCAACAAGAAGCCTGCTCACCTCAACTAGACAATAGCCCCCATTCCCTGCAACTAGAGAAGAGACCATGGCAGCAGTGAAAACTCAGAATAGCCAAAAATAACTAAATAAATTTTAAAAATAAATAAATAAATTTTAAAATAATAATAAACAGAGTTTCCTAGAGAGTTTAACACCAGGCTTCCCTGGTGGCTCAGCTGGTAAAGAATCTGCCTGCAATGCAAGAGATCTGGGTTCAATCCCTAGGTGGGGAAGATCCCCTGGAGGAGGGCATGATAACACACTCCAGTATTTGTGCCTGAATAATTCCATGGACAGGGGAGCCTGGTGGACTTGTCTATGGGCCGCAAAGAGTTGTACATGACTGAGTGACTAACACTTAATACTACATGGGAGCAGAGAGCCAAGAGGCCAAGCAAGAAGCTCTCAGGGAATCCCGAGTCTTGCAACCACAGGAAGTCACCACCACCCCTAGACTGGAGGGACAAAGGAGGTAATGTGTCACTCAAACACAAAGTGTGGGGTTATCGGAAGAAAGTATAACAAGCCTGTCTGGATGAAGACAGGGCCACAGCGCAGTCGCAGCCGTGGCTGGAGACACGCCGGGGTGCTGGAAAAGAAGAGGAACAGTATCCTGGCTTTCTAAAGCTTCTTGTTCTCTAATCCCTTGCCAGTGCCTCTCATGCCCAAACCAAGCCAGAAACCAACTAACATGAGAGCCCAGAGATTGGAGCCAACAAGTTGACACACAACAAAGCAAGGAAAATGATCTATGGGCAAATAGGCCCAGGAGCAAATCATGCCTTCAACTCACTCAAACATTCAAAACGCAAATTTTCATTCCCAGAACTTCTTCATCCTCTCTGTTTTCCTGCCTTCATGGCTGCCAGCAGCTGCCCAAGCCAAAAACTGAGATGTCATCCTTGATTACTTTCGCATCTTCATTCTTACAATCAGTCACTAAGTCCATTAACCTCTATTCCCTTCATCTTTTAACAAAGTCATTCTTCTCCATCCCAACTTCACTCCTTCTTTCAGGTCACCAGCATCTGATAGCCATGACCACACCAGCCTCCTAACTGATCTCCTTCTGCTAGATTTGCCTCTCATTCCCCTTCCAATTCATTTCACCCAGACTGATCTTTACAGTATAAATCTGATTATGTCAATCTCTTGAGTAAAGCGTTTCTTCTGTGGAGCACTAATGGGGCATCCTCAGAATGAAGTCCAAATTTCTTTCCATATGAGGTCCTTCTAATCTGGCCCCTTCTGTTTTCAGTCCCATGTATTCATTTATTCACTCATTCATGCCTGCCTGCATCCACTCAATCAATAAATATTCATTGAGTGCCTACTCTCTGTCAGGCACAGGGCCAACCACTGGGGACACTCCCTATCATGAATGATCCAGGCTCTCACTAACCAGCGCCCTGAAAACCACATTCCCTCTCTCCTACCTCTTCCCCAGTCACTCCTACTTTCACTCATTCCCTCCCCCCTCATTCCTATTTTTCCTTCCTATCTTACATGATCTTCTTCTAAGCAGCTGCCCCTTTATTCTCCAAGTTCAAACTTGTATCCTTTCTAAATCCCCAGAGTAATGTGTGCATACTTCTTTTCATTAGCCACCCACATTTTATCATAATTGTCCCTTTACTGATTTAATCCTCAAATTGTGGTTAAATTCTTTGAGAGCAGAAGCTGTTTTATTCGCTGTTGTATTTGCTGTTTTATTGCTACCACCTAACATAGTGTACAATACATTGCAGGCCTTCAAACTTTTACTATTAAAAGAAATCAACTGTTAAACTAAGAAGCACAAGGTGCTTTGGGAAGGTACCTTGTAAGGGGATGATAGAATGGTAGAAAGGGAAGGCTGGAGAAGTTTTCCCAGAGAAGGTAGTTTGCAAACTGAATTTTGAAGGACAACTTGGAAAATGTGTTGGAAGTTGGAAGAAAGAAGTGAGGGTGAAGAAGTAAGTGACAGTGTGAGAAAAGTCAACATGGTATGAACATAGAGGCACACTCCAGAACTTCAGGTGGCTTTATATAGCCCAGTTCATAAAGTTTGAGAGAAAAAATAGTGAAAGATGAGGCTAACAAGGATAATGACAGATCTTGCTGAAGTATTAAGAGCTTAAGCTGAAACTCCTACAAAGTGTTAAACAAGAAACTAAGATGGTCATGTTTGCATTTAGAAACAACACTCTGGAAGCTGTGTGAGTGAATTGGAGACAGCCAGCTGGCTGCAGGAGGAGCAGTCAAGACAAGAAATAGAGCCTGAACTGGGCGGAGTGAAGAGATGTTAAAGAAATAGAATTGACAGGACTTGGTAACCTGACTGATATAGAAAAGGAAAAATAAAGGATGAATCTAGAATGCTGAGTTGAATCTCACCATGTTGATTTTGAGAGCCCTCTGGACCATTAAGGTAGAAATGTCTGTATGGACCAGATAGGTCTGAACTCAAAAATGGTCTAAAGTGAACATATGAGATAGGAATGGCTGTGAGTATGAAAACGTAAGTGAGAAAAGGACAGGTATATTGGTGTTCACTGCACACTTCTTCCAACTTCTCTCCAATTTGAAATTTTTCATTAAAAAAAACTGAGGGAAAATGAGAAGAAGCTGAAGAAAATTGCAACCTACCTAAAGGCAGCTTCTTAGAGTGATGGGAGTAGGAATAAAAGAAAAAAGCAGTGGTCAGGAAGTAAAACGTGGAAACAATGACTGTAAATTACTTTTTAAAGAAAATTTAGCTGTGAGGGGAAAGCAGTATCAGGTGCCAGGTAGAGGGGACTGTGACAAGAGTCTCTTTTGGACATGGGAGGCATGTGAGCTTATTTGTACTCTGAAGGGAAAGAATCAGGGTGGAGGTTGAAGATACAAGTTAGAGAGGAGATAAAGTGTGTTCCAGATACCTGAAGAAAGGGCAGGTGATGAAATCCAAACACAATAGCAAGAATTAGCTGCTCGCAGCAGAAGGGAAATCTCTTCCCAAAGACAAAGAGATAAGGATAAGATTAGGTGCAGGCAATCTTGGGACTGGGATTCAGAAAGTTGAGTGAGTTCTTGCTCAACCACCTCTAGTTTCTCTGAACTCAACAGCTTTGACCACCTGGTTGCAGCTGGGGATAACTGCCAGGGTTGATTCGTCAGGAAGTTTTTTGTTGAAAGCTCAGGTAGTTGTGTAAGACTGAGTTTCCTGGAAAGGTACTTTGAAAACCAGAGGCTGCATGCTGGAGACTTACTGGGGACACCTCTTAAGGAAATATACCTACAAAGAAGACAGGAAAAGAGAACTGGTAGAGGGAGAAATCAGTCCCCAGTGCATTTGCAATGGAGACTTCATTAATCCAACAGTGAGCCCTGGAACTGGGATGGCCTTTCAGAATTATGTGAGACTAAGGTTGGGATGGGCCTTTGTACCAGCGTCATCCAGGCTTTGGCTACAGACCACCCCGCAGGAGAGGATACAACATGTGGCAAGGCAGCTCTCTGGGGCTGAGGGCACTGCCCTGTGAGAGACACAGTTGTGTGCTGTTGGTTCATATGCCCAGCTGTGTGGATTGGATGAGCTAGCCCTGAAGAGGGTTTGGGAGGGAACCCATGGAATCCACTAGAACCCATCACACAGAGCAATCCACTTACTTCTTACGTGTTTGTTCCATCTCGGATCAGCTTCTTCAGGAAGCCTCATGTTTTCTGGGCAATCTAGAAAGGTTAGTGGGATGAAGCAAATTCCCAAAACTGCACTTGACCTTAGAGCCAGTTCTCCTCCTCGTTATCCTCTTCCACTGTCCATCTTCATGTAGCACTTCTGTGATCCAGGAGGGCTTCCTGTGTGGCGCTAGTGGTAAAAAACCCACCAGCCAATGCAGGTACTCTGGGTCAGGAAGATTCCCTGGAGGAGGGCGTGGCAACTCACTGCAGTATTCTTGCCTGGAGAATACCCATGGATAGAGGAGACTGTTGGGCTATAGTCCATGGAGGTGCACAGAGCTGGACAATGACCGAAGTGATTTGGCCCACATGCATGGGTGATCTAGGCAGGGTGAGGAATTTGAGCTTCTAGTTACCATTGCACTCCTCAGGTGATCCATTGCTGCTGATGGTATCCATTTACTCTTTTAAAATATTTATTTATTTATTTATATTTTTGATCATGCTGGGTCTTCAGTACTGTACATGGGCTTTCTCTAGGTGTTGCTGTGCATGGGCTTCTTACTGTGGTGGCTTCTCTTGTTGTGGAGTACAGGCTCAGTAATTGTGGTACACAGGTTGAGTTACTCTGTGACATGTAGAATCTTCCTAGATTAGGGATCAAACCTATATTCCTGGCACTGGCAAGTACCTATCCACTGTGTCACCAGGGAAATCCCTGCATTTACTCTTAACAAGAGAGCATGAGAAAGTCAAGAGAGAAACCAGTGGATCACCTTCATGCCGACCATCTTCTTTCCTGCCCCTAGAGTGGAGCAGTAGCCCTACCTCATCCTGATGATTAGGGGCAATTACTTTTGCCAGGAGAGTGATTCCTTTTCTTGCCTGCTAGTCTTTTGGCACATGGAGTCCAAAGTGACCAAGTGAATGATGACACTTAAAACACAATGGGACTCTTACTGTGGCCTCTAACTAGAGAGCTTCCAGGCCCACAGTGCCCAAAGCATGGATGAGACAGACAGATTTCTCAAATGGATCTCTGACATGATAGTATAAAGCGACAGTCCTTTTTTGTTCTTTGCTTCCCAACTCTCGTGTTTTACCTATAAGGAATACAGGAGTACCACATAATCTTTGCTATTTAAGATGCACACAACATCCTGGGAGATGGTGCCAACCTTACAAGGTATAATCTCCAAGTGGGAGCCTCAGATGCATTTTTTTTCTTATTTAATCAAGTTTTTAAAGTTTAGCAATGGCTATTTTTTTTTTTTTTTTTTTGCCTCTAAGTCATCATTTACTTTTCATCCTTTTTATTCATCCATATTTTTTATTCTTTGGCTTGTGTGGGCCTCCCATTGCAGTGGCCTCTCTCACTGCAGAGCACCGGTTCCAGGCTCATGTCCTCCAGAGCACTGGCTTGCAACCTAACACACCAGCCCAGCCACTCCTCAGCATATGGGATCCTCCTGGGTCAGGGATCAAACTGGTGTCCCCTGCACTACAAGGCGAACTCTCCACCCACTGGACCTCCAGGGAAGCCCCAGATGCATCTTTAAGAGGCTGTTTCACTGCTCTATCAGGCAGATGACCTCTGGGACATACAGTGAGATAGGACCAATGGGTCCCTGGCCATGCTCTACGGTGGCACTCTTTCACTCTAAAGTGGGTCCCTAGGTGCTTCATGATGGGCTTCTCTAGCTGAATGACTACTTGATGTCTCATGGTCATATGCTCTGTCTGAATCATGACCCAAGAGCCCAATGAGTGGTTTTGAATGCTTTATGGGTCTTTGCAGCAGAAGGTATGGCCTTGTGCCAGAACACCAGAGGTAGACGTTATGATTTTCCTTTAGAGACTCCCCATAAGCTACGAATGATCTCATTTCCCACCACAAATACCTCTGTTGCTGTTGTTCAGTTGCTAAGCTCGTGTCTGACTCTTTGCAACTGCATGGACAGCAGCACACCAGACTTCCCTGTCCTTCAATCACTCCCATGTACAAATATTTCTAGTATATACATTTGGAACAAGGCCAAAAACTGATCGTTGGGTGGAAAAAACTCTTAGATATTATAATATCTCCAGTTCAACTGTATCTAACCAAAATCTTTATGAAAAATCTTCAAGTTTACATTGCAACCAAAAGAATAAAATACTTAGGAATAAACTTACCCAAAGAAACAAAAGAATTGTACACAGAAAATTACAAGACACTCATGAAAGAAATTAAAGAAGACTTAAACAGATGGAGAGATATTCCATGTTCTTGGATCGGAAGAATCAATATTGTGAAAATGACCATACTACCAAATATCATCTACAGATTCAATGCAATATCTATCCAACTACCATTGACATTTTTCACAGAACTAGACCAAAGGATAACACAGTTCATATGGAAACACAAAAGACCTCGAATAGCCAAAGCAATCCTTAGAAAGAAAAACGGAGCTAGAGGAATCAGCCTCCCTAACTTCAGACTCTACTACAAAGCAACAGTCCTCAAGACAGTATGGTACTGGCACAAAAACAGAACTATAGACCAATGGAACAAGATTGAAAACCCAGAGATAAACCCACGCACCTACGGGTACCTTATTTTTGACAAAGGAGGCGAAACTATAAAATGGGACAAAGACAGCCTCTTCAACAAGTGGTGCTGGGAAAATTGGACAGCTACATGCAGAAAAAAATGAAGTTGGAACATTCCCTGACCCCATACACAAAGATCAACTCAAAATGGATTAAAGACCTAAATGTAAGACCAGAAACCATCAAACTCCTAGAGGAGAATATAGGCAAAACCCTCAAGGACATCAATCAAAGCAAGATCTTCTCTGAACCACATACTAGAATAGCAGAACTCAAAAGACAAATTAACATGTGGGACCTAATGAAACTTAAAAGCTTTTGTACAGCAAAAGAAATCACAAAAAAGCTGAACAGAGACCCCACAGAGTGGGAGAAAATCATAGCAAATGAAACAACAGACAAAGAATTAATCTCCAAAATCTACAAGCAACTCAGACAACTCAGCATTGGAAAAATGAACAACCCAATCAAAAAATGGGAAAAGGACCTAAATAGACACCTCTCCAAAGAGGACATACAGATGGCCCAAAAGCACATGAAATGATGCTCAACCTTGCTTATTATTAGAGAAATGCAAGTTAAGACTACAATGAGATATCACCTCACACCCGTCAGAATGGCCATCATCAATAAATCGACAGACAATAAATGCTGGAGAGGGTGCGGAGAAAAGGGAACCTTCTTGCATTGCTGGTGGGAATGTAAATTGATACAGCCTCTACGGAAGACAGTATGGAGATTCCTTAAAAAACTAAAAACAGAAGCAGCATACGACCCAGCAATCCCACTCTTAGGCTTATATCCTGATAAAATCAAATCTGAAAGAAGCACCTGTACTCCAATGTTCATTGCAGCTCTCTATACAATAGCCAGAACATGGAAGCAACCTAGATGTCCATCAATGAATGAATGGATACAGAAGCTCTGGTACATATATACAATGGAATACTACTCAACTGTAAAGAGAAATGCAGAAGACTCAGTCCTAATGAGGTGGCTGGAGCTAGAACCTATCATAAAAGGTGAAGTAAGTCAAAAAGAGAAAGACAAGTACAGTATACTAACACATATATATGGAATCTAGTAGGATGGTCATGATAACACATGCAGTGAACTCATGGAAAAACAGACAGAGAATAGACATATGGACATTGTAGGGAAGAAACAGTGAGGGGGAGGCATGGAGGGAGTAACATGGAAACCTATACTGTCATGTGTGGAAAAGATAGCTATTGTCATTGTGCTAAGGGAATAGGAGTGCTCACAATGGCATGGGGCGATGGTCCAGAGGGGTGGGATGAGGGGAGCTGGGGGCAGGGGACCAGGGGTATGCATATGACTGATCTGGGAACATACATGTCTGTGAACAACAAAACTCTGTAAAACCTTTAAAATTAAGAATTTTTTAAAAATCTTCAAGTTTCATTCCTCTTATTGAATTTTCATGGGCATTACATGAATAGCATCGATACTGATTTCATGGAAAATACACAAAAGGTATGTAAGGAGAGTGCTACAAAACTGATGAACAATGGCTGTGATTGGCAGGTTTTCTCCTGATGGATTGATTGCTCTATCTTAAAGTTGTATAGCAAGAGTACATTGAATGTGCTTATGGATTGCCATTGATGACCTTGTGGATGTTGTCTAGGTTTGATCCTCAATGTTTATGTGTGACTTGGACTTTGAGAATTAGGTAAAAATAATTAACCTTTTATTATTTAATTCTACCAATGTCCTTCAACTATCATTAATCATTTCAAGTTCCTTAAAAAAGAGATGGTCAGCAATATCTCACTGAATATCAGCCTATGGTTTTGTTGACAGTCCATTCAATTCAAGACAATCTATATGTCATATATTGTGATAGTACTTTTGCAACTGAGGCTACAAAACCATGAAGACTTTTGGATCTCTTGGAAAGAAAATATCTTGATAAAGCAGGTAAATGCATAGAATATTTCTAAATTTTAAAATAGAATTATAATATGAGTTATATAATATGAATACTTTTTTAGTTAAGAAGAACATACATTTAGTAAAGAACCTGCTGCCAATGCAGGAGACATAAGAGATGCAGGTTCAATCCTTGGGTCAGGAATATCCCTTGGAAAAGAGAATGGCAACCCACTCCAGTATTCTTGCCTGGGAAATCACATGTACAGAGGAGCCTGGCAGGCTATAGTTCATTGGGTTGCACAGAGTCAGACACCACTGAAGTAACTAAACACACAGCATAGCTCATTGATATTTTTCAATTTAATTTTTTAAATTATTTTATTAAAAATCTTTATTGGAGTGTAGTTGATTTACAACTTTGTCATAGTTTCAAGTGGTCACCAAAATGAATCAGTTATACAAATACACATATCCACTCTTTTTTAGATTTTTTTCCCCAAATAAGTCAGTACAGAGTATTGAGTAGAGTTCCCTATGCTATTTAGTAGAACTTTATTAGTCATCTATTATAAATATAGTAGTCTATAGTGTCTATATGTCAATCTCAGGCTCCAATTTATATCCCTGCCTTATTCTCTGGTATCTACACGTTTGTTTTCTATATTCATAACTCTATTTCTATTTTGTAGATAAGCTCATTTGTACCCTTTTTTATATTCCACATATAAGTGATAAATCATATGATACTTGTCTTTTTCCCTCTGACTTATTTCACTCAGTATGACAATCTTTAGGTTTGTGCTGCAAATGATGGATTGATTGCTCTATCTTAAAGTTGTATAGAAAGCATTGAATGTGCTTATGGATTGCCATTGATGACCTTGTGGATGTTGTCTAGGTTTGATCCTCAATGTTTATGTGTGACTTGGACTTTGAGAATTAGGTAAAAATAATTAACCTTTTATTATTTAATTCTACCAATGTCCTTCAACTATCATTAATCATTTCAAGTTCCTTAAAAAAGAGATGGTCAGCAATATCTCACTGAATATCAGCCTATGGTTTTGTTGACAGTCCATTCAATTCAAGACAATCTATATGTCATATATTGTGATAGTACTTTTGCAACTGAGGCTACAAAACCATGAAGACTTTTGGATCTCTTGGAAAGAAAATATCTTGATAAAGCAGGTAAATGCATAGAATATTTCTAAATTTTAAAATAGAATTATAATATGAGTTATATAATATGAATACTTTTTTAGTTAAGAAGAACATACATTTAGTAAAGAACCTGCTGCCAATGCAGGAGACATAAGAGATGCAGGTTCAATCCTTGGGTCAGGAATATCCCTTGGAAAAGAGAATGGCAACCCACTCCAGTATTCTTGCCTGGGAAATCACATGTACAGAGGAGCCTGGCAGGCTATAGTTCATTGGGTTGCACAGAGTCAGACACCACTGAAGTAACTAAACACACAGCATAGCTCATTGATATTTTTCAATTTAATTTTTTAAATTATTTTATTAAAAATCTTTATTGGAGTGTAGTTGATTTACAACTTTGTCATAGTTTCAAGTGGTCACCAAAATGAATCAGTTATACAAATACACATATCCACTCTTTTTTAGATTTTTTTCCCCAAATAAGTCAGTACAGAGTATTGAGTAGAGTTCCCTATGCTATT
The DNA here is from genome assembly GCA_022376925.1 of Tragulus kanchil. Classification (NCBI taxonomy): domain Eukaryota; kingdom Metazoa; phylum Chordata; class Mammalia; order Artiodactyla; family Tragulidae; genus Tragulus; species Tragulus kanchil. The sequence goes on from JAIOJX010000032.1 coordinate 254,898,765, forward strand.
TAGTAGAACTTTATTAGTCATCTATTATAAATATAGTAGTCTATAGTGTCTATATGTCAATCTCAGGCTCCAATTTATATCCCTGCCTTATTCTCTGGTATCTACACGTTTGTTTTCTATATTCATAACTCTATTTCTATTTTGTAGATAAGCTCATTTGTACCCTTTTTTATATTCCACATATAAGTGATAAATCATATGATACTTGTCTTTTTCCCTCTGACTTATTTCACTCAGTATGACAATCTTTAGGTTTGTTGCTGCAAATGACATCACTTCATTCTTTTTTATGGCTAAGTAATATTCTGTTGTAGGTATGTGCCACATCTTCTTTACCCTTTCTTCTGTTGATGGACTTCTAGGTTGCTTCAATGTCCTGGCTATTGTGAATAGTGCTGCAATAACATTGAGGTGATGTATCTCTTTGAATTATGGTTTTCTCCTGATATATTTGGTTAAATCAAATCAAACAGATAGACACAGATGTAGGTAGAAAGAAAGTTATTTATTTTCTCATAGCTTATTCAAATTCCAGTTTTGTTCCATCTAGAATGCTCTATTGCCTTCTCAAAGGAAATGCAAAAGATTTTTCTGGACAACATTATATATATATATATATATATAATTAAACATAAAATTAAAACTAGGATTCTAGAAATTTGGAGTGTAATCTTATCACTGTCACTAATTTTCTGTGTGCTCTCATGTCATGAACCTATTTCTTAGTGAATTGTATTAAACAGTTTTGTAAGGTGTCTTTAACTACCAGATAGGGTGATAGATGTGGAAGTGCTTTGAAGATATTAAATATACTAATTAAAGATGAAGGATTCTTGGGGCTTCCCTGGTGGTCCAGTGGGTAGAGAGTCCACCTTGCAGTGTAAGGGGCACAGGTTCGATCCCTGGCACGGTAAGATCCCACGTGCCACGGAGCAGCTGGACTGGTGTGTCCAATTACAACCAGTGCTCTGGAGCACATGCACCCAGAGGTGGTGCTCTGCAGCAAAGGAGGCCACTGCAGCAGGAGGCCCACACGGGCCAAGGAATAAAGATGGATGAATAATCAATAAAAGAGGCCACAATTTAAAAAAAAGATGAAGGATCCTTATTCTTATTAATTAAAATTTTGGTCCTTGGCTTTAATCGTTTACCTACTAAGTTATGACATTTATTCTGTGAATCTCAGTTTTATTCCTTTGAAGCTGTGAGATAAATTATTTTAGACAAGTTTTGTCATAAAATTTTGGAGCTGGAAGGGACTTTGGAGATTCTATAGCTCAAATGCCTCATTTTTCAGATGATGAAATTAAGTCCCAAAGAAGGTTAGGTTATCCAGCTAGCACATGGAATAAAATATCAGTTGTACTTGTTTCATCACATCAAAGAAGAGTGCTCTCGAGATTTTTTAAATTATTGCTGCAAATGACATCACTTCATTCTTTTTTATGGCTAAGTAATATTCTGTTGTAGGTATGTGCCACATCTTCTTTACCCTTTCTTCTGTTGATGGACTTCTAGGTTGCTTCAATGTCCTGGCTATTGTGAATAGTGCTGCAATAACATTGAGGTGATGTATCTCTTTGAATTATGGTTTTCTCCTGATATATTTGGTTAAATCAAATCAAACAGATAGACACAGATGTAGGTAGAAAGAAAGTTATTTATTTTCTCATAGCTTATTCAAATTCCAGTTTTGTTCCATCTAGAATGCTCTATTGCCTTCTCAAAGGAAATGCAAAAGATTTTTCTGGACAACATTATATATATATATATATATATAATTAAACATAAAATTAAAACTAGGATTCTAGAAATTTGGAGTGTAATCTTATCACTGTCACTAATTTTCTGTGTGCTCTCATGTCATGAACCTATTTCTTAGTGAATTGTATTAAACAGTTTTGTAAGGTGTCTTTAACTACCAGATAGGGTGATAGATGTGGAAGTGCTTTGAAGATATTAAATATACTAATTAAAGATGAAGGATTCTTGGGGCTTCCCTGGTGGTCCAGTGGGTAGAGAGTCCACCTTGCAGTGTAAGGGGCACAGGTTCGATCCCTGGCACGGTAAGATCCCACGTGCCACGGAGCAGCTGGACTGGTGTGTCCAATTACAACCAGTGCTCTGGAGCACATGCACCCAGAGGTGGTGCTCTGCAGCAAAGGAGGCCACTGCAGCAGGAGGCCCACACGGGCCAAGGAATAAAGATGGATGAATAATCAATAAAAGAGGCCACAATTTAAAAAAAAGATGAAGGATCCTTATTCTTATTAATTAAAATTTTGGTCCTTGGCTTTAATCGTTTACCTACTAAGTTATGACATTTATTCTGTGAATCTCAGTTTTATTCCTTTGAAGCTGTGAGATAAATTATTTTAGACAAGTTTTGTCATAAAATTTTGGAGCTGGAAGGGACTTTGGAGATTCTATAGCTCAAATGCCTCATTTTTCAGATGATGAAATTAAGTCCCAAAGAAGGTTAGGTTATCCAGCTAGCACATGGAATAAAATATCAGTTGTACTTGTTTCATCACATCAAAGAAGAGTGCTCTCAGACAGTATTTCTTTCTTTTCAGAAATTATTCAATGAATAATTGTCTAACATGCTTATTCCCCAGGCCTTCAAGTAAGCTTTATGATATTTATTTACACCACTCCTTATTCCCAGATTGTTTACACTCTAGTGCTCATGGAGCCTAGTTTTTAGGAGGCCAGCAAAATGGTATTTATTGACTTCCTTTTCTGTTCTATACGCTATTCAAGGCACTAAAGATTTGGCATTCAGCAAGACAGAAAACCACTGCCAGAGCTTATATTCTACTAAAATACTAGCCATAAAAGGATGCATATGTTATTAAAAGTAACCTATTCTCTCAAGCTTATAGGACACACAACTAATCCTGTTTTGGGCAGTGTATTTCTTTAGCTGGAAGGCTCTGTTGGACTACTGATTCTCCATATTGGATTAATATTCATGTTTCAATCTTCCTAGATGTAGTTTCCAGGTCCTTGAGTTTTTTAAGAATATGTCTATGGAAACCCACATGCAATATGAGAACCACCTGTACTTCTCGTATCTACCTTGTACTGAATGACACATGTATCTTGCTTATACCCTTGGTGGCATTCATTTCCTAAACACCCAGAAACCCTTGGTTAAGCAGGAAGAAGAAAAGAGCCAGCTTTTAACATCTGACCATTTTATTTCCCCTCTACATTTTGGAGCAGAGAATATTCATTCAGCTATTTTATACTCTGGATTCTTCTCTTTTGCATCAACTGACAAATGGTTGCTATATATGTTCTTCTGATTGGGGTAGTGAGAACAGGGTGTGTAAAGCTCTGAGAAACAGAGCTGGGATTCAAGAATCAATGGGCCATTGACAGAGCTGAGATGAACAATTAAAGGCTAAGGTGCAAACAACGCTCTGATGATCAACCAGTTGTTAGCTGAAATATAACCTGTGGGAATGGGAATCTCAGTTTTATTCCTTTGAAGCTGTGAGATAAATTATTTTAGACAAGTTTTGTCATAAAATTTTGGAGCTGGAAGGGACTTTGGAGATTCTATAGCTCAAATGCCTCATTTTTCAGATGATGAAATTAAGTCCCAAAGAAGGTTAGGTTATCCAGCTAGCACATGGAATAAAATATCAGTTGTACTTGTTTCATCACATCAAAGAAGAGTGCTCTCAGACAGTATTTCTTTCTTTTCAGAAATTATTCAATGAATAATTGTCTAACATGCTTATTCCCCAGGCCTTCAAGTAAGCTTTATGATATTTATTTACACCACTCCTTATTCCCAGATTGTTTACACTCTAGTGCTCATGGAGCCTAGTTTTTAGGAGGCCAGCAAAATGGTATTTATTGACTTCCTTTTCTGTTCTATACGCTATTCAAGGCACTAAAGATTTGGCATTCAGCAAGACAGAAAACCACTGCCAGAGCTTATATTCTACTAAAATACTAGCCATAAAAGGATGCATATGTTATTAAAAGTAACCTATTCTCTCAAGCTTATAGGACACACAACTAATCCTGTTTTGGGCAGTGTATTTCTTTAGCTGGAAGGCTCTGTTGGACTACTGATTCTCCATATTGGATTAATATTCATGTTTCAATCTTCCTAGATGTAGTTTGCAGGTCCTTGAGTTTTTTAAGAATATGTCTATGGAAACCCACATGCAATATGAGAACCACCTGTACTTCTCGTATCTACCTTGTACTGAATGACACATGTATCTTGCTTATACCCTTGGTGGCATTCATTTCCTAAACACCCAGAAACCCTTGGTTAAGCAGGAAGAAGAAAAGAGCCAGCTTTTAACATCTGACCATTTTATTTCCCCTCTACATTTTGGAGCAGAGAATATTCATTCAGCTATTTTATACTCTGGATTCTTCTCTTTTGCATCAACTGACAAATGGTTGCTATATATGTTCTTCTGATTGGGGTAGTGAGAACAGGGTGTGTAAAGCTCTGAGAAACAGAGCTGGGATTCAAGAATCAATGGGCCATTGACAGAGCTGAGATGAACAATTAAAGGCTAAGGTGCAAACAACGCTCTGATGATCAACCAGTTGTTAGCTGAAATATAACCTGTGGGAATGATAGCAAGCAAAGGGTCAGAAATTAGAAGAGTGGAACAGGGAACAGGTGGTGAGTCTCCTTATGATGGTGTGAATTTTAATTAACTTCATTAAGGTATAATTTACAAACAATAATATAAATCCATTTTATGTGTTCAATGTGTTTTGAAATATGGATATACTAGTGTATCCACCACACCGATATGATCATTTTCAGGAGGGATTCCTATTTTCCTACCACATATTCTTCTCAGCTGTGTCCTCCTGTAGGTCCTAGGATAGCCAAGCTCTGGGACTGTCTTTGCTTCAACAGAAAGTATCACAGAAGTACCAGTAGCAACAAGATCTTGAGGTAAACTGTTGTTCTGGAAGCTGATTGCCATGGATATTGCTAATGGGATCTGGAAAGGGCTTGGAGAGCATCCATGCAGCAGGGATCACAGATGTTCTGCTGAGTGGTTACAGGGGGAGTGTGGGGGGAATAGTCAGGTCATGTATCCAGACACTTATCTATTCAAAAACAAAAAATTTTAACAACTTACTGGAATGTCTTCCTTTTGTCTCTTAAAATCCCAGGAGATTGGGCAGGAAACAGGTGGAGGTGAGGGTTGGGACTAGAAGCTATTGGTTGAAAAACTGAGGCAATGTTTGTAATTTTCAAGATCTACTCCAAACCTTGGCACATAGGACATGCTCAATATCCTAATCCCTGATAATGAGATAATACTGTGAAGCTTTGGCTTCCTTGGTATTTCCTTGTAATTCACACTTACACAGGAGAGTAGCTAACCTGTCTTTGCAAGTCCACATATAAAATTAACAAACTTCTTGCAACTGCTTCTGGTTCTTCATAGGCAAGTTCTGACACACTTAACTAAAGAACCTTTATAAATTTTCCAATATAAGAGCCAAACAGCTAATGTTTCTGCATTACCCACAAAAAAAAAAAAAAAAAATCAAAGGGAAAACATTATCCGCCCAAAATTTGGAAAATATGAGTTGCGGCTTAGTGCACGTGGAAAGAAAACCAAGCTAGAATAAATATTAGGCAATGTAAGATCCTTCGTTTCTTTCTGCTGTAGTTTTTCTATCACATTTTTTTTTCTTCATTTAAAAATGCCTATTTGAAAATCCCTGGATAAAACAAAAGATGCAACTTGTAGTGGAAATTATGAAAAAATATTTTTTAAATGACATGGTCACTGCATTTTTAATGGTCTGGTAGTGTTTTCTACCTGATAGAAACCACAGTTGTTTTGGAGAGGATGACTATTGCAAAGCTTATAAAAGTAAGCATTTCTGTCATAAGACTTATTTTGGGATTCTCTCACCTACCTTCAGTCATCTGACTGCCAGAATTGCTATATGAAAATAAAAGTTTTCCTTGTAGCATCAAAACAAAGTTAGATGGAAAAGCACAGAAATTCTGGAAGGTTTCAGTCTAGCAAGAGCTATCGTTTATCAGGGTTTTGGCAGAACGTCAGCAGACCGTATTTAGAACTTGAAGATTTTCTCTTCTAGAGATACATGAGCAAATCTAAGTGTTGGCCCCAAATAAGGAATAATTATATAATATGAATTCATTTACAACTATAAATGCTCAAAATCTAGCAAGTGAATTCCTAAAATTCCTAATTTAGAATTCATAGATTCATAGTGTACTTTTCACCCTTCATTTTCATAAAGATGAAATGGAGCTAAGCTGGTTTGAACCAGATTTTGAAATTGTCAGTTATTTACAATAAAGAAATTTCATGTCTTTGCAGCTGGAAAAATAGAATGTATGATGTGTAAAATCAAGAGTAGCTGTTGTAGAGATAGTAAGGACGAAGGAGAGAAACAACCATTTTTTTACCTGGTTAGAATACCGTGTATAGGTAGAAAGCAACTTTCTCTATTTATAATTCATTTAAAGTTGATGGCTTCCACAAACAGAAATTGACATGGTAGGGTTTTCCCGAAGCAAACTATAGCATGAAAGTTTGTCTTTCTAGCTGTTGAATGTCTCTGCTAATCCAGGGAAACTCCATTTAATTTGTAATCAAATTTAAAAGATCTTTCTCGTATATATTAACATTTACATTAATTTTACTTTAGAATTCTTGTGATTTTGGATGCTACTTCATTGTACATCTGTTTATTATAAATATTGAAATTATTAGGTATATACAAATTGGGAAAAAATAGCCTACACGCAAATTATCACATGGAGTAAACTCAACAGCTAGACAAAGTATATACTAGTCTATCATTTGTACAAAAAGGAGAGGACAAGCAAGAGACTTTTTGGTATATTAATTGAACATCTTTGTGTAGACACAAATAACTGGTGACCAAGAGGTGAGAGAAGTCAGGAGAACTTCTCTGTTGGTTCACTCGGCACATTTGATTTTTTTTTTTTTTTCTAGCCAAATACATAACATATCCACACACTAGTTATACTACTCAACTTCTCTTCATTCTAAAATTGACACTATGCTTTTGTCCTCCCCACCCCACCTTCCACCGCCTTGAACATTTTTTGTCACACAGGTATCACAGTTTAAATAGCATAAAGGAGTATCGCGGTTCCACTGATCCCTGGCTTTGTGACTTTGTATTTCTATCTCTCTGACCATAAACTTACTGAGGCATAATAGGACCATCATAATTTCTATCTTACAGACTGTTCTTTGCTTAAACGAAAGAGTGCTTCTAAAAATCCTCAGCACAGTGCTTACAATATGGCCAGTGCTCAAGAGATAATTGTTCTTTGTACTGGTTCCCATCCTATCTTCTGAGACTGTCAAGACAATAGTTTCTGTCCATAAGAAACTCTCTGTACTCTATGTGTGTGCCAAGTTGTTTCAGTCATGTTCGACTTGTGGAACCTGGGCCTTTGCTCAGCAGGTTCCTAGGTTCACGGGATTCTTTGGGCAAGAACACTGGAGTGGGTCTCCATGCCCTCCTCCAGGGCATCCTCCTGACCCAGGGATCGAATCTGCATTCTCTTACAATTCCTGCATTGGCAGGCAGGTTCTCTACTACGAGTGTCACCTGGGAAGCCCCTCTACACTCTGTAATGGCACCAAACCTGCATATTAAGCAAGAAGTGTATGTCTGGCCATAATAGAAGGGCTACAGTATATGTTGAATCAATCAATAAAATGTGACATATTTTGAGTGTGTGAACATATTGATGTGGTCTGGGATGGGATGGAGGCTAGGAAGTGGGCAAGGCAGATTCTTAATAAGCATCTTTCTTTAGTTTATTAGCATACCAACTTACACAGAGATGAAAAAAGGTGAAATCCTGTATTTGGATCAGGAAGTATTAGTACCATTTATTCTCAAAGGTAAGATTGTTTCTCTTTTCTCTTATGTCTTTCTAGAAATGAAAAACTTTATGAAGCTGAGACTTTTCAGAATCTGTGCTGCACCTCTGCTGTTCTCCTCTCCTCCCCTAGTCCCTGACAGTCACTGATATTTTCCTGTCTCCAAGCTCTGCCTTTTCCAGAATGCCATATAGCCAGAACCGTACGGAATGAAGCTGTTTCAGATTGGCGTCTTTCACTTCGCAGTATTCATTTAAGGTTTTCCTTAAACATGTATTTAATGTCTGTCAGTGCCTTGATAAGTGATTTCTTTTTAGCACTGAATAATATTCCATTGTCTGAATGTGCCATAGTTTGCACATTTACTTCTTGGAAAGTTTTAGTTGCTTTCAAATTCTTGGAAATTATGAAAAAGATTTGTTATAAATGTTCATGTGTAGGTTTTAGTGTGAACATAGAGTCAACTCGTTTGGGCAACTATCTAGGAGCATGAATGCCAGGTTGTTTGGTAGGACTATACCAAACTATATACAAACTATATGCAACTATATACAAACTATATACAAACATGTGTGCTTGCTTTGTAACAGATAAGCAAACAGACATGTTTGTATATAGTGTATTCCAACACAACTGTACCATTGTGCATTCCTACCTGCAATGAATGCGAGTATCCTAGTGATTCATGCAGTAGGCAGAATTTGGTGGTATTCTGGATCTTAGCCACTTTAAGTGTGTAGTGATATATCACTGCTACTTATTGTGCAGTTCCCTAACGATATATGATGCTGAGCATTTTTTTAGGCTTGTTTGCCATTTGTATATATTATTTTGTGAGGAATCTGTTCAGAATTTTTACCCAGTTTTTAATTGTGCTGTCTATTTTCTTATTGTTGAGTTTTAAGAGTTCTTTGTATTTTTTTCTTTGGATAGCAGTCCTCTCTGAGGGACGTTTTGCAAGTATTTTCTGCCTGTTTGTGGCTTGAGTTTTAATTCTCCTCACAATGTCTTTTAAAGTAGATGTTTTCAATTTAATGGAGTTCAATTTAGCTACTTTTCATTCATGGATCAGATTTTGGGTACTAAAGTGAAGGTTACTTGGATTTTCTCCTGTGTTATAATCAAAAACTTTATAGATTTGCATTTTACATTCAGGTCTAGGATCTTTCTTGAGTTAATTTTTGTGAAAGGTACAATAAGGTTAGAGTCTAGGTTAGTTTTTGAATGTGAATATCTGGTTATTCCAACAGCATTTATTGATATGGCTACTCTTTCTCCATTGGATTGCCTTTGTTCTTTTGTCAAAGGTTATTTGGCTACTTTTCTGGGGGTTATTTCTGAGCTGTCTATTCTATTTAATTGTTCTACACGTGTACCCTTTTGACAATAGCACCCTGTCTTGATTACTGTAGCTCTTCGATAAATCTTCAAAATTGGTAGTGTAAGTCCTACTTTGTTCTTCCTCAGTATTGTGTTTACCATTCTGATTTTTTGCCTTCCCATATAAATATTAGAATCAGTTTGTTGATGTTGCAAAGTCACTTGCTAGGGGTTTAGATTGTATTGAGTTAATAGATCAAATGGAGGAAGAACTGACATTTAATAAGGTTGAGTTTTCCTATTCATAAACATGAAATCTCTATTTATTTAGGCCTTGTCTGATTTCTTTCATTAGAGTTTTATTGTTTTCCTCACATAAATCTTGTACACATTAAGTTAGATTTTACCTAAGTATTTCTTTGGTGGGGCTGCTAATATAAGCAGTCTTATGTTCCCCAGTTTTTGAGATATAATTGACATAATACTGTGTAAGTTTAAGGTATACAGTATGGTAATGTGATTCATGCATAGCAGTTGGGCTGCTTAGCACTTATTGTGCACGCTTTTTTCCTAACGATATATGATGCTGAGCATTTTTTTAGGCTTGTTTGCCATTTGTATATATTATTTTGTGAGGAATCTGTTCAGAATTTTTACCCAGTTTTTAATTGTGCTGTCTATTTTCTTATTGTTGAGTTTTAAGAGTTCTTTGTATTTTTTTCTTTGGATAGCAGTCCTCTCTGAGGGACGTTTTGCAAGTATTTTCTGCCTGTTTGTGGCTTGAGTTTTAATTCTCCTCACAATGTCTTTTAAAGTAGATGTTTTCAATTTAATGGAGTTCAATTTAGCTACTTTTCATTCATGGATCAGATTTTGGGTACTAAAGTGAAGGTTACTTGGATTTTCTCCTGTGTTATAATCAAAAACTTTATAGATTTGCATTTTACATTCAGGTCTAGGATCTTTCTTGAGTTAATTTTTGTGAAAGGTACAATAAGGTTAGAGTCTAGGTTAGTTTTTGAATGTGAATATCTGGTTATTCCAACAGCATTTATTGATATGGCTACTCTTTCTCCATTGGATTGCCTTTGTTCTTTTGTCAAAGGTTATTTGGCTACTTTTCTGGGGGTTATTTCTGAGCTGTCTATTCTATTTAATTGTTCTACACGTGTACCCTTTTGACAATAGCACCCTGTCTTGATTACTGTAGCTCTTCGATAAATCTTCAAAATTGGTAGTGTAAGTCCTACTTTGTTCTTCCTCAGTATTGTGTTTACCATTCTGATTTTTTGCCTTCCCATATAAATATTAGAATCAGTTTGTTGATGTTGCAAAGTCACTTGCTAGGGGTTTAGATTGTATTGAGTTAATAGATCAAATGGAGGAAGAACTGACATTTAATAAGGTTGAGTTTTCCTATTCATAAACATGAAATCTCTATTTATTTAGGCCTTGTCTGATTTCTTTCATTAGAGTTTTATTGTTTTCCTCACATAAATCTTGTACACATTAAGTTAGATTTTTACCTAAGTATTTCTTTGGTGGGGGCTGCTAATATAAGCAGTCTTATGTTCCCCCAGTTTTTTTGAGATATAATTGACATAATACTGTGTAAGTTTAAGGTATACAGTATGGTAATGTGATACATGATTATACTGCAAAATTCTTAAACTGTAAGGTTGGTTAACATTCTTTACTTCACACAATTACCATTTTGCTATTGTTCTCATTATGGTGAGGACTTTAAAGCTCTACTTCCATATCAGCTTTCAAGCGTACGATATATCGGTAACTATAGTTCATAGTGTTGTATGTTTTTTTTATTTTTGTAAAAATTTGGCCTCTTTTATTTATTTTTAAAATTCATTTACTTTCATCCATCTTTATTCTTTGACCTGTGTGGGCCTCCCATTTCAGGGGCCTCTCTCGCTGCAGAGCACCGACTCTGGGAGCACGTGCTCCAGAGAGCTGGCTCGTAATTGGAGACACTGGTGCAGCTGTTCCACGGCATATGGGATCTTCCCAGGCCAGGGATCCAACCAGTGCCTCTTGCACTGCAAGGCAGACTCTTTACCTAGTGGACCACCAGGAAAGCCCATGTTGTATGTTTTTAATTCAAATCCCAATTGCTCATTTCCTTATTTAAGAAAGCAATTGACTTTTATATATTAACCTTGTTCACAATCTTGCTGTTATTGCTTATTCATTCCAGGAATTTTTCTGTTTGTGTTGCTGTTGACTCTATGAAATTCTATTTATTGCCTATTCTTTGTTTCTTTTTTTGTCTTCTACCGTTTTTCTGCCTTCTTATGTTTTAAAAAGAAGCTTTCCTGATCATTCATTCTATTTGATTAAATTTTCTCCCCTCTTGGCACATCAGTTATATTAAAAAAATTAAGTGGTTGCACTGGAGTTTGCAATATACTTTTATGATTAATTCAAACCCACTTTAAAACAACATTATACTGCTTCTTCACCAGTAGTCCAAATACCTTTTAATAGAGTCTTCCCAATTCTTTCTTCCTATCCTTTTTAATATTCCTGTCATTCATTCATTTCATCATCTGTAGAATATAACCATCATATATACTTTTACTATTCTTTTTCTGAACTAACTGCTATTTGCTAGATCAACTAAGAATAAGAACATTTTTAAAACATTATTTTATTTTACCTTCATTTATTCATTTCATAACATTTTTCTGGTTTTTATGCATATTTGAGTTTCTAACGTATATTACTTTCCTTCTCTCTGAAAAATTTCCTTTAACATTTCTCATAAGGCAGATCTATTGGCAACATTTTATTTCTCCTTCACTTTTGAAGTTGATTTTTTTTTTTCTTTCAACAGTTTAAACATTTCACCCACTTTCTTGCTTTCATGGTCTCTGAAGAGAAATCCAGTGTAATTCTTATCCTTCCTCCTCTATAGGTAAAGTATTTCTGCCAGTGGCCTTTGTCCCATGACTTCTTTCAAGATTTCCTCTTTGTCTTTGATTTTCTGCAGCTTGAACAAATTTCTGATATTTATCCTTGAACAAATTTCTGACTCTGGGAGCACGTGCTCCAGAGAGCTGGCTCGTAATTGGAGACACTGGTGCAGCTGTTCCACGGCATATGGGATCTTCCCAGGCCAGGGATCCAACCAGTGCCTCTTGCACTGCAAGGCAGACTCTTTACCTAGTGGACCACCAGGAAAGCCCATGTTGTATGTTTTTAATTCAAATCCCAATTGCTCATTTCCTTATTTAAGAAAGCAATTGACTTTTATATATTAACCTTGTTCACAATCTTGCTGTTATTGCTTATTCATTCCAGGAATTTTTCTGTTTGTGTTGCTGTTGACTCTATGAAATTCTATTTATTGCCTATTCTTTGTTTCTTTTTTTGTCTTCTACCGTTTTTCTGCCTTCTTATGTTTTAAAAAGAAGCTTTCCTGATCATTCATTCTATTTGATTAAATTTTCTCCCTCTTGGCACATCAGTTATATTAAAAAAATTAAGTGGTTGCACTGGAGTTTGCAATATACTTTTATGATTAATTCAAACCCACTTTAAAACAACATTATACTGCTTCTTCACCAGTAGTCCAAATACCTTTTAATAGAGTCTTCCCAATTCTTTCTTCCTATCCTTTTTAATATTCCTGTCATTCATTCATTTCATCATCTGTAGAATATAACCATCATATATACTTTTACTATTCTTTTTCTGAACTAACTGCTATTTGCTAGATCAACTAAGAATAAGAACATTTTTAAAACATTATTTTATTTTACCTTCATTTATTCATTTCATAACATTTTTCTGGTTTTTATGCATATTTGAGTTTCTAACGTATATTACTTTCCTTCTCTCTGAAAAATTTCCTTTAACATTTCTCATAAGGCAGATCTATTGGCAACATTTTATTTCTCCTTCACTTTTGAAGTTGATTTTTTTTTTTCTTTCAACAGTTTAAACATTTCACCCACTTTCTTGCTTTCATGGTCTCTGAAGAGAAATCCAGTGTAATTCTTATCCTTCCTCCTCTATAGGTAAAGTATTTCTGCCAGTGGCCTTTGTCCCATGACTTCTTTCAAGATTTCCTCTTTGTCTTTGATTTTCTGCAGCTTGAACAAATTTCTGATATTTATCCTACATGGTATTCTCTAAGCTTCCTGGACCTGTGGTTTGGTGTCTGTCACTAATTTTTGAAAACTTTCAGCCATCATTTCTTCAAATATTTCTTTTTTCTTCTTTCTCTCTTCCCTTTTGAGGATTCCCATTACAGTTAGTTTACACCTTTTGAAAATTTCCTACAGATCTTAGATATTCTGTTCCATCTCTTTTGTTACTTTGATTTTTCTGCATTTCAGTTTTAGAAGTTTGCATTGACATATCTTCAAGCTAGTTAGTTGTTTCCTCAGCTATGTCTAGTCTACTGCTGAGCCCATCAAAAGCATTCTTTATTTCTGTTACATTGCTTTCAATTTCTAGTATTTGCTTTTGATTCTTCCTTAGAATTTCCATATTTCTGCTTACTTTATTCATCTGTTCATTTTGTTCTTTTCCATTAGAGCCAGTAGCATATTCATCATAGTTATATTAAATTCTTTGTTGGATAATTACAAAATCTTTGCCATATCTGAGTCTGGCCCTAATGTTTGGTTTATCTCTTCAGATTATGTTTTTGCTTGTTAGCATGTCATAATTAGGTTGTCAAAAACCATACCTGAAATATCAGGTAAAAGGAACTTAAGTAGATAGGTCTTTACTGTGAAGCTTTGCAGGAGATAGGCTATGTTATTATTTGCTACAGTTGTGGTATCTGAAGTTAAAATTTCCTCTAGAGTCCTTGTTTTTGTTTCTCTTGTTGTTTTTGGATATCCCTAGTATCTCCTTAAATAGGGTCTGAGGCTGGTGCTTCTTTTAGCTGTAATCCCCTGTTATTACCCAAGGAGCCCTACTGATGTGGTGGTATGGCAAGGTATGGGAGGAGGGAAACATTCTCTTGTCCTATGATTAGGGCTCAGCCCCTTTTGTGAGCTTCAGTTGAGTACTTTCCTTCTCTCATGTTGGGGGCTGCAGCTGGGGGTTTCCCTTCCCTAAGGTATGTTAGGCTCTGGTGAAACAGTTTTCCTTGAGGACAAATCTTGTTAAGAAAAACAGAGTGCTCTAAAAATATTTCAAAAAGGTTATTTTCTCTCTTGCCATGTGAAAAGCAAGATATTTCCTCAGATCTTCACAGTGATAATCTGTTACACTCCTGGAGTTCATACTTAGGAAAGTTTGGACCCTCTAAGGCTAAGCCCCCTTGGTAGTTTGAACCGTCAAGCTGGTCTACACCGAGCCTCCAGCAGTTCCTCACTTGCAGTTTAAGGTGTTTCTACTGATACGGTTGGCTCTAACCGTGATACTGGCTTCGGCTTCTGGCTTCTGTTCCTGGTAAACTGTGATCCTCTGGTAAGCTTTGTATCTGTCTGTCTATCTCTCCCAGTTTCAGGGCAGTAGTTTGCCCTGTGACTTCATTTTTCAAGTGGATCTAAGAGGAGTTACTGGTTTTCAGTTTGTTAAGCTGTTTTTTCTTATTGTGAGGATAGATGCTTCCAAGCTCCTAACATGTGGGACTAGAAACTGAAAATCCTTTGACATTCTTTTGTAAATTTATGCTTAAAATATCTATCATAACTGAAAAGTGCTAGTGTCAAAATTTCAGTGTATTCTTATTTTCCAAAAATTCAGACAAATATACATATTTACTTTCCGTTTTGATCCTTGAAAGAAAAAAAAAAAAGAAGACTCAATGTCTATTATCTGCTAAGTACTTCCTTCTAAATGATATGCCTTTTTGTTAGAACAGATCAAGGTGGAGGAGAAGGAGAACTAAGGACAATATTGACCCACGAATCGCTTACTGACCACCAGGCCTTCTTATATAGTTTGATGCATTCTAAATGCATCTGAATCTGATGTATTTCATTCTTTAAAAGGCTCAACACTCTCAATTACTGAGTACTAAGATTTCAGGTTTTACCTCGCCTCTTCCTGACTCACTGTCCAACTTCCTACTGTAAATATGGGTTAAGGGTCAATTGCGTCATTTGCAAATAATCTTTCAGTCTACTTAGAAAGTTCTGCAAAAGTGACTTGGAATGAAATTTGGACACTTACAAAGATTAGAAAGTAATTAAATAAGATTCTTTTTTAATTTTCGGGGGTAGGCGTGGGTTGGGGAGAGAGGGGGTTGGGCGGGCCACTTCTATTGGTCTTTCTTTGTCTATTTTCATCCATCTTTTGTTCTTTGGCCCGTGTGGGCCTCCGATCGCAGTGGCCTCTCTCACTGCAGAGCACCGGCTCTGGGCGCATGCACTCCAGAGCTCTGGCTTGGTAGTTGGACACATACGTCCAACCGCTCAGCGGCACGTGGGATCTTCCCAGGCCAAGGATCAAACCAGCGCCTCTTGCACTGCAAGGTGGTGTCCTTACCCACTGGACCACCAGGGAAGCCCTACATAAGATTCTTCGTTAAGCTCATTCACATTATAATAGTCTAAATGCATTTATTAATGGATGATTATGAAGAGGATAATTTAAAATTTTATGCCATAGAAAATTTTGCTTTTTAGATTGTTACTTAACAGAATTGATTGAATTAGGGAATACTATTTAGCTCCTTTGTAATTATGTGAAAACTAAAGTTCAATATTAATATTATCAATGAGTAAGCTGAGGCACAAGGTAAATGACTTGTTAGTGTCTGAGTCAATGCTTAAGTTTACTCTTAACTTTGGAGTCAATGTTCTTAACACTGAGCCTTTAGAACATTAAACGGTTTTTAACTTACAGAGTTATTCTTCCCACAATTAAAAATAAAAACATGAGTATTTTTGGTCCTTTCCTTTTTTAGTCATTTTCCGTGTTACTTTTCAAGAAGGTGTATTATTTAGTGTTGTAGATATGGGAAGGAAGTAGCATTAAGATCAATTTTAAGCATGTCTCTACAGATTTGCTGATGAGTTAAATAGAGGTGTTATGTGAACTGATTTTTGTCTTATCAGAGTTTGTTATGTAGACCATTGTTTTTCCATGACAATATAATTGAAATTTACTCAGATATCCACATTAATTTATACTCTGAAGCCAGATAGTAGCAATATAACTAAAAAAGCAAAGGTGAGAAGTAAAATAATCTACTGTCAACTGGAGATGTGTGTGCAATGCTCCTTTGTTGGACTCAAAACACATTCCTTTTCTATTTAAAAGACTGATAGCCTTGAAACGTATGCTACAAAAGCCAAGAAGTGATTAAGTCTTATCCAGGATCTAGCAAAACATGTTAGCAAACAGGCAATACTGCTGCCACCATATCGAGTTAACTTCAGTGCAGGTCCCCTGCTCAGGTCCTGGCAGGGGTTTTCTTAGCTTCTTTCCTGTCTATACGGTGAACTCAATTCAAGGTGGTAAGTCTCAAGCAATGTTTTTAGTCGCTCAGTCTTAATACTTAAAATAGAGATTTCGAATCTACTTCTTCCCTTGAGAGGCTCACTTCAAGAGGCGTTTGCTTATTTTATACTTGTACTCTTATTTACTTAGTAATCAAACTTCACCACAGAGAAACTTAGTAGACAAAGAGAGTACCCCAGTGTTCTATGGCAAAGGGTGAGGACGGTGACACGACCCGTAGATGGGTAACCTGGCAAGAAAGACCCCACTGTAACACATCTGAGCCGAAGAACCAAGAGCTTGCAGCCACGACGAAAAGTCTGCTTTTAAAACTGGGACTTGGTGGGGAGCCCACGCACAACTGCCGGGTAGTTCAATATTAATATTATCAATGAGTAAGCTGAGGCACAAGGTAAATGACTTGTTAGTGTCTGAGTCAATGCTTAAGTTTACTCTTAACTTTGGAGTCAATGTTCTTAACACTGAGCCTTTAGAACATTAAACGGTTTTTAACTTACAGAGTTATTCTTCCCACAATTAAAAATAAAAACATGAGTATTTTTGGTCCTTTCCTTTTTTAGTCATTTTCCGTGTTACTTTTCAAGAAGGTGTATTATTTAGTGTTGTAGATATGGGAAGGAAGTAGCATTAAGATCAATTTTAAGCATGTCTCTACAGATTTGCTGATGAGTTAAATAGAGGTGTTATGTGAACTGATTTTTGTCTTATCAGAGTTTGTTATGTAGACCATTGTTTTTCCATGACAATATAATTGAAATTTACTCAGATATCCACATTAATTTATACTC
Organism: Tragulus kanchil; assembly: GCA_022376925.1. Classification (NCBI taxonomy): domain Eukaryota; kingdom Metazoa; phylum Chordata; class Mammalia; order Artiodactyla; family Tragulidae; genus Tragulus; species Tragulus kanchil. The sequence continues at coordinate 254,916,226 of JAIOJX010000032.1, forward strand.
TGAAGCCAGATAGTAGCAATATAACTAAAAAAGCAAAGGTGAGAAGTAAAATAATCTACTGTCAACTGGAGATGTGTGTGCAATGCTCCTTTGTTGGACTCAAAACACATTCCTTTTCTATTTAAAAGACTGATAGCCTTGAAACGTATGCTACAAAAGCCAAGAAGTGATTAAGTCTTATCCAGGATCTAGCAAAACATGTTAGCAAACAGGCAATACTGCTGCCACCATATCGAGTTAACTTCAGTGCAGGTCCCCTGCTCAGGTCCTGGCAGGGGTTTTCTTAGCTTCTTTCCTGTCTATACGGTGAACTCAATTCAAGGTGGTAAGTCTCAAGCAATGTTTTTAGTCGCTCAGTCTTAATACTTAAAATAGAGATTTCGAATCTACTTCTTCCCTTGAGAGGCTCACTTCAAGAGGCGTTTGCTTATTTTATACTTGTACTCTTATTTACTTAGTAATCAAACTTCACCACAGAGAAACTTAGTAGACAAAGAGAGTACCCCAGTGTTCTATGGCAAAGGGTGAGGACGGTGACACGACCCGTAGATGGGTAACCTGGCAAGAAAGACCCCACTGTAACACATCTGAGCCGAAGAACCAAGAGCTTGCAGCCACGACGGGAAAAGTCTGCTTTTTAAAACTGGGACTTGGTAGAGCCGGGCAGCAATCCTGCACAGCACAACTGCCGGGAAAAACAGAGCGGGAGACTTGCTGCACCAGCAGCAGGAAGTGTGATGCAGGCCTGGGACCCAAACACCGAATCCCTTCTCAGCAGCGCCTCCCAAAGCCAGCCACTGCTTTCCCTAGGAGAAGGCTCAGCGTCCCCAGACCCAGACTGGCCGCACCCCATATCCTTTCTCTTTCCTCCGCAGCGGCACACAGACGAGCACGTGAGCGAGGCAGCGCGTCCCAGCTGTGCCTCAGCTGACCGCCTCCTGATTGGCTGAGACAGACGTGGGCTGGGGTGGGGACTGGCCGCCTGCGTCGCTCCCCATTGGCTCTCAAGGAACCCGCCTACCCCTCAGGTGAGGCGGGCTAGCGTGAACGCGAGTCGGGCTCCGCGGGCACGCGCGCCCCCGACACTCTCCCCGCCGCGCGCCCCCGAGCGCGCCTCCGCCCTTGCTCGCCCCCAGCCGCTGCCTCAGCTCATCAGTGCACAGAGCCGCCTCGTCCGAGGGGACGCGAGGATCGCCCTCGCTCCCACTTCGGCCAGTCGTCGGCCCGGGCCCTGACAAGCTGCCCCAGGCGGGGCTCATCGGAGCCAGACTCGGATCTCTGCGATTGCCGCCCGCTCTTCTGCCTCAGATCTCACGAGGGTTTCCCGCCTCGCACCCCCACCTCTGGACGCACCTTTTCCTCCCCTCCTGCGCGTGGTGGGAGCCAGCGCTTAGGCCGGAGCGAGCCTGGGGGCCGCGGGCCGTGAAGGTTCCGCTGGCACCGATTCACCATGGAGGGCGCCGGCGGCGCGAACGACAAGAAAAAGTAAGCCCACTCCCCTCCGCTGGCAGCCTTCTCCGCCGGCGCCCCCGCCCGCCGCCGGGGGCCCGCGGGCCGGCCTCCGCGTTCCGGGGGGCCGCCTTTTTGTTTCTGCCTCGCTCCCCTCCCCTCTCTTTCCCCCAGCCTCGCCGGCCGGGCTCCCCCACTGTCCACGTCGCCATCTTGTCGTGGGGGGTGGGAGACGCGTCGAAAGTGCTTTCAGGGGCCGGGGGCTGGGCCCAGCTCGCCTCGCTCCCCGGCAGCGCGGGCCTCCCGCCGCCCTGCCTGCCGGCCGCGAGCCCCCGGCCTGCCGCGTGCCCTGCTCCGGGTGGACTTCCCCGCGCCTGAAAACCCCGGGAAGAGGAACGAGCCGCAGCCTGGTGGCCGCCGCCGGCACCCGAGCTTCCGCTCCTTCCCGCCCCCATCCTCTCCGGTTCCATTGAAAACTCGGCCCCGGGGCGGCCCCTGCGCGCAGGTCCCGGCTTCCGTGTGGGTTCGGGGCCCTGGGTTTCCGACCCAGAGGCTCGCGTGGTGGGTGCGATCTTGCTCTGTGGCGGTTGCGTCGGGCGGGTGCCTTTGCCTTTGTGCATTTAGGGGTTTGCCGCGATGGCCTGGGATGCTAACTTTTTCGTTTGCACGTGCGGGTTTGGTCTGGTTTTGTTTTAGTCGCCTTGAAAAACTTGACTAGAGCAAGAGTCGGAGTAACGGAAATTTAGGGAAATAGCCACGTTTTCATGAGAACATCAGAATTGGATACTTGTGTTTCTATCACCTGTCAAGAGAGCCCAGGCGTTATAACTGAATGATATGCTTCATTCATTCTTGAAAATATGTTAGTGAGGGCGTAGCGGGTGGCTAAATTCAGGCAAATACTTTTAATGAGCTTGTGGGGAGGGGGGCGAAGGGGGAAAGTATATGATCAGAACAAATGAAATAAATGCAGCACTAAAATGTTGCAGTTTTTAGGGAGATGTGATTCATTTCTCTGAAATAAGTATATTAAAATATACACAAAGTAAATAAATAACCATCTTGGTAGAACATAATGCAATGTTTTAAAACACCTCGAAGTTTGAGGATTAAGAATTGTGAATCCAACCGGTGGAATTAGGTACCCCCCCCCCCCACCCCACACACACACCTTTTGGTCCACTCTGGTATTTTAACCTTTGAGGAAATTATTTTAAGGAATTGAAGATTTATGCTGAGAGTTCTGGTTAGTAGGCTGGCTTTACTGTTAAGTCCTTCCACTCTTCTGGGACAGATTAAGTGCCCTAATCAGTATCAGCAGAAGATAAACTTGTTTATGTTCCTGCTATTTTGTGGATTCTTTTTTTGGTCTTTATCTAATAGAATAATAAGTTCTCAGTTTGTATACACCAGAGAAAGCGTGTATAAAATTCAAAAAGTAAGTACACAGGTCTAGACCTAATTCCAAGAGTTGCCAGAAACTAATTGCAATTAATTTGCAGACCCGCGCCTGAAAACCCCGGGAAGAGGAACGAGCCGCAGCCTGGTGGCCGCCGCCGGCACCCGAGCTTCCGCTCCTTCCCGCCCCCATCCTCTCCGGTTCCATTGAAAACTCGGCCCCGGGGCGGCCCCTGCGCGCAGGTCCCGGCTTCCGTGTGGGTTCGGGGCCCTGGGTTTCCGACCCAGAGGCTCGCGTGGTGGGTGCGATCTTGCTCTGTGGCGGTTGCGTCGGGCGGGTGCCTTTGCCTTTGTGCATTTAGGGGTTTGCCGCGATGGCCTGGGATGCTAACTTTTTCGTTTGCACGTGCGGGTTTGGTCTGGTTTTGTTTTAGTCGCCTTGAAAAACTTGACTAGAGCAAGAGTCGGAGTAACGGAAATTTAGGGAAATAGCCACGTTTTCATGAGAACATCAGAATTGGATACTTGTGTTTCTATCACCTGTCAAGAGAGCCCAGGCGTTATAACTGAATGATATGCTTCATTCATTCTTGAAAATATGTTAGTGAGGGCGTAGCGGGTGGCTAAATTCAGGCAAATACTTTTAATGAGCTTGTGGGGAGGGGGGCGAAGGGGGAAAGTATATGATCAGAACAAATGAAATAAATGCAGCACTAAAATGTTGCAGTTTTTAGGGAGATGTGATTCATTTCTCTGAAATAAGTATATTAAAATATACACAAAGTAAATAAATAACCATCTTGGTAGAACATAATGCAATGTTTTAAAACACCTCGAAGTTTGAGGATTAAGAATTGTGAATCCAACCGGTGGAATTAGGTACCCCCACACACACACCTTTTGGTCCACTCTGGTATTTTAACCTTTGAGGAAATTATTTTAAGGAATTGAAGATTTATGCTGAGAGTTCTGGTTAGTAGGCTGGCTTTACTGTTAAGTCCTTCCACTCTTCTGGGACAGATTAAGTGCCCTAATCAGTATCAGCAGAAGATAAACTTGTTTATGTTCCTGCTATTTTGTGGATTCTTTTTTTGGTCTTTATCTAATAGAATAATAAGTTCTCAGTTTGTATACACCAGAGAAAGCGTGTATAAAATTCAAAAAGTAAGTACACAGGTCTAGACCTAATTCCAAGAGTTGCCAGAAATTAATTGCAATTAATTTTGCAGAAGTGATTACAAGGCTTTTGAGGAAATGATGAGGTTGCTCTAAACCTAAGGCACATCACCAATATTCTGGCCTTTTATGCTAAATTATATCTAACATTGTGCATGAAGTTCCTTTTTGTATGTAATATCGTACTCATTTCTCCTTTGCAGTGCATCAGTTGGGAAGAACATAAGCAGCTTTAATATAAATGAATTAGCTAGGTACTCTGCTTCATCCTCAAGTCTAAACCAGTTCTTAGGTTTACCTCAGTCCCATTTGTTATATTCAAAATACTCTTATTTAAAAATTTAGCGAAAACTTGGATTGGATTTAATGTTTCTTAATACAGAGATTCTTATAACTGGAAAATTAAACACTTAATAAGTGGCTGCTACTTGACAACTTTTAGGTGCTGCTTGTTAAAGAGGTCTTTTTTAAAATCCTTTTTTAACGGATAATTTTAAAACTTTTGAAAAAATAATTGGCCGACTAAGAGGCAGAGATTTTTCTCCTTAGAATTTTTTCACTTTAAATGAGCCTATAGGGGTGCTGGTTGGGGAGACAAATTTGTCTTTTTTTAAAGAAGTGTTAGGAAACTCAAAAGCTTAAAGGATTAGAAGAAATCAACAGAAAAGTTGGATATGGTTGGTTATAATAGATTTAATAGGAAATTTCATGTTGATTCATTAGTAGCAGGGATTGGACTTAAATTAGTGGTGCATTAAAACACCTCGAAGTTTGAGGATTAAGAATTGTGAATCCAACCGGTGGAATTAGGTACCCCCACACACACACCTTTTGGTCCACTCTGGTATTTTAACCTTTGAGGAAATTATTTTAAGGAATTGAAGATTTATGCTGAGAGTTCTGGTTAGTAGGCTGGCTTTACTGTTAAGTCCTTCCACTCTTCTGGGACAGATTAAGTGCCCTAATCAGTATCAGCAGAAGATAAACTTGTTTATGTTCCTGCTATTTTGTGGATTCTTTTTTTGGTCTTTATCTAATAGAATAATAAGTTCTCAGTTTGTATACACCAGAGAAAGCGTGTATAAAATTCAAAAAGTAAGTACACAGGTCTAGACCTAATTCCAAGAGTTGCCAGAAATTAATTGCAATTAATTTTGCAGAAGTGATTACAAGGCTTTTGAGGAAATGATGAGGTTGCTCTAAACCTAAGGCACATCACCAATATTCTGGCCTTTTATGCTAAATTATATCTAACATTGTGCATGAAGTTCCTTTTTGTATGTAATATCGTACTCATTTCTCCTTTGCAGTGCATCAGTTGGGAAGAACATAAGCAGCTTTAATATAAATGAATTAGCTAGGTACTCTGCTTCATCCCCAAGTCTAAACCAGTTCTTAGGTTTACCTCAGTCCCATTTGTTATATTCAAAATACTCTTATTTAAAAATTTAGCGAAAACTTGGATTGGATTTAATGTTTCTTAATACAGAGATTCTTATAACTGGAAAATTAAACACTTAATAAGTGGCTGCTACTTGACAACTTTTAGGTGCTGCTTGTTAAAGAGGTCTTTTTTAAAATCCTTTTTAACGGATAATTTTAAAACTTTTGAAAAAATAATTGGCCGACTAAGAGGCAGAGATTTTTCTCCTTAGAATTTTTTCACTTTAAATGAGCCTATAGGGGTGCTGGTTGGGGAGACAAATTTGTCTTTTTTTAAAGAAGTGTTAGGAAACTCAAAAGCTTAAAGGATTAGAAGAAATCAACAGAAAAGTTGGATATGGTTGGTTATAATAGATTTAATAGGAAATTTCATGTTGATTCATTAGTAGCAGGGATTGGACTTAAATTAGTGGTGCATTAATAGTGATTTTTAGATTTAAGTGGAATGTCAAGAGGTTCATTGTTCTCTTTTAGGTTTCAGGTCAGACTCTTTCAGTTTTAAAAACATAGTTATTGGATCATTAAATCTCTAAGATTGGACCTTACTTATCTTCTTTTTTAAACTTTGGTCACTGAAAATCAAGAAACTCTGATTTACTAGTAAACATTTTTCTTGTTACAACTTTTCTTTGATTTCCTCTTTGAAGAGGTTGCCTGATGGTTAAGAGTTTAGGACTTGAACCTGACACCTCTTGAGTTCACCCTTTTTTCACTTGTTAGCTTTGTGTGTCTGATCAAGTTTTGTTACTGAATGCTGAGCGTATTTCCTCCTTTTGAAATGATGATGATAATAGCAACCATCTTAGTGTTTGTTTTAAAGATTAAATGAGATAATACCAAGTGCTTGGTTTAGGAGTCTTGGTTAACATTATATTCTTGAAAATAGGTGTTACTTGTTAATATTTTAGTTTAAACTTTCACAGCAGTTAAAAACTCTTTTTTGGGCAATTGTTCCAAATATCTTTTTGTGTTACTTTCTTGTCTGTATCTCCTAAAAATGAAAAGACTATCATTGGATCCAGAACTTTAAAGGGAATGCTTTTCAGTTAAAACAGTACCTGGATTATGTTGGCATCTAGATCAGTTGTTCTTGAGCATCTGATCTAGTGTCTACCTTAGCCCTCCCTTTTCCCATTTTCTTTTCCCCTTGTTTCCTCCCCAGATAGGCTACTAAAATTTTTCTCTGGACTTTAGAGAATAGAGTCATAATCACATGCACTAGTCAGTTCATTTTAGCAGGGTATTGCAAGGCACTGCAGTCCTAGGAATGGCAGTAACAAACTTTTTTTTTCCTTGATGTCACACTTTGGAGTAGGCAATTTTGTAAATATTAATCTTTGCTAAATATGATGAGTGGGTAAAATATGAGGTTTGGGTAAAATGAATTTGTCCAAAGGTAAAATCAAAAGATTAAAGGATTAGAAGAAATCAACAGAAAAGTTGGATATGGTTGGTTATAATAGATTTAATAGGAAATTTCATGTTGATTCATTAGTAGCAGGGATTGGACTTAAATTAGTGGTGCATTAATAGTGATTTTTAGATTTAAGTGGAATGTCAAGAGGTTCATTGTTCTCTTTTAGGTTTCAGGTCAGACTCTTTCAGTTTTAAAACATAGTTATTGGATCATTAAATCTCTAAGATTGGACCTTACTTATCTTCTTTTTTAAACTTTGGTCACTGAAAATCAAGAAACTCTGATTTACTAGTAAACATTTTTCTTGTTACAACTTTTCTTTGATTTCCTCTTTGAAGAGGTTGCCTGATGGTTAAGAGTTTAGGACTTGAACCTGACACCTCTTGAGTTCACCCTTTTTTCACTTGTTAGCTTTGTGTGTCTGATCAAGTTTTGTTACTGAATGCTGAGCGTATTTCCTCCTTTTGAAATGATGATGATAATAGCAACCATCTTAGTGTTTGTTTTAAAGATTAAATGAGATAATACCAAGTGCTTGGTTTAGGAGTCTTGGTTAACATTATATTCTTGAAAATAGGTGTTACTTGTTAATATTTTAGTTTAAACTTTCACAGCAGTTAAAAACTCTTTTTTGGGCAATTGTTCCAAATATCTTTTTGTGTTACTTTCTTGTCTGTATCTCCTAAAAATGAAAAGACTATCATTGGATCCAGAACTTTAAAGGGAATGCTTTTCAGTTAAAACAGTACCTGGATTATGTTGGCATCTAGATCAGTTGTTCTTGAGCATCTGATCTAGTGTCTACCTTAGCCCTCCCTTTTCCCATTTTCTTTTCCCCTTGTTTCCTCCCCAGATAGGCTACTAAAATTTTTCTCTGGACTTTAGAGAATAGAGTCATAATCACATGCACTAGTCAGTTCATTTTAGCAGGGTATTGCAAGGCACTGCAGTCCTAGGAATGGCAGTAACAAACTTTTTTTTTCCTTGATGTCACACTTTGGAGTAGGCAATTTTGTAAATATTAATCTTTGCTAAATATGATGAGTGGGTAAAATATGAGTGGTAAACATATGAGCCTACATAGTAGAAAAACTGTCCTTTATTTAAGAATTTGTCCAAAGGTAAAATCATAAAAGACCATTGGCTTTTATCTCAAGGTAAGGCGTCAGACCTGTATTGTTTGTCTGGTTTTTGTAGCTCAGTTTGTATAAAATTTGTATTAGTGCACTCTTCCAGGTGTATATGTTTACTGCACTATCATCTTGTTTTAGATTAAGTGTGGTAGTTCATTCCTGTGGTCCCCTACAAAGCATTTTGTGCAGTTTATACCTATTGACTTCCATTTTCTTTGCAGTACTTACTAATGGGGTTTGGGCTCAAGGTAAAGATTTTGTGGTTTCATTCTATTGTTGTATGTTAAGAATGATGTGTAGAAGACTGAGGGATTAGTCTCTCGACTGATTTTTTTTTTCCAGAAGAATTTGTAACAGTTTATTATGATTGATGGTAAAGTAAAAAAAAACGTGCCATGCATGGATATTAAAGATTGGGTTAGATTATTATGTTTGTTTATAGACATGTCCTCTTAAAATATAATTTTAAAAAATTTAGATATTTAAAATAGTATATTCTTTTCTTGTCTGTTAATGTAGTTTTGTTTTTCCAAGCAGGAGAAAATAATCTGACTTAAATTATTGGATTAGTTTTCTATCAAGAAATTGATTTTAATTCATAAGAAGAATGCTCTTTTTTTTCTTGTTTTTTTCTTTCTCTATTTTTTGGTAAACACTGGGACACTGAGTATAAAATTCATTTGATGGATTTTATACTCAGCCTTCTGTGATTTGTGGTGTATGTGTTGTGTATGTTTTCTGCTTAACTAGAGGGTTAGAAAAAAGAATTTGAAATTAAGATAAGCCAATCTTGTTGCTCACTACTTTTGGTAAAAGTATAATGATAATTTTTAAATTTATTATTTATTGGAATTTTAAAAATAATTGTATCCCTGTCTCTTGGAGCATCAAAATAACTATTTTGTATGTGCACTGAGTTTTATCTTAAATCTCATGTTTTCTGCACTTAAAAAGCAATAAACCCATATCATGGCCAGACATGACCCTTTTAGAAAAATATATAAAATTAAATCTATAAAAACCAATTCATAAGTGATTGTCTCATAACTTTTTTCCACCTATATCTCTTAAAGTGATTATGGGTTTTTTAAAATTAATGGTTTTAAAAAACAACGTAAAATTTCCCATCTTAACTATTGCTAAATGTACAATGTGTTAAGTATATTCACAATGTTGTGTAACCAGTCTCCAGAACTTTTTTACCTTATAAAATTGAAACTCTGTAACTATTAAACAATTATCACCAATTTGCCCCTCTACCTGCCTTCTGGCAACCATCATTCTGCTCTATGCGTTTGACTACTAAATACCTCATATTCATATAAGTAGAATCATATAATTTTTGTCTTTTTGTGACTGGTTTATTTCACTTAGTATAATGTCTGCAAAAATTCAACCAGGGCTTCCCCTGGTGGTCCATTGGGTAAGGACACTGCCTTGCAGTGCAAGGGGCGCCGGTTCGATCCCTGGCCTGGGAAGATCCCACGTGCCGCGGAGCGGCTGGACCGATGTGTCCAATCACCGAGCCGGAGCTCTGGAGCGCATGCGCCCAGAGCCGGTGCTCTGCAACGACAGACGCCACCGCGGTGGGAGGCCCACACGGGCCAAAGAACAAAGACGGATGAACATAGAGAAATGAAAGACCAATAGAAGTGGCCCGCCCACTCCCCTCCCTCCCCAACCCGACCCCCACCCAAAATAAATAAATAAATCTTTAAAAAAAAAAAAAAAATTCAACCAAATTGTAGCATGTGTGAAAATGTTCTTCCTTTTTAAGGCTGAATAATGTGTAACACATTTTATTTATCCACTCATCTTTCAATGGACACTTAGATTGCATTGACAAAAGTAATCAATAAGCAATCTATGGTAGAAATAGGAAAGGGTTTTATTTGAACCAAACTGAGGACTATAGCTCACTCCCAGATTACTCTGAGAAATTGGTCTGAAGAAGCAGTTTTATGTCTTGTCAGAACAAAGAAACATCAAACAATTCAGGGATGTATTCTTTCAAGGTTTCCAAAAACAGATCAGCAAGTCAGTATGGCCTTGGCACCTGGGAAGGGAGTCTTATCATCAAAGGAGTACCAGCTTTGGCATCCTAGAAAGGGAGGGATTTAAGCTTTTTTTTTTTTTTACCAAATATATATTTTTAATTGAAGAAATCACTTGAAAAGCAAAAACAGATGTAGCTTTTAAATCAGTAGGTAAAAGCAAGCACCATTTAGAATAGAAATAAATGATAAAGAGCAAGGAAAGATGAAAAAACAAAAGCACAAGGCAAAATGACAGAACGGAATCATACTTCTGGTCAGCATGCCCTTTTCTTTAACAATCAAGCAGATTGTAACCATTTTTAAACAATTATCACCAATTTGCCCCTCTACCTGCCTTCTGGCAACCATCATTCTGCTCTATGCGTTTGACTACTAAATACCTCATATTCATATAAGTAGAATCATATAATTTTTGTCTTTTTGTGACTGGTTTATTTCACTTAGTATAATGTCTGCAAAAATTCAACCAGGGCTTCCCCTGGTGGTCCATTGGGTAAGGACACTGCCTTGCAGTGCAAGGGGCGCCGGTTCGATCCCTGGCCTGGGAAGATCCCACGTGCCGCGGAGCGGCTGGACCGATGTGTCCAATCACCGAGCCGGAGCTCTGGAGCGCATGTGCCCAGAGCCGGTGCTCTGCAACGACAGACGCCACCGCGGTGGGAGGCCCACACGGGCCAAAGAACAAAGACGGATGAACATAGAGAAATGAAAGACCAATAGAAGTGGCCCGCCCACTCCCCTCCCTCCCCAACCCGACCCCCACCCAAAATAAATAAATAAATCTTTAAAAAAAAAAAAAAATTCAACCAAATTGTAGCATGTGTGAAAATGTTCTTCCTTTTTAAGGCTGAATAATGTGTAACACATTTTATTTATCCACTCATCTTTCAATGGACACTTAGATTGCATTGACAAAAGTAATCAATAAGCAATCTATGGTAGAAATAGGAAAGGGTTTTATTTGAACCAAACTGAGGACTATAGCTCACTCCCAGATTACTCTGAGAAATTGGTCTGAAGAAGCAGTTTTATGTCTTGTCAGAACAAAGAAACATCAAACAATTCAGGGATGTATTCTTTCAAGGTTTCCAAAAACAGATCAGCAAGTCAGTATGGCCTTGGCACCTGGGAAGGGAGTCTTATCATCAAAGGAGTACCAGCTTTGGCATCCTAGAAAGGGAGGGATTTAAGCTTTTTTTTTTTTTTACCAAATATATATTTTTAATTGAAGAAATCACTTGAAAAGCAAAAACAGATGTAGCTTTTAAATCAGTAGGTAAAAGCAAGCACCATTTAGAATAGAAATAAATGATAAAGAGCAAGGAAAGATGAAAAAACAAAAGCACAAGGCAAAATGACAGAACGGAATCATACTTCTGGTCAGCATGCCCTTTTCTTTAACAATCGAAGCAGATGTACAGTGTATATTTGGTAGACCACAATCTGTTCTAGTTAGTATAAAATTCACGTTGACTCATGTAGAGCCAGAATGATTTCCCCATACCTCAATATGTGAAAATCTCTTTTATCATTTGCATCTACTTGTTGACTATTGTGAATAGTGACTTTGTGAACATGGATGTCCAAATATCTCTTTGAGATCTTGCTTTCAGTTATTTTGTGTCTATACCCAGAAGTGGATTGCTGGATCATATGGTAACTCTTCTTTTTAATTGTTTAGTTGCCCATACTGTTTCCTATAGTGGCTGCGCCACTTTACATTTACACCAACAGTGCACAGGGGTTCCTATTTCTCCACAGTCTTCCCAACAGTTGTTATTTTTTGTTTTTATGATAGTAGCCATCATAATGGATATGTTGAAGTGGTTGTGTTTTTAAGGGTTTGTTTGTGGATAATTAACCAACTTAAAACTAACAACAAAGAACGGCTGCCACTAATCATTATCAGAAGTGAGGTTAAGGAACTATAAAAATAAGAATTGAGTTTTTCTAGTGACTTTGAAAAATTTGGCCTGCTGGTATGTTTTCAGAAAAATACTTACCTTTTAAAATGGTCTCTATTTCCTCTTTTTGAAATGATGATAAGAATAGCAATTATCTTAGTGGTTCTATCTTATTGTTGATAAAGTCCCATTTCATTAGTAACTTTGCTTTAAAGCACTTAAAACAATAATTGAGATGACTTTTATTTTTAAAAAAAAGCTGTTCCCAAAATGTTATCTTTTAGTTAACGCTGATTATCTCACTGTTATCTATGAGTGTCTTCATTTAAAAATTTCACTTGGTTATTATATTAAACATAAAGATTATTGACAAGTATGATTTTCAAAATTTATTGCTTTATAAATGGGACAGAAATTAGTAATGGAATATAACTTACTCTAGTTTTTGCAGTTCTACTGTAGTTCTGCCTATTGTTTTGCAAGTCACAATATTAAAGTGTCTACTAGTTTTAATAGTGCAGTTTTACTTCATTAGTGGCAATTCCCTGTGCTTCTTCTCCACTTTTCCTAATAGTTTGTGAGAATTTATTTTTCCAATTGAATTTCCAACTGTGGTAAAAATAAACAGTGTTTAAAGACAGAAAGTTTAAGTCTGAGCTGGAATATCCTTCTGTTTTTATAAATAGATCTTTTCTTGAGAATTCAGATGCTAAGAAAATTTCTTTATAGTGATTCCTTCCTCTTTCATTTACAAAATTGAAACATGTTTCAATGAACAAGATCACAAATAAGACTGAATTTAAAACTTGTGATGTCAAAAAGATTACTGATATAGAGTGACCTCTTAATAAGTATTTGCATGAATAAATGAAACAATGAGAGACTGACTGAATGAATAAAGAAAGCAGAGAAAGATGTCAAGATTTTTAAAGGATTTTTGGAAGTCATCATTGCTCTTCGATATTGAACTTTTTATAGGAATTTTTCATATGATCTCTTATACTACATTAGAACCTTCTTGAATCTGGAGTTTTAATTTTTTCTCACTTAAAAAGTTACAATATGTATTAAAACAAGATCAGAAAACATTTTGGTAATAAATATAGCTATGTAACATGTACTAGCCTTGAAAATAACTCAGTACCCAATTTTAAGGTATATTAAAAGTTAGCACCTGCTATATGCAGTGTGTGCATGTGTGTGTTAGTCCCTCAGTTGTGTCCAACTCTTTGCCACCCCATGGAATGTAGCCTGCAAGTTTCCTCTGACCATAGAATTTTCCAGGTAAGAATACTGGAGTGGGTAGTCATTTCCTTCTCCACCGGATCTTCCCGACCCACGGATTAAACCTAGGTCTCCTGCATTGCTGGTGGAGTCTTTACTATCTGAGCCACCAGGGACTCTCCTTTATATACAGAGCACCTAGTAAAAAGTTTGCTAAGAAGCATGTGTGTATGGCTGTGAAAAGTCAGCCAGGTAAATGTGGAAAATATCTTAATTTTTGTTTCATCTTCAGCAGACGCTTCTTATATCTACTCTAAATTTCAGAAAGTTTAGATCAGTTTATATTTTCTATCAGTATTTGAGAGTGCCCTTTTCTTATACTTCTAATTGTTTTTAATATGAAACACTGTTAGGATATCAGTATTCTTTTTATTGCAAGTGATGAAACACAGCTCAAACTAATTTGAGGGGCTGGATGGTGAGGTTGTTACTAGGTCACACAATCTGGCTTTGGTTTAAGGGACAGTTAGACTCAGAGTCTTAAGTGATGTCCTTAAAATGTAATCTCAGGCTATCTCTTGAATATTATTTGGTTTGTGTTTTCTCAGTTTGCATGTTGGCCTCATTCTGCCACTGATGAGCTATTAATATGGTAAGAAATATGGCCACTGAGTATTCCCATATCTGCCTCCATACAGTTTGTGATGATGAAAAAATAAAAGAAGGAAAACTCTGTCTTCTAGTATTCACATATCAGTCTCTTGGATGAATGACGGTTTGCCCTGCTTGGACCATTCATTTTGAACTATGTCAGTGGGGTTCTCTGATTACATGTGTCAAATGTCTTTTCATAGATTATTTGATTATCTTGATTTGGATTATTAATTATCTCCTTATACAGGATTCTTGATCACTGCTGGTATCCTAATGAATGGGCTGCAGGTTTTTGTTGCAAAGTGCCTGAATTCATATTCTACAGTTTTTTGTCAAGCCTAGTCAGTGTACAGGTGTTCTTGCTGTGTGCCTTTGAGGGAAGCTTAAAGTCTCTTTGGACTAGGGAGAGATGTAATAATGACTGACTAATGGCTAAGAGCTTTGGCTCTAGAGACTGGCTGCTTTGTCACTTAAGCTGTGTAATTTGCACAAGTTGCTTTACTTCTTTAGGTCTTACTTTGTTCATCTGTAAATAATGCCTTACACGATTGCTGTGAGGACAAAAGAAACATTAACCCATGTGGAACACTCACAACAATTCTTGGCACAAAGTAAGGGCTTAATAGACTGGAAACCATAATTATATTCATACTGTTATTATATTTATTAAGTTGTTTTCAGAAGAGTTCCACTTCCTTGAAGTCTTATGCTATTATATAGAATCCTTCAAGCCTTCTTTAGGACAGTCTGACAAAGGCTGGTGTCCTTTTGAGCCAAACCATCAGTGAACTTATAACAGTGGTAAGAATACTTCATGCTGCTCTTTCTCTGCATTAGTATTTTTCTATGAATGTCTGGCCTTTGAAAATTAAATGGACATACTTTTTTATACAGACATGCCATTCTAAAATAATCGTTTTCTACAGTGATAATAGTAAAGGAAGAAAAATTTCTCAAGGATATTTATTTGGTTGTTAGCAGATGGAAAATTAAGAAAGCCTACTTTTCCATAATGTTTTAGTATCAGAGCTTAGTTAAATGTCTGTTTAGTCTGTTTGTGGAAAACAGTTGGAAATTTCCTACCTTTGCAGTAACATAGCTAAAATGTTTAAATGAGCTTTGTGTCAGATTTGTAGAGCCTTCGTTATGAGTGGAGGAAGGGACATTTCTTGGATAATGAGTTGATTTATTTCAATGGTTCCAAAAAATTTTCAGCCCTAGACCACTACTATAACACCTAACCATTGTAGCCTATAATAGATTGTTGCACATTCATTTATTCATCATCTAGTTTGTTAAGCAGAGCAGTGAATTACTGATGGCTCATAGTTGAATATTCAGTTTTTGGTGTTGATTCACCCATTACATGTTACAACTTTTATTTTTTAGTACAGCGTGGTTTTAAGTTTGCGAAATAATTGACTTTAGGATTTAAGTATTATTTAATATCAGCCATCACAGGAATATCCTCTATAATTGTGTTTACAAATTAGCCAGTCTACTGTGAGAATTTTGTTGTTCATTCGCTAAGTTGTGTTTGACTTTTTGCGACTGTATGAACTACAATATGGCAGGCTTCACTATCTCCTGGATCTTACTCAAACTTAAGTCCATTGAGTCAGTGATGCCATATAACCATCTCATCCTCTGTCGCCCCCTTCTCCTCTTTCCCTTAATCTTTCCTAGCATCAGGGTTCTTTTCCAGTGAGTCATCTCTTTGTATCAGGTGCCCAGATGATTGGACTTCAGCTTCAGATCAGTCCTTCCAATGAATATTCAGTGTTGTTTTCCTTTAGGATTGACTGGTTTGATATTCTTGTTGTCCAAGGGGCTCTCGAGAGTCTTCTCCAGCACAGTTTGAAAGCATCAGTTCTTCGGCACTCACCCTTCTCTATGGTCCAGCTCTCGCATCCATACATGACTACTGGAAGAGCCATAGCTTTGACTAGATGGACCTTTGTTGGCGAAGTGATGTCCCTGGTTTTTAATATGCTGTCTAGGTTTGTCGTAGCTTTTCTTGCAGGGAGCAAGTGTCTTAATTTCATGGCTGTAGTCACTGTCCGTAGTGATTTTGGAGCCCAAATATTTTCTTAGAGACACACATTTTTTTTTTTTTTTTTTTTTTTGCTTTTTTGCTTTTACAGAGTTTTGTTGTTTACAGATATGTATAATCCCAGATTAGTCATATGTATATCCCATCCCCCGCCATCCCACCCCTCCAGGCCATCACATAGCCCCTATGTTGGAGCCATTAACCCAGAGCGCATTGACAGTAGTTATCTCTTTTACATGCAATTGTTACTCTTTCCATATCTCTCCCCCCCCCCTCATTAAATTCATCATTGTAGTATTGTTGCACATTCATTTATTCATCATCTAGTTTGTTAAGCAGAGCAGTGAATTACTGATGGCTCATAGTTGAATATTCAGTTTTTGGTGTTGATTCACCCATTACATGTTACAACTTTTATTTTTTAGTACAGCGTGGTTTTAAGTTTGCGAAATAATTGACTTTAGGATTTAAGTATTATTTAATATCAGCCATCACAGGAATATCCTCTATAATTGTGTTTACAAATTAGCCAGTCTACTGTGAGAATTTTGTTGTTCATTCGCTAAGTTGTGTTTGACTTTTTGCGACTGTATGAACTACAATATGGCAGGCTTCACTATCTCCTGGATCTTACTCAAACTTAAGTCCATTGAGTCAGTGATGCCATATAACCATCTCATCCTCTGTCGCCCCCTTCTCCTCTTTCCCTTAATCTTTCCTAGCATCAGGGTTCTTTTCCAGTGAGTCATCTCTTTGTATCAGGTGCCCAGATGATTGGACTTCAGCTTCAGATCAGTCCTTCCAATGAATATTCAGTGTTGTTTTCCTTTAGGATTGACTGGTTTGATATTCTTGTTGTTCAAGGGGCTCTCGAGAGTCTTCTCCAGCACAGTTTGAAAGCATCAGTTCTTCGGCACTCACCCTTCTCTATGGTCCAGCTCTCGCATCCATACATGACTACTGGAAGAGCCACAGCTTTGACTAGATGGACCTTTGTTGGCGAAGTGATGTCCCTGGTTTTTAATATGCTGTCTAGGTTTGTCGTAGCTTTTCTTGCAGGGAGCAAGTGTCTTAATTTCATGGCTGTAGTCACTGTCCGTAGTGATTTTGGAGCCCAAATATTTTCTTAGAGACACACATTTTTTTTTTTTTTTTTTGCTTTTTTGCTTTTACAGAGTTTTGTTGTTTACAGATATGTATAATCCCAGATTAGTCATATGTATATCCCATCCCCCGCCATCCCACCCCTCCAGGCCATCACATAGCCCCTATGTTGGAGCCATTAACCCAGAGCGCATTGACAGTAGTTATCTCTTTTACATATGCTAGTATAGGGCTCCATGTTACTCTTTCCATATCTCTCACCCACTCTTCCCTCTCCCCAATGTCCATAAGTCTGTTCTCTATGACTGTTTTTCCATTGATGCTCTGTGTGTGTACCTGTCAGTACGATCTTACTAGATTCCATATATGTGTGTTAGTATACTATGCTTGGCCTCTTTTTGACTTACTTCACTTTGTATAAT
Organism: Tragulus kanchil; assembly: GCA_022376925.1. Lineage (NCBI taxonomy): Eukaryota > Metazoa > Chordata > Mammalia > Artiodactyla > Tragulidae > Tragulus > Tragulus kanchil. The sequence continues at coordinate 254,933,660 of JAIOJX010000032.1, forward strand.
AGTTTCTAGATTCATCCATCTCATTAGGACAGAATCTTCCGTATTTCTTTTTGCGGCTGAGAAGTACTTCATTGTATGTATGTACCAGAGCTGCTTTATCCATTCTTTTGTTGATGGACATCTAGGTTGCTTCCTTGTTCTAGCTTTTGTGTAGAGTGCTGCAGTGAACATTGAGGTACAGGAGACACACAAACAGTATTAAAAGGCAGTCTGTTCATTTTTGCAGTTTAAAATGTTAGTTCTTTATTCTAATATTTTTCAACCCCAACTAATGTTTAGATCTCTTCTGGAGCAAAGTAATCCTTGTAAACCTTTGAAATGTGCCCAGTGACCTCAGCCTGAGGATTTGTTGTTCATTTGCTAGGTCATGCCCGACTCTGACCCCATAAACTGCAGCACACCAGGCTTCCTTGGCCTTCACCATCTCTTGGAGCTTGCTCAAATTCATGTCCATTGAGTTCATGATGCCATCCAACCATCTTGTCCTCTGTATACCAGGTTTAAAAGTGTAACCCTGTTCTTTTTAGTGATCGTTTGGTGCCAATTTGATCATAAACAAGTGCAACCTCAAACACAGAAGGTTTGTAGCAAGAAGAGGGACCCATACAGAGATTTTCTATATGATCTAGAAAATGCTTTGTTTCCCCTTTTTTCTTACATTGCCACCGAAATAAGAATAAAATTTTGAAATTCCCGTAGTTTACCTTCAGCACTGCTTCATTCTAGTGAGCAAAGCCTGCCGTGGTAACTCCCATTTACTCCCTGAAATTGCATAAATTACCAAATCTGCCTTCTGTGTGACATCCTTTTGAATATCTGAAGGTACTTATGTACCTTCTATCCCTAAGTAAAAACATCCTTATATTTTTTTATATTTTAATTTAAAAATTATATGTTAAGCATCTGATTTGTGGAAAGGCATAAGGCCATATTAAATACAGAGGCATTATTCCTAGGTGAAACTGAGAGCTGCCACTTAGCAACAGTGTTACTTAACCTCTTTTTATAGACAAAGAAACAGGATTAGAGGGTTACTTGAAAATTTACTTGGTAACATGAGATAGGATGGATTAGTGTAGGTGGAGAACCAAGACATTTGCTTCTGAAGAGCTTCTCTTTTGTCATCATCCAGAAACTTCATCATGGTCAGGGTTTAGAACTAAATAGAAAAAATCTTCAGGATACAATATTCTGTGTATGTACCTTCATTCTGATAAATGTGTTTTTCCCCTACTATATGAGAAAGAACTTGATTATTATAACTTATGTATCTTGTTATATTTAAGCAAATAATTAAAGACACATTTTTCTGGGACTTCCCTGGTGGTCCAGTGATTAAGATATTTTATCGTGATTTTTCAACCCCAACTAATGTTTAGATCTCTTCTGGAGCAAAGTAATCCTTGTAAACCTTTGAAATGTGCCCAGTGACCTCAGCCTGAGGATTTGTTGTTCATTTGCTAGGTCATGCCCGACTCTGACCCCATAAACTGCAGCACACCAGGCTTCCTTGGCCTTCACCATCTCTTGGAGCTTGCTCAAATTCATGTCCATTGAGTTCATGATGCCATCCAACCATCTTGTCCTCTGTATACCAGGTTTAAAAGTGTAACCCTGTTCTTTTTAGTGATCGTTTGGTGCCAATTTGATCATAAACAAGTGCAACCTCAAACACAGAAGGTTTGTAGCAAGAAGAGGGACCCATACAGAGATTTTCTATATGATCTAGAAAATGCTTTGTTTCCCCTTTTTTCTTACATTGCCACCGAAATAAGAATAAAATTTTGAAATTCCCGTAGTTTACCTTCAGCACTGCTTCATTCTAGTGAGCAAAGCCTGCCGTGGTAACTCCCATTTACTCCCTGAAATTGCATAAATTACCAAATCTGCCTTCTGTGTGACATCCTTTTGAATATCTGAAGGTACTTATGTACCTTCTATCCCTAAGTAAAAATATCCTTATATTTTTTTATATTTTAATTTAAAAATTATATGTTAAGCATCTGATTTGTGGAAAGGCATAAGGCCATATTAAATACAGAGGCATTATTCCTAGGTGAAACTGAGAGCTGCCACTTAGCAACAGTGTTACTTAACCTCTTTTTATAGACAAAGAAACAGGATTAGAGGGTTACTTGAAAATTTACTTGGTAACATGAGATAGGATGGATTAGTGTAGGTGGAGAACCAAGACATTTGCTTCTGAAGAGCTTCTCTTTTGTCATCATCCAGAAACTTCATCATGGTCAGGGTTTAGAACTAAATAGAAAAAATCTTCAGGATACAATATTCTGTGTATGTACCTTCATTCTGATAAATGTGTTTTTCCCCTACTATATGAGAAAGAACTTGATTATTATAACTTATGTATCTTGTTATATTTAAGCAAATAATTAAAGACACATTTTTCTGGGACTTCCCTGGTGGTCCAGTGATTAAGATTCTGCTTTTCCAATGCAGTGTTTGTGGGTTTGAACCCTGGTTAGGGAGCAAAGATCCCATATGCCTTAGGGCTAAAGAATCTACACATAAAATAGAAGCAATATTGTAACAAATCCAATAAAGACTTTAAAAATGGTCTATATCAAAAAAATCTTTTTTAAAAAAGGATACATTTTCTGAATATACACATGCATAAAGTTTAATGTCACCGACCTTGATTTCCAGTCTCAGTTCTGCTACTATCAGAAGGCATATGATAAGGGAAATGGAAAGGAATTTACAAAGTGAGCAGAGAGGTAATGCAAAGGGGGAAGAGTAGTAGAGTAGGTGATAAGATTCTGGGAAAGCCATTACCACACAGCTGTTACTCATAGACAGTGAGTCTCAGTGCTTTGATGTTTGTGGCATTCGAAAAGGGTTTTAAAAACTGATTTATAAAAAATTACCACAGGGAATTGAAAAAACAGCACGCCAGCATCACATTTTTCATTTAGTTACCTTTACTCAGTGGTAAAAATCCACCTGCCAATGCAGGAGACGCAGAAGACACAGGTTCAGTCCCTGGGTTGGGAGTATCTCCTGGAGGAGGAAATGGCAACCCACTCCACTATTTTTGCCTGAAAAATCTCGTGGACAGAGGAGTCTGGCAGGCTGTGGTCCATAGGGTTGCAGAGTTGAACACAGCTGAGCACACATGCAGAGTCTAATTATGCTCTGATATTTTTGAGAAAAAGTTACTTGCTTTTATTGTGCACACACTTTATTACTGGCTTGTCATTGAGTTGTAACTCTGGCTTCTTATTCTCACAATTGTACCTTGTTCTCCTAGAAATTTTATTGCTCATGCAGTTCAGTATTCTGCCTGACAAACATGGTCATCATGGTATGTGTACATATGCGCATGCTCAGTCACTCAGTCGTGTCTGACTCTTCACTACCCCCGTGGAGCTTGCCAGGTTCCTCTGTTCATAGACTTTTCCAGGCAAGAATAATGGAGTAGATTGCCATTTCCTACTCTGGGGGATCTTCCCGACCCAGGTATTGAACCCATGTCTCTTGTGTCTCCTGCATTGGCAGGCAGATTCTTTATACTACGCTACATAGATAGCTAGTGAGCTACAAATAAATTTTTCTCGGTTTTCAGATTTGCTGGCTAACCTGTTAAGCTTCTGTGGCTTCAGAATCACCTGGGTGTTTAATTAATAAAAGGATTCCCAGGTGCCCGTCCAGAGATTCTGACTTGGTAAATTTAGGAAAAGACCCAGGAATCTGTAAACTTTATAAGCACCTATAGATGAAACCCAAAGGTTGAACAGCTAGAAGTGCTCATCAGAATCATCTGGAATGTTGTCTTTATTGTTATTAATATTTTTTAATTGGACTTCATCTATTTTTTCTTCCAGTCTTTTATTCCACTCTTAGGAGGTTATAATTCATATATAGCACTTGTAGAAGTTTAAGATGGGTAGGATAATGATTTAACTTATATATCTTGATTCTAATAGTTTAGCATGGGTGAGTCTCAGTGCTTTGATGTTTGTGGCATTCAAAAGGGTTTAAAAACTGATTTATAAAAAATTACCACAGGGAATTGAAAAAACAGCACGCCAGCATCACATTTTTCATTTAGTTACCTTTACTCAGTGGTAAAAATCCACCTGCCAATGCAGGAGACGCAGAAGACACAGGTTCAGTCCCTGGGTTGGGAGTATCTCCTGGAGGAGGAAATGGCAACCCACTCCACTATTTTTGCCTGAAAAATCTCGTGGACAGAGGAGTCTGGCAGGCTGTGGTCCATAGGGTTGCAGAGTTGAACACAGCTGAGCACACATGCAGAGTCTAATTATGCTCTGATATTTTTGAGAAAAAGTTACTTGCTTTTATTGTGCACACACTTTATTACTGGCTTGTCATTGAGTTGTAACTCTGGCTTCTTATTCTCACAATTGTACCTTGTTCTCCTAGAAATTTTATTGCTCATGCAGTTCAGTATTCTGCCTGACAAACATGGTCATCATGGTATGTGTACATATGCGCATGCTCAGTCACTCAGTCGTGTCTGACTCTTCACTACCCCCGTGGAGCTTGCCAGGTTCCTCTGTTCATAGACTTTTCCAGGCAAGAATAATGGAGTAGATTGCCATTTCCTACTCTGGGGGATCTTCCCGACCCAGGTATTGAACCCATGTCTCTTGTGTCTCCTGCATTGGCAGGCAGATTCTTTATACTACGCTACATAGATAGCTAGTGAGCTACAAATAAATTTTTCTCGGTTTTCAGATTTGCTGGCTAACCTGTTAAGCTTCTGTGGCTTCAGAATCACCTGGGTGTTTAATTAATAAAAGGATTCCCAGGTGCCCGTCCAGAGATTCTGACTTGGTAAATTTAGGAAAAGACCCAGGAATCTGTAAACTTTATAAGCACCTATAGATGAAACCCAAAGGTTGAACAGCTAGAAGTGCTCATCAGAATCATCTGGAATGTTGTCTTTATTGTTATTAATATTTTTTAATTGGACTTCATCTATTTTTTCTTCCAGTCTTTTTATTCCACTCTTAGGGAGGTTATAATTCATATATAGCACTTGTAGAAGTTTAAGATGGGTAGGATAATGATTTAACTTATATACATCATGTAATGATTACCATAATAAGTTTAGCAAACATCTATCATTTCACATACAAAGTTTTTTTCTTTTTTTAATTTTTTTTTGGCCTCTTTTATTGGTTCTTCATTTATTTATTTTCATCCATCTTTATTATTCAGCCTGTGTGGGCCTCCCATCGCAGTGGCCTCTCTCGCTGCAGAGCACCGACTCTGGGCACATGTGCTCCAGAGCTCTGGCTTGATAGTTGGACACATCCGTCCAGCCGCTCCGTGGCACATGGGATCTTCCCAGGCCAAGGATCGAACCGCCACCCCTTGCACTGCAAGACTGTGTCCTTACCCACTGGACCACCAGGGAAGCCCCATACAAACTTTTTTTAAAAAGAAAAATTACAGCTTTTTCTTGTGATGAGAACCCAGAATATACTCTCAGCAATTTTTATATGAAACATACAGCAGTGCCAGTTTATTAATCATGTTGTACATGGAATTTTGTATTTTAAACCACCATGCCAAGCCTACAATTTGAATTTCCAGGGTTGGAATCTAGGCACAAATATCTGGGGAAAAAAGTTCTATTGGTAATTGTGATGCATACTGCAGTCAATCGTTAGTCTAAGTCCATAGTGTATTTTATGGTTATTGAGTTCTAAATATGTTGCAGTGTAAATGTCTTAGAGTCTGGATATGTTGCCTATGTTTGTAAAGAATTTGGGCAGATTTTTAAAAGAGATTTTTGATGGCTAATAGTCTTTTATTTCTCTGGGCATTTTTGGAGTATGGGTAACAAAGTATTTTCTTAGAGTAGAGGGGTTCAGGGTATTCTCCAGACTAGCATCTTTGGTATTACCTGCTGATTTATTAGCATTACAGATGTTTAGGCCCGATCCAGTCTTTCAAATTGGAAATTCTGTGAGGGAAGCTAAAGTTTGAGAACCCCTGTCATACAGTAATAGCTTCACATTTTTTTGTTTAATTTATCTAGTACATTATATATTGTAAGGGATCAAAGTTTTTTTTTTTTTTTTTTGAGAGGCTCAGTACTGAATCTGAACCAAGAGAGAGATGATTTTTAAATCATTAGTTAAAAATAATCTAAAAACAAAAGCATACTCTTTTTGAAAACAGAACTTCAGTACACAGTTATGTAAACAGATATTAATCTGTTAGCAAGTTAAGAAATGTAATTAATACATAAATAGAACATTTACATATTAATGCTATCTCAGATGTAATACAGATTTCATTTTCAGAATGTACCCTCTAATTTCAAACTGATTCATTTTTTTCCCTTTTATTTCATTGCAACATGAGAAGACTGTTAAAGCTAAGCATTTTTGCAAGGTTATTGGACTGTGAATAATCTGTCTTTCTCTAATTGTGGTCATTTAAGAGATCTTGCATTTAGCTCAGTGATAAAGAATCTGCCTGCAGTGCAGGAGATACAGGTTTGGTCCTGAGTGTGGAAGATCCCCTGGAGAAGGAAATGGCAACCCACTATCCAGTATTCTTGCTTAGGAAATCCCCATGGACAGAGGAATCTGGCAGGCTGTAGTCCATGGGGTCATCAAGAGTTGGACATGGAATTTTGTATTTTAAACCACCATGCCAAGCCTACAATTTGAATTTCCAGGGTTGGATTGGCACAAATAAATTTGTTGATGCATACTGCAGTCAATCGTTAGTCTAAGTCCATAGTGTATTTTATGGTTATTGAGTTCTAAATATGTTGCAGTGTAAATGTCTTAGAGTCTGGATATGTTGCCTATGTTTGTAAAGAATTTGGGCAGATTTTTAAAAGAGATTTTTGATGGCTAATAGTCTTTTATTTCTCTGGGCATTTTTGGAGTATGGGTAACAAAGTATTTTCTTAGAGTAGAGGGGTTCAGGGTATTCTCCAGACTAGCATCTTTGGTATTACCTGCTGATTTATTAGCATTACAGATGTTTAGGCCCGATCCAGTCTTTCAAATTGGAAATTCTGTGAGGGAAGCTAAAGTTTGAGAACCCCTGTCATACAGTAATAGCTTCACATTTTTTTGTTTAATTTATCTAGTACATTATATATTGTAAGGGATCAAAGTTTTTTTTTTTTTTTTTGAGAGGCTCAGTACTGAATCTGAACCAAGAGAGAGATGATTTTTAAATCATTAGTTAAAAATAATCTAAAAACAAAAGCATACTCTTTTTGAAAACAGAACTTCAGTACACAGTTATGTGAACAGATATTAATCTGTTAGCAAGTTAAGAAATGTAATTAATACATAAATAGAACATTTACATATTAATGCTATCTCAGATGTAATACAGATTTCATTTTCAGAATGTACCCTCTAATTTCAAACTGATTCATTTTTTTCCCTTTTATTTCATTGCAACATGAGAAGACTGTTAAAGCTAAGCATTTTTGCAAGGTTATTGGACTGTGAATAATCTGTCTTTCTCTAATTGTGGTCATTTAAGAGATCTTGCATTTAGCTCAGTGATAAAGAATCTGCCTGCAGTGCAGGAGATACAGGTTTGGTCCTGAGTGTGGAAGATCCCCTGGAGAAGGAAATGGCAACCCACTATCCAGTATTCTTGCTTAGGAAATCCCCATGGACAGAGGAATCTGGCAGGCTGTAGTCCATGGGGTCATCAAGAGTTGGACATGACTTAGCCACTAAACAGCAACAACAAAGTAAGTTAGTAAGATAATGATCATCTAAACCAAGAATTTTTTTAAGCTACTTTGAAAAATAATCCAAGTATATGTGTGCTTAATACTTTTTCTTAGAAACAAACCATTTTACCTGTCTTTTGGAATTTCACATTAATTACAAAGTGATGCTTTTTCAAAATCTGAAAATGGATTAGAATGAGAAACTGCAAATAATTATATTGCTTATTCAGTTTTACTTTCCAATCCCTGGAAACAATATGATCATTCTTGCTTTATTACAAAATGAAGAAAACATGTAGCTTGTTTTCAGTTAGTCTTTTTTGGAAAACAAGTTTAAAAGTTAAATAGGGGGTTTCCCTGGTGGCCCAGTGGTTAAAAATCTGCCTTGCAATGCAAGGGACACTGGTTCAGTCCTTGGTCTGGGAAGATCCCACATGCTACAGGGCAACTAAGCAACCTGTATGCCACAACTACTGAGTCTATGCCCTAGAGCCCATGTTCCACAACAAGAGAAGCCACTGAAATGAGAAGCCCATGCACTGCAACTAGGGAGTACCCCTGTTCTCCACAACTAGAGAAAGACCGAGCAGAGCAACAAAGACCCAACACATCCGAACATAAATAAATTTTAAAAAACACAAAACTTAAATGATTGCTTTCAGATTTTTCTGACAAGTGCAGATGTACTGGTAGTGTTACTTCAATGGTGAATTTTTCTTAAAAACAAAACAGTCTGATTCTGCCATCTTGAAGTTGCTTTTGTTAATGTTGGTAAACTTTCATAACACTTTGTATCATTGTATATTTCTGGTTTTATGTGTGCATTTGTAAGTTTTGAGGCAGCAGTTAGTCACTCAGTCTTGTCCAATTCTGCGACCCCAGGGACTGAGGAGCCTGCCAGGCTCCAGGCAAGAATACTAGAGTGGGTAGCCATTTCTTCCTCCAGGGATGATAACATTCCTAATAATAAATATAAAATACTTGCCTAAGAGTAACCCTCCCTTTAGGGGAAAAAAAAAAAGCCAATGAGGTTAGAAATTAACTGAATGAAAACTTCCATATCTTATAATAATTCCAAGACTGACTTTTTGGAAAAGATTATAGAAAACAAAGTGAATCAACTATCATGTGTCTGGCTGGGCTAGGAAGATATAAAATAAATGTGAAAAAGGTGTTGATTTAATTGGCTAACAGCATTAACTCATGTATTTTCCTGGCATAGATAGGAAGGAAGGAAGTAGTCTTAAACTTCAAGCTTGTTTTTAGCAAATTGGTATTTTAGTTTCTTAATTTTCTCGCTATGCTGTAAATCTCTCCTTTGTTAAGATCACTTATTCTCCTTGGTGATGGTGTTGGTGCTATTCACTGTTAATACTGCTTGGTGATTTTTTTAAAAGCATTTTTCCCCCATTCTAACTTAGATGTGGTATGCTGACTTATATTTGAATGTGCATATCCAGATAATCACAGTAAATCCCAATAGTATGCCTTGTTCATGGTACTGACGTTGTTATGCTGTTTAATTATGATTGTAATCTATAGGATCACAGGAGTGCTGGGAAAGCACAAATTCAGTGATCCCAAAGAAGAATGTTGAAGGGGCAGTTAACCTTCTGTGGCCTGGGGTCAAATCAAATAGCAGATTTGGGCCAAGTACTAAGGCCACTTGTGCACCTTCCTACTAAGAACAAAAAAGAACAAGGCAGTTTCCTGTCTCCAATAAGCTTTAGGGGCTGTAGAGGGACATAAATACAGCGAAATAATTAGAGTGGTCAGATCTAGGGGAGAGGAGCAGTTTTGGAATACAAAACAGAGACAAAGTGATGATGGAATTGAATTTTGAACGTTTCTCATATAAATCTACCATGTTACATTATTGAGAAGGATACCCCAGCAGAGCGAGTGGAGTAGTGAGCCAGAAATGAATAAAATATGCTTTTGAGTAACTACACTGTGGCCAAAGAATGTGGGAAATGGTGAGGGTGAAGAGATGGGCAGGCAACTAGCTAAAGGAAGGTTTCATCTGAATAATTAGACTTTGTCCTGTGTACATTTGATGGAATTTTAAGCAAGACATAGTATCAGAGTTCTTATTTTGGAAGTATCATTGTGGTAGTAATTTAGGGCAAAATTCTGTGACAGTGACAGTAAAGGGTCGTTCAGTCAGTGATTCCCTAAATCTCAACTCTCTATCATACACATTTTGGGAGTTTAAAAAAAAACCAGTTTTGGGGGCCCTGCTTCAGATCTACTGAATCAGGTTTACAAAGATAGAACCCAGAAGTTTGAAATGTTGACTTTGCCAAGTAATTACAATGTAGCTAGACCAACTTTTGGGAATATCATGTTAGGTAATGATTTTAGTAGACTAAGGGGGAGGCTGGCTATGGTCCATGAGAGCTGTTCTGTTTATCACTGTATTCCAAGTACCTACACAGTCCATAGTATTTGGTAAATGCTCAGTGTTTATGGAATTAATAGTTCTTGAACGAAGTTTATTCTGAGGTTCAGAAAGGCCACTTTCTGTCTCATGTTTTGGTTCTCTAAAATATTATAATTAAATACATTGAAAACATGTGGTATGCTGACTTATATTTGAATGTGCATATCCAGATAATCACAGTAATCCTATGCCATTGCTTATTTTTTTCTATAGGATCACAGGAGTGCTGGGAAAGCACAAATTCAGTGATCCCAAAGAAGAATGTTGAAGGGGCAGTTAACCTTCTGTGGCCTGGGGTCAAATCAAATAGCAGATTTGGGCCAAGTACTAAGGCCACTTGTGCACCTTCCTACTAAGAACAAAAAAGAACAAGGCAGTTTCCTGTCTCCAATAAGCTTTAGGGGCTGTAGAGGGACATAAATACAGCGAAATAATTAGAGTGGTCAGATCTAGGGGAGAGGAGCAGTTTTGGAATACAAAACAGAGACAAAGTGATGATGGAATTGAATTTTGAACGTTTCTCATATAAATCTACCATGTTACATTATTGAGAAGGATACCCCAGCAGAGCGAGTGGAGTAGTGAGCCAGAAATGAATAAAATATGCTTTTGAGTAACTACACTGTGGCCAAAGAATGTGGGAAATGGTGAGGGTGAAGAGATGGGCAGGCAACTAGCTAAAGGAAGGTTTCATCTGAATAATTAGACTTTGTCCTGTGTACATTTGATGGAATTTTAAGCAAGACATAGTATCAGAGTTCTTATTTTGGAAGTATCATTGTGGTAGTAATTTAGGGCAAAATTCTGTGACAGTGACAGTAAAGGGTCGTTCAGTCAGTGATTCCCTAAATCTCAACTCTCTATCATACACATTTTGGGAGTTTAAAAAAAAACCAGTTTTGGGGGCCCTGCTTCAGATCTACTGAATCAGGTTTACAAAGATAGAACCCAGAAGTTTGAAATGTTGACTTTGCCAAGTAATTACAATGTAGCTAGACCAACTTTTGGGAATATCATGTTAGGTAATGATTTTAGTAGACTAAGGGGGAGGCTGGCTATGGTCCATGAGAGCTGTTCTGTTTATCACTGTATTCCAAGTACCTACACAGTCCATAGTATTTGGTAAATGCTCAGTGTTTATGGAATTAATAGTTCTTGAACGAAGTTTATTCTGAGGTTCAGAAAGGCCACTTTCTGTCTCATGTTTTGGTTCTCTAAAATATTATAATTAAATACATATAATGAAAACACTATATATATGTGAATGCAGTACACAGTGCCTGGCACATAGTATTTGCTCAGTAAATGTTAGAAGGGGAGAAATTCTCTTCATCTTTTCCTCTCCTGGTACTTTGTGTAAATAGGTATCTTGGGAGTTGACTTATACCTGGCCAGATCTCCTGAAGTATATATGCAGATTGGTTTTACTTTGGGAATCTGGATATTATGTGAATAAGGCACCAACAATAGTGAGCTAAGATGTTTAAATTAAGAACAGAGATACTCCTTTGTACAAATTAAAAAGGCAGTCTTGTGAGAGTATATGATGTCGATTGGATTGCTGATTCTCTCCCCATAGTGGCTGACATTTAAAGTTGCTTTGAAGAGGTAGTTGGCGGGGCAGAAAGCATCACCAGTGGAGATGCCTTCTATGAGAATTCTGGATTTACAAGCAGACTCCCGGGAATAGTTTCTTTGACTTGCCTAGGATCAGGTCCTAAATTCCAAAGCCCACTCCTGTGCCTCCCCTTTATGTCTTTGGAGATGTGAAGGAAACCGATTTTGAACTTTGTGATAATGGCGTGGACTTACAAATATCTACCTGGTAACTAAAATGAGTTTCTGAGAGGCAGCAGTATTTACAACTATGGTTTCTAGAGTCAGAGTGCTTAACTTTGAGTACAGGCTTACCATTTGTTCATTTAGTTTATTGGGTAGGCTGTTTAGGTTCCATTATCTGTAACATGGTGATGATATAATAATTTAAGTAAGTTAATAGTTGAAAAATGTTTAGAATATCACTGTGTACATAGTATGTACCATGTATAAATAGATTTAACTAGTTGAAAATGAAATTATGTTCAATGTAGCTAGACAATTTTGGGAATATCATGTTAGGTAATGATTTTAGTAGACTAAGGGGGAGGCTGGCTATGGTCCATGAGAGCTGTTCTGTTTATCACTGTATTCCAAGTACCTACACAGTCCATAGTATTTGGTAAATGCTCAGTGTTTATGGAATTAATAGTTCTTGAACGAAGTTTATTCTGAGGTTCAGAAAGGCCACTTTCTGTCTCATGTTTTGGTTCTCTAAAATATTATAATTAAATACATATAATGAAAACACTATATATATGTGAATGCAGTACACAGTGCCTGGCACATAGTATTTGCTCAGTAAATGTTAGAAGGGGAGAAATTCTCTTCATCTTTTCCTCTCCTGGTACTTTGTGTAAATAGGTATCTTGGGAGTTGACTTATACCTGGCCAGATCTCCTGAAGTATATATGCAGATTGGTTTTACTTTGGGAATCTGGATATTATGTGAATAAGGCACCAACAATAGTGAGCTAAGATGTTTAAATTAAGAACAGAGATACTCCTTTGTACAAATTAAAAAGGCAGTCTTGTGAGAGTATATGATGTCGATTGGATTGCTGATTCTCTCCCCATAGTGGCTGACATTTAAAAGTTGCTTTGAAGAGGTAGTTGGCGGGGCAGAAAGCATCACCAGTGGAGATGCCTTCTATGAGAATTCTGGATTTACAAGCAGACTCCCGGGAATAGTTTCTTTGACTTGCCTAGGATCAGGTCCTAAATTCCAAAGCCCACTCCTGTGCCTCCCCTTTATGTCTTTGGAGATGTGAAGGAAACCAATTTTGAACTTTGTGATAATGGCGTGGACTTACAAATATCTACCTGGTAACTAAAATGAGTTTCTGAGAGGCAGCAGTATTTACAACTATGGTTTCTAGAGTCAGAGTGCTTAACTTTGAGTACAGGCTTACCATTTGTTCATTTAGTTTATTGGGTAGGCTGTTTAGGTTCCATTATCTGTAACATGGTGATGATATAATAATTTAAATAAGTTAATAGTTGAAAAATGTTTAGAATATCACTGTGTACATAGTATGTACCATGTATAGAAGTTCAGATTTAAAGCTGCAGGCCAAAATACCAACTAAAGAATGAAAATTTCCTTGGAATCTCCTCTGACCTTAGGAGACATTAAGAAGTACAGGGCAGTGAAAACAACAAGATACACAAATTTTACCTATCAACTTGACAAAAATTAAAATGATAAAAAAGATCCATAATATTGATATATTACCACAGAACACATGGGCAAATAAGTACACATTCATGGGTTGGCAGAGACAAAAAATGGAAACAGACCTTTTGGGAAAGGGTAATTTAAATGCCATATCCTTTAGATCATGGAATTTCACTTCAGAGTATCTGTCTTACATAAATACTTACACAAGAAGTTCAAGACAATAAGTTGTGCCTTCCAGGCCAGGAAGAATTTTTAAAGCAGCAAATACTAGAGCTGAGAGATTTTTAAGAGATTTTAAAGAAATTTGTGCATTAACTTAATTAGAAATGTCTATCATCTGTTAACATTTTGAATGATTATGACCCAACTCCAGTTCTGAAACTCATAATATGTTTACAAATAGGAATGCCAGTAGGTCTTTCTTGTGCTATTAGTAGGCAACATAGATGAATTAACATGTATGCAATTATGTTGTGTTCTTATTAATCTGAAGAATAAAAGGCTTTTTCTGTAAAATGGCTATTGCTTATTAATGAACTCTGTACAGAAGAAATTTAATAAGGTACCAGCTCTAAATGTATTTACTATACAAAATCATATTAAAAAATAATTTTTAGGACTTCCCTGGTGGTCCAGTGGGTAAAGAGTTCACCTTGCTATGCAAGGGACACTGGTTCAATCCCTGTTCCAGGGCGGCTGGACTGGTGTGTCCAATTATGAGCCATCACTCTGGAGCGCATGTGCCCAGAGCCAGTGCTCTGGAGCGAGAGAGGCCACTTCAATGGGAGGCCCACACAGGCTGAAGAATAAAGATGAATGAAAATAAATAAATACATAAAAAGAACAATAAAAGAGGCCAAAATTTAAATAATAATAATAATAATTTTTAGCTTTTTGTCCAGTATTGTATGTTAAATAATAAAAAATAGTAAGTATGTGGAAGGTATAGTACCATAAAGATTGAGGTATATTGCAAGTTACTCAAACATTGATTATAAAATTATCATGGAAATGTGTAAGGAAACTATTCAAAACATAGAATTTTTACTGAAATCTTGACTGATTTCTAGCATGTCTATCAGATTACAAAATAGCACATTATACAGACATATTAGTAGCAGAACTTTACCTGATCTGTATTTAATAAAAACAACATAGGTGCAATTGATAATTTAGATAAGAGAGTGCCCTTAGTTGCATGCTAAAAATCTGCCCTTTCTGGTCTAGAAAACTTTTACTGTGCTACCTAAGTATTAAGTAAATAAATAGTATAGGATTTGCCTTTGTTAAACCTAGACTTCATGCTCTACTGGAAATAATTCTTGGTCAATGGTACTGTAATTCAGTGGGTATGACTAATAAAAAGAGCTTTCTTGTGAGTAGACAAGAAGCTGGGCAGTTCAGGTGCTGAAACTATTGAGAATTTTGGAAGTTTTAGTTTTAACCTGAGAAATGTTTTAAGAGCTCCTATAGTCACTTGTGAAGAACACCAGATAAATTTCTTCATTAAATCTTTATTACAGGTCTCCTGATTGCTTTATGTCTAGATTGATTATGAATAGAAGACACACTGATTTTCATCACCTTCTTCATCTAACTTAGGTTTGTCAATTCTTGAAGTATCATATTACTTCTTTAATGAGGCTTACTTCTCCCCCTCCCCCAATCTTAGCTTATACTCAAATTCTTACAGTCTTCACTAGCTTAAATACATTGTCCTTTAAATGTTTTATCCAAACTTTCACTTGTAATGGGTTTGTCTTATAAACTTAGTTGCCATATCTTGGACAATCATTCCCTTCAAAGTTCTGAACAATAGAAGTATTTTTGAAGGTATGGAGATAATCCATCACCATGGTTAGCTTGATCAGATGCCCTTTAAAAGCATATAATATGTAATACAAGGATTCATTTTGTACCATGTATTTCAGTTGGGTAGTAATTTGTTAGTAGTTAAGATTTGGTTCGGTAATTAAAAGAAAGAGAGCTTGGTAACTCTGACGGAAGTTTCTGATAAGATTCTGATTTCTTGGACTAATTAGGGCATCTGAACCAATATCCATGTTTATCATGAGATCATTGATTATCACTTTTTTTTTTTTTTTGGTGATTTTACTTGAACCAGATAGGAATATGTTTTCCACTGCCATCGCTGCCTTTTATCTGCCAGTCCCGAAGTGGAAAGAAGTGACAGAAGCAGTGAGATGTTAAACTTTTATTATTGTACGTTTAAAGCATTTGCTTAAAGCCAATAAGAACAATGAATGCAAATAAAAAATGAAGTTGTAAACTGAGGACATTGTCACATTTTCCTATTAGCCTTAGCATGTAATGTATTGTCATTTTTTAAAAAATTCTATAGCATTGATGAAAATTCTGATTCACAAAAATCAGTAGTGATAAGTAGTAGTAATCTTTAATAGCTTACCTTATATTTTAAGATAAGTTAAATTGACCTAGATGCTTGAATTGAAAATTTTCTATCGAAGTTCACTTTCTAATAATAGCAAATGTTCACATTCCCTTGTGGACGTATAAAAGTCAAATGGGCACACAGACCTGAGCAAGTGCTAAAACTGTATCACCACTTTTGTCACAACACGGCTGCTAGAATTTCACTTATTATACTGCGTAACAGGAACATACCCTGGAAATGAAGGACCTTGCTTGTTTTGGGGAATGTTACTTCTCTGACTGAACATTTGTAGTTCTGCAGATCACTGGAAGGAGGAGAGATTTCTGGTGGAAGCAATTATTTAGTTTGTAGAATATAAGAAAGATTAAGTGAAATAATGCTGGCAGTATTCTTAACATACTGCTAAGTGCTTAAATAAATAGTAATGGCTATTATCCACAATTAATAGGTAATTGACATTAATTGGATTAGGTTGAGGGTCATAGGAGAGCAGCTGACTATTTGAGGTAGAAGCTGTATTCTCCATTAAGAAGATAAAGCCTTGTGGAAGAGCAGTGACTTAAATAAGAAAACACCTGTATTCAAATCCCATCTGCTACAGCATGGCTATTTAACCTGCTGAATCCAGATTCTGTGTATGTAAAATAGAGAGCTTGGTAACTCTGACGGAAGTTTCTGATAAGATTCTGATTTCTTGGACTAATTAGGGCATCTGAACCAATATCCATGTTTATCATGAGATCATTGATTATCACTTTTTTTTTTTTTTTGGTGATTTTACTTGAACCAGATAGGAATATGTTTTCCACTGCCATCGCTGCCTTTTATCTGCCAGTCCCAAGTGGAAAGAAGTGACAGAAGCAGTGAGATGTTAAACTTTTATTATTGTACGTTTAAAGCATTTGCTTAAAGCCAATAAGAACAATGAATGCAAATAAAAAATGAAGTTGTAAACTGAGGACATTGTCACATTTTCCTATTAGCCTTAGCATGTAATGTATTGTCATTTTTTAAAAAATTCTATAGCATTGATGAAAATTCTGATTCACAAAAATCAGTAGTGATAAGTAGTAGTAATCTTTAATAGCTTACCTTATATTTTAAGATAAGTTAAATTGACCTAGATGCTTGAATTGAAAATTTTCTATCGAAGTTCACTTTCTAATAATAGCAAATGTTCACATTCCCTTGTGGACGTATAAAAGTCAAATGGGCACACAGACCTGAGCAAGTGCTAAAACTGTATCACCACTTTTGTCACAACACGGCTGCTAGAATTTCACTTATTATACTGCGTAACAGGAACATACCCTGGAAATGAAGGACCTTGCTTGTTTTGGGGAATGTTACTTCTCTGACTGAACATTTGTAGTTCTGCAGATCACTGGAAGGAGGAGAGATTTCTGGTGGAAGCAATTATTTAGTTTGTAGAATATAAGAAAGATTAAGTGAAATAATGCTGGCAGTATTCTTAACATACTGCTAAGTGCTTAAATAAATAGTAATGGCTATTATCCACAATTAATAGGTAATTGACATTAATTGGATTAGGTTGAGGGTCATAGGAGAGCAGCTGACTATTTGAGGTAGAAGCTGTATTCTCCATTAAGAAGATAAAGCCTTGTGGAAGAGCAGTGACTTAAATAAGAAAACACCTGTATTCAAATCCCATCTGCTACAGCATGGCTATTTTTAACCTGCTGAATCCAGATTCTGTGTATGTAAAATAGTGGATAATAGTTAACCTATTTACAGGTTGTTATAAGAGAACTAATACATGCTAATGTTTAACATGTAGTAAGTAGGTTTTAATAAGCAATAACTACTAAAGAAGAAGCTAAGGAAAGAACCAGGTTAGCCTTACTTACTTTCAGCTGGCTCAGGAAGATGAGGCAAAGGAAGATGGTTCTGCTTGGAGGACTTATGAAAATCTTTCTGAGTGATTTTATTCTTGAAAGAGTTGCCTAAAGGTATATGATTATATTGACACCCTCAGTGATCTTTCTTGGTCTTCCCAGGTGGCTCAGTGGTAAAGAATCTCCTGCCAACACAGGAGACCCTGGGTCAGAAAGATTCCCTGGAGAAGAAAATGGCAATTCACTCCAGGAGTCTTAACCTGGATAAAGGCGCCTGGAGGACTACAGTTGGTTGGGTCTCAAAGAGTTGGACACAACTGAGCACACATGCACGTCTCTTCACCAGTAATCTTTCTTAACTTGTTCTTGTAAATTTTTAGCATTGTGCCATATCTTTATTTTTTTCTATACCCCTGCATTTATTTGGTACTTTTTGTGCCAGTAAAGGCAGATAGCTAGGGGAGTAAGCAAGCTGAAAACAGTAGCTGATTATAGATGCTAATGTAAATACCTATAGCTTATAGACAGTATTGCTCATGTGGTAGAGAAGAGGGTAAGAAATTAGAAAGCTCTAAGTTGAGACTACTTGTGAAGGCTGTGAAAGTACAGCCTTACACACAGAAATGGTGGGAAGGCTACTTGTAAGATTTTGACCAAATCAAAACACCTTCTTCAATTTAATGTGCCAGGGAGGAAACACTTGCTTTGGACAGATGTAAAGCTTCATTTTGTGAGAGTTCCTTTGATCTGCAGTAATTCAAAAATTTGTGTAGCTGTCTTGTAAATACATTTATGTAGTAGGATAAATCTCTATGATAAGATTTTCTTGTGTGTGTCCTTTAGGAGAGAAACTATTTGAGGTAGAAGCTGTATTCTCCATTAAGAAGATAAAGCCTTGTGGAAGAGCAGTGACTTAAATAAGAAAACACCTGTATTCAAATCCCATCTGCTACAGCATGGCTATTTTTAACCTGCTGAATCCAGATTCTGTGTATGTAAAATAGTGGATAATAGTTAACCTATTTACAGGTTGTTATAAGAGAACTAATACATGCTAATGTTTAACATGTAGTAAGTAGGTTTTAATAAGCAATAACTACTAAAGAAGAAGCTAAGGAAAGAACCAGGTTAGCCTTACTTACTTTCAGCTGGCTCAGGAAGATGAGGCAAAGGAAGATGGTTCTGCTTGGAGGACTTATGAAAATCTTTCTGAGTGATTTTATTCTTGAAAGAGTTGCCTAAAGGTATATGATTATATTGACACCCTCAGTGATCTTTCTTGGTCTTCCCAGGTGGCTCAGTGGTAAAGAATCTCCTGCCAACACAGGAGACCCTGGGTCAGAAAGATTCCCTGGAGAAGAAAATGGCAATTCACTCCAGGAGTCTTAACCTGGATAAAGGCGCCTGGAGGACTACAGTTGGTTGGGTCTCAAAGAGTTGGACACAACTGAGCACACATGCACGTCTCTTCACCAGTAATCTTTCTTAACTTGTTCTTGTAAATTTTTAGCATTGTGCCATATCTTTATTTTTTTCTATACCCCTGCATTTATTTGGTACTTTTTGTGCCAGTAAAGGCAGATAGCTAGGGGAGTAAGCAAGCTGAAAACAGTAGCTGATTATAGATGCTAATGTAAATACCTATAGCTTATAGACAGTATTGCTCATGTGGTAGAGAAGAGGGTAAGAAATTAGAAAGCTCTAAGTTGAGACTACTTGTGAAGGCTGTGAAAGTACAGCCTTACACACAGAAATGGTGGGAAGGCTACTTGTAAGATTTTGACCAAATCAAAACACCTTCTTCAATTTAATGTGCCAGGGAGGAAACACTTGCTTTGGACAGATGTAAAGCTTCATTTTGTGAGAGTTCCTTTGATCTGCAGTAATTCAAAAATTTGTGTAGCTGTCTTGTAAAAATACATTTATGTAGTAGGATAAATCTCTATATAGTTTAATTACATGGCATCTTCTGGTCCTTTCATGGTAAGCAGAAAAATGTAAAATGAATTCTCTTGAAGCAAGAGCAAACTAACATTTAAATTTCTGTCTTTTTTTTTCTTTTGGTCTCCTCTGTTTTTGTTAAATAGAATAAGTTCTGAACGTCGAAAAGAAAAGTCTAGAGATGCAGCCAGATCTCGACGAAGTAAAGAGTCTGAAGTTTTTTATGAGCTGGCTCATCAGTTACCACTCCCCCATAATGTAAGCTCTCATCTTGATAAAGCTTCTGTTATGAGGCTCACCATCAGCTATTTGCGCATGAGGAAACTTCTGGATGCTGGTGAGTTGTTTTACAAGGACATGATATGTCTAAAAGTTAGAAATCAGAAGTAATTGGAAATTACTTCTAGAAGGGGGCCATACTCTCACTTCTTTAACATGATACCCTTTTCATTACCTGCTTTTAAAGCTTCAGTCAGGAATTGTAAGATACTGGCCTCCCTTCCCCTCTTTTTCTCTTGCTGTACTTACTTACCTACCTATATCTATCTTTTAATGACATGATCCTTCTCTTTTCAGTGGTTTGCCTTGTTTCAGTACTTTAAATAATCAGTAAAAGCAGCTGGCAAATGTAATTTTAGTCTAACTGTCCTCTGGTCTTGACTGTTCTGTATTTTTTTTTTTTTTTAATTTTGGCCTCTTTTATTGTTTTTATTTTTGTTTTTAATTTTATTTTCATCCATCTTTATTCTTTGGCCTGTGTGGGCCTCCCATTGCAGTGGCCTCTCTCATTGCAGAGCACTGGCTCTGGGCTCATGCGCTTCAGAGCGCTGACTTGCAATTGGACACACCCATTGAGCCACTCCTCAGCATGTTGGATGTTCCTGGGCCAGGGATAGAACCGGTGCCCCTTGCACTGCAAGGTGGACTCTTTACCTACTAGACCACTAGGGAAGCCCCATTGACTGTTCTGTGTTTAAAAAAATACTGGGAGAAAAATTTAATATACAGAGAAAATGTATGCTACATGTATTAATTACAGTGTCTGTAGAAAACTTATAAAACATCTGAATATTATTATCATTTAAGTATAAAATTTTAACAGGCATTTTGAAAATAAAATGAATTCTCTTGAAGCAAGAGCAAACTAACATTTAAATTTCTGTCTTTTTTTTTCTTTTGGTCTCCTCTGTTTTTGTTAAATAGAATAAGTTCTGAACGTCGAAAAGAAAAGTCTAGAGATGCAGCCAGATCTCGACGAAGTAAAGAGTCTGAAGTTTTTTATGAGCTGGCTCATCAGTTACCACTCCCCCATAATGTAAGCTCTCATCTTGATAAAGCTTCTGTTATGAGGCTCACCATCAGCTATTTGCGCATGAGGAAACTTCTGGATGCTGGTGAGTTGTTTTACAAGGACATGATATGTCTAAAAGTTAGAAATCAGAAGTAATTGGAAATTACTTCTAGAAGGGGGCCATACTCTCACTTCTTTAACATGATACCCTTTTCATTACCTGCTTTTAAAGCTTCAGTCAGGAATTGTAAGATACTGGCCTCCCTTCCCCTCTTTTTCTCTTGCTGTACTTACTTACCTACCTATATCTATCTTTTAATGACATGATCCTTCTCTTTTCAGTGGTTTGCCTTGTTTCAGTACTTTAAATAATCAGTAAAAGCAGCTGGCAAATGTAATTTTAGTCTAACTGTCCTCTGGTCTTGACTGTTCTGTATTTTTTTTTTTTTTTAATTTTGGCCTCTTTTATTGTTTTTATTTTTGTTTTTAATTTTATTTTCATCCATCTTTATTCTTTGGCCTGTGTGGGCCTCCCATTGCAGTGGCCTCTCTCATTGCAGAGCACTGGCTCTGGGCTCATGCGCTTCAGAGCGCTGACTTGCAATTGGACACACCCATTGAGCCACTCCTCAGCATGTTGGATGTTCCTGGGCCAGGGATAGAACCGGTGCCCCTTGCACTGCAAGGTGGACTCTTTACCTACTAGACCACTAGGGAAGCCCCATTGACTGTTCTGTGTTTAAAAAAAAAAAATACTGGGAGAAAAAATTGAATATACAGAGAAAATGTATGCTACATGTATTAAATACAGTGTCTGTAGAAAACTTATAAAAACATCTGAATATTATTATCATTTAAGTATAAAATTTTAACTAATTATTTTTTCTTCTTGTCTCTTTTTTAGGTGATTTGGATATTGAAGATGAAATGAAGGCACAGATGAATTGCTTTTATTTGAAAGCCTTGGATGGTTTTGTTATGGTTCTCACAGATGATGGTGACATGATTTACATTTCCGATAATGTGAACAAATACATGGGATTAACTCAGGTAAAATGCCCACATGTGAAGAGCCATTCTGTATATGTTTATGATTTTTTTATAGATCTAATTTTTAAAAATGGTTTTACAGTTTGAACTAACTGGACACAGTGTGTTTGATTTTACTCATCCGTGTGACCATGAGGAAATGAGAGAAATGCTTACACACAGAAATGGTGAGAAGAAAAGTTTTTCTGTTTGATTTATTGTGATTTATTTTATTTGATTTATTTACCTGATTGGATATTATCACTAACCTTAAATTTTTGCTATTGTACTAACCTAAGGAAAAACTTCCTTTCATGCTTAATAAAATGTTAGTCTACTTTATTACATCCATATTATTCTGTTTTTTAGGAATTTCATAAAAATACCTATGTTTTTAGAAAAGCCCATCTAATGCCATAAATTAGTATAGAGATATAAGACTTGATAAATTAAATGCCCATTCAGTCGCTAAGTCCTGTCCGACTCACTCTGACCCATGGGCTGTAGCACTGAAGGCCTCCCTGTCCCTCACCATCTCCCCGAGTTTGCCCAAGTTCATGTCCATTGAGTCGATAATGTTCCCCAACTATCTCATCCTCTGCCACCCTCTTCTTTTGCCTGTAGTTTTTCCCAGCATTAGTGCCTCTTCACATCAGGTGGCTAAACTATTGGATTTTCAGTTTTAGCATCAGTCCTTCCACTGAATATTCAAGGTTGATTTCCTTTAGGATTGACTGGTTTGATCTCCTTGATGTCCAGTGAACTCTAAAGAGTCTTCTCCAACACCACAGTTTGAAAGCATTAATTTTTTGATGCTCAGCTTTCTTTATGGTACAACTGTCACATCTATATATGACTACTGGAAAAACCATAACTTTGACTTTGCAGACCTTTGTCAGCAAAATGATAAGGTCTTTGGTTTTTAATATGCTGTCTAGGTTTGTCAGTAGCTTTCCTTCTAAGAAGCAAGCATCTTTTAATTTCGTGGGTGCAGTCCCCATCTGCAGTGACTTGGGAGCCCAAGAAGAGAAAATTTGTAACTGCTTCCACTTTTTCCCCTTCTGTATGACATGAAATGATGGGACTGGATGCCATGATCTTTGTGTTTTGAGTGTTGAGTTTTAAGCCAGCTTTTTCACTCTCCTCTTTCACCTTCATCAAGAGGCTCTTTAGTTCCTCTTCACTTTCTGCTATTAGAGTAGCATCATCTGCATATCTGAGGTTGTTGGTATTTCTCCCGGCAATCTTGATTCCAGTTTGTGAATCATCCAGCCCAGCATTTCACATGATGTACTCTACATATAGGTTAAATAAACAGGGTGACAATATATAGCCTTGTACTGTCTTCCCAGTTTTGAACCAGTTGGTTGCTCCATGTAAGGTTCTGCCTATTGCTTCTCAACCCACAGACAGGTTTCTCGGACATAGGTAAGATAGTATTCCCGTCTCTTTAAGAAAGCCCTGCTAGGGCTTTACTCTTAGGAATGAATTGTTAAAAATAGTAAAATGTTCTAAGATTTCGGTGAAAAGGACTTTGTGAATTACAAAAGCTTAACAATTAAAGTCTTTTACACCTGTGCCTTCTTAAATCGAAGGGTCATCATTTGATCTTTCTTTCACGACTATTTAAATGTATGTTCGTTTCTACATTAAACAGTGGCATTGGTTGGTCTTTGTCAATTATTTTTTATGGTTTTCTTTTTTGGGGGGGTCGGGTTGGAGAGTGAGGTGGGCAGGCCACTTCCATTGGTCTTTCATTTATCCATTTTTTCATCCATCTTTGTTCTTTGGCCCGTGTGGGTCTCCCATCACAGTGGCCTGTGTTGTCGCAGAGCACCGGCTCTGGATCTGCGGCACATGGGATCTTCCCAGGCCAGGGATCGAACCGGCGCCTCTGGCGGTGTCCTTACCCACTGGACCACCAGGGAAGCCCTATGGTTTTCTTTTTAATCTCATTTCATTTATGCTAATAGTTAACCTTTATTGAGAGATTACTCTGTGCCAGGACACTGCTTTCTGTGCTTCATGTGCTTTAACTCCTTTAAAAACCCTGTGAGGAAAAAAAACAACAAAAAACAATAACGAAAGAACAGCAACAACAAAAACCCTTGTGAAGTTACTATTTTTCTTCTACTGAGGCAATGGAGTTACAGAGCTGTTGAGTAACTTGCCAGAGATTATTTGGTTAGTAAAGAGCAGAATGAGGGTTAAACTAAAGTAGACTGGCTAAAGTCTATACTCCTTAGTACTTTAGAGCTCCTTCAGTGTTCACCAGTTCTCACTACATTCCTTCTGCCATTTCTCACCTTGGAGCTCTCTTCTGTTTTTTAATTTCATGTTGTATGTTCACTGTGAACTTGGAAAGCAAATGCATACTTTTTAGAATTCTGCATAAAAGAGGAGTGAATATACTCTGAGCAAGGACCTAAGCTGCTGTTGATGAGTTCAATATGTAATTTCTAGTGTTTACACTCTGAGGTTTGTATTGGCAGCTCAGTGCTTCCCTTGGATTAGACTATACATGCATGGAGATTTGGAAGTCCTATTTGGTGATGATGCTAATGTATTATTCTAAATCAGATGTAGTCTACTTATTGTAGCTTAGATATGTGTTTTTAACCAAATGGTTTTTAAAGCACATGTTCTACTTATTGTAATAAATTTGTGATTTAATTATGAACTTAAAAAAATTCCTCATGTGGTTAGTGAGTTTTTGATATTTTGTTGGGAAACAAAAATGCACATTTTCACTTTTAGCAAAGTAGAGCTGCTGCAATTCATCACATTTGGATGATACACTAAGCCTGTGGTATGTTTATATAGCATAGTCCTATTTCATTTAAGTTTTAAAAAATAGAATTTAGAATTTATTAAATTATTATAAAATGTTTATTTTTATAGGGCTGAAAACCTAGTTGTTGAAAAATTTTTCTCATTAGGAAAATGCTAGTTCTTTTTGCTTATCATAGTGTTAAATTTATCTTTGTGTCCCAGTTCAAAGGCTTTGGGTTTCCAAAGGGCAGTCTTAATTCACATTTAGATTATGAAGGACTGAAAATACCTCAAAGAATTTACATGTGGATCTCTCCTTCTGCCACACACCCCCTACCCCCAGCCCTATACCATCACCAATGCCATTATTGTTCTTGTGGGGTTTTTTTTTTTTTGAAAGAAATGCATTTTATTTATTTATTTATTTTTGGCTATTTTGGGTTTTCACTGCTGCCAAAGGCTCTTCTCTAGTTGCAGGAAATGGGGGCTACTCTCTAGCTTAGGTGAGCAGGCTTCTTGCTGCAGTGACTTCTCTCATTTTGGAACTCGGGCTCTAGGACACATGGGCTTCAATAGTTGCAACACATGGCTTCAATAGTTGCGGCTCCAACGCTCTAGAGCATAGGCTCTATGGTTGTGGTTCATGGGCTTAGTTGCCCCGCAGCATGTGGGATCTTCCTGCCTCAGAGATTGAACCTGTGTCTCCTGCTTTGGCAGGAGAACTCTGAGCTACCAGGGAAGCCCCTGTGGTGTCTTTATTAAATCTACTTTCAGTTGCTTCTAGAGAAGGCTATTCAATCCTATTTAAGGAAAGTAAAATAACTTGTATTAATATCAAGACTGTCCCACCTTACTTATGTTCTGTAATTCTGAGTATGAACTAGAACTCTTCTTTTTCAAGTATTCTAACAGTATTTCTAGCAATGCAAGCCTAAATTTAAACATACTCTTTTTTTTTTTAACATTTATTTTATTTGTCTTTTGAGGGGTGAGGTGGGGAGGGAGGGGTACGGGCGGGCCACTTCTATTGGTCTTTCATTTCTCTATTTTCGTCCGTCTTTGTTCTTTGGCTCCGGTGGGCCTCCCATCGCGGTGGCCTCTGTTGTCGCAGAGCGCTGGCTCTGGGCGCATGCGCTCCAGAGCTCCAACTCAGCAATTGGACACATCAGTCCAGCCGCTCCGCGGCACGTGGGATCCTCCCAGGCCAGGGATCGAACCAGCGCCCCTTGCACTGCAAGGCAGTGTCCTTACCCACTGGACCACCAGGGGAAGCCCCAAACATACTCTTTTTGACTTGACACTTTGCATATACTAGCCTTAAAATTTCCACATCTTTTAAAGTTCTTTTTTCCCTTATTTCCATTAATCGTTGTGTTTTTTTAGGTTCTACCTCTTTCGTTTGTCTTTCTCACCCTTTTTTTTTCTCACCCTTTTTTCTGCTGCCTGCTGCTTAGCCCCTCATTACTATCATTCTATATATCACTGCTATGTTAATGTTACTTAAGTTGCTATTGTTCTCCCCAACTCAAAAGTTTTTTGGAGGCTGCATTTGTTTTTTTTTTTCTTTTTTTAAGGATTTATTTATTTATTTATTTTGGGCGGGGGTCGGGTTAGGGAGGGAGGGGAGCAGGCGGGCCACTTCTCTTGGTCTTTCATTTCTCTGTGTTCATCCGTCTTTTGTTCTTTGGCTCCTGTGGGCCTCCCACCGCGGTGGCGTGGCTCGGTAATTGGACACATCAGTCCAGCCGCTCGCGGCACGTGGGATCTTCCCAGGCCAGGGATCCAACCGGCGCCCCTTGCACTGCAAGGCGGTGTCCTTACCCACTGGACCACCAGGGGAAGCCCCAAACATACTCTTTTTGACTTGACACTTTGCATATACTAGCCTTAAAATTTCCACATCTTTTAAAGTTCTTTTTTCCCTTATTTCCATTAATCGTTGTGTTTTTTTAGGTTCTACCTCTTTCGTTTGTCTTTCTCACCCTTTTTTTTTCTCACCCTTTTTTCTGCTGCCTGCTGCTTAGCCCCTCATTACTATCATTCTATATATCACTGCTATGTTAATGTTACTTAAGTTGCTATTGTTCTCCCCAACTCAAAAGTTTTTTGGAGGCTGCATTTGTTTTTTTTTTTCTTTTTTTAAGGATTTATTTATTTATTTATTTTGGGCGGGGGTCGGGTTAGGGAGGGAGGGGAGCAGGCGGGCCACTTCTCTTGGTCTTTCATTTCTCTGTGTTCATCCGTCTTTTGTTCTTTGGCTCCTGTGGGCCTCCCACCGCGGTGGCGTGGCTCGGTAATTGGACACATCAGTCCAGCCGCTCGCGGCACGTGGGATCTTCCCAGGCCAGGGATCCAACCGGCGCCCCTTGCACTGCAAGGCGGTGTCCTTACCCACTGGACCACCAGGGGAAGCCCCTGCATTTGTTTTTAAATCTAATCTTATTGTGGCACCCAGGGCCCTCTTCCAGTTATAGCCCTAACCATCCCTTCTAACTTTGTCTCATTACTCTAATATATGTACTTTACATTATAGTCAAACTGAACTTATGCACTGTTCCCCAAATGAGTGCTGTTTTTTTCACCTCATGTTTTTCACTCTGTTCCTTCAGCCCAAATATTCTCACTCATTTCTACTTACTGAAATTGTAATGTCTCTTTTTCTAAGAAAGACCTTTTTGATTTCCCCTGGACTAGGAGTTATCTTCTGATCTCTTTGTACTTTTTAAACTGTTCTCGTAAGTCATGGGCATTTTACTTTACATTGTGTTGTTGTCATTGGCCTCACTACATCTACTCAACTTTTAACTTCTTCAGGACGGACACTGTATCTTGTTCATCCTTATACCACATGAAGTGTCCAGTCCAGATCCTGAATAATGAATATTTTTGTATTTGATGTGAATTAGACTGATCAATGAAGAGAAGAATGAGGTTGCTATTTGTTTAGTTACCCAACTGTAATCTCATTTTTTTTAGTTATCGAGGCTTGACATGCGAGTAAACAGACTTGAGTTTTTTTAATTCTAACTTTGCTTTAAAAAGTCATTCAGTATCTTTTCTCCCCTGGTAACAAGGTAGAGATAATTTCCTCCTTGCTTTACAGGAAGATTTTAGCAAAAGCAGATATAAAAAATGTTATTCACTATTAAAAATTTTTTCTATTTTAAAGGTAAATTGAGCTAACACATCTAGTAAAAGATTAGAGGAATTTAAGTTCTTTTTTGCGGTATGCTTTGTACACTGATAATACAGTTAGGGGACAGATTCATACTAGGTTTATATTTCTTTGTAGTCTGACCAACTTTATTGGCTTGAATGTGAAACAATTTAAGTGTTATTCTCATCCCATCATCTCAGGGAATCACTGCTATTGTGAACCTGTTTCTTACTAGAAGTGTGTTAAACTCCTTAGATGTGTTGGTGTGAACACAGCAGTGTGAATCACTGTGGTCATGTTAGAACCCGTACGTTGCAACTGCAAGGCCCGGGGGTAAGGCCTCCTTGACCCACTGGACCACCAGGGGAAGCCCCTGCATTTGTTTTTAAATCTAATCTTATTGTGGCACCCAGGGCCCTCTTCCAGTTATAGCCCTAACCATCCCTTCTAACTTTGTCTCATTACTCTAATATATGTACTTTACATTATAGTCAAACTGAACTTATGCACTGTTCCCCAAATGAGTGCTGTTTTTTTCACCTCATGTTTTTCACTCTGTTCCTTCAGCCCAAATATTCTCACTCATTTCTACTTACTGAAATTGTAATGTCTCTTTTTCTAAGAAAGACCTTTTTGATTTCCCCTGGACTAGGAGTTATCTTCTGATCTCTTTGTACTTTTTAAACTGTTCTCGTAAGTCATGGGCATTTTACTTTACATTGTGTTGTTGTCATTGGCCTCACTACCTCTGCTCAACTTTTAACTTCTTCAGGACGGACACTGTATCTTGTTCATCCTTATACCACATGAAGTGTCCAGTCCAGATCCTGAATAATGAATATTTTTGTATTTGATGTGAATTAGACTGATCAATGAAGAGAAGAATGAGGTTGCTATTTGTTTAGTTACCCAACTGTAATCTCATTTTTTTTAGTTATCGAGGCTTGACATGCGAGTAAACAGACTTGAGTTTTTTTAATTCTAACTTTGCTTTAAAAAGTCATTCAGTATCTTTTCTCCCCTGGTAACAAGGTAGAGATAATTTCCTCCTTGCTTTACAGGAAGATTTTAGCAAAAGCAGATATAAAAAATGTTATTCACTATTAAAAATTTTTTCTATTTTAAAGGTAAATTGAGCTAACACATCTAGTAAAAGATTAGAGGAATTTAAGTTCTTTTTTGCGGTATGCTTTGTACACTGATAATACAGTTAGGGGACAGATTCATACTAGGTTTATATTTCTTTGTAGTCTGACCAACTTTATTGGCTTGAATGTGAAACAATTTAAGTGTTATTCTCATCCCATCATCTCAGGGAATCACTGCTATTGTGAACCTGTTTCTTACTAGAAGTGTGTTAAACTCCTTAGATGTGTTGGTGTGAACACAGCAGTGTGAATCACTGTGGTCATGTTGAGACTACTCACTGACCAGCACCTACGTGCTAGGCACTGTGCTACTTCTGCTGTAATGAATTTGTGTATTTAATTAGGTTTTTAAATTTTGTATCATGTTTTCATTAGGCCTTGTTAAAAAGGGTAAAGAGCAAAATACACAGAGGAGCTTTTTTCTCAGAATGAAGTGTACCCTAACTAGCCGGGGGAGAACTATGAACATCAAGTCTGCAACATGGAAAGTAAGTAAAAATGATCTGTGAATGCACTTGATTTCTAGATAAATGAATGCATCTTGACAGTACTAGTATTAAGACAGCATTAGAACTATGAGGGAAAACTTACTGTTCCTTTTGTTTACAGACTTAGTAGCCAAAAAAAGTTTAGTAATTAATCAGAGGCACGCACTCAAGTTATATGCATTGTGATACTGTTGGCTTTGACAACCACCCAGTGTTTGAATCTTCATAGAGATTAATATTCTTTTCATTGTTGTATCATTTCTTTGCTCAGTTTTGAAACACAGTCATCAGAACAAGAAATAACCATTAAACAAACCATCATTTTCATCAGATAAACGAAAAAGCTCAGATTTGTATGAAAGAACATTTTTTCAAGGAGTAATTTTATGGTGCCTGAAGAATAGGTCATGGGTGGTAGTGAAGAGAAAACACTAATTGATTTTTGAAGATATCTACCAATGATAATAAATTTTATCAAAGCTTACTTGCTACATCAGAATCAACTGTCTCTGCATTTTGGTTTTTACTAGCATAAATTTTTTAAAAACTGCTTTGTTTTTCTTCATGTTCAGGTCCTTCACTGCACAGGCCATATTCATGTATATGATACCAACAGTAACCAGTCTCAGTGTGGGTATAAGAAACCACCTATGACGTGCTTGGTGCTGATTTGTGAACCCATTCCTCATCCATCAAATATTGAAATTCCTTTAGACAGTAAGACTTTTCTCAGTCGTCACAGTCTGGATATGAAATTTTCTTATTGTGATGAAAGGTAAATGAAATACAAACGATTGGCTTGAATGTGAAACAATTTAAGTGTTATTCTCATCCCATCATCTCAGGGAATCACTGCTATTGTGAACCTGTTTCTTACTAGAAGTGTGTTAAACTCCTTAGATGTGTTGGTGTGAACACAGCAGTGTGAATCACTGTGGTCATGTTGAGACTACTCACTGACCAGCACCTACGTGCTAGGCACTGTGCTACTTCTGCTGTAATGAATTTGTGTATTTAATTAGGTTTTTAAATTTTGTATCATGTTTTCATTAGGCCTTGTTAAAAAGGGTAAAGAGCAAAATACACAGAGGAGCTTTTTTCTCAGAATGAAGTGTACCCTAACTAGCCGGGGGAGAACTATGAACATCAAGTCTGCAACATGGAAAGTAAGTAAAAATGATCTGTGAATGCACTTGATTTCTAGATAAATGAATGCATCTTGACAGTACTAGTATTAAGACAGCATTAGAACTATGAGGGAAAACTTACTGTTCCTTTTGTTTACAGACTTAGTAGCCAAAAAAAGTTTAGTAATTAATCAGAGGCACGCACTCAAGTTATATGCATTGTGATACTGTTGGCTTTGACAACCACCCAGTGTTTGAATCTTCATAGAGATTAATATTCTTTTCATTGTTGTATCATTTCTTTGCTCAGTTTTGAAACACAGTCATCAGAACAAGAAATAACCATTAAACAAACCATCATTTTCATCAGATAAACGAAAAAGCTCAGATTTGTATGAAAGAACATTTTTTCAAGGAGTAATTTTATGGTGCCTGAAGAATAGGTCATGGGTGGTAGTGAAGAGAAAACACTAATTGATTTTTGAAGATATCTACCAATGATAATAAATTTTATCAAAGCTTACTTGCTACATCAGAATCAACTGTCTCTGCATTTTGGTTTTTACTAGCATAAATTTTTTAAAAACTGCTTTGTTTTTCTTCATGTTCAGGTCCTTCACTGCACAGGCCATATTCATGTATATGATACCAACAGTAACCAGTCTCAGTGTGGGTATAAGAAACCACCTATGACGTGCTTGGTGCTGATTTGTGAACCCATTCCTCATCCATCAAATATTGAAATTCCTTTAGACAGTAAGACTTTTCTCAGTCGTCACAGTCTGGATATGAAATTTTCTTATTGTGATGAAAGGTAAATGAAATACAAAATATAGCTTGAAATTTTTAATTAGCCCACATAATTTTTGTAACTACTGACTGTACTAAAGACTCCTTCCACTTATTGAATACAATCATACATTCTTAGAATTTAGTATGATTAACTTTATGGATTAATTCAACCACAGTCATTGAACATTTACTCTACCATGCATACTTACTCTAGCAGGTACTCTCCAGCAGTTATTAAGATGAGACCTTTTTCCTTTAGGTGTTCTGATTCATTTAAAGAATTCATTAAAAAAATATATATATATATATGTCTGAGACATACAATACGTAATTTGAGGAAGGATTACTTCTGGTTTTGGACGAGAAAGGAACATCTTTGGTCATCTCTTCATCCTACATATTTTTCCTGAGCAGCTTCATCCTTGTGTATGGTTTCTATCGCTATTTCCCAGATTTCTGTTTATAACTATTTCCATTTAATTGCAAATTCGATGTTTTTAGATCAATATTCTTCTGTATTATAACGTATTTCCATACCTGACTGAACCACTCCTACCCCACAACAATAACTTCAGAAACAGCTCTTACAATACCTGTCATGAGTGATTTACCACTGTAGACATACAACTCCAGCAAAAATTGGGAAGCCATCTTTAACTCTTCTTTTGCTTTCATTATCTATACTCAGTTTCAGAATCTTAATAGATTTACTATCTGTGTGCGTCTCCTCCTCCTTTCCCTCCTTCCACTCTTACCTTCCTGCCATTGAGCTCTCCAGCTCATTATTACCTTTGGGTTGAACTGTTGCCATGGTCTCCTGACTGCATCTCTGCCAGCAGTTTTGTGCCCTTTTAATCTCATTCAGGTTTCCAAGAAGTGAACTTCCCAGTGTGAAAATCAGATCAATCATGTCATGTGAAAATGCCTCAGTTGCTTCCCTTCCTCTTCACACTCAAAAAAACTTTTGTTTATAAAGAAATATTAGCAGGGCAGAAGACTTTTATCAAAAGAAGACATACATTTTGAAAAACTGAAAGAAAATCAGGCCTCTGCAGTAAGTCTAAAGTTCTTAGCATGGCAAGGAAAGATATTTATGATCTGGCCTGTGCTGAGTTTTCCAAAAATGTTTTTGAGGAGACTTTTCTTTTGGACTATGCTAGGCCTTTGTTGCAGCGCATGGCGTTCTCTAGTTGTGGTGTGCAGGCTTAGTTGGCCTGTGGCATGTGGGATCTAACTAGGGATGAAACCCAAGTCCCCTGCTTTGGAAGGTGAACTCTTTACCACTGAACCACCAGGGAAGTTCCTGACTTCTCCAAATTAGTCAGGAGCATGGGAAGATACCTTCTGATGGGTCCTTAGTAGCCTGCTTCCAGAGAATTCCACATACTATTTCATTATTTTCGTACAAAGATGGTTTCCTCAGCTACAAACAACATACTTGGCTTCTAAGAGCCACCTACCGCATCTGCTTGTAGAGCTTTCCTTGTTTCTTTAAAAAAAAAAACAAAAAAACCACTACCATTCGTTATACATAATCTGTCATAGCCTTTTCTCTGTTTTGTAATTATTGGCTTGCTTGTCTCATTTTTTGCTGTAAAACTGTAACATAGTGGTTGAAGGCATAGGCATAGTCTATAACCAGACTACTAAATCCCAGCTTTGCTGCCTATATCCAGTGGTCTTAGACACATTTCTACTTTTATTTGAGCATTGGTTTGTCTAGAGTATAATACATGTATTTTTATTATTTTCAAATTGAATATTATATGAAAAAATTGATTTTAAGCTTACCCTACTAGACAAGAAAATGTGGCAAAGCACTGGCTTTGGAATCACATAATTCTTGATTTAATCCTGGCTTATAGTCCTGGTACTTACAGTGTGGCCTGGGTGTTAGAATTTAGTTGTTCTAAATAAATCTCATGTTCCTCATCTGTTGAATAAGGGTCATGCTTCAAAATGCTGTTGTAAGGATTAAAAGAGTTTGTGAGTGCCTAGTACACATAGTGATTGCTTTACCACTGGGGTTAACTCTAAGAAAAAATTAAGACAGAAATGCTAGTAAGTATTTTATGGTATTTACTGCCAGTATTTATGTCAATGTATGATTGAACCCATTATATAAAGCAGAGGGGTAGGATGGGAAGAAGGGAAAATGATGGAGCTAGGATGATTAAAAACAGGAGGGGGGCGACATTGTCCTTCTAGTAACATCAGAAAATTATCCAAATGATCATGACAGCTAAAGGCAGCCTGCTTAGAGACCAACCAAGTAAAGTGTTGAGTCTAACCAGGAGAATGTCATTTTCTGGTTACTCTTTCTAGGAATTTCTCATAGCTATACCTCTAAGAACCAAAATGTAGAAAAAATTTTGCTTAATTTTGAAAAAAATCTTAACATATCAAACTTCTTACATCCAAAATGTCCCACAAATGGCTATTATTTATTATAGTAATTTCCACTTACAATCATACAAATATTTGATCATCTATTTTGTTTGTGCATGATAATTAGTACTAAAGTAGAAATGAAGTTTAATATGAAATAGTTCCCAGCCCATGATACTTAGAACGAATGAATTGTGTACTGCATAGTCTCTTTAAGTTACAGGTTTCATAGTCCATTAAAAACACTTTTTTGATTAAATTTTCTTGATCACTTCTCCTCTTTTTGGTCCAAAAAGCTAATGCTAAATTAACTTTACCCTTTTCCCTCAAATATGAATAAAATTGACATTGTAGGAAAACGTGTTGTTTATATTTTGACTTTGTCCCTTAGTGATAGATGTACCTTAACTCAGATTGAGAAGCACTGACTGACATCTGATTAAATCAAAGCTCCTTAACATGATATACAAAAGCTCTCATTAATCTGATCCTCCTGCCTACTTCTTCAGCCTCATCTTCCCACTAGCCTGCCTGTACTGTCAGGCATTTTCTCATCTCTGTCTTTACTTGTAGTGAGTTCACCTTCTTCCCCAAATAGTTTACTCTCTCCTTGACTCTCTCCTATATTCAACTCATAAGTCTCCTATAAGAAGTTTTCCCTCATCCCCAGGATTTCTTATCCTGGATAGGAGTAGTTCCTCTGATTCCTGAAATATTACCATCACATAATTACTGCTACGTAATTTCTTAAGTAGTATGGTAGGTGCACCAGAATATTCACCAAGGTTGAGTGTTGCCTTTGTATTTTCACATCTAGAACAATGCCAGGCACATATGGGAATATAAAGGTTTAAATAATGAAAACTTTTTAACTCCATGAAATTTTATTTAGATATATGGTCAATATAAGTCCAATTAAAATTATATTTTAAAAAAATAAAATAATATTTTAAAGCATAATAACTTTTTAAATATTTTTTAAGGTTTCCTTCCTTCTAATGCTGCCACCTAGTGTTGATGTGTTTAGAGATAGCCCTTAGTAAACAATTTTGGATTTTGGCTTACTTTGATTTAGTTTTTGTTTTTTACGGATTAGCTATTTATCTGTTTATTAGTTTGGAATAAACTGTGGCAGATCTTTCCTTAAAGTGTGACAGTATTACTTTTATACGTTTCTTAGAAGGAAGATACAGTCCTTGTGTCTTTTCTGGAGTTAGTTGGGTTTTTTTATATAGTATATTGCATAACTTTTGCTTATGCCTCAGTTAGGAAGTCCTTTGAATTGTCAAGGCTGAGAAATCAAATAACTTAATTCATCTAAAAGGAGAGAATATTTCTGTTAGATGGTGTTGAGAAAGTAGCTTTCTCTTTCTCATGAAATGGGTTCCATTTTAGGCTATGGTTAAAGAGAATCGTAAGATCTAGCCTCTGTTCTAAAGAACCATCAGGGAACAGAATGGGTAATTGGATTACTTTCTAGTTCATTTTCAGTTGATACCACTCTTTCATCTGAAATGAATTTCTGTAATTTTATGTAATTTCAAAAACTTAAGTATAAGAGCATCTCCCCAAAAAGTTCCCATATTAAAATTTTATAGTAGATATTGATCCCCCAGAGTGTGATGCCTAGGAGAACTGTTATATAAAGAATCTGATTTTGAGTATGTACACACACAAAAATAATCTGTTTTTTTATGGTCAAAATAATGTTATGGTTTTAGTCTATATTTTAAATTAAATATCATTAACTGCATTTGAAGCTTTTATCATTTAATTTAGCAGTCTTTCATAACTATTATATTAACTAACTCTTCTTATTACCAAAAGTATGTACAATAAAATACGATAAAAATACGTAACAAGTTTGGGTGAAGGAGATAAAAGAGTTAGTAGCAGGGTGAACCATTGGGGCTTAAAGGAATGCATGGTGCTGCATTTAGTAACTAGAGTTAAGTAGTACAAGAATCCTCTTTTTAACCATGAAATTTTATTTAGATATATGGTCAATATAAGTCCAATTAAAATTATATTTTAAAAATAAAATAATATTTTAAAGCATAATAACTTTTTAAATATTTTTTAAGGTTTCCTTCCTTCTAATGCTGCCACCTAGTGTTGATGTGTTTAGAGATAGCCCTTAGTAAACAATTTTGGATTTTGGCTTACTTTGATTTAGTTTTTGTTTTTTACGGATTAGCTATTTATCTGTTTATTAGTTTGGAATAAACTGTGGCAGATCTTTCCTTAAAGTGTGACAGTATTACTTTTATACGTTTCTTAGAAGGAAGATACAGTCCTTGTGTCTTTTCTGGAGTTAGTTGGGTTTTTTTATATAGTATATTGCATAACTTTTGCTTATGCCTCAGTTAGGAAGTCCTTTGAATTGTCAAGGCTGAGAAATCAAATAACTTAATTCATCTAAAAGGAGAGAATATTTCTGTTAGATGGTGTTGAGAAAGTAGCTTTCTCTTTCTCATGAAATGGGTTCCATTTTAGGCTATGGTTAAAGAGAATCGTAAGATCTAGCCTCTGTTCTAAAGAACCATCAGGGAACAGAATGGGTAATTGGATTACTTTCTAGTTCATTTTCAGTTGATACCACTCTTTCATCTGAAATGAATTTCTGTAATTTTATGTAATTTCAAAAACTTAAGTATAAGAGCATCTCCCCAAAAAGTTCCCATATTAAAATTTTATAGTAGATATTGATCCCCCAGAGTGTGATGCCTAGGAGAACTGTTATATAAAGAATCTGATTTTGAGTATGTACACACACAAAAATAATCTGTTTTTTTATGGTCAAAATAATGTTATGGTTTTAGTCTATATTTTAAATTAAATATCATTAACTGCATTTGAAGCTTTTATCATTTAATTTAGCAGTCTTTCATAACTATTATATTAACTAACTCTTCTTATTACCAAAAGTATGTACAATAAAATACGATAAAAATACGTAACAAGTTTGGGTGAAGGAGATAAAAGAGTTAGTAGCAGGGTGAACCATTGGGGCTTAAAGGAATGCATGGTGCTGCATTTAGTAACTGTAGAGTTACTAAAGGTGAGCTACAAGTTTATTTAAACAAGAATCCTCTTTATTCTTGAAAATTCAATTGTCCATAAGATTAATGCATATCAGATACTCTGGAGAAGCAAAATCTTATGCATTAGTTTCTATTATTCTTATTCTTACTTTTATTTTTTACTTAAACAGAATTACAGAATTGATGGGATATGAACCAGAAGAACTTTTGGGCCGCTCAATTTATGAATACTATCATGCTTTGGACTCTGATCATCTGACCAAAACTCATCATGATAGTGAGTATAGACATTCTAATTATTTCACTCTTGCAACTTCTACTGTTTGGTTATGTATCTCTAACTTTTTGGTTAAAATTAACCAAACATTTGAATAAACCTCTTCATACATGATCTAGGTCACTAAATCTTTGTTCATATTTGTTATAACTAATACCTGTTAAAGCAAAATCATTTAATAATATATAAAATTACCCTGGCATTTTATAAAGACAAAAAGTATTTCATAGGCTATTATAGCATCATTTTTAGAACTCCTGCATAAGTATTCTGAACAGTTAGCACAGGAATGCATTCAGAAAATAACTGTTCAGTGAATCAGTGGATATGACTATGATCAACATCATGCACTAGTTAGTGGAAATAAGTACCCTTGACATAAGGGTGCTGTAATTCTGTTTCATTCATATGAATGTTTTTTGAGGATCCAATGATAAGTAAAACTTTGAAATTTTTCACTTGCCTGTTAAACTGTACCTAAACATGATTTCCCAATGTGATTGGGGAGAACTGAATGTCACTGAGTTAGCATGGTTAGCAATAGTCATGATAATATCATCATATTTATCTAGTACTTTCTTCCAAATCAATAATTAAGATCGCCTAAATTTCCATAAGATTTAAGCTTGATACTAATTGAGATTCAAATGTGGTAGGACAGCTATTTGAAGCATCTTTGGTTCTCTGGAAATTATAGCAGGAATTTAAGGAAATGGTAGCAATGTCACTTTCTTGAACATTCCCTGTAGAAACAGGGTTCTTCATTCTTGAATATTTCTGGTATGTTCAACATGTAAGTCGTTAAAGGAATTTTAGTTACTGCTGTCTCTTATTCCTGGCTTTCATCTTATTTAACGTGAAGGTTGTCAGGAAAGGAGTTTATCTGGGTGATTAGAAGAATGAAATAGGTGCATTTCAGCTGTCCTGGTGTGTTTTCACTATTTCTCAATTTAAACAGTTATAACTGATTGTATTAAACATTTCTCCTTTTTTCTAAAACAATGATCAACATTCTGTATCTATTCATTCAATTGAAAATCCAAAGTTATTTTCTTTTCTCTACATGACTCTTTTTTTTCCTTTTCACTCGTAGTGTTTACTAAAGGACAGGTCACCACAGGACAGTACAGAATGCTTGCCAACTCTGATAGTGAGTATAGACATTCTAATTATTTCACTCTTGCAACTTCTACTGTTTGGTTATGTATCTCTAACTTTTGGTTAAAATTAACCAAACATTTGAATAAACCTCTTCATACATGATCTAGGTCACTAAATCTTTGTTCATATTTGTTATAACTAATACCTGTTAAAGCAAAATCATTTAATAATATATAAAATTACCCTGGCATTTTATAAAGACAAAAAGTATTTCATAGGCTATTATAGCATCATTTTTAGAACTCCTGCATAAGTATTCTGAACAGTTAGCACAGGAATGCATTCAGAAAATAACTGTTCAGTGAATCAGTGGATATGACTATGATCAACATCATGCACTAGTTAGTGGAAATAAGTACCCTTGACATAAGGGTGCTGTAATTCTGTTTCATTCATATGAATGTTTTTTGAGGATCCAATGATAAGTAAAACTTTGAAATTTTTCACTTGCCTGTTAAACTGTACCTAAACATGATTTCCCAATGTGATTGGGGAGAACTGAATGTCACTGAGTTAGCATGGTTAGCAATAGTCATGATAATATCATCATATTTATCTAGTACTTTCTTCCAAATCAATAATTAAGATCGCCTAAATTTCCATAAGATTTAAGCTTGATACTAATTGAGATTCAAATGTGGTAGGACAGCTATTTGAAGCATCTTTGGTTCTCTGGAAATTATAGCAGGAATTTAAGGAAATGGTAGCAATGTCACTTTCTTGAACATTCCCTGTAGAAACAGGGTTCTTCATTCTTGAATATTTCTGGTATGTTCAACATGTAAGTCGTTAAAGGAATTTTAGTTACTGCTGTCTCTTATTCCTGGCTTTCATCTTATTTAACGTGAAGGTTGTCAGGAAAGGAGTTTATCTGGGTGATTAGAAGAATGAAATAGGTGCATTTCAGCTGTCCTGGTGTGTTTTCACTATTTCTCAATTTAAACAGTTATAACTGATTGTATTAAACATTTCTCCTTTTTTCTAAAACAATGATCAACATTCTGTATCTATTCATTCAATTGAAAATCCAAAGTTATTTTCTTTTCTCTACATGACTCTTTTTTTTCCTTTTCACTCGTAGTGTTTACTAAAGGACAGGTCACCACAGGACAGTACAGAATGCTTGCCAAAAGAGGTGGATATGTCTGGATTGAAACTCAAGCAACTGTCATATATAACACTAAGAACTCTCAGCCACAGTGCATTGTATGTGTAAATTACGTTGTGAGGTGAGCTTGGAAAATAAATATTTGGGAGGGGAGCAAGTAGTGAGTCTTTGAATCCTCTCTTTTCTTTTATAGAAAGATTATAACTGAATTTTATTTTCACATTTCTACCTAACTATGGTTTTCAGTATTTTGACCTGAGTTTCTAAGTCAGCTATCTTTCACTGATTCCACTGATTACCATTAGTAGCTACTCATCCCCATTCTTTTTACTGCCATTTTAAAAAAGACCTTGAAAAAAATATCACATCGTCTATGGATTAGTTTGTTCTAGTCATACAGCTATCAGCATAAGCTATCTCAAGGCAGCTATGTTATCTTTATAAGAGGAATTCTGACCCTGGAATAGTTAGGTTTGTGTCATAGCTCTGTCCATCATTAGTTCCATGACTTGGAAAAATCTCTTCATTTCTCTGAATTTCATGCATTTAGGAGAGATGATAATAATTACCTCAAATGGTTAAAAAAGGGTAAGTGAAATTCTATGTGAGATTACTGTAAAAGGCTGTATACTGTGACACATGACTGTTGTGTATTCATGAACTCTTAGTGAACCTGGCTTGTGAATATTATGGCTATCAAGCTTCAGCTTCTTGACCTGTGACACAGACATCCTCCATTTTAGTAATTATCACGTGCCCCCCTTGAACATTCCCTGTAGAAACAGGGTTCTTCATTCTTGAATATTTCTGGTATGTTCAACATGTAAGTCGTTAAAGGAATTTTAGTTACTGCTGTCTCTTATTCCTGGCTTTCATCTTATTTAACGTGAAGGTTGTCAGGAAAGGAGTTTATCTGGGTGATTAGAAGAATGAAATAGGTGCATTTCAGCTGTCCTGGTGTGTTTTCACTATTTCTCAATTTAAACAGTTATAACTGATTGTATTAAACATTTCTCCTTTTTTCTAAAACAATGATCAACATTCTGTATCTATTCATTCAATTGAAAATCCAAAGTTATTTTCTTTTCTCTACATGACTCTTTTTTTTCCTTTTCACTCGTAGTGTTTACTAAAGGACAGGTCACCACAGGACAGTACAGAATGCTTGCCAAAAGAGGTGGATATGTCTGGATTGAAACTCAAGCAACTGTCATATATAACACTAAGAACTCTCAGCCACAGTGCATTGTATGTGTAAATTACGTTGTGAGGTGAGCTTGGAAAATAAATATTTGGGAGGGGAGCAAGTAGTGAGTCTTTGAATCCTCTCTTTTCTTTTATAGAAAGATTATAACTGAATTTTATTTTCACATTTCTACCTAACTATGGTTTTCAGTATTTTGACCTGAGTTTCTAAGTCAGCTATCTTTCACTGATTCCACTGATTACCATTAGTAGCTACTCATCCCCATTCTTTTTACTGCCATTTTAAAAAAGACCTTGAAAAAAATATCACATCGTCTATGGATTAGTTTGTTCTAGTCATACAGCTATCAGCATAAGCTATCTCAAGGCAGCTATGTTATCTTTATAAGAGGAATTCTGACCCTGGAATAGTTAGGTTTGTGTCATAGCTCTGTCCATCATTAGTTCCATGACTTGGAAAAATCTCTTCATTTCTCTGAATTTCATGCATTTAGGAGAGATGATAATAATTACCTCAAATGGTTAAAAAAGGGTAAGTGAAATTCTATGTGAGATTACTGTAAAAGGCTGTATACTGTGACACATGACTGTTGTGTATTCATGAACTCTTAGTGAACCTGGCTTGTGAATATTATGGCTATCAAGCTTCAGCTTCTTGACCTGTGACACACACATCCTCCATTTTAGTAATTATCACTTCGTATTTTAATTTTTTGCACACCTTCTTTCACTTTAAACTTTCTGAGAATAAGGGTTAGATATTTTGGACTTTGTAGCCTCAGTTCATTTCATATAGTAAACACTTAATGTTTGTTGATTAAAGTAGCAGTGGCTCAGTGGTAAGAATCTACTTGCCAATGCAGGGGACCCAGGTTCAATCCCCTGGTCAGGAAGATCTCCTGGAGAAGGAAAGAGCAACCGACTCCAATATTCTTCTTGCCTGGGAAATCTCATAGATAGAGGAGCCTGGGGGGCTACATTTCATGGGGTTGCAAAAGAGTCAGACATAACTTAGCAACTAAACAACAACAAAATTAAATGAAACATGAAGATGGAGCTATTGTTCACCATCCCTCTTCAACTGTATCCTGTGGGTGGTATCACAAGATAATTTTCTTACCACCAAGAAAAAAACAGTGCCCCTCTGAGAAGGACCTTCCTCATTTATCTATATATCCTAATATTCTAGGACCATCCTTAGATCATGCTTCATATATTAGAACTCGAAGAGTTCTTCTGTGCTAGTTTCATTACATTTGGGCACAAAAGATCTGTTTATTGTCCTACTTGTACTTGACTATTACATTTCTTTGTCACCATCAATCTTCTCAAAGGGATAGCTGAAGTTCTTAATTGAAATTAATCAAACACTTGAATTATCTTGTATTTGTGAATTTTAATGGATCTTTATTTCATACTGGGATTTGACCTTCATGCCTGAATGTGACCAGGTAGGCATGAGAGATGTTTCACTTTCTGTAATGCAGAATTTTGAATTTCTTTTGAGAGACAGGGTCATTTCAGAGTCCTTCTTCACTCACACTGTGTCGTGCTCATTTAAGAATTACTAATCTCTCTTTTTTTGACAGTGGTATTATTCAGCACGACTTGATTTTCTCCCTTCAACAAACAGAATGTGTCCTCAAACCAGTTGAATCTTCAGACATGAAAATGACTCAGCTATTCACCAAAGTGGAATCAGAAGATACAAGTTGCCTCTTGATAAGCTTAAGAAGGAACCTGATGCTTTAACTTTGCTGGCCCCGGCTGCTGGAGACACAATCATATCATTAGACTTTGGCAGCAATGGTAGGTCTTTAGTTATTTTGTTACTTGCGTAACTTTAACATTTTTTGCTGGTAATCATTTGGACATTGTGGTCTTTGGCTCTGTCATTTCATAGTATTCCTGCATTTGTTACATTGTTGGAAATTGTGCTTACATTAAAGTAGCAGTGGCTCAGTGGTAAGAATCTACTTGCCAATGCAGGGGACCCAGGTTCAATCCCCTGGTCAGGAAGATCTCCTGGAGAAGGAAAGAGCAACCGACTCCAATATTCTTCTTGCCTGGGAAATCTCATAGATAGAGGAGCCTGGGGGGCTACATTTCATGGGGTTGCAAAAGAGTCAGACATAACTTAGCAACTAAACAACAACAAAATTAAATGAAACATGAAGATGGAGCTATTGTTCACCATCCCTCTTCAACTGTATCCTGTGGGTGGTATCACAAGATAATTTTCTTACCACCAAGAAAAAAACAGTGCCCCTCTGAGAAGGACCTTCCTCATTTATCTATATATCCTAATATTCTAGGACCATCCTTAGATCATGCTTCATATATTAGAACTCGAAGAGTTCTTCTGTGCTAGTTTCATTACATTTGGGCACAAAAGATCTGTTTATTGTCCTACTTGTACTTGA
Organism: Tragulus kanchil; assembly: GCA_022376925.1. Classification (NCBI taxonomy): domain Eukaryota; kingdom Metazoa; phylum Chordata; class Mammalia; order Artiodactyla; family Tragulidae; genus Tragulus; species Tragulus kanchil. The sequence continues at coordinate 254,976,715 of JAIOJX010000032.1, forward strand.
CTATTACATTTCTTTGTCACCATCAATCTTCTCAAAGGGATAGCTGAAGTTCTTAATTGAAATTAATCAAACACTTGAATTATCTTGTATTTGTGAATTTTAATGGATCTTTATTTCATACTGGGATTTGACCTTCATGCCTGAATGTGACCAGGTAGGCATGAGAGATGTTTCACTTTCTGTAATGCAGAATTTTGAATTTCTTTTGAGAGACAGGGTCATTTCAGAGTCCTTCTTCACTCACACTGTGTCGTGCTCATTTAAGAATTACTAATCTCTCTTTTTTTGACAGTGGTATTATTCAGCACGACTTGATTTTCTCCCTTCAACAAACAGAATGTGTCCTCAAACCAGTTGAATCTTCAGACATGAAAATGACTCAGCTATTCACCAAAGTGGAATCAGAAGATACAAGTTGCCTCTTCGATAAGCTTAAGAAGGAACCTGATGCTTTAACTTTGCTGGCCCCGGCTGCTGGAGACACAATCATATCATTAGACTTTGGCAGCAATGGTAGGTCTTTAGTTATTTTGTTACTTGCGTAACTTTAACATTTTTTGCTGGTAATCATTTGGACATTGTGGTCTTTGGCTCTGTCATTTCATAGTATTCCTGCATTTGTTACATTGTTGGAAATTGTGCTTCACAGTGTTTTTAGGGTATTTTTTCTCCCCACTATTAATTGTGCTCAGCTAACTCTGCTATTTCCATATCCTGATGTCATGTTTTCTTCACAAGGTAACAGTTATATTGCCATAGACCTAAGTTGTGCTAAAAGCTAAATAAGCAGTCATATCATAATAGCAAATATTGGAAAAGAAAACTAAATTAGTTAAATTAATTAAACTAAGTTAAATTTTAATGAATAAAAGGTATGAAAAGGTTGGGATGCAGGGGTTTTTATGCTATAGAGATTGTAGAAGGTGTCAATAGTGGATTGTAAAGATAGCTGAGATTTATGATTATACTATAGTATTTGCACACTTTCAGATTAAGTAAAATTTGGTAACATTTTTGTCAATCGAGTGAACTAGAAAACCTTTTTGTAAGAGGGGACATACATTTCTGTATAAATTAAAATCTTGATAGTCTTTAAATTGACTAATTTTTCCCCTACAGACACAGAAACTGATGACCAAGAACTTGAGGAAGTTCCATTGTATAATGATGTAATGCTCCCCTCATCCAATGAGAAATTACAGAATATAAATTTGGCAATGTCTCCATTACCTCCCTCTGAAACTCCAAAACCACTTAGAAGTAGTGCTGACCCTGCACTCAACCAAGAAGTTGCATTAAAGTTAGAACCAAATCCAGAATCACTGGAACTTTCTTTCACCATGCCCCAGATTCAAGATCAGCCGGCTAGTCCTTCTGATGGAAGCACCAGACAAAGTTCACCTGAGGTAGGTGTCATAATATAATGAGGACAGATTTTTAATGGTTAGGAATGTATTTATAAATTTGAATCATATGTCATAGTTCTGTTTCTGTGAACTTTAGCATTTTTTAAATTATTACAAAAAAACATGCCTAACTTAGACCTCAGTCCCATGTTTTAAGGCTCAAAGACAGTCAGGAATGTGGGAAGGAGATGCCTTAACATATGGCAGAAGGTAAAACGTATGTTGCTCTTCAGTGCATTTAATATCAGTAGGACAAAAAAAAGTCTTAAATTTAGACATCCACAGAGGACAGTACTGTGTGCTTATGATTGCTCTAAGCCCATTCTCATTGCCCTTTGAGATGGAGAATTATACAGTGGCAAGGGACTTTGCCCAATTTATTTCCATCACTGTTTTGAAATTCTGGATAAGTATAGCATGAAAATATCAAGTCTTACCAGAGTAAATAGTTAATAACTTTTTATTTTAAGCTCTGTCTTGATATTAGTTTTCTTATAAACAGAATAAAAATAAGCATTAGGCTGGGCCAAGACTGAAGGTCAAATAGGGCTCTATGTCCCAGTCTAATGAATAGGGCAACTTGGATTTGAATATTATGAGTTGATAAATGAAGCTCAAGTAATCCTTAAAAAGTGGTACGTTATTTTACATTACTTACTGATTCAAACTGGCAAACTAAAAGTAGGAGATTTGACATCTCGTAGCCTTCTAGAGAACATATTCTATTCTCTGGGTTGCTCAGTGTGATCTAGCACAAAAATGTTAAGATGAGGAAAGCAAACGCTTATGCTTAGAGTATATAGCTATAATTTTTTGGTTAGAATTCTTGCTGAAAACTAAACTAGTAATACATTCATAAGGTGAACACAGGGAAAGAACTTTTAAGTCTCCAGTTCTATTCCTGTTTCGCCCTGCAGAGCAGCTGTGAGATTTTTAGGTACACGACTATAGCACTGTGGCCTCTCAATACACAGCTAAATTCCAGTGAGTATATCTTCTAGTTATTGGGCCAGCTAGGTACCATTTGGGAGTTGAAGTATTAGGTGAGTTTTATTCTTTAGAATAATCAGATAAATGCATCTTTTAATTTTATAAATGATGTTATATTACAGTTAGAAATGGATATACTGACCAAGTTATAAGCTCAAAAATATAATTTCTCACTAGATAACTCGATAGAAGAACTTCGTTGTGCATCCTCTCAGATCAGGTTTGCAAATTATAACAACTAGTAAACATTTATGCAAGCTTCCTCAAGAAAAAGTAAAATATACCAATTCTTTTTAAAGCCCAACAGTCCCAGTGAATATTGTTTTGATGTGGATAGTGACATGGTCAATGAATTCAAGTTGGAATTGGTAGAGAAACTTTTTGCTGAAGATACAGAAGCAAAGAATCCATTTTCCACTCAGGTATATGAACTTGTTTATTAATATATTTTCTATTAAAATTTATTAATTTTTATTCTCAAGTGGCCGTGGGTTTCACTTGTTTTTGTTTCATAAGGTGTGGCCATTGTAAAAACTCATGTGTCTGTTGTTTTAAAGGACACTGATTTAGACTTGGAAATGTTAGCTCCTTACATCCCAATGGATGATGACTTCCAGTTACGTTCCTTCGATCAGTTGTCACCACTGGAAAGCGGTTCTACAAGTCCTCAGAGTTCAAGTACAAATACAGTATTCCAGCCGCCTCAAATGCAAGAACCTCCTATAACCACCCCCACTACCACAGCCACCAATGATGAGTTAAAAACAGTGACAAAAGATGGTATGGAAGACATTAAAATATTGATTGCATTTCCATCTCTTCCCCACGTACCTAAAGAAACTACTTGTGCCACAAAATGTTAAGATCCTATGCAGTATATAGCTATAATTTTTTGGTTAGAATTCTTGCTGAAAACTAAACTAGTAATACATTCATAAGGTGAACACAGGGAAAGAACTTTTAAGTCTCCAGTTCTATTCCTGTTTCGCCCTGCAGAGCAGCTGTGAGATTTTTAGGTACACGACTATAGCACTGTGGCCTCTCAATACACAGCTAAATTCCAGTGAGTATATCTTCTAGTTATTGGGCCAGCTAGGTACCATTTGGGAGTTGAAGTATTAGGTGAGTTTTATTCTTTAGAATAATCAGATAAATGCATCTTTTAATTTTATAAATGATGTTATATTACAGTTAGAAATGGATATACTGACCAAGTTATAAGCTCAAAAATATAATTTCTCACTAGATAACTCGATAGAAGAACTTCGTTGTGCATCCTCTCAGATCAGGTTTGCAAATTATAACAACTAGTAAACATTTATGCAAGCTTCCTCAAGAAAAAGTAAAATATACCAATTCTTTTTAAAGCCCAACAGTCCCAGTGAATATTGTTTTGATGTGGATAGTGACATGGTCAATGAATTCAAGTTGGAATTGGTAGAGAAACTTTTTGCTGAAGATACAGAAGCAAAGAATCCATTTTCCACTCAGGTATATGAACTTGTTTATTAATATATTTTCTATTAAAATTTATTAATTTTTATTCTCAAGTGGCCGTGGGTTTCACTTGTTTTTGTTTCATAAGGTGTGGCCATTGTAAAAACTCATGTGTCTGTTGTTTTAAAGGACACTGATTTAGACTTGGAAATGTTAGCTCCTTACATCCCAATGGATGATGACTTCCAGTTACGTTCCTTCGATCAGTTGTCACCACTGGAAAGCGGTTCTACAAGTCCTCAGAGTTCAAGTACAAATACAGTATTCCAGCCGCCTCAAATGCAAGAACCTCCTATAACCACCCCCACTACCACAGCCACCAATGATGAGTTAAAAACAGTGACAAAAGATGGTATGGAAGACATTAAAATATTGATTGCATTTCCATCTCTTCCCCACGTACCTAAAGAAACTACTTGTGCCACAACATCACCATATAGTGATACTGGAAGTCGGACAGCCTCACCCAACAGAGCAGGAAAAGGAATCATAGAACAGACAGAAAAATCTCATCCAAGAAGTCCTAATGTGTTATCTGTCGCTTTGAGTCAAAGGTATTTACATGTAACATTAAAGTTACAGTTTGTTTATTGTTTTTGAGGAAATGTGTATGATGGTAAATTATTCCTAAACATAGCAAACTTTCTCATATATATGCTTTAAAGAACATAAAATTGACGTACAAATTCTGAACTTGAAACAAGCACTCAAAAAACTGCTAGTGTATTACTTTATGGTTGTATCACTTACTTAAATGTAGGAGTAGATGGGTCTTCTAATACCTCTAAAAATAAAATCCAGCCAATAAGTTATATAAATGTATAAAAATTGGGCCAGTTTCTTATAACTGGTTAAATCAGACTATAGTGATCCTTGCTGCCTCCATCTCTCAGAGCTCTTCTTAAGCTTACCTGAAAAAAAGCTGTTCCAACTTAAAGGTGTTTCTAGTTCTTCATTCCAAACTGAACTTAATGGTCCTCAGTCCTCAGTATTCACTGTAGAATTTTTTATGTATAGTTATAGCTATGTAATATATATGTAACTACCTTGTTATATATAATGATACTATAACTATTGCTTTTTATTTTTCTTTTTTTATGTATAGAACACTAGCTATATCATAGATTAAATAGGTTGGGTCTTTTGTGGGGTGGGGTGCACACCGGGTCTTGGTTGCAGTATGTGGGATCTAGGGGTCAAACCCATAGAGTTAGAAATAGATATATTGGCAAATCTTAGCTCCTTACATCCCAATGGATGATGACTTCCAGTTACGTTCCTTCGATCAGTTGTCACCACTGGAAAGCGGTTCTACAAGTCCTCAGAGTTCAAGTACAAATACAGTATTCCAGCCGCCTCAAATGCAAGAACCTCCTATAACCACCCCCACTACCACAGCCACCAATGATGAGTTAAAAACAGTGACAAAAGATGGTATGGAAGACATTAAAATATTGATTGCATTTCCATCTCTTCCCCACGTACCTAAAGAAACTACTTGTGCCACAACATCACCATATAGTGATACTGGAAGTCGGACAGCCTCACCCAACAGAGCAGGAAAAGGAATCATAGAACAGACAGAAAAATCTCATCCAAGAAGTCCTAATGTGTTATCTGTCGCTTTGAGTCAAAGGTATTTACATGTAACATTAAAGTTACAGTTTGTTTATTGTTTTTGAGGAAATGTGTATGATGGTAAATTATTCCTAAACATAGCAAACTTTCTCATATATATGCTTTAAAGAACATAAAATTGACGTACAAATTCTGAACTTGAAACAAGCACTCAAAAAACTGCTAGTGTATTACTTTATGGTTGTATCACTTACTTAAATGTAGGAGTAGATGGGTCTTCTAATACCTCTAAAAATAAAATCCAGCCAATAAGTTATATAAATGTATAAAAATTGGGCCAGTTTCTTATAACTGGTTAAATCAGACTATAGTGATCCTTGCTGCCTCCATCTCTCAGAGCTCTTCTTAAGCTTACCTGAAAAAAAGCTGTTCCAACTTAAAGGTGTTTCTAGTTCTTCATTCCAAACTGAACTTAATGGTCCTCAGTCCTCAGTATTCACTGTAGAATTTTTTATGTATAGTTATAGCTATGTAATATATATGTAACTACCTTGTTATATATAATGATACTATAACTATTGCTTTTTATTTTTCTTTTTTTATGTATAGAACACTAGCTATATCATAGATTAAATAGGTTGGGTCTTTTGTGGGGTGGGGTGCACACCGGGTCTTGGTTGCAGTATGTGGGATCTAGGGGTCAAACCCATAGAGTTAGAAATAGATATATTGGCAAATATATCCATTAGAAGCACAGAATGTTAGCTATTAGCCCACCAGGGAAGTCCATAAGTATTAAAATAGGTTTTGGGGTTTTTTTAAGAGCTACAACAGAAAATCTAAGCATGTTTTATGGCATTGCTTCTGTGGACTTAGTCTAAGCAAACATACAGATACCACCCAAATTTTAACTTACAATTTTTAGATATAATTTGCAATAGGATTTGATATATTTTAAATTTGAGGCTATAGTCAGAGTAAACAAGTCATTGGGGCACTGTGTATGGCAGACAGAAATGATTGCTTCCCTGCAGTGCCTAGGCTGAGATATTGCTAGCACTAGGAAGAAGCCCTGCCATGGCCAGAGTGTGTGGCTTTTTCTCCTCTGCTGCATGACTGCTTTGACCTAGAATGCTAGCAGAGGCCTTTTCCCAGAAATCAAAAGAGATCTATCGGCTTTAAATTAATTAAGAAATGTTCCACGTTACTTTTTTACTTTATCACGAACTGAATTTAGAGCTCTTTTGGGCAATGACACAGTGTTAACTAATACTTAACTCAGCACCTAACATGGAGTGTTGCTTCAATAAATGCTTATTGGATGGAGAAGAGAATGAACCTAGTAACAGAATTGGCAATGATATATAATTTACAATTACAGCTAGAGATGGGATATTCAGTTTTCTAAATAAATAGTACTTGTCAAAACCAAAGTCCAACATCTAGTCACATTAGCAACTATTTTTTTTTTTTTACATTATTTCCAATACAGTATGCACTAAACACTTTAATGAATGAACTTACCTTTCAGAACAGTATGGACGTTTTTTACTTACTCCCTCTCTTGGTGATTTGCAAAAATTAAAGTGCTATGTTAAACCAGACAACTTGCACTTTAAAGATTAAAAATAAACCATTAAAAGTACTACTACTAAGATGATACTTACATGATGATACTTACATGATAGACTGAGTTACCTTTAATAAAGATAACATTTATATAAAAAATTTTAAATCTGCCTGTCTATATTGAAGGTTTTATGGAATTTTTAAAATATACAGAACAAGACTGCATGTAGGAGAGCAGTGAGAGCACTGTCTCACCTATATGCCATTCTCAACTCGATGGAACAGAGCAAGGAACTGTTGGGATCCTCCTGCCGTTGGATGGCAGCAGGTGGACGTGGGGGGAAGCTGGTTCTTGAAAAGACAAAATAGATATAACAGAATTGATGTACTTAACACATGAAACAGTTCTGTACTGTTCATAGTAATTTTCGATGCAGATCGTTTGACAACCAGATCAATTCTGAGGACAAAACAGTTAGTGGGAAGATCACTGGGAAGGAGAGTAGGTATTGAGACCTACAGTATACTTCCATTTCTGCATCTAATTAGAAACGGAGCAAGTTACCCAACAGATCTCAGGTTTTTCATTTATAAAATGTGTATTGCATACATGTGTTATCTTGGGGACTGGAGCAAAGCTAAAATGAATTAATGAAGATGCAATGTTTTATAAACTGGGAAAGCATTATACAGATGTGACATTGATCTTGTCTTACAGTAGTCCCAAGAATACATGTGTATTAGGGCAGAGGCCTTTTCCCAGAAATCAAAAGAGATCTATCGGCTTTAAATTAATTAAGAAATGTTCCACGTTACTTTTTTACTTTATCACGAACTGAATTTAGAGCTCTTTTGGGCAATGACACAGTGTTAACTAATACTTAACTCAGCACCTAACATGGAGTGTTGCTTCAATAAATGCTTATTGGATGGAGAAGAGAATGAACCTAGTAACAGAATTGGCAATGATATATAATTTACAATTACAGCTAGAGATGGGATATTCAGTTTTCTAAATAAATAGTACTTGTCAAAACCAAAGTCCAACATCTAGTCACATTAGCAACTATTTTTTTTTTTTTACATTATTTCCAATACAGTATGCACTAAACACTTTAATGAATGAACTTACCTTTCAGAACAGTATGGACGTTTTTTACTTACTCCCTCTCTTGGTGATTTGCAAAAATTAAAGTGCTATGTTAAACCAGACAACTTGCACTTTAAAGATTAAAAATAAACCATTAAAAGTACTACTACTAAGATGATACTTACATGATGATACTTACATGATAGACTGAGTTACCTTTAATAAAGATAACATTTATATAAAAAATTTTAAATCTGCCTGTCTATATTGAAGGTTTTATGGAATTTTTAAAATATACAGAACAAGACTGCATGTAGGAGAGCAGTGAGAGCACTGTCTCACCTATATGCCATTCTCAACTCGATGGAACAGAGCAAGGAACTGTTGGGATCCTCCTGCCGTTGGATGGCAGCAGGTGGACGTGGGGGGAAGCTGGTTCTTGAAAAGACAAAATAGATATAACAGAATTGATGTACTTAACACATGAAACAGTTCTGTACTGTTCATAGTAATTTTCGATGCAGATCGTTTGACAACCAGATCAATTCTGAGGACAAAACAGTTAGTGGGAAGATCACTGGGAAGGAGAGTAGGTATTGAGACCTACAGTATACTTCCATTTCTGCATCTAATTAGAAACGGAGCAAGTTACCCAACAGATCTCAGGTTTTTCATTTATAAAATGTGTATTGCATACATGTGTTATCTTGGGGACTGGAGCAAAGCTAAAATGAATTAATGAAGATGCAATGTTTTATAAACTGGGAAAGCATTATACAGATGTGACATTGATCTTGTCTTACAGTAGTCCCAAGAATACATGTGTATTAGGTGGAATGAAAGGCCAATATTTAACTCTTTGATATCAATTCAGTTCTATTCACTTCTGTTTTATAAATAGGGAAGTGAACAGTTTATCAAATTTTGGTTTAAAAAAATGAGTTTTGGCCTTTAGGGTAATAAACTTCAGTAATGAGGAGAGTTCTCTTACGTATAACATTATATTCCTTAATGTTGGAACATAGGCATTATATATTTTATTTTAAAAAAGCTAACTGGATATTTTTACATAAATAAAACAACTGTATTTTTATTAAAAATTGTTTTCAGAACTACTGCTCCTGAGGAAGAATTAAATCCAAAGATACTAGCTTTGCAGAATGCTCAGAGAAAGCGAAAAATAGAACATGACGGTTCACTTTTTCAAGCAGTAGGAATTGTAAGTGTGACAGTATGTTTGCTTTTCAATTCTAGCTGGTGTGCTGTTCTGGATTACATATATAGGTTACTCCTTGTTTCTTCCAAATACTAATGCTACATTTTCAGAAGTTACACATTGATTTCTTTCACTTTGTACATATACTTTCCTAAAAATACATTTAATAAGTACAGTCTCAAAAAATGCGAAACATTAGAGATATATTTTAAGTAGAGTTCTCTCCTCATTCCACACAGTACCACCAGTATCACCACCAAGTCTCTTTCTCCTCTCATGCAGTTACTTTTCCTTCTTTTCCCGAAATGCAGTCAGTGCTAATACAACCCATATTGACGTTTTCAGACCAAACTATCTGGAAAGCATTTGCATGCAGTTGACATAATGAATAGCAAATGAATCCATCACAGTGGTATTAAGAAAAAGAATTTGAAATAACTTAGGGCAGTATTTAACAATCTTGCCTATGTATTGTTACCAAATTTACACTGATTTCAAAGTTCTTGATTTTTAAAATATTCAACAATTAAATTGAAATAATTTTGCTGTTTTTAGGGGACATTATTACAGCAACCAGATGATCGTGCAACTACCACATCACTTTCTTGGAAACGTGTAAAAGGATGCAAATCTAGTGAACAGAATGGAATGGAGCAAAAGACAATTATTTTAATACCTTCTGGTTAGTTTACTCTTTCTGCCTTTAAACATCACAAAAAGAATTAAAATGTGTGAAACTTTTATTTAGGACCTTTACTCCAAGTGAGAGTGATTTTCATTCCTTACCAGAAATAAAAAGTAAGGTTGTATTTTATTTGATCAGTAATAGCTTTCAGGATGGAACTTTGGATTATCTTTGATCTATGTTTGTATGCTATCAATCTTGACTAGAGCTGAAACTTGTAGATTTTAATGACTTTTTCCAAATGTGGTGGTGCAGATCACTCCTTTGTGCCTTCAACATTTCTTGTAAACATTCATGACATGGCATCAGTGGTGCTTGTTTACATTTGCTGTTACATAATTGTAGTTTTGCCTAATAGACTAAAAACACTTTTAGAGCTTACTGGCTTTATTTTCCCCAGTTCCTAGTGTTTAGTTGCTGTTTAATAATATCCATTGATTAGATGAATGAATACTTAGGTATCTCTTTGTTTTTCAGATTTAGCGTGTAGACTGCTGGGGCAATCAATGGATGAGAGTGGACTACCACAGCTGACCAGTTATGATTGTGAAGTTAATGCTCCTGTATACTTTCCTAAAAATACATTTAATAAGTACAGTCTCAAAAAATGCGAAACATTAGAGATATATTTTAAGTAGAGTTCTCTCCTCATTCCACACAGTACCACCAGTATCACCACCAAGTCTCTTTCTCCTCTCATGCAGTTACTTTTCCTTCTTTTCCCGAAATGCAGTCAGTGCTAATACAACCCATATTGACGTTTTCAGACCAAACTATCTGGAAAGCATTTGCATGCAGTTGACATAATGAATAGCAAATGAATCCATCACAGTGGTATTAAGAAAAAGAATTTGAAATAACTTAGGGCAGTATTTAACAATCTTGCCTATGTATTGTTACCAAATTTACACTGATTTCAAAGTTCTTGATTTTTAAAATATTCAACAATTAAATTGAAATAATTTTGCTGTTTTTAGGGGACATTATTACAGCAACCAGATGATCGTGCAACTACCACATCACTTTCTTGGAAACGTGTAAAAGGATGCAAATCTAGTGAACAGAATGGAATGGAGCAAAAGACAATTATTTTAATACCTTCTGGTTAGTTTACTCTTTCTGCCTTTAAACATCACAAAAAGAATTAAAATGTGTGAAACTTTTATTTAGGACCTTTACTCCAAGTGAGAGTGATTTTCATTCCTTACCAGAAATAAAAAGTAAGGTTGTATTTTATTTGATCAGTAATAGCTTTCAGGATGGAACTTTGGATTATCTTTGATCTATGTTTGTATGCTATCAATCTTGACTAGAGCTGAAACTTGTAGATTTTAATGACTTTTTCCAAATGTGGTGGTGCAGATCACTCCTTTGTGCCTTCAACATTTCTTGTAAACATTCATGACATGGCATCAGTGGTGCTTGTTTACATTTGCTGTTACATAATTGTAGTTTTGCCTAATAGACTAAAAACACTTTTAGAGCTTACTGGCTTTATTTTCCCCAGTTCCTAGTGTTTAGTTGCTGTTTAATAATATCCATTGATTAGATGAATGAATACTTAGGTATCTCTTTGTTTTTCAGATTTAGCGTGTAGACTGCTGGGGCAATCAATGGATGAGAGTGGACTACCACAGCTGACCAGTTATGATTGTGAAGTTAATGCTCCTGTACAAGGCAGCAGAAACCTACTGCAGGGTGAAGAATTACTCAGAGCTTTGGATCAAGTTAACTGAGCTTTTTCATAATCTCATTCCTTTTTTTGGACACTGGTGGCTCATTACCTAAAGCAGTCTATTTATATTTTCTATATCTAATTTTAGAAGCCTGGCTACAAATACTGCACAAACTCAGTTAGTTCAATTTTGATCCCCTTTCTACTTAATTTACATTAATGCTCTTTTTTAGTATGTTCTTTAACACCAGATCACGTGCAGCACATTTTCACAGTTCTTCAGTATTTAAACCATTGCATTGCAGTAGAATCATTTTTAAAATGCACCTTTTTATTTATTTATTTCGGGCTAGGGAGTTTGTCCCTTATCGAATTATTTTTAATAAGATGCCAATATAATTTTTTTAAGAAGGCAGTAACCTTTCATCATGATGAGTTTGAAAAATTTTTACTCAGTTTTTTTCACATTTTACATAAACAATAATGATTTGCCAGCAGTACATGGTAGCCGCAATTGCACAATATATTTTCTTAAAAAAATACCAGCAGTTACTCATGCAATATATTCTGCATTTATAAAACTAGTTTTTAAGAAGAAATTTTTTTTGGCCTATGAAATTATTAAACCTGGAACATGACATTGTTAATCATATAATGATTCTTAAATGCTTGTATGATTTATTATTTAAATGGGTAAAGCCAAAATAGAAAGATATCAGGATTTTTGATTCTTTTGTTTGTATGCTATCAATCTTGACTAACTTGTAGATTTTAATGACTTTTTCCAAATGTGGTGGTGCAGATCACTCCTTTGTGCCTTCAACATTTCTTGTAAACATTCATGACATGGCATCAGTGGTGCTTGTTTACATTTGCTGTTACATAATTGTAGTTTTGCCTAATAGACTAAAAACACTTTTAGAGCTTACTGGCTTTATTTTCCCCAGTTCCTAGTGTTTAGTTGCTGTTTAATAATATCCATTGATTAGATGAATGAATACTTAGGTATCTCTTTGTTTTTCAGATTTAGCGTGTAGACTGCTGGGGCAATCAATGGATGAGAGTGGACTACCACAGCTGACCAGTTATGATTGTGAAGTTAATGCTCCTGTACAAGGCAGCAGAAACCTACTGCAGGGTGAAGAATTACTCAGAGCTTTGGATCAAGTTAACTGAGCTTTTTCATAATCTCATTCCTTTTTTTGGACACTGGTGGCTCATTACCTAAAGCAGTCTATTTATATTTTCTATATCTAATTTTAGAAGCCTGGCTACAAATACTGCACAAACTCAGTTAGTTCAATTTTGATCCCCTTTCTACTTAATTTACATTAATGCTCTTTTTTAGTATGTTCTTTAACACCAGATCACGTGCAGCACATTTTCACAGTTCTTCAGTATTTAAACCATTGCATTGCAGTAGAATCATTTTTAAAATGCACCTTTTTATTTATTTATTTCGGGCTAGGGAGTTTGTCCCTTATCGAATTATTTTTAATAAGATGCCAATATAATTTTTTTAAGAAGGCAGTAACCTTTCATCATGATGAGTTTGAAAAATTTTTACTCAGTTTTTTTCACATTTTACATAAACAGTAATGATTTGCCAGCAGTACATGGTAGCCGCAATTGCACAATATATTTTCTTAAAAAAATACCAGCAGTTAACTCATGCAATATATTCTGCATTTATAAAACTAGTTTTTAAGAGAAATTTTTTTTGGCCTATGAAATTATTAAACCTGGAACATGACATTGTTAATCATATAATGATTCTTAAATGCTTGTATGATTTATTATTTAAATGGGTAAAGCCATTTATATGATATAGAAAGATATGCATATATCTGGAAGGTATGTGGCATTTATTTGGATAAAATTCTCAATTCAGAGAAATGATCTGATGTTTCTGTAGTCACTTTGCCAGCTCAAAATAAAATAATACCCTATCTGTAGTTGTGGAAGTTTATGCTAATATTGTGTAATTAATATTAAACCTAAATGTTCTGCCCACCCTGTTGGTATAAAGGTATTTTGAGCAGATTGTGAATAAGAAAAAAATCATGCTTTGTTAGCGGAATTGCCTAGTAATGTTAATTTGCTCAAAATCTGATGTTTGGTTTTATGCACTTTGTTGCTATTAAGATCCTTCTGTTTTCATATAGATTTCAATAATTGAGTAATTTTAGAAGCATTATTTTAGGAATATATAGTTGTCACAGTAAACATCTTGTTTTTCTATGTGTATTGTACAAATTTTTCATTCCTTTTGCTCTTTGTGGTTGGATCTAACACTAACTGTATTGTTTTGTTACATCAAATAAACATCTTCTGTGGACCAGGCCCCCTTTGACCAGCTTTTATATTAAAATGATATTTGCGTCAACACCTCCCAACTCAAAAGATTGTTTACCAACAAAGTATTTATGAAATTACATTACTCTTATTTATTTCTACATTTACCTTGTTGCCACCACCTTAATTTATACTGTGTCCCTGAATGTAATGTTAAATAACAAACCATAATGTTCCACTGTAAAAAATATGCTGTTAGAAAACTGTCATTTATGAAACTTTATTAAAGTAAAACAAAATGTTAATGTTTTAATATGAATGGGATGAATGAAACAAATCCTGATCATTTTAGTTACATAATATTGTAAGGGTTAGAAGTTCCTCATAAGATTTCCCATCTATTTTCACTCAGATGATAAAGGATTTATCCAGACATGGCAAACCGAAGACTTAAACTTAAGTCTTCTGATTCTAATATGAAACTTGAAAACCATTCTTTGTTTTTGCCTCAATGATACTGTATATTTAACATTTTTAATAGTTTTATTCAATGTCCTATATTTTAAAAATGAAATAGTGGTATTTTATGATTCTAAAAGTAATACATTCTCACTTAAAAATTCAGCACAAAAAGATATAACAAAGAAAGTTAATCCCTGCTTCTGGAAGTAACAAATTATTTTTATGGACAAATTACATACATATAGAGCCTTAGGCCCTGTATCAGGAGGTCACAGGAACACCTAAACAAAATTAACTAAGTCATAAATCTTAGGTCGCTGTTTTTAATCTTAGAGTGAAGAAAATGTGATTATAATTACATGAAAATTTGAGAGCAAAAGTTTACTAAGACTCAGTCTTAAGTTTTGTGGGGGCATATGTATCCAAATGCTATGATCCAAAGTGCTTCTGCATTTAATTATAGACAGCAGTAGAGGTGGTATTTTATTTTATTTTATTTTAAAATTTATTTATTTATTATTTTGGGGTAGGGTGGGGAAGGAGGGAGAGGGGCAGTCGGGTCACTTCTATTGGTCTTTCATTTGTCTATTTTCATCCATCTTTGTTCTTTGGCTCCTGCGGGCCTCCCATCACAGTGGCCTCTGTTGTCGCAGAGCACCGGTTCTGGGCGCATGCGCTCCAGAGCTCCGGCTTGGTAATTGGACACATCAGTCCAAACGCTCGGCGGCACGTGGGATCTTCCCAGGCCAGGGATCGAACTGGCGCCCCTTGCACTGCAAGGTGGTGTCCTTACCCACTGGACCACCAGGGAAGCCCCCGAGGTGGTATTTTAGAATAAAGTAGTTGCTTAATATTCCTAGGTTGAAATATAAAATTCTTATTTTGGTAGCAAATTAAGCTGAAACTGAAAGTTTATCATTTTCAAGTATAGTGGTCAAGTCTGTAATGATCAGGAGTAGGAAAACAACTTATAGGGGCAACAATTTTAGTTGCGAAACCCACTTTAAAGCTGGAAGAAAACAAGTGTCCACCCCTGTTATTCAGAAAACAAGCACCCTGGAGTGCCCTGTTTTAAAATCCCCGCATTGGGTCAGTTACAATGTCCTATTCATTCTTGAAAAATTGAAATATAGTCCATTCTTTGTTTGCCTCAATGATACTGTATATTTAACATTTTTAATAGTTTTATTCAATGTCCTATATTTTAAAAATGAAATAGTGGTATTTTATGATTCTAAAAGTAATACATTCTCACTTAAAAATTCAGCACAAAAAGATATAACAAAGAAAGTTAATCCCTGCTTCTGGAAGTAACAAATTATTTTTATGGACAAATTACATACATATAGAGCCTTAGGCCCTGTATCAGGAGGTCACAGGAACACCTAAACAAAATTAACTAAGTCATAAATCTTAGGTCGCTGTTTTTAATCTTAGAGTGAAGAAAATGTGATTATAATTACATGAAAATTTGAGAGCAAAAGTTTACTAAGACTCAGTCTTAAGTTTTGTGGGGGCATATGTATCCAAATGCTATGATCCAAAGTGCTTCTGCATTTAATTATAGACAGCAGTAGAGGTGGTATTTTATTTTATTTTATTTTAAAATTTATTTATTTATTATTTTGGGGTAGGGTGGGGAAGGAGGGAGAGGGGCAGTCGGGTCACTTCTATTGGTCTTTCATTTGTCTATTTTCATCCATCTTTGTTCTTTGGCCCCTGTGGGCCTCCCATCACAGTGGCCTCTGTTGTCGCAGAGCACCGGTTCTGGGCGCATGCGCTCCAGAGCTCCGGCTTGGTAATTGGACACATCAGTCCAAACGCTCGGCGGCACGTGGGATCTTCCCAGGCCAGGGATCGAACTGGCGCCCCTTGCACTGCAAGGTGGTGTCCTTACCCACTGGACCACCAGGGAAGCCCCCGAGGTGGTATTTTAGAATAAAGTAGTTGCTTAATATTCCTAGGTTGAAATATAAAATTCTTATTTTGGTAGCAAATTAAGCTGAAACTGAAAGTTTATCATTTTCAAGTATAGTGGTCAAGTCTGTAATGATCAGGAGTAGGAAAACAACTTATAGGGGCAACAATTTTAGTTGCGAAACCCACTTTAAAGCTGGAAGAAAACAAGTGTCCACCCCTGTTATTCAGAAAACAAGCACCCTGGAGTGCTTGCAGCTGTTTTAAATTGCAGAACCAGTCCTTCCTCCAGCATTGGGTCAGCCTCTGAGACCATCACAAGTGTCTTTTTAATGCCTTCATCCAAGTATAGCCTGTAGATAGACCTGTACTGTCTCCCTTCTTTATGCATGACTATACTTTCCCCTTCTCTAGTGCTGCTGTGAGTGAATGACCATAGTGGTATTTTCATATCTGAAGAAAGTATGCCAAAGGAGTTTAGTATATTTTGTTTGTTTCTTTTAAGGCTAACTATTCACTTTTGGAACTAAAAAAGAGTTCCCCAGAGAGCTTACCACTGCTGGGTACAACTTTTAGATTAAGAGTTAAAACAAACCTAATGTCTACTAGTACTATATGCTAGACTGTGTGCTAAGCTTTTCGTGTTATCTAACAATATTCCAAAAACCCTATGAATGAGTACCTCTATCTCATTCTGTAGGTGAGAAAACAGTCTTGGAGAGGTAGCCTATGATTCAGAGCCTCTGAGCTGGTGGGTGCTAGTCCAGTAAAACCTTACCTCTTTTCACATTAACTGTCTAAATGGCAAATATCAGTAGAAAGCAATAGGGGGGTAGGGAACAGGGTAGTAATGAAATCACAGAGAACACTGAGGGGATGTTCTATGAGAGGAATGAATGGTAAGGCACAAATGGAAATGAATGAAAGTGGTGTTCTGGTGCTGTTTAATGAGTTTTGAGTTTGAACTAGAGACTGAGGTGTCTGCTTCTGGCGACGTTAACTCACAGGTAAATGAGGTGATTTATGAAAAGCACAGTGATAAACTATAAAAGGCCACATGAATATATGGTATGGTTCTATCAGCACTATTTGATTTAAAGGCCTGCTAAACACGTTTATTTTCTTTGAAGTTTGTATTAACCTCCAACTACCATTTCTAAGTTTCACTTTCTCCCTACAACCTGTAAAATATATTCCAAAATGGACTTATGAACTTAAAGTTACGGGTTTTGCAGAAATCTAAGCATTCTAAAAGTTCATATTCCTAACGTAGCAATTACACCTGTTAACCCACTTTAAAGCTGGAAGAAAACAAGTGTCCACCCCTGTTATTCAGAAAACAAGCACCCTGGAGTGCTTGCAGCTGTTTTAAATTGCAGAACCAGTCCTTCCTCCAGCATTGGGTCAGCCTCTGAGACCATCACAAGTGTCTTTTTAATGCCTTCATCCAAGTATAGCCTGTAGATAGACCTGTACTGTCTCCCTTCTTTATGCATGACTATACTTTCCCCTTCTCTAGTGCTGCTGTGAGTGAATGACCATAGTGGTATTTTCATATCTGAAGAAAGTATGCCAAAGGAGTTTAGTATATTTTGTTTGTTTCTTTTAAGGCTAACTATTCACTTTTGGAACTAAAAAAGAGTTCCCCAGAGAGCTTACCACTGCTGGGTACAACTTTTAGATTAAGAGTTAAAACAAACCTAATGTCTACTAGTACTATATGCTAGACTGTGTGCTAAGCTTTTCGTGTTATCTAACAATATTCCAAAAACCCTATGAATGAGTACCTCTATCTCATTCTGTAGGTGAGAAAACAGTCTTGGAGAGGTAGCCTATGATTCAGAGCCTCTGAGCTGGTGGGTGCTAGTCCAGTAAAACCTTACCTCTTTTCACATTAACTGTCTAAATGGCAAATATCAGTAGAAAGCAATAGGGGGGTAGGGAACAGGGTAGTAATGAAATCACAGAGAACACTGAGGGGATGTTCTATGAGAGGAATGAATGGTAAGGCACAAATGGAAATGAATGAAAGTGGTGTTCTGGTGCTGTTTAATGAGTTTTGAGTTTGAACTAGAGACTGAGGTGTCTGCTTCTGGCGACGTTAACTCACAGGTAAATGAGGTGATTTATGAAAAGCACAGTGATAAACTATAAAAGGCCACATGAATATATGGTATGGTTCTATCAGCACTATTTGATTTAAAGGCCTGCTAAACACGTTTATTTTCTTTGAAGTTTGTATTAACCTCCAACTACCATTTCTAAGTTTCACTTTCTCCCTACAACCTGTAAAATATATTCCAAAAAAATGGACTTATGAACTTAAAGTTACGGGTTTTGCAGAAATCTAAGCATTCTAAAAGTTCATATTCCTAACGTAGCAACATCAAAAACAAATTGCAGTGAATACAAAAATAACTTTTATAACAATGGGGTTTGGTTAAACAAAACCTTTGCGAACATGTTGCTAGCTGAAACCAACAAAAATGTAAAGAAAAAAAAAATACTACTCGGGTGTTTTTTTAAGTCTGCCACTAACCACTTGGATCGTATTTCATCCCTTTAAATAGCGCTGAACCTGTTGTCCCAGATCATTTTACAGAGAATTAGTTCAATCTGTAGGATGTGAAATAAAATAGTCTCCTTGTAAGACAAAAGCTACTCCTTACCACTGCCTTCTATGAACACCTTCTGGAGATTCGTCGTGTTCACACCTTTCAGAGGTTTGGACATAATTTTTATTCTTACCTGTAGTGGACGGTTTTATCCAAGACGCTGCTCAGACACCCGATCTCCTTGTACTATTTAATTCCTTTTATTCCCTTTTCTTGGCTCCATTCCGAGACGGGGAGGAAAGACAGGTGCCTGAGAGCGGCAGTGATCAGACCCTCAGCGGGGAAAATAGGATGCGGAAGGAACCGGCTACCCCTTCCGTTCTTAGCGCCCTGGTGCCTACAGGATAAGGATGTGAAACGTGAGCCGCCCGAAGAAACTTCCCCAAACCCCGCCCGCCGCGCTGCAGGCCACGCCCCAGTACGTGCTGGGGCGCAGCACCGCAGCCCCGGTCCTCTCGTGGCGAGGGATGGGGGCCCGCGCGGCAGCAGGGGAGGCGCGTGGAGCGGCTGCCCCAGGCTCAGGCCTACGTGTGGGAGCGCATGTGGAGGCGCCGCCCCGCCCGGCCTCTGCATGCGCGCGCGCGCGCGGGCGGGCAACCGGCGGGCGAGGGCGGCCTCGTGCTGCCTGTGGTCTGCCGCTACTTGTCGAATTCTGCTGCCCGACCTTCCTCAAAAGGATTTTGGGGTTGCGGCCGGGGATGGGGAGGTGATGGCGGGGAGATTTGAGGGAAAGAGACACGACATGTACTATAGGTAGAACTGTCTTCTTGACTCCCAAGCGGATGCTTTGGAGTGTGATGCTCTGATCTATAGAACAGAGAAATACCGTGTAAAAGATGGGGTAGCTATGTAACAGCTTTTAAAAATTACTGATCTACTAATAACATGTCAACATATCACCCTTAAGGCACTCAAAGACTTTATTTTAAGTAAAGCACCATGAGATGTATCTGATTAAGTAAATGCAAACGTGTTTGCTCCAGTGGCTTTTTATTAGGGGGTTGGGTTTTTGCCTGTGATGCTTTTTGAATTTGTTGTGTGGTTGCCCTTTGAGAATCCTTCGGGAGAAGATAATCTTGTTCGACAGAAGGGTGGTGAGTTTACAGAAAGCGAAAAAGCCTAGGTCCTTAAATTTAATCTTCTGTAATTAGGTTATGATTGCGCAGTTTGTTGCCAAGTACAAGGCCAGATATGGTTTAGAATAAATACCCCTTGCCTCTGTATATCAACAACTGATGCCTTTTTATGTTTAATTATGTTTTCTTCAGGAAAATTCTTTATTTATGGTTTTTCAAATAGAATTCCCTAAAAAGTAGCACATTAAACATTCTTTTAATTTTAACATTTAAAAAATGTGGCTGAGGTATTGTGAATATTTTTTTTCCTAATAAAAACTGGTCTGTAGCCTCAGACGTTGTGTATGTAGAGAAGTGCCAGATAAGGAGAGTGCTACGATTTTCATCTTCTGGATGCTTACTAAATCATTGTAAACTGGTGATTTTTCACAGAGGTGAGCAGACTGGAGGTTAGGGGGAGTAGGGTGCTTTAATGTTTATTACAAAAGCAGTTTTGAAAATTGAGACATCATATGTAGCCTGGCAAGTAGGCTAGACGCTGTCAAGTCAAATATTCTTTAGAGATCTTTGGAATATAAAGCATTACTGTTTTATGTAGAGATCCTTTCCATGTATTTCTGTATAATATTACTGACTCTTGGAAAAAAAATTTTGTTAATGCTTCCACACATATCTGCTTGTGATATACTTGACTAAAAGTACTAGACAGGCTTTGGGGTAAGTCATTATAAACTGTTGTAGGACTGCCCAGCCTGCAGATAAAATATTTAAAGCAAAAAACTAACTGAAGTAAAATCAGAGACATCACAAATTAGAGAGGAACCTGCAGAGCCTGGGTGGGTGCTTTGCCTCTTTCTAGGCAAATTCAGCTGCTAATATTTGCCGTCCCTGTGAACTTCGCCTTAAGCCCTTTTCCTTGCTTGCTTCTGATTATTTTTCAACCTTCTGTAATCACTTATGTCTCATTAAAAGCCTACTAAACTGAGCCCACTCTGCTTGCACAAAAGGACAGCTCACGCATGACTGAAGAGGATGAGGATCTCATGTGACACAGACCAGAGAAGAAAGGATCAGCAAAATGGAATGAGTGAAACAGGACCATTTTCCAGTTCTTCCAGTGAAATCCATTTATTCAAAGATCAGTTACTGAGGCTTGAGTGAGTCCAATGTTTACTATGTTTTGCATGTTTGTGGCCTAACGAAATTCATACATTGAAATCTAACCTCCAAGATGTATTAGGAGGTGGGGACTCTGGGAGGTGATTAGGTCTTGAGGATGGAACCTTAACAGAATTTGTGCCCTCGTTAGGCTTCAGAAAGTTCCACTGCCCCTTGGCCCTGTGACGAAAATCCATTTTAAGGCAAGAATTAGATACCAGTTTCTGAGATGATTCAGCTGAAATGTGAATGCTTACTCACTGATAATAAAGTATAAATCAGGCTTGTTAAGTTTTACATTTGCCCTCTTTATCATCTAACAGTTCCACACATAGGTATCTACGTGTGGACTCTAGACTCCTGCAACATATAATAGAAATCCATATTAAACAAACAAAAGTAAAGGGTGCCCAGTGAAACTGTATTTAAGATAAACAATGAGTAATTATTTTAGTTGGTCTGAAATTAAAATTTACTTTGGTCTCATGTATTTTATCTGGCAGTCCTACAAATGAAAGAAAACAAAGAGAAGTGTTCATTAAATATTATTTATAACAGCGATATCTGAAATCCACCTAAATTTTCATGAATAAACTGCATAGTCACACAGCAGAATATTAGGCAGTAATGAAAATAAATGAATTACAGCTATGAGAGATAATATAAATGATCTTAGAAACACTATTAAACTTAAAAAGCAATTCAAAGACTATATATTAAAAATTGTAATACAATTATAATAAACCTCATAGTCAACCACAAGTAAATAATATATTATTTAGAAATCTAAACACATGTGATAAAATATTTATAAGAGAATGAGAAACAAAATAAGGTGATTGTTATCAAAGTAATGGAAGTGGCAGGAGAATAGCTTCTATTAGGAATTCAGAGATTGATATGACAGGTGTTGGTCAGGTTCTGATTCCTTTACAGGTAGAAGGTACACAAGAGTTCATATTCCCATTATGCTTCTTATTCAGACACATTACATAAATTTTCCTATTGCATAACATATTACATAAGATTTTTTTTTAAAAGATGAATGATAAGGTAAGTTACCTCTAAGACAGAAAGCCCTTATACTTTTAGGATAATACTCCTAAAGAATACAAATAGCAATTAATTTAAAAAAAAGAATAAGAGTAGCATGACTTTCAATCAGAGAAATAGTGAAAGGTACAAAATACTACTTGATAGTCATCTCCTGAGAGAAGCTAGGAGGTAGAGTGTACAGACAAGACCAGTTCAGCCATGGTGCTGGAGAAGACTCTTGAGAGTCCCTTGGAAAGCAAGGAGATCAAACCAGTCAATCCTAAAGCAAATGAACTCTTGACTACTCATTGGGAGGACTGATGATGAAGCTGAAACTCTAATGCATTGGCCACCTGATGCAAAGAGCCAGTTCATTCATTGGGAAAGACTCTGATGTTGAAAAAGATTTAGGGCAGGAAGAGAAGGAGGGGCAGTAGAGGATGAGATGGTTGGATGGCATCAGCAACTTAATGAACATGAGTCTGAGCAAATTTTGGGAGGTTGGAAAGGACAGGGAATCCTGGCGTGCTGCAGTCCATCAGGTTGAAAAGAGTCAGACACTTAGCGACTAAACAACAACAAAAGCTGATACAATACTTTCTGCTAAGTATTGTGCTAGACTGTGGGGCGGGGGTGGATATTTACAAAAAGTGGATTAAAACAGCGAGAAAGACACACACTAATGAAAATAAATGAATTACAGCTATGAGAGATAATATAAATGATCTTAGAAACACTATTAAACTTAAAAAGCAATTCAAAGACTATATATTAAAAATTGTAATACAATTATAATAAACCTCATAGTCAACCACAAGTAAATAATATATTATTTAGAAATCTAAACACATGTGATAAAATATTTATAAGAGAATGAGAAACAAAATAAGGTGATTGTTATCAAAGTAATGGAAGTGGCAGGAGAATAGCTTCTATTAGGAATTCAGAGATTGATATGACAGGTGTTGGTCAGGTTCTGATTCCTTTACAGGTAGAAGGTACACAAGAGTTCATATTCCCATTATGCTTCTTATTCAGACACATTACATAAATTTTCCTATTGCATAACATATTACATAAGATTTTTTTTTAAAAGATGAATGATAAGGTAAGTTACCTCTAAGACAGAAAGCCCTTATACTTTTAGGATAATACTCCTAAAGAATACAAATAGCAATTAATTTAAAAAAAAGAATAAGAGTAGCATGACTTTCAATCAGAGAAATAGTGAAAGGTACAAAATACTACTTGATAGTCATCTCCTGAGAGAAGCTAGGAGGTAGAGTGTACAGACAAGACCAGTTCAGCCATGGTGCTGGAGAAGACTCTTGAGAGTCCCTTGGAAAGCAAGGAGATCAAACCAGTCAATCCTAAAGCAAATGAACTCTTGACTACTCATTGGGAGGACTGATGATGAAGCTGAAACTCTAATGCATTGGCCACCTGATGCAAAGAGCCAGTTCATTCATTGGGAAAGACTCTGATGTTGAAAAAGATTTAGGGCAGGAAGAGAAGGAGGGGCAGTAGAGGATGAGATGGTTGGATGGCATCAGCAACTTAATGAACATGAGTCTGAGCAAATTTTGGGAGGTTGGAAAGGACAGGGAATCCTGGCGTGCTGCAGTCCATCAGGTTGAAAAGAGTCAGACACTTAGCGACTAAACAACAACAAAAGCTGATACAATACTTTCTGCTAAGTATTGTGCTAGACTGTGGGGGCGGGGGGGGGGTGGATATTTACAAGAATTTCTCAAAAGTGAAGACTGTTAAGGATACAGCGAGAAAGACACACACTAAGTACCACAGACTCTTAAGAGTGTAAGTCCAGTCAACTTATCAGTAAACCCACTTTACATCCTCTTCACGTGGCGGTGGGTTGAAGTTGGGAAATGTTACTTTTTAGGTGTAAAAGTTGACTTGTCACCCTAAGATCAGTTTAAAGGAGAGTGAAATAATTTGTATAAAGTTATCCAAATGTAGGCTTAAAATCCTTCTTGGGCTCAAAAGTCACTTAAGATGTAAACTTAGAGTAAACCCGGCCAACTTTAAGATACAGGAGCTCCAAATGCAAATATTTACTGAAGTAAACATCGCGATAACTTGTATAGGCTGTAGGCGGCGCTGAGGTGGCCGGATACGCGTCACGGAGGGAGCGTGCTACGTTGTGGTGGGCGGGGCTAGAGCTCCGTTTCCTCGGCTACCGCCGGCGGCTGTACCGCTCGAGGAGAGGCCTCCTTGCAGATATGGAGATTCCTGCAGGCTTGAAGGCGGACTACGATGCGCTGCTCGGCCGCTTCCAGGAGATGGACAGCGTGCGTTTCGAGGACTTTACCGAACTTTGGAGGAGTATGAAGTTCGGAACCATCTTTTGGTGGGTGTTTTCTTGTCCCTATTTCCGTGCTCAGAGGCGGCGTAAAGTGTTTCTTCCATCCCCTTCGCTTCGCCGCACCTGGGAAGGGTTTAGCAGAGTGGCCGTCTCTGAACATTAACTCCATCTCTCCTGGGCCTTCACCCGCGCTTGGCTCCGCGTTTTCCCTGGGCGATTTTGTTGGCCTGGGTTCCGTCCTTTGGCGGCCTCCTCTCAAGTATGTAATAGCGCTATCCGGCCGCCGTTCTGAACTCTACTACCTCCATGGCCTCACCCTGACCTAGGTGACTATCATGTGTCCTCCACCCGTCTTGTTTTCTGAGAACTCCATGTGTAAAAACAAACACGCGAGCAAAGACAAAAGCCTGCATGATTGAATTTAGTTTTTATACAACCACTGAAGTTCTAAAGTGGAAATTTGGTCACCTCACGACCTTGCATCCCACCTTTCCGTGGTTTCCATTGCCTTTGGGCGCACCCTGGCTGGCAAAACCCTTCGTGACTGGCCTCTGCCCAGCGCCGCAGCTTCATCGACTGGCCCACTCCCGGCGCTCGTTTTCTTGCTGCAGCGCTGCGCGTGGTCCTCTACGGGCATTTCCTCGGTCTGGACCTATCCCCCAGCACTCTTTGGCCACCTTACTCTTCTTTCAGGTTGAAACTCTCTGAACACTTCTTCAGGGAAGCCTGCCTTAGTGCTTCTGGACTAAAGTGTTCATGCCCTTTTTTCCTGTAGCCCTTTGTGCTTATTTTATCTCTTGACTTAATCACATTGTAACTGTGTAATTCCGAAGACAGTACAGTGTAACGGTGAGGAGCATGGACTATGGCGCCCAACGTCCTGAATTCGGTCAGAGTCCTCCATTGACTCTGGTATCTGTTACAGTGAAGTGAAAGTCGCGCAGTCATGTCCGACTCTTTGCGACCCCATGGATGAGCGGTGGAATTCTCCATGGAAGAGTACAGGAGTGGGTAGCCGTTCCCTTTCCAGGGGATCTTACCTATCTTCCGCATTGCAGACGGTTTCTTTACAGGCTGAGCCACCAGGGAAGCCCGTGATGTATAAGTGCACTCTTAAATCCTCAAGAGGTATTTGTTATTATTATTTAAAATTTTCTTTCCACTAGACTGAGCTCAGTAAGGACAGTAATTGGGTGAATCTGGTATTAAGTTAGCATAATATTTAAATTTTGAAATGGCTAAGTGGTGAGATGAAAAGTCCTTGTGATTAAAACTCAGTGTTTTGCTGAATAAAATGTAAACATTCTCATTTTTTTCCTTTTGATGTAAAATAAGTGCCTGTGTAGTTTGTACATTGCAGGGGATGGAGAATGGAGAACTGTTTGTTGTATGATTAATGCAAGAAGAGGAACTAGTTTTTTTTAATGGTACTATATGTAATGCATTTATAGATGTAGTTAATTCATAGAACAACTCTGAGATCAGTGATTATCCTTATTTTATAGATGAGGAAATTGAGGTTTAAGAAGGTTAAATAATTTATGATCACACAACTAGTAAGTGGTACAGTATTGAAACCAGTATGTCTTATTGTTTCTGAAACCCGTGATCTTTCATTGTATCCCTCTTGGGAAGAATGGTAGTTGAGAAAAAGTTTCTGGGTTTACCCCAACTTCTGTTTTAATAAGAAAGGAACTAAAATGAGAAAATAAGTAGGGATCACTTGAAGAGTAGTAGATTTTCTTTAGAAATTGCTTTGGTTGCCAGTCCTTTGATAGGTATTTTGCATTATTTTATCACTTCTTCAGGGAAGCCTGCCTTAGTGCTTCTGGACTAAAGTGTTCATGCCCTTTTCCTGTAGCCCTTTGTGCTTATTTTATCTCTTGACTTAATCACATTGTAACTGTGTAATTCCGAAGACAGTACAGTGTAACGGTGAGGAGCATGGACTATGGCGCCCAACGTCCTGAATTCGGTCAGAGTCCTCCATTGACTCTGGTATCTGTTACAGTGAAGTGAAAGTCGCGCAGTCATGTCCGACTCTTTGCGACCCCATGGATGAGCGGTGGAATTCTCCATGGAAGAGTACAGGAGTGGGTAGCCGTTCCCTTTTCCAGGGGATCTTACCTATCTTCCGCATTGCAGACGGTTTCTTTACAGGCTGAGCCACCAGGGAAGCCCGTGATGTATAAGTGCACTCTTAAATCCTCAAGAGGTATTTGTTATTATTATTTAAAATTTTCTTTCCACTAGACTGAGCTCAGTAAGGACAGTAATTGGGTGAATCTGGTATTAAGTTAGCATAATATTTAAATTTTGAAATGGCTAAGTGGTGAGATGAAAAGTCCTTGTGATTAAAACTCAGTGTTTTGCTGAATAAAATGTAAACATTCTCATTTTTTTCCTTTTGATGTAAAATAAGTGCCTGTGTAGTTTGTACATTGCAGGGGATGGAGAATGGAGAACTGTTTGTTGTATGATTAATGCAAGAAGAGGAACTAGTTTTTTTTAATGGTACTATATGTAATGCATTTATAGATGTAGTTAATTCATAGAACAACTCTGAGATCAGTGATTATCCTTATTTTATAGATGAGGAAATTGAGGTTTAAGAAGGTTAAATAATTTATGATCACACAACTAGTAAGTGGTACAGTATTGAAACCAGTATGTCTTATTGTTTCTGAAACCCGTGATCTTTCATTGTATCCCTCTTGGGAAGAATGGTAGTTGAGAAAAAGTTTCTGGGTTTACCCCAACTTCTGTTTTAATAAGAAAGGAACTAAAATGAGAAAATAAGTAGGGATCACTTGAAGAGTAGTAGATTTTCTTTAGAAATTGCTTTGGTTGCCAGTCCTTTGATAGGTATTTTGCATTATTTTATCATATTCATTACTTAAAGAGCCCAGGCTTTGAAATGTAGTGGAGTCTCCTTTGTTACCATGCTGTTTACATTGGTGAACTTTTCCCTGCAAAACTGGAAGGAGAAAGTGGGTCATGCTGTGCTGTGGTTCTCCAGCTTTTTCACCTAAGTGTCTCAGAAACAAATTATGATTAACATGACTCCCTGAGAGCATTGGGGAAAATCTCCATTAATATTAATATGCACATATATATTTTTTAGTTGAAGTATAGTTGACTTATATTCAGGTGGTGCCAGTGATAAAGAACCTGCTCGCCAATTCAGGAGGCACAAGAGACGCGGGTTTGATTCCCTGAAGAAGGAAATGCAACCCACTCCAGCATTCTTGCCTGGAGAATCCCATGGACAGAGCAGCCTGGCAGGGTACAGTCCATGGGGTCACAAAGAATTGGACACGACTGGGCAGGCATACTCAAAGTTGATGACAGAGTTGACTTACAGCATGTTAGTTTCAGATGTACAGAGTAGTGATTCAAGAATCACATTATAAGTGATCAACCGCAAGTTCAGTAACCATCTGTCACCATACAAAATTTTGAAGTATTGGACTTCCTTGGTGGTCCAGCAGTTAAGAATCTGCCTTCCAATGCAAGGGATGCAGGTTCTATCCCTGGTTGGGAAACTAAAATCCCACATGCTGCAGGGCAACTAAGCCCCGAGACACAGCGAAGATTTCACTTAGCGCAACTAAGACCCAACGCGGCCAAATAAATAAATAGCTTAAAGAAAAAATTTGAAACATTATTTTATTGACTTTATTCCTTATGCTATATATTACATCTGGTGACTTACTTGTTGCACAACTGAAGTTTGTAGCTTTTAATCCCCTTCACCTATTTTGCCCACCCATCTACCGTCTTCCCCTTTGGCATCTGTCACTGTGCTCTCTGTGTTTGTATCTGTTTCTGTTTTGTTTCTATATTTTGTTTTTTAGATTCCATACAGAAGTGAGATTATGCAGAACTTGTCTTTGTATGACTTATTTCATTTAGCATAATACCCTCTGGTCAATCCATGTTGTCAAAATGAACCCGATTTTTGTATTCTGTAACATTGCCATGGTCATTTTATATATTATATGTTTAAAATTCTTAAACTAGTCGTCATTTGTAACCCTGCTCCTTTTGCTTCCAATTCAGCAGTAAAGCTGTCGCTTTAGGAAGAGGCATCAGGTGTACCTAGTACCTCAGTGTAAGAAGGGACAGCATAAAAGTAGGTCTTTGCGCTTGATTCATGAAAGGGCCAGAAGTGGAATGCCCATCTACTTTTTTGCCAGTTGCTATTTAAACAAGTATATACCTCTTCTGTTATTTTTTTCACAGTCATAATATATTTTCTTTCTATTTTCTAGTGGTAGAATGAGAAATTTAGAAAAGAACACGTTTACAAAAGAAGCTTTGGCTTTGGCTTGGCAATATTTTTTACCTCCATACACCTTCCAGATCAGAGTTGGCGCTTTGTATCTGCTATATGGATTATATAACACCCAGCTGTGTCAACCAAAACAAAAGGTAATATTTGGTGGGCTGCTTTCCTCCAGCTGAAATATGAAACAGGTATAATATTTTAATAGCCAGTTGATTTAAAGAGAAATGCCAGTGTTTCAAAAATTACAGTACATTTGTGAAAAAGGATTTGCACTTACTAACAACTTTTTTATTCCTCTTATTTGCAGATTAGAGTTGCCCTGAGGAATTGGGATGAAATTTTAAAATTTCAGCAAGATTTGATAAATGCCCAACATTTTGATGCAGCTTATATTTTTAGGAAGCTACGACTAGACAGAGCATTTCACTTTACAGCAATGCCTAAATTGGTATGTTATCTAAAATAGAATGTTTTTCAAAATGAGAAATTCTGCTGCTTCATTGTCCATAAAGTGCCTCAGTCTCCAGAAGGTGGAAAGGCAGTATATAGTTTCCAGTACTTCAAAAAACTCTTCTTGGACTTCCCTAGTGGTCCAGTAGTTAAAACTTTGTGCTTCTAATGCAAGGGGCATGGGTTCGAGACCAGGTCTTGCTTGGGGAACTAAGATCCCAACATGCCATGTGGTATAACCAAAGAAAAAAAAAGAAAGAAGAGAAAAAAAGATGTCTTAAAATAGGAAAACAGTACTGGAAATATCCTGGTGATTTTATATATTATATGTTTAAAATTCAATTTGTAACCCTGCTCCTTTTGCTTCCAATTCAGCAGTAAAGCTGTCGCTTTAGGAAGAGGCATCAGGTGTACCTAGTACCTCAGTGTAAGAAGGGACAGCATAAAAGTAGGTCTTTGCGCTTGATTCATGAAAGGGCCAGAAGTGGAATGCCCATCTACTTTTTTGCCAGTTGCTATTTAAACAAGTATATACCTCTTCTGTTATTTTTTTCACAGTCATAATATATTTTCTTTCTATTTTCTAGTGGTAGAATGAGAAATTTAGAAAAGAACACGTTTACAAAAGAAGCTTTGGCTTTGGCTTGGCAATATTTTTTACCTCCATACACCTTCCAGATCAGAGTTGGCGCTTTGTATCTGCTATATGGATTATATAACACCCAGCTGTGTCAACCAAAACAAAAGGTAATATTTGGTGGGCTGCTTTCCTCCAGCTGAAATATGAAACAGGTATAATATTTTAATAGCCAGTTGATTTAAAGAGAAATGCCAGTGTTTCAAAAATTACAGTACATTTGTGAAAAAGGATTTGCACTTACTAACAACTTTTTTATTCCTCTTATTTGCAGATTAGAGTTGCCCTGAGGAATTGGGATGAAATTTTAAAATTTCAGCAAGATTTGATAAATGCCCAACATTTTGATGCAGCTTATATTTTTAGGAAGCTACGACTAGACAGAGCATTTCACTTTACAGCAATGCCTAAATTGGTATGTTATCTAAAATAGAATGTTTTTCAAAATGAGAAATTCTGCTGCTTCATTGTCCATAAAGTGCCTCAGTCTCCAGAAGGTGGAAAGACGAGTATATAGTTTCCAGTACTTCAAAAAACTCTTCTTGGACTTCCCTAGTGGTCCAGTAGTTAAAACTTTGTGCTTCTAATGCAAGGGGCATGGGTTCGAGACCAGGTCTTGCTTGGGGAACTAAGATCCCAACATGCCATGTGGTATAACCAAAGAAAAAAAAAGAAAGAAGAGAAAAAAAGATGTCTTAAAATAGGAAAACAGTACTGGAAATATCCTGGTGATTTAGTGTTAAGACTCTAAACTATTACTGCTGAGGGTGTGGATTCAGTCCCTGGTCAGGGGACTGAAAAAAGGGGGAAGAAAAATGCTTTCTGATTACTTTTTTTTGAAAACACATATTTAGCCTCTGCTTATAATGTGTTGTTTCTGAAAGTCATCTGTTAAGCAGATGGTTATAAGAGGTTAGATGGGTATCTGCCTGGGTATATGCCTTTATTCAGGCATCAGTAAGGCTACTTAAAGAGGACTAAGGGATTTAATGTCAGTGAAGAGTTGAAACTTCCTCTAATAAAATACGTGTTTCTTCAGTCTTGTGACACTGGATTGAAAGAGCACTTGAAAGGTTCTGATTTCATCAGTTAGCAAATCATGTAACTTCGTTGAATTTACACGCGTGTGGCCTGGCATCTTAATGGTTATTTGAAAAGTTTTAACAGTCTATAAATGAATTATGAATTACTTAATATGTACATACTTAGAGGCTTTTTGTTCATCCATACCTACCGATAGAGAATTTTTATCACTGGCTTATTTCAGCACTTAAAATATATCTTATGAAAGAAAAAAATATATATCTTCTGAAGCATGTATTTTAAAAGACATTATTATTTAGCTGTCATACAGAATGAAGAAAAAAATTCCACAACCTGAAATTACTGAAGAATTTAAGGATCCAAATGATCGTGTAATGAAACTTGTCACTTCTGATGTACTAGAGGTAAATTTGCTGTTATGTTCTTGAAGTTTTTTAAAAAATTGATTGTTGTTAACTATATATTTATTTATTTATTTATTTATTTATTTATTTAATTTATTTTGGGCGGGGGTCGGGTTGGGGAGGGAGGGGAGCAGGCAGGCCACTTCTATTGGTCTTTCATTTCTCCATTTTCATCGGTCTTTGTTCTTTGACTCTTGTGGGCCTCCCATCGCGGCGGCGTCTGTCGCTGCAAAGCACCGGCTCTGGGCGCATGCGCTTCAGAGCTGCGGCTGGGTAATTGGACACATCAGTCCAGCCGCTCCGCGGCACGTGGGATCTTCCCAGGCCAGGGATGGAACCGGCGCCCCTTGCACTGCAAGGCGGTGTCCTTACCCACTGGACCACCAGGGAAGCCCAGCAATTGACTTTTTAAAGCACTCTGGGTCTGTTCTGTGTACTGCGACCACCGTATTCAGTCCCTGGTCAGGGGACTGAAAAAGGGAAGAAAAATGCTTTCTGATTACTTTTTTTTGAAAACACATATTTAGCCTCTGCTTATAATGTGTTGTTTCTGAAAGTCATCTGTTAAGCAGATGGTTATAAGAGGTTAGATGGGTATCTGCCTGGGTATATGCCTTTATTCAGGCATCAGTAAGGCTACTTAAAGAGGACTAAGGGATTTAATGTCAGTGAAGAGTTGAAACTTCCTCTAATAAAATACGTGTTTCTTCAGTCTTGTGACACTGGATTGAAAGAGCACTTGAAAGGTTCTGATTTCATCAGTTAGCAAATCATGTAACCGTTGAATTTACAGCGTGTGGCCTGGCATCTTAATGGTTATTTGAAAAGTTTTAACAGTCTATAAATGAATTATGAATTACTTAATATGTACATACTTAGAGGCTTTTTGTTCATCCATACCTACCGATAGAGAATTTTTATCACTGGCTTATTTCAGCACTTAAAATATATCTTATGAAAGAAAAAAATATATATCTTCTGAAGCATGTATTTTAAAAGACATTATTATTTAGCTGTCATACAGAATGAAGAAAAAAATTCCACAACCTGAAATTACTGAAGAATTTAAGGATCCAAATGATCGTGTAATGAAACTTGTCACTTCTGATGTACTAGAGGTAAATTTGCTGTTATGTTCTTGAAGTTTTTTAAAAAATTGATTGTTGTTAACTATATATTTATTTATTTATTTATTTATTTATTTATTTAATTTATTTTGGGCGGGGGTCGGGTTGGGGAGGGAGGGGAGCAGGCAGGCCACTTCTATTGGTCTTTCATTTCTCCATTTTCATCGGTCTTTGTTCTTTGACTCTTGTGGGCCTCCCATCGCGGCGGCGTCTGTCGCTGCAAAGCACCGGCTCTGGGCGCATGCGCTTCAGAGCTGCGGCTGGGTAATTGGACACATCAGTCCAGCCGCTCCGCGGCACGTGGGATCTTCCCAGGCCAGGGATGGAACCGGCGCCCCTTGCACTGCAAGGCGGTGTCCTTACCCACTGGACCACCAGGGAAGCCCAGCAATTGACTTTTTAAAGCACTCTGGGTCTGTTCTGTGTACTGACTTTATTTTACAGTGAGACTTCTTAATCAAGGGTCCATGAATAGCCTTGAAAAGGACAATGGATCATTTTTCTCTCTAAGTTGTATGAGAGATTTTCAAATGTATGGACATTTGGTGAGGATGAGGTACTTTTTCCTCAGATTCACAAAGGTGCTCATGTCCCCAGGGTATTAAGAATTATTCAAAAAAAAGTATTAATGAAGTATCTAAAGACTAAAAATGGTATAGTATAGGAGCTACACTCTAATTATTAATATTTTACTCCTTAACAACATTCCTGAAAAACAGGTGTTTTAAACAATTTTTAGTTAATTTTTTTTTTAAGATGTTTTAGCCCTAATTTAAAGTTGAGGATACTGAGGCATAGAGACATTAAGTGAGAACAGTGGAGCTAAAGATCTCTAGCAATGCCTGCTTGTTGGACAGCAAAGGCCTTGTGTGAGTTGAGACTGAGGTTAGAAAGCTACCTGTTGCAGACTTCTAGAAAAGTGTAACAAAACTTAAGATCTTTGCCCTCTAGCAGCTGAGCAAGAAAGAGGTGGGAGAAGATTATGTAGGAAAGTAAATGTAAGGGAAAAAAAAACCTTTGCATAACAGAGGAAATTTGCATTTTATCTTTTTGGGAGAGGGAAATGATTTAGAAGTTTGAGAGCATGGAGGAGGTGGTGGGTCAGTAACCAAGAGCCTGGTGGAAAGATTAGCTTGAGCTGGAGAAGGCACGTCTTCCTTCGAGACCTGAGGAAAAGAGGTGGAAATGGGTTCATAGAAGTGTTTGTGAAGAAGAGAAGCAGAAACAAAACAGACCAAATAGCCTTAACTTTAAGAGAGGGCCTCCTGCCAGAACCGAAATTGAGAAAGTTTGGAATAGCTTGGAGGTGAAAGATTTGGGGATACCAGAAAGGATTTGCTGAGAAGTACTGATGTGAATTATAAAGAGAGAGGCAGAGGTTGCTTTTGAACAGCAAGATGTTGTTCTCGTCAGTTTTCTCTTAATGAAAGAAAGATGATTTGAACTTAGTTGGTTATAATTTTTGATTGTTGACTAATTTGGTGGTATAATCTTAATTTTTTTCAACATGCCTTCTGAAAATTTTTTTTTCAGTTTAAGTTCTTGAGCTAAAGGTTCCTCTGTTAAATAGATTGTATATATGAGCAAGCAGATAGGGGATATTTTAGAGAACAGAACTGGGGTGGTGCATAAAGCCATATTCTTTTAGGGCGATTGGAGAGGAGATTCAGAAGGGCCAGGCTATAACATGCCTATTTGTGGAAGCTTCTAGCAGTGGAGTAGTCTGTGTGAAGCTGTCTTGACTTTATCTAGCATTTGTGGCTTGCCGCAGATCTACTTGAGAACCTTTTCCTTCACTACTTGTGGTGGCTGTGTTTCTCCTGCTCTCGCACAGCCTATGAAATCCCTTCATGTGATGCTTTTCTCTTTTCCTTCTCCTCCTGCAGGTGCTCTTCAGTTTTCATGTCAGCACCCTTGAATTCTGATGACGATTCTGCCACTCATTAGTCCTCTCTTGTGGCTAAAGAGGTTTAATAAAACAAGAGAAGAGAATATTGATTCAGAGTATCTAGTTTTTTTAAAAATTTAGATATAATTGATATATTACATTATGTTAATTTCAGGTGTATAGCATAATGATTTAATATTTGTATAGTGTCAAGTGATCACCACAGAAAATCTAGTCAACATCCATCACCATACATAATTATACTTCTTTAAAGCATTGGATTAATTCCAAGTCTGTTACTTAAATATGCCCTTTAGCAAGTCATTTCACTTCTGAATCTATTTCTTCACTTATACATTTATAACAATGGCATTACGTGTCGCGTATACACTGTGTGCCAGGAACTATGTGGAATTGCTTTTGTATGTTATCTCACTAATCATCATAATAACCCTGCAGAGGAGGTAGTTTTTTCCCATTTTTAAAAACAAGGAAACTGAGGCTCAGAGAAGTTAAGTAATTTGTATAACGTAAGTTGTTGACACTGGATTTGAATGTCCAAGTATGTAACGCTCCAGAGCCCAAACACTATCATTTATTTCTTAATCCTTTGATTTTGTATAGTATTTTACATTATACAGAGTACTTCCACGTGTATAAGATCACTTGGTACTTTTGCATTGTGTTAAAAAATGGTATTATTGCTTCCTATTGTCTAAACATGGAACATGATTGTGACTGAGGGATTTGTTAAGGTCACAGTCTAGCAAGTGAAAGATCTCAGGCCCCAAACCAGGTCCAGCCAGTGGTCTTTGCCTTCTATTGTAGTGCATGCAAAGTAACAGGAATACGGCACATTGTGCCATGTCAAACAGGAGCTCCCCATGTCTGCACACTGTACCGCACTGAAGATCCTGCATATCTGCGCTCAGCACTCTTGAGCAGTTTTGAATTCCTTGAACTGATGTTGATCAAGTCCATCAAAATCTCCTAGAAATGCATTTACTATCTTATCTTGGGGGTGCCTCAGAGGGCGCAGTAACCATCTGTGAGGGATAGTTCTCTGCTGCTCTTAAAGCCAAGTTCCAGTGCTGTTTTTTTGTGATTCTTAAGTCTGCCTGCCATAGGCTGTTTTTGTCTTTATCCTGTAGACCTGCCCATTTGTGTGGAGGTTTCTTGGGGAGGAAGGTGTAACCAATAAATGATGCATTAAATGGTGTCATAAAACACCATTTCATTTAATCTTGAGTCTTATCACTGAAGTAATGAGGAAGCTTATGGGGACAGGCACAAGAGCTTTGAGATTTGTGAACATCAGCACGTCTCTGTGGAGTATTGGGTGAGAGTTTAGATAGGAGTTTCCAGCTGAATATAAAGAATTGTGTAAATATGTTTCATGCAACAATATGAAATAAAAATGTGGTCTTAGTTATCAGGAGTAATATTTAAAGATACTGCTAGACTACAATAATTTTTGTTACATCCAAGAATGGAATCCTGTATTAACAGTGTTTCCCCATTGTCTCTCCATACAGTGTGTATTAATTAATGTTTTTTGAGCTGAATTCAGTGATTCCTTACTTCTGGAAAGCAGACTCTTCATTAATAATGTTGTGCTTTGTTTTCATAATTGTTTTCAATATAGTATGTTATTCCTTCTCAATTCTGTCACATTGGAAAATGATTTTATTTCGTTTTGGTGCATTTCTCCTTGAAAGTTGAATCTACCTTTTCACTTGTAGGAAATGATGAATGTTCATGACCATTATCAGAGAATGAAACATATAATTTCAGCTGATAAGTCCTATCCGGACAAGTCCCTCAGCTTGATTAAGGATGATTTTTTTGACAATATCAAGAACATAGTTTTGGAGCATCAGCACAAGTCTAAAAGGTGAGTCTTTGCCTTCTATTGTAGTGCATGCAAAGTAACAGGAATACGGCACATTGTGCCATGTCAAACAGGAGCTCCCCATGTCTGCACACTGTACCGCACTGAAGATCCTGCATATCTGCGCTCAGCACTCTTGAGCAGTTTTGAATTCCTTGAACTGATGTTGATCAAGTCCATCAAAATCTCCTAGAAATGCATTTACTATCTTATCTTGGGGGTGCCTCAGAGGGCGCAGTAACCATCTGTGAGGGATAGTTCTCTGCTGCTCTTAAAGCCAAGTTCCAGTGCTGTTTTTTTGTGATTCTTAAGTCTGCCTGCCATAGGCTGTTTTTGTCTTTATCCTGTAGACCTGCCCATTTGTGTGGAGGTTTCTTGGGGAGGAAGGTGTAACCAATAAATGATGCATTAAATGGTGTCATAAAACACCATTTCATTTAATCTTGAGTCTTATCACTGAAGTAATGAGGAAGCTTATGGGGACAGGCACAAGAGCTTTGAGATTTGTGAACATCAGCACGTCTCTGTGGAGTATTGGGTGAGAGTTTAGATAGGAGTTTCCAGCTGAATATAAAGAATTGTGTAAATATGTTTCATGCAACAATATGAAATAAAAATGTGGTCTTAGTTATCAGGAGTAATATTTAAAGATACTGCTAGACTACAATAATTTTTGTTACATCCAAGAATGGAATCCTGTATTAACAGTGTTTCCCCATTGTCTCTCCATACAGTGTGTATTAATTAATGTTTTTTGAGCTGAATTCAGTGATTCCTTACTTCTGGAAAGCAGACTCTTCATTAATAATGTTGTGCTTTGTTTTCATAATTGTTTTCAATATAGTATGTTATTCCTTCTCAATTCTGTCACATTGGAAAATGATTTTATTTCGTTTTGGTGCATTTCTCCTTGAAAGTTGAATCTACCTTTTCACTTGTAGGAAATGATGAATGTTCATGACCATTATCAGAGAATGAAACATATAATTTCAGCTGATAAGTCCTATCCGGACAAGTCCCTCAGCTTGATTAAGGATGATTTTTTTGACAATATCAAGAACATAGTTTTGGAGCATCAGCAGTGGCACAGAGACAGAAAGGTTTGTAACACTCTGGTACGTCACCTTTACATGTGCATCATGCATGACTGGCTAGAGGCAGGTGAGGGCGTTGAGAGGCAGCGTGGTGTAGTGGCTTCTTCCTGTGAAGTGAAGGTTTGGAGAGGTTTGCTTTTCTAGTTTCAGCTTTGTCAGTTATTAGCTATGTGATGTTATTTAACCTTACAAATAGATTTTATATGTAATTATATATTATAGAGCAACTATAATGAATCATTGCAATTGTATAATATATAATTAATAATATCCGCTTAATATGTGTATATATGTGCATACCATAAACTATACATAATTACAGAGGAATAAATAATCTTGGTGTACCATGGATTTAGCACAATCTTTGCAATTTAGCATTCTCCAGAGGTTACACACAGGCAGTCTTTGAGCCAAATCCTGCTCATACCTTTTTTTTTCTTTGCATAGCATTGTTCCTAATGTTTTAAAAATTGAATTAATTAGCAATATTTAAATATTTGTGAACTTAAATTCCAGCCATCCAGCTTCTCTTAATGGTGAGAGGTTTGCTGACACTGGCCCTGCCTTGCTGTGTGGTAGCAGACGGCGCGACCTGAGTGGTGATCTCCCCCGTGGTGAGGGAACACGTGCTCTCTCTCCGCCACCTGCTCTGCCTGCCTGGTTTGACCATGTACAGAGCTCATCCATGCACATCTTCCAGTTCGTCTTCAGATCTAAATACTGATGCTAGAGCTTCCCATATCCCACATTAGTCTCTTCAGCTAGAGGAACTTTTTTAAGTCTGTAAACCTGAAGGCCAGCCTTGCTGAATTTACCTTTGAAGCCACTATAGTATGTTATTCCTTCTCAATTCTGTCACATTGGAAAATGATTTTATTTCGTTTTGGTGCATTTCTCCTTGAAAGTTGAATCTACCTTTTCACTTGTAGGAAATGATGAATGTTCATGACCATTATCAGAGAATGAAACATATAATTTCAGCTGATAAGTCCTATCCGGACAAGTCCCTCAGCTTGATTAAGGATGATTTTTTTGACAATATCAAGAACATAGTTTTGGAGCATCAGCAGTGGCACAGAGACAGAAAGGTTTGTAACACTCTGGTACGTCACCTTTACATGTGCATCATGCATGACTGGCTAGAGGCAGGTGAGGGCGTTGAGAGGCAGCGTGGTGTAGTGGCTTCTTCCTGTGAAGTGAAGGTTTGGAGAGGTTTGCTTTTCTAGTTTCAGCTTTGTCAGTTATTAGCTATGTGATGTTATTTAACCTTACAAATAGATTTTATATGTAATTATATATTATAGAGCAACTATAATGAATCATTGCAATTG
This sequence comes from Tragulus kanchil, assembly GCA_022376925.1. NCBI lineage: Eukaryota > Metazoa > Chordata > Mammalia > Artiodactyla > Tragulidae > Tragulus > Tragulus kanchil. Next base: position 255,015,462 of record JAIOJX010000032.1, read on the forward strand.
TATAATATATAATTAATAATATCCGCTTAATATGTGTATATATGTGCATACCATAAACTATACATAATTACAGAGGAATAAATAATCTTGGTGTACCATGGATTTAGCACAATCTTTGCAATTTAGCATTCTCCAGAGGTTACACACAGGCAGTCTTTGAGCCAAATCCTGCTCATACCTTTTTTTTTCTTTGCATAGCATTGTTCCTAATGTTTTAAAAATTGAATTAATTAGCAATATTTAAATATTTGTGAACTTAAATTCCAGCCATCCAGCTTCTCTTAATGGTGAGAGGTTTGCTGACACTGGCCCTGCCTTGCTGTGTGGTAGCAGACGGCGCGACCTGAGTGGTGATCTCCCCCGTGGTGAGGGAACACGTGCTCTCTCTCCGCCACCTGCTCTGCCTGCCTGGTTTGACCATGTACAGAGCTCATCCATGCACATCTTCCAGTTCGTCTTCAGATCTAAATACTGATGCTAGAGCTTCCCATATCCCACATTAGTCTCTTCAGCTAGAGGAACTTTTTTAAGTCTGTAAACCTGAAGGCCAGCCTTGCTGAATTTACCTTTGAAGCCACTACTCCATCTAATTTTACTGAATACTTCTAGGACAAAATAAAAGGAAAAAACAAGTAGTATCTGATTATTTCCTATGTGTTTGATAATGTGTTAGTGTTTGACAAATGCTGTATAGGCATTATTACATCTTATCTTTCATTACTGTGTGTTATATTTCAGAGAAATTTGTTGGTATTTTTTGACTTATATAAAGGGTAATGGCTCAAAACTCAGTTTTAGAAAAGATAAACAAGGAAAGTGATGAGGTGACAGTCTTGGGAAGAAGGAAATAACTTGCTTCTTCTGTGGATGTTTTATTTTAATGAGAGTGTATTTTAGAATGTTTGATTCCTTTAAGTGCTACAAATGAGTTGCACAGATGACCTAGACACTTATAGGAACATCTTAATAACTCTTTTTAATGAACATGACTAAGACCTTTGAAAACCTGAAGCAAAGAGAATAAACTGGTTTTCTCACTACCACATAAAATGCCTATTATCTTTCATTAGTTAGGAGGGTTTATTTTAATTGATGAATTTTGTGACTCTTCTGAAACCTAACCATGAACTTAATGCCAGGTGGTAAATGATGGTTCAATACTTGTGAAAAATGCTTTTGAGTTTTCAGTAATTAAGTAAATAATTTCCATTGTTCTGAAATTGTTTTTCAGTTCATTTTTAGTTGGTTTGAATTGTAAATGTGTAAATACAACTTATTTTATCTTTTAGAAACCACCCTTAAAAATGAAAGCTAAAGATGGAGAAGAAAAGAGTGAAGGAAATTCACAGCAATCAGAGGTCAGAAAAATTCATTGTATGATTGTGTATGGGGCAAAGGTTTGGTTAGCTTCTTTTCATTTTATGTGTGGGTGTGATTCTGTATGTTGACCATAACAACCCATGGTCAGTGTTACAATATTAATACATATATTAGAAAATTCTGTAGCTTGGTTTCTGTGGAGAGCTAGTCTGTTCTTTACTGGGAACCCTGTGAAAAACCGTATCAAGTATAGACTAGGCATCCCATATCCCACATTAGTCTCTTCAGCTAGAGGAACTTTTTTAAGTCTGTAAACCTGAAGGCCAGCCTTGCTGAATTTACCTTTGAAGCCACTACTCCATCTAATTTTACTGAATACTTCTAGGACAAAATAAAAGGAAAAAACAAGTAGTATCTGATTATTTCCTATGTGTTTGATAATGTGTTAGTGTTTGACAAATGCTGTATAGGCATTATTACATCTTATCTTTCATTACTGTGTGTTATATTTCAGAGAAATTTGTTGGTATTTTTTGACTTATATAAAGGGTAATGGCTCAAAACTCAGTTTTAGAAAAGATAAACAAGGAAAGTGATGAGGTGACAGTCTTGGGAAGAAGGAAATAACTTGCTTCTTCTGTGGATGTTTTATTTTAATGAGAGTGTATTTTAGAATGTTTGATTCCTTTAAGTGCTACAAATGAGTTGCACAGATGACCTAGACACTTATAGGAACATCTTAATAACTCTTTTTAATGAACATGACTAAGACCTTTGAAAACCTGAAGCAAAGAGAATAAACTGGTTTTCTCACTACCACATAAAATGCCTATTCTCTTTCATTAGTTAGGAGGGTTTATTTTAATTGATGAATTTTGTGACTCTTCTGAAACCTAACCATGAACTTAATGCCAGGTGGTAAATGATGGTTCAATACTTGTGAAAAATTCTTTTGAGTTTTTCAGTAATTAAGTAAATAATTTCCATTGTTCTGAAATTGTTTTTCAGTTCATTTTTAGTTGGTTTGAATTGTAAATGTGTAAATACAACTTATTTTATCTTTTAGAAACCACCCTTAAAAATGAAAGCTAAAGATGGAGAAGAAAAGAGTGAAGGAAATTCACAGCAATCAGAGGTCAGAAAAATTCATTGTATGATTGTGTATGGGGCAAAGGTTTGGTTAGCTTCTTTTCATTTTATGTGTGGGTGTGATTCTGTATGTTGACCATAACAACCCATGGTCAGTGTTACAATATTAATACATATATTAGAAAATTCTGTAGCTTGGTTTCTGTGGAGAGCTAGTCTGTTCTTTACTGGGAACCCTGTGAAAAACCGTATCAAGTATAGACTAGGCAGGAGGGTGTTCACAGTTTTCAGCAGGAAAGGGGCCGGATGGTGGTGGAAGGTGCCCTCAGTCCTTCTGAGGGCAGAGGAAGCCTGTTGTAATGCAGTGTCTTTTCTCCCTGCCTCACTCTTTCACCTAATGTGCAGCTTAGCTGCTGTTTACTGCTTTCTGCCTCCAGGGTGTTCATCCATCTTAGTGGGTGAGACCCAGAGCCTTCTTTGGGCATAGGCAGATGAGGAGGGAGTGGCATAGCTACCAGGGATTTCATTCATATCCGCCTTAAATCCTGAATGAAAACAGTAGCCATGGGCTTGTTTTCATGGCCTCTATTAGAAAGTGATATGTGTCTATGTGTCTTTGCTTAATATGTGTCCAGTAAATGTTAGTTTCTTTTATCCCACCTTCTGTCTTGAATCTTAGTTCTGATTAAAAAAAACCTACTTAATAATTCATAATTTTACTTACTGTTTGTGTGTTTTAACTTACTCTCCTTCTGATTTGTTTTTACTTCCAGAGATGTGAAAGAGCAGAATCATTAGCAAAAATAAAATCAAAGGCCTTTTCGGTTGTTGTTCAGGTAAGTTATTTATTTAATAAATAATAATAAATTTATTTATTTAATAAATTTAATAAATTTATTTAATATTTAATTTGGAAATTTCACCTGATGCTCTTTTAGTAACATTTTAATTTTCTCGTCAGAGTAACACCTCTGCTTAGTTTTAAAAATCCAATAGTACTGTTTAGCTTCTGTAATCCAGCAGTCCTGCTCCACCCCTTCCTGCCTCTGGCCTCCTGATCTCAAGAGGCAGCCATCGTCACCTTTTTCTCTTTTAGTTCCGTCTTTTTTCCTGGTATTTACCTGGAATTTTGATGCCATTGTTCTTTATTGTCTTCCAGCATCTAGTATTTCTGATTGTGGAAGGTTTTAGGATTTTCTCTTTATCCCTGGAGCTCTTTAGTTTCGTGATAATGTACCTTGTGTAGGTCTTTAATACATATATTAGAAAATTCTGTAGCTTGGTTTCTGTGGAGAGCTAGTCTGTTCTTTACTGGGAACCCTGTGAAAAACCGTATCAAGTATAGACTAGGCAGGAGGGTGTTCACAGTTTTCAGCAGGAAAGGGGCCGGATGGTGGTGGAAGGTGCCCTCAGTCCTTCTGAGGGCAGAGGAAGCCTGTTGTAATGCAGTGTCTTTTCTCCCTGCCTCACTCTTTCACCTAATGTGCAGCTTAGCTGCTGTTTACTGCTTTCTGCCTCCAGGGTGTTCATCCATCTTAGTGGGTGAGACCCAGAGCCTTCTTTGGGCATAGGCAGATGAGGAGGGAGTGGCATAGCTACCAGGGATTTCATTCATATCCACCTTAAATCCTGAATGAAAACAGTAGCCATGGGCTTGTTTTCATGGCCTCTATTAGAAAGTGATATGTGTCTATGTGTCTTTGCTTAATATGTGTCCAGTAAATGTTAGTTTCTTTTATCCCACCTTCTGTCTTGAATCTTAGTTCTGATTAAAAACCTACTTAATAATTCATAATTTTACTTACTGTTTGTGTGTTTTAACTTACTCTCCTTCTGATTTGTTTTTACTTCCAGAGATGTGAAAGAGCAGAATCATTAGCAAAAATAAAATCAAAGGCCTTTTCGGTTGTTGTTCAGGTAAGTTATTTATTTAATAAATAATAATAAATTTATTTATTTAATAAATTTAATAAATTTATTTAATATTTAATTTGGAAATTTCACCTGATGCTCTTTTAGTAACATTTTAATTTTCTCGTCAGAGTAACACCTCTGCTTAGTTTTAAAAATCCAATAGTACTGTTTAGCTTCTGTAATCCAGCAGTCCTGCTCCACCCCTTCCTGCCTCTGGCCTCCTGATCTCAAGAGGCAGCCATCGTCACCTTTTTCTCTTTTAGTTCCGTCTTTTTTCCTGGTATTTACCTGGAATTTTGATGCCATTGTTCTTTATTGTCTTCCAGCATCTAGTATTTCTGATTGTGGAAGGTTTTAGGATTTTCTCTTTATCCCTGGAGCTCTTTAGTTTCGTGATAATGTACCTTGGTGTAGGTCTTTTTTCCACCATTGCCCTCGGCGCTCATGATTGACGTCCTTTTGGTCTGATAGCCTTCAGTTCTGAGGGATTTTTTCTGTAAATGCTCCTCTGATCGATTTTTGCTGCATTTTTTTGTTCTTTTTATTTTTTGAGCTTTTATTTTCTTCTCTGTTTTTATCTATTTTCAGAGACCTTTCTTAAACTTTATCTTATGAACCATTATAATGAATTTTTTATTATTTCTGCTGACTTTTTTTTATCCCTAAGATTTTTTGCTTTTCTCCGAATGTGTTCTTACTTAAAAAATGGATTTATTTATCTATTTTATGGATACAGTATTTTTATCTGTTTGAGGATGTTACAGTTTTTTGAAGTTTCTTCCTTTTTCCCCATAGTTCTTATTTTTATTTATTCTGTTCTCTGTCTTTCATTTTGGTGACTTTTTTCAAATGTTTGTAGATCTTCAAATCATATGTAAGAGTGGTCATGCAGAGATACAGCTTTGTAGCTGCCATGTTTTTCTTGAATCTAACCATTTTTATCAGAGAGCAGGCTTCTATGCCCTTGTCAGGGGGTAGAAAGTTGTTAATAAGCCCAGCTGGCAGTGTTTTGGGTGCCCACAGAGAATCCACTGACAGGTTCACCATTTCTTCAGGAGTCTTCATTCACCACCTCCTTCCTTAGCTACTTCTAGTTCCATCAAGCCTTCAGCTGCTCTGGTTTAGCCACTCCAGAGAGCACACAGGCTGGGAAGTGGGATGCGATTCCCTCTGTAGATTTTGCACATACCTACCCATGTTTAAGTCCCACTTCTAATTACTCCAGTTCCTGATCCACTTGGACCAACTTTCCTTGTTTACCTTTCTCTAAGTCAGCCATAACTTTTCCACTTCCAAAATGTTTTTGTTTTGTTTATAGCTGTGTTGTTTCCTGTATCTCCATTTTGTGAGTTTATTCATGTTTACTTCAAATTTTAGTGCTGTTTCAGGAAGGAGCACTGATAAATTTACATGCTTCATCATATTTTTTTCCTGTTGTTTTTTTTTAATGAATCTAAAAATGTCTTTATCCCTGGAGCTCTTTAGTTTCGTGATAATGTACCTTGGTGTAGGTCTTTTTTCCACCATTGCCCTCGGCGCTCATGATTGATGTCCTTTTGGTCTGATAGCCTTCAGTTCTGAGGGATTTTTTCTGTAAATGCTCCTCTGATCGATTTTTGCTGCATTTTTTTGTTCTTTTTATTTTTTGAGCTTTTATTTTCTTCTCTGTTTTTATCTATTTTCAGAGACCTTTCCTAAACTTTATCTTATGAACCATTATAATGAATTTTTTATTATTTCTGCTGACTTTTTTTTATCCCTAAGATTTTTTGCTTTTCTCCGAATGTGTTCTTACTTAAAAAATGGATTTATTTATCTATTTTATGGATACAGTATTTTTATCTGTTTGAGGATGTTACAGTTTTTTGAAGTTTCTTCCTTTTTCCCCATAGTTCTTATTTTTATTTATTCTGTTCTCTGTCTTTCATTTTGGTGACTTTTTTCAAATGTTTGTAGATCTTCAAATCATATGTAAGAGTGGTCATGCAGAGATACAGCTTTGTAGCTGCCATGTTTTCTTGAATCTAACCATTTTTATCAGAGAGCAGGCTTCTATGCCCTTGTCAGGGGGTAGAAAGTTGTTAATAAGCCCAGCTGGCAGTGTTTTGGGTGCCCACAGAGAATCCACTGACAGGTTCACCATTTCTTCAGGAGTCTTCATTCACCACCTCCTTCCTTAGCTACTTCTAGTTCCATCAAGCCTTCAGCTGCTCTGGTTTAGCCACTCCAGAGAGCACACAGGCTGGGAAGTGGGATGCGATTCCCTCTGTAGATTTTGCACATACCTACCCATGTTTAAGTCCCACTTCTAATTACTCCAGTTCCTGATCCACTTGGACCAACTTTCCTTGTTTACCTTTCTCTAAGTCAGCCATAACTTTTCCACTTCCAAAATGTTTTTGTTTTGTTTATAGCTGTGTTGTTTCCTGTATCTCCATTTTGTGAGTTTATTCATGTTTACTTCAAATTTTAGTGCTGTTTCAGGAAGGAGCACTGATAAATTTACATGCTTCATCATATTTTTTTCCTGTTGTTTTTTTTTAATGAATCTAAAAATGTCTTTATAGTGTGGGAAACTACTATATTCTTTAGTTGTTGAAATAAATAGAAATAAACAAAAAAACTGAGTGACTGTAGGTTAGTTAAGTGTTAAAGATTTGCTTTACTGTAATAAACTGAATACAGAATATTATTGAATGAAAGCATTGGGACAATAAATGAATGATTCCAAATTCTTTTAAATCAGAACTATTTCCATTAGATAGGCTAATTGTTTAATTTCTTAGGACATTATGAAAACTTTAAAAACTATTATATAATTAAATTATAATCCCCATAAATATTTATAAGAATGTGTCTTTGCAGAGTTGTGATGTTTTTTAATTATTGAGGTACAATTAACATGCAGAGCAACGTAGGTTTTAAACTGTTGATAATATCTGCACCACGTATGTGACATTGACTGAAAACTCCTGTGTTAGGGCCCTGCTTAAGCAAGTTAGGGAATTTGTTGACTGATGCAATAAAAGGTCCTAGGGCTGTCCCTCCGCCTCGTACCTCTTACACTGCTTCCCTGTCTTCCAAGTGCCGTTTGTGACAGCTCCAGCCTTGCCTGTTCCCAGCTTTAGGTTCATTGGAAAGGGAGAATTTTCCTTTTCAGTGGTTGAACAGAATTCCAAAATTGAGGTATCAGTTATGACAGATCACATACCCAGCCCTGAACAAATTACAGTGGTGCTGGGGATATGAAACTCATATTGACTAGATTGGGATCTCATGACCATATGTGAGCCAGGCATAAAATAGTTGCACTTGAAATACATAGTGCTAACTAAGGAAAATAAAATGTTTTTAGAAGAAAAGGAGAATAGGCTATTAGGTGAGAAAAATATACTTGTCCTTTTTACCTCCACTTCCCAGCCTTGCATCTTAAAAGAGTTTGACCCAGCAAGGAAATTTTACCCCAGTTTGAGTACATGATGGTGACAGCTGCAGGGAACTCTCCTGTTAGAAAGATAAAGGGCGTTTACACCTGTGACAGACTGAGCAAGCAGGTATCTTGGTAAAGAACTTTATGACAGGTATTTCTCTAAATCTTTCTTCATCTTTGTCTGTCTGTTTTGTTGTTCCCTAAATGACCTGTTAGTTGGATTCATTTTGTGATTTGTTGTGATTAATTAGATTTTCAACTGTTCAGGCATCCAAGTCAAGAAGGCACCGTCAGGTCAAACTTGACTCTTCTGATTCTGACTCTGCATCTGGTCAAGTACAAACCAAAGTAGCTAGGAAAAGAAGAAACAAAGAAACGATGAAACCAGCAGGAAGAAAGGTGTCTTCCAGAAGCAGAGGTATCCTTTGAGAACCTTAAAAAGGGAAAATGGGTCTTTTTTTTTTTTTTTAGATTTTGGCTTTTATTGGTCTTTCATTTTATTTATTTTCATCTATCTTTATTCTTTGGCTGTGTGGGGCTTCCATTGCAGTGGCCTCTCTCGTTGCAGAGCGCTGACTCTGGGCGCGTATGCTCCAGAGTGCTGGCTCATAACTGTACACACTGGTCCAGCTTCTCTGTGGCGTGTGGCATCTTCCGGGGCCAGGGATTGAACCAGTACCCCCTGCACTGTAAGGTGGACTCTTTACCCACTGGATCAACAGGGAGGCCCTTGGCTTCCCCTTGTGGTCCAGTGGGTAAGGACATCGCCTTGCAGTGCAAGGGGCGCCGGTTCCATCCCTGGCCTGGGAAGATCCCACGTGCCGCGGAGCGGCTGGACAGATGTGTCCAATTACCGAGCTGGAGCTCTGGGGCGCGTGTGCCCAGAGCCGGCGCTCTGCGACGAGAGGCCACCGTGATGGGAGGCCCACAGGAGCCAAAGAACAAAGACGGATGAAAATAGAGAAATGAAAGACCAAAAGAAGTGGCCCGCCCATCCCCCCCCCAAAAGATAAATAAATAAAATTAAAAAAAAAACAAAAAACAGGGAGGCCCAAGATATAGCCTTTATCATGGTTTTTCCCTATACTGAGATGTAGAGGGAGAACTGAAGGTGAATACCTTTAACATAGTCCAGATACGGTAAGTTCCGTAACTTAATGCATGAAGGACTTTGAGAATTCAGGTGCGGACATACTGCATTTGTTAAGGATAATCTTGGTATTTGACAGGTATTTCTCTAAATCTTTCTTCATCTTTGTCTGTCTGTTTTGTTGTTCCCTAAATGACCTGTTAGTTGGATTCATTTTGTGATTTGTTGTGATTAATTAGATTTTCAACTGTTCAGGCATCCAAGTCAAGAAGGCACCGTCAGGTCAAACTTGACTCTTCTGATTCTGACTCTGCATCTGGTCAAGTACAAACCAAAGTAGCTAGGAAAAGAAGAAACAAAGAAACGATGAAACCAGCAGGAAGAAAGGTGTCTTCCAGAAGCAGAGGTATCCTTTGAGAACCTTAAAAAGGGAAAATGGGTCTTTTTTTTTTTTTTTAGATTTTGGCTTTTATTGGTCTTTCATTTTATTTATTTTCATCTATCTTTATTCTTTGGCTGTGTGGGGCTTCCATTGCAGTGGCCTCTCTCGTTGCAGAGCGCTGACTCTGGGCGCGTATGCTCCAGAGTGCTGGCTCATAACTGTACACACTGGTCCAGCTTCTCTGTGGCGTGTGGCATCTTCCGGGGCCAGGGATTGAACCAGTACCCCCTGCACTGTAAGGTGGACTCTTTACCCACTGGATCAACAGGGAGGCCCTTGGCTTCCCCTTGTGGTCCAGTGGGTAAGGACATCGCCTTGCAGTGCAAGGGGCGCCGGTTCCATCCCTGGCCTGGGAAGATCCCACGTGCTGCGGAGCGGCTGGACAGATGTGTCCAATTACCGAGCTGGAGCTCTGGGGCGCGTGTGCCCAGAGCCGGCGCTCTGCGACGAGAGGCCACCGTGATGGGAGGCCCACAGGAGCCAAAGAACAAAGACGGATGAAAATAGAGAAATGAAAGACCAAAAGAAGTGGCCCGCCCATCCCCCTCCCTCCCCACCCCCCCCAAAAGATAAATAAATAAAATTAAAAAAAAAACAAAAAACAGGGAGGCCCAAGATATAGCCTTTATCATGGTTTTTCCCTATACTGAGATGTAGAGGGAGAACTGAAGGTGAATACCTTTAACATAGTCCAGATACGGTAAGTTCCGTAACTTAATGCATGAAGGACTTTGAGAATTCAGGTGCGGACATACTGCATTTGTTAAGGATAATCAAGAAATATTTCAGAAGGAGAAAATTTTTTTTAACATATTTATTTAGAAATGCATTTTATTTATTTATTTGTTTTTGGCAATTCTGGGTTTTCACTGCTGCTGCAGGCTCTTCTCTAGTTACAGGGAGTAGGCGCTACTCTCTAGCTGAGATGAGCAGGCTTCTTGTGACTTCTTTTGTGGAACTCGGGCACCAGGAGTTGCAACACATAGGCTCAATAGTTGTGGCTCCGAGGCTCTAGAGCACAGGCTCAATAGTCGTGACTCACGGGCTTAGTTGCTCTGCAGCATGTGGGATCTTCCTGGGTCAGGGATTGAGCCAGTGTCTCCTGCACTGGCAGGTGAGCTCTTTACCACTGAGCTACCACGGAAGCCCAGAAGGAGAATTTGTTTAGTTTTCTTTATAGAGCTAGCATATATTGTAAAGAAAACTGTTAGGCCAGTCTCATTTATAAGTATTAATGAAAAAAATTCTAAGTTGTTTGTATCAAAAGAATCTCAGATACAGAACAACTTGACTGTGTACTTTCATTCTACTATGTAGGGATGGTGCAGTTAGGAATCTAACAATATGATTTGCTGTATAAATAGGTTAAAGGCAAAAATGTGAATTCATTTTAATAGCTACCCCCAGAAGACATTTGATTAAATATAGAATCCATTTTTTTTTTTTTTTTCTGGCCACTTTTATTGGTCTTTTTCTTTTTTTTTTTTTAAACCTTTATTTTCCTTTTAACTTTTACAGAGTTTGTTGTTTACAGATATGCATGTTCCCAGATTAGTCATATATGTATATCCCCCCTTCCCACCCCTCCCGATTATCACACAGCACCCCTGAAGGATCCCCTTTTCTCGCAGAGCAATGACTATAGCTATTTTCTTCACTTATGATAGTACAGGCCTTCATGCTACTTCCTTTATGCCTCCCACCCTCTGTTCCTTCCCTACAATGTCCATATGTCCACTGTCCATGTCTGTCTTTCTGTCGCTTCACTGCATGTGCCATCATCACCATCCTGCTAGATTCCATATATATGTGTTAATATGCTGTATTTGTCCTTCTCTTTCTGACTGACTTCACTTTGTATGATACGTTCTAGATCCAGCCACGTCATTAGGCCTGATTCTTCTGCATTTCTCTTTACAGCTGAGTAGTATTCCATTTTATATATGTACCAGAGCTTCTGTATCCATTCACTCGTCGATGGACATCTAGGTTGCTTCCATGTTCTGGCTATTGTACAGAGAGCTGCAATGAACATTGGGGTACAGGTGCTTCTTTCAGATTTGATTTCATCAGGGTATAAGCCTAAGAGTGAGATTGCTGGGTCGTATGGTGCTTCTATTTTTAATTTTTTAAGAAATCTCCATACTGTATTCGATAGAGGCTGTATCACAATCTACATTCCCACCAGCAATACAGGAGTGTTTCCTTTTCTCCGCACCCTCTCCAGCATTTATTTTCTGTCGATTTGTGGATGATGGCCATTCTGACGGGTATGAGGTGATATCTCATTGTCATTTTGATTTGCATTTCTCTAATTATAAGTGAAGTTGAGCATCGTTTCATGTGCTTTTGAGCCATCTGTATGTCCTCTTTGGAGAGGTGTCTGTTTAGGTCCTTTTCCCATTTTTTGATTGGGTTGTTCGTTTTTCCGGTGCTAAGTTGTCTGAGTTGCTTGTAGATTTTGGAATTCTTTGTCTGTGGTTTCATTTGCTATGATTTTCTCCCACTCTGTGATGTCTGTTCAACTTTTTGGTGATTTCTTTTGCTGTACAAAAGCTTTTAAGTTTCATGAGGTCCCACGTGTTGACTTTTCTTTTCAGTTCCACTATTTTAGTAGGTGGGTCAGAGAAGATCTTGCTTTGATTTATGTCCTTGAGGGTTTTGCCTATATTCTCCTCTAAGAGTTTGATGGTTTCTGGTCTTACATTTAGGTCTTTAATCCATTTTGAATTGATCTTTGTGTATGGTGTCAGGGAATGTTCCAACTTCATTTTTTTGCGTGTAGCTGTCAAATTTTCCCAGCACCATTTGTTGAAGAAGCTGTCTTTGTCCCATTTTATAGTTTCACCTCCTTTGTCAAAAATAAGGTACCCATAGGTGCGTGGATTTATCTCTGGGTTTTCAATCTTGTTCCATTGGTCTATAGTTCTGTTTTTGTGCCAGTATCATACTGTCTTGATGACTGTTGCTTTGTAGTAGAGTCTGAAGTTGGGGAGGCTGATCCCCCCAGCTCCATTCTTCTTCCTCAGGATTGCTTTGGCTATTCGAGGTCTTTTGTGTTTCCATATGAACTGTGTTATTTTTTGGTCTAGTTCTGTGAAGAAGGTCATTGGTAGTTTGATAGGGATCGCATTGAATCTGTAGATGATATTTGGTAGTATGATCATTTTGACAATATTGATTCTTCTGACCCAGGAACATGGAATATCTCTCCATCTGTTTAAGTCTTCTTTAATGTCTCTCATGATTGTCTTGTAATTTTCTGTGTACAGTTCTTTTGTTTCTTTGGGTAGGTTTATTCCTAGGTATTTGATTCTTTTGGTTGCAGTGGTGAAGGGGATTGCCTCTTTGATTTCATTTTCTGATTTTTCATTGTTTGTGTATAGGAATGCCAGTGATTTCTGTGTGTTGACTTTGTATCCTGCGACTTTGCTGAATTCGCTGATTAACTCTAGTAGTTTTGTAATAGTGTCTTTGGGATTTTCTGTGTATAATATCATGTCGTCTGTAAATAGAGTTTGACTTCTTCCTTTCCAATCTGGATTCCTTTTATTTCTTTCTCTTCTTTTACTGCCGTTGCTAGAACTTCCAGGACTATGTTGAATAGTAGTGGTGAAAGTGGACACCCTTGTCTTGTTCCTGATCTTAGAGGAAATGCTTTCAGTTTTTCACTGTTGAGGATAATGTTCGTTGTGGGCTTCTCATATACGGCTTTCACTATGTTGAGATAGATTCCTTCTATGCCCATTTTTTGAAGAGTTTTTATCATAAATGGATGCTGTACTTTGTCGAAGGCTTTTTCTGCATTTATTGGGATGATCATGTGATTTTTGTCTCAGTTTGTTGATATGGTGTATCACATTGATTGATTTACGGATATTGAAGAATCCTTGCATGCCTGGGATGAACCCAACTTGATCATGATGTATGAGCTTTTTGATGTGTTTTTGAATTCTCTTTGCTAGGATTTTGTTGAGGATTTTGGCATCTACATTCATCAGTGAAATTGGCCTATAATTTTCTTTTTTTGTGTTGTCTTTGCCTGGCTTGGGTATCAGGGTGATGGCGGCCTCATAGAATGTGTTTGGAAGTGTTCCTTCCTGTGCAATTTTTTGGAAGAGTTAGGTAGAATTCACCTGTGAAACCATCTGGCCCTGGGCTTTTATTTTTGGGTAGATTTTTGATCACAAAGTCAGTTTCTGAGCTTGTGATTGTCTTGTTCATAGTTTCTATTTCTTCCTGGTTCAGTCTTGGGAGACTAATCTTCTCTAAGAAGCTATCCATTTCTTCCAGGTTGTCCAGTTTGTTGCCTTAGAGTTGTTCATAATAGTCTCTCAGAATCCTTTGGATTTCTGCATTATCTGTTGTAATCTCTCCCTTTTCATTTTTGATTTTGGTGATCTGGTTCTTCTCTCTCTTCTTCTTGATGAGTCTGGCCAGTGGTGTGTCGATTTTATTGACCTTTTTGAAGAACCAGCTTTTTGTTTTATTTATGTTTACTATTGTTTCTTTTGTTTCTTTATCATTGATTTCTGCTTTGATCTTTATGATTTCCCTTCTTCTGCTGGCTTTGGGGTGTTTTTGTTCTTCTTTCTCCAGTTGTTTTAAACCTAAGGTTAGGTTGTCTGAGATTTTCCTAGTTTCTTGAGGGAGGATTGAATTCCTATACACTTCCCTCTTAGAACTGCTTTTGCAGTATCCCATAGGTTTTACACTGTTGTGTGTTCATTGTCGTTTTCTTCTAGGAATTGTTTTATTTCTTCTTTGATTTGTTGGTAATCAGTAGGTTTTTTAGGTATGTGTTGTTGAATCTCCATGTGTTTGTGTTTTTAGCGTTTTTTTTTCCTGTAGTTGATCTCTAGTCTCATTGCATTGTGGTCCGAGAAGGTGGTTAATACTGTACTTTGGAGGCTTTTCTGCATTTATTGGGATGATCATGTGATTTTTGTCTCAGTTTGTTGATATGGTGTATCACATTGATTGATTTACGGATATTGAAGAATCCTTGCATGCCTGGGATGAACCCAACTTGATCATGATGTATGAGCTTTTTGATGTGTTTTTGAATTCTCTTTGCTAGGATTTTGTTGAGGATTTTGGCATCTACATTCATCAGTGAAATTGGCCTATAATTTTCTTTTTTTGTGTTGTCTTTGCCTGGCTTGGGTATCAGGGTGATGGCGGCCTCATAGAATGTGTTTGGAAGTGTTCCTTCCTGTGCAATTTTTTGGAAGAGTTAGGTAGAATTCACCTGTGAAACCATCTGGCCCTGGGCTTTTATTTTTGGGTAGATTTTTGATCACAAAGTCAGTTTCTGAGCTTGTGATTGTCTTGTTCATAGTTTCTATTTCTTCCTGGTTCAGTCTTGGGAGACTAATCTTCTCTAAGAAGCTATCCATTTCTTCCAGGTTGTCCAGTTTGTTGCCTTAGAGTTGTTCATAATAGTCTCTCAGAATCCTTTGGATTTCTGCATTATCTGTTGTAATCTCTCCCTTTTCATTTTTGATTTTGGTGATCTGGTTCTTCTCTCTCTTCTTCTTGATGAGTCTGGCCAGTGGTGTGTCGATTTTATTGACCTTTTTGAAGAACCAGCTTTTTGTTTTATTTATGTTTACTATTGTTTCTTTTGTTTCTTTATCATTGATTTCTGCTTTGATCTTTATGATTTCCCTTCTTCTGCTGGCTTTGGGGTGTTTTTGTTCTTCTTTCTCCAGTTGTTTTAAACCTAAGGTTAGGTTGTCTGAGATTTTCCTAGTTTCTTGAGGGAGGATTGAATTCCTATACACTTCCCTCTTAGAACTGCTTTTGCAGTATCCCATAGGTTTTACACTGTTGTGTGTTCATTGTCGTTTTCTTCTAGGAATTGTTTTATTTCTTCTTTGATTTGTTGGTAATCAGTAGGTTTTTTAGGTATGTGTTGTTGAATCTCCATGTGTTTGTGTTTTTAGCGGTTTTTTTTCCTGTAGTTGATCTCTAGTCTCATTGCATTGTGGTCCGAGAAGGTGGTTAATATAATTTCAGTTTTCTTGAATTGAGGTTTGATTTGTGGCCCAAGATGTGGTCTATCCTGGAGAATGTTCCGTGAGCACTTGAGAAGAAAGTGTATTCTTCTGCTTTTGGATGGAAAGTCCTAAAGATATCAGTGAGGTCCATTTCTTCTAGTGTGGCATTTAAGGCTTGTGTTTCTTTATTAATTTTCTGTTTGGATGATCTGTGCATTGGTGTGAGAGGAGTGTTAAAGTCTCCTGCTATGATTGTGTTAGAGTCGATGTCTTCTTTTATGTCTGAAAGTGTTTGTCTTATGTATTGGGGTGCTCCTGTGTTGGGTGCATAGATATTTATGATTGTTATGTCTTCTTCTTGGATCGATCCCTTGATCATTATGTAGTGTCCTGCCTTGTCTCTTTGAATCTTCTTTATTTTGAGGTCTATTTTGTCTGATATGAGGATTGCTACTCCAGCTTTCTTTTGATTTCCATTTGCATGGAATATCTTTTTCCAGCCTCTCACTTTCAGTCTATGAGTGTCTCTAGGTCTGAAGTGAGTTTCCTGGAGGCAGCATATGTATGGGTTATGTTTTTGAATCCATTCAGCCAGTCTGTGTCTTTTGGTTGAGGCATTTAGTCCATTTACATTCAAAGTAATTATTGATACAAATGATCCTATTGTCATCTTCTTCACTTTTCTCTTACTTGAGTTGTTTTACTGGTTGTTTCTAGATTTTCCTTTTCTTGGGGGGTTGATTCCTTCATTCTCTAGTGTTTTAACCTAGGTTAGTTGTTGTCATTGTCGTTTTCTCTAGGAATTGTTTTATTTCTTCTTTGATTTGTTTAACAGTGGTTTTTAGGTATGCTGTTGTTGTTCATTGTCGTTTTTTTAGCATTGTTTTATTTCTTATTGATTCTTGGTATCAGTGGTTTTTCGGATGGTTGTTAATCTCCATTTTTGTTTTTTAAGAGGTTTTTTGTGGCCATGTGGTCTATTGAAATTGTTCCGTAAAGGTGGTTAATATAATTTATTTTCTTGAATTGAGGTTTGATTTGTCCCAAAGATGTGGTCTTTCCTGGAGAATTTCCGGGCCTTGAGGTATTTTATTCTTCTGCTTTTGGAGGGAAATCCTAAAGGTGTCAGTGAGGTCCATTTCAAGTGTGCATTTAAGGCTTGTGTTTCTTTTTAATTTTCTTTTTGGATGATTTGTCTTTGGTGTGGGGGTGTTAAGTTGGGTGCTAGATTGTTATGTTGATGTCTTTTTTTTGGGAAAATGTTTGTCTTATGTATTGGGTGCTCCTGTGTTGGGTGCATCTTTATTTATGATTGTT
Source organism: Tragulus kanchil (assembly GCA_022376925.1). Classification (NCBI taxonomy): domain Eukaryota; kingdom Metazoa; phylum Chordata; class Mammalia; order Artiodactyla; family Tragulidae; genus Tragulus; species Tragulus kanchil. The sequence goes on from JAIOJX010000032.1 coordinate 255,032,066, forward strand.
TTGTCTTCTTATTGGATTGCTCCCTCCATCATTATGTAGTGTCCTGCTTTCCTTTGCATCTTCTTTTTTCCAGGTCTATTTTGTCTATATGTGATTGCTACTCCAGTTTCCCTTTTGATTTCCATTTGTATGGGTTATGTTTTTCAGCCTTCACTTCAGTCTGTGTTGTCTCTAGGCTTTAGTGATTTCCTAGAGAATTATGGGTTATGATTAAATCCATTCATCCGTCTGTGTCTTTTGGTTTTGGGATTTCCTCCTTTTTAAAAAACTTGTCGATTTAAGTCCCTTTAACACTTGTTGTAAGGCTGGTTTGGTGTTACTAAATTCTTTTAATTTTTGCTTGTCTGTAAAGCTTTTGATTTCTCCATCAATTTTGAATGAGATCCTTGCAGGGTAGAGGATTCTTGGTTGCAGATTATTCTCTTTTAGCCGTTTAAATGTGTCCTGTCATTCCCTTCTGGCCTGCAGAGTTTCTGTTGAAAGATCAGCTGTTAAATGGATGGGCTTTCCCTTGTATGTCACTAGTTGCTTTTCCCTTGCTGCTTTGAGAATTCTGTCTTTGTGTTTTATTTGTGTTAGCTTCATTAATATGTGTCTTGGTGTGTTTCTTCTCGGGTTGATTCTGTATGGTACTCTTTGTGCTTCTTGGACTTGATTGACTATTTCTTTTCCCATGTTGGGGAAATTTTCAACTATAATCTCTTCAAAATTTTTCTCATAGCCTTTCTTTTTTTCTTCTTCTTCTGGAATCCCTATAATTCGAATATTGGTGTGTTTGATATTATCCCAGAGGTCTCTGAGGCTATCCTCTGCTCTTTTCATTCTTTGAGCTAGATTCTGTTTTTCAGCAGTTACTTCCACCATTCTATCTTCTAGCTCACTTATCCGGTCTTCTGTCTCAGTTACTCTGCTCTTGATTCCTTCTACAGTGTTTTTCAGTTCAGCAATTGAGTTGTTTGTCTCTGTTACTTTTTTTGTAAGTTCTTGTATTTCTTTATTCAGTGTGTTAGTTGTGTCTTGCAATTTCTCTGAAATTCTGTTTTCAGTGTCTTTGATCATCTTTACTATCATTCTTCTGAAATCCCTTTCAGAAAGTTTGTTCAAATTCTCTTCATTGATTTGATCTTGTGTGTTTGTAGATTGTTCCTTCACTTGTGTGGTATTTCTCTGCTGTTTCATTGTTTTTATTAATTTTTTAACTGACTCTTTTTGGGATTTTCTTTTCCCAGACTTTGAGTTACGTCTGTTGGTGTTTGTTGTTTGGATGGGGCTTCTTATTCTGGGTGATGCTGGTGGTTGAGTGATGTCAGGACTTGCATACAAGTGATTACCTTTGTTGGCGTTCTCACTAATATACTGCTCTCTAGTGTTAGGCATTCTCTAGTATTGTAGAGTTTTGGAGTCAGTGCTCCCTCCCTAAAGCCCCAGGGCTTGTTGCCTGACCAGGGAATGAAGATTTGATGGCTGGTTTGTTATGACATTAAATGATATGAAAACATATATACGCGAATGAGAAACAGAAGGTATACCTTTGACAAATGGCAATTAAAATATTATGCAAATACTATCTAGCGTATTGAATTATACACACAAACATATACAGCTGTAACATAACCCAAGCATTCCAACCAAAATACAGTACAATACGTTAGCATGGCAAATAAACCAGAATATCCACCGTATGTCACTAGTTGCTTTTCCCTTGCTGCTTTGAGAATTCTGTCTTTGTGTTTTATTTGTGTTAGCTTCATTAATATGTGTCTTGGTGTGTTTCTTCTCGGGTTGATTCTGTATGGTACTCTTTGTGCTTCTTGGACTTGATTGACTATTTCTTTTCCCATGTTGGGGAAATTTTCAACTATAATCTCTTCAAAATTTTTCTCATAGCCTTTCTTTTTTTCTTCTTCTTCTGGAATCCCTATAATTCGAATATTGGTGTGTTTGATATTATCCCAGAGGTCTCTGAGGCTATCCTCTGCTCTTTTCATTCTTTGAGCTAGATTCTGTTTTTCAGCAGTTACTTCCACCATTCTATCTTCTAGCTCACTTATCCGGTCTTCTGTCTCAGTTACTCTGCTCTTGATTCCTTCTACAGTGTTTTTCAGTTCAGCAATTGAGTTGTTTGTCTCTGTTACTTTTTTTGTAAGTTCTTGTATTTCTTTATTCAGTGTGTTAGTTGTGTCTTGCAATTTCTCTGAAATTCTGTTTTCAGTGTCTTTGATCATCTTTACTATCATTCTTCTGAAATCCCTTTCAGAAAGTTTGTTCAAATTCTCTTCATTGATTTGATCTTGTGTGTTTGTAGATTGTTCCTTCACTTGTGTGGTATTTCTCTGCTGTTTCATTGTTTTTATTAATTTTTTAACTGACTCTTTTTGGGATTTTCTTTTCCCAGACTTTGAGTTACGTCTGTTGGTGTTTGTTGTTTGGATGGGGCTTCTTATTCTGGGTGATGCTGGTGGTTGAGTGATGTCAGGACTTGCATACAAGTGATTACCTTTGTTGGCGTTCTCACTAATATACTGCTCTCTAGTGTTAGGCATTCTCTAGTATTGTAGAGTTTTGGAGTCAGTGCTCCCTCCCTAAAGCCCCAGGGCTTGTTGCCTGACCAGGGAATGAAGATTTGATGGCTGGTTTGTTATGACATTAAATGATATGAAAACATATATACGCGAATGAGAAACAGAAGGTATACCTTTGACAAATGGCAATTAAAATATTATGCAAATACTATCTAGCGTATTGAATTATACACACAAACATATACAGCTGTAACATAACCCAAGCATTCCAACCAAAAATACAGTACAATACGTTAGCATGGCAAATAGAGAAAACCAAGAATGATATCCACCAGTTAATAACCAAACTAAGTAGAGCACCAATTGGAGAATAATGCTAGAGCACGGTCCCTGATGGGGATAAGGCAATGAGGACAGAACAGACTAAGAAATATGGTGGGAAAAGGGAAAAAGAGAAAGGGAGGATAGAAGAGAAATATAGAATAATACTGCAAAGTTAAATACAGGGAGATAAAGATTTGTATGTATTAGAGTTTAGTGCTATAGGAAAGGAGCATCAGAGAAAGCAAAGAATTATAGAGGAAGTAGTAGTACAAATGAAACATTTAAAAAATTAAAACAGAGATAAGTATATAGAAAAATATAGAAAAACAAAGCAAAAACGATAAAACCCGACAACCCCCCCGCAGAACCTTAAAAGGCCAATGGGGAACCAGAAGTTTATACCAAAATAAAATGTGTGGTTTAAAAGGAAAAAGAAAAAAAAAAAAATGTAAATTTGAATATATTCAGTCTTACTGATAAGATTAGTAGCTTCAATAGAATTCAATGGAGGAAATAAACACACTCACACTCACACATCCAAAAAAAAAAAAAGCAGATGGGGTGCACCGAGTGGGTTTGGAAAAAAGGGAAAAAAACAATTGAAACAAAACAATATAATACACAAAAAAGGTAATACACAAGAATAAGGAATAAAGTGAAATTTTAAAAATCCAGCAGTAACTCCAGCTTCAGACAAAACGTGAAAATAGTGTTTGTGTTCTTCTGTCTCTTGCTGACTATTCAGGAATTATCAGTCTTTTTCTTTCCTCTGGTAGTTGTTTGATCTGAACACCTCTTGGACTGCTAGTTTATTTTGCCCTATTTCAGAACTAAAACGCCCGCCCAGGCTGGCCCTGAGAGTTTCTTAATCCAAATCCCTTTTGAAGGTTTGGGCTGGTTTGTTATGACATTAAATGATATGAAAACATATATACGCGAATGAGAAACAGAAGGTATACCTTTGACAAATGGCAATTAAAATATTATGCAAATACTATCTAGCGTATTGAATTATACACACAAACATATACAGCTGTAACATAACCCAAGCATTCCAACCAAAAATACAGTACAATACGTTAGCATGGCAAATAGAGAAAACCAAGAATGATATCCACCAGTTAATAACCAAACTAAGTAGAGCACCAATTGGAGAATAATGCTAGAGCACGGTCCCTGATGGGGATAAGGCAATGAGGACAGAACAGACTAAGAAATATGGTGGGAAAAGGGAAAAAGAGAAAGGGAGGATAGAAGAGAAATATAGAATAATACTGCAAAGTTAAATACAGGGAGATAAAGATTTGTATGTATTAGAGTTTAGTGCTATAGGAAAGGAGCATCAGAGAAAGCAAAGAATTATAGAGGAAGTAGTAGTACAAATGAAACATTTAAAAAATTAAAACAGAGATAAGTATATAGAAAAATATAGAAAAACAAAGCAAAAACGATAAAACCCGACAACCCCCCCGCAGAACCTTAAAAGGCCAATGGGGAACCAGAAGTTTATACCAAAATAAAATGTGTGGTTTAAAAGGAAAAAGAAAAAAAAAAAATGTAAACTTGAATATATTCAGTCTTACTGATAAGATTAGTAGCTTCAATAGAATTCAATGGAGGAAATAAACACACACATTCTCACACACCCAAAAAAAAAAAAAAAAGGGGGGGGGTGCACTGAGTGGGTTTGGAAAAAAGGGAAAAAAACAATTGAAACAAAACAATATAATACACAAAAAAGGTAATACACAAGAATAAGGAATAAAGTGAAATTTTAAAAATCCAGCAGTAACTCCAGCTTCAGACAAAACGTGAAAATAGTGTTTGTGTTCTTCTGTCTCTTGCTGACTATTCAGGAATTATCAGTCTTTTTCTTGCCTCTGGCAGTGGTTGGATCTGAAGACCTCTTTGACTGCTTGTTTGTTTTGGCCTATTCCAGAACTAAAAGGCCCGCCCAGGCTGGCCCTGAGAGTTTCTTAATCCAAATCCCTTTTCTTGCTGGGTGGAGCTAAGTTCCCTCCCTATAGCTTGACCAGCAGCCATGCAGTTTGACCAGCAGCCAAACTACAGTAGGGAAAATGGCGTCTGTCTCACAAAGAATTTATTCCCACACGCTCTATGGGAAGCACTTCCACAGTGACCCCGACCCTGCTGCAGGCCATCGTCAACCCCCGCCACCGCGGGAGACGTCAGATTACTCAGAGGTGAATCTGGCTTAGTCACATGCAGGATTGCCATTCCCCTCTCCCGGATCACAGTGCGCACAGAGTTTCCAATCCTCCTCGGGGGCTCTGTAATCAGATTAATGGTAACCTCCTCCAAAGGAAACTGAGTGCTGTCCTTCCAAGGACTGCTCAAGGGCACTTCTAGCTCAAGGGGGCACTTGGACCCTCCAAACCAGGTCTGGCTCAGTCTCTTGTGAGTGTCACTGCTCCTTTCCCAGGTCTTGATCTGCAACAGGCTTTGTGCCTTTGGCCCACCGAGCCTCTCTGGCGTGTATGAAGTTTGACTTTTAAAAGTGCGATTGCGCCCTTCCTACCGTCTTGATGTGGCTTCTCCTTTGTTCTTCGATGTGGGGTATCCTCTCTGTGATCAGATCCAACCTCCTCCTGTTGATGGTTTTTCAGGAACTCATTGCAACTCAGGAGATTTTGCAGGAGAGATGAGTGCACGTCCTTCTACGCCGCCATCTTAGCTCCACCCATTGTGACATATTATTGAGATGGTCTTCTTCTAGATCTTAAAAACATGGCAATGAAAGTAAATCCAAAGTATGAGCTAGAATCACGCATGGGGTTTCTGTAGGAAGTCACACTGACTCCAGGTAGAAAAGAAGTAGAGAACTAATATTGGCCTAATTAATATTTAACTGTTATATAAACAAATATGCATCAAGAGAAATGGTTCTCAACTTGTGGTTCCCAGACCAGCAGCATCAGCATCATCTGGGAACTTGTGAAAAATTCTCTTGGTCTTTCGTTTATCTGTTTTCATCTGTCTCCATTTTTTGCCTGTGTGGGCCACCTATCGCAGTGGCCTCTCCTGTAGCAGAGCACTAGCTCCCGGCGCATGCGCTCCAGAACGCCTTCTCGCAATTGGACACACCAATCCAGTTGCTCCGCGGCACGTGGAATCCTCCCATGCCAGGGAATGAACCCACGCCCCCCGCAGTGCAAGGCAGGCTCCCCACCCACTGGAGCACCTGGGAAGCCCTAGCATCCATTCTTGATTTAAAAAAATATTCTCTAGCTATAGGGACTCAGCGGACTTTCTGGAAAGGGCCAGATGGTAGATCTTTCAGGGCTGAGTGGAACTTTCATACAAATTTTTTTGTTTCTGGACAACAGGCAGTGTCTCATAAAGTTAAACATATAACACAGCAGTCCCCTGCTTGATATTTTCTGTAATCGTTAAGGTAACCTGCTCCCAAGGGCACTTCTAGCTCAAGGGGCACTTGGACCCTCCAAACCAGGTCTGGCTCAGTCTCTTGTGAGTGTCACTGCTCCTTTCCCAGGTCTTGATCTGCAACAGGCTTTGTGCCTTTGGCCCACCGAGCCTCTCTGGCGTGTATGAAGTTTGACTTTTAAAAGTGCGATTGCGCCCTTCCTACCGTCTTGATGTGGCTTCTCCTTTGTTCTTCGATGTGGGGTATCCTCTCTGTGATCAGATCCAACCTCCTCCTGTTGATGGTTTTTCAGGAACTCATTGCAACTCAGGAGATTTTGCAGGAGAGATGAGTGCACGTCCTTCTACGCCGCCATCTTAGCTCCACCCATTGTGACATATTATTGAGATGGTCTTCTTCTAGATCTTAAAAACATGGCAATGAAAGTAAATCCAAAGTATGAGCTAGAATCACGCATGGGGTTTCTGTAGGAAGTCACACTGACTCCAGGTAGAAAGAAGTAGAGAACTAATATTGGCCTAATTAATATTTAACTGTTATATAAACAAATATGCATCAAGAGAAATGGTTCTCAACTTGTGGTTCCCAGACCAGCAGCATCAGCATCATCTGGGAACTTGTAAAAAATTCTCTTGGTCTTTCGTTTATCTGTTTTCATCTGTCTCCATTTTTTGCCTGTGTGGGCCACCTATCGCAGTGGCCTCTCCTGTAGCAGAGCACTAGCTCCCGGCGCATGCGCTCCAGAACGCCTTCTCGCAATTGGACACACCAATCCAGTTGCTCCGCGGCACGTGGAATCCTCCCATGCCAGGGAATGAACCCACGCCCCCCGCAGTGCAAGGCAGGCTCCCCACCCACTGGAGCACCTGGGAAGCCCTAGCATCCATTCTTGATTTAAAAAAATATTCTCTAGCTATAGGGACTCAGCGGACTTTCTGGAAAGGGCCAGATGGTAGATCTTTCAGGGCTGAGTGGAACTTTCATACATTTGTTGTGGGAATTTGGAATGGTATAGTCTCTCTGGAAAACAGGCAGTGTCTCATAAAGTTAAACATATAACACAGCAGTCCCCCTGCTTGATATTTTCTTAAGAGAAATGAAAGCTTATATCCACACAAAAATTTGTATGTACAAGTGTGTGGCAGCTTTATTCATAATTACAGAAGATTGAGGTTGGCCTAAATATTCTCAAATGGACATTATATATGTATACCATACAGTTGAATACTACTCAGGAATAAAAGAAATATTAATACATCTAATAACACAGATGAACTCAGTACACTGTGCCAAGTGTAAGAAGTGAGACACAAAAAAGGCAATGTACAATGTGACTCCATTTATAAGACATTCTGAAAAGGTGAATCTGCAGGCACATAAACAATCATTGGTTGCTGGGAGCTGGGGGTGGAGAAAGGTGTTGAGAGTCAGAGGGCACAGAGGACATTTCTGGCATGATAAACTGTTCTGTATTTTGATTACAGTGATCCTTGCACGACTGTGTATTTATCTAAAGTCCTAGCTCAGTAGTACCTTAAAAATGGTGAGTTTTATTATGTATTGATTCACACCAAAGCAGAGGACATGAGGAAAAAATGAGTTAGTTTGATTATACTTAAAGGATTAATTTTTGATAGGTTTGATTGCTTTTTCGGAGGTATCAAAGATAGGTTTAAAAACCTGCACAGGCGATTTTATTAATAGTTGATCATTTCATACAAGTGCAGCAGAGAGGTCAGACTACTTTTTTAAACATCGAGAAAACAATTTGGGTTTACTTATTTACTTATTTATTTGGGGGGGACTGTTCCTTTATTTCAAAAAGATAATGTCAGTTTTCAGATCACAGCAGTTACACTCTTGGTTTTTCTTTCTGCCAATCGGCCTCCAAAGAAACCACACCAAAGGAGGTTCTCTGTTAAGCCAAATAAGCTTTAGGATGCACATCTAATAGACTTCACTGAAACCTCACCAAAACAAAATTTTTAAAAAGTTTTGTGCATAAGCTATTCATGATTTCTCTAGCACTAACTGATAGAAAACACAATGAAATGCCACTTTTAGAGACAGCAGACTCAATTTGTTGTGGGAATTTGGAATGGTATAGTCTCTCTGGAAAACAGGCAGTGTCTCATAAAGTTAAACATATAACACAGCAGTCCCCCTGCTTGATATTTTCTTAAGAGAAATGAAAGCTTATATCCACACAAAAATTTGTATGTACAAGTGTGTGGCAGCTTTATTCATAATTACAGAAGATTGAGGTTGGCCTAAATATTCTCAAATGGACATTATATATGTATACCATACAGTTGAATACTACTCAGGAATAAAAGAAATATTAATACATCTAATAACACAGATGAACTCAGTACACTGTGCCAAGTGTAAGAAGTGAGACACAAAAAAGGCAATGTACAATGTGACTCCATTTATAAGACATTCTGAAAAGGTGAATCTGCAGGCACATAAACAATCATTGGTTGCTGGGAGCTGGGGGTGGAGAAAGGTGTTGAGAGTCAGAGGGCACAGAGGACATTTCTGGCATGATAAACTGTTCTGTATTTTGATTACAGTGATCCTTGCACGACTGTGTATTTATCTAAAGTCCTAGCTCAGTAGTACCTTAAAATGGTGAGTTTTATTATGTATTGATTCACACCAAAGCAGAGGACATGAGGAAAAAATGAGTTAGTTTGATTATACTTAAAGGATTAATTTTTGATAGGTTTGATTGCTTTTTCGGAGGTATCAAAGATAGGTTTAAAAACCTGCACAGGCGATTTTATTAATAGTTGCTCATTTCATACAAGTGCAGCAGAGAGGTCAGACTACTTTTTTAAACATCGAGAAAACAATTTGGGTTTACTTATTTACTTATTTATTTGGGGGGGACTGTTCCTTTATTTCAAAAAGATAATGTCAGTTTTCAGATCACAGCAGTTACACTCTTGGTTTTTCTTTCTGCCAATCGGCCTCCAAAGAAACCACACCAAAGGAGGTTCTCTGTTAAGCCAAATAAGCTTTAGGATGCACATCTAATAGACTTCACTGAAACCTCACCAAAACAAAATTTTTAAAAAGTTTTGTGCATAAGCTATTCATGATTTCTCTAGCACTAACTGATAGAAAACACAATGAAATGCCACTTTTAGAGACAGCAGCTTCAGACTCAGAAAAGAGGGGTGAGATGGTTAAATCAGTGTCAAATACAATTTTATTTCCTTCCAGGAAAATGGTCTTTTTATGCAGCTGAAGAGTAAAGGAGGTGCCAAGTGCAAGCTAGGAAATAAATGAAAATTTCTTTTTATCTGAAACGTTTGACACATGTAATTTTTGAAAGATCAGTAGCCATATATTTCTTTTTTAACTTAACATAGCTACATAAAACATTTTCAGAAACTCTGAAATTAACTTTTTAAGAATGGCTGAGATTTGTTATTGAATTTGCCTGTGTATGCTAGGGAGAATTTAACCCATGAGAAAGAGAGTACAGTAAAATATGATCTGAATTAAGATCTTAATTATAACTTGACTGTTTTAGCTAACCAGCTTTGTAGCTCAGAAGGTATTATAAATACTCTGAGCAGAGGTAATTCATTATTCTTCACCGTAGTAAAGATTCAAATGTTTACTAAAGGATACTCTTTGATCAGAAGTTCATTAAAATAGAAAAGTATTTTTGATTTCTAGGAATTTGTTGTTTACAAATGACAAAAACAGACAGGACAATCATTGGAGGCTTATTTGAAATGGCAAAAATTATTAACAACTCAAATGTATAACATTGAAAACTTGGATACATAAAATTTTTGTCCTTATGAAGGAATATTTTCCAGTTATTAAAAAGCTAGAGAAAGTTTTCTGTATACTGAGATGAAAATATATCCAAAATTTATTGATGCATTACTTAGAGAAAATGTTTCTTAAGGAAAGGTGTGAATCATTTGTTAATAAATATTAACACTCCCCACCCACTGGACCACCAGTGGTTTTGTGATATGTAGACACAAAACTACTATAATATAAAATAAACAAGTTGCCTGTATGTGTAGCACAAGGCACTATATTCAGTATCATAAACTATGTCATAAACTATAATAGAAAACAATCTAAAAAAGAATAATATATGTATGTATGTTTGTGTGTGTTTGTATATATAAATGAATCACTTTGATGTACACTGGAAACTTATACAGCATTGTAAATCGACTAGTAAAATCTATGTAAATAGAAGTCCTATATATATATATATATATAGTGTATATATATATATTTCTTTGAAGAAAGCCACATGCATGTAACAGTGGTTAATTCTCAGGGATGGGATCCTGGAAATTTCTAAGTCCATACATTTCTGTAATACTTAAATTTTATGTGATAACTATGTTTAGTAATCAGGAAAAAATCCAAAGATTAAAAAGCAAACAAATATAAAAATAATTCCTTAGACTAAGGCATTTAGAGAAATGGGCATGAAAAAGACAAGGTGGTCGCAAGTATAGAATATGAAGGTTGCATTTTGTCTGGAGTATGAAGGATGTGTTGAAGAGTTACTGTTAATGTAGAAAGATGCACTGGGGGTTGGGTTGTGACCAGGCCTTAAATGTGGAACCAAGAAGTTTGGATTTCATTTAATAGGCAGAAGGGAGCCATGCGCGACTTGAGAGCAAGCAAGTGGGATGACCAGTTTTCTTTGAAGATGATCAGTCTGGTAGTAGAATGGTAGGTAGATGGGAACAAACTGAAAATAGGAACCAAACTGTTGAGTAAATAGAAAAGTATTTTTGATTTCTAGGAATTTGTTGTTTACAAATGACAAAACAGACAGGACAATCATTGAGGCTTATTTGAAATGGCAAAAATTATTAACAACTCAAATGTATAACATTGAAAACTTGGATACATAAAATTTTTGTCCTTATGAAGGAATATTTTCCAGTTATTAAAAAGCTAGAGAAAGTTTTCTGTATACTGAGATGAAAATATATCCAAAATTTATTGATGCATTACTTAGAGAAAATGTTTCTTAAGGAAAGGTGTGAATCATTTGTTAATAAATATTAACACTCCCCACCCACTGGACCACCAGTGGTTTTGTGATATGTAGACACAAAACTACTATAATATAAAATAAACAAGTTGCCTGTATGTGTAGCACAAGGCACTATATTCAGTATCATAAACTATGTCATAAACTATAATAGAAAACAATCTAAAAAAGAATAATATATGTATGTATGTTTGTGTGTGTTTGTATATATAAATGAATCACTTTGATGTACACTGGAAACTTATACAGCATTGTAAATCGACTAGTAAAATCTATGTAAATAGAAGTCCTATATATATATATATATAGTGTATATATATATATTTCTTTGAAGAAAGCCACATGCATGTAACAGTGGTTAATTCTCAGGGATGGGATCCTGGAAATTTCTAAGTCCATACATTTCTGTAATACTTAAATTTTATGTGATAACTATGTTTAGTAATCAGGAAAAAATCCAAAGATTAAAAAGCAAACAAATATAAAAATAATTCCTTAGACTAAGGCATTTAGAGAAATGGGCATGAAAAAGACAAGGTGGTCGCAAGTATAGAATATGAAGGTTGCATTTTGTCTGGAGTATGAAGGATGTGTTGAAGAGTTACTGTTAATGTAGAAAGATGCACTGGGGGTTGGGTTGTGACCAGGCCTTAAATGTGGAACCAAGAAGTTTGGATTTCATTTAATAGGCAGAAGGGAGCCATGCGCGACTTGAGAGCAAGCAAGTGGGATGACCAGTTTTCTTTGAAGATGATCAGTCTGGTAGTAGAATGGTAGGTAGATGGGAACAAACTGAAAATAGGAACCCTAAGTAAAAGGCTGTTGAGTAATAAGGATCTGAGACTGTAGAAATTAGGCAAGCAGACTGACAGGAGAGCCAGTGGATATCTACAGGTAACCACATAGGCTGGTGGAGAGAGATGAGACAGGGATCCTTGCAGCCTCAGCAACTGGGGGAATGTTGTGACTTTAACAGAGTAAGGATCACAGGGTAAAGATTTCATTTGGGAGAAGAATTTGCCCTGATCTGCCTGGAGAGGCTCAGGTCTTGTGAAGCTTTCTAGTGCATAAATAGGTGCTCACATGTGTAGATTGGATTTACCCACATTTGTTTTATTTAAGCTTCAGCATTACCAGTTCACCATCTCTAGAACATAACACTCAAGCTTCTAGAAGAATATTAGTAATAGTAGTGATGCATGATGGTGAAGATGATGACAACTGTTATTTATCTAACACTCACTTTCTGCCGAACTTTTTTTCCCACGTCCAAGGTGACCTAGTAATAAATAGAGCTGAGACTTGATTTTCAGTCTGTTTGAACCCAAGCCTGAATCTTTTTTTGTTTGTTTAAATTTTTGACCTCTTTTATTGGTTTTTTATTTATTTATTTTCATCCATCTTTATTCTTTGGCCTGTGTGGGACTCCCATTGCAGTGGCCTCTGTCACTGCAGAGCACTGGCTCTGGGCGCATGTGCTCCAGAGCACTGGTTCGTAATTGGACACACCAGTCCAGCCACTCCGTGGCACGTGGGATCTTCCCAGACCAGGGATCGAACTGGTGCCCCTTGCACTGCAAGGCGGACTCTTTACCCACTGGACCACCAGGGAAGCCCAAGCCTGAATCTTTTTTTTTTTTTTTAACATTTATTTTATTTATTTATCTTTTTGGGGAGTGGGGTGGGGAGGGAGGGGGACGGGTGGGCCACTTTTATTGGTCTTCCATTTCTCTATTTTCATCGGTCTTTGTTCTTTGGCTCCTGTGGGCCTCCCATCGTGGTGGCCTCTGTCGTCGCAGAGCACCGGCTCTGGGTGCATGAGCCCCAGAGCTCTGGCTCGGTAATTGGACACATCGGTCCAGCCGCTCCGCGGCATGTGGGATCTTCTCAGGCCAGGGATCGAACCAGCGCCCCTTGCACTGCAAGGTGGTGTCCTTACCCACTGGACCACCAGGGGAAGCCCAGCCTGAATCTTTAACTGCCATACTTGCTGTCTCTCAGGTAATTGGAAATTGGCTCTGGAGCTCAAGTTAGACATGCATCTAAGTAATTGTCGTATTCTAGCTGCATGTCCTGTAATCGTGCATGTTGAAATTGAACAAGTCTGTTACCTGTAATTGCAGCCTACATGATTAACTTGGAGCAGAGCAAAACTACCAACCTGACACCCTCTGGAAAGTTAGTTTTGTGGATAACTGAGGTTAATGATTTAAATGTCAAAATGTGCTCTTTAAACAGTTAATTATTCTGGTTGATATCTTTCTAAAACATACTGCATGCTTCTGTATATATTTCTGTTTTCTACAATGTGCATTTATCATTCTTTCTATGTATTCTATGTGTTTCTATTTTCTACAACAGTGTATCCTGAATGGAGTTTGGCTTTTGATGTATGATTCAGGGTTTTCATCATGAGCATGTTATTTTACTGGATTTAGTAATATAATGATCCTATTAGATATCTTGAGTGTGGGGGCAGTTGGTCTTTATACTGTGGCTTTGTGCTGCATGATTTCGTCGGTTCTTACGTTTTTCTGTCACATTTGTGGTGGGGTGTCTCCTTTCTGTTCACAGTGTGCGAACTTGTAGCAGTTTTTTGCCCTCTGCTGCTGCTTTAGCTGTACTGGTTTTAAGAAACAGGTTGGCCATTCATTTTAGTTTTATGTAAAATAAATGTAATTAGGTTATGGATAATGGCCTGAGGAACAGATCTGTGACTGAAGTTTGTGAGCTTTTATTTAATATGTGGACCTCGAGATAAACATCCTTAAGTTTTGTGTGTTCACTTCTTGATTCCTGGCTGCATGATGACCAGATGAAGCATTTTATTTTGTTTTTAAGAGCTTTGGGAGAATATTGCATTTCTCTTTTAAACTTCCTCATTTAATGTAGAGATAGATCTCTAAACCGTATTAATCATCATGTGACTAGATAAAGATTTTCTTGCACAGCTGATAGTTTTAAACTCAGAAATCCTTCCTTTGACATTGTTGGATAGATTCTTTTAGGCTGTAAATGTGGATCTGAAAAAAATTATTAATAGTTCATATGGATGGACATGGCACAAGATTGTAAAGAACACTTAATATTTTGGGGTAGATTGTGCTGATTATAATCTTGGTTTGAATTGTGTTTAAAATGGAAGCTTATTGGTACAGTTAACTTCATCTAGACTAGTCTTTTCATTTTATAGAATCTGCATGTGTTCAGAGAAGAAAGCTTAAACTCATTTTCATTGAATTTCTTGCCTCCTGTGCTGACAGGTACTTGGTAACATGTATACACTGTGAAATACTGTGTTACAAAATAGTTGAATTCATATTTGATTATTTATAGTTTATTGAGGCCCTACCACATGCCAGGAGGCCCTACTACATGCCAGGTGCTTTTCTAAGTGCTGGGGATTCATCAGCCTAAACAAACCAGAATCTGTCCTTGGGAAGCTTACATTCTAGTGGAAAGACAAATTTTTGTATCCTTTTTGAATGAAAGTTTGGCTATTTTCTACAACAGTGTATCGTTTTTGGATTTCAGGGTTTTCATCATGAGCATGTTATTTTACTGGATTTAGTAATATAATGATCCTATTAGATATCTTGAGTGTGGGGGCAGTTGGTCTTTATACTGTGGCTTTGTGCTGCATGATTTCGTCGGTTCTTACGTTTTTCTGTCACATTTGTGGTGGGGTGTCTCCTTTCTGTTCACAGTGTGCGAACTTGTAGCAGTTTTTTGCCCTCTGCTGCTGCTTTAGCTGTACTGGTTTTAAGAAACAGGTTGGCCATTCATTTTAGTTTTATGTAAAATAAATGTAATTAGGTTATGGATAATGGCCTGAGGAACAGATCTGTGACTGAAGTTTGTGAGCTTTTATTTAATATGTGGACCTCGAGATAAACATCCTTAAGTTTTGTGTGTTCACTTCTTGATTCCTGGCTGCATGATGACCAGATGAAGCATTTTATTTTGTTTTTAAGAGCTTTGGGAGAATATTGCATTTCTCTTTTAAACTTCCTCATTTAATGTAGAGATAGATCTCTAAACCGTATTAATCATCATGTGACTAGATAAAGATTTTCTTGCACAGCTGATAGTTTTAAACTCAGAAATCCTTCCTTTGACATTGTTGGATAGATTCTTTTAGGCTGTAAATGTGGATCTGAAAAAAATTATTAATAGTTCATATGGATGGACATGGCACAAGATTGTAAAGAACACTTAATATTTTGGGGTAGATTGTGCTGATTATAATCTTGGTTTGAATTGTGTTTAAAATGGAAGCTTATTGGTACAGTTAACTTCATCTAGACTAGTCTTTTCATTTTATAGAATCTGCATGTGTTCAGAGAAGAAAGCTTAAACTCATTTTCATTGAATTTCTTGCCTCCTGTGCTGACAGGTACTTGGTAACATGTATACACTGTGAAATACTGTGTTACAAAATAGTTGAATTCATATTTGATTATTTATAGTTTATTGAGGCCCTACCACATGCCAGGAGGCCCTACTACATGCCAGGTGCTTTTCTAAGTGCTGGGGATTCATCAGCCTAAACAAACCAGAATCTGTCCTTGGGAAGCTTACATTCTAGTGGGAAGAGGCAGGCTGTACAGAGACAAATCATTATAGATACCAGATGGAATAAGTGTTCTGGAGAAGAATAAGGAAGCATAGGAGTAAAAAGTGTCTGTGCAAGGGGTTGCCAGGACCAGAAAATGATGTGCTGAATGAGACCCGATACAACAATGGTATTTGATAATTTGATTAGTATATTTCTTCTGGCAACAGAGAGTTGATGTAGCAAACCTCTTATCTTAACTGTTTCTGAAGTTTGTGCACAATTTCTTTCACAGATTTTACAACTGTTTGTTAAATTAGTGAACAGTGATTCTAGAAGGAACAGATTCTGTGTGCGTGTGTACTTCTGTATGTGAGAATTGCCTTATTTTCAGGTTTATTTAATAATGGTTCCTTGGACAGCATTCTGGTGTTCAGCAACCAGTATGAAATGTTTGTCATTAAATCCTATTAACTTTAGAATTATATTTGTGATTAAGTTGAAGTAACACATGATTATTCCATGATTTCTGCAGATATAACCCATGTTATGTGTGGTAAAGACTGAATACTGTATCTGTGCTTGACTAATTTTGTTTCTTTCCTTTACCTCTTATTTTCTTTAATGGAAGAATTAGAGACTATTTTCAAAACATAGGTATAAATATATTAATAGTTTTAAAAACGATATGTATTTTAATATGCATATTTCTGTTTACCATCACAATTTTAGTTTAAACCTCTAATATTTGCTCTTACAGTATTGTCATTATTTGTGTGAAATTTTTTCTCAAAGATTAACATTCTTCATTTTCACATAAAATTACTTGTTTACCTGTTTCCAGGTGACACGCAAAATATACACAAGGAAGATCGGTCTTTAAGTCTGAGTATGCCTATAATTACAGAAGAGGAGGAGGATGAACGCTTTGGTGAAACAGGTACAGGTGAAACTTTGTCAGACTACTTGTAGGGCATCGAGGTTTAGAACCTGAAGAGCATGACAGTGTGTGTTCGTATTTGGTACACTGGAGAATTCTACCATTAATCATGACACTTAAAAGTAAATGATAATACAGTAAATGGATGTGGAGACACATCGGTCAATGCAGATGAGAGGTGAAGGAGAAGGGAATATATCGTTATTAGTAAGTGAATATCCATAATTGTGAGGGTGTCTCAAATGTATTCCTAACAAAGGGCAAAGTTCACAAAGTATGAATTTCTGGATATAACTTTACTTCCCCGATAGCTCAGTCGGTAAAGAGTCTGTCTGCACTGCAGGAGATGTGGGTTCAGTCCCTAGGTCCCTAGTATATTTCTTCTGGCAACAGAGAGTTGATGTAGCAAACCTCTTATCTTAACTGTTTCTGAAGTTTGTGCACAATTTCTTTCACAGATTTTACAACTGTTTGTTAAATTAGTGAACAGTGATTCTAGAAGGAACAGATTCTGTGTGCGTGTGTACTTCTGTATGTGAGAATTGCCTTATTTTCAGGTTTATTTAATAATGGTTCCTTGGACAGCATTCTGGTGTTCAGCAACCAGTATGAAATGTTTGTCATTAAATCCTATTAACTTTAGAATTATATTTGTGATTAAGTTGAAGTAACACATGATTATTCCATGATTTCTGCAGATATAACCCATGTTATGTGTGGTAAAGATTGAATACTGTATCTGTGCTTGACTAATTTTGTTTCTTTCCTTTACCTCTTATTTTCTTTAATGGAAGAATTAGAGACTATTTTCAAAACATAGGTATAAATATATTAATAGTTTTAAAAACGATATGTATTTTAATATGCATATTTCTGTTTACCATCACAATTTTAGTTTAAACCTCTAATATTTGCTCTTACAGTATTGTCATTATTTGTGTGAAATTTTTTCTCAAAGATTAACATTCTTCATTTTCACATAAAATTACTTGTTTACCTGTTTCCAGGTGACACGCAAAATATACACAAGGAAGATCGGTCTTTAAGTCTGAGTATGCCTATAATTACAGAAGAGGAGGAGGATGAACGCTTTGGTGAAACAGGTACAGGTGAAACTTTGTCAGACTACTTGTAGGGCATCGAGGTTTAGAACCTGAAGAGCATGACAGTGTGTGTTCGTATTTGGTACACTGGAGAATTCTACCATTAATCATGACACTTAAAAGTAAATGATAATACAGTAAATGGATGTGGAGACACATCGGTCAATGCAGATGAGAGGTGAAGGAGAAGGGAATATATCGTTATTAGTAAGTGAATATCCATAATTGTGAGGGTGTCTCAAATGTATTCCTAACAAAGGGCAAAGTTCACAAAGTATGAATTTCTGGATATAACTTTACTTCCCCGATAGCTCAGTCGGTAAAGAGTCTGTCTGCACTGCAGGAGATGTGGGTTCAGTCCCTAGGTAGGGAAGGTCCCTGGAGACAGGAAAGGCCACCCACTCCAGTATCCTTCCCTGGAGAATTCAATGAACAGAAAAGCCTGGCGAGCTATAATCCATGGGGTCACAAAGAGTTGGACATGACTAAGCAACCAACACCATCCCTTTCACTTTTTCCATTGCACTGATTATCAGTCTTTGTAATTGTCAGTTGAATATAGCTGAATCTTAAGAGCAGAAAATGTGCAAAGTAACAAATTGGACTAAGCTGGTGTGAGTTACTGTATGGTGACATCTGACAGTGTAGTGCTTTAACTGACGGCAGGTTTTGCATAGATGTGTGTATGTGTGCATGTATATAAATGTACACACACAATATATTTATCAGATGGCCCTTCTGCTAACAATGTTTCATAAATGCTGAGTACTGACATAACTAAAGTAATTGCTATACTGGGAGCATGGGGGATAGGAAGTATCATGTGTTTGGGTTAGGAGGTGAAGAATATATAAAATTATTATACTGTAATGTCTTTGCATGGTGATAAAGGTAACTATATGTATCATGGTAATTGTTTTATAATGTAAAGAAATATCTATTACTATGTTGTGCACCTGTTACATTAAGAAAAACTAAATTCTCACGCTCTACAGCGTGGAGCGTCAACAGATAATTCACAGAACTGAATAAGTGACAATATAAACATGCTATTTAGAATCATGGAAGTGAATATCAAAATAATTATGACAGTATTAAAAGCAGTTGTCTCTAGGGAATAAGAAATGGGAGTCAGAGTCAGAAGTCCATGGTTTCTTATAATGAGTATTATAAAATACTTAATTGTTAAATTATGTGCTTGTGTATTTAATAAAAACCAAATTTTTGAAACTCACAACTTGATAGTTTTTGAATGTGACTGGCCGGGTAGCCATAAGAGTGTACATGTGTTTGTTTACTTGCAATAAAAGCCACCAGACAAAACCACAAAGCAACTTCTGTTTTATGCTACCACAGCAAATTACAGAAGCACTCAGACTTCTGAAGGAACAAATGCTCTAATTGTTTTTATCTTCTGTGTGCTTCCATAGCATCCTGTCTCTTTACCCTAACATGGGAAGGTCCTGAACAGGAAAGGCCACCCACTCCAGTATCCTTCCCTGGAGAATTCAATGAACAGAAAAGCCTGGCGAGCTATAATCCATGGGGTCACAAAGAGTTGGACATGACTAAGCAACCAACACCATCCCTTTCACTTTTTCCATTGCACTGATTATCAGTCTTTGTAATTGTCAGTTGAATATAGCTGAATCTTAAGAGCAGAAAATGTGCAAAGTAACAAATTGGACTAAGCTGGTGTGAGTTACTGTATGGTGACATCTGACAGTGTAGTGCTTTAACTGACGGCAGGTTTTGCATAGATGTGTGTATGTGTGCATGTATATAAATGTACACACACAATATATTTATCAGATGGCCCTTCTGCTAACAATGTTTCATAAATGCTGAGTACTGACATAACTAAAGTAATTGCTATACTGGGAGCATGGGGGATAGGAAGTATCATGTGTTTGGGTTAGGAGGTGAAGAATATATAAAATTATTATACTGTAATGTCTTTGCATGGTGATAAAGGTAACTATATGTATCATGGTAATTGTTTTATAATGTAAAGAAATATCTATTACTATGTTGTGCACCTGTTACATTAAGAAAAACTAAATTCTCACGCTCTACAGCGTGGAGCGTCAACAGATAATTCACAGAACTGAATAAGTGACAATATAAACATGCTATTTAGAATCATGGAAGTGAATATCAAAATAATTATGACAGTATTAAAAGCAGTTGTCTCTAGGGAATAAGAAATGGGAGTCAGAGTCAGAAGTCCATGGTTTCTTATAATGAGTATTATAAAATACTTAATTGTTAAATTATGTGCTTGTGTATTTAATAAAAACCAAATTTTTGAAACTCACAACTTGATAGTTTTTGAATGTGACTGGCCGGGTAGCCATAAGAGTGTACATGTGTTTGTTTACTTGCAATAAAAGCCACCAGACAAAACCACAAAGCAACTTCTGTTTTATGCTACCACAGCAAATTACAGAAGCACTCAGACTTCTGAAGGAACAAATGCTCTAATTGTTTTTATCTTCTGTGTGCTTCCATAGCATCCTGTCTCTTTACCATAACATACTGGGTTGTTTCTTTCCCACACTAAACTGTAAGGTGCTTTGGGGCTTAGACTGATCTGATTCATTAAGTAGTTACGTAGGTCCACTATGAGCCACTCACTGTGCTTAGGTACACATTTGCCACGATCAAAATAAAATGGTTCTTAAACTCTTGTACTATATACGTGTTGGCCAAATGAGTATAGTACCAAAATAGGAAAAAAGGTCATTAGCCATATTCTTAATATGCATTATATTCATTATCATTGATGGATTACCTAGTCAGATAAATAAGACTTATTCTCTATGCTACTGTAACTATTACTAGACAGTTATTTGAACTATTTTTTTAAAAATACTATAAATTATAAAAACCACAACAGCACAAAAAGATATAGTTATTTTAATTGACTTTGTGCAATTTACCACTTAGTTACAATCATCATCTCACAGGTGAGACAATTTTACATTTACTGTGGTTGCTAAGTCATGTCTGACTCTTACAATCCCATGGACTGTAACCTGCCACACTCCTCTCTCCATGGGATTTTCCAGACAAGAATACTGGAATAGGTTGTCATTTCCTCCTCCAGGGGATCTTCCCAAACAAGGGATTGAACCTGCGACTCCTGTGTCTGCTTCATTGTGGGTGGATTCTTCACTGCTGAGCCATCCAGGAAGCCCTGATACATACTATGATTCTCCCTTAATCTGAACATTTATTGTTGGCCTTGAGAGTTAATTTTTTGCCTCAATTATTTGTTTTTTTATGTACTTACCAATAATTTGTCCCCAAACTCTTCCTCACTGTAGAAATCTTCCCCTTGAAACCCTTGAGCACATTAAGCATTTATCAGTGTCATCTTTTTAAAGGTCTCCTCCAGGTCTCAGACCTGCTTTACTCTTGTCCCAGTGGTGCTGCCTTCCAATAATCTGTTTTCTTCTTAGCTTTTTTGTTGTCTTTTCACATTCCTTTTCCTGACAATCTCTTTTCAGTTTTTGTTGGCAGGGAATATTTCTTTCTTTGGTCTTTTATAATTTTCTTGTTTTTCTATTTTCTGTTATTTGCTTTGTTGTTGGTTTTTGTTGTTGTTTTTTTTTTTTAGGCCACTCCTATTGGTCTTTCATTTATCCATTTTCATCCATCTTTGTTCTTTGGCCTGTGTGGGCCTCCCATTGCAGTGGCCTCTCTCACTGCAGAGCACTGACTCTGGGCACATGTGCTCCAGATTCATTAGGAAACAAGGTGCTTAGGTACACATTTGCCAAGATCAAAATAAAATGGTTCTTAAACTCTTGTACTATATACGTGTTGGCCAAATGAGTATAGTACCAAAATAGGAAAAAAGGTCATTAGCCATATTCTTAATATGCATTATATTCATTATCATTGATGGATTACCTAGTCAGATAAATAAGACTTATTCTCTATGCTACTGTAACTATTACTAGACAGTTATTTGAACTATTTTTTAACAATACTATAAATTATAAAAACCACAACAGCACAAAAAGATATAGTTATTTTAATTGACTTTGTGCAATTTACCACTTAGTTACAATCATCATCTCACAGGTGAGACAATTTTACATTTACTGTGGTTGCTAAGTCATGTCTGACTCTTACAATCCCATGGACTGTAACCTGCCACACTCCTCTCTCCATGGGATTTTCCAGACAAGAATACTGGAATAGGTTGTCATTTCCTCCTCCAGGGGATCTTCCCAAACAAGGGATTGAACCTGCGACTCCTGTGTCTGCTTCATTGTGGGTGGATTCTTCACTGCTGAGCCATCCAGGAAGCCCTGATACATACTATGATTCTCCCTTAATCTGAACATTTATTGTTGGCCTTGGAGAGTTAATTTTTTGCCTCAATTATTTGTTTTTTTATGTACTTACCAATAATTTGTCCCCAAACTCTTCCTCACTGTAGAAATCTTCCCCTTGAAACCCTTGAGCACATTAAGCATTTATCAGTGTCATCTTTTTAAAGGTCTCCTCCAGGTCTCAGACCTGCTTTACTCTTGTCCCAGTGGTGCTGCCTTCCAATAATCTGTTTTCTTCTTAGCTTTTTTGTTGTCTTTTCACATTCCTTTTCCTGACAATCTCTTTTCAGTTTTTGTTGGCAGGGAATATTTCTTTCTTTGGTCTTTTATAATTTTCTTGTTTTTCTATTTTCTGTTATTTGCTTTGTTGTTGGTTTTTGTTGTTGTTTTTTTTTTTTTAGGCCACTCCTATTGGTCTTTCATTTATCCATTTTCATCCATCTTTGTTCTTTGGCCTGTGTGGGCCTCCCATTGCAGTGGCCTCTCTCACTGCAGAGCACTGACTCTGGGCACATGTGCTCCAGAACTCTGGCTCAGTAGTTGGACACATTGGTCCAGCTGCTCCGCGACACATGGGATCTTCCCAGGCCAGGGATCGAACTGGTGCTCCTTGCACTGCAAGGTGGTGTCCTTACCCACTGGGCCACCAGGGAAGCCCATTTGCTTTGTTTTTAATAATCAGTAACTTTAGGCTGTCAACTGTCTCTAGATGGAGACTTACTTGGGTGTTGGTCGTGGCATCTGTCATGGTAACCAAAATTATGTATGCTACAAGTGTTTTGGGTTATATTGCAGGTTTAAGTGGAAAGTAGTTGACATCTTAGTTACTTGTTAGCACTGGCCCAGATACTGTTCAGTCTGGCACACTGGGCCCATGCTAACTAAAGGGCGCGCATACCTATATGAAACAGCCTCCGAGTAACTTATTATCCAGCAGCATTTAGGATGATTAGGATCCACATTAGTAAGTCTATAACTGCAATATCACTTTGAAGGGAAAAAAATCATATTTATGTCAGGTTTCAGATTTCATGTGTCTTTGCTGTGAAGGCATTCTGCTATACTAGCCTACATAGTTTATGCGTGTTATTTAAGTATTATTCTTTTTAGATCTGATAGACATCTTAATTTTTTGTCTTTAGAGCTGACTGCACTCAAGAGGAGAAGAAACTACAGAACAAAGAGCCTGGTGTAGAGTACTTAATATTGAGCTTTCTGATAGAAAAAAATATTTATATTTGTGTGTATTGAACAGGAAGATTGCCAACATTAAAACTATTTCTTCTGGGAAACTGTAGGTGTTTCTTTGAAATGGCAAAACTTTAACATAGGTATAGAATAAAAGTACAAATAAAATGAGTAATAATTCACTCTAAAACTTAATTTTAACATTTTCTTCTGTAAAACATGCTTAAATGAAGGTAAAATTTGAATTTAGAATGTAACAGAAATAATCCAGTTATTTGCAGGTTATTGCTATTTTCTGTAACTTTTTGTGGTATTACACTGTCTTAGTACAGTTCTGGTAACATTAACAACTATTTAAGACCTTTTTTCTTGAAAAATTAATATTTATTACATACAAATGGCTAGTTATTTTATATCTAGCAGTTTGGCAATGGATTTGTTTATGATGTATAGTATTTTATATATTGTTGTTAAGTGCAATAAAGTTTTTGTCTTGTTTTACTTTTTAATTTTTTAAAAGATATTTATTTTTAATTGAAGGATAATTGCTTTACAGTATTGTGTTAGTTTCTGCCAAATGTCAACATGAATCAGCCATATGTATGCCATATTTGCTTTATTTTTTAATACTTGAGACATGTGGTCAGTAACTTACGTGATTAATAGCTTAGGAAGTTCAGTTTCTACTTTTGTAATAAATGAAGTATCCTTTGGTGCTTGTTTTAAAGCTCTCTTTGGCCTAACGTGTCTATATGTATACATGTATGTTTCTGTATGTATAGATGTGTATTAATAGATGTATGTATGTATGTGTCCGTTTATGCATATAATATGATTAGTCAATACAGTGGATACAACATTTAAATACTGATTATTTCTAATAAAACTTTTAAAAGGTATAATATGTATTTCAGAATGTATCTGTGCTATAAGCAGTTGGTACTTACAAAAAATTCTATAGCTTCATAAATGTGTCTCGCTGTTAATTTCTCATATGAGAGATTTAAATAGAGAGTGTTTCAGCCATGCTGTTTGAATTGCTGCCAGTAACAGACCACCTCCACATTATGTGGCTGGCTCAGCTTGTCTTCAAGTTGATCATGCTCCATGTTGTTTTCCTATGTGGTATATTCAGAAATTCTGCAAATGTCCTATAAGTGAAAATATTAATGCTAGCCCAGATGAAAATTTCATTTATTAGATTCTGTGCTATCACATTAGCTATGAAACAAAACTGTCTCCTTTTGCTGACTTCAAAGTTTTCTGGTAATTGGTGGAACAGTTTTCTTGATGTGGATATTGGACAGAGCTTATGGGGTTTAAATGTTCTGGTATTGGGGCACTCAGAGGTGTGGATCCATTACTGGCCACTTGTATACCAGGTTATTTGCTAGGATTTGTCTGAGCAGTAAACTTCGCAAGCATTGTACAACTAACGCAGTGAATTTTCCTCTTATTTTTCACAACAGTACTTTAAAAAGGTATCATTACACTTGTACAATGAAGAAACTGTATCTGAAGATGATGACTGCTTTGGCCACATTCACAAAGTTAGTAATTCATCTGGGGTACAGATAGAGGGCTCTGGCCTGCAATTTCAGAGTCAATTTTGTATAAGCCAGCAGAGGTAGAAATCCACATAGACTGAAAGCAATAAAAGCTCACTTCAGAATGGCTTAAACAGTAAGGAAAGATTATTTGAAACCACTTGTGCTTCAGTGTGGGGCGACTCTGGGTTAGTGTTTCAGTCCCATGATGGCTTCGTTTACCCAAGTGTGGGTCTTTAGGGAAAGCTTCATTCTTGCCAAGTTCCAAGACTCCAGCCGAGGGGCAGCCTTGGAAAGCCAGCCTTTTGAGATCAACAGTCTTGGGTCTGCTCTGTTGCTTCTAATGCACAGGTTCGCTTCCTTCTTCACTATTTCAAACAATGCTGCATTAATCTGTGTGTATATCTTGACTCACTTTCATTGGTATTTCTGTTGGATAAATATAATCTACACATGCATTTGTCAAGCACTATGTATATAGAAAATTTTGTTGATGCGAAATTGAACTTCAAAAAGCCTGCTAATTTACATTCCTACTAACAGTATTTGCGAGGGACCCTTGAACTTTCCTGGTGACTCATACAGTAAAAGAAAATTGCCTATGATGTGGGAGACCGAGGTTCGATCCCTGGGTTGAGAAAACCCCCTGGAGACGGGAATGGCCACCCACTCCAGTATACTTCCCTGGAGAATTCAGTAGACAGAGCCTGGTGAGCTATATAGTCCATGGGGTCACAAAGGGTTGGATGTGACTGACCAACACCATCACTTTCACTTTCTCCATTGCACTGATTATATCTTTGTATTATCAGTTGAATATAGCTTAAAATGTGGAAAGGTAGATTATTAAAAAGTAGCAAATTGGACTAAGCTGATGCAGGTTCCTATAGTGACATCTGACAGTGTAGTGCTTTAACATAGCAAGTTTGCATGAATATATATATATATATATATGTGTGTGTGTGTGTACATACATACATATGTACACTTTAATTTGTATTGGAGTATAATTGCTTTACAGTGTTGTGTTGGTTTCTGCTGTACAGCAAGGTGTATCAGCTATACCTATACATATATCCCCTCTTTCTTTGATTTGCTTTCCATCTTGGTCACCTCAGAGCATCAAGTATAGTTCCCCATGCTATACAGTAAGTTCTATTAGTCATTATTGAAGATGATGACTGCTTTGGCCACATTCACAAAGTTAGTAATTCATCTGGGGTACAGATAGAGGGCTCTGGCCTGCAATTTCAGAGTCAATTTTGTATAAGCCAGCAGAGGTAGAAATCCACAAGACTGAAAGCAATAAAAGCTCACTTCAGAATGGCTTAAACAGTAAGAAAGATTATTTGAAACCACTTGTGCTTCAGTGTGGGGCGACTCTGGGTTAGTGTTTCAGTCCCATGATGGCTTCGTTTACCCAAGTGTGGGTCTTTAGGGAAAGCTTCATTCTTGCCAAGTTCCAAGACTCCAGCCGAGGGGCAGCCTTGGAAAGCCAGCCTTTTGAGATCAACAGTCTTGGGTCTGCTCTGTTGCTTCTAATGCACAGGTTCGCTTCCTTCTTCACTATTTCAAACAATGCTGCATTAATCTGTGTGTATATCTTGACTCACTTTCATTGGTATTTCTGTTGGATAAATATAATCTACACATGCATTTGTCAAGCACTATGTATATAGAAAATTTTGTTGATGCGAAATTGAACTTCAAAAAGCCTGCTAATTTACATTCCTACTAACAGTATTTGCGAGGGACCCTTGAACTTTCCTGGTGACTCATACAGTAAAAGAAAATTGCCTATGATGTGGGAGACCGAGGTTCGATCCCTGGGTTGAAAAAACCCCTGGAGACGGGAATGGCCCCCCACTCCAGTATACTTCCCTGGAGAATTCAGTAGACAGAGCCTGGTGAGCTATATAGTCCATGGGGTCACAAAGGGTTGGATGTGACTGACCAACACCATCACTTTCACTTTCTCCATTGCACTGATTATATCTTTGTATTATCAGTTGAATATAGCTTAAAATGTGGAAAGGTAGATTATTAAAAAGTAGCAAATTGGACTAAGCTGATGCAGGTTCCTATAGTGACATCTGACAGTGTAGTGCTTTAACATAGCAAGTTTGCATGAATATATATATATATATATATGTGTGTGTGTGTGTACATACATACATATGTACACTTTAATTTGTATTGGAGTATAATTGCTTTACAGTGTTGTGTTGGTTTCTGCTGTACAGCAAGGTGTATCAGCTATACCTATACATATATCCCCTCTTTCTTTGATTTGCTTTCCATCTTGGTCACCTCAGAGCATCAAGTATAGTTCCCCATGCTATACAGTAAGTTCTCATTAGCCATTTATTTTATATATAGTATCAGTAGTATATGTATATCAATCCCAATCTCCCAGTTTATCCCACCCATCCCTCTCCCCCTGGTGCCCATACATTTGTTCTCTACACCTGTGTCTCTATTTTTGCTTTGCAAATAGGTTCATCTCTACCATTTATATAGATTCCACATGACCCAGCAGTCCCACTCCTGGGCATGTGCATGGAGAAAACCATGATTTCAAAAGATACATGCACCCCAGTGTTTATTGCAGCATCATTTACAGTAGCCAGAACATGGAATCAACCTAAATGTCCATCAACAGAGGAATGGATAAAGATGCAGCACATAAAGAAATGGAATATTGCTCAGCCATAAAAAGGAATGAAATTTTGCTGTTTGCAGAGACGTGGATGGACTGAGAGACTCATACAGAGTGAAGTAAGTCAGAAGGAAAAATACTATACATTAATGCATATATATATATATATATATATAGAATCATGACTGTTTTGAAGATAGGATACACTTGGTAGGATTTGCTTTAGATGGGAAATGGAAGCTTATTGGGCATATATATATATATATATAGAATCATGACTGTTTTGAAGATAGGATACACTTGGTAGGATTTGCTTTAGATGGGAAATGGAAGCTTATTGGGCAGAGTTCAAATAGAAAATATTTGTGTTTAACAGTGGGTTTTCACAATTAAAATGTGTCGATATACTGGCTACCTATTAAAGTAAGTTATTTGTATTATCAATTTGATTGTAATAAAATAATGGCACTAAGTTGAAAATATATTATTTAAATATTTACTAAATTGAGGTTTTGTGGGAAAAGAAGGGGTGTGACAGTGTTCATAAAGGGTGCATTTTAAAACCATACCACTTTCAGAAATCTTAATATATGAAAGTACTGTTCAACGTAGACAATTGTCGTCATAGTAGTTTTAATGTTAGATTTCAGATTTACTTGAGGTATCTAAAAAACAAACAATGAATAAAAGAAGTAGAACCATAAAGAGAATGGAGCTTGTATGGGTGCTTATTAGGAGGATACATTTCACTTTGAAAATATTATAATTTATTTCTTCAGAAGGAAACAACCCCGGAAATGGGCAGTTCCGTCTAAGAAATAATAGTGTGTCTTTGTTTTCTGGTACTGTTATGAGTTTATTTCACTGTAAGCCCATCTAAGATCCCAGCTGGCTTTCTCATTTCTCTTAATGCCTTAAAGGTTTACTATCTGTGAGTGGATGTGCTTAATGTGAGGCAATATTCCCAATCTCCTGAACACCCAGTTAAAGTACTTGTTTCCTGAGACAGACACAGTTGTACCATCTGCAAGTTATCTTATAGTGCCAGGGGAGAGACACTAAAGGAACTTTTAGGCAAATTTTTCTTAAAAGTGAAGCATTGGGCATGTGCATGGAGAAAACCATGATTTCAAAAGATACATGCACCCCAGTGTTTATTGCAGCATCATTTACAGTAGCCAGAACATGGAATCAACCTAAATGTCCATCAACAGAGGAATGGATAAAGATGCAGCACATAAAGAAATGGAATATTGCTCAGCCATAAAAAGGAATGAAATTTTGCTGTTTGCAGAGACGTGGATGGACTGAGAGACTCATACAGAGTGAAGTAAGTCAGAAGGAAAAATACTATACATTAATGCATATATATATATATATATATATATAGAATCATGACTGTTTTGAAGATAGGATACACTTGGTAGGATTTGCTTTAGATGGGAAATGGAAGCTTATTGGGCATATATATATATATATATAGAATCATGACTGTTTTGAAGATAGGATACACTTGGTAGGATTTGCTTTAGATGGGAAATGGAAGCTTATTGGGCAGAGTTCAAATAGAAAATATTTGTGTTTAACAGTGGGTTTTCACAATTAAAATGTGTCGATATACTGGCTACCTATTAAAGTAAGTTATTTGTATTATCAATTTGATTGTAATAAAATAATGGCACTAAGTTGAAAATATATTATTTAAATATTTACTAAATTGAGGTTTTGTGGGAAAAGAAGGGGTGTGACAGTGTTCATAAAGGGTGCATTTTAAAACCATACCACTTTCAGAAATCTTAATATATGAAAGTACTGTTCAACGTAGACAATTGTCGTCATAGTAGTTTTAATGTTAGATTTCAGATTTACTTGAGGTATCTAAAAAACAAACAATGAATAAAAGAAGTAGAACCATAAAGAGAATGGAGCTTGTATGGGTGCTTATTAGGAGGATACATTTCACTTTGAAAATATTATAATTTATTTCTTCAGAAGGAAACAACCCCGGAAATGGGCAGTTCCGTCTAAGAAATAATAGTGTGTCTTTGTTTTCTGGTACTGTTATGAGTTTATTTCACTGTAAGCCCATCTAAGATCCCAGCTGGCTTTCTCATTTCTCTTAATGCCTTAAAGGTTTACTATCTGTGAGTGGATGTGCTTAATGTGAGGCAATATTCCCAATCTCCTGAACACCCAGTTAAAGTACTTGTTTCCTGAGACAGACACAGTTGTACCATCTGCAAGTTATCTTATACTGCCAGGGGAGAGATACTAAAGGAACTTTTAGGCAAACATTTTGTCTTCTACAGGGATTTACAGAATAGTGATAGTGTTGAGTTGCTAAGTCATATCCGACTCTTTGAGACCCCATGAACTGCAGCATGCCAGGCTTCCCTGTCCTTCACTATCTGTTGGAGTTTGCTCAAACTCTTATCCATTCAGTTGGTGATGCCATCCAATAATCTCATCGTCTATCTCCCCCTCTTCCTTCTACCTTCAGCCTTTCCCAGCATCAGGATCTTTTCCAATGAGTCAGCTGTTTGCATTGGGTGGCCAAAGTATTGGAGCTTCAGCTTCAGCATCAGTCTTTGCAAAGAATATTCAGGGTTGATTTCCTTTAGGATTGACTGGTTTGATCTCTTGGCTGTCCAAAGGACTCTGAAGAGTCTTCTCCAGCATCACAATTCAAAAGCATCAGTTCTTCGGTGCTTAACCTTGTTTCTGGTGCAATTCTCGCATCTGTACATGACTACTGGAAAAACTGTAACTTTGACTATATTGACCTTTGTCAACAAAGTGATGTCTCTGTTTTTTAATATGCTGTCTAGGTTTGTCATAGCTTTTTTCTCCTGAAGGAACAAGAGTCTTCTTCTTTTATGGCTGCTGTCACCATCTGCAGTGATTTTGAAGCCCGAGAAAATAAAATCTGTCACTGCTTCCACTTTTTCTGCATCTATTTGTCATGAAGTGATAGGATTGGATACCATGATCTTAGTTTTTTAAATGTTAATTTTTATGCCAGCTTTTTCATTCTCCTCTTTAACCCTCACTGAGAGGCTCTTTGCTTTTTAGCATAAGGGTGTTGCCATATGGATGAAGTTATTGACATTTCCTCCCAACAGTCTTGATTCCAGCTTGTGAGTCATCCAGCCTGGCATTTCACATGATGTACTCTGCATATAAGTTAAATAAACAGGGTGACAATATACAGTCTTGATGTACTCCTTTCCCAGTTTGGAACCAGTTCATTTTTCCACGTATGGTTCTAACTGTTGCTTCATGTCCATACTGGTTTCTCAGGAGACAGGTTAAGGTGATCTGGTTTTTAAATTTTTCCCAATTCCCCCCTTTTTTAAGGGGAATTTTTTTTTTTCCAAAAAGTTTGATTCGAACTACACAAAGGCTTTTTAGTCTTCTACAGGGATTTACAGAATAGTGATAGTGTTGAGTTGCTAAGTCATATCCGACTCTTTGAGACCCCATGAACTGCAGCATGCCAGGCTTCCCTGTCCTTCACTATCTGTTGGAGTTTGCTCAAACTCTTATCCATTCAGTTGGTGATGCCATCCAATAATCTCATCGTCTATCTCCCCCTCTTCCTTCTACCTTCAGCCTTTCCCAGCATCAGGATCTTTTCCAATGAGTCAGCTGTTTGCATTGGGTGGCCAAAGTATTGGAGCTTCAGCTTCAGCATCAGTCTTTGCAAAGAATATTCAGGGTTGATTTCCTTTAGGATTGACTGGTTTGATCTCTTGGCTGTCCAAAGGACTCTGAAGAGTCTTCTCCAGCATCACAATTCAAAAGCATCAGTTCTTCGGTGCTTAACCTTGTTTCTGGTGCAATTCTGCATCTGTACATGACTACTGGAAAAACTGTAACTTTGACTATATTGACCTTTGTCAACAAAGTGATGTCTCTGTTTTTTAATATGCTGTCTAGGTTTGTCATAGCTTTTTTCTCCTGAAGGAACAAGAGTCTTCTTCTTTTATGGCTGCTGTCACCATCTGCAGTGATTTTGAAGCCCGAGAAAATAAAATCTGTCACTGCTTCCACTTTTTCTGCATCTATTTGTCATGAAGTGATAGGATTGGATACCATGATCTTAGTTTTTTAAATGTTAATTTTTATGCCAGCTTTTTCATTCTCCTCTTTAACCCTCACTGAGAGGCTCTTTGCTTTTTAGCATAAGGGTGTTGCCATATGGATGAAGTTATTGACATTTCCTCCCAACAGTCTTGATTCCAGCTTGTGAGTCATCCAGCCTGGCATTTCACATGATGTACTCTGCATATAAGTTAAATAAACAGGGTGACAATATACAGTCTTGATGTACTCCTTTCCCAGTTTGGAACCAGTTCATTTTTCCACGTATGGTTCTAACTGTTGCTTCATGTCCATACTGGTTTCTCAGGAGACAGGTTAAGGTGATCTGGTATTCCCATCTCTTTAAGAATTTTCCACAGTTTGATTCGAACTACACAAAGGCTTTAGTGTAGTCAGTGAAACAGAAGTAGATGTTTTTCTGGAATTCCCTTGCTTTTGCTATGATTCAACAGATGTTGGCAATTTGATCTCTTGTTCCTCTGCCTTTTCTAAATCCAGCTTGTACATCTAGAATTTTTCAGTTCATGTACTATTGAAGTCTTAAAGGATTTTGAGCATTACTTTGTGAAATGAGGTATGTGAAATGGGCCCAGTTGTATGTTAGCTTGAACATATGCTAAGGAAATACATTAGAAACTTTATCCAACTGGTTTGAAAACTTGTAATTATCTGACCTAGAAACTAAAAAGTGAAATATTTGTATCCTAGTTCTGCCTTCAATTCATTTGTGTATCCTTAATAAGTTCATTCTTTATGTTTAAATCCTCTTCTTAGCTGTAAATTCAAAATAATCCAGTACCATTTACTGACTTCAAAAATACTAAAAGCTGCATATTGCTTTAAAAATGCAAAGATATGAATGCCTAACTTCAAAATAATTACAGCTGGAAAGTGTAAGATTTTAAAAAGTGTTTGGATGTCAAGGAAATGAAAGTGATTATCAGTGGTGAATGTGATTTTTGAGGTGATTTCCTTAAGAAGAAATAATTGAAAGCTTATGTGTTTACACAGATCTTCAGACTGATGTTTGGGACAAAGCTCTCATGACTCAATTGACAAGGAGGGTTCTTTTTCAAGTTGAATCTTTATGCTATATAGCCTCTTTCTAATAACCTGTTTTCACACATGTGCATCTATTTGCATTGATAAACCATGATCTTAGTTTTTAAATGTTAATTTTATGCCAGCTTTTTCATTCTCCTCTTTAACCCTCACTGAGAGGCTCTTTGCTTTTTAGCATAAGGGTGTTGCCATATGGATGAAGTTATTGACATTTCCTCCCAACAGTCTTGATTCCAGCTTGTGAGTCATCCAGCCTGGCATTTCACATGATGTACTCTGCATATAAGTTAAATAAACAGGGTGACAATATACAGTCTTGATGTACTCCTTTCCCAGTTTGGAACCAGTTCATTTTTCCACGTATGGTTCTAACTGTTGCTTCATGTCCATACTGGTTTCTCAGGAGACAGGTTAAGGTGATCTGGTATTCCCATCTCTTTAAGAATTTTCCACAGTTTGATTCGAACTACACAAAGGCTTTAGTGTAGTCAGTGAAACAGAAGTAGATGTTTTCGGGAAATTTCCCCTTGCTTTTGCTATGATTCAACAGATGTTGGCAATTTGATCTCTTGTTCCTCTGCCTTTTCTAAATCCAGCTTGTACATCTAGAATTTTTCAGTTCATGTACTATTGAAGTCTTAAAGGATTTTGAGCATTACTTTGTGAAATGAGGTATGTGAAATGGGCCCAGTTGTATGTTAGCTTGAACATATGCTAAGGAAATACATTAGAAACTTTATCCAACTGGTTTGAAAACTTGTAATTATCTGACCTAGAAACTAAAAAGTGAAATATTTGTATCCTAGTTCTGCCTTCAATTCATTTGTGTATCCTTAATAAGTTCATTCTTTATGTTTAAATCCTCTTCTTAGCTGTAAATTCAAAATAATCCAGTACCATTTACTGACTTCAAAAATACTAAAAGCTGCATATTGCTTTAAAAATGCAAAGATATGAATGCCTAACTTCAAAATAATTACAGCTGGAAAGTGTAAGATTTTAAAAAGTGTTTGGATGTCAAGGAAATGAAAGTGATTATCAGTGGTGAATGTGATTTTTGAGGTGATTTCCTTAAGAAGAAATAATTGAAAGCTTATGTGTTTACACAGATCTTCAGACTGATGTTTGGGACAAAGCTCTCATGACTCAATTGACAAGGAGGGGTTCTTTTTTCAAGTTGAATCTTTATGCTATATAGCCTCTTTCTAATAACCTGTTTTCACACATGTATTAATATATATAGAGAGAAAATATATTTAATTGAGGTATCTTTAAAAATGAACTCTATGGGCTGAAAATTACTCTTGCTTTGACAGAGAGAGCCTAGGAAAATAAGCAGAGTTATTAATGGCTTCCCAACCCACTTTTGATTCCTGAATTACAGTTTGAAGAATGCCTGCTTTTTAAATGGTATTGAGAAGACTCTGTGGGTGCTTAACTATTCACATTATCATTTATCTTTTGAACAACTATGTAGTAATTTTCATGGCACATTAAAAAAATTACCCTGTATTAAATGCCAGAGTCTCAGGCTGTGTAACCTCTTTTTATGTTGTATTTTTTATGCTTAGATTATTTGGTTTAATATGCTATATACTGCAGGTCTGGATTATTTTTATAAGGTATTTTTTTCATTTTTAATTCATTTATTTATTTTTTGGCTATTCTGGGTTTTCACTGCTGCCACAGGCTCTTCTCTAGTTGCAGGTAGTGGGGGCTACTCTCTAGTTGAGGTGAGCAGGCTTCTTGTTGCGGTAACTTCTCTTGTTGTGTAACTTAGGCTCTAGGGTACACGGGCTTCAATAGTTTTGACTCCGAGGCTCTAGAGCACAGGTTAAATAGTTGTGGCTCACGGGCTTAGTTGCTCTGCAGCATGTGGGATCTTCCTGGATCAGGGATTGAACACGTGTCTCCTGCATTGGCAAGTGAACTCTTTTTTTTTTTTGGTAGGTAAGAAACGAATTTGTTCACATTCAGAGAAAGCACATTCCACAGACAGAGTGTGGGACATGGTAGAGCAAATCCAGCAACTGGCACGCAAACTCTACCACTGAGCTACCAGGGAAGCCCTGGATTATTTTTTTTACTTTATTTTATTTTATTTTTTGGCCACTTCTATTGGTCTTTCATTCATTTATTTTCATCCATCTTTGTTCTTTGGCCTGTGTGGGCCTCCTATTGCAGTGGCCTTTCTTGTTGCAGAGCACTGGCTCTGGGTGCATGCACTCCAGAGCGCTGGCTAGGTTGTTGGACACATCAGTCCAGCCACTCTGCAGCACATGGGATCTTCCCAGGCCAGGGATCGAACCGGTGCCCCTTGCACTGCAAAGCGGTGTCTCTACCTACTGGACCACCAGGGAAGCCCAAGGCTTGGATTCTTTAAAGAACAGTTTAGACATGCTCCTGTCAGTTGCAAGACACCCTCACATTATTTTAAATGCTGAGAGATTATTTTAAGAATACAGAGGACAGGAAGGCAACTGCTTGGTTGAAGGCATGACTAGGATAATGGCTGTTTGTCTTGAAGTGGGCCCTGCGACTCTCACCGTGGATATGAGTGCCCTCAGCTTTGAGGTCAATGTCCAATGCTCGGTAGTCATCATGTACCTAATTTTACTTCTGTTTCCTAGCGTCTCCCTGCACATTTCTCCCTCTGTGACATCTATTGTTCCAGAAAGAGGTTCTGATTGATTCTGCTAGTTAAAATGCAAAAGAGAGTCCCCAATTGGGCAGAGATTATTCTATCTCATTTTGGCCCCCCTTATATCTAACCAAAGGGTGCTGCCCTTAACTAGGCACAGTTGACAGGGGACCAGTGTAATAGGTCACAAGCCACGAGGCACAGCCAGTTATGTGGAAGGACCCAACTCTTAACAGCTTTCCTTAAAGAGGTTGGGAACAGGGCAGACAGGGCTTTAGGTTCTCATGGATTTCTCTGTACAGTCGCGATGTGTTTAAAATGATAATGACACTACACATCATTGTCAGTATTGAAATTTCAGGAAGCAATCACAAAGTAGTAGCAAAATGTTCGCTTGACAAACAGCAGCGTTGCATAACACTTAAGAGAAATTGCTCTGGGGCCAGACTGCCTGGTTTGCTCTGGGATTACAGTGAGCATCTGTCAATTAGTAGAGCTACCTGTAATAAGTTAGGGATGAGGATCCTTCACTCAATATAATTCCATTTAAAATATCCTTTCATCCTTTGCCATATTATTAAATATTTTACTTCTCTGTGTTATAAACCTCACTATACATCTTTATTCTTTATTTAAACAAAACCTAAGAAAAACGTGTACTCCAGTTACCCCCACATAGGAACTTTTCCAGTAGTCCTCTTTTTTTGTCATGCAAGTCTGTGCTCTCCTGTGGTATGATTTTCCTTCAGTCTGAAGAATGTGTTTAAATATTCATTTCTTGTAGCTCAGCTGTCTTGGAGACAAATTCTTTCAGTTTTTAAACTTTTTCATTTTTGTAGCTCCTGTCAGTTGCAAGACACCCTCACATTATTTTAAATGCTGAGAGATTATTTTAAGAATACAGAGGACAGGAAGGCAACTGCTTGGTTGAAGGCATGACTAGGATAATGGCTGTTTGTCTTGAAGTGGGCCCTGCGACTCTCACCGTGGATATGAGTGCCCTCAGCTTTGAGGTCAATGTCCAATGCTCGGTAGTCATCATGTACCTAATTTTACTTCTGTTTCCTAGCGTCTCCCTGCACATTTCTCCCTCTGTGACATCTATTGTTCCAGAAAGAGGTTCTGATTGATTCTGCTAGTTAAAATGCAAAAGAGAGTCCCCAATTGGGCAGAGATTATTCTATCTCATTTTGGCCCCCCTTATATCTAACCAAAGGGTGCTGCCCTTAACTAGGCACAGTTGACAGGGGACCAGTGTAATAGGTCACAAGCCACGAGGCACAGCCAGTTATGTGGAAGGACCCAACTCTTAACAGCTTTCCTTAAAGAGGTTGGGAACAGGGCAGACAGGGCTTTAGGTTCTCATGGATTTCTCTGTACAGTCGCGATGTGTTTAAAATGATAATGACACTACACATCATTGTCAGTATTGAAATTTCAGGAAGCAATCACAAAGTAGTAGCAAAATGTTCGCTTGACAAACAGCAGCGTTGCATAACACTTAAGAGAAATTGCTCTGGGGCCAGACTGCCTGGTTTGCTCTGGGATTACAGTGAGCATCTGTCAATTAGTAGAGCTACCTGTAATAAGTTAGGGATGAGGATCCTTCACTCAATATAATTCCATTTAAAATATCCTTTCATCCTTTGCCATATTATTAAATATTTTACTTCTCTGTGTTATAAACCTCACTATACATCTTTATTCTTTATTTAAACAAAACCTAAGAAAAACGTGTACTCCAGTTACCCCCACATAGGAACTTTTCCAGTAGTCCTCTTTTTTTGTCATGCAAGTCTGTGCTCTCCTGTGGTATGATTTTCCTTCAGTCTGAAGAATGTGTTTAAATATTCATTTCTTGTAGCTCAGCTGTCTTGGAGACAAATTCTTTCAGCTCCTATTTGTGTGAAAATGTCTTTATTTCATCTTTATTTTTTGAAAGATATTTTTGCTGGGTTTAGAATTCTAGATAGGAAATTTTTTTTCTTTTCTTAAGCTTTCAGCATGTTAAAGACTGTTCTGTTTGTTATCTTCTGCCTTCATTGTCTCTGATTCACCTTGTTCCTTTGTGTATGATGTGCCCTTTTCCTCTGGCTGCTTTTAAGATTCCTCTTTGTTTTTCAAAAGTTTGATATGATGTCTTATTATAGCAGTATCTTGGCTTGTTTTCTCAGTGTATCACCCGTGTTTTTCTGCAGAGGTCTCTTCTCTTTGCAGGACTCCAGGTCTGTGCATTGCCTGCTTACACTGTCTCACAGGTCACTGCGACTTTTTACCCCCAATACTTTTTCTCTCTATGCTTCAAACTGAATGATTCCTTTTGACTTCAGGTTCATAAATCTTTTATTTCACTATTCAATTTGCTGTTAACCTCATCCAGTAGGAGCCCGATCAATTTTTGTTTCTTATTTATGGTTTTTACATCTCAACAGGAATTCTCCATCTCTTTGCCGATTATATCCATCTTTTACTGAAGATTAATCAACACCTTAGCTAGTTATTAATATTTTGACATTTTTGCTAGGTCCAGTATTGGGGTCATCAATGTATGTGTGTATGTTAACTGATTTTTTTCTCTATTGACAGTGAGTCACATTTTCCTGTTTCTTTTCCTGTCTAGTAGTTATTTTTATTGTATCATGATACATGTTTGAGACTCTATATTCTATTATCTACCTCCAAAGAGTGTTGAATTTTGTTCTAGGAGGCCATTAAATTAGTGCCAGAGCATCCAGAACTTGGAGAGGTTTGAGCGTAGGCTTTGTTTGGCTCAGTGTATTTTGATTTTGTCCTTAGTTTTAGATCAGGTAACTTAGTCCTGGTTTGTCAGCCACTAAGTCATGTGCAGCTTTTTGTGACTCCATGAACTGCTGCACATTAGGCTTCTCTGTCCTTCACTGTCTCCCAGAGTTTGCTCAAATTCGCTCAGATGGTAAACAATCTGCCTGCAATGCAAGAGGCATGGGTTTAATCCCTGGATTGGAAAGATATCCTGGAAAAGGGAATGGCAATCCATTCCAGTATTCCTGCCTGGAGAATCCCATGAGAGGAGCTTGACAGGCTATAGTCCATGGGGTCACAAAGAGTCAGACATGACTGAGTGACTAATGCTTTCACTTTCACTTTCATGTCCATTGAGTTGATGATGTCATCCAACCATCTCATCCTCTGTTGCCCTGGTCTCCTTTTGCTGTCAATCTTTCCCAGCATCAGGGTCTTTTCTAATGAGTCAGTTGTTCGCATCATGTGGCCAAAATATTGGATCTTCAGCTTTTAGCATCAGTCCTTTCAAAGAATATTCAGGGTTGATCTCCTCTAAGATTGACAGGTTTAATCTCCTTGCTTTCCAAGGGACTCTCAAGAGTCTTCTCCAGCATCACAATTCAAAAGCATCAGTTCTTTTGTGCCCAGCCTTCATGTTCCTCTACAGGTAGAAAATGCCCAAATCAATTTTTTTTTTGTTTCTTATTTTTTTGGTTTTACATCTCAACAGGAATTCTCCATCTCTTTGCCGATTATATCCATCTTTTACTGAAGATTAATCAACACCTTAGCTAGTTATTAATATTTTGACATTTTTGCTAGGTCCAGTATTGGGGTCATCAATGTATGTGTGTATGTTAACTGATTTTTTTCTCTATTGACAGTGAGTCACATTTTCCTGTTTCTTTTCCTGTCTAGTAGTTATTTTTATTGTATCATGATACATGTTTGAGACTCTATATTCTATTATCTACCTCCAAAGAGTGTTGAATTTTGTTCTAGGAGGCCATTAAATTAGTGCCAGAGCATCCAGAACTTGGAGAGGTTTGAGCGTAGGCTTTGTTTGGCTCAGTGTATTTTGATTTTGTCCTTAGTTTTAGATCAGGTAACTTAGTCCTGGTTTGTCAGCCACTAAGTCATGTGCAGCTTTTTGTGACTCCATGAACTGCTGCACATTAGGCTTCTCTGTCCTTCACTGTCTCCCAGAGTTTGCTCAAATTCGCTCAGATGGTAAACAATCTGCCTGCAATGCAAGAGGCATGGGTTTAATCCCTGGATTGGAAAGATATCCTGGAAAAGGGAATGGCAATCCATTCCAGTATTCCTGCCTGGAGAATCCCATGAGAGGAGCTTGACAGGCTATAGTCCATGGGGTCACAAAGAGTCAGACATGACTGAGTGACTAATGCTTTCACTTTCACTTTCATGTCCATTGAGTTGATGATGTCATCCAACCATCTCATCCTCTGTTGCCCTGGTCTCCTTTTGCTGTCAATCTTTCCCAGCATCAGGGTCTTTTCTAATGAGTCAGTTGTTCGCATCATGTGGCCAAAATATTGGATCTTCAGCTTTTAGCATCAGTCCTTTCAAAGAATATTCAGGGTTGATCTCCTCTAAGATTGACAGGTTTAATCTCCTTGCTTTCCAAGGGACTCTCAAGAGTCTTCTCCAGCATCACAATTCAAAAGCATCAGTTCTTTTGTGCCCAGCCTTCTGTATGGTCCGGGTCCCGCTCTCACATCCAAACATGACTACTAGAAAGGCTATACCCTTGATTATATGGACCTTTGTTGGCAAAGTGATGTCTTTGCTTTTCTACACACTGTCTAGGTTTGTCATGGCTTTTATGCTAAGAAGCAATCATCAGCTGTAGTCACTATCCACTGTGACTTTTTAGAGCAGAGGAAGAGGAACTCTGTCACTGCTTCAAACTTCTCCTCTTCTAATTGCTGTGAAGTAATAGGGCTGGGTGTCATGATCTTAGGGTTTTTTTAAAAATTATTTATTTATTTATTATTTTATTTTATTTTTTATTTTTGGCTATTCTGGGTTTTCACTGCTGCCAAAGGCTCTTCTCTAGTTGCAGGGACTGGGGGCTACTCTCTAGTTGAGGTGAGCAGGCTTCTTGTTGTGGTGACTTGTCTTGTTGTGGAACTCGAGCTCTAGGACATACGGGCTTCAGTCGTTGCAGTACATGGGCTCCATAGTTGTGGCTCCAAGGCTCTAGAGCACAGGCTCAGTAGTTGTGGCTCACGGGCTTAGCTGCTCTGCAGCATGTAGGATCTTCCTGGATCAGGGATTGAACTTGTGTCTCCTGCATTGGCAGGTGAACTCTTTACCACTGAGCTACCTACCAGGTAAGCCTGATCTTAGGTTTTTTTAATATTGAGTCTCAGGCAGACGTTTTCACTCTCCTCCTTCATCCTCATCAAGGGGCTCTTGAGTTCCTCTTCACTTTCTGCCATTAGAGTGGCATCATCCACATATCTGAGGTTGTTGATATTTCTCCTGGCAATTTTGACTGGTATGTGCCACTTATTTCTCAGGTGTGCCCCTCCTTATTGTTTTTGTGGAAAGCCAATAGTATTTGTGACATCATTCTATCCTGTCAAGGCTGGAACTTTAAACCCAGGAAGCCCTTTAGCCAGCAGCTGCTGAAATACCTGCTTGGCACTTTCAGCTCTCCTGTAATTTATTTGTCCTGGAATCAGTAGAGTTCTTGCATGCTTGCAGCCTAAGATGATTTTACATTCACATTTTGGGCTGTCTTCTGTGTAACTGCTACTTTTCAGGGACTTTCTCTTTTGATGTCTAACTTGACAGCCCCAACTTCATTGTTTAACCAGTAGGCTGCCTTTCATTCCTATTAAGAAAAGAAAATTAATGTTGAGTTCATCAGGAGTCTTGAAGAGCAAAGTCATCATTTTGATGTAATTGTCTTCCTGGTTCCCAGACTTTTTCTCTCTTTTTTCCATTACCTAGTTTTCTAATTTTAAGCCATTGACTATCTTCAGGGACTGCTGGGAACTTAATCACCAAAGTGCAGGGCCAGGCCCCAGGCCTTGACCTCCACTTTCTGGAACAGACTTGTAGCAATTAGTCCTATCTTAATTCCGCCCATTCCCTGTGTGACTTGCAAGGGTTAAACAAGAGCATGCTCTGTTTATTACCTTAATACCTATTTTGAAAAAGATTTATTTGTTAGCATCATCCATATTATATCTTCATGTTCTGAAGTACTTGAGTTCTGATGCTTAGAATAGAGTTCGAATGAAAATTAAAGGCAAGTTTTACATGAAACAAACAAAAGCTCCTCTCTTGTCATATAAATTGTCAGAAGCTCACAGACTACATGCACATGTCATAGTTAAAATACTTTTGCTATTTTCACCTATTCTAACAAAGAGATAAAGCAATAGCTATTTCAACCGGAAACAGTCTCCATCGTGACACAAACCTACAGCAAGTGACTGCAGACCCTCCCTACTCTCTGCTCTCAGGTTTGTTTATAGCTGGGGTGCTGATATAGTCAACAGGAAGTGGTCACGTCAAGGATCAGAGAGTCTGTGTGTTGATTTTCCTCAGGTGTTATACTTGTGAAACATCATCCACATATCTGAGTTGTGATTTCTCCTGGCAATTTTGACTGGTATGTGCCACTTATTTCTCAGGTGTGCCCCTCCTTATTGTTTTTGTGGAAAGCCAATAGTATTTGTGACATCATTCTATCCTGTCAAGGCTGGAACTTTAAACCCAGGAAGCCCTTTAGCCAGCAGCTGCTGAAATACCTGCTTGGCACTTTCAGCTCTCCTGTAATTTATTTGTCCTGGAATCAGTAGAGTTCTTGCATGCTTGCAGCCTAAGATGATTTTACATTCACATTTTGGGCTGTCTTCTGTGTAACTGCTACTTTTCAGGGACTTTCTCTTTTGATGTCTAACTTGACAGCCCCAACTTCATTGTTTAACCAGTAGGCTGCCTTTCATTCCTATTAAGAAAAGAAAATTAATGTTGAGTTCATCAGGAGTCTTGAAGAGCAAAGTCATCATTTTGATGTAATTGTCTTCCTGGTTCCCAGACTTTTTCTCTCTTTTTTCCATTACCTAGTTTTCTAATTTTAAGCCATTGACTATCTTCAGGGACTGCTGGGAACTTAATCACCAAAGTGCAGGGCCAGGCCCCAGGCCTTGACCTCCACTTTCTGGAACAGACTTGTAGCAATTAGTCCTATCTTAATTCCGCCCATTCCCTGTGTGACTTGCAAGGGTTAAACAAGAGCATGCTCTGTTTATTACCTTAATACCTATTTTGAAAAGGATTTATTTGTTAGCATCATCCATATTATATCTTCATGTTCTGAAGTACTTGAGTTCTGATGCTTAGAATAGAGTTCGAATGAAAATTAAAGGCAAGTTTTACATGAAACAAACAAAAGCTCCTCTCTTGTCATATAAATTGTCAGAAGCTCACAGACTACATGCACATGTCATAGTTAAAATACTTTTGCTATTTTCACCTATTCTAACAAAGAGATAAAGCAATAGCTATTTCAACCGGAAACAGTCTCCATCGTGACACAAACCTACAGCAAGTGACTGCAGACCCTCCCTACTCTCTGCTCTCAGGTTTGTTTATAGCTGGGGTGCTGATATAGTCAACAGGAAGTGGTCACGTCAAGGATCAGAGAGTCTGTATGCTGATTTTCACGCAGTGTGTAGAAGAGGTATTTGTCTGGAAATGAACTCAAGCAACATGGATGGTGACATTTGAGTCGTAATTATGGCAAAGTCAGTAAAGCCCTGCAGTAATCCTACTTTCAT
Organism: Tragulus kanchil; assembly: GCA_022376925.1. Lineage (NCBI taxonomy): Eukaryota > Metazoa > Chordata > Mammalia > Artiodactyla > Tragulidae > Tragulus > Tragulus kanchil. The sequence continues at coordinate 255,075,099 of JAIOJX010000032.1, forward strand.
AATCACGTTACCTACCTAAGTCAAATCCCGTACAGTTATACAGTGGAGGCAACAAATAGATTCAAGGGATTAGATCAGATAGAGTGTCTGAAGAACTATGGACAGACGTTTATAACATTGTACAGGAGGCAGTGATCAAAACCATTCCCAAGAAAAAGAAATGCAGAAAAGGCAAAATGGTTGTCTAAGGAGGCCTTAGAAATAGCTGAGAAAAGAAGAGAAGTAAAAAGTAAAGGAGAAAAGGAAAGATACACCTATCTGAATGCATAATTCCAGAAAATAGCAAGGAGAAATAAGAAAGCCTTCCTAAGTGAACAATGCAAAGAGATAAAGAAAAACAACAGAATGGGAAAGACTAGAGATCTCTACAAGAAAATTAGAGATACTAAGGGAACATTTCACACAAAGATAGACACAGTAAAGCACAGAAATGGGTATGGACCTAACAAAAGCAGAAAATATTAAGAAGAGGTGGCAAGAATACACAGAAGAACTATACAAAAAAGATCTTAATGACCTGGATAACCATGATGTTGTGATCACTCACCTAGAGCTAGACATTCTGGAGTGTGAAGTCAAGAGGGTCTTAAGAAGCATGACTATGAACAAATCTAGTGGAGGTGATGGAATTCCAACTGAGCTATTTCAGATCATAAAAGATTATGCTATTAAAGTGCTGCACTCAATATGACAGCAAATTTGGAAAACTCAGCAGTGGCCACAGGACTGGAAACGGTCAGTTTTCATTCCACTTCCAGAGAAGGACAACGCCAAAGAATGTTAAAACTACTACACAATTGCACCCATTTCACATGCTAGCAAAGTAATGCTCAAAATCCTTCAAGCTAGGCTTCAAGCAGTATATGAACCAAGAACTTCCAGATGTACAAATTGGATTTAGAAAAGGCAGAAGAATCATAGATCAAATTGAAATCACCCATTGGATCATAGAAAAAGCAAGGGAATTCCAGAAAAACCATCTACTTCAGTTTCATTGACTACAATAAAGCCTTTGACAATGTGGATCACAACAAACTGTGGAAAATTCTGAAAGAGATAGGAATACCAGACCACCTTACCTGCCTCCTTAGAAACCTGTATGCAGGACAAGAAGCAAAATGGGTTGTCTAAGGAAGAACTATGGACAGACGTTAAACGAAATACAAAACCATTCCCAAGAAGGAAATGCAGAAAAGGCAAAATGGTTGTCTAAGGAGGCCTTAGAAATAGCTGAGAAAAGAAGAGAAGTAAAAAGTAAAGGAGAAAAGGAAAGATACACCTATCTGAATGCATAATTCCAGAAAATAGCAAGGAGAAATAAGAAAGCCTTCCTAAGTGAACAATGCAAAGAGATAAAGAAAAACAACAGAATGGGAAAGACTAGAGATCTCTACAAGAAAATTAGAGATACTAAGGGAACATTTCACACAAAGATAGACACAGTAAAGCACAGAAATGGGTATGGACCTAACAAAAGCAGAAAATATTAAGAAGAGGTGGCAAGAATACACAGAAGAACTATACAAAAAAGATCTTAATGACCTGGATAACCATGATGTTGTGATCACTCACCTAGAGCTAGACATTCTGGAGTGTGAAGTCAAGAGGGTCTTAAGAAGCATGACTATGAACAAATCTAGTGGAGGTGATGGAATTCCAGCTGAGCTATTTCAGATCATAAAAGATTATGCTATTAAAGTGCTGCACTCAATATGACAGCAAATTTGGAAAACTCAGCAGTGGCCACAGGACTGGAAACGGTCAGTTTTCATTCCACTTCCAGAGAAGGACAACGCCAAAGAATGTTAAAACAACTACACAATTGCACCCATTTCACATGCTAGCAAAGTAATGCTCAAAATCCTTCAAGCTAGGCTTCAAGCAGTATATGAACCAAGAACTTCCAGATGTACAAATTGGATTTAGAAAAGGCAGAAGAATCATAGATCAAATTGAAATCACCCATTGGATCATAGAAAAAGCAAGGGAATTCCAGAAAAACCATCTACTTCAGTTTCATTGACTACAATAAAGCCTTTGACAATGTGGATCACAACAAACTGTGGAAAATTCTGAAAGAGATAGGAATACCAGACCACCTTACCTGCCTCCTTAGAAACCTGTATGCAGGACAAGAAGCAACAATTAAAACAAGACATGGAACAATGAACTATTTCAAAATTGGGAAAGGAGTACATAAATCCTGTATATTGTCACCCTGCTTATTTAACTCCTATGAAGAGTACATCATGTGAAATGCTCGGCTGGATGAAGTACAAGCTGGAATCAAGATTGCTGGGACGGGACTTCCCTGATAGCACAGTGGTAAAGAGTTCACCTGCCAATGCAGGAGACACAAGTTCAAGCCCTGATCTGGGAAGATCCCACATGCTGCAGAGCAACTATGCCCATGGGCCACAGCTATTGAGCTTGTACTCTAGAGCCTTGGAGCTGCAACCATGGAGCCCATGTACTGCAACTACTGAAGCCTATGTGTCCTAGAGCCCTAGTTCTACAACAAGAGAAGTCACCACAGCAAGAAGCCTGCTCACCTCAACTGGAGAGTAGCCCCCACTCCCTTCAACTAGAGAAGAGCCTTTGGCAGCAGTGAAAACCTAGAATAACCCCCCCCCCCCAAAAAAAAAGATTGCCTGGAGGAATATCAATAACTTCAGATATGCATATGACACCACCCTTATGGCAGAAGAGGAACTAAAAAGCCTCTTGATGAAGGTGAAAGAGGAGAGTGAAATAGCTAGCCTAAAACTCAGTATTCAAAAAATGAAGATGATGGCATCCGGTCCCATCACTTCATGGCAAATAGATGAGGAAACTGACAGATTTTATTTTCCTGGGCTCCAAAATCACTGCAGATGGTGACTGCAGCCATGGAATTAAAAGATGCTTGTTCCTTGGAAGAAAAGTTATAACAAACTTAGCGTATTCAAAAGCAGAGACATCAGTAAAAAATGTGCTTCAGTTTTCATTCCACTTCCAGAGAAGGACAACGCCAAAGAATGTTAAAACTACTACACAATTGCACCCATTTCACATGCTAGCAAAGTAATGCTCAAAATCCTTCAAGCTAGGCTTCAAGCAGTATATGAACCAAGAACTTCCAGATGTACAAATTGGATTTAGAAAAGGCAGAAGAATCATAGATCAAATTGAAATCACCCATTGGATCATAGAAAAAGCAAGGGAATTCCAGAAAAACCATCTACTTCAGTTTCATTGACTACAATAAAGCCTTTGACAATGTGGATCACAACAAACTGTGGAAAATTCTGAAAGAGATAGGAATACCAGACCACCTTACCTGCCTCCTTAGAAACCTGTATGCAGGACAAGAAGCAACAATTAAAACAAGACATGGAACAATGAACTATTTCAAAATTGGGAAAGGAGTACATAAATCCTGTATATTGTCACCCTGCTTATTTAACTCCTATGAAGAGTACATCATGTGAAATGCTCGGCTGGATGAAGTACAAGCTGGAATCAAGATTGCTGGGACGGGACTTCCCTGATAGCACAGTGGTAAAGAGTTCACCTGCCAATGCAGGAGACACAAGTTCAAGCCCTGATCTGGGAAGATCCCACATGCTGCAGAGCAACTATGCCCATGGGCCACAGCTATTGAGCTTGTACTCTAGAGCCTTGGAGCTGCAACCATGGAGCCCATGTACTGCAACTACTGAAGCCTATGTGTCCTAGAGCCCTAGTTCTACAACAAGAGAAGTCACCACAGCAAGAAGCCTGCTCACCTCAACTGGAGAGTAGCCCCCACTCCCTTCAACTAGAGAAGAGCCTTTGGCAGCAGTGAAAACCTAGAATACCCCCCCCCCCCCAAAAAAAAAGATTGCCTGGAGGAATATCAATAACTTCAGATATGCATATGACACCACCCTTATGGCAGAAGAGGAACTAAAAAGCCTCTTGATGAAGGTGAAAGAGGAGAGTGAAATAGCTAGCCTAAAACTCAGTATTCAAAAAATGAAGATGATGGCATCCGGTCCCATCACTTCATGGCAAATAGATGAGGAAACTGACAGATTTTATTTTCCTGGGCTCCAAAATCACTGCAGATGGTGACTGCAGCCATGGAATTAAAAGATGCTTGTTCCTTGGAAGAAAAGTTATAACAAACTTAGCGTATTCAAAAGCAGAGACATCAGTTTGCTGACAAAAGACCATATGGTCAAAGCTATGGTTCTTCCAGTAGTCACATATGGATGTGAGAGTTGAACTATAAAGAAAGCTGAGGGGTGAAGAATTGATGCCTTTGAACTCTGGTGCTGGAGAAGACTCTTGAGAGTCCCTTGGACAGCAAGGAGATCAAAACAGTGAATCCTAAAGGAAATCCACCCTGATTATTCACTGGAAGGACTGATGATGAAACTGAAGCTTCAATACTTTGGCCACCTGATGTGAAGAGATGACTCACTGGAAAAGACCCTGATGCTGGGAAAAACAGAAAGCAGAAGAAGAGGATGACAGAGGATGGGATGGTTGGATGGCATCACCAATTCAATGGGCATGAGTTTGAGCAAGCTCTGGGAGATGGTTAAGTACAAAGGAGCCTGGGGTGCTGCAGTCCAGGGGAGTGCAAAGAATCAAACATAACTGAGTGACTGAACTGAACTGAAAGCATTTTATGAATCAATGCTTGGTCCAGTCTTCTCCCTATCCTGACCCCCTCTTCTGTGCATACAGCTCCAACAGCAAACGTTCTCCCAGGCTATCAGAGCCTGTTCTCCTGCTTAGGTCTTCAGAGGTTCCAAGCCTTTGCATTCTCCCAGCCCCTCCTCACTCCTGCTCCATCTTCATTTATCCTTCCAGATGGCTAGTTGCTATGAGGACATGGTGACCTGAAATTCCTCCATATTTTAGCCTTCCCTCAAGTCCCCCTCCTTGTACTCCCCACTTTCCCCAGTTATGATGCCTGGGCTCTCGAGGTCTAATTCCAGGTGGGTCCTTTGTATTCTCTGTCCCTTACTAACAGAGGCAGTTTAAACCTTTCTCAGCTAGTCCCCGCATATGACACCACCCTTATGGCAGAAGAGGAACTAAAAAGCCTCTTGATGAAGGTGAAAGAGGAGAGTGAAATAGCTAGCCTAAAACTCAGTATTCAAAAAATGAAGATGATGGCATCCGGTCCCATCACTTCATGGCAAATAGATGAGGAAACTGACAGATTTTATTTTCCTGGGCTCCAAAATCACTGCAGATGGTGACTGCAGCCATGGAATTAAAAGATGCTTGTTCCTTGGAAGAAAAGTTATAACAAACTTAGCGTATTCAAAAGCAGAGACATCAGTTTGCTGACAAAAGACCATATGGTCAAAGCTATGGTTCTTCCAGTAGTCACATATGGATGTGAGAGTTGAACTATAAAGAAAGCTGAGGGGTGAAGAATTGATGCCTTTGAACTCTGGTGCTGGAGAAGACTCTTGAGAGTCCCTTGGACAGCAAGGAGATCAAAACAGTGAATCCTAAAGGAAATCCACCCTGATTATTCACTGGAAGGACTGATGATGAAACTGAAGCTTCAATACTTTGGCCACCTGATGTGAAGAGATGACTCACTGGAAAAGACCCTGATGCTGGGAAAAACAGAAAGCAGAAGAAGAGGATGACAGAGGATGGGATGGTTGGATGGCATCACCAATTCAATGGGCATGAGTTTGAGCAAGCTCTGGGAGATGGTTAAGTACAAAGGAGCCTGGGGTGCTGCAGTCCAGGGGAGTGCAAAGAATCAAACATAACTGAGTGACTGAACTGAACTGAAAGCATTTTATGAATCAATGCTTGGTCCAGTCTTCTCCCTATCCTGACCCCCTCTTCTGTGCATACAGCTCCAACAGCAAACGTTCTCCCAGGCTATCAGAGCCTGTTCTCCTGCTTAGGTCTTCAGAGGTTCCAAGCCTTTGCATTCTCCCAGCCCCTCCTCACTCCTGCTCCATCTTCATTTATCCTTCCAGATGGCTAGTTGCTATGAGGACATGGTGACCTGAAATTCCTCCATATTTTAGCCTTCCCTCAAGTCCCCTTCCTTGTACTCCCCACTTTCCCCAGTTATGATGCCTGGGCTCTCGAGGTCTAATTCCAGGTGGGTCCTTTGTATTCTCTGTCCCCTTACTAACAGAGGCAGTTTAAACCTTTCTCACTGTCCTAAGTCTTCAACATTCTCTCTGCTCCCTTCTTGCTTTCCAAGTCAGCTCCTCATGTCCTACATTTACAGAGGACTCTGGGGCCACAGAGCATGGCTGCTCTCCCTCAAACTTCCTCTTCTAACCACAAACCCCTTCATCAGCCTCTTTTCCTCAACCTAAGTTTCTGAAACTAAAAATGAGTCTTTCTCTCCAAGGTAGAACCCTGCATACACTGGTAATGCCAGTCACTAAATTCAAAACCTGTTCCTGCCCCTCTCTGTATTTCAGATCCTTCCTCTGCAGTAGCTCCTTCTTCCTCCCTTGGAAGAGGATTGGAATCCTAGCTTGATAGGAACTTAAGTAGTTTTCACTCCTAATACGAAACTTCATTTACCACATCTCTAACTAGACCTTGGTGTCCAGGGCCTTAGGTTGTGTAGAGAACTCAGAGGCAAAAGGCTTGGGTTTTGAATTTCAAAAGCTAAGATCCACAGACAAGACACAGATTTTTAATAATACAGGATGTTTCGATAGTGATTTTTCTAGCCCCTTAGGAGACATACTTCCTCAGCTATAGGAGAGGAAGGATCACAAGGAGAGACTGAGGTGAGCTTCTAGCAGGGGTATACGTAGATAGTAGGGCTGAGAGCGCTTTCCAACCCCCTTCTTCCTGTTGATAGAACCTACCTCATGTCAGAGGAGCTGAAGATACCAGACATTTGTTTTCCTTTGGCTCCACTGCAGCTAGAGTTGATGATGGAGGGAGCTTTAACAAAGATTGTCCTCCCTGTCTGCAGAGAGGGAGAGGAAAAGGAATATCCCTTCCTCCCTACTTTCAGAAAGTTGTTTGAGGATATGAGATTTTATCTTACTGTGATCATGAAATGAGACTGCCGCCAACAGACTCCAGGAGTTACATGGAAGAAGTCTGAGTTTCCCCTGGCACTGTGGAGATGCTGAACTAACCCTGGGACCACCCCAACCTTTGGGTTTCAAAATGGCATGAGCATGCAGCCATCCTTTTGCTCAAGAGCAGTGGGAAGGTCAAGGACAAAAAATCAGACCTGGAGAGGCTTTGGATGTAGGTGAGAGGCCAGAGCAGTGGATGCCATGCTTGTGGACAGAAAACTGGAAGCCAGTCCTGACTGAGGAGGTCTGGTGAGCTGGGAAATCCAAACAAACAATCTCTCAGGAGAGGAGATAAGCCCTTCTTCACATCCCTGATGCAGTCCAACCCTTTCCTTCACTCATGGACATAACCACAAGAGACAGCGGGGAGGGTAAGCTTGAAATTGCCTCTGAATTGAGGAAGTTTATCCTGTGCTTTGTCATGTCCAACTCTGCGATCCCATGGACTGCAGCCTGCCATGTTCCTCTGTCCATGGAATTCTCCAGGCAAGAATACTGGAGTGGATTGCCATGCCCTCCTCCAGGGGATCTTTCCAACCGAAGGATTGAATCCAGGTCTCCACATTATGGGTGGATACTTTACTATCCAGCCACCAGGGAAGCCTGAGTTTAGCCTGAAATGATTCAAATCAAGGTTCCTAACAATAAGTGGCGTTCGGATTTGGGCCAGAAAGTTAGCTTAGTTATAGAAAAGCACATTTTTTTTTCTTTTACATATTTGAATATATGGACAGAAGCATCTTTCCTTCTGAACAGCCCTCTATCTTAAAAAAAAGAAAAGAAAAAAACCAATCTCACCTCAATCCTGCTCTTTGAAGCTTGCCATTTCTTCTTCCCTGTACTGCCAAACTTTTGGAAGAAATGGTCTATACCAGAGCCTCTGTTCTTTGAGATCTACTTTACTGCTTAACCCCTCTTCATCTGGCATCTGGCTCCAGGTGAATAAACTTGCTATCGAGCCAGTCAGTCACTCAGAAAACAATTAACTGAGTTTACACTTTGAGTTATGATCTTTCTTCTTTCTGACTTACATAAGTAGTTTCAATTGAAGATTAAAGAGCCTCACCAGTGTTCTACTGACCCTTCAAATGAGTCCATACCCAAATCACCATCTTCTCTCTCAAATCAGCCTACCCTCCTGGTTTGTGAGCCTCCAACAAGGTCAGAACTCCAAGGTCACTGTTAATCTCCACCCTCCCACCTTTCTTCATCTAACCTGTTTCAAGTATTTTTGCTTTGGGGCTTACCACAGAGGGTTGATGGGAAAGCCAAATAAGCCAAGATCTCTGCAGTTAACTAGAAGTATGCTTCAGAATCACTGTGTTAAACACGAAAAGATCAAAACCAAACAACAGCAAAAAGATGCCCCCAGCCCCTCATCAGATGTACTCACTCTGGATGTGGGGTCCAATCAGTATCAAAGTTTCCCTCTTCTGTGTTCTGGGGATGGATCAGAAAGGACTCCTGCCTTGTTCCCTAGTTGCTTCCTGTGTTTGCCCAGCCAAGTGGGATCTGCTTCCGCCCCTGTCTTATACAAGTGTCCTCTTGGTGTCCAGCCCAGGGCTGGGATGATCCCTACTTGTATCCCTACTGATTGGGCATAGGTTGCGTCCCCAAATGCATCAAATAGATATATCTGTACGAAGTCAATAGCCATATGCTTAGAACACACACTTGAGCGGTTTTGATTCTTCACATCAGGGATTCAGGCGTCTTGTGTACCACTCCCCATGACAAATCAAGAGTCCATCAAAACTTTGGTTTCTGGACTCCAAGAGCATGTATACAGCTTCTCAGGTGGCTTCAGTTGGGAGCCCTCCTGAACCATGAAGGGTCTCTGAAGCACAAAACTCATTCACTGCCTTCCTCATTCAGGCTGGTTCAGGACTCATGGATCCACTAACAGTCAGCCGGTAGGGTCCCAGTGGTCCTCTGTTAATCAGCTCATCCAGGTGGCATCCAGTTAGCCTTTTACTCAATCATTTATTCCTGCAGGCCTGCCACACATAACCATCCACTCACTCACCCAATAGATACTAACTGAGAACCTAGTAAGTGCCGGACACTGTTAATCACTGTTAAGTGTCTGGAGACAAAACAGGTGGTAATACAGGTGCACAGGACCCCTGAAACCTATCAGGCTGGTGTTGGGCGGCCTTCCCAGTTGTTCCGGGCCTGGAGATGAATGTCAGGCACCTGGTTGAGCGTGGCCTCCCACTCTCAACTCTTTTCCTGCTTTGCTTCTTCCGGTGGTTGGAGCTCCCAAGCCACAGGTAGGAGGATCGAGACAAGGATGAAGTGGCCAATGGAAAAGGTGAGACAAAAACAAGAACGTAGCGGGGGTGGGAATGTAGTGGGAAAGGAGAATGGCCAGGAGCGTTTTTCCAAGTGGCTGCCTTCATTGTCTTAGGGAGAAGGTCGGGAAGGGAGGGCAGATGCTTCGAGGCGGAGAGGGCTGGGCCAGCCGCGAGTGGCTTCCAGGTGGAGATGGGTGGATGGGCGCGGGGGCTCGCCCGGCTCTGCTCGCGAGCCTTGGTTCCTGGGGCGCTGGCGGGGCGCGGGGCGGCGCGGCGGGGCGCGCGGCGGGAGGGCTGTGCGCGGCGCGGCCCCGAGCGCGCGGGGCCTGGCGAGGAGCGCGCCGGCCCGGCTCGGATGATCCCTACTTGTATCCCTACTGACTGGGCATAGGTTGCGTCCCCAAATGCATCAAATAGATATATCTGTACGAAGTCAATAGCCATATGCTTAGAACACACACTTGAGCGGTTTTGATTCTTCACATCAGGGATTCAGGCGTCTTGTGTACCACTCCCCATGACAAATCAAGAGTCCATCAAAACTTTGGTTTCTGGACTCCAAGAGCATGTATACAGCTTCTCAGGTGGCTTCAGTTGGGAGCCCTCCTGAACCATGAAGGGTCTCTGAAGCACAAAACTCATTCACTGCCTTCCTCATTCAGGCTGGTTCAGGACTCATGGATCCACTAACAGTCAGCCGGTAGGGTCCCAGTGGTCCTCTGTTAATCAGCTCATCCAGGTGGCATCCAGTTAGCCTTTTACTCAATCATTTATTCCTGCAGGCCTGCCACACATAACCATCCACTCACTCACCCAATAGATACTAACTGAGAACCTAGTAAGTGCCGGACACTGTTAATCACTGTTAAGTGTCTGGAGACAAAACAGGTGGTAATACAGGTGCACAGGACCCTGAAACCTATCAGGCTGGTGTTGGGCGGCCTTCCCAGTTGTTCCGGGCCTGGAGATGAATGTCAGGCACCTGGTTGAGCGTGGCCTCCCACTCTCAACTCTTTTCCTGCTTTGCTTCTTCCGGTGGTTGGAGCTCCCAAGCCACAGGTAGGAGGATCGAGACAAGGATGAAGTGGCCAATGGAAAAGGTGAGACAAAAACAAGAACGTAGCGGGGGTGGGAATGTAGTGGGAAAGGAGAATGGCCAGGAGCGTTTTTCCAAGTGGCTGCCTTCATTGTCTTAGGGAGAAGGTCGGGAAGGGAGGGCAGATGCTTCGAGGCGGAGAGGGCTGGGCCAGCCGCGAGTGGCTTCCAGGTGGAGATGGGTGGATGGGCGCGGGGGCTCGCCCGGCTCTGCTCGCGAGCCTTGGTTCCTGGGGCGCTGGCGGGGCGCGGGGCGGCGCGGCGGGGGCGCGCGGCGGGAGGGGCTGTGCGCGGCGCGGCCCCCGAGCGCGCGGGGCCTGGCGAGGAGCGCGCCGGCCCGGCTCGGTGCCGGTACCTGGCCAGGCGCCGGCGGCCGCCCCGCAGCCCCGGGCTGGACCATGGCGACCGACTGTAAGTGCGCTCGGGCGACAGAGGCCCCGGGTGGGAGGCCGCGGGGCCCGAGGGCGGCAAGTTTTCCTCTTTCCGACGCTCGTCTTTGTGCGGGGCTCGCGGGGGCCGCGGCCAGGTGTCCCCGCGCCCCTCTGCGCATCACCTCCTGCTGCCAGCAGGATCGGAGGCGCAGGCCGCCCTGCCAGCCCGTCGCGGAGGGATGTAGTGGAAGGGCGAACGGCGGGCGCCAAGGAGGAGAGAAGGCTCCATGCCACGGGCAGCGGGCCCTGCCATCGCAGCCCTTCGTTGTGGGGGGTGGGGTGGGGTGACGACCCCAGGCATAGAGCTGGCCTTTGGGGAGCCTTGCCATCCAGGCACTGGGGGGTTTTAGCCCTGAATTCAAGATTCACCGCGAGTTCGGGGCTGGATTCGCGTGCTTGCCTTCTGTAGATGAGGGTGGCTTGTCTGCTCGGCTCCCCCATGTCCTCCCCTGGGCCATGTTCCCAGGGGCCAGAAACCATATCTAGTCACCCTGGACAGCGGACCAGGTGGACGCGGGGATGTGTCAGGTTAAGACTACTGAATGGACGTGTTGGAAGGGGCTGGGCTGGCCTGCTTTTGGCCTCTTGGCACCACTGCTTTATTGGCTCACTGCTTTTGAAAATGGAATCACGTCTGTGAAAGCTGATTAAGTTAGATGTGTAGGAAGCTGGATGCGTGTTAGTGCACCCTCAGAGTGTGTGTGTGTGTGTGTGTGTGTGCGCTCAGTGGCGTCTGGCTTTTTGCGACCCATGGACAGTAGCCCACCAGGCTCCTCTGTCCATGGAATCTTCCAGGCAAGAATATTGGAGTGGGTTGCCAGTTGCTACTCCAGGGGATCTTCCCCACCCAGGGATGGAACCCGTGTTTCTCGAGTATCCTGCATTGGCAGGCAGATTCTTTACCACTGAGAAACCCCGTAGTCAACTCTACTGAAGAATCATTGGCTTTGTTTATGGGGAAAAAATGGGAATTTTTTTACCTGCTTAGCTCTCGAGTTGATGTTTAGGTACAACCTTAATTATGTTTGTTCTCAGCCAGCATGGAGTTGAAACTAAGAAAGGTTTCCAGAGCAAAGAGAATAATTGGTTCATCTTTGCTCTTATTTGGAAGTAAGGTAAGAGACTTACTCTCTGTCCCTGTCAGGGAAATGAAGAGAAAGGTAGTATTCTTAACCAGTGTCTTGAAAAAGTTCTCCAAATCTGGACCAAGTCTGCAGCTTAAAGACCCACAATTCTTTTATAGTTAGCATAAAGTCGATCCTGGAGAGGGCTTCTCCCAGATGCAGAGTTCCTTAGTTAGATCTCAGCTTGCCTGCATATTAGAATTACTCCAAGAGCTTTCAAAAATACTTTAGCATTGGTAGTTTTATTTTTTAGAAGTAATACATCTCAAAATTTAATCTGTATCAGAATCACCTGAAGGGGCAGTTAACACCAATTGCTGGCTCCCGCTACCAGGGTATATCAGTATGTCCAGGTGGTAGCCTGAGAGTTGATATTTCTATCAAGTTTCAGGTGTTGCTGAAGCAACGATGCTCCCTGTCCTTCTCTGTAGGTGTGGGAATGACAGGTGGGAGGCACATAGGAGCAAATGACAGTCATTTGTTCAGTCCTGTCACTCTGCTGCAGGCACATGGCCTCAGGAACACACATAAACCTGGGAAGTGTTACCTTTGGGCTACAGCCAACTGCTTTTCCTATTTTTGTTCCCAAAGAAATTTCCCTTTGAGAGAAAAATTGGTTCTAAAGCTAAGCAAACCCTGAATCCTCTCCGAGGACCTTTTTTTTTCCCCTTAACAAATGTAGTATGTAAATGTATATAAAATACAGATATATTTAAAAAAAATATTTGCCTGGCAACTTATAATGTTCATGCAGAGTGCCCGGACAGCATGCTCCCTGAGGGCGGATTCTAGAGGAAGAATGGAGGCTCCAAGGGGCTCCTGTTGATTGTCAGAGAGGTGTGATGAAATGGGAAGGATCTTTGAGACTTTCAAACTAGATTCCCCTTGGGTAACCCATAGTTTGATTTGGATAACCCAAGTTTCTAAGATCTTAAAATGTTGAAGCAATTGGGAGGAGTTTGTAATAGAAAAAAGGTGAGACTAATGAGGGGAAAACAAACCCAAACACCATAAGGGGGAGCAACTTGGTTATTATCTAAAGTGGTGGTCCTTAGGTATTTGACCTGTTTCTTGATTTACTCAGTGAGAAATATTCCAGATAGTTTTGTGTTTTCAGATCATAGTGAAGTATTTTTCTCTTTTTCTTACATTTGTGTCATTTGTCCCAGCATGAGTATGTCATACCTTTATGAGTCTTTATTGTTCAAGTCACTGTCATCTGTTTAGAAGTGTCATTTCTTGGAAACAGCCAGGCAGGTTTGGGCAGTGTTGGAAATATGTAACTACATTATGCCCTGGAAATCTCAGATCATTCTTGGGTGGATGGGTCTTTGGGGATGCTTAGATGAATATTTGGCTTCAGCAGGAAAACATCTAGTCCACCATCTGGTTGCTCCTGGTTTACTGGTTGGTCATGTATCATTTTGGCAGGGTCCATCTGGAAGTTGCTACCCCACAGGTCATTCCTCTTTCTGCTTCCTGGTTGACAACTTGCATTTTCCTTCTTCCCCATCTTACTTACCCAGCAGCAATTTCCACTCTGTGCTTGCTCCTGGTGTACAGAAGGAAGAGAGCGCAGGGGAGGGAAACATCAAATGCAGGCCCTAGGTAGGTAAAGGTTAGGAACCTTTGCCAAATGGCTACTCAAGATGTTTAGGGCCTAGGATGTTGAGTATGTAAAAGAAAATTGCTTGACTTTAGTGAAAGTGAACTCAGATTCTTAAGTAAAACTATTTCCAATCATAATTACTATTAAGATTGTTCAGTTGCCCATTCATGTCTGACTCTTTGTGACCCCATGGCCTGCGCCACACCAGGCCTTGTCCCTCACCATCTCCCACAGTTTGCCCAAGTTCATGTCTATTGCATCGGTATGCCAACTAAAGAAATATAGATAAAAAGAGTTACAAAATGACTACTTTGCAACCATCATAGTAGCAGTTGGTTCATATAGGAATCATCCATGCTTGCTAAACTATTGTATGGAAACTTGAAGGCCAGAATATTTATTTGCATTTTGGGGGAATTTCCCCACAGATTTCTTATTAATTGCAAAGGGAACAATGGTAATGTTACAGTGGAGAAATGTGGAGTTTAACCATGTTTAACCAAACCAACAAAGTTACATCATTAGTTAGTAATGGGACAAATTGGGAACCTGTGCTTCCTGATTTGAAGCCCTGAGAAGGATAGAGGGCCTCTTATGCCAAAAATGGATACCCTGGTTCTAATCAGCAGAAATATCTGACAAGTCCACATTTGGAAACTTCCCACAAAAGTCAGTGTCATGGAAGATAGCTTGGGCACTGTTCCAGAATGGAGACTAAAGAGCTAAGTAAATGCAGTAAATGGTTTTGGATCAGATCCTAATCAGGAAAAAATGCTACCAAGGACAATACTGTGGTATTTGGGAAATTTGCATATGGATTGTATGTTGGAAAATAGCCTTGTTTTTGTTGTTGAGTCAGTGTCTCACTCTTGATTGCATCTCTTTGCGACCCTGGAACTGCAGCACACCAGGCTTCCCTGTCACTATCTCCCTGAGTTTGCTCAAACTTATGCCCATTGAGTCAGTGATACAATTCAACCATCTCATCCTCTGTTGCCTCCTTCTCCTCTTGCCCTCAATCTTTCTGAGCATCAGGTTTTGTTTTGGTTTTTTTTTTCCCCAATGAATCGTCTCTTCCCATTAGGTGGCCAAAGTATTGGAGCTTCTGCACCAATCTCTCCAATGAATATTCAGGGTTGATTTCCTTTAGGACTGACTGGTTTGATCTCTTTGCTGTCCAAGGGACTGTTAAGAGTCTTCTCCAACACCACAGTTTGAAAGCATCAGTTCTTTGGCTTTCAGCCTTCTTTATGGTCCAGTTCTAATATCCATAAATGACTACTGGGAAAACCATAACTCTGAGTATGTAGACATTTGTTGACAAAGTGACGTCTCTGCTTTTTAATACACTGTCTAGATTTGTATAGGAATCATCCATGCTTGCTACTACTTTGCAACCATCATAGTAGCAGTTGGTTCATATAGGAATCATCCATGCTTGCTAAACTATTGTATGGAAACTTGAAGGCCAGAATATTTATTTGCATTTTGGGGGAATTTCCCCACAGATTTCTTATTAATTGCAAAGGGAACAATGGTAATGTTACAGTGGAGAAATGTGGAGTTTAACCATGTTTAACCAAACCAACAAAGTTACATCATTAGTTAGTAATGGGACAAATTGGGAACCTGTGCTTCCTGATTTGAAGCCCTGAGAAGGATAGAGGGCCTCTTATGCCAAAAATGGATACCCTGGTTCTAATCAGCAGAAATATCTGACAAGTCCACATTTGGAAACTTCCCACAAAAGTCAGTGTCATGGAAGATAGCTTGGGCACTGTTCCAGAATGGAGACTAAAGAGCTAAGTAAATGCAGTAAATGGTTTTGGATCAGATCCTAATCAGGAAAAAATGCTACCAAGGACAATACTGTGGTATTTGGGAAATTTGCATATGGATTGTATGTTGGAAAATAGCCTTGTTTTTGTTGTTGAGTCAGTGTCTCACTCTTGATTGCATCTCTTTGCGACCCTGGAACTGCAGCACACCAGGCTTCCCTGTCACTATCTCCCTGAGTTTGCTCAAACTTATGCCCATTGAGTCAGTGATACAATTCAACCATCTCATCCTCTGTTGCCTCCTTCTCCTCTTGCCCTCAATCTTTCTGAGCATCAGGTTTTGTTTTGGTTTTTTTTTTCCCCAATGAATCGTCTCTTCCCATTAGGTGGCCAAAGTATTGGAGCTTCTGCACCAATCTCTCCAATGAATATTCAGGGTTGATTTCCTTTAGGACTGACTGGTTTGATCTCTTTGCTGTCCAAGGGACTGTTAAGAGTCTTCTCCAACACCACAGTTTGAAAGCATCAGTTCTTTGGCTTTCAGCCTTCTTTATGGTCCAGTTCTAATATCCATAAATGACTACTGGGAAAACCATAACTCTGAGTATGTAGACATTTGTTGACAAAGTGACGTCTCTGCTTTTTAATACACTGTCTAGATTTGTCATAGCTTTTATTCCAAGGAGCGAGCGTCTTTTAATTTAATGGCTACAGTCATCACCCACAGTGATTTTGGAGCCCAAGAAAATGAAATCTGACACTGTTCCCAGTTTTTCCACATGCATTTGCCATGAAGTGATGGGATTGGATGCCATGATCTTCATTTTTTGAATTTTAAGCCAGCTTTTTTCTTCCCTTTCATCATCACTGGGAGGCTTTTTAGTTCCTCTTCACTTTCTGCCATTAAAATAGCCTTGTCTCAATGTTAAATTCCCTAAATGGGATTATTTTACTGCAGTTTGGAAAAAATTGTCTTCCTTAGGAGAAACTGGAGTCTTTAGGGGTAAGGGGTCATGATGTCTGTAGCAAAATATCAGATGGCTTAGGAGAAAAATGTTTGTGTCTATGTGTGCACTTGTATGTATATGTGTGTTATACAAGAAAGGAGAGAAAATGTGCCAAATCTTAACATTTGGTGAATCTAGGAATTCTTTGTACTATTCTTGCAAGTCTTATGTAAATTTGAAAACAAAACAAAGCATATGGTTCCATGAACATCTTAGGATTATTTGTTCTAGTTCTGTGAAAAATATCATGGATAATTTGATAGCTCAGTCATTTCTGAGTCTTTGTAGCCCCATGAACTATAGACCCCAGGCTCCTCCGTTCAGGGATTTTTCAGGCAAGAATGCTGGAGTGGGGTTGCCATTTCCTATTCCAGGGATCTTCCTGACTCAGGGATCAAACCCCCCGGGGGGTTTTCTCCTTCTCCTCTTGCCCTCAATCTTTCTGAGCATCAGGTTTTGTTTTGGTTTTTTTTTTCCCCAATGAATCGTCTCTTCCCATTAGGTGGCCAAAGTATTGGAGCTTCTGCACCAATCTCTCCAATGAATATTCAGGGTTGATTTCCTTTAGGACTGACTGGTTTGATCTCTTTGCTGTCCAAGGGACTGTTAAGAGTCTTCTCCAACACCACAGTTTGAAAGCATCAGTTCTTTGGCTTTCAGCCTTCTTTATGGTCCAGTTCTAATATCCATAAATGACTACTGGGAAAACCATAACTCTGAGTATGTAGACATTTGTTGACAAAGTGACGTCTCTGCTTTTTAATACACTGTCTAGATTTGTCATAGCTTTTATTCCAAGGAGCGAGCGTCTTTTAATTTAATGGCTACAGTCATCACCCACAGTGATTTTGGAGCCCAAGAAAATGAAATCTGACACTGTTCCCAGTTTTTCCACATGCATTTGCCATGAAGTGATGGGATTGGATGCCATGATCTTCATTTTTTGAATTTTAAGCCAGCTTTTTTCTTCCCTTTCATCATCACTGGGAGGCTTTTTAGTTCCTCTTCACTTTCTGCCATTAAAATAGCCTTGTCTCAATGTTAAATTCCTAAATGGGATTATTTTACTGCAGTTTGGAAAAAATTGTCTTCCTTAGGAGAAACTGGAGTCTTTAGGGGTAAGGGGTCATGATGTCTGTAGCAAAATATCAGATGGCTTAGGAGAAAAATGTTTGTGTCTATGTGTGCACTTGTATGTATATGTGTGTTATACAAGAAAGGAGAGAAAATGTGCCAAATCTTAACATTTGGTGAATCTAGGAATTCTTTGTACTATTCTTGCAAGTCTTATGTAAATTTGAAAACAAAACAAAGCATATGGTTCCATGAACATCTTAGGATTATTTGTTCTAGTTCTGTGAAAAATATCATGGATAATTTGATAGCTCAGTCATTTCTGAGTCTTTGTAGCCCCATGAACTATAGACCCCCAGGCTCCTCCGTTCAGGGGATTTTTCAGGCAAGAATGCTGGAGTGGGGGTTGCCATTTCCTATTCCAGGGGATCTTCCTGACTCAGGGATCAAACTGGCGTCTCCTTCATTGGCAGGCAGATTCTTTACCCCTGAGCCACCTGATAGGGCTTGCATTAAATCTGTGGATGGCTTTGGGTAGTATGACCATTTTAACAATATTAATTGTTTTAATTAATTTAACATTTTAACAATATCAATTCTTTCAATTCAAGAGCATGGGATATCTTTCTCTTTTTTAAAATCATCTTCAGTTTCCCTTATTAATGTTTTTTAGTTCTCAGCATATAATTCTTTTTTTTTTCTTTTTTGCCTCTAAGTCATCATTTATTTTTTCATCCATCTTCTTTTTTTTTTTTTTTTTTATTCTTTGGACTGTGTGGGCCTCCCATCTCAGTGGCCTCTCTCATTGCAGAGCACTGGGTCTGGACACATGTACTCCAGAGCTCTAGCTCATAATTGGACACCAGCCCACTTGCTTGCTCCATGGCACATGGGATTTTCCTGGGCCAGGGATCGAACCAGTGCCCTTTGCACTATAAGGTGGTCTCCTTACCCACTGGACCACCAGGGAGGCCATGCATATAATTTTTATATTTTTCTTTTTTTAGTGTGATTTCAAAAAGGAATTGCTTTTTCTAAACATCCCCTTTCTGATATATATGTATAGCTGAATCACTTTGCTATATGACAGAAATTAGCACAACATTGTGAATCAACTATACTTCAGTTAAAAAAACCCGTAAACAACAGTACTGGGATGTTGAGTTTTAACTCTAGACCCTTTGGTCTGTTATTACTGAGTATACTTACTGAACAAAATAATACTGAAAAGCTTAATTTTGGACTCCTAAATCTGGTTTGAGATGATAATGTTTACAAAACCTTTTACAATCACGTTTTCTTATCTTGCTTTTTTGATTTTACCGAGTTTTGTTGTTTACAGATATGTGTAATTCCATATTAGTCGTATGTATATCCCATTCCCCCCCCATCTCACCCCTCTAGGCCATCACATAGCCTCCATTGTAAGATCCGTTATTCCCACAGCGCATTGACAATAGTTATCTCTCTTAATAAGATAGTATAGGGTTCCATGTTGCTCTTTCCATATCTCTCACCCACTTTTCCCTCTCCGCAATGACCATAAGTCTGTTCTCTATGACTGTTTTTCCACTGATGCTCTGCCTCTGTATTATCACTATGAACTTACTAGATTCCATATATATGTGTTAGTATACTGTATCTATCTTTCTGTTTTTGACTTACTTCACTATGTATAATAGGTTCTAAATTTATCCATCTCATTAGGACTGAAACTTCTGCATTTCTTTTAGTGGCTGAGAAATACAAAACTTTTTATTATGGACAATTTCATGTACATATGAAAGAGAAAAGGGTAGTTTAATGATTCCCATGTACTCAAGTAACCCAGCTTTAAAAATGATCATCATGGGCTTCCCTGGTGGTCCAGTGGGTAAGGACACCGCCTTGCAGTACAAGGGATGCCGGTTCCATCCCTGGCCTGGGAGGATCCCACATGCCTCAGAGCGGCTGGGCCAATGTGTCCAACTACTGAGCTGGAGCTCTGGAGCGCGCGCGCCCAGAGCCGGTGCTCTGCAGCGAGAGAGGCCACTGCGATGTGAGGCCCACACAGGCCAAAGAACAAAGATGGATGAAAATGAATAAATGAAAAAAAAAAAAAAGATCAGTATTTTGTATCTACCTACCTCCAGTCCCCCATTTTAAGTGCTATTTTGTAAGCAATTCCCAGATAACGTGCTGTTTTAACCACAGATGTTTAGTGTGCCTCTGTGTACCCTTTTTGCCTTCCTTAACCCACATGCTGCTATTGCACTTCAGAAAAGTAACAATTCTGCAATTAGAGATGATAGCATGTAGAACTTGCTAGTGTTGCAAGATAGTTACTGAACAAAATAATACTGAAAAGCTTAATTTTGGACTCCTAAATCTGGTTTGAGATGATAATGTTTACAAAACCTTTTACAATCACGTTTTCTTATCTTGCTTTTTTGATTTTACCGAGTTTTGTTGTTTACAGATATGTGTAATTCCATATTAGTCGTATGTATATCCCATTCCCCCCCCATCTCACCCCTCTAGGCCATCACATAGCCTCCATTGTAAGATCCGTTATTCCCACAGCGCATTGACAATAGTTATCTCTCTTAATAAGATAGTATAGGGTTCCATGTTGCTCTTTCCATATCTCTCACCCACTTTTCCCTCTCCGCAATGACCATAAGTCTGTTCTCTATGACTGTTTTTCCACTGATGCTCTGCGTGTGTATTATCAATATGAACTTACTAGATTCCATATATATGTGTTAGTATACTGTATCTATCTTTCTGTTTTTGACTTACTTCACTATGTATAATAGGTTCTAAATTTATCCATCTCATTAGGACTGAAACTTCTGCATTTCTTTTAGTGGCTGAGAAATACAAAACTTTTTATTATGGACAATTTCATGTACATATGAAAGAGAAAAGGGTAGTTTAATGATTCCCATGTACTCAAGTAACCCAGCTTTAAAAATGATCATCATGGGCTTCCCTGGTGGTCCAGTGGGTAAGGACACCGCCTTGCAGTACAAGGGATGCCGGTTCCATCCCTGGCCTGGGAGGATCCCACATGCCTCAGAGCGGCTGGGCCAATGTGTCCAACTACTGAGCTGGAGCTCTGGAGCGCGTGCGCCCAGAGCCGGTGCTCTGCAGCGAGAGAGGCCACTGCGATGTGAGGCCCACACAGGCCAAAGAACAAAGATGGATGAAAATGAATAAATGAAAAAAAAAAAAAAGATCAGTATTTTGTATCTACCTACCTCCAGTCCCCCATTTTAAGTGCTATTTTGTAAGCAATTCCCAGATAACGTGCTGTTTTAACCACAGATGTTTAGTGTGCCTCTGTGTACCCTTTTTGCCTTCCTTAACCCACATGCTGCTATTGCACTTCAGAAAAGTAACAATTCTGCAATTAGAGATGATAGCATGTAGAACTTGCTAGTGTTGCAAGATAGTTACTAAACTAGACTCTTGAGAAACGCAGTGATCTGACATATATGGGTGGTGCACTTTTTCTAAGTTTAAAAAGCTGAAGAAGCCTGGGTAATTATAAATGGTGTAGAAGAAAGGGTCTGAGAAACTTCTTGCTTTTGTCTTCTTTTCCGACCTCCTCCTCCCATTTTTAAGCCAAGAATTAAAATCCTGAAGTAAACAGAGAGATCAGTATGGAGACAGTGTTCTGGACGGATTTGATGCTTTCCTGACGAAACCTTCTGAAAGTCAGAATGATTGCTTTCATTCTATTTAGAATTCCCTAAATTTTCATTTCAGCTTGGTATCTTTGATTTAGAAGCCCAGTGAAGCTTTTCCTTGACTGAGCTGACTGTTAGAACTGGTTTGAAATAGAAATGGGCCAGCTCTCTTGGGAGCAGTAAGTCTTCTGAGTGTGGGTAAATGTGATGACATTTGTTCTTTCAGGTCACTAGGGTATCATTTAGTAATTAACTATTCTTTAGCATTAAGGGTTGATGAAAGCTTGTCCATTAGGTCATTTGAAAATGATTATCAGTATGTTAAAATGATGGTAAAACTGATTGACACCTCTTTCTAATAAATTAGGGTGCTATCTGAAGAACACAACTATATACAACTTATTTTAGGCAGTTTAAATTTAGGCATATACTGTCTCTTTACATTCAGTTTCCTTTATAATCTCTCTCTCTCTCTCTCTCTCTCTTTTTGGCTGCACTGTGTGGCAAGCAGGATCTTAGTTCTCTAACCGGGGATCAAACCCATGCCCTCTGCATTGCAAGTATGAAGTCTTAACCACTGGACCACCAGGAAAGTCCCTTCATTCGATTTTCTTATGGCCAGAATATATTATTTTGACAGTTCTAATTTTAGGAATGCATTAAATCACATTTTATAGTTTAACTTAACAACAGAACAAAGGTTAAGAGACATACATCGATTTTATCCAGCCTTATGAAAAACTTTCCTTGACTTATATACTAATATATACTACTTTTTAAGAATTTTAAAAAATTTATTTATTTTTTGCTATTCTGGGTTTTCACTGTTGCCACAGGCTTTTCTCTAGTTTCAGGGAGTGGGGGCTATTCTCCCATTGAGGTGAGCAGGCTTCTTGTTGTGGTGACTTCTCTTGTTTTGCAACTGGGGCTCTAGGGCACACGG
Organism: Tragulus kanchil; assembly: GCA_022376925.1. Lineage (NCBI taxonomy): Eukaryota > Metazoa > Chordata > Mammalia > Artiodactyla > Tragulidae > Tragulus > Tragulus kanchil. The sequence goes on from JAIOJX010000032.1 coordinate 255,097,195, forward strand.
GCTTCAGTAGTTGCAGCACATAGGCTCTATAGTTGAGGCTTCGAGGCTCTAGAGCACAGGCTCAATAGCTGTGGCCCATGAGCTTAGTTGTTCCGCAGCAAGTGGGATCTTCCCAGGTCAGGGATTCAACCCATGTCTCCTGCATTGGTAGGCTAACTCTTTACCATTGAGCTACCAGGAAAGCCCCCCATATATGCACTATTTTAATTATAGTCTTTTACCAGTCAAAGTTAGATTTTCGAGTGATTTACTCAAAAGACATTTTGAAACTGAGGAACTCAGTGTGGTTGGTGGAAGAGAAGACAGGCCTAGTTTCAGAGCTGCCCATGTTTTGAACTCTAGCCCTGCTACTCACTGAGTGGGTAAGCTGAGGAAGTTGTTTACCTTCCTGGAGGCTTTGTCTTATTCCCTTCTGAAGAGTTGCAAGAATTAACTGAACTTGTGTACACAGTAGCCGCTAACCACGTGTCTGTCTTCTTGTTCCCTACAACATTCTTCCCATAATATGTCCCGTATGTTACAAGAACAATCAAACCTTAAGAAATGAGGTCCCCAGTCACTCACAGATTCCATCTTTCCTTGTGAAAAATATAAAGTGAAGACCAAATGATCTGTTTAGAAATGTTAGACTACAGGGAAGAGACTCTAGGAAAAGTCAGCCAAGGGTGCAGAACTTAGATTTTAAATAGAAGTATTGATGGACTTCCCAGGTGGTTCATTGACAAAGAATCTGCTGGTAGTGCAGGAGATGTAGGCTTGATCTCTGGGTTGGGAAGATCCCTCTGGAGAAGGAAATGGCAACCCACTCCAGTATTCGCGCCTGGGAAATCACATGGACAGAGGAGCCAGATGGGCTACAGTCCATGGGATTGCTGAAGAGTCTGACACAACGTAGCGATTAAACAGCAACATTAACCGTGATGTGTTCTTCCCTGATGATCATCATTTACCCAAATGTGATGCAGCATGTGACTTGTGGTGCATGGGCATATGGCTTTTAACAACCTGGGAGGTTTCAGACGTGGGCTTTTAGAGAAGCCTAGGAACTACCTTTCTATTGAAGATCCAGGACGATTCTCCCATCTAGATACTAACCAGGCCCGACCCTGCTTAGCTTCTGAGATCAGACTGAGATCGGACTCATTCAGGGTGGTATGGCCATAGACCAGGAGGATTCTCTCTGCTGTTTGGCTCTTGGGGATCTGTCTGAGCTTTGTGGCCTGCCGGTCATGTGCAGCCATGACTGATGGGCAGCTGTAGAACTGGGTGGAAGTTGCTTCAGAGTGTGTCCTCAGAGTTTGATGCCCTCCTGGCTCTGAAGTCTTATAAAAACTTGTCCAATGATGATGATAAGCCTGAGGATATTGCTCACGTTCTCATCACTGAGCTCTAAAAAGGCTTAATCTTTTTAGTAATGTTCAATCACTGAGTGGGTAAGCTGAGGAAGTTGTTTACCTTCCTGGAGGCTTTGTCTTATTCCCTTCTGAAGAGTTGCAAGAATTAACTGAACTTGTGTACACAGTAGCCGCTAACCACGTGTCTGTCTTCTTGTTCCCTACAACATTCTTCCCATAATATGTCCCGTATGTTACAAGAACAATCAAACCTTAAGAAATGAGGTCCCCAGTCACTCACAGATTCCATCTTTCCTTGTGAAAAATATAAAGTGAAGACCAAATGATCTGTTTAGAAATGTTAGACTACAGGGAAGAGACTCTAGGAAAAGTCAGCCAAGGGTGCAGAACTTAGATTTTAAATAGAAGTATTGATGGACTTCCCAGGTGGTTCATTGACAAAGAATCTGCTGGTAGTGCAGGAGATGTAGGCTTGATCTCTGGGTTGGGAAGATCCCTCTGGAGAAGGAAATGGCAACCCACTCCAGTATTCGCGCCTGGGAAATCACATGGACAGAGGAGCCAGATGGGCTACAGTCCATGGGATTGCTGAAGAGTCTGACACAACGTGGCGATTAAACAGCAACATTAACCGTGATGTGTTCTTCCCTGATGATCATCATTTACCCAAATGTGATGCAGCATGTGACTTGTGGTGCATGGGCATATGGCTTTTAACAACCTGGGAGGTTTCAGACGTGGGCTTTTAGAGAAGCCTAGGAACTACCTTTCTATTGAAGATCCAGGACGATTCTCCCATCTAGATACTAACCAGGCCCGACCCTGCTTAGCTTCTGAGATCAGACTGAGATCGGACTCATTCAGGGTGGTATGGCCATAGACCAGGAGGATTCTCTCTGCTGTTTGGCTCTTGGGGATCTGTCTGAGCTTTGTGGCCTGCCGGTCATGTGCAGCCATGACTGATGGGCAGCTGTAGAACTGGGTGGAAGTTGCTTCAGAGTGTGTCCTCAGAGTTTGATGCCCTCCTGGCTCTGAAGTCTTATAAAAACTTGTCCAATGATGATGATAAGCCTGAGGATATTGCTCACGTTCTCATCACTGAGCTCTAAAAAGGCTTAATCTTCTAGTAATGTTCAACACAATGACCTCATCTGCCTGATATTTCTGTCAGTCCTGACCTTGGCCATCCAGGTTCTCGGAGCAAGTCTGTCTCTGTCTCACTTGTGCCCTGGGTGGTAGAGTCCAGGACTGCTCATTGCCCATCTTGACAGTCCCTGTTTCTCTTGCTTCCCAGGCTATGCTCCAATCTCTGCACCTGCCAATCAGGCTTTTCCTTTCACTATTCCTTTCAGTTTGGCTGAGACACACTGGCTTTGTCAATATCAGGTTTGTAGTGTCCTCAGAAGCCAGATTGCCTACAATCAGCTCTCCCCTGCTTCTCCATTGGAAGGAGATAGAGGATACCTCTACCCATCAGCCCCTACCACTCTTTACTCAGGCTTTTTAGAGGTTCATTGCAATGCTTTCCTTAACAGGTCTGTTTGCACAAAACCAACTGTTAGATTTTAGGCGTGATAATTACCATCATAATTATAGCTATATGTGTTATATTTCTTTGTACTTTCCTGTATTAGTTAACTATTGCTGAATAACAAATTGCAACAAACTTAGTGGATTAAAACAACATACATTTGTTAGCTCTCTAGTTCAAGAGTCTAGGCAGGGCTTCTGGAGCAGTCTTGCAAGGTTGGAATTAATGTGTCAGCCAGAGCTGGGTTCTCATCTGAAGGCCTGAGGCTTGACTGGGGAAGGACCCTGTTTTCAGTGCAGAACTTCATTCAAACTCACATAGTATCAAGACTCAGGGGCTGTGGAGACTAGGGCTTGTGGGCTGATGAACTGAGAATGTCAATTTCTTGCTGACTCTTGGCTAGAGGTCATCCTTAGATGTGAGTCTGGACAATATGGCCACTTCATCAAAGTTAGAAAGGGACATCGTCTCCTAGCGAGACTGGCATTAAAATCTTTGCCATATTCTGTTGATTGGAAGCAAGTCATAGATTCTGCCCAAACTCAAAGGGATAGAACAAAGGCATCTGACCATGGAAGTTGCTTCAGAGTGTGTCCTCAGAGTTTGATGCCCTCCTGGCTCTGAAGTCTTATAAAAACTTGTCCAATGATGATGATAAGCCTGAGGATATTGCTCACGTTCTCATCACTGAGCTCTAAAAAGGCTTAATCTTCTAGTAATGTTCAACACAATGACCTCATCTGCCTGATATTTCTGTCAGTCCTGACCTTGGCCATCCAGGTTCTCGGAGCAAGTCTGTCTCTGTCTCACTTGTGCCCTGGGTGGTAGAGTCCAGGACTGCTCATTGCCCATCTTGACAGTCCCTGTTTCTCTTGCTTCCCAGGCTATGCTCCAATCTCTGCACCTGCCAATCAGGCTTTTCCTTTCACTATTCCTTTCAGTTTGGCTGAGACACACTGGCTTTGTCAATATCAGGTTTGTAGTGTCCTCAGAAGCCAGATTGCCTACAATCAGCTCTCCCCTGCTTCTCCATTGGAAGGAGATAGAGGATACCTCTACCCATCAGCCCCTACCACTCTTTACTCAGGCTTTTTAGAGGTTCATTGCAATGCTTTCCTTAACAGGTCTGTTTGCACAAAACCAACTGTTAGATTTTAGGCGTGATAATTACCATCATAATTATAGCTATATGTGTTATATTTCTTTGTACTTTCCCTGTATTAGTTAACTATTGCTGAATAACAAATTGCAACAAACTTAGTGGATTAAAACAACATACATTTGTTAGCTCTCTAGTTCAAGAGTCTAGGCAGGGCTTCTGGAGCAGTCTTGCAAGGTTGGAATTAATGTGTCAGCCAGAGCTGGGTTCTCATCTGAAGGCCTGAGGCTTGACTGGGGAAGGACCCTGTTTTCAGTGCAGAACTTCATTCAAACTCACATAGTATCAAGACTCAGGGGCTGTGGAGACTAGGGCTTGTGGGCTGATGAACTGAGAATGTCAATTTCTTGCTGACTCTTGGCTAGAGGTCATCCTTAGATGTGAGTCTGGACAATATGGCCACTTCATCAAAGTTAGAAAGGGACATCGTCTCCTAGCGAGACTGGCATTAAAATCTTTGCCATATTCTGTTGATTGGAAGCAAGTCATAGATTCTGCCCAAACTCAAAGGGATAGAACAAAGGCATGACAACTAGGAAATGGGGACAATTGGAGACCATCTTGAATTCTGTCATACATCCATGAAACTTTTGTTATCTGTATCTTCAATTGGATTTTTGTTCAGAATATCACATTCCTCTTTAAAACTTTAGATACCATTAGGTTGGTAAGGTCTGAAATGATAATTGCCGCTCTTAGAAATTTATGGTCCTCCCTCCTACCAGGGAGCTGATGTGCTAGACGAAGGATGGTTTCAGAAAGGGGGCAGGGAAGGTGACGTTTGGCCTTTGAGCCATTAATGCGAAAGTCATGTCTGAGTGATATGGTGCTGCAAGGAGCTTGAGTAAGCTAAAGTCTGCATGCTTAGTGAATTCATTTCATGAACGCTGTTAACTAATTTATAAAAATTGAAACACTCAAAGTCTTTTTTTTTCTTGGAATCGAGTTAAAAAGGAAAACAGAATGAAGTTGTGAAATTTGGGTTGAGAACTGGTGAAGCACACAGAGTGAGAAAAATATGGGGATGAGAATTGTATCAAAGAGAAGCTGTCCTCTCTTAAGGGCAAGTGGATTTCAAGTCATTAAGGCTCCTTGCTAGTGTATGAGGCATTACATGGGGATAGGAGAATATTTATAGCTTAATGCTCTGTATGCTTGTATTATATACTCTCACCAGTGATTTTATCAATTTCAAATGATTGTTTTTGACTTAGTAAGAGAGTGACAGATACCTGAAAACTGGATAGTTCCTGACCTCATGATAGTTCTGTGCAATGGTGAACTGCTATTTGAATTATTGGTTTAAAATTATTGACTCTTAGTTAGAACTCAGAAAATTAAACTATTGTAAAAAGGTTTGCCTGATAGGAAGTATTGTACCTGTGTCTTCAATTGGATTTTTGATTGCATTGCTCTTTCTTGAAACTTGGAACACTCTCATTTTTGGTTGATACTTATCACTTGAAAGCTATTCTATACTAAAAAAAAAAAAAAAAACCTGTAACCAGAGTCATTAGCTCCTTGTAATTGAGATAAGAGTATCCTAGTCTTTAGAAATTGAGGTAGATCCCTGAGACAAACATTTATGTTTTTATCTAATAAAGTCAGTCTATATAAAATGAAAGGGAGGAACTTCCCTGATGGTCTAGTGGTCCACATTTCCAATGCAGGAGACCTAGGTTCAATCCTTCATCAGGGAACTAGATCCTGCATGCCACAATAAAGACCTGGTGCAGCCAAATAAATAAATATTTTAAAATTAAATGAAATTATTTTATTAAAAAGTTATCTCTCAGAAATATAAAAAAAAAAGAAAAAAAAGATGTCTCTCCTCCATTGTAGTCCAAACCACATGCTGGTTTCCTCTTTGAAGGCTTTTATCAACTCTCCCAAACAGAGTCCGTCATTCATTTTACCTAAACCTCTTAAGTTGTATTTTTTCTATGGTAATGCCTGTCTGTTCTGTATTCCCCTGGAAGAAAAGATCTGCTTTGGTATATTTCCTCAGCTTTGTCATTCTATTTGAATAAGCATGGTGGCCTGCAGAGAGTACCCATTCAAATGTTTGCTAAATTCAGTCTATTTTTCTACTGTGAGCCTCCATCCTTTACTCACTTCATATAGTATGAATCTGGGAGCCCAGAGTGACTGGGGTGCCCAAGACTTCCAGAGGGTTTGAAAGATCAGAACTGCTTTTAGTATATAGTTGACTCTTGAACAAGGTTTTCTGTCTCACTCTGCAGATGTGCATGTAGGCTCAGCTTTCATCCTTTTGTGAGTTTGGGAGGTGAAGGTGTCCAGTGGTCTTTCCCTTCATTATTTGGGTTCTTCCTGAAGACCTTGTTTTCAGTACAGAACTTCATCCTCAATACTAGTTAACTGGTTCCAAAACCCAGAGCCTCTCTGCTGTCATGTCTGTATCAGTGCAGGTTGCCATACTAGAATACCACAGTCTGAATGGCTTAAACGACACACAGGGAAATGTATTTTCTCCTGATTCTGGAGGCTGAAAATCTAAGAACAGGGTACTAATAAGGCTGGTTTCTGGTGAGGATCCTCTTCCTGACCTGCAGACTGCCACCTTCTCACTGTGTCCTCTCAAGGCAGACACAGAAAGCTCTGGGGCCTCCTCCTCCTCTTGATAAGACAGCAGCCCTTTGGAGTTAGGGGCTCATTCTTACGACCTCATTTAACCTTAATTATGTCTTTACAGGCCCTGTCTCCAAATACAGTCATGTTAGGGGATAGTGAATTATGAATTTTGAGAGAGCACAGTTCAGTTGTAAACTCTTAGGGAAAGAAGTAGTCCTCTGGCTTGCTTAGTGGTGGTTGAGGCCTTCTGGACACTGAGTGCTTTATAAATCCTTCCACCCATTCCCCTGTTTCAGCCTTGTTCCCTCTTTTTCACTGACAATTACAGAGTCATTCTGGAATTATATAGCACAAATCAGCTTGCTTATTGTGACATTTCTCCTGTGGCAGTGCCTTGTAACAAGGAAAAAGGTGAGCAAGATTCGATTTGCAGCGGTCTCCTTCCACTCTGCCAATGATTTATTGATCTTTTTCACACGCTATTGTTTCTTCCTTACTCTTTTAGTTTTTAGTCTAGTTTTTGCTTTTTCCCCCCTAATTTCAGTGAGATGCAAAAATGGAGATAAATGCAAGTATACTTATATGTAGAATCGAAAAAATGTAACAAACTAGTGAATTTAACTAAAAAGAAGCAGACTGATAGATGCAGAGAACAGACTGCCGATTATCTTGTTGCCTGCTTGTACCTGTTTGCACAGGAATTACAATGTAAGATACTTGAATTTTCTCAGGCTACTTTAATCAGTGTTGTGTCACTTCAATGGAAGGTAGAAATCTCCCCTGAAGGAGGAGATGTCAACCCACTCCAGTATCTTGCCTGGAGAATCCCATGGACAGAGAACCCTGAAGAGCTATGGTCCATGGGGCCACAAAGAGTCAGACATGACTGATATGACTTAGCACACCATTTAATTCCCTAGTCCCTCCCTCCCCCACCCCTTGTACTTTTTTGTTATATATTTTATTCACATCTGTTATGGGCTGAATTGTGTCCCTCAAAAATTTATGGGTTGAGGGCTTTCCTGGTGGTCTAGTGGGTAGAGAGTCCGCCTTGCAGTGTAAGGGGCACCAGTTTGATCCCTGGCCTGGGAAGATCCCACATGCCATGGAATGGCTGGACCAGTGTGTCCACTTACGAGCCAGCACTCTGGAACATATGCGCCCAGAGCCACTGCTCTGCAGTGAGAGGCCACTGCAGTGTGAGGCCCACAGAAGCCAAAGAATAAAGATGGATGAAAACAGAAAATAAATAAAAAACCAATAAGAGAGGCCAAAATTTAAAAATTAAGTTAAAATGAGGTCATTAGGATGGGCCCTAATCCAATGTGATTGGTGTCCTTATAAGAGGAAGAAATTTGGAAGTGGAAGACAATGTGCAGACACAGCAAGAAGACAGCCATCTACAAGTCATGGAGAGAGGCTTCAGAAGACATCAAATCTGGGCTTCACTGGTGGTCCAGTGGGTAAGGACACCGCCTTGCAGTGCAAGGGGTGCCGCTTCGATCCCTGGCCTGGGTAGATCCCACATGCCGCCGAGTGGCTGAACTGATGTGTCCAATTACCGAGCCGGAGCTCTGGGGCGCATGCGCCCAGAGCCGGTGCTCTGTGACAATAGACGCCACCGCGATGGGAGGCCCACACCGGCCAAAGAACAAAGACGGATGAAAATAGACAAATGAAAGACCAATGGAAGTGGCCTGCCTGCTCCCCTCCCTCCCCACCCCACCCCCGCCCCGCCCCCAAAAAGAAACCATAAAAAAAAAAATAATAATAATAATAAAAAGAAGACATCAAATCTGCCAGCACTTTGATCTCAGACTTCTAGACTCCAGAACTGTAAGACAATAAATTCCTGTTGTTTAAACCACCCAGTTTGTGGTAGTTTTTTATGGTAGCCCTAACAAACAAGTGCACATACATCAAAAATCCCATAAGAGCGTCTTACAGTGTTTACTTTCAAAAGTCAAACTTATTTTAAAGAACTCAGAAGAGAATTGTTTATTATATTCACCAAAATATTTACCATCTTTGTTGCTGTTCTTCATTCCTGATGATTGCCTGGTTCTTTTATTTTAGCATTTAAAAAATGTGTCACTTCTTTCTGGTCTCTGTGATTTCATATGAGACACCCACTGTCATCTGATTTGTTATTCTATTACAGGGGACAGTGATTCATTTCTCTTTGGCTGTTTTCCGGATGTTTTGTTGTCTTAAATTTTCAGAAATTTGATAATGCTATGTCTAGGTGTAGAATTCCTTTTTTTTTTTTTTTCTTTAAACTTTGGCCTCTTTTTATTGATTGATTGATTTTCATCCGTCTTTATTCTTCCACCTGTGTGGGCCTCCCATTGCAGTGGTCTCTCTTGTTGCAGAGAACCGGCGCTAGGCACATGCGCTCTAGAGTGCTGGCTTGTAAGTGGACACAGCAGTCCAGCCGCTCCGCAGCATGAGGGATCTTCCTGGGCCGGGGATTGAACCGGTGCCCCTTGCACTGCAAGGCAGACTCTTGACCCACTGGACCACCAGGGAAGGAAGCCCTAGGTGTAGATTTCTTTGGTCTTCGCCTGTTTGGGATTTACTCAGCTTTGTGAATTGAAAGATGTCTTTCTCCAACTATGGGAAATTTTCAATTGTTACTTCTTTTTGAATTTTTATTTATTTTTAGCTGGGTCTTTGTTTCTGCAGCAGGCTGTAGCTGCAGTCAGCAGGGGCTACGCCCTAGTTGCAGTGTGCAGGTTCTCATTGCAGTGGCTTTGCTTGTGGTGGGGCACAGGCTCTAGGGTGTTTGGGCTCAGTAGTTGTACAGGTACACAGACTTCGTTGTCTCACAGCTTGTGGAATCTTCCCAGACCAGGGCTCAAATCCTGAGTCCTCTGCATTGGCTGGCGGCTTCTTAACCACTGGATCACCAGGGAAGTTTTGTTGACTCCAGAACTGTAAGACAATAAATTCCTGTTGTTTAAACCACCCAGTTTGTGGTAGTTTTTTATGGTAGCCCTAACAAACAAGTGCACATACATCAAAAATCCCATAAGAGCGTCTTACAGTGTTTACTTTCAAAAGTCAAACTTATTTTAAAGAACTCAGAAGAGAATTGTTTATTATATTCACCAAAATATTTACCATCTTTGTTGCTGTTCTTCATTCCTGATGATTGCCTGGTTCTTTTATTTTAGCATTTAAAAAATGTGTCACTTCTTTCTGGTCTCTGTGATTTCATATGAGACACCCACTGTCATCTGATTTGTTATTCTATTACAGGGGACAGTGATTCATTTCTCTTTGGCTGTTTTCCGGATGTTTTGTTGTCTTAAATTTTCAGAAATTTGATAATGCTATGTCTAGGTGTAGAATTCCTTTTTTTTTTTTTTTCTTTAAACTTTGGCCTCTTTTTATTGATTGATTGATTTTCATCCGTCTTTATTCTTCCACCTGTGTGGGCCTCCCATTGCAGTGGTCTCTCTTGTTGCAGAGAACCGGCGCTAGGCACATGCGCTCTAGAGTGCTGGCTTGTAAGTGGACACAGCAGTCCAGCCGCTCCGCAGCATGAGGGATCTTCCTGGGCCGGGGATTGAACCGGTGCCCCTTGCACTGCAAGGCAGACTCTTGACCCACTGGACCACCAGGGAAAGAAGCCCTAGGTGTAGATTTCTTTGGTCTTCGCCTGTTTGGGATTTACTCAGCTTTGTGAATTGAAAGATGTCTTTCTCCAACTATGGGAAATTTTCAATTGTTACTTCTTTTTGAATTTTTATTTATTTTTAGCTGGGTCTTTGTTTCTGCAGCAGGCTGTAGCTGCAGTCAGCAGGGGCTACGCCCTAGTTGCAGTGTGCAGGTTCTCATTGCAGTGGCTTTGCTTGTGGTGGGGCACAGGCTCTAGGGTGTTTGGGCTCAGTAGTTGTACAGGTACACAGACTTCGTTGTCTCACAGCTTGTGGAATCTTCCCAGACCAGGGCTCAAATCCTGAGTCCTCTGCATTGGCTGGCGGCTTCTTAACCACTGGATCACCAGGGAAGTTTATCCGTCTTGATTTTCCATATAGTTTTTCAGTTCTGTATTATTTTTCCCTGCCTTGTGAGATTTTGATGACACAATTGTTGGATTCTTTGTTTATCCCAAAGCTATCCCTTTGTCTCTGTTCTTTGGACTGAACAATTTCTGTGAATATATGTTCAAGCTCCCTTAAAGACCTTGAATTTTTCTGTCATTTCCATTTTGTCACTGAACTCAGCCAATGAGTTTAAATTTTTTTCAAAATTTTGCTCCAAAATTTCTACTTTGTTGCTCTTTATATCATCTTCAATATTTTTCAGAGACTTGATTTTCCATTTGTTTGAAGAGGGTTTGTAATTCTAGTTTAGAATATTAAAAAAATAACTTCTTTAAAGTTTTTGCCACCTGAGTATAATATTTGTGTCATCTTGGTGTTGGTGCTGGTGATTGTCTTGTTCTTACTTGAGTTGAGACTTCCTTCTTTTTGGTGTGAAGACTCATTTTGGATTGTATCTTAGACATTTTGAATATTACATGGGACTCTGGTCCTACTTCAACATTATACTTTCGGATGCAATCAACCAACTTAGGTTCAAAGCTCCTGTTCTCATCCTTGTGTGGACTATGGTTTGAATGCCAGTTTAGTTTTCACAGCCTTTGCAGTGCTCTTCTGTCTGTCATGATTGATTACCCATAGGCTAATTTGAAATCTGGGAGGTATTTCTCATTATAGCTCAGTTCTCAAGCTTTTTTTGCATTCATTCAGATTCATTCCATGCATGGGCCATTTGGTTTCCCTAGTGGCTTAGATGGTAAAGAATCTGCTTGCAGTGAAGGAGACAGTGGTTCAATCCCTGGGTTGAGAAGATCCCTTGGAGGAGGAAATGGTTATCCACTCCAGTATTCTGTCTGAGAAATCCCATGGACAGAGGAGCCTGATGGGCTATCGTCTGTGAGTTGCAAAGAGTTGGACACAACTGATTAACTCTTCATGGACCATTCAGGGTTGTGCTCAGGACTTAAGATACAGACTTGTAGATTTCCTTTATCCAGTTTCCTCTTCTCTATAATCCTCTGTTCTCTCTAGTTGCAGGAAGGTGGGGTGCTGGCCTTTTTGCTGTCCTTTACTTGGTACAGTGCATGTGGTGGTCAACTGTATTTCTCTCTATGCTGTGTGGCTCTGTGGTAAGAATGACCATTAAAAGAGGAAGGGGCACTGCCTTTATCCTGGTGTTGTCTTAGTGCCAAGCAAAGATGGTCAGTGGGGCTACACCGGCCATCTCTGCAACACGGGGGGTGGGGGAGGGGAGATGAACGCTGCCCCTGCTCAATTAGTGTGGGGCAAGGAAGATCAGCAGGGTTCCTCCCGTTGGCCTTCAGTAGTGCTTGATGAGAGGCCAAGGCATACCACTCTTTCATGGTGTTTGCCTAGAGTAGGCTAGGCATATTCGAGAGGGTTCTCTCCTCTAGGGACGCCCTCTTTGGAGTTCTGTGGTTAGACAGAGCAGTTCTCAATTGAATATTAAAAAAATAACTTCTTTAAAGTTTTTGCCACCTGAGTATAATATTTGTGTCATCTTGGTGTTGGTGCTGGTGATTGTCTTGTTCTTACTTGAGTTGAGACTTCCTTCTTTTTGGTGTGAAGACTCATTTTGGATTGTATCTTAGACATTTTGAATATTACATGGGACTCTGGTCCTACTTCAACATTATACTTTCGGATGCAATCACCAACTTAGGTTCAAAGCTCCTGTTCTCATCCTTGTGTGGACTATGGTTTGAATGCCAGTTTAGTTTTCACAGCCTTTGCAGTGCTCTTCTGTCTGTCATGATTGATTACCCATAGGCTAATTTGAAATCTGGGAGGTATTTCTCATTATAGCTCAGTTCTCAAGCTTTTTTTGCATTCATTCAGATTCATTCCATGCATGGGCCATTTGGTTTCCCTAGTGGCTTAGATGGTAAAGAATCTGCTTGCAGTGAAGGAGACAGTGGTTCAATCCCTGGGTTGAGAAGATCCCTTGGAGGAGGAAATGGTTATCCACTCCAGTATTCTGTCTGAGAAATCCCATGGACAGAGGAGCCTGATGGGCTATCGTCTGTGAGTTGCAAAGAGTTGGACACAACTGATTAACTCTTCATGGACCATTCAGGGTTGTGCTCAGGACTTAAGATACAGACTTGTAGATTTCCTTTATCCAGTTTCCTCTTCTCTATAATCCTCTGTTCTCTCTAGTTGCAGGAAGGTGGGGTGCTGGCCTTTTTGCTGTCCTTTACTTGGTACAGTGCATGTGGTGGTCAACTGTATTTCTCTCTATGCTGTGTGGCTCTGTGGTAAGAATGACCATTAAAAGAGGAAGGGGCACTGCCTTTATCCTGGTGTTGTCTTAGTGCCAAGCAAAGATGGTCAGTGGGGCTACACCGGCCATCTCTGCAACACTGGGGGTGGGGGAGGGGAGATGAACGCTGCCCCTGCTCAATTAGTGTGGGGCAAGGAAGATCAGCAGGGTTCCTCCCGTTGGCCTTCAGTAGTGCTTGATGAGAGGCCAAGGCATACCACTCTTTCATGGTGTTTGCCTAGAGTAGGCTAGGCATATTCGAGAGGGTTCTCTCCTCTAGGGACGCCCTCTTTGGAGTTCTGTGGTTAGACAGAGCAGTTCTCAATTAGGGATGATATGTCCTCAAGATACTTGACAGTGTCTGAAGACATTTTTTGTTGTCACAACTGGGATGTTATTACTGGCTTCTAGTGGGTAGAGGCCTGGGGTGCTGCTAAATAGAAATCAGCCCCTAACAACAAAGGGATTTCTGGTCCCAAATATCAGTAGTGTCTAGATTGAGAAACCCTGAGCCACAGAGAGTGGATTTTTCTTGGAGCTTTTTAAAAAATTGCATTTATTTCCAACTTCTCCAGGAATGGAAGTCCCCTCAGTATTTTAGTGTATTATTTTTTAGTCCTTTGGCATTTATCATTGATGAGAAACGTAATTTATAATTTAAGGTAAATGTCTTAACTTTGGTTGACTTTTTAAAAAATTGCATTTATTTCCAACTTCTCCAGGAATGGGAAGTCCCCTCAGTATTTTAGTGTATTATTTTTTAGTCCTTTGGCATTTATCATTGATGAGAAACGTAATTTATAATTTAAGGTAAATGTCTTAACTTTGGTTGACTTTAATAATTCTTCTTTTTCTTTTATTTTAAATTTAACCTTTATGTGTATAGATGTGGATTTTTTTTTAGAGAGTTTTTTTTTTTTAAAAAAACAACAACAACTTTAGGTTCACAAATTAAAAAATATTGAGGAGTTCCCCGGTGGTCCAGTGGCTAAGACTTTGTGCTCCCAAAGCAGGGGCCAGGGTTCAATCTCTGGTCAGGGAACTAGATCCCACATGCCACAACTAAGATCTAGTGTAACCAAATAAATAAAATAAATATTTCTTTAAAAAAATTGAGAGGAAGATACAAAGATTTCCTGTATACTCCTGTTCCTGCACATGCATAGCCTGCCCCATTATCAGCATTATTTGCTATCAAGAATGACCATTAAAAGAGGAAGGGCACTGCCTTTATCCTGGTGTTGTCTTAGTGGGGCTACACCGGCCATCTCTGCAACACGGGGGGTGGGGGAGGGGAGATGAACGCTGCCCCTGCTCAATTAGTGTGGGGCAAGGAAGATCAGCAGGGTTCCTCCCGTTGGCCTTCAGTAGTGCTTGATGAGAGGCCAAGGCATACCACTCTTTCATGGTGTTTGCCTAGAGTAGGCTAGGCATATTCGAGAGGGTTCTCTCCTCTAGGGACGCCCTCTTTGGAGTTCTGTGGTTAGACAGAGCAGTTCTCAATTAGGGATGATATGTCCTCAAGATACTTGACAGTGTCTGAAGACATTTTTTGTTGTCACAACTGGGATGTTATTACTGGCTTCTAGTGGGTAGAGGCCTGGGGTGCTGCTAAATAGAAATCAGCCCCTAACAACAAAGGGATTTCTGGTCCCAAATATCAGTAGTGTCTAGATTGAGAAACCCTGAGCCACAGAGAGTGGATTTTTCTTGGAGCTTTTTAAAAAATTGCATTTATTTCCAACTTCTCCAGGAATGGAAGTCCCCTCAGTATTTTAGTGTATTATTTTTTAGTCCTTTGGCATTTATCATTGATGAGAAACGTAATTTATAATTTAAGGTAAATGTCTTAACTTTGGTTGACTTTTTAAAAAATTGCATTTATTTCCAACTTCTCCAGGAATGGGAAGTCCCCTCAGTATTTTAGTGTATTATTTTTTAGTCCTTTGGCATTTATCATTGATGAGAAACGTAATTTATAATTTAAGGTAAATGTCTTAACTTTGGTTGACTTTAATAATTCTTCTTTTTCTTTTATTTTAAATTTAACCTTTATGTGTATAGATGTGGATTTTTTTTTAGAGAGTTTTTTTTTTTTAAAAAAACAACAACAACTTTAGGTTCACAAATTAAAAAATATTGAGGAGTTCCCCGGTGGTCCAGTGGCTAAGACTTTGTGCTCCCAAAGCAGGGGCCAGGGTTCAATCTCTGGTCAGGGAACTAGATCCCACATGCCACAACTAAGATCTAGTGTAACCAAATAAATAAAATAAATATTTCTTTAAAAAAAATTGAGAGGAAGATACAAAGATTTCCTGTATACTCCCTGTTCCTGCACATGCATAGCCTGCCCCATTATCAGCATTATTTGCTATCAAGGCTGAACTTACACTGACACATCAGCCAAACTCCATTGTTGGGTTATGGGTTTGGACAATGTATAATGATATATATCCATCATTATATCATGCAAAGTACTTCCTCTTTGGAAGTAGTATCTTGCTGTTTTAATTCACATTTTCCTGATGTGATGTGGGGCATCTTTTTCATATGATTATTTTACATCTGAGTATGTATTTTTTGGTGAAGTGTTAAGGTCTTTGACCTATTTTAAATTTATTTATTTATTTACTTTTGGCCTCTTTTATTTTTTTTCTAAATTTATTTATTTTCACCCATCTTTGCTCTTTGGCCTGTGTGGGCCTCCCATTGCAGTGGCCTCTGTCACTGCAGAGCACTGGCTCATAGTTGGACACACTAGTCTAGCCGCTCAGTGGCATATGGGATCTTTGCGGGCCAGGGGTCGGACTGGTGCCCCCTGCACTGCAGGGCAGACTCTTTACCCACTGGACCACCAGGAAAGCCCTATTTTAAATTTATTTTTTAACTGTAAAAAAATTGCTTTACAATGTTCTGTTGGTGTCTGTTGTACAACGTGAGTCAGGAGAAAGTGTACATATATCCCCTCCATCTAGAATCTCCCTGGTCCATTTTTTAAAAATTGAGTGGTTTATTTTCTTATTGTTGAATTATGTAGTTCGTTGTATATTTTGGTTAACTCTCCTTTATCAGATGTATCTTTTACAAATGTTTTCTTCTAGTTCATGGCTTGTCGTCTAATTCTCTTGACATTGTCTTTCACAAAGCAGAAGTTTCCAATGAAGTCGTTTGTTGGTTCTTTTCATGGGTCCTGCCTTTTGTGTTGCCCTTTTTTTTTTTTTTTTTTAGGTAAGAAATAGATTTATTCAGATTCAGAGAAAGCACACTCCACAGACAGAGTGTGGGCCATGGCAAAGCAAATCCAGTGGCCCTTGTATTGTATTTCAAAAGGCATCGCCATACCCAAGGTCATTTTAGGATTTCTCCTATGTTACCTTTCAGGAACTTGAAACTTTGGTGGTTTACATTTAGATTTATAGTGCATTCAGAATTAATTTTTGTGCAGAGTGTAAGGTCTGTGTCTAGATTTTTTTTTTTGCATGTAATGTCCAGTTGCTCCCGTACCATTTGCAGCAGAGACTTTCGTTGTTCCATTATAATGCCTTTGACAAAGATCAGTTGACTGTGTTAGTGGGAGTCTATTTCTGGGCTCTCTTTTCTGTTCCATTAATCTGTTTCTTCTTTCTCCAGTGTGACAGTGTCTTGATGACTGTAACTACTAGCTAATCTTCTATTCAGGTAACTTCAGTCTTCCTGCTTTGTTCTCCTTCAATATAGTGTTGGCTATTTTGGGTCTTTTTGCCACACCATATAAACTTTAGGACCACTTTATTGATATCATAATATAACTCAGTGGGACTCTTACTGGGATTGCTTTGAATGTGTAGGTCAATTTGGGAAGACCTGACATCTTGAAAATATTGAGTCCTCCTATCTATGAATGTGATATAGCTTCTATTTATTTAGTTCTTTTTAAAT
The DNA here is from genome assembly GCA_022376925.1 of Tragulus kanchil. NCBI lineage: Eukaryota > Metazoa > Chordata > Mammalia > Artiodactyla > Tragulidae > Tragulus > Tragulus kanchil. The sequence continues at coordinate 255,114,083 of JAIOJX010000032.1, forward strand.
TTTTTTTATTTTAATTTTTTCATTTAGTTCTTTTTTTGATTTCCTTCATCAGAGTTTTATAGTTTACCTCACAGAGGTCTTGTAATACTTTAATAAATTTATACTTAAGTATTTTTCTAGAATTTATTTTTATTTATCTTAAAGATATTTTCAATCTTAATTCTCAGCTCTCTAATTCATGGCTTGTCGTCTAATTCTCTTGACATTGTCTTTCACAAAGCAGAAGTTTCCAATGAAGTCGTTTGTTGGTTCTTTTCATGGGTCCTGCCTTTTGTGTTGCCCTTTTTTTTTTTTTTTAGGTAAGAAATAGATTTATTCAGATTCAGAGAAAGCACACTCCACAGACAGAGTGTGGGCCATGGCAAAGCAAATCCAGTGGCCCTTGTATTGTATTTCAAAAGGCATCGCCATACCCAAGGTCATTTTAGGATTTCTCCTATGTTACCTTTCAGGAACTTGAAACTTTGGTGGTTTACATTTAGATTTATAGTGCATTCAGAATTAATTTTTGTGCAGAGTGTAAGGTCTGTGTCTAGATTTTTTTTTTGCATGTAATGTCCAGTTGCTCCCGTACCATTTGCAGCAGAGACTTTCGTTGTTCCATTATAATGCCTTTGACAAAGATCAGTTGACTGTGTTAGTGGGAGTCTATTTCTGGGCTCTCTTTTCTGTTCCATTAATCTGTTTCTTCTTTCTCCAGTGTGACAGTGTCTTGATGACTGTAACTACTAGCTAATCTTCTATTCAGGTAACTTCAGTCTTCCTGCTTTGTTCTCCTTCAATATAGTGTTGGCTATTTTGGGTCTTTTTGCCACACCATATAAACTTTAGGACCACTTTATTGATATCATAATATAACTCAGTGGGACTCTTACTGGGATTGCTTTGAATGTGTAGGTCAATTTGGGAAGACCTGACATCTTGAAAATATTGAGTCCTCCTATCTATGAATGTGATATAGCTTCTATTTATTTAGTTCTTTTTAAATTTTTTTTATTTTAATTTTTTCATTTAGTTCTTTTTTTGATTTCCTTCATCAGAGTTTTATAGTTTACCTCACAGAGGTCTTGTAATACTTTAATAAATTTATACTTAAGTATTTTTCTAGAATTTATTTTTATTTATCTTAAAGATATTTTCAATCTTAATTCTCAGCTCTCTAATTCTGGAAAGTTCTTGGTCATTATCTCTTTGTGCATTACCTCTCTTCCTATCCATTCACTAACTTCTTCCCTTCTTAACCATTGTTAGACTGATGTGTTGAAGCTCTCTTTCTGTGTTTCATGTCTGTTAACCACTCATCCAATCATACTCAATTCTTTCCCTTTTCTTTCCTCCCTTCCCCATCTCCTAATTTCTTCAGATTTGTCTTCTACTTAAGCAGTTCTTCTTAGACTTGGTTTACTGTTTAACCTATGGAACATTTTTCATTACAGTCATAATGCTACCGAAAGGAGTGTGTGGGGGATGACTGCTCAAAAGACAGGCCAAGCTGGTTGAAAGGGAAGTTTGCTTTACTTCAGATGCTGGCAGCTGGGGTGGGGGAGGGTGGTAGACATCTGTCCAGAGGCCGACTTCTCCACCTCCCCCAGCAAGCAGGGGTGAGAGCTTTTATAGACATGGGCGGCAGTTACATGCAGAAGCAACACATTTATCTCTTTTAACAGTCATCTTCAGATTGGTCATCAGTGGTCTGACCAGCATCATTCTGATTGTTTTAGGTACAGCTTATCTTCAGTTCCAGGGTCCATTTATTCCCATTTCTTTGCGGTCAGTTCTCGGAATTGTGGCCACTCATGTCCTGTGTACAGTCTGATCATCATGTAGTTCTCCACCTGGTGTTTAGTATCTGTGAGACAGCTCACAGGATACGGCTCAGGATACTGTCTGTAGCCCTTGAGAAAAATCTGAAGTCCTTGACAATGCTTAATGACTACATTGCTATTATTTAGTCGCCTTTGACTGTTTTCCTTTGTTTCAGCATTTCTCGCTTCTCTGATTAAACTTATTCTTTGACTAATGTTTCCCACAGGCAAAAAGCAAGCAGGGGACATGTTAGGGTGGGGGACAAGGACCACAGAGTCCTGCTCCATTTTAATAATAGTTTTCATTTTAAAAATTCTCATTTTGTTACTTAAAAAAATCTGTTCTTATAGTATCTTATTTTTTTGATTATGGTTTCTAAATTATTTAAAGGCATGATTCTTTTTCAGTCTACTTCTTGGCATGTCAGTTTTGGTGTCTGTTGATTCACTCTTATGGTGAGCTTTCATTTCCTCATGTGCTCTGTGATATTTAATTATGGTAGTTTATCTTTAGTGGAGTTTCCAGTAAGCCCTGAGCTGTGGCAGAGTTGCTCAGGATAAAGATTTTCATTATGTGTTTACTCGATCCGTAGGGATTTTAGTGGTCTTGGAACCCTTTTTATATTAACTATTCATCTGCCTTCTTAAACTATTCATAGGAAAAAAAAAAAAACTTAGACCCCTCATCTGTGTGAGCTTGAAATTTCCATTTTTCATGGGTAATTTTCTTTTTCTTTTTTTTTTAAGTCAGCAGTGTCTGGGGCACTTAACAAAGTCTTTGATGTTTCTGTGCACAAGTGAGCCGACTTTATCAGCCTTATTTTTTGCTTGCAGGAGTGTTCTTCAAGGTGTCTGGGCTTCATTTTGGCAGGGAGCCTCAGTGCCTTTTACTCATTCTCATGTAGGCCCATACTTCCTAAATCTGAGAGGAGATCAAACCAACCAATCCTAAAGGAAATCAACCCTGAATATTTGTTGAAAAGACTGATGCTGAAGCTGAAGCTCCAGTACTTAAGCCACCTGATGCGAAGAGACGACCCACTGGAAAAGACCCTGATGCTGGGAAAGACTGAGGGCAGGAGGAGAAGGGGGCGACAGAGGATGAGATGGTTGGATGGCATCACTGAGTCGTCAATGCACATGTTTTTGAGCAAGCTCTGGGAGATAGTGAAGGACAGGGAAGCCTGGTGTGCTGCAGTCCATGGGGTCACAAACAGTTGGACAAGACTAAGCGAAGCCACACCTTTTGAGCACTTATAACTTTTTTCGCCTTTGACTGTTTTCCTTTGTTTCAGCATTCCACGCATCTCTGATTAAACTTATTCTTTGACTAATGTTTCCCACAGGCAAAAAGCAAGCAGGGGACATGTTAGGGTGGGGGACAAGGACCACAGAGTCCTGCTCCATTTTAATAATAGTTTTCATTTTAAAAATTCTCATTTTGTTACTTAAAAAAATCTGTTCTTATAGTATCTTATTTTTTTGATTATGGTTTCTAAATTATTTAAAGGCATGATTCTTTTTCAGTCTACTTCTTGGCATGTCAGTTTTGGTGTCTGTTGATTCACTCTTATGGTGAGCTTTCATTTCCTCATGTGCTCTGTGATATTTAATTATGGTAGTTTATCTTTAGTGGAGTTTCCAGTAAGCCCTGAGCTGTGGCAGAGTTGCTCAGGATAAAGATTTTCATTATGTGTTTACTCGATCCGTAGGGATTTTAGTGGTCTTGGAACCCTTTTTTAATTAACTATTCATCTGCCTTCTTAAACTATTCATAGGAAAAAAAAAAAACTTAGACCCCTCATCTGTGTGAGCTTGAAATTTCCATTTTTCATGGGTAATTTTCTTTTTCTTTTTTTTTTAAGTCAGCAGTGTCTGGGGCACTTAACAAAGTCTTTGATGTTTCTGTGCACAAGTGAGCCGACTTTATCAGCCTTATTTTTTGCTTGCAGGAGTGTTCTTCAAGGTGTCTGGGCTTCATTTTGGCAGGGAGCCTCAGTGCCTTTTACTCATTCTCATGTAGGCCCATACTTCCTAAATCTGAGAGGAGATCAAACCAGTCAATCCTATAGAAAATCAACCCTGAATATTCATTGGAAGGACTGATGCTGAAGCTGAAGCTCCAATATTTAGGCCAAATGATACAAAGAGCTGACACACTGAAAAAGACCCTGATGCTGGGAAAGACTGAGGCAGGAGGAAAAGGAGGCGACAGAGGATGAGATGGTTGGATGGCATCACTGAGTCGTCAATGCACATGTTTTTGAGCAAGCTCTGGGAGATAGTGAAGGACAGGGAAGCCTGGTGTGCTGCAGTCCATGGGGTCACAAACAGTTGGACAAGACTAAGCGAAGGAACTCACTGAGACTAAAACCCTTGTGGATTGCTGAGGCTTGGGCTTTGGGGATCTGGAGATTTGTCTTTTGGAGTTCATGTATGTAATTAAATTTAGTCTGTTGGTAATATTTAATCTGGAGCTTCCATTTGTCTGTCATGCAAAGGGCACATCCATATCAGCTCTGTGTACCATGTGGTCTGGATTCACATTTGAGGCATTGATAGATCACCATGTTTGCCTATATATCCAGTTATCTTGGTATTTAAATACTACTTGGTGGTCTTCTTCATTCTTTTGAGATTATTTATTAGACACATTGCTATATTCCAGTTACCCATTATCTGAAAAGGTGTATGGTGTTTATTGTAGTAACACATGATGGCATATAGCGTAGCATCCGCACAAAACTGGATGTGGTAATTTCTTTCTGTCTTCAAAGAACTAGTTTCACTAAGGCCTTAAAGAAATATATGTTTTATAAATCCTGATTTTTATCCCTATTAAACTTACGAGGATACTGAGATTCAGAAAAAATATTATTTCCTATGACAAAAGATTGTCACTGAAGGAGGCAGCGTATTGATTTATATTCAGGGATGCTAAAAATCAGTTAACAGACTAGCACTTGGAGTAGAACAAAAGAGAGTACAGTAACATATACTATACTAGCCTGGCTTTTCACTAAATAGTACATTGTGAATGTTGTCTCATGGATGGTGATTACTTTGTGATATATTTTGCCAGTCATCTTTGCATAGAGAAGTGAAAGATTGTCAAGCTCTTGCAGGTAGGGCCACCTTAAAAAATCAAACCAACCAATCCTAAAGGAAATCAACCCTGAATATTTGTTGAAAAGACTGATGCTGAAGCTGAAGCTCCAGTACTTAAGCCACCTGATGCGAAGAGACGACCCACTGGAAAAGACCCTGATGCTGGGAAAGACTGAGGGCAGGAGGAGAAGGGGGCGACAGAGGATGAGATGGTTGGATGGCATCACTGAGTCGTCAATGCACATGTTTTTGAGCAAGCTCTGGGAGATAGTGAAGGACAGGGAAGCCTGGTGTGCTGCAGTCCATGGGGTCACAAACAGTTGGACAAGACTAAGCGAAGGAACTCACTGAGACTAAAACCCTTGTGGATTGCTGAGGCTTGGGCTTTGGGGATCTGGAGATTTGTCTTTTGGAGTTCATGTATGTAATTAAATTTAGTCTGTTGGTAATATTTAATCTGGAGCTTCCATTTGTCTGTCATGCAAAGGGCACATCCATATCAGCTCTGTGTACCATGTGGTCTGGATTCACATTTGAGGCATTGATAGATCACCATGTTTGCCTATATATCCAGTTATCTTGGTATTTAAATACTACTTGGTGGTCTTCTTCATTCTTTTGAGATTATTTATTAGACACATTGCTATATTCCAGTTACCCATTATCTGAAAAGGTGTATGGTGTTTATTGTAGTAACACATGATGGCATATAGCGTAGCATCCGCACAAAACTGGATGTGGTAATTTCTTTCTGTCTTCAAAGAACTAGTTTCACTAAGGCCTTAAAGAAATATATGTTTTATAAATCCTGATTTTTATCCCTATTAAACTTACGAGGATACTGAGATTCAGAAAAAATATTATTTCCTATGACAAAAGATTGTCACTGAAGGAGGCAGCGTATTGATTTATATTCAGGGATGCTAAAAATCAGTTAACAGACTAGCACTTGGAGTAGAACAAAAGAGAGTACAGTAACATATACTATACTAGCCTGGCTTTTCACTAAATAGTACATTGTGAATGTTGTCTCATGGATGGTGATTACTTTGTGATATATTTTGCCAGTCATCTTTGCATAGAGAAGTGAAAGATTAGGAAAACACTGCCATGAATATGGGTGAATTTATCTTTTCATATTGTGTTATTTACTTCTGAATGTGGAACTGCTGAGTCAAAGAATGTGCTTTTTTTTTTTTTTCATTCAACCGATATTTATTCAGCACCTGCTGTTCTAGTTGCTTATGATATTTGGTAGTGGTGGTTTAGTGGCTAAGTCGAGTCTGACTCTTTGGATCCCATGGAGTGTAGCCCATCACGCTCCTCTGTTCATGGGATTCTCCAGGCAAGAATACTGGAGTGGGTTGCCATTTCCTTGTCCAGAGATCTTCCTGACCCAGGGATTGAACTGGCATCTCCAGCATTGCCGGAGGATTCTTTACCACTGAGCCACCAGGAAAGCCCTCCTTGGCATGTATCAGTGAACCAAACAGACAAAGGTCTGAGTTGAAGGAACTTACAAAGGATATCCTCACTTGATACTGATATTTTGATGTTGCCAAATTTCCTTCCCAGGAGACTGTACCAATGTGCACTCACCAGCAGAGTACTATTAACAAAATCTAACAAAACTCTTCTATAGAAATAACTGCAGATGGTAGACAACAAAACTATTCTCTCCCTGGCTCACAAGCTTGGGTCTTACCTGTCTCAGCTTATCATATGCTTTTTGGTGGGTCTACACGATAGTTTACAAAGTGTGCTCACTGGACCAGCAGCGTTGACGTTACATCAACTTGTGAGAAAGCTCAGGTACGAGCCCTTATGCCAGACCTACTGAATGATAAACCTGCACAGCTCAGCATTGCTTTAATCAGCCCTCCAGGTGATTCCGATGCAGTCATGTCTGAGAACCACTGGGCTAGAGGCAGCTTGTTTTCTTTGAACCCAGAGGTTAGTGCAAGCTCTTTACCCTCACATCCTCTTGTATCTGAAAGTGGGGTCTGACTGCTCACCGCTCGAAAACCAATTGTAGAGGCAAAGTTGTTGGAAAGGAAAGTTTGCTTTATTTTGGATGCTGGCACCTGGGGAGGAGGGCAGACATTCAAAGGCCAAGTCCTTCCCACTGACATTCGGGGACAGGAGCTTTTGTAGGTGAAGGGAGGGGCCTACATGTGGAAACAGCACCGTCAGCGCTGACTGTCTTAAGTTGGTCACCAGTGGTCCGCTCAGCGTCGTCTTGACTGTTTTGCAGTTAACCTTCAGTTCCATGATCAGTTTCTTCCCCTTTCCTTGAGGCCAGTTCTTGGAATTGTGGCTGCTTACATCTGCAGTCTGGTCATTCTCACTGAACATGGCTCAGAATATTATCTATAGACTTTGAGAAGGAACTAAAGGTCCTTGACAATGCTTAATGACTAAACTCTTAGTGTTTGTTCTCCTTTGACTGTTTTCCTTTTTTGCATTTTCTCATCCCTCTGATTAAACTTACTCTTTGACTAGAATTTTTCCACAGACCAAAGGCAAGCAGAGGACATGGGGGGATAAGGATCATAAAGTCCTGCTCTGTTTTACTCCTTCATACAAGTCATAGAAATTGAAGTCCTGGAGGCTGATTTAGCTGTCTCGTCCAGCTCTCCTTTGAACCTTGTCTTTTTGTTGATGGCTGCTCTCATCCAATTTTTGCAACTCCAACCAGAAAGAGTACTATTACCAAAATCAAACAAAACTCTTCTATAGAAATAACTGCAGATGGTAGACAACAAAACTATTCTCTCCCTGGCTCACAAGCTTGGGTCTTACCTGTCTCAGCTTATCATATGCTTTTTGGTGGGTCTACACGATAGTTTACAAAGTGTGCTCACTGGACCAGCAGCGTTGACGTTACATCAACTTGTGAGAAAGCTCAGGTACGAGCCCTTATGCCAGACCTACTGAATGATAAACCTGCACAGCTCAGCATTGCTTTAATCAGCCCTCCAGGTGATTCCGATGCAGTCATGTCTGAGAACCACTGGGCTAGAGGCAGCTTGTTTTCTTTGAACCCAGAGGTTAGTGCAAGCTCTTTACCCTCACATCCTCTTGTATCTGAAAGTGGGGTCTGACTGCTCACCGCTCGAAAACCAATTGTAGAGGCAAAGTTGTTGGAAAGGAAAGTTTGCTTTATTTTGGATGCTGGCACCTGGGGAGGAGGGCAGACATTCAAAGGCCAAGTCCTTCCCACTGACATTCGGGGACAGGAGCTTTTGTAGGTGAAGGGAGGGGCCTACATGTGGAAACAGCACCGTCAGCGCTGACTGTCTTCTTTAAGTTGGTCACCAGTGGTCCGCTCAGCGTCGTCTTGACTGTTTTGCAGTTAACCTTCAGTTCCATGATCAGTTTCTTCCCCTTTCCTTGAGGCCAGTTCTTGGAATTGTGGCTGCTTACATCTGCAGTCTGGTCATTCTCACTGAACATGGCTCAGAATATTATCTATAGACTTTGAGAAGGAACTAAAGGTCCTTGACAATGCTTAATGACTAAACTCTTAGTGTTTGTTCTCCTTTGACTGTTTTCCTTTTTTGCATTTTCTCATCCCTCTGATTAAACTTACTCTTTGACTAGAATTTTTCCACAGACCAAAGGCAAGCAGAGGACATGGGGGGATAAGGATCATAAAGTCCTGCTCTGTTTTACTCCTTCATACAAGTCATAGAAATTGAAGTCCTGGAGGCTGATTTAGCTGTCTCGTCCAGCTCTCCTTTGAACTGTCTCTTGGTCGCTGCAGTTTTACTGTTGATGGCTGCTCTCATGTCTACACTCTACTCACACAGATGAGGAACCAAATCCATTTTTCTTAGTGTACACAAATACATGCAATTCATTCACTTGAAACATATTTGAATATGTTGAAAATGTGTGGATGTTTTGAAGTGGTGAACGTTTATATTTTAGTAACACAAACTGCCTAATAACACTGAATGTTGGATACGCCCATACCATAATCCTTCAGGCATTCCTCGGCTGAACTCTCATGTTTCTCTCTCTCTCTCTCTCTCTTTGTTTCTATACAGTGATTTAGCAATTTCTTGTCTTCTGTAATAACCAGGTCTTTTGTTTTTTTTTTTTTACAATTTTTTTGGCCTCTTTTTTATTGGTATTTTTATCCATTTGTTTCCATCCATCTTTATTCTTTGTCCTATGTGGGCCTCCCATTGCAGTGGCCTCTCTCATCACAGAGCACCGGCTCTGGGCGCATGCATTCCAGAGCATGGGCTTATAATTGGACACACCGGCCCAAACGGTCCATGGTATGTGGGATCCTCCTGGACCAGGGATCGAACCAGCGCCCCCTGCACTGCAAGGTGGACTCTTTACCCACTGGAACACCAAGGAAGCCCTAACCAGGGTTTTTATTGCACACAAAAACCCACTCAGCTACTCTAAGAAAAAGGAGATGTAACTTTAGCGTGTGGGGTAGCTCACAGGATTATGTGAAGGTGCCAGGAGACAAGCTTATTAGCTACACAGTCACAGGTAACACGTAGCTCCATTTATTGATGTCTGTCCTTGATTCTTCCTCTAGGATCTTCTTAATTTCTTTGAATACATTTTCTTGTTGCCTTAAATTAATATGCATTAGGTGTTTACTTTCTCTCATGAGTCTGGTCATTCTCACTGAACATGGCTCAGAATATTATCTATAGACTTTGAGAAGGAACTAAAGGTCCTTGACAATGCTTAATGACTAAACTCTTAGTGTTTGTTCTCCTTTGACTGTTTTCCTTTTTTGCATTTTCTCATCCCTCTGATTAAACTTACTCTTTGACTAGAATTTTTCCACAGACCAAAGGCAAGCAGAGGACATGGGGGGATAAGGATCATAAAGTCCTGCTCTGTTTTACTCCTTCATACAAGTCATAGAAATTGAAGTCCTGGAGGCTGATTTAGCTGTCTCGTCCAGCTCTCCTTTGAACTGTCTCTTGGTCGCTGCAGTTTTACTGTTGATGGCTGCTCTCATGTCTACACTCTACTCACACAGATGAGGAACCAAATCCATTTTTCTTAGTGTACACAAATACATGCAATTCATTCACTTGAAACATATTTGAATATGTTGAAAATGTGTGGATGTTTTGAAGTGGTGAACGTTTATATTTTAGTAACACAAACTGCCTAATAACACTGAATGTTGGATACGCCCATACCATAATCCTTCAGGCATTCCTCGGCTGAACTCTCATGTTTCTCCCTCTCTCTCTCTCTCTTTGTTTCTATACAGTGATTTAGCAATTTCTTGTCTTCTGTAATAACCAGGTCTTTTGTTTTTTTTTTTTTACAATTTTTTTGGCCTCTTTTTTATTGGTATTTTTATCCATTTGTTTCCATCCATCTTTATTCTTTGTCCTATGTGGGCCTCCCATTGCAGTGGCCTCTCTCATCACAGAGCACCGGCTCTGGGCGCATGCATTCCAGAGCATGGGCTTATAATTGGACACACCGGCCCAAACGGTCCATGGCATGTGGGATCCTCCTGGACCAGGGATCGAACCAGCGCCCCCTGCACTGCAAGGTGGACTCTTTACCCACTGGAACACCAAGGAAGCCCTAACCAGGGTTTTTATTGCACACAAAAACCCACTCAGCTACTCTAAGAAAAAGGAGATGTAACTTTAGCGTGTGGGGTAGCTCACAGGATTATGTGAAGGTGCCAGGGAGACAAGCTTATTAGCTACACAGTCACAGGTAACACGTAGCTCCATTTATTTATGTCTGTCCTTGATTCTTCCTCTAGGATCTTCTTAATTTCTTTGAATACATTTTCTTGTTGCCTTAAATTAATATGCATTAGGTGTTTACTTTCTCTCATGAGTTAGGAGCAATTTTCCCGTGCTGTCTGTGGATTTCCTGGTCTCCCTTGAGAAGGTGCACTGACCCACAGTGGGACAAGTGGTTTGAAGACCTGTGGGCTCAAGTCATAGAAAGGCTGGATTCCCGTCAGGAGGCAGCTGAGCCTACCTTTGCTGAAATGTTTGACTCTGAGCTGGGCATTCTTTTTTCCCTCTTGGCGGGGTTCGATCAGGGTCTTGAGATTAAAGGGGTTTCAAATTAGCCCTCTGCTCCGTGGTCACTTTGTGCTGGTGAACAGGGCAGGCCTGATAACAGAAACAGCCTCCTGAGGTGGAAGGCTCGTCCTTGTTTCTGCCGCTCAGTATCTGAAAGCTGCTCAGGTGTCACAAAGGCTGATGGAGAGCCTGCCTTTATAGAAAGAGAATATTAATGGGAATAAATGCTGGAGCAGAAAAGACCCCTAGAAACAGGCTTTCCAGTTGTCCTATGTTTACTCTCCTGGATTGTGTAACACACCCTAGGCTCCAGAGCTGTTAAATGCTGACTTCAGGTTTCTGGTGTACAGTGCCACTCTGCCACCTTGTGGTCATCATGGAGAACTGCACTTCCCCAGATGTCAGCTGCTTTCCTAGATCTGTGAGCCCGCGTGTTAAGTCGCTCAGTCCTGTGCGACCCTTTGCGACCCCGTGGACGTAGCCCAGCAGGCTCCTCTGTCCGAGGGATTCTGCTGGCAAGAATACTGGAATGGGTTGCCATGACTGCCTCTCCTACATCCTAGTATCTTGCAAAATGGGAATTGGAGTATATGTGTCTTTTTCAATTATGGTTTCCTCAGGGATGAACCTAGAGCCTACTATACACAGTGAAGTAAGTCAGAAGGAGGAAAGGAAATGGCATATTTTTTTATACATTTTTTCTTTTTTCCTCATCATCTTTTTCTTTTCCATCCATCTTTCATTCTTTGGCATGTGTGGACCTCCCATTGCAGTGGCCTCTCTCATTTCAGAGCACTGGCTCTGGGCGCATGTGCTCCAGAGCGCTGGCTCATAATTGGACACACTGGTCCAGCTGCTCCCTGGCATGTGGGATCTTCCCGGGCCAGAGATCGAACCTGTGCCCCTTGCACTGCAAGGCAGACTCTCTAGCCACTGGACCACCAGGGAAGCCCGGAAATACTGTATTTTACTGCATATGTATAGAATCTGGAAAAATGGTACTGATGAACGTATTGCAGAGCAACGATGGAGACGCAGACATAGAAAACAGACTTGTGGACACAGCGGGGGAAGGAGAGAGTAGGAGGAATAGAGTTGCGTTGAAGTGTATACATTAGCATGTTTTAAATAGCCTTTGCTGTGTGACCCAGGGCGCTGAGGCCTGGGGCTCTGGGCCAGCCTAGAGGGCTGGCTGGGGTGGAAGGAAGCTTCAAGAGGCGGGGACATATGTGTGCCTATGACTGACTCATGTTGATGTCTGGCAAAAACCCAACACAGTAGTGTGAAGCAATTATCCTCCAATTAAGAATAAATAAACTTTAGGGCTTCCCTGATGGTCCAGTTGGTAGGGACACTGCCTTGCAGTGCAAGGGCGCCGGTTCGATCCCTGGCCTGGGAAGATCCCACGTGCTGTGGAGCGGCTGGACGATGTGTCCAACTACCCAGCCGGAACTGCACTTCCCAGATGTCAGCTGCTTTCCTAGATCTGTGAGCCCGCGTGTTAAGTCGCTCAGTCCTGTGCGACCCTTTGCGACCCCGTGGACGTAGCCCAGCAGGCTCCTCTGTCCGAGGGATTCTGCTGGCAAGAATACTGGAATGGGTTGCCATGACTGCCTCTCCTACATCCTAGTATCTTGCAAAATGGGAATTGGAGTATATGTGTCTTTTTCAATTATGGTTTCCTCAGGGATGAACCTAGAGCCTACTATACACAGTGAAGTAAGTCAGAAGGAGGAAAGGAAATGGCATATTTTTTTATACATTTTTTCTTTTTTCCTCATCATCTTTTTCTTTTCCATCCATCTTTCATTCTTTGGCATGTGTGGACCTCCCATTGCAGTGGCCTCTCTCATTTCAGAGCACTGGCTCTGGGCGCATGTGCTCCAGAGCGCTGGCTCATAATTGGACACACTGGTCCAGCTGCTCCCTGGCATGTGGGATCTTCCCGGGCCAGAGATCGAACCTGTGCCCCTTGCACTGCAAGGCAGACTCTCTAGCCACTGGACCACCAGGGAAGCCCGGAAATACTGTATTTTACTGCATATGTATAGAATCTGGAAAAATGGTACTGATGAACGTATTGCAGAGCAACGATGGAGACGCAGACATAGAAAACAGACTTGTGGACACAGCGGGGGAAGGAGAGAGTAGGAGGAATAGAGTTGCGTTGAAGTGTATACATTAGCATGTTTTAAATAGCCTTTGCTGTGTGACCCAGGGCGCTGAGGCCTGGGGCTCTGGGCCAGCCTAGAGGGCTGGCTGGGGTGGAAGGAAGCTTCAAGAGGCGGGGACATATGTGTGCCTATGACTGACTCATGTTGATGTCTGGCAAAAACCCAACACAGTAGTGTGAAGCAATTATCCTCCAATTAAGAATAAATAAACTTTAGGGCTTCCCTGATGGTCCAGTTGGTAGGGACACTGCCTTGCAGTGCAAGGGCCGCCGGTTCGATCCCTGGCCTGGGAAGATCCCACGTGCTGTGGAGCGGCTGGACGATGTGTCCAACTACCCAGCCGGAACTCTGGAGCGCATGCGCCCAGAGCCGGTGCTCTGAGACAACAGAGGCCACCGCGATGGGAGGCCCACAGGCCAAAGGACAAAGATGGATGAAAATAGACAAATGAAAGACCGATAGAAGTGGCCCGTCCGCTCCCCTCCCTCCCCACCCCCCCATAAATAAAATAAATGAATCTTAAAAATAAATAAATAAATAAATAAACTTTAAAAAATTTAAAAAAAAACATTGGATTTTGTCATCCTGGATTGTTTTTGCCTATGATTTTGTGAACTGATGCTGCTGTTGTTCAGTTGGCTGAACTCCTAGATTGCAGCACGCCAGGTCTCCCCATCCCTTACTATCTTCCTGAGTTTTCCCAAGTAAATGTCTATTGCATTGGTGATACCATTCAGCCATTTAATCCCCTAATGCCCTCTTCTCCTTCTGCCCTCAATCTTTCAAACATCAGGGACTATTCCAATGAGTTGGCTGTTTGCATCAGGTGACCAAACTACTGGAGCTTCAGCTTCAGTACTTCCGGTGAGTATTCAGGGTTGATTTCCTTTAAGAATTTCTTTTTCTTTTTGGCCACTTCTGTTGATCTTTCATTTATTTATCTTTGTTCTTTGGCCTGTGTGGGCCTCCCATCTCAGTGGCCTCTCTTGTTGCAGAGTACTGGCTCTGGGCGCATGCGCTCCAGAACTCCAGCTCAGTGCTTGGGACACATCAGTCTAGCTGCTCGGCGGCCCATGGGATCTTCCCAGGCCAGGGATCGAACCGGTGCCCCTTGCACTGCAAGGCGGTGTCCTTACTCACTGGACCACCAGGGAGGCCCCTTCCTTTAAGATTAGCTGGTTTGATCTCCTAACTGTCCAAGGGGCTCTCAGGAGTCTTCTCCAGCACCATAGTTAGAAGGCATCAATTCTTTGGTGCTCTGCCTTCTTTACAGCTCTCACAGCTCTCACAACCGTATGTGACCACTGGGAAGACCATAGCCTTGACTAGATGGAATTTTGTTGGCAGAATAATGTCTATACTTTCAACACATCGTCTAGGTTTGTCATAGCTTTCCTGCCAAGAAGCAGCTGTCTTCTGATTTCATGACTGCAGTCACCATCTATAGTGATTTTAGAGCCCAAGAAGAGGAAATCTGTCATAGCTTCCACCTTTTCCCCTTCTGTTTGCCATGGAGTAATGGGGCCAGAAGCCATGATGTGAGTTTTTTTTTTTAAATTTAGTTTTAAGCCAGTGCTTCCACTTTCCTCTTTCACCTAAATCAAGAGACTTTTAGTTCCTCTTAGCTTTCTGCTATTAAAGGGGTATCATCACATATCTGAGGTTGTTGTTGTTTCTCCCATCTATCTTGGTTCCAGCTTGTAACTCATCCAGCCTGGCATTTCTCATGATGTGCTCGGTATAGGTTAAATAAACAGGGTGACAAGAGACAACCCTGTCATAATCCTTTCTCAATCCTGAACCAACCAGTTGCTCCATACTGGTTCTAACTGTTGCTTCTTGACCCGCATACAGGTTTCTCAGGAGACAGGTCAGATGGTCTGGTGTCCCCATCTCTTTCAGAGTTTTCCACAGTTTGTTATGATCCACATAGTCAAGGGCTTTAGTCACTGAGACAGAGGTAGATGTTTTTCTGGAATTTTCTTGCTTTCTTTATGATCCAGTGAATGTTGTCAATTTGATCTCTGGTTCCTCTGCCTTTTCTAAACAGAGCTTGAACATCTGGAAGTTCTTGGTTCATGTAATGCTGAAACCTTAGCATGCAGGATTTTAAGCATGACTTCACTAGCATGGGAGATGAGTACGATTGTCTGATGGTTGGAACATTCTTTAATGCTACCCTTCTTGGGAATTAGAATGAGGATTGCCCTTTACCAGTCCTGTGGCGCTTCCGGGTCTTCCAGATTTGCTGACGTATTGAGTGCCACACTCTGATAGCATCATCTTTTAGGGTTTTGTAGCTCTACTGGAATTCCATCACATTTGCTGGGTATCGACAGCAGTGCTTTCTCAGGCCCACTCGACTTCACGTGAGGGAATGTCTGACTCTGTGGGACTGACCACACCATCGTGGTTATCCAGTTCATTAGGTTTTTTTGTACAGTTCTGTGTTTTCTTCCCATCTCGTCTTGATCTCTTCTGCATGTACTGGGCCTCTCCTGTTTCTGTCCCTTATTGTGCCCATCTTTGCACGAGGTGTTCCTGTGATACAATCCTGCACTTGTTCCTTGCCTGGTCTTGTGGCATAGCCATGTTCTTTCCCCTTAGGCACTGGCTTTCTTCCACAAATCACTTGGTGGGCACTTTTGTGGATGCCTTGAAACGTCTATTTACCACCCTGTAATATACAAAACCATGACCGTCTCCTGCAACTCTGGTCAAGGAGTCCAGAACTCCACATATGCAGTTGTCTGCCTTCTTGGGAGGGAAAGAAAAAGTGCTAACAGCAAAAGCAGCCAGAAGAAAGCACAGATGAACACCTCATTAAATCATCCCGTATTTGGTGGAGTCGACAGGCCTGAGGCCACTGCAGGGCAACATCACAAAATCACCTCTTCACTTGAGTCAGCGCTCGCTGCTGAAAAGGGGTTTGTTTCCTGCGTCCCTGCTGTAGGCCAAGCACTTACTGGGTTCTCCAATATGGAGATGACTTTTTCTGGAGATTTTCTTGCTTTCTTTATGATCCAGTGGCAACTGAGACAGAGGTAGATGTTTTTCTGGAATTTTCTTGCTTTCTTTATGATCCAGTGAATGTTGTCAATTTGATCTCTGGTTCCTCTGCCTTTTCTAAACAGAGCTTGAACATCTGGAAGTTCTTGGTTCATGTAATGCTGAAACCTTAGCATGCAGGATTTTAAGCATGACTTCACTAGCATGGGAGATGAGTACGATTGTCTGATGGTTGGAACATTCTTTAATGCTACCCTTCTTGGGAATTAGAATGAGGATTGCCCTTTACCAGTCCTGTGGCGCTTCCGGGTCTTCCAGATTTGCTGACGTATTGAGTGCCACACTCTGATAGCATCATCTTTTAGGGTTTTGTAGCTCTACTGGAATTCCATCACATTTGCTGGGTATCGACAGCAGTGCTTTCTCAGGCCCACTCGACTTCACGTGAGGGAATGTCTGACTCTGTGGGACTGACCACACCATCGTGGTTATCCAGTTCATTAGGTTTTTTTGTACAGTTCTGTGTTTTCTTCCCATCTCGTCTTGATCTCTTCTGCATGTACTGGGCCTCTCCTGTTTCTGTCCCTTATTGTGCCCATCTTTGCACGAGGTGTTCCTGTGATACAATCCTGCACTTGTTCTTTGCCTGGTCTTGTGGCATAGCCATGTTCTTTCCCCTTAGGCACTGGCTTTCTTCCACAAATCACTTGGTGGGCACTTTTGTGGATGCCTTGAAACGTCTATTTACCACCCTGTAATATACAAAACCATGACCGTCTCCTGCAACTCTGGTCAAGGAGTCCAGAACTCCACATATGCAGTTGTCTGCCTTCTTGGGAGGGAAAGAAAAAGTGCTAACAGCAAAAGCAGCCAGAAGAAAGCACAGATGAACACCTCATTAAATCATCCCGTATTTGGTGGAGTCGACAGGCCTGAGGCCACTGCAGGGCAACATCACAAAATCACCTCTTCACTTGAGTCAGCGCTCGCTGCTGAAAAGGGGTTTGTTTCCTGCGTCCCTGCTGTAGGCCAAGCACTTACTGGGTTCTCGCAATATGGAGATGACCTCATGGTCATTACATAATGGAAATGGGTGGTAAGCACCAGGAGAGGGTCCCATTCAGAGGTGGGTGGAGAGCCTGGGGGACAGTGATGATAGGGACTCCATCTGGTGGGGCAGGAAGAGTTATGGACTGGAGATGACATTGGAGCTGGGCCTGGAAAACATGCAGAAGCATCTGCCTGTGGGGAAGGAAGTGAGGCAGGGTACCTCCGGGGCAGTGGGTACCAGGGTGCTGCGCATGTGGGAATTATCTGGGGGAGTGAGTATGGGTGAGCTGGAGTGGCGTCTCCTCCCAGAACACCTCATTTACTGCACTAGGAAAGATTTAATTTACCTTTTAGGCCAGAAAGCCACGATCCCCTGGCTGATGCATTAGATTCCTATGGGCTTACTTAGACAAATGAGTCAGTCCCTCAGGGCTAACTGTACTTCTGTCTTTTTTCTCTTCTGCTCAAGAAACTGTAATTAACCTGGGAGGGAGCCCTGTGGAATGTAGGTAAGGGAAAGGAAGTGAGAGAGAGGAGGGAGAGGGAGAGACAAGTTAGCAGGTATTGACCAATCCAAGCAAGAGGCATGCAGGGGCTGAGCTCAGGCAGTGCATGGGGAACATACAGATATGAGACAATTCAAAGATAGAGTCCGTGGCTTGGAGATCATAGATACAGAGGATAAAGGAGGAATAAAAGACTTTCAAGTTCTCAAGATTAGGCAGCTGGTTCAGTGAAATGCTCATTGCTTAAAACATAAGGTAAGCTCTGGTGCATATATACAATGGAATACTACTCAGCTGTAAAGAGAAATGGAGAAGAATCAGTCCTAATGAGGTGGCTGGATCTAGAACCTATCATAAAGAGTGAAGTCGGTCAAAAAGAGAAAGACAAGTACAATATACTAACACATGCATATGGAATCTAGTAGGATGGTGATGATAACACATGCAGTGAAGTGATGAAAAAACAGACATGGAGAATAGACATATGGATAATGTGGGGAATGAGCAGTGGGTGGGAGGTGTAAAGGATGAAAACCTGTACTATCGTATGTGAAAATAATAGCTATTGTCATTGCGCTGTGAGAAAAGGGGATCCTGCAGGGGCGCTGTGTGACAGCCTGGAGCAGTGGGATGGGGGGGATATACATATGACTAATCTGGGATCATACATATCTGTAAACAACAAAACTCTGTAAAAGTAAAAAGTAAAATAAAAATTAAAGAAAAGAGAAAAAAAGAAAAAAAAAACCCAAAAGTTAAGAGAAAAGGCACGTTTGGAGGCAAGATGCTGAAGGGTTTGGGGACGCACTTAAGAGACGTGGGACTTCTAGATAGGGAAGGGAAATAGGTTGTTGGAAATAGGAGTCTAGAACTCACAAGAGAGTTGGTTTTCGATTTGGGAGATACTGGTGAGCAGACTTTAGAGGAGCCATGAAAGTGAACAGTCATTCAAAGAGAGTTGAGTGGAGTAGGAAAAAACAGGACAACCCAAGCTGTAGGGGCTCAGCTCTATTTTTAATTTAATTTTTTTTAATAGTTTTTTTGGCGGAGGGGCGGGTTCGGGAGGGAGAGGGAGGATGGGCCACTTCTATTGGTCTTTCATTTATCTATTTTCATACATCTTTGTTCTTTGGCCTGCGTGGGCCTCTCATCGCAGTGGCCTCTGTCGTCGCAGAGCTCCGGCTCTGGGCGCATGCGCTCCAGAGCTCCGGCTTGGTAATGGGACACATCGGTCCAGCCGCTCCGCGGCACGTGGGATCTTCCCAGGCCAGGGATCAAACCGGCGTCCCTTGCACTGCAAGGCGGTGTCCTTACCCACTGGACCACCGGGGAAGCCCGGGGCTCAGTTTTTGATGAGCATGAATACTTAGAACCCCTGAGTGAAAGCAGGAAGGGGAAATAGGAGCAGAGCCCAAGGAGAATGTGGTCACAGGAAAAGGCAACGCCTTTCCTGTCCTAAAGCCAAGAGATCAGACAAGATAAGGAGTGAGCAAAAGCCTTCAAATGGCCATGACAGAGTGGCTGCTGACTTGCCATGTGGTTTAGCCAAGTGCTGTGGTGGCAGCTGAAACAGCTGGACTCCAGGGATCATGTTGTAGAAAAGGATGAGGAGGCAGAGTAATGAAAACGGGCTGTTCTGACAAGGAATTTGTAGGAGACAGTAAGTAGGTGAGAGGGCAGCTTAGCATTCCAGTGGAAGGGTCAAGAGGAGATCTGTGTGTGCTGAAAGCCTTGAGGGGAAGACAGTGGATAGAGAGAGCCTGAAGATGTGACAAACAAGGGATCATTAATGGGTTGTCACCAGGGAGAGGGAGGCAGTGGGACTAGGTTAGTTCTGTGCCTCTCTGTCATTTGGAACCAGTTTTGTGGTCTAGGGAGCGATCTAGCTGGAGTGTCCACTGAAACAGGGTAGAATCCCCCTGAGATCATCTCCTAGGCTACATAATAGCTGGTGTAGCAAGTAAGCAAAGGTCTCCTAGCCTTACTTAGAGAGGGCGATGCCGCTTCTAAGAACTGTCTGGGATCATTGTGGATGGACCCACATGTATTTCAGGTTAAAAGAAATCAAAGAGCATCTACTCTTTCTTATTTTTATTTTTCAGCTTTATTGAGATATAGTTGACATATAACATGCGTGAGTTTAAGGCATACAACGTGTTGATCTGATACACCAGCCAGTGATTACCACCACTCCTTATCCCTGCATCTCCTCACATCAGTACTATTTCTTTGTCTTGTTAAGAACATTTATGATCTCCTCTCATAGTAACTTGCAAGTTCACAGTCACTGTGTTGGGACACACTTAGAGCTGTGTCCCAGGCTTTTGTTTCCTGTCACAGAGAATGCTTGGATGACCCATGACAGTCCTTACTGCAAGGCGGTGTCCTTACCCACTGGACCACGGGAAGCCCGGGCTCAGTTTTGATGAGCATGAATACTTAGAACCCCTGAGTGAAAGCAGGAAGGGGAAATAGGAGCAGAGCCCAAGGAGAATGTGGTCACAGGAAAAGGCAACGCCTTTCCTGTCCTAAAGCCAAGAGATCAGACAAGATAAGGAGTGAGCAAAAGCCTTCAAATGGCCATGACAGAGTGGCTGCTGACTTGCCATGTGGTTTAGCCAAGTGCTGTGGTGGCAGCTGAAACAGCTGGACTCCAGGGATCATGTTGTAGAAAAGGATGAGGAGGCAGAGTAATGAAAACGGGCTGTTCTGACAAGGAATTTGTAGGAGACAGTAAGTAGGTGAGAGGGCAGCTTAGCATTCCAGTGGAAGGGTCAAGAGGAGATCTGTGTGTGCTGAAAGCCTTGAGGGGAAGACAGTGGATAGAGAGAGCCTGAAGATGTGACAAACAAGGGATCATTAATGGGTTGTCACCAGGGAGAGGGAGGCAGTGGGACTAGGTTAGTTCTGTGCCTCTCTGTCATTTGGAACCAGTTTTGTGGTCTAGGGAGCGATCTAGCTGGAGTGTCCACTGAAACAGGGTAGAATCCCCCTGAGATCATCTCCCTAGGCTACATAATAGCTGGTGTAGCAAGTAAGCAAAGGTCTCCTAGCCTTACTTAGAGAGGGCGATGCCGCTTCTAAGAACTGTCTGGGATCATTGTGGATGGACCCACATGTATTTCAGGTTAAAAGAAATCAAAGAGCATCTACTCTTTCTTATTTTTATTTTTCAGCTTTATTGAGATATAGTTGACATATAACATGCGTGAGTTTAAGGCATACAACGTGTTGATCTGATACACCAGCCAGTGATTACCACCACTCCTTATCCCTGCATCTCCTCACATCAGTACTATTTCTTTGTCTTGTTAAGAACATTTATGATCTCCTCTCATAGTAACTTGCAAGTTCACAGTCACTGTGTTGGGACACACTTAGAGCTGTGTCCCAGGCTTTTGTTTCCTGTCACAGAGAATGCTTGGCAGCTCCCCAGCTGACCTACTTTGGTTATAGCAAAAAGGAATGACTTCATCTTGTGTCATTGCCTGCAGATTCAATAATATGTCATTAGAAGCAATGGGGCGTTCCCCGATTAGCGGTTTTTATTTAGAAGTCTTTCAAAATATCTGAGTCTGATTAATTTGAAATTCTTTCATTTTAACTGATTATCTTTAAAATGAAAATGTTTTTTTCTAAAAATTTTATTATATCTGCCCAGTAACTCGATTCTAATTATGAAGAAAGGTATTCTCTTTTGTTTATCCCTTCATTGTTCTCTACATCAGATGCATTTGACAAAAACAGATTGCTTTGGTTGTAATAAGAAACACCTCTCCTTCTGTTTACCCTTGTATATATTGGTGATAATTAGTGAAACTGTTTTTTTGATTACTTTTGCAACCAACATAATGTTTCCGTTTGACTCTGTAAACGGGTTTAAGGAGCTGAACTGGCTTTTGTGAAAAATGACAGTTACTCTGAAGGATTATGTGAAAATGCAAGACATCTTTTTTACTTGAAAGAAAGTTAATTAGATTTGTTTTTGAGTCATGTTGACCTTGTAAACACAGAGTTTTACTGCCTGTTGCATTATTGATGGATTTAACGTGGAATTCAACTCTTCGTTGCCCTTCACTTGTCCCAAACAAGCACGGCTTTAAAAACAGGAGCCCTGAAATCATTCTGGACCCTCAGGGCATTGGGCACTTATCCCAACAGACTGTCTCTGTTGGGATATTTACAAGGCTCAAATTTTAATCCAGGATGGAAAGCGAACATTTTGCACCTGAAGAAACTCAAGTAGAGAGAGAGAATGAATTATTTTGGAATTTACATAAAGTTTATTAAAACTGTGACTTTTTTTTTTCCCATTTGCATAGCCATGACATATGCAGTGAACACCTTCCCACCCCTACCTCCCGTATATTAATGTATAGAAAGGACTTCACAATAGTGAAAATTCAAGCACCTTCTTAGAAAGCCTTGGATTTTCTCTCATCACATTTGCTTTTATAGGAAATGGGAAAGGCTAGGCTAGATTAACTCTGAGACCCTATTTGAATGAATATTCTACTTCTGAAAGGACCTGGATAAATTTATTGATTGTTGGCTTGGAGGAGTTGAGAGGCAGCAGGGAAGTGGGATCAAGAGAGGGTTATTATTATTTTTTTTTAAGATGGGAGAAGCAATAGCATTTATACAGATAGATTCAGGGGAGGGAAGAATCTTTTTTTGGGGGGGCTATTATGGGTTTTCACTGCTGCCACAGGCTCTTCTCTAGTTGCAGGGAACTGGGGGCTACTCTCTAGCTGAGGTGAGCAGGCATCTTGTTGCGGCGACTTTTCTTGTTGTGGAACTCGGGTTCTAGGGCACACGGTCTTCAGTAGTTGCAGCACATGGGCCCAATAGTTGCGGCTCCGAGGCTCTAGAGCACAACTCAATAGTTGTGGCTCACAGGCTTAATTGCTCCGCGGCATGTGGATCAAATCCGTGTCTCCTGCATTAGCAGGCGAGCTCTTTACCACTGAGCTACCAGGGAAGCCCAGGGAAAAATCTCTGATGCGAGAGAAAAAAGTGTTTTTGAGTGGAGGAGAAGGGTGAGGCCCAGTACAGAAATGGAGGGTTTAACCTAGGTTGGGAATGTGGACAGTTCATCTGTAGCAAAGTGAGAGAGCATATGGAAAGCCTGGCACCTTCTGACAGTCTTTATTCCTTCCCCGAGGAGGAAGAAATAAGGTCATCAGTGAGAGAGAAGGGGTAGAAATGCTGGTGGTGTGAGGCGAGGAGAAGGTGGGGGAGTGTTATCTAGGAGTGCAGGACCAGAGACCAGCATGGGCAGTGAGTCAGGATTTGGAAACGTCTATAGCAGTTGGCATTACTATCATGCTTTTAATGTATTTTACAAAAATACTGTTCTATACTGGATTGGAAATAAGAATATGGCGCCCTTCACAACAAATAGTTTGAGAGGCACTGGGCTGGGAGGGAATGGACCAGGGCTACAGTCTGATGGCCACACAGTCCCGAGGGGCTCCCGAGGCTTGTGATCCTAAGTACTATGGGAGACCACTCAGTTTGACGACTTGTCTAGCTGTGGGGCAGTGTTGAGTTTTACAGTGTGGTTTTGCCAAGTGGGTCTGATGCAGTGGAAAGATGTAATGAGTGTATGGAGTGTCCAGTGAGCTATGTGGTGACTGACCTTGGCTTTGGGAGCTGGGGAGAGAAGGCAGCAAGTCATGGGGAGAGTGAGAGGTTCCGTGAAGATAGTGGGATTGAGGGAGTGTCAGTCCTGGAAGAAGCAAATGGTGAGACCGGAAGTTCTATGAGGGACCGTGAATTAGGGGGAGATGGTGATCAGAGAGCAGGATTCTTGACAACACTGCTCACTATAACAAACACTAGGAAAGAAATGGAGTGAGCTTTTTTGCATGAATACCAGTTTTGGGCAGTTTTGAAGCTATCTGAAGCCTGTGGTGGTCCTGTTTCTTTGTGGACACAAAAATGCTCTGAACATATTAAGTGAAAAAAAGCGTGGGTTACAGAACAATTTACACATTTAAGCTTCAAAATTTACAATGATCATTTTAAGGTAAAAAATATAAACATTTTGATGCACAAAAAGAAGTCTTAGCCACGGAAGTATCTGGATGACTGACTTAAGGTGCTTTTTACTTTCTGTTTAATAATATTTGATTATGTTATTATTATATTCTTATAGCTTTATTAACACAATACATACATGAAATAAAATTCACCAATTTTAAGAGCATCATTGAATTTGTTCTTGTTTAGTTGTTCAGTCATGCCTGACTCTTGTGACCCCATGGAGCGTTGACCACCAGGTTCCTCTGTCCATGGGGATTCTCCAGGCAAGAATGCTGGAGTGGGTTGCCATTTCCTTCTCTAGCGGATCTTCCTGACCCAGGGATCAGACCTATGTCTCCTGCATTGCAGGCGGATTCTTTACTGCTGAGTTACCAGGGAAGCACCACTGTATACGTTTTGAAACATACACAATTCTGTAACCACCACCATGCTCATGATATAGAATATTTTTCTCACCCCCAGACTTTGCTTGTGCCCCTATGCAGACTCTGACGACTAGTGATTTGTCTTCTGTCACTACAGTTTTTCTTTTCTAAAATTTTAGGTAGATGGAATTAGTACAAGTTCTCTGTCAGATACTTTTTACAGATATTTTCTTGTAGTCTATTACTTGCCTTTTCATTTTCCTAACTGTGTCTTGAAGAACAAGTTTTAAATTTGTTAAACTCTAATTTTCTTTTAAATATATATTTTTTTTCACTTTGTGCTTACTCTGTTCTACTTAAGAAACCTTTGCCTAAAGCCCCAAGTATTTATTTCTAATGATCCATTTTATGTTTTTATTCATGTTGTTAACTAAGAGTCAAGGTAAATTTTTTTTTCCTACACCCAGACATCTAATTATTTTGACAGCATTTGTTGAAAAAGATTATCCTTCTTCCATTGAATTGCTTTGACACTTTTAGTGGAAATAATTTGACCATATATGTGTGGGATTATTTTTGGAGGGTCTGTTCTCTTTCATTGATCTGTATGTCTTTACACTAGATATTTATTATATATTATATACAGTATGCTGTACACTACCTCTTATACAAAAAGTAAAATTTACACATTTAAGCTTCAAAATTTACAATGATCATTTTAAGGTAAAAAATATAAACATTTTGATGCACAAAAAGAAGTCTTAGCCACGGAAGTATCTGGATGACTGACTTAAGGTGCTTTTTACTTTCTGTTTAATAATATTTGATTATGTTATTATTATATTCTTATAGCTTTATTAACACAATACATACATGAAATAAAATTCACCAATTTTAAGAGCATCATTGAATTTGTTCTTGTTTAGTTGTTCAGTCATGCCTGACTCTTGTGACCCCATGGAGCGTTGACCACCAGGTTCCTCTGTCCATGGGGATTCTCCAGGCAAGAATGCTGGAGTGGGTTGCCATTTCCTTCTCTAGCGGATCTTCCTGACCCAGGGATCAGACCTATGTCTCCTGCATTGCAGGCGGATTCTTTACTGCTGAGTTACCAGGGAAGCACCACTGTATACGTTTTGAAACATACACAATTCTGTAACCACCACCATGCTCATGATATAGAATATTTTCTCACCCCCAGACTTTGCTTGTGCCCCTATGCAGACTCTGACGACTAGTGATTTGTCTTCTGTCACTACAGTTTTTCTTTTCTAAAATTTTAGGTAGATGGAATTAGTACAAGTTCTCTGTCAGATACTTTTTACAGATATTTTCTTGTAGTCTATTACTTGCCTTTTCATTTTCCTAACTGTGTCTTGAAGAACAAGTTTTAAATTTGTTAAACTCT
Source organism: Tragulus kanchil (assembly GCA_022376925.1). NCBI lineage: Eukaryota > Metazoa > Chordata > Mammalia > Artiodactyla > Tragulidae > Tragulus > Tragulus kanchil. The sequence continues at coordinate 255,139,600 of JAIOJX010000032.1, forward strand.
AATTTTCTTTTAAATATATATTTTTTTTCACTTTGTGCTTACTCTGTTCTACTTAAGAAACCTTTGCCTAAAGCCCCAAGTATTTATTTCTAATGATCCATTTTATGTTTTTATTCATGTTGTTAACTAAGAGTCAAGGTAAATTTTTTTTTCCTACACCCAGACATCTAATTATTTTGACAGCATTTGTTGAAAAAGATTATCCTTCTTCCATTGAATTGCTTTGACACTTTTAGTGGAAATAATTTGACCATATATGTGTGGGATTATTTTTTGGGGGGTCTGTTCTCTTTCATTGATCTGTATGTCTTTACACTAGATATTTATTATATATTATATACAGTATGCTGTACACTACCTCTTATACAAAAAAGTAAAATAAGTGTTGTGATCAGGTAGTGTTATTCTTCCCACTTTGTTGTTCTTTTTTTTTTTTTGAAACACTTTTGGATAATTGAAGTCATTTGTATTTCCATAAATTTTAGAATCAGTGTGTCAATTTCTATGAATAAGTTCTCCTGGATTTTCTTGTTGTATTGTAATATATTTTAGTATGGGGAGAAAAAAAAATAAAAACACAGTATTTTTATATTCTAGCAGCTAAAACACAATGCTGTTTATAGTTTAAAACAATAAAAACAAATAAAAAAACAAAGCATAAAAAGTGTGAACTACTGGGGCAAGAATGTAGCTAAAGATGATACTGATGACTAGAAAGACATCACTCCAGTCTTAAGGTGAAAACATCCAGTCTTTTATCATTAAGTCTGTTGTTCACTGTAGATATCTCGTAGTTGCCCTTTATCAGTTTGAGGCACTTGCCTCCTGTTCCTAGTTTGCTGAGGACTTAGATCAAGAATGGATGTGGAAGCTTGTCAGCTGCTTTTTCTGCATCTATCAAAAAGATCATATGATTTTTCTTCCTTAGTCTGTTAGTATGTTGAATTGTGTAGATTGATTTTGAATGTTGATCTGTTCCTGCATTCCTGGGATAAAGACCACTTGGTCTTATGTGTTACTCATTTTTAATGATTGTTGGATTTCTTTGGATACAATTTTAAGAATTTTTATGTCTGTGATCTTGTTCATGAAAAATGTTGGTTTTTTCAAAGTTTTTGCCCTATATATTTTTTCACTTTGTGCTTATTTTACTTAAGAAACCTTTGCCTAAAGCCCCAAGTATTTATTTCTAATGATCCATTTTATGTTTTTATTCATGTTGTTAACTAAGAGTCAAGGTAAATTTTTTTTTCCTACACCCAGACATCTAATTATTTTGACAGCATTTGTTGAAAAAGATTATCCTTCTTCCATTGAATTGCTTTGACACTTTTAGTGGAAATAATTTGACCATATATGTGTGGGATTATTTTTGGAGGGTCTGTTCTCTTTCATTGATCTGTATGTCTTTACACTAGATATTTATTATATATTATATACAGTATGCTGTACACTACCTCTTATACAAAAAAGTAAAATAAGTGTTGTGATCAGGTAGTGTTATTCTTCCCACTTTGTTGTTCTTTTTTTTTTTTTGAAACACTTTTGGATAATTGAAGTCATTTGTATTTCCATAAATTTTAGAATCAGTGTGTCAATTTCTATGAATAAGTTCTCCTGGATTTTCTTGTTGTATTGTAATATATTTTAGTATGGGGAGAAAAAGAAATAAAAACACAGTATTTTTATATTCTAGCAGCTAAAACACAATGCTGTTTATAGTTTAAAACAATAAAAACAAATAAAAAAACAAAGCATAAAAAGTGTGAACTACTGGGGCAAGAATGTAGCTAAAGATGATACTGATGACTAGAAAGACATCACTCCAGTCTTAAGGTGAAAACATCCAGTCTTTTATCATTAAGTCTGTTGTTCACTGTAGATATCTCGTAGTTGCCCTTTATCAGTTTGAGGCACTTGCCTCCTGTTCCTAGTTTGCTGAGGACTTAGATCAAGAATGGATGTGGAAGCTTGTCAGCTGCTTTTTCTGCATCTATCAAAAAGATCATATGATTTTTCTTCCTTAGTCTGTTAGTATGTTGAATTGTGTAGATTGATTTTGAATGTTGATCTGTTCCTGCATTCCTGGGATAAAGACCACTTGGTCTTATGTGTTACTCATTTTTAATGATTGTTGGATTTCTTTGGATACAATTTTAAGAATTTTTATGTCTGTGATCTTGTTCATGAAAAATGTTGGTTTTTTCAAAGTTTTTGCCCATAATTTTTATCAAGATAATTCTAGCTTCATAAAATGAGTTGGGAGATGTTTCTTTATTTTCAGTTTTCTTGAAGTGTTTGTGCAAAACTGACAATTCTTTCTTCTTTAAATGTTTAGTACAATTCCCTAGTGAAACCGTCTGGTCCTGGAGGTTTTTTTTTTTTTTTTTTTAACTACAAATTCAATTTGTTTAATAGATATAAGGGCATTTGGTACTGTCTTTCTCTTTTTTCTTTCTTTCCTTTTGTGCATACAAAAAGTTGTAGATATTTTTCCTTATGTGAGAACACTTAAAAGTTTAATTCTCTTAGCAGAATTTGAAGTATACAGTATTGTTAATCAGATGCCCTATGCTGCACGGTAAATCTCCAGAACTTATTTATTTTGTGTAACTAAAATATTGTACCTTTTCACCAACACCTCCCTAATTTCCCTCTCTCCTGTCCACTAATGGTCACCTTCTTCTTTCTCCCGTATCCCCTGGCACCATCTACTCTCCGTGTTTGATTGTTTTAGGTTTATTATTTGAGATGTGTAGGATCTGTCTTTTTGTGACTGGCTTATTTCACTTACCATAATGTTCTACAAGTCCATCCATGTTGTAGCAAATGGCAGAATCTCTTTCTTTTTTAAGTCTGAACAATAATTATATGTATGTTTGTTACATGCTCTCTTTCTCCATTCATCCATTGGTGGACATTATTCCATCATGTCTTATCTATTGCCATATCTTGTTTATTGTGACTGGTGCTGCAATGAATGTGGGAATGTAGATATCTCTTTGAGGTCTAGAGTTCATTTCCTTTGGCTATATATCCAGAAGTGCGCTTTAGTTTTTAAATATTTGGAATTCTTTTTGTTGTTGATTTCATACTTAACTCTGTGTAATTACATAGTGTACTTTGGAGAGGTGAATCCCTTTGAATTCATTGAGACGTGTTTTATTGCCCGAATTAAGGTCTTGATAAATGTTCCATGTGCACTTGATAAGAATGTGTATTTTTGTTGCTACTGCTTGATGGAGTGTTCTATAAATGCCATTTACATTAATTTGTTAGGTAGTGTTTTACATCTTTATTGAATTTCTACCTACTTTTTCTACTAATCATTGAAATTGGGTATTGAAATCTCCAACTTTAATTATGAATTTGTCTACTTATCCTTCTAATTCCATTAGTTTTTATTTCATACATTTTGAAACTTTTTAACTATCCGAGTAAGCATTTAGGATTGTTATGTACTCCTAATGAGTTGATCCCTTTATCATTGTGTAATGATTTTCTTTATTTTTCCTTGTAATATTCCTTTTTCTGAGTCTGCATAGATCTTAGTCTAGTCACTAGGCTTTCTTTTGATTAATTTTAGTGTGGTTTATCTTTTTATTCCCTTTTTTACTTGAAATTCATTCTTTTTATATACATATAAATTATGTGAGATATATATATATATAATGTATAAAACCTGAGGTTGGATCCTTGTAGATAGCATACATAGTTGAGTTTTGCTTTTTTATGTAATTTTACAGTCTGTTTATTAGTTGGTGAGTTTAGGCCATTTCTGTTTAAGTTAATAATTGTTACTTTGGATTTAAATGTATTTTCCTATTTGTTTTCTAGTTGTCTTATCTATTCTTTGTCCTTTTTTCTTTGCTTCCTACCTTCTTTTAGTTTGAACGAATATTATGTTTCTATTTTAGTTTTTTGTTTCTTATTAGCCAAACCTTTTTGCTTTATATTTGCTCTAGAAAGTGAAAGTCGCTCATTCATGTCCAACTCTTTGCTACCTATGAACGAGTCATGGAATTCTCCAGGCAAGAATATTGGAGTGGGTAGCCTTTCCCTTCTCTAGGGGATCTTCCCTATTCATATATCAAACCCAGGTCTTCTGCATTGCATCTGAGCCACCAGGGAAGCTCTAGAGTTTACAGTCTATTTTATTTGCTCTAGAGTTTACAGTATATTTTACAATTTATCACAGTCCACCTTCAAATACTATTATAGTCCTTTCCACCAACTGTAAGAACCTGAGAACTATATACTTTTTTCCCCTCTCTTGCTTGTCATTGTTTTTTATTTTTTAAAACATCTATTTTTTTTCTTTTTAATTTTGGCCTCTTTTATTGGTCTTTTATTTATTTTCATCCATCTTTATTTTTTGGCCTGTGTGGGCCTCCCATCTCAGTGGCTTCTCTCATTGCAGAGCACCTGCTTCTGGGCACATGCACTCCAGAGCGCTGGCTCGTACTTGGGCACGCCAGTCCAGCAGCTCCACGGCACGTGGGATCTTCCCAGGCTAGGGATCAAACTGGTGCCCCTTACACTAGCAAAGCAGACTCTTTATCCACTGGACCACCAGGGAAGCCCCTCCTCTCTTGTTTGTCATTGTTTCACTGCTAGATAGTTGTATACCCAACAATACATTGTTATTATCTTGCCTTTTAAGTGATCATATAAATAGATTAGAAATTTAAAAATTAAATTTATCCACATTTTCAGCATTTCCAATGCTCTTTATTCCTTTCTATAGATTCAGCTTTTCACCTGACAGTATATCCTTTAACACATGCAGGAATTTTTGTGATACAGTCTTTTAGATTTTGCATGTCTGAGAAAGTCTATTGCATGTTCATTTTTTTTTAAAATTTTTACTTACAGGGGTTTTTTTTTGGCCTCTTTTATTGCTCTTTTAATTTATTTTTATTTTCATCCATCTTTATTCTTTGGCCTGTGTGGGCCTCCCATCTCAGTGGCTTCTCTCATTGCAGAGCACCTGCTTCTGGGCACATGCACTCCAGAGCGCTGGCTCGTACTTGGGCACGCCAGTCCAGCAGCTCCACGGCACGTGGGATCTTCCCAGGCTAGGGATCAAACTGGTGCCCCTTACACTAGCAAAGCAGACTCTTTATCCACTGGACCACCAGGGAAGCCCCTCCTCTCTTGTTTGTCATTGTTTCACTGCTAGATAGTTGTATACCCAACAATACATTGTTATTATCTTGCCTTTTAAGTGATCATATAAATAGATTAGAAATTTAAAAATTAAATTTATCCACATTTTCAGCATTTCCAATGCTCTTTATTCCTTTCTATAGATTCAGCTTTTCACCTGACAGTATATCCTTTAACACATGCAGGAATTTTTGTGATACAGTCTTTTAGATTTTGCATGTCTGAGAAAGTCTATTGCATGTTCATTTTTTTTTTAAATTTTTACTTACAGGGGTTTTTTTTTGGCCTCTTTTATTGCTCTTTTAATTTATTTTTATTTTCATCCATCTTTATTCTTTGGCCTGTGTGGGCCTCCCATTGCAGCGGCCCCTCCTGTAGAAGAGCACTGGCTCTGGGCACACGCGCTGCAGAGCACCGGCTTGCAATTGGACACACTGGTCTAGCTGCTCCGCTGCATGTGGGATCCTCCCAGACCAGGGATCGAACCAGTGCTCCCCGCACTACAAGGTGGACTCTTTGCCTGCTGGACTACCAGAGAAGCCCTGCACTTTCATTTTTGAAGGAAGTTTTTTCCTATGTGTAGAATTCTAGTTTGTCAGCTTTTTTGCTAATGAATTTTCAAGAAGTTCTCACAATATCTTTGACTTGTATTGTTTCTAATGAGAAGTCTATTGTCATTTTTAACTTTTTGGTTTGTTGAGCTTCTTACATGCGTGGTTTTATATGTTTCTTCAAATTTAGAAAATATTGTGGCAATTTTTTATTCCAGATTTTTTTCTATACTGCTCTTCTTTGTCAGTCGTTTCACCTTAGGCTGTGTGATGTTATCCAAAGCCATGGAATCTCATTTATTACGTCTTTTTTCATTAATTTTTTTAATTGGAAGATAATTGTTTTACAATGTTGTGTTGATTTCTGCCATATATCAACATGAATCAGTCATAGGTATATACATGTCCTCTCCCTCATACCACTCCATCCCACCCCTTTAGATTGTCACAGAGCATTACATTGAGCTCTATGTGTCACACAACAAATTCCCACTAGCTATCTATTTTAAATATGGTAATATATTTATTTCAGTTTGTCCCACCATCTCCTTCCTCTGCTGTATCTCATTCCTTTTTATGGCTGAGTAATATTCCATTGTATGTATGCACCACAACCGTTTTATCCATTCATCTGTTGATGGACATCAAGGTTACTTCCATGTCCTTCCTATTGTGAATAGTGCTGCAGTGGGAACTACAATTGTTCTTTTCACCTGACAGTATACACATGCAGGAATTTTTGTGATACAGTCTTTTAGATTTTGCATGTCTGAGAAAGTCTATTGCATGTTCATTTTTTTTTAAAATTTTTACTTACAGGGGTTTTTTTTTGGCCTCTTTTATTGCTCTTTTAATTTATTTTTATTTTCATCCATCTTTATTCTTTGGCCTGTGTGGGCCTCCCATTGCAGCGGCCCCTCCTGTAGAAGAGCACTGGCTCTGGGCACACGCGCTGCAGAGCACCGGCTTGCAATTGGACACACTGGTCTAGCTGCTCCGCTGCATGTGGGATCCTCCCAGACCAGGGATCGAACCAGTGCTCCCCGCACTACAAGGTGGACTCTTTGCCTGCTGGACTACCAGAGAAGCCCTGCACTTTCATTTTGAAGGAAGTTTTTTCCTATGTGTAGAATTCTAGTTTGTCAGCTTTTTTGCTAATGAATTTTCAAGAAGTTCTCACAATATCTTTGACTTGTATTGTTTCTAATGAGAAGTCTATTGTCATTTTTAACTTTTTGGTTTGTTGAGCTTCTTACATGCGTGGTTTTATATGTTTCTTCAAATTTAGAAAATATTGTGGCAATTTTTTATTCCAGATTTTTTTCTATACTGCTCTTCTTTGTCAGTCGTTTCACCTTAGGCTGTGTGATGTTATCCAAAGCCATGGAATCTCATTTATTACGTCTTTTTTCATTAATTTTTTTTTAATTGGAAGATAATTGTTTTACAATGTTGTGTTGATTTCTGCCATATATCAACATGAATCAGTCATAGGTATATACATGTCCTCTCCCTCATACCACTCCATCCCACCCCTTTAGATTGTCACAGAGCATTACATTGAGCTCTATGTGTCACACAACAAATTCCCACTAGCTATCTATTTTAAATATGGTAATATATTTATTTCAGTTTGTCCCACCATCTCCTTCCTCTGCTGTATCTCATTCCTTTTTATGGCTGAGTAATATTCCATTGTATGTATGCACCACAACCGTTTTATCCATTCATCTGTTGATGGACATCAAGGTTACTTCCATGTCCTTCCTATTGTGAATAGTGCTGCAGTGAACATTGGGGTATATATGTCTTTTACAATTGTGATTTTCTCAGGGTATATGCCCAGTAGTGGGATTGCTGGATCATATAATAGTTTTATTCCAAGTTTTTTTTTTCTTTTTCAAGGAATCTTCATACTGTTCTCCATAGTAGCTGTGTTGATTTATATTCCTACCAACTGTGCAAGGGGGCTCTCTTTTCTCCACATCCTCTCCAGCCTTTATTGTTTATAGAATTTTTTGGTGATAGCCATTCTGACCAGTGTGAGGTGATACCTCATTGTAGTTTTGACTTGTATTTCTCTAATAATAAGTGATGTTGAGAGAGGGGGAGGCATGGAGGGAGTAACATGGAAACCTATACTGTCATGTGTGGAAAAGATAGCTATTGTCATTGTGCTATGGGAATAGGAGTACCTACAATCACTTGGAGTGATGGTCTGGAGGGGTGGGAGGTGGGGAACTGGTGGAGGGAGGGTCCAGGGATATGCATATAAATGATCTGGGAACATACATGTTGGTGAACAACAAAACTGTAAAATCTTTAAAATAAAGAATAAAAAAAAAAAGAACAAAAAAGTGATGTTGAGCATTTTTAATGTATTTATTAGCCATCTGTATGTCTTTTTCAGAGTAATATCTGTTTAGGTCTTCTGCCTATTTTTTTTTATTGGGTTGTTTGTTTTTCTGATATTGAGCTGCATGAGCTGTTTGTGTATTTTGGAGATTAATCTTTGTCAGTTGCTTCATTTGCAGTTCTTTTCTCCCATTCTCAGGATTCTCTTTTCATCTTGTTTTATGGTTTCCTTTGCTGTGTAAAAGCTTAATTAGGTCTTTATTTATTTATTTTTGTTTTTATTTCCATTGCTCTAAGAGGTGGGTCATAGAGGATCTTGCTGTGACTCATGTAAAAGAGTCTTCTGCCTGTGTTTTCCTCTTAGGAGTTTTATAGTTTCTGATCTTACATATAGGCCTTTAATCGATTTTTAATTTATTTTTGTGTGTGATTTTAGGAAATGCTCTAATTTCATTCTTTTACATGTAACTGTCCAGTTTTTCCAGAAGCACTTATTGAAGGGACTGCATTTTCTCCATTGTATATCCTTGTCTCCTTTGTCAAATATAAGGTACCCATGGGTGTGTAAGTTTATTTTTGGATGTTCTGTCTTGTTTCATTGGTCTGTAATTCTGTTTTTGTGCAAGTACTATATTGTCTTGATGACTGTAGCTTTGTAGTATAGTCTGAAGTCAGGAAGGTTGATTACTCTGGCTCCATTTTTTTTTCTCAAGATTGTTTGGGTATTTGAGGTCTTTTGTGTTTCCATACAAACTGTGAAATATTTTGTTCTAGTTCTGTGAAAAATGCCATTGGTAATTTGATTGGGATTGCATTAATACCTAGGAATAAGCCTACCTAATGAGACAAGAGCTGTATGCAGAAAACTATAAGACACTGATGAAAGAAATCAAGACGACATAAGCAGATGGACAGATACACCATGTTCTTGAATTGGAAAAATCAATATTGTAAGATGGCCATACTACTCAAAAGTTGTTTTCTTCATGTGTTTTATTATGGGTACTTTTATTGCTTTGTCTTCAAGTTATTAGTCCTTTCTTTTACAATTTCTGCTTTTCTGTTAATCTTATCTAATGTATTTTTCATCTCAGTCATTACTTTATCTGTCTTCATAAATGTACGTCTCTTTATTTCCCACTTTCTATTTTTATCATGCTCACATGAAATGTGTTTAAAGTAGCTGCTTATATAAAAATTATATAATATATAAACAATGTTACCATCTTATCATGGTCCCTTTCAGGTTTTTTATTTTTCCTTCTGAAATTTTTAGGCAGTTTAGCTAGTGAAATGAGACTTTGGAATTACTTGATCCTACAATGAAGTATCACTTTTCTGTTTTTCACTCTTTACCTTGGGCAAGTTACTTCTTTAAGCATCATTTTCTTAACTGTAAAATACGTAGATGATTGTGTCTCTCTTGCAATATTGTGATACAGATTGGATATGAAATATAGCAAACGTTTAATAAACGGTGTGAGCTAAGTTGTTTCAGTCGTGTCTGATTCTGTGTGATCCCCATGGACTTGCCAAGCTCCTCTGTCCATGAAATTCTCCAGGTAAGAAAAATGGAGTGAGTTGCCATGCCCTCCCTAAGGGATCCTCCCAACACAGGGATCAAACCCATGTCTCTAATGTCTCCTACACTGGTAGGCAGGTTCTTTACTGCTAGCACCACTTGAGAAGCCCTTAATAAACAGTAGTTATTATTAATAGTTGTAATTACATTTTGTTTAGGGCTCAATATCCTGATTTAAAATCCAATTATTATGATTTGATGCATTGTTTTATAGGATTCATTGATGCACAATAAATTACCAAATGCATAAACTATTTCCTGGTTTATAGACATAAACTGTGTCTGGGTTATTTATAATTATTCCTATGAGCACAATACATCTTTATAGCTATAGCTATCTTATGTAAATTTAAAGATTCTTTTAAAAAAAATTTTATTTATTTATTTATTTTTGGCTATTCTGGGTTTTCACTGCTGCTGCAGGCTTTCTCTAGCTGCAGGGAGAGGGGACTACTCTTTAGTGAGGTGAGCAGGCTTCTTGTTGTGGCCACTTCTCTTGTTGTGGAACTCAGATTGTAGGGCACATGGGCTCCAGTAGTTGCAGCACAAGGGCTCAGTAGTTCTGCCTCCACGACTCTAGAGCACAGGCTCAATAGTTGTGCCTAATGGACTTAATTGCTCAGCAGCATGTGGGATCTTCTCAGATCAGGGATCGAACCTGTGTCTCTTGCATTGGCAGGTGAACTCTTTACCATTGAGCTACCAGGGAAGCCCAAATCTTAAAATTCTTAATGTAGCTAATTTGAAGACCAGTTTTGGCCTGTATAACAGATATCCCTGCCTTAGTTCATGTGAAATTAACTGGATCTCAACTCCTCACCCTTCCTTGACCCTCCTTAGTCTCAAGAGAGGGACTGTTCTTGCTCTCTGTTTTCTGTGGTAGAGAAGAGGGATGGAACAGTGAGGGTTGGGATGCTAAGACCACAGGCACTAACCACTCGGAACTCTTTCTATTCTTTGTCCTGAGTTTTGGGAAATACTATGGACTTGATTGAACTGCTGTCACACTCACAGTTCCTTTTTCCTCCTTGTTTTTTCTCGTTTCTTTTTTCTCCTTCTGGGAGAGGAGTTGGTTCTTGTCTGTTTGGATGTGTAATTCAACCTCTAAAAACTGACTTTAGTTTTGCACAATTTTTCTTCCATCTTGGTAATAATGCTTCACTGTTTCCATTACACAATTTTGTTAGCAGAACCTGATTTTGAGTGGACTATAGCAGAGAATTATACTGAAACGTGGTATTTAAAGATAATGAGTGATAATGGCAAATTGATTAACCTTATCTGCTTGGTTCTCTCATAAAAGGTAATTATTTGTTAAGGAGGGCTCAATGTTTTACTGAGAATGGGCTGATTAAAATATTGACTGTGGATAGAGCCTTCCTGGGAAAAAGAGAATGTGTGAATTGTAAAAACCTGTAAAGTTAGAGTATTATCTCAAAAGTGCTCTAATGTTTGCTGTTGCAGACCTCACAGAGCCCTTGATTGGAAGACTGTAGCTCTGATGTTCTACCCCAAACGGAGAAAGACTCACAGGTTTATCCCATGATCTGAGGGTACCCTTCCCCGATCACTGTCACAGGGTCTGGAGGATGGCAGGTCATTTCTTCTTGGTTCCTCTCCAGCTCTGCTTGGTTGGTGGATTTGCTTGGCTTCTCCTTAGCAACCCTTTTCTTCCTTCAGTCCTCTTTCCACCTGTGCCCTGCCTGCCACTTGTCTCACTTCCTCGTTCCTCCTGTCTATTCCCGATGGTCATGGCTCTTGACATTTTTAGAATATCCATCAGAAAAATGACTTTTATGAGTACGTTTCCAGCATAACCTTGATACATTTTTATTCTAAAAGTCTCTCTTCACCTGAATAGGGAGAGTTCAAAGAGGGCAAAAGAGGCAGAAAATCCCCTTGTAACACAGGATTAATATTCATAATAGAAGTGACAACATGTCCCTAACTTAGGAACTATTTCCTGCTTTTGAGTTTCAAGCCAAGTGTCCATCATAATATAAAAACGACAGAATTTCATGTTAGGAAAGTTAAAAGTACGGCAATGTACCTAGCTACTCTGTGATTTTCCACGAAGTTGTAGGCTGACAACATTGTTTCTAGATGTGTGAAACAAAAAGATTGTTGCTTGCTTTTGATTTTCTTATGTATTGTAAAATTTTGGACATGTGTAATGAGAAGTTATCAGTGTTATAAGTAAAGTAGACTACATTCTGCCTGCAGAAATGCCATTGAATTATCAGAAAAGTTTGATGGACAATTCTGGGTGTAAACGGTGATGAAGTGGTACTTGAGCTCTAAGCAGGGTGGTGGATATGAACTTGAATTGCATTGCACTCTGCAAGACAATTTTATAGATACTGAAAAGAAACAGGCCTTCCCTTCTTAAAGACTGTTCTATTTAAAATTCCAAGTACATGAGAGGAAACCGAGACAATACATATACATATTTACGTCAGAGGGTGAAATTGATTAACCTTATCTGCTTGGTTCTCTCATAAAAGGTAATTATTTGTTAAGGAGGGCTCAATGTTTTACTGAGAATGGGCTGATTAAAATATTGACTGTGGATAGAGCCTTCCTGGGAAAAAGAGAATGTGTGAATTGTAAAAACCTGTAAAGTTAGAGTATTATCTCAAAAGTGCTCTAATGTTTGCTGTTGCAGACCTCACAGAGCCCTTGATTGGAAGACTGTAGCTCTGATGTTCTACCCCAAACGGAGAAAGACTCACAGGTTTATCCCATGATCTGAGGGTACCCTTCCCCGATCACTGTCACAGGGTCTGGAGGATGGCAGGTCATTTCTTCTTGGTTCCTCTCCAGCTCTGCTTGGTTGGTGGATTTGCTTGGCTTCTCCTTAGCAACCCTTTTCTTCCTTCAGTCCTCTTTCCACCTGTGCCCTGCCTGCCACTTGTCTCACTTCCTCGTTCCTCCTGTCTATTCCCGATGGTCATGGCTCTTGACATTTTTAGAATATCCATCAGAAAAATGACTTTTATGAGTACTTTTCCCAGCATAACCTTGATACATTTTTATTCTAAAAGTCTCTCTTCACCTGAATAGGGAGAGTTCAAAGAGGGCAAAAGAGGCAGAAAATCCCCTTGTAACACAGGATTAATATTCATAATAGAAGTGACAACATGTCCCTAACTTAGGAACTATTTCCTGCTTTTGAGTTTCAAGCCAAGTGTCCATCATAATATAAAAACGACAGAATTTCATGTTAGGAAAGTTAAAAGTACGGCAATGTACCTAGCTACTCTGTGATTTTCCACGAAGTTGTAGGCTGACAACATTGTTTCTAGATGTGTGAAACAAAAAGATTGTTGCTTGCTTTTGATTTTCTTATGTATTGTAAAATTTTGGACATGTGTAATGAGAAGTTATCAGTGTTATAAGTAAAGTAGACTACATTCTGCCTGCAGAAATGCCATTGAATTATCAGAAAAGTTTGATGGACAATTCTGGGTGTAAACGGTGATGAAGTGGTACTTGAGCTCTAAGCAGGGTGGTGGATATGAACTTGAATTGCATTGCACTCTGCAAGACAATTTTATAGATACTGAAAAGAAACAGGCCTTCCCTTCTTAAAGACTGTTCTATTTAAAATTCCAAGTACATGAGAGGAAACCGAGACAATACATATACATATTTACGTCAGAGTGAGATACAGAGAATATTTCTTCTTTGTGTCCCTATACCTTTGTTACTATGGAGTTTTTACCATGCTTCAAAGATAAGCTTTTATGTTTTAATTTACATTTTTTTTAAAGCGAGAATCCTGGAAACTGTAGAACAGTAGAAGTTTCAAGTACCATTTAATGTGTAGGATGGATGAGGTCTGCCAATGTATCGTGAAGTCAGAGTTGTGGCTTTCTCAGGTGGTTGTTCAAGTCTTCTTGATTCCTTGGGGATCGTCTTATAAGAAGATGGTTGTATCAACCTGCACCTTACTCCTATGACTTGTATCTTCCTACTTTTGGTTACATTCCTAGTTGAAAGTGAGGAATTAGGGAATTTTCAGGGGTTAGAGAAATGTCTGAATTGGGTAGCTGTAGACTTAGAGACTTAGAGATTGGGTAAGAGCTTGATAATTTTGAAGGATAACAACCTTAAGCATATTATTGGTGGTCACATGGTTAAACCATTGAAAAAATATATTTCAACTCAAGGTTCTTGGTTGTAGCAATTAACTAGTGCTGGTTGATTTAAGCAGCAAATGAATTGTTTGAAAGGTGTTGTCTGGCTCACAGTGGGCTGGGTGGACTGGGGATTCAGCCTGAGGAGCTAGTCTGGTGGACAGTCCTTTTGCTGCACAGTATTACAGCATGCAGCTTGCATCCCAGATGCCCGTGGTACTGAACATGCCCATACCAGCCCCATTGCTGCAGGGACTCTGTGTTCCTTGTAGCATCTCTGTGCCCAGAGGGAGCTCTGGTGATCTCTGTACTCATGGGTTCATCTGATTGGTGGTGTTCATGTTATGTGTCTTTGTCCCAATTGCAAGGAAACTGGGAGAGCAAGGCTTTGGCATGTTCACTGTCATTGTGGGAAATCACTGTTTTCTTAGACTGGAAATTCCCCATCCATAGGCAGAGGATTGGGATGCAGGTGGGCAAAAAGAAAGACAAACATTAGAGGGAGTTGCCTGGTTGTGAGTGTGTCCGTGTACACACATGTGTGTGCATGTGTGTGTGCATTCAGTTTACTAGAGACATTTATTTCATTTGAGTACCTTTTTGGATTTATGATGAAAGTCAGTCGTGGGAAAATAGGATTGATTTTTTGCAAAATTTTTTTTGTTAAAAGGCTGACACACACATTTTCAAAGCACCAATCATTCTTTGAGGTCATATTTACCAGGCAAAAACTTGATGTTTATATGAGATTAAAAAACTTTCCAGCACTTAATCTGAACTAGGGAGCTTATTGCCTTCATTTTTGAAATGAGATTCTCATTTAGTGAAACCTTGAACCACATAATCAAGATAACAAGGGATCTTTAATTTGCCTGAATGACTCAGTTGTGAAGTACACGCTTTTGACTTGTGTTCTTTCTGCTGGGAGGTTGAGAAATTATCACTTGCTTGGTGTACATGAGACACAAAGCAGAAAACAAAATCAGCTCGCACTGTGTCATATTTGTACTGAGATAACACAGAGGAACAGCTGTGACTCTTTCAGATGACTCCATTTGTTTGATAATTGCTGGATAAAAATAGTGCCACTACTGGCTATTTCAGGATGACAGATGGCATTCTAGATTGTGTTCCTTTCCTCATACCCCAAAAGAACAGGGCTGGTTCTTGCAGAAACTTTTTGTCTTGTGTGTGAGATAGCATCAGGGAAGAGCCAGGGCTCCATTTCAAGCTTTTGATCTTCAGGTAGGTAGGAAGCAGGGGGTGTGATGTAAGGGAAACAGGGAATTGAATTTTTCCAGTCTGAGGAATGATGGGAAGTGCATCTGTCTGTTGCTTAGGAACAGAGGTATTTTGTGCCTTTGCTTCAGCTGGAGGAACTGGGTAATTTACTTTCAGAGTTCACCTATCTCCTTTTCAAACAGAGCTGACATATTAGCCCTCTTTTTATCTTGGCTTTGCAGAGTAGGGGGAGGTTGGTCGTTAGACTCCCACTTTCCTCCACTCAGCAGACTCCTCTGCTGTTGCTAACACTTTGCCTCAAAACTGTGCCAATCAAAAATCTATTAACTGGGGGAAGAAACAATGGATTTTCTTCAGGAGCTGTCCCTTGAGTATTTTTCTCAACTAGAAAGAAAGTGGAGCCCCATGTGAGTGGAATGTAGAATTGTCTTTCATCTGAGTGGCACGTGATGTTTGCCATCTCGTTGGTGTCCTCACTCTTACCTCAAGGAGGGAGGGTTGTCACATACACACTCCCACATTTAGGTCTGAAGTCAAGGAGAGAGGCAGAAACACTGATGTTTTGTGAAGTCTAAGGGTCCACTTCCTGGTACTAAGAAGGCCGTACAAAGATCTACAACTATCTCTGTGTGCGAATCTCTTTTTGAACTTTTACAAAATATACGTTCCTGAGATTTACTGCCCTAATTTTGATTCACTGGGTCTTTGGTACATCCAAGGAGCCTGTGAGTATAGATGTTTCTCAGGTAATAAGAGCTAAAAATTCAGTCCTACTTTGTCCCTACTCAGTTCCTGCTGAAGAATGAGGGTGTCCAGAACCAGGCCAAGGACAGGAAGGCCTGGGTACGAAGTTCCAGTTCCTGGGCTTCCTAATTCCTATCCAGAGCTACATGCTTTCCTTGAGTCCTTCTAGGAAGCTCTGTGGACCAACACTCACATGATTCCTGCAAGGGTGAGGTCCTTGTCCTTCCACAGTTTAAGTGGAAATGGTTACTCTAAAAGGAGTGCTCAGAAGAGAATTGAGGCTTGTAGATGGATAGAAACACAGTGAAAACATTAATATTTAGGTAGTGACTAGGCTATAGGGCCTCCCTGGTGGCTCAAATGATAATCGCCGGCAGTGTGGGAGACCTGTGTTCAATTTCAGGGTTGGGAAGATCTCCTAGAGGAGGAAATGGCAACCCACTCCAGTATTCTTGCCTGGGAAATCCCATGGACAGAGGAGCCTGGTGGGCTACAGCCCATGGGGTCACAAAAGAATCTGACACTACTTAACAACTAAAAAACAACAAAACATACATCATAAATCTATCACGCTTGAGAAAAGCCCTGGAGGATGTGAACACCTCTTAATTCTACTCGTCCTTTTCTAGGGGTCCAAGGAAAATCAAATAGCTTAGCTAAGAGTGTTATAGTTGTAAAGCAGCAAATAATTTTAAAAGGGAATGAGACATAGTTCCCATTTACCTCATTTTCCCAAAAGAAGTCAGAAATTATTGTTACATTGAAAATGAACATATATTAAAGATTATATAATCTGTTAAACAGCATCTGTCTAATAATAAGAGAA
The DNA here is from genome assembly GCA_022376925.1 of Tragulus kanchil. Classification (NCBI taxonomy): domain Eukaryota; kingdom Metazoa; phylum Chordata; class Mammalia; order Artiodactyla; family Tragulidae; genus Tragulus; species Tragulus kanchil. The sequence continues at coordinate 255,156,208 of JAIOJX010000032.1, forward strand.
GTATTGACCATTTCTCTCAGAAAGCCATAAGCCAAAAGCAGTTCTTTCTTGGCTCTTTTTTTGCTCAGTTATGTAAATGGCCATTTGTGGAAACACCAGAGTTCATCCAGAAGTCTCATTTTAAAGAGAGCTATCAGTACAGGAGAGGGAGCTCCCTGGGCAGCTCTTATTTGCATGAGACCAGAGTGCCGGTGGGGGGCTAAAGCAGGAAGGGGCTGATTTTCAGGTGCTCCTGGCCATGAAATCAGTCTCAACAGCTTCACAGTCACGCTGGAAAGAGACTTGCATCTCTCCCACTGGCTTGCCAGATCCTAAAGATGTGGATTTGAGAAAGAAGAGAAGGAAGAAATTTCAACCTAATTCACAGTGAAACTTGGATTTTGAAGTAATTTCAATTTCTGATTCTTTAACTGGCCCCCCACTCCCCACGCTGAATCCCTTCATCTGAGTGCAGAATCCAACATGAACCTGGGATGTGGACTAGGAAGAGCCCAAGAGGACATTATATAGAGATTTTAGCCAGCCATGGAAGGTACAGAGCTGCTGGACAGCAGGGCCTTGGCCTGCTGCTGGGAAACTGGGGAGGATTTCTCCAGACGCTGTGTGTATCTAGTAAGCACACTAGATATAACGCTTACTAGGAGGAAGAGAGTATTGGCTCACAACCCCCAAGCCGCCCCTCAGTACTGCCGCTGCCGAGCTGGCCCCTCGCCCTCCACCTTCTGCTACTACTTTGGTTTCTTAGAGTCCATTTCTCCCGAAAGGCCTGTAATGAAGTGGTCAGCTGTATTCCCCTTCAGCATCCCACCATAATAGAAAATACTTAGTAACTTTGTCTTATAATCAATTTCCCAGTTGGCTCCCATAGTGATATAAAAATAGAAGTGTGTCTTTTCTTGCCTCTCCTATTTGACCTCCAGGTTAATCAAATGAGTGCCAGAGAGATTGCAACTGGCAAGAAGTTAAGATTCCCTTAGATTAGTGTACCAGGGATGCTTGTCACACCTTCGCCTCTGGGCTTGTGGCAAATAATGAGAGTTCTGGAGGTGTTCTCCCTTAGCGCTTTTGGCAGGTCACTTCACCTCGCTGGACCTCAGGACTGACATTTTATGACCCTTGATTTTGTGACTTAAATAATAGTATTTCCAGGGCTTCCCCTGGTGGTCCAGTGCGTAAGGACACTGCCTTGCAGTGCAAGGGGCGCCGGTTCGATCCCTGACCTGAGAAGATCCCATGTGCCTCAGAGCGGCTGGACCGATGTGTCCAATTACTAGCCGGAGCTCTGGAGCGCATGCGCCCAGAGCCGGCGCTCTGCAGTGACAGAGGCCACCGCGATGGGAGACCCACAGGAGCCAAGGAACAAAGACGGATGAAAATAGAGAAATGAAAGACCAATAGAAGTGGCCCGCCCGTCCCCCTCCCTCCCCAACCCGACCCCCGCCCAAAATAAATAAATAAATAAATCTTTAAAAAAAAAAATAGTATTTCCAGATCCCACATTCCCATGGTCCGTTGACTTTCATTTTTAATATCACCAAGAAACAGCAACATCACTAACAACCTTGGTTTTAAGGAACCTATTCTTTGACACCCATTCTATCCTCCCAGCTCACCCTCCCTTGATTTGGCATATTTCTAATCCATTAGCTAATTCCTTTTTCACTGTTTACTTTTCCTCTTTTATTTTATTTTTTTACAGGGTTTTGTTGTTTACTGCCACACATCGACCTGAATCCACCATAGATATACATGTGTTCCCCTCCCAACAATTTCCCTCTGTCTCCCTTCCCATCCCACCCCTCCAGGTCACGTCAGAGCCCCTGTTTGAGATCCCCTAGCCCCACAGCATATTCCTCTCCCTTACCACAATGTCCATAAGTCTGTTCTCCATGCCCACCTCTCTATTGCTGCTCTGCATATTTGTTTATCAACACCATCTTTCTAGATTCCATAGATGTGTCAGTCTATAATATTTTTCTTTCTTTCTCTGACATACTTTTCTCTGTATAATAGGTTCTAGATTCATCCACCTCATTAGAACTGATTCAAATGCATTTCTTTCTAGGGCCAAGTAATATTCCTTTGTATGTGTGTCTCATAGCTTTTTTATACATTCATCTGTCGATGTACATCTAGGTTGTTTCCATGTTCTAGCTATTGTAAATAGTGCTACAGTGAACAATGGGGTCCATGTGTCTCTTTCAAATTTGATTTCCTCAGGGAATATGCCTAGTAGTGGGATTCCTAAGTCCTACGGGGGTGACTCTATTGCTAGTTTTTTGAGGAATCTCCACACTGTCTTCCATGGTGGCTGTATCAGTGCAAGAGTGTTCCCTTTTCTCCACACCCTCTCCAGCACTTATTGCTTGTAAACTTTTTGATGCTGGCCATTGTGACTGGTGTGTGGTGATATTTCTTTGTAGTCTTGATTAGCATTTCTCTTAACAGTGAACATTGTTGAGCATTTTTTGTTTGTTGGCCATCTGTATGTCTTCTTTGGAGAGATGTCTTTTTAGGTGTTTTTGTCTCTCTCTCTTTTCTCTTTTTTTTTTGATTGTTTTTTTTTTTGGTGCTGAGTTGTCTGAGTTGCTTGTCTGTTTTGGAAATTAATTCTTTGTCAGCTGTTTCATTTGCTATTCTTTTTTTTTCATTCAGAGGGGTGTCTTTTCACTTTGTTTATAGTTTCCTTTGCTGTGCAAAAGCTTTTAAGTTTCGTTAGGTCCCACTTGTCTATTTTTGTCTTTATTTCCATTACTCTAGGAGGTGGGTCATAGAAGATCCTGCTTTGATTTATGTTATTGACTGTTCTGCCTATGTTTTCCTCCAAGAGTTTTATATGGTCTCTGGTCTCACAGTTAGGTGTCTAATCCATTTGAGTTTATCTTTGTGTATGGTGTTAGGGAGTGTTCCAATTTCATTCTTTTACATGTAGCTGTCCAGTTTTTCCAGCAACACTTACTGAAGAGGCTGTCTTTGCCCCATTGTATATTCTTGCCTCCTTTGTCAAAAATAAGGTACCCATAAGTGCATGGCTTTATCTCTGGGCTCTCTATCTTGCTCCATTGATCTATATTTCTGTTTTTGTGCCAGTACAATACTGTCTTGATGACTGTCACTATGTAGTATAGTCAGAAATCAGGAAGGTTGATTCTTCCTGCTCCATTCTTCTTTCTTAAGACTGCTTTTGCTATCCAGAGTCTTGTGTTTCCTTATGAATTGTGATATTTTTTGTTCTAGTTCTGTGAAAAATACCATTGGTAATTTGTTAGGGATCACATTGAATCTGTAGATTACATTTGGTAGTATAGTCCTTTTTAAGATATTGATTCTCTCAACCCAGGAAGACGAAATATCTCCATCTATGTATGTCATCTTTGATTTCTTTCATCAGTGTCTTATAATTCTCTGTGTACAGATCTTTTGTCTCCTTAGGTAGGTTTATTCCTATATATTTTATTCTTTTTGTTGCATACCATTCCCCTTTTTATATTGTTTTGTTTTTTTAAAACCTAGTTTAGATTACAAAATCCATCATTTTTGTTAAGTAGCTACTTGTTGCAGGAGTAAATGCATACTTGTACTCATTTATTTATGAATTCATGACATAACTCTAAAATTAACCCTTGACACTGCTTGACATTCCGATTCCAGCTGTTGAGCGTATTCATTCTACTTTCCACAACACTTAGATTGTCATCTCTCACCCCAACTCCCAAGGCTCCTTTCCCTTCCACTGATGAGTTGGCCTCAGAATTTATTGAGAAAATAAAAGTAAAAGGCAGGCCAGATACCCATCATCAAATTTAACAACTCTCTTATATCTTGATCCATACTCCATTTCCCACTTGTATCTGCAGATGAATTCTTTGTTCCTGTGAAAGATTGTTTCTGCTTCTGCTTTTCCAACTGCATCATAAATATACTGAGTCTGCACCTTCATTCGCCCAGTTCTTTAATGGTTTATGTTGTTGTTGGAGCATAATTATGAATCAGTAGTTCCTTGTATGAGTTTCCCTGATGGCTCAGTGGTAAGAGCCCTTCTATGCAAACCTTCATTCGCCCAGTTTTTCCAGCAACATTTATTGAAGAGGCTGTCTTTGCCCCATTGTATATTCTTGCCTCCTTTGTCAAAAATAAGGTACCCATAAGTGCATGGCTTTATCTCTGGGCTCTCTATCTTGCTCCATTGATCTATATTTCTGTTTTTGTGCCAGTACAATACTGTCTTGATGACTGTCACTATGTAGTATAGTCAGAAATCAGGAAGGTTGATTCTTCCTGCTCCATTCTTCTTTCTTAAGACTGCTTTTGCTATCCAGAGTCTTGTGTTTCCTTATGAATTGTGATATTTTTTGTTCTAGTTCTGTGAAAAATACCATTGGTAATTTGTTAGGGATCACATTGAATCTGTAGATTACATTTGGTAGTATAGTCCTTTTTAAGATATTGATTCTCTCAACCCAGGAAGACGAAATATCTCCATCTATGTATGTCATCTTTGATTTCTTTCATCAGTGTCTTATAATTCTCTGTGTACAGATCTTTTGTCTCCTTAGGTAGGTTTATTCCTATATATTTTATTCTTTTTGTTGCATACCATTCCCCTTTTTATATTGTTTTGTTTTTTTAAAACCTAGTTTAGATTACAAAATCCATCATTTTTGTTAAGTAGCTACTTGTTGCAGGAGTAAATGCATACTTGTACTCATTTATTTATGAATTCATGACATAACTCTAAAATTAACCCTTGACACTGCTTGACATTCCGATTCCAGCTGTTGAGCGTATTCATTCTACTTTCCACAACACTTAGATTGTCATCTCTCACCCCAACTCCCAAGGCTCCTTTCCCTTCCACTGATGAGTTGGCCTCAGAATTTATTGAGAAAATAAAAGTAAAAGGCAGGCCAGATACCCATCATCAAATTTAACAACTCTCTTATATCTTGATCCATACTCCATTTCCCACTTGTATCTGCAGATGAATTCTTTGTTCCTGTGAAAGATTGTTTCTGCTTCTGCTTTTCCAACTGCATCATAAATATACTGAGTCTGCACCTTCATTCGCCCAGTTCTTTAATGGTTTATGTTGTTGTTGGAGCATAATTATGAATCAGTAGTTCCTTGTATGAGTTTCCCTGATGGCTCAGTGGTAAGAGCCCTCCTGCTAATGCAGGAAATGCAGTTTAATCATTGGGTTCAGAAAATCCTCTGGAGGAGGAAATGGCAACCCACTCCAGTATTCTTGCCTGGGAAATCCCATGAACGGAGGACCTTGGCAAGCTGTGTAGTCCATGGGGTCATAAAAGAGTTGGATATAACTTAGTGACTGAACAACAACAAAAGTTCCCTATATAGTATTCCAGTTTGGGTGAATTATATGGTCCCTTTTGTTATACAGGGCTTCCCAGATGGCTCGGTGGTAAAGACTCTGCCTGCTAAGGTAGATGATGTGGGTTTAATCCCTGGTTCGGGAAGATCCCCTGGAGAAGGAAATAGGAACTCACTTTAGTATTTTTGCCTGGGAAATCCCATGGACAGAGGAGCTTGGTGGTCTTCAGTTCATTGAGTCACAGAGTCTGACACGACCGAGCATGCATGCGTGCCATCTCCAGTTTTAGTTATATAACAGGATTCCATACAGTGGATGATCTGATGAGATCAGCTTCTATGTCACTTTCACACTGTCCTAGTTATTTTACAAATAGTTACCTGGCTTTGTAATAAGTCTTGACACATGGTCTCCCTTCCTTTCTCTGGTGGAAGTGTATTGGCTCTTCTAGGCGCTTCACTATTTCATTTCCATTTTAGAATCAGTTTATGAAGTTCCACAAAATCCTGTTGAGGTTCTGACTGGAGTTTCATCAAGTGTCCAGACTAGTTTGGAGGAAAACTGACATCATTACAAAGTCAAATCTTCCTGTTTATCAGTAGGTGTAGTGCACTATTTGGTTTTCCCCAAATACCTTTCAGTAAAATGTCACAATTTTCTGTATTTAGGTTGAACGTGTATCTCGTCAGTTTCTTACTAGGTATTTTATAGTTTTTGTTTCTGTTGAATGTGTTGTATTTAAGCTTTTTTTTCTTCCTATTTTTTTTGTTGTGATGTAGTTGGCATATGCAACCAGTGTACTGACAGTACTTTTTAAATTTATAATAGTTTATAAATTTGTCAGGGTTTTCTATGCAGTCATATCACTTGGAAAGAAAATGGTAGTTTTTGTTTTCTCCTTTCTAATACTGCTGCTGGGGAAACAAAACAAAAACAACTTTTTATTGACATGTAGGCTTCCTAGGTGGCGCTAGTGGTAAAGAACCCACCTACCAGTATAGGAGACACAAGAGACATCTGTTAGATCTCTGGGATGGGAAGATTCCCTGGAGGAGGTCTTGACAATCCACTCTAGTATTCTTGCCTGGAGAATTCCATGGACAGAGGGACCTAGCGGGAACAGTTTGTAGGGTCACAAAGAGTTGGACACAACTGAAGCGACTTACCTCAATAACACATACACACAGGAAGGAGCACACATAAGTATAACTCTTGAAACATTTTCTCAGAATGAATTCATTTATTTAACTAGTACCTGGATCAGGAAACAGAACATTATTTGTACCTTGGAAGTCCCTCCTACCGATCCCTTTCATCACAACCTCCCCAAACAATAATTCTTATGCTTTTAATATTTTTTCTGATTTTACTGACTTGTTTCATGTCGAGTCCCCTCTCTGCAGTGTATCACTTTCTACTTTTCTGCCAGAATATTCTGTAGCATACACATAGGCTTCCCAGTCATCTCTCCTAAATAACTCTCACTTGACCCATCTTCCTTTCTAGTCACCACTCCATTTTGCTCCCCTTCTTCTCAGAGAAGCTTTCTGAACAAATGTTCTATCATCTCTGTTTCTTTATTTGCAGTTGTCTTTTCAGCTCTCTCAATTCTGGTTGTCTCTGGGATTCTACTGAAATAGCTCTTGTGAAAGTTACTGTGGCTTTCATGTTACCAAATCCAACAGAGAGCTCTGTCAGTAACCTTTTCTATCTCTTAGCATCATTTGAGTGATTGGCTCTTGTCTGTCTTGGAATACTTCCTTTCATGTTATTACAGTCAAATTTCCTTTGGAGGAAAACTGACATCATTACAAAGTCAAATCTTCCTGTTTATCAGTAGGTGTAGTGCACTATTTGGTTTTCCCCAAATACCTTTCAGTAAAATGTCACAATTTTCTGTATTTAGGTTGAACGTGTATCTCGTCAGTTTCTTACTAGGTATTTTATAGTTTTTGTTTCTGTTGAATGTGTTGTATTTAAGCTTTTTTTTCTTCCTATTTTTTTTGTTGTGATGTAGTTGGCATATGCAACCAGTGTACTGACAGTACTTTTTAAATTTATAATAGTTTATAAATTTGTCAGGGTTTTCTATGCAGTCATATCACTTGAAAGAAAATGGTAGTTTTTGTTTTCTCCTTTCTAATACTGCTGCTGGGGAAACAAAACAAAAACAACTTTTTATTGACATGTAGGCTTCCTAGGTGGCGCTAGTGGTAAAGAACCCACCTACCAGTATAGGAGACACAAGAGACATCTGTTAGATCTCTGGGATGGGAAGATTCCCTGGAGGAGGTCTTGACAATCCACTCTAGTATTCTTGCCTGGAGAATTCCATGGACAGAGGGACCTAGCGGGAACAGTTTGTAGGGTCACAAAGAGTTGGACACAACTGAAGCGACTTACCTCAATAACACATACACACAGGAAGGAGCACACATAAGTATAACTCTTGAAACATTTTCTCAGAATGAATTCATTTATTTAACTAGTACCTGGATCAGGAAACAGAACATTATTTGTACCTTGGAAGTCCCTCCTACCGATCCCTTTCATCACAACCTCCCCAAACAATAATTCTTATGCTTTTAATATTTTTTCTGATTTTACTGACTTGTTTCATGTCGAGTCCCCTCTCTGCAGTGTATCACTTTCTACTTTTCTGCCAGAATATTCTGTAGCATACACATAGGCTTCCCAGTCATCTCTCCTAAATAACTCTCACTTGACCCATCTTCCTTTCTAGTCACCACTCCATTTTGCTCCCCTTCTTCTCAGAGAAGCTTTCTGAACAAATGTTCTATCATCTCTGTTTCTTTATTTGCAGTTGTCTTTTCAGCTCTCTCAATTCTGGTTGTCTCTGGGATTCTACTGAAATAGCTCTTGTGAAAGTTACTGTGGCTTTCATGTTACCAAATCCAACAGAGAGCTCTGTCAGTAACCTTTTCTATCTCTTAGCATCATTTGAGTGATTGGCTCTTGTCTGTCTTGGAATACTTCCTTTTCATGGCTTCCATTTACTCATTTAAGTGATAACTTGTTTACTGCCCTTCTTGTCAGCAAGATTCTGAGTTTCACAGGGCAGGGTGATGTCTAAATTTTTCACTCTGCTACTTCTCCAGCATCTAGTCAAGTCTCTGGCAGACTGTTGCCTGGGATGCAGAGATTACAGTGCATATCCAGCCACTCATGTCTCATATCTACTTGGAGGTCTTGCAGGCAACCTCAAATTCAACAGGTCCAAAAATGTGTTTATTGTACTAATCCACAAGCTCTTCACCATACTAGTTTCTCTGTCTCAGGACACATAACTACTGTCCAAATCAGAAACCTTAACTTGTTCATTCCCATGTCTCATCCATCACTAACACCTGACCATCCTACTGCCTAAAGACCTTTTCCAAATCTGCCTGCTACCTTTTATTTCCATTTTCATCCTGCCCTATGCCACCATGTTGAATTACTACAACAGCTTTTGAACTGTTTTTGTTTTAAATTGTCCTAAACTCTTGGTCTTTCTCACCTCCAACTTGATTCTCCACATGGCAGCCAAAGTGGCCCCTTTAAAAATACAAGCCTAGTTAAATCACCCTCACATAGCAGACATTGTATCGTATTCTATCCTCTGAGATAGAGAAGTGAAATTAGCATGGGGTAAGCAAAACAAGGCAGGACTCTACATAGCAAGTCATTTGTACTTAATTTCAATATCAGTATTTTTCAAAATATTGAAAAGTGAAAGAGTCAGTCATGTCTGACTCTTTGCAACCCATGGACAAGCCACGGAATTCTCCAGGCAAGAATACTAGAGTGGATAGCCTTTTCCTGGGGATCTTTGCAACCCAGGTCGCCTGCATTGTGGACAGATTCTTTTTTTTTTTTTTAAGATTTATTTATTTATTTATTTTGGTAGGGGAGGGGTGGGGAGGGAAGGGAGCAGACGGGCCACTTCTATTGGTCTTTCATTTATCCATTTTTCGTCCATCTTTGTTCCTTGGCCGGTATGGGCCTCCCATCTCAGTGGCATCTGTCGCCGCAGAGCACCGGCTCTGGGCGTATGCGCTCCAGAGCTCCGGCTCGGTAATTGGACACATCGGTCCAGACGCTCCGCAGCACGTGGCATCTTCCCAGGCCAGGGACCGAACCGGCGCCTCTTGCACTGCAAGGCGATGTCCTTACCTACTGAACCACCAAGGAATCCCTTGGGCAGATTCTTTACCAGCTCCGCTTCAAGGGAATCCCATGCCTTGAAAACCCCCCTTGAACTTTCATACAACTTTTGTATCTTCTACAGCTGTTGACCCTTCAGGTACTTTTCTATTTCTGTATTTACCTTTTCTTCAGATTGAGTTCTGTAGACTCTTTCTCAGTAACAGAGGGCAGATTTCATTCCTCCTGAGAAGGCAATGTATAACCAAAACTAATTATCTGGGGTTGAGGCATTATGTGGCTATTCATTTGTCAAGAGCAGTTTTGTAGAAGCATTAAAAGAGACCTTCACGGGCTCCCTATATTAATATTAAGGATTCTTAGTTATCCAAAGTGAATTTATTATAGCTTTCCTTATTTGGTTAGATGTAGATTTTCAGCCAGTGAAGGAAGTGCATTTTGTAATTACTAAAGGACCCTGTTGCTTCATTGATAAGTAGATTTTGTAGTTATTATTGTTCAATCACTGTTATGTCCGGCTCTTTGATAACTAGCTATCTGCAACAAAAACCAGAACATAAGTGATCTTAAACAGCTTCTCCTTTCTATCAGTCGGTGTCTAACTAGTTGCTTGCAGAAAAGCACAATGAACCGAAGGGCAAAGTCGAAAAGTTCTTTGCTTTTGATGATGTGCATGGTTTTAAAATTTGAGAGCGACACGGTGTGACTACCTCTCTGTTTCCAGAATTAGCAAAAGTAGCAGTACAAGGTTAATAGGGGGTTTATTATGCCTAAGAATTGACTGTTTTTTTTTTTCCCCCCAGTAAATAATTGCTTTTCTGGAGTGCAAGAAGCTTTTGCTCGCTCATTATCAAGATCTGTTATGCGGACTAGAATAACAGGCGGATGACATCACCCTTCCCACTGTTGCTAGGCAGAAAGTCAATGCATGTGATTGGCAGGTTTGTGTAACATTGAAAACTCTCCAGCAGGTTTCTCACTTGGGACTCACAGAAAACCAGAGGACTCCGAGAAGTAAAGTCAAACTGTCCCTTTTGGACATAGGACCATAAACATAATGGAATGATTTCTCCCATGAAAGATTTGAACAAAAAATGATCTCTAAGGATTTCTTTGGCTAAGTCACACCCAGCTTTCTTTTCTTCTTTAGTCCTGTTGTTTCAGACAGTATCTCTAGCAATGCATTATCTTTCTGATATTGTATAGCAAAAGACCTTATTTTAAATGGGCACAGGGAAGTAGCGGAGTGAAATGTTTAAGATCATGGACTCTTGAACTAGAGATGTGAATTCAAATATTCCCTCAGCAGGTTGTAGGACTAACTTTATCTCAGCCTCCTTTTCTGTATCTATAAAATGGATGAAGATAAGAGTACCTCCCAGAGAGTGTTTTTGTGATGATTAATTTACGTAAAATGTGTGGCAGATGGTGGTGGCCATTACTAGTGTCACCATTATGAATGAAGTTACAGGGGAATGGCCAGAAGCTCTTTTTTGGTCTTTCAGAAGACACTAAAGGTACGTTCAGTCTGGCATTCATGTCTGTGGGTAGACGAATCCTTATGCATATAGCCAGGTTAATATTTATAAATGGCCACCTGAAACTTGGGAGCAAGTAGATCTTTGGAAATTAAAAGATGGAATCCATGTTTCATGGTGTCTTACTAGAGAGATATAATTTCTACTATTTTTTTTTTCTGAAAAGTTACAATGATAGGGGTAAAGCTGATAGCTCTCTCTGTAATGTCACATCTTGTAATCTAATTTCACATTTGATTTTTGCTGGTGGTGTAGAAGGCATAGACTCATATTCACACTAAGAGGTCCAGGGAGATGTTCTGGTGTTCACTGCAGAGAAACAGGGCTTGCAGCCCCTGGGGTCATACAACTCAGGCCAGTCGTTGGGGAATGACCATAACCCTTTGACAAGTGGAGACAGATCAGGAAGAGGTGGGACACTGTTCCGCCTTTAATAGGGGTTTATTATGCCTAAGAATTGACTTTTTTTTTGCTTTTCTGGAGTGCAAGAAGCTTTTGCTCGCTCATTATCAAGATCTGTTATGCGGACTAGAATAACAGGCGGATGACATCACCCTTCCCACTGTTGCTAGGCAGAAAGTCAATGCATGTGATTGGCAGGTTTGTGTAACATTGAAAACTCTCCAGCAGGTTTCTCACTTGGGACTCACAGAAAACCAGAGGACTCCGAGAAGTAAAGTCAAACTGTCCCTTTTGGACATAGGACCATAAACATAATGGAATGATTTCTCCCATGAAAGATTTGAACAAAAAATGATCTCTAAGGATTTCTTTGGCTAAGTCACACCCAGCTTTCTTTTCTTCTTTAGTCCTGTTGTTTCAGACAGTATCTCTAGCAATGCATTATCTTTCTGATATTGTATAGCAAAAGACCTTATTTTAAATGGGCACAGGGAAGTAGCGGAGTGAAATGTTTAAGATCATGGACTCTTGAACTAGAGATGTGAATTCAAATATTCCCTCAGCAGGTTGTAGGACTAACTTTATCTCAGCCTCCTTTTCTGTATCTATAAAATGGATGAAGATAAGAGTACCTCCCAGAGAGTGTTTTTGTGATGATTAATTTACGTAAAATGTGTGGCAGATGGTGGTGGCCATTACTAGTGTCACCATTATGAATGAAGTTACAGGGGAATGGCCAGAAGCTCTTTTTTGGTCTTTCAGAAGACACTAAAGGTACGTTCAGTCTGGCATTCATGTCTGTGGGTAGACGAATCCTTATGCATATAGCCAGGTTAATATTTATAAATGGCCACCTGAAACTTGGGAGCAAGTAGATCTTTGGAAATTAAAAGATGGAATCCATGTTTCATGGTGTCTTACTAGAGAGATATAATTTCTACTATTTTTTTTTTCTGAAAAGTTACAATGATAGGGGTAAAGCTGATAGCTCTCTCTGTAATGTCACATCTTGTAATCTAATTTCACATTTGATTTTTGCTGGTGGTGTAGAAGGCATAGACTCATATTCACACTAAGAGGTCCAGGGAGATGTTCTGGTGTTCACTGCAGAGAAACAGGGCTTGCAGCCCCTGGGGTCATACAACTCAGGCCAGTCGTTGGGGAATGACCATAACCCTTTGACAAGTGGAGACAGATCAGGAAGAGGTGGGACACTGTTCCGCCTTGGATTAAGAGGAACATGGAAGTCTGTTTAAAGTGTACAACAGCATTATTTCTAAAAGCACAACATACATACCTCAATTAAAAATTTATTGCTAGGACTTCTCTGGTGGTCCAGTGGTAAAAGAATCCTCCTACCAATGCAAGGAACATGAGTTCAATCCCTGGTCTGGGAACATTCCACATGCAGCACAGCAACAGAGCCCAGGCGCCATAATTATTGAGCCTGTGCTGTAGAGCGCAGGAGCCACAACTAATGAAGCCTGCACACACGAGAGCCTGTGCTCCACAACTAGAGATGCCACCACAGTGAGAGGTCCGTGCATCCAGCTAGAGAGTAACCCTCACTCACTGCAGCTAGAGAAAAGCCTGTACAACAATGAAGACAAAGCACAGCCCCAAAATTGATAAAAGTATAAAAAAAAATTTATTGCTAAAAAGGTTAACCATCATTTGAGTCCTTTTTTTTTTTTTTGGCCACTTCTATTAGTCTTTCCTTTCTCTATTCTCATCTGTCTTTGTTCTTTGGCTCCTGTGGCCCTCCCATCGCGGTGGCCTCTGTCATCACAGAGCGCCGGCTCTGGGCGCATGCACTCCAGAGCTCCGGCTCGGTAATTGGACACATCGGTCCAGCCACTTGGCGGCACGTGGGATCTTCCCAGGCTAGGGATCAAACAGGCGCCCCTTGCACTGCAAGGCAGTGTCCTTACCCACTGGACCACCAGGGAAGCCCAGTCCTAATCTTTTCATAATAGTATTGATACCATCAAAGATCACTATTACTAATCACCATAACCAAATAATCATAATGAAAAAGTTTGAAATATTGCGAGAACTACCAACATGTGGCATAGAAACACCAAGTGAGCAACTGTTGTTGGAAAAATTGTGATGACAGATTTGCCTGACACAGAGTTTCCGCAAACCTTCAGTTTGTAAAAATTGCAGTCGGTGAAGTGCAGGAAGGTGAAGCACAGTAAAATGCTACATGCCTATTTTGTGCAAGAATATATCATTAATGATAATCCAAATTTAGAAAGCATTCACCTGGTACTAATATGAAATTGTATGTTAGTTATATGTAAATTAAACAAAAAAAAAAGCATTCAGATCAACCTTAATGGCGGTGACATTTTCTTTTTATGGCTATTGTTTTACTTAGCAACTCAGTGAAGTTGTTGGTGCCCATGGGTGTGGGCTGTACTGTATGAGCCAATTCTCCACCCATGAAGATCTTAGAGTTTCAGAGCTAAAGGACCGTACAAGGGCCACTCATTCCTACTCTTTTACAGAGGAGGAAACGGAGGCTCAGAGAGGAGACTTGACTGCACACAGTCACGCAGCAGGCTAGGTGCAGAGCTGGTGGTGACTCCTGCATCTCTAGATTGTGTATCTCAGCAGAAGACTCTCTCTCCAGCGTGGCCTTTCCCTTTTCTGTGCTGACTTACCAAAGGGGCCCCTGGCCTTTCCTCGTTTGTCAGCTAGAGAAACAGCCTGGTACAACAATGAAGACAAAGCACAGCCCCAAAATTGATAAAAGTATAAAAAAAAATTTATTGCTAAAAAGGTTAACCATCATTTGAGTCCTTTTTTTTTTTTTTGGCCACTTCTATTAGTCTTTCCTTTCTCTATTCTCATCTGTCTTTGTTCTTTGGCTCCTGTGAGCCTCCCATCGCGGTGGCCTCTGTCATCACAGAGCGCCGGCTCTGGGCGCATGCACTCCAGAGCTCCGGCTCGGTAATTGGACACATCGGTCCAGCCACTTGGCGGCACGTGGGATCTTCCCAGGCTAGGGATCAAACAGGCGCCCCTTGCACTGCAAGGCAGTGTCCTTACCCACTGGACCACCAGGGAAGCCCAGTCCTAATCTTTTCATAATAGTATTGATACCATCAAAGATCACTATTACTAATCACCATAACCAAATAATCATAATGAAAAAGTTTGAAATATTGCGAGAACTACCAACATGTGGCATAGAAACACCAAGTGAGCAACTGTTGTTGGAAAAATTGTGATGACAGATTTGCCTGACACAGAGTTTCCGCAAACCTTCAGTTTGTAAAAATTGCAGTCGGTGAAGTGCAGGAAGGTGAAGCACAGTAAAATGCTACATGCCTATTTTGTGCAAGAATATATCATTAATGATAATCCAAATTTAGAAAGCATTCACCTGGTACTAATATGAAATTGTATGTTAGTTATATGTAAATTAAACAAAAAAAAAAGCATTCAGATCAACCTTAATGGCGGTGACATTTTCTTTTTATGGCTATTGTTTTACTTAGCAACTCAGTGAAGTTGTTGGTGCCCATGGGTGTGGGCTGTACTGTATGAGCCAATTCTCCACCCATGAAGATCTTAGAGTTTCAGAGCTAAAGGACCGTACAAGGGCCACTCATTCCTACTCTTTTACAGAGGAGGAAACGGAGGCTCAGAGAGGAGACTTGACTGCACACAGTCACGCAGCAGGCTAGGTGCAGAGCTGGTGGTGACTCCTGCATCTCTAGATTGTGTCTCTCAGCACAAGACTCCTCTCTCCAGCGTGGCCTTTCCCTTTTTCTGTGCTGACACTTGAATAAGCACAGAAGGAAGGCTCTGTGGTTCTGTCCCTCTGCTTGAAGGAAAGCCCCCTCACTTCATTAGTGTGAGGATTCCCTTCCCAGTTAAGTGCATGTATTCTTCTGGGTTCTAACCTGAGAGACTGTCCTGTCTCCAAAACAACGGTTGAAAACCTGTCAGTTTTACAGAGATGCTGCTGCAGCTCCATGAGAGGTGATAAAGACATAGGTAATTGCTGTAGAATAATCCCGCTGCCAAGAAGATGACTGAACTCCCACACAGAAGGTGAACAGATGGTAGATTTATTGAAATGCATAGGTTGTGAGATGGGATAATTTAACTGATGACTGGGCACCCTCATTTGAGACGGAGGGAGGCTTATGGGGGAACAAGTGTGCCGCTAGGTGGCGTGATTAGCCAGGGCCCGTGTTGTCTGCTCTCAGAGAGGGAGAGAGACCGGATTCCACACACACCCAGGAATCCCTTCAGTTCCTTTCCTAAATGGGACTACAGACCAGTCCTGTGGCTGAGTAGGAAACCACCAGTGTTAAAAGACTTAAAATCACTTTAAAGTACATATATATCATTAGGACTCTTACATGGAAAGAAAGCAGCCACATGACAGGGTATTAGATCACTAAAGAGATGGGGCCATGGCTTAGGCGGGCAGTGCCTAGACCAGGAATAGCTCTGGGCTCCAATAATCTTTTAATCATTGGCTCGTCTGCCCATAATGATTCTTTGTTTTTACCACCACCCTCCTCTTCAGCCTTTCCCATTGCTGACAGAATAGCAGGAAAAACTGGCTCTAGAAACTGCATTTTGGAAGTTGATACAGCTAATAATCATAATTTAGAGGGAAAATAGGACTTCCAGGTGGCTCAGTAAAGAATCCACTGGCCAATGAAGAAGGCATGATTGAATCCCTGGATCAGGAAAATCTTCTGGAAGAGGAGATGGCAACCTACTCTAGTATCCTTAACTGGAACATCCCGTGGATGGAGTCCAGGAACTAGAGTTCAGGGGGTTGCAAAAGAGTTATATACAACTTAGTGACGAGACACACACACTCAGGGGAAGGATTGTCAAGTACACATTGGCTCTTACCAATTTGTTTGCCAATGAATGGACAACAAGGGCATTTGCCGTCTGCCTCTGCGAAGATTGAACACTGTGTTGGGAGCTGCTGACCTTCAAAACCCCCTGAAAGAAATCAGGGTGGATCAAGGCACTCTGTGCTCCCAAGGAATCTGGTGGAACAGGTCTTTAGATAGGTAAATCACTTTTAGGAATAGATTTTATCCTCTCAATCTTTGCATCTCCTCACACCTAGAAAAGTGCTAGACAGACCCAAACTATTTGTGAAACAAAACCCTTAAACTTCTGCCTGTCAGACCCAAACCATTTGTAAAACAAAAACCCCTTTGGAAATCCTTCACTTGATGGCATTTGAATTTCCTCCCACACTGAAACCCTTATATTGGCTTTCCTCCCCTATCTCTTTGGAGCAGTCTCTCAGAGCTTTCTGGGGTGCTGTCTCCCAGGCTGCAGTCCTAATTATGCCCTGAATAAAACTTAACCCACAACTCTCAAGTTGTTTTATCTTTTTCAGTTGACAGGGTAAAGGGATTTATTGTGAATGGGTGTGACAGGATAGAGGAAATTATAAGAAGAAAGGTGAGTTGACAACAAGTTACCCTGTATTGGTTTACCTCGCCCTCTGTCATCTTATGGATTTTTTTTTTTTGAAAGTTTCCTTCCCTATCTTTGGTTTCTCAATCCAGAGCACTAAAAAGCTTTGTCAGGGACTTTGATATATTGTCATCCTTCTGACTTTATGTGAGAACCATTTCCTGTTCGTATTCAAGTGCATTGCTGAACCCATTCATCCATGGAACAAACGTTCATCAATTGAGTTTTTCTTTGATCAAAATTTTATCTTTCTTTTTTCATTGGAAGATAATTGCTTTAGAATATTATGTTGGTTTCTGCTGTACAACAATGTGTATCAGCCATATATATATATATATATATGTATATATATATATCCCCTTCCTCATAAGCCTCCCTACCCCCTCCCATCCAACCCCTCTGGATTGTCACGGAGTGCCAGGCTCCCTATGTTATATAACAGCTTCCTGTTAGCTATTTTCTTGTGATTCAGTTTTTTCTTCTCTAAAACGGGGATAAATATCTATCTCATAGGATTGTTATAAGGATTAAATGAGCACTTTTGTGTAAAAGTACTGAGAAAAAGTCCTGGCAAACAGAAAGTGAAGGAGGAAAAGAGCAAACTCCTTCTCCTAAAAGATATATGGACTTACGAGTTCATCCCGTAAGAGAACTTTCCCTGTGACCATGGTGAACTTCGAGCTATGCCCCAAACCATGTAACCCTGGGACAGAAGCCATAGTCCTGGAGATAAAGGACTAATAGCCCACCAGACCAGTGTATGATAAAGAAGCAGGTGTGGTGTCTAAGCCAGAGGTTACCTCCACATTTGAACCTCCTGGGGCTAGGAAAAACACAGTGTCATTTAAAGGTTGATCATCAGTTGTAAAATGTACCTCATCAATCTATGCTGATCAAAACCAAACCTCCTGTTGGAATGGAACCTGTGGTCACGTTTGTCATGACAATGTTTATGGAAAAACTTTGGGGGCATTTGGGGAGGTGGGTTTGGGCACATATGAAAGTGTTTAACCTCAATTTGAAACTTAAACCCAGGGCCCAGACTTAATCAAACCTGTTTGGGACTTGAACCCACACGGCCAGGACTCGAACCCAGCCTAAACCCTGCTTGGGACTTCGGCTGGGACTCGAACCTAGCCTAAACCCTGCTTGGGACTTCGGCCGGGACTCGAATCCAGCCTAGACCCTATTTGGGACTTGAACCCATGCAGCTGGGATTCGAACCCAGCTTGAACCCTATTTGGGACTTGAACCCACGCGGCCGGGACTTGAACCCAGCCAAAACCCTGGTAATTAAAATCACTCACCCAGTGTCTGGACCCACTGAGGTTCAGGTTCTTCATGTCTCTTTGCAGAGAAGAATTCATCGAGAGACAAAGTGATAGGTAAGAAATGGATTTATTCAGAGTCAGAGAAAGCACACTCCACAGACAGAATGTGGGCCATGGCACAGCGAATCCAGCAGCCCCGAAAGCATGGGGTTCTTAGCTTTTATAGGCTGGGTAATTCCATATGCTAATGAGTGGGAGGGTTATTCCAGCTCTTTTAGGGAGGGGTGGAACTGTCATGGCGCCTCTGGGTGTGTCATTTAGCTTGCTGACTGAGGATGAAGGTCTGGTCTGCCATCTTGGACCCATTTGATTCTAATGGGTTTATGCTATGTCCTTGGACTATGTCATTCTTTTCAAAAATTGTGCCCTGCCCCTTTCCCTCCTAACCCTTACACGCATACTTTGGGTATAAGTGGTTGTCACAAAATTCAGTTGGGGTCCTTGGCTAAGAGGAGACTCTGCCAGTGGGTCCACCAGTGTAATACGTTTCTGCCCTTCACTATCAGCTCTGTCCCTCTGTAGGTCTGTTTCCTGGAAATTGGCTACAACACTAGTACTCAATGTTAGCTGCTGTTTCATACCCCCACCACGGTCTACTGTGGCATGATGACTGCTCCTGCTGCCGTGCTCCTGCCGTGTGGCTCTATGACTGCTGCTACTGCCCGTCAGTGTTCTCACCACTCGACTACTGCTACTGTTACTTACTCTGCCTTACTTCTACTCTTAATTTACATT
The DNA here is from genome assembly GCA_022376925.1 of Tragulus kanchil. Taxonomy (NCBI): domain Eukaryota; kingdom Metazoa; phylum Chordata; class Mammalia; order Artiodactyla; family Tragulidae; genus Tragulus; species Tragulus kanchil. The sequence goes on from JAIOJX010000032.1 coordinate 255,175,188, forward strand.
TTTGAATCTGTATGTCTCCTCATTGCAGAAAATATCTAATCTTGTCAATTTGAGGTAACTTTATTCTCTTCTGGATTTTAGGTAAATAGTTATTTGGAAAACTCCACTTTTCCTCAGAGAGCAAACTCACCACCCCTGAGGGCAGGGCCACGTGGTCCATGGGGCTGCCTTGTCCTTGCTGCACTTTGTTCTTTGACCTCTACCCTTACACATTTCTGAGGTCTGTGCTGGTCTCTTCTGAGCCATTTTTGGGCCAATGGGGATTGGTGATGGGAGGGACAGAAACCCATGAGAAATTTTCACATGGTCTCTGGTCTCATGCTTTATGAAGCTGAGCTCAGGATTCTTGCCTCAACACTTTCGGGGACCAAACTGGACCCGAGGACTTCCCGCCAAGTCAATAGACTCCCTGGACTGTACTTTAGGAAATGAGACCCAAACCTCCTTGTTCTGGGTTCCCTAAACTTAAGGGAGGTTCTCTAATTTCCTGCTTCATCTCTGTATTCCTACTCCTGCCCTCCAAATACAGCACCTCTCATATTTTATTTTATTTTTTCTTTCCCAATTCTTCAAATCAAAACTCCAAGAGTGCAGCATGGAAAAACCTTTAAAAAAATTATATTAGTGGAAAGGCTATTGGGAGGCACTTGAGTAATGCCTCTGAAATCATCGCGTGTAGGCAGTGAGGGGTCAAGTACATGTTAACCATGAGCAACATATACTGTAACTGTTGTGGAACAAAAGTTCTGGGTATGAACAACTCATCAGTTCAGACTGAAAATAGGTGGTAGTGCTAAGGCTAGAATGGACAAATGAAATTGCTGGACTATATACTAAACACAAAGAAATACAGTTTCTTTGACTGAATGTAAGTCTGTTCAACATAGGCCAATAAAATACTACCAATTAGAAACTCTGTCACACTTTCAACAAATAAGAATGAGTTTCTAGTATAGACTTTTTGCTTGAAAATTTTTTTATGAAGTTTAGGGGCATCTTATAATCTTGTATTATTTCTAAAGAAATGTATAAACTCTAGCCCCTTCTCCTGATTTATATACTCAAAGAGGTGAATTAATAAAATTTCTCACCACTGACTACTGCTTGTTACTTACTCTGCCTTTTTTTTTTGTTTTTCCTCATTGCAGAAAATATCTAATCTTGTCAATTTGAGGTAACTTTATTCTCTTCTGGATTTTAGGTAAATAGTTATTTGGAAAACTCCACTTTTCCTCAGAGAGCAAACTCACCACCCCTGAGGGCAGGGCCACGTGGTCCATGGGGCTGCCTTGTCCTTGCTGCACTTTGTTCTTTGACCTCTACCCTTACACATTTCTGAGGTCTGTGCTGGTCTCTTCTGAGCCATTTTTGGGCCAATGGGGATTGGTGATGGGAGGGACAGAAACCCATGAGAAATTTTCACATGGTCTCTGGTCTCATGCTTTATGAAGCTGAGCTCAGGATTCTTGCCTCAACACTTTCGGGGACCAAACTGGACCCGAGGACTTCCCGCCAAGTCAATAGACTCCCTGGACTGTACTTTAGGAAATGAGACCCAAACCTCCTTGTTCTGGGTTCCCTAAACTTAAGGGAGGTTCTCTAATTTCCTGCTTCATCTCTGTATTCCTACTCCTGCCCTCCAAATACAGCACCTCTCATATTTTATTTTATTTTTTCTTTCCCAATTCTTCAAATCAAAACTCCAAGAGTGCAGCATGGAAAAACCTTTAAAAAAATTATATTAGTGGAAAGGCTATTGGGAGGCACTTGAGTAATGCCTCTGAAATCATCGCGTGTAGGCAGTGAGGGGTCAAGTACATGTTAACCATGAGCAACATATACTGTAACTGTTGTGGAACAAAAGTTCTGGGTATGAACAACTCATCAGTTCAGACTGAAAATAGGTGGTAGTGCTAAGGCTAGAATGGACAAATGAAATTGCTGGACTATATACTAAACACAAAGAAATACAGTTTCTTTGACTGAATGTAAGTCTGTTCAACATAGGCCAATAAAATACTACCAATTAGAAACTCTGTCACACTTTCAACAAATAAGAATGAGTTTCTAGTATAGACTTTTTGCTTGAAAATTTTTTTATGAAGTTTAGGGGCATCTTATAATCTTGTATTATTTCTAAAGAAATGTATAAACTCTAGCCCCTTCTCCTGATTTATATACTCAAAGAGGTGAATTAATAAAATTTCCTATATTACTTGGGACCAATGTTAGTTGTTGGTCAGAACTAAGATTTAGACTATTAGATTATGATAATCTAAATCTGAGGGTAACAAAGTGTGCCTTGTGGGTCAAATGCGGTCAGAAATCTTCTTTGTATGACTTGAAAGCGTGAGAATAGTTTTTAGAGTTTCAAATAGAAAAAAAAGTATTTCATGATAAGTGAGCATTATGGAAAGTCAAGTCTTGGTGTTTGTAAATGAAGTTTGATTAGCACACAGTCAGACCCATTCAATTGCGTATTGTCTGGAGCTACCTTCACACTACAAGGGCAGGATTGAATCATTGCAGCAAAGATCCGAAGGCCTTCAAAATCAAAAATACTTAGTATTTGACCCTTTGTGGGAGAAGTTTGCTGACCTCTGGTCTACGATGTGGACAGACATGAGGAGAAATTCAGGGAGAGCATTCTGTTTAGCATGTTCTGTATATGGTCTACAGGTAAAAGCAGTCAGCCCCATGGTGGAGGCGTTTATCTTCAGGAAAGCAGACAAGAGACGTTGTGCTTTCATCATGGTGTTTGTGTCAGCTCCGGTCCTCATCCATGCTTCTTAAAGCCTGCTGCTATGTTAAACCACCTGCATAGCCTGATTTGCATCTTAAATGAATATCCAGCTACCACTTGGACTTTTTTCCGAATAAGGAGAATGGCTTTTATGAAGCCATCTGTAGATGAAAAATAAAGAGCAGCAAATAGTCCCAGAATATGTGATTGAGGGAGCCAGGGCACAGCACAAGAGTCAAGCAGCTGATTGGCTCCGCAAGTCAAGGAGCTAAGAAAGAGATGCCAGTGTTGACTAGATCAAAGAGGCAGGCAGGAGCCCTCTGGAACAGAAAGGGAAAATAAAAGCTGCTTGGAACTATATACAAACAAAGAAATACAGTTTCTTTCACTGAATGTAAGTCTGTTCAACATAGGCCAATAAAATACTACCAATTAGAAACTCTGTCACACTTTCAACAAATAAGAATGAGTTTCTAGTATAGACTTTTTGCTTGAAAATTTTTTTATGAAGTTTAGGGGCATCTTATAATCTTGTATTATTTCTAAAGAAATGTATAAACTCTAGCCCCTTCTCCTGATTTATATACTCAAAGAGGTGAATTAATAAAATTTCCTATATTACTTGGGACCAATGTTAGTTGTTGGTCAGAACTAAGATTTAGACTATTAGATTATGATAATCTAAATCTGAGGGTAACAAAGTGTGCCTTGTGGGTCAAATGCGGTCAGAAATCTTCTTTGTATGACTTGAAAGCGTGAGAATAGTTTTTAGAGTTTCAAATAGAAAAAAAAGTATTTCATGATAAGTGAGCATTATGGAAAGTCAAGTCTTGGTGTTTGTAAATGAAGTTTGATTAGCACACAGTCAGACCCATTCAATTGCGTATTGTCTGGAGCTACCTTCACACTACAAGGGCAGGATTGAATCATTGCAGCAAAGATCCGAAGGCCTTCAAAATCAAAAATACTTAGTATTTGACCCTTTGTGGGAGAAGTTTGCTGACCTCTGGTCTACGATGTGGACAGACATGAGGAGAAATTCAGGGAGAGCATTCTGTTTAGCATGTTCTGTATATGGTCTACAGGTAAAAGCAGTCAGCCCCATGGTGGAGGCGTTTATCTTCAGGAAAGCAGACAAGAGACGTTGTGCTTTCATCATGGTGTTTGTGTCAGCTCCGGTCCTCATCCATGCTTCTTAAAGCCTGCTGCTATGTTAAACCACCTGCATAGCCTGATTTGCATCTTAAATGAATATCCAGCTACCACTTGGACTTTTTTCCGAATAAGGAGAATGGCTTTTATGAAGCCATCTGTAGATGAAAAATAAAGAGCAGCAAATAGTCCCAGAATATGTGATTGAGGGAGCCAGGGCACAGCACAAGAGTCAAGCAGCTGATTGGCTCCGCAAGTCAAGGAGCTAAGAAAGAGATGCCAGTGTTGACTAGATCAAAGAGGCAGGCAGGAGCCCTCTGGAACAGAAAGGGAAAATAAAAGCTGCTTGGAACTCATGGGAACACTTGAATAAGAGATGGAGGCAGAGCTAGGCTTCCCATCCTAAACCCCCAAGCCCTGGAACTCTGGGGTCTTCTCTCCTCCCAGAACCTAGCATACTCTCTTAACGACCTGGGGCTCATCCTCTTGTGAGGGTGCACCTACTGCTTGTCCTGGAGATATTCAAGTCAGAGAGGGTTTCCACATCTCCACTCAAGTCCCATTTTTATGATGCATTCATCTTAATGATGTCAGAGGTTAGTGATTGGATGAAGCTCTTTTTTCTTTTCTTTCTTGTTGTAACTATTCCCAGTCACTATTTACCCCCAGAGGAGCTGTCAGAAGCAAATTGCAGAAAATGGAGCAATTCTTAGCTTTTAAATGCAAAATAGGAGCATGAAACAAGGATTAGGGAAGTCTGTATGATGAGTCAGAACAATCCTAATTGAGTTCCTCCCTGACATTCTCCCTCTTTCACGCCCTCCCAGTGTCTCTCCTTGAGTAGAAAGACTTTTTGGCCAGGAAAAGAGAGCGAGGAGCAGCAGAGAAGAAGCAGGCAAGACCTCTTTATCTCCTCTATGCTATCTTTCAGCGTGCTCTCTGTCCTCTCTCTCCCCTGCGCCCTCTCTGTTCTCTGCCCTTTCCTGCCTCTCCTTTGTCTCCTCTTCCTCTCCCTCTCCTCCACGCCCCTTTCCAAACCCCATTCCCTCCTGCCCCTCTCCTCTCTCCTGTCATCGACTTACTACTCTTTGTGTTCTATTCTTTTGCTGTCCTCCTCAAGCTGAGTTGATTTTTCCTGACATTCTGGGAGAGGTTCAGGGAGGTGGCTGATCTCATGGAGGAATTTTGGTTGTCTTTATGGTAGTGTTGTGCTGTGGAACCAGTTGCTAGGCACATCTAGGCTAGAGAAGGCCTTAGAGATCTCTGCAGGTGCTCAGCAGTACTGCAGGACATCCCAAAGTCCCTATGGTACAGACACCAAGTGACAGTGTGTGTCCAAGACCTGAAATGGTCTTTTGGATAGCACAGGGGTATGTGTGTTGACAAGACAGGACATGGGTATTCTCTGCCCATGGTGTGCCAACAGCTCAGTGGGACCTTAGCTCCAGAGAGCTATTCAAGAAACTGCTGCCACACGTTGCCTGTGTTAAGAGTTACATCCGAGAAGAGGTTATGCCTGGTTCGTCCCAACACAGAGCTGACCCAGGCTGGAACTCAGGCACAACTTCAGAGAGGAGAGGGACCAAGAAAACATTTTTTTTGTTGAACTGAGCTTATTTTTCATAAAGGGAAGAACAGGGTTCCCAAATGAGAAATTAAAGTGAGTTATAGGAAACAAAATTATATTAATTACATACCAAAGTTTGTGATTATAAAATTTATACCAGATATAGTCAAAATATGATGTGCCAGGTATTCTATGAAATTTTTTTCTAAGTTTTTAAATTTCTTTTCCTCATCATGCCTCTTTCTGTTTTTATATTTATTTTCATCCATCTTTCATTCTTATGTGTGGGCCTCCCATTGCAGTGGCCCCTGTCACTGCAGAGCGCCAGCTCTGGGCACATGCGCTCCAGAGCACTGGCTCGTAATTGGACACACCGGTCCAGCCACTCTGCGGCACATGGATGTTCCAGGGCCAGGGATTGAACCCGTGCCTCTTGCACTGCCAGGTGAGCTCTTTAACCACTGGACCACCAGGGAAGCCCCTATGAAATGGTTTTTATACATTTTCTCATTTAATGCTTTTGATGATTTTTTGAGGCATATATTACTAATCCCACTTTAGAGGCGAGTAAAGCTTTCAAGAGTACATTTGTGGGACTTCCCTGCTGGTCCAGTGGTTCAGACTTCGCCTTCCAATGCAGGGGGTGTGGGTTTGATCCCTGGTTGAGGAGCTAAGATTCCACATGCCTTTGGGCCAAGAAACCAAAATATAAAACAGACGCAATATTGTAACAAATTTAATAAAAGGCTTTAAAAATGGTCCACATCAAGAAAAAAAAATTCTTAAAGAAAATTCATTTGTTAGCCTGAGGTCACATAGTCAGAAGGGAAGGAGTTAGTATTTGGGTCAGGCAGTCATGACTCTGGAGTGTCACCTGCTGTGCATCCCCTAATAGCTGAGGGTCATATGCGATTGTATGGCAGGCCACTGAAATCTACTTTGCACGTAGCTGCAGTGAAGCAAACTTTTGCTTTGACAGGAGCCCTTTCTGGGCCTTTGTAATGTGCCAGGTGCTCAGCCAGGCATGGGATACAAGATGAATAACTTTCACTTCCCTCCAGAGATGGAACAGTCTGCCTCCATTTGGTTCTGACACCAACCAAAGGACTCAATATGGACTGGTTGAGTGAATAAATTTGAAAGATACAAAGCATCAGTAAAGGAAAGAGTCTAATCTCAGATGTAGCAACAAGAATATTGCAACTATGCCCATAGAGAGAGAACTTTAAAGAATCAGAACACTGATTCTGGTGGAAATCAGGAAATCAGGATTAATTTTAGAATGTCTCTGTCTTAGGCAATGCCAGAGGGCCGTTGGTTAGGAAACTCATCCTCATTGAACAAAGCCATGGGGAACAATTGGGCTCAGAGCAAAGAGATGGGTTGATGTGATCTGAGAGGATTCGTTTGTTCTTAACATCAATGAGGTGCTGATGGAGGAAATCAGTCAGTGGCTCTGCAAGGGTGTAACTGTTTTCAGATGGACTTGTTTGTCGAAACTGCACCCCTTTCTTATTCACAAACTAAAAAAGGATTAATGAAATAGTTGATGTAGATAGGGAATCTAGGTCATATTATAACTTCTGATGTCATATCTAACACATTGTCAAATATAGGATAGACAACAAGTCCCAGCTTTTCTAAGGAAAGAAGAAAGTGGGTTCTAGCATCCTACATTTGGCAGACACAGGTAGAGATTTTGGTCATCAGGCAGTGCTATCTCTTGTTGGTGTCTCTATGTCCCTGAAAAGAAATGCAGGAGGCTAAGATTCCACATGCCTTTGGGCCAAGAAACCAAAATATAAAACAGACGCAATATTGTAACAAATTTAATAAAAGGCTTTAAAAATGGTCCACATCAAGAAAAAAAAATTCTTAAAGAAAATTCATTTGTTAGCCTGAGGTCACATAGTCAGAAGGGAAGGAGTTAGTATTTGGGTCAGGCAGTCATGACTCTGGAGTGTCACCTGCTGTGCATCCCCTAATAGCTGAGGGTCATATGCGATTGTATGGCAGGCCACTGAAATCTACTTTGCACGTAGCTGCAGTGAAGCAAACTTTTGCTTTGACAGGAGCCCTTTCTGGGCCTTTGTAATGTGCCAGGTGCTCAGCCAGGCATGGGATACAAGATGAATAACTTTCACTTCCCTCCAGAGATGGAACAGTCTGCCTCCATTTGGTTCTGACACCAACCAAAGGACTCAATATGGACTGGTTGAGTGAATAAATTTGAAAGATACAAAGCATCAGTAAAGGAAAGAGTCTAATCTCAGATGTAGCAACAAGAATATTGCAACTATGCCCATAGAGAGAGAACTTTAAAGAATCAGAACACTGATTCTGGTGGAAATCAGGAAATCAGGATTAATTTTAGAATGTCTCTGTCTTAGGCAATGCCAGAGGGCCGTTGGTTAGGAAACTCATCCTCATTGAACAAAGCCATGGGGAACAATTGGGCTCAGAGCAAAGAGATGGGTTGATGTGATCTGAGAGGATTCGTTTGTTCTTAACATCAATGAGGTGCTGATGGAGGAAATCAGTCAGTGGCTCTGCAAGGGTGTAACTGTTTTCAGATGGACTTGTTTGTCGAAACTGCACCCCTTTCTTATTCACAAACTAAAAAAGGATTAATGAAATAGTTGATGTAGATAGGGAATCTAGGTCATATTATAACTTCTGATGTCATATCTAACACATTGTCAAATATAGGATAGACAACAAGTCCCAGCTTTTCTAAGGAAAGAAGAAAGTGGGTTCTAGCATCCTACATTTGGCAGACACAGGTAGAGATTTTTGGTCATCAGGCAGTGCTATCTCTTGTTGGTGTCTCTATTCTGAAAAGAAACGCTCAGGGAGGCCCATTTGTTGAAATTATAGGGTGTTAGGGAATTTTGGTGGTTAGCCACAGACACTGGTTCTGGTTAATAAGAGAGAATTAATTGGAACAATGTAGAGAGCATGCAGGATAGAAGCAGCAGCTCAGAAAGGGCAGGAACCACATAGCACTGAGGGTCTTGAAGCAAGAATTGCTCCCAGCACCACTGCTGGTAAACCTCAGCTTTAGTCTTTTCATCACTCCCCTCCCAATTCTGTCCCAGAAGAGGGGCGTCTGTCTGGCTTGCACTTGGTACCCACCTCCTGCTCAGGTGAAGACAAAGCATCTTGATTTGAGCCTCAAAGACTAATCCAAGGGAGAAGCAGTAATTCCTCAAGGAAACAGGTGGAAAGTTACCAGATGAGATGCTTGGATGGCATCGTTGACAAAATGAATGTGAGTTTGAGCAAACTCTAGGAGATGGTGAAGGACAGGGAAGCCTGGTGTGCTGCAGTCCATGGTGTCACAGAGAATCGGATATGACTGAGCAATGGAATTTTTTACTTTGCCATCAGAAGGTGGAGTGGGTGCTGGGTAGCCAAGGAGCACTACCTTGAGTGGGTGCTTTGGTTGGAAGGCTTAACTTCCTGAAACTCTTGTTGACCTTGGTATAGGTTGCAAGACATGGTCTTAAAAGCCTTTTATAATCTTGCTGTCTTGTTTCTGGATGTGCTTGTAGTAGTAGCTCCCCAGGACCCTACCACCTTCCCACACCTTCAGTCTACCCTTCTAACTTTCCCTTTCTGACCTAGCTGTCTTTGCCCCACTTACTTTAATATGCTCTCATAAAACTTTTAATTTATCTATTTATTTGATTATGATTGTGTTGGGTCCTAGTTGTGGCCTGTGGGCTTAATTGCTCCACGGCATGTGAGATCTTGGTTCTCTGACTAGGGATGGAACCCACAGATCTCAAACTAAAAAGGGGGGTTTTTTCATATTATAACTTCTGATGTCATATCTAACACATTGTCAAATATAGGATAGACAACAAGTCCCAGCTTTTCTAAGGAAAGAAGAAAGTGGGTTCTAGCATCCTACATTTGGCAGACACAGGTAGAGATTTTTGGTCATCAGGCAGTGCTATCTCTTGTTGGTGTCTCTATTCTGAAAAGAAACGCTCAGGGAGGCCCATTTGTTGAAATTATAGGGTGTTAGGGAATTTTGGTGGTTAGCCACAGACACTGGTTCTGGTTAATAAGAGAGAATTAATTGGAACAATGTAGAGAGCATGCAGGATAGAAGCAGCAGCTCAGAAAGGGCAGGAACCACATAGCACTGAGGGTCTTGAAGCAAGAATTGCTCCCAGCACCACTGCTGGTAAACCTCAGCTTTAGTCTTTTCATCACTCCCCTCCCAATTCTGTCCCAGAAGAGGGGCGTCTGTCTGGCTTGCACTTGGTACCCACCTCCTGCTCAGGTGAAGACAAAGCATCTTGATTTGAGCCTCAAAGACTAATCCAAGGGAGAAGCAGTAATTCCTCAAGGAAACAGGTGGAAAGTTACCAGATGAGATGCTTGGATGGCATCGTTGACAAAATGAATGTGAGTTTGAGCAAACTCTAGGAGATGGTGAAGGACAGGGAAGCCTGGTGTGCTGCAGTCCATGGTGTCACAGAGAATCGGATATGACTGAGCAATGGAATTTTTTACTTTGCCATCAGAAGGTGGAGTGGGTGCTGGGTAGCCAAGGAGCACTACCTTGAGTGGGTGCTTTGGTTGGAAGGCTTAACTTCCTGAAACTCTTGTTGACCTTGGTATAGGTTGCAAGACATGGTCTTAAAAGCCTTTTATAATCTTGCTGTCTTGTTTCTGGATGTGCTTGTAGTAGTAGCTCCCCAGGACCCTACCACCTTCCCACACCTTCAGTCTACCCCTTCTAACTTTCCCTTTCTGACCTAGCTGTCTTTGCCCCACTTACTTTAATATGCTCTCATAAAACTTTTAATTTATCTATTTATTTGATTATGATTGTGTTGGGTCCTAGTTGTGGCCTGTGGGCTTAATTGCTCCACGGCATGTGAGATCTTGGTTCTCTGACTAGGGATGGAACCCACACCTCCTGCTGGAAGGCAGATTCTTAACTACTAGACCACCGGGGAAGTCTCAAACTATTTGTGTTTAGAGGTGTTCTTGTAATTCTCATTTTCCAGGCCCAAGAATTCCCTGAGTACATTCTGCTGCTGCTATAGAGAATTTGGACAATGCACTGGATGTGTCCTAGGATTTTTCCTAAGCAGTGTCTCTGTAAAAAGCCATTACATCCTCCCAGGGACCTTATGTGGCTAGGATCTCCATGTTACAGGTGACAACACTGTGAGGGAAGTTAGGTAGCTTGTCCAAGGTCAGACAGCTGGGACAGAATTGGAACTCTGCATTGTAGCGGCAGAGTTTATGCCCTTAACAAGTCTTGCTTTTGTTCATGCCTCCGACACCCTCCACACCCATCAGACATCTGTTCTACCTCTTCATAATTCTACTTCTCCCCCTCTATTCCCACTGCTTTGATATCAGCCCTTATTCTCCCAGAGGGCCCTCATTAACATAAACTCAGGTGTGGTTGAAAGGGGCTAATTATGAATAACAAAAGACGTTCTCCTCACCCCAGTCAGGAAATTTCCAAGTGCTTTAGGAACTGTGCCAGGAATTGGAACAAAGACCGAATGTGTATTTCTTATTATATCACAGTATCACACCTGCTTTCCTCGACTCCTTCACACTCTGTTTGAGGAGCGTGTTAACTGGTCTTCATTCCTCAGGTATATTCCCTACACTGTTGCCAAAGGTCTCTTTCCCCAAATTACACTTGATCATATCCTTCAAGTGTTTTCCTTATAACTAAAATTTTCCTACGACCTACTGTGCCAACATAATTTTGAGTCTAACTTTACTTTCCAGTGGCATCATCTACCATCTACACTCTCATCTGTCGTTCTCTTCCTGCATGCATCCTCTATACATGGCTTAGGAGAGGGCCAGGGGCATACCACATGCTTTATAATTCAGCAGCACCCAAAAGGCTGCATCTTTTTACACTTGATCTTAGCCAAAAGGCCGAGAAGCGATGGGGCCACATTTTTTTATCCCTAGTCCAGCCTTGAGGGATCTTTGTGTCTTGGCTTCCCCCATATCCTTGGTCAAAGTCCTATTTCTATTCTAAGGCACTGAGCAAACAGCATCTCCTGTGGGAAGCCTTCCCCACCCATCACAGGTACATTGAAATTATTTCCTCCACTGTTGCCATCCTAGTCTCTTCTTTGCTATGTTACCTGGTGGAATAGTTTTCTAGGACTGCAAGTAATCACAAACTGGGTGGTTTAGGGTAACAGAAGTTTATTGTCACATAGTTCTGGAGGCCAGAAATCTGAACTGAAGTTTCACAGGGCCATACCCTCTCTCTGAAACCTAGCTTCTGGTGGTTTGCTGGCAAGTTTTGGTGTGCCTTGGCTTGTGGTTGTATAGCTCCAGTCTCTGCCTTTGGAGTCACAGGGCATTCTCCCTGCCTCTGTCCTCACGTGGCTGATTTCCTGTAAGCACACCAGTCATACTAAATTAAGAGCCCATCTACTCCAGGGGACCTAGAGACTGTCGAACAGAGTGAAGTAAGTCAGAAAGAGACAAACAGAGACAAAGAGATATACCTAGAAAAATGGTATAGATGATCTTATCTGTAAAACAGAGAGACACAGACATATAGAACAAATAAGAGTGGAGGAGGGAGAGTGGGATGAGTTGGGAGACTGGGATTGACATATATACACTCCTATGTGTAAAATGGATGATAAGAACCTATTGTGTCACTCAGGGAACTCTACTGAGGGCTCTGTGGTGACTTAAATGGGAAGGAAATTCCCAAAGGGGATGACATATGTGTACATATAGCTGATTCACTTTTGTACAGTAGAAACTAGCACAGTGTTGTAAAGTAATTATACTCCAATAAAAATTAATTTAATAAAGAGTCTGCTGTCCTCAGGTATGACCAGATCTTAACTGTTTACATTTGCAATGACTATGATTCCAAATAAAGTCGCATGTTGAAGAACTGGAGGTAGGGACACCAGCATGTCTTTTTGGAGTAAAGAAACAATTAACTTTTTAGCATTTGTCTTTTCTTTTTTTAAATTTTTTATTTTTTTGAGGGGGTGGTGGGGAGGGAGCGGGGCAGGTGGGCCACTTCTATTGGTCTTTCATTTATCTATTTTCATCCATCTTTGTTCTTTGGCTCCTGTGGGCCTCCCATTGCGGTGGCATCTGTTGTCGCAGAGCACCGGCTCTGGGCGCATGCGCTCCAGAGCTCCGGCTCAGTAATTGGACAGATCAGTCCAGCCGCTCCTCGGCACTTGGGATCTTCCCAGGTCAGGGATCGAACCGGCGCCCCTTGCACTGCAAGGCAGTGTCCTTACCCACTGAACCACCAGGGAAGCCCCACATCTGTCTTTTCTTAACCTTTTGTGAATATGTGGCCTTCCCTGCCTGCTCTGTCCCATAGCAGGCCCCTGTAACATGTTCAGTATGTGTCTTGTTTCCTTTCATGAGATAGTAAATTGTGTGAAGGAAGGCAAGGAGTTGTGTTTTCATCATCTGGACATAAGTGAAACAGCGGTGGGTTCAGATTTCTTCTTGCTATCCCAGAAATCTTACGAGAGCAATGACTTTTCCTGTTCAATGACTAACATATCCTCAGTGCTCAGAACATGCCTGACTTAAAGTAGGTGCTAAGTAAATATTTACTAAACACCCATACATTTTTAGTTGGAAGGAAACTCTTGAATGAGTGGATTAAACTGATAGAAAATAAATTATAGATCATTTTAGAAACACTTTGCTGGTCTTTGCCTTGGCCAGGTCTTGCTGAAGTTGCTTTGCTGAATCCAAAAGCTTTAGCAAGTAAAGCTGACTCTTTCAAGCTGCTGACCAGAGGGTAGAGGGCTGGTATAAAGTTAACCACCACTAGGGTGCTGTTTGTTTTTATTTGTAGATTGGGATCCCCCTTAAAGACTTAGTGGGTCTCTTTGTGTCCTTCTAGGGTGCCAGCAAAGAGAAGAGTTTTGCCAATAACCCCTGAGAAAAGTTGACTCTCATTTTCAGCCTAGTCTTTTCTTTTTAAATTTTTATTTTTGAGCGGGTGGATGGGGATTCCAAATAAAGTCGCATGTTGAAGAACTGGAGGTAGGGACACCAGCATGTCTTTGGAGTAAAGAAACAATTAACTTTAGCATTTGTCTTTTCTTTTTAAATTTTTATTTTTGAGGGGTGGTGGGAGGGAGCAGGCGGGCCACTTCTATTGGTCTTTCATTTGTCTGTTTTCATCCATCTTTGTTCTTTGGCCCATGTGGGCCTCCCATTGCAGTGGCATCTGTTGTCGCAGAGCACCGGCTCTGGGCGCATGCGCTCCAGAGCTCCGGCTCAGTAATTGGACAGATCAGTCCAGCCGCTCCTCGGCACTTGGGATCTTCCCAGGTCAGGGATCGAACCGGCGCCCCTTGCACTGCAAGGCAGTGTCCTTACCCACTGAACCACCAGGGAAGCCCCACATCTGTCTTTTCTTAACCTTTTGTGAATATGTGGCCTTCCCTGCCTGCTCTGTCCCATAGCAGGCCCCTGTAACATGTTCAGTATGTGTCTTGTTTCCTTTCATGAGATAGTAAATTGTGTGAAGGAAGGCAAGGAGTTGTGTTTTCATCATCTGGACATAAGTGAAACAGCGGTGGGTTCAGATTTCTTCTTGCTATCCCAGAAATCTTACGAGAGCAATGACTTTTCCTGTTCAATGACTAACATATCCTCAGTGCTCAGAACATGCCTGACTTAAAGTAGGTGCTAAGTAAATATTTACTAAACACCCATACATTTTTAGTTGGAAGGAAACTCTTGAATGAGTGGATTAAACTGATAGAAAATAAATTATAGATCATTTTAGAAACACTTTGCTGGTCTTTGCCTTGGCCAGGTCTTGCTGAAGTTGCTTTGCTGAATCCAAAAGCTTTAGCAAGTAAAGCTGACTCTTTCAAGCTGCTGACCAGAGGGTAGAGGGCTGGTATAAAGTTAACCACCACTAGGGTGCTGTTTGTTTTTATTTGTAGATTGGGATCCCCCTTAAAGACTTAGTGGGTCTCTTTGTGTCCTTCTAGGGTGCCAGCAAAGAGAAGAGTTTTGCCAATAACCCCTGAGAAAAGTTGACTCTCATTTTCAGCCTAGTCCTAAAAACTCCAAATCACAGGAGACTGGAATCTATTTTTGTTCCTTTGTGCTGCCTGATGTTTAGCTAAATCCCCGTTCACTACCTGGGATTGATTGATGATTGCCTGATTACACTGCCAGTGTCCATCCCTGGCTTCTCCCAGGGTCTCCTAGCAGTTTTGGACCATGGATGCTCAAAGTTATACCTCATTTGGGTCCTGATTTAAGACTCTCGGCTCCAAGGAGGGCAACATTTGCATTGTTTCCTTCACTTCCCTGCTCTCCCCCTGGACTCCTTTCCTTAGATGTGTGCTCAGCTACCCCACCTCACACCCACCTCACAGCACATCACAAAAGAAGGTGCAGCTTCCTTCTTAGGATCCCTTGGAAGCAGCAGAATGAAGGGAAAGGCAAATCTGGGATTCCCTGTGCCCCAGAGACAAGAGAGAGTCTGTCTTTGAGTTTCCATGATGTGCTGAGGTTTGTGTTCATTAATAATCACTTCCTGCTTAGGTCAAACTATTATGAAGAGCCTTGAGTGCTGGCTTTTCTGGTTTGAGTCTTGAAAGTTTAGTACATGGAGCTACTTTTAAACTCTGGCTGAAGAATATAAATAGCCACTTTGCCTCCTTTCAGAGGTGCGCAGCGGGAGTATGTCTCTGTCACTGGAACGTATGCTTTCTATTTGCTGTGTGGTTATTTGAATGACCAGCTGGCCAGCATGACTTGCAGTGTAATGATCTGAGATGAAGAGAAGCTACCTGGGAAAGAAAATTCGTGTGACTTCAAACGTGGGGTGTAAATAGGTAGAATGCTCACTGTAAAGTTTAAGCAAGTAAAAAAAAGGGCTCTTGAATGAGTGGATTAAACTGATAGAAAATAAATTATAGATCATTTTAGAAACACTTTGCTGGTCTTTGCCTTGGCCAGGTCTTGCTGAAGTTGCTTTGCTGAATCCAAAAGCTTTAGCAAGTAAAGCTGACTCTTTCAAGCTGCTGACCAGAGGGTAGAGGGCTGGTATAAAGTTAACCACCACTAGGGTGCTGTTTGTTTTTATTTGTAGATTGGGATCCCCCTTAAAGACTTAGTGGGTCTCTTTGTGTCCTTCTAGGGTGCCAGCAAAGAGAAGAGTTTTGCCAATAACCCCTGAGAAAAGTTGACTCTCATTTTCAGCCTAGTCCTAAAAACTCCAAATCACAGGAGACTGGAATCTATTTTTGTTCCTTTGTGCTGCCTGATGTTTAGCTAAATCCCCGTTCACTACCTGGGATTGATTGATGATTGCCTGATTACACTGCCAGTGTCCATCCCTGGCTTCTCCCAGGGTCTCCTAGCAGTTTTGGACCATGGATGCTCAAAGTTATACCTCATTTGGGTCCTGATTTAAGACTCTCGGCTCCAAGGAGGGCAACATTTGCATTGTTTCCTTCACTTCCCTGCTCTCCCCCTGGACTCCTTTCCTTAGATGTGTGCTCAGCTACCCCACCTCACACCCACCTCACAGCACATCACAAAAGAAGGTGCAGCTTCCTTCTTAGGATCCCTTGGAAGCAGCAGAATGAAGGGAAAGGCAAATCTGGGATTCCCTGTGCCCCAGAGACAAGAGAGAGTCTGTCTTTGAGTTTCCATGATGTGCTGAGGTTTGTGTTCATTAATAATCACTTCCTGCTTAGGTCAAACTATTATGAAGAGCCTTGAGTGCTGGCTTTTTCTGGTTTGAGTCTTGAAAGTTTAGTACATGGAGCTACTTTTAAACTCTGGCTGAAGAATATAAATAGCCACTTTGCCTCCTTTCAGAGGTGCGCAGCGGGAGTATGTCTCTGTCACTGGAACGTATGCTTTCTATTTGCTGTGTGGTTATTTGAATGACCAGCTGGCCAGCATGACTTGCAGTGTAATGATCTGAGATGAAGAGAAGCTACCTGGGAAAGAAAATTCGTGTGACTTCAAACGTGGGGGTGTAAATAGGTAGAATGCTCACTGACACACTGCACTCTTCTCCCTGGGCCTCTGAAGGCCCCTCGACTGAAGCTTGGCCCACTTTTGTCACATGAATGATATTTATAAAATTTTCCCTTTGTCTTTTCTTTCCCATATCTCATTACTATAATTAGCAGCTCCTAATCATAATTCACTTGAATATGCAAGACCGCTGGGAGGTTAGAAACATAGCAATTACTGAAAGAGGGAGATCATTAAAACTCACTTAGAGAAGATGAAAGAATAATCATGAACACATTTTCTTAGGTAGCCTAAGACTTGTAAGGCCATCTAATTTCTTCTATTATGCTTAGTGTCAAAATAGTAAGTATTATGCGTTTACTTATCACTCACCTTGAAAACCTCTCCCTTATATTTCTCCCTTGTTCCTTCAACAACCTGCCAGCACCAGTCTATACCCTAGGGCCATTACAGATGGGAGAAACCCACTACTCTGGGAAGCCTGACATTTCATCCAAATCCTCCATCTTGATTTCTGTAGCATATCTTCTTTGGGAAGCTTTGGCTTTGCTATCAAGTATTAACAGCTTTGTGCAGATGAGTTTTGTGGTTGTGGATTTAGCCATCTTGTGAAGATTCATGCTTTTGGCAGTATAGCAGTGGCTGACCAGGCAGGAACTATACTTCCCAACCCGCTTTGTGTCTATTTGTGGCCACATGACTGAGTTCTGTCTCATATAGAGTGGATGGAAGTGCACGTGGCAGTGTAATCATGTGCCTGGGATTCCTGTGCCCCAGAGACAAGAGAGAGTCTGTCTTTGAGTTTCCATGATGTGCTGAGGTTTGTGTTCATTAATAATCACTTCCTGCTTAGGTCAAACTATTATGAAGAGCCTTGAGTGCTGGCTTTTCTGGTTTGAGTCTTGAAAGTTTAGTACATGGAGCTACTTTTAAACTCTGGCTGAAGAATATAAATAGCCACTTTGCCTCCTTTCAGAGGTGCGCAGCGGGAGTATGTCTCTGTCACTGGAACGTATGCTTTCTATTTGCTGTGTGGTTATTTGAATGACCAGCTGGCCAGCATGACTTGCAGTGTAATGATCTGAGATGAAGAGAAGCTACCTGGGAAAGAAAATTCGTGTGACTTCAAACGTGGGGGTGTAAATAGGTAGAATGCTCACTGACACACTGCACTCTTCTCCCTGGGCCTCTGAAGGCCCCTCGACTGAAGCTTGGCCCACTTTTGTCACATGAATGATATTTATAAAATTTTCCCTTTGTCTTTTCTTTCCCATATCTCATTACTATAATTAGCAGCTCCTAATCATAATTCACTTGAATATGCAAGACCGCTGGGAGGTTAGAAACATAGCAATTACTGAAAGAGGGAGATCATTAAAACTCACTTAGAGAAGATGAAAGAATAATCATGAACACATTTTCTTAGGTAGCCTAAGACTTGTAAGGCCATCTAATTTCTTCTATTATGCTTAGTGTCAAAATAGTAAGTATTATGCGTTTACTTATCACTCACCTTGAAAACCTCTCCCTTATATTTCTCCCTTGTTCCTTCAACAACCTGCCAGCACCAGTCTATACCCTAGGGCCATTACAGATGGGAGAAACCCACTACTCTGGGAAGCCTGACATTTCATCCAAATCCTCCATCTTGATTTCTGTAGCATATCTTCTTTGGGAAGCTTTGGCTTTGCTATCAAGTATTAACAGCTTTGTGCAGATGAGTTTTGTGGTTGTGGATTTAGCCATCTTGTGAAGATTCATGCTTTCGCTTGGCAGTATAGCAGTGGCTGACCAGGCAGGAACTATACTTCCCAACCCGCTTTGTGTCTATTTGTGGCCACATGACTGAGTTCTGTCTCATATAGAGTGGATGGAAGTGACGTTAGCTGCTTGCTGGTGACAACCTTCTGTGTAATCATGTACTTGTCCTCTTCTCATACCTGCTGGCTGACCATTCATCCCCCGGGGCTCCTTGGAGGTCAAAAGCTGATGCAGCAGGGTCTTCCTCAGTCTAGGCCCCTGAATAACTCTGTCAAACATCTTCCCTTCACCCATACTTCCTGATGCAATTGAAATTCTGCTGTGCTAAACCACTGAGAATTGGAGTTTATGACCTTTCTAGTGCTACCTTAACAAATAAAGTGGAAAACCCTTCATTAAAACTATGGTTTGAGAGATTGAGACAGCCATTTCCTCAGGGTAGAGGAGGAAGGGATTCTGTCTATGGGTCAAGGTAGAAAGGATCACCAAGCAGTGGGCCCCCAGATAAATGTCCTTACCTAATCATTCTTCTTTTTCTTTTTAATTTTTATTTTACTTACATAATCGTTCTTGTGAGGACTGTGTACTGCTTGTAGCATGTTGGTTAAAAGGGACTTCTCGCTGACTTAATATTTAAGATTTCTTTTCCCACTCTTCAGCATTCTTAACATAAACTTTTCTTATTTTCGTAACTTGCAGTGACTATTTTTAAATCATTTCCTATAGTCTTAAGCAATAGAGCATCATTGTTTTAATTTCCCCTCACTCCTGGCTCCCATGTCAAAATCTCAAATGTATACAAATAAGCAGTTACACTAAGTAGCTCAGGATGTATTGTTTGCTGCCTGTCCTTTCTTATGTCTATCCATCTGTCCTGGCATTCATCCCATTTTTCAAAATTTCTTGATACAAAGCCAGCACCAGTCTATACCCTAGGGCCATTACAGATGGGAGAAACCCACTACTCTGGGAAGCCTGACATTTCATCCAAATCCTCCATCTTGATTTCTGTAGCATATCTTCTTTGGGAAGCTTTGGCTTTGCTATCAAGTATTAACAGCTTTGTGCAGATGAGTTTTGTGGTTGTGGATTTAGCCATCTTGTGAAGATTCATGCTTTCGCTTGGCAGTATAGCAGTGGCTGACCAGGCAGGAACTATACTTCCCAACCCGCTTTGTGTCTATTTGTGGCCACATGACTGAGTTCTGTCTCATATAGAGTGGATGGAAGTGACGTTAGCTGCTTGCTGGTGACAACCTTCTGTGTAATCATGTACTTGTCCTCTTCTCATACCTGCTGGCTGACCATTCATCCCCCGGGGCTCCTTGGAGGTCAAAAGCTGATGCAGCAGGGTCTTCCTCAGTCTAGGCCCCTGAATAACTCTGTCAAACATCTTCCCTTCACCCATACTTCCTGATGCAATTGAAATTCTGCTGTGCTAAACCACTGAGAATTGGAGTTTATGACCTTTCTAGTGCTACCTTAACAAATAAAGTGGAAAACCCTTCATTAAAACTATGGTTTGAGAGATTGAGACAGCCATTTCCTCAGGGTAGAGGAGGAAGGGATTCTGTCTATGGGTCAAGGTAGAAAGGATCACCAAGCAGTGGGCCCCCAGATAAATGTCCTTACCTAATCATTCTTCTTTTTCTTTTTAATTTTTATTTTACTTACATAATCGTTCTTGTGAGGACTGTGTACTGCTTGTAGCATGTTGGTTAAAAGGGACTTCTCGCTGACTTAATATTTAAGATTTCTTTTCCCACTCTTCAGCATTCTTAACATAAACTTTTCTTATTTTCGTAACTTGCAGTGACTATTTTTAAATCATTTCCTATAGTCTTAAGCAATAGAGCATCATTGTTTTAATTTCCCCTCACTCCTGGCTCCCATGTCAAAATCTCAAATGTATACAAATAAGCAGTTACACTAAGTAGCTCAGGATGTATTGTTTGCTGCCTGTCCTTTCTTATGTCTATCCATCTGTCCTGGCATTCATCCATCACTTGTCCTTGCCACCTACTATGTACCAGGAACTCTTTGAGGCTGTGAGGACACAGTGATAAATGAGATACATAGGACTGCATTTTATGAACTAGGTTAAATTAGAAAATGTTTTAGAAGTGAATTAGTATTTTAAATATCTATCATCTTTACCCTGTCCAAGAAGTCCCAGTAGATATTAGTACATAGAATTTTTACCCTAAAAGCCTGTTTGAAACAAAGATGGGCCTACCACACCATCCATTAAAACTAATGGAACTGCATTAAGGTTAAGAAGAGCTGAGCACAGTGGCTCAGTTCCCTCAGTAGCCATTTGGTTCATGGAAACTTGAATCCAAAGGCATCATATGAATGGCTTTAAGATGCTGACCATTTTGTTCTGTTATAGCTACTTTGAGTATTTTCAGTAAAACAGCTGCTTGTGTTTCCTGACTGAGATCTGTACATTAACTAGAGATGATATTCTTATGAGTGATTATTACCGATGAAAATTTACTTCATTTATAATGACGTCTGCATTAGTTATCTTTTGTCATGTGACAAATTACCCCACAAGTTGACAACTTAAAATAGCAAGCATGATTTCATAGTTGGTGATGTCAGGAACCTGAGAGTTACTTAGTTGTGTGGTTCTGGCTTGAACTCTCTCCTGAGGCTGCCGTTAGAATGTCAGCAGGGGCTGTGGTCATCTGAAGGCCTGACGGGGACTAGGAGATCCATTTCCATGCAGGCTCACTCACAGCTTCTCACCTTTCCTTAGGCTTGGTCATGACCTGGTTTCTCCCTTCCCACACAGCGTGCTATCCGAGAGAGAGAGAGCAAGGCACAGTATTCTTTAGGGTCTAGCCTCAGATGTGACATATTCTATCAGTCACACAGATGACCCTGGGCAACACTTGGAGATACTACAAAAGGGCATGGATACTGGGAGGGAGAGGTCGTTAGGGACCATCGTGAAGGCTGAATGGCTACCATAACATGCTTTATTCATAACTCTTTTTTCACTCTTAGAAATACTACTTTAGTCTTTTGTGCATATGACCATGTCCCTACAAAGAGATTCAGGTGTGACAGGGCTTCTAGGACCACATGCAAATGACAAAGGCTATGAGAGACTCCTTTTGCTTTAGGTGGGGGTGTGTGCATCATCATAAAGTTTTGATTTTGTAGCCTATTCTTTCAAATACATTGCAACTTTAAGGGCTTCCCAGGTGACACTAGTGTAAAAGAATCCTCCTGCCAGTCGTAAGAGACATGACTTCAATCCCTGGGATGGGAAGATCCCCTGGAGGAGGAAATGGCAACCCGCTCCACTGTTCTTTTTTTTTTGAATATTTATTTTTTAGCCTTTATTTATTTACTTATTTTTGCCTCTAAGTCATCATTTATTTTTTATCTATCTTTATTCTTTTGGCACGTGTGGGCCTACCATTGCAGTGGCCTCTCTCATCATAGAGCACTGGCTCAGGGCACATGTGTTTAGAGTGCTGGCTTGGAACTGGACACACTGGACCAGCCACTCTGCAGCATGTGGGATCTTCCTGGGCCAGGGATCGAACCAGTGTATCCTGCACTGCAAGGTGGACTCCTAACCCACTGGACCAGCAGGGAAGCCCCCACTCCACTATTCTTGCTTGAAAGATCCCATGGATAGAGGAGCCTGGTGGACTATAATCCATGGGGTCACATAGAATTAGACACAACTGAAGCAACTTAGCATGTATGTGATTTTGAAACCTTGTTGACCATTAGACATGGTCCTCTTGTTTCACAATCCTCATGTGAGAAAGGTGATGGGACAGCCCTGACGGGGACTAGGAGATCCATTTCCATGCAGGCTCACTCACAGCTTCTCACCTTTCCTTAGGCTTGGTCATGACCTGGTTTCTCCTTCCCACACAGCGTGCTATCCGAGAGAGAGAGCAAGGCACAGTATTCTTTAGGGTCTAGCCTCAGATGTGACATATTCTATCAGTCACACAGATGACCCTGGGCAACACTTGGAGATACTACAAAAGGGCATGGATACTGGGAGGGAGAGGTCGTTAGGGACCATCGTGAAGGCTGAATGGCTACCATAACATGCTTTATTCATAACTCTTTTTTCACTCTTAGAAATACTACTTTAGTCTTTTGTGCATATGACCATGTCCCTACAAAGAGATTCAGGTGTGACAGGGCTTCTAGGACCACATGCAAATGACAAAGGCTATGAGAGACTCCTTTTGCTTTAGGTGGGGGTGTGTGCATCATCATAAAGTTTTGATTTTGTAGCCTATTCTTTCAAATACATTGCAACTTTAAGGGCTTCCCAGGTGACACTAGTGAAAAAGAATCCTCCTGCCAGTCGTAAGAGACATGACTTCAATCCCTGGGATGGGAAGATCCCCTGGAGGAGGAAATGGCAACCCGCTCCACTGTTCTTTTTTTTTTGAATATTTATTTTTTAGCCTTTATTTATTTACTTATTTTTGCCTCTAAGTCATCATTTATTTTTTATCTATCTTTATTCTTTTGGCACGTGTGGGCCTACCATTGCAGTGGCCTCTCTCATCATAGAGCACTGGCTCAGGGCACATGTGTTTAGAGTGCTGGCTTGGAACTGGACACACTGGACCAGCCACTCTGCAGCATGTGGGATCTTCCTGGGCCAGGGATCGAACCAG
This sequence comes from Tragulus kanchil, assembly GCA_022376925.1. Lineage (NCBI taxonomy): Eukaryota > Metazoa > Chordata > Mammalia > Artiodactyla > Tragulidae > Tragulus > Tragulus kanchil. The sequence goes on from JAIOJX010000032.1 coordinate 255,198,100, forward strand.
TGTATCCTGCACTGCAAGGTGGACTCCTAACCCACTGGACCAGCAGGGAAGCCCCCACTCCACTATTCTTGCTTGAAAGATCCCATGGATAGAGGAGCCTGGTGGACTATAATCCATGGGGTCACATAGAATTAGACACAACTGAAGCAACTTAGCATGTATGTGATTTTGAAACCTTGTTGACCATTAGACATGGTCCTCTTGTTTCACAATCCTCATGTGAGAAAGGTGATGGGACAGCCCTGTAGAGGAGACCAGCCTTTGGCCTTGAAAGGCTATACCTACATGCGTTTCCTTCCTTGCAGGTTCCTCTCCCAGCAAGCTGACTGCAGATTTGATTTGAATGTACTAGGTTTTGCTGCTTAGTGACATCATAAAGTATTCCTTTAATATGAAACTTTTCAAAGACAACAAAAATCAAGCTGAGGAGAGTCAAGTATATGAGATGGTCTAAATCAGTGAACTTACCTAATCAGAAAAGCTGCCTGTCACTTGTTAGAAATGCAGATTCTCAGCATGGTGCAGACCTTTTGAATTTGGATTTTCTGAGGAGACACTTGTGACTTAAAAAAAAAAAAAAAAAGCACTTCAGGTAAGTTTTAAGTCCTATAAGATGAAGAAAATACTGTGATAGATCACAATGGGCCCAGTCAAGTGTGCATTAGACTTCTTGGAGTTCAAGTATAAGTTGCAATTTGAATTAAAATAAAGAGAACTATTTTAAGAGACAGTTTGGCTTCCAGGTGCCTCTCAATGAACATTTGCTCCAAATTGAGCAGGGTTGGGTGATGCTCTTTTGATAGACTGGGCTCTATGAAGCCTTCTGGGCTATGAACATCACTCCCAGATTGAAAATCTAATGCTTAGAGACACAGGAGTTTTAAAATATAAGTGTTCCTGGAACTCAAATCAGCTTGGTGTTGTGTGCCAAGCTGCTTCATTTGTGTCTGATTCTGTGATCTCATCCACTGTAACCTGTCAGGCTCTCCTGTCCATAGGATTTTCCAAGCAAGAATACTGGAGTGGGTTGCCATTTCCTTCTCCAAGGGATCTTCCTGATCCAGAGACTGAACCCATGTCTCCTGTCTCTGCATTGGCAGGCAGGTTCTTTACCACTGGGACCACCCGAGAAGCTCCCCTCCTCCCTGTTACCTTGTACAGCGTATACATACAGGCATTGCAGTTCTGTAGTTTTTCCAGTATGATGTCATATTATCTTAACACTTTCTGAGAAATGTCCTCTGTCTTTCTGTTCTGACACTTGAAGCTAGCTTTGGTAAGATGTAATAATCCACATATAGAATACTGGATACCTTTCTACCGCTTCTCAGAAGCTGTTTTCCTATGTTTGCTTTCTGTATTTCATTGTCATTTTTTTACCCTGAGCTGCTGCTTATCCTTTGGCAACAACCTGCTGTTTCATGGGAGTTTTATAATCAATCAGTTTCTTACCTATTTTAATAACTATGTAGGCAGCACTTTTTTTTTTTAAATTCTTTATTTTAAAGGTTTTACAGAGTTTTGTTGTTCACAGACATGTATGTTCCCAGATCGGTCATATGCATATCCATGGTCCCCACCCCCCCCAGTTCCCCCCATTCCACCACTCCAGACCTTCGCCCCGAGCCATTGTAAGCACTCCTATTCCCTTAGCACTATGACACTAACTATCTTTTCCACACATAACAGTATAGGTTTCCATGTTACTCCCTCCATGCTTCCCCCTCCCTGTTTCTTCCCCACAATGTCCCTATGTCTATGCTCTGTCTGTTTTTCCATGAGTTCCCTGCATGTGTTATCAAGACCGTCCTACTAGATTCCATATATGTGTGTTAGTATACTGTATTTGTCTTTCTCTTTTTGACTTACTTCACTTTTTATGATAGGTTCTAGAGACAGCCACTTCATTAGGACTGAGTCCTAATGAACTTGTGCATAGTCTTGTGCATTTCTTTTAATAGCCAAGTAGTATTCCATTGTATATATGTACCAGAGCTTCTGTAGTACACAGAAAGTTACAAGACACTCATGAAAGAAATTAAAGAAGATTTAAACAGATGGAGAGATATTCCATGTTCCTGGGTCGGAAGAATCAATATTGTGAAAATGATCATACTACCAAATATCATCTACAGATTCAATGCAATACCTATTCAACTTCCATTGACATTTTTCACAGAACTAGACCAAAGAATAACACAGTTCATATGGAAACACAAAAGACCTTGAATAGCCAAAGCAATCCTGAGAAAGAAAAACGGAGCTGGAGGAATCAGCCTCCTTAGCTTCAGACTCTACTACAAAGCAACAGTCATCAAGACAGTATGGTACTGGCACAAAAACAGAACTATAGACCAATGGAACAAGATAGAGAACCCAGAGATAAACCCACGCACCTATAGGCAGCACTTTTAATTGAGCTGCCTGAACTTTTCTGAATAACATTTGTGAGGTATTCCCTTAAACAGATTTCTTTCCTCCTGTTGGATAGACATTTCACAAGAACTTCAGCTGGGTCACTAGATGCCTCTGAAATGGATGCAGAGGTTAGATTTTTTTTTTTTTTTTTGCCTCTAAGTCATTCATTATTTTTATCCATCTTTTTTATTCTCTGACCTGTGTGGGCCTCCCTTTGCAGTGACTTCTCTCATTGCAGAGCACTGGCCCTGGGCACATGCAGTCCAGAGCACTGGCTCAGAACTGGACACACCAGTCCCTGGTCCAGCTGCTCCATGGCACGTGGGATCTTCCCGGGCCAGGGATCGAACCAGTGCCCCTTGAGCTACAAGGCAGACTCTCTGCCCACTGGACCACCAGGGAAGCCCCAAGGTTAGAGTTTTGAAGGACTGGCCACACACTAGATCCTAACCAGGTTTGAAGAACTGCTATTAGAACCAGACTTTGGCCAGAATGGTCAAGGCCATTGTCTTTAATACCAACTCAACCTGTATAAATGTACCTTTAAATATGTTAGGTCTAGAAGTCAAGGTTTGGACAATTAGAGGGGCATTCACATTGTTATAGTTCTTGATTGTTCACACCAGGATTGGAAAATCAGGTGCTCTCCCAACTCATTTTCATTCAGTCAAATGATTGTTGTTTTTACTTGAAAAACCTACAAAAGGAGATGCCAGTGGATTTGCATCCTTGAAATGAAGGAGCCACAGCAGTTGAATAAGAGACTGAGGAGCTGTGTCCTATGTGTTTAAGGAAAAAGCTGAAAGCAGAGCAGCTTAAAAAATTGAATGCATTAAAATCAATATTTAAAAGGTTCATTTAACCATAACAAAACACCTTAGCAACAGACATTTTTTATAGTGCTTTGCAAAGGAAGTGGGACTCTCTCGGTTAGGATTGGCCACTCAGTGCAATGAACCCATGAAAAAGAACTCGATGTTCCATTGAACTGGAAGCAAATTACGTTGCCAGGGAAACCAGCCCCTCTGTGCTTCTCAGGTGAAAGGATGTTTGAACAACAGAAACAGGGGTTTACATGAGGAATATTCTCTGCATTCCCCAATAAGTGCAGTTAGTAGGAAACAAGTGGATCATTGCCGAAATTTACCAACTGACTGTCGAGGCAGGAAATTGTTGGGAAGGCATTTGATACATACCTTACAAGAGATATTGGCAAAATTCAAGTGCAAATTTGTTATTGTCATGTGTATTTTCAGTATAGTGATGGGAGTGGCAGTCTTCAGACCCTAATGGTATTTTATAGCTAATTTTGAGCAAGCAGTTAATATTTAGTACTACTTCTCTGGCTACATCCCGGGAAACTAAGGATTTACCAGACTTACCTCTGTTTTGAACACGATTTTCTAAGCACTGAGAAAGATAGAATTAAGTCAAAAAAAATAAGAGATGTGTGGGCTTCTTTAAAGTCGGACAGGATTGCTGAACTCATTTTGCTTTAGACATGTGAATATTGTCACGCGGACAGTGTCACACACAGGTGTGTGCACTTATGACCGGTGAGTCACTTGCTGGGTACTATTTCAAGAGTCAGGTTATATTACCCTGTGTTTGGGGAGCTCTTTGAATTATTGAATTAAGACAAGGTTTATGGCCTTTATATTTGCTGGCTCGCAAAGAGTGCTGAATAATGAACTACATTTTTAATCAAAGATTTCCTTTTACTCAAATCCTTTATTTCCCAGGAGGCCTAACCTGATTTATTATGCTGCATTCTCTAGGAGGAGTCTGTGTAACCTTGGTTTTCTTCTGAGGAAAAAAGAACGTTGACTTTGGGGAGCAGCAAGGAAAAGAACAGTGTTGACTCTGAGAAGTACCTGAGTTCCAGGGTATCCATCTGCTTATCCCTCTCTTCAGCTTTCTGTCAAATCCTTTATCCTCCCAAATAAAACCACTAAAGGATTCACAGAGACCTAGTCCCCATCACTGTAATTTCATGGTAGGTAGAGACAGAAATGGGGTAAACTAAAGCTACAATAGAGTGCTGGGAATGTGGTAGGCACTCAAGATATATTTGTAGGACAGTCTTGATAACACACACAGGGAACTCATGGAAAAACAGACAGAGCATAGACATATGGACATTGTGGTGAAGAAATAGGGAGAGGGAGGCATGGAGGGAGTGACATGGAAACCTATATTGTCATGTGTGGAAAAGATAGCTATTGTCATTGTGCTAAGGGAATAGGAGTGCTCACAATGGCTCAGGGCGATGGTCCGGAGGGGTGGGATGGGGGTAACTGGGGGCTGGGGACCATGGATATGCATATGACCGATCTGGGAACATACATGTCTGTGAACAACAAAACTGTAAAACCTTCAAAATAAAGAAAAAAAAATGAGTGAATAGAGATAGCAAGTACAATGGAAGCATGAAATAGGGAATGATGAATTCCACTGGGAAATCTGGAGCCTTGGTCCTCCATTTCATCCAGATCTTAGCTCAAATATGACATCCTTTTAAAAACCTCTCCCACTTCCCACCCCTACCCTGCAGACAGCTCAAGTCTATTAATATCTTTGTCTCATTACCTCACTAGATTTTTCTTCTTATACTTGTCACTATCTGAGAATGTATCAAATATTTATTTGTTTACTAGACTGTCTGTTTCTCCTACTCCACAGCAAGCTCATGAGTGTAGGGATTTTGCCTGACTTGCTGCTGTATTGCCAGAACTCCAGTGCCCAGTTTATGGGACATACTGACTGCATATTTGTTGAACGAATGAGTGAATGAATGATGGGTCTTGGGAATACAGTTTGCTACCATGAAAGCATGAGAATTTGCTTTACATGTTAGATTACAAAAACTGTCTTGCCATGTCCTTGAAGACTTTGATGAACTAGCCAAAAAAATTATTTCAAAAGTTTCTTCTTTAACCTTTAAAGATTGCACTTAATAAGTAAAAAATAATGTAATAGAATATAATATGGTCTTTCCTGGTGACTCAGTTGGTAAAGAATCTGCCTGTAATGCAGGAGACCCAGATCAGGAAATTTTGATCCCTGGAAAAGGAAATTTCCCCTGGAAAAGGAAACTTCCCCTGGAAAAGGAAATGGTAACCCACTTCAATATTCTTACCTGGAGAATCCCATGGACAGAGGAACCTGGTGAGGAGCCTGGTGGGCTATAGCCCATAGGGTCACAAAGAGTCGGACATGACTTAGTGACTAAACCACCATCATAATACAATACATTCAGAGTAGGGTGGCAGAGTGCTGATAGACTCTTTTAGATGGTACACAATTATTACCATTTCCATGCTTTGAGATTAAATCATTTCCTGTTGATGGAAATTATAGAAAATATACCCTCTGTTATGACTGTGGGCACTGGACTTCATTTACACCAGGTTTAGCTTCAAGTGAAAATGATAGAGAAGGAAATAAGATCATCATTCTTTGTGTGGGATGGCATTTTTTATTCTTTTTGACTGAAGAAAACTTGGAGACAGTAAAGCTAACGGAAAGACCTTACATCTGTGCATGTTGAAAATACACCAGGAAAAATGGCTCTTCTTCATGGGATGAAGCCAAAACTTGGCTTTGCCCAACCAAACAGTCTTGTCTACAAACTATTTTATTGCAATGTCAAGGAAAAGGAGCCACACAGAACTGGAGAAGCTCCAGACTTATTGGCAAATCTAATATTTTGAAACAGATTTTGGAGAAATCAGTTAGGTCACATCTCTTTAGCATGCAAATGCATGACATTACTAGACTGTCTGTTTCTCCTACTCCACAGCAAGCTCATGAGTGTAGGGATTTTGCCTGACTTGCTGCTGTATTGCCAGAACTCCAGTGCCCAGTTTATGGGACATACTGACTGCATATTTGTTGAACGAATGAGTGAATGAATGATGGGTCTTGGGAATACAGTTTGCTACCATGAAAGCATGAGAATTTGCTTTACATGTTAGATTACAAAAACTGTCTTGCCATGTCCTTGAAGACTTTGATGAACTAGCCAAAAAAATTATTTCAAAAGTTTCTTCTTTAACCTTTAAAGATTGCACTTAATAAGTAAAAAATAATGTAATAGAATATAATATGGTCTTTCCTGGTGACTCAGTTGGTAAAGAATCTGCCTGTAATGCAGGAGACCCAGATCAGGAAATTTTGATCCCTGGAAAAGGAAATTTCCCCTGGAAAAGGAAACTTCCCCTGGAAAAGGAAATGGTAACCCACTTCAATATTCTTACCTGGAGAATCCCATGGACAGAGGAACCTGGTGAGGAGCCTGGTGGGCTATAGCCCATAGGGTCACAAAGAGTCGGACATGACTTAGTGACTAAACCACCATCATAATACAATACATTCAGAGTAGGGTGGCAGAGTGCTGATAGACTCTTTTAGATGGTACACAATTATTACCATTTCCATGCTTTGAGATTAAATCATTTCCTGTTGATGGAAATTATAGAAAATATACCCTCTGTTATGACTGTGGGCACTGGACTTCATTTACACCAGGTTTAGCTTCAAGTGAAAATGATAGAGAAGGAAATAAGATCATCATTCTTTGTGTGGGATGGCATTTTTTATTCTTTTTGACTGAAGAAAACTTGGAGACAGTAAAGCTAACGGAAAGACCTTACATCTGTGCATGTTGAAAATACACCAGGAAAAATGGCTCTTCTTCATGGGATGAAGCCAAAACTTGGCTTTGCCCAACCAAACAGTCTTGTCTACAAACTATTTTATTGCAATGTCAAGGAAAAGGAGCCACACAGAACTGGAGAAGCTCCAGACTTATTGGCAAATCTAATATTTTGAAACAGATTTTGGAGAAATCAGTTAGGTCACATCTCTTTAGCATGCAAATGCATGACATTACTAGATGTTTCATGATAGCGTCACCTGTTTTTCTTGTTTGGGGACTACTTTATGGAAATTATAAAAGTTATTGACATCTTTGAAATGATATAGGGAGTTCTCATTTGTTCAGTCTAAAAAAAGCATTAATCTCTCTGTAGTAATTTTTAGGTCACTTCAGGATTAGAAAAGCCTCATGACTTCTGAAGCTCAGGTTCAAGGGGAATTTCTTAGCCAGGCAAACTCCAGCTGAGAGGAAAGACTTGACCTCTGTGCCCAGATGCAGTACAAATGAAACAGGTCTACTCTTGCTGTTCTGGTGAAGCAAGAGCTCCAAATGTTATGTTATTGCTGAGTCATGCTATGTGAAGGAATCCCATTCAGTACCTGCATGCTCTTTTAGTGTACTCTTTTGACTTGACTTTTTATTTTCAGTCTTGACTTGAATCCAGATTCATTTATCCAAGTGACATCTTCACTTGGGTATCTAGTAGACATCCTTGTTGAACGTGTCTAACACAGACTTTTGATTGCTCCTCATCACCTATCCTAGGTCAGGAGAAGGGACAGGCTACTCATCCCAATATTCTTGGGCTGCCCTGGTGGCTCAGACAGTAAAGAATCTGCCTGCAATTTGGGAGACCTGGGTTTGATTCCTGGGTTGTGAAGATCCCCTGGAGAGGGAAAGGCTACGCATACCAGTTTTCTCCCCTTGAGAATTCCATGGCTTGTCCATGGGTCGCAAAGAGTCAGACATGACCAAGCAGCTTTCATTTTCACATGTATATGTATATGTACATAGTATATGTATATGTACATGGAGTATAATATATGTGTATATATAGAGAGTATAAGATACATAGCTTTGGAATGGAATCATACTATGAAATTTGCTATTGCCAGAAAGTTTTTGAATTTCTGAACATCAAATTTTGCAAGCACCTGACTGAGTGATAGGCATATATTTAAACTAATTTATCTTGAGAGAAAAAAAAAACCTACTTAGAGCCATTTGGTAGAGAAGAGTTAGGGTTTTTTTTTTTTTGGCTTCCTTTTTGGATATGTGTGTATATATGGATTAGGCATATGTTTTATTTCCTAACCTGCCATGATGCGTGTTTTGATGAGATTGTCCTTATAAAACAGATATCTCTATGAATTCTATGGGTGGAGAAATTTCTCCTGTATGCTAGAGTCTAGCGTGACTATACCTTGTCAGTTGCTCTTTCTGCAGGCATAAATCTGCAGGGCTCTGGAAACACTGCAAAATTCATTTGAAGGTTGCTTCTTCTTGGAAGACCTTTGTATTAAAGCATGGATTATTAATCCTTTCCCTGCTGACATCAGCGCATCAATGATACAGTTTTTGCCAAAGATGATCTCATGGATCTGAGTACAAAGGAAATGGTACAACTTGAATTCAACCCAAATCTTGAAGCATTCTTGAGTTTCTTGATTCAAGCCTGTTTGCCTGTCAAGGTGAACGATGGGGGCTTTGATTCTTGGCTGCTGTGTCTTTCTGAGTCATTTTCCTCAGGACCAGTTGTTATCAAAATGAAAAGTTGTTTAAATATTAAATATTAAAGATGGCTTGAGTTCTGTTTCAGAACTATCTCATACTTCCAACTTTGTGTTTAAGTCAAAAACTTTCAAGCTTTTGTTGAAAGTTACCTTTGAACAGATTTTTTGAGGGGAGGGGAAATTTGGATTTATTTCCATCATTTTCAGGAAATACTCATTAGTTTTTATATGAAGAGTGAGCAAGCAATGTAACTCTTTATAAGGCTGCTTGCATGAAAGAAATAAATTTCTAGTCCACAACTGCCTTGTATGATTGTGTGCGGTTTTGCTCATTTTCCTCTGTGTGGAACTTATATTAGATTCTCAGAGGTGTTTGGGATCCTAAATGTTAAGGTTACTCTTCTGGAGTATTCCACCCTTGCATGGATGTCTGCTGTATTACTTATATAGCATTCATTTCCCTCTTCTGGAAATTGTGCCCAATGTCTTTGGTTTAGGACATAGTATAGGACCTCCCAGGTGGCTCAGATGGTAAAGAATCTGCATACAATGCAGGAGACCCGGGGTCCATTCCTGGGTCAGGAGGATCCCCTGGATAAGGGAATGCCTCCCCACTCCAGTATTCTTGTCCAGAGAATTCCATGGACACAGGAGTCTGCTGGGCTGTAGTCTGTGGGATCACAAAGAGTTGGACCCAGCTGAGCGACTAACCATACATAGTATGGCTCTAATTAAATCAAAGAGCGTATCCATCCTCTGGGCCACCAGGACAAGTGCACTTCCCTCATGGTCCAATAAGAGCCAGTTCCAAGATTTTTTTTTGTTTTGTTTTGAGGTATTAAGGAAGGAGTCTTCTCCTGGACACTGAGCTGCAATGATAGAAACCTGGAAGTGCTGCTGTCACCTTCAGGGGACCCTCCCCAAGCTGAAAATGAAGGTTGCGCAAGTGACAGAGGAGCCGGGAGGTCAGGAAGCACAGCTTCCTAATACTGTCTAATCATGTTAGGTTGTAAGTTATGTGAAACAACCAGTTCTCTTGCATAAAGCTATTTTGGTTGGCTTTTCTCTCACTTGCAAAGAAGAGTTAGGACTACTATATGGTGACTGTGGCCCCATGGACTGTAGCATGCCAGGATCCTCTATCCATGGTATTCTCCAGAGAAGAATATTAAAGTGGGTTGCCATTCCCTTCAGCAGGTGATCTTCTCGATCCAAAGATTGAACCCAGGTCTTCTACATTCCAGGCAGATTTTTTTTTTCTTTTTTGCCATCTGGGCCACCAAAGGAAGCCCTACTATGTATCTAGGCTTTCCTAATTATAAATAAACCTAAAAGTATACCTCATAAGCAGTAATAAAGTAGAGAACTTTTTTGTCTTGGTAACCAGAGTTTTGGCACTGAAAGATTTTTTGACTTCTGACATATATCATAGGTCACTATGAATATAATTGACCAAAGTCGAGATTGTTGTTCTGCCATAAGCCCTTTTCCCTTTTGCCTCTGTAAAAATTTGTCAGTCAAAAAAATATCTAGCTCATGCCTCCCGGGTGTTTGGGATCCTAAATGTTAAGGTTACTCTTCTGGAGTATTCCACCCTTGCATGGATGTCTGCTGTATTACTTATATAGCATTCATTTCCCTCTTCTGGAAATTGTGCCCAATGTCTTTGGTTTAGGACATAGTATAGGACCTCCCAGGTGGCTCAGATGGTAAAGAATCTGCATACAATGCAGGAGACCTGGGTCCATTCCTGGGTCAGGAGGATCCCCTGGATAAGGGAATGCCTCCCCACTCCAGTATTCTTGTCCAGAGAATTCCATGGACACAGGAGTCTGCTGGGCTGTAGTCTGTGGGATCACAAAGAGTTGGACCCAGCTGAGCGACTAACCATACATAGTATGGCTCTAATTAAATCAAAGAGCGTATCCATCCTCTGGGCCACCAGGACAAGTGCACTTCCTCATGGTCCAATAAGAGCCAGTTCCAAGATTTTTTTTTGTTTTGTTTTGAGGTATTAAGGAAGGAGTCTTCTCCTGGACACTGAGCTGCAATGATAGAAACCTGGAAGTGCTGCTGTCACCTTCAGGGGACCCTCCCCAAGCTGAAAATGAAGGTTGCGCAAGTGACAGAGGAGCCGGGAGGTCAGGAAGCACAGCTTCCTAATACTGTCTAATCATGTTAGGTTGTAAGTTATGTGAAACAACCAGTTCTCTTGCATAAAGCTATTTTGGTTGGCTTTTCTCTCACTTGCAAAGAAGAGTTAGGACTACTATATGGTGACTGTGGCCCCATGGACTGTAGCATGCCAGGATCCTCTATCCATGGTATTCTCCAGAGAAGAATATTAAAGTGGGTTGCCATTCCCTTCAGCAGGTGATCTTCTCGATCCAAAGATTGAACCCAGGTCTTCTACATTCCAGGCAGATTTTTTTCTTTTTTGCCATCTGGGCCACCAAAGGAAGCCCTACTATGTATCTAGGCTTTCCTAATTATAAATAAACCTAAAAGTATACCTCATAAGCAGTAATAAAGTAGAGAACTTTTTTGTCTTGGTAACCAGAGTTTTGGCACTGAAAGATTTTTTGACTTCTGACATATATCATAGGTCACTATGAATATAATTGACCAAAGTCGAGATTGTTGTTCTGCCATAAGCTCCCTTTTGCCTCTGTATTAGCCAGTGTCATGCTGGTAAACAAATCTAGTCAGTCAGATGGGGAAGAGAATATCTACCACCCGGAACAATCATGGGAGTAGGAACCATATCCGACAGCAAGGCTAACCTAAAGGCAACCAAGAATATCCAGATTGAGTGAGGAACACAGAAGATGAGGGTAAAGAAAATACCAAACCCAGTGTCCAGTAATCAAGAGATGGAGTGAATAGATTATTCTATATTCTTACGCTGAAATATCTAGTAGTCTTTTAGAATTGTACTTTAACTGTATATTTATATTCATGGAAAGATTCATAATATACTGCTTGACAAGAAACGCATGGCATTTTAGAAGAGTATGGTTCCTTGTTTTCCCCTCAATACATGAATATGTATAAATATTAATAAAACATTCTCAAAGAAAATGCAAATTGATTATCTCAGGGGGTGGGATTAGAATGATTTACCTTTTAAAAATTTTGCTTGTTTGTGTTCTGATTTTTTTTTTATAATGAAGATGAATTTCTTGTTTTTTTTTTTTTTTAAAAACAGAAGCAGAAGGTAGCTCCTGAGAGAGAAAATGATTAGTACTGCCAGTATGCGGGCAGGCATTTCTAGGTGTCAGAGAAATGTAGAGGAAAGAGTCTAGAGTTATGAAAACATTTTCCTAACTTTGAGAAATAATATAAAGACAAACTCCACATTTGAAGAGAAGGCATAGAATAAAAGGCAGATCTTGGTGTACAGTTGTAAAGGTACAGCGTGACAGAGGATGACCACTATTTTAACCTTCCCTTGGTGGTAGTCTCCAATTCAGCCCATTACTTAGGTGTTCCTTCAAGAGGGATATGTCCTAACTTTGCTGAAACACATGTTTCATTGTTCCATGAAGAGACTTCCCTGTCCATCTGATAGAATATATATTGTGAATAATCACAAAAACAGATCCAACAGTGGATGTTCACAGAGAAGCACGACTTTCTTTCCTACCCTGTTCCCATTTTCCTAGGACAGATGTTCATCGTTTCTCCTTTGCACTAATGCAATAGTCTCCTAGTTGTTTTCTCTCATTCCAGTCTTTTAAAAGTAAGTCACAGGTGTACAATGTAGTGATTCACACTTTTTAAAGGTTATATTCCATTTAAAGTTACTATAAAACATAGGCTCTACTTCAAGTGCTGTGCAGTATATCCTTGTAGCTTGTTTCATTTGTAGTAGTTTGTGCCTCTTAATTTCCTACCCCTATCTTGCCCCTCCCCCCTTCCCTTTCCACACTGGTAACCACTGGTTTGTTCTCTATATCTGTGTGTCTGTTTCTTTTTTTGTTATAGTCACTTGTTTGTTGTATTTTTTTAGATTCCACAGTATTTGTCTTTCTCTGTTTGTCTTATCTCACTTAATCGTCAAAGTCAATCCATTTTGTTGCAAATGGCAAAATTTCATTTTTTTAATGTATAAGTAATATTCCATTGCATATATATATACACCACTTCTTTTTCTATTCATCTGTTAATGAACACCTAAGGTTACTTTCATATCTTAGCAATTGTAACTAAAACTGCTAAACATTGGGTTGCATGTATCACTTTTGTGATTTTATTTCAGATAAACCCAGAAACGGAATTGCGGGGTCATGTGTTAGTTCTATTTTCAGTTTTCTGAAGAACCTCTGTACTGTTTTCCACAGTAGCTGTACCAATTCATATTCCTGTCAACAATGTGCAAGGATTCTCTTCTCCCATATCGTAACCAATATTTATTCTTTTTGATGATAGCCATTCTGACACGTATGAGGTGATATATCATTGTAGTTTTAATTTGCATTAAAAATAGAATAAAAGGCAGATCTTGGTGTACAGTTGTAAAGGTACAGCGTGACAGAGGATGACCACTATTTTAACCTTCCCTTGGTGGTAGTCTCCAATTCAGCCCATTACTTAGGTGTTCCTTCAAGAGGGATATGTCCTAACTTTGCTGAAACACATGTTTCATTGTTCCATGAAGAGACTTCCCTGTCCATCTGATAGAATATATATTGTGAATAATCACAAAAACAGATCCAACAGTGGATGTTCACAGAGAAGCACGACTTTCTTTCCTACCCTGTTCCCATTTTCCTAGGACAGATGTTCATCGTTTCTCCTTTGCACTAATGCAATAGTCTCCTAGTTGTTTTCTCTCATTCCAGTCTTTTAAAAGTAAGTCACAGGTGTACAATGTAGTGATTCACACTTTTTAAAGGTTATATTCCATTTAAAGTTACTATAAAACATAGGCTCTACTTCAAGTGCTGTGCAGTATATCCTTGTAGCTTGTTTCATTTGTAGTAGTTTGTGCCTCTTAATTTCCTACCCCTATCTTGCCCCTCCCCACTTCCCTTTCCACACTGGTAACCACTGGTTTGTTCTCTATATCTGTGTGTCTGTTTCTTTTTTTGTTATAGTCACTTGTTTGTTGTATTTTTTTAGATTCCACAGTATTTGTCTTTCTCTGTTTGTCTTATCTCACTTAATCGTCAAAGTCAATCCATTTTGTTGCAAATGGCAAAATTTCATTTTTTTAATGTATAAGTAATATTCCATTGCATATATATATACACCACTTCTTTTTCTATTCATCTGTTAATGAACACCTAAGGTTACTTTCATATCTTAGCAATTGTAACTAAAACTGCTAAACATTGGGTTGCATGTATCACTTTTGTGATTTTATTTCAGATAAACCCAGAAACGGAATTGCGGGGTCATGTGTTAGTTCTATTTTCAGTTTTCTGAAGAACCTCTGTACTGTTTTCCACAGTAGCTGTACCAATTCATATTCCTGTCAACAATGTGCAAGGATTCTCTTCTCCCATATCGTAACCAATATTTATTCTTTTTGATGATAGCCATTCTGACACGTATGAGGTGATATATCATTGTAGTTTTAATTTGCATTTCTCTGATTATTACAGTGTTTAGCACCTTTTCATGTGCCTATTGGCCATTGGTATGGCACATTTCTTTGGAAAAATGTCTATATAGGTCTTCCCATTCTTAAACTGTATTTTTTTTTTCATGTTGAGCTGTTTGAGTTATTTATGTATTTTGTCTAATTAGCCTCTTATCAGTTATATCATTTGCAAATATTTTCTCCCATTCAGCTAGTTGTTTTTTTGTTTTATTGATGGTTTCCTTTGATATGTAGAAGCTTTTAAGTTTAATTAGGTCCCATTTATTTATGTTTGCTTTTATTCCCTTTGCTTTAGGAAACAGATCTAGAGGAACATTGCTACAATTTATGTCAAAGAGTGTTCTGCCTGTGTTTTTTTCTAGGAAACAAGATTTATGATTGCTGATTTTACAATTATGTAGCTAATCCATTTTGAAGTTTTTTTCGTGTGTATATGGTGTTAGAGGATATTCTGTTAATGTGCTGTGCTTAGTTTCTCAGTCATGTCTGACTCTTTGTAACCTGTGGACTGTAGCTTGCCAGGCTCCTGCATCCATGTGGATTTTCCAGGCAAGAATACTGGTGTTTTTCCATGTAGGTGCCCAGTTTTCCCAGCAACACTTATTAAAGAGATTGTTTTTCTCTCCATTGTGTATTCTTCCTCCTTTGTCATAGATAAATTGCCCATAAGTGTGTAGGTTTATTTCTGTGCTCTCTATTTTGTCCTATTGATCTGTGTCTGTTTTTGAGTCAGTACCATACTGTTTTGATGACTGTAGTTTTGTAGAATATTTAGGGAGCATGATTCCTCAAGCTACATTCTTTTTTCAGTTTTGTTTTAGTTATTTAGGTATATTTTGTGTTTCCATACAAATTTTAAGTTACTTGTTCTAGGTTCTGTTTGGGAAAATTACCTTGGTATTTTGACAGGAACCTCTGTACTGTTTTCCACAGTAGCTGTACCAATTCATATTCCTGTCAACAATGTGCAAGGATTCTCTTCTCCCATATCGTAACCAATATTTATTCTTTTTGATGATAGCCATTCTGACACGTATGAGGTGATATATCATTGTAGTTTTAATTTGCATTTCTCTGATTATTACAGTGTTTAGCACCTTTTCATGTGCCTATTGGCCATTGGTATGGCACATTTCTTTGGAAAAATGTCTATATAGGTCTTCCCATTCTTAAACTGTATTTTTTTTTTCATGTTGAGCTGTTTGAGTTATTTATGTATTTTGTCTAATTAGCCTCTTATCAGTTATATCATTTGCAAATATTTTCTCCCATTCAGCTAGTTGTTTTTTTGTTTTATTGATGGTTTCCTTTGATATGTAGAAGCTTTTAAGTTTAATTAGGTCCCATTTATTTATGTTTGCTTTTATTCCCTTTGCTTTAGGAAACAGATCTAGAGGAACATTGCTACAATTTATGTCAAAGAGTGTTCTGCCTGTGTTTTTTTCTAGGAAACAAGATTTATGATTGCTGATTTTACAATTATGTAGCTAATCCATTTTGAAGTTTTTTTCGTGTGTATATGGTGTTAGAGGATATTCTGTTAATGTGCTGTGCTTAGTTTCTCAGTCATGTCTGACTCTTTGTAACCTGTGGACTGTAGCTTGCCAGGCTCCTGCATCCATGTGGATTTTCCAGGCAAGAATACTGGTGTTTTTCCATGTAGGTGCCCAGTTTTCCCAGCAACACTTATTAAAGAGATTGTTTTTCTCTCCATTGTGTATTCTTCCTCCTTTGTCATAGATAAATTGCCCATAAGTGTGTAGGTTTATTTCTGTGCTCTCTATTTTGTCCTATTGATCTGTGTCTGTTTTTGAGTCAGTACCATACTGTTTTGATGACTGTAGTTTTGTAGAATATTTAGGGAGCATGATTCCTCAAGCTACATTCTTTTTTCAGTTTTGTTTTAGTTATTTAGGTATATTTTGTGTTTCCATACAAATTTTAAGTTACTTGTTCTAGTTCTGTGAAAAATTACCTTGGTATTTTGACAGGAATTGCATTGTAATGGTAGATTGCCTTGAGTGACATGGTCATTTTAGCCATATTCTACCACTCCTTGAATATAGTATACTTCCCATCTTCTTGGGTCATCTATAATTTTTTCAGTGTCTTACAGTTTTCCAAGTATTGATCTTTTGCCTTCTTGTATAGGTTTATTCCTAAGTATTTTATTCTTTTTGATGCAGTCATTAATGGGATTATTTACTTCTCTTTCTGAGAATTCATTGTTAGTTTGTAGAAATGCAACAGATTTCTATGTGTTAATATTGTATCCTGAAACTTTAAAGAATTCATTGATGAGCTCTAGTAGTGTCTAGTGTCTAGTAGTGTCTATGTATAGTATCATGTAATCTACAATCAGTGACTATTTTACTTCTTTTCCAGTTTGAATTCCTTTTCTTTTTATTGTCTAACTAGGTTCCTATCTTTTTACTTCTCAAGGACATTGTATTAGTTTCTTCTTACTTTTGTAAAACATTACCACAAGCTTGGTGGTTTAAACATACACAGAATTGATTGTTAATATCATTCAGTATTGTGGCTCAGAATTCTGAAACATGTCTCGCTTCTTTTTGGAAGCTTTAGGGGAGAATTTTCTTGCCTTTTGCAGTCTTTAGAGGCAGCCCACATTCCTTAGCTCATGGCCCTCTTCCTCTATCATCAAGTCAACAGTAGACAGTCATGTTCTTCTCATGTTACCTTTTCTATAATTCTCTTTGGATTCCCTCTTCCGCTTTTAAGGACTTGTGTAATTACATTTCTAGACCAAACTAGAAAACCTAAAATAATCTTTGTTTTAAGGTTGTCTGATTAGTAACCTTAATTCTACTTGCAACCTTGATGCCCCTTTGCCATGCAACCTAACACAGTCACAGGTCCTAGAGTTTAGAACATAGACATCTTTGGGGGCATTACTTTACTTCCCATAGATATCCACTTGCTACCAGAATCGGTCTTCTAGTTTGCACACCTGGGTAGAACTGTCCTGATTAATATCCCTTCGAGCATCTTAATCATCCAAAGGCATACAAGGTTTGCATCCTCTGACTTTATCTTTACCTTAGTCTTTATCACCCCCTTGACTCTCAGTTTATGCTCAGATAGTACTAACCTTACAATAGTCTCTCCCTCAACCTTGCACATACCATAGATGTGTCACACCCCTGTGGTTTTGCCAGTGCTTTTTATCCATATTCTACCACTCCTTGAATATAGTATACTTCCCATCTTCTTGGGTCATCTATAATTTTTTCAGTGTCTTACAGTTTTCCAAGTATTGATCTTTTGCCTTCTTGTATAGGTTTATTCCTAAGTATTTTATTCTTTTTGATGCAGTCATTAATGGGATTATTTACTTCTCTTTCTGAGAATTCATTGTTAGTTTGTAGAAATGCAACAGATTTCTATGTGTTAATATTGTATCCTGAAACTTTAAAGAATTCATTGATGAGCTCTAGTAGTGTCTAGTGTCTAGTAGTGTCTATGTATAGTATCATGTAATCTACAATCAGTGACTATTTTACTTCTTTTCCAGTTTGAATTCCTTTTCTTTTTATTGTCTAACTAGGTTCCTATCTTTTTACTTCTCAAGGACATTGTATTAGTTTCTTCTTACTTTTGTAAAACATTACCACAAGCTTGGTGGTTTAAACATACACAGAATTGATTGTTAATATCATTCAGTATTGTGGCTCAGAATTCTGAAACATGTCTCGCTTCTTTTTGGAAGCTTTAGGGGAGAATTTTCTTGCCTTTTGCAGTCTTTAGAGGCAGCCCACATTCCTTAGCTCATGGCCCTCTTCCTCTATCATCAAGTCAACAGTAGACAGTCATGTTCTTCTCATGTTACCTTTTCTATAATTCTCTTTGGATTCCCTCTTCCGCTTTTAAGGACTTGTGTAATTACATTTCTAGACCAAACTAGAAAACCTAAAATAATCTTTGTTTTAAGGTTGTCTGATTAGTAACCTTAATTCTACTTGCAACCTTGATGCCCCTTTGCCATGCAACCTAACACAGTCACAGGTCCTAGAGTTTAGAACATAGACATCTTTGGGGGCATTACTTTACTTCCCATAGATATCCACTTGCTACCAGAATCGGTCTTCTAGTTTGCACACCTGGGTAGAACTGTCCTGATTAATATCCCTTCGAGCATCTTAATCATCCAAAGGCATACAAGGTTTGCATCCTCTGACTTTATCTTTACCTTAGTCTTTATCACCCCCTTGACTCTCAGTTTATGCTCAGATAGTACTAACCTTACAATAGTCTCTCCCTCAACCTTGCACATACCATAGATGTGTCACACCCCTGTGGTTTTGCCAGTGCTGATCCTTTTTTATGCATTTGGTTCCTATGCATTAGATTTTCCTCCTATCTTCCTACTTTCCTTTGCTGGTTTCCCTTCCCCTCATGACTTCTAAATGTTTGAGCTTTCAGAAATTGTCCATAACCTTCCTCTCTCTCCCTTCTTAGATGATCTCATCCATTCTCATGACTTCAAACACCTGATAATTCTCAGATTTATACCTCTAGCATTAGATCTATCCCTGACTTGCATCTGTAATTGCCTGCTAGAAAACATCACTTGTGTGTTCCATAGGCTTGCTTGACATTTGATTCAAGACAGACTTTCCTTTTGATTTCCTACCACCCCCAAATTGTTGAATTCATTCATTTTATTTGTTAAGTGAATGTTCCTTTTTCTGGTTAGCAATACAACCAGAGATTTTTACTGACTGACTACTGCAGGTGCCAGAAAAACTTAGAAAAGTATGCATCTTCAGAATATCCTTACAATGTAAATGCTATTCTTATTTCTGTTTTTACAGATGAAGAAGTTGAAGCCCCCAAAGACTTAGTCATCTGCTTCATTTACAAGGCAGAGAGGCATAGGATTTTGAACCTTGACAATCAGCAGATATCCTGCTGTCAAGAGCTAGGTTAGACAGTCAACCAGACTCAGACTTGTTTTCAGTAAACTCTGCTAAATCTTAGGAGCCCCTCCTCTGGGCTCCCTCAGCTCTCTGTGCTCACTTCTGGCTTGGAAGGTAACACACGATAGCTAAATCTGTGTCTCTTGTCTCCCCCTGGAGAATGTATATGGACTTCCTCATCTTTGTTCCCTCAGCATCCAGCACAGACCTGGGCCCATTAAGCATTGGAAAAGTTGTTGTTGGACCAAACGTTTCTATTTTGCTTCATTCTTATCACAAAACTCATGTTCCTGTAGCAGCGGGCTCTCTTAGAATTTTCTCCCTCCCCCCAAAAAATCCACTTGCTACCAGAATCGGTCTTCTAGTTTGCACACCTGGGTAGAACTGTCCTGATTAATATCCTTCGAGCATCTTAATCATCCAAAGGCATACAAGGTTTGCATCCTCTGACTTTATCTTTACCTTAGTCTTTATCACCCCCTTGACTCTCAGTTTATGCTCAGATAGTACTAACCTTACAATAGTCTCTCCCTCAACCTTGCACATACCATAGATGTGTCACACCCCTGTGGTTTTGCCAGTGCTGATCCTTTTTTATGCATTTGGTTCCTATGCATTAGATTTTCCTCCTATCTTCCTACTTTCCTTTGCTGGTTTCCCTTCCCCTCATGACTTCTAAATGTTTGAGCTTTCAGAAATTGTCCATAACCTTCCTCTCTCTCCCTTCTTAGATGATCTCATCCATTCTCATGACTTCAAACACCTGATAATTCTCAGATTTATACCTCTAGCATTAGATCTATCCCTGACTTGCATCTGTAATTGCCTGCTAGAAAACATCACTTGTGTGTTCCATAGGCTTGCTTGACATTTGATTCAAGACAGACTTTCCTTTTGATTTCCTACCACCCCCAAATTGTTGAATTCATTCATTTTATTTGTTAAGTGAATGTTCCTTTTTCTGGTTAGCAATACAACCAGAGATTTTTACTGACTGACTACTGCAGGTGCCAGAAAAACTTAGAAAAGTATGCATCTTCAGAATATCCTTACAATGTAAATGCTATTCTTATTTCTGTTTTTACAGATGAAGAAGTTGAAGCCCCCAAAGACTTAGTCATCTGCTTCATTTACAAGGCAGAGAGGCATAGGATTTTGAACCTTGACAATCAGCAGATATCCTGCTGTCAAGAGCTAGGTTAGACAGTCAACCAGACTCAGACTTGTTTTCAGTAAACTCTGCTAAATCTTAGGAGCCCCTCCTCTGGGCTCCCTCAGCTCTCTGTGCTCACTTCTGGCTTGGAAGGTAACACACGATAGCTAAATCTGTGTCTCTTGTCTCCCCCTGGAGAATGTATATGGACTTCCTCATCTTTGTTCCCTCAGCATCCAGCACAGACCTGGGCCCATTAAGCATTGGAAAAGTTGTTGTTGGACCAAACGTTTCTATTTTGCTTCATTCTTATCACAAAACTCATGTTCCTGTAGCAGCGGGCTCTCTTAGAATTTTCTCCCTCACAAGGTATCAGATTGCCCTTTGATTAGGCCCAACACCATCTCTCTTTATTGCAAAGGTCACTAGCAACATCCTATTCTGACAACACCTGAACTTCTCCTCGGAGAAACCATCTTTAATTAATCATAGGAAGCAAGGGGACTATTTTCCTAGTTCCATACTCACTAACAGGAAGCGTCTGTATTTCTGTTGTGTTCATAACCTTTGCTCTGTAGGCAGTGTCAATATTGAACTATGTGTCTGCCCTGTTTGTGTATTCATTCTCTGGTTTCTCCTTAGCTGTCTGTGCTGCATATTGAGCAGTGTCACCTTAGGTTGTGAGCTGCTTCTCTGAGCTCTGGCAGCTTTGTTGATTAGAATAGGGGGCTTTAAAGCCATAGAAGGAGCATTTTGCTTGACCTTTCTGTTTTAACATTGTCTAACCCAAATCAGTTACTTTGCAAGTTATTAGTTACATGGGTACTCAGCAGGAAAGAGATGAACAGGATCTCACCTGTGAGGTGACCTCAATGCACAAGTCCCATTGGAAATGAGATTAAAGAGTCAGTAATAGTAGAGAGGCTATGAGAAAGGACCTTGGAAGAGACAGGCCTGGTTTCAAGTCTTAGCTTCAATATAATGCTAGCTGCTTTACCCAAGACAAATCCTTCTGTGAGTTCTTTCCCTTGGCTAGAAGAGCTTACAGCTGGCCTATGGTTCTTATGTGTAAAATGAGATCAGTGCATATTGAATAGTCATGGCATAGTGGGAAAGGATACACTTGCCAGTACAAGAGACACAAGAGATGCAGATTCAATCCTTCAGTAAACTCTGCTAAATCTTAGGAGCCCCTCCTCTGGGCTCCCTCAGCTCTCTGTGCTCACTTCTGGCTTGGAAGGTAACACACGATAGCTAAATCTGTGTCTCTTGTCTCCCCCTGGAGAATGTATATGGACTTCCTCATCTTTGTTCCCTCAGCATCCAGCACAGACCTGGGCCCATTAAGCATTGGAAAAGTTGTTGTTGGACCAAACGTTTCTATTTTGCTTCATTCTTATCACAAAACTCATGTTCCTGTAGCAGCGGGCTCTCTTAGAATTTTCTCCCTCACAAGGTATCAGATTGCCCTTTGATTAGGCCCAACACCATCTCTCTTTATTGCAAAGGTCACTAGCAACATCCTATTCTGACAACACCTGAACTTCTCCTCGGAGAAACCATCTTTAATTAATCATAGGAAGCAAGGGGACTATTTTCCTAGTTCCATACTCACTAACAGGAAGCGTCTGTATTTCTGTTGTGTTCATAACCTTTGCTCTGTAGGCAGTGTCAATATTGAACTATGTGTCTGCCCTGTTTGTGTATTCATTCTCTGGTTTCTCCTTAGCTGTCTGTGCTGCATATTGAGCAGTGTCACCTTAGGTTGTGAGCTGCTTCTCTGAGCTCTGGCAGCTTTGTTGATTAGAATAGGGGGCTTTAAAGCCATAGAAGGAGCATTTTGCTTGACCTTTCTGTTTTAACATTGTCTAACCCAAATCAGTTACTTTGCAAGTTATTAGTTACATGGGTACTCAGCAGGAAAGAGATGAACAGGATCTCACCTGTGAGGTGACCTCAATGCACAAGTCCCATTGGAAATGAGATTAAAGAGTCAGTAATAGTAGAGAGGCTATGAGAAAGGACCTTGGAAGAGACAGGCCTGGTTTCAAGTCTTAGCTTCAATATAATGCTAGCTGCTTTACCCAAGACAAATCCTTCTGTGAGTTCTTTCCCTTGGCTAGAAGAGCTTACAGCTGGCCTATGGTTCTTATGTGTAAAATGAGATCAGTGCATATTGAATAGTCATGGCATAGTGGGAAAGGATACACTTGCCAGTACAAGAGACACAAGAGATGCAGATTCAATCCTTCAGTTGGGAAGATCTCCTGAAGTAAAAAATGGCAACCTACTCTAGTATTCTCGCCTGGAAAATCTCATGGACAGAAGAGCCTGGCAGGCTGCAGAGAGCTGGACATGACTGAGTGACTAAGTTGCAGAGAATTGGACATGACTGAGTGACTAAGCATGCATCATTGAGTAGACAGTGCACAGTTTTGGAAGAAATTTGAAATTATGGCCTTTCCTAGTACCTTGTAGAAAGAAGTAAAGAAATACTTTGTAAATTCTTATTGGTGGTGATGAAACTAATGTTAGAAAAAGGTAGACTACTTATTTGAGTGTCATTCTTTCTGCTCATTCTGGCATACTGGAAGAGAATGGTCCTTGTGAATTTTTAATTATGTAGAAAGTTATTAGGATAACAAGGGAATATTCAGAGTAATTGGCTCACAAATTATGGGAACTATGGTATCAAACTCATTCACAGTCAATGTATAGATAAAATCCAACAGTTATCTGTTCATCTTTTTTTTTTAAAAAATGGCATGTGGTAATGGCTTGGTGTGATGGCCTGGAAGGGTGGGATAGGAGGGCCTGGAGGAGGGAGGGGACCAGGGATATGCATATGCCTGATCTGGGAACATGCATGTCTGTGAACAACAAAACCCTTTAAAAACTTTAAAATAAAGAAATAAATTTTAAAAAATAATAAAACATGCCATGTGGTAAGTTATATTGGTTTCTACTGCTCTGGTTGATGGCACAGAGTCAAGCAACCATTCCAGGGACCCAAAATCTCTCTTCCTGAAATCTTTTACTTCCTGACCTTACCACTAGATGACAATCTTGTGTGTGTGGGTGTTTTGCCTAATGAGTGAAGGTACAACTTTGAGTTAATTGTTGTTCAGTTGTCTCCTTCTCACCAAGCCATTTGGAAAGAGTTAAAGAGTCAGTAATAGTAGAGAGGCTATGAGAAAGGACCTTGGAAGAGACAGGCCTGGTTTCAAGTCTTAGCTTCAATATAATGCTAGCTGCTTTACCCAAGACAAATCCTTCTGTGAGTTCTTTCCCTTGGCTAGAAGAGCTTACAGCTGGCCTATGGTTCTTATGTGTAAAATGAGATCAGTGCATATTGAATAGTCATGGCATAGTGGGAAAGGATACACTTGCCAGTACAAGAGACACAAGAGATGCAGATTCAATCCTTCAGTTGGGAAGATCTCCTGAAGTAAAAAATGGCAACCTACTCTAGTATTCTCGCCTGGAAAATCTCATGGACAGAAGAGCCTGGCAGGCTGCAGAGAGCTGGACATGACTGAGTGACTAAGTTGCAGAGAATTGGACATGACTGAGTGACTAAGCATGCATCATTGAGTAGACAGTGCACAGTTTTGGAAGAAATTTGAAATTATGGCCTTTCCTAGTACCTTGTAGAAAGAAGTAAAGAAATACTTTGTAAATTCTTATTGGTGGTGATGAAACTAATGTTAGAAAAAGGTAGACTACTTATTTGAGTGTCATTCTTTCTGCTCATTCTGGCATACTGGAAGAGAATGGTCCTTGTGAATTTTTAATTATGTAGAAAGTTATTAGGATAACAAGGGAATATTCAGAGTAATTGGCTCACAAATTATGGGAACTATGGTATCAAACTCATTCACAGTCAATGTATAGATAAAATCCAACAGTTATCTGTTCATCTTTTTTTTTTTAAAAAATGGCATGTGGTAATGGCTTGGTGTGATGGCCTGGAAGGGTGGGATAGGAGGGCCTGGAGGAGGGAGGGGACCAGGGATATGCATATGCCTGATCTGGGAACATGCATGTCTGTGAACAACAAAACCCTTTAAAAACTTTAAAATAAAGAAATAAATTTTAAAAAATAATAAAACATGCCATGTGGTAAGTTATATTGGTTTCTACTGCTCTGGTTGATGGCACAGAGTCAAGCAACCATTCCAGGGACCCAAAATCTCTCTTCCTGAAATCTTTTACTTCCTGACCTTACCACTAGATGACAATCTTTGTGTGTGTGGGTGTTTTGCCTAATGAGTGAAGGTACAACTTTGAGTTAATTGTTGTTCAGTTGTCTCCTTCTAGACGACCCAGTAAGATCAGGAGGAAGACATTGTTTATAGCCTCTGAGCACCCTGATGTGATTATTGGGATGCAGTACAGTTAAATGCCTGTGCCAAACAAATGGAAAAGAATTTTCAGCTTAAGCATTTATTATAACTGTCACAATTTAATTATCTGATATTTGGTATGTTTTCTAAAGTTCTTGAAAATCCTGCTGTCACTTCTTTGTAATGATTCAAAATGAACACCTTACTAATAGAAATTTGACCTTCCTTCAAAACCATGTTGATGAAAATGATTTTAAGACTACATTCTTTATTAAGACCATAATTAATATATTTCAGAACAGCTGTCAGTCTTTTTCTTTGGAGAAATGAATAGTTTCTCTTAAAAGTTAAGTTTCACTCAAGCAAAGTTAATACTTAGACAGTGCTATCTGTGAACCGCCCCTGTCCATGAAGGATCAGGTGGATGGGAAGGGGTATGAAGACGCTGAAGTTATTTTGACATAAAAGTTGAGGTGGTGATTCTTACAGATTAGCTCCTTCAAACAACTTTTTTTGTTGACCTTAGTTATACCTGTCACTGTGCTAGGGCCATGGACAGACACAGAAAAGAAATATAGTGAAGAGAGGGGGCAGACAGGAGGCGTCCTTTCAGTGAAACTTATATTGAGATGATTAAAGCACCACAGGAACCTAAGAGTATGAGGGTTTTTGAGAATATTCAAAATAATTAGAGACATTTAAGCCAAAGTACTGCCCAGGTCTCATCATTTATGGAATATTTAACTATGATATGTATGGCTTACAGTGTCATTTGGATGAAATTGTGGAGGAAGACTTGAAAACTACATTGCAGTTTAAGAGTAAAGGTATTAGTAGATGTAGCAGGAGCAATAATTTGGTGTATCACTGACGTGTATGTTACACATTCAGCACTGGGGTATATTTCCTTTTTAGTATAAAATCATGAACTTGAATTAAATATTGGGTTGAATATTAGACCTCAAGATTCTATACAGATGTTTCTACAATGATCTAGTTTGTGCCCTTGGCTATGCCTTGCTCTAGCAGGTGCTGCTTGCTTCTCATGCCATCGTGCTTTCTTCTTCATGTGTGGGGGTTTTCTTGCTTCTGAGGGGCTGAGCAGATACATTTTTCAGTTCATTATTGTATAAAATGGTGATGATCATACCAGCCTGATAGAAGTAGTGTATGGACTGTCTAAGTTTGCTGTCTCCTAAATTCAGCTACAAGAGACACAAGACCCCTAATTATGATGCCTTAAACAAGTGAGAAGTTCATTTCTCTTTCACCTAAGGTCACAGGTAGTTCTGTGGTTGTTATTCAGTTGGTGTTGTGTCTGACTCTTTGCAACCCTGTGGACTGTGGTTTTAAAAACCCCCCAAAAAACCATGTTGATGAAAATGATTTTAAGACTACATTCTTTATTAAGACCATAATTAATATATTTCAGAACAGCTGTCAGTCTTTTTCTTTGGAGAAATGAATAGTTTCTCTTAAAAGTTAAGTTTCACTCAAGCAAAGTTAATACTTAGACAGTGCTATCTGTGAACCGCCCCTGTCCATGAAGGATCAGGTGGATGGGAAGGGGTATGAAGACGCTGAAGTTATTTTGACATAAAAGTTGAGGTGGTGATTCTTACAGATTAGCTCCTTCAAACAACTTTTTTTGTTGACCTTAGTTATACCTGTCACTGTGCTAGGGCCATGGACAGACACAGAAAAGAAATATAGTGAAGAGAGGGGGCAGACAGGAGGCGTCCTTTCAGTGAAACTTATATTGAGATGATTAAAGCACCACAGGAACCTAAGAGTATGAGGGTTTTTGAGAATATTCAAAATAATTAGAGACATTTAAGCCAAAGTACTGCCCAGGTCTCATCATTTATGGAATATTTAACTATGATATGTATGGCTTACAGTGTCATTTGGATGAAATTGTGGAGGAAGACTTGAAAACTACATTGCAGTTTAAGAGTAAAGGTATTAGTAGATGTAGCAGGAGCAATAATTTGGTGTATCACTGACGTGTATGTTACACATTCAGCACTGGGGTATATTTCCTTTTTAGTATAAAATCATGAACTTGAATTAAATATTGGGTTGAATATTAGACCTCAAGATTCTATACAGATGTTTCTACAATGATCTAGTTTGTGCCCTTGGCTATGCCTTGCTCTAGCAGGTGCTGCTTGCTTCTCATGCCATCGTGCTTTCTTCTTCATGTGTGGGGTTCTCTTGCTTCTGAGGGGCTGAGCAGATACATTTTTCAGTTCATTATTGTATAAAATGGTGATGATCATACCAGCCTGATAGAAGTAGTGTATGGACTGTCTAAGTTTGCTGTCTCCTAAATTCAGCTACAAGAGACACAAGACCCCTAATTATGATGCCTTAAACAAGTGAGAAGTTCATTTCTCTTTCACCTAAGGTCACAGGTAGTTCTGTGGTTGTTATTCAGTTGGTGTTGTGTCTGACTCTTTGCAACCCTGTGGACTGCCATACTCCAGGCTTTTCTGTCATTCAGCATCTCCCAGAGTTTTCTCAAACTCATGTCCATTGCGTTGATGATGCCATCCAACCATCTCCTCCTCTGTTGTCCCCTTCTCCTCCTACCTTCAGTCTCTCCCAGCACCAGTGTCTTTTGTTTGTGTGTCATTGTTTTAGCTTCTCTGTCATCAGGGATTCGGGCTCTTTCTTGTCTTCTTGTATCTCCATCCTCAGCGCAATCCCAGAGTGTCTCGTTCCACTTGTGTATGTATCTCCTTAGGCAGACAGCACACCCTTAATCATGTGACCTCACCCATTTTGGGGGGATACTGAGACATGCCATCTTTGTTCTCATATGGCCAATTGATTGGTTAATAATTGGTGGTTTTACTCCTAAGGAAGAAAAAGAGACTAGCTACTGGGGGCAGTTACACCTCTGGTCTGGCAGCCTAGGAGGGTGTCTGGCCTAAAATGTTCTTCAGTTTCTTGTTCCCTGCCCCTCCTTCCCTCTTTTTACTTTCCTCAGTTTTTCACACCTGGGACAAGTCTTCACGTTTAGATTGGAAAGTGTTAAGCCTGAGAAGAGAGCTTTTTGGCAGTAAGGAAGGAATTCCTGTGGTCAGTTTCAGCTCATTTGTGATTGTGAAAGAAAATCTTGGCATAGATTAGTATCAAATCATGTGTTGTGCAAAGAGTGTTCTCTGTGGACACAAACTGATGTATTAGCATTTGCATTTAAGTACCTAATTATATTCTCAGCATTTAAAAATATGGAAAACAAACACTTTCCAAAATTACTTTAGAAACTATTTAGTGTGGCATAGACCCATTGTAATTAATAGATGAAAAAGAAGGGGTTCTTTTCCAGGATTTTTAAAGAGTGTGTAATTACAGTTTTCCTGTGCACTTATATTATGTATTATCTCTTCTTAGAATTTCAAGTTTAGGCTTAAATATGAATGGCTTTCACAGTTTTGCTTTATTTTCTTCTAATGTTCTGTGATGCCATTGTTACATTTCTCTTTTCACTTAAAGTGAATGAGTCAGAATCTCTTTTCTTAAAGGTGAAGTCCCAAAAGAGTCATCTGAAAGCTCTTTGAGGCCTACACATGAACTTCAGGAAAAGTTCCTTAAGTTTTATCCTTAAGAAAAAGGAGATGTTTTATCCTCTGTAATTGTGGTTATTTTGAAAGAATGGAAAATCAGGAAGAAAGTTGGACAATCTACAGCCAGAATCGCAGTTCACATTACGTAAGATGCTGCGAAAACTCTGTGAGAGCAGGAACTTTTTCTGCCTCACTGCTGACTGTATCTCTAGGATGTGCTAGGGTAGGTACATCATAGGCTTTTAACAAAAATATATTGTCTAAATGAGGACTTCCCCTGGTGGTCCAGTGGGTAAGGACACTGCCTTGCAGTGCAAGGGGCGCCGGTTCAATCCCTGGTCTGGGAAGATCCCACATGCCCCAGAGTGGCTGGACCAATGTGTCCAATTACCGAGCTGGAGCTCTGGAGCGCATGCGCCCAGAGCTGGTGCTCTGCAATGACAGACGCCACCGCGATGGGAGGCCCACAGGAGCCAAAGAACAAAGACGGATTAAAATAGAGAAATGAAAGACCAAAGAAGTGGCCCGCCCGTCCCGCTCCCTCCCCAAACTGACCCCCGCCCAAAATAAATAAATAATTAAATCTTTAAAAATATATATATATATGTATATATTGTCTAAATGAACCAATTGAATACATGAATTGCCAACAGTGGTGAGTGATGTGACTTAGCAGCACGTATGTAAAGATACAAGAGTTTTAATCTACTTAGAACTTAGTAAGAGTCAAGTTGTGATTCCAAACAATTAATGAGACAGTAGATATAGGAGGTACTTATTTTGGAGGTAAAATGAAGTTGAGGTTAATTCTGCCCAAATTAATGCATAGAACGAAAGTAGAGTATGTGCTTAGTCTGGTTGAATCTCGTGGTGGGAAGCACAGTATTTAGTTATTTGTATCACTCCTGTGTCCTGCAGTTAAAGAATCTGCCTGCCTATATGAATGGCTTTCACAGTTTTGCTTTATTTTCTTCTAATGTTCTGTGATGCCATTGTTACATTTCTCTTTTCACTTAAAGTGAATGAGTCAGAATCTCTTTTCTTAAAGGTGAAGTCCCAAAAGAGTCATCTGAAAGCTCTTTGAGGCCTACACATGAACTTCAGGAAAAGTTCCTTAAGTTTTATCCTTAAGAAAAAGGAGATGTTTTATCCTCTGTAATTGTGGTTATTTTGAAAGAATGGAAAATCAGGAAGAAAGTTGGACAATCTACAGCCAGAATCGCAGTTCACATTACGTAAGATGCTGCGAAAACTCTGTGAGAGCAGGAACTTTTTCTGCCTCACTGCTGACTGTATCTCTAGGATGTGCTAGGGTAGGTACATCATAGGCTTTTAACAAAAATATATTGTCTAAATGAGGACTTCCCCTGGTGGTCCAGTGGGTAAGGACACTGCCTTGCAGTGCAAGGGGCGCCGGTTCAATCCCTGGTCTGGGAAGATCCCACATGCCCCAGAGTGGCTGGACCAATGTGTCCAATTACCGAGCTGGAGCTCTGGAGCGCATGCGCCCAGAGCTGGTGCTCTGCAATGACAGACGCCACCGCGATGGGAGGCCCACAGGAGCCAAAGAACAAAGACGGATTAAAATAGAGAAATGAAAGACCAAAGAAGTGGCCCGCCCGTCCCGCTCCCTCCCCAAACTGACCCCCGCCCAAAATAAATAAATAATTAAATCTTTAAAAATATATATATATATGTATATATTGTCTAAATGAACCAATTGAATACATGAATTGCCAACAGTGGTGAGTGATGTGACTTAGCAGCACGTATGTAAAGATACAAGAGTTTTAATCTACTTAGAACTTAGTAAGAGTCAAGTTGTGATTCCAAACAATTAATGAGACAGTAGATATAGGAGGTACTTATTTTGGAGGTAAAATGAAGTTGAGGTTAATTCTGCCCAAATTAATGCATAGAACGAAAGTAGAGTATGTGCTTAGTCTGGTTGAATCTCGTGGTGGGAAGCACAGTATTTAGTTATTTGTATCACTCCTGTGCTTCCCAGGTGGCACAGTGTTAAAGAATCTGCCTGCCTATGCAGGGAAAACAAGAGATGTGGGTTTGATCCCTGGGTTGGGAAAATCCCCTGAAGCAGGAAGTGGCAACCCACACCAGTATTCTTGCCTGGGAAATCTCATGGACAGAGGAGCCTGGTGCATTCATGGGGTCACAAAGAATTGGACATGACTAAGCACAGCACACAGCACCAACCCTGTGAAGGACGTAGACACACAGGCATCAGAGTGTATGAGTCTCATATTGGAGTGGACTGGAAAAAGTGTTCATTCCAGTTTCCTTCCTGATTCTTGGATCTTCTTAGCAGCATCCCTAACAAGTGAGGGCCCAGTCTCTGTTCATTCCTCTAGAGCAACTCATGCTTTGGGAAAAAGAAGAGTGTGACCAAGAGGAAAAATGATTGTAAATATAATATCTAATCAGGGTCACTTGGAAGGAGAGCACCTTCTTAGTTTTGAAGAGAGGAATTGTTTTCCATGTTGGCCTGATGGGAGAATTGGGCTGAGGAATGGACCAGGTATCACCTTTGAAGCAGAAATTCTTTAACCTGGAATCTGAGGACCTCAAAGGGCTTTGTGGCTTTCTACGAATATATTTATAAGACTTTGCTTTTTCTTTTTTCCTGAGAGAGGAGTCAAAGCTTTCATCAGTTTTAATGGGAGTTCTTAGTTACAGAGATATGAAGGTCTTCTGTAATTCTGAGTTTCTATGCTTATGAAAAATAAGTATGCATGAAAATAAAATACCAGTTCTCTTTCTTTTATACATAGGGGAAGTAGACTAATTAAACATCCTATAGCAATTTCTCAGCTGTAACTGTGTGATTCCTCTTATATGAAGCAGGAGTATTTTAAAATCTGTTACAGCTCAGCATCTGTGATCCTTCATGCCATGTAATGTCACAGTTTTTGCTTTCAAAGAGTAGCAGCTTGACAATCGCCTCTAGCTTTACAGTTTTACCTATGACCTCTGTGACTCTCCTGATTTTAAATCAGGAAGTATGGCTTCATCTCAGCCTGAAGCTCTAGAGCTATGCAGTGATTAACTAAGTGATTAATGGGAAATACTGTATGTTTATTCCAGGTTACAGTAAATCCACAGGAGACAAGGCATTTTGTCTCTATCAGTATCCCAGATCTTGTACTTACTTTTTATTAGAGGAGTTGTAGGTACAGATAAGAGAAAGAAAGCATTTTACGATGAAACTAAATTTTTATAACCAGAGTCTGAGTTTAGTTTAGCAAATTACATTTGTTCCCCTAAGGGAATAATTACTTATAGTTTGAGAGCAAATGAATAATAATTTGTAGCAGATTTATCAGGAAGGTAATTCTGCCCATGGAGAACTAATAGTGCCACTGAACAGGTGGTTATATATTTGCAAAAAATTAAGTTATTAAGACAGAAGGTTCTAATAGCTGTGTGGTGAGTCAGACCAGTTTCTCTGCCTCCTCTTTAGCAAACACTCCTTTGGTGATTCTATCACTTAAGTAAGCTTTCCTTTACCCCTTCTAGATGGGAACTGAGACCTTCTGTAGTCGGAGAGCATAGTATTAACTCCGAGGAGGGCAGAACATAATTATGATTTTCATTACAGAAAAATTAATAATCTAGAGAAAGGAAAGGAAGGGGAAGTGGAAGTGATTTTTCAGGAAATATTTAGTAGCCACGAAGCAGTCATTGAATCAACTTTCTCGAGGAAATACCATGATTTAAGTTGCTTTCTAACCGGAGGCCCTTTGTGGCTTTCTACGAATATATTTATAAGACTTTGCTTTTTCTTTTTTCCTGAGAGAGGAGTCAAAGCTTTCATCAGTTTTAATGGGAGTTCTTAGTTACAGAGATATGAAGGTCTTCTGTAATTCTGAGTTTCTATGCTTATGAAAAATAAGTATGCATGAAAATAAAATACCAGTTCTCTTTCTTTTATACATAGGGGAAGTAGACTAATTAAACATCCTATAGCAATTTCTCAGCTGTAACTGTGTGATTCCTCTTATATGAAGCAGGAGTATTTTAAAATCTGTTACAGCTCAGCATCTGTGATCCTTCATGCCATGTAATGTCACAGTTTTTGCTTTCAAAGAGTAGCAGCTTGACAATCGCCTCTAGCTTTACAGTTTTACCTATGACCTCTGTGACTCTCCTGATTTTAAATCAGGAAGTATGGCTTCATCTCAGCCTGAAGCTCTAGAGCTATGCAGTGATTAACTAAGTGATTAATGGGAAATACTGTATGTTTATTCCAGGTTACAGTAAATCCACAGGAGACAAGGCATTTTGTCTCTATCAGTATCCCAGATCTTGTACTTACTTTTTATTAGAGGAGTTGTAGGTACAGATAAGAGAAAGAAAGCATTTTTACGATGAAACTAAATTTTTATAACCAGAGTCTGAGTTTAGTTTAGCAAATTACATTTGTTCCCCTAAGGGAATAATTACTTATAGTTTGAGAGCAAATGAATAATAATTTGTAGCAGATTTATCAGGAAGGTAATTCTGCCCATGGAGAACTAATAGTGCCACTGAACAGGTGGTTATATATTTGCAAAAAAAAATTAAGTTATTAAGACAGAAGGTTCTAATAGCTGTGTGGTGAGTCAGACCAGTTTCTCTGCCTCCTCTTTAGCAAACACTCCTTTGGTGATTCTATCACTTAAGTAAGCTTTCCTTTACCCCTTCTAGATGGGAACTGAGACCTTCTGTAGTCGGAGAGCATAGTATTAACTCCGAGGAGGGCAGAACATAATTATGATTTTCATTACAGAAAAATTAATAATCTAGAGAAAGGAAAGGAAGGGGAAGTGGAAGTGATTTTTCAGGAAATATTTAGTAGCCACGAAGCAGTCATTGAATCAACTTTCTCGAGGAAATACCATGATTTAAGTTGCTTTGCAGTTGTGAACATCACAAAGCCAGGTATGTTGGTTTTGAACATTTCTTGAGCTCCCTTTGGTGCTCTGAGGGAAGGGCATGGTTTTTGAAAGCAGTGAAAGAGCCGCAATAGGTGCAATTTGGCATTTAACCTAGTAATGTTTTTGTTCTATTGGAAATTAGCTTGAACATCTTCTAGTGCGAGGGATTTTTAAACCCCTATGGATCTGTGTCTTATGGGTTCATCTGACTATGTCTGGAAGTGGAGGGAGCTAAAGGTTGGAGATAGACAGAGGTTGGAGGGGGTACGAGTGGCTGGAAATGGGGGGAGATGTTGACCGGTGCTGCGATGGAACTGCTTTGTTTTTCCCTCCCATCACCAGAGACAGGAAGGCATACTTAGGAGCCTCAGGGAAGTAGGTGACAGAAAGCTGTCTGCTGAGTAGCCATTGACAGGAAGAAAGGACCTAACCAGATTTGTTCACCTGTGTTTGTGTCCATTTCAAAACTATTTTTGACCTTGACACAGAGCTTTGAGGCATATGAGCCTGTATATAGCTTCCCCATCTGTTTGGCTAAATACCTAGCTAGGAGAGGATGTATATGAGTTTCTGGAGTCATCAGAAATCCCATGGCGACATGGTCGGACTTTTGTGAACCCCTGATTCCTTTACATCTAGGTGAGAAGCCCAGCCTGCTGGGGATGGTCAGGAGCAGGTGGTGGCAGTGACATTCTGTTCTCATTCATAAAACTTGTCTCTTTGCTGTAATATTGGCTAATGTCCATAGATATTGGCTATTTCTTCAGAGGCACACTAGAGGCATCTGGTTATTTATTTATTTATTTTTAATAACCTGGGTTAGGAACTGAGCATTTCTTCCTTTGGGGGTTAGAACACCGTTCACAGCCTGTCGTCTGGAACATGATAATGAGGATAAGCACATGAAGAAGAGCGAAAGCACATTCCAAAGCCCCAGCTCTTGCAGGAAGAAAGGTGATTTAATAGATGGAAGCCTGACAGTTCCTGTGTACATGGTCATTAGTGACAATCTGTAAGGGTAAGGGGAAATGTACTGTGTCCCGTGGAGCAGAAACATTGCTAAGCATCTATGAAAAAATGTAAGCAAAACACATTTTGCTGCTTTGCCTCTTCAGTACTGGCTTAGTTCTGCTGTTCTATCCATTCTGAGGCACAAGGGAACAGTGATCCAGGGACTTCTGGAAAGAAACTTGTGCTTATTATTTATGTAGTCAGTTCTTCCAGCTCTGCTCAGTGCATCTCTGTAGGAACTGATGGAGCAGAGTCTGTGAAGTTTGCTTGTCAAGCCTCCTCTCCAGCCTTTCAGGTTTGGCAGACTGGAAAAATACCTCTGGGGTCACTGGCGGTTTGGGTGGTGGGCACAAAATGAAGAAAGAAAATTCTAAATGTGTATAATTTCCCATAAAGAGGTGGACAGGATCAGATGAGGGATGTACGATGTATGCAGGAGAGGAGGTGGACTGGGAGGGTGAGCAAGAGACTTGGAAAGGGCCCTGTGAGGCAGGGTAGCCTAGGAGTTGGGTTCAGGATCCTGGATTGACGCTGCCATTGGCAAAGGAATCTTGGGCATGCCTATTCCTCAGCAGCCTCATACTGAAGAGAAGGTTAAATTCACTAGATTATCTCTTGTTGTTGTTGTATTTTAGTCACTAAATCATATTTGACTCTTTGTGACCCTATGGACTGTAGCCTGCCAAGCTCCTCTGTCCACTGGATTTCCCAGGCAAGCGTATTGGAATAGCTTGCCATTTCCTCCTCCAGGGGAGCTTTCCGGATCAGGGATTGAACTCACATCTTTCGCATTGGCAGGCAGATTCTTTACCACAGAGCCACCATGGAAGCAGGTTATCTCTTAGGACTCTTCTGGATCTCATTACTATCTTCATGCTTCTTTCTGACTTTAAATGCTTCAGGGGAGAATATTTTCTTCAGCAGTAATCAGACAAAAACCAAATTGATACAACCAGTAATACATTTTTTCCTTTTGCTTTTGGACTCTGAATTTATACCTGAAGGCTCATCTAAAATATCCTGGGTTTGTGTTACTGTTTCACTGCTAGAGCATTTGTGTCCCCGGAGGTTATGTGGTGTGACTTTGGGTGATCAAATGGGTTTTCTTGTTTTTCTCTATGATTGTGTAGAAAAAGTACCCTAGAAAAGGAGTTCCTCAAATTAGCTCTAGGAGGTATTTAAAGCTTCTGATGGCTAAATATATTTTAAAATAGTGTTCCATTGCTTTTTAAAAACTAAAAAGTAATTAAAACTACTGGAAGTATTGCACAGTTCACCAGATTGAATTATATATATAAGACAGTTACGTTGTATAGTTAACTTACAGAAATACTTCAGAACATCTGGAAACATAAGATACCTTTTTCCCTGTGGTTTTAATTGAGCGAGGAAAGGGAGTAGCTTGGTTCATCCACCTTGAGAATAACCTTTCCTGCCCCATTTGTACTCATGTCTTTCCCAGGGTTTCTCAATCTGTGGATGCTGTGTACGAAATGAGGATATCCATAACATAGACTTCTGTTCTTTCCATGTGATTCAAGACAGGTTGGTCTGTTCGCCTCCTCTGCTTCTCCCAGGAGCTTTGTGTCTGTGTCTTCTGCTTCCTTTTCTCCAGGCCAGATGTCCCTACAGGCCACCTGCTTACATAGCTACAGGACATATCCACCTAGAAGTGCCATGGGCACCTCAAGTTCTACGTGTATATAATGTGCTCTTTCTCTGCAAGCTGGTCCCCTGCAGGTGTTTCCAGTCTCTCTGTGAGTGGTACCACTCAATACCTTGGCTCCAGCTTATTCCCCGCATCTAACCAGCCACCACATTCTAGAGGTCTGAACCTAATCAATGTCTGAGGGAACTGCTCTCTTTACCCCACCCCTTACTGTTGTTATTCCTCAATCTCCTTTGTATCATTGTAATGATTTTCTAACTGGTTCTAGTAGTCAGAATGATGGCTCCCAAAGATGTTCATACCCTAATCCCCAGGACCTATGGATGTATTACTTTACATGACAAAGGGTAATAAGGTTGCACATGGATTAAGGTTGCTAATCAACTGACCTTGAAATAGGGAGAGTAGCCTGGATCATCCAGATGGACCAATACAACAGCAAAATTCATGCAAGTGGAAGAGGGAAGCAGAAGTGGAGATCTGAATGACGTGATAGAAGGATTTTACAAGCTGTTGCTGACTTTAAAAATGGAGGAAACAGGACTTCCCTGGTCCAGTGGGTAAAGACACCACCTTGCAGTGCAAGGGGCGTCGGTTTGATCCCTGGCCTGGAAAGATCCCACTTGCCATGGAGCGGCTGGACTGATGTGTCCAACTACCCAGCCAGAGCTCTGGAGCGCATGTGCTCGAGCCGGTGCTCTGCAGTGACAGAGGCCACTATGATGGGAGACCCACGCAGGTCAAAGAACAAAGATGGAAATAAATGAAAGACCAATAAAAACAAAATGGAGGAAACAGTCATGGAGTCAGAAATTCGAGCTGCTTCTGGAAGCAGGAAAAGGCAATAGATTGTTTGTTAAAGCCTCCAGAAAGGAATGCAGCTCTGCTAACTGCTAGATCTTAGTCTGTTGAGACCCGTTTTGGACTTGGAGCTCACTGAACTAAAGAGAATACATTTGTGTGCTTTTAAGCCACTAAGTTCATGATAATTTGTTGCAGCAGCAATAAAAAACAGTAATGCACTGACCTTTCTACCTTTGGTGTGCCACCATCCCAGTCCACAAGAAGACCTCATGCTGTTTCCTGTCCTTTAAAGTCTTTCGGTGGGTCCCCCACACTTCCACTGTCTTTTTCTACTCAGCACCTCCACTCTTTATATATAGGGGTCAGTTAACAACTGTTGAACGAATTAATAAAAACAGTCCATTTTCTATCGTCCAATTCATGGTTTTCAATTTGAGGAGATAAACTAAAAATCAACTGGTTACATTTTATATATCCCGTTCTGGGAACAGGATGGAGCTGAAATAGGGTTTCTTCTTCCCTTCTTTAAAACTTCTATTGTTTTAACATTATATAATAACATTTTTGTAGCCAATTTGATAAATGGGAAAAAAGATTCAATGAAGCCACATCAGGGATGATCATTGCTATTGTTCTGACATGTAGCTTCCTAGTAACTTATTATTAAAATATTAGTTATCTTAAAATGGATACATGATTTTACATAGAATAGAATGAACCTTTTTCTATAGCCCTTTTCATGACTGCACAGAATTCCTCCGGGTGGCTTTGCTAAAATTTATTTTGAACACTTTTCTCATGTTATTAAACCTTTATATTTTTCCCAATTTTCTCTATTGTGAACACTGCAACTAATCAATTTGTAATATATTTGTACATATCTCTGATTATTTATTTAGAAATTCTTTACACTAGCTGGGTCAAAGACTCCGGAATTTTTATGGTGTCTGGTATATTACCAAACTGCCCTCTAGGAAAACTGTGCCAGTTGGCAATCCCATCAGCACCTTTCATGACGCATAGAGGGGGGGGCATCAAAGAACAAAGATGGAAATAAATGAAAGACCAATAAAAACAAAATGGAGGAAACAGTCATGGAGTCAGAAATTCGAGCTGCTTCTGGAAGCAGGAAAAGGCAATAGATTGTTTGTTAAAGCCTCCAGAAAGGAATGCAGCTCTGCTAACTGCTAGATCTTAGTCTGTTGAGACCCGTTTTGGACTTGGAGCTCACTGAACTAAAGAGAATACATTTGTGTGCTTTTAAGCCACTAAGTTCATGATAATTTGTTGCAGCAGCAATAAAAAACAGTAATGCACTGACCTTTCTACCTTTGGTGTGCCACCATCCCAGTCCACAAGAAGACCTCATGCTGTTTCCTGTCCTTTAAAGTCTTTCGGTGGGTCCCCCACACTTCCACTGTCTTTTTCTACTCAGCACCTCCACTCTTTATATATAGGGGTCAGTTAACAACTGTTGAACGAATTAATAAAAACAGTCCATTTTCTATCGTCCAATTCATGGTTTTCAATTTGAGGAGATAAACTAAAAATCAACTGGTTACATTTTATATATCCCGTTCTGGGAACAGGATGGAGCTGAAATAGGGTTTCTTCTTCCCTTCTTTAAAACTTCTATTGTTTTAACATTATATAATAACATTTTTGTAGCCAATTTGATAAATGGGAAAAAAGATTCAATGAAGCCACATCAGGGATGATCATTGCTATTGTTCTGACATGTAGCTTCCTAGTAACTTATTATTAAAATATTAGTTATCTTAAAATGGATACATGATTTTACATAGAATAGAATGAACCTTTTTCTATAGCCCTTTTCATGACTGCACAGAATTCCTCCGGGTGGCTTTGCTAAAATTTATTTTGAACACTTTTCTCATGTTATTAAACCTTTATATTTTTCCCAATTTTCTCTATTGTGAACACTGCAACTAATCAATTTGTAATATATTTGTACATATCTCTGATTATTTATTTAGAAATTCTTTACACTAGCTGGGTCAAAGACTCCGGAATTTTTATGGTGTCTGGTATATTACCAAACTGCCCTCTAGGAAAACTGTGCCAGTTGGCAATCCCATCAGCAGTGTCCTTTCATCCAGCTGACCTTGCTCTTGGCATATTTTGCATGCATGGAAGGACCAGAGAGCATGACATCAAGGGTGGTGGGAGGGTATCATATTGAAAGCTGGTGCTGCTTTCACCAGTTGGACACAGACAGCACCATGGTCAGCAACCAGCACACTCAGCTCCATTATAACTGAGACATCCTTCTATTGTCCCTCCAAAGGATTGGTACCACTACTATTCAGGAAAGTCTGTGGGTTGGGCTCCCCTTCCCACCTCACCAAATAGCAGAAACCAAGCACAGACTTGTATCCCCACCAACTTTTATAGTCTTCTGACCTCTGGCCAGAGTCTGTGAAGGAAACTTGGTTTGGGGGCACACAGACCTTTTTACCTCCTTGATCTCCCCTCGACCCCATCTTTAGTCGTTGTTTACTCATAAAGTTGAGCTATTCACGGTTCATGTATGCACATGCTGCATATCATGTAATGTAGGAGCCTTGTTAGGTGAGAGAGTGTGAGTCCCATCAACATCTGCTGAGTGGATCAGCCCTATACCTCTGCTCACTCAATGGTAACTGCAAAAGCTTAGTGCTGGACTTCCAAACCCAGGTCAGCTTTGGCATCTTTGGTAGTTAGACCTGACTGTGGCTATTTCAGAATTGTTGATCTAGCATGTGCAGAAGTATTCATAAAATGTCAAGATTATTAGTTACATTGTCTTTTTTGGTGGCAGAGTTTTTCCCTGTGTGTTTGGGAAAGCAGGGCTAGTTGCCATAGCAACGCAAAAGCTTTTGGGCTCTTGTTTGTTCGTTCTATTCCTTTGTTGATTTATGGAGTGGTCTGTGGAACCTCTTGAAAGAAGATGTGCTGCCTAGTGTTTGACAGTTAAATCACTGTGATTTTACATAGAATAGAATGAACCTTTTTCTATAGCCCTTTTCATGACTGCACAGAATTCCTCCGGGTGGCTTTGCTAAAATTTATTTTGAACACTTTTCTCATGTTATTAAACCTTTATATTTTTCCCAATTTTCTCTATTGTGAACACTGCAACTAATCAATTTGTAATATATTTGTACATATCTCTGATTATTTATTTAGAAATTCTTTACACTAGCTGGGTCAAAGACTCCGGAATTTTTATGGTGTCTGGTATATTACCAAACTGCCCTCTAGGAAAACTGTGCCAGTTGGCAATCCCATCAGCAGTGTCCTTTCATCCAGCTGACCTTGCTCTTGGCATATTTTGCATGCATGGAAGGACCAGAGAGCATGACATCAAGGGTGGTGGGAGGGTATCATATTGAAAGCTGGTGCTGCTTTCACCAGTTGGACACAGACAGCACCATGGTCAGCAACCAGCACACTCAGCTCCATTATAACTGAGACATCCTTCTATTGTCCCTCCAAAGGATTGGTACCACTACTATTCAGGAAAGTCTGTGGGTTGGGCTCCCCTTCCCACCTCACCAAATAGCAGAAACCAAGCACAGACTTGTATCCCCACCAACTTTTATAGTCTTCTGACCTCTGGCCAGAGTCTGTGAAGGAAACTTGGTTTGGGGGCACACAGACCTTTTTACCTCCTTGATCTCCCCTCGACCCCATCTTTAGTCGTTGTTTACTCATAAAGTTGAGCTATTCACGGTTCATGTATGCACATGCTGCATATCATGTAATGTAGGAGCCTTGTTAGGTGAGAGAGTGTGAGTCCCATCAACATCTGCTGAGTGGATCAGCCCTATACCTCTGCTCACTCAATGGTAACTGCAAAAGCTTAGTGCTGGACTTCCAAACCCAGGTCAGCTTTGGCATCTTTGGTAGTTAGACCTGACTGTGGCTATTTCAGAATTGTTGATCTAGCATGTGCAGAAGTATTCATAAAATGTCAAGATTATTAGTTACATTGTCTTTTTTGGTGGCAGAGTTTTTCCCTGTGTGTTTGGGAAAGCAGGGCTAGTTGCCATAGCAACGCAAAAGCTTTTGGGCTCTTGTTTGTTCGTTCTATTCCTTTGTTGATTTATGGAGTGGTCTGTGGAACCTCTTGAAAGAAGATGTGCTGCCTAGTGTTTGACAGTTAAATCACTGTGCTGCCTGTCAAAGAGGAGAGAGCCTGGGGAAGGTGAAGGACAGCCACAAAGCTCTTTTCTCATTGTATGTTTTCAAAAGAGCCTGGCTTTGGAAAGGAAGTACCTGAATCTGGAGCAAGAGCTATTGCTCAGTGTCTCTAAAGTGACAAAAGAAAACCATTGAGAGTTGGAACACCACATCTGTCTTTTTCATCCTGTTTACCTATCCATCCATTGCCATCCCTCCACCTAGGAGCATAGAGGGCAGTTATATTATTTTCGTTTGAAAGCCCAAAGGTGCAAGAGCTCCACAAGTCCATCTGTGGATTCTGAAACAGAATAGGTGCTGGAAAAAAACAAAATTAGCCCTTTCACGGTAGCTGGCCCCATCATTACCCTTCTTGCTTGTGCTCTGAGGAGACCATGTTTGGGAGGCGTGGTCCTTCCCCAGCTAACACAGTGGGTTGTGTGCAGTGGCCAGCATGGTTTCTCCTACCCTGGAGGCCGTGTTCCTCTTCCGTATGGTGGGATTGTGTGGCTAGTGAGGCTTAGGTTATCTGACACATCTAGGATTACCTAAAACAATCCTAAAAAGTAAAATACATAAAATAAATTTGTTTTCTATTTAAAGAAAAATAAATTTTGATGTAAAAATACAAAATAAGGTGAAAAATCACCTGTGTTTCACTGCCCTACATCCACTCCCCCATCAATACTTTGGTACAATTGTTATATGTGTATACAGACACAAGTTAGGTGAGAGAGTGTGAGTCCCATCAACATCTGCTGAGTGGATCAGCCCTATACCTCTGCTCACTCAATGGTAACTGCAAAAGCTTAGTGCTGGACTTCCAAACCCAGGTCAGCTTTGGCATCTTTGGTAGTTAGACCTGACTGTGGCTATTTCAGAATTGTTGATCTAGCATGTGCAGAAGTATTCATAAAATGTCAAGATTATTAGTTACATTGTCTTTTTTGGTGGCAGAGTTTTTCCCTGTGTGTTTGGGAAAGCAGGGCTAGTTGCCATAGCAACGCAAAAGCTTTTGGGCTCTTGTTTGTTCGTTCTATTCCTTTGTTGATTTATGGAGTGGTCTGTGGAACCTCTTGAAAGAAGATGTGCTGCCTAGTGTTTGACAGTTAAATCACTGTGCTGCCTGTCAAAGAGGAGAGAGCCTGGGGAAGGTGAAGGGACAGCCACAAAGCTCTTTTCTCATTGTATGTTTTCAAAAGAGCCTGGCTTTGGAAAGGAAGTACCTGAATCTGGAGCAAGAGCTATTGCTCAGTGTCTCTAAAGTGACAAAAGAAAACCATTGAGAGTTGGAACACCACATCTGTCTTTTTCATCCTGTTTACCTATCCATCCATTGCCATCCCTCCACCTAGGAGCATAGAGGGCAGTTATATTATTTTCGTTTGAAAGCCCAAAGGTGCAAGAGCTCCACAAGTCCATCTGTGGATTCTGAAACAGAATAGGTGCTGGAAAAAAACAAAATTAGCCCTTTCACGGTAGCTGGCCCCATCATTACCCTTCTTGCTTGTGCTCTGAGGAGACCATGTTTGGGAGGCGTGGTCCTTCCCAGCTAACACAGTGGGTTGTGTGCAGTGGCCAGCATGGTTTCTCCTACCCTGGAGGCCGTGTTCCTCTTCCGTATGGTGGGATTGTGTGGCTAGTGAGGCTTAGGTTATCTGACACATCTAGGATTACCTAAAACAATCCTAAAAAGTAAAATACATAAAATAAATTTGTTTTCTATTTAAAGAAAAATAAATTTTGATGTAAAAATACAAAATAAGGTGAAAAAAAATCACCTGTGTTTCACTGCCCTACATCCACTCCCCCCCATCAATACTTTGGTACAATTGTTATATGTGTATACAGACACAAATGTGAAATACATATATGTATATTTTTATATATGTGTTCACGGTGCTGGAGAAGACTCTTAAAGAGTTCCTTGGACAGAAAGGAGATCAAACCAGTCAATCCGAAAGGAAATCAACCATAAATATTCATTGGAAGGACTGATGCTGAAGCTGAAGTGCCAGTACTTTGGCCACATAATGCAAAGAGCTGACTCATTGAAAAGAACTCTGATGTTGGGAAAGATTAAGGGCAGGAGGAGAAATGGGCAACAAATGGTTGGATGGCATTACCAGCTCAATGGACATGAGTCTGAGCAAATTCTGGGAGATAGTGAAGGACAGGGAAACCTGGCTTGCTGCAGTCCATGGGATCACAAAGAGTTGGACACGACTTAGTGACTAAATAACAACCACAACTACATATACACATGTATAAGTATACAGATATCATATATATGCATTACAATTTTTTAACAGTAATTTTTTTTTGAGGGGGGAGGGTTGGGAAGGGAGGGGGGTGGGCAGGCCACTTCTATTGGTCTTTCATTTATCTATTTTCATCCATCTTTGTTCTTTGGCCCGTGTGGGCCTCCTATCGCGGCAACCT
Organism: Tragulus kanchil; assembly: GCA_022376925.1. NCBI lineage: Eukaryota > Metazoa > Chordata > Mammalia > Artiodactyla > Tragulidae > Tragulus > Tragulus kanchil. The sequence goes on from JAIOJX010000032.1 coordinate 255,241,578, forward strand.
CTGTTGTTGCAGAGCACCAGCTCTGGGCGCGTGTGCTCCAGAGCTCTGGCTCGGTAATTGAACACATTGGTCCAGCTGCTCCGTGGCACGTGGGATCTTCCCAGGCCAGGGCTCAAACCGGTGCCCCTTGCACTGCAAGGCAGTGTCCTTACCCACTGGACCACCAGGGAAGCCCCAACAGTAATATTTAACAGAATTTTGTTGCCTAAATTTTTCATTCAACTACGTATTGATATGAAATATTTCCATGCCTATAACTTTAATTATCATGTAATATTAAAAAAAATTTGGCCTCTTTTAATGTTTTTTTTATCTATTTCCATCCATTTTTATTCTTTGGCCTGTATGGGCCTCCCATCCCAGTGGCCTCTCTCCCTGCAGAACACCAGCTCTGGGCGCATGCGCTCCAGAGTGCTGGCTTGTAATTGAACACACTGGTCCAGCCGCTCTGCAGCACATGGGATCCTCCAGGTGCACAGGGGTTGAACCAGTGCCCCTTGCACTGCAAGGCAGACTCTTTACCCACTGAACCACCAGGGAAGCCCTCATGTAATATTTTTTAATCATACTGCTATAGTATAGTTTGATTCAACCACTCCACCCTTTGACATTTAGGTTATTTTTGAGTTTCATTTTTTTTCTTTAAACATTTCTGGAATTATATTCTCTTGTGAGCGAGTAAAAGTCACTCATTCTTGTCTGACTCTTTGCTACCCATGGACAAGCCGTGAAATCCTTCAGGTAAGAATGCTGGAGATATGAAAGCTCTGGTACATATATACAATGGAATACTATACAGCTGTAAAAAGAAATGCAGAAGAATCAGCCCTAATGATGTGGCTGGATCTAGAATGTATCATAAAAAGTGAAGTCAATCAGAAAGAGAAAGACAAATACAATATACTAACACATATATATGGAATCTAGTAGGATGGTGATGATGGCACATGCAGTGAAGCGACAGAAAGACAGACATGGACAGTGGACATATGGACATTGTGGGGAAGGAACAGTGGGTGAGAGGCATAAAGGAAGTAGCATGAAGGCCTGTACTATCATAAGTGAAGAAAATAGCTCTAGTCATTGCTCTGTGAGAAAAGGGGATCCTTCAGGGGTGCTGTGTGATGGGTGGGAAGAGGGGGATATGCATATGGCTAATCTGGGAACATGCATATCTGTAAACAACAAAACTCTGTAAAAGTTAAAAGTAAAATAAAAGTTAAAAAAGAAAAGAAAAGAATGCTGGAGTGGGTGGCCTTTCCCTTCGCCAGATCTTCCCAACCCAGTGACTGAACCCAGGTCTCCCACATTGCAACTGGATTCTTTACTGTCTTAGCCACCAGGAAAATCCAAGTTCTCTTTTATTTGTGTATAAACAGCTTCAAGAAAGTCCCAGCAAATTAACAAGGGTCTATTAAATATTAGTCATTTTAAGTTTTCTTTCTTTCTTTTTTTTTTTTTCTAAACTGGTAAATCAGCCTAGAAAAAGTCTCTAATGACTGAAAACATAGAGTTCTTTATGAACATTTGACATTGCAAAGCTGCCATATTAGCTCTAGAACTGAGGCATGGCTATGTGAGGAAACTTTAGGAAGACATGGTATGGTTTAGAAATACACCATATGTGCTGTAGGAGGCATTAAATTGTATCTCGTCCAATGCCAAGTTGATGACCAAATTTTTTTACTGTATGCAGACTTTTATTGTGATGACATATGGTGGGGCATAGAGGACAGAGCCTGGCCTGGGACTGAGGCCAGCTCAGCTATCCTGGTTCTGCTGCTAACTAGCTGGTAGGACCTTGCACAAATCCTTGCTTGGTTCCTTACTTATAAAGTGATCAAGTTTGTTCTGTTTGACCTCTGAAGTTCTTTTTAGCTCTAAAACTCAGTGGTTTGAAGCTCACTCTGCTTCGTTTAATTCATGTGTAGGAATCTGTGGAGAAACTGCATGGACTTTTCATATATCTCCAAGAGTTTAAAATGTGATGGCCTGAGCATATTGCTGCAATTTGGTTGTAATGGACTGAATAGTATTTAGAGAAATGATATTTTTGCTTGCCCGGTGTCCATTTCTTCTTCCCTCCTAATTTTGCCAGGGGGAGCCACTATTGTGGTCCACTGGGGTTGTACTGTCAATCAAGTGGCCCCACCCCTCCAGTCAAGAGGTCTGCATGTCTCTTCAGCAGAGACTCAGAGCCCTGCAAAAAACAAAGCTGATTCATGTTGATAGTGACTCCCATTCACTCCCCTCATCCAGGCGTCCAAACAGCCCTCAATTTGGCTCTTTTCTAGTCTTACTTGTTCTTTTCTCTCTTTCATCTGTGAAGTCTGTATATCTTTTCATCAAATTCTGGTTTTGCTTTTTAGCCAGAGTTGAATTTCGGTGTCTGCTACTGAAAAACCCTAACCCTCACTGCTGGTGCTGGTCTAGTCCTGGTGATCCAGCTTTGGAACCAAGAGGCAGGTCACTCCATATTTCTAAAAGCTGTGTGTTCTGATCTGTATTAGTGAGCTTATCCCACTGTGCTTCCAAGGGAAACTTCTGGTTCAGCAAAATTAGTATCGTCAATTCATTTTCCCAAGACAGAGTGGTCCTTGACCACTTCTCGGCCTCTGGTTCTATAATCCAACCCCTTCCCCCAGAATGCCTCCTTTGCCAAATGCTACTGCATTCAAGTCCCCTTTCCAACCCACTCTGAAGGTGATTTCAGCATTAACCATCTGGTGATGTCCGTGTGTAGAGTTGTCTCTTGTGTTGTTGCAAGAGGGTGTTTGTTATGACCAATGCATTCTCTTGGAAGAACTGTGTTAGCCTCTGCCCTGCTTTATTTTGTACTCCAAGGCCAAGCTTGCCTGTTGTTCCACATATCTCATGACTTCCTACTTTTGTATTCCAGTCCTTAATAATGAAAAAGACATCTCTTTTTGCTGTTAGTTCTGGAAGATCTTATAGGTCTTCATAGAACCATTCAACTTCAGCTTCTTCAGCATTAGTGGTTGGGGCATAGACTTGGATTACTGTGATTGAATGATTTGCCTGGTTGCAAGGAGTCACAAGGGGTTGCAAGGAGTCGGACACAACTGAGTGACTGAACTGAAGTGAATGCTGTAGTTTACATACTGCTTACCTGGTACATATCTGCAGACAAGCTAGGCAACTTTTCATAGCTGGTCCTTTTGTGTTGTGAAGACCTTGAAGTAAACATCTAGTACTCTTATACCCTGCCCAGCCTCTGTCTCAAACAGTGTTTCTCATGGAATTTGGCAACAGAAACATTCACTAAATGCCAGGAAGGGGGGAAGGTGGAAAACATGTGGAGACAGTCTTAGAGCCTCTGTCCTGTTTCATCATCTCTAAGTTTCTTTATTCTTATAGAGTTAATTGAGAATTTACACTCATAACCTGGATGTATGTGATCTCTTCCCTCAAAGTTTCCTCTCTGAAGCAGTGTGTGTGTGTGTGTGTGTGTGAGTGTGTGTGTGAGTGTGTGTGTATGTGCACACATGCAGGGAGAGTTCAGAAGAGGCATCAGATGAAAGTTAGAGTGGGTTTTCCTGACTAGACCACTAACTCCATGAAGACAGGACATTCATGTGCCATTCTTACCTCTTTGTACATGTGGGAATTCCTTCAATATATGATGGATGGATGTATGGATGAATGAATGGATTCCAAGCAATCATGTTACTTCCTGGGACTTCACAGTGTCACAGCCAGGGAGACGTTCCCATTCTTCTTCTTTCCTCCAGTTCTCTGACCCACCAAATGCCCAAACCACATTGTGTCTGGAGAGTCTGGTACCTCATATGTCTTCTCATTTCTGCCATAGAAACAACAGTGTCAACAGTTCTGCTCTCATTGGAAACTGTCTCAGTGCTCCCCAAGTCTTCAGGGAAAGGAGAGGGAGGGCTTTCTGCCCACCTGAAGTCGCCATGTGCCAAGACAATTACCTTGACTTGTATCAAGGTCGTCAGAGATTAGGTTAAGATATGCTTTAGTGATTTTAACTGAAAAGATCAGAGAGAGGTTGCACATAGGTAGGAGTTGATAACTGTTGAATGAAACTTAAAAGCTAGGTTAAATCTTAAGCTCCTATGTACTATGTCTTGATTTCAAGGAACTTACCTTCATGATGGGCAAGGTAAGGAAGTTAGTCTTATTCTAAAGTCAAGGATCACCTTTTCTAGAGTTTACCAAATCACTTAGCACTGCTAAATAAGCATAGAAAACATTTTAAATGAATAAGTATGGTTGCTATTAACAGTGTCCTTGCTCTAGGGATTATGAATAATGACCAACATTGAATATCATGGTGGAAAACCATTTCAAAGTAAAATCAGTTTAAAGCAGGCTCAGACTTTGAAGCTCTTGCAAATGGAATCATAGGGATATCACCACCTGCTGGGAAGTCCCTTGCTGACCAGCACTGAGGTGCATGGTAACAGCATTGTTGGCACAGCCCTTTCTGTGGCCTTGTTGTCTGTAAGACAAGTCCTCAGTTACACTGGACAGCTGCTGGGAGGCTTTTTAAATTCTCCTGAATTCACCAATGAGAACAGTTTGTTCAGATTTAACAAAACAAAGATGTGCAGGTACACCTTGTGACATGAGGTAAAGAGATGCTATTTTTAAAAAACCCTGAAAACAGACTGAATTGTTACAAGAAAGGGAACATGCCAGGTCCAGCAGCCCCAGGGTAATGAAAAGATGCCAGGGGCAGTGCCTGGGAACATGATCCTCCCTCCCCCCTCCCAGGGTTGGGGGAGCGGAGTATCTCAACCAACATCCTGTACCACTCTCCTCTGCCTCCAGAGCAGCTGAGACCACAGCTGTAAGAGCAGACAGGAGCAGACAAGGAGCAGAGCGGGGAGGACAAGGGAGTGTGGGAGAATAGACAACTGAGAGGGAGAGAAAGGAAAGGGAGCAGATGGAGGAGGTGCAGCGACATCAGTATTTCCTTAAGCGCATGCAAATGCTCTCATCAATCTTAGGGGCAATTTGCGGGGACCTATTGTTCCTCTCTCACACCTGGTCAGATTGCCTGGGATATCTTTGACCTCGCCACTGGAAGAGAAGTAAATGGAGAATTTGAGCCTTGTGGAGCTGGCAGTCAGCTGATGCACAGTGCTGTGTGCCCCCATCCCCCAACAGCCAGAACAAATTTAGAATGATCTACTCTTGACTTTTTCATTTATACTAGACCGTAGCTCCCAATGCTCTTCTCTGTGCTGGGAATTGTAGCAGAAAATAGTGACTTCTTATGCATTACTATGGAAACCCTAAAAGTTCTCTAGAAACCATCAAAAAAGTAAAAAAAGGCAGCACATAACCCTACTCTAACTCTCAATCACGATTCTCTCCAAGGAAGAAAACTGAAATGATGGATATTCATCTTTTAGGGATTTTTCAACCAAAAAACCATTTCAAAGTAAAATCAGTTTAAAGCAGGCTCAGACTTTGAAGCTCTTGCAAATGGAATCATAGGGATATCACCACCTGCTGGGAAGTCCCTTGCTGACCAGCACTGAGGTGCATGGTAACAGCATTGTTGGCACAGCCCTTTCTGTGGCCTTGTTGTCTGTAAGACAAGTCCTCAGTTACACTGGACAGCTGCTGGGAGGCTTTTTAAATTCTCCTGAATTCACCAATGAGAACAGTTTGTTCAGATTTAACAAAACAAAGATGTGCAGGTACACCTTGTGACATGAGGTAAAGAGATGCTATTTTTAAAAAACCCTGAAAACAGACTGAATTGTTACAAGAAAGGGAACATGCCAGGTCCAGCAGCCCCAGGGTAATGAAAAGATGCCAGGGGCAGTGCCTGGGAACATGATCCTCCCTCCCCCCTCCCAGGGTTGGGGGAGCGGAGTATCTCAACCAACATCCTGTACCACTCTCCTCTGCCTCCAGAGCAGCTGAGACCACAGCTGTAAGAGCAGACAGGAGCAGACAAGGAGCAGAGCGGGGAGGACAAGGGAGTGTGGGAGAATAGACAACTGAGAGGGAGAGAAAGGAAAGGGAGCAGATGGAGGAGGTGCAGCGACATCAGTATTTCCTTAAGCGCATGCAAATGCTCTCATCAATCTTAGGGGCAATTTGCGGGGACCTATTGTTCCTCTCTCACACCTGGTCAGATTGCCTGGGATATCTTTGACCTCGCCACTGGAAGAGAAGTAAATGGAGAATTTGAGCCTTGTGGAGCTGGCAGTCAGCTGATGCACAGTGCTGTGTGCCCCCATCCCCCAACAGCCAGAACAAATTTAGAATGATCTACTCTTGACTTTTTCATTTATACTAGACCGTAGCTCCCAATGCTCTTCTCTGTGCTGGGAATTGTAGCAGAAAATAGTGACTTCTTATGCATTACTATGGAAACCCTAAAAGTTCTCTAGAAACCATCAAAAAAGAAAAAAAAAAAAGGCAGCACATAACCCTACTCTAACTCTCAATCACGATTCTCTCCAAGGAAGAAAACTGAAAATTAGATGGACTCATTCCGAGTTCCCTTTTCCAATCAAACAGATGGGATTTAGGTAAGCTCTTAGAGCAAATCATGATTCATATAATAATATGTAAACTTATCTCAGATCTCAGAAGTCTTTTCTAAAGAAGATTCTGATAATTAAAATGTTCTTATACAACTCAAATTCCATTAAAGCAATATAGTTAAGTGGAAGCTCTCTCAGTGAGGGTATTTCCAAGCCCTGGTCAAAGGACCAGTGTATTTGTGTCCTTCACTCCATTTATTAAAACCCTGATGGTCATGAAAAGTGTAGTACTGAAAATCCTGATGACATTGATTTTCTTAAGTGCTTGGTGAGTCATTTTAAAAAGTCATTTAAAAGAAATTGTATTTAGAAAGCACCTCCTATGTGCATGCCACAGGTCAAAAACAAACAAGACACAATTTTGATCAGAAACCTCCTGCTAAGTCTGACTTAGAGTCAATAGGTGACTCATCCAGGAGAAGGTTCTAAATTCACAAGCCAAGCACTTTTCCAGTGAAATGTGATGTGGAGGAGGAACAGTCATCATGCCTTTAGCATGCACCAATTCTATGCTTAGTTCCCCCCAAACAACCCTACTAGATTGGTTTTATTATACTCCTTGGGGAGATTGCTAGGGGTGGACCCTTTATAGTCTGACGAGACAAGTAAAGGAATTTGGAACTTATCTTATAGCTAGTGAGAAACCATTACCACCAGCTGAAGGAGAGTGACAGGGTAAAAACTGTATTTGGGGAAGATAAATTTTGTGGTGTGGTAAGGAGGATGAATTTAGGGGACTGAGCATAGAAATAGAAAATCTACAGAAACTTTGCGATCATTTATCACGGGTACAAAAAAGATAGGAATCAAGGAGTGGTGATGGTTGGAAAGACAGCTGCCAAGTCTGGAGGGACCGTAATCATTTTCTCCTCCATCGCCACTAGGCATATAATCCCTTCTAATAACTGCTCGTCAGTCTCTTTCAGGGCAGGAATCACCCGTGTTTATTTTCCCAATGCTCTTCTCTGTGCTGGGAAGACAAATAGTGACTTCTTATGCATTACTATGGAAACCCTAAAAGTTCTCTAGAAACCATCAAAAAAGAAAAAAAAAAAAGGCAGCACATAACCCTACTCTAACTCTCAATCACGATTCTCTCCAAGGAAGAAAACTGAAAATTAGATGGACTCATTCCGAGTTCCCTTTTCCAATCAAACAGATGGGATTTAGGTAAGCTCTTAGAGCAAATCATGATTCATATAATAATATGTAAACTTATCTCAGATCTCAGAAGTCTTTTCTAAAGAAGATTCTGATAATTAAAATGTTCTTATACAACTCAAATTCCATTAAAGCAATATAGTTAAGTGGAAGCTCTCTCAGTGAGGGTATTTCCAAGCCCTGGTCAAAGGACCAGTGTATTTGTGTCCTTCACTCCATTTATTAAAACCCTGATGGTCATGAAAAGTGTAGTACTGAAAATCCTGATGACATTGATTTTCTTAAGTGCTTGGTGAGTCATTTTAAAAGTCATTTAAAAGAAATTGTATTTAGAAAGCACCTCCTATGTGCATGCCACAGGTCAAAAACAAACAAGACACAATTTTGATCAGAAACCTCCTGCTAAGTCTGACTTAGAGTCAATAGGTGACTCATCCAGGAGAAGGTTCTAAATTCACAAGCCAAGCACTTTTCCAGTGAAATGTGATGTGGAGGAGGAACAGTCATCATGCCTTTAGCATGCACCAATTCTATGCTTAGTTCCCCCCAAACAACCCTACTAGATTGGTTTTATTATACTCCTTGGGGAGATTGCTAGGGGTGGACCCTTTATAGTCTGACGAGACAAGTAAAGGAATTTGGAACTTATCTTATAGCTAGTGAGAAACCATTACCACCAGCTGAAGGAGAGTGACAGGGTAAAAACTGTATTTGGGGAAGATAAATTTTGTGGTGTGGTAAGGAGGATGAATTTAGGGGACTGAGCATAGAAATAGAAAATCTACAGAAACTTTGCGATCATTTATCACGGGTACAAAAAAGATAGGAATCAAGGAGTGGTGATGGTTGGAAAGACAGCTGCCGAAGTCTGGAGGGACCGTAATCATTTTCTCCTCCATCGCCACTAGGCATATAATCCCTTCTAATAACTGCTCGTCAGTCTCTTTCAGGGCAGGAATCACCCGTGTTTATTCAGTGAGATGGCTGGTCATTCTCTTCTATGATGTACACCTTTAGTTCAAGGGAAGAGAGCTGTGTTAATCTGTTGGAGCTCCATAACAAACACAGGGGGTGACTTAAACAATAGAAATGTATTTTGTCACAGTTCTGGAGGCTGAAAGTCCTACTTCAAGGTGTAGGCAGGTTGCTTTTATTTGGAGGCCTCTCTTCTTGGCTTCTGGTCGGCTGTATTCCCACTTTGCCTTCATGTAGTCTTTTCTTCGTGCTCACTTGTGCCTATGTCTGCATCTGCTCTGCTTATAAATGCAGCAGTTCTATTCAATTTAGGGCCCACCTGAAAGGCTTCATTGTAACCACCTCTTAAAAGATCTTATCTCCACATAGGGTCACATTCTGAGATACTGGAGGTCAGGACTTCAACCTCTGAATTTTGGGGGACACAACTGAGTTCCATCACAGCACCTAAGGGGAAAAGGAAAAGGTGCCACAGGAGGACACAGGTCAAGCATTTCCCTTGTCCCAGTCCCCCTGCTCGCTCTCTTCTGGTGGAAAAGCAGGCCACCCCCAGACAGAAATTTCCCTGAGCTATCCTTCTGTCATTCTTTTCTAGGACAATTTAGGCTGATGTCATCTTTGGGGGCTTTTCAACTCCCAGTTTTAGGAGGAGCAGGCTTTCTCCTTTTTTTTCTTTCTTTTAATCATGCGCTTTAGCATGCACCAATTATATGCTGAGTTCCCACCAAACAACCCTACTAGATTAGTTTTATTATACTCCTTGGGGAGATTGCTAGGGGTGGACCCTTTATAGTCTGACGAGACAAGTAAAGGAATTTGGAACTTATCTTATAGCTAGTGAGAAACCATTACCACCAGCTGAAGGAGAGTGACAGGGTAAAAACTGTATTTGGGGAAGATAAATTTTGTGGTGTGGTAAGGAGGATGAATTTAGGGGACTGAGCATAGAAATAGAAAATCTACAGAAACTTTGCGATCATTTATCACGGGTACAAAAAAGATAGGAATCAAGGAGTGGTGATGGTTGGAAAGACAGCTGCCGAAGTCTGGAGGGACCGTAATCATTTTCTCCTCCATCGCCACTAGGCATATAATCCCTTCTAATAACTGCTCGTCAGTCTCTTTCAGGGCAGGAATCACCCGTGTTTATTCAGTGAGATGGCTGGTCATTCTCTTCTATGATGTACACCTTTAGTTCAAGGGAAGAGAGCTGTGTTAATCTGTTGGAGCTCCATAACAAACACAGGGGGTGACTTAAACAATAGAAATGTATTTTGTCACAGTTCTGGAGGCTGAAAGTCCTACTTCAAGGTGTAGGCAGGTTGCTTTTATTTGGAGGCCTCTCTTCTTGGCTTCTGGTCGGCTGTATTCCCACTTTGCCTTCATGTAGTCTTTTCTTCGTGCTCACTTGTGCCTATGTCTGCATCTGCTCTGCTTATAAATGCAGCAGTTCTATTCAATTTAGGGCCCACCTGAAAGGCTTCATTGTAACCACCTCTTAAAAGATCTTATCTCCACATAGGGTCACATTCTGAGATACTGGAGGTCAGGACTTCAACCTCTGAATTTTGGGGGACACAACTGAGTTCCATCACAGCACCTAAGGGGAAAAGGAAAAGGTGCCACAGGAGGACACAGGTCAAGCATTTCCCTTGTCCCAGTCCCCCTGCTCGCTCTCTTCTGGTGGAAAAGCAGGCCACCCCCAGACAGAAATTTCCCTGAGCTATCCTTCTGTCATTCTTTTCTAGGACAATTTAGGCTGATGTCATCTTTGGGGGCTTTTCAACTCCCAGTTTTAGGAGGAGCAGGCTTTCTCCTTTTTTTTCTTTCTTTTAACTTCTCTGGCAGTGGTAGTTTCTTACCAAATTTTTTGCAGTCGTCTGTTCATGGGCATGATAATTTTATCATGATGGGAGGGAATCTCTGAAAATGAACAGAATATGTGGAATAAACAGATGCATGAAGTTACGCCTACATAGTTCTTGTTATTGTCCTCCTGACAGGGTTGGCCCTGATTTTTTTTTAACCTCTCTGACCTCAGTCTCTGAGATGTATCCCCTTTACTTCTTGTGTTCTCTGCTTCTATCAGCATGTTTAGGCCTAGGCCCCAGATCCTTATGTCCTCACTTCTAAATTTTTGTTCCACTCTGGATTTCAGACTAGACTTGCTTTCCTTACAGTTGTCTGACAATGTCTTTTGCAACCTAACCTCAAAAAAGCCCTGATGAAGCAGGATACCAGGGTGATTAAAACTGGGGACTTCAGGGATTTCCCTGGTTCCAGTGGTTGAGAATCTGTCTTCCAATGCAGGGGATGTAGGTTAGATCCCTAGTCAGGAAACTAAGATTCCACAGGCTGTGGGGGCAACAGAACCTACACACTGCAACAAAGACCCAACATAGCCACAATTCAATCAATCAATCAATTAATTTTAAAAAAGCTGGGGACTCCAGCCATCCTGTTAGGGTCAAATCCTGGCTCTGCCACTTGCTACCTGGCAACCTTGCATAATTTACTCTCCAAACTTTGTTTTATTCATCTGTTAAATGATGATGATAATAGTTCTTATGTCAGAGGACTACTGTGAGATTTAAATGAGTGTATAGTGACTGGTACATAATAAATGCCAGGTATGTGTAAAATATAATAATAATGATTATGCTTCCCTTTGTTCTGAGTAGCTTCTCTGGAGAGTCAGATCTTGTTGGCTCCTTCTCCATTTCCCTCGACCAGGCTTCCCTTTTGTATTCATGGAGGGGTGGGCAGCCTTCCCTACAATCCTCCTCTGATCAGCTGCCCATGTGTCTGACCAGTAACTGGAAGTAGGTCTGTAAGTTATGCTGGCCATTGAGGCCATTCTGCTGGAACAGTCACGAAGGGCTCTTCTGGGGCCCTTCATCTTCCTCTCAGGCTGGTACCCAGAGAACGAGTCCCTACTCGGCCACCATGTGCCCTTGAAGGCTCCATAGAAAGGAAGGCCTACTTAGGCCTTGGCTGAGACATTTGTTCCTTTTCCTTTCCAGAAGTGTCACCATTTTGGAACCAAAACCTGTTATGATCTATGGGAGAGTGAATGGTCTCCAATGGAGAGGAGTGGTGCCTCTTCCTGTCATCTTAGGATCTGTAGGACAAAGGCATTCCTGTTGGTTTTGAAGGCAAATGTCTCTCTCTCTCTGAGTGGGCTGGCCACAACTGGGACCTTTGTAAGTCAGTCGCTGGTTCCTAGAAAGCTCCTCTGTCCACGGAATGCTCCAGACAAGAATACTGGCGTGGGTTGCCATGCCCTCCTCTAGGGGATCTTCCCAGCCTTGGGAATGAACCCAGGTCTCCTGCATTGCAGGTAGATTCTTTACCATCTGAGCCACCAAGGAAGCCCAAGAATACTGGAGTAAGTAGCCTATCCTTTCTCCAGGGGATCTTTGCCAACCCAAAAATCGAACTAGGGTCTCCTGCAATGCAGGCATATTCTTTACCAGCTGAGCTACCAGCTTCCCTCTTACCTTGTCAACTAGAAGCGCCTGTCTTTCTTCTTAGCTCTGTGGCTCACTTTAGTGCCCCTTCTCCAGTCTTCGTACTTCCCTAGATGGATGGTACTCATTACCCAGGCTGCAAACGTGCTTCTCTTCCTGTAGCAACAGCAAGAGCTTGTCTTTCTGCCTCAGTGAAGTGAATAAATTGCAGGGCCAGTCCTTAATTTCCAGTCTGTGGACAATCAAAATGATTTATTTTAAATCTGGCATCTGAAGACAAGTTAACAAACATTTCAGAAGAATATCTGGACCCAGATGAAATTGATCCAGAGGCAGAAGGGGTTCTTTGTCTTTGCCGGGCCAGGCTTCTTTGGCCATATATACAAAAATATTACTCATCAGTCAAACTCATTTGTTTAAAATGACATTTGAAGTAGGTCTGTAAGTTATGCTGGCCATTGAGGCCATTCTGCTGGAACAGGCACGAAGGGCTCTTCTGGGGCCCTTCATCTTCCTCTCAGGCTGGTACCCAGAGAACGAGTCCCTACTCGGCCACCATGTGCCCTTGAAGGCTCCATAGAAAGGAAGGCCTACTTAGGCCTTGGCTGAGACATTTGTTCCTTTTCCTTTCCAGAAGTGTCACCATTTTGGAACCAAAACCTGTTATGATCTATGGGAGAGTGAATGGTCTCCAATGGAGAGGAGTGGTGCCTCTTCCTGTCATCTTAGGATCTGTAGGACAAAGGCATTCCTGTTGGTTTTGAAGGCAAATGTCTCTCTCTCTCTGAGTGGGCTGGCCACAACTGGGACCTTTGTAAGTCAGTCGCTGGTTCCTAGAAAGCTCCTCTGTCCACGGAATGCTCCAGACAAGAATACTGGCGTGGGTTGCCATGCCCTCCTCTAGGGGATCTTCCCAGCCTTGGGAATGAACCCAGGTCTCCTGCATTGCAGGTAGATTCTTTACCATCTGAGCCACCAAGGAAGCCCAAGAATACTGGAGTAAGTAGCCTATCCTTTCTCCAGGGGATCTTTGCCAACCCAAAAATCGAACTAGGGTCTCCTGCAATGCAGGCATATTCTTTACCAGCTGAGCTACCAGCTTCCCTCTTACCTTGTCAACTAGAAGCGCCTGTCTTTCTTCTTAGCTCTGTGGCTCACTTTAGTGCCCCTTCTCCAGTCTTCGTACTTCCCTAGATGGATGGTACTCATTACCCAGGCTGCAAACGTGCTTCTCTTCCTGTAGCAACAGCAAGAGCTTGTCTTTCTGCCTCAGTGAAGTGAATAAATTGCAGGGCCAGTCCTTAATTTCCAGTCTGTGGACAATCAAAATGATTTATTTTAAATCTGGCATCTGAAGACAAGTTAACAAACATTTCAGAAGAATATCTGGACCCAGATGAAATTGATCCAGAGGCAGAAGGGGTTCTTTGTCTTTGCCGGGCCAGGCTTCTTTGGCCATATATACAAAAATATTACTCATCAGTCAAACTCATTTGTTTATCAGTATTAAAGATGTTCAAAAATTTGGCAGGCTGGGCTACTGCAATTTGACAAGGTATACTATATAAATGACAAGTTTCAGATAGTGGCTGTGTTTTTATTAATAAGATAAGGCATTGCTTATAGGCATGAATTATGGGATGTTTAAAATTAATTGTTGGAGTGCTTCTTGCTGAATCACTCAACCTCCTTTAACATTTTTCTTACTTTATAGCAACTGTTTCTAAACATTTATTTATTTATTTATTTTGGTGGGGGTGGGGAGGGAGAGGGGTGGGCAGGCCACTTGCACTGGTCTTTCATTTGTCTAGTTTCATCCATCTTTGTTCTTTGGCCCGTGTGGGCCTCCCATCGCGGTGGCCCCTGTTGTCGCAGAGCACTGGCTCTGGGCGCATGCGCCCCAGAGCTCCGGCTCGGTGATTGGACACATTGGTCCAGCCACTCCGCGGCATGTGGGATCTTCCCAGGCCAGGGACTGAACCGGCGCCCCTTGCACTGCAAGGCGGTGTCCTTACCCACTGGACCACCAGGGAAGCCCCGCAACTGTTTCTTAAACCCCATTCTCCAAGTCTTGTTTTGTGTGGAATAAAGTTTCTGTCTAGGAAGGCTTCCTTGAAAATCTTTCTTAAACTTCGTGGAGTTAGAGATCAAGTCCAGTCATCAGAGGGTGCTCAATAAACAACTGGGTTGTTGAAGGAAAAAATTCAGGTTGATTTTCCATGTGGGAGAACAGGCTTCTTTCAATCATTTTTCTCTTCAAGTGGAGATACCAGTGATGATATCAAAATGGGACTCCACCAGGTTTAAATAATGAAAATTTAGCTGTAAGAGACGTTAGATAAACCGAGAGAAAAATTTCTTCTGTTTTTGTGCTCACAGTGGGATTCTGAAACAATCTCTGCAGGGTTTTAGTTGGTTGTGATCTTATCAAAGATATGTATAGAACATTTTGGTTGTTGTTTTGGTTAATTGTCTTTCTGCCTCAGTGAAGTGAATAAATTGCAGGGCCAGTCCTTAATTTCCAGTCTGTGGACAATCAAAATGATTTATTTTAAATCTGGCATCTGAAGACAAGTTAACAAACATTTCAGAAGAATATCTGGACCCAGATGAAATTGATCCAGAGGCAGAAGGGGTTCTTTGTCTTTGCCGGGCCAGGCTTCTTTGGCCATATATACAAAAATATTACTCATCAGTCAAACTCATTTGTTTATCAGTATTAAAGATGTTCAAAAATTTGGCAGGCTGGGCTACTGCAATTTGACAAGGTATACTATATAAATGACAAGTTTCAGATAGTGGCTGTGTTTTTATTAATAAGATAAGGCATTGCTTATAGGCATGAATTATGGGATGTTTAAAATTAATTGTTGGAGTGCTTCTTGCTGAATCACTCAACCTCCTTTAACATTTTTCTTACTTTATAGCAACTGTTTCTAAACATTTATTTATTTATTTATTTTGGTGGGGGTGGGGAGGGAGGAAGGTGGGCAGGCCACTTGCACTGGCTTTCATTTGTCTAGTTTCATCCATCTTTGTCCTTTGGCCCGTATGGGCCTCCCATCGCGGTGGCCCCTGTTGTCGCAGAGCACTGGCTCTGGGCGCATGCGCCCCAGAGCTCCGGCTCGGTGATTGGACACATTGGTCCAGCCACTCCGCGGCATGTGGGATCTTCCCAGGCCAGGGACTGAACCGGCGCCCCTTGCACTGCAAGGCGGTGTCCTTACCCACTGGACCACCAGGGAAGCCCCGCAACTGTTTCTTAAACCCCATTCTCCAAGTCTTGTTTTGTGTGGAATAAAGTTTCTGTCTAGGAAGGCTTCCTTGAAAATCTTTCTTAAACTTCGTGGAGTTAGAGATCAAGTCCAGTCATCAGAGGGTGCTCAATAAACAACTGGGTTGTTGAAGGAAAAACTTCAGGTTGATTTTCCATGTGGGAGAACAGGCTTCTTTCAATCATTTTTCTCTTCAAGTGGAGATACCAGTGATGATATCAAAATGGGACTCCACCAGGTTTAAATAATGAAAATTTAGCTGTAAGAGACGTTAGATAAACCGAGAGAAAAATTTCTTCTGTTTTTGTGCTCACAGTGGGATTCTGAAACAATCTCTGCAGGGTTTTAGTTGGTTGTGATCTTATCAAAGATATGTATAGAACATTTTTGGGTTTTGAATTGATATTTTAGTGCTTTCAAAACTTGAGAAGGGGATTGAAAAGAAGAAAAATAGGATAGAATGTCTTGAGATGTTTTAATTAATTCTGAAAAATTTTAATAGGTTTGTTCTAGGATGTTGTGGCCCTAAAAATTTTTTTAAAGGTACTTTCATAATGCATGGAGTTTCTCCTTTTTGAGAACTAAACTGTGCTGTGCTCAGTTGTGTCTGACTCTTTGCAACCGCATGGACTATAGCCTGCCAGACTCCTCTGTCCACGAAATTCTCGACCCAAGAACACTGGAGCAGGCTACTATTTCCTATTGCAGGGGCCCTTCCTGACGCAGGGATTGAACCCACATCCCCTTGCCTCTGTTGCACTGGCAGGTGGATTCTTTGCCACTTCATATTTGGCCTATATCCAATATAAGCTGGTTCAAAACAGCATTCTCCAGTAATATTTTCTGTTGGTGGGTCCTGCATATTACTGTTTAGATGTCCTATAGAGCTGATAGAGATGACAATTTCACACTGAAAAATTAGAGAGACAGTAAAGGACATTTCTTTCAAAGACTTTGGTAGCGTTAGGTCATATTCTATGACAAAAAAGGGCAACCACTAAAATCATGAGGTCACATACATGTCATGAGGAATAATAGCTGAAGAAACTTATAGTTCTTCAGGTTAGAGGAAAAATTTGAGAGGCCTAATTGTTGTCTTCAGCTATTGACAGGGTTGAGACTGGCTTTCTTCTGTGAAGAAGAATGTATACCCGGAAGATAGGGCCCAAGAAGGAATGGATTGCTTCACAGAGTGGTGAGCTTCCCAGCCTCTAGAAGTGTGCAAGTAGATGCTGATGGCTGTCCATCAGGGTAGCATACACTAGATTCTTTCATTTAGTGAGACAACAAAAGCTTTTGATGAATAAAAGGACCCTGTTCTAAAGATTCTGTGATTCTATGAGAGGATTTCAGGGGGAAGCAATAGATCATCACTGTCAGAATGCATGGCAAACCTAGGTTCTGACACCGT
Source organism: Tragulus kanchil (assembly GCA_022376925.1). NCBI lineage: Eukaryota > Metazoa > Chordata > Mammalia > Artiodactyla > Tragulidae > Tragulus > Tragulus kanchil. The sequence goes on from JAIOJX010000032.1 coordinate 255,258,421, forward strand.
AATGACAGGTATTTGGGGGAAGATTTCTTAGCCTCTGACCTTCAACCTTTATCTTAGCGAAGAGGCTTGAGTCAGTGCTATCCAGATTTCCTTCTAAATCAATATTTTAGGATAATAGTCTTCTCAGCCAGTACTTTTGATAGCTGACTGCAGGCCTGAAAATATTAATGGACCTAAACCATAAGGCAGGAGCAACAGAACCATATGCTTATTGAAGACAAGGATGCACTATATATGGGACTTGTATTCAAAAGTAAGCTGCTTGAGACTTCTCTTAGCCCATACTCTAATTCAGTAATGGTTTATATGCAACACCCCCATCAGTAAATTCATTTAAAATAAAATATAATCTTGGAGGTTATGATTTTTTAACTTAATTAAACTAATATGCATTATGGGTCTATTATAAGCAAGACATCAAGTCTATATTTAACCATCTCATCCTCTGCTTCTTCCTTCTCCTTTTGCCTTCAGTCTTTCCCAGCAAAAAGATTTGTGGGTCGGTTCTTCACATCAGTTAACCAAAATATTGGAGCTTCAGCTTCAACATCAGTCGTTCCAATGAATGTTGATGATTGATTTCTGTACTGCCCTTCATCCTGATTGTGGTGCCAGTTGTCTTACTGTTCACACCATTTGCACTGTTCTCTGGACCCAAGATAGGCAAGGCTTGAGCTAAGAGACCGGAAGAAGATTTGAGGAGTTTTAGGAACTGAAAAAAAAATTGAGCATACATGTCATGAGGAATAATAGCTGAAGAAACTTATAGTTCTTCAGGTTAGAGGAAAAATTTGAGAGGCCTAATTGTTGTCTTCAGCTATTGACAGGGTTGAGACTGGCTTTCTTCTGTGAAGAAGAATGTATACCCGGAAGATAGGGCCCAAGAAGGAATGGATTGCTTCACAGAGTGGTGAGCTTCCCAGCCTCTAGAAGTGTGCAAGTAGATGCTGATGGCTGTCCATCAGGGTAGCATACACTAGATTCTTTCATTTAGTGAGACAACAAAAGCTTTTGATGAATAAAAGGACCCTGTTCTAAAGATTCTGTGATTCTATGAGAGGATTTCAGGGGGAAGCAATAGATCATCACTGTCAGAATGCATGGCAAACCTAGGTTCTGACACCGTAATGACAGGTATTTGGGGGAAGATTTCTTAGCCTCTGACCTTCAACCTTTATCTTAGCGAAGAGGCTTGAGTCAGTGCTATCCAGATTTCCTTCTAAATCAATATTTTAGGATAATAGTCTTCTCAGCCAGTACTTTTGATAGCTGACTGCAGGCCTGAAAATATTAATGGACCTAAACCATAAGGCAGGAGCAACAGAACCATATGCTTATTGAAGACAAGGATGCACTATATATGGGACTTGTATTCAAAAGTAAGCTGCTTGAGACTTCTCTTAGCCCATACTCTAATTCAGTAATGGTTTATATGCAACACCCCCATCAGTAAATTCATTTAAAATAAAATATAATCTTGGAGGTTATGATTTTTTAACTTAATTAAACTAATATGCATTATGGGTCTATTATAAGCAAGACATCAAGTCTATATTTAACCATCTCATCCTCTGCTTCTTCCTTCTCCTTTTGCCTTCAGTCTTTCCCAGCAAAAAGATTTGTGGGTCGGTTCTTCACATCAGTTAACCAAAATATTGGAGCTTCAGCTTCAACATCAGTCGTTCCAATGAATGTTGATGATTGATTTCTGTACTGCCCTTCATCCTGATTGTGGTGCCAGTTGTCTTACTGTTCACACCATTTGCACTGTTCTCTGGACCCAAGATAGGCAAGGCTTGAGCTAAGAGACCGGAAGAAGATTTGAGGAGTTTTAGGAACTGCACAAATGTTTATTCTCTCCTGGCTGGCGTGGCAGCCATTACACAGCCTTTCTTCTGGATGATGCAGCAGCCATAGTAGCAGTTACAATATAACTATAATGTACCTGTAATGTAGTCATAACATAAACTCATACAGTGTAACTATGATGTTGCTCCAAGGTAGCCCCAAGGCAGCAGTACCCAGGGCTGGCATTCATGGTGAAGCTCTCATAGGTGTACTGTACAAAGCAGTCCAAGAAGGTACCTCGTGATGCTCATGTGCAGTGCCGTAAGTGATCTCAGCTGTTACCCAACTGGACACAGACATGTTTACAGAACATGAAGCAAGAGGGTGTGAGCCTGTGGGTCAAGAGAGTCTGACTGGCACCATCTTGTTAATTTCCCCACAATTTCCTTTAGGATTGACCGGTTTGATCTCCTTGCAGTCTAAGGGATTCTCAAGAGTCTTCTCCAGCACCCCAGTTTGAAAATGTCAGTTCTTTAGTGCTCAGTCTGGTGGCTCAGATGGTAAAGATTCTGCCTGCATTACAGGAGACCTGTGTGTTTGATCCCTGTGTCAAGAAGATCCCTTGGAGAAGTGAATGGCTGCCCACTCCAGTATTCTTGCCTGGAGAATTCCATGAACAGAAGAGCCTGGTGAGCTATAGTCCATGGAGTCACTGGACTGAGTGACTAACATAACAATAACAGCCTTCTTTATGGTCCAACACTCATATCCATACCTGACTACTGGAAGAACCATATGCAGACCTTTCTCAACAAAGTGATGTCTCTGGTTTTTAATATGCTGTCTAGGTTTGTCATAGCTTTTCTTCCAAGGAATAAGGGTCTTTTAATTTCATGGCTGCAGTCACCATCCATGGAGGTTTGTATGATTAATCTAATTAGGGATGGTAGGATCGATTGGAGTTGTGGGGGATCTGGCAGTACCCAACATGAACGTGGGTGCAGGGATAGTCCATGTTCCCCTATTCATCCTGATTGTGGTGCCAGTTGTCTTACTGTTCACACCATTTGCACTGTTCTCTGGACCCAAGTGCAAGGCTTGAGCTAAGAGACCGGAAGAAGATTTGAGGAGTTTTAGGAACTGCACAAATGTTTATTCTCTCCTGGCTGGCGTGGCAGCAATTACACAGCCTTTCTTCTGGATGATGCAGCAGCCATAGTAGCAGTTACAATATAACTATAATGTACCTGTAATGTAGTCATAACATAAACTCATACAGTGTAACTATGATGTTGCTCCAAGGTAGCCCCAAGGCAGCAGTACCCAGGGCTGGCATTCATGGTGAAGCTCTCATAGGTGTACTGTACAAAGCAGTCCAAGAAGGTACCTCGTGATGCTCATGTGCAGTGCCGTAAGTGATCTCAGCTGTTACCCAACTGGACACAGACATGTTTACAGAACATGAAGCAAGAGGGTGTGAGCCTGTGGGTCAAGAGAGTCTGACTGGCACCATCTTGTTAATTTCCCCACAATTTCCTTTAGGATTGACCGGTTTGATCTCCTTGCAGTCTAAGGGATTCTCAAGAGTCTTCTCCAGCACCCCAGTTTGAAAATGTCAGTTCTTTAGTGCTCAGTCTGGTGGCTCAGATGGTAAAGATTCTGCCTGCATTACAGGAGACCTGTGTGTTTGATCCCTGTGTCAAGAAGATCCCTTGGAGAAGTGAATGGCTGCCCACTCCAGTATTCTTGCCTGGAGAATTCCATGAACAGAAGAGCCTGGTGAGCTATAGTCCATGGAGTCACTGGACTGAGTGACTAACATAACAATAACAGCCTTCTTTATGGTCCAACACTCATATCCATACCTGACTACTGGAAGAACCATATGCAGACCTTTCTCAACAAAGTGATGTCTCTGGTTTTTAATATGCTGTCTAGGTTTGTCATAGCTTTTCTTCCAAGGAATAAGGGTCTTTTAATTTCATGGCTGCAGTCACCATCCATGGAGGTTTGTATGATTAATCTAATTAGGGATGGTAGGATCGATTGGAGTTGTGGGGGATCTGGCAGTACCCAACATGAACGTGGGTGCAGGGATAGTCCATGTTCAACCATATTCATGAAATGATCACTTTCTCCACTTCACCATCCTCTAAACTTATTAAAGTAGAAATAAATAAAGTAGTAGTGAATAAAGTAGTAGTAAAATCATAATTTTAGAGAAATTGAGCAGTTGGAAACTTTAGCTTTAAAAAAAAGTTCTTGAAACTTTAAAAAAATATCTGAAAGAAAGAAGTAAAAAGGAGATGGAAGACAACATCAGTTTGGAGGGTTTTGTAGCAATCTGGCCCCAGAATGATAAAGTCTGTCTAAAGCACTGCACTGGGGTTGGAATGGTGGAGATTTGGAGGTTTCAGAGGACATTTAAAGACAATAATGAGTCTTAGGCTTGATAATCTTGGGAATGGCTGCAGAATATTCTGGTAGGGAAACATGCATCTGATGAGAGTTTCCACTTGTAGATCTCAATGATGACTGAAACCAAGAAAATACATAAAAAGTCAGAAGAAATTCTTGTTAAAGTGGGGATGGGACAAAACATGAAATCTTTTTTTTTAGAATTTTATTTATTTATATTTGGCTATTCTGGGTTTTCACTGATGCTCCAGGCTCTTCTCTACTTGCAGGTAGTGGGGGATACTCTCTAGTTGAGGTGAGAAGGCTTCTTGTGGTGACTTCTCTTGTAGTGGGACTTGGGCTCTAGGGCACACGGTCTTCAATACTTGTGGCACATGGGCTCAACAGTTGTAGCACATGGGCTCAATAGTTGTAGCTCTGAGGTGCTAGAGCACGGGTTCCATAGTTGTGGCTCCCGGGCTTAGTTGCTCCACAGCATGTGAAATCTTCCTGGATCAGGGATTGAACTCATATGTCTTGCATTGGCAGGTGAGTTCTTCACCAAGGAACTACCAGGGAAGCCCCTGGAATCATTAAGAATATTAAAACTCAGAGAAGTCAGGCTTTGACAGAGTGGTTGGAGTGGTAGGAAAAAGTGAAAATGTTAGTTGCTCAGTCGTGCCCCACTTTTTGGACTGTAGCTTGACAGATTCTTCTGTCCATGGAATTCTACAGGCAAGAATACTGGAGTGGATAGAAATTCACTTCTCCAGGGGATCATTCCAACCCAGAGATCAAACCTAGGACTCCTACATTGAAGGCAGACCCTTTACAATCTGAGCCTCCAGGGGAATAATAGGAAGAGAACACTAAATAAGAAGATTATGGTGATGTTTTTGGTGTATAGAAAGAAAAACTGAAGATTAAATATGTGTGGTATGAGCTCTGGCTCTGTCCAGAGGGTTAGATGTTCTGATCTTAAATAGCTCCTCTGGGATCTGAGTGTGAGACTCCTTGAGAAAAGACTGTTTCTACCCTCTCCATGGGTGGAAAGAGGCCTCAAGAAGATCCAGTTTTTCTTACTTTTATTCATTGCTCACCAGGAAACCCTGGAAACTGTGATTTCATCTTAAATGGAGCAGTCCCAGGTAGGAGATAGGTTGTGGTTCTGTGGATACAGTAGTTGTCCCATTTTTGAACCAGGCATAACCATTATAACATAAATGTTAAAGTGTTCTGGTAGGGAAACATGCATCTGATGAGAGTTTCCACTTGTAGATCTCAATGATGACTGAAACCAAGAAAATACATAAAAAGTCAGAAGAAATTCTTGTTAAAGTGGGGATGGGACAAAACATGAAATCTTTTTTTTTAGAATTTTATTTATTTATATTTGGCTATTCTGGGTTTTCACTGATGCTCCAGGCTCTTCTCTACTTGCAGGTAGTGGGGGATACTCTCTAGTTGAGGTGAGAAGGCTTCTTGTGGTGACTTCTCTTGTAGTGGGACTTGGGCTCTAGGGCACACGGTCTTCAATACTTGTGGCACATGGGCTCAACAGTTGTAGCACATGGGCTCAATAGTTGTAGCTCTGAGGTGCTAGAGCACGGGTTCCATAGTTGTGGCTCCCGGGCTTAGTTGCTCCACAGCATGTGAAATCTTCCTGGATCAGGGATTGAACTCATATGTCTTGCATTGGCAGGTGAGTTCTTCACCAAGGAACTACCAGGGAAGCCCCTGGAATCATTAAGAATATTAAAACTCAGAGAAGTCAGGCTTTGACAGAGTGGTTGGAGTGGTAGGAAAAAGTGAAAATGTTAGTTGCTCAGTCGTGCCCCACTTTTTGGACTGTAGCTTGACAGATTCTTCTGTCCATGGAATTCTACAGGCAAGAATACTGGAGTGGATAGAAATTCACTTCTCCAGGGGATCATTCCAACCCAGAGATCAAACCTAGGACTCCTACATTGAAGGCAGACCCTTTACAATCTGAGCCTCCAGGGGAATAATAGGAAGAGAACACTAAATAAGAAGATTATGGTGATGTTTTTGGTGTATAGAAAGAAAAACTGAAGATTAAATATGTGTGGTATGAGCTCTGGCTCTGTCCAGAGGGTTAGATGTTCTGATCTTAAATAGCTCCTCTGGGATCTGAGTGTGAGACTCCTTGAGAAAAGACTGTTTCTACCCTCTCCATGGGTGGAAAGAGGCCTCAAGAAGATCCAGTTTTTCTTACTTTTATTCATTGCTCACCAGGAAACCCTGGAAACTGTGATTTCATCTTAAATGGAGCAGTCCCAGGTAGGAGATAGGTTGTGGTTCTGTGGATACAGTAGTTGTCCCATTTTTGAACCAGGCATAACCATTATAACATAAATGTTAAAGTGTTCTGATTTATCACTTATATTACTGTTAGAAAAGCACATAGGTGTCATGCAGTCAAGACCCAGCCCTGCCTTCAAGATTTCATGTCACCCTGGGTTGTAGAGTTTGGTAGTGCTAGACACGAACTTTGTAACTCAGGGCCAAGAATACTCTTTTTGGGAAAGGGAATATTCTTTTTGTATTCCCTCTGCCTCTTTGCCTTTCAGACTCTGATTTGTGTAATTAGTGTGCAGTAGTCCTCAAGGATCTGAGCGTCTCTAAGTAGACACTGAATATCATATTCTTAAACTTCAAAGCCCCAAAGTAGTATTTGGACTGTGGTGGCCACATCAGGATGCACCGGTGAGTGAGGTTCCACTTGACGTGGTCATCCTATCTCTTTCATGTTTTATGGCACTGAAATGATCCTGATTAACCCAGAAAGGAATTCAGCTCCCTGAGACTCTCATCTGGTGAGAGTAGCTTTGTAGTACTCTCCTGAAGGACCTGCCTGAAGGAGGCACAGGTGTCTCAAGAGGCACAGTTTTCTGGAGAAAGCAATCAGCACACAGCCTGCTATGACATCAGGACTTTGTTTCACCAGACTTTGCAACATGGGGCCACAAAGCACAAAGCATCATGTTCCATGCCTCAAAGTACCATTCTTATAGTCCTTGTTTGGTTTGCTAATTAAGAGAGTTTCACAATTCCTTCTTGACCCAAATGTGTAAAATGTTGCATGTGGTTTTGCTCTTCTAAATAGCTTTTGTTTGTCACATTTTGAATTTATAAGGTCAAATGCATTTATCTCCAGATATCCAAGTCTCCATTAAGAACAATTTCAAGGAGCAGTACATCTCAAAACCTACTTAAAAGTTTCCAGCCTCTTAGCAGCTTTCAAAAATGTTTAAATTTCTAAATTGGCCTTGATTCTGGATGGATAAGCAGGAGGACATTTGAGGGAGTAGTTGGGCTGAGTCAGGCACTTATGCTAAAGGCTAGGAGGCAAAAACCATCATCATCAACAACAACAATAACAAAACCTTTTAGATGAACCTGTCAGAGCTGTGTTTTAAGATCAATATTCAAGCCTGCCATATGGAGCCAGATCTCTGGCTGTCATCGTGCAACAGTTTGGCCCTGTGTAATATTGTGCTGACATGTGCTGCTAATCACCAAGTGGTTGCCCAGTGCAGATGGCCTCCCAGTTTCAGTGCACAGCCCTCTGGGTATGGATGCTGTGCAGCAGAGCGATGTGGGCATGTAAGTGGGTGGAAACTTTCTTATGTGTCACAATAATAACAATGCAGCTTCCATTGCTGTTCAGTTTCCCGTAGAACTTCAGCCCACGCAGCAGCCTACTTGGTTCACAGTCCTATGTGAATGCTAGACAATTAACAGCTGATAATGAAGAATGCCATGGGAACCAGTGGGAAAATAATAGCTTACTCCAAGGATATAATGAAATGAAATTATCACAGACAGTAAAACAGACAATTTATGGTGGGGTATTTTTCTTTGTAATTAAAAAGAACCAGTAAATACTTCTAGTAGAGGAATCTGAGAATCGATTAGAATCCCATGTTTTTTGGATGGGGATTTTATTCAGAAATTAGTTCCAGGGAGACTTCTTAACTCCTACCAAGGAACTAGAGTAGGTCAAAGGTACCTAGTTTATTTGAATACAGTGATAATTTTGTTCAAATTGTTACCTACATGGCTGTCATGTGGTTTGAATTTAGCTCTGAAGGACCTGCTAAAGCACAGGAAGGCACAGTTTTCTGGAGAAAGCAATCAGCACACAGCCTGCTATGACATCAGGACTTTGTTTCACCAGACTTTGCAACATGGGGCCACAAAGCACAAAGCATCATGTTCCATGCCTCAAAGTACCATTCTTATAGTCCTTGTTTGGTTTGCTAATTAAGAGAGTTTCACAATTCCTTCTTGACCCAAATGTGTAAAATGTTGCATGTGGTTTTGCTCTTCTAAATAGCTTTTGTTTGTCACATTTTGAATTTATAAGGTCAAATGCATTTATCTCCAGATATCCAAGTCTCCATTAAGAACAATTTCAAGGAGCAGTACATCTCAAAACCTACTTAAAAGTTTCCAGCCTCTTAGCAGCTTTCAAAAATGTTTAAATTTCTAAATTGGCCTTGATTCTGGATGGATAAGCAGGAGGACATTTGAGGGAGTAGTTGGGCTGAGTCAGGCACTTATGCTAAAGGCTAGGAGGCAAAAACCATCATCATCAACAACAACAATAACAAAACCTTTTAGATGAACCTGTCAGAGCTGTGTTTTAAGATCAATATTCAAGCCTGCCATATGGAGCCAGATCTCTGGCTGTCATCGTGCAACAGTTTGGCCCTGTGTAATATTGTGCTGACATGTGCTGCTAATCACCAAGTGGTTGCCCAGTGCAGATGGCCTCCCAGTTTCAGTGCACAGCCCTCTGGGTATGGATGCTGTGCAGCAGAGCGATGTGGGCATGTAAGTGGGTGGAAACTTTCTTATGTGTCACAATAATAACAATGCAGCTTCCATTGCTGTTCAGTTTCCCGTAGAACTTCAGCCCACGCAGCAGCCTACTTGGTTCACAGTCCTATGTGAATGCTAGACAATTAACAGCTGATAATGAAGAATGCCATGGGAACCAGTGGGAAAATAATAGCTTACTCCAAGGATATAATGAAATGAAATTATCACAGACAGTAAAACAGACAATTTATGGTGGGGTATTTTTCTTTGTAATTAAAAAGAACCAGTAAATACTTCTAGTAGAGGAATCTGAGAATCGATTAGAATCCCATGTTTTTTGGATGGGGATTTTATTCAGAAATTAGTTCCAGGGAGACTTCTTAACTCCTACCAAGGAACTAGAGTAGGTCAAAGGTACCTAGTTTATTTGAATACAGTGATAATTTTGTTCAAATTGTTACCTACATGGCTGTCATGTGGTTTGAATTTTAGAAAGGGGCACAAAGAGTAGATAGTAAATTTTACTGCTGTTGTAATTGCTAAGCTGTGTCTCATTCTTTTGTGACTCCATGAACTGGGGTCCTCCAGGCTCCTCTATCCGTGGGATTTCTCAGGCAAGAATTACTGGAGTGTGTTGCTGTTTTGCTCTCCAGGGCATCTTCCTGACTAGGAGAGCGAACCTGCGTCTCCTGCGCTGGCAGGCAGATTCTTTACCACTTAGCCACCAGAGAAACCCTGATTTTACTGTTATATATTATGCTCTTGGCTGAAATGCCAGTAGACTTTGAGTGTTCCCCACACATTCTTAGTAATAGGGTGAACTTGTATCTCCATGGATACATATCTTTCTGAACATGAGGAAATTCCTACATTGAGAAAGTGAGGATTCATATGGCCCTCAAATCTTCCTGTTTGTAGGTGTCCCATATGCTGCTTGGCCCCTGAGCACAAAGACCTACATTCTACTTTTTAGGGCCATAGTGTAAATTTGAAGACTTTATAATAATCTTTTAAAAATGTTTAGTTGCTTGAGATGACAAGAAAATTTTTGTTTTGAAGGTATTGGATTAGTGAAAAACAGTTCTGTTAAAATTTCAGTCTCACTGTGTGGGCAGTTCTGTGAGTTGAAAATAAAGAAGTTATAAACAAATCAAAATCATATTTCACTCCAAATGCTCTCCAAATGCATTTGTTTAGGAGAGTTGAGAAAACTTGGATATCTTTCTACTGAGACATTTTGCTTGTCTGAAGTAGACCTGTCTCTCGATTTCTCTCATTTATAAAAAATATCCCACGCAGCAGCCTACTTGGTTCACAGTCCTATGTGAATGCTAGCTGATAATGAAGAATGCCATGGGAACCAGTGGGAAAATAATAGCTTACTCCAAGGATATAATGAAATGAAATTATCACAGACAGTAAAACAGACAATTTATGGTGGGGTATTTTTCTTTGTAATTAAAAAGAACCAGTAAATACTTCTAGTAGAGGAATCTGAGAATCGATTAGAATCCCATGTTTTTTGGATGGGGATTTTATTCAGAAATTAGTTCCAGGGAGACTTCTTAACTCCTACCAAGGAACTAGAGTAGGTCAAAGGTACCTAGTTTATTTGAATACAGTGATAATTTTGTTCAAATTGTTACCTACATGGCTGTCATGTGGTTTGAATTTTAGAAAGGGGCACAAAGAGTAGATAGTAAATTTTACTGCTGTTGTAATTGCTAAGCTGTGTCTCATTCTTTTGTGACTCCATGAACTGGGGTCCTCCAGGCTCCTCTATCCGTGGGATTTCTCAGGCAAGAATTACTGGAGTGTGTTGCTGTTTTGCTCTCCAGGGCATCTTCCTGACTAGGAGAGCGAACCTGCGTCTCCTGCGCTGGCAGGCAGATTCTTTACCACTTAGCCACCAGAGAAACCCTGATTTTACTGTTATATATTATGCTCTTGGCTGAAATGCCAGTAGACTTTGAGTGTTCCCCACACATTCTTAGTAATAGGGTGAACTTGTATCTCCATGGATACATATCTTTCTGAACATGAGGAAATTCCTACATTGAGAAAGTGAGGATTCATATGGCCCTCAAATCTTCCTGTTTGTAGGTGTCCCATATGCTGCTTGGCCCCTGAGCACAAAGACCTACATTCTACTTTTTAGGGCCATAGTGTAAATTTGAAGACTTTATAATAATCTTTTAAAAATGTTTAGTTGCTTGAGATGACAAGAAAATTTTTGTTTTGAAGGTATTGGATTAGTGAAAAACAGTTCTGTTAAAATTTCAGTCTCACTGTGTGGGCAGTTCTGTGAGTTGAAAAATAAAGAAGTTATAAACAAATCAAAATCATATTTCACTCCAAATGCTCTCCAAATGCATTTGTTTAGGAGAGTTGAGAAAACTTGGATATCTTTCTACTGAGACATTTTGCTTGTCTGAAGTAGACCTGTCTCTCGATTTCTCTCATTTATAAAAAATATCCTCTTTCTACTTGAAAGACAAATTGCCGCTTTTATTCATCAGTCATTCTACAAAATCTTGTGTGTGTTCCCTGATGTTTCTACATGACATATTTTTATGGGGCATATGTTCCTGATTTGATTAGATAGTTAAGTTCAGTGATCTTCAAGTTATAATGCTTTATATCCATGGTAACTGGTTATTTTTTTTTTGACAAATGACATGTAAGTTGTCCAGGACCCATATATCACTCATTTATATTAAGCAACGTAGCATTAAAAATCCAATAATCCAAAACATTGACTGTAGCCTTATAAACCATCAATGCTATCTCATTTCTTTTGCTTCTTTTTCTGTCCTCCTTCTCCTCTGGGAAGATGTAGGGAAACAGAGAGGTTGAGAATGGAGAAGAGCTGAAGAGTTCAGGGAACTCAGTCAAGGGAACAAAATCTCAGAGATTCCCTTTGTGGGACCTACTGATACAGTTCAACCATTTTCATCCTTAAATGCTGCTTCTGAGCTCACCATCTGAGTGTTAAGGCAAAAGAGAGCAAGCTTGCTGACAATTCTTGGCTGCTGGAAACATGTGAGCATGTGTATGTGTGTTTGTGTGTTCATGTTCATGCTAAAGAGGGATTCACATTTTAAGCATGTAAAGCAGGCAGGTTAGGTTACTTAATTCACAGGAGAAGATGGATACATTTCAACACACATGTATTACTGTATTAAAGATAGCACCCCATGTATACCCCCGAATGTTGTGTTCTCAAGTGTTTGTGAAATGATTGGTTGCTAGTGACTCCATATGTTGCTATGTTTTACTTAGGAACATGTTAAAATCTCACTTAGGTTTCATTAAGCCAACTTTTTTCCCTATTTTTTGAAAGGTCTATTTTTTTCCTTCTAAAGAATTTATTTGAATATGTAGTTAGCATATCCTTGTTAGCTACTACTAGAAAGAAAATTTAAGTAGTACTACCCATATATATATATATGTATATGTATATATATATATATAGCATAATATTTTTTAAAAGTCCTAGAAATATTTAGAAAAATGGTTGACTATCCATGGTGGTTGCTGAGGTGTTCATGCCTAACTAGCCCTAAAATTAGTCCACTGGCACAATAATACGCTGCAAAGTATTTAAGGATTTGTTTTATTTTTTTGGCTCCAGAAGCGTCACTGTAGGAAAAAAAGGAACATTAAAACCTTCAGTTTAACTTGTTCTGTACTAATTTTTAAAAATGATATTGAATTTCATATCTGGTTGTTAAAGCATGGCTAATAGTATAAATGAGTCTAATTGTACAGATATTTTGAATTTGTGAACTGAAGTAGCTCTTTATGAAGTAGTGGCACACTGGTGTTCAACTCGTAAAAGTTTCTCATTTCTTACATACTGTTCTTTTCTCAAGGGAAGTCTAAGCATAAACTGTAGGTCAAGGGCCTCAACTCTTACTGTGCCACCATTGTTATTATTATTATTGTTATTTGATACTTAAGATCTTTATTGATTCAACTGTAACAGCAACCATGAGAATTTAATGTTTTCCCTAATTCCCAAACAGTCAAGGGAACAAAATCTCAGAGATTCCCTTTGTGGGACCTACTGATACAGTTCAACCATTTTCATCCTTAAATGCTGCTTCTGAGCTCACCATCTGAGTGTTAAGGCAAAAGAGAGCAAGCTTGCTGACAATTCTTGGCTGCTGGAAACATGTGAGCATGTGTATGTGTGTTTGTGTGTTCATGTTCATGCTAAAGAGGGATTCACATTTTAAGCATGTAAAGCAGGCAGGTTAGGTTACTTAATTCACAGGAGAAGATGGATACATTTCAACACACATGTATTACTGTATTAAAGATAGCACCCCATGTATACCCCCGAATGTTGTGTTCTCAAGTGTTTGTGAAATGATTGGTTGCTAGTGACTCCATATGTTGCTATGTTTTACTTAGGAACATGTTAAAATCTCACTTAGGTTTCATTAAGCCAACTTTTTTCCCTATTTTTTGAAAGGTCTATTTTTTTCCTTCTAAAGAATTTATTTGAATATGTAGTTAGCATATCCTTGTTAGCTACTACTAGAAAGAAAATTTAAGTAGTACTACCCATATATATATATATGTATATGTATATATATATATATATGCATAATATTTTTAATAGTCCTAGAAATATTTAGAAAAATGGTTGACTATCCATGGTGGTTGCTGAGGTGTTCATGCCTAACTAGCCCTAAAATTAGTCCACTGGCACAATAATACGCTGCAAAGTATTTAAGGATTTGTTTTATTTTTGGCTCCAGAAGCGTCACTGTAGGAAAAAAAGGAACATTAAAACCTTCAGTTTAACTTGTTCTGTACTAATTTTTAAAAATGATATTGAATTTCATATCTGGTTGTTAAAGCATGGCTAATAGTATAAATGAGTCTAATTGTACAGATATTTTGAATTTGTGAACTGAAGTAGCTCTTTATGAAGTAGTGGCACACTGGTGTTCAACTCGTAAAAGTTTCTCATTTCTTACATACTGTTCTTTTCTCAAGGGAAGTCTAAGCATAAACTGTAGGTCAAGGGCCTCAACTCTTACTGTGCCACCATTGTTATTATTATTATTGTTATTTGATACTTAAGATCTTTATTGATTCAACTGTAACAGCAACCATGAGAATTTAATGTTTTCCCTAATTCCCAAACACTTGCTGGTTTGGAAGGACAGTTAGGGAAAATGAGAAACAAAGACCTGGTCACAGGGTCACAGAGGACTGCCTCAGGGCTGCCTGGTGCCCTCTGACAGTGAAGTGGGCAGCCACCATTACTTTTGAAAACACTTCCTTGTTTTGCAAAAGCTGCTGATATCTAATGCTATAGCTTCTGTTGTCACCTTCTTGCTCTGGAACCAAAGGAGTCTGAGCTTGGGTCAACCTGAGTGGTGGATGCTCATGCTGCACTCAAGTCACCTCTGCTCTGACCTTGTTCATTATCCATCCTAGGGAGTTTCTTGGGTCCTGAGGTGGGTGGATCCCTGGAGGAGAATGTAGATATGCCCAGCCAATCCTAAATTCTTTTTTTTAAAAATGTACTAAGACACAATTGGCATATGTTGTGTTGGTTTAAGGTGTGCAGTGTGTTGATTTGATAATTTATGTGTTGTAATATGATTGCCATTATAGCATTAGCTAACAACTCCGTCTTGTCATGTAGTTGATTTTTTGTCACATAATTCATGTCACACAATTTGTTTCTGTGTGAGAGGAAAAATTAAGATCTAGTCTCTTAGCAGTTTTGAGTACTGCTGTCTGTAGCTACCTTGATAAACCTTAGATCGAGCCTGTAATTTTAAGATGAAAAGCTTATGCACAAATCAGAGGCTTGTACTGCATGGCCATGCTTGAGAACCTTATAGAAACAAAGTCATGCTGATTTTTTTTTGCTTTTCCCCTCATGCCTCTTTTTATTTATATTTATTTTCATCCATCTTTTTTTATTCTTTGGCATGTGTGGGCCTCCCATTGCAGTGGCCTCTCTCACTGCAGAACACTGGCCCTGGGTGCATGTGCTCCAGAGCGCTGGACTGTAATTGGACACACTGGTACCAGCTGCTCGGTCGCATGCAGGATCTTCCTGGGCCAGGGATTGAACTGGTGCCCCTTGCACTGCAAGGCAGACTCTTTTCCCACTGAAGCACCAAGGAAGCCCGATGAAGATTTTTAAAGGAATGAGTGAAACCGCAAAAAAGAACGTTGATGCTGAATCGGTAACCAAACATGAGAATTTAATGTTTTCCCTAATTCCCAAACACTTGCTGGTTTGGAAGGACAGTTAGGGAAAATGAGAAACAAAGACCTGGTCACAGGGTCACAGAGGACTGCCTCAGGGCTGCCTGGTGCCCTCTGACAGTGAAGTGGGCAGCCACCATTACTTTTGAAAACACTTCCTTGTTTTGCAAAAGCTGCTGATATCTAATGCTATAGCTTCTGTTGTCACCTTCTTGCTCTGGAACCAAAGGAGTCTGAGCTTGGGTCAACCTGAGTGGTGGATGCTCATGCTGCACTCAAGTCACCTCTGCTCTGACCTTGTTCATTATCCATCCTAGGGAGTTTCTTGGGTCCTGAGGTGGGTGGATCCCTGGAGGAGAATGTAGATATGCCCAGCCAATCCTAAATTCTTTTTTTTAAAAATGTACTAAGACACAATTGGCATATGTTGTGTTGGTTTAAGGTGTGCAGTGTGTTGATTTGATAATTTATGTGTTGTAATATGATTGCCATTATAGCATTAGCTAACAACTCCGTCTTGTCATGTAGTTGATTTTTTGTCACATAATTCATGTCACACAATTTGTTTCTGTGTGAGAGGAAAAATTAAGATCTAGTCTCTTAGCAGTTTTGAGTACTGCTGTCTGTAGCTACCTTGATAAACCTTAGATCGAGCCTGTAATTTTAAGATGAAAAGCTTATGCACAAATCAGAGGCTTGTACTGCATGGCCATGCTTGAGAACCTTATAGAAACAAAGTCATGCTGATTTTTTTTTGCTTTTCCCCTCATGCCTCTTTTTATTTATATTTATTTTCATCCATCTTTTTTTATTCTTTGGCATGTGTGGGCCTCCCATTGCAGTGGCCTCTCTCACTGCAGAACACTGGCCCTGGGTGCATGTGCTCCAGAGCGCTGGACTGTAATTGGACACACTGGTACCAGCTGCTCGGTCGCATGCAGGATCTTCCTGGGCCAGGGATTGAACTGGTGCCCCTTGCACTGCAAGGCAGACTCTTTTCCCACTGAAGCACCAAGGAAGCCCGATGAAGATTTTTAAAGGAATGAGTGAAACCGCAATTATGTGATGGATAACAGAACTATCAGTTTGATGGCTACTCAAGGAATGCAGAGGTGTATAAATGAGTAGAGTTTTAGATCTACTTCAGGCTTTCCTCTTGTTTTTAGTGAGATTCCTCACATTCTTCAAAGTGGTGCTAAAAGTTTATTCCTGAGACATTATAACTTTGCTCTTGAATTATTTCTGTTGTAATTGCTCAGTTAATTCTGATTTTCTCTTCCTTAGCACTTTGTTAAGTAAAATTTCAGCTTTGTCTTATCTTAATTCTAGTGCTTGTGAGTCAGATGGCAGCAATTGGCTAGCCTCTTCAACCACCATGGAATGAAATTTGCAAACATCTAGCAACTGTGTGACATGCAGAGGCCTGTCTGTTCACATCTTTGCATGCTCTGTCTTCTTGAGCCACTGCTTGCGACCAACAGATGGGGCTATGCAGTGGAATGTGAGAGATATATTTAACTTTGAGGAAGTTTTCAGTCATGAACTATGTGACTGAACTTCACAGCCATCTGATTTCCAATTTAGTAATTACTGGAATAATGAGATGAGTTACTCTGCAGATGGCAGTGGAGTTTCCTGACATATGTGCCCTTGTCATCTATAGCAGATGATACATGTGGTGCTTCTTCACCATAGCATTGGTATATATGGGATGCAAGATGACTTTAAACTTCCCTGCCAAAGTCTCTTATCTTGTTTAGACTCAGACTCAGCAGCATCAAACTCTCTTTGACTCTGACCAATAGACCTGTTGGCTTGCTGGGTTTAGTGTTACACTTTGAAGTGAGAGCTCTCCTGATGACAGTTCTCATAACTTACAATATTCAGACTTTATTTTTAATTCTAAAAATTTATAGAATGCTTCAACATGAAGAAAGTCACTTTCGTGCCAAATCCAAGAAAACGATTATAGTTTTTCTTATATTTCCTTCCAGTCTTTACTAAAAGATGTTTGGAATTTAAACATATTTTTGAAATGTTTAATTTACTGCATTTATTCCATCAAGGCAGACTCTTTTCCCACTGAAGCACCAAGGAAGCCCGATGAAGATTTTTAAAGGAATGAGTGAAACCGCAATTATGTGATGGATAACAGAACTATCAGTTTGATGGCTACTCAAGGAATGCAGAGGTGTATAAATGAGTAGAGTTTTAGATCTACTTCAGGCTTTCCTCTTGTTTTTAGTGAGATTCCTCACATTCTTCAAAGTGGTGCTAAAAGTTTATTCCTGAGACATTATAACTTTGCTCTTGAATTATTTCTGTTGTAATTGCTCAGTTAATTCTGATTTTCTCTTCCTTAGCACTTTGTTAAGTAAAATTTCAGCTTTGTCTTATCTTAATTCTAGTGCTTGTGAGTCAGATGGCAGCAATTGGCTAGCCTCTTCAACCACCATGGAATGAAATTTGCAAACATCTAGCAACTGTGTGACATGCAGAGGCCTGTCTGTTCACATCTTTGCATGCTCTGTCTTCTTGAGCCACTGCTTGCGACCAACAGATGGGGCTATGCAGTGGAATGTGAGAGATATATTTAACTTTGAGGAAGTTTTCAGTCATGAACTATGTGACTGAACTTCACAGCCATCTGATTTCCAATTTAGTAATTACTGGAATAATGAGATGAGTTACTCTGCAGATGGCAGTGGAGTTTCCTGACATATGTGCCCTTGTCATCTATAGCAGATGATACATGTGGTGCTTCTTCACCATAGCATTGGTATATATGGGATGCAAGATGACTTTAAACTTCCCTGCCAAAGTCTCTTATCTTGTTTAGACTCAGACTCAGCAGCATCAAACTCTCTTTGACTCTGACCAATAGACCTGTTGGCTTGCTGGGTTTAGTGTTACACTTTGAAGTGAGAGCTCTCCTGATGACAGTTCTCATAACTTACAATATTCAGACTTTATTTTTAATTCTAAAAATTTATAGAATGCTTCAACATGAAGAAAGTCACTTTCGTGCCAAATCCAAGAAAACGATTATAGTTTTTCTTATATTTCCTTCCAGTCTTTACTAAAAGATGTTTGGAATTTAAACATATTTTTGAAATGAAACTCATATTCCATAAAATTCACACCTCTTAAGGTCTGCAATTCACTGGTTTTTTGTCGATTCACAAAACTGCACAAGCAGAAAAACCATCTCATTCAGAATAATCTTATTACCTCAACAAAACAAAACAAAACAAAACCCATACCCATTTGCAGTTACTCCTCATTTTTTCCTACCCACTCTGCTCCCTATCAGCTTCTGGGAACAATTCATATGCCTTCTGTCTCCCTAAATTTGCCCTTTAGACATTTAGTTTAAGTGGAATTGATGCCATGATATGTGGCCTTTTGTGTCTGGCATTTTTAACTTACTGTAGTGTTTTTAAAGTTTCATCCATATTGTAGCATATATCAGGACTTCATTTTTTTGTGGACTAATATTCCATTGTATAGATGTACCACATTTTATTTATTTGTTTATGAGTTGATAGATATTTGGGCTATTTCCACTTTTTTGGCTATTTGGAATAATGTTATGAACATTCATGTGCAGTTTTTTTTTTTTTTTTTTACAAGGTTTTGTTGTTTATTGCCACCCATCAACATGAATCAGCCATATGTATACATATGTCTCCTCCCTCTTGAATTTCTTCCATCTCCCTCCCTACCCTACTCCTCGAGGTTGTTATACGCCCTGTTTGAGTTCCCTTAGTCTTATAGCAGATTCCCATTGGTTTTCTGTTTTACATATGGTAATGTAAGTTTCCATACACCTCATCCATTCCTTCCTCCCCACAAAATCCATAAGCCTGTTCTCTATGTCTGTTTCCCTATCATGCACAGGTTTTTGTGTGAATGTGTTTTTTCAATTCTGGTTGGATATATACTAGAAGTGGAATTGCTAGATTATGTTTGTAATTTTAAAGAATTTTAAAGAGGATGATTTGTGTCCTCTTAAAAAATTATTACTAACAAAAATATTTTCATCTACAAAAAGCAGAGTTATTTTGAACACAAGAGCTTCCGCCTGATTGTTTCTTGCATCTTTAGAGATTTATATTGAAATACTTTATATTATCTTCAGTCTGGAATCTGTGAATGTTTTCATATTTAAATGTATTAATATCAGCATGTAAGATAGTATCTCAGTGATGGTAAAAGTAGTTAAGAAAAAACTGTAAGAGAAAACAGTGATATGTGGTGAGTTTCAACATGATCTTTTTTAAAAAAACATTTTCTAATATTTTAAAAATATTTTATTACATGAATTATTTATTTTTTCTTTAAGTCTCTCAAAATAATAGAAGATGTTTTCTCTAATAAAAGTATTTCATGGGCTTCCCTGGTGGTCCAGTGGGTAAGGACACCGCCTTGCAGTGCAAGGGGCGCCGGTTCCATCCCTGGCCTGGGAAGATCCCACGTGCCGTGGAGCGGCTGGACTGATGTGTCCAATTACCGAGCCGGAGCTCTGGGGCGCATGCGCCCAGAGCCGGCGCTCTGCGACAACAGAGGCCGCTGCGATGGGAGGCCCACAGGAACCAAAGAACAAAGACAGATGAAAATAGAGAAATGAAAGACCAATAGAAGTGGCCTGCCCGTCCCCTCCCTCCCCAAACCGCACCCCCCCAAAATAAAAGCTATTTATAAAAATAAAAAAAAAAAATGAAAAAGCTGTCGCAGTCTCAGTGGGTGGGAACTCATAGTAGAAGCATCCAGCCTGGCCAAGAGGAACAGAAAGAATTTCAGAGGAAGTCCAGTATCAGAGTTAGACAGTAGAGAGTGCATAGTTGTCCCATGGATTTGAAATTGCCTCTCAAAAGGTCTAGAGGTGAGCTATGCTTGGGGAGCCAGAAATAGATGAATCTACTGACAACAAAGAGTTTGACGCTGGGGAGTGATGAGTGTTGGTAAAGGCTAGAGTCAGCAGCTAGGTCATGAAAAGTCTTTTAAACCAAGTTGGGAATTCAGGTTTTGTCCTAAGGGTGATGGGAAGCCATTGGAGGGTAAAGTTATGTTTGTAATTTTAAAGAATTTTAAAGAGGATGATTTGTGTCCTCTTAAAAAATTATTACTAACAAAAATATTTTCATCTACAAAAGCAGAGTTATTTTGAACACAAGAGCTTCCGCCTGATTGTTTCTTGCATCTTTAGAGATTTATATTGAAATACTTTATATTATCTTCAGTCTGGAATCTGTGAATGTTTTCATATTTAAATGTATTAATATCAGCATGTAAGATAGTATCTCAGTGATGGTAAAAGTAGTTAAGAAAAAACTGTAAGAGAAAACAGTGATATGTGGTGAGTTTCAACATGATCTTTTTTAAAAAAACATTTTCTAATATTTTAAAAATATTTTATTACATGAATTATTTATTTTTTCTTTAAGTCTCTCAAAATAATAGAAGATGTTTTCTCTAATAAAAGTATTTCATGGGCTTCCCTGGTGGTCCAGTGGGTAAGGACACCGCCTTGCAGTGCAAGGGGCGCCGGTTCCATCCCTGGCCTGGGAAGATCCCACGTGCCGTGGAGCGGCTGGACTGATGTGTCCAATTACCGAGCCGGAGCTCTGGGGCGCATGCGCCCAGAGCCGGCGCTCTGCGACAACAGAGGCCGCTGCGATGGGAGGCCCACAGGAACCAAAGAACAAAGACAGATGAAAATAGAGAAATGAAAGACCAATAGAAGTGGCCTGCCCGTCCCCTCCCTCCCCAAACCGCACCCCCCCAAAATAAAAGCTATTTATAAAAATAAAAAAAAAAAATGAAAAAGCTGTCGCAGTCTCAGTGGGTGGGAACTCATAGTAGAAGCATCCAGCCTGGCCAAGAGGAACAGAAAGAATTTCAGAGGAAGTCCAGTATCAGAGTTAGACAGTAGAGAGTGCATAGTTGTCCCATGGATTTGAAATTGCCTCTCAAAAGGTCTAGAGGTGAGCTATGCTTGGGGAGCCAGAAATAGATGAATCTACTGACAACAAAGAGTTTGACGCTGGGGAGTGATGAGTGTTGGTAAAGGCTAGAGTCAGCAGCTAGGTCATGAAAAGTCTTTTAAACCAAGTTGGGGAATTCAGGTTTTGTCCTAAGGGTGATGGGAAGCCATTGGAGGGTAAATTAGTTTCTGAGGGTTACCATGAAATATCACTGCATGCTTGACCGCTGAAGACAACAAGTTTATTCTCTCACAGTTATGGAGGCCAGAAGTTCAAAATCAGAATATTGGCAAGGTTGTTTCCTCTGGACTTTCTGAGAGAGAATCCCTTCCAGGTCTCTTCCCTAGCTTCTGGTGGCTGATGGTAGGCCTTGGTATTCTTCATTTGATGTCTTCATAATTCCAGTAGTTGGCCCCATCTTCACATGATCTTCTTCTCTCAGTCTTCTCCTTTTCAGCATCTTTTAGGGATACTTTTGATTGAATTTAGGGCCCACTTTAATTCCAGATGATCTCATTTAAAGATCCTACCATGATTATATTGCAAAGATCTTACTTTAAATAAGGTCACATTCTGAGATTCAGGGTGGATTTTTCTCTTGGGGCCACTGTTCAATCACTGCAGAGGGCTTCAGAGGGGCAATTGAACACATCAGGTATATTTCAGAAGGATAAGTCTGGCTTATTTGTGGAGAAGGGATTTGTGGGGGGTAGGTCTGAGTACCTGAAGATCAGTGGGAATCTGTGTAAAGGATATAGGCTTTGGAGGCAAGAAGGGAAGATGAGTATTGGGTACTCTGAAGATGGTTGGAAAAGGGAAGGCTATGGTTGAAGAGATCATATGGTGCTGAGGAGGGACTTTTAAGAATGGGAGATAGGGCACTTTTGATGAAGGTGAGAATAATGTGGTGTCTAAAGGAAGTAGTTGAAAAAAAAATGAAAAGCTGTCGAGTCTCAGTGGGTGGGAACTCCTCAGCCTGGCCAAGAGGAACAGAAAGAATTTCAGAGGAAGTCCAGTATCAGAGTTAGACAGTAGAGAGTGCATAGTTGTCCCATGGATTTGAAATTGCCTCTCAAAAGGTCTAGAGGTGAGCTATGCTTGGGGAGCCAGAAATAGATGAATCTACTGACAACAAAGAGTTTGACGCTGGGGAGTGATGAGTGTTGGTAAAGGCTAGAGTCAGCAGCTAGGTCATGAAAAGTCTTTTAAACCAAGTTGGGGAATTCAGGTTTTGTCCTAAGGGTGATGGGAAGCCATTGGAGGGTAAATTAGTTTCTGAGGGTTACCATGAAATATCACTGCATGCTTGACCGCTGAAGACAACAAGTTTATTCTCTCACAGTTATGGAGGCCAGAAGTTCAAAATCAGAATATTGGCAAGGTTGTTTCCTCTGGACTTTCTGAGAGAGAATCCCTTCCAGGTCTCTTCCCTAGCTTCTGGTGGCTGATGGTAGGCCTTGGTATTCTTCATTTGATGTCTTCATAATTCCAGTAGTTGGCCCCATCTTCACATGATCTTCTTCTCTCAGTCTTCTCCTTTTCAGCATCTTTTAGGGATACTTTTGATTGAATTTAGGGCCCACTTTAATTCCAGATGATCTCATTTAAAGATCCTACCATGATTATATTGCAAAGATCTTACTTTAAATAAGGTCACATTCTGAGATTCAGGGTGGATTTTTCTCTTGGGGCCACTGTTCAATCACTGCAGAGGGCTTCAGAGGGGCAATTGAACACATCAGGTATATTTCAGAAGGATAAGTCTGGCTTATTTGTGGAGAAGGGATTTGTGGGGGGTAGGTCTGAGTACCTGAAGATCAGTGGGAATCTGTGTAAAGGATATAGGCTTTGGAGGCAAGAAGGGAAGATGAGTATTGGGTACTCTGAAGATGGTTGGAAAAGGGAAGGCTATGGTTGAAGAGATCATATGGTGCTGAGGAGGGACTTTTAAGAATGGGAGATAGGGCACTTTTGATGAAGGTGAGAATAATGTGGTGTCTAAAGGAAGTAGTTGAAAATATAAAAATGGGATGCCAGAGATAGAGATCATTTTAAATGTAGTTGATTTAAAATGTTGTGTTTGTTTCAGGTATACAGCAAAGTGATTCAGTTATATGTACATACATATTCTTTTTCATATTATCTTCCATTATGGTTTATTACAGGTTATTGAATATAGTTCCTGGTACTTTACAATAAGACCTTGTTGTTTATTTTATATATAGTAGTTTGTATCTGCTAATCTCCAGCTCCTACTTTATCCCTCCCACAACCCTCTGAGATAATTATTTTGATGAAAGGGAGGGAAATGGGATGTGGAGCACAGCCTGTGTACAAAGCAGCATATCCATCTCGTGTTTGACTGCTGCTGAGTATTGTAAAAGCTCCATAAAGCTGATAATGATGGTACTGAGGAAGATGTTTATTCCTGTTTGAGAAATCTCTATGTCCTAGCTGCTACACAGGTTATTTTCCACGTGTTAGCTCATTTAATCTTTAATGTACTTATATTTATTGTCTTCTTTTATTGCTTAGGAAGCTGAAGCACAGAGAGGTTAAATAATTTATCCAAGGCCACACAGATAATACGTGGTAGATTGTGATTTCTTCCCAGGCAGTCTGACTGCTGAACCTGTGCCATTAAGCATTGCTACCTGTGTTACCTCTAGAGGCAGAGGGAATAATAAATACATTTTTTATTCACAATAAATAGTTGGCTTTGAAAAGCAGGAACTATTTTCATTTTGCAGATTACAAAGCTATTTTTTGTCTTGTTTGTTCTTTCTCTGGCTTGCCACTAGATTTATTTAGTGAGACAGTGCTATTTATTTTATCTTCTCATAGGGTCTGAAGGATGGTTTGATTCACCCTTTCTCTCTTTATCTGGATGGTAGGATGAGCTGAATATTATCCTTTAATATTATTAATTCATATATTAAACCTGCTCCAGAATTAAAGATACTCTTAGGAGATTCATTATCATAAGCTTTGACATATACCCAGCTGCCTTGAGGAACATGTATGAATATCTGCTTTGTGACTGATTGCCTTATACTCCCTTTTGGATTTCTATATGGAATGTTGTCTTTACTCAAATGTCATATCTTTGGAGGAGTCTTACCTCAACCCAGAACTTACCTCTGGCCTTTCTGTTTCTAAGTAGTTGAAAATATAAAATGGGATGCCAGAGATAGAGATCATTTTAAATGTAGTTGATTTAAAATGTTGTGTTTGTTTCAGGTATACAGCAAAGTGATTCAGTTATATGTACATACATATTCTTTTTCATATTATCTTCCATTATGGTTTATTACAGGTTATTGAATATAGTTCCTGGTACTTTACAATAAGACCTTGTTGTTTATTTTATATATAGTAGTTTGTATCTGCTAATCTCCAGCTCCTACTTTATCCCTCCCACAACCCTCTGAGATAATTATTTTGATGAAAGGGAGGGAAATGGGATGTGGAGCACAGCCTGTGTACAAAGCAGCATATCCATCTCGTGTTTGACTGCTGCTGAGTATTGTAAAAGCTCCATAAAGCTGATAATGATGGTACTGAGGAAGATGTTTATTCCTGTTTGAGAAATCTCTATGTCCTAGCTGCTACACAGGTTATTTTCCACGTGTTAGCTCATTTAATCTTTAATGTACTTATATTTATTGTCTTCTTTTATTGCTTAGGAAGCTGAAGCACAGAGAGGTTAAATAATTTATCCAAGGCCACACAGATAATACGTGGTAGATTGTGATTTCTTCCCAGGCAGTCTGACTGCTGAACCTGTGCCATTAAGCATTGCTACCTGTGTTACCTCTAGAGGCAGAGGGAATAATAAATACATTTTTTATTCACAATAAATAGTTGGCTTTGAAAAGCAGGAACTATTTTCATTTTGCAGATTACAAAGCTATTTTTTGTCTTGTTTGTTCTTTCTCTGGCTTGCCACTAGATTTATTTAGTGAGACAGTGCTATTTATTTTATCTTCTCATAGGGTCTGAAGGATGGTTTGATTCACCCTTTCTCTCTTTATCTGGATGGTAGGATGAGCTGAATATTATCCTTTAATATTATTAATTCATATATTAAACCTGCTCCAGAATTAAAGATACTCTTAGGAGATTCATTATCATAAGCTTTGACATATACCCAGCTGCCTTGAGGAACATGTATGAATATCTGCTTTGTGACTGATTGCCTTATACTCCCTTTTGGATTTCTATATGGAATGTTGTCTTTACTCAAATGTCATATCTTTGGAGGAGTCTTACCTCAACCCAGAACTTACCTCTGGCCTTTCTGTTCTATGTACAAAAAAGCTGAACTCAGAAGCTGGGACTGTGTACCTGGGTAACACTTAATGAGGGCCATTTAAAGCTCAAGAGTTTTTTTGATGAGGAGGGTACAGAGAAGGATGGAAATCCATCTTCCAAAATTCTAAAATATTAGCATTCAAAATATAACTCTAGTTTATGATATGGATGGCACATGTTAGGAATTTTCTTGTCACCAGTGGTATCATCCTCATCATCATCCTCATCATGTATTGGTTAGTTTAGTTTGCAAAACTGTATCCAGGAAATGACTTTCCTCCAGTTGCTAATATTGATAGATGTATGTCTGCAACTTTGTCTCAAATGATTGTTTTTTAAACTTTAGGCAGTTGTATTTTTAAACAACTTGGTTTTATAACACTGGTCAAACATTTCTAGCTCAACTCATTTAACTGATAACTCTTGTAGCTTGTGTTCTTGAAGTTGAATATTAAGTCAAAGATATGGGACCAGGAGTTATATTCCCAGTAGAAGAAACCACATGTGCAAAGGTATGGAGGTCTGTCGTCCAGGGACCAGCCTAGCGGGATGTACCTGGCGATAGTCCTTTTCCTTTCCTCTGTACACTGTTCTGGGGACCTCAGCAGGTCAGAACTTGTAGAGTATCTGGCAGTCTAATTAATAAATGTGAAGACTGCAAATAACTTAGGTCAGTTGTTGGAACTACAATGGGGCTCCTTTGGTGATATTTTTTTCCTTTGTGTTCTCTTGCTAGTCCCTCCTGAAGCCATCAGCTTCTTGTCTGCTGCTGGGGTCTTTCTTGTTCTTCTGGTTATCCTCTTCCTCTTCATCAGCAAGAAGCTGAGTTTCGAGACCACAGGAGGCCTTCCATGCCCGGAGCAACGAGGGAAGAGAAAGCACTCTAAAGACAAGACTGGAATCTCTGAAGGGCCAGGTAAGCATTATGCTTCACAGTCTCCTGAGCCTGGCATTTGCTGTGGTTTGGGTCAGGGAAAGAATGTCACTTTTCCTGGATGGACCCCATTAAGAAATCACACATGAACTGTTCAGGAGCTGCTGTGGTGATATGATGAATGGACATTACCAAAGAGTACATTAGCTTTAGACAAGTAATGCCCTCTTTAGGATTCAAAGAGCCCATGGGAACAGGCTGACCATCATTTCCTGTCTTCTTTGCTTTTTAGATGTCTGTGTTGAGTTTCCTTCTGAGTAACACTTGAAGAAAAAAAAAAAAGGATTTTAATTGATAAGAGCCTTGAAATGTTTTGGTCTCATTATGTTGGAATTATGTTGACACTTCACTTCAGTTCGCTGTTTCTGAGATTTTTAGTGCTCAGGGCCACTCCCCACCTTGTATGGCAGCAGTCACTTTTCTAAAGAGGAGTTTTTACTCTTTCAAGTTCACTGAATCTACTGCACCATTTACTAACTTCCTTCCTTCAGTTTAACAGGAAATAACATACTAAAAGAAATAACTTTAGGCAGTTGTATTTTTAAACAACTTGGTTTTATAACACTGGTCAAACATTTCTAGCTCAACTCATTTAACTGATAACTCTTGTAGCTTGTGTTCTTGAAGTTGAATATTAAGTCAAAGATATGGGACCAGGAGTTATATTCCCAGTAGAAGAAACCACATGTGCAAAGGTATGGAGGTCTGTCGTCCAGGGACCAGCCTAGCGGGATGTACCTGGCGATAGTCCTTTTCCTTTCCTCTGTACACTGTTCTGGGGACCTCAGCAGGTCAGAACTTGTAGAGTATCTGGCAGTCTAATTAATAAATGTGAAGACTGCAAATAACTTAGGTCAGTTGTTGGAACTACAATGGGGCTCCTTTGGTGATATTTTTTTCCTTTGTGTTCTCTTGCTAGTCCCTCCTGAAGCCATCAGCTTCTTGTCTGCTGCTGGGGTCTTTCTTGTTCTTCTGGTTATCCTCTTCCTCTTCATCAGCAAGAAGCTGAGTTTCGAGACCACAGGAGGCCTTCCATGCCCGGAGCAACGAGGGAAGAGAAAGCACTCTAAAGACAAGACTGGAATCTCTGAAGGGCCAGGTAAGCATTATGCTTCACAGTCTCCTGAGCCTGGCATTTGCTGTGGTTTGGGTCAGGGAAAGAATGTCACTTTTCCTGGATGGACCCCATTAAGAAATCACACATGAACTGTTCAGGAGCTGCTGTGGTGATATGATGAATGGACATTACCAAAGAGTACATTAGCTTTAGACAAGTAATGCCCTCTTTAGGATTCAAAGAGCCCATGGGAACAGGCTGACCATCATTTCCTGTCTTCTTTGCTTTTTAGATGTCTGTGTTGAGTTTCCTTCTGAGTAACACTTGAAGAAAAAAAAAAAAGGATTTTAATTGATAAGAGCCTTGAAATGTTTTGGTCTCATTATGTTGGAATTATGTTGACACTTCACTTCAGTTCGCTGTTTCTGAGATTTTTAGTGCTCAGGGCCACTCCCCACCTTGTATGGCAGCAGTCACTTTTCTAAAGAGGAGTTTTTACTCTTTCAAGTTCACTGAATCTACTGCACCATTTACTAACTTCCTTCCTTCAGTTTAACAGGGAAATAACATACTAAAAGAAATAATTGGCTTCTGGCTCTTAAAGAACATATTCTATTTTCAATTGCTGAAGGGTAGAACGTTGTGATACAGGGCATTATAACAAAGAGATGATACTAATCACATATAAGCTGGACATTTAAAGGCAGCGCTCCTATTTTACGGGTAACAACTTGGCTTTTTTCATTAGTCTAATCCTCACTCTGCTGTCCCATGGTCCAGGTGTGGGGCATGACAGAACTGGTGGAGGGACAGTCTCACATTACTTCTCTGAGCTGGGACAAGACCTTGAGAAAACATCCCTTAGTCATCACCCCTCCTGGACATATTCTATGTGAGCCAGCCTGGACCAAGGAGAATATCTATTTTATTGATGTACCACCTTATGTAGCCATGGTTAAACTTTTTCACTTTGTTATAAGAAAAATCATAATTTAGGAATAAATATGTATTAATTATCTATTGCTTTAACAAATTACCCCACAACAAATATTTATTATCTCACAGTTTCCAAAGTTGATGAATATGAGGCTTCTCAGGTGGCTCAGTGGTAAAGAACACACCTGCAGTATAGGAGACCTGAGTTTAGTCACTGGATTGGGAAGATCCCCTGGAGAGGGCAATGGCTACCCACTCCCGTATTGCCTGGAGAATTCTGTGGACAGGAGAGCCTGGTGGGCTGTAGTCCATGGGGTCTCAAAGGGTTTGTCAAGACTGAGCGACCAACACTTTCACTAATTATCTATTACTTTAACGAATTACCCCACCACAAGTATTTATTATCTCGCAGTTTCCAAAGTTAGCTTAGTTGAATGACTACAGATCAGGTTTTTTCATGACGCTGCAATCGGAATGTCAGCTGCAGTCATCTAAAGGCTTGATTGGGGCTGATGACCTCACTTACAGGCAGATGGCTTTAGTTGCTACGTGACCCCTCCACAGAGCTGCTTGAATGTATGGAACGCGGGACAGCTGGCTTCCCCAGAATGAATGATCCAAGAGAGGAGAGCAAAAAGAAGTCACAGTTATTTTTTTTTTTTAACGATCGAGTCTAGAGAGGTCATTCAATATCACTTCCACTGCATTCTAATCCTTTACTGAGTCCACCCTATGTTCAAGGGAAAAGGGATTAGGTTCTACATTTCAAGGGAACAGTATCAAAGAGTGTGGGACAGCTCTTAAAATCACCACAGGAGAGAATGATGGGAGAGCTGTAATGTATTCAGATTGTAGGTTCCAGAAGCCTTAGTTTCTGCATTATAAAAAATGTAACAAAAGGAAGATTAGTCTAATCCTCACTCTGCTGTCCCATGGTCCAGGTGTGGGGCATGACAGAACTGGTGGAGGGACAGTCTCACATTACTTCTCTGAGCTGGGACAAGACCTTGAGAAAACATCCCTTAGTCATCACCCCTCCTGGACATATTCTATGTGAGCCAGCCTGGACCAAGGAGAATATCTATTTTATTGATGTACCACCTTATGTAGCCATGGTTAAACTTTTTCACTTTGTTATAAGAAAAATCATAATTTAGGAATAAATATGTATTAATTATCTATTGCTTTAACAAATTACCCCACAACAAATATTTATTATCTCACAGTTTCCAAAGTTGATGAATATGAGGCTTCTCAGGTGGCTCAGTGGTAAAGAACACACCTGCAGTATAGGAGACCTGAGTTTAGTCACTGGATTGGGAAGATCCCCTGGAGAGGGCAATGGCTACCCACTCCCGTATTGCCTGGAGAATTCTGTGGACAGGAGAGCCTGGTGGGCTGTAGTCCATGGGGTCTCAAAGGGTTTGTCAAGACTGAGCGACCAACACTTTCACTAATTATCTATTACTTTAACGAATTACCCCACCACAAGTATTTATTATCTCGCAGTTTCCAAAGTTAGCTTAGTTGAATGACTACAGATCAGGTTTTTTCATGACGCTGCAATCGGAATGTCAGCTGCAGTCATCTAAAGGCTTGATTGGGGCTGATGACCTCACTTACAGGCAGATGGCTTTAGTTGCTACGTGACCCCTCCACAGAGCTGCTTGAATGTATGGAACGCGGGACAGCTGGCTTCCCCAGAATGAATGATCCAAGAGAGGAGAGCAAAAAGAAGTCACAGTTATTTTTTTTTTTTAACGATCGAGTCTAGAGAGGTCATTCAATATCACTTCCACTGCATTCTAATCCTTTACTGAGTCCACCCTATGTTCAAGGGAAAAGGGATTAGGTTCTACATTTCAAGGGAACAGTATCAAAGAGTGTGGGACAGCTCTTAAAATCACCACAGGAGAGAATGATGGGAGAGCTGTAAAGTGTAGTTCTGGCAGCTGATTTGGCATTACTGCTGTTCCAGAAGCCTTAGTTTCTGAACTCCACTTGAGACATATGGCTCGTCTTCTGAAAATAGAGTGGAATATTTGGAATAGAATCTGTCATGTGAAATCTGGGACTTACAAACGCTTTAGCCACTACTGTCTCAGCTGGGGCCTAGATGAGACTTCTGCTTGGTCACAGGGTAATATGGAGTTAGGGTTCTTAGTGATTCTACTTTTCTCCTTTCAGTAGCTGACTCTCACTAGCTGTGTGATCGAGGCAAATTATGGACCCACTCTAAATATGTTTCCTTATCTGTATATTGGGGTCATCTGTATATCCCTTACAGAGTTGATCTAATTAAAGGAATTAATTTTGTAAAGGTGCCAGCATGGTGCCTATGGTAAAAGTCCTTATAGAACTTTGACCATGGTTGTGTAGTATTAACAAAACTCCAGTCACAATAGTGGCTTGTAGGAGTGACATCACACATGAACACTGTACTTTTTACTTAAAGCAGGAGATTAAAGCTGATGATGTTTTCTCCTTTTCAAACTATAATAGGTACAAAGAACTAAGGCTAGAGCTATTTAAGATATTTTCTTTTTGTCTTGTTCGACATGTTATTTGAGTAATTTAGAGACAATTATGAATTATACTTGCAAATAAGTTGAGGTTTGAAGATAATGTTCAAGTAACAACAATCAAGTATGAACCAGAAACTGTTAGCTCAAGAAACATTGAAATCTATGTCTCAAACTTAGAGTGGGATCATCTGAAGGGAGCTTTAAAAATAGTTTAATCAGGAGACTCTACACATTGTAACATCTAAGAAGCAAACACCTTCATTTTGACATTTCTCCTTTAAAAGTTTAATTATCATTGATCAAGTGTCTTCGAAAAATGAGCCTCTAGCCCAGATTTTATCTAACTTTTGATGTTTGCCTTAATTATCATCCACAGAGCCTTGATTTCTCATTGGAGTTGGGATGTTCTTAACATATTTTGACAAAAGTAAGGCAGGGAAGAAGGCAGCCTGGTGTGGTAGAAAGAAGCACAGTGAAAACACTAATTGACTGTGGTATATTGGGAGGCTCACTTCACGTCTCTGGGTCTTAGGCCCTCACTTGCAAAGTGATGAATCTGGACTGTTTCTCCCCACCACTATTGTATAGTCCTGTTTGATCCTTAAGGTTGCCATAGCAATTTCTTTTCTAGATCTCAGTCTATGAATGGAGGAGACCCAATGGAAATGATTGAAAAGCAACTAGACCATCCTATTCTGAAATTGAACCATATGAAATTGCCATTTTTATAGATCATAAAATGGCTGAATATCAACAACATAATTATTATAATCTAATATGTACCTGAAGCTTTAAAGAACAATATATATATATATTTTGTTTGTGTGGTAATATCAGAGAGGTGGATATGACAGTTTATTTTCTGAACCCATTGTACAAAATAACTTACCTCACAAAAAAGCCTTTTAGGCTACATATTTTTTCAAAATTCAGAGAATTTTCATAAATCATTTTATCAGGATGTAAGAAATGGTTTCACCTTTTATGACATAGGTAATAATAATAATTAGATCATGATAAGTGGCAGCTATCATTTATTTAGCATTCACTATTGCAATATACCTGCTAAGTCTGTTGCATGGAGTTTGATTTCTTAATGTCAGGTATTTGTATCATTTGTGGGTAGTGATCGCTTTGGGGGAAGGGTGGAAATGGTTTGCCACAAAGAAGCCATTGTTCATTGTTTTTAAAATCTTACTCATTTTTTAATTGATGGAAATTTTCAGTGTCGAGATAAAATAAAAATCCCATGGTGAAATAATAGTTTTAAAGAATCTAAGAAGCAAACTTAGAGTGGGATCATCTGAAGGGAGCTTTAAAAATAGTTTAATCAGGAGACTCTACACATTGTAACATCTAAGAAGCAAACACCTTCATTTTGACATTTCTCCTTTAAAAGTTTAATTATCATTGATCAAGTGTCTTCGAAAAATGAGCCTCTAGCCCAGATTTTATCTAACTTTTGATGTTTGCCTTAATTATCATCCACAGAGCCTTGATTTCTCATTGGAGTTGGGATGTTCTTAACATATTTTGACAAAAGTAAGGCAGGGAAGAAGGCAGCCTGGTGTGGTAGAAAGAAGCACAGTGAAAACACTAATTGACTGTGGTATATTGGGAGGCTCACTTCACGTCTCTGGGTCTTAGGCCCTCACTTGCAAAGTGATGAATCTGGACTGTTTCTCCCCACCACTATTGTATAGTCCTGTTTGATCCTTAAGGTTGCCATAGCAATTTCTTTTCTAGATCTCAGTCTATGAATGGAGGAGACCCAATGGAAATGATTGAAAAGCAACTAGACCATCCTATTCTGAAATTGAACCATATGAAATTGCCATTTTTATAGATCATAAAATGGCTGAATATCAGCAACATAATTATTATAATCTAATATGTACCTGAAGCTTTAAAGAACAATATATATATATATTTTGTTTGTGTGGTAATATCAGAGAGGTGGATATGACAGTTTATTTTCTGAACCCATTGTACAAAATAACTTACCTCACAAAAAAGCCTTTTAGGCTACATATTTTTTCAAAATTCAGAGAATTTTCATAAATCATTTTATCAGGATGTAAGAAATGGTTTCACCTTTTATGACATAGGTAATAATAATAATTAGATCATGATAAGTGGCAGCTATCATTTATTTAGCATTCACTATTGCAATATACCTGCTAAGTCTGTTGCATGGAGTTTGATTTCTTAATGTCAGGTATTTGTATCATTTGTGGGTAGTGATCGCTTTGGGGGAAGGGTGGAAATGGTTTGCCACAAAGAAGCCATTGTTCATTGTTTTTAAAATCTTACTCATTTTTTAATTGATGGAAATTTTCAGTGTCGAGATAAAATAAAAATCCCATGGTGAAATAATAGTTTTTAAAGAAGTTTAGCTTTGAAAGAGAGAGAAGAATTCCTTTGCTTTGTTTTCCCCTCAGAATTTTCCTTTATGTATCAAAGGTAGCATTTAGAAGTTGGAGCAGAGAGCTTCATTTCTAGAGGCACAGTGTTGAAAGGATAGGGGATATAACAGATGTGTGGTCCCTCCCAGGCAGGGAGAGGAAGAAGAAAGGTTTTCCACCGCCAGGAAAGGCAGGCCAGAACTTGGAAGGATGACGGGAAAAGAGATTTGGAGGACTTGAGAGTTGCCTGGACTCTTGGAAATGTGGTGTGTGTGGAGCCACTTGCAGTGGTCATGGTAAGAAGATCAGAGGCCAACATGGCCTGAGAAAGAGGTGGGAGGCAGAGCTCCATGTAAATTCCCTTCTTGGGGGGTGGCAGGAGACTGCCTCACATGTGCCCCATGTGGGCCCAGAGTGGCTGCAGGGGTGGAACATGCTGGTAGGGTGTGAGGAGAGTGATCTGTAGAAGGCTCCCTGCACAGCTCCTCATGTGAGCAGCTCATGTTACACAGGGTTTAGAAGTTTCTGCATGGCCCTCTTGGGAGAAGATAGCAGATGAGTAAAATTCACTGTCTTCCTGCCAGAGAGTAGTTGCACCCTGTGGTAGGGTGGCCTGTATCAGGGTACATACCCCCTGAGACCTCCTGGAACCAGGATTGGATTCAAGGGCATGCAAACTGTACAGCTGTATGGGGCTCCATGCCTAAAAGGGACCCTGAACCTTTAGTGCTCTGCTGTTGCCTTCTTGAAACTCTTAATGTTTTTTGAACCCAAGGTCCTTCCACTTTTGACCTGCATTTTCAAATTATGTGCTTGTCTTGTCTGGTAGGATCTAGGACGTATTGCAAGTACAGACCCTTCCCAAGGGAGACTGTAGAGACAGAGGCTGACACTCCTCTAGGAGTCAGGGGAGCCAACAGGGAGGAACAACATATCATAGTAAGTAAAAACACATCTATGCTTTATGCCCATTGCTCTCTGATGAACAGGAGCACAGGGTGGGAGTGCCAATCCCCTACACTGATTATTGATCTCAAATAAAAATGACTGACTGCCTTTATGGAGGAAAGTTGAAGTTCTAGTTTGTCAGCATGGAGCATGGAAAGGAGTAGGGGTGACAGAGACAAGAGAGAGACCATGAGAGAGTGTGTGTATGCATGCTAAGTAGCTTCAGTTGTGTCCACCTCTTTGTGATCCCATAAACTGTAGCCTGCCAAGCTTCTCTGTCCATGGGATTCTCCACGCAAGAAACTAGAGTGGGTTTCCATGCTCTCCTATAGGGGATATTCCTGGCCCAGGGTTCGAACTCATGCCTCTTGTATCTTCTGCAACGGCAGATGGGTTTTTTACCACTAGCACCATGTGAGAAGCCCAGACAGTGTGGCGACTGTTCTGTATGTTTAGGCAAAGCTACTTCTCAGCTAGGGCTCAGTGGTCAGCTGTGCCAGCTGGAGCTCAGGAGGGAGGTGGTTCACATGTGACAGTGTCTCCCTACCCGTTGGTTGGAAAGTCCAGCTGGCTAGTTCCTCCCCAAGACTTCGCCAGCCTGTTCACCTGCAAAGGTGATAGTTTAATAGTGAATGGTGCAGGTGTTTGTGGTCTCTGAAGGAGAAAATTTTGCTCCAGGACCAAAAGATGAGGTCTCAGTCACTCAGAACTTTTGTTCAACAAATTTTATTAAAGTGTAAAGGGATAGAGAAAAGCTTCTGACATAGGCATCAGAAAGGGGCAGAAGAAATGCCCACATTGCAAGTTTAAGCAGAGTATTATATACTTTTTGACTTTTTGATTAACTACTGAAAATAGATCTGAGGAATATCTCAAGATTGTGAAAATTTTGTCCAAACCCTTTCCTATAACACATATCCTGGGATGACATCAGCATGAGATTAGCCAGAAGGAACTGGTTAACCCAGAGTTTAAGGGAAACATGTCCTGACCCACTAAGACAAAGTAATGTAGAAAAAATGTTGGTTTCCTCATCCTCAAGAGGGCCTTGTATTCCCTATCAACTGGCCTAAGAAGCTTTGACTCTCTCAAAGGGACGATTAGCTTCTGGTTCAGCAGGAGCTCCAACCAACTCCAGCTTCTTCTGCTTGGGTCATGATGGATGCAGTGTCAGGTACTTTTTTTTTATTTGCCTCTCAGTCTTCATTTATTTTCATCCATCTTTAATTTTTGACATGTGTGGCCTCCCATTGCAGTGGCCTCTTTAGTTGCAGAGCACTGGCTCTGGGCATTTGCGCTCTAGAGCTCTGGCTCATAATTGGACACACCAGGTTCTAAGTAGCTTCAGTTGTGTCCACCTCTTTGTGATCCCATAAACTGTAGCCTGCCAAGCTTCTCTGTCCATGGGATTCTCCACGCAAGAAACTAGAGTGGGTTTCCATGCTCTCCTATAGGGGATATTCCTGGCCCAGGGTTCGAACTCATGCCTCTTGTATCTTCTGCAACGGCAGATGGGTTTTTTACCACTAGCACCATGTGAGAAGCCCAGACAGTGTGGCGACTGTTCTGTATGTTTAGGCAAAGCTACTTCTCAGCTAGGGCTCAGTGGTCAGCTGTGCCAGCTGGAGCTCAGGAGGGAGGTGGTTCACATGTGACAGTGTCTCCCTACCCGTTGGTTGGAAAGTCCAGCTGGCTAGTTCCTCCCCAAGACTTCGCCAGCCTGTTCACCTGCAAAGGTGATAGTTTAATAGTGAATGGTGCAGGTGTTTGTGGTCTCTGAAGGAGAAAATTTTGCTCCAGGACCAAAAGATGAGGTCTCAGTCACTCAGAACTTTTGTTCAACAAATTTTATTAAAGTGTAAAGGGATAGAGAAAAGCTTCTGACATAGGCATCAGAAAGGGGCAGAAGAAATGCCCACATTGCAAGTTTAAGCAGAGTATTATATACTTTTTGACTTTTTGATTAACTACTGAAAATAGATCTGAGGAATATCTCAAGATTGTGAAAATTTTGTCCAAACCCTTTCCTATAACACATATCCTGGGATGACATCAGCATGAGATTAGCCAGAAGGAACTGGTTAACCCAGAGTTTAAGGGAAACATGTCCTGACCCACTAAGACAAAGTAATGTAGAAAAAATGTTGGTTTCCTCATCCTCAAGAGGGCCTTGTATTCCCTATCAACTGGCCTAAGAAGCTTTGACTCTCTCAAAGGGACGATTAGCTTCTGGTTCAGCAGGAGCTCCAACCAACTCCAGCTTCTTCTGCTTGGGTCATGATGGATGCAGTGTCAGGTACTTTTTTTTTATTTGCCTCTCAGTCTTCATTTATTTTCATCCATCTTTAATTTTTGACATGTGTGGGCCTCCCATTGCAGTGGCCTCTTTAGTTGCAGAGCACTGGCTCTGGGCATTTGCGCTCTAGAGCTCTGGCTCATAATTGGACACACCAGCCCAGCTGTTCTCTTGCACATGGGATCTTCCTGGGCCAAGCATCGAACCCATGCCCCCTGCACTGCAAGGCACACTCTTTACCCACTGGACCACCAGGGAAGCCCCTGTCAGATGTTTTGGATTTCAGTTCTGCACTTAGGTCAGAGTAGGTTTAAGTGCAACCTTCCTACAGCCTAAACTCAATCAGCAGGTGCTATTATCATCTACATGCTATAGATGGCGTAACAGAGGTTTCAAGAGATGAATTGTTTTTCAAGGTATTAAGTGGCAAAGTTGAGATTCATATCCAAACACTGCCTAATGTCAGAGGCCACGGTCTTAATTGCACTACTTTTCTACACACCTGATCTTCCCAATGCAAGCCACTATTTCTTGTTTTTGAACTTCTGAGAAGAGAGAAGATAAGGGAAAAGGAGGGTTTGGATGATGGTTTGGTTTCCTGTGGCTGCCCCACAAATTACCAGAAACTTGGTGTCTTAAGAGAACATAAACTGATTTTCCACACAGCTCTGGAGACCAGAGGTCTCAAATCAAGGTGTCAGCCAGTACACCTTCTCTGTCAGTTTCAGGTGGCTGCTGACTGTCCTTAGCATTCCTGGGCTACACACTCTCTTCCAGTTTAAGGTGGCTGCATCATATCAATCTTAGGTTCCATCTTCATGTTACCTCTTCCTGTATGTGTCCTCTCCTTTTGCCAAAATTGATCCTTAAGATAGTCACACCTGTAAATACCCTTCTGCCATTCATAGGTTCCAGAGACTAGAAGTTGGATATATCTTTTAGAGACCACCATCCTTAAAACAAGCTTTCCAGTTGGCTTCTCAAGACAAAGTAATGTAGAAAAAATGTTGGTTTCCTCATCCTCAAGAGGGCCTTGTATTCCCTATCAACTGGCCTAAGAAGCTTTGACTCTCTCAAAGGGACGATTAGCTTCTGGTTCAGCAGGAGCTCCAACCAACTCCAGCTTCTTCTGCTTGGGTCATGATGGATGCAGTGTCAGGTACTTTTTTTTTATTTGCCTCTCAGTCTTCATTTATTTTCATCCATCTTTAATTTTTGACATGTGTGGGCCTCCCATTGCAGTGGCCTCTTTAGTTGCAGAGCACTGGCTCTGGGCATTTGCGCTCTAGAGCTCTGGCTCATAATTGGACACACCAGCCCAGCTGTTCTCTTGCACATGGGATCTTCCTGGGCCAAGCATCGAACCCATGCCCCCTGCACTGCAAGGCACACTCTTTACCCACTGGACCACCAGGGAAGCCCCTGTCAGATGTTTTGGATTTCAGTTCTGCACTTAGGTCAGAGTAGGTTTAAGTGCAACCTTCCTACAGCCTAAACTCAATCAGCAGGTGCTATTATCATCTACATGCTATAGATGGCGTAACAGAGGTTTCAAGAGATGAATTGTTTTTCAAGGTATTAAGTGGCAAAGTTGAGATTCATATCCAAAAACTGCCTAATGTCAGAGGCCACGGTCTTAATTGCACTACTTTTCTACACACCTGATCTTCCCAATGCAAGCCACTATTTCTTGTTTTTGAACTTCTGAGAAGAGAGAAGATAAGGGAAAAGGAGGGTTTGGATGATGGTTTGGTTTCCTGTGGCTGCCCCACAAATTACCAGAAACTTGGTGTCTTAAGAGAACATAAACTGATTTTCCACACAGCTCTGGAGACCAGAGGTCTCAAATCAAGGTGTCAGCCAGTACACCTTCTCTGTCAGTTTCAGGTGGCTGCTGACTGTCCTTAGCATTCCTGGGCTACACACTCTCTTCCAGTTTAAGGTGGCTGCATCATATCAATCTTAGGTTCCATCTTCATGTTACCTCTTCCTGTATGTGTCCTCTCTCTGCCACTTGTCATTGGATAATCCAGGAAGATCTTATCAAGATCCTTAAGATAGTCACACCTGTAAATACCCTTCTGCCATTCATAGGTTCCAGAGACTAGAAGTTGGATATATCTTTTTAGAGACCACCATTTTGCCCATTACAGAGGGAGAGGAGGTGGAAACATCACTTGGGAGTGGTAATCAGTCACTCCAAATTTAGGAGACTTGATGAAACATTGGATACAAGTTTCTTTCTCTATTTTCCTTGATTAGTGGTATTTCACATTCCCCATCAGGATTAGAATTATTCTTGAAAAGAAAGGTAACAAAAACTGGTCAGATATTTTTGGTGTAGACTATAATCAGTGGTCAGAGTGCATTCTAGCCATGAGCCCAGTTGAACTACACTGGGTCTTAATCCTGGGAGGCCCTAAAAAAATACCAGTTCTCAAATCCCATAGCAGACCAATTATATCAGAACAGGGAGTGATGGTTGTAAGGCAAACTGTACAGTTTTAAAAACAAGATAATTTAAAGGTGTGGCCAGTGGGGAGTGCCACAGATGGGTGGGGTAGTTCATTGCTGACATCACCTTTCAGATCAGAGGGTGGTGCTTGAGCAGTGTTAACACTGGCCCAATCCTATTTCCCTGACTTCTTTCTTTCCCTGACTGGTTCATTTCAGTTCTACCTTTGTCATCAGGAAAGCTTTTCCTTTATGATGCTTCCCCTCCCTACCACCCCCTGTATACCATGGCACTGTTAACAGATGGCTTTTGCACAGAGACTTTCAACAAGGAAAGATTATTTAGAAAAAGTGTCTATAAGATTATTCAAAGTTGTTAAATTATAATCATCTGTAATTTATACTCAAGATTCTGAGTTTTACAAAATTTTAATAAATTGAACCTAGACAGAAAAATTGGCCTGTCCTGTCTTGGTAACTTTCCAGTGTTTTCTGAATGATTGTGCCTATTTTCAGTTTTCATTTTATGCCCAAATAAGAAAAATGACAAATTTTACAAAATGTATGAATCAGGATCTGAAACAGATTTTCTGAAACAGATGTGTATATGTACATGTAAAACTGAAAGTGAAGGTACTTGGTCATGTCTGACTCTTTGTGGCCCACGGGTAATCCATGGAATTCTCCAGGCAAGAATACTGGAGTGGGTAGCCATTCCCTTCTTCAAAGGATCTTCTCAACCCAAGGATCAAGCCCAGGTCTCCCACATTGTGGGCAGATTCTTTACCATCTGAACCACCAGGAAAGCCCAAGAATACTGGAGTGGGTAGCCTATTCCTTCCCCAGAGGATCTTCTTGACCCAGGAATTGAACTAGTATCTCCTGCATTGCAGGCGAATTCTTTACCAGCTGAACTACAAGAGAAACTCTATATGTACATATATATGTATGTAAAGGGTATGGATAGTGGATATAGATGGTTTCATCATCATCACTATTAGTTTATTAAGACTGAGAAGGACGTTTATCCATGTACCTGTGTTACAGTTGTAAATAACCAGCATCAGTTTCCTTCTACTTCATGTTTAGCGTGACTGATTAATTAAGTATAGGCTGAAAAGGTGTTTTAAAGAATAACATAAAAACAATACAATTCATTCTCTTTTCTGGGATATTTTGTTTGCTGTCTTTAAAGTTTTATTTCTGAACCTAGAGTTTAGGTTTCTTCGCAGGTTTGTAGGGTGGTTTGGGTCTTGGACTGCTCAGGTGAATTTTAAATGAATAAAGTATTTTAGAATCAAAAAAAGGCTAAATATGCCCCTCTCTCCTTTCCAGTACATGACTTAAACCTGTAAATACCTCTGAATTGCTTGCTTTGGATACAATTGATAAACTTTTGGATTTACAGCAGTTTGTTTTTAAAGTTATGAATTAGCTGTTTTTATAACGTTGAAATCTTCAGCCCCTCCCATCATATCCCTTCATTGTACTTTTTGGTCCTGAAATAATGGAATATCCTTTCTTTTCTTCTCGTCACCCTTCCCCAGTCAGACTTATGCCAAATAAGTCCTAGCTTGGAGAAAATGTTTCTTGTTTATAGTCTAAATTGAAAAGTATCTTTTCTTCCTATTTTAATGCTTTCATTTGCATTATGCATTTCTCTAGGTATGTGTTGTATTAGGCTGAACTCATTGAAGTTACTGATTGGAAGTTTCATATGGTTCACCTTCTACATGAAATGAAAAGCTGTAAGGGGCTGTAAGAGTTTAAACATCAGGATGAACTCATTGTGTAACACTCATTGTGATGTCTAGCTTACTTGTTTTGTTGACTTGATTAAGACCCAAGTAAATGAGAATACTCTTAACAAGCCCATCAAAGAAGGTCTGATTGAACATTGTTTGATGGGTACAAATTTCAAGGAATGCAGTTGAGAAGTTACTGGTTTGAGAATATTCATTCATCTATTCAGTATTATTTATTAGGAATCTCTGTTACGCTACCCAATTTATAAGTTCTGGAAATAAAATGATAAAAATGAGAGATGTAGTCTCCACTCTCAGAAATTCCATTTTTGGATAATGACAGAAAAACTGAAAGTAAAGTCAAATAAAATAATTATAGATTGTTTGATTGTTGTAAGTACAATAATGGCCTAAAATAAAGACCAGTTGACAGGATGGAGAGATTGATCTTAGATGGAGGTGAATACACCTTGCTCATTGTTGGATAGAGACAGGTTTATTGGTTCTGCCTTTCCCTCCCTATTTTTTAGGAATTAACTTATTATCCTATAGAGACTGGCAAGTCCCAAATCTGCAGGCAGAGTGATAGGCTAGAGACCCAGAGAAAGCAAATGTTGCAGTTGATGTCTGTAGGTTTGGGGTTTTTCTTGGACTGCTCAGGTGAATTTTAAATGAATAAAGTATTTTAGAATCAAAAAAAGGCTAAATATGCCCCTCTCTCCTTTCCAGTACATGACTTAAACCTGTAAATACCTCTGAATTGCTTGCTTTGGATACAATTGATAAACTTTTGGATTTACAGCAGTTTGTTTTTAAAGTTATGAATTAGCTGTTTTTATAACGTTGAAATCTTCAGCCCCTCCCATCATATCCCTTCATTGTACTTTTTGGTCCTGAAATAATGGAATATCCTTTCTTTTCTTCTCGTCACCCTTCCCCAGTCAGACTTATGCCAAATAAGTCCTAGCTTGGAGAAAATGTTTCTTGTTTATAGTCTAAATTGAAAAGTATCTTTTCTTCCTATTTTAATGCTTTCATTTGCATTATGCATTTCTCTAGGTATGTGTTGTATTAGGCTGAACTCATTGAAGTTACTGATTGGAAGTTTCATATGGTTCACCTTCTACATGAAATGAAAAGCTGTAAGGGGCTGTAAGAGTTTAAAC
The DNA here is from genome assembly GCA_022376925.1 of Tragulus kanchil. NCBI lineage: Eukaryota > Metazoa > Chordata > Mammalia > Artiodactyla > Tragulidae > Tragulus > Tragulus kanchil. Next base: position 255,300,464 of record JAIOJX010000032.1, read on the forward strand.
ATCAGGATGAACTCATTGTGTAACACTCATTGTGATGTCTAGCTTACTTGTTTTGTTGACTTGATTAAGACCCAAGTAAATGAGAATACTCTTAACAAGCCCATCAAAGAAGGTCTGATTGAACATTGTTTGATGGGTACAAATTTCAAGGAATGCAGTTGAGAAGTTACTGGTTTGAGAATATTCATTCATCTATTCAGTATTATTTATTAGGAATCTCTGTTACGCTACCCAATTTATAAGTTCTGGAAATAAAATGATAAAAATGAGAGATGTAGTCTCCACTCTCAGAAATTCCATTTTTGGATAATGACAGAAAAACTGAAAGTAAAGTCAAATAAAATAATTATAGATTGTTTGATTGTTGTAAGTACAATAATGGCCTAAAATAAAGACCAGTTGACAGGATGGAGAGATTGATCTTAGATGGAGGTGAATACACCTTGCTCATTGTTGGATAGAGACAGGTTTATTGGTTCTGCCTTTCCCTCCCTATTTTTTAGGAATTAACTTATTATCCTATAGAGACTGGCAAGTCCCAAATCTGCAGGCAGAGTGATAGGCTAGAGACCCAGAGAAAGCAAATGTTGCAGTTGATGTCTGTAGGTTATCTTCTGGTGGTTTTCTTTCTTCCTCAGGGAAGGTCATCTCTGTTAAGATCTTCAATTGATCATCTTTGGCCCACCCACATTATGAAAAGAACTGTACTTTACCCACATTCAATGTTTTATTAATTTCATTCACATAAAACACCCTCATAGAAATATCCAGGGTAAAAACTAAGATCATTGCATCCGGCCCAATTACTTCATGGCAAATAGAAGGAGAAAAGATGGAAGTAGTGACAGATTTCTTCTTCTTGGACTCTAAAGTCACTGCAGATGGTGACTGCATCTATGAAATCAGTAGATGATTGCTTCTTGGCAGGAAAGCTGTGACAAACCTAGATAGTGTTTTGAAAAGCAGGAACGCTACTTTGCTGACAAAGGTCTGTATAGTCAAGGCTATGGTCTTCCCAGTGGTCATGTATGGCTGTGAGAGCTGGACCTGAGTAGAACACCGAAGACTTGGCAGAGCACTAAAGAACTGATGCCTTCAAACTGTGGCACTGGAGAAGCCTCCTGAGGGTCCCTTGAACAGCAAGATCAAACCAGTCCATCTTAAGGGAAATCAACCCTGAATACTCTTTGGAAGGACTAATGCTAAAACTGAAGCTGCAGTGTTTTGGTCATCTGATGTGAAGAGCCAACTCATTGGGAAAGTCCCTGATGGTGGGAAGGATTGAGGGAAGAAGAAGAGGGTGTCAGAGGATGAGATGGCTGGATGGCATCACCAATGCAATGGAAATAAACTTGGGCAAACTTAGGGAGACAGTAAGTGACAGGGAGGCCTGGAATGTTGCAGCCCATGAGGTCACAAGGAATTGGACACAGTTACATGACTGAACATCAACAACATTTAATCAACTACCTAGGCACTGTGACCCAGCCAAGTTGATATGTAAAATTAACCATCGCAAGAGCTTACTTAATATCTTTGTTTGAATTCTTGTTTCCTTCTGCATATTATGGTAGGGAGGCTAGGAAGAGATCTTCATTAAAAAAAAAAACAACCCTTTTTATTGTGGAAATTTCCAAACTTACAGGAAAGTAGAGACAGAATGGTATAATGAAACCCATGTGCCCACCCAGCTTCAACAATTATTAACAAAGATCGTTTGTTTCTAAATTATACTCTATTGTCTCTATTTCCTTGTTCTCCTTGTTCGAGAGGGAGTAGATCTGTCCCTTTAAATTTTCCATCGTTTGCTGTTTATTTTCTTGCAATTTGGATGATGGGTTATTGTCCTCTGCTCGAGAATTCTACCCAGCAAGTGAACATGTTACACAGCTAGCTAATTGCTGGTGATGGGAGACATTAAGTTAAAGGTTGGAAAGATACTAAAACTCCTTCAACAAATCTGGGCACATTTACAGTCAGAATATGAGCAACTCTATTTTCTGAGCTATTTATGTGAGGCTGCCTAGTGAGTTACCTTAGAAACAGATTCTTCTCGTGGCATTTGAGCTGCTTCTGTGATGATAGGATATTAATAAAAACAAATCTGAAGTTCTCTGTAGGTATGAACTGCTGTGGAACTGTTTAACACCTAAGTTTGAGAGCTCCCAAAGCACACATCACTATTTCAAAATTTGCAGATAATTCCCTTCATGATTTTTCACCTTCACAGTGACTATAACATGTGAGTGTGTGTGTGTGTGTGTGTGTGTGTGTGTGTGTGTGTACGATATATAGTCCTGAATCAATTTTTGGCAGAAGCTCTGAGCTGTTTTATATTTGGAATAGCCATAGTATGAAATCTTATGAGTGACTTATGAGTAGACCTCAGTAAACCCTGATACTTTTGGTAGAAGCATCCCCTAAATATTGATTGCTTTGTGGGTTGAAATTCTTTCTTTTCTCCTTTAGCATGGGTCCCCTGGATGAACTGAGGTGGCCTTAGATACATATCTTTTGCTGGAGCTAGTGAAACTATCTCATCATTTTATGGGTAGTTCTGAGAGATTTTGATGTATTGAAGATGACCATGTCATTTTCATTTATAGATGAGGATATTACCTGTAAGTTTTAGACACGTACATTGGTCTGCATGTGCTCAAGAATGATATATTAACCAATGGTTGATCTCGCTGTTATATATTCCAGAGATCCATCATGCTATGAGTTAGATTTATCAGAAGAGAGTGGGTTTTGTGCTTCTCTTGTAAGCAAGACTCATTACACTTTAAAGAGACAGATGCCTTAAGTTAAAAAAAAAAAAAACCTCAGTTGATGAGTAGGCATCAAGGGAAAGGATTATTGTTTGTGCAGAATAGTCAGTAGCACAGTTACTGTTTCTGCATTGAAGCAGGTGCCTATGAGTATATGCCTAACTAGCTATTTAAGTAGTCAGTTTTAAACTAGTTACTGGAATACCAGTCTTAAAAATATCATCATTTTTCTTAGGCTGACGGATTAAGGTAAAAAGAAGGGCATGTCTATGGTTATACAGTTCCATTAAAATATCTACATTTGGGCTTCCCTGGTGGTCCAGTGGGTAAGGACACCGTCTTGCAGTGCAAGGAGTGCCGGTTCGATCCCTGGCCTAGGAAGATCCCACATGTCGCGGAGCAGCTGGACTCATGTGTCCAATTACCGAGCCAGAGCTCTGGAGCACATGCTCCCAGAGCTGGTGCTCTGCAATGAGAGAGGCCACTGCGATGGGAGGCCCACACAGACCAAAGAACAACAACAATAACAAAAAAGACAAGTGAATGAAAGATCAATAGAAGTGACCAAAAAAAAAAAAAACAAAACAAAACTCTGCATTCCTCTAAAGACTACTTAAAGGAGCAAATGCCTCATTCACAAAATCTCTCATAATAATTATGAGCTTGTATTGTTTCGGCTTTAAGGCGAGGTTTAGTGACAAGGTGATAGGTATTATTTGAAATGTGTGGATTTAAGGATTCCAAAACATTTTGAATCTTATTTTCTTACTTTCTATACTCTGGATCCTCAAAACAGTTCTTATTACTTAGGAACAATTAATGTCAGTTTTACAGAATGAAACTGCTATCTGCTTAAAAACTGCTTTTCTCTTTCCACAGTGAATATTAACCGCAGAGAGGTAATTCATAGTTGTTATTCCACAAAAGTGTGGACTACTTGATGAAAGAGAGGGTCATGGAAAAAAACCTTACCATTAGGCCATTAAACCTTACCATTAGGGCATTAACTCTTTGAATGTTTCTTTTAAAATTATCTTGAAGCAAAATATAAATCATGACATTATAAGGCACATTATGGAAAGTATGATGAAGCTCTGTGTCTTACTGGAGCTCTTAAGCAGCAAGGCTTTTTTGTTGTTGTCAAGTTGGTTTTTGAACTTCCTAAATCTTTCCATGACTTTTCTGCCCCTAAACAAGTAATGCTTGTTAAAGATGTACTTTGTAGCTCACTGTTCTATGTTGGAAGGGTTCCCAGGTGGTGCAAGTGATAAAGAACCTGCCTGTCAGTGTAGGAAACTCAAGAGATACAGGCTCAATCCCTTGGTCAGGAAGACCCTGGGGGGAAGGGTTCGTCTGGAGAATATCATCATTTTTCTTAGGCTGACGGATTAAGGTAAAAGAAGGGCATGTCTATGGTTATACAGTTCCATTAAAATATCTACATTTGGGCTTCCCTGGTGGTCCAGTGGGTAAGGACACCGTCTTGCAGTGCAAGGAGTGCCGGTTCGATCCCTGGCCTAGGAAGATCCCACATGTCGCGGAGCAGCTGGACTCATGTGTCCAATTACCGAGCCAGAGCTCTGGAGCACATGCTCCCAGAGCTGGTGCTCTGCAATGAGAGAGGCCACTGCGATGGGAGGCCCACACAGACCAAAGAACAACAACAATAACAAAAAAGACAAGTGAATGAAAGATCAATAGAAGTGACCAAAAAAAAAAAAAACAAAACAAAACTCTGCATTCCTCTAAAGACTACTTAAAGGAGCAAATGCCTCATTCACAAAATCTCTCATAATAATTATGAGCTTGTATTGTTTCGGCTTTAAGGCGAGGTTTAGTGACAAGGTGATAGGTATTATTTGAAATGTGTGGATTTAAGGATTCCAAAACATTTTGAATCTTATTTTCTTACTTTCTATACTCTGGATCCTCAAAACAGTTCTTATTACTTAGGAACAATTAATGTCAGTTTTACAGAATGAAACTGCTATCTGCTTAAAAACTGCTTTTCTCTTTCCACAGTGAATATTAACCGCAGAGAGGTAATTCATAGTTGTTATTCCACAAAAGTGTGGACTACTTGATGAAAGAGAGGGTCATGGAAAAAAACCTTACCATTAGGCCATTAAACCTTACCATTAGGGCATTAACTCTTTGAATGTTTCTTTTAAAATTATCTTGAAGCAAAATATAAATCATGACATTATAAGGCACATTATGGAAAGTATGATGAAGCTCTGTGTCTTACTGGAGCTCTTAAGCAGCAAGGCTTTTTTGTTGTTGTCAAGTTGGTTTTTGAACTTCCTAAATCTTTCCATGACTTTTCTGCCCCTAAACAAGTAATGCTTGTTAAAGATGTACTTTGTAGCTCACTGTTCTATGTTGGAAGGGTTCCCAGGTGGTGCAAGTGATAAAGAACCTGCCTGTCAGTGTAGGAAACTCAAGAGATACAGGCTCAATCCCTTGGTCAGGAAGACCCCTGGAGGAGGGCACGGCAACCCACTCCAGTATTCTTGTCTGGAGAATCCCATGGACAGAGGAGCATGGTGGGCTACAGTCCAGAGGGTCACAAAGAGTCAGACATGACTAAAGCAGCAGAGCACAGCATACATTGTTGGAAAGATGTCAGAGTCCTTTTTAAATGTTTATTTTTCCCATGTGTAGGCTTTATAGTCAAAGACCCAACTGGTATTAGTTTTAAGAATATTTTAGAGCAAGAGTTCCATTTAGAATTCCCACCCCTCCACCAACCAAATGTGTATTTTATGTGGGAATTTGTTTAGAAATGGGACACCAGTGTGAAATGTCATTTTCCATATCAGTTGGAGGATTTTCCTTTCCATTAGCTGTGCTTTTGCAGGACGCATACTTGGATGCTTTTTGGATTGAGATTTAGTATTTTGCTACTACAATGTAGGATCCCATTCATTATGGGTGATGGTATTAAAGCCTAGTTGAACTGAGCTGTGTTAATAGAAGACTACAGAAATATTTGTTATTCCTTTGTAAGGAAGCTTTCACATCTTTTAGTGAGAAATTAGAAGGATTAAACAAGAAAGAGAAGAAAAAAGTAAAAGACGGACATTGTTGGTTTAAAATAGAAATATAACTAATATTTTGGATTAACTGAATAGACACAATTTCTATAACTAGGTATAATGTTATAAAATGGGTCATATATGTATGTAGAACCAGTTAGGAATGTTTGAATCCACTATCATGCTTAGATAATATGCTCCCATTTCTTATGTGAAACTCCCTGCCAATGGAAAGGGAACTATAAAAGAGATGTTTTACAATGTTCTTAGATTGGAGCCACTTTGGCTGGGCAGACCTGAGAGACATCGTGTACCACCTACCCAACCTACTTACGCTAGCAGCCACAAAGATCCCATTAAGGCTGCTGCTTTTGATGGGATCCCAGGGGGATCTGATAATTAATGTTTGCCAGACACAGAAGTATTGACATTGTTGTGTTATTAGCATTACTGTTCTAAGAGCTCAGTCATCAAGGACCCCAGGAGACCTTGTTTTGATAACCACTAATGAAGGAGATAAAATGTGTAGCAGTTGTCATTTTAGGAATAAATAATTTTACTACCTGTTTAGTTTGTAGCTTTCGTAAACAAAGGAAAGGAAAGCATAAAGAAAATATTGAACATTTGTTAGCATTGATCTAGTTCGAGCATTCCAACTTAAGAGTATTGATGTGTTCGTTCACAGACAGAAGGGGGACAGTATAAACAAGGATATGAGGCCATGTTCCAGGACCTAGCAGAAACATGTGCAATGGAGTAATAATTTGTGTTGGAATGGTTTTCTGGCTATACATGAAAATCTCATTAGATGAAAGCTTCAATTTTCCTCCTCACAGACATAGTGGGAACCAGGTTAAATTTTGTGTAATTTTGGTCCCTGGGCGACTGTCAGAGACAGACTAATCTCTTCAATCTGTGCTATTTATAAAAGTGACAGTGGGGATAAAAGAGCCCTTTTGAGATTCTGAAAAAAAAAAAGAAAATAATCTCTAGGATAGTGTTATTTATTCAACATTTTGCAACTAGTTTAAAATATATATATATATTTATATCTATATCTATATCTATATCTATATCTATATATATAAAACCACAATCCCAGATCTTACAGGATCAAGCGAACCCAGTTTGTGGAGGCCAACCAAATTCAGTTCAGCTTTATTCAATAAATGAATGCCTTCTATATGCTTGATATGGTTGCTAAATTCTTGCATTTGTGATGTCTGCATCACAGCCATGTTTGAAGCAAAATGAATTTCATGTGTGTTGGAGTACAAAGTCCAAAGGAGGGTGGCTATGGGGAGCTCCCCCAAATCCTGACAGAATGTTCTCTGCAAGGAATACTGACATCTTTCCAAGTGTACCTGTATCATGTAGCAGATAAGGAAATGGGTGTCTAGGGAATTAAACACCTGTCCTAAGAACATAGGTTGTTGTAGCAATGGAACTGACTGATGGTGCCACATATCTATTTTAGTGTTATTTCTACTGTCTCTTATAATCTTTTTCTTTATTGTGCGATTCCATTTATATGGAATGCCCAAAGAAGGCAAATTTAAAGATGTAGGTTAGTGGTTGCCTGGTGCTGGAGGTGGGAATGGGAATTAATTGTAAATGGTCGTTAGGTATCTTACTGGGGTAATGAAAGTGTTCTAACATTGGGTTATAATGATGGTTGCACAATTCAATAAATTTATAGAAATGTATTGAACTATTTATGGTTAGAATGGGTGTGTTTACAAAGGTGAATTTTGTGACCTGTTAATCATACCTCATGCCACTGTTTGAGATAAGACCAACAGCCTGAGCATTACTGGACCTAATTAGAAAAGAAAACCCTTTAGACCCTTCTCCTGACCTCTTAGTGAAACAAAAGAACTGTAAGTTAAATAGTCCTCTGAAATATTTTGATGATGAAGGTGATGTTGATGATAATCTTATTTAGCCAGTTTTCTTTTAAATTTGACATTAATAGAAAAATGCAGAAGTAAGCTTTACCTTAGTTCCTATAAAAACTTTCATGAATGTCAAATTTATGATGTCTGAATTAATGTAATTCAACTATATTCTGATAGAGAATACTAGATTTTTTTCCCTGAAATGTAAAGGATTGCATATTATTTTTAAAATAAGTATTTTTCACTGAGAAAGTATTTTCATAGATTTGAATTTGGGAAAAGTTATTCATGTTTTAATTGAAAATTTAGTTTTTAAAATGTTAAATCATTAAAAATGGCAATCACGAAACACTGAAAATATGCAGAATACCTTAAAATGTTAAATGAAAGAAGTAGGATATAATACTGTCTGTGTGTTCAGATATTCAGAAAGGTAGATTACCTGTTCTACAGTAGTGACTCAACTGGATGCTGACAAAGGGCAAAGAAAAAATTAACGCGCTACCTGATTTCATGGAGCTTCTAGTTTTGTGAGGAAGGCACTGTAAAAAGAAATAATTACACAAGTCATCAATAAGCTACAATTATAATGTGTTAAGGAGAAGAAGGAAGAGGTACTAGAAGAGAATATTTCAGGGGGGCATATTTGGGTCTGGATTATGGGGTTTGGTTGTCAAGTGAGGCATTCTGAAGAGCAAAGGGTAAACTGAGTCCTCAAAGGAAGTGAGCAGGCTTTGGGGGACAGGGGAAGGAAACCTAGAGAGAGGAGAGCTTTCTCAGTCAGAGAGAGTAGGCTGGTGAAGTAAGAGGCTGAAAGAAGGTGATGAGATGCTAGAAAATAGAAAATAGAGAATGATTAAAGAAGTCAAACCATGCATATCCTTCTAAATCCTATGGAGGGCTTTTTTGAGGGACGGCTAGGAGAAAATTGTTGTTGTTTAGTTGCTAAGTTGTGTCCGACTCTTTGTAACCCCAGGAACTGCAGCATGCCAGGCTTTCCTGTCCTTCACTATCTCCCTGATTTACCTCAGACTCATGTCCATTGAGTCAGTGATGCCATCCAACCGTCTCTTCCTCTGTCACCCTCGTCTCTTGCCCTAAATCTTTCCCAGCATCAGGGTCTTTTCCAATGAGTTGGCTGTTTGTATCAGGTGGCCAAAATATTGGACTTCAGCATCAGTCCTTCCAGTGAATATTCAGGGTTGATTTCCTTTAGGATTGATTGGTTTGATCTCCTTGCTGTCCAAGGGACTGTCAAGAGTCTTCTCCAGCACCACACAGTCACTTAAGAGACTGTTGAATTGGTTCAGGTGTGAAATAATGGTGACTTGGATTTGGGTATTATCTGTGCAGGTGGGAGAAGACAGGTAGATTCAAGAGATGAAAGAATGAGTAGGCCTTAGTGATGAAGTTTAGATGAAAAATATGGAGATAAGTGAACTATTAGGCTACTATATAATATTATTATCATTCTATGCAAATTATAAAGAAAAATTAGAAGAAATATACAAAAAATGAGAGTTGGGTTAAAGTAGGGGACTTAAACATATTTTCTCTTTTAAAAATGAATTTTCGTAAAGCTGATAGAATTTCTTTTAAAAAATTTAAAATTTTATCAAAGTTAAAGTGATACAATTATAATGTGTTAAGGAGAAGAAGGAAGAGGTACTAGAAGAGAATATTTCAGGGGGGCATATTTGGGTCTGGATTATGGGGTTTGGTTGTCAAGTGAGGCATTCTGAAGAGCAAAGGGTAAACTGAGTCCTCAAAGGAAGTGAGCAGGCTTTGGGGGACAGGGGAAGGAAACCTAGAGAGAGGAGAGCTTTCTCAGTCAGAGAGAGTAGGCTGGTGAAGTAAGAGGCTGAAAGAAGGTGATGAGATGCTAGAAAATAGAAAATAGAGAATGATTAAAGAAGTCAAACCATGCATATCCTTCTAAATCCTATGGAGGGCTTTTGAGGGACGGCTAGGAGAAAATTGTTGTTGTTTAGTTGCTAAGTTGTGTCCGACTCTTTGTAACCCCAGGAACTGCAGCATGCCAGGCTTTCCTGTCCTTCACTATCTCCCTGATTTACCTCAGACTCATGTCCATTGAGTCAGTGATGCCATCCAACCGTCTCTTCCTCTGTCACCCTCGTCTCTTGCCCTAAATCTTTCCCAGCATCAGGGTCTTTTCCAATGAGTTGGCTGTTTGTATCAGGTGGCCAAAATATTGGACTTCAGCATCAGTCCTTCCAGTGAATATTCAGGGTTGATTTCCTTTAGGATTGATTGGTTTGATCTCCTTGCTGTCCAAGGGACTGTCAAGAGTCTTCTCCAGCACCACACAGTCACTTAAGAGACTGTTGAATTGGTTCAGGTGTGAAATAATGGTGACTTGGATTTGGGTATTATCTGTGCAGGTGGGAGAAGACAGGTAGATTCAAGAGATGAAAGAATGAGTAGGCCTTAGTGATGAAGTTTAGATGAAAAATATGGAGATAAGTGAACTATTAGGCTACTATATAATATTATTATCATTCTATGCAAATTATAAAGAAAAATTAGAAGAAATATACAAAAAATGAGAGTTGGGTTAAAGTAGGGGACTTAAACATATTTTCCCTCTTTTTAAAAATGAATTTTCGTAAAGCTGATAGAATTTCTATAACTAATGAAAAAAGTTTAACAAACACTAAATGATTGCTGATATTTTCAGTGTTGTTAAATTTATCTCTAGAGGGCTGTAATTACCTTGGTTCAATAGTTTTCCCTTATCTTTGAGCCTATATGCATTTTCAAGTGATACAAGTGATGTTTCTAACTCTTCTCTTGGGACAAAAATCAACAACCTAGTAAATCTGCTAGTCTGAGAGTAATTCCTGTTAATTGTGCCTGCATTTTGCCTTCCTCAATTTCATGACATTATCTTCTAATTTCATTCTTTTGTGCTATGGATTTTATTTGAGATTTCAGAATCTCCTGTATTCGGTGCCAGTTCATATGTGCCAGTGACTTCAGAACACAGGGGCACTCTTGTTGGGAATCGACTGTGATTGCTTTAGCTAGCCTGATGCAAAGTGGAATTCTCCCTCATTATGGTTGGGTCTTTAAAAAGGTAAATATTAATCATATATAATTCATTTGAAATTCTCAATAAAAATATGTGTCTGCAAATGGGTTTCTATGCGAAAGCAGTAATAAAATCTTTAAAAAATTCTATTATTAAAATCATATAAAATAGTCCCTCTGGAAATGCTAAATTCTTTATGTATTTATATGACCACTGAGTATTTGTGAAGTATACTTACATCTCTGCTTTGAATATAATAGATGCCCCAAAATACCCAATGGTCTTGTGAAATTTGGAGAATATTTAAAAGATGTTATTGTTACAGTGGTATAAAGCTTGAGCAATTAAAAATTCTTTTTTTTTTTTAAGATTTATTTATTTATTTATTTATTTATTTTGGTGGGGGTGGGGAGGGAGGGGAGCAGGCGGATCACTTCTATTGGTCTTTCATTTGTCCATATTCATCCATCTTTTTTTTTTGGCCTGTGTGGGCCTCCCATTGCAGTGGCCTCTGTTGTCGCAGAGCACCGGCTCTGGGCGCATGTGCTCCAGAGCTCCGGCTCGGGAATTGGACCCCATCAGTCCAGCCGCTCCACGGGATTTCTATAACTAATGAAAAAGTTTATACAAAATAGGACTTAAACATATTTTCTCTTTAAAAATGAATTTTCGTAAAGCTGATAGAATTTCTATAACTAATGAAAAAAGTTTAACAAACACTAAATGATTGCTGATATTTTCAGTGTTGTTAAATTTATCTCTAGAGGGCTGTAATTACCTTGGTTCAATAGTTTTCCCTTATCTTTGAGCCTATATGCATTTTCAAGTGATACAAGTGATGTTTCTAACTCTTCTCTTGGGACAAAATCAACAACCTAGTAAATCTGCTAGTCTGAGAGTAATTCCTGTTAATTGTGCCTGCATTTTGCCTTCCTCAATTTCATGACATTATCTTCTAATTTCATTCTTTTGTGCTATGGATTTTATTTGAGATTTCAGAATCTCCTGTATTCGGTGCCAGTTCATATGTGCCAGTGACTTCAGAACACAGGGGCACTCTTGTTGGGAATCGACTGTGATTGCTTTAGCTAGCCTGATGCAAAGTGGAATTCTCCCTCATTATGGTTGGGTCTTTAAAAAGGTAAATATTAATCATATATAATTCATTTGAAATTCTCAATAAAAATATGTGTCTGCAAATGGGTTTCTATCGAAAGCAGTAATAAAATCTTTAAAAAATTCTATTATTAAAATCATATAAAATAGTCCCTCTGGAAATGCTAAATTCTTTATGTATTTATATGACCACTGAGTATTTGTGAAGTATACTTACATCTCTGCTTTGAATATAATAGATGCCCCAAAATACCCAATGGTCTTGTGAAATTTGGAGAATATTTAAAAGATGTTATTGTTACAGTGGTATAAAGCTTGAGCAATTAAAAATTCTTTTTTTTTTTTAAGATTTATTTATTTATTTATTTATTTATTTTGGTGGGGGTGGGGTGGGGAGGGAGGGGAGCAGGCGGATCACTTCTATTGGTCTTTCATTTGTCCATATTCATCCATCTTTTTTTTTTGGCCTGTGTGGGCCTCCCATTGCAGTGGCCTCTGTTGTCGCAGAGCACCGGCTCTGGGCGCATGTGCTCCAGAGCTCCGGCTCGGTAATTGGACACATCAGTCCAGCCGCTCCACGGCACGTGGGATCTTTCCAGGCCAGGGCTCGAACAGGCGTCCCTTGCACTGCAAGGCGGTGTCCTTACCCACTGGACCACCAGGGAAGCCCGCAATTAAAAATTCTTGTTGTATCAACCCAAGTATTTTTGAGATCATCATGCTCATACACAAAGCTTTGCATTGCATGGAGTTCGAAAAATAGATTTTAAATTAAGTAGTCCTTGGCTTATATAGTAGTTTATATATTTTTTTACTTTATTGCACTTTGGAAAAGTGTAACCTTTTAAACTTTATCATACTTATTTTGGAAAATTGCATTTTTTTTTTCTATTTTTAGAAGAGCTTAATTAGTAGAATAGGCAACCAAGATGGAAGGGAAACAGAATAACAGATTGTGGAATCCTAAAAACCTGGATTTGAATCACACATTGACTACTTATTAGGAAAATACCTTACAATTAAAAAATTTCATTTTATTGAAGTGTAGTTGATTTACAGTGTTATGTTAGTGTCTAGTGTATAGCAGAGTGATTTAGTAATATATATGTATACATTCTTTTTTGCTTTTTTCTATTATGATATATTAAATGATATTGAATATAGTTCCCTGTGCTATACAGTAGGATCTTGTTGCTTATCCATTCTATACATAAGTTTAATATATTTTTACCGTTTAAAATATCACAAATTTTAGTTTAGTAATGAATGACTGATATTGAGTCCCTGTTATGTACTAGACTCTGTTCCAGCTGTTTTGGAAACATACAACCCAATTTCCATAGTAAATTGCAAGACAGGGGACAGTGTTCTACCCATTATAGATGAAGACATGTAGGTGCATCAAGAGTCATCAGTAGTTAATTTTTATATTTGTTAAGATCCAATATTTAGAACATGTTTTGGACAAATGCTACAAAAGATATTTCCTTTCAATGGCACATTTTCCTACCCACATAACAAATTTTCTCTTAACAGAGAACACCTGTAGACTCTTTGGAATCATGTTAAAGATGGCTTGCAGCCTATTTTATATTTCTTATTTTGACTCCATGCATTATTCATCTTTCTAAGCCTTCTTGTTCATGCTGGGTAATGCAAAATGCCTTTCATCAAAAGGTATGATAATTGTCATAAAAATTATAGACTTAATTAGCCTCATGACCATTCCAGGAAGCCGGTGATAAATAACTCACATCTAATAGATGACATAAGGAAGTTAACTAATGGCTGCCAGAAGGAACTTTGAATAAACCCAATATTCTTGACGTTTACTTATGATTACCCTAGAGATCTTGGTAGAGAGTAAGAAGAGTAGATTTTCCAAAGTGGTTTCTCCTTTAAACACATGGTAAACATTAACATACCTCAGTAGATAAACTTGTATAAGATTTTGATCTAGGTTTGGTTTCCTGGGGACCATATTATTTGAAAATTTTCTTTTCTCTCAGAATGTATCTGACTCTGTCCAAGAACTGATAATCCTTTAAAAACCATACATGCTTATGGACTTTCATTTGAAATTTCACCAAAATTACATGGATTTTTAAAGCATAGCTCCTATAAGCTGGTTTTCTTCTTAGGTCATCAGTTTATCCTATTTACAGTGTTATGTTAGTGTCTAGTGTATAGCAGAGTGATTTAGTAATATATATGTATACATTCTTTTTTGCTTTTTTCTATTATGATATATTAAATGATATTGAATATAGTTCCCTGTGCTATACAGTAGGATCTTGTTGCTTATCCATTCTATACATAAGTTTAATATATTTTTACCGTTTAAAATATCACAAATTTTAGTTTAGTAATGAATGACTGATATTGAGTCCCTGTTATGTACTAGACTCTGTTCCAGCTGTTTTGGAAACATACAACCCAATTTCCATAGTAAATTGCAAGACAGGGGACAGTGTTCTACCCATTATAGATGAAGACATGTAGGTGCATCAAGAGTCATCAGTAGTTAATTTTTATATTTGTTAAGATCCAATATTTAGAACATGTTTTGGACAAATGCTACAAAAGATATTTCCTTTCAATGGCACATTTTCCTACCCACATAACAAATTTTCTCTTAACAGAGAACACCTGTAGACTCTTTGGAATCATGTTAAAGATGGCTTGCAGCCTATTTTATATTTCTTATTTTGACTCCATGCATTATTCATCTTTCTAAGCCTTCTTGTTCATGCTGGGTAATGCAAAATGCCTTTCATCAAAAGGTATGATAATTGTCATAAAAATTATAGACTTAATTAGCCTCATGACCATTCCAGGAAGCCGGTGATAAATAACTCACATCTAATAGATGACATAAGGAAGTTAACTAATGGCTGCCAGAAGGAACTTTGAATAAACCCAATATTCTTGACGTTTACTTATGATTACCCTAGAGATCTTGGTAGAGAGTAAGAAGAGTAGATTTTCCAAAGTGGTTTCTCCTTTAAACACATGGTAAACATTAACATACCTCAGTAGATAAACTTGTATAAGATTTTGATCTAGGTTTGGTTTCCTGGGGACCATATTATTTGAAAATTTTCTTTTCTCTCAGAATGTATCTGACTCTGTCCAAGAACTGATAATCCTTTAAAAACCATACATGCTTATGGACTTTCATTTGAAATTTCACCAAAATTACATGGATTTTTAAAGCATAGCTCCTATAAGCTGGTTTTCTTCTTAGGTCATCAGTATCCTATGCCATCCAAGTATGTGTCATCAGATAGGAAGTGGGGTCAGAAGGATTTACCTAACAGCCTTTAAAAGACCCTGAGCATTTTTATTCTGGGAATAGTGCACTTTTGCTCATAGTTACCCTTGGCAGGGTGATCAAAATGTGTGAGAAAGCCTATGGCCCAGTAATTTCATAGTTTCCCCCCCTATATAAACACAACTCTAAAATGACCTAGTTATACTGTAAATCTAATTAAAACAAAACTTAAAGAAATGTAGCCTCTAGGAATTCATCAGTGGTTTTACTTGCATCTTTATCAGTTGTTACTAATTCTTTATTAGATAGCTAGTTTATTCTGAATATTTTGAGAGATCTTGGTTGTATTTGTGGTAGGAGCTTGTATGTTCAACACACATACACACTTTTCTTGTTGTTTTGTATATAACATATAAGTATATATTATAATTATAATAATGAGAGCTTGTCTGGAGGTTCTAGCAGGGGAGCGCAGCTACTCGTATGCCATTGACTGAAGACCGGTCCTCCTCTTTCGGGGATGGTCGTTCCTTTTCCACCAAGTGTGCAGCTTGGGGAGGGACACACATGGAGGAGTGAGGGAGGAAGGGGACACACGCCTAGCCAGCCAGATAAGCTGAATCAACCCTGGCAATCAATGGGGTGACAGATGTCACAACCAAATCGTCCTCATATCCTATAATTATACTAATGAAAGCTCATGAACTATTTTAATTCAAATAATGAACCCTCTCAGCTCCCACAGACTTTGCCTTCTAATTCTTCTAATTCAGGGACCCGAACCATCTTTTCTTTTTTCTTTTCTGATGCAGTTTCATTTTATTTTTTATTATAAAATTTTATTTGAATACCAGAATCAATTTTGTCTTCTGAGTGGTAAGAAAGCTCCTCCTCCCAAACTAGGATACCAGGTATATAACTGGTATTACTCTTGGTATGCTCCACCAATTAAGTTGAAATTTACCTAAGCAGTGAAGATATCTCCATGATCACTCTGCCAACTCATAACCCTTTGACTTCAGACTGCTTTAATATACAATGAAAGGTCTCCAGTGTTGCTAACTTGGTAAGTTTTCAAACTCTGACTCTAGGTGCCTTTCCCTTGAAGTATTTTGGAATATAACAACGGAACAGCCTTTCATGTATAGACTGAGATGGTCTCTTTCCAGTCACTTTGAGATCATCTAACAATAGTTATTGAGAAAAGTAAAGAACAAATCCCTAAAAGGGGACTTAACTGTAGAATACATGCATTAAAGTTGACCATGGAGTAATTTCATTTAGGTTGCACTTTGCTCATAGTTACCCTTGGCAGGGTGATCAAAATGTGTGAGAAAGCCTATGGCCCAGTACTAGTTTCCCTATATAAACACAACTCTAAAATGACCTAGTTATACTGTAAATCTAATTAAAACAAAACTTAAAGAAATGTAGCCTCTAGGAATTCATCAGTGGTTTTACTTGCATCTTTATCAGTTGTTACTAATTCTTTATTAGATAGCTAGTTTATTCTGAATATTTTGAGAGATCTTGGTTGTATTTGTGGTAGGAGCTTGTATGTTCAACACACATACACACTTTTCTTGTTGTTTTGTATATAACATATAAGTATATATTATAATTATAATAATGAGAGCTTGTCTGGAGGTTCTAGCAGGGGAGCGCAGCTACTCGTATGCCATTGACTGAAGACCGGTCCTCCTCTTTCGGGGATGGTCGTTCCTTTTCCACCAAGTGTGCAGCTTGGGGAGGGACACACATGGAGGAGTGAGGGAGGAAGGGGACACACGCCTAGCCAGCCAGATAAGCTGAATCAACCCTGGCAATCAATGGGGTGACAGATGTCACAACCAAATCGTCCTCATATCCTATAATTATACTAATGAAAGCTCATGAACTATTTTAATTCAAATAATGAACCCTCTCAGCTCCCACAGACTTTGCCTTCTAATTCTTCTAATTCAGGGACCCGAACCATCTTTTCTTTTTTCTTTTCTGATGCAGTTTCATTTTATTTTTTATTATAAAATTTTATTTGAATACCAGAATCAATTTTGTCTTCTGAGTGGTAAGAAAGCTCCTCCTCCCAAACTAGGATACCAGGTATATAACTGGTATTACTCTTGGTATGCTCCACCAATTAAGTTGAAATTTACCTAAGCAGTGAAGATATCTCCATGATCACTCTGCCAACTCATAACCCTTTGACTTCAGACTGCTTTAATATACAATGAAAGGTCTCCAGTGTTGCTAACTTGGTAAGTTTTCAAACTCTGACTCTAGGTGCCTTTCCCTTGAAGTATTTTGGAATATAACAACGGAACAGCCTTTCATGTATAGACTGAGATGGTCTCTTTCCAGTCACTTTGAGATCATCTAACAATAGTTATTGAGAAAAGTAAAGAACAAATCCCTAAAAAGGGGACTTAACTGTAGAATACATGCAGTATTAAAATGCTTTTGGCCACACACTGGTAAATTCTTGGGTTTTAAAGTGAAGGGAACTGTTAGAGCTCATCTATTTTACTGCTGAAGGAAAACAAAGGAATTAAGGCTATAGCTTTGAATTTTTTCATTGGTTTTTTTTTACCTTCATTCCAAAAACTTTTATAGTGTCCCTACTCTGTGTGCATTCTGGAGTATAAAAGTATAAAAACAATAAAAAAGTATATAAAAGTATAAATGTATAAAAACAATCCCAGAACTTAAGGTCTTACAGTCCATTGGTAGAGGAAGTTTGACCAATAATTACCATGGCAGATAGCACCTTCTATCATAATGGCACACTCAAAGCCACACATTTGATTGTAGATGAAGAGTTGACACAAGAATTCTATTTTAGAGAATAAGTGTTTGCCAGGCAGGGTAGGGATAGGGGGCATCCTGGGAAGAGCAAACAAAAATGAGGAAAGAGCACAGTCACTTTGGAAAGTGCTCAGTGTGTTAGTGGGATGGGTAAATAGGACTTCAGAGTGAGGAGTGCCGAGGACTGGCTGAGTTCCCTCTGGGGGCGGTGTCAGTGGGAACCACTCACACTCAGCTGGACATTCAGTTAGGACAAAAGGTCGGGCCACCATGAGCTGTGAAAATATTGAAATAGTTCCAACTTGCTTGATAAAGGAGCCATTGATCTGATCCAATCAATTTTGGGTCTTTTTTTTTTTGATGCAGTTTCATTTTATTTTTTATTATAAAATTTTATTTGAATACCAGAATCAATTTTGTCTTCTGAGTGGTAAGAAAGCTCCTCCTCCCAAACTAGGATACCAGGTATATAACTGGTATTACTCTTGGTATGCTCCACCAATTAAGTTGAAATTTACCTAAGCAGTGAAGATATCTCCATGATCACTCTGCCAACTCATAACCCTTTGACTTCAGACTGCTTTAATATACAATGAAAGGTCTCCAGTGTTGCTAACTTGGTAAGTTTTCAAACTCTGACTCTAGGTGCCTTTCCCTTGAAGTATTTTGGAATATAACAACGGAACAGCCTTTCATGTATAGACTGAGATGGTCTCTTTCCAGTCACTTTGAGATCATCTAACAATAGTTATTGAGAAAAGTAAAGAACAAATCCCTAAAAAGGGGACTTAACTGTAGAATACATGCAGTATTAAAATGCTTTTGGCCACACACTGGTAAATTCTTGGGTTTTAAAGTGAAGGGAACTGTTAGAGCTCATCTATTTTACTGCTGAAGGAAAACAAAGGAATTAAGGCTATAGCTTTGAATTTTTTCATTGGTTTTTTTTTACCTTCATTCCAAAAACTTTTATAGTGTCCCTACTCTGTGTGCATTCTGGAGTATAAAAGTATAAAAACAATAAAAAAGTATATAAAAGTATAAATGTATAAAAACAATCCCAGAACTTAAGGTCTTACAGTCCATTGGTAGAGGAAGTTTGACCAATAATTACCATGGCAGATAGCACCTTCTATCATAATGGCACACTCAAAGCCACACATTTGATTGTAGATGAAGAGTTGACACAAGAATTCTATTTTAGAGAATAAGTGTTTGCCAGGCAGGGTAGGGATAGGGGGCATCCTGGGAAGAGCAAACAAAAATGAGGAAAGAGCACAGTCACTTTGGAAAGTGCTCAGTGTGTTAGTGGGATGGGTAAATAGGACTTCAGAGTGAGGAGTGCCGAGGACTGGCTGAGTTCCCTCTGGGGGCGGTGTCAGTGGGAACCACTCACACTCAGCTGGACATTCAGTTAGGACAAAAGGTCGGGCCACCATGAGCTGTGAAAATATTGAAATAGTTCCAACTTGCTTGATAAAGAGCCATTGATCTGAGTCCTCTGACACTGTCCTGTCCTGTTGCACCCCCTAGACCTCCTCATAACTCAGTGATTCAGCAGACAGAGTTGACCCCCAGCAGGAGGTCTTTTATGGATGCCTCTAGCAGGAAGATACTGTCTGAGTATCTTTCCTCTTGCTTGCCGTGGTAAAGAATGTAAACTTTATAGGGTAGAACTTGAAAACAAGATGCGTCCAGGAATTAGGCAGGCTACACAGAAAGGAGTGAAGCAAGTGGTTATAAACATTGAGATGTGAGGACTGCAATGAACTGGTGGCATTCAAATTAGTTTTATAAAAATTCGGTGTGAACAAACATGAGTTAACCTTTGCCATATGGGTGGTTTTTTTTTTTTTTTTTTGGTGGTTTGTTTGTTTTTAGACTATAGAAGTGATTCAAGGTTTATTTTCAAAAATATTGCCATGAAGATCTGATAGACAAAGATTTCAGAAGATATGAAGAAATGAGACTGAAAGCACGGACTGTTACTCATTGCAAGATTGGATAAGAAAATGCTGGTATAAATTCAAAGATCTGGGGTTGTATAGGAAAACAAACTTTTCTCTGTGTAACGGAAGGATGAAAACATGACTGGATTATTAAGGAAGATACGTTATTTCTATCTTGAGAAGTTTCACATAAGGCACAGTGGTAGAAGCTAAGCCTAGTGTTTTTTAGGAAATTTTCAAGGCGTGTGATGCCCCAAAGCATATTAAATTAAGCAATAATATTTATGGAGGAAAAGCAAACAAATATACAAAAAGAAAAAAAGAAAGAAAACTGTGGGTGGTGAAATGGGATAGAGCAAATGCTGAAAGAACTCTTCATTGTTAGCAAGCAGGGAATTTGTATGGTAACATTAAGATGTTTTCAACAGTTCTGAGTTTTTATTAATCAGTTTAACACATTGAGTACATACTATATGCTAGACACTGTTCTTGGCACAATTTTATTATTTATTTATTTATTTATTATTATTTTTTAAACCTTTATTTTACTTTTAACTTTTACAGAGTTTTGTTGTTCACAGATATGCATGTTCCCAGATCAGTCATATGTATATACCCCCCTTCCCACCCCTCCCGACCATCACACAGCACCCCTGAAGGATCCCCTTTTCTCACAGAGCAATGACTATAGCTATTTTCTTCACTTATGATAGTACAGGCCTTCATGCTACTTCCTTTACACCTCTCACCCTCTGTGCCTTCGCCGCAATGTCCATATGTCCACTGTCCATGTCTGTCTTTCCGTCCCTTCACTGAGTGTGCCATCATCACCATCCTACTAGATTCCATATGTATGTGTTAATATACTGTATTTGTCCTTCTCTTTCTGATTGACTTCACTTTTTATGATAGGTTCTAGATCCAGCCACCTCATTAGGGCTGATTTTTCTGCATTTCTTTTTGCAGCTGTGTAGTACTCCATTGTATATATGTACCAGAGCTTTTGGATCCATTCATTCGTCGATGGACATCTAGGTTTCTTCCATGTTCGAGCTATTGTATAGAGA
Source organism: Tragulus kanchil (assembly GCA_022376925.1). Lineage (NCBI taxonomy): Eukaryota > Metazoa > Chordata > Mammalia > Artiodactyla > Tragulidae > Tragulus > Tragulus kanchil. The sequence continues at coordinate 255,321,434 of JAIOJX010000032.1, forward strand.
GCTGCAATGAACATTGGGGTACAGGTGCTTCTTTCAGATTTGATTTCATCAGGGTATAAGCCTAAGAGTAGGATTGCTGGGTCATGGGATGCTTCTATTTTTAGTTTTTTAAGAAATATCCATACTGTCTTCCATAGAGGCTGTATCAATTTACATTCCCACCAGCAATGCAGGAGTGTTCCCTTTTCTCCGCAGCCTCTCCAGCATTTATTGTCTGTCGATTTGTGAATGATGACCATTCTGACGGGTGTGAGGTGATTTCTACAATTCACATAAGGCACAGTGGTAGAAGCTAAGCCTAGTGTTTTTTAGGAAATTTTCAAGGCGTGTGATGCCCCAAAGCATATTAAATTAAGCAATAATATTTATGGAGGAAAAGCAAACAAATATACAAAAAGAAAAAAAGAAAGAAAACTGTGGGTGGTGAAATGGGATAGAGCAAATGCTGAAAGAACTCTTCATTGTTAGCAAGCAGGGAATTTGTATGGTAACATTAAGATGTTTTCAACAGTTCTGAGTTTTTATTAATCAGTTTAACACATTGAGTACATACTATATGCTAGACACTGTTCTTGGCACAATTTTATTATTTATTTATTTATTTATTATTATTTTTTAAACCTTTATTTTACTTTTAACTTTTACAGAGTTTTGTTGTTCACAGATATGCATGTTCCCAGATCAGTCATATGTATATACCCCCCTTCCCACCCCTCCCGACCATCACACAGCACCCCTGAAGGATCCCCTTTTCTCACAGAGCAATGACTATAGCTATTTTCTTCACTTATGATAGTACAGGCCTTCATGCTACTTCCTTTACACCTCTCACCCTCTGTGCCTTCGCCGCAATGTCCATATGTCCACTGTCCATGTCTGTCTTTCCGTCCCTTCACTGAGTGTGCCATCATCACCATCCTACTAGATTCCATATGTATGTGTTAATATACTGTATTTGTCCTTCTCTTTCTGATTGACTTCACTTTTTATGATAGGTTCTAGATCCAGCCACCTCATTAGGGCTGATTTTTCTGCATTTCTTTTTGCAGCTGTGTAGTACTCCATTGTATATATGTACCAGAGCTTTTGGATCCATTCATTCGTCGATGGACATCTAGGTTTCTTCCATGTTCGAGCTATTGTATAGAGAGCTGCAATGAACATTGGGGTACAGGTGCTTCTTTCAGATTTGATTTCATCAGGGTATAAGCCTAAGAGTAGGATTGCTGGGTCATGGGATGCTTCTATTTTTAGTTTTTTAAGAAATATCCATACTGTCTTCCATAGAGGCTGTATCAATTTACATTCCCACCAGCAATGCAGGAGTGTTCCCTTTTCTCCGCAGCCTCTCCAGCATTTATTGTCTGTCGATTTGTGAATGATGACCATTCTGACGGGTGTGAGGTGATATCTCATTGTCATTTTGATTTGCATTTCTCTAATTATAAGTGAAGTTGAGCATCATTTCATGTGCTTTTGGGCCATCTGTATGTCGTCTTTGGAGAGGTGTCTGTTTAGGTCCTTTTCCCGTTTTTTGGTTGGGTTGTTCGTTTTTCCAGTGCTGAGTTGTCTGAGTTGCTTGTAGATTTTGGAGATAATTCTTTGTCTGTTGTTTCATTTACTATGATTTTCTCCCATTCTGTGGGCTGTCTGTTCAGCTTTTTGGTGATTTCTTTTGCTGTACAAAAGCTTTGAAGTTTCATTAGGTCCCACATGTTCATATGTCTTTTTAGTTCTCCTATTCTAGTATGTGGATGAGAGAAGATCTTGCTTTGATTGATGTCCTTGAGGGTTTTGCCTATATTCTCCTCTAAGAGTTTGATGGTTTCTGGTCTTACATTTAGGTCTTTAATCCATTTTGAGTTGATCTTTGTTGGCACAGTTTTAAACAAGATTTGTTAATTCATTTATTGAGGAGTTACTATGTGCTCAGCATATTCAAAGGCACTGGGATAAACTAGAGAACAAAACAGACAGTACTTGCCTTTCATGGAATTTCCATTCTAAGGGAAAAGACAGGCAATACATCTGATGTAAGATCAGGTATGGTGAGCAAACCTAAAGGATGGATTGAGGCTGGGGAAGACTAGAGACTGAAACTGACTAGGTATGCAATATTATAGAGGGTATTAGAGTGTGGAGAAAGGTGATAACTATAAAAGATGTAGTGAAAGTGAGTCTTATAGATCCCAACTTAGCAGAATTGGGGATGGAAGGAATGGAAACGGGAAGGGTTGAAGAGAGAAATACACAACTGAGCATCCCTTGGAGAAGGGCTACCCACTGCATTATTCTTGCCTGGAAAATCCCATGCACAGAAGAACCTGGCGGGATGCAGTCCATGGTGGTCTCAAAGACTTGGACACAATTGAGTTTGTACATGTGATCACTTGTAGCTGGATTTACATTCCACCAGCAATGCAAGTGTACCTCTCCAGCATTTATTGTCTGTCGATTTGTGAATGATGACCATTCTGACGGGTGTGAGGTGATATCTCATTGTCATTTTGATTTGCATTTCTCTAATTATAAGTGAAGTTGAGCATCATTTCATGTGCTTTTGGGCCATCTGTATGTCGTCTTTGGAGAGGTGTCTGTTTAGGTCCTTTTCCCGTTTTTTGGTTGGGTTGTTCGTTTTTCCAGTGCTGAGTTGTCTGAGTTGCTTGTAGATTTTGGAGATAATTCTTTGTCTGTTGTTTCATTTACTATGATTTTCTCCCATTCTGTGGGCTGTCTGTTCAGCTTTTTGGTGATTTCTTTTGCTGTACAAAAGCTTTGAAGTTTCATTAGGTCCCACATGTTCATATGTCTTTTTAGTTCTCCTATTCTAGTATGTGGATGAGAGAAGATCTTGCTTTGATTGATGTCCTTGAGGGTTTTGCCTATATTCTCCTCTAAGAGTTTGATGGTTTCTGGTCTTACATTTAGGTCTTTAATCCATTTTGAGTTGATCTTTGTTGGCACAGTTTTAAACAAGATTTGTTAATTCATTTATTGAGGAGTTACTATGTGCTCAGCATATTCAAAGGCACTGGGATAAACTAGAGAACAAAACAGACAGTACTTGCCTTTCATGGAATTTCCATTCTAAGGGAAAAGACAGGCAATACATCTGATGTAAGATCAGGTATGGTGAGCAAACCTAAAGGATGGATTGAGGCTGGGGAAGACTAGAGACTGAAACTGACTAGGTATGCAATATTATAGAGGGTATTAGAGTGTGGAGAAAGGTGATAACTATAAAAGATGTAGTGAAAGTGAGTCTTATAGATCCCAACTTAGCAGAATTGGGGATGGAAGGAATGGAAACGGGAAGGGTTGAAGAGAGAAATACACAACTGAGCATCCCTTGGAGAAGGGCTACCCACTGCATTATTCTTGCCTGGAAAATCCCATGCACAGAAGAACCTGGCGGGATGCAGTCCATGGTGGTCTCAAAGACTTGGACACAATTGAGTGACTCACTTCTAAATGTTAATCTAGAGTGTTGATCACTTGTAGCAAAAGTGATGTGATGGGTTTTGATGAGTTGAAGTTGAGATTTGAGTGAGGTGTCTCAGTGTAGCTATTGCCTTAGAGCAGCATTTCTCAAGCATTGGTGGGTGTCAGAATCACCTGAAACACCTGACAGAAATGCAAAGGTATGGCTCGCTGAATTAGCCTGGGCCTCTGTGTCCTTTATTAGCTCACCAGGTGATTCTCACACAGCAGAGTCTGAGAACCACTGGCATAGATAACCAGACATACAAATCTGAGAAAAGAGGGATTGAACTAGGGATTGGAGATCTATATTTTGGGGTTTTGAAAGTGTTAATTGAGACTTACGGATAGGTCAGCTCTCCCAGATGAGAAGTATAAAGTGGGATGGGAGGGAATAAACTGTAGCACAATGAGTGATTGCATGTATGTAGTGGGGTGGGTGGGTAGACAAGGAAGAGCCTGGAAGACAGATGCATGAATTATTCAGCCTCAGGATGGTGCAGAGAGCTCAGTTTCCCTTTAACTGGAATATGGTCTCCATGGGGACAGAGACCTCAGCGTTACCTTATACCTGGCATTGTGCCCAGCCCTTAATAGTCACTTAATCAATATTTGTTTACTGAATGAATCAATGTATAGCCAGCACAAAGTCTAAAGAGAAATTCTTAGGAGATTGTAGGCAGTTATGTCATGTGTCATGGCCTGAGGTCAAGAGAGCTGAAATTTAAAGGATTGCTGATAGATTTGGTCAGAAGGAAGTTATTACTATAAAAGAGATGGGGTGATTAAGTGCAAGCAGTGAGTACTTTGCTGTCATATATAACATTTATCCTGAGAAACTGATTAGCAGTGTAAAGGCCGTAAGTATGTACACACATAATGCACATCCATATGATTATGTGTCACAGGTACATATGTATCTGTATGCCCCTATATCTGTGAAAATTTAGATATTTAGCCCTAGAATCTTCATTGTGCCCTGTTGCTCTGTCGATGTCTTGTAGTTGCCTCCTTCAGGCTGTGAATCTCGAGAGAAGTGTCTCTCAGGAATCTCGTAGGCTGTGAAGGGTTATTTTTTGAGCACAGACAAGGGCACCAAATTGCTCAGGACATGTCTCCAAGAAACTGCATAATCCACTTGCCATGCTCAATCTTTCAGAGGTTACTTGTTCCCCAAGAATATGTGTAATTTCTGGAAATTGCATAAAAATTTAAAACCCTTTTCTAAGATTTGTTAAAAGCTTTTTGATTCCAGGCACACTTTTCCTTTGAAAGGATAAATTTTTGTATCATGAAGCAGAGATGCTTATTAGCCCACCCTCTTGGATTGGCAGATGAAGCATCCAGCCTTTCTTGTATTTTGAGATGTCGTGTCCAACTGCCTCTTAATGAAGATTCATTTATCCTTTTCACACTGTTAAATGTGGCCTATGAGGACAGAAATCTTTCAGTCCACGTGAATAGAGGTCATTACTGCTAAGGGAAGTTCTGCACATATCTGTAGAGGTGAACAGGCATTAAAATAATCTATACTTAGCTTTTCACAGTCACTTTTATTTAACTGCTTGAAGGATTTCAATGATGATCACTTTTTGTCCCCAAATGCTGTTTGACATTGACTGTAGGAATCTGGTGATAGACCTGAGGTTGTAACTTTTATAGGTATAAGTATTTCTTTCCTCTGTTTCAGCTGAGAAGTTTTGAGATTGAAATATTCACAGCCGTTAAGAGACGTCCAATTTAATTATTCATCCTGCATGTTCTGTAGTTCACAATAAGTCCAGAATATTGAAGGAATGGAACAAGTGGACTTGTAGACTTCAGGTAGCTGGCCGTGCTATTGGCCATGGCGTCTCAGGATGCTCAGAACTTCTTCGAGCCTCTGTCTTCCTGGATATCTCGGGTTTATGAAGCTCTCCAGCAAGCAGGCGATACATTATCTGCTTTGCTGGTTAACTTCAACAAACAAGACTCGAATTTGAGTGACAAGCTAGACCAGAACTTAGATGATATTCAGATTCAGGAAAATTGCTTTGAAGATGAAGAGCAAAACAATGATCGGCATCCCCTATATCTGTGAAAATTTAGATATTTAGCCCTAGAATCTTCATTGTGCCCTGTGGCTCTGTCGATGTCTTGTAGTTGCCTCCTTCAGGCTGTGAATCTCGAGAGAAGTGTCTCTCAGGAATCTCGTAGGCTGTGAAGGGTTATTTTTTGAGCACAGACAAGGGCACCAAATTGCTCAGGACATGTCTCCAAGAAACTGCATAATCCACTTGCCATGCTCAATCTTTCAGAGGTTACTTGTTCCCCAAGAATATGTGTAATTTCTGGAAATTGCATAAAAATTTAAAACCCTTTTCTAAGATTTGTTAAAAGCTTTTTGATTCCAGGCACACTTTTCCTTTGAAAGGATAAATTTTTGTATCATGAAGCAGAGATGCTTATTAGCCCACCCTCTTGGATTGGCAGATGAAGCATCCAGCCTTTCTTGTATTTTGAGATGTCGTGTCCAACTGCCTCTTAATGAAGATTCATTTATCCTTTTCACACTGTTAAATGTGGCCTATGAGGACAGAAATCTTTCAGTCCACGTGAATAGAGGTCATTACTGCTAAGGGAAGTTCTGCACATATCTGTAGAGGTGAACAGGCATTAAAATAATCTATACTTAGCTTTTCACAGTCACTTTTATTTAACTGCTTGAAGGATTTCAATGATGATCACTTTTTGTCCCCAAATGCTGTTTGACATTGACTGTAGGAATCTGGTGATAGACCTGAGGTTGTAACTTTTATAGGTATAAGTATTTCTTTCCTCTGTTTCAGCTGAGAAGTTTTGAGATTGAAATATTCACAGCCGTTAAGAGACGTCCAATTTAATTATTCATCCTGCATGTTCTGTAGTTCACAATAAGTCCAGAATATTGAAGGAATGGAACAAGTGGACTTGTAGACTTCAGGTAGCTGGCCGTGCTATTGGCCATGGCGTCTCAGGATGCTCAGAACTTCTTCGAGCCTCTGTCTTCCTGGATATCTCGGGTTTATGAAGCTCTCCAGCAAGCAGGCGATACATTATCTGCTTTGCTGGTTAACTTCAACAAACAAGACTCGAATTTGAGTGACAAGCTAGACCAGAACTTAGATGATATTCAGATTCAGGAAAATTGCTTTGAAGATGAAGAGCAAAACAATGATCGGCATCAAGAGGACACAAATTCCTTGTTTCTTGAAGTGGATGATTCCTCCTGTTGTAATAGTTACTTGCAGGACTCTGCCCAAAGTTCAAGCCCCAGACTTAGCCAATATGCAAAAGACTCCTGTTCCATAATGACGCTGTGGCCCAGTCAGAACCTTGATGACCAAAAGCCACCACATACGCTTTCTTCTCTTGCTGAGGAAGAATATCACCTTGAAAAACAAAGGAGTGGTCTTCAACATGACTTTGGCAGCCACCTCTATGATATTTTAGAAAATGTTAATGGAAAAAAGCAAGGTAAGCTAGCCAGTAACTATTTTCACTGGGTTTGTTCAAAGGATATTTGTACTCATTTTATTTTTGTTTCAGTTATTATTTGAATTTTATTTTTCTTTCTTAAAGCTTCCCACACACTGGCTTATTAATGAGGGGTGTGATCCTTAGGAATATTTTCAATGTATAAAACTTTGGAAGATCCATATTGGTGGATTCTATATTCCAAAATAATAGTTCTGAGCAAGTGAAATGGTGAAAATGAGCCTGTGAGTTCTGTTTGAGAAGCCCCTCGTGCATATGTCATTGCTGTTTAAAATATCTTTTAAAATGTTCTCTCTTTTTTAAAAAACTAAGTTAGGAATCTCTAGATGTTACTATATTATTCAGTGTGAAATCCTGTGCAAAAAGCCATACTCGTTGCAGAATTTTTAGTTGATAACACTCCAAGAACACTTCTCACAGTGTTGTACTGAGACATGATGTGAGATGACAGTAGATAGGAAATCTTTGGAATAATAGCTTTCTTTTCTTCTAGCCTTGAATGGAAAGGATACATTTAAAACAAACTGCCTATAGAGCATCATCCTGTCAGAACTGAGCATGTAATGGGCCTTAAATAAATGCATAATGAATATGGTGAAAATGTAATTAGCTCTATAAAAGTAGCTGTAGTCTGTTTTGGCATATATTTCTCATGCTTCTGTTACATTAAGCCTGAAGTAAAGACATCCCATTTTATTGAGAGACAGAGAGGTACAGTTAGGCAGAGAAAGGTTTTGAGTGTGTTTATAGGTTGTGTGTTTGTACACAAGCTCATGAGGATGACTGGATCTTTTATGTAACATAATGGTGAAATCATTAGTTCTCTTCTTGTTGGCAGGAATAGACTTTAAGAATCCTTTCACACTTTCTTCATCCATTTTCACTGATTCCTCTTAGCTTTATTATTTTAGAGAAATGTTTTATCTAGACACATGAAGTCTTGGTAAATGAAGAAATATAATTTTATATTCTTTTTATAATGCTTTCTTTATACTTTTACTCAAATTAAAGTAATATTAAGTGCTAGAATAAATTGGTGAAAACAATTTAGAGTAACATACTTTCTGAATCTGATAAACTATAAATAGATGCAATTTAAAGTCTTTTAAAATTGTCTATAGAAATAATCCTAGAAATGTCTGGGTGACTAATGGGATTTCTTAGATTTGACTTGAAATTTCTATTTCTATTTTAGAAGAATTCTTGCTGAAGTTGAACTATATTTAAAATAATTAACATGAACTTGGCTCAATAACTGTTTAATCCTGGCTTCTGTTAATTTTTGTAATAATCTAATGGCAGGTAAACACTTAGAATTAATTTGTTCATTCAGAAATGTATATTCACTACACTGCAGCCTCCTGGAAGCCTGGGGCCATGTCACAGATTCATTTCTGTATACTCAATATCAAACACAATGTTAGATATATGATAGGGCATCAAATAATAATTACTGATGAAACAGCAAGGAAAACTAACAACTCTAAATACTATTATTAATCTCACTTCACAGTTGAGAAAATTGTTGCTTAAAATTAAAGAATATGCCCAAGATTGACATTTAGGAAGAGGCCGAGCTGAGGTAGAATGATTCTAGAGTTTACACATAGAACTTTCCTTGCCCCAATCTTATAAAAGTTACAATTTACATATAGTAAAATTTCTTCTTAGTGTACAGTTCTGTGAGTTTTGACAAACACATGGTGTTATCACCACCACCCAGGTATAAAAGTGTTCCATCACCTCAAAAAATTTCCCCATTTGGAGTCAATCCTTTTCCTTACTTCCAGCTCCTAGAAATTGCTGCTATATTTCCTCTTTCCATTATTTGCCTTTTCCGGGATGACATATAAATGGAATCCTGCAGTTTGTAGCCTTTTGAGTCTGGCTTTTTCCGTAATGTGCTTATTGTAGTGCACTGGAGATTTATTCATGTTGTTATATGTTCCAGTGGTTTGCTTTTTTATTGCTGAATAATAGTCCAATGCATGAAGGTCCCAGTTTGTTAATCCATTCATCCCCTGAGGGATATTTCAGTTGTTTCCAGTTTTTAGCAATAGGAGTAGAACTGCTATAAACATTCAGAAAACGGTTTTTTTTGTGTGTGTAAATATGTTTTCATTTCAACTAAGTGAATGTCTACAAGTGAGATTGCTGGGTTATATAGAAAGTATATGTTTGACTTTATAAATAGAATTTCACTGTTTTCCAGAGTATAATTTTGGATTCTCAAAAGTTCTGCATGAGATTTCTAATCAGTCATATCCTCACGTGTGTGGTATTATTGTTATTATTTTTAGCCATTCTCATAGATGGTTAGGGATATCTCACGTTGGAAGATAATTCTCCATTGGTGTCTTGTATGTCCTATGAGCAGGGAAGAGCCACAGACAGATTTTTGTTTTGGATTTCAAGGATGTTTGTATGACAGCCTTCGAAGTTAGTGTCTCCTCCAGAGCACAGAGGATATTTGTTTGTTGTCTAGTGTATTAAACACAATGTTAGATATATGATAGGGCATCAAATAATAATTACTGATGAAACAGCAAGGAAAACTAACAACTCTAAATACTATTATTAATCTCACTTCACAGTTGAGAAAATTGTTGCTTAAAATTAAAGAATATGCCCAAGATTGACATTTAGGAAGAGGCCGAGCTGAGGTAGAATGATTCTAGAGTTTACACATAGAACTTTCCTTGCCCCAATCTTATAAAAGTTACAATTTACATATAGTAAAATTTCTTCTTAGTGTACAGTTCTGTGAGTTTTGACAAACACATGGTGTTATCACCACCACCCAGGTATAAAAGTGTTCCATCACCTCAAAAAATTTCCCCATTTGGAGTCAATCCTTTTCCTTACTTCCAGCTCCTAGAAATTGCTGCTATATTTCCTCTTTCCATTATTTGCCTTTTCCGGGATGACATATAAATGGAATCCTGCAGTTTGTAGCCTTTTGAGTCTGGCTTTTTCCGTAATGTGCTTATTGTAGTGCACTGGAGATTTATTCATGTTGTTATATGTTCCAGTGGTTTGCTTTTTTATTGCTGAATAATAGTCCAATGCATGAAGGTCCCAGTTTGTTAATCCATTCATCCCCTGAGGGATATTTCAGTTGTTTCCAGTTTTTAGCAATAGGAGTAGAACTGCTATAAACATTCAGAAAACGGTTTTTTTTGTGTGTGTAAATATGTTTTCATTTCAACTAAGTGAATGTCTACAAGTGAGATTGCTGGGTTATATAGAAAGTATATGTTTGACTTTATAAATAGAATTTCACTGTTTTCCAGAGTATAATTTTGGATTCTCAAAAGTTCTGCATGAGATTTCTAATCAGTCATATCCTCACGTGTGTGGTATTATTGTTATTATTTTTAGCCATTCTCATAGATGGTTAGGGATATCTCACGTTGGAAGATAATTCTCCATTGGTGTCTTGTATGTCCTATGAGCAGGGAAGAGCCACAGACAGATTTTTGTTTTGGATTTCAAGGATGTTTGTATGACAGCCTTCGAAGTTAGTGTCTCCCTCCAGAGCACAGAGGATATTTGTTTGTTGTCTAGTGTATTAAAGTTAATGTCTCTCTTCAGGGCAAATCTTAGGCAAATGTGTTTGCAAATGATAGAGGTTTTCCAAGCTTGGTATTCCCTGGCTGTGACATAAATCCAGTGCATGCATGGAATCTCTCAGGGCTTGCCTCCGTATTGCCCTGTTGGTACTTAGAGATATTGTGATAAATTATCCTTTGTTTCTGACCCAGAAGTCTTGCATGTTCGCCAAAGTCTATGAAACAGTAGCAGACAAACTTGTTATCATGCGAATAGGGTAAAATCATAGACCCTTCATAGGTCTTAACATTCAGTTTGGCTTTAATTTGCATATCCCTCATAACTAGTGACACTGAGCATGTTTTCGTATAGTTATGTTCTGTATGACTTCTTTGTAGGATTGTTAAATTTTTTGCCTACGTTCATTAACTTGTTTGTTTTCTTATTCTTGACATTTGAGAATTATGTTGATATTCTGAATATGAGTTACTTTTTAGATATGTACTTTAAGAATATCTTCTCCTAGTTTTATGGCTTAAATTTTCATTCCCTTAACAGTATCCCTCAAAGAACAGAGGTTCTTAATTAAATGAAATACACCTTATCAAGTATTTCCTTTATGGATTGTGCTTTTGATAATAGTAATGTTCATACTGTTTTAAAACTTTATAAATAGAATTTCACTGTTTTCCAGAGTATAATTTTGGATTCTCAAAAGTTCTGCATGAGATTTCTAATCAGTCATATCCTCACGTGTGTGGTATTATTGTTATTATTTTTAGCCATTCTCATAGATGGTTAGGGATATCTCACGTTGGAAGATAATTCTCCATTGGTGTCTTGTATGTCCTATGAGCAGGGAAGAGCCACAGACAGATTTTTGTTTTGGATTTCAAGGATGTTTGTATGACAGCCTTCGAAGTTAGTGTCTCCCTCCAGAGCACAGAGGATATTTGTTTGTTGTCTAGTGTATTAAAGTTAATGTCTCTCTTCAGGGCAAATCTTAGGCAAATGTGTTTGCAAATGATAGAGGTTTTCCAAGCTTGGTATTCCCTGGCTGTGACATAAATCCAGTGCATGCATGGAATCTCTCAGGGCTTGCCTCCGTATTGCCCTGTTGGTACTTAGAGATATTGTGATAAATTATCCTTTGTTTCTGACCCAGAAGTCTTGCATGTTCGCCAAAGTCTATGAAACAGTAGCAGACAAACTTGTTATCATGCGAATAGGGTAAAATCATAGACCCTTCATAGGTCTTAACATTCAGTTTGGCTTTAATTTGCATATCCCTCATAACTAGTGACACTGAGCATGTTTTCGTATAGTTATGTTCTGTATGACTTCTTTGTAGGATTGTTAAATTTTTTGCCTACGTTCATTAACTTGTTTGTTTTCTTATTCTTGACATTTGAGAATTATGTTGATATTCTGAATATGAGTTACTTTTTAGATATGTACTTTAAGAATATCTTCTCCTAGTTTTATGGCTTAAATTTTCATTCCCTTAACAGTATCCCTCAAAGAACAGAGGTTCTTAATTAAATGAAATACACCTTATCAAGTATTTCCTTTATGGATTGTGCTTTTGATATCATAGCTAAGAAATCTTTCTATAACTCAAGATCAGAAAGATTTTATTCGTGTGTTTTATTCTAGAAATTTTAAAGTTATGGATTTTGCATATGGATTTTTTCACATGATGTAAGGTATGAATTAAGACCTTCGCCCATGTACATGTCTAATAATTCCTACACTACTTGTTAAAATGACTATTCTTTTTCCATTATTTTGATAACTGTCAGAAATACACTGCCTATGTATATGAGGATCTATTTCTATACTCTGTTTTCCTCATTATTCTATATTTGTATTCTTTCTCCAATAACATACTGTCTTGATTATTATAGAATTATGGTCTTAAAATCAGGTGAGCCCTCAACTTTATCATATTTAGAAATTGCTTTGACTAATCTAGTTTCATTCCATGTAATTTTTAGATTAGGCTTATTGATTTTTAAAAATAAGCTGTGCAACCGCCTGGAGGGGTGAGATGGGGGGGATATACATATGACTAATCTGGGATCATAAATGTCTGTAAACAACAAAGCTTTGTAAAAGTAAAATTGTAAAATAAAAAAATTTAAAAATGATAAAAAATAAAAATACAATTGTTGAGAATTTCATTAGAATTATGTTGAATCTATAGATCAGTTTAGAGAGAATGATATGCTAATAATACTATATTTTAAAATCTATGAATATGGTATACCACATCATGTATTTAGTTCTTAATTTTTTCCATCTGTTTTGTAGTTTTCAGCATTAGGTTAGATTTATACCCAAGTATTTCCATTTTCTTGGATATAATTAGAAATGGTATATCTATAACTTTCATTTTCCAGTTGCTACTTGCTAGTATATAAAAATGTCATTGATTTTTGCATATAATTTTGTATTTTGCCACCTCCCTGAACTCAATGAGTTCTAATAGGTTTTTTTTTTTTTTTTTTTTTAATAGCTATTTTGGGCTTTTTTAAAAAATTGGTTTCAATATCCATACCTATTATCTCTTTTTCTAGACTGATTAATGAATAGTTAGAATGGGTATCTTTGCCTTGATCTTGGGCTTGGTGGAAAAGCTTTGTCTATTAGTTAGGCTTAGCTTTCTGTAGAGATCTTTATTATATTGAAGAAGGTTCTTTCTATTCCAATTTGTTGAGAATTTTTAATCAAAAAGATACTGTAAGAAAAAGATATTGAATTCTGTTGAGGAATGTTTTCATCAATTTACATAAGAGATATTCGTTTAGTTTTCTTTTTTCACAATATCTTTGTCTGGTATCTAGGTAATGCTGGCCTAACAAAATGAGTTTTGAAATGTTTCTCCCTTTTTTATAGTCTGGACAAAGTTATGTTAAATGAGTATTTATTAAGTGTTTGCTAGAATTTTCTATTGAGGTCAGCTGAATTTGGAATTTTTGTTGTTGGAAGATTTGGAAATACAAATGCCATTTTTTTTTTTTAGTGTAGATAGGATTATTCAAGATGTCTGTCTTTTTTGAGCGACTTTTAACAGTTTGACTTCTCAAGAATTTTTTTCATCTATGTTGAATTTATGAACATACTTTTTTCAGTGTTTGTAGGATTTTTGGTAGTTCTCCAATGTTTCCTGATATTGGTAATTTTTGTCTTCACTTTTGCAAGGGTATGGGGTCTGTCTGAGTAGAGATCTATCTATATGTCTTTTTTTTTTTTTTTTCCAAAGAACTTGTTTTGGGTTTTAGTAATTTTTTCCTGTTTTTCTTCTATTCCTACTATTATTTCTATTATTTATTATTTTCCTCCTTCTGCTTGCTTTGGGCATAATTTCTCTTTTTTCTATTGTAATCATTTAATGGACACATTTTTCTAAGCACCACTTTGTCTACATCCAAAATATTAATATATATTTTATTTTCATTATATTAAATTATTTCCTAATTTACCTTTGACTTCCATTTTGAGGCATTGTTTATCTAAAAGTGTGTGTGTGTAAGTTAGGTTCTAAATGTTGAAAATATTCTAGATAACTTTGCATTACAAGTTTCTGGTTTAACAGTTGTGGTCTGAGCATTACTTTAGTTTAAAAATATTAAAATTTATTTTATCATCCTGACATGTTCTCACTTGTTGAAAGATATGTAGTTGAAAACATTGTGCATTTTGTTGTTATTGGATACAGTGTTCTATAAATTACTTCAAATTGTTTGAGGAAGTTTCATGTTTTCTATATACTTATACTGATTTTGTCCACTTATTTTGTTCTGTTGGTTACTGAGAGAGAAGTATTAAAGTCTTCAATTTGTGGATTTGGCTATTTTCTCTTTTCTGTTCTTTGACTTTTTGCTTCATGTGGTTTGAAGCTCTGTTACTAAATACATACACACATTTTAGAAATATATGTCTCCTTGGTGAGTTGACCTCTTGGTCATTATATAATACACTGTTTTGTATCCCTGGCAGTATTTCTTGACCTAAAACCTACTTTGTTATTAGTATGGCTATTCCAGCTTTCTTTTGATTAGTGTTGGCACGATATATTCTCTTATATTCCTTAAATATATCCTTTATAGTGGGATTCCTGTATATGACATATAATTGAATCCTTTTTTATTCAGTTTGACAACTTTTTACTCTTATTTAGTGTGTTTTAACTATTGGCATATATTATAATTGTTGATAACATATTAAAATCTATCATTTTGCTGGATTTTTTCCTATTTCATTTTTGCTTTGCTTCTTTTATCTTACTTTTCTTCTGCATTCTTTTAGGTTGAATATTTTTGTTATTCCATTTTATCTCCACTATGGGCTTCCCTGGTTCAGTGGTAAATAATCTGACTGCAATTCAGGAGCCACAGGGGATGCAGGTTTGATCCCTGGGTCAGGAAGATAACCTGAAGGAGGGCATGGCAGTCCACTCCAGTATTCTTGCCTGGAGAATCCCATGGTCAGAGGAGCTTGCCAAGGTACAGTCCATGGAATCATAATGGGTCAGACACCACTGAAGCAACTTAGCACATGGGCTCATTATTTTTATCTCTTTTAAAAAAGTTTAATGATCATCCTAAGATTTTACTGTAAGTTAGGTTCTAAATGTTGAAAATATTCTAGATAACTTTGCATTACAAGTTTCTGGTTTAACAGTTGTGGTCTGAGCATTACTTTAGTTTAAAAATATTAAAATTTATTTTATCATCCTGACATGTTCTCACTTGTTGAAAGATATGTAGTTGAAAACATTGTGCATTTTGTTGTTATTGGATACAGTGTTCTATAAATTACTTCAAATTGTTTGAGGAAGTTTCATGTTTTCTATATACTTATACTGATTTTGTCCACTTATTTTGTTCTGTTGGTTACTGAGAGAGAAGTATTAAAGTCTTCAATTTGTGGATTTGGCTATTTTTCTCTTTTCTGTTCTTTGACTTTTTGCTTCATGTGGTTTGAAGCTCTGTTACTAAATACATACACACATTTTAGAAATATATGTCTCCTTGGTGAGTTGACCTCTTGGTCATTATATAATACACTGTTTTGTATCCCTGGCAGTATTTCTTGACCTAAAACCTACTTTGTTATTAGTATGGCTATTCCAGCTTTCTTTTGATTAGTGTTGGCACGATATATTCTCTTATATTCCTTAAATATATCCTTTATAGTGGGATTCCTGTATATGACATATAATTGAATCCTTTTTTATTCAGTTTGACAACTTTTTACTCTTATTTAGTGTGTTTTAACTATTGGCATATATTATAATTGTTGATAACATATTAAAATCTATCATTTTGCTGGATTTTTTCCTATTTCATTTTTGCTTTGCTTCTTTTATCTTACTTTTCTTCTGCATTCTTTTAGGTTGAATATTTTTGTTATTCCATTTTATCTCCACTATGGGCTTCCCTGGTTCAGTGGTAAATAATCTGACTGCAATTCAGGAGCCACAGGGGATGCAGGTTTGATCCCTGGGTCAGGAAGATAACCTGAAGGAGGGCATGGCAGTCCACTCCAGTATTCTTGCCTGGAGAATCCCATGGTCAGAGGAGCTTGCCAAGGTACAGTCCATGGAATCATAATGGGTCAGACACCACTGAAGCAACTTAGCACATGGGCTCATTATTTTTATCTCTTTTAAAAAAGTTTAATGATCATCCTAAGATTTTACAGCATGTATTTTATTTAATTGCAGCCTATCTTGAAATAACATTTTGTTACTTCAGGTATAGTTAGATGACATTACAACAGAATGCATCCAATTCTTCCTTCTCATCCTTCATTTTTTATTGCTACTTATTTTGCTTTTACACATTCAGCAAGTATTCAGTATGCTGATAGCACTTGCTTTAGTTGGTTATCTCCTAGAATAATTAAAATAAAAGTTCTGTATTTACCTTATTTATGTCATTTGAAGAGCTCTTTAACTTTTCTTGTACATATATGCAACTAATGAATTATCTTAGTTGTTGTTTGTCTGAAAAATATTTATTTTTGAAATATGGTTTAAATAGGTGAAAAATTCTGAGTTGATAGTTTTCTTTCAGTGCTTTAACATTGCCATTTCACTGTCTTATAGTTTGCATAGCTTTCATGTGAAAAGTATCCTGTAATTCTTACTTTTGAGTCTCTGCATATAATGTGTCTTTTTTATCTCACTGGATACCTTAAAGACTTTATCTTTGGTTTTCAGAAGCATATATGTATGCATATGTGTGTGTTTCTATTTGTACTGTATATGTGTATGTTTGTGTTCTGGTATTCATTTTTATTGGTGTTCTCTGTCCTTCTTGTATCTGTGGTTTAGTGAGTTTCATTAGTTTTGGAAAATTCTTGACCATCACCTCCTCAAATATTTCTTCTAATCCATTCTCTCTTGCTTTTGCTGGTATTTCTTTATACATTTATTAGCAATTATTAGCCTACTTTATATCTTCTTGTAGCTTTTGACTATTCTTTTTCATTCTTTCATTCTTTTTTTTCCTTGTATTTCAGTTTAGGCAGTAGTATCTAATGACATAGTCTTCAAGTGGGCTTTCATTTTCTTTGACTGTGTGAAGTCTAGTGATGAGTTCATCAAAAGCATTTTTTGTCTCTGTTGCTCCATTTTTCATTTTTAGCATTTCTGTATGATTAAAAATTATTTCAATCTCTGGTGAGATTCCTCAACAATTCCTGCATATTTCCCCATTTTTTAACAATTAATAAGTTTTTAGCATCTTAATCATAGTACTTTTAAATTCCTTGTGATAGTTCTAACATTTGAGTTGCATCTGAGTTTGGCTTTCTCTTTCGTTTTTTTTTCCTGCTTGTCTTGTATTTTTGACTGAAAATAGAATATCATAGATAGGGGAAGTAAATTTCTGCCTGAAAGTAGGTTAGCCTTTTCTGATGCTGGGGCTTTAGTATGAAGGTGTTAAGTCAGTTTTGTCAGAATTTGAGCTGGGCTTGGATTTTGTTGTTTTTATTGTTAATCCCTTTGTAGCATAGCCTTCAAAACCCTCTATAATTACATTGTGTTTGGATAGGGGCTTCTTTGCTACAGAGCTTTGTCAAAATCTGCTCCATCTTCAGCTTCAAGTCTCTTCTTTTGCCTGTGCCTCAGAGGTCTCTGTTTTCCCTTTCCTAGAGGAGCCTGGTGTTATTCACTACTTGATGTTTGCTCATATGGTATGGCTGTGTTGGAAGTTTTTCTTTCCTGCTGTCCTTGGAGCAGCCTTTGTCTTAAGTCAGGTGAGATGTTCCTGGGTCTTGGGTTAGGGCCTTCTCGGTTATCCTGCCCCTCCCTCAAATCCCTTAGGGGATATTCATTCATTTTATCCCCAGGACTTCTTTCTGCCTCTTTCCCAGAGATGGTCATTTTATTCTGTTATATTTGTCAACTTACTATGTCTCTATCTATATTCTGAGGGTGATGGGAGTTGCTGCCCTTTCCCAAGTAGCTTGTGGCTTTTATTCTATAATGGTAAGAGGAGAGAAGAATCCTGGTGAGACTTCTCATTTTTCCTATAGCAACTTCTCTTCCCCTCCTCCAAAACCACACCATGAGAGAAGCTTTCTCTTCCCCCGCCCTTCCCACCCCACTCTTCTCTCTCTTTCTTGTGAGTACTAGATGAGTTCTGTGGGGCCAAGATTCTAAATGGGTTTCAGTTTTCCTGGGGTTTGTGGCTCCCATGGGTTCTCTGCACTTGTGCTAGTACACACTTGGTCTTTAGAAATTCTTTGAAAATATTATCTTCGTTTTTTTTGCCAGCTTGTAGGAATCCAGCATCTACCCCTGGCAATCAAATTCCTGTGTCCTTTCTCCCACTGAAGTTTTCTTTTTTGTGATTTTCAGATTAGTTGGTTGCTTTATGACCTCAGCTGTCTGATGAGTTTTAAAATGTGTCCTTTTACATATTATGTAGATTTTGTTTATATTTAAAGAGCAAGAGCATTATTTCCAATTGTTTTACATCTTAAATGGAAGCTAGAACACTTAACACTGTATCCTAAAATTAAATTGGACATTCTCATTAATTTGGGTAACATGTTTGGGAGATATCTTTACAAATAAAGCATTGATCTTCCTTTAAGGAGTTTTCTAGTGCCTAAGAGATAGTTACATGCAAGAAGTCCCATTTTAGAAAGTTTGTGGAAAATTAGAACAATTAACTACATGGTAACTTTTGAGATAGTTTTGCCAGTGTTGGTCAGAGAAGTTTTCACAGAGCAGATGATATACGACTACAGACTCTAGAAATGAATTATAATTTAACAGATGAGTGGAGAAGGGCATTCCCTTTGATGTTTGCTCATATGGTATGGCTGTGTTGGAAGTTTTTCTTTCCTGCTGTCCTTGGAGCAGCCTTTGTCTTAAGTCAGGTGAGATGTTCCTGGGTCTTGGGTTAGGGCCTTCTCGGTTATCCTGCCCCTCCCTCAAATCCCTTAGGGGATATTCATTCATTTTATCCCCAGGACTTCTTTCTGCCTCTTTCCCAGAGATGGTCATTTTATTCTGTTATATTTGTCAACTTACTATGTCTCTATCTATATTCTGAGGGTGATGGGAGTTGCTGCCCTTTCCCAAGTAGCTTGTGGCTTTTATTCTATAATGGTAAGAGGAGAGAAGAATCCTGGTGAGACTTCTCATTTTTCCTATAGCAACTTCTCTTCCCCTCCTCCAAAACCACACCATGAGAGAAGCTTTCTCTACCCCTGCCCTACCCACCCCACTCTGCTCTCTCTTTCTTGTGAGTACTAGATGAGTTCTGTGGGGCCAAGATTCTAAATGGGTTTCAGTTTTCCTGGGGTTTGTGGCTCCCATGGGTTCTCTGCACTTGTGCTAGTACACACTTGGTCTTTAGAAATTCTTTGAAAATATTATCTTCGTTTTTCTTGCCAGCTTGTAGGAATCCAGCATCTACCCCTGGCAATCAAATTCCTGTGTCCTTTCTCCCACTGAAGTTTTCTTTTTTGTGATTTTCAGATTAGTTGGTTGCTTTATGACCTCAGCTGTCTGATGAGTTTTAAAATGTGTCCTTTTACATATTATGTAGATTTTGTTTATATTTAAAGAGCAAGAGCATTATTTCCAATTGTTTTACATCTTAAATGGAAGCTAGAACACTTAACACTGTATCCTAAAATTAAATTGGACATTCTCATTAATTTGGGTAACATGTTTGGGAGATATCTTTACAAATAAAGCATTGATCTTCCTTTAAGGAGTTTTCTAGTGCCTAAGAGATAGTTACATGCAAGAAGTCCCATTTTAGAAAGTTTGTGGAAAATTAGAACAATTAACTACATGGTAACTTTTGAGATAGTTTTGCCAGTGTTGGTCAGAGAAGTTTTCACAGAGCAGATGATATACGACTACAGACTCTAGAAATGAATTATAATTTAACAGATGAGTGGAGAAGGGCATTCCCTTTGAAGGAATGACATGAACACAGTTGCATGGACAAGTATGATATTTTCAGGGATGAATCATGAGGCTAGAAGCCTAGGCTGCAATTCAAAAGACCATGTTTCTTGTGTTAAGGATTTAGCTTTTGTCTTGTAAGTAGCTGGAATCTCAGAGAGCTTTTAATCAAGTGGGGCACCAACAAAACTCCATTTTAAAAGGATACCTGTGGCATCAGTTTGCAGACTGTGTTGGAGGAAAGGATATACCTTAGGGAACTATCATAGTAGCTGGTAAGAAGAGACAAGTGTGCAAGCCAATACGAACAGATAAAGCGAAATGGTTATCCTCATTTTGACATTACTCCTTGAAAAGGTCTCTCAGCTTGAGAGAGTCATTGACAGGACTGTGGTTGGGCATTAGGGTACCGCCTTATTACTTCTAGGTGGAGGCACAAGTCCAGTTTTCCCTGTTGCTCTCCTTAACCATTGAAAAGTTGCTCCTCACTAATGTATGGTGGGATTAGAGGTTCGTCTCTCCATGTGGTCTCTGCTGACATGGAAGTGAACGTAGCCTTGATTATGGTGAAAATCCTGAGTCTCCACTAGACTTCCCCTGACACCAGCCAAGAGGCGAGGGGCAGGGATGCCTCATTACTCCAGGTGGGGTGCATAATCCCCATGTGCCGGCCACTAATACTTTGGGGGTACACGATGCTTATTACTGGCCATCAAGGATGAAAGTTCTGGATTCAACTCAACCTTCTCTGACCTCTGCTAGTGGGGATATTGGGACCCTTCATTAAAGCATAGTGGAAGTGTAGGCAGTCTACTTGGCCTTTGTTGGTATGAAGGAAGGTGGGGGACACAGGTTTTCTGTGCTATTTGGCTAGAATAGAATACTTATTGTCTTAAACTTTTCTGTTGTGGTGTTCTGTTCCTTTCCTGGCATTTTGCTCAGAGGAAGCAGGCATCTCTTGAGTTTTTTGTCTTTGCTTATTGGCATTTCTGGGTTTCCAGCTTCCTTAGCTTCAAGTCTGAGACATATGAGGCAGAAGAACCCAACCCAGGAAACTCACCAACGTGTTGTTCCTTGAGTCTCATGGTCCCTAGTTGTTTTTTCTTCTTCTTGGTAGCTTTCAGGCTTCTCATCTTTGTTTTATACACAATATCCATAGTTTCAAGTTGTACTGGGGTGGGGGAAGAATGCATGGACAAGTATGATATTTTCAGGGATGAATCATGAGGCTAGAAGCCTAGGCTGCAATTCAAAAGACCATGTTTCTTGTGTTAAGGATTTAGCTTTTGTCTTGTAAGTAGCTGGAATCTCAGAGAGCTTTTAATCAAGTGGGGCACCAACAAAACTCCATTTTAAAAGGATACCTGTGGCATCAGTTTGCAGACTGTGTTGGAGGAAAGGATATACCTTAGGGAACTATCATAGTAGCTGGTAAGAAGAGACAAGTGTGCAAGCCAATACGAACAGATAAAGCGAAATGGTTATCCTCATTTTGACATTACTCCTTGAAAAGGTCTCTCAGCTTGAGAGAGTCATTGACAGGACTGTGGTTGGGCATTAGGGTACCGCCTTATTACTTCTAGGTGGAGGCACAAGTCCAGTTTTCCCTGTTGCTCTCCTTAACCATTGAAAAGTTGCTCCTCACTAATGTATGGTGGGATTAGAGGTTCGTCTCTCCATGTGGTCTCTGCTGACATGGAAGTGAACGTAGCCTTGATTATGGTGAAAATCCTGAGTCTCCACTAGACTTCCCCTGACACCAGCCAAGAGGCGAGGGGCAGGGATGCCTCATTACTCCAGGTGGGGTGCATAATCCCCATGTGCCGGCCACTAATACTTTGGGGGTACACGATGCTTATTACTGGCCATCAAGGATGAAAGTTCTGGATTCAACTCAACCTTCTCTGACCTCTGCTAGTGGGGATATTGGGACCCTTCATTAAAGCATAGTGGAAGTGTAGGCAGTCTACTTGGCCTTTGTTGGTATGAAGGAAGGTGGGGGACACAGGTTTTCTGTGCTATTTGGCTAGAATAGAATACTTATTGTCTTAAACTTTTCTGTTGTGGTGTTCTGTTCCTTTCCTGGCATTTTGCTCAGAGGAAGCAGGCATCTCTTGAGTTTTTTGTCTTTGCTTATTGGCATTTCTGGGTTTCCAGCTTCCTTAGCTTCAAGTCTGAGACATATGAGGCAGAAGAACCCAACCCAGGAAACTCACCAACGTGTTGTTCCTTGAGTCTCATGGTCCCTAGTTGTTTTTTCTTCTTCTTGGTAGCTTTCAGGCTTCTCATCTTTGTTTTATACACAATATCCATAGTTTCAAGTTGTACTGGGGTGGGGGAAGAATAGGGAAAATTGTATTCTATCTCCCTGGAAGTAAAAATCTTCAAATTATCCCTTAAAACCTTGTGACTCCTGAAAATATTGAAATGCTTTCAGGACCCTCTGAAACTAGGATATGGGACTGGACTCTCAGTGTCATGAATGTTAAAACCTTTATTTTGGGGAGGGATTTTATCTACCAGTTAAATTATCATCACATACTCATTTTTTCCTTTATACCAGGGAATCACATCAGCTTCAGTTTATTTGGGGTGCTTTGCAGTCTACTAGAGGGAGGTATTTGGATATACACTAGGAAAAGCATTTTAATCAGTGGTTTATATGCATTTTTAAAAAAGCTTTGTCAAGCCTACTTTTCCCATTTAACCTTGAATTTTCATAACGTTGTTATCTTGATTTTATGCCTTTTAATGTGCCATATTTTTCTCCACAATGGATTTTAAGCCCAGATTGGCCCAAAACAAGAGAGATGCTGAATGCTTTTTGTAACCATGGAAACATTTCTGGGCACTTACTGAGGACCTGGTTGCCAATAGTAATGTAACAGAGAAAATAGATACACTTCATTTAGCAGTTGCCTATGATTAAGAGACAGATAGAGTCTTCATAGTGCCATCTCAAGATAGGCTTTTTGGTAAAAAGACCTAAATCTCAAACAGCAGCTTCTCAGTCGAGAAGCAGTTGTGACACCTTTGATGTGTGATGGGAAGGAGTTCTCATTGCGTTTAAAAATCATCTTTGTTTTCAGTTTTTCACCTCATACTTTTTTTGAAGCTGTTTTTAAACCACATGTATTTGTTTCCAAGAAATATGCTCACTGTTTCCTGAAATAGCTTGCTAATGGAATTAATGTGTTCCAAGTTCATTGGCATATAGAACTTTAGAAACACTCTTTGGCTAGATGGAATGTATTTTTTAAAAAATAGAACAGTAGGCTTTTGAAATCATGGTGATATAATTTGACTTTTCAATAAGATTATTCTATAAGGCTAATGTAACATGGAAGGGAAAATCCTACTGTGTTCTTAGTTACTAGTCGGTCTCAAGCTTTTATGTATTGAAGGTATTTTGTTCTGTTGATGTTTTGGGGATGGCTTGTGGCAACTGAGACTAAATGATTTCAGGCAAAAAATGCGGTTGAATTACACAGGCTTCATTACTTTTCTGCAGGATGCCTTACTGAACACAGAATGCTGCATCCTGCCTTTCCTTTCATTGCAGTACTGGAACTTTATTTTTTCATTGCCCAAGTGATTTCTTGAAAGTAAACCCATTCCTAGTTAAATGTATCTTCATGTGATTGTATTTGCCACCATGTCATTGGTTATACAGAATTGTCTGTGAAAAAGTATGAGTATTCTGCAAAAGCTTCAGAATTTGTTTTCTAAAAGCTTTATAATTTTTGCTATGTTGATTTGCGTATTTTAGAGAAGCCAGGTATTAAGCTTTGTCAACCTAGATTTAACGTTGTTATCTTGATTTTATGCCTTTTAATGTGCCATATTTTTCTCCACAATGGATTTTAAGCCCAGATTGGCCCAAAACAAGAGAGATGCTGAATGCTTTTTGTAACCATGGAAACATTTCTGGGCACTTACTGAGGACCTGGTTGCCAATAGTAATGTAACAGAGAAAATAGATACACTTCATTTAGCAGTTGCCTATGATTAAGAGACAGATAGAGTCTTCATAGTGCCATCTCAAGATAGGCTTTTTGGTAAAAAGACCTAAATCTCAAACAGCAGCTTCTCAGTCGAGAAGCAGTTGTGACACCTTTGATGTGTGATGGGAAGGAGTTCTCATTGCGTTTAAAAATCATCTTTGTTTTCAGTTTTTCACCTCATACTTTTTTTGAAGCTGTTTTTAAACCACATGTATTTGTTTCCAAGAAATATGCTCACTGTTTCCTGAAATAGCTTGCTAATGGAATTAATGTGTTCCAAGTTCATTGGCATATAGAACTTTAGAAACACTCTTTGGCTAGATGGAATGTATTTTTTAAAAAATAGAACAGTAGGCTTTTGAAATCATGGTGATATAATTTGACTTTTCAATAAGATTATTCTATAAGGCTAATGTAACATGGAAGGGAAAATCCTACTGTGTTCTTAGTTACTAGTCGGTCTCAAGCTTTTATGTATTGAAGGTATTTTGTTCTGTTGATGTTTTGGGGATGGCTTGTGGCAACTGAGACTAAATGATTTCAGGCAAAAAATGCGGTTGAATTACACAGGCTTCATTACTTTTCTGCAGGATGCCTTACTGAACACAGAATGCTGCATCCTGCCTTTCCTTTCATTGCAGTACTGGAACTTTATTTTTTCATTGCCCAAGTGATTTCTTGAAAGTAAACCCATTCCTAGTTAAATGTATCTTCATGTGATTGTATTTGCCACCATGTCATTGGTTATACAGAATTGTCTGTGAAAAAGTATGAGTATTCTGCAAAAGCTTCAGAATTTGTTTTCTAAAAGCTTTATAATTTTTTTGCTATGTTGATTTGCGTATTTTAGAGAAGCCAGGTATTAATGAACATTAATGAAAAGCTGACCTCCAGTTTTGAGAGCCTTGACATTTAAGGCAAGGAGGTTGTTATTGCCATTGTTACTTTTTTTGCAACGTTGTGTCATTTTAAAAGGAAATTTCAGATATGTAACACAATTTTATATGGACATATGAGTAGTCAAATAGTAAATTTTTGCCTTAATTTCTGAATATTTGTATAATAGTAGGACATTTTTAGGGACAGATTTAAAATAAGAGCCCGTTTTCTGCTTTCCTTTTCTTACCACCATTAGGAATGGATTAGAGGGATTAGAGACAAATTATGCTATAAATAATCTTAAATTCCATTTTCACAATTCCCAGGGAACGAGAACATTTCCCTTAATAATGGAGTTACTTGATAATTAAGAGCTCAGGAGTCTTTCTTGCCCTGAGACATACACCATAATTGAGGCAGGTGTATCTTTTTTTGCAATTATCTAATCCAACAAGGAAGAAGCTGGAGTCAGGTAGCCACTACAATTTAAGAACTTTTTTCATTTGTGTATCATGTTTCTTCTTGCCGAGGTAGATTCTTAATGGTGTTCTCTGTGTTGTGATTTTATCTTTTAAAATACCATAAAGAGTTTATCCTCTCCTCTTCCCCTCTTACCTCTTCCTTTGTTTAGTCCTGCTTCTCCCTCCCTGGTACTCTTTTCTGGTGTTCACTTTTGTGGAGAGAGTTCCTGAAAAGGAGCCTTGCAGTGAAGAGAGTCACTGAGATGTGGTTATAAATTGCTCTTCCCTTTGAGCTCTTGTTAATTATGCTAAGGGGTAATCTAGGCCATTGCTAATGGAGTTCTTAGTGCCCTTCACATTTCCTAGTTTTTAAATTTATGAAACATTTCAAAAACATAGAAAAATACAGCAACACACAACAAACACCCACCCCTTTACTTTGCCAAGTCTTAACATGTTGCTATATTTGATTCAGATTTACTTTAAAGAAATCATCCAGGATGGAGGTCTTTGGAATCCTTTGAGGACCTCTCTGTTTCTTTGCCTTCTCTCCCTACTAGGAGTAAAAAAACCCCTAAATTTGGGTGTTATGATGCCCATTGTGTTTTGTGCTTTTGCTGAAAGTATTTGTATTTCACACAACATAATGGGCATGTTTTAGAGCTTTATACAAATGATATAATATTGAACATATTTTATACTACAGCTTGTTTTTGCTTCCACTCAATGTTACACTTTTTTTTTTTTTTTAAAGATTTATTTATTTATTTATTTTGGGCAGGGGTCGGGTTGGGGAGGGAGAGGAGCGGGCCGGCCACTTCTATTTGTCTTTCATTTCTCTATTTTCATCTGTCTTTGTTCTTTGGCTCCTGTGGGCCTCCCATCGCCATGGCGTCCGTCATTGCAGAGCGCCGGCTCTGGGCACATGCGCTCCAGAGCTCCGGCTCGGTAATTGGACACATCAGTCCAGCTGCTCCATGGCACGTGGAATCTTCCCAGACCAGGGATCGAACCGGCGCCCCTTGCACTGCAAGGTGGTGTCCTTACTCACTGGACCACCAGGGGAAGCCCTTAATGTTACACTTTTAAATTGTTCAGATACATGTGCATATGGTTTCTGTTAACAGCTTTATAGAAATCCAACTGTATCAATTAATTCCATTTAATTAATCAATTCTTCTTGATCCAATGTATCCATTCATGTGAGCATCTAATTTATTTCCAAAATATCAATACCATAACAGATAATTCTGCAATGTAAGTATACCTCTGGGGCTTCCCAGGTGGCATAGTGGTAAAGAATCTACTTGCCAGTGGCAGGAGACATTCAGGAGATTTCTGGACTTTGGAGTTCCTGAAAAGGAGCCTTGCAGTGAAGAGAGTCACTGAGATGTGGTTATAAATTGCTCTTCCCTTTGAGCTCTTGTTAATTATGCTAAGGTAATCTAGGCCATTGCTAATGGAGTTCTTAGTGCCCTTCACATTTCCTAGTTTTTAAATTTATGAAACATTTCAAAAACATAGAAAAATACAGCAACACACAACAAACACCCACCCCTTTACTTTGCCAAGTCTTAACATGTTGCTATATTTGATTCAGATTTACTTTAAAGAAATCATCCAGGATGGAGGTCTTTGGAATCCTTTGAGGACCTCTCTGTTTCTTTGCCTTCTCTCCCTACTAGGAGTAAAAAAACCCCTAAATTTGGGTGTTATGATGCCCATTGTGTTTTGTGCTTTTGCTGAAAGTATTTGTATTTCACACAACATAATGGGCATGTTTTAGAGCTTTATACAAATGATATAATATTGAACATATTTTATACTACAGCTTGTTTTTGCTTCCACTCAATGTTACACTTTTTTTTTTTTTTTAAAGATTTATTTATTTATTTATTTTGGGCAGGGGTCGGGTTGGGGAGGGAGGGGAGCGGGCGGGCCACTTCTATTTGTCTTTCATTTCTCTATTTTCATCTGTCTTTGTTCTTTGGCTCCTGTGGGCCTCCCATCGCCATGGCGTCCGTCATTGCAGAGCGCCGGCTCTGGGCACATGCGCTCCAGAGCTCCGGCTCGGTAATTGGACACATCAGTCCAGCTGCTCCATGGCACGTGGAATCTTCCCAGACCAGGGATCGAACCGGCGCCCCTTGCACTGCAAGGTGGTGTCCTTACTCACTGGACCACCAGGGGAAGCCCTTAATGTTACACTTTTAAATTGTTCAGATACATGTGCATATGGTTTCTGTTAACAGCTTTATAGAAATCCAACTGTATCAATTAATTCCATTTAATTAATCAATTCTTCTTGATCCAATGTATCCATTCATGTGAGCATCTAATTTATTTCCAAAATATCAATACCATAACAGATAATTCTGCAATGTAAGTATACCTCTGGGGCTTCCCAGGTGGCATAGTGGTAAAGAATCTACTTGCCAGTGCAGGAGACACAGGAGACATGGGTTCAATCGCTGGGTCAGGAAGATCCCCTGGAGTAGGAAATGACAACCCACTCCAGTTTTCTTGCCTGTAAAATTCCATGGACAGAGGAGTCTGGCAGGTTACAGTATATGGGGTGGCAAAGAATACATATGCTAGAGCGTATCTAAATGAAATATATGAAAGAGACAGTCCCACTTTGAGCCTCTTTTTAAACATAGAAATTTCTTCCCTGGGGCTTCCCAGATCCTTGGTTGAGGTCACTTAAATAGCTCCTCTTGCTCTGGCCCCACTTTTCCTTGAGGTGTTTCAAACTGATCCTTTTCCCTAAAACCAACAAAGTCATAACCAATAGGTATGGAGGCTTTAAGGAATCTAAAAGTTGTCTGTGTTTTCCCTAACAAGTTTAAATAATGAGTGATAACATGAAATAGTGATACCAAATTTTAAGGTTTATTACAGGTTTCTTTAAAACTTGTACAAAAGCTATGAACCTGCTTATACAGGAAGATATATACATGATATCCCAAACTTGTTTTATAATGAAATTCATGAGTTCTTGCACCACCCAGCTCATCTGTGGTACTCTAGATAGTGTCACCAACTCAATGGGCATGAATTTGAGCAAACTCCAGGAGATAGTGGAGGACAGAGGAGCCTGGCGTGCTGCAGTCCATGGGGTCAGAAGAAGTTGGACATGACTTAATGACTGAACAACAGCAGCTCTGGATTAAAATTAACACAGTTTATAGGAGAAAACTAGTGACAATACAGTCATGAGTCAACCACCATACCATTTCATTTAAAGTTTGGTTTTTCTCTTAAGAAAATAAACTTGGTGAAATGCATTAGAATCTGTGCTATTTTTTAAACTATTATATCTCAGCTCAAATCCACTCTTTCATATCCTGCTTTGAATGTTGAAGCTGGAATTCTGCAAACTACAGTTTGCTATTGCTTGGGGTATTCTCTGATCTTATGACAAAAGGACTGTTGGAAGATGGGAAAGGGAGAAGGGGCTCACTTTTCCCAGTTTTTTGCTCACTGTTCCTGTTGTTGGTATCTCAGCACTGCCCTTCAGAGTGCTGTCAGCGCCATAGGTTCCAGTGTCCAGCCTCTGCACATTCCAGAGCCAGCCTTTTTGCATTCCACTCAGAGGTGACAGCACTGAGTGGGTCATTTCCCCTCCTCATACATCTAAGTGGCATAGCATAGGGCCTCATCTCTGAGCTTCTAGTCTGTGATAACTTTGACCTCTTCCTTTTGCTTCCTCAGCCAGAGAGGTGGTAGCTGCTTCCCGAAGTTTCAGTCTCTGGCTATTCCTCCTTCTCTTCATCCAATACCCACACCCATGGAGCCAAATTTCTCTACTAAATTCCCTCTGTTAAAGTACCTATTGTGGGTTTTGTTTTCTGACTGGACCTTGACCAGTGTAGTAAGTAAAGTGTTGTCCAGGCAGCTGTGTAGGTTTTGAAGTATTCTATGTTAATTGTGTAAGAGCTACCGTCTGCAGGTGGACTAAGACTTTCTGGAGTTGATAGGCAACTGGCACAATGGACAGCTAAGACTTACCTATTCTGATATTTACTAGGTGAACAAATAAATATAACATGTCACGTGATAGATGCCATGTAGAAAAATAAAGCAATATGGGGAGTTAAAAACTGAGTGAATGCTATTGTATATAAGGTGGTCCTTCCTATGTTTTATACACAACAACCTGTCTGGGAAGACAACAGTTATGCTGAGGACTGAAGGAAAGAGTGTTCCTGGTGGAGGAAACAGTAAATAGACAGGCCAGGGGGTGAAATTGTTACCGAGTCCAAAGTTGCTCTTCTCGCCACATGGCAGGCCAATGAATCCTAGAGATGAGATATTGAGGCAAGAAAAATGATTTTGTTTGGAAAGCAGCTGACTGAGAAGATGGTAGGCTAGTGCCTCAAAATAACCATCTTATTGGGGTCTGGGTGCCAGATTGTTTTATAAATCAGAGATGGGTTGTGGTGAGGAGGCAAAGCAAAAAGGCTGTTAATCTTACGGATCTCTCTTAGAATGGCAGAAGATACGTTAATTTCTCCCTTCCTGCCATCCACAGGTGGACAGGGTTTATTATTACTATTATTTTTACAGAGTTTTGTTGTTTACAGATATGTATAATCCCAGATTAGTCATATGTATATCCCTGGCCCCCTCCCTCCTCCACCCCCTAACAGCCCCCATCCCAGCCCTCCAGGCCGTCACACGCACCCTGCAGTATCCCCTATTCCCACAGTGCAATGACAATAACTATCTTTTTCACATATGATAGTATAGGTTTCCGTGTTACTCCCTCTATGCCTCCTACCCACTGTTCCCACAATGTCCATATCTGACTGGACACTTGCCCCCCAGGGTGGTAGCTGCTTCCCAGTGTCAGTCTCTGGCTATTCCTCCTTCTCTTCATCCAATACCCACACCCATGGAGCCAAATTTCTCTACTAAATTCCCTCTGTTAAAGTACCTATTGTGGGTTTTGTTTTCTGACTGGACCTTGACCAGTGTAGTAAGTAAAGTGTTGTCCAGGCAGCTGTGTAGGTTTTGAAGTATTCTATGTTAATTGTGTAAGAGCTACCGTCTGCAGGTGGACTAAGACTTTCTGGAGTTGATAGGCAACTGGCACAATGGACAGCTAAGACTTACCTATTCTGATATTTACTAGGTGAACAAATAAATATAACATGTCACGTGATAGATGCCATGTAGAAAAATAAAGCAATATGGGGAGTTAAAAACTGAGTGAATGCTATTGTATATAAGGTGGTCCTTCCTATGTTTTATACACAACAACCTGTCTGGGAAGACAACAGTTATGCTGAGGACTGAAGGAAAGAGTGTTCCTGGTGGAGGAAACAGTAAATAGACAGGCCAGGGGGTGAAATTGTTACCGAGTCCAAAGTTGCTCTTCTCGCCACATGGCAGGCCAATGAATCCTAGAGATGAGATATTGAGGCAAGAAAAATGATTTTGTTTGGAAAGCAGCTGACTGAGAAGATGGTAGGCTAGTGCCTCAAAATAACCATCTTATTGGGGTCTGGGTGCCAGATTGTTTTATAAATCAGAGATGGGTTGTGGTGAGGAGGCAAAGCAAAAAGGCTGTTAATCTTACGGATCTCTCTTAGAATGGCAGAAGATACGTTAATTTCTCCCTTCCTGCCATCCACAGGTGGACAGGGTTTATTATTACTATTATTTTTACAGAGTTTTGTTGTTTACAGATATGTATAATCCCAGATTAGTCATATGTATATCCCTGGCCCCCTCCCTCCTCCCCCCCCTAACAGCCCCCCCATCCCAGCCCTCCAGGCCGTCACACCGCACCCCTGCAGTATCCCCTATTCCCACAGTGCAATGACAATAACTATCTTTTTCACATATGATAGTATAGGTTTCCGTGTTACTCCCTCTATGCCTCCTACCCACTGTTCCCACAATGTCCATATGTCTGTTCTCTATGTCTGTTTTTCCATCACTTCACTGCGTGTGTTGTCGTTACCATCTTACTAGATTCCATATATATGGGTTAGTATACTGTACTTGTCTTTCTTTTCTTGACTTACCTCACTTTTCATGATAGGTTCTAGATCCAGCCACCTCATTAGGACTGATTCTTCTGCATTTCTTTTTACAGCTGAGAAGTACTCCATTGTGTGTATGTGTATATATATATATATATATATATATATATATATATATACCAGAGTTTTTTTAATCCATTCATTCGTTGATGGACATCTGAGTTGCTTCCATGTTCTAGCTATTGTATAAAGAGCTGCAATGAACATTGGAGTACAGGTGCTTCTTTCAATTTTGACTTCATCAGGGTATATATCTAATAGTGGGATTGCTGAGTCATATGGTACTTCTATTCTTAGCTTTTTGAGGAATCTCTATACTTTCTTCCATAGTGGCTGTATCAATATACATTCCCACCAGCAATGCAAGAGTGCTCCCTTTTCTCCACACCCTCTCCAGCATTTATTATCTGTCGATTTGTGGATGATGGCCATTCTGATGGGTGTGAGGTGATATCTCATTGTAGTGTCGATTTGCATTTCTCTAAAAATAAGTGAGGTTGAACATCGTTTCATGTGCTTTTGGGCCATCTGTATGTCCTCTTTGGTGAGATGTCTCTTTAGACCTTTTTCCCATTTTTTGATTGGGTTTTTCATTATTCTGGTGCTGAGTTGTCATTTGCTATAATTTTCTCCCATTCTGTGGGTTGTCTGTTCAGCTTTTTTGTAGTTTCTTTTGCTGTACAAAAACTTTTAAGTTTCATTAGGTCCCATACGTTAATTTTTGTTTTTACTTCCGCTATTCTAGTAGGTGGGTCAGAGAAGATCTAACTTTGATTTATGTCCTTGTGTGTTTTGCCTATAGTCTCCTATAAGAGTTTGATGGTTTTTGGTCTTAACATTTAGCTCTTTAATCCATTTTGAGTTGGTCTTTGTGTATGGTGTCAGAGAATGTTCCAACTTCATTTTTTTGCATGTAGCTGTCCACTTTTCCCAGCACCACTTGTTGAAGAGGCTGTCTTTGTCCCATTTTATATTTTCGCCTCCTTTGTCAAAAATAAGGTATCCATGGGTGCATGGGTTTATCTCTGGGTTCTCTATTTTGTTTCATTGATCTATAGTTCGGTTTTTGTGCCAGTACCATACTGTCTGGATGACTATTGCTTTGTAGTATAGTCTGAAGTTAGAGAGGCTAATCCCTCCAGCTCCATTCTTTCTCATGGATAGGGTTTTGAACAAAGGCACTTTAATGGTCAGGCAGAGGGGCAGGGTCCTTGAGGTAAGCCATTAAGTATGATCATAATAATAAAAGCCATGAAAGCAAGTCAAAGAACAGCTTCCAACATGGAGTCAGAATTGGTTTCCTCTCTGCAATAAAATGAGGATTGTCTTTGGTGGACTGATTGTAAAATGTGACTTTGCCAAAGCTTTTCAGCATCTGGTAATCGGTAATACTGTCTACTTATTATTCTGGAGTTTCAGTTATTCTTGAGATTTTCTGATGTTGCATGACTCTTTTGCTTAAAGATGTCAGGTACAAGATTATCACAGGGGACCTTCTTGTTCATGACATGAAAAGACTTAAAGAACTTTTATATCATTTTATAAAATCAGTTCCTTTGGGGGATAAGAAACCATTCTGAGATTGAAACTTCAAGTATTACCTCTTAAGCTATGATATCAAAGTCTATTTCAAAAACCAAAATAAGTTTTTCTGAGACTGCCTAGATTTTATGCTGTTTTGATCTTGCAAAAGGCAGCCACTGCTTATATAGAACTTTTGAAAATTGCTCTCCAAATCGTTGTTTTTTTGTAGTTTCTTTTTTTGGGTTTTGTACAATAATTTTCTCCCATTCTTTTTCTTTTTTTAGTTTCAAAATTTAGGTCCCATACGTTAATTTTTGTTTTTACTTCCGCTATTCTAGTAGGTGGGTCAGAGAAGATCTAACTTTGATTTATGTCCTTGTGTGTTTTGCCTATAGTCTCCTATAAGAGTTTGATGGTTTTTGGTCTTAACATTTAGCTCTTTAATCCATTTTGAGTTGGTCTTTGTGTATGGTGTCAGAGAATGTTCCAACTTCATTTTTTTGCATGTAGCTGTCCACTTTTCCCAGCACCACTTGTTGAAGAGGCTGTCTTTGTCCCATTTTATATTTTCGCCTCCTTTGTCAAAAATAAGGTATCCATGGGTGCATGGGTTTATCTCTGGGTTCTCTATTTTGTTTCATTGATCTATAGTTCGGTTTTTGTGCCAGTACCATACTGTCTGGATGACTATTGCTTTGTAGTATAGTCTGAAGTTAGAGAGGCTAATCCCTCCAGCTCCATTCTTTCTCATGGATAGGGTTTTGAACAAAGGCACTTTAATGGTCAGGCAGAGGGGCAGGGTCCTTGAGGTAAGCCATTAAGTATGATCATAATAATAAAAGCCATGAAAGCAAGTCAAAGAACAGCTTCCAACATGGAGTCAGAATTGGTTTCCTCTCTGCAATAAAATGAGGATTGTCTTTGGTGGACTGATTGTAAAATGTGACTTTGCCAAAGCTTTTCAGCATCTGGTAATCGGTAATACTGTCTACTTATTATTCTGGAGTTTCAGTTATTCTTGAGATTTTCTGATGTTGCATGACTCTTTTGCTTAAAGATGTCAGGTACAAGATTATCACAGGGGACCTTCTTGTTCATGACATGAAAAGACTTAAAGAACTTTTATATCATTTTATAAAATCAGTTCCTTTGGGGGATAAGAAACCATTCTGAGATTGAAACTTCAAGTATTACCTCTTAAGCTATGATATCAAAGTCTATTTCAAAAACCAAAATAAGTTTTTCTGAGACTGCCTAGATTTTATGCTGTTTTGATCTTGCAAAAGGCAGCCACTGCTTATATAGAACTTTTGAAAATTGCTCTCCATTTAGACCCATAACGACAAGCAGTTACTTTCATTTGAATCTGTGATAGATCAGTTTTACTCTCGCTACTTCACTTTACAAGATTGGACTTCTTAGCCATAAATAGGGCATTGAGGAAATATTGTTTATGTTCTAGAAGAGATGCTATTTACATAGCTGAACTGAGCTCAAACTGTATGGGGGATTTCTTAATTTCTTACAAGCAAAGGAGAAGAATGGTTGAACTCAAACAATTGATAAATGTGGAGATAAATCTGGTTCTATGAGAAGTTATATCCAGAGTTTAAATGTTGTCATTGGAACCTAGTCTCTCTCCCTCCCTCAGTCTCTTATTTTTGCATCTGTCTGGGTTGGTTCCATTCTCTGGCTCTCTGTGTAGTGAAATGTTTGCCAGAAGCTCCAGATTTCTATCCTTTTAGGTTATAATCCAGTGCAGAAAGAAATGCCATTTTCTGGCAACTTAAAAAAATCCTAAGCTGAGCACTCATTGACTTGACTCTCCCGATTTGCCTTGAATTATGAGGCAAACGTTACTAATCTTGGAAATCAGGGAAATGTGGAACTCTGATGGGCCAGGCTGAAGTCATATGTTAAATCAGTAATTGTTGTAGAGAGAACTTTACCAGAAGCATGGTATAAGCAGAGAGGCAAAGTGGTTTACCTCAAAGAAAATCAGGATCCCAGAAGCTGAAAGAGTAGATATCAGGTGGCAAAGAAACAGAGCTCTGTTTTAGGAGTCAGTGCCTTTCTTGGATGTCTACGTTGACTTTCCATTGTTCATGACATTTGAAAAGACTTAAAGAATTCTTGAGATTTTCTGATGTTGCATGACTCTTGCTTAAAGATGTCAGGTACAAGATTATCACAGGGGACCTTCTTGTTCATGACATGAAAAGACTTAAAGAACTTTTATATCATTTTATAAAATCAGTTCCTTTGGGGGATAAGAAACCATTCTGAGATTGAAACTTCAAGTATTACCTCTTAAGCTATGATATCAAAGTCTATTTCAAAAACCAAAATAAGTTTTTCTGAGACTGCCTAGATTTTATGCTGTTTTGATCTTGCAAAAGGCAGCCACTGCTTATATAGAACTTTTGAAAATTGCTCTCCATTTAGACCCATAACGACAAGCAGTTACTTTCATTTGAATCTGTGATAGATCAGTTTTACTCTCGCTACTTCACTTTACAAGATTGGACTTCTTAGCCATAAATAGGGCATTGAGGAAATATTGTTTATGTTCTAGAAGAGATGCTATTTACATAGCTGAACTGAGCTCAAACTGTATGGGGGATTTCTTAATTTCTTACAAGCAAAGGAGAAGAATGGTTGAACTCAAACAATTGATAAATGTGGAGATAAATCTGGTTCTATGAGAAGTTATATCCAGAGTTTAAATGTTGTCATTGGAACCTAGTCTCTCTCCTCCCTCAGTCTCTTATTTTTGCATCTGTCTGGGTTGGTTCCATTCTCTGGCTCTCTGTGTAGTGAAATGTTTGCCAGAAGCTCCAGATTTCTATCCTTTTAGGTTATAATCCAGTGCAGAAAGAAATGCCATTTTCTGGCAACTTAAAAAAATCCTAAGCTGAGCACTCATTGACTTGACTCTCCCGATTTGCCTTGAATTATGAGGCAAACGTTACTAATCTTGGAAATCAGGGAAATGTGGAACTCTGATGGGCCAGGCTGAAGTCATATGTTAAATCAGTAATTGTTGTAGAGAGAACTTTACCAGAAGCATGGTATAAGCAGAGAGGCAAAGTGGTTTACCTCAAAGAAAATCAGGATCCCAGAAGCTGAAAGAGTAGATATCAGGTGGCAAAGAAACAGAGCTCTGTTTTAGGAGTCAGTGCCTTTCTTGGATGTCTACGTTGACTTTCCATTGTGCACTGAGTAGAAGCCTGTTCCAAGGGTGAGTCTGGACTCCTTGTGTCACTGCATATGGCGTATTGTCATCACAGGTGCCATGAACACCTGCTTCTCAGTGCTTAGGAATGCACATCTCTTATGAGTCAGGAAAAACTATTTTTCATTTGACAATTTTGATTTAGATCATGGCTTAGTTAGTGTTAGTTGCTCAGTCATATCCAGCTCTTTGTGACCCCATGGACTGTAGCATGCCAGGCTCCTCTGCCATGGAATTCTCTAGGCAAGAATACTAAAGTAGGTTGCCAGTCCCTTCTCCAGGGGATCTTCCCAACCTAAGGATTGAACCAGGGTCTCTGGCATTGCAGGCAGATTCTTTATTGTCTGAGCCACCAGGGAAGCCCTCCCTTGCATATTAGAAAATCTCTCTTAACTCATCTTTTTAGATGGATTTAACTGCACAATTAACTGCATGTTGTCTGAATTAGTTCTCTGTTGCTGTGTAACACAAACTTAATGGCTTAAAATGATATTTATTTATTATTTCAGTGTCTGTTGTTTAGGGATCCAGAAATGAGTTAGCTGGGTCCTCTGCTCAGGGTCTCATAAGGGATCAACTGGATTGCATTCTCATCTTGACATTGGAATGGGAAAAGATCCATTTCTAAGCTCTCTCAGGTCATGGGCACAATTGATTTTTCTTGAATAGTAGGACTAAGGGCCCCAGCTTCATGTTGGCTGTCCATCACTTCTGGAGGCTGCCTGTAGTTCCTAGAGGGTGCCCACAGTTGCTTACCATGTAGGTGCATGATGTAGTGGTTGCTTACTACATCAAGTGAATGAAGAGAGGCCACTGGAAAAATGCATCTTATATTATGTAATGAAATCATGGGTATGACATTCCATCACCCCTGTCATACTCTGCTAGTTACAAGCACATTACAAGTTCTGAGGTGGAAGATATCATACAAAGGTATGGACACTGGGAGGCAGGGATTGGGGTAAAGGATCCTATATTGACTATCTAAGCAGAGAGACTGCATGAAAGGTAGAAGGTACTTAAATGGCTTCATGTGAATTATTTACTCTTAGAGAATTTTTATAAGAAAATTGTGTCCTAAAAATCAACTGCTCCCTTCTCATGGCTTCTCTGCAAAGGATTCATCCAGGAATTATTCATAAAATGATTTGGTTAAAAGCAGTATCTGTAGATTTGAATTGAGTTTCAAGATTGTAAAGGTCCTAAAATCCCACTGTACTTTCTTATTGGCAATATGTCATCACAGGTGCCATGAACACCTGCTTCTCAGTGCTTAGGAATGCACATCTCTTATGAGTCAGGAAAACTATTTTTCATTTGACAATTTTGATTTAGATCATGGCTTAGTTAGTGTTAGTTGCTCAGTCATATCCAGCTCTTTGTGACCCCATGGACTGTAGCATGCCAGGCTCCTCTGCCATGGAATTCTCTAGGCAAGAATACTAAAGTAGGTTGCCAGTCCCTTCTCCAGGGGATCTTCCCAACCTAAGGATTGAACCAGGGTCTCTGGCATTGCAGGCAGATTCTTTATTGTCTGAGCCACCAGGGAAGCCCTCCCTTGCATATTAGAAAATCTCTCTTAACTCATCTTTTTAGATGGATTTAACTGCACAATTAACTGCATGTTGTCTGAATTAGTTCTCTGTTGCTGTGTAACACAAACTTAATGGCTTAAAATGATATTTATTTATTATTTCAGTGTCTGTTGTTTAGGGATCCAGAAATGAGTTAGCTGGGTCCTCTGCTCAGGGTCTCATAAGGGATCAACTGGATTGCATTCTCATCTTGACATTGGAATGGGAAAAGATCCATTTCTAAGCTCTCTCAGGTCATGGGCACAATTGATTTTTCTTGAATAGTAGGACTAAGGGCCCCAGCTTCATGTTGGCTGTCCATCACTTCTGGAGGCTGCCTGTAGTTCCTAGAGGGTGCCCACAGTTGCTTACCATGTAGGTGCATGATGTAGTGGTTGCTTACTACATCAAGTGAATGAAGAGAGGCCACGGGAAAAAATGCATCTTATATTATGTAATGAAATCATGGGTATGACATTCCATCACCCCTGTCATACTCTGCTAGTTACAAGCACATTACAAGTTCTGAGGTGGAAGATATCATACAAAGGTATGGACACTGGGAGGCAGGGATTGGGGTAAAGGATCCTATATTGACTATCTAAGCAGAGAGACTGCATGAAAGGTAGAAGGTACTTAAATGGCTTCATGTGAATTATTTACTCTTAGAGAATTTTTTTATAAGAAAATTGTGTCCTAAAAATCAACTGCTCCCTTCTCATGGCTTCTCTGCAAAGGATTCATCCAGGAATTATTCATAAAATGATTTGGTTAAAAGCAGTATCTGTAGATTTGAATTGAGTTTCAGATGATAGGGTGTAAAGGGAATGCAGACTTCACAGGGAAACTCACC
Organism: Tragulus kanchil; assembly: GCA_022376925.1. Classification (NCBI taxonomy): domain Eukaryota; kingdom Metazoa; phylum Chordata; class Mammalia; order Artiodactyla; family Tragulidae; genus Tragulus; species Tragulus kanchil. The sequence continues at coordinate 255,360,007 of JAIOJX010000032.1, forward strand.
ACTGACATGTACTTTCTTATTGCATATGTGCAAGAGAATTTTCCAAGAGTCCTGACTGATTCTGTAGATCACTCCAAGTGAAGATCTTCTTGACTGTTAATATTAAAAATAATAAATATAATGCCAATAGGTATTCAACAAAGTGTACCTTTGTGCTAAATATTCTAATTATATTGTTTAATCATAATAATTTTGTGACGTGTGTCCATGAGCAGGTGGGTGGATTATTATTCCTATTTTTAAAGAAAATACAAGAGTTCCAGGGAGGGTCAGTAACTCTTTGCATGTCTCTAACTGGTCGGCTGGGATTCCAAACCACATGCATCTGGCTCAAAGCATCCAGGTGCTTTCCCCATGTAGCCAAGTGTCCCAAAGTAGGTTGAAGTATTCCCACTACCATCCTGTACCTCTCTCCTCTGCGAAAAGAAGTCCAGTTCAGAGTAGTTACTGGCAACAAATTACTTGGCTTTGCAGCTTCTGACAGTGAGCTTGAACCTTCCTAAATCTAGGTTAAGGGATCAATGGAGAAATAGGCTGCATTTGCAGTCTCCATTTCCCTGACCCCTACCTGTTTCTTTCCTCACCATTGTTTGGCCTCTAGTCTTCTACTCGAATGATCAGGCACTGAATTATATGACTGGCTTCCCTTCCCTCATTTTGCTTTACTTATTGGAATGACAGTGTTGAATATTCCTCTCTGGAGACTCATTTCCCACCTGGGTTCAGGACATCACTAGTTCTGGTTTTCCCCTTGCCATGTCTTTTTCGTTCACCTGCCTCTGTCCATCCCTTAAACACTGGTTTACCTCTTACATACTCTGCTAGTTACAAGCACATTACAAGTTCTGAGGTGGAAGATATCATACAAAGGTATGGACACTGGGAGGCAGGGATTGGGGTAAAGGATCCTATATTGACTATCTAAGCAGAGAGACTGCATGAAAGGTAGAAGGTACTTAAATGGCTTCATGTGAATTATTTACTCTTAGAGAATTTTTTTATAAGAAAATTGTGTCCTAAAAATCAACTGCTCCCTTCTCATGGCTTCTCTGCAAAGGATTCATCCAGGAATTATTCATAAAATGATTTGGTTAAAAGCAGTATCTGTAGATTTGAATTGAGTTTCAGATGATAGGGTGTAAAGGGAATGCAGACTTCACAGGGAAACTCACCACTGACATGTACTTTCTTATTGCATATGTGCAAGAGAATTTTCCAAGAGTCCTGACTGATTCTGTAGATCACTCCAAGTGAAGATCTTCTTGACTGTTAATATTAAAAATAATAAATATAATGCCAATAGGTATTCAACAAAGTGTACCTTTGTGCTAAATATTCTAATTATATTGTTTAATCATAATAATTTTGTGACGTGTGTCCATGAGCAGGTGGGTGGATTATTATTCCTATTTTTAAAGAAAATACAAGAGTTCCAGGGAGGGTCAGTAACTCTTTGCATGTCTCTAACTGGTCGGCTGGGATTCCAAACCACATGCATCTGGCTCAAAGCATCCAGGTGCTTTCCCCATGTAGCCAAGTGTCCCAAAGTAGGTTGAAGTATTCCCACTACCATCCTGTACCTCTCTCCTCTGCGAAAAGAAGTCCAGTTCAGAGTAGTTACTGGCAACAAATTACTTGGCTTTGCAGCTTCTGACAGTGAGCTTGAACCTTCCTAAATCTAGGTTAAGGGATCAATGGAGAAATAGGCTGCATTTGCAGTCTCCATTTCCCTGACCCCTACCTGTTTCTTTCCTCACCATTGTTTGGCCTCTAGTCTTCTACTCGAATGATCAGGCACTGAATTATATGACTGGCTTCCCTTCCCTCATTTTGCTTTACTTATTGGAATGACAGTGTTGAATATTCCTCTCTGGAGACTCATTTCCCACCTGGGTTCAGGACATCACTAGTTCTGGTTTTCCCCTTGCCATGTCTTTTTCGTTCACCTGCCTCTGTCCATCCCTTAAACACTGGTTTACCTCTTACATACTCTCCCGTGACTTCTGCTAAATATCTGTGTCTCTAGTTTGGATCTGTCTCCTGAGTTCTATGTTTATATATCCAATTGTCTTCACTTGGGTGGTACCACACATGTCAAATTCAACATGGCTAAAAGCAAAGCTAATCATCTTTTATTCTTATTAATGGAAAGCTAGTCAGAAAAGTAAGAGACTATTCTTTCTCAATTCCTTTCCCTCACAGCACTCCTGACCTGCCTCTAGATTTTAGTATGTACCAAATTATATTAATTCTGTTTCTGCCATTTCTCTTAGGTCAGTCAACTTCTCTCTGTCCCTTCTGCCTTAACTTATCTATGTCTGTATCTGTATCTATACCTGTCTACCTAATCTGTCTGTCTATATCCTCTTCTGCTGGTCTATTTCAATAGTATCCTGACTGGTTTCTCTGTGTTCTTTCCACCTCTTATTCATTCTCTATGGTCCCCTCAGAATATTTATTCCAAACTCTGCACCAGATTTCATATCTTCTTATACAAAAAGCCTTCCAAGATGACTTCTTTCCTTTGCAAGATGCATAGCCTTCAAGGATTTAGGCCATTGTCTTCCATTGTCTGGAAATACCAAGCTGATTCACATCTAAACATTTGGTTTCCTCTCTCTGCTCCTGCCCGGTGAAAACTGCTTATTTTTCAAGAGTCTTCTCAAGTACCATTGTCTCTGGCAAGCTGTCTTAGTTCATTCAGGCAGCTATACAAAAATACTATAGACTGAGTGACTTAAAACAACACTTACTTCTTACAGCTCTATTCAGGTTTCCAGCACCAACAGATTCTCTCTCTCTGTGGACTTCCTGGTTCATGGATAGTGGTCTTCTGGCTGTGTTCTCACATGGTGGAAAAGGATAAGAGAGCTCTTGTGGGTCTCTTATGTGGGGTTAGGAATCCATTTCACTCTATCCCCAATGAGCTCATTACCTCCCAAAGACCCCACCTCCTAATACCATCACTTTGAGGGGTTAGGATTTCTTCATAGGAATTTTAAAGGGTACACAAGAATTCAGTTCATAATAGTTCATAATACTGTGTCATATTCCCCACACTGTCCTTCCCCATCTGCCTCACCCCCATGCCCCTGGTATTTTTCTAGCAGTTAGCTGCTTCCTCTTTTGTGTTCTAACAGCATATTACATTTTTCAGTAATATAGGTTTTGTGTTGTATATAAATTAAAAAAAAATAACTGCACCCACTCAAGTCTGTAGGTTCTTTGATGGCAGGAGTTTTTGCTTTTGTTATCTTTATAGTCTGTGGATTTAGTATAGCATCAGTTTCATGAATTAAAAAAATGAATGACTTAATGAATGAACATAAACCTTATCTTAGCTGGCACCATTGTATCTCATTACCTTCAAAAAAATGAACAGCCTGTAAATATGCAAAAACTTTCTTTTTTTGGATTTAGATAGCAAAACAAGTTTCATGAATCAATCTGTCTGTCTATATCCTCTTCTGCTGGTCTATTTCAATAGTATCCTGACTGGTTTCTCTGTGTTCTTTCCACCTCTTATTCATTCTCTATGGTCCCCTCAGAATATTTATTCCAAACTCTGCACCAGATTTCATATCTTCTTATACAAAAGCCTTCCAAGATGACTTCTTTCCTTTGCAAGATGCATAGCCTTCAAGGATTTAGGCCATTGTCTTCCATTGTCTGGAAATACCAAGCTGATTCACATCTAAACATTTGGTTTCCTCTCTCTGCTCCTGCCCGGTGAAAACTGCTTATTTTTCAAGAGTCTTCTCAAGTACCATTGTCTCTGGCAAGCTGTCTTAGTTCATTCAGGCAGCTATACAAAAATACTATAGACTGAGTGACTTAAAACAACACTTACTTCTTACAGCTCTATTCAGGTTTCCAGCACCAACAGATTCTCTCTCTCTGTGGACTTCCTGGTTCATGGATAGTGGTCTTCTGGCTGTGTTCTCACATGGTGGAAAAGGATAAGAGAGCTCTTGTGGGTCTCTTATGTGGGGTTAGGAATCCATTTCACTCTATCCCCAATGAGCTCATTACCTCCCAAAGACCCCACCTCCTAATACCATCACTTTGAGGGGTTAGGATTTCTTCATAGGAATTTTAAAGGGTACACAAGAATTCAGTTCATAATAGTTCATAATACTGTGTCATATTCCCCACACTGTCCTTCCCCATCTGCCTCACCCCCATGCCCCTGGTATTTTTCTAGCAGTTAGCTGCTTCCTCTTTTGTGTTCTAACAGCATATTACATTTTTCAGTAATATAGGTTTTGTGTTGTATATAAATTAAAAAAAAATAACTGCACCCACTCAAGTCTGTAGGTTCTTTGATGGCAGGAGTTTTTGCTTTTGTTATCTTTATAGTCTGTGGATTTAGTATAGCATCAGTTTCATGAATTAAAAAAATGAATGACTTAATGAATGAACATAAACCTTATCTTAGCTGGCACCATTGTATCTCATTACCTTCAAAAAAATGAACAGCCTGTAAATATGCAACAAGTAACTATAAATTTCAGACTGTTGGAAGAATTTAGTTAATGACACTCTCCAGGTTTCCTAACACATTTGACACTGTGTTAGAAGATATAGGCAGAAAGTATCTTAAGACTTGCTTTGACCTTCTCCATCCAGCGTTAATTAAAACACAAGTGAAAATGAGCTGTGAATGTTAGTGTGTCAGTCTTTACTTGTTGTTCATTCTTTCTCTGAGATTCAAAGCAAGACACAGGAATCCTGCTTCTGTGATTGAAGTAGGGAGCTCTGGGTGCTTAGGAGGATCTGCTGTGACATCACCATGTGGAGCAGCTGTGAATGGGACAGTCTCAGACAACTTGGCAGGGGTAAAACCATTACAGTGTAGTGTCAATTGATACATTCTGGCAACATCTCCTGAGTATGCACCAGGGACAAAATATCAGAGGAGCAATAACTCTTCTTGGGCACTCCAGTTGTGGCAGTGAAGTCATGACATCCCAGTTCTCTATGGCACAGCCCCAAGTCATTTTCCTAAAAGGTGTCTCCTTTTCAGAAGATGTTTTGCTAAGATGGGTAAGATGTTCTTTGTACCAGAGAGGTATTACCATTCAGTATTAGTGCAGAAGAATATTTATTTTGTTGATGATTAACAGATCCTTTGAAATATTTCAATTGCATTTTTAGTTTGGTGGTATGGCCTTGATTTTCATACTGTTCATGGGGTTTTCAAGGCACGGACACTGAAGTGGTTTGCCATTCCCTTCTCCAGAGGACAAGATGGTTGAATGGCATCACATAATCAATGGACATCAGTTTGAGCAAGCTCTGGGAGAAGGTTAGGGAAGCCTGGTGTGTTTCAGTCTATAGGGGTGCAGAGAGTCAGACACAATTGAGCAACTGAACTGATGAACTGTGGCCTTGATTATAATGGCGTCTGTTCATGCTTAGTCATGTCTGACTCTTTGCAACTCCATGAAATGTAGCCCACCAGCCTCCTCTGTCCTTGGAATTCTTCAAGCAAGACGGCAGGATTTTTTTGTAAAAAATAGCATCAGTTTCATGAATTAAAATGAATGACTTAATGAATGAACATAAACCTTATCTTAGCTGGCACCATTGTATCTCATTACCTTCAAAAAAATGAACAGCCTGTAAATATGCAACAAGTAACTATAAATTTCAGACTGTTGGAAGAATTTAGTTAATGACACTCTCCAGGTTTCCTAACACATTTGACACTGTGTTAGAAGATATAGGCAGAAAGTATCTTAAGACTTGCTTTGACCTTCTCCATCCAGCGTTAATTAAAACACAAGTGAAAATGAGCTGTGAATGTTAGTGTGTCAGTCTTTACTTGTTGTTCATTCTTTCTCTGAGATTCAAAGCAAGACACAGGAATCCTGCTTCTGTGATTGAAGTAGGGAGCTCTGGGTGCTTAGGAGGATCTGCTGTGACATCACCATGTGGAGCAGCTGTGAATGGGACAGTCTCAGACAACTTGGCAGGGGTAAAACCATTACAGTGTAGTGTCAATTGATACATTCTGGCAACATCTCCTGAGTATGCACCAGGGACAAAATATCAGAGGAGCAATAACTCTTCTTGGGCACTCCAGTTGTGGCAGTGAAGTCATGACATCCCAGTTCTCTATGGCACAGCCCCAAGTCATTTTCCTAAAAGGTGTCTCCTTTTCAGAAGATGTTTTGCTAAGATGGGTAAGATGTTCTTTGTACCAGAGAGGTATTACCATTCAGTATTAGTGCAGAAGAATATTTATTTTGTTGATGATTAACAGATCCTTTGAAATATTTCAATTGCATTTTTAGTTTGGTGGTATGGCCTTGATTTTCATACTGTTCATGGGGTTTTCAAGGCACGGACACTGAAGTGGTTTGCCATTCCCTTCTCCAGAGGACAAGATGGTTGAATGGCATCACATAATCAATGGACATCAGTTTGAGCAAGCTCTGGGAGAAGGTTAGGGAAGCCTGGTGTGTTTCAGTCTATAGGGGTGCAGAGAGTCAGACACAATTGAGCAACTGAACTGATGAACTGTGGCCTTGATTATAATGGCGTCTGTTCATGCTTAGTCATGTCTGACTCTTTGCAACTCCATGAAATGTAGCCCACCAGCCTCCTCTGTCCTTGGAATTCTTCAAGCAAGACTACTGGAGTAGACTGTCATTTCCTCCTCCAAGGGATCTTCCCAACCTCAGGATTGGACCCACATCTCCGGCAGCTCCTGCTTTGACAGGGGGATTCTTTACCACTGAGCTACCTGGGAAGCCCTCATTATGATTGAATCCTTGTTAAAACAGTAAGAATTTGATATCCAAATATGTTTCTGATACTGCTATGGTTTATCTGTATTAACTTTGTATTGATAGATGATTGGTAGATAAGTTACTGTGAATGGTGTCGGATTCTTTTTTTTTTTTTTAAATCTTCTTATTTTGAATTTATTTTTTTGTTGTTGTTGTTGTTTTTTTTATTCTCTATTTTAAAGGTTTTATAGAGTTTTGTTGTTCACAGACATGTATGTTCCCAGATCAGTCATATGCATATCCATGGTCCCCACCTGCCCAGTTCCCCCCATCCCATCCCTCCAGACCTTTGCCCCAAGCCATTGTAAGCACTCCTATTCCCTTAGCACTATGACACTAGCTATCTTTTCCACACATAACAGCATAGGTTTCCATGTTACTCCCTCCATGCTTCCCCCTCCCTATTTCTTCGCCACAATGTCCCTATGCCTATGCTCTGTCTGTTTTTCCATGAGTTCCCTGCATGTGTTATCAAGACCGTCCTACTAGATTCCATATGTGTGTGTTAGTATACTGTATTTGTCTTTCTCTTTAGAGAGGTATTACCATTCAGTATTAGTGCAGAAGAATATTTATTTTGTTGATGATTAACAGATCCTTTGAAATATTTCAATTGCATTTTTAGTTTGGTGGTATGGCCTTGATTTTCATACTGTTCATGGGGTTTTCAAGGCACGGACACTGAAGTGGTTTGCCATTCCCTTCTCCAGAGGACAAGATGGTTGAATGGCATCACATAATCAATGGACATCAGTTTGAGCAAGCTCTGGGAGAAGGTTAGGGAAGCCTGGTGTGTTTCAGTCTATAGGGGTGCAGAGAGTCAGACACAATTGAGCAACTGAACTGATGAACTGTGGCCTTGATTATAATGGCGTCTGTTCATGCTTAGTCATGTCTGACTCTTTGCAACTCCATGAAATGTAGCCCACCAGCCTCCTCTGTCCTTGGAATTCTTCAAGCAAGACTACTGGAGTAGACTGTCATTTCCTCCTCCAAGGGATCTTCCCAACCTCAGGATTGGACCCACATCTCCGGCAGCTCCTGCTTTGACAGGGGGATTCTTTACCACTGAGCTACCTGGGAAGCCCTCATTATGATTGAATCCTTGTTAAAACAGTAAGAATTTGATATCCAAATATGTTTCTGATACTGCTATGGTTTATCTGTATTAACTTTGTATTGATAGATGATTGGTAGATAAGTTACTGTGAATGGTGTCGGATTCTTTTTTTTTTTTTTAAATCTTCTTATTTTGAATTTATTTTTTTGTTGTTGTTGTTGTTTTTTTTATTCTCTATTTTAAAGGTTTTATAGAGTTTTGTTGTTCACAGACATGTATGTTCCCAGATCAGTCATATGCATATCCATGGTCCCCACCTGCCCAGTTCCCCCCATCCCATCCCTCCAGACCTTTGCCCCAAGCCATTGTAAGCACTCCTATTCCCTTAGCACTATGACACTAGCTATCTTTTCCACACATAACAGCATAGGTTTCCATGTTACTCCCTCCATGCTTCCCCCTCCCTATTTCTTCGCCACAATGTCCCTATGCCTATGCTCTGTCTGTTTTTCCATGAGTTCCCTGCATGTGTTATCAAGACCGTCCTACTAGATTCCATATGTGTGTGTTAGTATACTGTATTTGTCTTTCTCTTTTTGACTTACTTCACTTTTTATGATAGGTTCTAGAGCCAGCCACTTCATTAGGACTGAGTCTTCTGCATTTCTTTTAACAGCTGAGTAGTATTCCATTGTATATATGTACCAGAGCTGCTGGATCCAATCGTTCATCGATGGACATCTAGGTTGCTTCCATGTTTTGGCTATTGTATAGAGAACTGCAATGAACATTGGGGTACAGGTGCTTCTTTCAGTTTTGATTTCATCAGGGTATAAGCCTAATAGTGGGATTGCTGGGTCATAGGGTGCTTCTATTTTTAGTTTTCTAAGAAATCTCCATACTGTCTTCCATAGAGGCTGTATCAGTTTACATTCCCACCAGCAATGCAAGAGGGTTCCCTTTTCTCCGCACCCTCTCCAGCATTTATTGTCTGCAGATTTTTTGATGATGGCCATTCTGACGGGTGTGAGGTGATATCTCATTGTAGTTTTAATTTGCATTTCTCTAATAATAAGCGAGGTTGAGCATCGTTTCATGTGCTTTTGGGCCATCTGTATGTCCTCTTTGGAGAGGTGTCTCTTTAGGTCTTTTTCCCATTTTTTGATTGGGTTGTTTGTTTTCCTTGTGCTGAGTTGTCTGAGTTGCTTGTAGATTTTGGAGATTAATTCTTTGTCTGTTGTTTCATTTGCTATGATTTTCTCCCACTCTGTGGGGTGTCTGTTGAGCTTTTTTGTAATTTCTTTTGCTGTACAAAAGCTTTTAAGTTTCATGAGGTCCCATATGTTCATTTTTCTTTTCAGTTCTGCTAATTTAGTTGGTGGGTCAGAGAAGATCTTGCTTTGATTGATGTCCTTGAGGGTTTTGCCTATATTCTCCTCTAAGAGTTTGATGGTTTCTGGTCTTCCATTTAGGTCTTTAATCCATTTTGAGTTGATCTTAGTGTATGGTGTCAGGGAATGTTCCAACTTCATTTTTTTGCATGTAGCTGTCCAATTCTCCCAGCACCACTTGTTGAAGAGGCTGTCTTTGTCCCATTTTATAGTTTCTCCTCCTTTATGAAAAATAAGGTACCCATAGGTGCGTGGGTTTATCTCTGGGTTCTCAATCTTGTTCCATTGGTCTATAGTTCTGGTTTTGTGCCAGTACCATACTGTCTTAATGACTGTTGCTTTGTAGTAGAGTCTGAAGTTAGGGAGGCTGATCCCTCCAGCTCCGTTTTTCTTTCTCAGAATTGCTTTGGCTATTCGAGGTCTTTTGTGTTTCCATATGAACTGTGTTATTGTTTGGTCTAGTTCTGTGAAAAATGTCAATGGAAGTTGATAGGTATTGCATTGAATCTGTAGATGATATTTGGTAGTATGGTCATTTTCACAATATTGATTCTTTCGACCCAGGAACATGGAATATCTCTCCATCTGTTTAAGTCTTCTTTTTTTTTTTTTTTTTGTGAGTCATTTTACTTTTTATTCTCTCATGTCTCTTTTCTTCTTTTGTACCTGCAATAAAGAATACAGGCTTTACAGAATTAGTCCAGGAAAGTTGCTAAGCAGATGAAGCACAAGAACTATAACCAACAGTAATGATGACAATCCCATAGGGGTGAAGGGTGATCTAACTTGAAAAGTTCTCCATTGAAGTTTCTGCTAAACTTGCTAATGATTGGATAGAGATTTGCTTACATGGCAATATGTCTCTCAACCTCTACCAAAGTGTTCAGGTGCTTTGTGGCCTATCTACAATACTCCAGCAGCATATAACTCTGTTTAATCTTCCTCCCTCTTTCACAGTCTCTAAGTAAGATAGAGATGAGAGATTAGGGTCTTCTCTGGTCTTTCACCTGCACACAACCCTGTACTCAGTGGCCTTCTAGATTGTCAGAAATATGTAAAATTTTTTCTTGGTACTCTGTAGGTATCTTTTTCCTATGTTTTTCTTTTTTTTTTTGAGTCTTGGTCAGCCTCTTGTGTATCCCACCCTGTATCTCTGTTTCAGGCAATTGTGATGTTAACTGATTTCCTCGGATCACTTTTTGACAAACTCCCAGGGAATAGGCTGTCCACACAGAGAGTCCAGTCAAATAGAGATGAATCTTGAGAATGGAGTTGGAGCAGCCAGACAAATCAAACAGAAAAGATTCTCTGGAGAAAAAGCTTTTGGGTCAGCTCCAAACTTGTCTGCTGTCTCCAGTGGCTGCTAGGCCGCTGGTTTTTGCAGTTACCATGGTTACAAGGCCTTTAGTTTTTTGGGTTGTTTTTTTTTTTTTTTTTTTATTCTTTATTTTAAAGGTTTTACAGAGTTTTGTTGTTCATATACATGTATGTTCCCAGATCAGTCATATGCATATCCCTGGTCCCCACCCACCCAGATCCCCCCATCCCACCCCTCCAGACCTTTGCCCCAAGCCATTGTAAGCACTCCTATTCCCTTAGCACTGTGACATTAGCTATCTTTTCCACACATAACACTATAGGTTTCCTTGTTACTTCCTCCATGCTTCCCCCTCCCTATTTCTTCGCCACAATGTCCCTATGTCTATGCTCTGTCTTTTTTTTTTTTTTCATGAGTTCCCTGTGTGTGATATCAAGACCGTCCTACTAGATTCCATATGTGTGTGTTAGTATACTGTATTTGTCTTTCTCTTTTTGACTTACTTCACTTTTTATGATAGGTTCTAGAGCCAGCCACTTCATTAGGATTGAGTCTTCTGCATTTCTTTTAACAGCTGAGTAGTATTCCATTGTATATATGTACCAGAGCTTCTGGATCCATTCATTCGTCGATGGACATCTAGGTTGCTTCCATGTTTTGGCTATTGTATAGAGAGCTGCAATGAACATTGGGGTACAGGTGCTTCTTTCCGTTTTGATTTCATCAGGATATAAGCCTAATAGTGGGATTACTGGGTCATAGGGTGCTTCTATTTTTAGTTTTTTAAGAAATCTCCATACTGTCTTCCATAGAGGCTGTATCAATTTACATTCCCACCAGCAATGCAAGAGGGTTCCCTTTTCTCCGCACCCTCTCCAGCATTTATTGCCTGCAGATTTTTTGAAGATGGCCATTCTGACGGGTGTGAGGTGATATCTCATTGTAGTTTTAATTTGCATTTCTCTAATAATAAGCGAGGTTGAGCATCGTTTCATGTGCTTTTGGGCCATCTGTATGTCCTCTTTGGAGAGGCGTCTCTTTAGGTCTTTTTCCCATTTTTTGATTGGGTTGTTTGTTTTCCTTGTGCTGAGTTGTCTGAGTTGCTTGTAGATTTTGGAGATTAATTCTTTGTCTGTTGTTTCATTTGCTATGATTTTCTCCCACTCTGTGGGGTGTCTGTTGAGCTTTTTTGTAATTTCTTTTGCTGTACAAAAGCTTTTAAGTTTCATGAGGTCCCATATGTTCATTTTTCTTTTCAGTTCTGCTAATTTAGTTGGTGGGTCAGAGAAGATCTTGCTTTGATTGATGTCCTTGAGGGTTTTGCCTATATTCTCCTCTAAGAGTTTGATGGTTTCTGGTCTTCCATTTAGGTCTTTAATCCATTTTGAGTTGATCTTAGTGTGTGGTGTCAGGGAATGTTCCAACTTCATTTTTTTGCATGTAGCTGTCCAATTCTCCCAGCACCACTTGTTGAAGAGGCTGTCTTTGTCCCATTTTATAGTTTCTCCTCCTTTATGAAAAATAAGGTACCCATAGATGCGTGGGTTTATCTCTGGGTTCTCAATCTTGTTCCATTGGTCTATAGTTCTGGTTTTGTGCCAGTACCATACTGTCTTAATGACTGTTGCTTTGTAGTAGAGTCTGAAGTTAGGGAGGCTGATCCCTCCAGCTCCGTTTTTCTTTCTCAGAATTGCTTTGGCTATTCGAGGTCTTTTGTGTTTCCATATGAACTGTGTTATTGTTTGGTCTAGTTCTGTGAAAAATGTCAATGGAAGTTGATAGGTATTGCATTGAATCTGTAGATGATATTTGGTAGTATGGTCATTTTCACAATATTGATTCTTTCGACCCAGGAACATGGAATATCTCTCCATCTGTTTAAGTCTTCTTTAATGTCTCTCATGAGTGTCTTGTGATTTTCTGTGTACAGTTCTTTTTTTTTTTTGGGCAGGTTTATTCCTAGATATTTGATTCTTTTGGTTGCAATGGTGAAGGGGACTGCCTCTTTGATTTCATTTTCTGATTTTTCATTGTTTGTGTATAGGAATGCCAGTGATTTCTGTGTGTTGACTTTGTATCCTGTGACTTTGTTGAATTCGTTGATTAGCTCTAGTAGCTTTGTAATAGAGTCTTTGGGATTTCCTATGTATAATATCATGTCGTCTGCAAAAAGAGAGAACTTGACTTCTTCCTTTCCAATCTGGATTCCTTTGATTTCTTTCTCTTCTCTTATTGCTGTTGCTAGAACTTCCAGGACTATGTTGAACAGTAGTGGTGAAAGTGGGGTGTCGGATTCTTGATATCCAAAGGAGAAGATTTCACGTTGGAATCAAAAAGACTTGGCTTTATTTACTCAGAGCTTCATGAAGGAAAAGTTGATTAAAGGGTGTCTGTTGATTGATGTCCTTGAGGGTTTTGCCTATATTCTCCTCTAAGAGTTTGATGGTTTCTGGTCTTCCATTTAGGTCTTTAATCCATTTTGAGTTGATCTTAGTGTGTGGTGTCAGGGAATGTTCCAACTTCATTTTTTTGCATGTAGCTGTCCAATTCTCCCAGCACCACTTGTTGAAGAGGCTGTCTTTGTCCCATTTTATAGTTTCTCCTCCTTTATGAAAAATAAGGTACCCATAGATGCGTGGGTTTATCTCTGGGTTCTCAATCTTGTTCCATTGGTCTATAGTTCTGGTTTTGTGCCAGTACCATACTGTCTTAATGACTGTTGCTTTGTAGTAGAGTCTGAAGTTAGGGAGGCTGATCCCTCCAGCTCCGTTTTTCTTTCTCAGAATTGCTTTGGCTATTCGAGGTCTTTTGTGTTTCCATATGAACTGTGTTATTGTTTGGTCTAGTTCTGTGAAAAATGTCAATGGAAGTTGATAGGTATTGCATTGAATCTGTAGATGATATTTGGTAGTATGGTCATTTTCACAATATTGATTCTTTCGACCCAGGAACATGGAATATCTCTCCATCTGTTTAAGTCTTCTTTAATGTCTCTCATGAGTGTCTTGTGATTTTCTGTGTACAGTTCTTTTGTTTCTTTGGGCAGGTTTATTCCTAGATATTTGATTCTTTTGGTTGCAATGGTGAAGGGGACTGCCTCTTTGATTTCATTTTCTGATTTTTCATTGTTTGTGTATAGGAATGCCAGTGATTTCTGTGTGTTGACTTTGTATCCTGTGACTTTGTTGAATTCGTTGATTAGCTCTAGTAGCTTTGTAATAGAGTCTTTGGGATTTCCTATGTATAATATCATGTCGTCTGCAAAAAGAGAGAACTTGACTTCTTCCTTTCCAATCTGGATTCCTTTGATTTCTTTCTCTTCTCTTATTGCTGTTGCTAGAACTTCCAGGACTATGTTGAACAGTAGTGGTGAAAGTGGGGTGTCGGATTCTTGATATCCAAAGGAGAAGATTTCACGTTGGAATCAAAAAGACTTGGCTTTATTTACTCAGAGCTTCATGAAGGAAAAGTTGATTAAAGAAAAAAGGGATAGAGGAAGCTTCCAGCTAAAGGAACTGCAAGGGATATAGAAGAGTACCCCCAGGAGCCAGTTTGGCAAGGCATTTTGTTCTTTCCAGTTGGTTATTAACAATAGATCAAAAGAATATTTTAAGGCTGTAAAGGCCTTGCTAAACCCATACCCACAACATTAGCATAAGATTAGCCAGAGGATGGTCTCAGGCCATCTACACTAGATGAGATGTTCCAGTGCAAAATAGTTTGCCTGCATAAGACAATAAAGTTAGTTTCGGAGTAGATTTTTATCATGGCAAATATTTTAGGCTAGAAAATGTTTGTTCCCCGGCCGCATCTCCTTGGAATCCCCTGGTCTCCTTACCAAGTCTGCCTACTCACCCCATCAGTATCATTATTTCTGATGTACGTGTTTATCTTCCCTGCTAGACAATCAGCTCCTTAGAGAAAGGATCACATGTTAATCACCCCTGTCTCCCGTCACCACTATCTATAACACTGTGACTTGCATGTGCTAGATTCATAATAAATATTTTCTCAATTAAGTTAGTGGGAATGTTAAACTTTGCTCACTTCTGGTGTAGCTCAGTTTTAATGAAAATCAAAGACTGCAGGGGACAAGTTAAAAGAATTCATGATGGCTTACATTTTTGACCTGCCTTGTTATTCTGGAAATTTTGAAACATGGGGATGTTAAGAAGAAAAATTTTGGAAAACTGATATTTGTCTAATGCCTGTTTTACTAATAATATTTGAAAGATTCAATTGTTGGCATGGAAATATAAATGTTTTTTTTCTACTTAATTGACCACCTCTTGGTTTCCTTTGCTTGATCTTCAGATCTCTCTGACCTAAAAATCTTGTCAGGATCCAGGGTTTAGACTTTGGACTTGTCTCTCTTCCTGATCTCATCACAGCTTAAGGTTTTAGATAATATTCATATGATAATGAGTCTACTTTTACATCCAGGTGCTTGCTTTCTACTGGGATGTCTACTAAGTGGTGATAGCTTAGTCTCTAAATTGTGTCCAACTCTTGTGACCCCAAGGACTGTAGTCCACAAGGCTCCTCTGTCCATGGGATTTCCCAGGCAAGAATACTGGAGTGGGTTGCCATTTGCTTCTCCAGGGGACCTTCGCCATCCAGAGATCAAACTCATGTCTTTTCCATCTCCAGCATTGCAGGTGGATTCTTTGCCACTGAGCCACCAGGGAAGCCCAGTCTACTAGGCATCTCACATCTATTCTGTCCAAATATGAATTTCTGATCCTCACTCAAAATCTTACACTTCCCACAGTCTTGCCTATGTCTGAATAGAAACTTCATCCTTTTGGTTTCTCAGCCAGGAATCTTGGCATCATCATTCACACCTCTCCCCTTTTCCCCCTGCATATAACCCATCAACAATTTCTGGTGGCTGTACCATAAAACTATATCTAAAATCAGTCTCTTCCTTCCTACCATCACTGCCACCATGGTACTTTAAGCAACCATCATCTTGTCCCTGTGTAACTGAATTTACCTCCTAATTTCTCTGAACCACCTTTCCTCTCATGTGTTCTGTTTTCAACACAGCACTCAGTGTTCCTTTAAAACAACCCTGTCTCCCGTCACCACTATCTATAACACTGTGACTTGCATGTGCTAGATTCATAATAAATATTTTCTCAATTAAGTTAGTGGGAATGTTAAACTTTGCTCACTTCTGGTGTAGCTCAGTTTTAATGAAAATCAAAGACTGCAGGGGACAAGTTAAAAGAATTCATGATGGCTTACATTTTTGACCTGCCTTGTTATTCTGGAAATTTTGAAACATGGGGATGTTAAGAAGAAAAATTTTGGAAAACTGATATTTGTCTAATGCCTGTTTTACTAATAATATTTGAAAGATTCAATTGTTGGCATGGAAATATAAATGTTTTTTTTCTACTTAATTGACCACCTCTTGGTTTCCTTTGCTTGATCTTCAGATCTCTCTGACCTAAAAATCTTGTCAGGATCCAGGGTTTAGACTTTGGACTTGTCTCTCTTCCTGATCTCATCACAGCTTAAGGTTTTAGATAATATTCATATGATAATGAGTCTACTTTTACATCCAGGTGCTTGCTTTCTACTGGGATGTCTACTAAGTGGTGATAGCTTAGTCTCTAAATTGTGTCCAACTCTTGTGACCCCAAGGACTGTAGTCCACAAGGCTCCTCTGTCCATGGGATTTCCCAGGCAAGAATACTGGAGTGGGTTGCCATTTGCTTCTCCAGGGGACCTTCGCCATCCAGAGATCAAACTCATGTCTTTTCCATCTCCAGCATTGCAGGTGGATTCTTTGCCACTGAGCCACCAGGGAAGCCCAGTCTACTAGGCATCTCACATCTATTCTGTCCAAATATGAATTTCTGATCCTCACTCAAAATCTTACACTTCCCACAGTCTTGCCTATGTCTGAATAGAAACTTCATCCTTTTGGTTTCTCAGCCAGGAATCTTGGCATCATCATTCACACCTCTCCCCTTTTCCCCCTGCATATAACCCATCAACAATTTCTGGTGGCTGTACCATAAAACTATATCTAAAATCAGTCTCTTCCTTCCTACCATCACTGCCACCATGGTACTTTAAGCAACCATCATCTTGTCCCTGTGTAACTGAATTTACCTCCTAATTTCTCTGAAACCACCTTTCCTCTCATGTGTTCTGTTTTCAACACAGCACTCAGTGTTCCTTTAAAACTCAGGGTAAGGGTAGAGCATTATCATTCCTTTGCAGTCAATAGCTTCCATTGCATTTAGAATAAAAGCCAGAGCCCTTCCAGTGGCTATAAGGGCTTTAATAATCTAGCTTCATTCGGTCGCTCGGACCTCATTCCACTCTTTTTCCCATTTGCTATGCTTCAGCAACTCTGGCCCCAACAGCTCTTCTTCTGAAACACCAGCTGTGCTACTACTTCAAGGATTTTTTTTTTTTTTTTAATTTATTTGACTGCAACAGGTCTAAGTTGTGGTGTGTGGGCTTCTCACTAGTTGTATCATGTGAACTCTAGAGGGTGTGGGCTCAGTAGTGTCAGTGTGTGGTGTGGCATGAGCTGTTTCCTCTGCCTGAAATGCCCGTCTTCCAAATGCCTCCAGAGTTGAGCCCTCACATCTTTAGGGTTGCTCCCTGTACTCAAACGGCCCTTATCAGAGGCTCCGCTGATCACGTAGATTTAAACTGTACCCATCCATTTCTATGCCATTTTTCCTTCTAGGGAACTTTTCACTATTTAATTTGTTTTATCTATTTGTCTGTCTCCATGAAGACAGGAGGCATTTCTGTCCATTTCTTTCGTGAGTATATCCCTGCGTCTAGAAGTACTTACCAGATGGTGCTAAGAAATAAATATTTTTTGAATAAATTAGTGAATACTTTTTTGGTATTTGGTATATCCTATTTTCAAATAGTCTATTCTGACAGTATTTACAAATTAAGTGGTTGAATTTGCCATGAGATGCTTTTAGATTTGTAATAAGGAATGATAAGTTATTGAAATATATGAACTATAGCTTTTCTTAACTTTTCAAAGCATATTAGAAACGAGGAAGCTAGAGCTTTAATAGAAGAAATAATGCTGTAGAATACAGAAGAATTTCTTTAAGGCTTAGATTTCAACAGATGATTAAGCAGAATTAGAATGTGTTTATTTCTAAAGCAAACATGGATAAAACCTACAGATGAAAAAGAAAGAACACAAATGAAGACCCCTTTTTGTCCCTGTGTAACTGAATTTACCTCCTAATTTCTCTGAAACCACCTTTCCTCTCATGTGTTCTGTTTTCAACACAGCACTCAGTGTTCCTTTAAAACTCAGGGTAAGGGTAGAGCATTATCATTCCTTTGCAGTCAATAGCTTCCATTGCATTTAGAATAAAAGCCAGAGCCCTTCCAGTGGCTATAAGGGCTTTAATAATCTAGCTTCATTCGGTCGCTCGGACCTCATTCCACTCTTTTTCCCATTTGCTATGCTTCAGCAACTCTGGCCCCAACAGCTCTTCTTCTGAAACACCAGCTGTGCTACTACTTCAAGGATTTTTTTTTTTTTTTTAATTTATTTGACTGCAACAGGTCTAAGTTGTGGTGTGTGGGCTTCTCACTAGTTGTATCATGTGAACTCTAGAGGGTGTGGGCTCAGTAGTGTCAGTGTGTGGTGTGGCATGAGCTGTTTCCTCTGCCTGAAATGCCCGTCTTCCAAATGCCTCCAGAGTTGAGCCCTCACATCTTTAGGGTTGCTCCCTGTACTCAAACGGCCCTTATCAGAGGCTCCGCTGATCACGTAGATTTAAACTGTACCCATCCATTTCTATGCCATTTTTCCTTCTAGGGAACTTTTCACTATTTAATTTGTTTTATCTATTTGTCTGTCTCCATGAAGACAGGAGGCATTTCTGTCCATTTCTTTCGTGAGTATATCCCCTGCGTCTAGAAGTACTTACCAGATGGTGCTAAGAAATAAATATTTTTTGAATAAATTAGTGAATACTTTTTTGGTATTTGGTATATCCTATTTTCAAATAGTCTATTCTGACAGTATTTACAAATTAAGTGGTTGAATTTGCCATGAGATGCTTTTAGATTTGTAATAAGGAATGATAAGTTATTGAAATATATGAACTATAGCTTTTCTTAACTTTTCAAAGCATATTAGAAACGAGGAAGCTAGAGCTTTAATAGAAGAAATAATGCTGTAGAATACAGAAGAATTTCTTTAAGGCTTAGATTTCAACAGATGATTAAGCAGAATTAGAATGTGTTTATTTCTAAAGCAAACATGGATAAAACCTACAGATGAAAAAGAAAGAACACAAATGAAGACATTATATTTTATGCCTTTTTCTCTTGTGGAACAAATTAGTTCCATTTTCTGAATTATCGTGAACCATTAGTGTGAAGACTTTGGGTTTTTTTTTGCAGGGGGTACGGGTTGGGGTGGGAGAGGGGCAGGTGGGCCACTTCTATTGGTCTTTCATTTATCTGTTTTCATTCATCTTTGTTCTTTGGCCGGTGTGGGCCTCCCATCGCAGTGGCCTCTGTTTGTCAGAGCACTGGCTCTGGGCGCATGCGCTCCAGAGCTCTGGCTTGGTAATTGGGCACATCGGTCCAGCCGCTCTGAGCCACGTGGGATCTTCCCAGGCCAGGGATCGAACCGGCACCCCTTGCACTCCAAGGTGGTGTCCTTACCCACTGGACCACCAGGGAAGCCCAAGACTCTGGTTTTTAGAGCCACTTGGATTCATAGGTTAGCACTCCTGTTTTCTTGTGTGTGTATGTGCTACATGGTAAGTTGCTTCAGTCATGTTGGACCATAGCCCACGAGGTTCCTCTCTCCATGAGATTTTCCGGGCAAGAATACTGAATTGGGTTGCTATGCCCTCCTCCAAGGGGTCTTCCCAACCTAGGGATTTAACCCACATCTCTTAAGTCTCCTGCATTGGCAGGCAGGTTCTTTACAATAGTGACACCTGGGAAGCCCCTATTTTCGTGTGTAACCACAGGTAAAGTCTCTATCCTAAAGAGACCTCTCATTCTTCATCTATAATATATGGATAACAATATCTAGTTAAATGTGAAAACCTACACAAACCATTAGGCATGTAACAGATGTATTGTTTTTTTCTCAAATATTCCTACACTTCTTTTATTTATTTATTTTATCTTCCGCATATTGAAGAGTGGCCTAGATTTAGAGGAGGAGTTCCAGGCTTCCAGAGGTGTATTCAAGGGATACCTATGCAAACAAAGACAAATGTCTTTTGCTATGTGATCAGGCAGTAGCTGGAGTCCAGCTGAAGTTGTGTGAATAATCTCCAGTTTCCCTCAGGAAGGAGAGAGCTCATTAGACAGGATACCCACCTTCTTTCCCAGGACCCTTGCTAAAGATGAGCTCCCCCCTGCCTCCTTTTTTTTTTTCCCCCTCTAAGTCATTGTTTATTTTTCATCCATTTTTATTCTTTGGCACGTGTGACCTCCCATCGCAGTGGCCTCTCTGGTTGAAGAGCACTGGCTATGAGTGCATGCGCTTCAGAGTGCTGGCTCATAATTGGACACACTGGCCCAGCTGTTCCTTGGCATAGGATCTTCCTGGGCCAGGGATCGAACTGGTGCCCCTTGCACGGCCAGGTGGACCCTTTACCCACTGGACCACCAGGGAAGTCCCCTCTGCATCCTTTAATTCTGCCAATCCAGCATCCAGTTCTAAATGGTGACTTGATCATAGTCCTACCACTCACTATTATTGAAATGTTTGAAATTTTGGAGATGGGCAACAGTGGGAATTAGTGAAGGGAGTTCTTTTTTTTTTTTTTTTTTAAATTTTGGCCTCTTTTATTGGACTTTCATTTATTTATTTTCATCCATCTTTGTTCTTTGGCCTGTGTGGGCCTCCCATTGCAGTGGCCTCTCTCGTCACAGAGCACCGGCTCTGGGTGCATGCGCTCCGGAGCGCTGGCTCATAATTGGACACACCTGTCCAGTTGCATGTGGGATCTTCCCAGGCTACCCTTGCACCGCAAGATGGGATCTCTACCCACTAGACCACCAGGGAAGCCAGGAATTCTTTTTTGAATAAAGATATTCTTGCATTTCCTCCTCCCAATTTATTAGAGATACACTTGAATTAGCAAAGGCACTCAATTTTCTCTGAGTTATTCCGTGAATCATATTTAATGGTTTATAAAGACACTGATCTGACAATCTGGAGGTATGTCAAATTATGAAAATTTCTTTATTTTGTTAGTCCTTATTTTAGTGGGTTGTAAAGAGCTTTAGAGATTTTAAGACTTTTAATATGCACACTAATTTCATTTTCTTCAGCAAAGAAGTTTTTTTCTTTCTTCTGTAGTTGATAGGTAAAAGTAAATTAACATGTGATCTCACTCAAGTTTGTAAAAGCTTATATAATTTTTTTCTTTATATCCCTATCACTTTATTTCTCTTTGAGAAGAGTAGCTACAAACTTAGCACGTCTCTCTTAAAACAAATGAACAAAGGAAAACTTTATTCTTTTACAGAGATTTGGAGAGTTCCTAAATTTATTTATAAATTTGCCCAAGTTTTGAATTCAAGTGTAGAGTTGAATTTGGAGGGTTCAATTCCACGTTTTCCCAATTTTCCTAGGGAAGAGGTGGGCAGTAGCTAAAGAAGATTTCCCTTCATCTCCCCAAATCTTCCTGCTCCACAGTTGTTTTCACCAACCAGCATTCCTGATTCTTAGCAGAATCTGCGGACCCAGCCCTCACCTTTGGTGGACTCTGTCTGCCTCCCATGCATCTCTTTCGAGCATGTGGAGTCTTTGCGAAATTTAGGTGAAATTCCCAGTGGGCACAAACTGGACATCACTGAGTGAGCTGCGAATTTGGTTCTGCTGGACTCAGCGAGCATGGCCTGCACGCTGATCTGGAAACCTGGGATCCCCAGCGTTGGTGCACACCACTTGCACCCCTTGGCGGTGACCACAAGCGCAGACATTCACATGGTTGTGACGTATGTGGGTCGTCTCTGGAAACTTGAGTCATTGAGCTCTCAGGGTGTAGGCGGTTTCAGAAAAAGAAAAGTCGTGAACGTTCACACTTGTGAGAGGCGACATTTTATTCTTTGTTGAAGTGTGAACTGTTTGTGATTTTTAAAATCGTGTCTGCTGATGGTCAGTGTAGATACTCCTGTCATGGTTTTATTCATTGCTGGTTATTTTCTTCCAAATCTGTCTCTACCTAAGAACTCTTCTTGCGTAACTAGTTAATTTTTGTCATGTTTTGGAAATGTTTTTTCAAATATGCTTTGATCTCCTGTCAGTTGATCATTTGTAGGGAGGTGATTTTTCCTGTTGTTATTGTTGTTTGGTTCAGAATCAGGAAACAAGACTAAAATACCAAATACAATTTTTATGTAATGCCTCGTTTTCTAAGGTATCTGGAGCAACAAGATGCCATGGATTGAGCAAGAGAAATCTGATTGATAGGTAAAAGTAAATTAACATGTGATCTCACTCAAGTTTGTAAAAGCTTATATAATTTTTTTCTTTATATCCCTATCACTTTATTTCTCTTTGAGAAGAGTAGCTACAAACTTAGCACGTCTCTCTTAAAACAAATGAACAAAGGAAAACTTTATTCTTTTACAGAGATTTGGAGAGTTCCTAAATTTATTTATAAATTTGCCCAAGTTTTGAATTCAAGTGTAGAGTTGAATTTGGAGGGTTCAATTCCACGTTTTCCCAATTTTCCTAGGGAAGAGGTGGGCAGTAGCTAAAGAAGATTTCCCTTCATCTCCCCAAATCTTCCTGCTCCACAGTTGTTTTCACCAACCAGCATTCCTGATTCTTAGCAGAATCTGCGGACCCAGCCCTCACCTTTGGTGGACTCTGTCTGCCTCCCATGCATCTCTTTCGAGCATGTGGAGTCTTTGCGAAATTTAGGTGAAATTCCCAGTGGGCACAAACTGGACATCACTGAGTGAGCTGCGAATTTGGTTCTGCTGGACTCAGCGAGCATGGCCTGCACGCTGATCTGGAAACCTGGGATCCCCAGCGTTGGTGCACACCACTTGCACCCCTTGGCGGTGACCACAAGCGCAGACATTCACATGGTTGTGACGTATGTGGGTCGTCTCTGGAAACTTGAGTCATTGAGCTCTCAGGGTGTAGGCGGTTTCAGAAAAAGAAAAGTCGTGAACGTTCACACTTGTGAGAGGCGACATTTTATTCTTTGTTGAAGTGTGAACTGTTTGTGATTTTTAAAATCGTGTCTGCTGATGGTCAGTGTAGATACTCCTGTCATGGTTTTATTCATTGCTGGTTATTTTCTTCCAAATCTGTCTCTACCTAAGAACTCTTCTTGCGTAACTAGTTAATTTTTGTCATGTTTTGGAAATGTTTTTTCAAATATGCTTTGATCTCCTGTCAGTTGATCATTTGTAGGGAGGTGATTTTTCCTGTTGTTATTGTTGTTTGGTTCAGAATCAGGAAACAAGACTAAAATACCAAATACAATTTTTATGTAATGCCTCGTTTTCTAAGGTATCTGGAGCAACAAGATGCCATGGATTGAGCAAGAGAAATCTGATTTGAGTTCTGGTCTAACAGTTTGTTTCCTGAGCAAGTTAACCTGGCGTCCTTTGACCTCAGTTTTTCCATCTGTTATCTCAGATATTATCTCAATTTGTGAATGTTTGTGTGTGCTGTATGCAAAGTGTTTACGGTAAGTGCCTGGCCTGTAGTGAATTCCTCATGAACCATGTGCAGTTTTGTCAGTTGAACATTCAACTATATTGCTGTTTAGCCTTTTTGTCCATGGTGATGGGAGGGGTAGGATGGGAATGGTTTTACAGTGCACTTTTTAATCCCCTAGGGGCTCATTTTGGATATGGTGTAAGATGAAATTCCAAATTGGAGGTTTCTCTGTTGGGCTGTATTTTTCCAAAGTACCATATGTTGAGCAGTCTCTTCCTTCCCCATTGATTTTTATGAAGCTGTAAAACTTACTTTATCATTTATCATGTTATCTGTTTCAGAGATGCCTTCTCTAGTTCATTAGCTGTTGCTCAATTCTTGTTCTCTCTTTTACTGAAGTATTACTTATATCCAATGAGGTGCTGAGTCTTAACTGTACAGCTTGAAGAATGTTTATCTTTCCACGCTTTTCTTACTACCCATCTACAGTTGGAAAACTCAGATCTCTCCCTCGTACCTGCTCTGTAAAATAACTACTCTTCTCACTTCTACCACCGTAGATTGAGGACATTTCTTTCCATTCCTAGTTTGTTTAGGAATAGAATAGGTGTGTGTGTTAGTTGGTCAGTATCGTGCAACTGTTTGTAGTCTCATGGGCTGTAATCCACTAGGCTCCTCTGTCCATGGAATTCTCCAGGCAAGAATACTGGAGTGGGTTGCCAGTCCCTTCTCCAGTGGATCTTCTGGACCCAGGGACTGAACCTGGTTTCCAGCACTGAAGGAAGATCCTTTACCTTCTGAGCCACAAGGGAAGCTCAGTAGACAACAGTCTACTGTCCAGGCACTGTTGAGATTCGAACCCATGCTTTCCTGTTAACCAGGCAGGTGCTTTAAACAGCTAACTACAGAATAGGAGATACATTTTGTTACACTCTTATTCTGCATCTATTGAAGTTACCACAGGATGTTTTTTCTTTTTTTGGCCTTCTTTATTCTGTTACCAGGTAGATTATATTGGATCTTCAAAAATTAAACTAGCTTTGTGCTTTCAGGATATATTTCACAAGGTGGTTCCTCTCATATATCAAGGGATTTGAATTTCATATGTCTTGGTTATGGCTTCTTATATCTTGTTCATGAATGAAACTGGCCTGCCATTTTCTTGTAATGTCCTTAGTACCAAGGCTATGCTTGCCCCATCATATGAGATAAGACAGTGTTTACTTCTTTGTCTATTCTCCTACTATGTGGGTTTGATATTATTTC
Organism: Tragulus kanchil; assembly: GCA_022376925.1. Taxonomy (NCBI): domain Eukaryota; kingdom Metazoa; phylum Chordata; class Mammalia; order Artiodactyla; family Tragulidae; genus Tragulus; species Tragulus kanchil. Next base: position 255,384,506 of record JAIOJX010000032.1, read on the forward strand.
TTCTTTTAAAGTTGGCAGGTTTCACTAGTAAAGCCATGTGAGACTGGAGTTTTATTGGTGAAAAGAAATAATTGGTTAAATTTGTTTAATAGATAGTGAACCTTGCAGATTTTCTTCTTCTGTTGGATCTTTTCTATTATTTTCTGTTAGTTACTCAGTCATGTCCGACTCTCTGTGACCCCATGGACTCTATGGCACGCCAGGCTCCTTTGCTGATGAAATTCTCTAGGCAAGAATATTGGAGTGGGTAGCCATTCTTTTCTCTGGGGTATCTTCCCGATTCATGGATTGAACCCAGGTCTCCCCATATTGCAGGCAAGTTTTTTACCATTTGAGCCACCAGGGAAGCCCAATTACATAACTTATTTTTCTAAAGTATGCATATAAAATTATGTGTCCTTATAAATACTGCTTTAATTGCTACCCACAAGTTGAATATGTTATATTTTCATTGTAAGTAAGTTCAACATATTTTCTAATTTTTTCTAATTGTTTTTTCTGGATATCTTTCTTTTATTGATAGCTAGTTTACTGCTCTGTAGTTGAACTTTGAAATTTGTGGTAGTTTCATTGTGGCACAGAACAGTTCATTTTTGATAAACATGAGTATCATGAAGGGGTGTGTTATATATATTCTCTGTATTATGGTAATTTGGTTAATCATATTCAATTTTATATAAGCTGATCTATTTTTTTATATCAGTTTTAAAAGAGGAATGTTAAAACCTTAAAATCTAACAAATTGTTCTTTTTTTCTTTATATAACTTGAAATTATATTATTTAGGATTGTTATGTTTTCCTATTAGATTTACCATTTTATCATCATGAAACATTGTTTCTTATTTTGAATAATACTTTTTTTTATCAAAGTTTATTCTGATATTAATATAACTATACCTATATTATTTCATATGTCTTGGTTATGGCTTCTTATATCTTGTTCATGAATGAAACTGGCCTGCCATTTTCTTGTAATGTCCTTAGTACCAAGGCTATGCTTGCCCCATCATATGAGATAAGACAGTGTTTACTTCTTTGTCTATTCTCCTACTATGTGGGTTTGATATTATTTCTTCTTTTAAAGTTGGCAGGTTTCACTAGTAAAGCCATGTGAGACTGGAGTTTTATTGGTGAAAAGAAATAATTGGTTAAATTTGTTTAATAGATAGTGAACCTTGCAGATTTTCTTCTTCTGTTGGATCTTTTCTATTATTTTCTGTTAGTTACTCAGTCATGTCCGACTCTCTGTGACCCCATGGACTCTATGGCACGCCAGGCTCCTTTGCTGATGAAATTCTCTAGGCAAGAATATTGGAGTGGGTAGCCATTCTTTTCTCTGGGGTATCTTCCCGATTCATGGATTGAACCCAGGTCTCCCCATATTGCAGGCAAGTTTTTTACCATTTGAGCCACCAGGGAAGCCCAATTACATAACTTATTTTTCTAAAGTATGCATATAAAATTATGTGTCCTTATAAATACTGCTTTAATTGCTACCCACAAGTTGAATATGTTATATTTTCATTGTAAGTAAGTTCAACATATTTTCTAATTTTTTCTAATTGTTTTTTCTGGATATCTTTCTTTTATTGATAGCTAGTTTACTGCTCTGTAGTTGAACTTTGAAATTTGTGGTAGTTTCATTGTGGCACAGAACAGTTCATTTTTGATAAACATGAGTATCATGAAGGGGTGTGTTATATATATTCTCTGTATTATGGTAATTTGGTTAATCATATTCAATTTTATATAAGCTGATCTATTTTTTTATATCAGTTTTAGAGAGAGGAATGTTAAAACCTTAAAATCTAACAAATTGTTCTTTTTTTCTTTATATAACTTGAAATTATATTATTTAGGATTGTTATGTTTTCCTATTAGATTTACCATTTTATCATCATGAAACATTGTTTCTTATTTTGAATAATACTTTTTTTTATCAAAGTTTATTCTGATATTAATATAACTATACCATATTATTACTTTGGTTTACTGTTGCATGTTAGATCTTTTTCCTTTCCACTTTTATTGAGTTTAAAGTGGGTCTCTTATAAATAGATACGCATTTGACCCTTGGACACCAGCAGGGTAAGGGCACTACCTCTCCAGGTAGTCGACTATCTGCACGTATTTTACCGTCAGCCCTCCTCACACTCATCTCCTCCACATCTGTGGTTCTGCATCTTGCAGGCCCATCAGCCTCGGACTCTACAGTAGTGTATGTTTACTGTTGAAAAATATCTATGTGTAAGTGGACCTATAGAGTTCAAACCCACATTGTTTGAGGGTCAACTGTAGTTAGATTTTTTTTCACTTTTATCTAGCATAACCACATTTGTATTTTAAGTGGATTAGTCCATCCATCTACATTTAATATAATTACTGACCTAATTGGGTTTAAGGCATCTTACTGTTTATTTTCTGTACTCATCCTCTCTGCTCTTTATTCCATTATTTTCTTTCTTGCCTTTTAGATTAATCGAATATATGTGTTATTCTGTTTTTTCTTAACTTTTTATGTGATCTTTTATTCCTTAGGTGGTTACTCTAGAGATTATAATATACATTACTGACATTTTTTGGCGGGGGAGGTGGGGGGGAGGAAGCAAGTTGGGGAGGGAGCGGGGCAGGCGGGCCACCTCCATTGGTCTTTCACTATCTACCCTCATCCATCCTTGCTCCTGGGCCCGCACGGCCCCCCATCGCAGCGGCCCCTGTTGTCGCAGAGCACTGGCTCTGGGCGCATGCGCCCCAGAGTTCCGGCTCGGCAATTGGACACATCAGTCCAGCCGCTCCACGGCACGTGGGATCTTCCCAGGTCAGGGATCGAACCAGCGCCTCTTGCACTGCAAGGCGGTGTCCCCACCCACTGGACCGCCAGGGAAGCCCGTTACTGACTTTTTAAAAGTCCACTCTAAATCCGTATTTTTGTCAGATACTTCTTGAGCAGTGCAAAAACTTTATAACATTCTAATCTCATATATCCCCTCTATACTTGTGTGTTTCTGTGGCCATGTATTTGATCTGTACAAATATCTTAAATCCTCATGGTGTTGTAATTAATTTTTGTTTTTACTGATATTAATATTTTACCACTTCCTGTTTAGTGTAAGGAACTTACAACAGTACATTCCTACCTCCAATCCTTTTGTCATCATACATACACTTTAACTTATGCTCTAATACCCAGTATATTGCTGTTATTTTTGCTTTAGATAATTAGCTTTAAAAAAAAATTGAAATAAGAAGACCATTTTAAATTTACCTTCATTTACATGATTTCTGAACTTCCTAGGGGGCCTAGTGCTAAAGAATCTGCATGCCAATATAGGAGATACTAGTTAAATCCCAGGTGGGGGCAATCCCCTGGAGAAGGAAATGACAACCCACTTCAGAATTCTTTCCTGGAAAATCCCATGGACAGTGGAGCCTGGCGGGCTATAGTCCATAGGGCCACAAAAGAGTCAGACAGGACTTGGCAACCACCACCAACAGCAATGTCATTTTTAGCACTCTTCATTTTTTTTTTAAATGTAATTTCAAGTTTCTGTCTGTATTATAATTCTTCACTCTGGAGAACTGGGTCATGTATTATAGGTATGTTACAAATAAATGACCAAGAATCTGCTGTAGTTCTTACCTCTGTTCCCCTATGTATAGTGTGTCCTTTATTTCCTGAAACTGCTTCAAGATTTTTTTTTATTTTTTAATTTTTTAATGATTTATTTATTTATTTATTTTGGGCGGGGGTCGGGTTGGGGAGGGAGGGGAGCGGGCGGGCCACTTCTATTGGTCTTTCATTTCTCTGTTTTCATCCGTCTTTTGTTCTTTGGCCCGTGTGGCCTCCCATCGCGGTGGCATCTGTCGTCGCAGAGCACCGGCTCTGGGTGCATGCACTCCAGAGCTCCGGCTCGGTAATTGGACGCATCAGTCCAGCCACTCCGCGGCACGTGGGATCTTCCCAGGCCAGGGCTCGAACCGGCGCCCCTTGCACTGCAAGGCGGTGTCCTTACCCAAGATTTTTTTTTTAGACATTATTGTTCAGCAGTTTGAATATGGTATGTGTGTGTGTTTAACTTACCTGAATTTGTGTTTTATGGATTTGTGTTTTTTAATCTTCTTTAAATCAGTTAATGTTTATCAATTTGGGGGTGATTCTTGGCTGTTATCCCTACACATTCTTTTCCTTTCTTCTCTCTCCTAGTGGGATCTGATATCTCATATGTTATACCTTTAGATATTGACCAAAGTTCTTGCATGATCTGTTCTTCTTTTGTATTTGTGTTTCCATTTGGATTATAACCAGTATATTGCTGTTATTTTTGCTTTAGATAATTAGCTTTAAAAATTCATTTTAAATTTACCTTCATTTACATGATTTCTGAACTTCCTAGGGGGCCTAGTGCTAAAGAATCTGCATGCCAATATAGGAGATACTAGTTAAATCCCAGGTGGGGGCAATCCCCTGGAGAAGGAAATGACAACCCACTTCAGAATTCTTTCCTGGAAAATCCCATGGACAGTGGAGCCTGGCGGGCTATAGTCCATAGGGCCACAAAGAGTCAGACAGGACTTGGCAACCACCACCAACAGCAATGTCATTTTTAGCACTCTTCATTTTTTTTTTAAATGTAATTTCAAGTTTCTGTCTGTATTATAATTCTTCACTCTGGAGAACTGGGTCATGTATTATAGGTATGTTACAAATAAATGACCAAGAATCTGCTGTAGTTCTTACCTCTGTTCCCCTATGTATAGTGTGTCCTTTATTTCCTGAAACTGCTTCAAGATTTTTTTTTATTTTTTAATTTTTTAATGATTTATTTATTTATTTATTTTGGGCGGGGGTCGGGTTGGGGAGGGAGGGGTGCGGGCGGGCCACTTCTATTGGTCTTTCATTTCTCTGTTTTCATCCGTCTTTTGTTCTTTGGCCCGTGTGGCCTCCCATCGCGGTGGCATCTGTCGTCGCAGAGCACCGGCTCTGGGTGCATGCACTCCAGAGCTCCGGCTCGGTAATTGGACGCATCAGTCCAGCCACTCCGCGGCACGTGGGATCTTCCCAGGCCAGGGCTCGAACCGGCGCCCCTTGCACTGCAAGGCGGTGTCCTTACCCAAGATTTTTTTTTTAGACATTATTGTTCAGCAGTTTGAATATGGTATGTGTGTGTGTTTAACTTACCTGAATTTGTGTTTTATGGATTTGTGTTTTTTAATCTTCTTTAAATCAGTTAATGTTTATCAATTTGGGGGTGATTCTTGGCTGTTATCCCTACACATTCTTTTCCTTTCTTCTCTCTCCTAGTGGGATCTGATATCTCATATGTTATACCTTTAGATATTGACCAAAGTTCTTGCATGATCTGTTCTTCTTTTGTATTTGTGTTTCCATTTGGATAATAACCATTGACTTTTTTTTTTTTTTTAACTAAACAGCTTTAAGCAATGACTATTTTAAAAAGTATCAATTTGGCTGAGTTGTGTCTTAGTTGAGGCATGCAGGATCTTTTGTTGCTGTGAACAGACTCTCTAGTTGTGGCACACAGCCTCTGGACCTTGCAGGCTTCTTTGATCCGAGGCATGTAGGATCCCAGTTCCCTGCATTGCTGCCTGTATACCTCTAATACATGACCTAGTTCTTCAGGGTGAAGAACTATTCTTAATCACTAGACCACCAGAATCATCCCAGTTGACTTATATTTTTTCTTTTAAAGATTTATTTATTTATTTATTTTGGGCGGGGGTCGGGTTGGGGAGGAAGAGGAGCAGGCGGGCCACTTCTATTAGTCTTTCATTTCTCTATTTTCATCCGTCTTTGTTCTTTGGCTCCTGCGGGCCTCCCATCGCGGTGGCCTCTGATGTCGCAGAGCACCGGCTCTGGGCACATGTGCTCCAGAGCTCCGGCTCAGTCATTGGACACATTGGTCCAGCTGCTCCACGGCACGTGGGATCTTCCCAGGCCAGGGATCGAACCGGCGCCCCTTGAACTGCAAGGCGGTGTCCCTACCCACTGGACCACCAGGGAAAGCCCCAGTTGACTTATTTTTAAGTTTATCCTTTTCCTTTACTATGTTAAGTCTATTATGATGCCATTAAAATGATTCTTTCTTTCCTTTTTTTTTTGGCCACTTCTATTGGTGTTTCATTTACATCCATCTCTATTCTTTGACCTGTGTGGGCCTCCCATCGCAGTGGCCTCTCTTGTTTCAGAACGCTGGTTCTGGGTGCATGTGCTCCAGAGCTCAGGCTCGTTAGTTGGACACATCAGTCCAGCTGCTCTGTGGCACATGGGATCTTCCCAGGCCAGGGATCGAACCTGCGCCCCTTGCACTGCAAGGCATTGTCCTTACCCACTGGACCACCAGGGAAAGCCCCAGTTGACTTATTTTTAAGTTTATCCTTTTCCTTTACTATGTTAAGTCTATTATGATGCCATTAAAATGATTCTTTCTTTCCTTTTTTTTTTGGCCACTTCTATTGGTGTTTCATTTACATCCATCTCTATTCTTTGACCTGTGTGGGCCTCCCATCGCAGTGGCCTCTCTTGTTTCAGAACGCTGGTTCTGGGTGCATGTGCTCCAGAGCTCAGGCTCGTTAGTTGGACACATCAGTCCAGCTGCTCTGTGGCACATGGGATCTTCCCAGGCCAGGGATCGAACCTGCGCCCCTTGCACTGCAAGGCATTGTCCTTACCCACTGGACCACCAGGGAAGCCCGATTCTTTATTTCTTAAAGGGCTTGTCTTCTCTAACATTCCCATCTGGATTTTTAAAAATAGTTTCTATCTCTGAAATACTTAATCATCCTTTTTTCTTAGTCTTAATGTACGTATCATTGTTGTTTCATTTTCATCTCTCATAGTTCTATCATGTTATCTACTATTTTTTCTGGGTCTTTAACACATTCATCATTGTTTAATTTTTCTCTCTCATAGTTCTAGCTGTGTGTGGTTCTCTGGGTTGCTTTGTTTCAATGGTGTCTTGTTTTTCCTTGCTTTTTTGTGTGTCTCATAATTTGTTTCTGAAATCTAGGTATCTTGTGTAATGTATATATATATATAGATTGAGAATTGAGGTGAATAACATGAATAGTGTTCATGATTGGAAATATTCATACCATATCTTTTACTGCATCTTTAATATGAAGAGTTGAGCCATAATAACCAATACTGAGCTTGGTTTAGGTTTAGTTATTGTTATTATTACCTTCTATGCATCATAGACTTCAAATTCTTCTAATACTATCTTGGTATTTAGGATGGGGTCAGTTTTACCACGGAGGCCTTTTTTATTGTTTGCTCCACTCTTTGGTATAAGGGTTCCCTTTGATTTCCATGATACAGAAGATCTGTCCCCATGCTCTTGACGCATCCCCTAGCAGAAGATTGCTGTTTCTAATCATGATACTTGCTAGCCTAAGTGGGCAGAGTAGGACAGTGTTCTCTGTTGTCTGGTATAGACTTGTTCTTAGGGAAATGATATCTGCCTAACACTTGTGGGTGTAGCATTTTTGGTAATTCTGTGTCTTGCCCAGAGGCATAGGCCAGCTAATGATCTGGATCTAGGATGTGTGCCTGCCACTGGTTGGTGGTAGAGTTAGAGAGTGGGTGTGCCTGGCCACTGATTGTGGAAGGAGAGATTACATCTTATTCTTTGACCTGTGTGGGCCTCCCATCGCAGTGGCCTCTCTTGTTTCAGAACGCTGGTTCTGGGTGCATGTGCTCCAGAGCTCAGGCTCGTTAGTTGGACACATCAGTCCAGCTGCTCTGTGGCACATGGGATCTTCCCAGGCCAGGGATCGAACCTGCGCCCCTTGCACTGCAAGGCATTGTCCTTACCCACTGGACCACCAGGGAAGCCCGATTCTTTATTTCTTAAAGGGCTTGTCTTCTAACATTCCCATCTGGATTTTTAAAAATAGTTTCTATCTCTGAAATACTTAATCATCCTTTTTTCTTAGTCTTAATGTACGTATCATTGTTGTTTCATTTTCATCTCTCATAGTTCTATCATGTTATCTACTATTTTTTCTGGGTCTTTAACACATTCATCATTGTTTAATTTTTCTCTCTCATAGTTCTAGCTGTGTGTGGTTCTCTGGGTTGCTTTGTTTCAATGGTGTCTTGTTTTTCCTTGCTTTTTTGTGTGTCTCATAATTTGTTTCTGAAATCTAGGTATCTTGTGTAATGTATATATATATATAGATTGAGAATTGAGGTGAATAACATGAATAGTGTTCATGATTGGAAATATTCATACCATATCTTTTACTGCATCTTTAATATGAAGAGTTGAGCCATAATAACCAATACTGAGCTTGGTTTAGGTTTAGTTATTGTTATTATTACCTTCTATGCATCATAGACTTCAAATTCTTCTAATACTATCTTGGTATTTAGGATGGGGTCAGTTTTACCACGGAGGCCTTTTTTATTGTTTGCTCCACTCTTTGGTATAAGGGTTCCCTTTGATTTCCATGATACAGAAGATCTGTCCCACTGCTCTTGACGCAACCCCTAGCAGAAGATTGCTGTTTCTAATCATGATACTTGCTAGCCTAAGTGGGCAGAGTAGGACAGTGTTCTCTGTTGTCTGGTATAGACTTGTTCTTAGGGAAATGATATCTGCCTAACACTTGTGGGTGTAGCATTTTTGGTAATTCTGTGTCTTGCCCAGAGGCATAGGCCAGCTAATGATCTGGATCTAGGATGTGTGCCTGCCACTGGTTGGTGGTAGAGTTAGAGAGTTTTTTTCTATTCCTTCTCTTTAGCTGCAGAGGTCTTCATCTGTGCCCTAAGGCAACAGAATTCTCTATCTTTCCTCTAGCAGGTTACATCTCCTATGCTGTGGGAAGAGAGAGGAGAAGAATCTGTGTGGACTTTGTCATTTCCCACAGTGGCTACTGTTTCCTTCCAGCAGGACAGAACCGAGAGGGAGGCTTTCTCTCATCTTTCCTTCCAGTTTTTCTTGCTACTACCCAATGAGGATGGTGGAGAAGAGTCTGTGAGTGGGTATGGATTTCTGCTATATCTGAAGCTCCTAGAGGTTTCATGCTCTCATGCTAATTCATACTTAGATTTTAGCAATTTGTTAAAAGTTATAGCTAAATTGTTCATAATGACTTGACTTGGGTTCAGGGTCTATCTCAGATAAGCAGGTTTTATCATATTATATCTCTTTGGAGGTGCTTGTCTTTCTGTAGATTTTGAGTTACTTGGTTGCCCTGAAAAATATGATCTTTCTAATGGATTCAAGGAAAGTTGTAATTTTGCAGATTTTTTTGTAGGAGTGGGGAATAATTTATTGTGGGAAGTATACTATAGTTACTGTTGTTGTTCAGTTGCTAAATTTTGTTTGACTCTTTGTGACCCCATGGACTGCAGCATGCCAGGCTTCCCTGTCCTTCACTGTCTCCTGGAGTTTGCTCAGACTCATGACCATTAAGTCAGTGATGCCATTCAACCATCTGACCCTCTCTTGCCCCCTTCTCTTTCTGTCCTTGATCTTTCCCAGCATCAGGGTCTTTTTCAGTGAGTTGACTCATCACATCAAGTGGCCAAAGTATTGGAGCTTCAGCTTTAGCATCAATCCTTGCAATGAATATTTAGGGTGATTTCCTTTAGTTTTGACTGGTTTGATATTCTTGGTGTCTAAGGGCTGTCAGGAGTCTTCTCCAGAGCTACAATTCAAAAGCATCAATTCTTTGGTGCTTAGCCTTCTTAACGGTCCAACTGTCACATCTGTACATGACTATTGGAAAATCCATATATAGACCTTTGTTGACAAAGCAATGTCTCTGCTTCTTAATACTATCTAGACTGTTAATACTATCTAGATTTGTCATGGCTTTTCCTCCAAGGAGCAAGCGTCTTTTAAATTCATGGTTTGCAAAGAGACCAAAATATATTTGTACATTACTTTGTTTTTAATTCCTTCTACAGTTTCATAATTACACATTGAATAACTTTCCTTGGGTTTTAAGAATTCCATTTAGTACTTTTGTAGTGCTTAGTGTTTAGTTAGTATTAGTTGTTCAGTCATATCCAATTCTTTGAGACTCTATAAACTGTAGCCTGCCAAGCTTCTCTGTTCATAGAATTCTTGAGGCAAGGATACTGGAGTGAGTTGCCATTCCCTTCTCCAGGGGATCTTCCTGACTCAAGAATTGAACCCAGGTCTCCCACATTGCAGGCAGAGTCTTTACCATCTGAGCAACCAGGGAATTTGCTGCTTATGAATTTTTATGTGTTCAAAATTTATTTTTCTTTATTTTTGAAGTCTATTTTTACTGAATAAAAAAATTTTAAATTGGTAGTTATTTTTATTTCATCATTTTAGATATATTCTATTGTCTTCAACTTTAATTTTTTGTTGTTGATGTTTAGACTTCAGACTTATTGTTGCTCCTTTGAAGTGAGTGTGTTTTGCTCCGATTGCCTTTATGTGTTGTATTTATTTGCAGTTTTACCATGAAGCTTTTAGTGGTGGTTTGCTTTTTATTTATTTTATAGAGCTCCTAAAACATGTGGTTTGATACCTTCCATCCATTTGGGGGATTTGAGGCCATTCTGCTTCTGCCACATTCTTTCTTCTTCTTCTAGCTGCAGAGGTCTTCATCTGTGCCCTAAGGCAGCAGAATTCTCTGTCTTTCCTCTAGCAGGTGACATCTCCTATGCTATGGGAAGACATATATGTCTTTCATAATTTATTTGGGCTCTCTTTCCATATTTGTAATATATTTTCCACATGCTTCAACATGGCTATTTTCAGATAACTTTTCTTCTACTTTGTTTTGTCTAATCTACTATTGAACTCATCAACTGAATTCTTAATTTTAGTCAGTGTTTTTCTAGGTTCTGGATTTTCCATTTGACTTCCTTTTCAAAGAAACAGATTCCAAGTCTCTATCTAAATATTTCATCTCTCTTTCATTAAAAAAATAACAAAACATTAAGTCCTAATGATTTTGAAATCTTCATTGATTATTCCATTTTCAGAATCACTTGTAGTTCTATTTCTATGGGCTGAATTTGGTTTTGCATTTTAGTAGGCACAATGATCAATGAATGAATGCCAGATATTATGAATGAGTTATCTTGGGGGTTTTTTTGTTTAGTTAGTATTAGTTGTTCAGTCATATCCAATTCTTTGAGACTCTATAAACTGTAGCCTGCCAAGCTTCTCTGTTCATAGAATTCTTGAGGCAAGGATACTGGAGTGAGTTGCCATTCCCTTCTCCAGGGGATCTTCCTGACTCAAGAATTGAACCCAGGTCTCCCACATTGCAGGCAGAGTCTTTACCATCTGAGCAACCAGGGAATTTGCTGCTTATGAATTTTTATGTGTTCAAAATTTATTTTTCTTTATTTTTGAAGTCTATTTTTACTGAATAAAAAAATTTTAAATTGGTAGTTATTTTTATTTCATCATTTTAGATATATTCTATTGTCTTCAACTTTAATTTTTTGTTGTTGATGTTTAGACTTCAGACTTATTGTTGCTCCTTTGAAGTGAGTGTGTTTTGCTCCGATTGCCTTTATGTGTTGTATTTATTTGCAGTTTTACCATGAAGCTTTTAGTGGTGGTTTGCTTTTTATTTATTTTATAGAGCTCCTAAAACATGTGGTTTGATACCTTCCATCCATTTGGGGGATTTGAGGCCATTCTGCTTCTGCCACATTCTTTCTTCTTCTTCTAGCTGCAGAGGTCTTCATCTGTGCCCTAAGGCAGCAGAATTCTCTGTCTTTCCTCTAGCAGGTGACATCTCCTATGCTATGGGAAGACATATATGTCTTTCATAATTTATTTGGGCTCTCTTTCCATATTTGTAATATATTTTCCACATGCTTCAACATGGCTATTTTCAGATAACTTTTCTTCTACTTTGTTTTGTCTAATCTACTATTGAACTCATCAACTGAATTCTTAATTTTAGTCAGTGTTTTTCTAGGTTCTGGATTTTCCATTTGACTTCCTTTTCAAAGAAACAGATTCCAAGTCTCTATCTAAATATTTCATCTCTCTTTCATTAAAAAAAAAATAACAAAACATTAAGTCCTAATGATTTTGAAATCTTCATTGATTATTCCATTTTCAGAATCACTTGTAGTTCTATTTCTATGGGCTGAATTTGGTTTTGCATTTTAGTAGGCACAATGATCAATGAATGAATGCCAGATATTATGAATGAGAAATGGAGAGTCTCTGGGTGATTTTGTTTTCTTCCAAAAGAGCCTGATTTTTCTATTTTCAGGCAGCTGGGATGCCAGTACCAGGATCACCTTATACTTTAAGGATTTATTTTTAGCCATTCAGAAGCAGGTTTATTTCATTCTCAACTTTACTCCCTGAAATGTCTTCTATTCCTAATCTGTACTTCCTTTGAAGTCTCCACTGAAAGAGTGTTTATCAAGTTTCTTCTACCTTCATGGAATTTGATCTCCAACCTCTGTCTCTCAAAACATGAAACTGACAAAAATCTGTGTTTATCTTTTTAGGCCCCGAGCATTCAACTTTCCTCAGTGCATGTGCAACTTAGGAATCGGCCAATATCTTGAGGGGAGTTTTAACTCAGATTTTTCTGAAGTGACTTCCTCCTTAGGATTTTGCCTTGAGTCTCAGCTGCTTTTGGCTGTTCTGATTGCTGATGTTTTTTCTAGTTCTCCATCCTGGGATTTTGAAAAATGCCCTCTGGGAGAGAGTGGAGGTGAGTTACCTTCAGTGCTTCCTCTTTCTCAAGATCATAAACCCAAGTCCTGTCTGTGGTGGTTGTTCATGAATAGCTTCAGCATTTGTTTAAACAGTTATTTTAAATGTATTTTTTTCAGCTTTTATAAATGGTTTTGTGAGATGATTATTATTTTCATATGGGAAATATTTTAATCAAATTCTAATAAAATTTTATATTAGTGCTATATAAAAATCAGAGGAAGAAATGTCTTTAAAGCATGCCTTTCCATTATGGATGTGGAATAATATTTTCCATTATTTCCTGATGATCTTTTATAAATATCACTAAAGTAGTTCAAACAGGAATGATAATTTTATGGTCATAATAATAATAATAATAAACACCAACTTAAGATTTAACAAAAATGTTTATATGTAATATTTGGACAAAAGAGGAAGGGGATGGGAGTAATTGTGTAAGATATCAACATCCCCTGCCAGAGGTGGTATACTTGTTATAATGAATGTGTCTACATTGACACATTATTATCACTCAAAGTCATGGTTTATATTAGGGTTCACTTTTGTTGTTAAGACAGTCCATGGATTTTGACAAGCATATAACCATAGGTAGCTTTTACAGTAGCGTATGGAATAGTTTCACTGCTCTAAAACTCCTCTCTGCTCTAGCTGTTCATTCCTCTCTCCCACTACAAACCCTGACAACCACTGGTTGCTTTACTTTCCCCATAGTTTTGCCTTTCTAGACTTCTATAAACTTGGAATAATATATCGTGTAACTTTTTTCACATTGACTTCTTTTACTAGTGCTATGCATTTAAGGATTTCCAGGTCTTTTCATGGTTTGATAGCCCATTCTTAGTGCTGCTTAATGTCCCATTGTCTGGATGTATCGCAAAGTATTTACCCATTCACTAATCAAAAAACACATCATTGCTTACAAGTTGTTGCAATGATAAATAAAGCTGCTATAAATATCTGTGCAGGTTTTTGCATGAGCCTCGGTTTTCAAAAACTTTTGGTAAATATTAAGGAGCTAAATTACTGGATTACATGGTAATAGTATGTTTAGTTTTGTAAGAAACTCCCAAATTGTCTTCCCTTTGTCCCTATTCTTTTGCTTGATTAGAGAACTTCCCTTCTTCCTTAAATCTTACATAGTGGAAGAGGAGTCACCCCTCACTCATATTTTTCCCATAATAAAGTATATTTTAAGATGTATTATAATTTCTGATTCTTTTTTCTTTCTTTCACTACCTTGCAAGCTTTATGGAGGCAGGTGTCCTGTCTGTCTTGTTTCCTACTGTGATATAGACATTTCACTGATCATTATCCTTTGGTTCCTCTAGGGTCTTGACCTTGCATGTTTGATGTTATGTTGGGAGTCTTAGTCTTGTTGACCTTCCCACTAAATCAGGTGTGGGCACCTGACTGGAAAGACAACACAGAAGTCTCAAAACAGTCGTGCTTAATAGGAATCTTCTGATCCTTCTGTTGTCTTCCCCAAGCTGCTTGGGAAAAACCTTTTTATTTCAGAAAGAAGTTTGTACTTTGTGTAGTGAGTGAATCTTTGAAAAGTGACACAATTTTATTGCAGAGCTTTTCACTCCTAAGGGTTTTGTCAAATGTGGGATATGATTCCTTACGAAGGTGAAACCTCTGAGTTTTATACACCAAAAAAGTTGTTATCCATATTCTCTGTATCCCTGAAGACTTTGATGCTTCATCTGAGTGACTCTGTACTCCATGACTATGACACTGCTGTTCTTGGCCTGGCTGGACTTCGACTGACAGAATTTGTTCAGTTGGGTTGTGCCACTGTTCAGTGTCCTAGAGAGTCATTTGCATTTGGCCTCTGCCTTCAGTTGGGTGTCTCGTAAATGTTCAGTCAGGGCCTCACATTAGTGGATTGCTTACTTGGTTATATTGAACAGGGTAGTGGTGGTGGTGATGGTTATTTCACTTCTTGAAAGCTATTTAAGTGTCAGACAGTTCTGATTGCTTTATATGCATTATAAGTGCTTTATATGTACAAGTCTTAAGTACTATGATTCCATTTTACAAAAGAAGAAACTGAGGCACAGAGGACATGTATATGAGAGCGCAGGATTTGAACACAGGCAGTCTGAGTTCTTGACCCTAATGGTAGGTTGTCTTTATAAATAATTAACCTGTAGCATCCTTCTGTTTGCTTAAACTTTTGGGTAAGTTGGAGAATATTTTATATGTATTTTCATGTTAATTATAGTTGTCAAAATAGAAGAATTCTTTAAAAGGACTGATAAAGGAAAACAGATTTTATAGTTGAATGGAAAAAGTAACCAAAGCATAAACATCTGAAACACTGAAGTCTTATATTGTTATTATAGCTCGTGTTGATATAGATTTTAGTAAAATATGTATACAGCAATTTTGTATTGGGTTTGAAAGACAATCTAAAGAGCTTGAAATTCATTTGTAATTGGAAACTTGGAAGTTCTAAATCTGTTGTCAGTACCGTGAAGTATAATCAAGAAAAATAACTAGGAGAAACTTGGTGGAATTTATTAAGTATAATAAAAAAAACAAATATAGAACACATCGGTATTCTGGGAACTGTTTCTTTAAAGCAGAAGTGTCTATTCACCAGAGAAAAGTTCATTCAGGGACCAGCATTTAATGCAATGTGTGGTGCTTTGCACAATTACCTTTCATCTGAGTGGTCCCCATAGGTCCAGCCTGAGCATCACAATTAGGAATGAAGTGGCCTTTTTGGAACAATATCTTGGGTGAATGTGAGGTGAAAGGAGATATAAAGAGCATCCATCACCTTCTCTCAGACTGGCTGTGGCCTCTCTTCCCACTGGGAACAGACGTCAGGCTTTTGGGCTGCACCTGCGTGAACAAACAGTGATGCCCACCAGTGGTTTGATCTTGATTGTGAAGCTTCTTGCTGTGTGTATGGAGATCATGTGGAACTCTGAAAATGATGTTACACTTCCTTTCCGGAATTCTATTTAAGTGTCAGACAGTTCTGATTGCTTTATATGCATTATAAGTGCTTTATATGTACAAGTCTTAAGTACTATGATTCCATTTTACAAAAGAAGAAACTGAGGCACAGAGGACATGTATATGAGAGCGCAGGATTTGAACACAGGCAGTCTGAGTTCTTGACCCTAATGGTAGGTTGTCTTTATAAATAATTAACCTGTAGCATCCTTCTGTTTGCTTAAACTTTTGGGTAAGTTGGAGAATATTTTATATGTATTTTCATGTTAATTATAGTTGTCAAAATAGAAGAATTCTTTAAAAGGACTGATAAAGGAAAACAGATTTTATAGTTGAATGGAAAAAGTAACCAAAGCATAAACATCTGAAACACTGAAGTCTTATATTGTTATTATAGCTCGTGTTGATATAGATTTTAGTAAAATATGTATACAGCAATTTTGTATTGGGTTTGAAAGACAATCTAAAGAGCTTGAAATTCATTTGTAATTGGAAACTTGGAAGTTCTAAATCTGTTGTCAGTACCGTGAAGTATAATCAAGAAAAATAACTAGGAGAAACTTGGTGGAATTTATTAAGTATAATAAAAAAAACAAATATAGAACACATCGGTATTCTGGGAACTGTTTCTTTAAAGCAGAAGTGTCTATTCACCAGAGAAAAGTTCATTCAGGGACCAGCATTTAATGCAATGTGTGGTGCTTTGCACAATTACCTTTCATCTGAGTGGTCCCCATAGGTCCAGCCTGAGCATCACAATTAGGAATGAAGTGGCCTTTTTGGAACAATATCTTGGGTGAATGTGAGGTGAAAGGAGATATAAAGAGCATCCATCACCTTCTCTCAGACTGGCTGTGGCCTCTCTTCCCACTGGGAACAGACGTCAGGCTTTTGGGCTGCACCTGCGTGAACAAACAGTGATGCCCACCAGTGGTTTGATCTTGATTGTGAAGCTTCTTGCTGTGTGTATGGAGATCATGTGGAACTCTGAAAATGATGTTACACTTCCTTTCCGGAATTCTATTCCCAGAATAGCACAGTTCTTTGAAATCCTCATTTACATGCACTTCGTGATTTGCAGAAGGTGAGAATGCTCACACCTGCTTTGCAAATTGATAAACTATGCCCTAAATTCGTAACAGGTGGTTTGCTTGAAATCAGATAGTGAGTCAGCAATGGGACTTCAAACAGAATCCAGTTTTTCTATCATCTGTCAAATCTCTGGAGGAGATCTCCCAGCTCCCTCTTTGTGTTAGGCAATTGGGGGAAAAAGTCTCAGTAGTAAGGAGAGAGTGCCAGTTTTATCTGTTTGAGGGCATTGCCTTTCTGTGTGTGTATGTGTGTGTACACATCAGTGTGTTTGTGTGTGTTTCTGTGTTTGCCCATGTTTTTTGAAACATTTTTGCCAAGTGGTATCTTCTTCCCACTTCCCAGATGGTAGTCCTGATTTTCTTTTTTGTTTTGGATATTGCTCACAAATCAGGAAGCTTCATTTGCAAGTTGACAGATTTGAACAGCAGCTGGTAGGTGACCGTCCTCCACCACCCATTCCTCCCACCCTCTTCCTTGGCTAGGCCTCAGCAGATAGTGCCGGAAAACTTGGGGAGGTTTAGTTCTGTGAGGGAGGTTTGACCATTATTGAAAAGATTCAACACAAAATCAAATTGAAATGTGTGTTTCTGCTTAGACGAAAGCTGTTTGTGCACGTCTTTCTCTGACTCCTTTTTCTCATCATTTCCTTTTCAGTAGAATGGTGTCTTTGCCACATTTATTGTGCTGCAAGGGAATGAAGTTACTTTCAAAAGTGCTATAACAGAGCTTGCTGAATGGAATATTGAAAATTTAACCCAAAAGAGATGAATCCATTGAGTAGAAATCATTTTGGAATGCATTTGAATGACGATTTGTTCTGAGACAAGTGTGGCCTTGATTGACTTTAATTGGTTGGAAATACTGAATACAAGATCTGTGGAGGCCAGCTCCACACCAGCCCAAATCCCATTTAGGTCTGTGTTGTAAATTTTGTTTATTGTTCTCACTTTCTCTTTCACATAGTTAGAGTTGAACTACCTGTTTCACTTTATTGCCAGGAGCAGAATGTAGTGTTCACCAGTCTGTGGCATGGTAATAGAGGTTTTCATTTGCTGTGTGTTACACAGATTCAAAGGTGTTTTTAACCTTTCTCTCTATTAGTGAATAGAGAGTGTTATCATTGATTGAAGCCAAGCATAGATGAAATAAAATGGATTTCCAGACAGTGGCCTTTTGTATTCATCAAGTGAAAAGTCGCAAAGAAAGAAAATCAAGGTCATGATTTATCTGTTGCACTTGGTTATTAATAAACATAAGAGATGTCGTATTATTTAATTTCAAGTTAAAGAACATGACTTGGGAACCAAATTGTCTATGATAAAGCTTAGGTGATTTTGGATGTGTTAACTTGTATCTTCTGTGCCTCAGTTTCCTTATCTATAAAATGGGAAGAAATAATTGTATCTGTCTCATAGCATTGCTGTGAAGATTATGTGAGATACTGGAAAGTGTACAAGCTACACAGAATAGATTTTCTTGAACTATTAAAATCTACTTAGTTTATTATTTTGAATGTTGGCTTTAAAGTTTCCTTGAAAATATATGCAACATGTTAAAGGATAGAAAGTCACAATGTACAAATAATTACAGGCCTCTTGATATTAAACATTAACTATGTCTTTAACACTGACTCCTGTTTGGTTGAGTTCAGAGAAAGATTTACAATCTGGATTTCGAGTGAGCTAAACTGCATTAATTTACAGGTCTATTCACATTTAGCACAAACACTATAGTTAGAAAAACACTGTGAAGCTGTTCAGAAATGGAGATGATGTTCACAGTATATTTCAAAGGTGGAAAAAAATAATTCAACCTCATCTGAAAGGCAAATAGTTACTAATGCACGTGAATAGGTAGCTGAACTTTGGGACATATTTTAAATTCTGTTAATCATGAAAACAAGAGAGGCAAATGTGAGTCTGTAAGCAATATAAGTGATATTATTTTAGGGCTGAAAGTAATTTAGAAATCAGAGTTCCTACATGTTATAGTCTAGGAAGCTGGGATCTGCAGGATATAGTGAACTTGCTCTAAATTGTACGAAGATGAGAGGGATCCTGCATCATGACTCAGGCAGTGACTTGATATCAAATTCACCTCCTTGGGTAAATTAGTAAGTCTCAGGGCAAGTTGTAATAGAGGTTTTCATTTGCTGTGTGTTACACAGATTCAAAGGTGTTTTAACCTTCTCTCTATTAGTGAATAGAGAGTGTTATCATTGATTGAAGCCAAGCATAGATGAAATAAAATGGTTTTCCCAGACAGTGGCCTTTTGTATTCATCAAGTGAAAAGTCGCAAAGAAAGAAAATCAAGGTCATGATTTATCTGTTGCACTTGGTTATTAATAAACATAAGAGATGTCGTATTATTTAATTTCAAGTTAAAGAACATGACTTGGGAACCAAATTGTCTATGATAAAGCTTAGGTGATTTTGGATGTGTTAACTTGTATCTTCTGTGCCTCAGTTTCCTTATCTATAAAATGGGAAGAAATAATTGTATCTGTCTCATAGCATTGCTGTGAAGATTATGTGAGATACTGGAAAGTGTACAAGCTACACAGAATAGATTTTCTTGAACTATTAAAATCTACTTAGTTTATTATTTTGAATGTTGGCTTTAAAGTTTCCTTGAAAATATATGCAACATGTTAAAGGATAGAAAGTCACAATGTACAAATAATTACAGGCCTCTTGATATTAAACATTAACTATGTCTTTAACACTGACTCCTGTTTGGTTGAGTTCAGAGAAAGATTTACAATCTGGATTTCGAGTGAGCTAAACTGCATTAATTTACAGGTCTATTCACATTTAGCACAAACACTATAGTTAGAAAAACACTGTGAAGCTGTTCAGAAATGGAGATGATGTTCACAGTATATTTCAAAGGTGGAAAAAAATAATTCAACCTCATCTGAAAGGCAAATAGTTACTAATGCACGTGAATAGGTAGCTGAACTTTGGGACATATTTTAAATTCTGTTAATCATGAAAACAAGAGAGGCAAATGTGAGTCTGTAAGCAATATAAGTGATATTATTTTAGGGCTGAAAGTAATTTAGAAATCAGAGTTCCTACATGTTATAGTCTAGGAAGCTGGGATCTGCAGGATATAGTGAACTTGCTCTAAATTGTACGAAGATGAGAGGGATCCTGCATCATGACTCAGGCAGTGACTTGATATCAAATTCACCTCCTTGGGTAAATTAGTAAGTCTGGATCAAGTGGTGACTCTAACTCAGTGGCCTGTGAATACCAAGGATCCAGGTCCCGTGCTGAAGGTAAGAGTGGCTGGTTTCTCTGTGTGTCAGAGTTTGGCCAAAGAGGAAGGCTTTAGACTTATCTGGTACTGGAGGGCTCACCTCCTTGGATAAATTAGGAAATCTGGACACGAGAAAGGGTCTATCTAGGAAAGATGAACTTCCATTTGTAACAAGCTACAGATGCTAAAATCCTAAAAATATGCAGTAGCATGATATCAAACTATAAAATTGGAAGGGAATTTCATGGAGTTCAGAATAGCAAGTAAATTGCCCTGACAATGACTAGAGAGGTTAGGAGAGAATTCAGTAGCATAGGAAAATGAAACAGAAATCCTGAGATAGATGACCCAGTAAATTGAAAGAAAGGGAAGCATGGGAAAGGGAAGGAAAAGTGAAAGTCATTCAGTTGTGTCTAACTCTTTGCAACCCATGATGAGCCACAGAGTTCTCCAGGCAAGAATACAAGAGTGGGGGCTTCCCCGGTGGCCCAGTGAGTAAGGATCTGCCTTGCAGTGCAGGGGATGCTGGTTTGATCTCTGGCCTGGGAAGAGCCCACGTGCCGCACAGTGGTTGGCCGGATGTCTTGAATTACCGAGCCAGAGCTCTGGAGCGCATGTACCCAAAGCCAATGCTCAGCAATGAGAGAGGCCACTGTGATAGAAGGTCCACACAGGTCAACACACAAAGATGGATGAAAATAAATAAATGAAAGACTAATTTAAAAAAAAGTGGCCAAAAAAAAAAAAAAAAAAAAGAATACTAGAATGGGTTGCCTTTCTCTCCTTCTGGGGATCTTCCCAGCCCAGGGACTGAACCCAAGTCTCCCACATTGCAGTCAGATTCTTTAACATCTGAATCACCTGGGAAAGAAAATCACATTATAAAAGAAAGATGGTAGAAGCTTAAAAATAAAGAAGGTGAATGTTGGCATTATTGTCAGCAACTAAATATCTTAATAAAATTTGCAATTTCATAGAATTGTAGGATTATATTAAGATCATTTTTTATAATTTCTTCACTATGGAAAAAACACTTAGCATTCTGGATTTTAATTTCTTTCCCTGTGTGATAAAAATTAAAATAGCATACTCACCTAATAGTATGTTATTTTAATTATGGCATTTAGGAGGATCAGAAATCATTTACTTAAAGATTTATCTAATTAGTGACAATTTTAATTCTATTATTTTTTAGTATCCATTAGCTTAAGATGCTTTTGTTTGGCCAATAGCCAACACATTCTTCCTTGAGTTTATAAATATATAATTTATTTGAGTTTATAGAAATAAATCCATATAGGGTAATGATGCTGAATAATAACAGTGCTCTTTTAGCTCTAGATGCCTGGTAAGTTTTGCAAACAAAGGTATCATTAAGAAATTTTGAAAATCTGATTAAACATAACAATGGTAGATTGGAGAGCTTCTAAATTTAGTTAAGAAAAAACTGATTAAGTTTCATTCAACAAATTTTAGAAAACTAATTAAGGAGGGGTTAAAGTAGGAGTGGTTAGTGTTTTGTTATCCCTAGGACTATTTTGTTAAACAGATTTTTCCTAGCCCATTTATTTAATAAATGTGGCTGAATTACAATGTACAAAAAAAATTTATCCCTAAGTATTTTGGGTATACCCATCAGATTTGATTTACTTTTTAATTCTGTAGTCTTAGAAATACATCAACTGTAAATGTACAGCTAGATCATCCTTAAAATGGACAACCAGCAAGGACCTGCAGCATAACACATGGAATTCTGCTCAGTGTTACGTGGCAGCCTGGATAGGAGGTGAATTTAGGAGAGAATGGATACATGTGTATGTACATATGGCTGAGTCCTTTCACTGTTCACCTGATACTGTCACAAGATTGTTAACTGGCTATACCCCAATACAAAGTAAAAGCTTAAAAAAATCTAGATCATAGATTACAATATTTGTTATTCAGTTGCTAAGTGGTATCCAACTCTTTATGACCCCATGAACTGCAGCACACCAGGCTTGCCTGTCCTTCACCATCTCCCAAAGTTTGCTCAAATGTCCTCTGATTCAGTGATTCCATCCAACCATCTCATCCTCTGTCACCCCCTTCTACTCCCAGTTATTCCCAGCATCAGGATCTTTTCCAGTGAGTCAGCTCTTCCCATCAGGTGGCTGAAGTATTGGAGCTTCAGCATCAGTCCTTCCAATGAATGTTATTTTAATTATGGCATTTAGGAGGATCAGAAATCATTTACTTAAAGATTTATCTAATTAGTGACAATTTTAATTCTATTATTTTTTAGTATCCATTAGCTTAAGATGCTTTTGTTTGGCCAATAGCCAACACATTCTTCCTTGAGTTTATAAATATATAATTTATTTGAGTTTATAGAAATAAATCCATATAGGGTAATGATGCTGAATAATAACAGTGCTCTTTTAGCTCTAGATGCCTGGTAAGTTTTGCAAACAAAGGTATCATTAAGAAATTTTGAAAATCTGATTAAACATAACAATGGTAGATTGGAGAGCTTCTAAATTTAGTTAAGAAAAAACTGATTAAGTTTCATTCAACAAATTTTAGAAAACTAATTAAGGAGGGGTTAAAGTAGGAGTGGTTAGTGTTTTGTTATCCCTAGGACTATTTTGTTAAACAGATTTTTCCTAGCCCATTTATTTAATAAATGTGGCTGAATTACAATGTACAAAAAAAATTTATCCCTAAGTATTTTGGGTATACCCATCAGATTTGATTTACTTTTTAATTCTGTAGTCTTAGAAATACATCAACTGTAAATGTACAGCTAGATCATCCTTAAAATGGACAACCAGCAAGGACCTGCAGCATAACACATGGAATTCTGCTCAGTGTTACGTGGCAGCCTGGATAGGAGGTGAATTTAGGAGAGAATGGATACATGTGTATGTACATATGGCTGAGTCCTTTCACTGTTCACCTGATACTGTCACAAGATTGTTAACTGGCTATACCCCAATACAAAGTAAAAGCTTAAAAAAATCTAGATCATAGATTACAATATTTGTTATTCAGTTGCTAAGTGGTATCCAACTCTTTATGACCCCATGAACTGCAGCACACCAGGCTTGCCTGTCCTTCACCATCTCCCAAAGTTTGCTCAAATGTCCTCTGATTCAGTGATTCCATCCAACCATCTCATCCTCTGTCACCCCCTTCTACTCCCAGTTATTCCCAGCATCAGGATCTTTTCCAGTGAGTCAGCTCTTCCCATCAGGTGGCTGAAGTATTGGAGCTTCAGCATCAGTCCTCCCAATGAATAATTAGTATTGATTTCCTTTAGAATTGACTGGTTTGATTTCCTTGCTGTCCAAGGGACTCTCAAGCATGTTCTCTAGCGCCACAATTCAAAGCTGTTTTAAATAACCCTCAAAACCCTCACCGTCCCAAAATAAAAAATGCCCTACACAGTCATCTTTCAGAAAAATGACAAAAGCTTTACTGTCGAGGGTGAACTTAACTGAACATTGTACCTGCAGGTCATAGTTTTCTGTTTGTCTTGTGTCTCTTTTTTTGGCTATGACAGATGCAGTGTCTTTTTAAGTGACTCCAGGTGTTAGAATATGTCTGTCTATTGTTCTGATGCTTAAATGGGTAAGTTTTAAGTGTGTAGGGTCAAATCTTGCCCCTAGGGTGCTGTGAGGGGGGCAGATTCCCACCTTCAGGTTTTTTTGACATATTGCTGGAAATGGTAACCCCCTAATTTCAGCTTGAATTATGATCACTTTTAGTGAATGTTCGAGAACTCAGCATGAAGTCGTTCCAGAGATACTATCATCTTATTTTTGACAATAAACATTGTTTATGTTTGTGCTTGTATACTGCTGTGATTTTTCTTCCTCAGAATTATTTGGTCAGATAATTCTGTTCATCTTTTTATAATATTAACAGCACTGAATCCATTGAATTAAAAGGAAAAATGAAGATTAGAAAAGAAGGGTAACCTTCTCAGGATCATGTCTGAAGAATGGCTAGTATTCTGCCAGCTTCAGAGTCAGGAGCATAAACATATTTGTCAGTTGCCTAAGGGGTGGTATCCAACTCTTTATGACCCTAAAATGTTAACTGGCTATACCCCAATACAAAGTAAAAGCTTAAAAATCTAGATCATAGATTACAATATTTGTTATTCAGTTGCTAAGTGGTATCCAACTCTTTATGACCCCATGAACTGCAGCACACCAGGCTTGCCTGTCCTTCACCATCTCCCAAAGTTTGCTCAAATGTCCTCTGATTCAGTGATTCCATCCAACCATCTCATCCTCTGTCACCCCCTTCTACTCCCAGTTATTCCCAGCATCAGGATCTTTTCCAGTGAGTCAGCTCTTCCCATCAGGTGGCTGAAGTATTGGAGCTTCAGCATCAGTCCTCCCAATGAATAATTAGTATTGATTTCCTTTAGAATTGACTGGTTTGATTTCCTTGCTGTCCAAGGGACTCTCAAGCATGTTCTCTAGCGCCACAATTCAAAGCTGTTTTAAATAACCCTCAAAACCCTCACCGTCCCAAAATAAAAACTGCCCTACACAGTCATCTTTCAGAAAAATGACAAAAGCTTTACTGTCGAGGGTGAACTTAACTGAACATTGTACCTGCAGGTCATAGTTTTCTGTTTGTCTTGTGTCTCTTTTTTTGGCTATGACAGATGCAGTGTCTTTTTAAGTGACTCCAGGTGTTAGAATATGTCTGTCTATTGTTCTGATGCTTAAATGGGTAAGTTTTAAGTGTGTAGGGTCAAATCTTGCCCCTAGGGTGCTGTGAGGGGGTCAGATTCCCACCTTCAGGTTTTTTTGACATATTGCTGGAAATGGTAACCCCCTAATTTCAGCTTGAATTATGATCACTTTTAGTGAATGTTCGAGAACTCAGCATGAAGTCGTTCCAGAGATACTATCATCTTATTTTTGACAATAAACATTGTTTATGTTTGTGCTTGTATACTGCTGTGATTTTTCTTCCTCAGAATTATTTGGTCAGATAATTCTGTTCATCTTTTTATAATATTAACAACACTGAATCCATTGAATTAAAAGGAAAAAAATGAAGATTAGAAAAGAAGGGTAACCTTCTCAGGATCATGTCTGAAGAATGGCTAGTATTCTGCCAGCTTCAGAGTCAGGAGGGAAAGCAAGCCTGACTGAAGTACCCATTCTATTCCCAGTTTGCTCAGTAGCTGCTGATTAGAAGACACTGCAACAGAATTCCAAAAAAAAAAAAAAAAAAGAGTGAGAGAGAAAATACAGAAAGAAAAGAACGAAGGAAAATATTTGTAGTTTCATTAAGCAGACAAGTAGATATTCACTTATAAGTTTAGCAAAAAGAAATTAAAATAGATTAATAGGAGCTAATTTTGATGAACAGTGGTTCACACTCATACGTTCTGCCCCTGCTTGCCAATGGGTTCTCTTCCAAGGAAGTCTTTGTAAGCTACTAGAAATGTGAAAGGCTGTTTCCTGTTAAAAGTCAGGGCTGTCATGTAGACTACAAAAACCCATTTAATACGTGTGTATCAGAAATACAAGATAAAGAGTCAAATGAGTGCTAATGAAATATATGACATCCATTTGACACATCTGGGTTAAATACCCACTCTGCCTGAATACAGTGAAAGGTACTTCTCTGTGCTTTATGCTTTGGGTGTTGCAACTCTTTTCAATATAGTTGTGTCTAATTAGCTACTGCTTTCATTTAATAAATATTTATCGAGCAGCTGCTGTGGGCCTGACACTATGCTGGCTTGGCTCTGAGGATGCAAAGAAAGGGACTCTGCTTCTACTTTTAAGGAGCTCCCTCTTTAGAGGGGATGTGCACAAGCACATAAAGAATTTTAAATTGTTTTGATAATGTTTCCATTGGGGTAAGCACTGACAGGAGGAGGAGCAAGAATGAGGGAAAGAAACTCAAGGTCAGGTTTGTGTTTTGAGAAGGGGAGGGGAGAACAGATCATGAATAAGGTGAAGCTTTCTGAAGAATGATGTTAAAATTAGAGGTTTGGGATTAACATACATACTACTATATATAAAATGAGCTTCCCTAGTGGCTCAGTGGTGAGACTCCACTTGAAATGCAGGAGACGTGGAGACGTGGGTGTGATCCTCGGATCAGGAAGATCCCTTGGAAGAGGAAATGGCAACCCACTCCAGTAATCTTGCCTGGAAAATCCCATGGACAGAGGAGCCTATTGAGCTATAGTCCATGGGACAGCAAAAGAGTCAGACAGGACTGAGAGTCTAAACAACAATAACAATATATAAAATATATAAGGGAAAAGAATCTGAGAAAAAATGTACATATATATACATATATATGTGGATACATACACATATATATACATGTATACATATACACATGACATTCAGTTTGCTGTACACATGAAGCTAACACAACATTGTAAATCAACTATATTCCAACAAAAACTGTGAATGGGAGTTGGGGGAGCAGAGGTCATTCTAAGCACAGAAATACATGAGGATGGGAATAAAGGAAAAAGGAAGCAGCATTGTAAGTGCTCAGGGAAGAACCATTCAGAACACTGGTGCCAGGAGATGATCAGGAAGGATGCAGGGGAAGGCTGCCTTGCTATGGAAGATCAGGGAGCAGCCTGCTCAGAGATGTCACATTTCATGTGTGAGGCTGTAAGTAGGACTCAAAAGCAACAGTCTCTTAGTGAAGCATCGATGGACAGTCATTGCCTTTCTTAGACACCTTCACCTCTGGGCTGTAAGAGCAGGTCTCAGGTGCCCTCAGAACCCTGGTTCCCACACTAAGTGATTTTCAAGAGCAAGGGCTTTGTGTTCCTTCAGTTTAATTATGGTGGGAGCCCTGCTTACATGGTCCTTTTAGTTTTCTCATGTTTATCTTGTATTTTTATAATTTCTTCACTTATTCTGTTATCTCCAACCCCTTGAATTATGTTTTATTCTACAAATGGACTTCTTTAATATCTTAAAAGTTTTTAGAATAATTGAGATTGCTATATCTAAAAAAAGTATTTCTCAATAAATTTTTTTGGGGAAAACTTTTATGTAGCTTGGTTAAACACCAACATATGGTTTGGGATGTCTTTTCTAGAAATCAGACACATGAAATTAACTTTTATCTTAGATTGATATGTACATATTTATCCTTGACACAAGGATACAAACATTTATCCAGAATCTCCAAATCCAAGACGTTGATCAGGAAGATCCCTTGGAAGAGGAAATGGCAACCCACTCCAGTAATCTTGCCTGGAAAATCCCATGGACAGAGGAGCCTATTGAGCTATAGTCCATGGGACAGCAAAAGAGTCAGACAGGACTGAGAGTCTAAACAACAATAACAATATATAAAATATATAAGGGAAAAGAATCTGAGAAAAAATGTACATATATATACATATATATGTGGATACATACACATATATATACATGTATACATATACACATGACATTCAGTTTGCTGTACACATGAAGCTAACACAACATTGTAAATCAACTATATTCCAACAAAAACTGTGAATGGGAGTTGGGGGAGCAGAGGTCATTCTAAGCACAGAAATACATGAGGATGGGAATAAAGGAAAAAGGAAGCAGCATTGTAAGTGCTCAGGGAAGAACCATTCAGAACACTGGTGCCAGGAGATGATCAGGAAGGATGCAGGGGAAGGCTGCCTTGCTATGGAAGATCAGGGAGCAGCCTGCTCAGAGATGTCACATTTCATGTGTGAGGCTGTAAGTAGGACTCAAAAGCAACAGTCTCTTAGTGAAGCATCGATGGACAGTCATTGCCTTTCTTAGACACCTTCACCTCTGGGCTGTAAGAGCAGGTCTCAGGTGCCCTCAGAACCCTGGTTCCCACACTAAGTGATTTTCAAGAGCAAGGGCTTTGTGTTCCTTCAGTTTAATTATGGTGGGAGCCCTGCTTACATGGTCCTTTTAGTTTTCTCATGTTTATCTTGTATTTTTATAATTTCTTCACTTATTCTGTTATCTCCAACCCCTTGAATTATGTTTTATTCTACAAATGGACTTCTTTAATATCTTAAAAGTTTTTAGAATAATTGAGATTGCTATATCTAAAAAAAGTATTTCTCAATAAATTTTTTTGGGGAAAACTTTTATGTAGCTTGGTTAAACACCAACATATGGTTTGGGATGTCTTTTCTAGAAATCAGACACATGAAATTAACTTTTATCTTAGATTGATATGTACATATTTATCCTTGACACAAGGATACAAACATTTATCCAGAATCTCCAAATCCAAGACGTTGAAAACTGGAATATTTTCAAAATATCAGGGATGACTTGAACTGAGATGAGGTTATTTAGAGCCTTTATATTTTTCTTACAGTGAATATTTTCATGTTTTAATGATTAATGTGTCTTATTACAAGTGTTGTCCCAGACCCCACTGGAGTGTTAAATAGATTATGATATATGCACAGCTTTTCCCTTTTTAAAAATCCAAGAGAACCTGAATTCTGAAATCTAAGTGACAAGTGTTCCAGCAGCAGACTTGGCAGTCTTTGAAGTTACTGAACCATCTAGGCTATTTCTGCTTTCTTAAATGAGTCCACTTTTCCTGGCTGCTTCCTGGTTCTTCAAAAGCTTTTGGTACCATAGAAGAGAGTTGGTGGGATTAAAATTGCCAGGGACGGCTAGGTCTATTTTTGTTCGTTGACTGTGTCAGACCTCAGGCCCTGGGGACTGGCGTCTCATGCTTTAATAAGCAGATGGACTTTTTTAAGCCTGTTTTTATCTATTTATTTGTGGTTGCCCTGGATTTTGGTGCTGTACCCAGATTTTCTCTAGTTGCAGCAAGTGGGGGCTGCTTTCTAGTTTCAGTGCATGGGCTTCTCATTGAGGTGACATCTCTTGTTGTAGACCATAGGCCCTAGAGTGTTCAGACTTCAGTAGTGGTGATGCTTGGGCTTAGTCGCCCTGTGGCATACGGGATCTTCCCAAACCAGAGATCGAGTCCATGTCCTCTG
This sequence comes from Tragulus kanchil, assembly GCA_022376925.1. NCBI lineage: Eukaryota > Metazoa > Chordata > Mammalia > Artiodactyla > Tragulidae > Tragulus > Tragulus kanchil. The sequence goes on from JAIOJX010000032.1 coordinate 255,413,530, forward strand.
AATCAGCAGGTGGATTCTTAACCACTGGAACACCAGGGAAGTCCTAGCAGATGGACTTTGAAGTAAGAGAATTTCTTTCCATTATCTTTCCTTTTCCTCTCCTGATTACAGACTTGGCTGTAGCTCTGCTCTGCAGTTTCCAAACAGGATGTAAGCAGTGTTCACTGGGCACAAGTTTGGCCAGTAGCTTCATCCTGTAGGCAACTCTGATTAGTGGATTTTGCTGTTTGAAGTACATTTATAGATTCTGACCCTTATCAGTAAAGAGGACCAGTTAGTATCCTTGGCTTTGGACATAGGAAGGAAAAGTTTTCATGGCACGTGTACCTGGACTTTGACAATCCCAGCTGCTATGGATGAGCAGAAACTCTTTGGGTCCCACTTTGGTTTTGTTTCTCCTTTGTCATTTGAGGTCTAGATTTGTTTTTCATGATTCCCTGGCACCTGGGGAATGAAACACCTGTTATTTGCATATTACTTTGTGTTTACCTAGTAAAATAATGTGATGGAAGGGATATGGACTTTGGAGTTAGACAGAGCCTATGTATTATTTTGTGAGTCTCAGGAACTTCCTCTGTTGAGTGAGCATACACTAGTTTATCTGAGGATATCACTAGTTTTAAATAGGACATTATATATAATATAATGAGTACATCATAATGTTTAGTAAATTTTGCTTTTAGAATCCTTTGCCTACAAGTGATTGCTCTTGTCCCTCATGAAACCTTAAAAGGGAAAGCAGGGATCATTAGGTTCAAATGAAGATGTGAAGGCTCAGAAAAGTCAAATATCAAATGGCAAGTCACACAGCTGACAAGTGGCCGAATCAAGGCTAAACTTGTGTCTTTTGACTCTATATTTTTGGCTTTTCACTTCACCACTCTTCATCAGTGAAGGAAAGCATCCCTGAACATAACAGGAATTTTGGGTGGAACTGAGTTCAGTTCAGCCAGTGCTTTCAGTATGCTCACAGACTAAGGGCACTGAGCTCTCTCTTGGGGCTGTAAAGCCTAGAGTGGGCTCTGCTTCCAGAGTATCATGATATTTAAGGGACAAAACATGGGGCAGCTTTGTCAGTATGAAAGATACCGTCAAATCAGAAAGTAGTTCATCGTATTTCGGGCCACAGTATTCTTATAGTATCATAAATTTGTTTTAAACTGAGAGAACTTTAACAGTTTAGCTTACTCATGTTAGGTGTGCCATAAATGTGTTTCAGTTCAGTAGATACATCAACAGTGTGGGAGGAATCAAAGATATAATTCAGTTGGGGAAATAAGACAGAAGTGAATAAAATGTTAATAAAGATTTTTAAATAGCTAGTTAAGCTAGAAGATGTATCACAAAGCAGTACATACTTATTTGCTTAATGAATTATGCAGACAGAATTTCTTGTAGGAATTCAGAGAAGAGAGAGCAATATAAAATTTATTGGCCAAGAGTTCATAATTCTCTATTGTCAGGGGCTAATCTAGAATAGAGATCTCTTCACTCTGACCTGTAATACTCTTTGCACTTGACTATACCAGTCAGAATTCTTTTGGGTGTAAGTGACAGAAGATGAATCAAAATGGGCTTAAGTGTGCGTGCACATGTACACATACACACTAGCTAGAGTCTTTTAGTTCACAGAAGTGAAATGTCCAGTGAGTTGTGCTTCGATACGGAAATGAATGGCTCCACTTCACAGGGGGTCTTAGTATCAGGAATCCATAATTCCTGGTTCTATTATTTTCTGTGTTGGTGTCTTTCTCAGGCAGACTGTCTCCCAGCTGATGACAGATACAGGCTTATGTTTCCTCAGCTGCAGGGCCTTTTAGAATCCTTTGCCTACAAGTGATTGCTCTTGTCCCTCATGAAACCTTAAAAGGGAAAGCAGGGATCATTAGGTTCAAATGAAGATGTGAAGGCTCAGAAAAGTCAAATATCAAATGGCAAGTCACACAGCTGACAAGTGGCCGAATCAAGGCTAAACTTGTGTCTTTTGACTCTATATTTTTGGCTTTTCACTTCACCACTCTTCATCAGTGAAGGAAAGCATCCCTGAACATAACAGGAATTTTGGGTGGAACTGAGTTCAGTTCAGCCAGTGCTTTCAGTATGCTCACAGACTAAGGGCACTGAGCTCTCTCTTGGGGCTGTAAAGCCTAGAGTGGGCTCTGCTTCCAGAGTATCATGATATTTAAGGGACAAAACATGGGGCAGCTTTGTCAGTATGAAAGATACCGTCAAATCAGAAAGTAGTTCATCGTATTTCGGGCCACAGTATTCTTATAGTATCATAAATTTGTTTTAAACTGAGAGAACTTTAACAGTTTAGCTTACTCATGTTAGGTGTGCCATAAATGTGTTTCAGTTCAGTAGATACATCAACAGTGTGGGAGGAATCAAAGATATAATTCAGTTGGGGAAATAAGACAGAAGTGAATAAAATGTTAATAAAGATTTTTAAATAGCTAGTTAAGCTAGAAGATGTATCACAAAGCAGTACATACTTATTTGCTTAATGAATTATGCAGACAGAATTTCTTGTAGGAATTCAGAGAAGAGAGAGCAATATAAAATTTATTGGCCAAGAGTTCATAATTCTCTATTGTCAGGGGCTAATCTAGAATAGAGATCTCTTCACTCTGACCTGTAATACTCTTTGCACTTGACTATACCAGTCAGAATTCTTTTGGGTGTAAGTGACAGAAGATGAATCAAAATGGGCTTAAGTGTGCGTGCACATGTACACATACACACTAGCTAGAGTCTTTTAGTTCACAGAAGTGAAATGTCCAGTGAGTTGTGCTTCGATACGGAAATGAATGGCTCCACTTCACAGGGGGTCTTAGTATCAGGAATCCATAATTCCTGGTTCTATTATTTTCTGTGTTGGTGTCTTTCTCAGGCAGACTGTCTCCCAGCTGATGACAGATACAGGCTTATGTCCTACTACCTTAACCTCAGCTGCAGGGATGTGCGTGTTGCTCAGTCATGTCAAACTCTTTGTGACCCCATAGACTGCAGCCCACCAGATGCCTCTGTCCATGGAATTTTTCCGGCAAGAATACTGGAGTGGGTTGCCACTTCCTACTCCAGGGGATCTTCCCAACCCAGGGATGGAATCTACCAGTGCACCACCTGGAAAACTGTTTCAATATTTCCAATAGAGTTCTAGGGCTTCCTTAGTGGCTCAGATGGTACAGAATCCACCTGCAATGCAGGAGGCCCAGATTCCATCCCTGGATTTGGGAAGATCCCCTGTGTTGGGTGTCATTGCCAGTGTCTGAGTTATTTGCACACCTTAAGATGAAGGAATGTGGGATTGCCACAGCTTCACCCGAACCTCGTGGATTGAGATTTGGAGAGATACGGTTTCATAAAAGAAAATCAGATATCTTTCCTGAAAGAAAGATTCTGAAAGGTCAAAATTAACATCTGTATACTGTAACACATATGCAAAACTTGGGACATTTAAAGTAAATTATTAAGAACCTAAGTTTTTATGTATTTACACACATAGTGATTTCAGGGGCTCTTTGTTTCTTAATACAGATACAGATTTATATCTGATGCTGTGTAGTCACTTCAATTGTGTCTGACTCTGTATGACGCCATGGACTGTAGCCCATTAGGTCTCTTCTGTCCATGGGGATTCTCCAGACAAGAATAATGGGGTGAGTTTCCATGCACTTCTCCAGGGGATCTTCCGAACCTAGGGATGGAAGTTGGGTGTCCTGCATTGCAAGTAGATTCTTTACCACTGAACCATCAGGGAAGCCCTATACACACATGCATGTGCGCGCACAACCACACACACACATATGTATGTATATTTGAGACCCTATGGACTATAGTTTGCCAGACTTCTCTGTCCATGGAATTTTCCAGGCAGCCATACAGGATTGGATTGCATTTCCTCATCCGATTTATATCTAGCTTCATTTTTCTTTTGTTTGAGGATCTTTTTAACATTTTTTGTGTTGCCAGTCAGATTCCTTCTGAAGGTCTTTATTTTACTTTTTATTTTGAAAGATACTTTCTCTAGGTCTCCAAAAATGTCAGCTCTTTTCTTCCAGCACTTTAAAAATATTTTTTCACTGTGAGATTTCACAATGAAGTCTCCTGACTCTCTTGTCTATTTTTCTGTTCATAGTGTCTTTTTTTCCTTTTATGAAAAAAAAATCAGACTGCTTTTCCAGAGCAGTTTTAGGTTTACAGAAAAATTGAGTAAACCATATGAAGAGTTCAAATGTACTCTCCTCCTTCCTTGTTTCTCCTATTATTCATCTTAAATTGGTATGGTACTTTTGTTATAATTGGTAAAGCATTATTGATACATTATTGTTCGTAATCTATATTAGAGCTCACTGTGTTGTTTCATTTCTGACCATCTGTAACTGGCTTTTAGCAATTTGATTATTATTTGCCTTAGTGTAGTTTTACCATATTTCTTGGACTTAGAATGTTTTCTACCTCTTGAATTGATAGGTTTGTAACTTATACCAAATACAGAAGAGTCTGTCCATGATTTCTTCACATATTTTTCTTCTCCCCTGTCTTCTTCATTGTCTTCAATTATATGGATTTTATGCTGCCTCAAATTTTCCCTCTGCTCAGTGGTGCTGTGTGCATATTTTCACAGTGTTTATATTTCTCTGTGTTGCATTTTTGATTGGTTTCTACTGTTTTCAAGCTCACTATTTTTTTTTCTTCATTGTCCAGTTCTGCAATTAATTCCAATCAGTGTTAAGTTTTTTCATCTTAGTGTAGTTTTCAGCTCTAAAGTTTTCATTTGACTGTTTCTCTACTTGTTGTGTTCAATATTTCTTCTAGCTTCTTGAATATATGAAGTACAGTGATACTCCATATATGGAGTTGGATCTAAGATATTCTTGAGCTTTGCTCTGAGTTGTGGTTAAATAGTTTGAAAACAGTTTGATCCATTTAGGCCTTAATTTTAAGCCTTTTTAGGTAGGACCTAAGTAATGTTTTATCTATGTTTAATTGTTCTGCTCCACTGAGGCAAAACTCTCCTGAGTGATTTGCTCAATGCCACATCATTTATGAGGTTTTCTACTCTAGCTCGTTGAGTCAGACACTGTTTTTGGCTCTGTGTGAGTTCAAGGAACTGTTACTTGACCAGTTTGAGTGGTTCTTTCCATAGCTGTAGTTAGTTTCCTCACTTACCAGTATGCAGGTGAAACCTCAAGTACAGCAGGTCTCTAGAGTTCTCTGTCTTTTTAACTCTCCTTTAAATACTGTTTTGTGAGCTCTCATAGCCTTGGCCTCCTTGGCCTCCTAGTTTTATCACCTCAAATCAGAGAGACCACCAGCCTTACCTGGGTTCCCCTTCCCTAGACAGTGGCTTCAAAACTTTCTCCAGGTAGTCATCTTGCACTATCACAGGACTTGCTTATTTCTATATTTTAGGAATTGCTATTTTTGGTTGCCTTTGTTTGGTATCTTTAGAGCCCATGTGTGAGAGCAGATTTAGTATTTGTTTTTCTATCTTGATCAGAGGCAGAGACCCCCTTAATGAACCCTTTATTTAAAATCGATCTCAGATTTTTTTAAAACATAAATTGATCTTTTGAAATTTTATTTCTTTTTTTTGCAAGTTTTGTGTAGTCTCTGAAAGTGAAAGCGTTAGTTAGTCATGTCTGACTCTTTGCAACCCCATGGACTCTATCTGTCTAGGCTCCTCTGTCCATTGAATCCTCCAGGCAAGAATACTGAAAAGGGTTGCCATTCCCTTCTCCAAGAGATCTTCCTGACCCAGGGATCAAACCAGGATCTTCTGCATTGCAGGTGGATTCCCCCTGAGCCACCTGGTATAGTCTCTAAGAATGTTAATGTTTACTTATTGTCATGTCTGACAGTTTTTTCAGGCTCTAAAGTTTTCATTTGACTGTTTCTCTACTTGTTGTGTTCAATATTTCTTCTAGCTTCTTGAATATATGAAGTACAGTGATACTCCATATATGGAGTTGGATCTAAGATATTCTTGAGCTTTGCTCTGAGTTGTGGTTAAATAGTTTGAAAACAGTTTGATCCATTTAGGCCTTAATTTTAAGCCTTTTTAGGTAGGACCTAAGTAATGTTTTATCTATGTTTAATTGTTCTGCTCCACTGAGGCAAAACTCTCCTGAGTGATTTGCTCAATGCCACATCATTTATGAGGTTTTCTACTCTAGCTCGTTGAGTCAGACACTGTTTTTGGCTCTGTGTGAGTTCAAGGAACTGTTACTTGACCAGTTTGAGTGGTTCTTTCCATAGCTGTAGTTAGTTTCCTCACTTACCAGTATGCAGGTGAAACCTCAAGTACAGCAGGTCTCTAGAGTTCTCTGTCTTTTTAACTCTCCTTTAAATACTGTTTTGTGAGCTCTCATAGCCTTGGCCTCCTTGGCCTCCTAGTTTTATCACCTCAAATCAGAGAGACCACCAGCCTTACCTGGGTTCCCCTTCCCTAGACAGTGGCTTCAAAACTTTCTCCAGGTAGTCATCTTGCACTATCACAGGACTTGCTTATTTCTATATTTTAGGAATTGCTATTTTTGGTTGCCTTTGTTTGGTATCTTTAGAGCCCATGTGTGAGAGCAGATTTAGTATTTGTTTTTCTATCTTGATCAGAGGCAGAGACCCCCTTAATGAACCCTTTATTTAAAATCGATCTCAGATTTTTTTAAAACATAAATTGATCTTTTGAAATTTTATTTCTTTTTTTTGCAAGTTTTGTGTAGTCTCTGAAAGTGAAAGCGTTAGTTAGTCATGTCTGACTCTTTGCAACCCCATGGACTCTATCTGTCTAGGCTCCTCTGTCCATTGAATCCTCCAGGCAAGAATACTGAAAAGGGTTGCCATTCCCTTCTCCAAGAGATCTTCCTGACCCAGGGATCAAACCAGGATCTTCTGCATTGCAGGTGGATTCCTCACCATCTGAGCCACCTGGTATAGTCTCTAAGAATGTTAATGTTTACTTTTGAGAGTGATAAATGGTAGGCTATCTATTTCAGATTGAGAAAGTTTCTTTTTATTCCTAGTTTCTGAAGAGTTGTTGTTATCACAAAAGCTCTTGAAAGTGTTGAAATTTACTTAATGATTTTATACATCTATTGAGATGATTATATGTTTTTCATCTTAACCTGTTAGTGTGATTATTTACACTGTAGAGAATTTCCTAGTATTTAAGCTTCTAAATTTTTATTTTCACTGTATTTGTTTTTAATACATTTAAATTTTATTTGCTGCTGCTTAGTAAGTTTATAACTAGGCTCATCAGAGATTGAAATGCTTTATAAACTACCTTCTTTGAGTTCATAAAATGATGTGAGAAGTTTTTCCTTCTAGAACAGCTTCTATAAAAGAACAAGTTATCTGTGCTCTGAAGGCTAGGACAAGTCATATAAATCCATATGAATGTGATATGTCCCTTTTGAATTGTTTTTCTACATTTTTTTCTTTAGTGATTATTGGTATGCATGTTTTCTATCTTTTATTTTTAAAATTTGTTTAATTTTTTCTCTCGTGATTTTTAAATGTCAACTGTGGCTGTAGTCATATTCGTCTGAATCAACCTTGTCAATGGTTTATTTTTAAAAGATAGTTTTTATAATGTCTTCTTTATTTTTTTTATTGTTTTCTTTATATTGATATTTTTGTAATATGGGCTTTTGTATTTTCTATTTCTTCCATGTAGTTTGCCTTGGTTTAAGCTGTTGATCAATAATACCTTGAGTTGACTTTTGTATTTCTCAGATTTTTAAAACATAAATTGATCTTTTGAAATTTTATTTCTTTTTTGCAAGTTTTGTGTAGTCTCTGAAAGTGAAAGCGTTAGTTAGTCATGTCTGACTCTTTGCAACCCCATGGACTCTATCTGTCTAGGCTCCTCTGTCCATTGAATCCTCCAGGCAAGAATACTGAAAAGGGTTGCCATTCCCTTCTCCAAGAGATCTTCCTGACCCAGGGATCAAACCAGGATCTTCTGCATTGCAGGTGGATTCCTCACCATCTGAGCCACCTGGTATAGTCTCTAAGAATGTTAATGTTTACTTTTGAGAGTGATAAATGGTAGGCTATCTATTTCAGATTGAGAAAGTTTCTTTTTATTCCTAGTTTCTGAAGAGTTGTTGTTATCACAAAAGCTCTTGAAAGTGTTGAAATTTACTTAATGATTTTATACATCTATTGAGATGATTATATGTTTTTCATCTTAACCTGTTAGTGTGATTATTTACACTGTAGAGAATTTCCTAGTATTTAAGCTTCTAAATTTTTATTTTCACTGTATTTGTTTTTAATACATTTAAATTTTATTTGCTGCTGCTTAGTAAGTTTATAACTAGGCTCATCAGAGATTGAAATGCTTTATAAACTACCTTCTTTGAGTTCATAAAATGATGTGAGAAGTTTTTCCTTCTAGAACAGCTTCTATAAAAGAACAAGTTATCTGTGCTCTGAAGGCTAGGACAAGTCATATAAATCCATATGAATGTGATATGTCCCTTTTGAATTGTTTTTCTACATTTTTTTCTTTAGTGATTATTGGTATGCATGTTTTCTATCTTTTATTTTTAAAATTTGTTTAATTTTTTCTCTCGTGATTTTTAAATGTCAACTGTGGCTGTAGTCATATTCGTCTGAATCAACCTTGTCAATGGTTTATTTTTAAAAGATAGTTTTTATAATGTCTTCTTTATTTTTTTTATTGTTTTCTTTATATTGATATTTTTGTAATATGGGCTTTTGTATTTTCTATTTCTTCCATGTAGTTTGCCTTGGTTTAAGCTGTTGATCAATAATACCTTGAGTTGACATTTCTATTGTATTAATTTTTTCATCTTTTTTTTGACTCCTAATATATACTCTAAATTAATCCATAAATTTTAAGTACCATTTTAACTATATCGCAAAGCATATGCTATGTGATGTGTTCACTATTTTACAGTTATTAATATTTTATCATTCCAATTAGAGTTTCTTTTTTTGACCCATCAATTATTTAAAATTGTGGTTTCTAGTTTCCAGAAGCATTTTTATAATTTAAAAAAAAGTCTTGTTTTATTTCTAATTGCATTGAAATTAAAATGTGGTCTAATTGTATTTTTGAAACTTCCTTGTGGCCTGATACATGGCTGATTTTTATAACTCTTCCACATATGCTTGCAATTGCTATATATTCTTAGATTGTTGTGCATCCCACCTCATGATAGTTTAATCCCTCTTATGTCTCATCTTCTGTGTGTTTGTGGGTGAGCTCATCTTCAGAAGGGGCTGCTTGTATATGGTGATGGATATAACCCCATGTCTCTTTGGTGATAGAAGTGCTCCTTGGGGCAATTTTGTGCTTGCTTCTGTTAGCACAAAATTTTCTGGATTTCATAGATGTGTGATCATTTTTCTTGTCTGCCTTTTACTGATATTATATTTCTATGAGAGGTAAACTTGATGTTTTTATTTCTCACAGAATAATTTTTTCTATTCACAGCTTCAAACAAATATCAAGCTTTCTTCCCACTTCTCTAAGCACAAACTGTTAGATGGAATTTTGCTAGTCCCTTTTCCGAAGAAAGGATCGCATTTTTAAAAGAGTAGTAGTCTTATGCTGGGGTCCTTAATGCAGCTTTGCATGATCTTAAGACTGTTCATATCTGCCTATGACTGGCAAACAAGTGGCTATCCCTCTGGGCTATTGCCAAGTGTCTTTCTAATTTTATCAGCATTTCTGTGAGTTTGCAGTAGAGGGGTTTCTATGTAGCCTCAGACTTCTGTGTAACAGGAACCAAAAGCTGGTCTAATTTTTAAGGATGAGTAAATTTGGGTTTATTGATGACCCTAGATTATTCAACTGGAAATTAGAGCTGGGATTAATTGGCATCACTTCTTGTTGGCATTCTTCATCCTTTGCATTTGGCTTTTATTTGGTATTTGTGATAATTTTGTGTGTCAACTTCACTGGGCCATGAAGTGCCAAGATCGTTGGTCAGATATTCTGGGTGTGTCTGGGCAGATATTTGTGATGAGGTTAACATTTGCGTTGGTCAACAGGGTAAAGCAGATTGTTCTCCTTAATGTGAGTGTGCCTCATCCAATCAACTGAAGACCTAAATGGAACAAAAAGGCTGTGTAAGGGGGAACTGCCTCTTGACTTTTTGAGCTGGAATGTTGGTCTTCAGCTGCCCTCTGACTGGAACATCCCCCAGTGGCTCTCCTAGTTCTCTCAGTCAGGCTGGAATGACTTACTGACTCTCCCAGGTCTCCAGCTTGCCAACTGCAGATATTTGGACTTCACAGCTTCCATAGTCACATGAGATGCAGTTATGTGTGTGTATACATATATATATATATATATATATATATATATATATATATATATTTCTACTATTGGTTCTATTACTCTAGAGAACTCTAATATAACACTAATTTTAAATTTGTATTTTTATTAATTATTGAAGTATTTGTTTTATTTCTAAAAGTATGTTAGACACTAAGGAGTTGACTAGAGAAGAATGAGTTAAGACCGCAAATTCTTTGAAGTTATTAGAGAAGTCACAGCTACAGAAACTGATTTAGAAAATATAAATAAGACAAGTAATAGAAGGTGAACTCTTCGTGGCAGTTAAAAATATAGAGAACAAGGGACATTATTGTACCCAGGGCAACATTTCATTCATGTCAGGCTTGTTTTGGTTCAGTCATTTTAAAAAACTGTTAGATGGAATTTTGCTAGTCCCTTTTCCGAAGAAAGGATCGCATTTTTAAAAGAGTAGTAGTCTTATGCTGGGGTCCTTAATGCAGCTTTGCATGATCTTAAGACTGTTCATATCTGCCTATGACTGGCAAACAAGTGGCTATCCCTCTGGGCTATTGCCAAGTGTCTTTCTAATTTTATCAGCATTTCTGTGAGTTTGCAGTAGAGGGGTTTCTATGTAGCCTCAGACTTCTGTGTAACAGGAACCAAAAGCTGGTCTAATTTTTAAGGATGAGTAAATTTGGGTTTATTGATGACCCTAGATTATTCAACTGGAAATTAGAGCTGGGATTAATTGGCATCACTTCTTGTTGGCATTCTTCATCCTTTGCATTTGGCTTTTATTTGGTATTTGTGATAATTTTGTGTGTCAACTTCACTGGGCCATGAAGTGCCAAGATCGTTGGTCAGATATTCTGGGTGTGTCTGGGCAGATATTTGTGATGAGGTTAACATTTGCGTTGGTCAACAGGGTAAAGCAGATTGTTCTCCTTAATGTGAGTGTGCCTCATCCAATCAACTGAAGACCTAAATGGAACAAAAAGGCTGTGTAAGGGGGAACTGCCTCTTGACTTTTTGAGCTGGAATGTTGGTCTTCAGCTGCCCTCTGACTGGAACATCCCCCAGTGGCTCTCCTAGTTCTCTCAGTCAGGCTGGAATGACTTACTGACTCTCCCAGGTCTCCAGCTTGCCAACTGCAGATATTTGGACTTCACAGCTTCCATAGTCACATGAGATGCAGTTATGTGTGTGTATACATATATATATATATATATATATATATACATATATATATATATATTTCTACTATTGGTTCTATTACTCTAGAGAACTCTAATATAACACTAATTTTAAATTTGTATTTTTATTAATTATTGAAGTATTTGTTTTATTTCTAAAAGTATGTTAGACACTAAGGAGTTGACTAGAGAAGAATGAGTTAAGACCGCAAATTCTTTGAAGTTATTAGAGAAGTCACAGCTACAGAAACTGATTTAGAAAATATAAATAAGACAAGTAATAGAAGGTGAACTCTTCGTGGCAGTTAAAAATATAGAGAACAAGGGACATTATTGTACCCAGGGCAACATTTCTCATTCAGTGGTGCTAGGCTTGTTTAGTTGGTTCAGTGCCTGAAAACTGAGGTGTTTTTTGTGGTACCTTATTAAATTTTAATGTATTTATTTTCATCATGAATCAAGAATTCTTCTATCAGTGGTAACTGTGATTGGTCTGTGTAAGCCATATAATAGCCATGAGTATGCAGGTCCCTGACAAAGTATGCGAAAGAGGCATGATTTGTTTTTGTTGTTTAGTCACTAAGTCATGTCTGACTGTTTTGTGACCCCATTGGAGTATGGCCTATCAGGCTCCTCTGTCCATGGGATTTCCCAGGCAAGAATACTGGAATGGATTGCCTTTTCCTTCTCCAGGGGATCTTCCAGGCTCAGGGACCAAATCCATGTCTCCTGCATTGACAGGTGAGTCATCAGGAAAGCTTCAGAGATGGGACAAGCAATGTCCATATTTCTTCGTTAATATTCATTTCTGTTATTTACCTACTTGTGTTTGTTAGCCTATGTGTGATAACAGGCACCCACAGTATTGGAGCTCAAGGGGAAAAACAGAACATTTAGAATATTTCCCATTAATTTTTCTGAAAATGGAGAAGCATTATTTATTATCTGATTTTTAGGATTATTATTGGGGGGCTATTATTCTGATATATGTATTGATGGTGGTTTAACTGCTAAGTCAATCTGACTTTTGTGACCCCATGGACAGTAGTCTGACAGACTTCTCGGTCCATGGGATTCTCCAGACAAGGATACTAGAGTGGATTGCCATTTCCTTCTTTAGGGGATCTTTCCGACCCAGGAATTAAACCTGGGTGTCCTGCATTGCAGACAGATTCTTAACGGCTGAGCTATGAGAGAAGCCCACTAAAAAAAGTAAAAGTCTGTCAGTCACTCTGCAACCCATGGACAAGCCATGGGCTTCTCCAGGCAAGACTACTGGAGTGGGAAATGAGTTGACCGCAAATTCTTTGAAGTTATTAGAGAAGTCACAGCTACAGAAACTGATTTAGAAAATATAAATAAGACAAGTAATAGAAGGTGAACTCTTCGTGGCAGTTAAAAATATAGAGAACAAGGGACATTATTGTACCCAGGGCAACATTTCTCATTCAGTGGTGCTAGGCTTGTTTAGTTGGTTCAGTGCCTGAAAACTGAGGTGTTTTTTGTGGTACCTTATTAAATTTTAATGTATTTATTTTCATCATGAATCAAGAATTCTTCTATCAGTGGTAACTGTGATTGGTCTGTGTAAGCCATATAATAGCCATGAGTATGCAGGTCCCTGACAAAGTATGCGAAAGAGGCATGATTTGTTTTTGTTGTTTAGTCACTAAGTCATGTCTGACTGTTTTGTGACCCCATTGGAGTATGGCCTATCAGGCTCCTCTGTCCATGGGATTTCCCAGGCAAGAATACTGGAATGGATTGCCTTTTCCTTCTCCAGGGGATCTTCCAGGCTCAGGGACCAAATCCATGTCTCCTGCATTGACAGGTGAGTCATCAGGAAAGCTTCAGAGATGGGACAAGCAATGTCCATATTTCTTCGTTAATATTCATTTCTGTTATTTACCTACTTGTGTTTGTTAGCCTATGTGTGATAACAGGCACCCACAGTATTGGAGCTCAAGGGGAAAAACAGAACATTTAGAATATTTCCCATTAATTTTTCTGAAAATGGAGAAGCATTATTTATTATCTGATTTTTAGGATTATTATTGGGGGGCTATTATTCTGATATATGTATTGATGGTGGTTTAACTGCTAAGTCAATCTGACTTTTGTGACCCCATGGACAGTAGTCTGACAGACTTCTCGGTCCATGGGATTCTCCAGACAAGGATACTAGAGTGGATTGCCATTTCCTTCTTTAGGGGATCTTTCCGACCCAGGAATTAAACCTGGGTGTCCTGCATTGCAGACAGATTCTTAACGGCTGAGCTATGAGAGAAGCCCACTAAAAAAAGTAAAAGTCTGTCAGTCACTCTGCAACCCATGGACAAGCCATGGGCTTCTCCAGGCAAGACTACTGGAGTGGGTAGCCTTTCCTTCTCCAGGGGATCTTCCCAGCACTGGAATCGAATCCAAGTCTCCCACATTGTAGGCAAATTCTTTACCATCTGAGCCACTAGGGAAGCCTGATACATGCACTGAATATCTTATGTACAAAGTGTGTGACTTTTTGGAATATAGATTTTCTGCCTTTATTTTTCCTGAAAAGCTGTTACTTAGCTAAATGAGTATTTTCCATCTATATTTTTTTCAGTTGTCATGATATATTGGGATATATATATATTGACTGTGAATTTGGTGCTGATGACACTTTGAAAATGCCTTATAGAAATTATCTCTGTAAATTGACTGGGCTACAGTTGAGTTTTATCTCAAGATAAAATAACTTTGGAAATTGCCTTGAGGATGATTTGCAGCATGGAATGGGAAGATGATGAATAAACTGAACAACTATTATAGAAACCCAGAAACTCACAACACCTGCAGAGTATAGGATCTGTTTGTTATCTTCCTCAGCCTTGCTACTATATCCCAAGGCCTTCAATTTAGTATCCATGGCAATGAGGTTTTTTTTGGTCTTTCTAATCAGAACACTTGTAAATTAAAATGTTGATTCACATTTGCTTGTAAGGATTCATTGGAGTGATAGAGAACTATTAGGTGCTGGGGAAAAGAAAGCAAGAATAACCATTCTGATTTTATGTTTTCTCTGCATATGCAGAAGCATTATTTATTATCTGATTTTTAGGATTATTATTGGGGGGCTATTATTCTGATATATGTATTGATGGTGGTTTAACTGCTAAGTCAATCTGACTTTTGTGACCCCATGGACAGTAGTCTGACAGACTTCTCGGTCCATGGGATTCTCCAGACAAGGATACTAGAGTGGATTGCCATTTCCTTCTTTAGGGGATCTTTCCGACCCAGGAATTAAACCTGGGTGTCCTGCATTGCAGACAGATTCTTAACGGCTGAGCTATGAGAGAAGCCCACTAAAAAAAGTAAAAGTCTGTCAGTCACTCTGCAACCCATGGACAAGCCATGGGCTTCTCCAGGCAAGACTACTGGAGTGGGTAGCCTTTCCTTCTCCAGGGGATCTTCCCAGCACTGGAATCGAATCCAAGTCTCCCACATTGTAGGCAAATTCTTTACCATCTGAGCCACTAGGGAAGCCTGATACATGCACTGAATATCTTATGTACAAAGTGTGTGACTTTTTGGAATATAGATTTTCTGCCTTTATTTTTCCTGAAAAGCTGTTACTTAGCTAAATGAGTATTTTCCATCTATATTTTTTTCAGTTGTCATGATATATTGGGATATATATATATTGACTGTGAATTTGGTGCTGATGACACTTTGAAAATGCCTTATAGAAATTATCTCTGTAAATTGACTGGGCTACAGTTGAGTTTTATCTCAAGATAAAATAACTTTGGAAATTGCCTTGAGGATGATTTGCAGCATGGAATGGGAAGATGATGAATAAACTGAACAACTATTATAGAAACCCAGAAACTCACAACACCTGCAGAGTATAGGATCTGTTTGTTATCTTCCTCAGCCTTGCTACTATATCCCAAGGCCTTCAATTTAGTATCCATGGCAATGAGGTTTTTTTTGGTCTTTCTAATCAGAACACTTGTAAATTAAAATGTTGATTCACATTTGCTTGTAAGGATTCATTGGAGTGATAGAGAACTATTAGGTGCTGGGGAAAAGAAAGCAAGAATAACCATTCTGATTTTATGTTTTCTCTGCATATGCAGAAATTTAATTATCAGGTCACCTCATTCTTAGCAGAGTAAATTATAGTTCTGGTCATTAATTTTTATGTAAATACCACTGCTCTAGGAAAACAACACACTTGAGTTCTTTCAAGATATGCCCCTGTAGGAGGCATACAAATTGTCAGAGCTTAAAAGAGTTGGGTAAGTAAATGGTTTAGCACTTGCTCTCATTCAGGTGAGCCCTATGGCATCAATCAATTTAGCATAATTGGAAAAGCTACGTCTTCAGAAAATATTTTTATTTGAGACAGTCCAAAATAATGACAAATGAAAACCCAAAGAGTACAAATATAGGTCTTGCTCAGAATAGCACATGAAATGAAGGCTTTTTGTGGTCTCCATAGTCAGACCTAATCACTGTCCATGTTTTCATCATGCCTCATTTCTTATCCTGGGTAAGTAGCCTCGTAGGGAAGAGAAATAAGCTTCAACGTGGCTGTAGCAGCCCTTGATCATGAGCCTAGGGGATTAACTAGCTATGCACCTATTTTTCCAGAGATACCAGGAAAATTTGGGGCTGATTTGGCAAATACTTGTCTCATAGGATATATACAGTGAGCTGAATATGGTGGCAGGGGAATTCCGCCTTTATCAGCATTGTCAGCTTTCAAGACCGTTTAGGTTTTGCTTGAGTTAGTGGCAGCTTGCTATTGGAAATAGACTCTGGTAACTAGACACACAGAGGAATCATATAAGAGCTAAATTGTGAGCTACATCTCAAGGAACTCGGAATATAAATCAGAAAGCCAAGAGAGTTTCTCAGATGGTCACTGTGGTCATCAGACTTCTCTCCATGGGATAGAGCAGGAAGACAGGTTCTAGACCTCATTGGTTTTGAGTTTTCTCAACTACTACGGAAATTTGAGTCTATAAGGGAGGACAAAACTTCAGTGCCTTGCTGTTCCTTTCCAGCTAAATAATAGGATCTGTTTGTTATTTTATTATTCCCAAGGCCTTCAATTTAGTATCCATGGCAATGAGGTTTTTTTTGGTCTTTCTAATCAGAACACTTGTAAATTAAAATGTTGATTCACATTTGCTTGTAAGGATTCATTGGAGTGATAGAGAACTATTAGGTGCTGGGGAAAAGAAAGCAAGAATAACCATTCTGATTTTATGTTTTCTCTGCATATGCAGAAATTTAATTATCAGGTCACCTCATTCTTAGCAGAGTAAATTATAGTTCTGGTCATTAATTTTTATGTAAATACCACTGCTCTAGGAAAACAACACACTTGAGTTCTTTCAAGATATGCCCCTGTAGGAGGCATACAAATTGTCAGAGCTTAAAAGAGTTGGGTAAGTAAATGGTTTAGCACTTGCTCTCATTCAGGTGAGCCCTATGGCATCAATCAATTTAGCATAATTGGAAAAGCTACGTCTTCAGAAAATATTTTTATTTGAGACAGTCCAAAATAATGACAAATGAAAACCCAAAGAGTACAAATATAGGTCTTGCTCAGAATAGCACATGAAATGAAGGCTTTTTGTGGTCTCCATAGTCAGACCTAATCACTGTCCATGTTTTCATCATGCCTCATTTCTTATCCTGGGTAAGTAGCCTCGTAGGGAAGAGAAATAAGCTTCAACGTGGCTGTAGCAGCCCTTGATCATGAGCCTGGGGGATTAACTAGCTATGCACCTATTTTTCCAGAGATACCAGGAAAATTTGGGGCTGATTTGGCAAATACTTGTCTCATAGGATATATACAGTGAGCTGAATATGGTGGCAGGGGAATTCCGCCTTTATCAGCATTGTCAGCTTTCAAGACCGTTTAGGTTTTGCTTGAGTTAGTGGCAGCTTGCTATTGGAAATAGACTCTGGTAACTAGACACACAGAGGAATCATATAAGAGCTAAATTGTGAGCTACATCTCAAGGAACTCGGAATATAAATCAGAAAGCCAAGAGAGTTTCTCAGATGGTCACTGTGGTCATCAGACTTCTCTCCATGGGATAGAGCAGGAAGACAGGTTCTAGACCTCATTGGTTTTGAGTTTTCTCAACTACACGGAAATGACTGGGAATATTTGAGTCTATAAGGGGAGGACAAAACTTCAGTGCCTTGCTGTAGGGGAGAGGCAGAAGGCTGCCATGGAAACCAGCTTTACTTAAATCTATGTTTTAAAAACTTTAATGAGCTACAGTTCTCATACAGTAAAGCACACACATACACAGTGTACAATTTGTCAGTTTTAACATGCTTGTGAAACCATCGCAATAAGCAAGAAAACAAACATCTACATCACTCTGATAGTTTTTTCATGCTCCTTCATAATTCATTCTTCTCTCTAACCTCCCCACTGCCACCCTGCAGGTAACCACTGATCTATTTTCTGTCATCATATATTAGTTTAATTTTTTCTAGAAAATTATATAAATGAAATTATGTGTACTCTTTTGATCTCCCCCCACCTTGTTCTCAGCTTTATGCTGTTGAGATCCATCCATGATATTAGAGGTAAAAATAGTACTCCTCTTGATTACTGACTAGTATACTGTCACATTGATTTACTGTTACCTTGTTTATCCATTTACCTGTTGCTAAACTTTTGGGTTGCTTCCAGATTTGGGCTATTAAAATATGATCTATTAGGAACATTTGTGTAAAAGTATTTGTGTGTATACAAGTTTTTCTTTCCTTCCTTGGGAAAATATCTGGCAGTGGAGAGTCTGTTATGTGGTGAAATGTCTGCTTAAATCTTGAAGAAACCACCAAAGTAATTTTAGTACTATATTACTACAAGGAGTATACAGAACTCCAGATACTTTACTTCTTTGTAGTCAGTTTTTAAAATTTTTATTTGTATCACATTTTGTTTTTAATTTGTATTATGCTGATTACTGATATTGATCATCTTTTCATTTGTTTGTAAGTCCTTTGTAAATACTAGTTTGTGAAACATCTGCTTAAAAATTTTACTGGGTTATTTGTATTGAGTTGTACTATTATCGAATTATAAAATGTCTTTCCATATTTTCTTTATAAGCCTTTATCAGACATGTGTACGAATATTTTCCCTCATTCTTGGTTTTTCATTTCTTAATATCTCTCAAAGAGCTAAAGTTTTTTAATTTTGATGTGTAATTTAGCAGCTTTTCTTCTTTTGTGGTCCATGCTCTTATATATCTTCTTTGTTCCTTCATTCAGAAAGTCATGTCTGACTCTTTGCCACCCCATGAACTGCAGTGTGCCAGGTCTTCCTGTCCTTCATTATCTCTGTGAATTTGCTCAAAGTCATGTCCATTGAGTCAGTGATGTTATCCAGCTGTCTCACCCTCTGTTACTACCTTCTCCTGTCCTCAGTCTTTCCTAGCATCAAGGTCTTTTCCAAGGAGTCAGCTCTTTGCATCAAATGACCAAAGTATTGGAGCTTCAGCTTCAGCATCAGTCCTTCCAACAAATATTCAGGGTTGATTTCCTTTAAGATTGACTAGTTTGATCTCCTTGCTCTCCAAGGGACTCTCAGGGGTCTTCTTTAGCACCACTCTAAAGCATCAATTCTTCCATGCTGAGTCTTCTTTATGATCCATTTCTCACACCCCTAGTGTCTCAGTTGATAAAGAATCTGCCTACAATGCAGGGATCCCAGATTCAATACGCTGGAGAAAGGAGTGACAACCCACTCCAGTATTTCTGCCTGATAATTCCATGAACAGAGGCGCCTAGGGGGCTACTGTCCATGGGGTCACAGAGAGTCAGATACAACTGAGTGATTAACACTTTCACTTTCACTCACATCTGTACATGACTACTGGAAAAACTATAGCTTTGACTATACAAACTTACATATCTTATGTTTGCAAAATTTTCTCCTATGTTTTTTCCTAGGAGTTTTATTAAGTTTTACAATTTGATCTATGATTAATTTTTACACTCACACACATTGTATGAAGTAAGGTTGATGTTGCATGTTATTAATGATATTCATTTTGCTCAAGCATACTTACTTGAAAAGACCTCATTTTCCCCCATTAAATTGCTTTGGAACCTTGGTTAAAAACAACAAAGAACAAAAACCAGTGGACCATATTTCTGTGATGTTATATCTGAACTAGATTCTATTGACTAATTAGTTTGCCTTTTGCCAATATCGAATTGTTGATTTAGTGTAACTTTATCATGTCTTAGAATCAGGTAGGTTGGTATTCCCACTTTGTTCTTTTAAAAAATTATTTTGAATATTCTAAGTCCTTTATGTTTCCTTGTACACTTTAGAGTATGCTTGTCAAATTTTACAAAGTATCTGCTTGAATACTGATTTAGATTGCATTCAATCAGTAGACTAATTTGGGAAAATCAATATTCTAACAATACAGAGTCTTTATTTTTTCTCAAGAATATTTGATTGCTTTTGGTATGATAGGGTTGAATGCTTCCTATTAAGTTTTAGTATGTAAGTATAGAATTTTCTGTATTTGTGGTGTCTTGGTCAGTTGTTTTCATTAGGATTATGCCAACCTCATAAAATGAACTGAGAAATGTTCTCTCTTTCTCTGCTTTCTGTAAGAGTTATGTAGATATTGGTATTATTTGACATTCATAGAATTCCATACCTCAAAACTGCAGAATTTTCTTTCTTTTCAAGTTCACATGATCACAGTAAACTGTATGTTAAATCATAATACAATTATATGTACTTAACTGATTTTTTCTTCCTCTATCAAATAACTGCTGAGAAAGGGGTGTTAAAATCTTTATTTTGAGTTTGTCTGTTTACCCTTTAAGCTCCATTAGTTTTTCCATCACATATTTTAAAGCCCAGTTAATAGGTTCCTACACACTAACAATTTTTATGTCTTCACAAGTTGACCAATTTGTTGTTTAAAATACCATTCATCTCTGGTAAAACTATTGCTTTGAAGTTACTTTGATATTAATATAACTGCATCAGCTTCTTCATGTTTATTGTTTGCAAAATTTTCTCCTATGTTTTTTCCTAGGAGTTTTATTAAGTTTTACAATTTGATCTATGATTAATTTTTACACTCACACACATTGTATGAAGTAAGGTTGATGTTGCATGTTATTAATGATATTCATTTTGCTCAAGCATACTTACTTGAAAAGACCTCATTTTCCCCCATTAAATTGCTTTGGAACCTTGGTTAAAACAACAAAGAACAAAACCAGTGGACCATATTTCTGTGATGTTATATCTGAACTAGATTCTATTGACTAATTAGTTTGCCTTTTGCCAATATCGAATTGTTGATTTAGTGTAACTTTATCATGTCTTAGAATCAGGTAGGTTGGTATTCCCACTTTGTTCTTTTAAAAAATTATTTTGAATATTCTAAGTCCTTTATGTTTCCTTGTACACTTTAGAGTATGCTTGTCAAATTTTACAAAGTATCTGCTTGAATACTGATTTAGATTGCATTCAATCAGTAGACTAATTTGGGAAAATCAATATTCTAACAATACAGAGTCTTTATTTTTTCTCAAGAATATTTGATTGCTTTTGGTATGATAGGGTTGAATGCTTCCTATTAAGTTTTAGTATGTAAGTATAGAATTTTCTGTATTTGTGGTGTCTTGGTCAGTTGTTTTCATTAGGATTATGCCAACCTCATAAAATGAACTGAGAAATGTTCTCTCTTTCTCTGCTTTCTGTAAGAGTTATGTAGATATTGGTATTATTTGACATTCATAGAATTCCATACCTCAAAACTGCAGAATTTTCTTTCTTTTCAAGTTCACATGATCACAGTAAACTGTATGTTAAATCATAATACAATTATATGTACTTAACTGATTTTTTCTTCCTCTATCAAATAACTGCTGAGAAAGGGGTGTTAAAATCTTTATTTTGAGTTTGTCTGTTTACCCTTTAAGCTCCATTAGTTTTTCCATCACATATTTTAAAGCCCAGTTAATAGGTTCCTACACACTAACAATTTTTATGTCTTCACAAGTTGACCAATTTGTTGTTTAAAATACCATTCATCTCTGGTAAAACTATTGCTTTGAAGTTACTTTGATATTAATATAACTGCATCAGCTTCTTCATGTTTATTGTTTGCACAACTTATCTTTTAGATCCTTTTAACTTGTCTCTGTCTTTGTACTTATGGTCATCATATAATCTGTCTTGGTTTTTTATTCAGTTTGAGAATCTTTACTTTCAAACGTGTTGTTTCATTTGCATTTAATATGTGGAAATTATTTGGTTTAAGTATGTCATTTTGCTGTTTTCTAATTGTTGCCTCTGATTTTCATCTGCTGTTGCTCTTACTACTTTGTTTATGTGTTAATCATCTATTTTTCAGTGTTCAATTTAAATTTCTCTAAAATGTTAGCTATACATATTTGTATTTTCTTTTTTCATGGCTGTTGTAGGAATTGCACATACATCCTTAGTTCATCGCAGTCCAATTTGAGTTAGTATTGTACTGCATTATGTTTACTCTTTGTTTTATATCACAGCATTATACAACTTTGTGACAGTATAAATCACTTCCCCTCTCCTTTGTGTTATTGTTATCTTATGTTTTACTTTTCCATACTTTATCAACTCCCTGTCCCATGAAATCATATGTACTTTCTTCAGTTATCTTTCAAGTAAATAAAAGAAGAAAACATTAAATACATTTTTTGTATTTACTCACATATTTACCATTGCTATTCATTCCTTCCCTTTTAGACCTGAGATTCAGTTTGTTGCCAGTTCCCTTTCTTTTTTTTTTTTTTTTAATTTTTTGGGGGGCGGGTTGAGGAGGGAGAGGGTGGGCGGGCCACTTCTACTAGTCTTTCACCCGTCCATTTTCATCCGTCCTTGCTCTTTGGCTCCTGTGGGCCTCCCATCGCGGTAGCCTCTGTTTTTGCAGAGCGCCAGCTCTGGGCGCATGCACTCCAGAGCTCCGGCTTGGTGATTGGGCACATCAGTCCAGCCGCTCCGCAGCACATGGGATCTTCCCAGGCCAGGGATGGAACCGGCGCCCCTTGCACTGCAAGGTGGTGTCCTTACCACCAGGGAAGCCCCCAGTTCCCTTTCTTTTTGATGAACTTCCTTTAGCATTTCTTGAAATGTGGGTATGATGAATACTCTTTATGTATATAAAATTTCATTTATTTCACATACTTTTTTGAAGGATGATTTCTCTGGATATAGGCTTCAGTGTTGATTTTTCTTTCCTTTCAGTTCTTGAACATGTCTTTCTATTGTGTTATGACTTTCAGTGTCTCTGAGAGATGACAGTTATCTTTGTGATATTATTTTCCAGTATGCAGTACACTTCTTTTTCTCTTCTCTTTTTACTTTCAATTATTTTATCTTTGATTTTCAGCTAGCTGACAATTATGTGCCTTGCTGCAGAACTTTTCAACAAAATTACTAAAATGTTTGAATCTATATGTTGATTATTTTTCACCAAACTTGGGTGATTCCCAGCCCTTATTTTTTCAAATGTTTTGCTTACACATTTTATGTTTTGTTTTTCCCTCTTTGAACTCCAGCTACAACTTGATATGCTTCCTTGTTTATTGAGGATATCTTCAGTTTGTCATTTTGTTCATTATTTTCTTACCAATTTTTTTGTGTTCTTCTGATTGATTACTTTTTGTTGAGTTCCTTCAAGATTCAATGCCATCTACAACCTGCTAAAAAACCCAAATTGACTGAATCTTCTGACTTTGAAGATTTCATTTTCAATTCTAAGTTTATTTAGTTTTTTAAACATTGTTTTCATTTTTCTACTGAAATTGAGCTTACTTATATTTATTCTGATTACTTTTCCTTTGATTCTTTGAATTTATATAATAGATACTTTAAAGATGTGGTCTTCTGCATCCAACATCTGAGTCATCTTGAGGCTATTCAGATGAATACTGTTTTTCTTTATTGATGATACTTATGAATTGTAAAGGTATTGGATTATTTTTCCTTGCTCTTTGGCTCCTGTGGGCCTCCCATTGTGGTGGCGTCTGTAGTTGCAGAGCGCCAGCTCTGGGCGCATGCGCTCCAGAGCTCCGGCTTGGTGATTGGGCACATCAGTCCAGCCGCTCCGCAGCACATGGGATCTTCCCAGGCCAGGGATGGAACCGGCGCCCCTTGCACTGCAAGGTGGTGTCCTTACCACCAGGGAAGCCCCCAGTTCCCTTTCTTTTTGATGAACTTCCTTTAGCATTTCTTGAAATGTGGGTATGATGAATACTCTTTATGTATATAAAATTTCATTTATTTCACATACTTTTTTGAAGGATGATTTCTCTGGATATAGGCTTCAGTGTTGATTTTTCTTTCCTTTCAGTTCTTGAACATGTCTTTCTATTGTGTTATGACTTTCAGTGTCTCTGAGAGATGACAGTTATCTTTGTGATATTATTTTCCAGTATGCAGTACACTTCTTTTTCTCTTCTCTTTTTACTTTCAATTATTTTATCTTTGATTTTCAGCTAGCTGACAATTATGTGCCTTGCTGCAGAACTTTTCAACAAAATTACTAAAATGTTTGAATCTATATGTTGATTATTTTTCACCAAACTTGGGTGATTCCCAGCCCTTATTTTTTCAAATGTTTTGCTTACACATTTTATGTTTTGTTTTTCCCTCTTTGAACTCCAGCTACAACTTGATATGCTTCCTTGTTTATTGAGGATATCTTCAGTTTGTCATTTTGTTCATTATTTTCTTACCAATTTTTTTGTGTTCTTCTGATTGATTACTTTTTGTTGAGTTCCTTCAAGATTCAATGCCATCTACAACCTGCTAAAAAACCCAAATTGACTGAATCTTCTGACTTTGAAGATTTCATTTTCAATTCTAAGTTTATTTAGTTTTTTAAACATTGTTTTCATTTTTCTACTGAAATTGAGCTTACTTATATTTATTCTGATTACTTTTTCCTTTGATTCTTTGAATTTATATAATAGATACTTTAAAGATGTGGTCTTCTGCATCCAACATCTGAGTCATCTTGAGGCTATTCAGATGAATACTGTTTTTCCTTGATGACTCACATTTTTCTTTTTCTTTGTATGTCTAGTGACTTTTGATGTGCACTGGACACTGTGGATGAATTGTAAAGGTATTGGATTATTTGATCTTCCTGTGAAGGATGTTGCTTTTCATTATAGGTCACAGTGAAATTACTAGTTGATTCCTTTGAGTATAATGGTTTTATAGTTTGTTGTGTTGGGCTTATTTCAGTTTTAGTCTTATTTTTAATGGTGGCTCTTCTAAAGTTTCAGTGGTAAACCCAGTCTACCTTGAATTCAAACTCCTAAGTCAGACTCTGCTGAGATAGGCTTCAGACAAAATGTCTAATCAGATTTTTAGTCTTCCAGCTATTACTTTTTCTAGCTTTTTTGAATTCTTTCTCTTGTATACATAGTACAGGTTTCAGTCAAGTGTTTAAGTTTATGCGCAGATTTCAGAGCTCTCTCTGCGATTCCCTCTTTTCTCAGGTTTCCTTTTCCATTTCCAGTTGCTCCGGTTGCCCTGCATTCTGCCTTCTGACACCCCAGATCAATAAGGCTTGTGATTTCTGCCTGAGTCCTTGAGGCCCTGTACATCATTGACTTAGAAATACTTGTAGCACAGAAGTAGTATAACTATGTATTCATCCAGTAATGTTTTCTTCTTAAAAAAATTAGATCTCCTCTCATTTCTATATTCTCTCACTCACTCTCTGTGCCTTCAAATAGTTGGTTTAATTTTTTTCATGAAATTATAATTGTTATTAGGTCAATTCAAAGCACTTATTCTTCCATTGCAATAACTGGAAGTCGCAACATTGTAACTTACTTTTCCCTAGTGCAGTGATTTTTCTGTTACTTATTTTAGTCAAAGATTTTATATATAACTAACTCATATTTAACTATTACAAGTGCCATCTCTTTGTTCATATATGAAATGGTGCCGTCAAAACATCTCATACAAGATATAGGTGACAAAAACAAGTATGCATAGGAGAAGCCGATGGTAATCTTTCCTCTGCCACCGACTAGCTACTTGACATGCAGGTATGCACCTTAAGTAGTGTCAGCCTTAGTTTCTATGCTGTAGAATGAGGGAGTTGGGTTATATCAATGTTTTTCAAACTTTTAAAAATGTCAGGACGTTTGTTTTTCCCAACAGAATCTCATAAAATCATAAACTGGTATTGAAGGAAAACAGCCCTGATTGTATAGCTCAACCTGCTCAGTGCAACCACCCACATCTCCACTTTTACCGTGGGTGGCATCGAAGCTTATTTGTGTTGTTGTGTTGGGCTTATTTCAGTTTTAGTCTTATTTTTAATGGTGGCTCTTCTAAAGTTTCAGTGGTAAACCCAGTCTACCTTGAATTCAAACTCCTAAGTCAGACTCTGCTGAGATAGGCTTCAGACAAAATGTCTAATCAGATTTTTAGTCTTCCAGCTATTACTTTTTCTAGCTTTTTTGAATTCTTTCTCTTGTATACATAGTACAGGTTTCAGTCAAGTGTTTAAGTTTATGCGCAGATTTCAGAGCTCTCTCTGCGATTCCCTCTTTTCTCAGGTTTCCTTTTCCATTTCCAGTTGCTCCGGTTGCCCTGCATTCTGCCTTCTGACACCCCAGATCAATAAGGCTTGTGATTTCTGCCTGAGTCCTTGAGGCCCTGTACATCATTGACTTAGAAATACTTGTAGCACAGAAGTAGTATAACTATGTATTCATCCAGTAATGTTTTCTTCTTAAAAAAATTAGATCTCCTCTCATTTCTATATTCTCTCACTCACTCTCTGTGCCTTCAAATAGTTGGTTTAATTTTTTTCATGAAATTATAATTGTTATTAGGTCAATTCAAAGCACTTATTCTTCCATTGCAATAACTGGAAGTCGCAACATTGTAACTTACTTTTCCCTAGTGCAGTGATTTTTCTGTTACTTATTTTAGTCAAAGATTTTATATATAACTAACTCATATTTAACTATTACAAGTGCCATCTCTTTGTTCATATATGAAATGGTGCCGTCAAAACATCTCATACAAGATATAGGTGACAAAAACAAGTATGCATAGGAGAAGCCGATGGTAATCTTTCCTCTGCCACCGACTAGCTACTTGACATGCAGGTATGCACCTTAAGTAGTGTCAGCCTTAGTTTCTATGCTGTAGAATGAGGGAGTTGGGTTATATCAATGTTTTTCAAACTTTTAAAAAAATGTCAGGACGTTTGTTTTTCCCAACAGAATCTCATAAAATCATAAACTGGTATTGAAGGAAAACAGCCCTGATTGTATAGCTCAACCTGCTCAGTGCAACCACCCACATCTCCACTTTTACCGTGGGTGGCATCGAAGCTTATTTGTGGAAATCCAGACCTCCACAGAGCATAGTCTGAAAAAAAGACAAGGTTGATGATTTATAAAAATCTCTTCCTATCCTGCTTGAGGTCAAAAATGGCTGGATTATGCATCTAAAAATGTAGTTATTTTTTGTGGAATCTGAAAGGGATAGTTGTCACCTTTGACCCTCCTTTCTGCATTTTTCACTTTAACCACTTCTTTTTCTTTTTTCTATCCTTATCCAACCACCCTGAACAGACATTTGCTGTGGGTATTTGAGCAATCTGGCATATTAGGGATTCCTGCAATTGTAGCTAAAAGTAGCATTCAGGTACTGCACTGCCAAGCACAACCCACCCCCGCTTGTCTCCACATCACATCTATAAGATAGAAGCGGTACTTCCCTCCACCTAATTGCTCCTATGTGGGTGGAAAGGAATTAATAAGCTTGGATGTGCACTGATCATTTATAAAGTCTTTATCCATCTGTAAAATAGCAGCAGACAGGCTTAAGAAATCCTCTTTTTGCACCACCAGTTGGTGGTTTTGTTGCCTTAAAAGAAACAACAAAATGAGCAGGTGTTGAGCACTGCCCACATCCACACAGCGCTGCCAACTCTTACAGAGCTCTCCACCTCTAAACTTGGTAAAAAGCATAGTGAGGGAAGGAAGGTGATACAACCCACAGTGTCAGCTTAATTTTCTTTTATCCCAGGCCTTGTTTCTTTCATCTTTTCCCTGCAAGAACTCTGATGAGTTTTCAGATCAGACCCTGCAAGAATAGGCAATCTTCCTCTTGCATGTAACTATGAGGCTTCCTGGAAGGATTTCCATATAGGGCACTGCTATGATGAGGAGTAATGATAATAATTGTTCATCTTTTTTAGCATATCACATTTCAGGCATTTTTTTTTTCCTTTACGTGGTTTATCCTATTTAGCCCTATCAACAACTTTTAAAAACAAAGGAATATCAAGATAAGGACACTGACGTTCAGAAAAATTAAGAAACTTGTTTAGATCTCAAACTAGCAAATGGAAGATGCCAGATTCATATGGCAGCTTGACTCGAGATTCTGCCTTCACTGATGTTAGACCTGACAGGCAGTTTCTGTGGCACAGAGGCCCCACCTTCCTGTCTTTTAGTTGTGAAAGATGAATATGGCATTTCCTGTCTGTTTTACCAGAAAAAAAAATTGGCTAAAAATCAGAGGGAGGGGTATTCTGATTGTACTGCTGTAGAGATTTGGTTGTTGGTGGATCTACGGATAGTCTGAAAAGACAAGGTTGATGATTTATAAAAATCTCTTCCTATCCTGCTTGAGGTCAAAAATGGCTGGATTATGCATCTAAAAATGTAGTTATTTTTTGTGGAATCTGAAAGGGATAGTTGTCACCTTTGACCCTCCTTTCTGCATTTTTCACTTTAACCACTTCTTTTTCTTTTTTCTATCCTTATCCAACCACCCTGAACAGACATTTGCTGTGGGTATTTGAGCAATCTGGCATATTAGGGATTCCTGCAATTGTAGCTAAAAGTAGCATTCAGGTACTGCACTGCCAAGCACAACCCACCCCCGCTTGTCTCCACATCACATCTATAAGATAGAAGCGGTACTTCCCTCCACCTAATTGCTCCTATGTGGGTGGAAAGGAATTAATAAGCTTGGATGTGCACTGATCATTTATAAAGTCTTTATCCATCTGTAAAATAGCAGCAGACAGGCTTAAGAAATCCTCTTTTTGCACCACCAGTTGGTGGTTTTGTTGCCTTAAAAGAAACAACAAAATGAGCAGGTGTTGAGCACTGCCCACATCCACACAGCGCTGCCAACTCTTACAGAGCTCTCCACCTCTAAACTTGGTAAAAAGCATAGTGAGGGAAGGAAGGTGATACAACCCACAGTGTCAGCTTAATTTTCTTTTATCCCAGGCCTTGTTTCTTTCATCTTTTCCCTGCAAGAACTCTGATGAGTTTTCAGATCAGACCCTGCAAGAATAGGCAATCTTCCTCTTGCATGTAACTATGAGGCTTCCTGGAAGGATTTCCATATAGGGCACTGCTATGATGAGGAGTAATGATAATAATTGTTCATCTTTTTTAGCATATCACATTTCAGGCATTTTTTTTTTCCTTTACGTGGTTTATCCTATTTAGCCCTATCAACAACTTTTAAAAACAAAGGAATATCAAGATAAGGACACTGACGTTCAGAAAAATTAAGAAACTTGTTTAGATCTCAAACTAGCAAATGGAAGATGCCAGATTCATATGGCAGCTTGACTCGAGATTCTGCCTTCACTGATGTTAGACCTGACAGGCAGTTTCTGTGGCACAGAGGCCCCACCTTCCTGTCTTTTAGTTGTGAAAGATGAATATGGCATTTCCCCTGTCTGTTTTTACCAGAAAAAAAAATTTGCTAAAAATCAGAGGGAGGGGTATTCTGATTGTACTGCTGTAGAGATTTGGTTATTGGTGGATCTACAGATAGCTCTCTTTTTTGGTCAAAGTCATGAACTTCCTGTGATGCAAGAAACACAGAGTAGCAACTCAATAGTATGTGAACAGAGGGATGGAACTGGGGTGGCCATGCATCAGGAAGATTGCAGAAGAGTCTGACTTTTCTGTGGTAGTAGATACTAAGGTGATGTTTAAGATCTATCCGCATTCTATGTTTGAGTAAAAGTGAACAATCTCAACTTCAAGATATATCCACATCCTTGGCATTTGTGCAATCTTTTCTCTGTTGTGTTAGCAAGTTAATTGGATAAAGAGGTGAAGATTTTGGTACAAATTTACTCTGAGCTGTTTCCCAATTGCTTAGCTTCAAACAAGTTTGAATTTGATATTTATAGGGTGTTTCAGAAAGTACTGTATTATGTCTGGAAATAAATACCACAACTTCAATGAGACTGTTATTTTCAAAGATTTAAGTTGAATGAAATCCAGATCCACTCTTTAGTTGTTGACACAGACTCATTACAAGGCAAATAGCAGCTGGGATCTTTCAAAAAAGTAAGAGTTAAAATTCAAATTTGAGAAAATCACTGATTGGCAAGAGAGCTTGGAAAACAGTGTAACAATATCTTTGGCCTCCTCCATTTGATCCTGGCTTGGTATAACCATGGGCAAATCACTTTTGCCTCTTTGGACTTTGGCTTCTCTTTGTGAAAATGAGGGAATAGACAGACGCTCATGAAAATCCTTTCTAGCCCAACCTATGTGATTTTTATCTTCTTAGTGAGCAAACAGAGTTATATAGATTTTAACCAGGATTTTTTTCTTTGAAGCAACAGATGAGAGAGGGAACATAATGTGGTTATAACAATCTTAACTTTGGTGCAGGACCACCTGGGTTTGCAAATGGAAGATGCCAGATTCATATGGCAGCTTGACTCGAGATTCTGCCTTCACTGATGTTAGACCTGACAGGCAGTTTCTGTGGCACAGAGGCCCCACCTTCCTGTCTTTTAGTTGTGAAAGATGAATATGGCATTTCCCCTGTCTGTTTTTACCAGAAAAAAAAATTTGCTAAAAATCAGAGGGAGGGGTATTCTGATTGTACTGCTGTAGAGATTTGGTTATTGGTGGATCTACAGATAGCTCTCTTTTTTGGTCAAAGTCATGAACTTCCTGTGATGCAAGAAACACAGAGTAGCAACTCAATAGTATGTGAACAGAGGGATGGAACTGGGGTGGCCATGCATCAGGAAGATTGCAGAAGAGTCTGACTTTTCTGTGGTAGTAGATACTAAGGTGATGTTTAAGATCTATCCGCATTCTATGTTTGAGTAAAAGTGAACAATCTCAACTTCAAGATATATCCACATCCTTGGCATTTGTGCAATCTTTTCTCTGTTGTGTTAGCAAGTTAATTGGATAAAGAGGTGAAGATTTTGGTACAAATTTACTCTGAGCTGTTTCCCAATTGCTTAGCTTCAAACAAGTTTGAATTTGATATTTATAGGGTGTTTCAGAAAGTACTGTATTATGTCTGGAAATAAATACCACAACTTCAATGAGACTGTTATTTTCAAAGATTTAAGTTGAATGAAATCCAGATCCACTCTTTAGTTGTTGACACAGACTCATTACAAGGCAAATAGCAGCTGGGATCTTTCAAAAAAGTAAGAGTTAAAATTCAAATTTGAGAAAATCACTGATTGGCAAGAGAGCTTGGAAAACAGTGTAACAATATCTTTGGCCTCCTCCATTTGATCCTGGCTTGGTATAACCATGGGCAAATCACTTTTGCCTCTTTGGACTTTGGCTTCTCTTTGTGAAAATGAGGGAATAGACAGACGCTCATGAAAATCCTTTCTAGCCCAACCTATGTGATTTTTATCTTCTTAGTGAGCAAACAGAGTTATATAGATTTTAACCAGGATTTTTTTCTTTGAAGCAACAGATGAGAGAGGGAACATAATGTGGTTATAACAATCTTAACTTTGGTGCAGGACCACCTGGGTTTGAATCTTGGTTCCATTGTTTATTAACTCTTATGATTGTGGCAAATGACTAACTTCATGGTGCCTCAGCTTCCCCATTTACAGAATGGGGATAATACAGTGTTGATTTCATTGGGTAAGGAGTAAATAAGTCATCATATATAAGGTTCTAGAATAATGTCTTGCACATGATAAATGCTATATATAGGATTGCTTTTATTGTTATAATAGCACCACTATGGCTTCTGTTGCTGCCTGTGGGTTTTTAGAAGAGATGGAAGGTTTCATTTTTAGAGAGAGAATTCCCTGAGATCCTTGGGGACTGAGGCTTAGAATAACATGTGCAGTTGCATTTAGAATCCCACGAGAAGAATGGACCAGTTATACTGCAGCTTGAGTTCATTCATTCTCACATGGACTGACTCTTCTTCTCACTGCTCTCTCCTCACAAAGGAAGTATGGTTCTGGCAGATTTCAGGGTGGAAGGGGCAAAGCCGCCTCTCACAACATTCTTAAAAGTAAACTAAACATGGGTCTGGTATCTTGATGCAGTGATGTCTGATGATATGGCAGTGACCATAGAACAGAGGTTCTATGTTCAAATCCCAGCTTTGTTAGTGTGCTAACTTTGTTGCCATAGCACAAGTTACTTAGCTTCTCTGTGCCTCTGTTTCCCATCTCTAAAATGGAAATGATAATAACCATCACTACTTCACCTGTATTATCCCATTTAATCAGAGATGGGTGGAGAGAATTTAGTTTTGGTCCTATTAGTCTCTGGATCTCTTCCATATGTGATGGTCTATCCCATGCCAGAGTGCTATGCCTAGCACATTGAGATGTGAGGAAACTGTTCACTGTAATGGTGTTCTGTTGGGATGGTAATGAAATACCTTCTAAGAATTAGCTTTTCAGGTCTTGCTATGGGCCTGGTCCCAGATAACAGTAAAATTGAATGAACTAAAAACAATATATTCTTAAGTCATTGGATAAGCTGTTCCGCAAGAGAGAAATAGGTTGAATGTTCATGTTGGTCAGGTAAAAAGTTTGGAGTTGGAGAATTTAGATCTAGAAAAGACCTGGAAAATGATACAGACATTATAAATGATCCACAAATGAAGAAACAGGTCCAGAGAGGTTTAGAGTCTCAGCCACATAGACTCAGCTAGTTATTATGTGTGAAGAATAAGAGTGCTTTCTACCACTTCTCTCTGATTCTCTGGCAGAACGATTAGAAATGTGGCCTCTAGAGACAGGTTGCCTTGATTCAAATTTTGGTTTTTTATTTCCCGTTGTAAACGCCAAATGGGTTTTGTGGTTTTGCCTTTCATTTAAGAATTCCCTGAGATCCTTGTGGGTTTTACCTGAAGAGATGGAAGGTTTCATTTTAGAGAGAGAATCCCTGAGATCCTTGGGGACTGAGGCTTAGAATAACATGTGCAGTTGCATTTAGAATCCCACGAGAAGAATGGACCAGTTATACTGCAGCTTGAGTTCATTCATTCTCACATGGACTGACTCTTCTTCTCACTGCTCTCTCCTCACAAAGGAAGTATGGTTCTGGCAGATTTCAGGGTGGAAGGGGCAAAGCCGCCTCTCACAACATTCTTAAAAGTAAACTAAACATGGGTCTGGTATCTTGATGCAGTGATGTCTGATGATATGGCAGTGACCATAGAACAGAGGTTCTATGTTCAAATCCCAGCTTTGTTAGTGTGCTAACTTTGTTGCCATAGCACAAGTTACTTAGCTTCTCTGTGCCTCTGTTTCCCATCTCTAAAATGGAAATGATAATAACCATCACTACTTCACCTGTATTATCCCATTTAATCAGAGATGGGTGGAGAGAATTTAGTTTTGGTCCTATTAGTCTCTGGATCTCTTCCATATGTGATGGTCTATCCCATGCCAGAGTGCTATGCCTAGCACATTGAGATGTGAGGAAACTGTTCACTGTAATGGTGTTCTGTTGGGATGGTAATGAAATACCTTCTAAGAATTAGCTTTTCAGGTCTTGCTATGGGCCTGGTCCCAGATAACAGTAAAATTGAATGAACTAAAAACAATATATTCTTAAGTCATTGGATAAGCTGTTCCGCAAGAGAGAAATAGGTTGAATGTTCATGTTGGTCAGGTAAAAAGTTTGGAGTTGGAGAATTTAGATCTAGAAAAGACCTGGAAAATGATACAGACATTATAAATGATCCACAAATGAAGAAACAGGTCCAGAGAGGTTTAGAGTCTCAGCCACATAGACTCAGCTAGTTATTATGTGTGAAGAATAAGAGTGCTTTCTACCACTTCTCTCTGATTCTCTGGCAGAACGATTAGAAATGTGGCCTCTAGAGACAGGTTGCCTTGATTCAAATTTTGGTTCTACCCATTCCTAACAATATGATCTTCAGACAGTTGTAGCAAATTTGTCTTTGCTTTAATTTTTACATGTGGAAGATGGGTTTTTGTGTGGCTTAAAGGAGATACGTATGAGACATTTAGGATACTTCCTGGCACATGAAAAACCTTCAATAAGTGTTTGTTGTAATTGCTAATTTTGAAAGAGCCTCAGGGAAATCAACTCTTAAGCCAGAGAATAAATGTTTTGACCAGGTGGGTATTTTAAAGTATTTTCTCTCGCTTAAAATAATGGCCTTTTAATTTCTTCCTAGCCTCTGATTCATAACGGATTCTCATCTGTGATTTAACAACACACACATCTGTGATTTAACATATCTTTCCCTGGAACCATTGTGTGACTTTTCGAAGGAACGAGGAAATCTTTAAAAAATAATTCCCCATAATTTATATTTCCAACCCATATTCAGCAAACATTTATAGCATTGTCTGCCATATCTCTGAGACAGAGAGATTGCCTGGAGGGTTGCAGGGATGGGGGCTCTGATGTGTTCCTTATCCTCAGGGTGTGTAAAATTAGGTGGAATTGTTGGCAGTTAAGTAGGTAATTCTGCCATAGGTGGAGGAAGCACTGGCAGGACAGGGTAGAGAGTGATTTTATAGCACATGAAAGGAGCTTGAAATCCCTGAAGTTGAATTAAGGGGTCAAGGAAGGACTCTCTGGAAGAAATGATGTCTCTGCTGAGCCTCAGTGGTGAGCTGGATTCTTGCCAAGTCTAGAAAGAGGCTGGAGAAGAATATTCCGGGCACAGGGGACCATGTGTAAGTGCTGGGGTAAGGTGAAGCTTTTCAGGTCTTGCTATGGGCCTGGTCCCATAAAAAATATCTAAAACAATATATTCTTAAGTCATTGGATAAGCTGTTCCGCAAGAGAGAAATAGGTTGAATGTTCATGTTGGTCAGGTAAAAAGTTTGGAGTTGGAGAATTTAGATCTAGAAAAGACCTGGAAAATGATACAGACATTATAAATGATCCACAAATGAAGAAACAGGTCCAGAGAGGTTTAGAGTCTCAGCCACATAGACTCAGCTAGTTATTATGTGTGAAGAATAAGAGTGCTTTCTACCACTTCTCTCTGATTCTCTGGCAGAACGATTAGAAATGTGGCCTCTAGAGACAGGTTGCCTTGATTCAAATTTTGGTTCTACCCATTCCTAACAATATGATCTTCAGACAGTTGTAGCAAATTTGTCTTTGCTTTAATTTTTACATGTGGAAGATGGGTTTTTGTGTGGCTTAAAGGAGATACGTATGAGACATTTAGGATACTTCCTGGCACATGAAAAACCTTCAATAAGTGTTTGTTGTAATTGCTAATTTTGAAAGAGCCTCAGGGAAATCAACTCTTAAGCCAGAGAATAAATGTTTTGACCAGGTGGGTATTTTAAAGTATTTTCTCTCGCTTAAAATAATGGCCTTTTAATTTCTTCCTAGCCTCTGATTCATAACGGATTCTCATCTGTGATTTAACAACACACACATCTGTGATTTAACATATCTTTCCCTGGAACCATTGTGTGACTTTTCGAAGGAACGAGGAAATCTTTAAAAAATAATTCCCCATAATTTATATTTCCAACCCATATTCAGCAAACATTTATAGCATTGTCTGCCATATCTCTGAGACAGAGAGATTGCCTGGAGGGTTGCAGGGATGGGGGCTCTGATGTGTTCCTTATCCTCAGGGTGTGTAAAATTAGGTGGAATTGTTGGCAGTTAAGTAGGTAATTCTGCCATAGGTGGAGGAAGCACTGGCAGGACAGGGTAGAGAGTGATTTTATAGCACATGAAAGGAGCTTGAAATCCCTGAAGTTGAATTAAGGGGTCAAGGAAGGACTCTCTGGAAGAAATGATGTCTCTGCTGAGCCTCAGTGGTGAGCTGGATTCTTGCCAAGTCTAGAAAGAGGCTGGAGAAGAATATTCCGGGCACAGGGGACCATGTGTAAGTGCTGGGGTAGGGAAGGACTCAAGCATGAAAGAAGACAATTCATCCATCTATTCAACATTCAGTCAGTGTCCTTAGCAGGCACTGTTTTACATACTATAGAGGTATCAGTTAACAAAACAGGTGATGTCATTATTTTCCTGGAAGTTATGGGGGAGAAGAAAGACAAAAAGTATTATAAGTGCAGGGAACAGAAATGTTTAAGGTAGAAGGATCAAGAACTGTTTAGGATGAAGTGATGGTCAAGTTGAGACCTTAAAGGTGAGAGAGGAGCCAGCCAGGTAAACACCTGAGGAGGGAGGGTTTCAGGAGGAAGGAACCAAGCAGAGGAAAGGCAGGAATGATCAGGTCCTGCTGGAGAAACAGGACTGCCCAGTGTGCTGGAATGGGAAAAGTGGTATTACTGAGTCCAAGGTCACTCTCCTCTCCATAGGACAGGCCAATGAATAGTTCTCAGGGAAGGAAGAGACTTTAACTGGGGAGCCAGCTGGCTGAGAAGATGGCAGACTAGTTAGTGTCTCAAAATAACCGTCTTGTCAGGGCCTGTTGCCAGGTTCTCTTATGGATCATAAAATGGGGGTGGGTAGGTGAGGAAACAGTAAAGACACTATATACTCCTTGCATTTATCCCCTAGAATGGAAAGCTTCAGGCCAGGGCAATTCTTTACAGATGGGAGACTCAGGTTATCTCCCTGAGACAAACCATTATGTTTGTTTATAATTACAAAAAGGGTTAAAGTCAGAGAAGCAGATCCAGTTTAAATTTAAAATTAACCATTCCAGGTTATAGTATGAATAATTCAGAGTGTCTGGGTTGGGTTATTGGTGCTGAGAAAGGTATTTCTAGAATAAACTGGTTATTTAAACTAGTTATAATAAACTGGTTTAAAACACATACAACGTGGTGTTACTTTTCAAAACTAGAAAGCCTTTAGAAGATCTCAGTTTTCTAATATCTCTTCTCAGAAGTGGGTCTTGGCTCTGTGTGTTTTAATAACTAAGATGAGGCAATGAGCATATTTTCCATCATCATTGACTAGAAATATACATTAGATACATGTGTGTCCAGGTTGCTCCCCTAATCTCAGTCATGAGCACATGTCAGCAGCATAACAACCCAGCAGGCCTCCTAGCTCAAAAAGAGAGCAGTTATGTTGGTTAGGGGGATACCAGTACCAGTACCAGTTTCACTGGGGGTACCAGTTTCTCTGGATTATAACCCTGTATTTCTAATTACCCTCCTGAGCTTTCTTTAACTTCCTTTTAACTCAAATTTGTGTTTCAAAAGTGCTTTAAATTCTTTCTGCCCTGCTTCGGTCTGCTTTGATCCAGACTGATTGGCCACTGTTTCTCTGAAGTCTTTGTCTATATTTTCCCCGGGGCTCAGCAGAAGACTCATGGCTCTTGTTTGCTTCCAGTTAACAGCTTTGGCGATGATGAGGAGCTGTCTGCATCTTCTGACAGTGACGAGGAGGTGATCAAGCCATTTGAGATTTCTGTGTCCCAGTCCCAGAGTTTCCGCTCAGGAACATCTGAGAAAGGAAAGCAGACAGAATGGGAGCATAAACCCAAACCCAGTCACTGGCTCTTCACGCACAAAGAAGACAACACAGAAGTGTCCACCTGTGAAGGTATTCTTTGCGTCAGACCTTTCCTTATCTAGACCAGGGATGTCTAATGGTAAGAATGTTTTTGAGTCGCTGCACTGGAATCTGAGGGTCCAGAGAGGGGTGTCAAATAAGGCAATGTCCAGAGGGTGGGATAGGGCAAAAGGACTGCTTCAGATCTTCGAAGGAACGTCATGCAGAGAGAATGGATCAGCAGTGCCAAAGTCTTGAGTCTGACTTGTGGACCCTTCCTTCCTCATAGATTGCTGTCTTGAACAGTTTGAACACTAATGACTAGAGCAGATTTATTAAACTATATAAAATTTCATTCCCTTCTGACAGGTACAAAAATTTTACATACATGTTTACTGGCATTTTGCTTCTTTGCCTTTCCTCCCATTTGGAAATGTAGGATTTATTTCTATGTAGCTATGTAACCCCAGGAGATTTTTGAAGCCTTACTTTTGATAGTTTGTATTATTAAAATACTAGGTATGTTTTATCTTCTAAATAAAAATATGTGATTTCATAATATTGAATAACCTTTTTCAAAAACAACATGTTCCCTGCACACTCTCCCTCTCTTCTTGTAGTTTCTGGCCCCTAGCCTGTATGAGAATTCCTGGGTAAGAGCAGGTCTCATACCACTCTCTGTCTTCATAGTTAAGTGTACCTTTCACAAAGGGAAAGGAGGACACTCATGGCAGGGTGAGCACAGCCTGTGATTGTGGGTAGGGCTTATCAAGGGTCCTTGTCCATCCCCACCAGAGATTCAAATGGACCAGGGAAAAGAACAGTACAATATTTTTTAGTGCTTTCCCAAGCAAAGGTCAGGCACCTCTCTGACTCCTTTATGCCTCTCTGACTCCTGAAAAGGTGCAGCACATTGGAACAGGGAACAGTCTGTGAAGTGTATCTTATCAAAAGCCCCAGAAAATGTCATACCATCTACCATAGTGACTTGGTCTAAAGGACCTGTGTTCCTTAATCTTTTCCTTCTTTCCTCTGGGCCTGTGGTTCATCCAGCCAATGGGGGCATAATAGATCTTCCTCCTTTTTCAACACTTAGTAGGAGGAGGACAGAAAGGAGAGTGTAGAATTGAGAGATGATACCAGAGAATAAATGTCTGATTTGGTGATAGGGATGAGGTAGGCAAGAAAAAGAATAAAGGAGGAAAAAAGGAAAATTAACCAGTGAGCCCTGTTTTTTAGCAGAAGTATAATTTGCTGATCATCATGTAATTTTACTTATTGACAAAGACCAACATAATATTCTGTTGCTTTTCTTTTTAGCTCCAGGTAAGCCAAAAGATAAACGCCCCACCCAACCAAAGCATGGTAGCAGTTGCCAGTGGCCTGCTGTGATCTCCGCACTTCCTCTTCTGTTGGCTGTTTCTCTGCTGTTACATCACAGCCCTCTTCTCTCCACTGAGAGGGCAAATTCAAAAAAATGCCCTATGCTGTACACCCTGGCATTTTGCTTCTTTGCCTTTCCTCCCATTTGGAAATGTAGGATTTATTTCTATGTAGCTATGTAACCCCAGGAGATTTTTGAAGCCTTACTTTTGATAGTTTGTATTATTAAAATACTAGGTATGTTTTATCTTCTAAATAAAAATATGTGATTTCATAATATTGAATAACCTTTTTCAAAAACAACATGTTCCCTGCACACTCTCCCTCTCTTCTTGTAGTTTCTGGCCCCTAGCCTGTATGAGAATTCCTGGGTAAGAGCAGGTCTCATACCACTCTCTGTCTTCATAGTTAAGTGTACCTTTCACAAAGGGAAAGGAGGACACTCATGGCAGGGTGAGCACAGCCTGTGATTGTGGGTAGGGCTTATCAAGGGTCCTTGTCCATCCCCACCAGAGATTCAAATGGACCAGGGAAAAGAACAGTACAATATTTTTTAGTGCTTTCCCAAGCAAAGGTCAGGCACCTCTCTGACTCCTTTATGCCTCTCTGACTCCTGAAAAGGTGCAGCACATTGGAACAGGGAACAGTCTGTGAAGTGTATCTTATCAAAAGCCCCAGAAAATGTCATACCATCTACCATAGTGACTTGGTCTAAAGGACCTGTGTTCCTTAATCTTTTCCTTCTTTCCTCTGGGCCTGTGGTTCATCCAGCCAATGGGGGCATAATAGATCTTCCTCCTTTTTCAACACTTAGTAGGAGGAGGACAGAAAGGAGAGTGTAGAATTGAGAGATGATACCAGAGAATAAATGTCTGATTTGGTGATAGGGATGAGGTAGGCAAGAAAAAGAATAAAGGAGGAAAAAAGGAAAATTAACCAGTGAGCCCTGTTTTTTAGCAGAAGTATAATTTGCTGATCATCATGTAATTTTACTTATTGACAAAGACCAACATAATATTCTGTTGCTTTTCTTTTTAGCTCCAGGTAAGCCAAAAGATAAACGCCCCACCCAACCAAAGCATGGTAGCAGTTGCCAGTGGCCTGCTGTGATCTCCGCACTTCCTCTTCTGTTGGCTGTTTCTCTGCTGTTACATCACAGCCCTCTTCTCTCTCCACTGAGAGGGCAAATGTTAGCTAATGAAAGTTAATAGCAGTTGATCCCCTATGAGTAGCTTGTTTAATTCTAAAGCTAATGACCCCATTTCCCAGAAGCCCAAGTGTCTAGATTTTGATTTATTCAAACAGCCACTGTTTGGAGAGTTCTGACAAACACTCTAGCCCTCAACATTCCTGGAATTAACCACTCCTTTTGTCATAATTAGTGTGATTCTGAATTTTTTGACAGGTGGTGATAGAAAGGCTACATTTTTCTCTATTGGAAGCTGCAGTAAGTCTACTACATTGAATTAATTACCTGTACATTTTGAAGAAAATCAGGATTTTTATAAGAATGATGAACTGAGTGCTAAATTTCAGGTTATCAAATGCCATGGAAATTCTCATGTAATTTTTATTGCATGATTTTTTTCTGTGTCATTTCTTCTTGTTCGTTTTTAGATCAGTGAATTTGTGTCAGCAATAAAGAATAATGAAAAGATTAAGCATGCATCCCAGAGAGGATTTTTTAAATGCCTATTCTCTATTTAGCTATTTTCACTCTACCTTAAACATGTTTTTTTCTAAGATCAAATTTAATTGTAGACAATTTTTTTCACTTAAAGAGTGCATTTAGTATGGAACCAGTGAGATTCAAGGCTCAAACCCAGGTAAACCCATCTTCACATTCCAGCCAAGTTCTCTCTTATCTCACACATCTGATTTAGTGTTACTGTAAATTGTCACTTTATTCCTGACAGTGTCAAAGAGGGCTTGGGCTAAGTGACTGCAATCAGAAGCTGTGCCTAAGGTCTCTATGCAAGAAAGGTTAGCTACAGAATAATAGCCCACTCACTGGACTTACTGTTTGTTTTGAGCAAAGTCTTTTGTTAGTGAAATATTTAGTTTGTAAGACTTTTCATGGAAGCTAATCATTACCTCCTGGTCATTTAAAACAAGTCAGTTACCTCCAGATTCTATGTATGTGTGTGTGTGTGTGTGATTTCAAGAGATTTATTGCAAAGAAATGGCTTTTGAGGTTGTGGGGTCTGAGTAAGTCACTAGAATTCACAGTTCTGAAATACACCGTTGGGTTAGAAAGGAAAAGGTGAAACTCAGGAATGAAATTGCTTCTTCTCCAGGAATGCCTCAGTTCTCTTAAGAGAAATTTCAATTCTCTTAAGAGGGCTTTCAATGAACTGATTATGTGGGACAATCCCCTCTACTGAAAGTCAACTACTGAATGGTTTTAATTACATCTACAAAATGCCTTCACAGCAACTCCTAAATTAGTATTTGATTGGGTAATTGAGGCCTATAACCAAGTTGACACATAAGACTGACCATCAGAGATGGCAAGCAAAAGTGTGGGTATTTGGGTAGTAGAAAAGAAAATATAAAAGGATAATAGATTTACATTCAATCAAGGTGGAATATGAGCTAAAAAAGTTCTTCACCTAAAATAAATGTGGTTGATGTGACACAATTATGCTCTATAATTTCTAAGAAGCTAGACTACATTTCTCGACAATGGTCAATTCCTTTTCTGAATGTGTATTAGGTGACATGACCTTCTTTAATGTAAAGCATGGAGGAATGCTTTATATAACAGTGAATCACCCTTCCCCCTCCTTGCAACTTGACTTGTCCCCCAGATTTGACTTTCTAATTCATTCCTTGCTTGTCTGTCAGGGAAAATGGTTTGTTACATTAATATAGTTCTTATGTTTTTCAGTTATGAATAGCTTTTTAAGGCTTTAATGTAGCTTTTGAAAATTCCCTTATTACTGATCTAAGTATTATCACCATAGGAGTTGCAGTCATGAGACAATTTTATGGGGATAATTTCTTGGCAGAGTTAGATTTTGTGCCGAGATCCTGCTGCGTGCTACACACGTTGACGGATGACCCACTGTTTAATAGGACATTTTAGTGTTCATGTATGTGAGGAATGAATGGGCTAATTAGAGCCTGAGAAGAAAATTCTGCTTTGTATTATGAGGTTTTGCATATGTAACAACCCTTGTTCTGTCATTTTCTGTGGTATTTCTTTGCTGTGTTTGCCAAATAACCAAAAGTATGAATGTCAAGATTTTAGGTATCCAATGAAACAGTTTCCAGGAGGCCTGATGTGAGTTATTAAGAATAACAAGGCATGGAGGGGACGTGTGTATGTATGGCTGATTTGTACTAATGTATTACAAAAATCATCACCAATATTGTAAAGTAATTATCCTTCAGTTTCTTTTTTAAAAAGAATAACAAGACAGATGGGGAATTTCTCAATGGCTTGCCATAGTTTGGCAAAATTCTGTATGAGGGGTCTGAAGTGCCCTGAAAACCAAGTCTTCCCAAAGGTGTTTGTATGTAATCTGCACAGGGTGATGATGCATTTTTGTTTGCATGCTTATTGTAGGTGGGTCATATATTGTCTGCTAAATGACTGTCCTCATGGCTCCATATTGCTGCACATCTGGCTCCTAGCCTTGAAGGTTATTTGAGGTTCAGTAAAACCCACTTGTGGAAAACACTATGCATTATATGGATATTGCTTAGCACCTTCAAGGACTTTTATGTTCTAGCTCAGATTTTAAGACAAATAGTGGAAACAATTGCTATTATACAGTGTGCAAATAAGAGCTGAATTTACTATAGACACTTTATCATCCTCACTAATCCTATCTGTATCTTTAATTTTTTATCATCCTGTGTGGGGGCCAGGGGGCACTGGAGAAGAGTAGAGCCCAAAGAGGCCAAAGAGTTAAGGCATCCTTGGCTTCTTTGTGCTTGTGGGAAGCAAGTTCTCTTTGCTTAGGAAGACTCTGTCAATTTTTCCTCGACATCAAAGAAGAGGAAGGTGATAAACAGGGTACATGGAGTAGGAGTTGCAGTCATGAGACAATTTTATGGGGATAATTTCTTGGCAGAGTTAGATTTTGTGCCGAGATCCTGCTGCGTGCTACACACGTTGACGGATGACCCACTGTTTAATAGGACATTTTAGTGTTCATGTATGTGAGGAATGAATGGGCTAATTAGAGCCTGAGAAGAAAATTCTGCTTTGTATTATGAGGTTTTGCATATGTAACAACCCTTGTTCTGTCATTTTCTGTGGTATTTCTTTGCTGTGTTTGCCAAATAACCAAAAGTATGAATGTCAAGATTTTAGGTATCCAATGAAACAGTTTCCAGGAGGCCTGATGTGAGTTATTAAGAATAACAAGGCATGGAGGGGACGTGTGTATGTATGGCTGATTTGTACTAATGTATTACAAAAATCATCACCAATATTGTAAAGTAATTATCCTTCAGTTTCTTTTTTAAAAAGAATAACAAGACAGATGGGGAATTTCTCAATGGCTTGCCATAGTTTGGCAAAATTCTGTATGGGGGGTCTGAAGTGCCCTGAAAACCAAGTCTTCCCAAAGGTGTTTGTATGTAATCTGCACAGGGTGATGATGCATTTTTGTTTGCATGCTTATTGTAGGTGGGTCATATATTGTCTGCTAAATGACTGTCCTCATGGCTCCATATTGCTGCACATCTGGCTCCTAGCCTTGAAGGTTATTTGAGGTTCAGTAAAACCCACTTGTGGAAAACACTATGCATTATATGGATATTGCTTAGCACCTTCAAGGACTTTTATGTTCTAGCTCAGATTTTAAGACAAATAGTGGAAACAATTGCTATTATACAGTGTGCAAATAAGAGCTGAATTTACTATAGACACTTTATCATCCTCACTAATCCTATCTGTATCTTTAATTTTTTATCATCCTGTGTGGGGGCCAGGGGGCACTGGAGAAGAGTAGAGCCCAAAGAGGCCAAAGAGTTAAGGCATCCTTGGCTTCTTTGTGCTTGTGGGAAGCAAGTTCTCTTTGCTTAGGAAGACTCTGTCAATTTTTCCTCGACATCAAAGAAGAGGAAGGTGATAAACAGGGTACAGGAGTAGTGAGAGAGAAGAGAATGACACTAAGGTTGGAGAAAGACTCTGAGTCTGAAGGAGTCTGGGAAGATTCAGGAATTGTTGGGACGTTGGATAGACAGGAAGGCAAGGAGAGGAGAGAGGACTTGAAGACCACTGTGAACAAAGATACTCAACTGGTGTTTTCATGGCCTATGAGATGACAGGTGTCCATGACTTGGATGGTAGTACTGAATGGGCTTTAATGGGTTGGATGAGGTCAGACGGATAAGTAAGGCTAATATTTATGGAAAGGCTGGTGATTGCCAGGCAGATATTATTTTGTGTGTGTCCACAATGACTCTCTGATGACTTTCCCTGATGTTTGCGTGGTAAAGAATCTGCCTGTGATGCAGGAGACTCAGGAGACATGGATTTGATTCCTCAGTTGGGATGATCCCCTAGAGAAGGAAATGGAAACCCACTCCAGCATTCTTGCCTGGAAAATTAATTCCATGGACTGAGCAGCCTGCAGGCTACAGTTGATGAGGTCATAACGTCGGATACAACTGAGTGAGCACACACATATAGACAAGGAAAGAAAGGTTAAAACCATGTTCATCATGGATGGCCATGATGGTGTGATCACTCACCTAGAGCCAGACATCTTAGACTGCGAAGTCAGATGTGCCCTTGGAAGAATTATTATGAACAAAGCTAGTGGAGGGGATGGAATTTAGGCTGAGATATTTCAGATATTAAAAGATGATGCTGTTAAAGTGATACACTCAATATGCCATCAAATTTGGAAAACTCAACAGTGGCCTCAGGACTAGAAAAGGTCAGTTTTTATTCCAATCCCTAAGAAAGGCAATGCCAAAGAATGCTCAAACTACCACACCATTGCACTCATTTCACACACTAGCAAAGTAATGCTTAAAATCATCCAGGCTAGGCTTCAACAGTATGTGAACTGAGAACTTCCAGATGTAC
This sequence comes from Tragulus kanchil, assembly GCA_022376925.1. NCBI lineage: Eukaryota > Metazoa > Chordata > Mammalia > Artiodactyla > Tragulidae > Tragulus > Tragulus kanchil. The sequence continues at coordinate 255,458,225 of JAIOJX010000032.1, forward strand.
AGACTGGATTTAGAAAAGGCAGAGGAACCAGGGATCAAATTGCCAACATCCATTGGATCATAGAAAAAACAAGGGAATTCCAGAAAAACATTTATTTCTGCTTCATTGACTATGCTAAAGCATTTGACTGTGTGGATCACAACAAACTGTAAAAAATTTGAAAGAGATGGAAATACCAGACCACCTTACCTGCCTCCTGAAATACCTGTGCAGGACAAGAAACAACAGTTAGAATCGAACATAGAACAATCTGGTTCCAAATTGAGAAAGGAGTACATCAAGGGTATATATTGTCACTCTGCTTATTTAATTTATAAGCAGAGTAGATCATACAAAATACACTAAGCGGTTTAGATTTCTGGGAGAAATAGTTGGATGAGGTCAGACGGATAAGTAAGGCTAATATTTATGGAAAGGCTGGTGATTGCCAGGCAGATATTATTTTGTGTGTGTCCACAATGACTCTCTGATGACTTTCCCTGATGTTTGCGTGGTAAAGAATCTGCCTGTGATGCAGGAGACTCAGGAGACATGGATTTGATTCCTCAGTTGGGATGATCCCCTAGAGAAGGAAATGGAAACCCACTCCAGCATTCTTGCCTGGAAAATTAATTCCATGGACTGAGCAGCCTGCAGGCTACAGTTGATGAGGTCATAACGTCGGATACAACTGAGTGAGCACACACATATAGACAAGGAAAGAAAGGTTAAAACCATGTTCATCATGGATGGCCATGATGGTGTGATCACTCACCTAGAGCCAGACATCTTAGACTGCGAAGTCAGATGTGCCCTTGGAAGAATTATTATGAACAAAGCTAGTGGAGGGGATGGAATTTAGGCTGAGATATTTCAGATATTAAAAGATGATGCTGTTAAAGTGATACACTCAATATGCCATCAAATTTGGAAAACTCAACAGTGGCCTCAGGACTAGAAAAGGTCAGTTTTTATTCCAATCCCTAAGAAAGGCAATGCCAAAGAATGCTCAAACTACCACACCATTGCACTCATTTCACACACTAGCAAAGTAATGCACAAAATCTACCGAGCTAGGGTTCAACAATATGTGAACTGAAAGCTTTCAGATGTAAAACTGGATTTAGAAAAAGCTGAGAATCCAGAGATCAAATTGCCAACATCCATTGGATCATTTAAAAAGCAAGGGAATTCCAGAAAAACATTTATTTCTGCTTCATTGACTATGCTAAAGCATTTGACTGTGTGGATCACAACAAACTGTAAAAAATTTGAAAGAGATGGAAATACCAGACCACCTTACCTGCCTCCTGAAATACCTGTGCAGGACAAGAAACAACAGTTAGAATCGAACATAGAACAATCTGGTTCCAAATTGAGAAAGGAGTACATCAAGGGTATATATTGTCACTCTGCTTATTTAATTTATAAGCAGAGTAGATCATACAAAATACCAGGCTAGATGAAGCACAAGCTGTAATTAAGATTTCTGGGAGAAATATCAATAACTTCAGGTATGTAGATGACACCACCCTTATGGCAGAAAGCAAAGAGGAACTAAAGAGCTTCTTGATGATGGTAAAAGAGGAGAGTGAAAAAGGTGGCCTTTTCACATTCAAAAAACTAAAATCATGGCATCTGGTCCTATCGCTTCATGGTAAATAGATGGACAGACAATGGAACCAGTGACAGACTTTATTTTCTTGAGCTCCAAAGTCACTGTGGATGGTGTCTGCAGCCATGAAATTTAGGAACCCTTGCTCCTTGGAAGAAAAACTATGACAAACTTAGCATATTCAAAAGCAGAGACATCACTTTGCCAGCAAAAATCCATGTAGTCAAAGCTATGGGTTTCCCAGTAGTCATGGATGAATGTGAGAGTTGGACCATAAAGAAAGTTGAGCACCAAAGAATTGATGCCTTTGAACTGTGGTGTTGGAGAAGGCTCTTGAGAGTCCCTTGGACTGCAAGGACATGAAGTCAGTCAATCTTAAAGAAAATCAACCCTGAATATTCATTGGAAGGAATGATGCTGAACCTGAAGCTCCCATACTTTGGCCACCTTATGTGAAGAGATAACTCATTGGAAAAGAGCCTGATGTTGGGAAAATAGAAGGCAAAGGGAGAAGGGGATGACAGAGGATGAGATGATTGAATGGCATCAACAAATCAATGGACATGAGTTTGAGCAAACTCCAGGAGATGGTGAAGGACTGGGAAACCTGGCATGCTGAAATCCATGGGGTTGCAAAGAATTAGACATGACTTAGTTACTGAACTAACTGAACACATTATTTATATATCTTTTATGCTCATATTATTTTAAAACATTAAACCTTCTTGTACCCTACATAGTGAACTAATGGGTTTTGATTTTATGGACCACAACTGTCCACCATATAGATGAAAGTATGTTTCAGTAATTATTATTTAGTGAGTTTTGTTTTTGCAGACTTGGTTGGGATAGTTGCTACTGCTCATTTTCTCTAGATAAAAACCTGAAACATGATAGTTCATTTGAAAGAGTTTCCTTTTTGAAAATTTAGGTTTGGAAGGAGCCAGCCAACTGACTTACTCTGAGAATCTCTCTTATGGTGAAGATGACCCCATCTCTGCCCTCTCACAGTCCCCTTGTGAGCAGGGGGACACCAGGCACAACGATGCATCTTCCCAATGGCCTGTCTTCAGCCATTGCAAAAAAAACTTAGGAAAAAACCTTACTTTTGGCATCTGGTCCTATCGCTTCATGGTAAATAGATGGACAGACAATGGAACCAGTGACAGACTTTATTTTCTTGAGCTCCAAAGTCACTGTGGATGGTGTCTGCAGCCATGAAATTTAGGAACCCTTGCTCCTTGGAAGAAAAACTATGACAAACTTAGCATATTCAAAAGCAGAGACATCACTTTGCCAGCAAAAATCCATGTAGTCAAAGCTATGGGTTTCCCAGTAGTCATGGATGAATGTGAGAGTTGGACCATAAAGAAAGTTGAGCACCAAAGAATTGATGCCTTTGAACTGTGGTGTTGGAGAAGGCTCTTGAGAGTCCCTTGGACTGCAAGGACATGAAGTCAGTCAATCTTAAAGAAAATCAACCCTGAATATTCATTGGAAGGAATGATGCTGAACCTGAAGCTCCCATACTTTGGCCACCTTATGTGAAGAGATAACTCATTGGAAAAGAGCCTGATGTTGGGAAAATAGAAGGCAAAGGGAGAAGGGGATGACAGAGGATGAGATGATTGAATGGCATCAACAAATCAATGGACATGAGTTTGAGCAAACTCCAGGAGATGGTGAAGGACTGGGAAACCTGGCATGCTGAAATCCATGGGGTTGCAAAGAATTAGACATGACTTAGTTACTGAACTAACTGAACACATTATTTATATATCTTTTATGCTCATATTATTTTAAAACATTAAACCTTCTTGTACCCTACATAGTGAACTAATGGGTTTTGATTTTATGGACCACAACTGTCCACCATATAGATGAAAGTATGTTTCAGTAATTATTATTTAGTGAGTTTTGTTTTTGCAGACTTGGTTGGGATAGTTGCTACTGCTCATTTTCTCTAGATAAAAACCTGAAACATGATAGTTCATTTGAAAGAGTTTCCTTTTTGAAAATTTAGGTTTGGAAGGAGCCAGCCAACTGACTTACTCTGAGAATCTCTCTTATGGTGAAGATGACCCCATCTCTGCCCTCTCACAGTCCCCTTGTGAGCAGGGGGACACCAGGCACAACGATGCATCTTCCCAAGAGAACAGCATGGCCCACAGTCTCAGCTGGCAGTCCACAGAAGGCAGCCTGGAGATGGAGACAGCTTTTAATCATCGGGGATTTGAGGATTCCTATGCCACTGACACCTCCTCCATGTGGAGTCCAGAGGCAAGTTGTTTGTTTTCCATTTTTTTCATTGCTTGAATATTGTGAGCTCTCTGGTTAGTTGTTCTCCTTCCATTCCCCATTCCTCTTCTCCCTTTTCCCCTATCCTTATCCACCCTTTAAGAAAAAAATTCTCTAGAAAGGAAGCATTGCTTTGAAAAATAAACTCCTAAAGAGGCTTTAATAGAAATATATTTTTGGTTCGGATGACCAAGGCCTGGCTCCTATGAGTGCCACTAAAAGAATCATGTGTAAGTAGAATCTATCAAAATGGAAAAATAAAAAAGAAGCATGGTGGAAGAATGAACCCAGCAACAATCAGCCTTCTTTTTTTTCTATATATATAAATGAGTTTTTAGTTCTTTAGGGAGACTGGATTATTTCCTTTGTTGTATCAATTAAATGGAGTCTATTTTTATTTATGCCAAATCTTGAGTTATGATTCTTTGAACAAAAGGATTACTTGAAAATGAAACTAAGGACAATGGCCCTGCAGATGAAGTTATACAAGATATTATGATGAAGTTCTTGCAGTATGAACATCTTAGCTCTGAGCTGAACTGAAGATCTAGGAGATAGCATTAGTTTGTCATGACGCTCTGTTCATTTACTTTGCTTCTTGGCATTAAGATGGGGCAACTCCAGGAGATGGTGAAGGACTGGGAAACCTGGCATGCTGAAATCCATGGGGTTGCAAAGAATTAGACATGACTTAGTTACTGAACTAACTGAACACATTATTTATATATCTTTTATGCTCATATTATTTTAAAACATTAAACCTTCTTGTACCCTACATAGTGAACTAATGGGTTTTGATTTTATGGACCACAACTGTCCACCATATAGATGAAAGTATGTTTCAGTAATTATTATTTAGTGAGTTTTGTTTTTGCAGACTTGGTTGGGATAGTTGCTACTGCTCATTTTCTCTAGATAAAAACCTGAAACATGATAGTTCATTTGAAAGAGTTTCCTTTTTGAAAATTTAGGTTTGGAAGGAGCCAGCCAACTGACTTACTCTGAGAATCTCTCTTATGGTGAAGATGACCCCATCTCTGCCCTCTCACAGTCCCCTTGTGAGCAGGGGGACACCAGGCACAACGATGCATCTTCCCAAGAGAACAGCATGGCCCACAGTCTCAGCTGGCAGTCCACAGAAGGCAGCCTGGAGATGGAGACAGCTTTTAATCATCGGGGATTTGAGGATTCCTATGCCACTGACACCTCCTCCATGTGGAGTCCAGAGGCAAGTTGTTTGTTTTCCATTTTTTTCATTGCTTGAATATTGTGAGCTCTCTGGTTAGTTGTTCTCCTTCCATTCCCCATTCCTCTTCTCCCTTTTCCCCTATCCTTATCCACCCTTTAAGAAAAAAATTCTCTAGAAAGGAAGCATTGCTTTGAAAAATAAACTCCTAAAGAGGCTTTAATAGAAATATATTTTTGGTTCGGATGACCAAGGCCTGGCTCCTATGAGTGCCACTAAAAGAATCATGTGTAAGTAGAATCTATCAAAATGGAAAAATAAAAAAGAAGCATGGTGGAAGAATGAACCCAGCAACAATCAGCCTTCTTTTTTTTCTATATATATAAATGAGTTTTTAGTTCTTTAGGGAGACTGGATTATTTCCTTTGTTGTATCAATTAAATGGAGTCTATTTTTATTTATGCCAAATCTTGAGTTATGATTCTTTGAACAAAAGGATTACTTGAAAATGAAACTAAGGACAATGGCCCTGCAGATGAAGTTATACAAGATATTATGATGAAGTTCTTGCAGTATGAACATCTTAGCTCTGAGCTGAACTGAAGATCTAGGAGATAGCATTAGTTTGTCATGACGCTCTGTTCATTTACTTTGCTTCTTGGATAAATCTCTGATAAAAGGTACATTGCCTAATTTCTTTTTCAATTGAAGTTTACTCTCAAATGTGCCTAAACATCCAGAAGTATGACTGGAGGTGATGATAGACTACCATTTTTAAGCAATTATTTTGTGTCAGGCATAGTGATAAAGATTTTGTACACATTAATTTTATCTTATAGACACTTATGGTTAATTCTTTATTAACTAGACCCCTCTTGTTTAGATTCTATGACATTGTTGCTGTTGTTCAGTTGCTAAGTTTTGTCCAACTGTTTGTGACCCCGTGGATTCCACTCATTAGGCTTCTCTGTTCTTCCCCATCTCCTGAGTCTACTCAGACTCATGTGCATTGAGTCAGTGATGTGCTCCAACCATTTCATCTTCTGTTGCTCCCTTCTCCTTTTTCCTTCAATCTTTCCCAGCATCAAGGTCTTTTCCAATGAGTTGGCTCTTCACATTAGGTGACCAGACTATTGGAGCTTCAGCTTCAGCATCAGTTTTTCCAACAAATATAGAGGATTGATTTTCTTTAGTATTGATTGGTTTGATCTGCCTTCATGACATTAATAGATATTAAATAAAGGTGTCTGATACCTACTTTGAAAGTAATGTGATGAAATAAGTCATGTAACTATATAAATCTTTGTGTGAAAAGAGGAAGGAGAAAGGTGAATGGATTTTGTTAGCATCAGTCTGACTGAGAAAATAAATAAGATGAATCTCTTATTAGGACCTGGACTGTGCTACACACCAAATGCTTATCAAAGAGGAGAAAAATTCACAGAAAATTATGTTTCAAAGCCAGACTGAACCCAGCAACAATCAGCCTTCTTTTTTTTCTATATATATAAATGAGTTTTTAGTTCTTTAGGGAGACTGGATTATTTCCTTTGTTGTATCAATTAAATGGAGTCTATTTTTATTTATGCCAAATCTTGAGTTATGATTCTTTGAACAAAGGATTACTTGAAAATGAAACTAAGGACAATGGCCCTGCAGATGAAGTTATACAAGATATTATGATGAAGTTCTTGCAGTATGAACATCTTAGCTCTGAGCTGAACTGAAGATCTAGGAGATAGCATTAGTTTGTCATGACGCTCTGTTCATTTACTTTGCTTCTTGGATAAATCTCTGATAAAAGGTACATTGCCTAATTTCTTTTTCAATTGAAGTTTACTCTCAAATGTGCCTAAACATCCAGAAGTATGACTGGAGGTGATGATAGACTACCATTTTTAAGCAATTATTTTGTGTCAGGCATAGTGATAAAGATTTTGTACACATTAATTTTATCTTATAGACACTTATGGTTAATTCTTTATTAACTAGACCCCTCTTGTTTAGATTCTATGACATTGTTGCTGTTGTTCAGTTGCTAAGTTTTGTCCAACTGTTTGTGACCCCGTGGATTCCACTCATTAGGCTTCTCTGTTCTTCCCCATCTCCTGGAGTCTACTCAGACTCATGTGCATTGAGTCAGTGATGTGCTCCAACCATTTCATCTTCTGTTGCTCCCTTCTCCTTTTTCCTTCAATCTTTCCCAGCATCAAGGTCTTTTCCAATGAGTTGGCTCTTCACATTAGGTGACCAGACTATTGGAGCTTCAGCTTCAGCATCAGTTTTTCCAACAAATATAGAGGATTGATTTTCTTTAGTATTGATTGGTTTGATCTGCCTTCATGACATTAATAGATATTAAATAAAGGTGTCTGATACCTACTTTGAAAGTAATGTGATGAAATAAGTCATGTAACTATATAAATCTTTGTGTGAAAAGAGGAAGGAGAAAGGTGAATGGATTTTGTTAGCATCAGTCTGACTGAGAAAATAAATAAGATGAATCTCTTATTAGGACCTGGACTGTGCTACACACCAAATGCTTATCAAAGAGGAGAAAAATTCACAGAAAATTATGTTTCAAAGCCAGACTGCTAAGGCACTGAGGCATATAGAGAAAGCATGGGAGATGCCATAGGTACATGTGTGCTTTGTGGAATATTACTGCTGAGGTCTGTGGATGGCTGGTTAAAAGGAAACCTTCATATAGAGACCCTCAAAGCTATCTACCTTATATGTTTTATTTTTTAAAAAATCTGCTTCCCTACTGGTTTACTGCCAAGAGTCATATCAAATCCCACATCCTAATGTTCAAGATTTAAAAATACTGTTTTTTGGCTCTTTTACCACAAAACAAAACAGAGCCATTTACCTGCCTCTTGACAGTTTGTCCCCTTGATAACTGTACCATTGGGCTTGAAATTATTTCTCCAGGTAACCTCCCATTTGCCTGCCTCATGGAGCTTCAATAGCAGACTGATATTGAGGGCACTAAATGTTCTCAGACTCCAAAAATACCCAGACATCTCTGTGTGCTCCATTCAACTTCCTATTTTGAGACAAAAACTGTAATTTGGTGCTCCTACAGTAGAGCCTCAGATGCAGCATGAAGGCAGTTCCTGTAAATGCCTGCTTTGCCGGCTTAGCTCGCCTTTTAAGAATTGATTTATTTGCCTCTTAGCTGTATTAAGAAGCCTCACTTCCTCCATGTATCTGGCATCGGGAACATACTGTGGGGCTGTTTACTTTGGGCCACACAGATGACATCAACACTATCTTGTTAAAACAGAAAAGCTTTCAGTCTGATAGAAAAATCTTTAAATCTTCATGGGTTTTGCCAGTGTGGCGCAAGTATTCCCATCTTAAAGGAAACTCAGGATATGAGAACTAAAGAGATCATTTATTTTCCTCAGAAGAAAAACCAATCATGCCAGTATTTGACCCCAAACCTGTTTCTCCAACAAATATAGAGGATTGATTTTCTTTAGTATTGATTGGTTTGATCTGCCTTCATGACATTAATAGATATTAAATAAAGGTGTCTGATACCTACTTTGAAAGTAATGTGATGAAATAAGTCATGTAACTATATAAATCTTTGTGTGAAAAGAGGAAGGAGAAAGGTGAATGGATTTTGTTAGCATCAGTCTGACTGAGAAAATAAATAAGATGAATCTCTTATTAGGACCTGGACTGTGCTACACACCAAATGCTTATCAAAGAGGAGAAAAATTCACAGAAAATTATGTTTCAAAGCCAGACTGCTAAGGCACTGAGGCATATAGAGAAAGCATGGGAGATGCCATAGGTACATGTGTGCTTTGTGGAATATTACTGCTGAGGTCTGTGGATGGCTGGTTAAAAGGAAACCTTCATATAGAGACCCTCAAAGCTATCTACCTTATATGTTTTATTTTTTAAAAAATCTGCTTCCCTACTGGTTTACTGCCAAGAGTCATATCAAATCCCACATCCTAATGTTCAAGATTTAAAAATACTGTTTTTTGGCTCTTTTACCACAAAACAAAACAGAGCCATTTACCTGCCTCTTGACAGTTTGTCCCCTTGATAACTGTACCATTGGGCTTGAAATTATTTCTCCAGGTAACCTCCCATTTGCCTGCCTCATGGAGCTTCAATAGCAGACTGATATTGAGGGCACTAAATGTTCTCAGACTCCAAAAATACCCAGACATCTCTGTGTGCTCCATTCAACTTCCTATTTTGAGACAAAAACTGTAATTTGGTGCTCCTACAGTAGAGCCTCAGATGCAGCATGAAGGCAGTTCCTGTAAATGCCTGCTTTGCCGGCTTAGCTCGCCTTTTAAGAATTGATTTATTTGCCTCTTAGCTGTATTAAGAAGCCTCACTTCCTCCATGTATCTGGCATCGGGAACATACTGTGGGGCTGTTTACTTTGGGCCACACAGATGACATCAACACTATCTTGTTAAAACAGAAAAGCTTTCAGTCTGATAGAAAATCTTTAAATCTTCATGGGTTTTGCCAGTGTGGCGCAAGTATTCCCATCTTAAAGGAAACTCAGGATATGAGAACTAAAGAGATCATTTATTTTCCTCAGAAGAAAAACCAATCATGCAGTATGACTACCTGTTAGGCTGATGGTCTTGCAAGAATTTCTCTTCTCTGCTGGAAAAGGCCATCGACTTTTTCCTGCAGACCCAAGGCTTGGCAAGAGTGATGATGGGAGGGTGGTTGGTGATTTTGAGCACACAGGGAGACGGCTGTCCCACTTTTCATCTCTGCTTTCCACTGATTAACTGATTGGCCTTGAGAAGTTAATTAAAATCTGCCAAATGGGGATTAAAATGAAGAGATTTTTGCCTTGCAGGAAGGTCAGATGGATTACTTGTATTAACAGTATCCACATGAGGAGCACCTTTAGTTACCTGGTGATAGGTAGAGTGTGTTGAAATAATTAATTGCTATGATAATAGCAGCCTTCACAGATCTTGGTCTCAGATCAATCCAGGAAGGGATCAAAAAGCCCAGTTTTAATGGCCCACAGGCTTGGATTGTCCCCATCCAGAGCCTGGCTGTTGCCTGGAGCTGTGTCTGATTCAAGGTTCTTAGGACAGTCATTTCAGACCCTTCCCCAGGACTTCAGCACAAAGCTGCAGATGGAGTGAGCATTTATCTGAACACAGAGCCTGATAGATAAGTAGAAGAATGCTCATTAACTACGATATTTTTGCCTTGGTATTGGCACTGATGACAAAACTAGAAACTGTTAGCTAGTATCAAAAGCAGGGATGTGAAATTCAAAGTGGTTTGTGTTTCCAACCCCCATCTCCTATCTTATTCCCTCTTCATTTCACACCTTTACTATACCATATGAGTAGCCAGGGTGCAAAAAGGTAGACATATAGTTTCCTGTTTCAGATGCAGCATGAAGGCAGTTCCTGTAAATGCCTGCTTTGCCGGCTTAGCTCGCCTTTTAAGAATTGATTTATTTGCCTCTTAGCTGTATTAAGAAGCCTCACTTCCTCCATGTATCTGGCATCGGGAACATACTGTGGGGCTGTTTACTTTGGGCCACACAGATGACATCAACACTATCTTGTTAAAACAGAAAAGCTTTCAGTCTGATAGAAAAATCTTTAAATCTTCATGGGTTTTGCCAGTGTGGCGCAAGTATTCCCATCTTAAAGGAAACTCAGGATATGAGAACTAAAGAGATCATTTATTTTCCTCAGAAGAAAAACCAATCATGCAGTATGACTACCTGTTAGGCTGATGGTCTTGCAAGAATTTCTCTTCTCTGCTGGAAAAGGCCATCGACTTTTTCCTGCAGACCCAAGGCTTGGCAAGAGTGATGATGGGAGGGTGGTTGGTGATTTTGAGCACACAGGGAGACGGCTGTCCCACTTTTCATCTCTGCTTTCCACTGATTAACTGATTGGCCTTGAGAAGTTAATTAAAATCTGCCAAATGGGGATTAAAATGAAGAGATTTTTACCTTGCAGGAAGGTCAGATGGATTACTTGTATTAACAGTATCCACATGAGGAGCACCTTTAGTTACCTGGTGATAGGTAGAGTGTGTTGAAATAATTAATTGCTATGATAATAGCAGCCTTCACAGATCTTGGTCTCAGATCAATCCAGGAAGGGATCAAAAAGCCCAGTTTTAATGGCCCACAGGCTTGGATTGTCCCCATCCAGAGCCTGGCTGTTGCCTGGAGCTGTGTCTGATTCAAGGTTCTTAGGACAGTCATTTCAGACCCTTCCCCAGGACTTCAGCACAAAGCTGCAGATGGAGTGAGCATTTATCTGAACACAGAGCCTGATAGATAAGTAGAAGAATGCTCATTAACTACGATATTTTTGCCTTGGTATTGGCACTGATGACAAAACTAGAAACTGTTAGCTAGTATCAAAAGCAGGGATGTGAAATTCAAAGTGGTTTGTGTTTCCAACCCCCATCTCCTATCTTATTCCCTCTTCATTTCACACCTTTACTATACCATATGAGTAGCCAGGGTGACAGGTTTATGAGTGAAGAAGGTAGACATTATAGTTTCACATGAGGTTTGGGACTTTGAGTGTTAATGCTGTCAAATCCTGGGTAGTTCTGGCTGGATGTATGGTTTGGGGGGGCAAGGAATGAGTTATTTATCTATTCTAAGCCTTTGTTTCCTTCCCCCTAAAATGAAGATATTGGAAACCTACCTCATTAGGTTAATATGAATATCTAAAAAGATAATGTTAGTTGAATTTCCCTAAAGTGAAGTTGCTGTTTTAGAACATGGAATCTTAGAAATCAAAAGTGAGGAATGAGAGAATGAGATGGAGAGGGGAGAGCCAGTATGAGAGTGGGCAATCCAATTGGCTACCACTAATTGTGACTCCTGGCTTGATCTTGTGCAACCATGCTCATTGTATAAATTAAGTAACTGTACAAACTAGTCCTAGGACATTTTGTCCAAAGGGAGAAAATTTTACTGCCTGAGTCATGATCCCCACTCCCCACCACCGCTCAACACTCTGGTCCTTGTATTCATGAGTGTCAAGTAGTAGTCTGTAAATTTCTAAGCCTTGACATCAATGGAGAGGCCTGTTGTGGGAGTTGAGAATTACCTTGTGTGAGAGGGAGGGAAGACTTTGTTACGCTGTGCCAGGCAGAAGCCACTTAGAGCCCACTCTGTAGAGGAAGATGGAACAAGAGGTCTAAGTGCATAGGAGTGGGCTTTTACAATTCATAAAGGGTTTAGTGTGCTACATGGTGTAAGGAAGGGTTTAGTGGGTGTTAGCTGTTATTACTTATGGTCCAGCCAGAAATGTAGAGATGATCAAGGGTAAACTAAAATAGATGAGAGTTTTAACAGAAGACTGTGACTTGATTTTTGAGTTGGCATAACTCCTTGGAGACTCGCTTCTAATATTATATCTACACTAGTCAGTTGTATTCAGAAGTCTCTATAGCAACCACTTTTATCACTTGAAACCAAGTACCTCTGAATAGAAACACTCACACATGAATGCGTGCTCAGAGGAAAAGATGTAAGAAGTGCCCCTTATTTCTCAAGGAGCTGACTTTTCTTGGTAGACTAATGTTAATCTTAAAAGAGAGGGTGGTTATTAGACATCTACTAGATATCAAGTCCTTTAATTTTTGTGACAACTGATAAAGTAGGTACCATCTCCATTTTACTGTTGATTAGAACAAAAAATGGGAAGGATTGAGTAATTGTCCAGTGTCCTAGAGAAAGTGTGTGGTGGACTTGAATTCTTAAGGATATCTCATTCTAGAAAACCATGTACTTTCACCTGAACTCTGTGGGAAAGTTTTGTTGATGAACATGCATTTTTGAGGTGTATGATTATGTTTTTTTAAAATAAAGAGTTTTTTGCTTTTTTAACTTTTTATTTTATATTGGAGTATCAGGACACTATTTGTTATCCATTTTATTTTATTTAAATATTATTTATTTATTTTTTGGGGGGGCGAGTTGGGGAGAGAGAGGGGCAGGCGGGCCACTTCTATTGGTCTTTCATTTATCTATTTTTCATCCATCTTGTCCTTTGGCCCACGTGGGCCTCCCATCATGGTGGCCTCTGTTGTCACAGAGCACCGGCTCTGGAAACATACACTCCTGAGCTCCAGCTCAGTAATTGGGCACATCGGTCCAGCCACTCCATGGCACGTGGGATCTTCCCAGGCCAGGGATCAAACCGGCGCCCCTTGCACTGCAAGGCAGTGTCCTTACCCACTTGACCACCAGGGAAGCCCCCTGTTATCCATTTTAAACATAGCAAAGTGTGTATTTCAATCTAACAATAAAGTATTCTTTGAACTAGCAAAGTTGGTATTCTATTACATAAAGAACTGCTTTTGATTTACAGTAGGAATCAGACCAAAGTTTAGTTGTGAGTAAGAGGCATGCCTTCAGAGAAAAAAAATCAAATTATATTAATGTTAGTAATAATTTGTTAGAGGGTGATTCATTATAGTAAATGTGGTTCAGTTCACTTTTCTCCATGAGGTCATCAGAGCTGACTGGCTAAAGTGAAGTGCTCTCTAAGAGTGATATTTCATAACACAGGCCTGTGTGTAAAAATCAGTCCAGTGATGAGAATAGATATCTATGGAAGCTGGTCTGAGCTGAGTATTTTCCACATCTATTAAAACCTCACAATGATAGGCACTGTAATGCTCATTTTTTAAAGCTAAAGTACAGAAAGGATGGCCCTTTGAGCCAGGGCCAAAAAGCTTGTCAGTGGTTGAAATATGATTTCAACCCAGATGCTATCTCCAGTGGCTGCTGGGAATGCCCTCCTAAACCCTTCCTACTCCAAAAGTAACTGGAGGCCAGCTGAGACCTCCTTGTGGCCAGAGAAATGCAGAACCCCAGGCCTAACCTCTGGTCCTACCAAATCAGAATTTCGAGATGATTCAAGTCTACTAGAGTGCTTGAGAAGCTCTTCCCTAAACCTTTTCTGCCAGGTAGATTGAAAATCTATTAAAAGACTCACCTGTCCATGACCCCCACTAGGATCTTTATCTGAAGAGGATCCTGGCTCGGAGAGTACAGGCCCAGTTGGAACCATTTCTCCTGGGAATTCAAGGAAAAGTTACCTTTTGGCATTTGCATAATTAAATAATTTTAGACTTAGTATCTCAGTTGGTCTCAGTGATAGTACTTCACAAACTATGCATTCATTCCAAAAGCATTCATAAAGGCTCACTATACATCTGGTGTTTTACCCTGAAGGAATTAACAGTTCAATGGAGAAACCAGGAAATAGACCTTTCTGATGTAGAGGGATCATGCTCCAGAAATATGAAGTTCTGAAGGAGCACATGTTTCTAAGATGCATTAGGCATTGTTCCATTCCTAATCTTTCCCTCTGTCTGCAACAGGAACAGGACAGGACCAATTTTCAGGTGCCACCTGGGGTCCCGGAGCCCATCTCAAAATGTGGTGACCTGGATGTCATCTTTGAATATAGAGCTGCCAGCCAAAAGCTCACAGTGACTGTTGTCAAAGCACAGGGCCTCCTGGATAAGGAACGAAGTGGCATCAACTCCTGGCAAGTGCATGTTGTGCTGCTGCCCAGTAAGAAACAGAGGGGCAGGACAAGCATACAGAGAGGGCCCAACCCCATCTTCAAGGAGAAAGTCACCTTCACCAAGCTGGAGCCCAGAGATGTGGCTGCCTACGCAGTCCGCTTCCGCCTATATGCTGCCCGCAAGATGACCCGGGAGAGAATGATGGGTGAGAGGCTCTTCTATCTCAGCCACCTGCACCAAGAAGGGGAAATGAAAGTGACTCTTGTTCTGGAGCCAAGAAGTAATATCAGTGTGAGTATGTTAAATGGTGCTGTGGGTGACATGCTATGTTTGAGGATCTGGAATTGTCAGCCCTTGATGTAGTACATTCAACCTGTGAATTCAAACCACCTTACTTTAATTTTCCATTTGGCACTCCTCATCCTTGTAAGCCATAGTTTTCACTTCGTGGTACGATGGGGTTTTTTTGTTTTCCCATAGTCCCTTATAGCCTGATGGATGTATTCCTATTCATTTTTGGAAATGACAGCAACAGAGTGAAGGAGGACATGGAGAAACTGCAAGAGATTTATTGACCTTCTCATTAAGGTCTGATAAGTAGTTTTATCACCCATCCTCCTGCCAGATGCCAGTATGCATGATGATGTGTCCCAGAGATGGAACTTTCAAGGTGAGGTCCTTAACAGTTGTGCCTGAGTAGGCTGTAGAGTAGCCCTGAACTCCAGCCTCTTCTAAGACTTTCCATTTATATGACTGGGCTTCTCCCACATGCCCATCCTCTGTGTCCCCAGGTTTCAAAACAAGACAGCACAGTTTTTATGTCTACAAGATAAGTAATTCTCTCTTCCTGTGGGTTATATATCATCCAGTGTGAGGATCTCCTTTTAAAAATCACAGAAAGGATCAGGTAGTTATCTTGGGCTGTTTCTGAGTCCCTACTAGATGTCAAGTGTCATATAGGCAGAGGACAGAACAAAACAGGGAATGCCCTTGCAGGGTGAACAAAACAGCTGATACCTTAAAATCTTGTAGTGGAGCATGACAATAGACAACCAGGATAGAGAGTGGAAGAGGCTGTGTTTCTTTTAAGGGTCAGAGAAAGTATCTTTCAAGTAGTGATATGACACAGGAAAATCAAGGAACCAAAGAAGGCAGGCTGAGTGCTGTGTGGAGGACAGGATTTCCAGACAGATGGGCTGGTGTATGTAGACACCAGCAGAGGGGAAGAGACTTGACTTGTCTGAAGAAGAAGGAGACAGAGAGTCCTAACTGTGCTGATGGGAGATGTAGCCACTTACATTTTCAATAGATGTCTCAAAATTCATATCTCCAGGCTCAAAAGCCTGATTTTTGCCTCACTAAATCTAGTTTGGGCTTCTAGGGTGGCTCAGTGGTGAAGAATCCTCCTGTCAAAGCAGGAGATGTGGGTTTGAACCCTGGATCTGGAAGATCCTCTAGAGGAGGAAATGGCAACGCACCGCAGGATTCTTGCATGGAGAATCCCATGAACAGAGGAGCCTGGTGGGTTGCAGTCCATGGGGTAGCAAAAGAGTCAGACAAGACTTAGCGACTAAACAACAAAAAATCTGTTTTACCTGTATTCTTTCCATCTTGGCTAAAAGCAATCTCGTGCTTTGATTTCAGGTCAGAAATCTTAGAAGTCCTTTGTGACTTCTCTCTACCTAAAGTCCTACTGGCTCTTTATGAAAAATCCATCCAGAGCCTGACTCTCTGCTGGATTATTGAAATGGCCTCCTAGTTATCTCCCTGCTTCTACCTTTGTCCCCTTATAGACTATTTCCAGTGCAGGGACCAGAAGGGGAGCCTTTAAGACATAAACTAGACCATATCTTTGTTGCTGGGGTTCAGTCACTAAGTCATGTCTAACTCTTTGTGACCTCATGAGCTGCAGCATGCCAGGCTCCCCTGTCTTATATCTGTTCAAATCTCTCTTTTTTCCTCAGCTCTGAGTAGAGTGTGTCTGAAATCCTGGAGAACAGAAGCCATGAGAGATCAGAGGAGTCCTGCACCATAAAGCATGGGGACAGGGATGCTCACACCCCATATCTGTGCTGGGCCCTGTGCTCTGTGCTAGGGGCACAGTGCTGAGTTGGGGGAATGAGCCAGTGTGAAAGAAACTTGAAGTTAAAAAGCCCCTCATTCACTCATTATTTGTTGAGTGTGATTATAAGTCAGGCACTTGGAATACTGGGCAAGCACTGTGACAGACTGAGGGCTTTATGAGGTGAGGATTTGAGGTGAGAGGCAAATTGTGGAGTGACAGGTGCCATAGTGGACACTTCTGCACAAGCCCAGGAGATGGGGTGGCTCTCACCCAAAACCAAGCAAATACTTCCTGTGGGGTCATCGGAGATGTAGCCACATACATTTTCAATAGATGTCTCAAAATTCATATCTCCAGGCTCAAAAGCCTGATTTTTGCCTCACTAAATCTAGTTTGGGCTTCTAGGGTGGCTCAGTGGTGAAGAATCCTCCTGTCAAAGCAGGAGATGTGGGTTTGAACCCTGGATCTGGAAGATCCTCTAGAGGAGGAAATGGCAACGCACCGCAGGATTCTTGCATGGAGAATCCCATGAACAGAGGAGCCTGGTGGGTTGCAGTCCATGGGGTAGCAAAAGAGTCAGACAAGACTTAGCGACTAAACAACAAAAAATCTGTTTTACCTGTATTCTTTCCATCTTGGCTAAAAGCAATCTCGTGCTTTGATTTCAGGTCAGAAATCTTAGAAGTCCTTTGTGACTTCTCTCTACCTAAAGTCCTACTGGCTCTTTATGAAAAATCCATCCAGAGCCTGACTCTCTGCTGGATTATTGAAATGGCCTCCTAGTTATCTCCCTGCTTCTACCTTTGTCCCCTTATAGACTATTTCCAGTGCAGGGACCAGAAGGGAGCCTTTAAGACATAAACTAGACCATATCTTTGTTGCTGGGGTTCAGTCACTAAGTCATGTCTAACTCTTTGTGACCTCATGAGCTGCAGCATGCCAGGCTCCCCTGTCTTATATCTGTTCAAATCTCTCTTTTTTCCTCAGCTCTGAGTAGAGTGTGTCTGAAATCCTGGAGAACAGAAGCCATGAGAGATCAGAGGAGTCCTGCACCATAAAGCATGGGGACAGGGATGCTCACACCCCATATCTGTGCTGGGCCCTGTGCTCTGTGCTAGGGGCACAGTGCTGAGTTGGGGGAATGAGCCAGTGTGAAAGAAACTTGAAGTTAAAAAGCCCCTCATTCACTCATTATTTGTTGAGTGTGATTATAAGTCAGGCACTTGGAATACTGGGCAAGCACTGTGACAGACTGAGGGCTTTATGAGGTGAGGATTTGAGGTGAGAGGCAAATTGTGGAGTGACAGGTGCCATAGTGGACACTTCTGCACAAGCCCAGGAGATGGGGTGGCTCTCACCCAAAACCAAGCAAATATTTCCTGTGGGGTCATCGTCATCCAGACAGCAGGGGCTATAAGGATAAAACCCACTTATCCCTGTAGTTTATAAATTATGTTTCATAAAAGCTTCCATGGACTCCACAGGGATGGTCAACTGGGGAGTTTCCTAAGATGTGAAGAAGATCTGATTTATTTCCATACAATTATTTATTGAGGTTCCTGTTGAGAAGTTTTAGGAAATGATTTTGGATGTTGAGAAGAAAGATTTGACCAGAGTCCAGTGCATGTTTTTTTTTTTTTAATTAATTAATTTTTTAAAAAAAGATTTATTTATTTATTTTGGGGAAGGGAGCGGGTTGGGGAGGGAGGGGGGCAGGTGGGCCACCTCGATTGATCTCTCACTTCTCCATTTCCATCTGTCTTTGTTCTTTGGCTCCTGTGGGCCTCCCATCGCGGTGGCATCTGTCGCTGCAGAGCGCCGGCTCTGGGCGCATGCGCTCCAGAGCTCCGGCTTGGTAATTGGACGCATCAGTCCAGCCGCTCTGCGGCACGTGGGATCTTTCCAGGCCAGGGATGGAACCGGCGCCCCTTGCACTGCAAGGCGGTATCCTTACCCACTGGACCACCAGGGAAGCCCTTAATTTATTTTTAATGAGAGGACAATTACTTTCCAATGTTGTGTTGGTTTCTGCCATATCTCAACATGAATCAGTCATAAATATACATAGGTTCCCTCCCTCTTGAACCTCCCTCCTACCTCCCACCCCTCTAGATTGTCACAATGTCTGAGGCACATGTTTCTGATGGAGGAGGTGGCAGTTCTAGGAGGTTGGCTGGCTCGCCTTGGGGCCATTTCCACTCCTGCTTCTCTAGGGAGAGTCAGTGTCCTGCTCTCCTTTGCTCTCCTCCTCCTGACATGCCTGGTGCACACAGGCAGGTTCTTTGGAGAAACAGTGCATGAATACATGACAGAAAGTGTGGGCTCCCCTCATGTCTGCAAGGTCTCGAAGACACGCATTCAATGGGTCAGCTTCCTTACTAAATAGTAAAAGTGCTCACATTCAATAGAATGCATTGCCTTAGGAAGAAAAAATGTAGCATCTGCTGTCTTCCTGACAATCTTATAAAGAAGAACAAGGGGCCAAATGTTCTCTGGGGAATTAGGTGGCCAGTGGTCATTTCTTTTCTGGTGAAGGTAACACTCCTCCTGTATTGCTGCATTCCTCTAGAAGCTGCAGAGAACAGAAGAAGAATTCATACCTGGAGTGGATGTGAAACATTTGAGCACAAATTATACAGGAGGGAATTTGGGTCTATATTAAATGTCTTATTAACTCCCATGTATCTTTCAGGGTTTGATTTACACTAGTAATAACATCTTTGTCCATTTCCTCTTTAGAGAGGAAAGAGTGAATGGAGGCAGCTCTCGATACAAATATGTAGCTAATAGTGCAGGGGATCCCATCCAGGACTGTGCTCCCCAGGCCCTATTATCATTCACACCAAGTGCGCCCTTAGTAATCTTTGGCAACAGTGGAGACTGGGACACAATTTTGCCAAACATAATGTCGACTTTATGTAAGGGAGAGGCATGGAGCCAGGGCCAATGGATCCTTTGTTGTTCTTCCCCTCCAGAGTGGAGAGTCTCCGCTCAGCCCATCTGCAGTGTCTCACAGTGATAGTGCTTCATCCACGCAGTCGCTGTCTCATGGAGGAACGCCAGAGCTGTTGGTGGGGTTGTCATACAATGCCACAACGGGGCGATTATCTGTGGAGATGATCAAAGGCAGCCATTTCCGAAACCTTGCTGTGAACAGAGCACCTGGTAAGTCATGCCTGTACCCCTAACTCTGGTCCTCCCAGAGGCAGGCAGAAGGCTATGTCTGCTTTCATTTCAATTCTATAACTTTTACAGTAAAAATGATCTTGATGGGACTTAGACTCTTTTAACCAAATGATACCTCTGGATTTTTCAAATACTGTTCTATTTAATTACATTGAAGGCTTCTTCAATACCTGGATGCATCTTGATATAAAACAGGTTGGCTTCTATGAGTATATTAAAAGGGAAAGAATGATGTCTTTTCAGCAGCATAACATGTACAGACAATTAAAATCTACTAATATGTCCTAGGCCCTCAGAAACCTTTAAAGAGGCAGAGCTCAGTCTTTAGAGCCAGGCAGACCTCTGCTCATTGACAGTAACTTTGCTCTGATCCTATACGTTCTACATCTCTTTCTGAATCTCAGGAAACTCAAATGGAACAAAGGAATAGGAAGATTACCTTCCTCATGGGTTGTTTTGGGGCTTAAATAAAATGCTTTATGTAGAACATTCAGCATAGTGCTTGACACAATAGTGAGCATGCAAGAAATGTTATGAGTAGTTACATTATTGATGGTAGAGGAGATGGAGGGAGAAGATATGGGCAACCCAGGCCTGACTCACCAGGAGCTTTCTGAAAGGGGGGGCTTAAAAGCTCTAAAAAATCAGCAACTATGGACTAGTCATTTTGTCCATTTCCTCTTTAGAGAGGAAAGAGTGAATGGAGGCAGCTCTCGATACAAATATGTAGCTAATAGTGCAGGGGATCCCATCCAGGACTGTGCTCCCCAGGCCCTATTATCATTCACACCAAGTGCGCCCTTAGTAATCTTTGGCAACAGTGGAGACTGGGACACAATTTTGCCAAACATAATGTCGACTTTATGTAAGGGAGAGGCATGGAGCCAGGGCCAATGGATCCTTTGTTGTTCTTCCCTCCAGAGTGGAGAGTCTCCGCTCAGCCCATCTGCAGTGTCTCACAGTGATAGTGCTTCATCCACGCAGTCGCTGTCTCATGGAGGAACGCCAGAGCTGTTGGTGGGGTTGTCATACAATGCCACAACGGGGCGATTATCTGTGGAGATGATCAAAGGCAGCCATTTCCGAAACCTTGCTGTGAACAGAGCACCTGGTAAGTCATGCCTGTACCCCTAACTCTGGTCCTCCCAGAGGCAGGCAGAAGGCTATGTCTGCTTTCATTTCAATTCTATAACTTTTACAGTAAAAATGATCTTGATGGGACTTAGACTCTTTTAACCAAATGATACCTCTGGATTTTTCAAATACTGTTCTATTTAATTACATTGAAGGCTTCTTCAATACCTGGATGCATCTTGATATAAAACAGGTTGGCTTCTATGAGTATATTAAAAGGGAAAGAATGATGTCTTTTCAGCAGCATAACATGTACAGACAATTAAAATCTACTAATATGTCCTAGGCCCTCAGAAACCTTTAAAGAGGCAGAGCTCAGTCTTTAGAGCCAGGCAGACCTCTGCTCATTGACAGTAACTTTGCTCTGATCCTATACGTTCTACATCTCTTTCTGAATCTCAGGAAACTCAAATGGAACAAAGGAATAGGAAGATTACCTTCCTCATGGGTTGTTTTGGGGCTTAAATAAAATGCTTTATGTAGAACATTCAGCATAGTGCTTGACACAATAGTGAGCATGCAAGAAATGTTATGAGTAGTTACATTATTGATGGTAGAGGAGATGGAGGGAGAAGATATGGGCAACCCAGGCCTGACTCACCAGGGGAGCTTCTAGGATCACCTCTGGAAAGAGAAGCTTAAGACATACCCCAAATTGGCTGCCAGGGCTCAGAAAGCCAGAATAAAAATGCTGCTGCTGCCAATTGCCTGAATTGCCTCTCTGTTCCCAATGTTCAGTGGAGATTGAACAATGGAATAATGCTGCTAAAAAAATCAGCCCACCTTTAATAATCTTGCTAATTAGTAGAAACAGTTTAGGAAAGGGTGGGAAGATGGTTCCTGCCTCACTTCTGCCTGGTGTATCTCATACAAGCACCTCTAATTAGAGAAATCTAGTTTATATCTAGAATTCTAGCTGCAAGAGAGTCTAGGAAGTGCTATTGAAATTCCAGCTGTTTGAGCTCAAGAAGGTAAAAAAGGTGAGGGGAGGCTGGAGTGTAAGTTAACCTGCTCTCCACAGGCTGCCAAATCTTTTCTGAAGTAAGTACCAGGTCAATAACAGCATGATAGGCTGCACAAGACAATGGCTCCAGCTGTCAGCACCAGGTAAAGAGCCAGCTGAACTGGTAGAAAAAGGTCAGCTCCTACATCCATTCTGGGCTATCACTCTAGATAGTCTCTGACTGTGCTGACACCCACAATACCTTTGTTCAATAGTACCTTGTTAGTCAATCTGTATTAAAGTAATTAGAGCACATTAGTAAGGAAAGCCCAGAAGTCTGGATAGCAGAAGAGACCAGGGGCATAAACCATATTCTGTATTAATACTCAGAACCAGGTAAGGGCTATTTAAAATCCATAATAGGTATTGAATATTAATTGCATGGCTAGACTCTCCTTTCTAGATACAGCTTTAAAAAATAGTTCTGTAGGGGGCTTCCTTGGCAGTCCGGTGGGTAAAGAGTCCACCTTGCAAGGAGCACTGGTTCAGTCCCTGGCCTGAGAAGATCCCAGAGGCAGCGGAGCAGGTGGACTGATGTGTCCAATTACGGGCCAGCTCTCTGGAGCACATGTTTCCAGAACTGGTGCTCTGTGATGAGAAAGGCCACTGCAATGGGAAGCCCATACAGGCCAAAGGATATAGATGAAAGAAAATAAATAAATAAATGAATAAGCAATAAAAGAGACCAAAATTTAAATTAAAAATTTTAAAAATAGTTCTGTATTTACTAAAGGTCTAAACTTACTGCTTTCTCTGTAGAGCTTTTGCTGATCTCTTTCCCTATCTTCCTGAGATATGGTGAGATCTGAACAATTTAGGAGGAAGAACACAGTGCAGCTGCAGAGAATGATGGGAAAGTGGATCATACTATCATGACCTATTGCAGTCCATGCTGTGAGGCTTTAGTTTGCATGCTGAGTGGTTCAAGGCAATACAGGGGAGAACGACAGCATGTTGGCTAAGAAAGCAGCAACTGGAGGGCGCCAAACTAAGATCTTTGCCACTTACAAGCTGTGAGTTACTTAACTTTTTTGTGTCTGTTTCCTCATCTGTAAAATGGGGGAAAAATAATATATACTTTCTAGGTTGGGATACTATAGGTAAAGCTTTGCTGTTTTACATGAGAATGGTGCTCAGGTATGTTCATGCATTTCTTTATAAAAGAAAATATGCAAAGAAGGAACTTCTATAACAAATATTTAAAACTGAGTAGGAAGAAAAGGCAAGTCCTCATTTTGAAATTGATTAAATTCCAAAGTTTAAGTCAGTTTGGCATTTACTACATGGCTTCTCATAGAATAGTGCTGCAGTGTAACTGAAAATATAACTGACATGCTATATCTCTGTGACAGTGTTGCTGTGATGCTATTAATTAAAACAGAAACCCAATAGTGAATACAAAAGTTTTTTTGTTTATACAGAATGCTGGTACTTGAGGAAACGCCAGTTTAATTAGGAGGAGTTGAGGAAGTAGAAGGTTCTTTTGTGGAGATTCTAAAAGGGACCTCTTGGTACTTTCAAGGACTTGAGATGTTGACGATGTTGGTCTTTCATTATGTCTCACTTCATTATGCCACTAACAGAACTTTGGCAGTCATCACACAAGCTTGGGGGTACATTTCAAGTTCCCATATGGAAGAAAATAAGAAAGAGAAAGGATGAAGAAACAAAAGTTTTATGGAGTAACTGAGCAACATTGAAAGAAAGAGAGGGAGAAAGGAAGGATACAAGCTGGGAGATGAATGGGCCTGGTGTGGGCAGTGAGGGGACTGGAGATTTTCAACTGCACTCAGCTCCCTGGTGAAGGTGGAGGGAGGGCGTGGGGTGCCCCAGAGCTCTGCATCAGAGTCCACCCTGTGGGAACTGCCTGACGGGGAGAGGTACAGGTAGAAGCGTATGTGTGAGGAAGAACACAGTGCAGCTGCAGAGAATGATGGGAAAGTGGATCATACTATCATGACCTATTGCAGTCCATGCTGTGAGGCTTTAGTTTGCATGCTGAGTGGTTCAAGGCAATACAGGGGAGAACGACAGCATGTTGGCTAAGAAAGCAGCAACTGGAGGGCGCCAAACTAAGATCTTTGCCACTTACAAGCTGTGAGTTACTTA
The DNA here is from genome assembly GCA_022376925.1 of Tragulus kanchil. Classification (NCBI taxonomy): domain Eukaryota; kingdom Metazoa; phylum Chordata; class Mammalia; order Artiodactyla; family Tragulidae; genus Tragulus; species Tragulus kanchil. The sequence continues at coordinate 255,482,334 of JAIOJX010000032.1, forward strand.
ACTTTTTTGTGTCTGTTTCCTCATCTGTAAAATGGGGGAAAAATAATATATACTTTCTAGGTTGGGATACTATAGGTAAAGCTTTGCTGTTTTACATGAGAATGGTGCTCAGGTATGTTCATGCATTTCTTTATAAAAGAAAATATGCAAAGAAGGAACTTCTATAACAAATATTTAAAACTGAGTAGGAAGAAAAGGCAAGTCCTCATTTTGAAATTGATTAAATTCCAAAGTTTAAGTCAGTTTGGCATTTACTACATGGCTTCTCATAGAATAGTGCTGCAGTGTAACTGAAAATATAACTGACATGCTATATCTCTGTGACAGTGTTGCTGTGATGCTATTAATTAAAACAGAAACCCAATAGTGAATACAAAAGTTTTTTTGTTTATACAGAATGCTGGTACTTGAGGAAACGCCAGTTTAATTAGGAGGAGTTGAGGAAGTAGAAGGTTCTTTTGTGGAGATTCTAAAAGGGACCTCTTGGTACTTTCAAGGACTTGAGATGTTGACGATGTTGGTCTTTCATTATGTCTCACTTCATTATGCCACTAACAGAACTTTGGCAGTCATCACACAAGCTTGGGGGTACATTTCAAGTTCCCATATGGAAGAAAATAAGAAAGAGAAAGGATGAAGAAACAAAAGTTTTATGGAGTAACTGAGCAACATTGAAAGAAAGAGAGGGAGAAAGGAAGGATACAAGCTGGGAGATGAATGGGCCTGGTGTGGGCAGTGAGGGGACTGGAGATTTTCAACTGCACTCAGCTCCCTGGTGAAGGTGGAGGGAGGGCGTGGGGTGCCCCAGAGCTCTGCATCAGAGTCCACCCTGTGGGAACTGCCTGACGGGGAGAGGTACAGGTAGAAGCGTATGTGTGAGGGTCACAAATCCTGTGCTTCAGACCCTCAGCTCAATCGCGGTGACTGCCTCTGTAGAAGGGGAATTAATCCTGCCCTGCAGGGTGGCAGTGATGATGTGAAGAATGGTCCTCAGTGAAGTCCAGAGAAAAAGAAGTTGACCTTGAAATGTGGAGACCTCTCTAGAATATTGAAGATGCTAACTCTTGATAGAAGAGCCAAAGGCTGGGATTCAGAAGTAAGAATCTTTTTCCTTGAAGTGTTTCATGAACCAAAAGATCACTTTGAACTATGAACTTGCCAACTTGATCCAGCTAGATGACTTTTTATTTCTCAGAAAGATAGAGGGGAGGTGACAAAGATTCAATTCCTCTTCTAGTCTAGGGTCTTAGAAGAGAGAATCCACTGAGACGTGAACTCCTCTCCCAGGACTTCCCGAGGCAAAACCCTGGGGGAGAAGGCTCAGGGAGAGGCAGGTTTTGCTCAGTGGTGCATGCAGTGGGAGCTTGCTTACAGATGAGTGTCTACCAGACAGATGAGTGTCCCCATCCCAGAATTGTTAAAACTAAAAAGGCTGATTCTCCCAAATGTTGGTGAGGATGTGGAGAATGCATTCTTGGTAGGAGTGTAAAATGGAATAACAGCTTTGGGAGAAGACCTGGTGGTTTTGCATATAGCTAAACATGCACTAGAAATCCAGCAATTCCATTCTTATGTTTACCCATAAGTTTTAAACAGAGACCTGTGTAAGAAGACAATATAGCAGCTTTATTTATAGTGTGCAAAAATTGCAAAGAGGCTTTATGTTCTCATGGATAAATACATAGATTAAGATATATTTCTGTTTTGGAATACTATTCAGAAATAAAAGGAATGAAATTAACTGAGGCATTTGACAAAACAGAGGAATCTCAAAAATATACCAGATACCAAAATTTCCAAACACATTCTACGAGGCCATCATCACCTTGATACCAAAACCAGGCAAAGACAACACAAAAAAAGAAAATTATAGGCCAATTTTACTGAATTTAGATGCCAAAATCATAAACAGAATTCAACAAGACATCAAAAAGCTCATACATCATGACTAAGTCAGGTTCATCCCTGGCATGCAAGGATTCTTCAGCATCCACAAATCAATTAATGTGATATACCATATCAGCAAATCGAGAGACAAAAATCACATGATAATCTCAATAGATGCAGAAAAAGCCTTTGACATACTACAACATCCATTTATGATAAAAAAAAAAAAACTCTTCAAAAAATGGGCATAGAAGGAACCTATCTCAACATAGTGAAAGCCATCTATGAGAAGCCCACAGCGAACATTATCCTCAATGGTGAAAAACTGAAAGCATTCCCTCTAAGATCAGTATAAAGACAGGGGTGTCCACTATCACCACTATTATTCAACATAGTCCTAGAAGTTCTAGCAACAGCAATAAGATAAGAAAAAGAAAGGGAATACAGACTGGAAAAGAAGAAGTAAAACTCTCTCTATTTGCAGATGACATGATATTATACATAGAAAACCCTAAAGACACTATTAGAAAACTACTAGAGCTAATCAATAAATTCAGCAGAGTCACTGGATACAAAATCAATACACAGAAATCACTGACTTTCCTATATACCAACAATGAAAAATCAGAAAATGAAATCAAAGGTGCAATCCCATTCACCACTGCAACCAAAAGAATCAAATATCTAGGAATAAACCTACCCAAAGAAACAAAAAAACTATACACAGAAAATTGCAAGACACTCATGAAAGAAATTAAAGAAGATTTAAACATATGGAGAGATATTCCATGTTCCTGGGTCAGAAGAATCAATATTGTGAAAATGACCATACTACCAAATATCATCTACAGATTCAATGTGATCCCTATCAAACTACCAATGACATTCTTCACAGAAGTAGACCAAAGAATAACACAGTTCATATGGAAACACAAAAGACCTCAAATAGCCAAAACAATCCTGAGAAAGAAGAATGGAGCTGGAGGGATCAGCCTCTAACTTCAGAAACACAAAATGACCTACAAATGAGCCAAAACAAAAAGAAAATTATAGGCCAATTTTACTGAATTTAGATGCCAAAATCATAAACAGAATTCAACAAGACATCAAAATGCTCATACATCATGACTAAGTCAGGTTCATCCCTGGCATGCAAGGATTCTTCAGCATCCACAAATCAATTAATGTGATATACCATATCAGCAAATCGAGAGACAAAAATCACATGATAATCTCAATAGATGCAGAAAAAGCCTTTGACATACTACAACATCCATTTATGATAAAAAAAAAAAAACTCTTCAAAAAATGGGCATAGAAGGAACCTATCTCAACATAGTGAAAGCCATCTATGAGAAGCCCACAGCGAACATTATCCTCAATGGTGAAAAACTGAAAGCATTCCCTCTAAGATCAGTATAAAGACAGGGGTGTCCACTATCACCACTATTATTCAACATAGTCCTAGAAGTTCTAGCAACAGCAATAAGATAAGAAAAAGAAAGGGAATACAGACTGGAAAAGAAGAAGTAAAACTCTCTCTATTTGCAGATGACATGATATTATACATAGAAAACCCTAAAGACACTATTAGAAAACTACTAGAGCTAATCAATAAATTCAGCAGAGTCACTGGATACAAAATCAATACACAGAAATCACTGACTTTCCTATATACCAACAATGAAAAATCAGAAAATGAAATCAAAGGTGCAATCCCATTCACCACTGCAACCAAAAGAATCAAATATCTAGGAATAAACCTACCCAAAGAAACAAAAAAACTATACACAGAAAATTGCAAGACACTCATGAAAGAAATTAAAGAAGATTTAAACATATGGAGAGATATTCCATGTTCCTGGGTCAGAAGAATCAATATTGTGAAAATGACCATACTACCAAATATCATCTACAGATTCAATGTGATCCCTATCAAACTACCAATGACATTCTTCACAGAAGTAGACCAAAGAATAACACAGTTCATATGGAAACACAAAAGACCTCAAATAGCCAAAACAATCCTGAGAAAGAAGAATGGAGCTGGAGGGATCAGCCTCCCTAACTTCAGACAATACTACAACTGGCACAAAACAGAAATTGAGGCCAATGGAACAAGATAGAGAACCCAGAGATTAACCCACACACCTATGGGTGCCTTACTTTTGACAAAGGAGGTGAAAATATAAAATGAGACAAAGACAGCCTCTTCAACAAATGGTGCTGGGTAAACTGGACAGCTATGTGCAAAAAAATGAAGTTGGAACATTTCCTGACGTCATACACAAGGATAAACTCAAAACAGATTAAAAACCTAAATGTAAGACCAGGCACCCTAAAACTCTTAGAGGAGAATATAGGTAAAACACTCAAGGACATCAATCAAAGCAAGATCTTCCATGACCTGCCTACTAGAATAGTGGAACTGAAAACAAAAATGAACATGTTGGACCTAATGAAACTTAAAAGCTTTTGTACAGCAAAAGAAATTACAAAAATGGTGAACAGACACCCCACAGAATGGGAGAAAATAATAGGAAATGAAATAACAAAGAATTAATCTCCAAAATATACAAGCAATTCAGATAACTCAGCACCAGAAAAATGAACAACCTAATTAATAAATGGGAAAAAGATCTAAAGAGACATCTCACCAAAGAGGACATACAGATGGCCAAAAAACACATGAAACGATGCTCAACCTCACTTATTATTAGAGAAATACAAATCAACACTACAATGAGATATCACCTCACACCCGTCGACAGACAGGAAATGCTGGAGAAGGTGCGGAGAAAAGGGAACCCTCTTTCATTGCAGGTGGGAATGTAAATTGATACAGCTTCTATGGAAGACAGTATGGAGATTCCTTAAAAATCTAAAAATAGGAGCTACCCTGGTGGTCCAGTGGGTAAGGACACCGCCTTGCAGTGCAAGGGGCGCCGGTTCCATCCCTGGCCTGGAAAGATCCCACGTGCCGCAGAGCGGCTGGACTGATGTGTCCAGTTACCCAGCCGGAGCTCTGGAGCGCATGCACCCAGAGCCGGTGCTCTGTGACAACAGAGGCCACCGCGATGGGAGGCCCACAAGAGCCGAAGAACAAAGACGGGTGAAAATAAACAAATGAAAGACCAGTAGAAGTGGCCCACCCATCTCCTCCCTCCCCAACTCGCTGTCTCACCAAATAAATAAATAAATGTTAAAAAAAGATTCTAAAAATAGAAGCACTCTATGACCCAGCAGTCCCACTCTTAGACTTATACCCTGATAAAATCAAAACTGAAAGAAGCACCTGTGCCCCAATGTTCATTGCAGCTCTCTATACAATAGTTAGAACATGGAAGCAAGCTAGATGTCCATCGACGAATGAATGGATACAGAAGCTCTGGTACATATATACAATGGAGTACTTCTCATCTGTAAGAAGAAATGCAGAAGAATCAGTCCTAATGAGGTGGTTGGATCTAGAACCATCATAAAAAGTGAAGTAAGTCAAAAAGAGAAAGACAAGTACAGGGTATTAACACATATATATGGAATCTAGTAAGAGGGTAATGATAACGCACACAGTGAAGTGATGGAAAAGCAGACATGGACAGTAGACATATGGACATTGTGGTAAATGAACAGTGGGTGGGAGGCATAGAGGGGGTAACATGGAAACTTGTATTATCATATGTGAAAAAGGTACCTATTGTCATCACGCTGTGGGAATAGGAGATCCTGCAAGGGCGCAGTTCGAAGGCATGGATGGGTGGGGGCAGAGGGTCAGGGAGATGCATATGACTGATCTGGGAGCATACATGTCTGTGAACAACAAAACTCGGTAAAAATTTTTTTAAAAAATTATAAAATGGAAAAAAAACACCTGAAAAAAATATATCAAATACCTATTCTATGATTTCATTCATATGAAGTTCTAAAACAGGCAAAGCTTGTTTATATATAGTGAAAAAAGCAGAAGAGGTGTTGCTTCAGGATTGATATTGGTATCAAAATGGACTGTAGGGACATGAGGGACTGTGCTAGAGTGATGAGCATATTCTATATTTTGATAGGAATGCGGGTTAAATGAATGTTTGAATTTGTTAAAATTCACTGAATGGTACTAGTCTTTGAGCATTTCACTGCATGTAAATTTTACCTTATAATACAAAAGAAACATAAATTATTGAACTCTAATGAAACATATGATGAAATGTTTAGGGGTAAAAATGAGTGATGGCTACAGGTACGACAGACTGATGGATACATAGATGCATAGATGTGTGAGAAAGGAAACTCATCTCAGGTTACCGTAACAAATGTACTGTAGATTGGGTGGCTTAGACTAGGGGTACCCAATCTCTGGGATCTAATGCCTGATGATCCAAGGTGCAGAAATGTGATGTGCTTCAACCATCCTGAAACCACCCTCATCCTCAATGCGTGGAAAAATTGTTTTCCATGAAACTGGTCCCCAGGTACCAAAAATGTTGGATACTGCCGGCTTAGACAATAGAAACTTTTTTTTCTTGCAGTTCTGGAGGCTGGAAAATCCAAGATCAATGTGCCAGCCAATTTGGTTCTTAACGAGAACCCTTTTCCTGGTTTGCAAACAGACATCTTGCTGTATCTTCACATGATTAAGACAGAAAACCTCTATCTCATGGCTCTTCTTATAAGAGCACTAATCCCATTTATGAGGGCTCCTCCTTCATGACCTAATTACCTCCCAAAGATACCACTTTCAAATACCGTCACATTGGGGATGAGGACTTCAACACATGAATTTTGAGACAGGCACATCAGTCCACAGCACAAATGAAGTGAAGTATAAAAAATGAAGTATCTAGGGGGTGGATATATGGGTATCCACTGTATAACTATTTCATATTTTCAGCACACATGAAACTTTGTTATAAAATAGTGGGCATAAAAATCTGGTCTGGAATAGTTCAGTTGGGCCAGGTGGATAAAAATAAAACGTGGGTCTAGACATTGATAGGAGTTACTATGGGAGGTGTTACATTGTTTCTAAAATGATATTGACATCTCAAGATCCAACCTTATTCTCTTGACTGAACCTTGAACAGAATAGAGCACCAATCAAATAACTTGAGGGCATCTTCTGTAGCATCTTTCATAAGCCACATCCATACCAAGTATATGGTTGGACATTTATTTATTTATAGCTTTAACCTTTTCTATTCATCATATAGATATTTTGTATCGAATTCCTCTTCCTGCCTCCATTTCACTGCATGTAAATTTTACCTTATAATACAAAAGAAACATAAATTATTGAACTCTAATGAAACATATGATGAAATGTTTAGGGGTAAAAATGAGTGATGGCTACAGGTACGACAGACTGATGGATACATAGATGCATAGATGTGTGAGAAAGGAAACTCATCTCAGGTTACCGTAACAAATGTACTGTAGATTGGGTGGCTTAGACTAGGGGTACCCAATCTCTGGGATCTAATGCCTGATGATCCAAGGTGCAGAAATGTGATGTGCTTCAACCATCCTGAAACCACCCTCATCCTCAATGCGTGGAAAAATTGTTTTCCATGAAACTGGTCCCCAGGTACCAAAAATGTTGGATACTGCCGGCTTAGACAATAGAAACTTTTTTTTCTTGCAGTTCTGGAGGCTGGAAAATCCAAGATCAATGTGCCAGCCAATTTGGTTCTTAACGAGAACCCTTTTCCTGGTTTGCAAACAGACATCTTGCTGTATCTTCACATGATTAAGACAGAAAACCTCTATCTCATGGCTCTTCTTATAAGAGCACTAATCCCATTTATGAGGGCTCCTCCTTCATGACCTAATTACCTCCCAAAGATACCACTTTCAAATACCGTCACATTGGGGATGAGGACTTCAACACATGAATTTTGAGACAGGCACATCAGTCCACAGCACAAATGAAGTGAAGTATAAAAAATGAAGTATCTAGGGGGTGGATATATGGGTATCCACTGTATAACTATTTCATATTTTCAGCACACATGAAACTTTGTTATAAAATAGTGGGCATAAAAATCTGGTCTGGAATAGTTCAGTTGGGCCAGGTGGATAAAAATAAAACGTGGGTCTAGACATTGATAGGAGTTACTATGGGAGGTGTTACATTGTTTCTAAAATGATATTGACATCTCAAGATCCAACCTTATTCTCTTGACTGAACCTTGAACAGAATAGAGCACCAATCAAATAACTTGAGGGCATCTTCTGTAGCATCTTTCATAAGCCACATCCATACCAAGTATATGGTTGGACATTTATTTATTTATAGCTTTAACCTTTTTCTCTATTCATCATATAGATATATTTTGTATCGAATTCCCTCTTCCTGCCTCCATCCCTCTCTTCTTCATTCCCTTTTTCCTTCCTTCCTTTAAACTTTTTTCCTTTCTCCCTCCCTTATTTCTTTCCTTCTTTCCAGTTTGGTTAAAATGCCATATTATAAAAATTTAAATATGCATGCGTGTATTTTTCAAGTCATAGGTAGGCCAGGTAAGGTAAAATAGGCTATTTGAAAATTGTGTATGTCAGTTGCTCCATTGCATCTGACTCTATGACCCCATGAATGGTAGCTTGCCAGGCTCCTCCATCCATGGAATTCTCCAGACAAGGATACTGGAGTGGGTAGCCATTCGTATCACCAGGGGATCTTCCTGACCCAGGGATAGGACACAGGTCTCCTGCATTGCAGGCAAACCCTTAACCATGTGAGCTACCAGTGAAGTAATTTGAAATTTTCTGAAACTATTCCATAAACCCTATTCAGAAATAATCCATAAACAACTTAACAAAATGAACTTAGCTCAACGATTGAGTGAAAGTTGTGCAGTTGTGTCCGACTCTTTGTGACCCCATGGATGAGCCATGGAAAGAATACTGGAGTGGGTAGCTATTCCCTTCCCTAGGAGATCTTCCCAACCCAGGGATCGAACTCAGGTCTGCCGCATTGCAGGTGGATTCTTTACTGTCTGAACCATCAGGGAAGCCCAGTCTTAGCTCAAGGCAGGTAACAATGTGCCAAGAATCATTCCAGGCACTTTCAAGGTAAAATTTCACTTAGCACACATGTTCACTGTCGTCATGAAACTTTGTTATAAAATAGTGGGCATAAAATCTGGTCTGGAATAGTTCAGTTGGGCCAGGTGGATAAAAATAAAACGTGGGTCTAGACATTGATAGGAGTTACTATGGGAGGTGTTACATTGTTTCTAAAATGATATTGACATCTCAAGATCCAACCTTATTCTCTTGACTGAACCTTGAACAGAATAGAGCACCAATCAAATAACTTGAGGGCATCTTCTGTAGCATCTTTCATAAGCCACATCCATACCAAGTATATGGTTGGACATTTATTTATTTATAGCTTTAACCTTTTTCTCTATTCATCATATAGATATATTTTGTATCGAATTCCCTCTTCCTGCCTCCATCCCTCTCTTCTTCATTCCCTTTTTCCTTCCTTCCTTTAAACTTTTTTCCTTTCTCCCTCCCTTATTTCTTTCCTTCTTTCCAGTTTGGTTAAAATGCCATATTATAAAAATTTAAATATGCATGCGTGTATTTTTCAAGTCATAGGTAGGCCAGGTAAGGTAAAATAGGCTATTTGAAAATTGTGTATGTCAGTTGCTCCATTGCATCTGACTCTATGACCCCATGAATGGTAGCTTGCCAGGCTCCTCCATCCATGGAATTCTCCAGACAAGGATACTGGAGTGGGTAGCCATTCGTATCACCAGGGGATCTTCCTGACCCAGGGATAGGACACAGGTCTCCTGCATTGCAGGCAAACCCTTAACCATGTGAGCTACCAGTGAAGTAATTTGAAATTTTCTGAAACTATTCCATAAACCCTATTCAGAAATAATCCATAAACAACTTAACAAAATGAACTTAGCTCAACGATTGAGTGAAAGTTGTGCAGTTGTGTCCGACTCTTTGTGACCCCATGGATGAGCCATGGAAAGAATACTGGAGTGGGTAGCTATTCCCTTCCCTAGGAGATCTTCCCAACCCAGGGATCGAACTCAGGTCTGCCGCATTGCAGGTGGATTCTTTACTGTCTGAACCATCAGGGAAGCCCAGTCTTAGCTCAAGGCAGGTAACAATGTGCCAAGAATCATTCCAGGCACTTTCAAGGTAAAATTTCACTTAGCACACATGTTCACTGTCGTCATGATTGCTGTTAAGACAGTACAGACTAGCCTACAAATCTAATGACAAGCAATAGTCTCTACATCTGTACATGGCAGACAGTCCAGAGAAAAAGCCTCTTTCAGTGCCTGTTAGGTGTCTTAAATCCTGATACACATCTACAGAAGCTTTTGAAAAAGTTAACATTGAGAATTAGAAACATTTGATTATGTTTTGAATTTAGTTTCATGGGAAAACAATTCACTAACAGTTTAGTACCTCTGTTCTGTTCTTTTCCTGGGCTTATGATGCAATTACTGCATGGCCTGGAAAATAGTTTTAATTTCCTCTCTGAATTTCATTTCCTTCCCAATTAAATGAGGTTAACAAACTAATGTTACTGATACAAGTCTACGTTTTTAAAAGTTAGCTGTTCTGTTGGCAGGTTCTGTTTCTCCTTCTACAGTGTGTTATCACATTGTGTATCTACACACATAAAACGGTCCTTGTCAAAAGTTATCATTAAGATGTCCCCTCCAGTTAAAAACAACACATTTCCCAGCCTCTCAGCATGTCTTGATTAACCACGTGTGATAATTATATTCCAAATGATAATACTTACAGCAGCAGCATATTAACCTTGTTACGCATTCACAATAGCTGAGACTAGAGGAAGGAAAAACAAAAAATCAAATCAAGCTGGCTAGTGTTTACTGTGAAGAACAAATGGGATGTGGGGGGTAATCTCTATGGATGAAAGGCAGAAGAAAAAGGACTACACAGAAATGAACAAATATAAAATTCTTCTTTTAAAATTCTGGTCCAATTTTCAGTTAAGTATAGTAAGTACTTACTAATAGCCATTATGTGCTCAGAATTAAGGCCAACCCATATGAGGCTTCATGTGTGGCATAAATTTATTGATTGTATACGTGATATTCCTAATATCACCTCATTTAATTCTTACAACAATGTCAAAGTTAGAAAATCTGAAAAACAACAGGGGAGAAAGTACAGTTACCACAGTATGTGAATTATATCTCAATAAAGCTGATTTTAAATAAAAACACAGCTTTCTGCAGAAGACTAACAGACTGAGAACAGACTTATTAACAGTTACAGTAGAAGCCTGAGGACAAGGGGAGAATATCATCATAGACTTGAGGAATAAATGCTCTCAATTTACTATTCTTTTCGATTGATAGAAGAATAATTTTTTTTTTCTTTTACAAACCTTGGAAGGGTTTATCACTGGAGGAAGTACTAACGGGTATGATTTCAGGGAGGGAGAAATTGAACCTGGAAGCAGTGAAGTACAAGAAAGGAAATGAACAAGAACAAAAAGATCAACATGTAGGCAAATGTGAGCATGTGTAGACTGCATAAAACAAAAACAGCAACAGTAGGAAACATGCCTATTATTGGGACCACAGCAGCAACATGGAACTGAAATTCCAGGCAGGAATAACATGAAGGATATGAAAAGGAGAAGGAAATCAAAGAATTCTAAGTACTTATGTTGTTTAGAAAGAGAGTAGAGGTATTCAGTCATTTTGGACCATAAATCAAGGGTACAATTTTTAATGTACCAACTTAAAATTTTAATTTTAATCCAACTTTCAAACCAGTAGAGAGACTACATTAGAATAAAGAAAATTTAGTTAATCCAATGGAAAGTAAAAAGAAAATGTAGAATAGATAGCACAGTTGAAACAATAAATGTAAATCAGAATATATTGGTGATAATAACAGAGACTCTGTAACAACGTAGAGGGGTGGGATGGGGAGGGAGATGGGAGGGAAATTCAAGTGGGAGGAGTCAGATGTATACTCATGACTGATTTGGGTTTATGTATTGCAGTAAACAACAAAACTCTGTAAAAGTTAAATAAAAATAAATGAATAAAATATATTGATGATAATAAATGTAAAGGAACTAAAGTGGCTGTTTAAAAGATAGATATAGCATTAAATTAATATTTCTCTTCCTCCCAGTCTCTCCATGTGTCTCTCCTCACATCCTCTCATTTACACTGTAGTTTATATTGGGTGTCTAGCTAGCCTCAAAATGTATAAGAAAAAGAAATACCAATTACCAACAAATGGGGTTAGTTCAGAAATGTAAGAATGACTTTAAAAATCTAATATATTTAGTAATGCACCATACCAACTGATTTTGAGAAAACCTGATCATGTCAATAGTTGCAAAAGAAGCTCTTGATAAAATGCAGTAATATATCACTTCTCATATTCTATTTTCAGAAGTCAGTCACATGGCTCAGTCACCTCCAATCTGGTGTGATGCCTACATCCTTAATTTGATACTTAACCTAAGTCACTATCACAGTATGCACCTGAAAAACTTTACTGTGTATTTGTTGCTTGAAGCCTTTCAAAATTGATCTCTTACTGTTTGTAGGCTGGAAGCCAGGAACTTTTCCAACCACAGAAATGTCTGAATTTCAAGATTCTCTTTCCTTGCACGTTGGTCATTCTTTCCCAAGGTTATTCTTTACCTCTCTCCAGCCCCCAGATGAAGCCAGTAGTACTGAATACACACTTCTAACATTCTGTTTTTCAATCTGTTTTCTTATAACTACAAATATTAGGCATATGTGCTTCCTTCCGAATGATAGCAGATGACAGTTTTACCATCATGTAATATTGGATCTCCACTGCCCTAGCCTCTGAGAGTGGTTTCTTCATCACCTGGCACCCAACTTCTAGACCAGTGGTCATTCTTGTGTTTTTATTTTAGCTGCATTCCAGTTCACATTACTAATTACTATGTTAGTCAGAATTTTGTCAGGAAAATACAAAATACTCTAGGTATATTTTGAGTCAGAGGTTGTTTCTTTCAGGCTTCAACCATGGAAAAGCTGGTCAGTAAGGGTCAGGAAAGCTCTCTCCAGGAAATCCAGAAGTACAGGCATCACAGGAAAGGTGCCAGTCGACCTGAGCAGTGCACATGAAACGGATAGTTCTCATGAGGATGTTTGAACACCGCGGGTAAACACCTACTTTGCTATCTGCTTGCTAATGCCTATATACATGCCTGCAATGAGGTCTAGAAGGTTTGTAGCTCCCCTAACCTTCTACTTTCCAGTTTGATATAAGTCACTTTCATTTGTGGAATCTAACTGGTATCTTACTGGCAAGAGATTCAGGGGAATATAATTTTAAGTTTGGTAAAGAAAAGAGTTTAGAAAGGCATAAATGGTATCAAATGTTAACAACCAGTATGTAAAAGAGAAGACTTAGTCACTTCATCATGTCTGACTCTTTGCAATGCCATGGACTGCATGTCCATGGAATTCTCCAAGCAAGAATACTGGAGTGAGTAGTCATTCCCTCCGCCAGGGGATCTTGCAACCCCAGGGACCGAACCCATGTCTTCCGCATTTCAGGTAGATTCTTTACCATCTGAGTTACCAGGGAGGAGAGAAGGGAACTTGCTTAGCCTTGGTAGTGGGCACTTTAAGAAAATAGACACCAACCATTATTCTTAATCTTGAAATCCCTGGAAAGTCAAGAATGAAATAAGAATTTTGACCAGAACCACTCTTACTCAACATTACACTGGAAGCTCAAGACAGTTTAGTGGAATAAGAAATAACAATTTAAAATTTGACAGGAGCCAGTAGTGTCATTAACATTCTGTTTTTCAATCTGTTTTCTTATAACTACAAATATTAGGCATATGTGCTTCCTTCCGAATGATAGCAGATGACAGTTTTACCATCATGTAATATTGGATCTCCACTGCCCTAGCCTCTGAGAGTGGTTTCTTCATCACCTGGCACCCAACTTCTAGACCAGTGGTCATTCTTGTGTTTTTATTTTAGCTGCATTCCAGTTCACATTACTAATTACTATGTTAGTCAGAATTTTGTCAGGAAAATACAAAATACTCTAGGTATATTTTGAGTCAGAGGTTGTTTCTTTCAGGCTTCAACCATGGAAAAGCTGGTCAGTAAGGGTCAGGAAAGCTCTCTCCAGGAAATCCAGAAGTACAGGCATCACAGGAAAGGTGCCAGTCGACCTGAGCAGTGCACATGAAACGGATAGTTCTCATGAGGATGTTTGAACACCGCGGTAAACACCTACTTTGCTATCTGCTTGCTAATGCCTATATACATGCCTGCAATGAGGTCTAGAAGGTTTGTAGCTCCCCTAACCTTCTACTTTCCAGTTTGATATAAGTCACTTTCATTTGTGGAATCTAACTGGTATCTTACTGGCAAGAGATTCAGGGGAATATAATTTTAAGTTTGGTAAAGAAAAGAGTTTAGAAAGGCATAAATGGTATCAAATGTTAACAACCAGTATGTAAAAGAGAAGACTTAGTCACTTCATCATGTCTGACTCTTTGCAATGCCATGGACTGCATGTCCATGGAATTCTCCAAGCAAGAATACTGGAGTGAGTAGTCATTCCCTCCGCCAGGGGATCTTGCAACCCCAGGGACCGAACCCATGTCTTCCGCATTTCAGGTAGATTCTTTACCATCTGAGTTACCAGGGAGGAGAGAAGGGAACTTGCTTAGCCTTGGTAGTGGGCACTTTAAGAAAATAGACACCAACCATTATTCTTAATCTTGAAATCCCTGGAAAGTCAAGAATGAAATAAGAATTTTGACCAGAACCACTCTTACTCAACATTACACTGGAAGCTCAAGACAGTTTAGTGGAATAAGAAATAACAATTTAAAATTTGACAGGAGGAAACAAAACTGACATTCTTTGTAGAAAATATGATTGTCTACATTACACATATAAGAAAACCTACAAATTTAAACTAATAACATGTTTTCTTTTTATAAAAACTTGTTTTCTAATACTACAGGCACAGTTAGAAGGTAGAGTTTTAACACACTGATGTTTATGAAGGACACAGGGCCTATAGTACCAATGGACAGCATTAATAAAAGATGAGCAAGTAAATTATTTTAAAAATCACAACATTTTTTGAAATACACAAGAGAAAATTAAATAGGTACACCATGTTAAATGGTTAAAATAATCTATATTGTGAAAATAACAGCTTTCCCCAAGTTAATCTATACATTCAGTACAATCCCAATTAAAATCCCCACAGACTTTGACAAACTGATTCTCAAATTCACATGTGAGAGCCAATTAAACAAATAGTTTGAAATAACATAGTTTTGATAAAGATGATGTAAGGATTCTCCTAGCAGATATCAAGACATATTTAAAAGGATGATAATAAATATTATCAAGTTAGGGGAAGAACACTAAAGCTGGATGCTTGATATCTGATCAACACTGTATTATAAGTCAGCTGGGAAATAATAGACTATTGAATGAATAAGGCCTCTGATTTGGGAAAAAATAATTAGATACCTATCTCATGTCACATAAAAGATGATCAACCTCAGATGGATTAAAGATCAGATTGAAAATAAATTCTTAAGACTCAGAAGAAATGTGGAAGACCATTGAGTTTGGATAGAATTTCTTAAACAATATTTTTAATGTGTCAACGGAAAAGAAACATTGATAAGTGTGATTCCACAAAATGGAAAGCATTTATACTACAAATGTTACTAAACACAAAGCAAAAGGATAAGTCCGAATTTCAGGTAGATTCTTTACCATCTGAGTTACCAGGGAGGAGAGAAGGAACTTGCTTAGCCTTGGTAGTGGGCACTTTAAGAAAATAGACACCAACCATTATTCTTAATCTTGAAATCCCTGGAAAGTCAAGAATGAAATAAGAATTTTGACCAGAACCACTCTTACTCAACATTACACTGGAAGCTCAAGACAGTTTAGTGGAATAAGAAATAACAATTTAAAATTTGACAGGAGGAAACAAAACTGACATTCTTTGTAGAAAATATGATTGTCTACATTACACATATAAGAAAACCTACAAATTTAAACTAATAACATGTTTTCTTTTTATAAAAACTTGTTTTCTAATACTACAGGCACAGTTAGAAGGTAGAGTTTTAACACACTGATGTTTATGAAGGACACAGGGCCTATAGTACCAATGGACAGCATTAATAAAAGATGAGCAAGTAAATTATTTTAAAAATCACAACATTTTTTGAAATACACAAGAGAAAATTAAATAGGTACACCATGTTAAATGGTTAAAATAATCTATATTGTGAAAATAACAGCTTTCCCCAAGTTAATCTATACATTCAGTACAATCCCAATTAAAATCCCCACAGACTTTGACAAACTGATTCTCAAATTCACATGTGAGAGCCAATTAAACAAATAGTTTGAAATAACATAGTTTTGATAAAGATGATGTAAGGATTCTCCCTAGCAGATATCAAGACATATTTAAAAGGATGATAATAAATATTATCAAGTTAGGGGAAGAACACTAAAGCTGGATGCTTGATATCTGATCAACACTGTATTATAAGTCAGCTGGGAAATAATAGACTATTGAATGAATAAGGCCTCTGATTTGGGAAAAAATAATTAGATACCTATCTCATGTCACATAAAAGATGATCAACCTCAGATGGATTAAAGATCAGATTGAAAATAAATTCTTAAGACTCAGAAGAAATGTGGAAGACCATTGAGTTTGGATAGAATTTCTTAAACAATATTTTTAATGTGTCAACGGAAAAGAAAAACATTGATAAGTGTGATTCCACAAAATGGAAAGCATTTATACTACAAATGTTACTAAACACAAAGCAAAAGGATAAGTCACAGGCAAGGAGAAGACATTAACAATAAAAATTACAAGATTTTGTCTCTTAGGTTTATAAAAAGCCAATAATCCATTCCGAGGTAGCATTAGAGAAATTCTCAAATGTTGGGATGATGTACAGTATAGAAAAGTTGGTTGTTATAAAAGATGTCCATTAATTAAGATAATAAGTTATTAGTGGTTTATTAATATACTAGAACACTACGTAGGACTTAAATGAATCACAGGTGTATATATCAATATAGATAATATAAAATAATTTAATGCTGAATGCAAAAGAAGACAAGATTTGGGAGGACATACAGTAAAATGCTAAATACTTTTTAAATGAGTAGAATAATGTTAAGTATATTTTGGATATATTTATTTACAGCTATTTTTAATAGTAAAAGGCTGAAACCGTACATAAAGATGATGAACTCCCAATCTAGGAGAATTACCTATAGTGACAGAGAAAGCCAAACAGAATCGAGGAGGGATACTCAAGGATCTTCCTAATAATATTTTATTTCCTAAAAATATTTATTTCCTAAGATTTTATTTTAATATTTTATTTCCTAAAAATCAAACAAAAGGCAAAAAGGTCATAGTAAATATGACAAATGCTAATTATCACAAGTCTGCATGCTGGGTACTTGAGTACACGTAATATTAATTTTCTGTCTTATGTATATTGAAGATGTTTTATAATTACAAATACATTAGAAGCTAAGGAGAGGTTAATGACCAAATTCCTTTCCTTTGCCCAAAGAATCATAATGCCCCACCTCCACCCCAGAATATGTCTGTTACAAATGACTGACTGTCATACTGCCAACAGGAAGCTGTTTTGTATGAACTTTGTAGCTAACTATTGTGGTATTGCATTGTTGCTTTGGAAAAATGACTTCTGAATCGCAAATGACATAGTTTTGTGCCATAATAAATTAAAAATTTTTTTTTTTTGCGGGAGGGGATGCATATGGTGTCTTCTATGGCAAAAGTGACCCATAACACGATTGACAGGCTGGGTTAGAAGAACAGCATCCAGAACTATCAAGGGATTGGGACCCATTCAGCCTTTTGGTGATGTTTTTATGTTGTTAGAGACACTGAGCGGCATCTGAATCATCAACAGAAGATAAAATACTGCTTGGTGGTACTCTGGAGCAAGTGTTGTATTATCCATTCCAAAGAATTAAAACAGCTCAGTAAAGTTACCTATTTACTTGACCCTCTCTCTTCCATTCTGACTGGTGCTCATTGAACCACTGAAGACCTCAGTCTTACTCCTCACAAGGAGAATTTTTTAGGCATAGCCTTGAGTCACTAAAACCTAAGCACGTTGTTACCACCAATAAAAAGTTCCCTTTTGAGCTGAAATAATCAGCAATATTTCTCTTCTTCTGGTCAGATTGGATTGTTTATACAGTTATTATTTCCTCCTTTTGTCAAACACGTATAATTCAGCTTCAGTGATGGCGGTTTGATAGTAAACAGCCTTTCTTGTAATTAGAGAACAATCTTATGACAGGAAAAAGCTGGGGATCGCTCTCTTTGTGAGATGAGCAGGTCTTTGTTTGCGAGATTAGTTCAACTCCCACTGCTATACCTGGCAGCAGAATTTCCAGGCAGTTTGGTGACTGGGTTGAACTTTTCCTTCAGGAATCATGTAGCTGTACAGCTGTGGAAACACAAGTTCTCTCCCTTATTGTTGGTTTTCTGACAGCTTTTTCCATAGAGCAATTTGAGGAGTGGAGAGCCCTGTTTCTGAGACAGAGAAGTGTTTTCACACCTGAAGTGTAATTTCACACCTTGTGTTTCTCAATAGATAAGTGCATAAAATAACACATCAAACCAGAATAGAAAAAAGATCAACATAGAAAGAAAACTGCAGGTTGTAATTTGTTTCCTATATTACAGTGCCTTTGTAGAGAACAGTAAATTACAGAGATCTGGGTTTACACTTTAAAAAAGTTTGACCGGATGTTAGGTGGGAAAGTGAGCAGTAAACACTAATCAGCACTTAGCCTGCTAAAATCAAAAGATAATATTTGGGAAACACTGAACATGTAGATTTTTAAAGGACAGGACACATAAATTTTCAGGTATTGGTGTCTTCTAGGGTCCCATAACACGATTGACAGGCTGGGTTAGAAGAACAGCATCCAGAACTATCAAGGGATTGGGACCCATTCAGCCTTTTGGTGATGTTTTATGTTGTTAGAGACACTGAGCGCATCTGAATCATCAACAGAAGATAAAATACTGCTTGGTGGTACTCTGGAGCAAGTGTTGTATTATCCATTCCAAAGAATTAAAACAGCTCAGTAAAGTTACCTATTTACTTGACCCTCTCTTCCATTCTGACTGGTGCTCATTGAACCACTGAAGACCTCAGTCTTACTCCTCACAAGGAAAATTTTTTTAGGCATAGCCTTGAGTCACTAAAACCTAAGCACGTTGTTACCACCAATAAAAAGTTCCCTTTTGAGCTGAAATAATCAGCAATATTTCTCTTCTTCTGGTCAGATTGGATTGTTTATACAGTTATTATTTCCTCCTTTTGTCAAACACGTATAATTCAGCTTCAGTGATGGCGGTTTGATAGTAAACAGCCTTTCTTGTAATTAGAGAACAATCTTATGACAGGAAAAAGCTGGGGATCGCTCTCTTTGTGAGATGAGCAGGTCTTTGTTTGCGAGATTAGTTCAACTCCCACTGCTATACCTGGCAGCAGAATTTCCAGGCAGTTTGGTGACTGGGTTGAACTTTTCCTTCAGGAATCATGTAGCTGTACAGCTGTGGAAACACAAGTTCTCTCCCTTATTGTTGGTTTTCTGACAGCTTTTTCCATAGAGCAATTTGAGGAGTGGAGAGCCCTGTTTCTGAGACAGAGAAGTGTTTTCACACCTGAAGTGTAATTTCACACCTTGTGTTTCTCAATAGATAAGTGCATAAAATAACACATCAAACCAGAATAGAAAAAAGATCAACATAGAAAGAAAACTGCAGGTTGTAATTTGTTTCCTATATTACAGTGCCTTTGTAGAGAACAGTAAATTACAGAGATCTGGGTTTACACTTTAAAAAAGTTTGACCGGATGTTAGGTGGGAAAGTGAGCAGTAAACACTAATCAGCACTTAGCCTGCATTGAAAAGGATGTACAAAATGATAATATTTGGGAAACACTGAACATGTAGATTTTTTAAAGGACAGGACACATATAAATTAGTGGTAAAAGTTGTAGTTAAGAGAACATCAAGGTATTGATAAATTAAGTGATTTTAGTAAAGATAGAATTGTCTTAAAATACAATTTTTTGTAATTATCCATTCAGGAAATTTAGCACAAGTACTTTCCTTCTATGAATGACTAAACCTATGATGCTAGTGACCATCTCATGGCATTCTAGTGCAGGGGTTATAAAATGAGAGATTTAATTCTATTTTGCAAATCTGAAAATCTAAGTCCAAAAGAAAGCAGAAAGTTGAAACTCCTGGATGGTCACAAACATTCATTACAAAATATTTAGTATGTATCAAGTGTCTACTACATGTTATACATTATACCAGGCATGGCGGTAAACTAGTTAACAGGACCATCTCTCTTTCTCCCATCTGGAAGCTGAAAGTTTTACACACAAGTTAACAGGCAATGATGAAATGCTGGGTAATAAGTGCTGAGAGAAAGGCTAAAACTAGGTTTTGATGGAGCCTATAGATGGTCGCCATGGGAGAAAGCACCCATCCAAGGTTCCTGGATAAAGTGACATCCAAAACAAACTAACGTATAGAGGTCATGCAAAGGTGGGTATTATTAGGGATGTCAGGGCATGTATGGCTTATGCAGAAATGAAAGAGAAAGAAGAGCAGGGTGGATTGGAGGGATGAAGGTACTTCAGTGGAATATACATTATATTTCAATGTATAAAGGCAACAGTGATGCACAATGAAACTGGAAGATAAAAGGGTCAGGATGTGTAGTCTATACTGAGAAATCTAGTTTTTTATTCTGAGACTAGTGAGATGCATTGAAGGTTTAGTCTTTGCTTATTAATGGGAGTGATGCAGCCCAATCTGTACTTTATAAAGACCTGTCTGGCGATGGGACTAGCCAGTGCGGGGGCTGAAGATTAGTGACGAAACAGGTAGCAATGCAAGTGGGAGAGGTTGGTGACCTGAGCTGACAGTGGACACAAAGAGTTCAGCAGCTCTGGGTTAGATGAAAGTGCATGGATTTGGGAGCCACTGAATAGGTAGAATCAACAGAACTTCATGATTGATTGGCTGAACTAGGGGCAAGGAACCCAGTCTTATCAAAAATGCAGTCCTTAGTTCTGCTGTGGGACTTGAGCAGATGATGCTACCATTCACAGAGTCTGGGGACACTAAAGCAGCAAGTTTTTATGAGTTGGAAACATGATGAGTGTGAGATGGGATTTTCACAAGAAACAGTGTGGTGTGCCACTGGAGCTTCAACTTGGAACGGAAGTCTAGGTCAGATACAGCGATCTGGTGGTTGTCATTGAGGAGATGAGATACTCCAAGAATAAGCAGAGCATGAGAAGAGACTCTTTAAGCATAAACAGAACTTTGGCAATGAAAAGAAAAGCACATAGAGCAAAGTGGATATATAGTGTTGCATAAATAAAATATGAATGAAGAATTGTGCATGTCCACAAACACCAATGCACACATGCCTACACATGCACACACCCCTCCACATGTAGGCCTTCTAATAAGCGTTAGCATGGTGCCCCATCGTGGACTGCATGAAACATTAAGCATTAGATGTTATCAGCCCTTTCCTGAAGAGCTCATGTAAGACGTGTTAGTCCTATCACAAGTTCCATGTCTAAAGATGCTGCTCAGTATGTTAAAAAGGCAAAATGTACCACCCACGTAGATATTTCAATTAAACTAGCAAAACAGAAGGCACTGATGTTTTTTCATTTCCACCATTTCTTCCATAGATACATACGGAAAGCTCTTTCTCCTCAATTCTGTGGGTCAAGAGATGTCTCGCTGCAAGACGTCCATCCGACGTGGTCAGCCCAATCCTGTCTATAAGGAGACCTTTGTTTTCCAGGTGGCACTCTTTCAGCTCTCTGACGTCACGTTGATGATTTCTGTGTATCACAGGCGTACCATGAAGCGTAAAGAGATGATTGGTTGGATTGCTCTGGGTCAAAACAGAAGCGGAGAGGTGACTGAAGATTAGTGACGAAACAGGTAGCAATGCAAGTGGGAGAGGTTGGTGACCTGAGCTGACAGTGGACACAAAGAGTTCAGCAGCTCTGGGTTAGATGAAAGTGCATGGATTTGGGAGCCACTGAATAGGTAGAATCAACAGAACTTCATGATTGATTGGCTGAACTAGGGGCAAGGAACCCAGTCTTATCAAAAATGCAGTCCTTAGTTCTGCTGTGGGACTTGAGCAGATGATGCTACCATTCACAGAGTCTGGGGACACTAAAGCAGCAAGTTTTTATGAGTTGGAAACATGATGAGTGTGAGATGGGATTTTCACAAGAAACAGTGTGGTGTGCCACTGGAGCTTCAACTTGGAACGGAAGTCTAGGTCAGATACAGCGATCTGGTGGTTGTCATTGAGGAGATGAGATACTCCAAGAATAAGCAGAGCATGAGAAGAGACTCTTTAAGCATAAACAGAACTTTGGCAATGAAAAGAAAAGCACATAGAGCAAAGTGGATATATAGTGTTGCATAAATAAAATATGAATGAAGAATTGTGCATGTCCACAAACACCAATGCACACATGCCTACACATGCACACACCCCTCCACATGTAGGCCTTCTAATAAGCGTTAGCATGGTGCCCCATCGTGGACTGCATGAAACATTAAGCATTAGATGTTATCAGCCCTTTCCTGAAGAGCTCATGTAAGACGTGTTAGTCCTATCACAAGTTCCATGTCTAAAGATGCTGCTCAGTATGTTAAAAAGGCAAAATGTACCACCCACGTAGATATTTCAATTAAACTAGCAAAACAGAAGGCACTGATGTTTTTTCATTTCCACCATTTCTTCCATAGATACATACGGAAAGCTCTTTCTCCTCAATTCTGTGGGTCAAGAGATGTCTCGCTGCAAGACGTCCATCCGACGTGGTCAGCCCAATCCTGTCTATAAGGAGACCTTTGTTTTCCAGGTGGCACTCTTTCAGCTCTCTGACGTCACGTTGATGATTTCTGTGTATCACAGGCGTACCATGAAGCGTAAAGAGATGATTGGTTGGATTGCTCTGGGTCAAAACAGCAGCGGAGAGGAGGAGCGAGAGCACTGGGAGGAAATGAAGGAGACCAAAGGGCAGCAGGTCTGCAGGTGGCCCCTGCTTGAATCCTAGGTTGGCCAAGAGGTGTTTGTGGGCTATACACATGCTGGAGGCGTGTGCTTCGATTACTGATACCAACTCAGTGCTAGCTGGCAGGCTTTTTACAGACAAGCTGTAAGAAGGGATTGTATTTTACTAACCCCTAAGACATTTCGAGGGTGGGAGGATCTTTGGGTTTCTCAAAGGTTTGATTTGGATTTAATTTTATCATTTTTAAAAAAAAGCCCATGTGTACTTTCGAGTATACTCTATGGGAAATGTTATCGTGGTTGAGATGGATCATGGTGAGTTAATCTGTGTTAGTAAATTACTGAGTTTTTGTTCAGGTTCTGGAAAGAAGCCTCTCTGGCTGTCTCTTCTCTGAGATTTAACAGCCAAGGTGCTGTTAAAAGTTACAATCTGTATCCACTTGGGTGTAGGAATCAGAATTTCCTTAATATGGTGCAAAACACTCCAAAATACAGGGATAAATCTGAACCCGAGGCTCATAAAAGAATGTAGCTGTCATCCGTAATTCCCCATTTTACATTTTTCTCTTTATAAAAAAAGCCCTCCATTTATTTAGCTAAAAAATAGATGTTATAAACTTGTACTTATAAAGTAAATTTGTATGAATTAAATACCTCTTTTATCTTATATTTGTGATTTTTGTTAGGTGAACCATTTTGAAAAGTCCATGTCTAAACGTCAGTATTTAAAAAAAAACCACGTAGATATTTCTTAAACTAGCAAAACAGAAGGCACTGATGTTTTTTCATTTCCACCATTTCTTCCATAGATACATACGGAAAGCTCTTTCTCCTCAATTCTGTGGGTCAAGAGATGTCTCGCTGCAAGACGTCCATCCGACGTGGTCAGCCCAATCCTGTCTATAAGGAGACCTTTGTTTTCCAGGTGGCACTCTTTCAGCTCTCTGACGTCACGTTGATGATTTCTGTGTATCACAGGCGTACCATGAAGCGTAAAGAGATGATTGGTTGGATTGCTCTGGGTCAAAACAGCAGCGGAGAGGAGGAGCGAGAGCACTGGGAGGAAATGAAGGAGACCAAAGGGCAGCAGGTCTGCAGGTGGCACGCGCTGCTTGAATCCTAGGTTGGCCAAGAGGTGTTTGTGGGCTATACACATGCTGGAGGCGTGTGCTTCGATTACTGATACCAACTCAGTGCTAGCTGGCAGGCTTTTTACAGACAAGCTGTAAGAAGGGATTGTATTTTACTAACCCCTAAGACATTTCGAGGGTGGGAGGATCTTTGGGTTTCTCAAAGGTTTGATTTGGATTTAATTTTATCATTTTTAAAAAAAAGCCCATGTGTACTTTCGAGTATACTCTATGGGAAATGTTATCGTGGTTGAGATGGATCATGGTGAGTTAATCTGTGTTAGTAAATTACTGAGTTTTTGTTCAGGTTCTGGAAAGAAGCCTCTCTGGCTGTCTCTTCTCTGAGATTTAACAGCCAAGGTGCTGTTAAAAGTTACAATCTGTATCCACTTGGGTGTAGGAATCAGAATTTCCTTAATATGGTGCAAAACACTCCAAAATACAGGGATAAATCTGAACCCGAGGCTCATAAAAGAATGTAGCTGTCATCCGTAATTCCCCATTTTACATTTTTCTCTTTATAAAAAAAGCCCTCCATTTATTTAGCTAAAAAATAGATGTTATAAACTTGTACTTATAAAGTAAATTTGTATGAATTAAATACCTCTTTTTATCTTATATTTGTGATTTTTGTTAGGTGAACCATTTTGAAACTGAAAAAGAGTTAGAAAACCATTGTTATAAAGACAGCTTGTCTCCTTGTGAGCATATAAGATTTCAGACTTAAAACTTTCAAGGTTTTTATGCTGTTTATCTCACCTAACAAATTCTTACAAATTGAGAAGAAAACCAAAAAACCTATTTAAGTCATGAGTATATTGATTTTTCTGAATCTAGTGGTCTCCTTCTATATTATACTTTTTCTATATTCAATGTAATATACTAATGCCTATATTTTGATTGTGCACTTGCATGTAAATCATATTTTTAATGTAATATTTTCCATCATCAGAGGATAGTACATTGTATACAATAGGTCTTTAATAAATGTTAAATTGACTCTTAGAAATAAATATAACACCTGTGGATGAAGAATATTTTCAGTTTGTAAGGAATGATATTGATTCTCCTTTGAACATTTGAAGTGCCTATAATTGTCGTTTTGTCATGATATTTGCAGCTACATATATTAGTCACTACTTGCATTCTGGGCACATGCCATTTATAACACTCATCATGTGTGTTTATGAGCATGAAATTTGACTTCTGACTGACTTTTGTATTATTGTGCAGTGCATGTTTATTTTTTAAGGTCTGAGCCCTTAATTTCAATCACTTTAAAATGGCAGTGATAAAGAGAAGAAATGCGTGTACATGTAACTCTGCGCCCCATGTTCAGCCCTTCTGAGCAGTTGCTGTCATTTATTTTTAGCTTTTATGTTTCACTGTTGACTTTTCACTGTCTGTGGGAAGAGTGATAGCTAGTGATGGATGTATACAGTTAAAAACACATAACTCCTCCTCAGTTCTGCATTTTGACAGATTGTAAACGTAGGCTGTAACACTTGAAGCACATGTTTATTCCTTACAGCCTGTGATGGTTATCCTGACAAGCCCAGGCTAGGACAGAGGATAACTCAACTCCAATTTCAAGCTTTTGAAAGAAGTGATTTCCTATGGAAGAATCAGAATTAGAAAAATAAATGAATATCTTACTTTCTTTTCAGGTTGATGGGGGTTTTGTACATAATGATGCTCAGTTATTGGGAATAAGTGGTAAAACTATGCTCCTCTGGGTTTTTCCCCTACCTTGCTTTGGAAAACCTTGAAGTGCTTTTCCATCATATCCAAAATCATATCCATTAACTGCTGAGTGGTCTTTGCGGTGCGACTGTGTCATCGAGTAGAACTGAGTGTAATTGATTAAGTAGCCGCACAAAGAATTGGCTTTTCACATCCCTTACTCTCTGTGCACTTGTGCTTGAAGGGAAGCAGAGCAGCCTTGTTATGCTTTCCTTTATGCAGTGACATAAAAGCAGCATTCACTGTAAAATTTACATATGAAAAAAATCTGCATGTATTGTACAGACAGGCTTGGATTTTTCCTCCTCATATTTTTCTGCTCTATGGTTTGCTGCATCTTTAGCCTTATGGTACCTGATAATCACCTATACCTCATTTTCTGCTGCCTTGACCCACAATTTCTAAGATATTCTGCTGATCATGCCCCGGTGCTTTCTCATC
Organism: Tragulus kanchil; assembly: GCA_022376925.1. Classification (NCBI taxonomy): domain Eukaryota; kingdom Metazoa; phylum Chordata; class Mammalia; order Artiodactyla; family Tragulidae; genus Tragulus; species Tragulus kanchil. The sequence goes on from JAIOJX010000032.1 coordinate 255,508,704, forward strand.
GTCTGCTTATGATATGCGAATTTACAACTCCTTGCATTCTGGGCACATGCCATTTATAACACTCATCATGTGTGTTTATGAGCATGAAATTTGACTTCTGACTGACTTTTGTATTATTGTGCAGTGCATGTTTATTTTTTAAGGTCTGAGCCCTTAATTTCAATCACTTTAAAATGGCAGTGATAAAGAGAAGAAATGCGTGTACATGTAACTCTGCGCCCCATGTTCAGCCCTTCTGAGCAGTTGCTGTCATTTATTTTTAGCTTTTATGTTTCACTGTTGACTTTTCACTGTCTGTGGGAAGAGTGATAGCTAGTGATGGATGTATACAGTTAAAAACACATAACTCCTCCTCAGTTCTGCATTTTGACAGATTGTAAACGTAGGCTGTAACACTTGAAGCACATGTTTATTCCTTACAGCCTGTGATGGTTATCCTGACAAGCCCAGGCTAGGACAGAGGATAACTCAACTCCAATTTCAAGCTTTTGAAAGAAGTGATTTCCTATGGAAGAATCAGAATTAGAAAAATAAATGAATATCTTACTTTCTTTTCAGGTTGATGGGGGTTTTGTACATAATGATGCTCAGTTATTGGGAATAAGTGGTAAAACTATGCTCCTCTGGGTTTTTCCCCTACCTTGCTTTGGAAAACCTTGAAGTGCTTTTCCATCATATCCAAAATCATATCCATTAACTGCTGAGTGGTCTTTGCGGTGCGACTGTGTCATCGAGTAGAACTGAGTGTAATTGATTAAGTAGCCGCACAAAGAATTGGCTTTTCACATCCCTTACTCTCTGTGCACTTGTGCTTGAAGGGAAGCAGAGCAGCCTTGTTATGCTTTCCTTTATGCAGTGACATAAAAGCAGCATTCACTGTAAAATTTACATATGAAAAAAATCTGCATGTATTGTACAGACAGGCTTGGATTTTTCCTCCTCATATTTTTCTGCTCTATGGTTTGCTGCATCTTTAGCCTTATGGTACCTGATAATCACCTATACCTCATTTTCTGCTGCCTTGACCCACAATTTCTAAGATATTCTGCTGATACAGTGAACATATCCCCATGTGTTTGATCTGCTTTCTCATCGTCTGCTTATGATATGGTTTACAGAAATTTTACAAGAAGGGCTGCCTGAAAAGTATTTTTATTTGTATAGTGTTATTCTGTTGTTGCTCTTCATTCTGTAGGATTCTGTAGGATGCATGTACCTCTTGAATACCCAGCCACATTCTCCCTAAGGCTGATTGTATAAATATAAAATGCTAATGACAAGACACATTAAAATATGAGGCTGAATTTTTTTACATTGATTTGAAATTCTGGTTTAGTAAGATCTTTTCATTTTGTGCACTTAAATTTCCTTGTTTTCTTGGCCAAGTCTAGACACAATGCACTTAACATGTTAGAGCTTTCATATCTACATTTGCTTTTTAAAGGAGTTGTGAAAGCAAATTTGTTGGTTCTGCTGCGTTAAAGCTGCTTTTGTCTGTTTTATCTAGCTAATAATTAATATTGAATAGTGACATGAAAATGAAGAAGCACTAGTACTTGCTGTTTGATTAGTTCTTTCCATGAGATTTTTCCTGAGGAGAGTGCTCATAAAATAATATTTTGGAAGGTAAATTGTCCACTAGGTTTATGGAAATCTAGTTTACAGTGTGCCTTCTTTCAGTGCATGAGTTTACACTGAATCGGGAAGTGCTCATTTCCCCAATCATGGAGGTGGCTCTTGTGTTCCCTGTGTCCCTTTGACTATTGTTGAATTTTTAAATGGGCCATTCACCAGGCAGTTAAGCACCTGCTCTCACTTCTCTCCTCCTCTGGCTCCCAGTGTGATGCACAGTTGTTTTGGATTTTCCCTTTTTTGCCTTTTTGGGCATTCACCGGCAAATTAAGAATCCTTGAAGGGAAGCAGAGCAGCCTTGTTATGCTTTCCTTTATGCAGTGACATAAAAGCAGCATTCACTGTAAAATTTACATATGAAAAAAATCTGCATGTATTGTACAGACAGGCTTGGATTTTTCCTCCTCATATTTTTCTGCTCTATGGTTTGCTGCATCTTTAGCCTTATGGTACCTGATAATCACCTATACCTCATTTTCTGCTGCCTTGACCCACAATTTCTAAGATATTCTGCTGATACAGTGAACATATCCCCATGTGTTTGATCTGCTTTCTCATCGTCTGCTTATGATATGGTTTACAGAAATTTTACAAGAAGGGCTGCCTGAAAAGTATTTTTATTTGTATAGTGTTATTCTGTTGTTGCTCTTCATTCTGTAGGATTCTGTAGGATGCATGTACCTCTTGAATACCCAGCCACATTCTCCCTAAGGCTGATTGTATAAATATAAAATGCTAATGACAAGACACATTAAAATATGAGGCTGAATTTTTTTACATTGATTTGAAATTCTGGTTTAGTAAGATCTTTTCATTTTGTGCACTTAAATTTCCTTGTTTTCTTGGCCAAGTCTAGACACAATGCACTTAACATGTTAGAGCTTTCATATCTACATTTGCTTTTTAAAGGAGTTGTGAAAGCAAATTTGTTGGTTCTGCTGCGTTAAAGCTGCTTTTGTCTGTTTTATCTAGCTAATAATTAATATTGAATAGTGACATGAAAATGAAGAAGCACTAGTACTTGCTGTTTGATTAGTTCTTTCCATGAGATTTTTCCTGAGGAGAGTGCTCATAAAATAATATTTTGGAAGGTAAATTGTCCACTAGGTTTATGGAAATCTAGTTTACAGTGTGCCTTCTTTCAGTGCATGAGTTTACACTGAATCGGGAAGTGCTCATTTCCCCAATCATGGAGGTGGCTCTTGTGTTCCCTGTGTCCCTTTGACTATTGTTGAATTTTTAAATGGGCCATTCACCAGGCAGTTAAGCACCTGCTCTCACTTCTCTCCTCCTCTGGCTCCCAGTGTGATGCACAGTTGTTTTGGACCCTTTTTTTTTGCTGCTGTTGCATAACTGTGAAGGGAAAAGTCTTATTTCTCTCAATACAAAAAGAACTTGTCCCATGTTTGGATGTAATAGGCTTGGCATTCCACCTGTGCAAAGTTTGAGAAAGAATCCTTGCCATGATGGGAGATGGAAAAAGAGAAAGAAAAAGAAAGCATGATACTGCATTGCTGCTTACTATAGGCAGGGTTCACTCTGCATTAACTTCTATGACGGTAACAGATTGACCTCACAGACAGGTGTTCTCCATGGTGCTGCAGCCTGAAACATAGTCTCTGCGTCTGTAACATGTAGCATTCACAATATTTTACAGAGTGTTGATGCTTCTCAGGCAGTCACTGTGTTTTGCATTCTGGCTGTACCACATGGTCTTATTTGACAACCCAAACTCTTTTCTTTTCAATAATGCATTGTTTAAGTTGGAACTCCCATCAAGTTAAGTGAAAACGCTTCTCTGGTAACCATTTTGATTGAATTGATGGTTCAGTGTGGACCATGGAACTTGGAGTTTCCCCAAATCCTGGTGATTTGTTTGCAGCAGAGCACTTTGTATTCACTACATGAGGATCAGAAAAGTGAGTAGGAAAGGATTATTTCTAGATGACATAAAACCAAAAGCAGGCATCGTGTCCTTTAATGATGATGAAACAGGACTAGAAATTACATGTGGCCTCTCCTCTAACCTTTGCATAAACTGAGACTAAAGAATGTTCCATTCTGTTTGATCCACAATGAAAGCAAATGGTAGATAAGCCTGAAATGGCCAAAATATTTTTTTTGCTGTATTAAAAATTGTCTGTTCCAAAGAGAAAAGATGGACAAAACTATAAAACAAACAAATGATACAGCATGAGTATGGAAGAATTAAAAAATAAATATGCTAGATATTATCAACATCTATTGCATATATATAAGAAAAATAAACTAATATAGATGAAAAGCCATTTTATATTAACTATCATGTTTCACAACTTGTGGAATTCTGGAAAATAGATATGGGAGGAAATTAAATTGCTCTAAACAACTCAGAGAAGTTGGCACAGCCTGTGGCCCTAGCCTGGTTTTGAATAAACTGTGCCTACTGTGTGGCCTTAAGAAAATTACTTAACCAGACTGTGATCCTGTTTATTCAGCTTGAAGATGGAAATAATATCTACCTCATAAGGTTTTCTTTTGTTAAATAATGAAATAACACTGTAGTGATGGGCATATAGTAACCATTCAAGGTTCCACTCCCATAATCATGCTTCAAAAGTGCATTTAAGGTTTGTTTCTCTCTCTAGTGAAGGTAATAGTAATGATAGAGAAAAACTAAGAATAGTTTGCAGATATGTTAAAAAGTAGGCAGGTGAAACTGGTCTGGAAGGCAGCTGTGCTCACCGCTATACCACTAACACTACCCAAATCTCCTGTCCATTTGAGACAATCTCAACCAGGAGATATGCCTGTGTGTGGAGGAAATTGAGTCTTAATAAATCCTTAAGTGATGTATAATGATCACATCCTGTGTTTTATCCACTCTGATGCTTATATGCACATCGTGAGAAATCACACTCAAGACCTCTCCTTATACCCAGCTCTTTTCTATTGCTCATCTGTGGACAGAGCACCTTATTCCTACCAAAGGAGTTGGTCAAGATAGCAACTTGAGCTCCTATTTCAGCTTGTGTCTGAAAAGTAAATAGTGTGGCACTATACTGACACTCTTTTCAAAATGGGCAGCATTCTTTTGGGGAGCTTATATATCCATATTATATTCTTGTAGGTAAAATTTTAGTGATCTAATGATGCAGCTATGCACATTTACCTGTTTGACTGGGAAGTAATAGGACCAATGATTTATCTCTGTTTCCCTTCAGAGGTTATAAAGAAAGGAATTTTCGATTTCAGTACTTTTATGACTAAAGAATGTTCCATTCTGTTTGATCCACAATGAAAGCAAATTAGATAAGCCTGAAATGGCCAAAATATTTTTTTTGCTGTATTAAAAATTGTCTGTTCCAAAGAGAAAAGATGGACAAAACTATAAAACAAACAAATGATACAGCATGAGTATGGAAGAATTAAAAAATAAATATGCTAGATATTATCAACATCTATTGCATATATATAAGAAAAATAAACTAATATAGATGAAAAGCCATTTTATATTAACTATCATGTTTCACAACTTGTGGAATTCTGGAAAATAGATATGGGAGGAAATTAAATTGCTCTAAACAACTCAGAGAAGTTGGCACAGCCTGTGGCCCTAGCCTGGTTTTGAATAAACTGTGCCTACTGTGTGGCCTTAAGAAAATTACTTAACCAGACTGTGATCCTGTTTATTCAGCTTGAAGATGGAAATAATATCTACCTCATAAGGTTTTCTTTTGTTAAATAATGAAATAACACTGTAGTGATGGGCATATAGTAACCATTCAAGGTTCCACTCCCATAATCATGCTTCAAAAGTGCATTTAAGGTTTGTTTCTCTCTCTAGTGAAGGTAATAGTAATGATAGAGAAAAACTAAGAATAGTTTGCAGATATGTTAAAAAGTAGGCAGGTGAAACTGGTCTGGAAGGCAGCTGTGCTCACCGCTATACCACTAACACTACCCAAATCTCCTGTCCATTTGAGACAATCTCAACCAGGAGATATGCCTGTGTGTGGAGGAAATTGAGTCTTAATAAATCCTTAAGTGATGTATAATGATCACATCCTGTGTTTTATCCACTCTGATGCTTATATGCACATCGTGAGAAATCACACTCAAGACCTCTCCTTATACCCAGCTCTTTTCTATTGCTCATCTGTGGACAGAGCACCTTATTCTTACCAAAGGAGTTGGTCAAGATAGCAACTTGAGCTCCTATTTCAGCTTGTGTCTGAAAAGTAAATAGTGTGGCACTATACTGACACTCTTTTCAAAATGGGCAGCATTCTTTTGGGGAGCTTATATATCCATATTATATTCTTGTAGGTAAAATTTTAGTGATCTAATGATGCAGCTATGCACATTTACCTGTTTGACTGGGAAGTAATAGGACCAATGATTTATCTCTGTTTCCCTTCAGAGGTTATAAAGAAAGGAATTTTATCAGAGTTGATACTAAGTACTTTTTAAATGGTTTTCAAGAGTCACTTGTGGATGTAATAAAAAATGTATTTGGTTGTACACCAGTAAAGAGAGTTTTGGGGGGAACATTTGATCCTCACATTCAGAGAAGGCAATGGCAACCCACTGCAGTATTCTTGCCCAGAAAATTCCGTAGATAGAGAGGCCTGGCGAGCTACAGTCCATGGAGTCTCATAAATATATATATATGGCTTCCCTGATGGCTCGGTGGTGGGTTCTGTCCCTGGGTTGGGAAGATCCCATGGAAGAGGGCATGGAGAATTCCATGAACAGAGGAGCCTGGTGGGCTGCAGTCCATGGGGTTGCATAGAGTTGTACATGACTGAAGTGACTAAGAAGCAGCAAATCCTCAGATTGAGCAGAAGTGGGTACCATGGACCAGTGGACATGGACACATACTTGTGGATTTAAGCAGAATAGAGTTCTGAGACGGCAACGTGTGAGACCACATTTTCAAATTTGCCAAAGTGTTGACTCACATCCTACTGTTCTCAGTTAAGGAGAAACATGAAGAGATTGGAGAATTCCTTAGCTTAGGGGTTTTAGTTGGGGGTAATTTGGCATGTAGGGAAGTTAAAGAGGTTGGCTGGGTTTTGAGAAGGCTGAGGGGTGATTTCTAGGAACAATTATCCAGAATGTAAAGAGCGCTTACTAAGAGAACCACTCACCTCCTCTCTTCTTGACAGGTGGACAGTATCAGAGCTTCCACCTAAACCAAAGAGTGTAACTGAGCTGTAAGGAGAATGATGTGAAGGGGATTTTGTGCTAATTCATAATACATTCATTGAATTTCCTTGTGTCTAGCACCGTGCTCTTTGGGATAGCACAGGACTTCAAGTCTTTTACAAGTGCCATGACTACACTTTGAAAAATTAGTCATGATAAAAATAACAATGCTTACCAAGATACACTTGCCCAGTTAGTCTCATCATGTACAGAAAGTGGCACATGAGTGCCACTTTGCTTTGAGTTATTGGAAAGGAAAAGTTTTGAACCCAAACGTTTACCTGTTTGACTGGGAAGTAATAGGACCAATGATTTATCTCTGTTTCCCTTCAGAGGTTATAAAGAAAGGAATTTTATCAGAGTTGATACTAAGTACTTTTTAAATGGTTTTCAAGAGTCACTTGTGGATGTAATAAAAAATGTATTTGGTTGTACACCAGTAAAGAGAGTTTTGGGGGGAACATTTGATCCTCACATTCAGAGAAGGCAATGGCAACCCACTGCAGTATTCTTGCCCAGAAAATTCCGTAGATAGAGAGGCCTGGCGAGCTACAGTCCATGGAGTCTCATAAATATATATATATGGCTTCCCTGATGGCTCGGTGGTGGGTTCTGTCCCTGGGTTGGGAAGATCCCATGGAAGAGGGCATGGAGAATTCCATGAACAGAGGAGCCTGGTGGGCTGCAGTCCATGGGGTTGCATAGAGTTGTACATGACTGAAGTGACTAAGAAGCAGCAAATCCTCAGATTGAGCAGAAGTGGGTACCATGGACCAGTGGACATGGACACATACTTGTGGATTTAAGCAGAATAGAGTTCTGAGACGGCAACGTGTGAGACCACATTTTCAAATTTGCCAAAGTGTTGACTCACATCCTACTGTTCTCAGTTAAGGAGAAACATGAAGAGATTGGAGAATTCCTTAGCTTAGGGGTTTTAGTTGGGGGTAATTTGGCATGTAGGGAAGTTAAAGAGGTTGGCTGGGTTTTGAGAAGGCTGAGGGGTGATTTCTAGGAACAATTATCCAGAATGTAAAGAGCGCTTACTAAGAGAACCACTCACCTCCTCTCTTCTTGACAGGTGGACAGTATCAGAGCTTCCACCTAAACCAAAGAGTGTAACTGAGCTGTAAGGAGAATGATGTGAAGGGGATTTTGTGCTAATTCATAATACATTCATTGAATTTCCTTGTGTCTAGCACCGTGCTCTTTGGGATAGCACAGGACTTCAAGTCTTTTACAAGTGCCATGACTACACTTTGAAAAATTAGTCATGATAAAAATAACAATGCTTACCAAGATACACTTGCCCAGTTAGTCTCATCATGTGCCACAGAAAGTGGCACATGAGTGCCACTTTGCTTTGAGTTATTGGAAAGAGGTGACCCAAAGCGATTCAATTTATTAGAGAAAGCCTTTAGGAAGCCTGAGACTTGGAGTAGGCCTTGGTCACATTGGAGAGGAGATCACAGAATCATCCTATTGGGAGTCTTTTGAAGTAGAAGCCTCTACATGCATAGTGAATTCTGACTACAGGAGAACAGCAGGGCACCCAGCAAGACAGCCTTTCGAAAGTTCCTTCTAAGCCAGGTACTGTACATGTAACCTGCAAAGGAGATCAACAATAACACCACTCTGGGCCTGTCCTCTTCCCCTTTGGACATTTTCCCACATTGATTTTTCTCTGCATCACAGAAGGCTTTCTCCAGGGAGTTCCTGCTTGGGCTTTGTTTAGTTTACTTTGGGGATGCTTGCCGGCTCCAGGTGAGTTTCCTCTCCTGTGGTACTTTGACTATTTTTGCTTCCCTCAGGTCATGAAGCAGTAACCTAGACACACAGACAATAATCAGCTATATTTATAGTCAATGTGGAACCTGTGAAACAGTTTGAGGCTTTAGAGAACAAACTCAGAGGTAGGCATGGAACCTGAGGACACTGTCGAATAAATCCATGCTACTGGCTCCCCATCACTCACTGAGGTTGCCTTCAGGTGTCTCCATGGGAGGCTTTACCTCATGCCTTCAAGTGCCAGTGTTACCAGTTCCACTTTAAAGATTGTGAGAAGGCTGTCTTCCCATTGGTATCACCATAATTCGACAGTATTTTTGTTTCCTTCATTTTTACCTTAAAGTATCTACTTGCTCTATTTGATTGTTTTAGTTTATATATAATTTATTCATTCACAAGATAGTAGGTATATTTGAAACTCTGGGCTAGGGGCTGGAAAATAACAGGTGAATAAAACAGCCTGAGCTCAATCATTTTCATTTACAAATTTAAAAAAAAATTATTTTACAAGATTCTGGTAAGAACTCTAGGTATACACTAAGATCTTTTATTATCCTTTAATTTTTGATTTATTGTATTTCTGTAAGGTCTCTTCTTCCGCCCCCTCTCTCCTTATTAAAGGGGAGAGGATTTAAGGAAAGTAGAAATGATTACTCTACCTCTATTTAAGGAATAAATATACTTGATTGTCAATCAGTGCTTCCCCTGGAAATAAATAGATATGTTTTAGCCTCTGAATAAGGAAATACAGCTTACATTCCACTAATAAAGTGAGTTATGACATGAGATAAAAGTTGGTTATTTAATAAATTCTATTTTTAGAATAGAATATTGAATGCCCTTTGTAAGGCAGTAAGTTAGATCCTCTACATGCATAGTGAATTCTGACTACAGGAGAACAGCAGGGCACCCAGCAAGACAGCCTTTCGAAAGTTCCTTCTAAGCCAGGTACTGTACATGTAACCTGCAAAGGAGATCAACAATAACACCACTCTGGGCCTGTCCTCTTCCCCTTTGGACATTTTCCCACATTGATTTTTCTCTGCATCACAGAAGGCTTTCTCCAGGGAGTTCCTGCTTGGGCTTTGTTTAGTTTACTTTGGGGATGCTTGCCGGCTCCAGGTGAGTTTCCTCTCCTGTGGTACTTTGACTATTTTTGCTTCCCTCAGGTCATGAAGCAGTAACCTAGACACACAGACAATAATCAGCTATATTTATAGTCAATGTGGAACCTGTGAAACAGTTTGAGGCTTTAGAGAACAAACTCAGAGGTAGGCATGGAACCTGAGGACACTGTCGAATAAATCCATGCTACTGGCTCCCCATCACTCACTGAGGTTGCCTTCAGGTGTCTCCATGGGAGGCTTTACCTCATGCCTTCAAGTGCCAGTGTTACCAGTTCCACTTTAAAGATTGTGAGAAGGCTGTCTTCCCATTGGTATCACCATAATTCGACAGTATTTTTGTTTCCTTCATTTTTACCTTAAAGTATCTACTTGCTCTATTTGATTGTTTTAGTTTATATATAATTTATTCATTCACAAGATAGTAGGTATATTTGAAACTCTGGGCTAGGGGCTGGAAAATAACAGGTGAATAAAACAGCCTGAGCTCAATCATTTTCATTTACAAATTTAAAAAAAAATTATTTTACAAGATTCTGGTAAGAACTCTAGGTATACACTAAGATCTTTTATTATCCTTTAATTTTTGATTTATTGTATTTCTGTAAGGTCTCTTCTTCCGCCCCCTCTCTCCTTATTAAAGGGGAGAGGATTTAAGGAAAGTAGAAATGATTACTCTACCTCTATTTAAGGAATAAATATACTTGATTGTCAATCAGTGCTTCCCCTGGAAATAAATAGATATGTTTTAGCCTCTGAATAAGGAAATACAGCTTACATTCCACTAATAAAGTGAGTTATGACATGAGATAAAAGTTGGTTATTTAATAAATTCTATTTTTAGAATAGAATATTGAATGCCCTTTGTAAGGCAGTAAGTTAGATCCTGGAACTCTAGGTCTTTGCAAACAAATGTGGCACCTTTTTATAAGCTCAATGATTTAATAGTTGAAAGACATTGCTACCTTTCACCTTGTGAAAAAGTAAGCTAGAGAGACTGGCTGCCAGATAAAGGGGTGACAATGTGAACAAAGATGCCTGTGCTCCTCTGATTCTTTTGATTAAAATTTGGCATAGATATTATACACATTAAACACACTTGGGGCATCCTATGAAATGGATAAAGATCAACATTGGGCCTGTCCCTATATTTGCAGAGGGACCAATAATCATATTCTAGTCTCCAACAATTTAAAAACCGTGTGAATGTAACTTCTAATGCCTTCAATTTTATAACAGAAGACAAAAATAAGAATTTTTCCAGTGGATTTATTGCTCACAGTTATTAACATCATTAAAATGTATCTCAGATATATACTAAACATGTCTCAATTCACGTAAGTCAGAATGTTTGATGGCCTAGAAATTCTTACTGAAGATAATTTTTTAGTGTTGCTCAGTTGATGGTCCACAATACAAAAGTCCACATCTCTTATTTGATAAAGACCTAGGTGTTTGGGAAAATACATAAGAAGGCTGCCAATAGAAGTGCTGATTGGTACTTTGAAAGAATATTTCCATGTAAGTTATTCAATAGAATGTATTCACCTAAGAATGTCTATTCTAAGAATGTCTCTCCAGAGTTCGTCAAGTTCTTTAAAGTTGGTACCTTCAGCAATGCTGACTAATTCTGCCGCATTTCCTTGTGGACATGATAATGGTTATTAATTTACAACTACCCCACATATAATGCAACCTTCTATTATGCCACCATAACAATACAACTACAAACGAAACTTTAGTATTAACAGGATGAAACACAAAGTCTTTTCCAGAATTTTAAATTTAATTTTATTGAATTTTTTATTATTTTAAATTTGTAAGAAATTAGTATTTACATACTTTGTGACAGAAATTTCTGTAAAAAATATCTGCTGGAAAAAAATTTGGCCTCTATTTTGGGGGCAAAAAAAAAAAAAAAAAAAAAACCCATAAAGGTTTTTGTGATCTATTTACTTAAAAAAATATTTAAATTATTTTTTTTTTTAGCAATTTTAAGTTCACAGCAGAATTGAGCAAAAAGGGCAGAGGTCTATACATTCATTTCCCCTACACTTGCACACCCTCTTCCACTAACAACATCCCACAGCAGGGTGGGTAACATCTCTTACTGTGGATGAGCCTACAGTGACATATCCTTACCGCCCAAAGCTTATATTCAGGTTCACTCTTGGATGTTTCACAACCCTAAAAGTCTTTTGTGTTTTACTTATTCACCCCTCCCTGCTAACCCTTGGCAATCTGTGATCTTTTTCTGTCGTCATAGTTTTGCCTTTCCCAGAATGTCATATGGTTGGAATTACACAGTGTGTGGTCTTTTTAGATGAGCTTCTTTCATTTATATAATTCATCAAATAAAATGTAGCAACTTAAAATCTGGAATCAGTTTCACCTATGTGAAACTGAGCTTATTTTACATTTGAGGAGAAGATTCATAGACAAAAACACATAATTTTATCATTTATGTTAATGTATCTAAGCCTTTCTCCCCTTCATTAGAGTCTAATCAAAGAACGTTCCAAAGACTCTGAGAATGTAATCCCTAAATTCAGCGATACTGTGGTGTTTTTGTTGTTGAGTAATCATTTACACATACACGGATCAAAAGTGCTAATTTACATTACTACTGATTCATGACAGAAAATCACCTTCTGTTAGTTTATGTGTCTTTACATTTCTACCACTGCTGCCAAAAGAAAGGAAGTTTTGTGACTGTGCTGTGTTATAGTCAATTGTACAAATTAGCCAAAAGTGGTATGTTAGCATCTGGATCATACAGGAGCTTTGAATGCTGAATGGAAGGACATGCTCTGATAACACATAGTCTGACTAAGCACGTAGGTGTGATATGCTGATAACACTGGTAATTACACTGGGTGAAGGGTAAAGCCCGAGTGATGATCAATATCTGGGGAATATTTTGATGTTATTTGTGTGTGTAGTGATTGCCCTTTGCTTTGTAGCTGCAGCAACTTGTGGAACTAGGCACTATTACGGAGATGGTGAGTTTGTAGAAAGAATATTGGATTAGGTGAAAATTAATGAGGCCTCTTTTTGGTATCAAGTCTTCCCCTAATGAGCTATAAAATGAATATCAAGGGCACAAGTTCTCTGAGCCTTTGGTTTTGCAGCTGTCAGATGAGACGGATAATACTCGTTTTACTTATTTTTGCCAGGTTGTAGAAAGAATACGTTTCATTCATTCCTTCATTAGTATAACAAAAACTCTGAGTCCCTACTGTGTGCCAGAGCCATAGGCTTGACAAAGTAACAGATGAAAAATCACTTTGCAGAATTAAAAGTTTGTAAAGACAGATATTCCATTATCTTTCAAGGAAATCAATTCTTACTTATATTGAAGTAATTGACACTTTTAGATCTCTGCCAATCATTGAACTACATTCATAGAATGTTAGTAGTTTGACTAAAATTTAAAATTGGAATGGTCTTTAGCCATTCTACCTCTGAGAAGATAAAATAAAGTATTAGGTTCTAATTCTTTTGCTCAAACACGTAATCACAGAACAAATGACAAATCCATCTTATCAGTAGTAGGCTTGTCAATCTTTGAGTTGAATACAGACCTTCTTTTTTTAGAACATTTTACCTTCAAGAAAAAGGAAAGCGTTAAATTGCAGTTTTTTCACAAAATGGGACTTGAATCAGTATTTGGAAAGATTCTTCCCCCATTAAAAAGAAAGGTCCTTAAATCTACATCATTATTTTTCTTTTAAAGGGTCTTCTCCCTCTCTCTCCTCTCAAGTCACTTTCGTCATCCATGTAATCACTTTCCCCCTAAATAGCACTTATTATCTCCCAGAAGGAAGTAAAGATTAAAAGAAATATTTTCAACGTACATCCAGGATCTCATAGCAATATTTTGTATTCACAGTGCAAGATAAATGTGACTCTTAATTTTCTTTTTGCTCTTCATATGGCATCCGAAACAGTTGTTCACATTCACACATTTACGTTTTATCATATGTATACTATGTGCAACTCTGTTGTTTTAGAATATTTTGGGGATGATCAATAGGGGGCCTGGGGAATATTTTGATGTTATTTGTGTGTGTAGTGATTGCCCTTTGCTTTGTAGCTGCAGCAACTTGTGGAACTAGGCACTATTACGGAGATGGTGAGTTTGTAGAAAGAATATTGGATTAGGTGAAAATTAATGAGGCCTCTTTTTGGTATCAAGTCTTCCCCTAATGAGCTATAAAATGAATATCAAGGGCACAAGTTCTCTGAGCCTTTGGTTTTGCAGCTGTCAGATGAGACGGATAATACTCGTTTTACTTATTTTTGCCAGGTTGTAGAAAGAATACGTTTCATTCATTCCTTCATTAGTATAACAAAAACTCTGAGTCCCTACTGTGTGCCAGAGCCATAGGCTTGACAAAGTAACAGATGAAAAATCACTTTGCAGAATTAAAAGTTTGTAAAGACAGATATTCCATTATCTTTCAAGGAAATCAATTCTTACTTATATTGAAGTAATTGACACTTTTAGATCTCTGCCAATCATTGAACTACATTCATAGAATGTTAGTAGTTTGACTAAAATTTAAAATTGGAATGGTCTTTAGCCATTCTACCTCTGAGAAGATAAAATAAAGTATTAGGTTCTAATTCTTTTGCTCAAACACGTAATCACAGAACAAATGACAAATCCATCTTATCAGTAGTAGGCTTGTCAATCTTTGAGTTGAATACAGACCTTCTTTTTTTTTTAGAACATTTTACCTTCAAGAAAAAGGAAAGCGTTAAATTGCAGTTTTTTCACAAAATGGGACTTGAATCAGTATTTGGAAAGATTCTTCCCCCATTAAAAAGAAAGGTCCTTAAATCTACATCATTATTTTTCTTTTAAAGGGTCTTCTCCCTCTCTCTCCTCTCAAGTCACTTTCGTCATCCATGTAATCACTTTCCCCCTAAATAGCACTTATTATCTCCCAGAAGGAAGTAAAGATTAAAAGAAATATTTTCAACGTACATCCAGGATCTCATAGCAATATTTTGTATTCACAGTGCAAGATAAATGTGACTCTTAATTTTCTTTTTGCTCTTCATATGGCATCCGAAACAGTTGTTCACATTCACACATTTACGTTTTATCATATGTATACTATGTGCAACTCTGTTGTTTTAAAATATTTTATTGGTTTTCCTTTATATCTCAACTTTTGATGGGTGTCCTTGAAGAACTTGCATGAAAAAATGTGAATGATTGATTCATTTTGAACACATGTAGCTATTTGGGGGAGATTGTGCTCCCCTGCATGGAACACAGTGTTCCTAATAAGGGGTGTGTTTTGTATTTCTGTTCTATTAACAGCTGGATGCTGGAGATGCATTAATATTATAAACCTGTACCTTTTCTTTCCTGTGTTTACTTTAATGAGTTATTTATATGTACTAGACTGTCCTGACATTTTGGTAATTGTGAATGCTGGTTATTAGTTTTATGGGATTCCCTTCAGTTTAGTGTGACATGATGTAATATAAAAGCTGCTCCTCCTCTAGATTTCTAAGTCACCAGCAGGCATACCTGGGCAAATTGCTGTGCAGGGCCAGACTTGCTGGTTGTAAGACATGAACTGTTGCAAACCTTTCCCATTGCTTCATGGGCCTTTTCAGTTCCAGCTGCTGTCATATTTTCTCAATTTTCCAGCAGAAAATAAACCCCTGGTGGTCCAGAGATTTAAGAGTAAAACAAGAAGTGCTTTTTTTCTCCTAAAAGGTTGAACTCTCATTTTAGAAATTCCTGAAAATGTTCAGAACATTCCATACAGGTGTTCTCATGTTTCTCACAGTATGACTTATTGACTTATGGTGTCTCCTATTTAAGAAGCAAGAATGTATCTCTAGCTATTACCAGAACAAGCAGCTATAGAATGTAATAACCTACCCCGTTTCTAAAACTACTGAATTCTATCAATGAATAGTGTATAGGAAAAGATTTTGAATTTTTTTTAACTGTTCAGTTTAACTAGATGACCTTTCTACCTTTTGTAATGTTTAAGATTTCATAACAGTGCTTTTAATGTATTACTCATGCCCTCTTATATCTTGTGTTTTAACTGGGCAAGCTAGTGAAATATTCAACGTTGATGCTCAATTCAAGATTAATACTCTTAAGTTGAAACACCCTCTGTGTGATAAGTCTGTTGAAGAACTGTTTTTCATGTTTGTATTCACAGTGCAAGATAAATGTGACTCTTAATTTTCTTTTGCTCTTCATATGGCATCCGAAACAGTTGTTCACATTCACACATTTACGTTTTATCATATGTATACTATGTGCAACTCTGTTGTTTTAAAATATTTTATTGGTTTTCCTTTATATCTCAACTTTTGATGGGTGTCCTTGAAGAACTTGCATGAAAAATGTGAATGATTGATTCATTTTGAACACATGTAGCTATTTGGGAGATTGTGCTCCCTGCATGGAACACAGTCTTCCTAATAAGGGGTGTGTTTTGTATTTCTGTTCTATTAACAGCTGGATGCTGGAGATGCATTAATATTATAAACCTGTACCTTTTCTTTCCTGTGTTTACTTTAATGAGTTATTTATATGTACTAGACTGTCCTGACATTTTGGTAATTGTGAATGCTGGTTATTAGTTTTATGGGATTCCCTTCAGTTTAGTGTGACATGATGTAATATAAAAGCTGCTCCTCCTCTAGATTTCTAAGTCACCAGCAGGCATACCTGGGCAAATTGCTGTGCAGGGCCAGACTTGCTGGTTGTAAGACATGAACTGTTGCAAACCTTTCCCATTGCTTCATGGGCCTTTTCAGTTCCAGCTGCTGTCATATTTTCTCAATTTTCCAGCAGAAAATAAACCCCTGGTGGTCCAGAGATTTAAGAGAAAAACAAGAAGTGCTTTTTTTCTCCTAAAAGGTTGAACTCTCATTTTAGAAATTCCTGAAAATGTTCAGAACATTCCATACAGGTGTTCTCATGTTTCTCACAGTATGACTTATTGACTTATGGTGTCTCCTATTTAAGAAGCAAGAATGTATCTCTAGCTATTACCAGAACAAGCAGCTATAGAATGTAATAACCTACCCCGTTTCTAAAACTACTGAATTCTATCAATGAATAGTGTATAGGAAAAGATTTTGAATTTTTTTTAACTGTTCAGTTTAACTAGATGACCTTTCTACCTTTTGTAATGTTTAAGATTTCATAACAGTGCTTTTAATGTATTACTCATGCCCTCTTATATCTTGTGTTTTAACTGGGCAAGCTAGTGAAATATTCAACGTTGATGCTCAATTCAAGATTAATACTCTTAAGTTGAAACACCCATTAAAAATATGTTAGAAAATATAAAGTGGTCTACCTGTGATAAAGAATAAGTCTGTGATTGGAAGAATTATACTGTTTTTCATGTACAAATAATCCTTAAGGCAGATGTTCAGTCTCCCAGTGATGTTGGAAGCATATTTTATGCAGCCTAAAAACTATTTCTGTATTAGATATTTAAATGCATGAGGATAAATTCTAATTGCTTTTTGTTTAAAACAGAAACACAGAAGCATTAGCCCCAGTTTGTACAAAATGTCTGTTGCAGCTGAACTCACGTTAGTTCAAAGCTGAAAATCATTTCAAATTTTGTAAAACTGCTGCTACTGTTCTTATCAATAAAGTTTAAGCAAATGGGCTCCATGTATATGTGTGAAATCTTTGTATCTTTAAAAAAGATACAGTTTTGCCATATCAACATGCAAATTTTATGGGCCTGAATGATATTGCTTATTTTAGCAGATACAAAAACCATTAACTCCAAAATCATATCAACTGCAGGCATAGATATACTAGAACTATAAGCATGACATTTATGACCCATATAATTTATTTTGGTTTTAGGGTGAGGCAGGCTTTTATGTGGAACATAGATATAAATCAGTATATATCAACTCAAATGCTAGCTTAAAGTGTTGAATTTAATGTTAGGTAAGTACAAAGAGACTGGCGAGCTACAGTCCATTGAGTCAGACATGACTAAAGCACACACAAGGAGCTCTGTGGACTTCCCAGTTGGCGCTAGTGGTAAAGAACCCACCTGCCCGTGCAGGAGACAGAAGAGATGTGGGTCTGATCCCTGGATTGGGAAGATCCCATGGAGGAGGGCATAGCAACTCACTCCAGGATTCTTGCCTGCCGACTACCGTGGGCAGAGAAGCCTGACAGGCTGCAGTCCGTAGGGTCACAGAGTCAGACATGACTGAGGTGACTTAGCATACACACAGCACAGAGTTCTATAACTATAAAGATCACCTGAAATAGTTTCATCTGAGGAGAATTCTGAGAAGACTGTAGGCATTCCGTACGAATGGAATGTGTGGGGAATTACTCATCTGAGAGGCTCTCATCCAGAGTCCTCTCCCTTCTATGTATAGACAGTTCTGGTAAGTTTACAAGGCTCAGATGCAGTGAGCAAGAAGTAGAAGGAACAGAGCTGTTATGAACAGACACCTCCGCAGCCAGCAAAAACACCAATGGCATCCCCAAAACAAAATAGAAAATGGAAAAAAAAATGTGTGGATGTTACAGGGAAATTTTATTTTTACCATTTTGTACACTGTGTTAGTTGAGGGGATTAATGCTATGTGTTATAATAAACCTAAATGTCGGTGAGTTAGTATGAAGTTTATTTCTCATTAAGATGTTCTTGTCCGGGCAGTTTGCTATCTTAGCATTTTAGGGACTGAGGCTCACCTCAGAATCCTTAGGGCTTCTTGAGGAATATTTGTTTATTTGTTCTTACAAATACAGGGGGAAGGAAAAACATGAGAATCAAATATCTTTAAGGAGTCTGGCTAAGAGGTGGCTGTCTCTGCTTCTGTCCACTCACCAGGACTGGTCACTTGGCTCCACTTACATTTAAGAAGGCTTGTAATTTTGTTGTTTATTTGTGCATACAGGAAAATGAATCGATTTAGTGAGAACCTTCTAGATAGCCTTTAGCACACTTAGTCATTTTCTTCTCTTGAAAAAAATTATCTCAAATGTTGTGCTAGCCATGATTATTTAGGGAAAGCTTGCTAATTGCAAGCTCATTTCTTATGTTGCTGAAGTTCTTTCTAACCTATGATGGCACTAGAACATTACATGCTGATTAAGAATTCTACTTGTTCATCCGAGTAATCTTAGAACATTTTTAACACTGCTTAGGGTGGTAGGTGGGGGTGGCAAATGAGGATCATTTGAGGTCACATTTCTGAAGTCACAGGGCAGAGATGAGCAGTCACACTGAGTACAGTTGAGCATTTCTACATGTGTCTGTGCACTGTATACCTATGTGACATTTTCAAAACACCAAAAAAAAAAAAAATGAGCAAAAGCAGAATATTGTCAAGGAAAGAGATTTTTAAAGTCAATCATGTGCAGAACCAAACTTGACAAATGATTGCTGTCTCCTGACATTCCTTCAACAGAGACTTAAGCATCCTTAAGTGTTAAAATAATTGAGACAACATCTTTGACTATGTTTCTTAAAGTCTTTTGCAGCAATTAAAAAAAATCTGAATTATCTTGAGTCACATTTTACTGATGAATAAATCATATTATCTGTCTTGTAAACCTCATAGTCTCTTTACAGTTTTTCTAGGGTTTCACCAGGGAGATTCAAAGACATCGCTCAAGAGGACTCAATTCAAAGCTCTGGTGAGTTTTGATGTGCATTCTATTATATAATAAAACATCTAATTTTTTTCAGCAAATAGATAAGGAGTAGGACACAGGATTAGTGTTGTTTCTGAGTTGTTTCAAGGAGGGACAGGATTCAGTGGTAAAAAGACTAGAATTTAAATGAATTCTCAGGTGGGTGGTACAGTATTTTAATATTTAATTTTTAAACCCAAAAAGTGTTTAGTGAAAGACTTGCTCTAATCACTTACTAGAAGAATTGAAGAATTTATGAAATTATATCTGTAGACACACCTCTGTGTGGTTCAGTACAGATTAAACTCTAATACCTGTTTCTGACTTTGTCACCAAGTAACTCTGTGATCTTGAGATTATCTTGACCTTTCTATCATGTCTTCAAACATCTGTTGTTTTTCTTGAGGTGGTCCATCAAGATGAAAAAGGAATTTGGAGGATATTTTATGAGTTATATTGACAGCATAAAAGGCAATTTCCTGGTCTATTCTAATGAGGTATACCAGAAGTGTGGTTCATCATGTTGGTCAAGTTAGCTAGCTGCTTCTACACAGATTTTTCTTTTTTTGCTCCATAGAGACGCAACATGTGATGATGAAAGCTACATCTTATCTGAGAGTGGAGGAGAATTTTAAGAAAAGATGAAACAGTACAGCTTAGGGGACTCACGCCTACTTTGGAAGACACAGACAGAAGAGAATTAGGAAAATAAAGGATTTCTAGGTTATTTTCCAGTCCCATTAAAATCCAGATAGTGATTCTTCTAGTGGAAATCAGTTAAATTTTTTTCCTTTTTTTAAATTTTTTTAATTTTAATTTTTTTAGATTTATTTATTTATTTATTTTGCAGGGGAGGATGGGGAGGGAGGGGAATGGGCGGGCCACTTCTATTGGTCTTTCATTTCTCTATTTTTCATACGTCTTTGTTCTTTGGCTCCTGTGGGCCTCTCATCGCGGTGGCCTCTGTCGTCGCACAGCACCGGCTCTGGGCACATGTGCTCCAGAGCTCCGGCTCGTAATTGGACACATTGGTCCAGCCGCTCCGCAGCACGTGGGTCTTCCCAGGCCATCTTAAGTTTTTCTGGGCAAATAAGACTAAGGACTCAATTCAAAGCTCTGGTGAGTTTTGATGTGCATTCTATTATATAATAAAACATCTAATTTTTCAGCAAATAGATAAGGAGTAGGACACAGGATTAGTGTTGTTTCTGAGTTGTTTCAAGGAGGGACAGGATTCAGTGGTAAAAAGACTAGAATTTAAATGAATTCTCAGGTGGGTGGTACAGTATTTTAATATTTAATTTTTAAACCCAAAAAGTGTTTAGTGAAAGACTTGCTCTAATCACTTACTAGAAGAATTGAAGAATTTATGAAATTATATCTGTAGACACACCTCTGTGTGGTTCAGTACAGATTAAACTCTAATACCTGTTTCTGACTTTGTCACCAAGTAACTCTGTGATCTTGAGATTATCTTGACCTTTCTATCATGTCTTCAAACATCTGTTGTTTTTCTTGAGGTGGTCCATCAAGATAAAAAAGGAATTTGGAGGATATTTTATGAGTTATATTGACAGCATAAAAGGCAATTTCCTGGTCTATTCTAATGAGGTATACCAGAAGTGTGGTTCATCATGTTGGTCAAGTTAGCTAGCTGCTTCTACACAGATTTTTCTTTTTTTGCTCCATAGAGACGCAACATGTGATGATGAAAGCTACATCTTATCTGAGAGTGGAGGAGAATTTTAAGAAAAGATGAAACAGTACAGCTTAGGGGACTCACGCCTACTTTGGAAGACACAGACAGAAGAGAATTAGGAAAATAAAGGATTTCTAGGTTATTTTCCAGTCCCATTAAAATCCAGATAGTGATTCTTCTAGTGGAAATCAGTTAAATTTTTTTCCTTTTTTTAAATTTTTTTAATTTTAATTTTTTTAGATTTATTTATTTATTTATTTTGCAGGGGAGGATGGGGAGGGAGGGGAATGGGCGGGCCACTTCTATTGGTCTTTCATTTCTCTATTTTTCATACGTCTTTGTTCTTTGGCTCCTGTGGGCCTCTCATCGCGGTGGCCTCTGTTGTCGCAGAGCACTGGCTCCGGGCGCATGTGCTCCAGAGCTCCGGCTCGGTAATTGGACACATTGGTCCAGCCGCTCCGCAGCACGTGGGATCTTCCCAGGCCAGGGATCGAATTGGTGCCCCTTGCACTGCAAGGCGGTGTCCTTACCCACTGCACCACCAGGGAAGCCCCTTTTGTTTCTTTTTTTTTTAAATTTCCAATCAAATTCAGCCATAGGCAGAGTGTTCTTTTTTAAAAATTTTATTTTATATTTGAGAATAGTTGATTTACAATGTTATGTTAATTTCAAGTACACAGAGGAGGAGTGACATTTATAAAATGGTTTGAGAAGGAAGAGAAGTTGCTGTACCAATACAATGTCTCATTAAGGGCAGAAAACAGTTTACTGTGTAATAGGGTTTTTTCCTTCCTTCACTTAACAGAAAGGACAATAAGTAGCCGCTGCCCTCATGGCTGATATAAGTTCTCTCACTGAAAGCTACACAGATTAAGTGAAAACGGAAGCCCCAAGCCAGGCAGGATGACTCTGTGCACTCACATGGGCTCATAATTACCTTTGATGTACCAGGTACTATGTGCTAGGTGCTGGGGAAACAGTATTGACAAGGTAGAAGTAGCTGAAAACCTGGTGTGATGACTGCTGTGAAGTGGGATCATTAGGAAGATATGGGAATGTAGTTAGGGGGCTAATCTAGTTGGTGGGAGGCTGTGAGGGAAAGCCACTATGAGGAAGTGGTAGTTCAGCTGAGACTAGAAGGCTGAGTAGGAGTAAGTCAGGTGAAAGAGAGGCCCACTGAGGAAGGAGAAACAGCATGTACTAAATACCTGAGGCTAGCGAGTACCTTCTCCCTTCAAGGGAACTGAAAAAAGTGAGCCACGAACAGCAAAGAAGAGAGCCTTCTGAGATGAGCTAGCCAAGGAGGCACGGCTGACTGAGATGTCAGCTCCCTTCTTCCCTCACAGTGAACAAGAAGTAGCAGTGGTGTCCTTCTGACTGTGGCTGTTGCTCAGATTTGAGGTGTGCCAGTCTCAAAGCCACCTTTCAGACCTCACGGCAGACAGGAGAGCATCAGATCTTCAACCTACCTATAATTTCCTCCAGACAGGTTGTAAGTTACCGGTTTTCCCCCCCTATTTTACAGAGGTATAACTGACAAAATTCTAGGATGTTTAAAGCATACAACATAGTGACTTGGTTTACATATATGTTGTGAATGGAAGTCTAAAATGGAGCTTAGTATTAGTACAAGGTTATCAGCATATAAATCTTAGGACTAACAAGCTCTTAACTCTGTATTCTATCTTAGTTATTAAGTTGGTACTGGGTACCTGAGGGGCAGGGGTCCCTGAGACTTGTAGAACCACTTTCTCTAGCCCCTTCGACCTTGCAGAATGTCTGCCATTTCAGGAGTCAGCTTGACACTGTACCGCAGCTCGGCCCTGGCTCCAAAGACAGCAGCTTTTCTTTTTAATTGATTCCCAGCGATCCTGGTCCTTCCTTTCAGGTTCTGGCCTGACCCTATAGGGAAGTTGTATATCTAGCTCTTCAATGATATTGCTTTTCTGAGAATGGGACTGGGCAAAATTTCTCTGCTATGTTCGTCATCTCCCCTTCTCTAATTTGACTCTCTGGCTACCTACCCAAATTTGCCCACTTTGATGTTCTCAACATCCCTCTCCACCCAAGAACAACAGCCCTATTGAACAACAGCAACAACAACAAGCAATGATAGAAAATAAAAACATAGTGTGAGTGATACAATACAGAGCCAAGACAAGCTTTTGGGTAACTGTATACTAAAGTGTGAATGATTGAAACATGCATACTTTCTCCAGTCTCCTTTGTGAAAAATACCTTTTATTTTGTATATTTTTATTTTAAAGAAGCTTGACTATTAGCTTGAGGTTTTAATTAGCCACTGGAGGCACTGTACTAAATACCTGAGGCTAGCGAGTACCTTCTCCTTCAAGGGAACTGAAAAAAGTGAGCCACGAACAGCAAAGAAGAGAGCCTTCTGAGATGAGCTAGCCAAGGAGGCACGGCTGACTGAGATGTCAGCTCCCTTCTTCCCTCACAGTGAACAAGAAGTAGCAGTGGTGTCCTTCTGACTGTGGCTGTTGCTCAGATTTGAGGTGTGCCAGTCTCAAAGCCACCTTTCAGACCTCACGGCAGACAGGAGAGCATCAGATCTTCAACCTACCTATAATTTCCTCCAGACAGGTTGTAAGTTACCGGTTTTCCCCCCCTATTTTACAGAGGTATAACTGACAAAATTCTAGGATGTTTAAAGCATACAACATAGTGACTTGGTTTACATATATGTTGTGAATGGAAGTCTAAAATGGAGCTTAGTATTAGTACAAGGTTATCAGCATATAAATCTTAGGACTAACAAGCTCTTAACTCTGTATTCTATCTTAGTTATTAAGTTGGTACTGGGTACCTGAGGGGCAGGGGTCCCTGAGACTTGTAGAACCACTTTCTCTAGCCCCTTCGACCTTGCAGAATGTCTGCCATTTCAGGAGTCAGCTTGACACTGTACCGCAGCTCGGCCCTGGCTCCAAAGACAGCAGCTTTTCTTTTTAATTGATTCCCAGCGATCCTGGTCCTTCCTTTCAGGTTCTGGCCTGACCCTATAGGGAAGTTGTATATCTAGCTCTTCAATGATATTGCTTTTCTGAGAATGGGACTGGGCAAAATTTCTCTGCTATGTTCGTCATCTCCCCTTCTCTAATTTGACTCTCTGGCTACCTACCCAAATTTGCCCACTTTGATGTTCTCAACATCCCTCTCCACCCAAGAACAACAGCCCTATTGAACAACAGCAACAACAACAAGCAATGATAGAAAATAAAAACATAGTGTGAGTGATACAATACAGAGCCAAGACAAGCTTTTGGGTAACTGTATACTAAAGTGTGAATGATTGAAACATGCATACTTTCTCCAGTCTCCTTTGTGAAAAATACCTTTTATTTTGTATATTTTTATTTTAAAGAAGCTTGACTATTAGCTTGAGGTTTTAATTAGCCACTGGATCAAGATGAAGCCTTTCTGACTACATAAAGTACTTTAGGCCACAGGGTCATTTTTTCTGAAACCTTTGGCACTCGACCAGTAGGCAACCACGGACAGTGCCAAAGGGAATTAGACTCTGGACTGATTTCCATGTATTAGTTGTTTTTTTCCCTCTTCAAAATCTATCAACTGTTCAAACCTGCAGACACAAACAGGAACACATTGGGGAGAAGAGTCCCAGAGGGCGGAAGATCCTCTACACCTCCTCGTCCCACGCGCCTCACCTCCTCACACATGCACATCTCTCCACTTGCCAGGGACCTGCCCCAAAGTGAATTGCATCTCAGCGGGTCTAAAAAGCGAGTCATGCTGCCTCTTCAGTCGCTGGACCTGCCAACCCTCTCGCATTCCCAAACCGATCCTTTCACAGGATACACAGCTAGGGCCTACAGCGAGCCTGTGGCAGGGTCACAGGAGGCGCGACCGTCATCACCTGCCCAGGCAAGAGGGCCAGGGCCTGAAGCCCTGCACACAGCCACGGCGCTTACCCGACCTCAGCAACACAACCCGCTCACCAGGACTCAGTTCAGGCGAGCACAGGACCCGCTATCTGGGGCTCTTTGTTCGCCGCCTTCTGGTTCCTGGTCTTAAACCTTCCTCCCAGCAGCCCCCGCCAGCGCACCGACCTGCAGGAAAGTTGCTCTCGAGCTGTGGAGGGGCGTCATCGCCTCCTAGCAACGCTCCTAGCAACGGGGTAACATCTGCTCCCTCTGGTCCAATGCGAGCCGAGTACAGCTGCGCGCCCGCCCTGCGTTGCGAACCCCGAGCGAGCGGTGCTTCAGAGACAGGAGGGACGGACCTGCAGGAGCCAGGGCTGCCCGCCGAGCTGCAGTTGCCGCTGCTGCCACTGTCGCGCCGCTGCCACCACCGTTGCTGTCGCCGTCAGCGCCCGTCTGAAGAGTGACAGCGCTGTAAAAGCAGGAGGGAGCACTGAACCCCGCGCCTTTATGAAACAGGTGCACTGATCAAGATGAAGCCTTTCTTTTTGAAAAATACCTTTTATTTTGTATATTTTTATTTTAAAGAAGCTTGACTATTAGCTTGAGGTTTTAATTAGCCACTGGATCAAGATGAAGCCTTTCTGACTACATAAAGTACTTTAGGCCACAGGGTCATTTTTTCTGAAACCTTTGGCACTCGACCAGTAGGCAACCACGGACAGTGCCAAAGGGAATTAGACTCTGGACTGATTTCCATGTATTAGTTGTTTTTTTCCCTCTTCAAAATCTATCAACTGTTCAAACCTGCAGACACAAACAGGAACACATTGGGGAGAAGAGTCCCAGAGGGCGGAAGATCCTCTACACCTCCTCGTCCCACGCGCCTCACCTCCTCACACATGCACATCTCTCCACTTGCCAGGGACCTGCCCCAAAGTGAATTGCATCTCAGCGGGTCTAAAAAGCGAGTCATGCTGCCTCTTCAGTCGCTGGACCTGCCAACCCTCTCGCATTCCCAAACCGATCCTTTCACAGGATACACAGCTAGGGCCTACAGCGAGCCTGTGGCAGGGTCACAGGAGGCGCGACCGTCATCACCTGCCCAGGCAAGAGGGCCAGGGCCTGAAGCCCTGCACACAGCCACGGCGCTTACCCGACCTCAGCAACACAACCCGCTCACCAGGACTCAGTTCAGGCGAGCACAGGACCCGCTATCTGGGGCTCTTTGTTCGCCGCCTTCTGGTTCCTGGTCTTAAACCTTCCTCCCAGCAGCCCCCGCCAGCGCACCGACCTGCAGGAAAGTTGCTCTCGAGCTGTGGAGGGGCGTCATCGCCTCCTAGCAACGCTCCTAGCAACGGGGTAACATCTGCTCCCTCTGGTCCAATGCGAGCCGAGTACAGCTGCGCGCCCGCCCTGCGTTGCGAACCCCGAGCGAGCGGTGCTTCAGAGACAGGAGGGACGGACCTGCAGGAGCCAGGGCTGCCCGCCGAGCTGCAGTTGCCGCTGCTGCCACTGTCGCGCCGCTGCCACCACCGTTGCTGTCGCCGTCAGCGCCCGTCTGAAGAGTGACAGCGCTGTAAAAGCAGGAGGGAGCACTGAACCCCGCGCCTTTATGAAACAGGTGCATGCGCCAATCTCCTGGTGAGTGGACCCAGCTTGCAAGGTATGTCTGAACTCATTCAGTCAGGTGCCTTCCTCTGAGTCTCAGAAAAGACTCTTTGATTGAAAGGATAGGATGTGTTCTGGGATTCCACCCCGCCCCCAGTCATCGAAAAGTAGCTAGCTACTGGTCCCGAATAACCTGATTTACTTATTTTTAATCTTGAGATTGTTCTTGCAGATGCCCCTGCCCATCGCTGTTAGGTTTGTGCATGGAAGTTTTAAGTCCTCCCTGTTTTTGCTTTGGCTTTGCTGCCTGTGTGCAGGTAGGAGGGCTAGAAGCAGTGAGCTCCCAAGGAAAACCTGTGGTTAAGGCCAAAAGGATAGTGTAGTCTAGACTAATTGAATCAACACGTATGGAGAGCAACACTCTGTTAAGGTCCTGCTCTGGAAAGGGTCCATTTGGCTGGGAGCAGCCAGTTCACTGTTACTCAATCTCCTGAAAAGTAACCATAGTAACTCACCTCTCTTTTGATGGGATCCTCCTCATTGGCTGCCTATCTTCCTTTGGAAAGCTCATCTCTCTAAATATAGAAGATGATGAGATCTGTAAGCATACATCCATGTAAAAATAAAGGTGCAGTTAAACATAGCCCTTTAAAGAAAAACTGTCTTCAAAGAAAAAGTACCCTTTGGCAATTGCAAATCTTGTGAGACATAGTGTGTATTCCAGTGAACGATTGAGTAAGTCTGTTTTGAGTTAACTGCTGAATTGTTTCTTCAGAGAGAATGTTTCTAGAAAGTATACAAAAATCTGGCATTTAAAAACAAATTATATCTGACCTGTTTTTTCTTTAATCAACCTGCTGATAGTGTTCTCAAGTGAGCTCCTAGTAAATAGTTGATGAGATCTGTTATTCATTCAGGTCCACATTTATTAGCATAGCTAAGATTCCTCATGCTTACAGTTAAATCTGGAGAACATTGAAGTAACTGTGTATGCCTGAAGGTTTACTTATCTCTCTGGTCCTGATCAACTCCACCTCAAACAGCTTCATGTCATCCTCCTGCCTGCCTTCCGCTGACTTGATAACCAGTTCAAGTCAATGCAGTTCTGATTCTCCCAATGTTATTTGTGTCTGTCTCCTTGTTTCAGAATCTCAGGTAGCCATTCATGAGCCTGAGGCTTTGAGAAATGCTCGCTGTGCAAAGGGGGACTCTCACCAGATTTTCTGAAGCTGTCCTAGAAATACACTTTTCAGATTGATTCAGCATTACCAGGTAATCACTAGCTGAAAAGAGACTACTGTTTAAATATATATCCAGAGAAGTTAATGTTCATGTTGCATTACCATAACGTGTAAGATCAATATGAAGGGTTGTTTATATAGATGGTTGCTGGGTAGAAGTCAATAGAGGTTTTCTGTAGAGAGAACATTTACGGACTGGCAGATTTTCCTCTTTAAGATCCATGTGCATAGGGTGGGGCCAAATTAGGTAGCCTGGCTTGGGGAACATGTCAAGCGGAAGTCCTGGAACACACTGGTACATGTCCTAAATGAAGGCAATGAAGAGAACTCTATGCAAAAAGAGATTGTGGTGATTTTTAAAATTTAATATGCATTAAGGTCATGGTGATAGAAGCCCATGAGTGCTGAGCATTTTAAACTCAATTTTCAGGATATAATACAGTCTTTTATTGAGTGTTCAGCCCTCCAGTGTTGTGTAACTTTCACATGTGCTGAGCTATCCATGTGCAGTTCCTGTAGGTAACCAGTCTAGCAGATTATAGTTAAATACATAAAAATATACCAAGGGACATTTTGTCTTTTTCCTTACCTCCTTTAACATAAATAAATAATTGAATAATTTTATTCAGAAATAGATCTGAAAATTGATTCTCATCAGGTTGTTTAGTTTTTATGGATATCATGAGACTTTGTAAATACTGATCTCTTTGATCATTTATTGAACTGTCTGTAGCTCAATAATTTTAAGCATTAAAGATGACTACTTGGAGCTCAGAATGTTGGTTTAATTGGTCTTTAGCACTACTCACCTGTTTTCCTTCCTCCATCATAATTACTACATTTAGGTCCACATTTATTAGCATAGCTAAGATTCCTCATGCTTACAGTTAAATCTGGAGAACATTGAAGTAACTGTGTATGCCTGAAGGTTTACTTATCTCTCTGGTCCTGATCAACTCCACCTCAAACAGCTTCATGTCATCCTCCTGCCTGCCTTCCGCTGACTTGATAACCAGTTCAAGTCAATGCAGTTCTGATTCTCCCAATGTTATTTGTGTCTGTCTCCTTGTTTCAGAATCTCAGGTAGCCATTCATGAGCCTGAGGCTTTGAGAAATGCTCGCTGTGCAAGGGGCCTCTCACCAGATTTTCTGAAGCTGTCCTAGAAATACACTTTTCAGATTGATTCAGCATTACCAGGTAATCACTAGCTGAAAAGAGACTACTGTTTAAATATATATCCAGAGAAGTTAATGTTCATGTTGCATTACCATAACGTGTAAGATCAATATGAAGGGTTGTTTATATAGATGGTTGCTGGGTAGAAGTCAATAGAGGTTTTCTGTAGAGAGAACATTTACGGACTGGCAGATTTTCCTCTTTAAGATCCATGTGCATAGGGTGGGGCCAAATTAGGTAGCCTGGCTTGGGGAACATGTCAAGCGGAAGTCCTGGAACACACTGGTACATGTCCTAAATGAAGGCAATGAAGAGAACTCTATGCAAAAAGAGATTGTGGTGATTTTTAAAATTTAATATGCATTAAGGTCATGGTGATAGAAGCCCATGAGTGCTGAGCATTTTAAACTCAATTTTCAGGATATAATACAGTCTTTTATTGAGTGTTCAGCCCTCCAGTGTTGTGTAACTTTCACATGTGCTGAGCTATCCATGTGCAGTTCCTGTAGGTAACCAGTCTAGCAGATTATAGTTAAATACATAAAAATATACCAAGGGACATTTTGTCTTTTTCCTTACCTCCTTTAACATAAATAAATAATTGAATAATTTTATTCAGAAATAGATCTGAAAATTGATTCTCATCAGGTTGTTTAGTTTTTATGGATATCATGAGACTTTGTAAATACTGATCTCTTTGATCATTTATTGAACTGTCTGTAGCTCAATAATTTTAAGCATTAAAGATGACTACTTGGAGCTCAGAATGTTGGTTTAATTGGTCTTTAGCACTACTCACCTGTTTTCCTTCCTCCATCATAATTACTACATTTATGGTGAGAAACAAACCCAGAGAGACCAGTACGATTTACTCTCAGCTGTCATGCAATGCATATAGAGTTCTTGTCATGTTATTAATCTGAGGAAAGTCTGAGTAAAACAGCCAGAAGTGTCGGCTCATGTATATGCATTAATCTTGTGCATTAGTAATTTATATACATCCTATCTCTATATAATATGCATTGATGTTTAAAACCATTTAGGGCCCTTTAATTTATGTGAATGAGTCTCCCTTTTCATTGAGACCATTGTCACAATCAAAAGGTCAAGTGAAAGGGATTCTTAAATTTTAATTTTGATTCTTCATGAATGTATAATGTACAGAATATTAACTGTGCAATATTGATGACCATATCTATTTAAAGTCATTCACCAGAAAATATTATCATGGCATTTTAGTTTTAAAGAAATAAAGTAAATAAATCATTATAATCTAAGCATTTAACCCTAGAGACATTGGTAGGTTCTCAGAGCATAAAACAAATTTCCCCCAATTTGTAATTAGTCATTGTAACTAGTAGCTCTTGTCAAGGGAATACCAGCTGTACTTGAACATATGATGTTTTATAAAGAGGACTGTGAGTGAGTGAACAATAGCCTGCCAGGCTTCTCTGTCCATGAGACTTTCCAGGCAAGAATACTGGAGTGGGTTACCATTTACTTCTCCAAAAGAGGAATATACTTAGGGTGATAAGACTTAAATGAGCCTAAGATCAAGCAAGTTATAACTGAAATCAACTTCTAATTTCATCCAGTACTCTATTTGGAAGTTTCTAGGTGTTTATGAACATTCCATATTCCATTTTATGTCATGTTACTTTCTTGGGATTTAGAAGATGCTTTGAAACATGGAGAAATATTGAAAGGTTGAAGATGCTGAGGTCTCTGCCTCTACATGTTTTCCTGTAGGTATTAACCAGTCTAGCAGATTATAGAAACATAAAAATATACCAAGGGACATTTTGTCTTTTCCTTACCTCCTTTAACATAAATAAATAATTGAATAATTTTATTCAGAAATAGATCTGAAAATTGATTCTCATCAGGTTGTTTAGTTTTTATGGATATCATGAGACTTTGTAAATACTGATCTCTTTGATCATTTATTGAACTGTCTGTAGCTCAATAATTTTAAGCATTAAAGATGACTACTTGGAGCTCAGAATGTTGGTTTAATTGGTCTTTAGCACTACTCACCTGTTTTCCTTCCTCCATCATAATTACTACATTTATGGTGAGAAACAAACCCAGAGAGACCAGTACGATTTACTCTCAGCTGTCATGCAATGCATATAGAGTTCTTGTCATGTTATTAATCTGAGGAAAGTCTGAGTAAAACAGCCAGAAGTGTCGGCTCATGTATATGCATTAATCTTGTGCATTAGTAATTTATATACATCCTATCTCTATATAATATGCATTGATGTTTAAAACCATTTAGGGCCCTTTAATTTATGTGAATGAGTCTCCTTTTCATTGAGACCATTGTCACAATCAAAAGGTCAAGTAAAAGGGGATTCTTAAATTTTAATTTTGATTCTTCATGAATGTATAATGTACAGAATATTAACTGTGCAATATTGATGACCATATCTATTTAAAGTCATTCACCAGAAAATATTATCATGGCATTTTAGTTTTAAAGAAATAAAGTAAATAAATCATTATAATCTAAGCATTTAACCCTAGAGACATTGGTAGGTTCTCAGAGCATAAAACAAATTTCCCCCAATTTGTAATTAGTCATTGTAACTAGTAGCTCTTGTCAAGGGAATACCAGCTGTACTTGAACATATGATGTTTTATAAAGAGGACTGTGAGTGAGTGAACAATAGCCTGCCAGGCTTCTCTGTCCATGAGACTTTCCAGGCAAGAATACTGGAGTGGGTTACCATTTACTTCTCCAAAAGAGGAATATACTTAGGGTGATAAGACTTAAATGAGCCTAAGATCAAGCAAGTTATAACTGAAATCAACTTCTAATTTCATCCAGTACTCTATTTGGAAGTTTCTAGGTGTTTATGAACATTCCATATTCCATTTTATGTCATGTTACTTTCTTGGGATTTAGAAGATGCTTTGAAACATGGAGAAATATTGAAAGGTTGAAGATGCTGAGGTCTCTGCCTCTACATCGAGGTTCTCCACCGAGGAAGCATTCCAGCTGCTTTCAGTGTCAAAATACCACCATCCAACAGTAGCTCCGAAGCCAAGGCACAACTGGTACAGATTGTTGTATCTGTCAAAGCAGTATGCTTCAGAACCCCCTAAAAGCCTAAATAAAGTTGTTATTTCAGAAGGGGGCAAATTAACTATAATTGTGCAGTGTTAAAACTGAAGAAGTACACTTTTAGATATTGGGAGGCACTAATTCTTTTCAGCACTCCCTGCCTTCCATCTTATTTTTATTTTATTTATTTATTTTTTAAAATTTATTTATTTATTTATTTTGGCTGGGTGGGGAGGGAGGGGAGCAGGCGGGCCACTTCTATTGGTCTTTCATTTGTCTATTTTCATCCATCTTTGTTCTTTGGCCCGTGTGGGCCTCCCATCGCAGTGGCCTCTATTGTCGCAGAGCACCGATTCTGGGCGCATGCACTCCAGAGCTCCGGCTCGGTAATTGGACACATCAGTCCAGCTGCTCCGCGCCACGTGGGATCTTCCCAGGCCAGGGATCGAACTGGCGCCCCTTGCACTGCAAAGTGGTGTCCCTACCCACTGGACCACCAGGGAAGCCCCATCTTATTTTTAATAAGTTGTCTATCTCGATAGTCTCAATATATTCCTTTAATGTTACCCCTTTTTAGTCTAACACAATTATTTTTTAAATTTTTTTCTGATTAAATTTAACAGGTCAAAAACAAAGTCATCTAGTTTTCCTGCAGTAATTCTCTGTGCGGGTGGTGGGAGGATATTAATGAAGGATCTCTTAGTGTTATGTTCACTATTGTAATATAACTATACTTGGAAAAAATTAGACTTTTTCACGCTATAAATTACAGAAAGTAAAATGCAAAAAAAAAAAAAAAAATTCCTGGTAGGTATAGACATAAGAGTCTTCTAAATATTAGTCATAATCAGAAGGGGAGGAGGGCCAGGGAACCTGGGAAACTCCCTCCATGGTGGTGTATCAGAGCTTGTGTTATTTTTAAAATGCTTATTAAAAAGAGGCACTGGGGGTTTCCCTGGTGGTCCAGTGTGTAAGGTCACCGCCTTGCAGTGCAAGGGGCTCTGGTTCCATCCATGGCCTGGGAAGAGCGGCTGGACTGATGTGTCCAGCTACCGAGCCAGAGCTCTGGAGCACATGTGCCCAGAACCGGTGCTCTTGACAAGAGAAGCCACTGCGATGGGAGTCCCACATAGGCCAAAGAGCAAAGATAAATAAATTAAAGATCATTAGAACTGGCCAAAAAAAAAAAAGAGGCATGGGGAAGTTGGTCATGTGGCAAAGAAAATCAGCACTCAGAAACCAGGAGTCTTACCGCTTTATGGCTCTATATATAATGGAAGGGGGGGGGGGAGGTTAATAAGACATCTACTAAGTGGTACACTTGAGTTGAACACACTGCAATTCAATGAAGTACCTATCACTCTTTCAAAGGTGCCCTGTGAATAAAGAACATTTTATTACTAGAACAACTCCAAATGGTGACACAAATGAAGCACCTATGAATGAGGGGAGAGAATTAACCAACTCCATAGCAAATTTTCATATAGTTAGCTAAAGATGTTTGAGGGCATGGCACCCATTGATAGGAAAGCCAACTGTACAACACAAGTTTATATAAGGGACTTGAGCATCTATAGATTTGGGTATCTCTGGGGGCCCTGGAACCAGTGTCCTGATATTGAGGAATGACTGTGTATTTTTAGTGAGTAAAGTTAATGATTGGTTCTATTTTACGTTTTTCTGCAACACATCGGGGATATCTGGCTAAATGTTTTTGGTTACGCAAACTTGACGTTAGTATCAAAATGGAAGACAGTGAAGGTGATACAGTTGAGGTACTTTTCAAAAGACTAGTGCTATGAACATTGAGGTATATGGATCTTTTGAAATTAAGGTTTTCTTTGGATATGTGCCCAGAAGTGGGATAGCTGGATCATAAGGTAGCTCTATTTTCAGTTTTTTAAGGAGCCTCCATGTTGTTTTCCATAGTGACTGTACCCATTTACATTCCCACCAACAGTGCACAAGAGTTGTGCTTTCTCCACACCCTCTCCGGCATTAATTGTTTGTAGATTTTTATTTGATTATGGTCATTCTGATCAGTGTGAGGTGATACCACAGCACTCTTTACAATAGCCAGGAAGACATGGAGGTAACCTAAACGTCCATCAACAAAGGAATGTACAAGGAAGATGTGGCACATATATGCTTCTTGGGTGGCTCAGTGGTAAAGAGACATGGGTTTGATCCCTGGGTTGGAAAGATACTCTGGAGAGAGAAATGGCAAGTCACTCTAGTATTCTTGCCTGGAGAACCTCATGAAGACTGATAGGCTACAGTCCATGGGTTTGCAAAGAATTGGAAATGACTTAGCAACTGAATGGCAGCAGCACATACATACATATATACAATGGAATATTACTCAGCCATCAAAAAGAATGAAATAATGCCATTTGCAGCAACATGAATGGACCTAAAGACTGTCATACTGAGTAAAATAAGTCAGATAGCAAAAGACAAATTTGATATTGCTTATATGTTGAATCTTAAAAAAGTGTACAAATAAATTTATGTATAAAATGAAAATAGAGTTACCAGATATAAAACATAAGCTTACAGTCACCAGAAGGTAAGGGAAGTGGGGAATAAATTGGAAGGCTGGGATTAATTTAGATGCAGTACTATATATAAAATAGATAACTAACAAGGACTTCCTGTGTAGCACAGGAAACTCTACTCAATATTTGGTAATGATCTACATGGGAAAAATAATCTAAGAAAAGAGTAGATATATGTTTATGTATACTAGATTCGCTTTGGAACTAACTTTGTAAATAAACTGTACCTAAGGGGATAAAAAGGCTACTGCCATAAACATAGCAGGGATTAAAACCCTTCTCTCTGATCAAGACTGGGGTACCTAAGGATAGAGCATTTCCTTAGACATTGTTGGTAGATATTCCTTGGAACCGTCATCTGTCAATGTGGTTGCTTTGCCAATTTTCTTTCTGATTTATTCCCACTTTCCAAGGTAAAAGATGTTTTCTTTGGTTCTAAGACCATCACCAATGAAACAAAGTAGGTGTGTGGAACATCAAATGGTCTTTTATTTAATATTTCGTGTCTGTCCTTTGGGCTATCTTTTTAATGGTGCTAGTTTCTTGAGAAACACTTCTAACTTCCTGGCTATCAGTATTGCTTGGAAGTTTCTATGAAAGTTTTCCAGGAGTTGCAACTTGTTGGTAATTCTGAACTGCCAGTAGAGTCTCATGTGCCCAGGATGGATGATCCTTCTGAAGGAACAGGTTACTGCTTTAATTCACAGCTAAAAACTGGCAATGATTTCTGTTCCTCTAGATGATATTTTCCAGAAAGGTGGAGGCAAGAGGTTCTGAGGGAGAAGACTGATGGGATATTTCTAAACACCAAACAAAGCTACAAGATGCACATACAGACAGATTACACTCTATTCTTGCCTGGAGAACCTCATGAAGACTGATAGGCTACAGTCCATGGGTTTGCAAAGAATTGGAAATGACTTAGCAACTGAATGGCAGCAGCACATACATACATATATACAATGGAATATTACTCAGCCATCAAAAAGAATGAAATAATGCCATTTGCAGCAACATGAATGGACCTAAAGACTGTCATACTGAGTAAAATAAGTCAGATAGCAAAAGACAAATTTGATATTGCTTATATGTTGAATCTTAAAAAAGTGTACAAATAAATTTATGTATAAAATGAAAATAGAGTTACCAGATATAAAACATAAGCTTACAGTCACCAGAAGGTAAGGGAAGTGGGGAATAAATTGGAAGGCTGGGATTAATTTAGATGCAGTACTATATATAAAATAGATAACTAACAAGGACTTCCTGTGTAGCACAGGAAACTCTACTCAATATTTGGTAATGATCTACATGGGAAAAATAATCTAAGAAAAGAGTAGATATATGTTTATGTATACTAGATTCGCTTTGGAACTAACTTTGTAAATAAACTGTACCTAAGGGGATAAAAAGGCTACTGCCATAAACATAGCAGGGATTAAAACCCTTCTCTCTGATCAAGACTGGGGTACCTAAGGATAGAGCATTTCCTTAGACATTGTTGGTAGATATTCCTTGGAACCGTCATCTGTCAATGTGGTTGCTTTGCCAATTTTCTTTCTGATTTATTCCCACTTTCCAAGGTAAAAGATGTTTTCTTTGGTTCTAAGACCATCACCAATGAAACAAAGTAGGTGTGTGGAACATCAAATGGTCTTTTATTTAATATTTCGTGTCTGTCCTTTGGGCTATCTTTTTAATGGTGCTAGTTTCTTGAGAAACACTTCTAACTTCCTGGCTATCAGTATTGCTTGGAAGTTTCTATGAAAGTTTTCCAGGAGTTGCAACTTGTTGGTAATTCTGAACTGCCAGTAGAGTCTCATGTGCCCAGGATGGATGATCCTTCTGAAGGAACAGGTTACTGCTTTAATTCACAGCTAAAAACTGGCAATGATTTCTGTTCCTCTAGATGATATTTTCCAGAAAGGTGGAGGCAAGAGGTTCTGAGGGAGAAGACTGATGGGATATTTCTAAACACCAGCAAAGCTAAAGATCTACAGAAGATGCAGCATCACAGACTAGAATGTTACACCTTCTTGTCTTCTTGAATCCACTCACAGATGTTTCATGCACCTTCTGCTTAATGCAACAGAGAGAACAGACTACCTCCATCCAACATAGTGTTGCTGAGCAACATGTATTCACAGACACACACATAGATGACTTCAAAAATGAAGCCACTGCAGTAATAATACCTAATATTTATTGATCAGAATATATGTGGATATATGACAGGCGCTCAGTGCTTTTTAAACATTATCTCATTTAATCCATCCACAACTCAATGATTTTGATGTTTAGCCTCATTTAATTGATGAGGCAACTCAGGCTCTTTGAGATTAAATACTTTGTCCAAAGTCACTAAGAAAATAAACTGTACAACTGGGATTGAAACCACTGCTCCAGAAGGTCCTGCTGACGTGTTTGTAGCCAATGCAGCAAGATTGCAGAATGCAAACAACAGTGACAGGTAGAGTGGCTCTTTGTAAACCAAAGTGTCCATGGAGCTTAAGGAAGGATTTCCGTAGCCTTGCCATTAGTGAAACATTACGTAGATAGGAAGGGATACATAGAGATCCTGCCAGGCTAACACCAAACAAAAATCACCGAGAAACTGGAAGCCGAGGCACATGGTTTGTCCACACATGATAGGTTGACTGTTGATTTGAGACTAGAAGCACCTTATTTTCCCCATAGATCAGACTCCTCCTCTGACTTTGGCTACAGATGCAGAGAACCAATAGGATGATCTAAACTCTGTTTTTGTGCTGTATTTATTCAAATGGTGTGGGGCAGAAAATGAAGACATTACCAAAGGGAAAATATGTTAACCTTGACACTTCTTTACCATCTCTTAGGTTTTTTACGGTCTTGAACAAACAGTGGTTTACTATGACAGGAGTTGTTCTTTTATGATGATCTGTACTCTCAAAGTGTTTGTAAATTAATCTGCTGACGATCTTTCCTTAATGTACTGCTCGTGGGCCATGCAAAAATGAGATCTCTTGTACACTAACAGGATTTTAGTCATCTGGAGGCAGAAGCAGGGGAGTAAAAAAGAACATTTGAGCAATTGTTTGCAATTACATTTTAAACATTTATTTAAGGAAATATGCATAAACTGTCCTGTAAACACTCCAATAACAAGGATGGTTGTTCCGTTCTGTGACTTTTCATTTGTTGTTTGTTGATGTTTTGGACTAGGAAAGACAGTGAGGTTGGCACAGATATTTTATGTACCCAGAGGTTAGAGTATAAAAAAACAGTTTGGATATTCAAGCCAGCATTAGCCATTTTACTTTCAGATGTAAATTTAGGCTCAGTCTCATTCAGTTTTATCATTTATATGCTCTTCTCAGAGTTCAGGACATGGGCTATGAAGATGTAAGTTCGTTTCACTTTTCTTGTTTGTTTCATCATCTTTATTTGAGTTTAGCCTCATTTAATTGATGAGGCAACTCAGGCTCTTTGAGATTAAATACTTTGTCCAAAGTCACTAAGAAAATAAACTGTACAACTGGGATTGAAACCACTGCTCCAGAAGGTCCTGCTGACGTGTTTGTAGCCAATGCAGCAAGATTGCAGAATGCAAACAACAGTGACAGGTAGAGTGGCTCTTTGTAAACCAAAGTGTCCATGGAGCTTAAGGAAGGATTTCCGTAGCCTTGCCATTAGTGAAACATTACGTAGATAGGAAGGGATACATAGAGATCCTGCCAGGCTAACACCAAACAAAAATCACCGAGAAACTGGAAGCCGAGGCACATGGTTTGTCCACACATGATAGGTTGACTGTTGATTTGAGACTAGAAGCACCTTATTTTCCCCATAGATCAGACTCCTCCTCTGACTTTGGCTACAGATGCAGAGAACCAATAGGATGATCTAAACTCTGTTTTTGTGCTGTATTTATTCAAATGGTGTGGGGCAGAAAATGAAGACATTACCAAAGGGAAAATATGTTAACCTTGACACTTCTTTACCATCTCTTAGGTTTTTTACGGTCTTGAACAAACAGTGGTTTACTATGACAGGAGTTGTTCTTTTATGATGATCTGTACTCTCAAAGTGTTTGTAAATTAATCTGCTGACGATCTTTCCTTAATGTACTGCTCGTGGGCCATGCAAAAATGAGATCTCTTGTACACTAACAGGATTTTAGTCATCTGGAGGCAGAAGCAGGGGAGTAAAAAAGAACATTTGAGCAATTGTTTGCAATTACATTTTAAACATTTATTTAAGGAAATATGCATAAACTGTCCTGTAAACACTCCAATAACAAGGATGGTTGTTCCGTTCTGTGACTTTTCATTTGTTGTTTGTTGATGTTTTGGACTAGGAAAGACAGTGAGGTTGGCACAGATATTTTATGTACCCAGAGGTTAGAGTATAAAAAAACAGTTTGGATATTCAAGCCAGCATTAGCCATTTTACTTTCAGATGTAAATTTAGGCTCAGTCTCATTCAGTTTTATCATTTATATGCTCTTCTCAGAGTTCAGGACATGGGCTATGAAGATGTAAGTTCGTTTCACTTTTTCTTGTTTGTTTCATCATCTTTATTTGAATAATAGGCTGGGTTGAGTTGGACTTTTTAGTTATGGGAAAATCATATAAATAGATTTACATGTGTTTACTGGGTCACCACAGGCAAACTTATTTGGAAATTCAGAATAACTTTAGCTCTCCAAAGGACTATTTGGATATTTTTAAAATCAGTTATATTTCCATCAAACAAAAATGCACGTCCAGGGGCTTCCCTGGCGGTCCAGTAGGTAAGGACACCACCTGGCAGTGCAAGGGGTGCCGGTTGGATCCCTGGCCTGGGAGGATCCCACTTGCCGCGGAGCGGCTGAACCGATGTGTCCAATCATCGAGCCGGAGCTCTGGAGCGCTTGCGCCCAGAGCGGACGCTCTGCGACAACAGAGGCCGTCGCGTTGGGAGGCCTACACGGGCCAAAAAACAAAGATAGATGAAAACAGATAAATGAAAGACCAATAGAAGTGGCCCGCCTGCCCCCATCCCTCCAAAAAAAAAATAAATAAAATAAATGCACGTCCAGTGACAATATATCTAGAAACATTTTCTTCGAACTGTTATACTATCTATGCTATTTCCACCTTGCCCAAATGAGATTTAGTTTTGCAGTCATTTAACTCTCTAACTGGGGCTTCCTGGTTGGCTCAATAAGAAAGAACCCCGCTGCCAGTGCAGGAGACTCAGGAGACCTGAGTTCAATCCTTGGGTCAAGAAAATCCTCTGGAGGAGGGCATGGCAACCCACTCCAGTATTCTTGCCTGGAAAATTCCATGGACAGAGGAGCCCGGAGGGCTATAATCCATAGGGGTGGAAGTGCAACAATTGATATGCAAGGAGTGGAATCATCAATACTTTGATCATCCTCAGAAGACAGACAAAGCCTTTTATTTGGAGGTTCAGTATGGTCCATGGGGTCGCAAAGAGTTGGACATGACTGAGCACACGAGCGCACACACACATACACACATAGCTCTCTAATTATAATCTAGTATTTCTGGAAAGCAGGGTGATAGAAAGAATCTTACAATCAGAACTAGGAGGCAAGACCGGAATTTGCTTCTGGGATGTATCTGTGCCTATTTGTTCCAATAAAAACTAGGATTTGATTGAGTACTTACTATATGCTGGGCATCATGCCAGTCACTTTCCACGAATTACTTCAGTGATCCTGTGAGCCAGTACGTTTTCTATTCCCACTTTACAAATGAAATTTGTAGAGAGTTTATGTAATTTCCCCAGGGTCACACAACTAAGAAGTGATAGAGCTGGACCAGTTCCATCTGACTTCAAAACCCAAATTCTCAGCCACACACCAAATTTAAAACCACTGAATCTTCTGGGCCTCTATTTCCTCATCTATGGCTCTTGTAGGCTAAATCATGTGGTCAGGGAATAGTTTACAGCTCTGAATTTTTTGAGTTCTCATCCAGCCAAGAAAACAGATGTAGGAACTTATGTTTGCCATATATTTTACCCTAAAGTGGCTAAAAGCATCCACCAAAATTTCCTGTAGAAAAC
This sequence comes from Tragulus kanchil, assembly GCA_022376925.1. NCBI lineage: Eukaryota > Metazoa > Chordata > Mammalia > Artiodactyla > Tragulidae > Tragulus > Tragulus kanchil. Next base: position 255,549,426 of record JAIOJX010000032.1, read on the forward strand.
ACTAGGAATAGCTCAACAGCATGCAAGGAAGTAATTGTGAAATGGATACCTGCTGTGAAAGCATTTCAGCATTTCAACAACTCATGGGGGTGTTTTTTAAAAGCAATAAACTCACTGGTGAAGTGTGTTGCCCACAGAGCTGAGACACAAATCTAAACCCCTGAGAATTTACTGTGTTTCCAGGGTCCAATACATTCTCTGTCTTAGGATAACTGCCTGAGTACAGCAGACAGAATCTTTGTGAACCTTGGGCCATTGGTGTTTTTTGGTCTGATGTTAAAGAAAAAATAATTTACCAGATTATCACTTGGTTTATATGATACTTGTTTCTCTAAGTTGCCAGCTGGCTTCCCTCATGCACTAATTAAAAGGTCTTTAATTGGTGATTAATGCTGTAGACATTGCATGACTTTGTCAAAACAGATGAATATGTACATATTTCTGAATATATGTGAATATATATCCATGTATATTTCCAAATCTTTCCTTACAGTTTCTTGCCTGATAGTAATTAATTGAGCCTTGTTAAAAAAAAATCAGTGACCTGTCCGGCTATAATGCCCATAACTGTCAGTCATTGATACTTCTTAATGTGAACCCAGGAATTTATATTGAAAAATTATCTCATTCTTTCTTCACTACTAGTTAAAACGGAGTCTGACTTTGCTCATAAAGCTAAAATGTCTAAGCTAATGTAGCCAAAGTCACAAGAATAACACCTCATTAAGAATTACTTCAGTGATCCTGTGAGCCAGTACGTTTTCTATTCCCACTTTACAAATGAAATTTGTAGAGAGTTTATGTAATTTCCCCAGGGTCACACAACTAAGAAGTGATAGAGCTGGACCAGTTCCATCTGACTTCAAAACCCAAATTCTCAGCCACACACCAAATTTAAAACCACTGAATCTTCTGGGCCTCTATTTCCTCATCTATGGCTCTTGTAGGCTAAATCATGTGGTCAGGGAATAGTTTACAGCTCTGAATTTTTTGAGTTCTCATCCAGCCAAGAAAACAGATGTAGGAACTTATGTTTGCCATATATTTTACCCTAAAGTGGCTAAAAGCATCCACCAAAATTTCCTGTAGAAAACACTAGGAATAGCTCAACAGCATGCAAGGAAGTAATTGTGAAATGGATACCTGCTGTGAAAGCATTTCAGCATTTCAACAACTCATGGGGGTGTTTTTTAAAAGCAATAAACTCACTGGTGAAGTGTGTTGCCCACAGAGCTGAGACACAAATCTAAACCCCTGAGAATTTACTGTGTTTCCAGGGTCCAATACATTCTCTGTCTTAGGATAACTGCCTGAGTACAGCAGACAGAATCTTTGTGAACCTTGGGCCATTGGTGTTTTTTGGTCTGATGTTAAAGAAAAAATAATTTACCAGATTATCACTTGGTTTATATGATACTTGTTTCTCTAAGTTGCCAGCTGGCTTCCCTCATGCACTAATTAAAAGGTCTTTAATTGGTGATTAATGCTGTAGACATTGCATGACTTTGTAAAAACAGATGAATATGTACATATTTCTGAATATATGTGAATATATATCCATGTATATTTCCAAATCTTTCCTTACAGTTTCTTGCCTGATAGTAATTAATTGAGCCTTGTTAAAAAAAAAAATCAGTGACCTGTCCGGCTATAATGCCCATAACTGTCAGTCATTGATACTTCTTAATGTGAACCCAGGAATTTATATTGAAAAATTATCTCATTCTTTCTTCACTACTAGTTAAAACGGAGTCTGACTTTGCTCATAAAGCTAAAATGTCTAAGCTAATGTAGCCAAAGTCACAAGAATAACAACAAAAATCAATCAAGTCAATTGCTTGGCAGTCTCATGATTATGCAATCAGTTGATTGCTGAATGTTCTGTTTTCAACTTGCTGTTGTAACACTACTAGGACACTTGACTAATGCTGTGACATAGAGACTCTCGAAATGCCCTCTCCGGACCTGCAACAAGCATCAGTTGGAAATCTGTGAGAAATAGAAATTCTCTGCTCTTAGCCCAGACCCACTGAATTAGGAACTCTGAGGGTGAGACCCAGAAATTTGTGTTTTTAGGAGAGGTGATTCTGGAGAAGTGATTCTGAGGCTCATTAACTTTTGAGAACGACATTGGCATCAACTAGTTAAGCAGCTGAAAAAGAAATCGGTAATATTTAGGGTTGCCAGGGGGAAGAATGGGGCGGGGAGAGATATTTAGGGAGTTGACATGTACATACTGCTGTATTTAAAATGGATAATCAGCAAAGTCCTACTGTATAGCACAGGGAACTCTTCTCAATATTATGTGACAGCCTGGGTGGGAGGGGAGTTTGGGGGGGAATCAATACGTGTTATACATATGTGGCTGAGTCCCTTTGCTGTCCGCCTAAAACTATCACAACATTGTTAATCAGCTATACTCCAATATAAAATAAAAGTTAAGAAAATAAAAAAAGAGATCAGTAACAATAATTAATTGTCACCACAGAACAGCCCACAGCTTCACCTACTTACTGTTTCAATCCTTTAAAAATGTACCTAAGAAAATGTTTACTAAAAATCTGTCCCTGAGAAAACTACGTTCAGTGATGCTCTGTTTTCATTACAAATAATTTTGTATTCTTTTTTTATAACCTCTGAAATCTGTGAAAATCTCATATAAACTGAGATATGCTAACTGAATTCAGGAATTGTTTACTGAGTTTTTCAGTTGTGAATGATCATTACACATTCATCTCTTTTTAGGTCAGACATACCAGTGGCTTAGAATTCTTATTTCCTTTACAAAACATGCCACCTCTAATTTAAGACTTCTTGGGTTTTAATCCATGGTAGTGCCAGTGAAAACTTGGAAAGCCCTAGGCATGATTTTTTGGGTAGATTTTCCTACGGGTGAGGGAAAACCACCCAGATACAAAAAGCTACATGAAATATACAGATGCCACCAAATGGAGGAAAAACATAGAAGATTAAAGAGCACATTTTTAATATTTAAGGTTTTTTTAAAAATTAAGATGTTAGAGGAAAAACATCAAATTTGCAATGGATTTGCATCATGAATTTATTTAACCAATACATTAATAAACTACTCATTTTGTGAAATGATCTCAACACCCAGAAATTGTCAAAGATATTTGTTTAAAGGTAAAAATGATAATGCTTAAGTATAAACTTTTTTGTGCTCTGGTCCACTGAGGTGAATGAGTATGCAACTGGACTCAATTTCAATTCTAAATTTATTAAGTGCTTCCTCTAGGAAGCTCCTTTTATCTTCAGTTTTCAAGGCTCTATGTGCCTCTTTTTCATGATATGAGCACCACCTAGTGTACACAGTGAAAAATCCCTTTAAACCAAACCATCTCTGAAAATCTGCTTCAGAACACTGTCCTTCTCCTAAAGGATTCACAACAATAGTATGTTAAAGGAAAGAACAAATATTTACTTTAAACAATTATGCCAAGGTAAAGTTTTCTAATCAGTATGCTATTTAAACTGTTTACTTAGCATATGTGAAACCAGGTGTTATGAGGATGGTTAAACCATGACCATATAATGTAATAAGTTTTGTTATCCATGACCATATAATAGGGTTCATCTATAGATATGCATTTATTTCTTTGAAGTATAGTTGGGACACACACCATTTTACGTAAATTTGGTTAACCAAGCAACATTAAGTGCCTTCCTTAAGTGAGGCAGTTTAACTAAAAGAATGATGAAAAATAACATTTCTTTCCATTGCATTTTGCGCATTAACTTGTGGGTATGTTTTGACATTAAATGGCGTGGCATTAGAGGTTTGGGGGCTTCCTTGGTGGCTCAAACAATAAAGAATCTGCCTGCAGTGTGGAAGACCTAGGTTTTAGTCCTGAGTCGGGAAGATCCCTGGAGAAGGAAATGGCTACACAGCCAAGTATTCTTGCTGGAGAAGTCTATGACAGAGGAGTCTGGCAGGCTGCAGTCCATGGGGTTGCAAAGAGTTGGACCCAACTGAGAGACTAACACTTCAGGTGTGTATTATAATTGTAATACTTTGTTTCTGAGGGGCTACATAAGGAAATAAATATAATTCTCCAACCTAGAACAAATATTTTGAGCCTGAAGAATGGCATTTGCCTGCAATCAGGCTTCTTAGCCACAGGACATTTGCCATCGACTTCTTCATTGCATTGCTTTGTATGTGAAGAGAGAATGTTAATTTCTGGGGTCACCAGTTTCACAAGTAGAGCTTATACAGTACTTTTTTTGCTACAGTAAAATCTGACTCCTCTCCATTTATTGTGTTTTGTTTAGCTTATCCAACAAAAGTATTAACATATACATTAACAACGTCGAAAGTAGCCTACTTTAAGAGAAAATATGCAGAAGAAGAAGATTTACATCAAGATTACCATGGGTATTTTCCAAAAGTAAGTGTTTACTTATTGTTTTAATTTCATTGGAGTCTTGTCAATAGCAAAGGCTCTTGTTTTCATTTTCCTAAAATGTCGATTGAATGAAGTATTTGCTTTACAGCACCTGATACTGCCTGAGGACAGGACTTGCATTCTGAAACTTTCTCTGGAGAAGCTCAGATTTCTTGAAGACCCAGAAACCTACTTAAGAAGGTCTGTGTTAATTAACAATTTGCTGAGGAAGATCCATCTAGAGACGGAGAAAGAGAGCTATGAATACTTTAAAGAGGCTCCCTGTTATAAGACTGCTTATTCTGATACAAGAAAACGGCTGAAGTTTATGGTACAGGAATGCTGTTCTCAGTCTCTCTATTATGAAGAGCTGCATTCATATCATATTGTGCCTTATGCTTCGGAGAATGCCATTTATGGAATGGGCTACACTAGCAGCCACTTGGAGCAAAATTCTCAGTTGCTTATTTATAAAATGAATTAAAGTAACTGTTAAAGTCCATTGATACCTTGTTTCTAAATGCCTGAACTGTTTCTAGTGAAGATGTTAACATAGGCACTAATGATTCAGTGCCCTTGAGATCAGAGATGAGATGCATGCTGAACTGATTGGAGAGAACCCTGGTTATTATTCAGCAGTCCTTAGTATCATCTAGCCAAATTGAAAATATGTCCACATATTATAAATTGGAGAATAAGTGCTTTAGAAGCAAGGGTGATTTTTTTTTGCCTTTTTTTTTTTTAAGATAATGTGTGTAGGAAGGGACTTTTACTAAGTTCCTTTGATGATTTAAACATTTCAAGCCATCTATTTCCAAATTCTACCACTTTTAGTGGAAAGAAGCAAGCAAAAAAGTAACAGATTTAGATTAAACAGATAATGTCTTGTCCCTGAAGATTAAAGGTGGAACAAATATAATTTTCTGTTAATAATGAGAGGAAGGGTCATCCCTTCTGAAATGCTTTGGCTTGTCAAGCACTTTGCCAAATAATTGACACGATTCTTCTTTTATCACTAGTGGCAATTCACGATGTGGCCAACCTGCTGAAATTTAACTGCTGAATGTAACAACCAGAACACTCCACACTTATCCTTTTTTTTTTTTTTTTTTTTTTTACCGTTATAGAATTCTCTCTTTAAAAGTGAAATTTATAAAATAGCCTTTCAGATGGACTTATCTCTTAAGTTTTAGGGGTCAGTTAAATTTTGTGGTGGGCCTTTAATTGCATTTAAATTTATTTATGATATCATTTTTATAGACTGTGAAGCTCAGGAAATGGGTAGGCAGGTCATATTTGATTTTAATAGAGAATTTTAAAGAATCTTGTCTGAAAGAAATGGTGAGAACAACAAAAATTCTACATGATGCTATTTCTTCATCTAAGAGTTCATTTAAGGCTGTCTAGATTTGCACTGATTTTTGTATAATAACTGACCATTCACTACTTGACAAAATGTTTCAGAATGCCTTTGGTGGTGAAGTTGAGATAAGTTCCTATCATTTGCAGTTTGAAAGATAATTAGTTAACAAGTTGCATAGATTCCTGAAATACTGGAAATGGTTCATAATGTTCTTTGAGGTTTGAGTGAGGTGAATGATTTCAGTGTCTGGACTTATGTTCCATGGCACACATCATTTCAAGAATTGTCATTAACTGATAACACAGATTGGGAAACTAGGTGCCAAAGGTACATTTAAGAAAATACCAAAGACCCAAAGATGAGTGTTAGATAGACTGTGATAATGAAGATAAGAATCTAAAATAAGGATTATACAGGACATGGAAGAACATTGTTAACGGGATTTGGAATGATTTGCTTACTAATGTGCTTTCAGAGCATTTTATACGTACATAATAATCATAGTCAAGGGTACTGCTTGGGCCTTTGGTGGTTATATGTTTTCTCAAATCTAAATATGGTGACTTGTCAGCATTGTATCATCCATTGTTGAATGCCATCCTGTAACCAAGAAGGTCTTTATCTCTTCAAGAGAATTTTGTTTTTAGTTTTGATTCATTACTTGTTCCCTTAAGTGAATCATCAGGGTGAATAACATGGATGCCTTTGGTGTAAAGAATGTGAGTGCCCTAATTAGCATGCACTGTTAAAGACTACACAGATACATAATTGATAAAACTACCAGGTTTATATTCAATTGCTCAGTCAGAATTAGAGAAAAATTATTTGGAATCATTTAAAAATTATAATTGGGGTTTATTTTTAAGGCAATTTAGTATGAATGGTGAGATAACTTGACATACAAATATAAATATTTAAAAATAAATTTAAGGGCAAAATTTGTTACCAAAGTTCAAAAACTTTATTACACTACCTATACCACACTTTAGTTCTTAGAATGTTTATTAAAATGTAGTTTTCTTAAACAATGGAAATATTAATCCAATAGACTCAAAATCTGATAGGACAATTATTATATACGTCAAAAAATAGAATTAGCTCTCTAATAGTTTAAAACTTCTTACCAAAAGAGACATTTGGCTTGGTTCAGGACAGTATCTATAAGAAAAACACGCCAGTTCTAATAGATGTGACTTACAAAAATGCAATATATTGAAACTGTTTGAGGATAGAAATGTGTATACTTTGGGATTGAAAAGAGAGGGGGAGAAAAAATTACCAAGAAAATGTAAAATTGTAAAATCTACTGTGTATCTGAAACCTTAAAGCAAGACCTCTTGGGCAATGAACCCCTAAGAGATATAAAGTCTGTTTTATTTCATGACTTCATTAATTGAGCTCTCTGAATCTTACATTCATATGCAGGAAAAGAACTATCTTAGTAATCAGGTTTTGCATATGCTTTTCTTTTTAAGGAATATGTGTTGATTTCAAGACAGGTTATTTAAAACATATCTTTTAGAGCATTTAATTTCTTTTCCAAAAATTTTGAGGACAATTATTTGCTTACTAATGTGCTTTCAGAGCATTTTATACGTACATAATAATCATAGTCAAGGGTACTGCTTGGGCCTTTGGTGGTTATATGTTTTCTCAAATCTAAATATGGTGACTTGTCAGCATTGTATCATCCATTGTTGAATGCCATCCTGTAACCAAGAAGGTCTTTATCTCTTCAAGAGAATTTTGTTTTTAGTTTTGATTCATTACTTGTTCCCTTAAGTGAATCATCAGGGTGAATAACATGGATGCCTTTGGTGTAAAGAATGTGAGTGCCCTAATTAGCATGCACTGTTAAAGACTACACAGATACATAATTGATAAAACTACCAGGTTTATATTCAATTGCTCAGTCAGAATTAGAGAAAAATTATTTGGAATCATTTAAAAATTATAATTGGGGTTTATTTTTAAGGCAATTTAGTATGAATGGTGAGATAACTTGACATACAAATATAAATATTTAAAAATAAATTTAAGGGCAAAATTTGTTACCAAAGTTCAAAAACTTTATTACACTACCTATACCACACTTTAGTTCTTAGAATGTTTATTAAAATGTAGTTTTCTTAAACAATGGAAATATTAATCCAATAGACTCAAAATCTGATAGGACAATTATTATATACGTCAAAAAATAGAATTAGCTCTCTAATAGTTTAAAACTTCTTACCAAAAGAGACATTTGGCTTGGTTCAGGACAGTATCTATAAGAAAAACACGCCAGTTCTAATAGATGTGACTTACAAAAATGCAATATATTGAAACTGTTTGAGGATAGAAATGTGTATACTTTGGGATTGAAAAGAGAGGGGGAGAAAAAATTACCAAGAAAATGTAAAATTGTAAAATCTACTGTGTATCTGAAACCTTAAAGCAAGACCTCTTGGGCAATGAACCCCTAAGAGATATAAAGTCTGTTTTATTTCATGACTTCATTAATTGAGCTCTCTGAATCTTACATTCATATGCAGGAAAAGAACTATCTTAGAAATCAGTGGTATCTGTGCATATGCTTTTCTTTTTTAAGGAATATGTGTTGATTTCAAGACAGGTTATTTAAAACATATCTTTTAGAGCATTTAATTTCTTTTCCAATAAACAATTCATAGATAAGGAGTTGACTAATGTTATTTTGACTTATTGAAAAAAAATTAATTTGTATTTAAACTTTGTAAACTTGTCTGAGTTCACTGATAAGATTGGTATGATTTTACCATGGCTACCTGATACATATGGAGACCCTCTTCAGACCTTCTCTGCTGTCTCCAACCTGCACAGTCTGTTATGGAAATTGCAAAGGTAGGAAAACAATGACAACTTTTGAAAATAGTGACAACTTTTTTGAACCTGGACATCCTTTTTTTGCTGACAAGAGCCATGCTTAAGGTAAGAAAGATAGCATGGGAAATGTTTGATTGCTTTTGGTAATGTGGATCAATCTTGTGGGTGCCCAAGCATCCTAAAGGCCTAATAAAGAAGAAGAAAAATAAACAGAAGAAATTAAGATAAAAGGAAGAAAAAGGAGAGGGCATAGATATAAGGAACAGAATTAGTAAGTGAAAGCAAAAATTGTTTTGTGTAAGGGGTATTGCTTGTTTGCTATACTCAGTTGTTCTTTTCTATGTCTGCTATACCCCCCAAATCTGAATATCAACACTGAATTGATCTCTTTTTTTTTGCCTCACCAATGATGCATAAGACTAGATTCTATTCAGTATATAGATTGTTTGAAATGTGGTACTGCTGTGAAATATCCTTGAAATGGAACTTCTTGGGTGGATGAGGTAGGGAAAAATAGAAATTAAGTTGAAAGAAAGACTAAATGGTGAGCCTGTGTACATGTGGTTAATCTTAAACACATGATCAGATTTCAGTGTACATCCCAAGATTTAATAAAGTTGATACTAGAGGAGCTGGAAACAAGTGCAATTCCCCGCTGTTTATTGAGCAACTGCTATGAACTGAACACAGTGCCAGGATTGAGGATACGTAAGTAAATGATGCACAGTTACATTGGACAGTTCATTGATGAGGGAGGAACTTAGAGATGTCTGGTTTTGTTTTTAAATGTAAGAATTCTTTACTGGGAGTGGCACTTGTATTTCTCTTTTCCAAACTGTGAGATGGTTATCCAGCATGTATCTCCAAAGGTGTTTGCAGCTACAAATATGCTCTAGCTGAAAATTAATTTGTATTTAAACTTTTTGTAAACTTAAGTGAGTTGACTGTTATTTTGACTTATTGAAAAAAAATTAATTTGTATTTAAACTTTGTAAACTTGTCTGAGTTCACTGATAAGATTGGTATGATTTTACCATGGCTACCTGATACATATGGAGACCCTCTTCAGACCTTCTCTGCTGTCTCCAACCTGCACAGTCTGTTATGGAAATTGCAAAGGTAGGAAAACAATGACAACTTTTGAAAATAGTGACAACTTTTTTGAACCTGGACATCCTTTTTTTGCTGACAAGAGCCATGCTTAAGGTAAGAAAGATAGCATGGGAAATGTTTGATTGCTTTTGGTAATGTGGATCAATCTTGTGGGTGCCCAAGCATCCTAAAGGCCTAATAAAGAAGAAGAAAAATAAACAGAAGAAATTAAGATAAAAGGAAGAAAAAGGAGAGGGCATAGATATAAGGAACAGAATTAGTAAGTGAAAGCAAAAATTGTTTTGTGTAAGGGGTATTGCTTGTTTGCTATACTCAGTTGTTCTTTTCTATGTCTGCTATACCCCCCAAATCTGAATATCAACACTGAATTGATCTCTTTTTTTTTGCCTCACCAATGATGCATAAGACTAGATTCTATTCAGTATATAGATTGTTTGAAATGTGGTACTGCTGTGAAATATCCTTGAAATGGAACTTCTTGGGTGGATGAGGTAGGGAAAAATAGAAATTAAGTTGAAAGAAAGACTAAATGGTGAGCCTGTGTACATGTGGTTAATCTTAAACACATGATCAGATTTCAGTGTACATCCCAAGATTTAATAAAGTTGATACTAGAGGAGCTGGAAACAAGTGCAATTCCCCGCTGTTTATTGAGCAACTGCTATGAACTGAACACAGTGCCAGGATTGAGGATACGTAAGTAAATGATGCACAGTTACATTGGACAGTTCATTGATGAGGGAGGAACTTAGAGATGTCTGGTTTTGTTTTTAAATGTAAGAATTCTTTACTGGGAGTGGCACTTGTATTTCTCTTTTCCAAACTGTGAGATGGTTATCCAGCATGTATCTCCAAAGGTGTTTGCAGCTACAAATATGCTCAGGGAGAAGGGAAAGTCTACTGAGCTAGACTTTAGAGTAGAAGGAAGGTACACTCTGCTTTGCAACATATTTTATACGTGGAAGCATGAGAGAAAACCTGTGCTGCAGAAAGGAGGTATTGCTCGTCCTTGGGGCACAGAGGTTGTAGGGGAGGAAGGAAGACCAGTGCCAGTACAGAACAATTCCTCTTCCCCAACCTCTCTAGCTTTGATGTGCTTTTACATGGCAAACTGGGTTAATAGTATCAAGGAGATCCTTGAAGGGATCATAGTCTGAGAGTTGTGCATAGTGTGTTCAAGGTTAGGGGGCAGCTTTCTTTAATTTGTCTTGTGTTGGTGAATTGCTAAAATGAGCTGTATTTCTTAGCATCAGTTGATGGAGATATGTTCCTATGCCAGTGGCTTCCATTCTAGATCACAGCCCAACCACTGTCTTTTCAGCCTGGTGTAAGTGAAAGCTATGGTTCTAATTCTTTACTCTCTATCCTTCCCTCTATTTTTTAAAATTTTGGTTTATGTATAGTTGACTTACAATGCTGTGTTAGTTTCACATGGACAGCAAAGTGAATCATATATATATATATATATATATATATATATATATATATATCCACTCTTTTTTGTTGGAGTATTTTCCCATATAGGTCAGTACAGAGGTACAGAGTGCTGAGTAGAGTTCCCTGTGCTACACAGCAGGTTATTTTGTACCTATTTTAAACTGTTGATACTAGAGGAGCTGGAAACAAGTGCAATTCCCCGCTGTTTATTGAGCAACTGCTATGAACTGAACACAGTGCCAGGATTGAGGATACGTAAGTAAATGATGCACAGTTACATTGGACAGTTCATTGATGAGGGAGGAACTTAGAGATGTCTGGTTTTGTTTTTAAATGTAAGAATTCTTTACTGGGAGTGGCACTTGTATTTCTCTTTTCCAAACTGTGAGATGGTTATCCAGCATGTATCTCCAAAGGTGTTTGCAGCTACAAATATGCTCAGGGAGAAGGGAAAGTCTACTGAGCTAGACTTTAGAGTAGAAGGAAGGTACACTCTGCTTTGCAACATATTTTATACGTGGAAGCATGAGAGAAAACCTGTGCTGCAGAAAGGAGGTATTGCTCGTCCTTGGGGCACAGAGGTTGTAGGGGAGGAAGGAAGACCAGTGCCAGTACAGAACAATTCCTTTTCCCCCAACCTCTCTAGCTTTGATGTGCTTTTACATGGCAAACTGGGTTAATAGTATCAAGGAGATCCTTGAAGGGATCATAGTCTGAGAGTTGTGCATAGTGTGTTCAAGGTTAGGGGGCAGCTTTCTTTAATTTGTCTTGTGTTGGTGAATTGCTAAAATGAGCTGTATTTCTTAGCATCAGTTGATGGAGATATGTTCCTATGCCAGTGGCTTCCATTCTAGATCACAGCCCAACCACTGTCTTTTCAGCCTGGTGTAAGTGAAAGCTATGGTTCTAATTCTTTACTCTCTATCCTTCCCTCTATTTTTTAAAATTTTGGTTTATGTATAGTTGACTTACAATGCTGTGTTAGTTTCACATGGACAGCAAAGTGAATCATATATATATATATATATATATATATATATATATATATATCCACTCTTTTTTGTTGGAGTATTTTCCCATATAGGTCAGTACAGAGGTACAGAGTGCTGAGTAGAGTTCCCTGTGCTACACAGCAGGTTATTTTGTACCTATTTTAAACTGTTGATACTGATCAACAGGAGAGGAAAGGAACAATTTGCAGTACTGATTGACCTCCCTTGGGAAAGGTTTCCAGTGTATTAGAATTCATCAATAGTTTCTTAATACAATTATTTTAAATACTACTCAACATAGTTATTAACTATCTATCTATTAAGGTAATCTTTATGTTTCTAGAGTTCAATTAACAGTCATCATTTCTCCATGTTCTGCATTGGAGACAATGGAAGATCATGTATAATTAATTCAAGAAGTTCATGAATATTTATATAATATTTGAAAATTTATGCTCTTTTTTCCCATTCTCATTGCTGTACATCAGCATTGTGACATGTCTCCTGACTATTCTATCCTTATTAAGTGGACTATGTCTAAAAGTTGCTACATTCATGGTTGAGCCCTTTGGATGATATATCTCCATTAAATTTTCTGTCTTTCCACAAAGACTATTCTATAGTTGAGTGGATAGCACTCAAACGTTAGCACTATTTTATGTTAGCACTTTTCAAATTTTCTTGTGCATACAAGTCACTGGACATCAAGCTAGAATACAAAACTTTTTCAGAAGGCCTGGAGTGGGGTCTGAGATCCTGCATTTCTCAAGTTTCCTAGGTAATGTGGTTGGTGCTGGCTCACTGAGCACACTTTGGGTAACGAGGGTCTACATCACTTTGAGAATGAAAATATACATTCGAGTTCACAGTCTTACTACTTTTACAGCATATGCATTCATGTCTGCTTTCTATAGAATTTTTTTGTTTAAAAAAATGAAAGGCAAAATATATCATAAGCTGATTTTCCAAATTGGCCACAAATACTGCAATGTTTTATATATAATAAAATACTTTGAAAATAATTTGTAAATTTCATCTACATCAAGTACGGAAAGGGGACATGGAGATAGTCATGTACCTTCTTAGTCAAGAAGTGACACGTGGTAAATTTCTTTAGATTTTTTCCCCTTGATTATAACCAGGGAGATCCATTCAGTAAATAATAGGGCAAAGATGAAATTTTATTCATAGTTAACAAGAAATTGACAGTTTCTTACTTGGTTAAATCTGATAAAATCTTATAAACATTCTGTATTTAATTTAGACATGTGGGTATCTTCATGGGTTGAAGACTTTGGTAAAGTCAAGCTGAAAATGATACCTGAAACTTCATCTTCTTGTTTTAAACTCTTTTCTTGAGCTTTTTGCCATGAGGGGCTGACCCCTTGACACAGACATTCGGTTTCTATTTAGTTGTTGATGTCTGAATGAGGGGTGGAGGGTAGTGTGAATGAGTCAGTCACATAATATTTTCTGATTTGAGCATGCCAAGTGATTTTTGTCAGACTCTCCTTTGGTTATAAATTGTTGGTATAGCTATTGTGAAATATAGTGCCATAAATTTGTCATGAACCATTAACAAAGGGAGAAAAGCAGAAATTTAGTTCTGTGGGATGCACTAAAAGAAACAAGAAAATGGTGTTTTACAACATCTATTTGGGAAAATATGTATCTGTTACATAATCTAAAATCTGTCTTTTTCACATTTAAGATATTTGGGTCATGATTAGTTTTTATTGGATTGTTTTTTAAACTTAAGTGAATAAGAAAGGTCACTGTATTTTAAAACATATTTGACATGTTGCTAATAAAAATTTATTTCTGGTGAAATATAGGTGCTTTTATTAAGTAGGGGAGGGGGAATCTGGAATTATGGTCTTTGCTTTATGTCCCTTGATTCCAGAGGTCTCATTTTGAAGGCATACAGCTATATTTCTTTGAACAGTTCATTTTCATCACAAAATTTGCTTACGTATTTAGAAGACATTTCCAATATCTTGACTTTTTCACCAAAATTGACCCTGAAATGTTTTTTACGTAGCATGCATCAAGAGAACATGTGACAAAACTCACTCAATTAAGGCCTTATTCAAACATGAGATGATAAATCTCAAAGTCAAAGATAATTTTTCTACCCATAGAGTAGCAGATGTACCCATCGGTTCCTCATAGATTTGTTAGGCAAAGAGCAGGTGGTTCACATCAGGAAGATATTAATAGATTGCTTCACTTTCTGGCAGGAAATGGTGTTTGTTATCAATTTTGCAAGTCAGTTATTGTAAGGCCCCTTTAATTCATTGACTTATGTGGAGCATCAATACTCAAGTATCAGCAATTTCCAGATAACCAACCTTGGCATCATCAGCTCAATGGACATGAATTTGAGCAAACTCCAGGAGATAGTAAAACACAGAGAATCCTGGAGTGCTGCAGTCCATGGGGCTGCAAAGAGTCGGACACAACTGAACAAGCAAATTGACAGGTCGGGGCATCATGGTTTAATTTTTATTTGGGGTTGTTGATTTTTACTGAATGAGGGGTGGAGGGTAGTGTGAATGAGTCAGTCACATAATATTTTCTGATTTGAGCATGCCAAGTGATTTTTGTCAGACTCTCCTTTGGTTATAAATTGTTGGTATAGCTATTGTGAAATATAGTGCCATAAATTTGTCATGAACCATTAACAAAGGGAGAAAAGCAGAAATTTAGTTCTGTGGGATGCACTAAAAGAAACAAGAAAATGGTGTTTTACAACATCTATTTGGGAAAATATGTATCTGTTACATAATCTAAAATCTGTCTTTTTCACATTTAAGATATTTGGGTCATGATTAGTTTTTATTGGATTGTTTTTTAAACTTAAGTGAATAAGAAAGGTCACTGTATTTTAAAACATATTTGACATGTTGCTAATAAAAATTTATTTCTGGTGAAATATAGGTGCTTTTATTAAGTAGGGGAGGGGGAATCTGGAATTATGGTCTTTGCTTTATGTCCCTTGATTCCAGAGGTCTCATTTTGAAGGCATACAGCTATATTTCTTTGAACAGTTCATTTTCATCACAAAATTTGCTTACGTATTTAGAAGACATTTCCAATATCTTGACTTTTTCACCAAAATTGACCCTGAAATGTTTTTTACGTAGCATGCATCAAGAGAACATGTGACAAAACTCACTCAATTAAGGCCTTATTCAAACATGAGATGATAAATCTCAAAGTCAAAGATAATTTTTCTACCCATAGAGTAGCAGATGTACCCATCGGTTCCTCATAGATTTGTTAGGCAAAGAGCAGGTGGTTCACATCAGGAAGATATTAATAGATTGCTTCACTTTCTGGCAGGAAATGGTGTTTGTTATCAATTTTGCAAGTCAGTTATTGTAAGGCCCCTTTAATTCATTGACTTATGTGGAGCATCAATACTCAAGTATCAGCAATTTCCAGATAACCAACCTTGGCATCATCAGCTCAATGGACATGAATTTGAGCAAACTCCAGGAGATAGTAAAACACAGAGAATCCTGGAGTGCTGCAGTCCATGGGGCTGCAAAGAGTCGGACACAACTGAACAACAAAATCATTTTTCTGTGTGCATCCAGCAAGACAAAGCCTTGATTAATTTTAGTTACTTGAGCAATCTAGGAACTAGCCCATATAAATTACAGAGACTTTCATGTATGTGTTAATGGAAAATTGAACACACATGGATGACCCACATCTAAGATGATAACGTAAACAGCCAGTTGGTTTCTAGAAGTGAAAAAATCAACTTATATGTTATGTAAGTGCCTTGGACACTGCCTGGTATGTATTTTATGATGATAAATCTTGTCCAAGTGATTCTTACTTTTTTCCTTTTATAAAGAAGTGCACTTTCCCCAACTGTGTTATATTTTTGAGTCCCAAAGCAGGTGGTTACACTTTCCCATTTGAAGGTTTAAAGAACACACACACGTAAACACACTGAGAAACCACAAGTTATAGGAGGATGGGCTTTTAAAGATTTATTGTTATTAAGAAGTAGAAGAAGCGTGAATACTCTAGGGAACTTCCTTTAGGAAGCCTGGCATCTACATGAGAGTCCACTCGCCTGGATCCCTGCACAGTTGAATGCAATTGTGTAGATGCAGTCAGCATTGTCAGACAGAGCTTTCTGCTTCAGGATAAGAAGCAATCATGTGCGAGGCAGAAGCACAGAAACAGCCTGGAGAAGCCACACTGAAGCATAAATATAGTAGCATTATTGAACTGATGGTAGTAAATACAACAAAGTTTTAATCTCAAAATGCCACACCACAAAACAACAACAACAGAAAAACAAAAAGGATTTGATGATCTTTTTCCCTTGTTTTCCATTTCCCCAACTTTACTTCCCTACCTCAGTCCACCCTAGCCTTGGTTAAGCCTTCTAGTTGTGACTTGATTGCTATCATTGAAATTAATCAATGGTCACGGCAAGTTCTAGCAGGACATATTTTTATAAAATCTTGATTAAATAATTACCATCATTCCTTCACATTGTGGCAGTTTTCCTAGAATTGTTTGAAACGAGTCTACTGAATTAAGTATCTTCCACAGTGTGAAGGCTGCCCCTAAACCTTCACTTCTATGGAAGGTATTTTTGCTATTGTCCCATGAATTTTATAGTTAGAAATGTTTGTAAACAGTGTTGTGTAGCACAACTTAAGTTAAATTATCATTACTCCTCTCAAATTAAAGAGGATATATTAAATAAACTATTGGTTTGTACAGTATATGACAACAGCTTGACTATACAATAATAATATTTCTGTAGTTTATGAAGCATCAATGCAAGTTTTATCTGTATGTCTCATATTCTCTTTTTTAAAATCAATTTGTGATACAAACTAGGTCACCATTTTTTAATTATCAAATTAAAACAACTGAGTCCTCACTTGATTTCATTGTCAGGAAGTCCAGTCTTTCTTTTGGGAACTTTCTTTTCCTAGGTGTTTCAAAGCCAGTCCCTTTGGTCACTAGGCAACTGTAGCTGCAGCCCAACATGAAATTCAGGGACCTCTTAAGTCAGTTCATCTTGCCATCAGAGGTGGCAGTGGCTCAAGTGTCCATCTTGTGATGTCACCATGGAGACCATTTTCAGCCAGGGCTAACTTAGCCTTACTACTTATGGTTGCTGTGAATAGGGAACTATTGCCTTGTTGATTGTCCCATTTAAAAAAAAAAAACATGTAGGTGAAAGTCTTTCTCATGTCAAACTCTCCAGGGAAACATGCTGTTGATATTTAATAATCAGGAGACCTAAATAAACCAGCAAATGTTGTTTCTATTTAGCTTTCAAAATAAACTAACTTTAAACCTCTTTACTCTTCTATAGTTGATAAGCCATTAGGGCTTGGGGCAAATCTAAAAGACTAAAGTAGTTCACTGTCTCTGGTTTGAATTATGTCCTTTCCCGGCTCCCTGCATAGTTGAATGGAGTTGGGCCTGCAGTGCAGGAGACCCAGCTTTGATCCCTGGGTAGGGAATATGCCCTGGAGAAGGAAATGGCAACCTATTCCAGTATTCTTGCTGAAAAATCTCATAGATAGAAGAGCCTAGTCAGCTACAGTCCATGGGGTCCCAAGAGTCAGACATGACTTAGCAAGTAAACTACAACTGATGCACTCAGCACAGATGGGAAGAGCTTTCTGCCTGGGAATAAGCAGTCATGTTGTTGGAGGTGGAACCATAGAAACAACCTGGTCACCAGGTACAAAATGCATCAGGGACTTAAATATCTATTTCCATATTTAGTAGGAAATGGCCCTGGGCATGGGTCTAAAACTTAGTGTTGTTTTTTCTTCTTTGAATTTGCTTTACGGGTATGAGTGCATTTCAGACAGATGGCTGAAGTGATTGCTACTCTCACTTCTGTACTTACATCACAATTAATTTTTTTTCATTGGTTGGGTTTCATCTGAAGAAAGTTTTATATTTCTTTGCAATACTACTGACCCACTGATTTATAAACTTGAATCCTACTACTTTGGAATAAAAATTGAGTGATGGTCATGAATGTACAGTTTGAAATTACCTTGGAGAATTCAAGTGATCTCCTCAACCATAATCAAAATTAAAGTATCAGAAAAATGCTCTCAGACATGGTTAAGAAACTTACATTTTACATCTGAATTAGTGTATGACAATAGTTCAGTAATGCTTCCAGCCCTTTCTCTAGTATCCAATTCTTTTCAAGACAACTCCACCTATAAAACACATTCTCAAAAGAAAGTTTATAGACTAAGTATTGACTTTAAATCCTGATTTTCCACTTAAAGTTAACTAAGAAAACTTATCACCTTAAATATTTTGCCTTTGGGGTATTTCTTGTTGCCTGAAAAAAATGCAAAGCTATTTTTAAAAAGCTGCTTTCCTTGCTGGTACTGCCTTTGAAGTGGTCACTCTGCCTCCCATCTGTCTCAAGTGTAAAATGTGACATCAAAACACAAAACATGAGGTAGATGAGTAAAAAAGATAGATCTTTTATAGAATGTGTTTTAACTTAAATGACTACTAGTTCAAAACAAGAATATACAGTTACAGGTCAGCGTGTATGAACCTACAGTAACCACAAATCAAAAACTTACAATAGATATACAAAAGCTAGAGAAAAAGGAGCATAAGTATGGAACTAAAGAAAAATTTCAAACCACTTGGCAAGTGAAACTACTCAACTAGATAGAGCCTAGTCAGCTACAGTCCATGGGGTCCCAAGAGTCAGACATGACTTAGCAAGTAAACTACAACTGATGCACTCAGCACAGATGGGAAGAGCTTTCTGCCTGGGAATAAGCAGTCATGTTGTTGGAGGTGGAACCATAGAAACAACCTGGTCACCAGGTACAAAATGCATCAGGGACTTAAATATCTATTTCCATATTTAGTAGGAAATGGCCCTGGGCATGGGTCTAAAACTTAGTGTTGTTTTTTCTTCTTTGAATTTGCTTTACGGGTATGAGTGCATTTCAGACAGATGGCTGAAGTGATTGCTACTCTCACTTCTGTACTTACATCACAATTAATTTTTTTTCATTGGTTGGGTTTCATCTGAAGAAAGTTTTATATTTCTTTGCAATACTACTGACCCACTGATTTATAAACTTGAATCCTACTACTTTGGAATAAAAATTGAGTGATGGTCATGAATGTACAGTTTGAAATTACCTTGGAGAATTCAAGTGATCTCCTCAACCATAATCAAAATTAAAGTATCAGAAAAATGCTCTCAGACATGGTTAAGAAACTTACATTTTACATCTGAATTAGTGTATGACAATAGTTCAGTAATGCTTCCAGCCCTTTCTCTAGTATCCAATTCTTTTCAAGACAACTCCACCTATAAAACACATTCTCAAAAGAAAGTTTATAGACTAAGTATTGACTTTAAATCCTGATTTTCCACTTAAAGTTAACTAAGAAAACTTATCACCTTAAATATTTTGCCTTTGGGGTATTTCTTGTTGCCTGAAAAAAATGCAAAGCTATTTTTAAAAAGCTGCTTTCCTTGCTGGTACTGCCTTTGAAGTGGTCACTCTGCCTCTCCCATCTGTCTCAAGTGTAAAATGTGACATCAAAACACAAAACATGAGGTAGATGAGTAAAAAAGATAGATCTTTTATAGAATGTGTTTTAACTTAAATGACTACTAGTTCAAAACAAGAATATACAGTTACAGGTCAGCGTGTATGAACCTACAGTAACCACAAATCAAAAACTTACAATAGATATACAAAAGCTAGAGAAAAAGGAGCATAAGTATGGAACTAAAGAAAAATTTCAAACCACAAGGGAAGAAACTGAAGAAGAAAAAAATCAGAGAAAAACTTCAAAAAACCCAGAAAACGGGCTTCCATGGTGGTCCAGTGGGTAAGGACACCACCTTGCAGTGCAAGGAGTGCCGGTTCGATCCCTGGCCTGGGAAGATCCCATGTGCGGTAGACCAGCTGGACCGATGTGTCCAATCACCAAGCCGGAACTCTGAAGCGCATGCACCGAGAGCTGGTTCTTTGCAATAACAGAGGCCACTGTGATGGGAGGCCCACACGGGCCAAAGAATGAAGATGGATGAAAATAGATAAATGAAAGACCAATAGAAGTGGCCCACCCGCCCCCTCCCTCTCCAACCTGCCCTGCCCCCCAAAAAAACCCAGAAAACAAGTAACAAAATGGCAATAAATACGCAGCTATCAATAATCACTTCAAACTTTCAATTGATGAAATGCTCCAATCAAAAGACATAGGGTGGCTGATTGTATAAAAATATAGATCTAGCTATATGGTACTTCCCTGGAGTGGGAAATGGCAATCCACTCCAGCATTCTTGCCTGGAGAATCCCATGGACAGAGGAACCTGGTGGGCAACAGTCCATGGTGTTGCAAAGAGTCAGATATGACTGAGTGACTAAACCACCACTATATGGTCCTTACAAAACACTCACTTTAAAGACATACACAGACTGAAAGTAAGGGGATGGAAATAGAGATTTCTTGCAAATGGAAATGACAAAAAAGGTGAGAGGTAGCAATAACATGAGGGAAAAAAAACAGGACTCAATAAACAGAAGAAGAAATTAAAGATAATTAACAATCAGTATCACAAAGATTAAAAAATTATAAGAGAATATTACATTTTCATTACAACACATTGGACAACCCAGAAGCAACGGATAAATTTCTAGAAAGATACAATTTTCTAAGATTTAACCAGAAAGAACAAGAAAATCTGAACAGACCGATTACCAGTAGTGAAATTGAATTTATAAAAAACAGAAGAATAGCTTCCAGCAAAGAAAAGTTCACAACCAGATGGCTTAACAAGAAAATTCTACCAAAAATATAGAGAAAAGTAAGTAACTGTCCTTCTCAAACTATACCCCCAAAATTGAAGAGAAGTGAACACTATCAGATTCAGTCAATGGGGCCACAATTTCCCTGATTCCCATATCAGGCAAAAATTTCACCAAAAAAAAGAAAATTATAAGCCAATATCTTTGATGAAACTAGATGCAAAAATCCAAAACAAAATACCAGCAAACTGAATCTGACAATATATTAAAAAGAATAACCATGGTATATGACATGAACAAGAGGGATTTATTCCACTGATGCAAGAATGTTTCAATATTCACAAATCAATCAATGTGATACACCACATTAGTGAAAAAGAAAACCCACATGACTGTTTGAATAAAGCAAAAAAACTTTTGACAAAATTTAGCATCCATATAATAATAACTTTCATCAAACTTGATATACAGAGATCATATGTCAAAATAATGATGCTATTTACGGCAAACTTGTAGCTAACATCATATGCAATGGTGAAAAGCTGAGAGTTTCCCTCTGAAATCAGGAACAAACAAGAATGCCTATTCTTGCCAGTTATACTTAACATATTATCGGAAGTTCTAGCCATAGTAATCAGACAAGGGAAAAAAGGATGTCCAAATTGGAAGGGAAATAGTAATTTTTCACAAATTAGTAGAAATAACCCTAAAATTTATAGGGAATATAAAAGACCCTGAATAGACAAAGCAGTCTTTTTTTTTTTTTTTTTTTAAATTTTGGCCTCTTTCATTGGTCTTTTATTTATTTATTTTCATCCATCTCTATTCTTTGGCTCCTGTGGGCCTCCCATTGCAGTGGCCTCTCTCATTGCAGAGCACCGGCTCTAGAGCGCTGGCTTGTAATTGGACACACTGGACCAGCCACTCTGCGGCACGCAGAATGTTCCTGGGGCAGGGGTCGAACCTGTACTCCTTGCACTGCAAGGCAGACTCTTTACCCACTGGACCACCAGGGAAGCCTGCCAAAGCAGTCTTGAGAAAGAAGAAGAGAGTTGAAAGTATCATGGTCCACTTTAGACTATACTAAAAGGTTTTGTGCCAGTATGGTACTGACACAAAACAGGCACATAAATCTGTGAAATAGAATTAAAAATTGAAGAGAAGTGAACACTATCAGATTCAGTCAATGGGGCCACAATTTCCCTGATTCCCATATCAGGCAAAAATTTCACCAAAAAAAAGAAAATTATAAGCCAATATCTTTGATGAAACTAGATGCAAAAATCCAAAACAAAATACCAGCAAACTGAATCTGACAATATATTAAAAAGAATAACCATGGTATATGACATGAACAAGAGGGATTTATTCCACTGATGCAAGAATGTTTCAATATTCACAAATCAATCAATGTGATACACCACATTAGTGAAAAAGAAAACCCACATGACTGTTTGAATAAAGCAAAAAAACTTTTGACAAAATTTAGCATCCATATAATAATAACTTTCATCAAACTTGATATACAGAGATCATATGTCAAAATAATGATGCTATTTACGGCAAACTTGTAGCTAACATCATATGCAATGGTGAAAAGCTGAGAGTTTCCCTCTGAAATCAGGAACAAACAAGAATGCCTATTCTTGCCAGTTATACTTAACATATTATCGGAAGTTCTAGCCATAGTAATCAGACAAGGGAAAAAAGGATGTCCAAATTGGAAGGGAAATAGTAATTTTTCACAAATTAGTAGAAATAACCCTAAAATTTATAGGGAATATAAAAGACCCTGAATAGACAAAGCAGTCTTTTTTTTTTTTTTTTTTTAAATTTTGGCCTCTTTCATTGGTTTTCTATTTATTTACTTTAATCCATCTTTATTCTTTGGCCTGTGTGGGCCTTCCATCGCAGTGGCCTCTCTCATTGCAGAGCACCGGCTCTGAGCGCATGCGCTCCAGAGCTCTGGCTTGTAATTGGACACACTGGTCCAGCCACTCTGCAGCACGCAGAATGTTCCTGGGGCAGGGGTCGAACCTGTACTCCTTGCACTGCAAGGCAGACTCTTTACCCACTGGACCACCAGGGAAGCCTGCCAAAGCAGTCTTGAGAAAGAAGAAGAGAGTTGAAAGTATCATGGTCCACTTTAGACTATACTAAAAGGTTTTGTGCCAGTATGGTACTGACACAAAAACAGGCACATAAATCTGTGAAATAGAATTAAAAAATTGAAATAAACTGATGCACATATGGTCAATTAATCTATGATAAAGGAGGCAAGAATAAACAGTAAGGAAAAGACAGTCCCTTCAATAAGTGCTGCTGGGAAAACTGGGCTTCCCAGGTGGCTCATTGAGTAAAGAATCCACCTGAAATGCAGGAGAGGTGAATTTGATCCCTGGGTCAGGAACATCTCCTGGAGGAGGCCATGACAATCCACTCCAGTATTCTTTTTTAAATTTTAATTATTTTTTCACTCCAATATTCTTGCCTGGGGAATCCCATGGACAAAAGAGCCTGATGAGCTACAGTCTATAGTGTCAGAACCAGACACAACTGAAGTGACTGAACATGTATGCAGCACACACAAAAAACTGGACAGCTACATGTAAAATAATGAAATTTGAATGTTTTCTCACATAATGAATTCAAAATAGATTAAAAGTTAAATATAAGACTGGAAACTACAAAATTCCTAGAAGAAAACTTACATGGAACGCATAAATTGTAGTAACTTTTTTTTTTTTTTTTTGGAATCTATCTCCTAAGGCCAAGGAAACAAAAGCAATATTAAACAAACATAACCTAAAAAAAAATACAGTTTTTTCACAGCAGTGGAAACCATTGACAAAACAATGTAAAGACCACCTACTGAATGAGAAAATATTTGCAAATGAAATGACTGACAAGTGGTTAATGTTCACATCTATAAAAAATCACATAATTCAATATCATAAAATAAACAGACAGATTAAAAATAGGCAGAAGAGTTGAATAGTCATTTATCTAAGGAAGATGTAGAGGTAACCAACAGACACATGAAAAGATGCTAATTAATAGAGAAATGCAAATGAAAATCACAATGAGAGATCACCTCATACCCATCAGAATGGCTATGATCAAAAAGGCCACAAATAGCCAATGTTGGTGTGGATGGAAAATTTTGTAATGTAAACTCCTATGCGTATGGAAGCCTGCCAAAGCAGTCTTGAGAAAGAAGAAGAGAGTTGAAAGTATCATGGTCCACTTTAGACTATACTAAAAGGTTTTGTGCCAGTATGGTACTGACACAAAAACAGGCACATAAATCTGTGAAATAGAATTAAAAAATTGAAATAAACTGATGCACATATGGTCAATTAATCTATGATAAAGGAGGCAAGAATAAACAGTAAGGAAAAGACAGTCCCTTCAATAAGTGCTGCTGGGAAAACTGGGCTTCCCAGGTGGCTCATTGAGTAAAGAATCCACCTGAAATGCAGGAGAGGTGAATTTGATCCCTGGGTCAGGAACATCTCCTGGAGGAGGCCATGACAATCCACTCCAGTATTCTTTTTTAAATTTTAATTATTTTTTCACTCCAATATTCTTGCCTGGGGAATCCCATGGACAAAAGAGCCTGATGAGCTACAGTCTATAGTGTCAGAACCAGACACAACTGAAGTGACTGAACATGTATGCAGCACACACAAAAAACTGGACAGCTACATGTAAAATAATGAAATTTGAATGTTTTCTCACATAATGAATTCAAAATAGATTAAAAGTTAAATATAAGACTGGAAACTACAAAATTCCTAGAAGAAAACTTACATGGAACGCATAAATTGTAGTAACTTTTTTTTTTTTTTTTTGGAATCTATCTCCTAAGGCCAAGGAAACAAAAGCAATATTAAACAAACATAACCTAAAAAAAAATACAGTTTTTTCACAGCAGTGGAAACCATTGACAAAACAATGTAAAGACCACCTACTGAATGAGAAAATATTTGCAAATGAAATGACTGATAAGGGGTTAATGTTCACATCTATAAAAAATCACATAATTCAATATCATAAAATAAACAGACAGATTAAAAATAGGCAGAAGAGTTGAATAGTCATTTATCTAAGGAAGATGTAGAGGTAACCAACAGACACATGAAAAGATGCTAATTAATAGAGAAATGCAAATGAAAATCACAATGAGAGATCACCTCATACCCATCAGAATGGCTATGATCAAAAAGGCCACAAATAGCCAATGTTGGTGTGGAGAAAATGGAACCCTTGTAGATTGTTGTGGTAATGTAAATTAGTGCTAGCACTATGGAAAACCGTATGGAGTTTCATCAGAAAACTGAAGATAGAAATACCATGTTGTTGTTCAGTCATATCTGACTCTTTGCAACCCAATGGACTGCAGCCTTCCAGGTTTCCCTGTGCTTCACTCTCTCCGGGAATCTGCTGAAACTCATGTCCATTGAGTTAGAGATGTCCTCCAACTATCTCATCCTCTGTTAGCCCCTTCTCCTCCTGCCCCTATTCTTTCCCAGCATCAAGGTCTTTCCCAATGAGTCAGTTCTTAACATCACATGACTGAAGTATTGGAGCATAAGCTCCAGCATGAGTCCTTCCATTAGGTCCTTCTAATTACCTCCAATTAAAAATAAGTTAAAAAAAATCTTTACATACAATTTTGAGAAGTTCAAACCATTTAAGTTTCATCCATTGACTCTATACAAAGCAAAAGACTCTTGCTTTAGCTCATTTTCAGTAATTGTAAGGATTCTAAACCTTCTGATTCATAGATTAAAATAAAATTCTGGTAATTATGTAGATCTTAACCCCAGTTCTTAATGGAGACAAGTACTGGTATGTTGGTGCTAGTGGTAAAGAATCCACCTAGCAATGCAGGAGATACAGGTTTAATCCCCGAGTCAGGAGGACCTCCTGGAGAAGGAAATGGCAACCCACTCCAGTATTCTTGCCTGGAAAATTCCATGGACAGAAGATCCTTGTGGGCTACAGACCATAGGGTTTTGAAGAGTTGGACACACACACACACGCGCGCGCGTGCGCACACACTTGTGTAACAATATACTACTGAATGTTTGGATTTGGCAAAATCATGAGGCTAATGGCATATATTATTTATTATCTTACACACTTGACCATGTGAGAAACAGATTTTATAGTTTTAAGATTGTTTTGGAGAGTTTTGAAGATGCAAGTATCTTCATCTTGTAGAAAACATTTTATTAAAGTTAAAATATCATTATTAAAAAAGTATATTATTGAGAATTTGCAAGTTTGAACTATTAGAAGAGCTTCTTCTCTGGTCTTGTTTATTATGCAGTTAACATTACTATTAGCAAGTGCTAGAGAATTTGAGTCTAGCTTCTGTATTAACCAATTTGTATGTGTCATTCTTTTGTAATTAGCAATTTTTGTCTGTCTCCTTCTCTATACTTTGAGGTCCCCAAAGTGCAGAATGTCTTTGGTTTTTCTCTTTATATTTAAGAACTAAATAAATGATTCTTAAATAAAAAATGAATAGACATAGACGTGACTGTGAAATTCCCTTTACAGAACATTTCACACACAGTGAAACTCAAGTAGGCCCATACCTAATTATTAGGATGATAGTTAAAGTAGGTCCCTTGAACAAAACACACAATTTCTATTCACTGGATGTTTACAATACAAGAGAATCAATATTTTAAATGAAAAACTAACACACAAATGAAACTACCAAATAACAAACCTGCTATTTACATGTGGATGCTAAAGTAGAACACATTGACAAATGGATGTGCTGCTAGGGAAGGTGTTTTCAGGCCAAGGTAAACAGATCTAATTCCTAATCTCTGTAGGCATCACCATGGAGAACAGCTGGTGCCTTGTGGTCAGAGAAAATCTTCAAACAGGTAAATAAAAGCTTTCTAAAATTAAATGAGCAGAGGAGGTAAGTATTTTATATACTAGCTTTTGAATACATTGCAAAAGATCATATTAATAGATGGAAAGAGGTTTGACAGATTGATGGTGCTTTTATTCAGAACCTGGAAAGGCTTCAGCAAACAAGATGGGGTTTTAGGTGCAATCCATTAAAAGTTTAGGAATTTCCATGGAAGCAGCAAATGATTCATTGCTCAACCTTACATTGAATGTCAGTAGAGTAAATATACAATTTGGGGTTCCTAATTTCAAACCTAGGGCTCAGTCCACTGCCTTTACAGATAGACTCTGATATTGTACCTTTTCTATTAAGGCTAGTCTTAGCCTTTAGCGTACTGAAAAATATGATATATTGATAAGAACTCCTTTTGTCTCATGTGACAAAAACTAACTGGTTTAGGTAAGAGGGGGGTCGGAAACATCAGCTGGGGCTATTTCTGGATATTTAAAGAGATACCGTTGGATTCAGAGAAGTCTCTCCAATCCCTGGTCATAGCAATGGAAGGTCGTTGTTTCTCCTTACACACTTCTAGAAAGTTTCCTCTGAAAGTCAGTGTTGGGGAGGTCCTTTGTTGTTCTTGGCTGTTATCTATCTTTCTTCTGAAGCATTGGATGCATCAGCTTCAGTGTGTGATGCAAGAATTTCTGAAAATAAAAGCTTCATCTTATAATATTTCAGAACTATGATATGTGTAAGCTCAAATAAAACAGGGATGTTCTACTAGCAGTGATTGATATTATTCATAAAATAGGAGTCGTTTCAGTAGCTTCAACATAAATGAATGTTACTTAATTTGTGTGTTTAAAATATGAAATCTCTCTTTACCCTCTTCTACCTGATACCAGCAGAGGCTGAATTTATCTGTGTTTTTCTTTAGGGTATATCAAATAATTGTCAACTTCAGGAGTTTTTAGAGAATGGGTAATAGCTACAAGTTCTTAATAGATTTACATAGCCTATGTAAATACTAAAAACTGAATTTGTGGGAAACAATGTCAGGAGGAAGAAAGCCTTCAGGGTTGAAATGCACTTGTCAAGAATTCCTTAATTTAGATTATACTTGCTCATACAAAATTCACTGTACAGGCACCCTTTCCCCGCAGTTCCCCCAATACTGCCACATACTCCAAGACCAAGAGCTCAAAATACCTTTAAAACTAAGATGCAGTTTATCTGCTTCCATCCTGTGGGACTGTTTTCTATTGTCTAAGACAAACAGAGCTGGAATGACTGGTGCCATCTATTTTGCCACCTGAAACTTAACACACCTCTGCCATCTTCACCCGTCTCTCACTGCTGCTTTCTAAACTAGACACTTTGGTCTCCTGTCAGAGTACCATTCCTCTCTTCTATTTCCACATGCCTCATTAGTACTTGTTTTCACATGTTTACTTGGGCACTGAAACTTCCACAAAACAACTGGACAAGAAATCCACATTTGGGTAGAGAGGTTGCAAAAATATGATATATTGATAAGAACTCCTTTTGTCTCATGTGACAAAAACTAACTGGTTTAGGTAAGAGGGGGGTCGGAAACATCAGCTGGGGCTATTTCTGGATATTTAAAGAGATACCGTTGGATTCAGAGAAGTCTCTCCAATCCCTGGTCATAGCAATGGAAGGTCGTTGTTTCTCCTTACACACTTCTAGAAAGTTTCCTCTGAAAGTCAGTGTTGGGGAGGTCCTTTGTTGTTCTTGGCTGTTATCTATCTTTCTTCTGAAGCATTGGATGCATCAGCTTCAGTGTGTGATGCAAGAATTTCTGAAAATAAAAGCTTCATCTTATAATATTTCAGAACTATGATATGTGTAAGCTCAAATAAAACAGGGATGTTCTACTAGCAGTGATTGATATTATTCATAAAATAGGAGTCGTTTCAGTAGCTTCAACATAAATGAATGTTACTTAATTTGTGTGTTTAAAATATGAAATCTCTCTTTACCCTCTTCTACCTGATACCAGCAGAGGCTGAATTTATCTGTGTTTTTCTTTAGGGTATATCAAATAATTGTCAACTTCAGGAGTTTTTAGAGAATGGGTAATAGCTACAAGTTCTTAATAGATTTACATAGCCTATGTAAATACTAAAAACTGAATTTGTGGGAAACAATGTCAGGAGGAAGAAAGCCTTCAGGGTTGAAATGCACTTGTCAAGAATTCCTTAATTTAGATTATACTTGCTCATACAAAATTCACTGTACAGGCACCCTTTCCCCGCAGTTCCCCCAATACTGCCACATACTCCAAGACCAAGAGCTCAAAATACCTTTAAAACTAAGATGCAGTTTATCTGCTTCCATCCTGTGGGACTGTTTTCTATTGTCTAAGACAAACAGAGCTGGAATGACTGGTGCCATCTATTTTGCCACCTGAAACTTAACACACCTCTGCCATCTTCACCCGTCTCTCACTGCTGCTTTCTAAACTAGACACTTTGGTCTCCTGTCAGAGTACCATTCCTCTCTTCTATTTCCACATGCCTCATTAGTACTTGTTTTCACATGTTTACTTGGGCACTGAAACTTCCACAAAACAACTGGACAAGAAATCCACATTTGGGTAGAGAGGTTGCAGAGTTCTGTTTTATATTATTGGAAATATAGGTCCAATATAAAAAAAGACTTCCAACAGAGGCAAAACAAAGAATGACCCCAATTCTCCAATGGTTCACAATATCAGAGAATCAAATGGCAGGGACAGGGGGTGATTAATGATTTTACTGAAATCCAGCAGACACATAATAGAAGAATATCTCCAAGCCCTGGGACTTGAGTTATATATGTATATCACTATGTCTTCCAATTGTAAGGCTCTGGGCTAAATCTAAGCCATAATATCTCTGTGTTGACAAACATCGAGTCTAGACTATTTCCCCTTCTTTCCATGAGGAGTAAACTGAATAATAAAAACAGATCTCAACAATAGCTGGGGTGTTGCTCAACATGAAAAACTATTTCAAAATAAAAGAAATATTACATAATTTTTATACCTCAAAAAATAGAGATCTTTAAAAATGAATAGTCCCTGGAGTTAGGAAAGTGCTTAGTGTCCACAGTAACATATATAATGATGTAGCATCTATAAAATAGGAAGAGAAAGCTATACAAAGAGCAAGTTGGAAAGAAGAGATGATCAGAAGAATTTTAGTTAAAAATGAAGGTGCAATTGATTAGAGAAAGTTACACAGTAATGAAAAATACAATGCAGGGCTCCCCTGGTGGTCCAGTGGGTAGAGAGTCTACACCTGCAGTGCAGGTGGTATGGGTTCGATCCCTGGCCCCAGAGGATCCCACGAGCCGTGGAGCAGCTGGACCAGTGTGTCCAATTGAGAGTCTGTGCTCTGGAGCGCATGCACCCAGAGCCAGTGCGCAGCAATGAGAGAGGCCACTGCAATGGGAGGCCCACACAGGTCAAAGAATAAAGATGGATGAAAATAAATAAATAAAAAACCAGTAAAAGAGACCAAAATTAAAAAAAAAAAAAAAAAAACTAAACGGGTTAAAATTAACTTAGAAAACAAAGCAGGATGTCAATCCATAATGGGTTAGTTTATGCTGTGCAACTTAGTGAGTCAGCTATGTGTATACAAAAATCCTGTTCCACTTGAACCTCCCTCTCCCTCCAATCTCACCCATCTACTTATTTTATACATGGTAGTGTACATATGTCAACCCCAGCCTCCCAGTTCATCCCATTTTCCCTTCTTCCCTTCCATGTCCACACATTCATACTCTATGCCTGTGTCTCTATTCATGCTCTGAAAATTGATTCGTCTTAAAACCTTTATGTCTTTATGTGCCTCATAAAGCTTTTTATCCTTGACCCTATCTCCTTTGTACCGGAGGCACATTTAGCATACATCAGATCAAGTGTTGTCCAGCAAAGTCCTCAGCAGCAGCTATGGTGTTCCTCAACTTGAGCATGGTTCCCATGCTGGTAGTTGAGAATGACCTGAAAATTAGTGGAACATCAAACTATAAACTGCATGCTTCACTTGGTCTTGAAGACAAAGGCAACATGGGCATAACTGAGAATTGGATAACCCAACACAACAGAGATCAGAAAGTGTGCTTACCTAATAAGGGTGATATTTAACCAAATGAGTGATTAAATCCATATCCGTAAATATACTCTGCTATAGGTAATCTTTTATTCCCAGGAGTTGTGACTGCAGCGCATGTGGTCAGAGGGCATTGGATATAGGGATTGATTTTAAATTGTTTCAATTAAAATTTAGGGTACTATTCAATTTGAGAAAATAAGTGATAGTGTATATAATCTTGCTAACGAGGCTGGGTCATAGAGTGGGCCTTCTAAAAGTACACCTGCAGTGCAGGTGGTATGGGTTCGATCCCTGGCCCCAGAGGATCCCACGAGCCGTGGAGCAGCTGGACCAGTGTGTCCAATTGAGAGTCTGTGCTCTGGAGCGCATGCACCCAGAGCCAGTGCGCAGCAATGAGAGAGGCCACTGCAATGGGAGGCCCACACAGGTCAAAGAATAAAGATGGATGAAAATAAATAAATAAAAAACCAGTAAAAGAGACCAAAATTAAAAAAAAAAAAAAAAAAACTAAACGGGTTAAAATTAACTTAGAAAACAAAGCAGGATGTCAATCCATAATGGGTTAGTTTATGCTGTGCAACTTAGTGAGTCAGCTATGTGTATACAAAAATCCTGTTCCACTTGAACCTCCCTCTCCCTCCAATCTCACCCATCTACTTATTTTATACATGGTAGTGTACATATGTCAACCCCAGCCTCCCAGTTCATCCCATTTTCCCTTCTTCCCTTCCATGTCCACACATTCATACTCTATGCCTGTGTCTCTATTCATGCTCTGAAAATTGATTCGTCTTAAAACCTTTATGTCTTTATGTGCCTCATAAAGCTTTTTATCCTTGACCCTATCTCCTTTGTACCGGAGGCACATTTAGCATACATCAGATCAAGTGTTGTCCAGCAAAGTCCTCAGCAGCAGCTATGGTGTTCCTCAACTTGAGCATGGTTCCCATGCTGGTAGTTGAGAATGACCTGAAAATTAGTGGAACATCAAACTATAAACTGCATGCTTCACTTGGTCTTGAAGACAAAGGCAACATGGGCATAACTGAGAATTGGATAACCCAACACAACAGAGATCAGAAAGTGTGCTTACCTAATAAGGGTGATATTTAACCAAATGAGTGATTAAATCCATATCCGTAAATATACTCTGCTATAGGTAATCTTTTATTCCCAGGAGTTGTGACTGCAGCGCATGTGGTCAGAGGGCATTGGATATAGGGATTGATTTTAAATTGTTTCAATTAAAATTTAGGGTACTATTCAATTTGAGAAAATAAGTGATAGTGTATATAATCTTGCTAACGAGGCTGGGTCATAGAGTGGGCCTTCTAAAAGTGCAGAAGCTGAGTTAGGATTGAAAGTACTAATACTTTATTTGGGGAATACAAGTAAAGGATAGTGAGATTAAGGAAAAGGTGAAGTGAAGCCAGGAAAGAGGCAAAGCGACTCAATGGTTAATGATTAATGGTTCATACAGAGTAAGAGGAGACTTGGAAGTTCACAGACAGCAACATTTACTTGGCACACATGTATTTTCTGAAAAGTTGTTAAAGACAAGCTACACTTTGAACAATCCATGGAGGGGAGAAGGCAGAGAGAATTTATCTGCTCAACTCTCTCCTATTCCCTGTTTTCTATTGACCAAAGTCCCCCTGTGCTTCCAAGATTCACTCATTAGATACTCAGATAACTATGGTACCATACCTGTGGCATGTCATTTTATCTGAGTTCTGAAATAGAGACACCATGTGGCATGGATAAGCTCAGGAAGGCAGGCAGCACCATTAGAAGGAAGGAAACAGTCAAAGGAATCTAGGACATTCCCACAAGATTTTCAGCCCATTCATGCAATGAGACTGAATGTCACGTGGACACTCAGTTGATGTTTTAGGTGATCTTATATATGATCTTTTTTTTTTCTTTTGCCTCTAAGTCATCATTTATTTTTCATTCATCTTTATTCTTTGGCATGTGTGGGCCTCCCATTGCAATGGCCTCTCTAGTTGTAGAGCACTGGCTCCAGGAACGTGCACTCCAGAAAACTGGTTCATAATTGGACACGTCGGTGCCCCCTGCACTGCAAGGCAGAACCCTTACCCACTGTACCACCAGAGAGGCCCTATATAGAACCTTTTGATTCACTGCAATGGAAGAATCAGAGTGTTATAGGGTGGTGATACTGATGAAGTTAAAGGATTTTACTACATCTATGGAAACCTAAGAGACTTGGAAATAGAGAACTCCTCTTTTGACTTCTTCTCATTATCAGTATCATCACCAATATCAGAACTAGACCTATTCCTAAAACTGGAAAACCAAGAAGCTTGCAGAGCTGTACTCTGGTAGCAGATTCTTGGGCACGTGTGCTCAGTTGTGTCTGACTCTTTGTGACCCCGTGGACTGTAGCCTGCCAGGATTCTCTGACCATGAAATTCCCAGTCAAGAATACTGGAGTGGGTTGCCATTTACAACTCCAGGGAATCTCCCCTACCCAGGGATTGAGCCAATATCTCCTGTATATCCTGCATTGGCAAGTGGATTCTTTTTTGGGGGGAGGGGGAAGTGCATTGGGGAGGCAGGGGGGCAAGCGGGCCACTTCTCTTGGTCTTTCACTTATCTATTTTCATCCATCTTCGTTCTTTGGTCCGTGTGGGCCTCCCATCTCAGTGGCCTCCGTTGTTGCAGAGCATCGGCTCTGGGCGCATGCGCTCCAGAGCTCTGGCTTGGTAATGGGACACATCCGTTCAGCCACTCCGCGGCACGTGGTATCTTCCCAGGCCGGGGATTGAACCGGCGCCCCTTGCACTGCAAGGTGGTGTCCTTACCCACTGGACCACCAGGGAAGCCCGGCAGGTGATTCTTTACCACTGTGCCAGCAATTTTTCAATTCAGTCAAAAATAGGATGAGTGATTTTATTGCAAGGAGTGTAGTGTTCACACGCCTAGTTTCTGCCATGTCTTTTTTTGCCAGTGATGAGAAGCTAGGATAGAAGGGTGTCTAGGTTTATTCTGGTTTCACCAATAACCATGATACTGTGAGACTTCAATTTTGTGTTGTCCGACAGTATTTTTCTGACAGGACCATCCTTTAGTGGTTCTTAACATAATGCTGGTATAGATACTAGAGTATAAATCCTTAAGCATGTACTAATATCAAATCCTATTATCTATCTGAGCCATATAACTTCAACTCCTACTCAAAAACAGAAATTTATTTCTGACACCAGGAGATTTCCTTTCTGCCTTTTAAGGTAAATTATGTAAAAGCAAAAAATCAACAACCCCCCCCCAAAAAACTGATGATACTAATTGTTGACAGTCAGGTGTGTAGTAGTGCTGAGTTTTCCTTTGTCTACTTACTTTGTAATCTTCACCAGAAACCCCTACAGGCTTTCTGCCCTATTGTTTGAAATACAACGTTTAGCTTGATTTAAATTTCCATGTATCTGAGAGTCTGTTCTTGAATTCTCTGGTCTGTCCCACTGATAAGTATATTCTTGTGTCTATTCTCGTGTCATTGTTCCACCATTTTATGATAACTCTAATGGAGATGTTGATATTCTGTAGAGTAAGCCAGCACTTACTGTTGTTTTCCACATTAAAAAAGAAGTCTACATATTCTTCCTCAGTTGAGAATCAGCTATCAGGTTCAGTGATCAATGTAGCCTCATTGAAAAGAAGTTCTATTTTCACAATAGTAAATCTGTCCATACAGCAGCACTCTGGGGGAAGTCTCCTAAGTGACAGGAGCACCACTTGACCAGTGAGTCCCTGTCCTTGACGGTAACTTCTGCTCGCTATGCCCACATTAGGAGCTGTTCAAGGACATAGCTTTGAGAGAGAGAAAGGTGTTGTTGAGACTATGTGGTCTGAATATGTGACTGAACCCAGTTAAGGCCCCTGTATAAACTCATGGTTTTGGCAGGTGGATATGCTTCCCAGGCCGGGAGGTGATTCTTTACCCCCCTTTTTGCCAGCAATTTTTCA
The DNA here is from genome assembly GCA_022376925.1 of Tragulus kanchil. Classification (NCBI taxonomy): domain Eukaryota; kingdom Metazoa; phylum Chordata; class Mammalia; order Artiodactyla; family Tragulidae; genus Tragulus; species Tragulus kanchil. The sequence goes on from JAIOJX010000032.1 coordinate 255,584,386, forward strand.
ATTCAGTCAAAAATAGGATGAGTGATTTTATTGCAAGGAGTGTAGTGTTCACACGCCTAGTTTCTGCCATGTCTTTTTTTGCCAGTGATGAGAAGCTAGGATAGAAGGGTGTCTAGGTTTATTCTGGTTTCACCAATAACCATGATACTGTGAGACTTCAATTTTGTGTTGTCCGACAGTATTTTTCTGACAGGACCATCCTTTAGTGGTTCTTAACATAATGCTGGTATAGATACTAGAGTATAAATCCTTAAGCATGTACTAATATCAAATCCTATTATCTATCTGAGCCATATAACTTCAACTCCTACTCAAAAACAGAAATTTATTTCTGACACCAGGAGATTTCCTTTCTGCCTTTTAAGGTAAATTATGTAAAAGCAAAAAATCAACAACCCCCCCCCAAAAAACTGATGATACTAATTGTTGACAGTCAGGTGTGTAGTAGTGCTGAGTTTTCCTTTGTCTACTTACTTTGTAATCTTCACCAGAAACCCCTACAGGCTTTCTGCCCTATTGTTTGAAATACAACGTTTAGCTTGATTTAAATTTCCATGTATCTGAGAGTCTGTTCTTGAATTCTCTGGTCTGTCCCACTGATAAGTATATTCTTGTGTCTATTCTCGTGTCATTGTTCCACCATTTTATGATAACTCTAATGGAGATGTTGATATTCTGTAGAGTAAGCCAGCACTTACTGTTGTTTTCCACATTAAAAAAGAAGTCTACATATTCTTCCTCAGTTGAGAATCAGCTATCAGGTTCAGTGATCAATGTAGCCTCATTGAAAAGAAGTTCTATTTTCACAATAGTAAATCTGTCCATACAGCAGCACTCTGGGGGAAGTCTCCTAAGTGACAGGAGCACCACTTGACCAGTGAGTCCCTGTCCTTGGACGGTAACTTCTGCTCGCTATGCCCACATTAGGAGCTGTTCAAGGACATAGCTTTGAGAGAGAGAAAGGTGTTGTTGAGACTATGTGGTCTGAATATGTGACTGAACCCAGTTAAGGCCCCTGTATAAACTCATGGTTTTGGCAGGTGGATATGAAGATCTATTCATCTGTGGCTGCCTAGGACAAGTTTCTTGGTACACGTTTGTAAGCTCCTTTACTGCGTAAACCTGCCACCTACCAATATGGAGGGCTCGAATACTTCCTTGTTCTCCACGTATGGGGATCAATTTGTAAACCAACAGATACACTAAGTCTTTCTGTTTTTTCAACTTTCTTTTACATCCCCCAGTGAGATATTTGTCTGAACTTGAAGTGTAGTTGATTTACAATGCTGTGTTATCCAGTGGGGTTTTACAGTTCATTTCCCTAAGGCTTTGCACATCCGAGTTGACTTTATTCATAATTAGTCCATGTGCTTTGTTGCTATAGAGAATTGGATCTTTTCTAAAAATTAAATTTGCTCAGCTATCATTGTTGGGTGATAGGAAATCTGTTGATTTTTTTTTTTTTTTGGTTGATCTTATCTGGTCATTTTACAGACTCTAATTGTTTTCTACTTGATTTACCTCCCTTACCAAGGTAATAGATTAACTTTGAAAATGGTAGTTTCATTGCTTGTTTTCTGGTCATTTTAAAATTAATTTTAGATGTTCCCCCCGACCTGAGATGTAGTGTTAACTAATAGCTGTTCTAATGGACTTCCTTGTCTTGTTCCTTGTGGAAATAATTTAAATGTTACACAACTAAGTATACAATTTCCTGTGGTTTTTTTCAGTTAGATTTTCATTAAAAGCATGTACAATATTATTCAAATTATTTTGATATCTGTTGATAAAATGCCTTGATTAGTTTCATCATTTTAATTAAAGCATGTACAATATCTATTCTTTTAACAGTTGAGAATCAGCTATCAGGTTCAGTGATCAATGTAGCCTCATTGAAAAGAAGTTCTATTTTCACAATAGTAAATCTGTCCATACAGCAGCACTCTGGGGGAAGTCTCCTAAGTGACAGGAGCACCACTTGACCAGTGAGTCCCTGTCCTTGGACGGTAACTTCTGCTCGCTATGCCCACATTAGGAGCTGTTCAAGGACATAGCTTTGAGAGAGAGAAAGGTGTTGTTGAGACTATGTGGTCTGAATATGTGACTGAACCCAGTTAAGGCCCCTGTATAAACTCATGGTTTTGGCAGGTGGATATGAAGATCTATTCATCTGTGGCTGCCTAGGACAAGTTTCTTCGGTACACGTTTGTAAGCTCCTTTACTGCGTAAACCTGCCACCTACCAATATGGAGGGCTCGAATACTTCCTTGTTCTCCACGTATGGGGATCAATTTGTAAACCAACAGATACACTAAGTCTTTCTGTTTTTTCAACTTTCTTTTACATCCCCCAGTGAGATATTTGTCTGAACTTGAAGTGTAGTTGATTTACAATGCTGTGTTATCCAGTGGGGTTTTACAGTTCATTTCCCTAAGGCTTTGCACATCCGAGTTGACTTTATTCATAATTAGTCCATGTGCTTTGTTGCTATAGAGAATTGGATCTTTTCTAAAAATTAAATTTGCTCAGCTATCATTGTTGGGTGATAGGAAATCTGTTGATTTTTTTTTTTTTTTGGTTGATCTTATCTGGTCATTTTACAGACTCTAATTGTTTTCTACTTGATTTACCTCCCTTACCAAGGTAATAGATTAACTTTGAAAATGGTAGTTTCATTGCTTGTTTTCTGGTCATTTTAAAATTAATTTTAGATGTTCCCTCCGACCTGAGATGTAGTGTTAACTAATAGCTGTTCTAATGGACTTCCTTGTCTTGTTCCTTGTGGAAATAATTTAAATGTTACACAACTAAGTATACAATTTCCTGTGGTTTTTTTCAGTTAGATTTTCATTAAAAAGCATGTACAATATTATTCAAATTATTTTGATATCTGTTGATAAAATGCCTTGATTAGTTTCATCATTTTATTTAATAGATTTCCTAATGATGAATAATTCTTAACATTTGTAAGGTAAATGCTATTCAGTTGTAAAGTCCTATTCTTTTAATTCTCTTTTTAATAGCTCATTTCTTTTTTTTTTTTTTGGCCACTTCTGTTGATCTTTCATTCATTCATCTTTGTTCTTCGACCTGAGTGGGCCTCCCATCTCAGTGGTCTCTGTTGCTGCAGAGCACCAGCTCTGGGCACATGTGCTCCAGAGCTCTGGCTAGGTAATTGGACACATCGGTCCAGCCGCTCCTCAGCACATGGGATCTTCCCAGGCCAGGGATTGAACTGGCGCCCCTTGCAGTGCAAGGTGGTGTCCTTACCCATTGAACCACCAGGGAAGCCCTTAATTCTCTTTTGAATTTGACTTGTTGAGGTCTTGTTTAGGAATTTTGTTCCTCTGTAATGAAATGGTTCTTTTTCTTCTGTTTTGGAATCAGGATTATAGTAACTTTGGAATATTACCCTGAAAAAGGTAAAATCAAAGGAAACACACTCCTTTAGACAACACACATTATAAGTTAAGTACGAAAACATAAAATTTGAAAGCATGGTATTTTATGAATGAATTAACCAATATGGAACTTGACATAATAAAAGTAAATGATTGAGGCTTCCCTGCTGGTCCAGTGGGTAAGGATACCACCTTGCAGTGCAAGGGGCGCTGGTTCGATCCCTGGCCTGGGAAGATCCCACGTGCCACGGTGTGGCTGGACTGATGTGTCCAACTACCGAGCTGGAGCTCTGGAGCGCGTGCTCCCAGAGCCGGTGCTCTGCGACAACAGAGGCCACTGCAATGGGAGGCCCACGCGGGCCAAAGAACGAAGATGGATGAAAATAGATAAATGAAAGACCAATAGAAGTGGACAGTCCATCCCTATCCCTCCCCAACCCGCCCTCCACCCTGCCTAAAAAAAAAAAAAAAAGTTAGTGATTGTACTAGAAGAATAGGTACAGATTATTTAAAAATAATGAGAACAGTGTATGTGTGTGTGTATATATATATATATATATATAAATATATATATAATATATGTAACATATATATATATAATATGAATGAAGTTATGTGCTATATGGAGCATAACATTTAGAAAAATTATAGCCATAAATGTTCTTATTATTTAAAAAGAACAAATTAAAATAGATGAATATAAGGCATTCAATTCCAGAATTTGATATTACAGTAAAACAAATGTGAAGAAAACAGAACTATAGTAAATATAAATTCAGAAGTTAATGGATTATAAAACAAAAGTTTGTAGCTTTCATAACTAAATCCGATATATAGTTCTCAGAAAAACAAAACCATAAAACAGAGACATCACTGCCAGTGGATTAAGAAGAGCAGACAAAAAGTCAGATTTACAAAACATGCTATAATTCCATAAATAGGCAACTTGGAAAATTAGGAGGTATGTACAGTTTTCTTTGTGCATATAAATGTGAAAATCAAATTGAAATTGACAACTTTCTTAGAAATTGTAAATAACCACATTTGAATAACATTAAATTGATAAGGGCTTCCCTGGTGGTCCAGTGGGTGAGGACACCACCTTGCAGTGCAAGAGGTGCCGGTTTGATCCCTGACCTGGGAAGATCCCACGTGCCACGGTGTGGCTGGACTGATGTGTCCAATTACTGAGCCGGAGCTCTGGAGCGCATGCGCCCAGAGCTTGCGCTCTGCGACAACAGAGGCCACTGCGATGGGAGGCCCACACGGGCCAAAGAACGAAGATGGATGAAAATAGAGAAATGAAAGACCAATAGAAGTGGCCCGCCCGCCCCTCCTTCCCCACCCCTCCCTCCTCACCCTCCCCCCACAAAAAAAGCATTAAATTGATAAGCTGAAAGTATAAACACCTAAGTATTAATAAAATTTTAAGATTCTTTTCTATTATAGGTTATGAGTATAGTTCCCTGTGCTATACAATTCGCTTTTAAATCTAGAAAGCACTAAGAAACCCTTTAATATATAACACAGAGAAGAAAGGACAAACTCACTTTGTTTATTCTAAACACTAAATTTGGCAGTAATTATGAGAATGATTTACCAAAGACCAAATTAATTTTACTTTGGAAATATTTTTCACTAAAAAATTAGTGATGAAGCATATTATATTTGTAAGTTAAAGGAAGAAAATTGAATATTTAAAATTTCTAATAAAAATGAATCTCTGAGTAAACTAGAGGTATAAGAAATTTTAAAAAGATGATTATCAAAAATCTATATGCTATGTACTTAATGACACCCCAGAATCACTTTCATTATAATTAGGAATAGGTGAGGAATGTCTACAATTGGCTATTTTTATTTACTATTGCTCTAGCATTTCTTTGCATGGGTACAGAAAGAGATAGACATTATTATTTTTATTTGTTTGTTCTACTTTGTTTTTTAAACTATTTTATTTTATTTTTTTAACACCAAAAACATTTTGTATTGGGGTAAAGCCAATTAATAATTTTGTGATAGTTTCAGATAAACAGTGAAGGGGCTCAGCCATACATATACATGTATCCAATCTCCCCCAAATACCCCTCCCATCCAGGCTTGCACATAACAGTAAGCAGAGTTCCATGTGCTATACAATAGAATTTTGTTGTTTATCCATTTCAAACATGGCGGTATGTACATGACTTTCCCAAAGTCCCCAACCATCCCTTCCCCTCCCCCTGCAACCATGAGTTTGTTTTCTGTCTGTCTGTTTTGCAAATAAGTTCATTTGTATCATTTCTTTTTAGAATTCACATAAAAGGGATGTCATGATATTTCTCCCTCTCTGTCTGACTTACTTCACTCAGTATGACACTCTTGGTATCCATCCATATTGCTGCAAATGAAAGTGAAAAGAAAAAATAGAAGTGCCCGCCCGCCCCTCCTTCCCCACCCTCCTCCTCACCTCCCCACAAAAAGCATTAAATTGATAAGCTGAAAGTATAAACACCTAAGTATTAATAAAATTTTAAGATTCTTTTCTATTATAGGTTATGAGTATAGTTCCCTGTGCTATACAATTCGCTTTTAAATCTAGAAAGCACTAAGAAACCCTTTAATATATAACACAGAGAAGAAAGGACAAACTCACTTTGTTTATTCTAAACACTAAATTTGGCAGTAATTATGAGAATGATTTACCAAAGACCAAATTAATTTTACTTTGGAAATATTTTTCACTAAAAAATTAGTGATGAAGCATATTATATTTGTAAGTTAAAGGAAGAAAATTGAATATTTAAAATTTCTAATAAAAATGAATCTCTGAGTAAACTAGAGGTATAAGAAATTTTAAAAAGATGATTATCAAAAATCTATATGCTATGTACTTAATGACACCCCAGAATCACTTTCATTATAATTAGGAATAGGTGAGGAATGTCTACAATTGGCTATTTTTATTTACTATTGCTCTAGCATTTCTTTGCATGGGTACAGAAAGAGATAGACATTATTATTTTTATTTGTTTGTTCTACTTTGTTTTTTAAACTATTTTATTTTATTTTTTTAACACCAAAAACATTTTGTATTGGGGTAAAGCCAATTAATAATTTTGTGATAGTTTCAGATAAACAGTGAAGGGGCTCAGCCATACATATACATGTATCCAATCTCCCCCAAATACCCCTCCCATCCAGGCTTGCACATAACAGTAAGCAGAGTTCCATGTGCTATACAATAGAATTTTGTTGTTTATCCATTTCAAACATGGCGGTATGTACATGACTTTCCCAAAGTCCCCAACCATCCCTTCCCCTCCCCCTGCAACCATGAGTTTGTTTTCTGTCTGTCTGTTTTGCAAATAAGTTCATTTGTATCATTTCTTTTTAGAATTCACATAAAAGGGATGTCATGATATTTCTCCCTCTCTGTCTGACTTACTTCACTCAGTATGACACTCTTGGTATCCATCCATATTGCTGCAAATGGCCTTATTTCATTCTTTTGAATGGTTTAGTAATATTCCATTATATACACACACACACATACATACACATACCACATCTTATTTATCCATTCTTCCTCTGTTGATGGACATTTAGGTTGTTTCCAAGACATTATTATTTTTAGATGCTTTTTTTATACACACATAATACAAGATAATCCATAAAATGCCAGTCAGTAAAAAAATAATTAAGAAACTGGCTGTTAAAAAATAGCTTTCTGATTAACTAGTAGATATCAACTAGAAAATAAAAAGAGCAGTGTAATAAAGGTATCATTCAGAATAGCAATAAAGCACAAATATTTAAGGTAATAATGAGTGTATGCTATGTGATGAAGCTACCATAACATTAAAAGGATGTCTGAGAGAGCAGGGAACTATATTTTTGAGTGTGAGTTCCTGAAAATTATAAATATATAGTTTTCCCCCAATTAATTTGTGCTTAATAAAATGTTAATAAAATGATGTTTTGTTTTGTATTTTCACAAACTTTTTAAAATTGATTTATTTTTTACAGAGTTTTGTTGTTTACTGTCTTACATCAACCTGAATCCACCATACATATACATACATACACCATAAAGAAGTCTAAGCACCAAAGAACTGATGCCTTTGAACTATGGTGTTGGAAAAGATTCTTGAGAGTCCCTTGGACTGCAAGATCAAACTTGTCAACTCTAAAGGAAGTCAACCCTGAATAATGTGCATTGGAAGGAATGACACTGAAGTTGAAGCTCCAATACTTTGTGAAGAGATGATTATTGGAAAAGACCCTTATGCTGGAAAAGACTGAAGGCAGAAGTAAAAAAATATGCCTGGCAAATAGTGTTGTTTTTGTTGTTGTGCTCAGTCATGTCTGACTCTTTGCGATCTCATGGACTGCATCCCATCAGGTGCCTCTGTCCATGAAATTTTCCAAGGAAGAATACTGGATCCTTCTTCAGGGGATCTTCCCAACCCAGGGATTGAACCTGCATCTCTTGTATCTCCTGCTTTGTCAGACAGATACTTTTACCACCTTTATAAATATTAGCTAATAATGTTCATCATCACTGTTAGTGTTAACTATTAGTAAGCTCTTTTTATAGGGCAGGTATGGAGATACAGTCCTCAAGGATCTCACAGTCTGATGGGGGAAGATGGATACTTTCAATTCCACATAAAGAACACTATAAACATTCTGTGTGAGCTAATGACTCTTTGTTTCATTTGGGGGACTCTGTTCTGTGAGCTGGATCTTGTGGTCTGACCTGAAGAAAAACTGGTGCTGGGGGACAGAGATGGTTGCAACCAGAGAGGACATTGTATACACGCACTGGTTGTCAAAGAAAACAGTAAGTTCAAGAACAGGTAAACATTTTATTGTTGCAAGGAGTCACAGATAATAGACTTGGACAGGTATTTTTTTCCTTGATGTACTTAAAGGAAAAGGAAAGGAGTTTATGCTTGAAGTGACAGATGACAGAGAATCACTGTAGTTTCTTGAGCAAGAGGTGAGCAGGATGACAACGACTTTTTAAGGATGCTTAGTCTAACAATAGTGTACAATATGCACTAAGCTGAAGAAAAGTGATGGTAAGAAGAACCATCAGGACATCATGTAGCAATCACAGAGTCAAGGCCTGAAGAGAAGAAATGGCATGGGAAGGATGGGCTTTGGAGAGGACACAACTGCTGGATAAGTAATAGGTTGATTGGATTGGAAGAAGAGAATAATCTAGAATAGCTCCAAAATTGCTGGAAGATCAGAAGAAGGATAGATTTTTGTTAAGTGAATTAGAAGAGTTTTGGAAGGGAAGTAGAGCCAGGGGTAGGGTTCTCCAAATCATACAGATAAAAAACAGGAGAGATATAATTTTTCAAAATGAAGAGATGATTATGGCTTGGAAAAGACTGAAGGCAGAAGTAAAAATATGCCTGGCAAATAGTGTTGTTTTTGTTGTTGTGCTCAGTCATGTCTGACTCTTTGCGATCTCATGGACTGCATCCCATCAGGTGCCTCTGTCCATGAAATTTTCAAGGAAGAATACTGGATCCTTCTTCAGGGGATCTTCCCAACCCAGGGATTGAACCTGCATCTCTTGTATCTCCTGCTTTGTCAGACAGATACTTTTACCACCTTTATAAATATTAGCTAATAATGTTCATCATCACTGTTAGTGTTAACTATTAGTAAGCTCTTTTTATAGGGCAGGTATGGAGATACAGTCCTCAAGGATCTCACAGTCTGATGGGGGAAGATGGATACTTTCAATTCCACATAAAGAACACTATAAACATTCTGTGTGAGCTAATGACTCTTTGTTTCATTTGGGGGACTCTGTTCTGTGAGCTGGATCTTGTGGTCTGACCTGAAGAAAAACTGGTGCTGGGGGACAGAGATGGTTGCAACCAGAGAGGACATTGTATACACGCACTGGTTGTCAAAGAAAACAGTAAGTTCAAGAACAGGTAAACATTTTATTGTTGCAAGGAGTCACAGATAATAGACTTGGACAGGTATTTTTTTCCTTGATGTACTTAAAGGAAAAGGAAAGGAGTTTATGCTTGAAGTGACAGATGACAGAGAATCACTGTAGTTTCTTGAGCAAGAGGTGAGCAGGATGACAACGACTTTTTAAGGATGCTTAGTCTAACAATAGTGTACAATATGCACTAAGCTGAAGAAAAGTGATGGTAAGAAGAACCATCAGGACATCATGTAGCAATCACAGAGTCAAGGCCTGAAGAGAAGAAATGGCATGGGAAGGATGGGCTTTGGAGAGGACACAACTGCTGGATAAGTAATAGGTTGATTGGATTGGAAGAAGAGAATAATCTAGAATAGCTCCAAAATTGCTGGAAGATCAGAAGAAGGATAGATTTTTGTTAAGTGAATTAGAAGAGTTTTGGAAGGGAAGTAGAGCCAGGGGTAGGGTTCTCCAAATCATACAGATAAAAAACAGGAGAGATATAATTTTTCAAAATGAAGAGAAGTTTCCATTACCCAGAAGGAAGACTGGGAAGGCAAAAGTAATTGGCCAAAATTTGAAGAAGAGCTTCTGCTGTGGTTGGACCATATATAGGAAATTTATCAAAAGAAAAACTCCCTCAAAATACTAAATTAGTTATAAATAAGAAGGAAAATGCATTGTCTCTATTCCATTATAGGCCCTCTGAGTCTGTGTGCTCAGTTGAAGGGTCTTAGCCTACTTAGCTGCTCACTCCTTCCTGGTAAGAGCCAGGGGACTGAATTAATGAGAAACTCTCTGGCTTTTGAGGAACAGCAGGAGGCCTTGAAGGCAAACTGTTCCTCACAAGTTCCAGGTTACCACTTGGAATGAACATTCCCTCCAGCCAGGCACTCCCACCCTTGCCTTTGTATGTATTCCTACTTTGACACCTGCTGTCTCCCTATCCCCCAACTCATGACTGCCATACAATCCTCTAGGGTAAAAAGGTCCCCAATCTTTTTTTGTCTGTAGGTTCAGTTTTATTTGGGGGCACATTTAGGACTGCAGCCTGGGAGGCAGCACCCCATACAGCTCTGAGAGACTGCTTCAAAGAGGCAGCAGGAGGAAGATCAATATATAACATTTTGAGCAAGGAGGAGTTCCATACCAATAAACAGTCCTTTTACAAAGGGTTTTCAGTTACTCACAAGAATCTGATGTCACCATGAAATGATTTAGTGCTTTTCTAAACATGAGGAGATGGCAAGGATTCAGATAATAAAATCTGTTCCTAAAAGCATCTTCCTATCTAAAGACCTGCCCTAGAAGATTCCCTGGAGCACAGAGTGCTTACTCCACCCTAAACTACCTCAGGGGGTGTTGAAGGTCAGAAGCTGTTATCACACGGGGGTCCACCTCCACAGAGGCAGATGGTAAATGCCCTTGTCTCCTTATTGGCAATGTAATTGGTAAACGAGTCCCCAACCATTTTGGCAACAGGGAGTGGTTTTACGAAAGCAGCTTTTCCATGGACTGTGGTGGGTAGGGATGGTTTTGGGGATGATTCAGGTGCTTTACATTTATTATGCACTTTATTTCTATTATTATTAGCTATTATTATCAGCTTCATCTTAGATCATCAGATACTAGATCCCAGAGGTTAGAGACCTTTGCTTGGATTTCTTTCAGTCCTATGACACCTTGAGGCCCCGAGTTTGACATGAGAGAGGACACTGAAGTAGAGATACTTTGCAGATAAATGGGAAAATTCAAGACGTTTCCAAAGGTGCTGAACTTTGTGGCATAGAATACCAAATCTGCGATCCTGTGGATCTTGGCACCACTGAGATCCCAACAGTCATGGGGCTCTTTAGGCTGTCTGGGACCAGCTTAATGAACTGACTCCATACCCTCTGGGTTTTGTGGTGTCTGGATCTGCATGGTGTGTGAGAAATGCACGAACAAACACAGCCAGGAAAGGACATATATGCCTCTGAAATTGGCCCTCTCAACATCAGTGTGACTTCACTGGTCTTCAGATTTAGCCTTTTGGTGACTGTACCCAGGCAGCTATGGAAGTTTTTTTAAACTTTCAAGGCATTTTCTGTGTTATTAAACACACATACACACACACACACACACACACACAGAGTTATAGTAGAAGCCTATGTTACTTTTTCCCTCCATCAAATGAAAACTTTTATGTTTGTGAAATGTGCTCTCGATTTGATTGTTTCCTCCCACTTTCCAGGGTGTAACAGAACAGCCTTTGAAGTAACATAAGGGGAAAGTTTTTCGCCAATGGCTGCTTGTATCAATACAGGAGGGAATTGAATCACCTGTCTTTGGTTTTCATCTCTTTACAGTGAACTGCCTAGTCTTCACTGAAGGGACCAGATAACTCGACTATATGCCAGGTAAATTATTTTTTCACATTCTGGAAGAAATAAAATGTATATTAAAATAAGGTTATTGTAGCTTCCACCTGAATGTAAGTAATGAAGTTTCTTGGCAATTCATATTGGTAATGTATGCTTTAAAGATGGGAAGAAATGAGGATTGAACTACAAGATATTTCTTAAGCACTAAGCAGTGTATGCGACCATACTGTTAACAGAAATCGTGTCAATTATCAACAACTACTCAGTTCACCAGTAGACAATCAGTCTGGACAAGCATTGCTTGGTCCTGGGCAATCAGGTCTCCTCCATAACTAAAATGACCCATGGCAGCTGCCACATTGAACATTCAGATAACTGAGCTGACTGCTTTGATCATATCAGAAAAGCTAAGATTTGTCTCACTGGGAAATATATCTGATCCATTTCTCACTTACTCCTGTGAATTAAAAGATGAATCAACAAAGGGATTGAAATAAGCATAGCTTGATTTCCCAGTGTCAAGATTATGCCTAAAGATTAGAATACCAAATCTGCGATCCTGTGGATCTTGGCACCACTGAGATCCCAACAGTCATGGGGCTCTTTAGGCTGTCTGGGACCAGCTTAATGAACTGACTCCATACCCTCTGGGTTTTGTGGTGTCTGGATCTGCATGGTGTGTGAGAAATGCACGAACAAACACAGCCAGGAAAGGACATATATGCCTCTGAAATTGGCCCTCTCAACATCAGTGTGACTTCACTGGTCTTCAGATTTAGCCTTTTGGTGACTGTACCCAGGCAGCTATGGAAGTTTTTTTAAACTTTCAAGGCATTTTCTGTGTTATTAAACACACATACACACACACACACACACACACACACAGAGTTATAGTAGAAGCCTATGTTACTTTTTCCCTCCATCAAATGAAAACTTTTATGTTTGTGAAATGTGCTCTCGATTTGATTGTTTCCTCCCACTTTCCAGGGTGTAACAGAACAGCCTTTGAAGTAACATAAGGGAATGTTTTTCGCCAATGGCTGCTTGTATCAATACAGGAGGGAATTGAATCACCTGTCTTTGGTTTTCATCTCTTTACAGTGAACTGCCTAGTCTTCACTGAAGGGACCAGATAACTCGACTATATGCCAGGTAAATTATTTTTTCACATTCTGGAAGAAATAAAATGTATATTAAAATAAGGTTATTGTAGCTTCCACCTGAATGTAAGTAATGAAGTTTCTTGGCAATTCATATTGGTAATGTATGCTTTAAAGATGGGAAGAAATGAGGATTGAACTACAAGATATTTCTTAAGCACTAAGCAGTGTATGCGACCATACTGTTAACAGAAATCGTGTCAATTATCAACAACTACTCAGTTCACCAGTAGACAATCAGTCTGGACAAGCATTGCTTGGTCCTGGGCAATCAGGTCTCCTCCATAACTAAAATGACCCATGGCAGCTGCCACATTGAACATTCAGATAACTGAGCTGACTGCTTTGATCATATCAGAAAAGCTAAGATTTGTCTCACTGGGAAATATATCTGATCCATTTCTCACTTACTCCTGTGAATTAAAAGATGAATCAACAAAGGGATTGAAATAAGCATAGCTTGATTTCCCAGTGTCAAGATTATGCTATAGCTACAAATTTGTATTCAGTTCTTTTTGCTTATTGTAGGAATACGTATTCTGTTATTATTAACTTTTGATAAACATCTTTTGGTATATAATACTCATTCAGTTAGAAGTTGACTATTTAAATTAATTTTTTGATATTACAAATGGTGATGTTGTCTATATCATACCTAAGACCTTTCCAATTTTTAGTCAAGTTAACATTTATAAGACTCCTAATATGTATTCTTGTGGGGCTCTGAATTGAAAGAGGACCCTTTTAAGCATAAAGCAGCTTAAACACATGTTTGCAGTTTGGAGCTAAGATGGCGCCTACAGGGACGGGTGTGGGAGTGAAAAGAAGCTTAAGCACATTGTTTCAGCTTGCAGCTAAGATGGCGCCTACAGGAAGGGACATGGAAATGAAGGGAAGCTTAAGCACATTGTTTAAAGAAGCTTGAGCACATGTTTGCAGCTAAGATGGCGCCTACAGGAAGAGACAGGGCGTGATCTAAATTGCTAATTGATGGTCAAAATTTCTGATTGGTTCCCCTGGCTGCCACGCTCGTGAATGATTGCTTGGTCTTTAGCTTGATTGGTGTAAATCTATAGGAAGTCCCGTACAAAACCCCCTTCACTTGCCTATAAAAGCTGTGGCTCTTCATTAATAAAGTGGAACTACTTCGATGGAACCCCTGTCGCGTCTGATTGTCCCTTGCCTCAGCCGAAGGGCTGCGGGGCGGACAGTTCAAGATTTGCCTTTCTCCGAGATCTCCCCGGGTTTTGCCGGGAGTAGTCCCTGCTGCCTTCCCTTTCTGCAGAAGGTCCCCGCATATTCTCAAGTTATTTTATGGAATGGTTGAATTGTAGCATCTGAAAGAGCTCATACCACCACCCCTCAGCATTTCTGTATCTTTCGTTGAAAGATGGCATAATGAGTGGCCACTGTTAGTGTGGAAAGCACTCCTAGTATATATGCACATGTGCACGAGTGTGGTGAGAATGTGTCTGCTGTCATTTGCCCTTCAGTGGGAATCTGGTGTATGTGAGTTTTGTTTGTGACTTGTTTCTGATTTCTTTTGTATCTTTTTGTTTGTTTTCCTTCCTTACTACACAGACTTCTCACACTTTCTCTCTCTTTCAGAATGATGGGGCTGCCCAGTGGCTTCAAAACCTTGCTTTTTCATCTATAAGTGAGGAATGCCCATGAGGCCCACTTCCTAGTACATCTATACAAATGGATATTACAAATGGTGATGTTGTCTATATCATACCTAAGACCTTTCCAATTTTTAGTCAAGTTAACATTTATAAGACTCCTAATATGTATTCTTGTGGGGCTCTGAATTGAAAGAGGACCCTTTTAAGCATAAAGCAGCTTAAACACATGTTTGCAGTTTGGAGCTAAGATGGCGCCTACAGGGACGGGTGTGGGAGTGAAAAGAAGCTTAAGCACATTGTTTCAGCTTGCAGCTAAGATGGCGCCTACAGGAAGGGACATGGAAATGAAGGGAAGCTTAAGCACATTGTTTAAAGAAGCTTGAGCACATGTTTGCAGCTAAGATGGCGCCTACAGGAAGAGACAGGGCGTGATCTAAATTGCTAATTGATGGTCAAAATTTCTGATTGGTTCCCCTGGCTGCCACGCTCGTGAATGATTGCTTGGTCTTTAGCTTGATTGGTGTAAATCTATAGGAAGTCCCGTACAAAACCCCCTTCACTTGCCTATAAAAGCTGTGGCTCTTCATTAATAAAGTGGAACTACTTCGATGGAACCCCTGTCGCGTCTGATTGTCCCTTGCCTCAGCCGAAGGGCTGCGGGGCGGACAGTTCAAGATTTGCCTCTCTCCGAGATCTCCCGGTTCTGCCGGGAGTAGTCCCTGCTGCCTTCCCTTTCTGCAGAAGGTCCCCGCATATTCTCAAGTTATTTTATGGAATGGTTGAATTGTAGCATCTGAAAGAGCTCATACCACCACCCCTCAGCATTTCTGTATCTTTCGTTGAAAGATGGCATAATGAGTGGCCACTGTTAGTGTGGAAAGCACTCCTAGTATATATGCACATGTGCACGAGTGTGGTGAGAATGTGTCTGCTGTCATTTGCCCTTCAGTGGGAATCTGGTGTATGTGAGTTTTGTTTGTGACTTGTTTCTGATTTCTTTTGTATCTTTTTGTTTGTTTTCCTTCCTTACTACACAGACTTCTCACACTTTCTCTCTCTTTCAGAATGATGGGGCTGCCCAGTGGCTTCAAAACCTTGCTTTTTTTCATCTATAAGTGAGGAATGCCCATGAGGCCCACTTCCTAGTACATCTATAGATGAAACAGTTGCAGGCACTGTGTATCAGGTGACAAACAATAGCCCAGGCTCCCTGGTCTGCTGACCATCAGGTCTGTGAATGCTACTTTCTCTTCTGGGGGCATTTCTCCCCTCCGGTACTTCCTCTGTTGAACTTCGAGAAATCTCAGGGAGACCTTCTCTGGTGACTGTCTCACTGTCTAGCTGAACTTCACCTATCCATTTTGATATTTCACACCATACAAACATGGTAAATACTGACTTAACTGATGAACAAATGCTGGCATTATAACTGGTTTTTATTTTGGGAGGGTGGAGCTGACGGGGTTTCAGTCACGCTCTCAGACACGGGTGTGCTGTTGGATGCCTGGCAGGCTTCCTCCGTGTGGCCTCTGCTCCCCAACATCTCCCCCTGGTGGTGACAAGGTGGCTGCTGCCGCCAACCGGAAAGGAGCACGCTCCTCTCTGCAGCTCCAGCCCAAGCATGGGAATTGTGCCTGTTAGTGCTGATTGACTTTCCCTGGATTCTGAACTCACTCCAGAACCTACCCTAGACAGAGAGGAGCAAAATGAGCAGATTGGGTTGGGTTTAGGTCACATGTCCTACCCTCAGACAGACTGTAAGTGAGGTAGAATAGATGCCAGACAGGACCTGAAAGTGGCCTGCCTGGGAACCCTGGATACTACAACTCGTCAGCCAGTCAGTCAGTTCAGTCATTCGGTTGTGTCCAACTCTTTATGACCCCATGGACAGCATCTCATACCACCACCCCTCAGCATTTCTGTATCTTTCGTTGAAAGATGGCATAATGAGTGGCCACTGTTAGTGTGGAAAGCACTCCTAGTATATATGCACATGTGCACGAGTGTGGTGAGAATGTGTCTGCTGTCATTTGCCCTTCAGTGGGAATCTGGTGTATGTGAGTTTTGTTTGTGACTTGTTTCTGATTTCTTTTGTATCTTTTTGTTTGTTTTCCTTCCTTACTACACAGACTTCTCACACTTTCTCTCTCTTCAGAATGATGGGGCTGCCCAGTGGCTTCAAAACCTTGCTTTTTTTCATCTATAAGTGAGGAATGCCCATGAGGCCCACTTCCTAGTACATCTATAGATGAAACAGTTGCAGGCACTGTGTATCAGGTGACAAACAATAGCCCAGGCTCCCTGGTCTGCTGACCATCAGGTCTGTGAATGCTACTTTCTCTTCTGGGGGCATTTCTCCCCTCCGGTACTTCCTCTGTTGAACTTCGAGAAATCTCAGGGAGACCTTCTCTGGTGACTGTCTCACTGTCTAGCTGAACTTCACCTATCCATTTTGATATTTCACACCATACAAACATGGTAAATACTGACTTAACTGATGAACAAATGCTGGCATTATAACTGGTTTTTATTTTGGGAGGGTGGAGCTGACGGGGTTTCAGTCACGCTCTCAGACACGGGTGTGCTGTTGGATGCCTGGCAGGCTTCCTCCGTGTGGCCTCTGCTCCCCAACATCTCCCCCTGGTGGTGACAAGGTGGCTGCTGCCGCCAACCGGAAAGGAGCACGCTCCTCTCTGCAGCTCCAGCCCAAGCATGGGAATTGTGCCTGTTAGTGCTGATTGACTTTCCCTGGATTCTGAACTCACTCCAGAACCTACCCTAGACAGAGAGGAGCAAAATGAGCAGATTGGGTTGGGTTTAGGTCACATGTCCTACCCTCAGACAGACTGTAAGTGAGGTAGAATAGATGCCAGACAGGACCTGAAAGTGGCCTGCCTGGGAACCCTGGATACTACAACTCGTCAGCCAGTCAGTCAGTTCAGTCATTCGGTTGTGTCCAACTCTTTATGACCCCATGGACAGCAGCATGCCAGGCTTCCCTGTCCTTCACTATCTCCCAGAACTTGTTAAAACTCCCTTGGACTTGGAAGGAGAATAGAAACCTAGGTAAGCAGAGAAGAGGAGGCAGGGCATTGCTTGGTTGTAGGTACGGGAGTCAGGCCTGCAGCATAGGGAGGTTTGCCAATGCAGATGTTTCTTCACCCTGAGACGACTGAATCTGAAGGGACCCCCCAGCTGAGACAGCGCTCGCCTCTGCTGTAACCAGAGTGGGCTTCCTTGTGTCTTGTCACTCTGTAGACCCTGAGCTTCTTCAGGACAGCTCTGAGTATGTGTTCCCCCTGGTGACTGAGACTGAATTCCCTCCCTTGTAGTGTCATTTTGGGTGTCAATGGGAGCTCAGAGCTGCAGGGAGCTTGTCTGTGCTCATTAACACTCTGTCAGGTCAGTACTTTTGTTTCCCTTAGACAACCATAAACAAGTCAGTGATAATACTGATGTTTATTATAGAAAACCAGAAAAAATAGTTAAGAAGAAAGAATCTAAAAACATCACTTTTAATCCATCATTCAGAGATAACCAGTATATGAATTTTCATGTAGACTGTTTTCCTGTCTCTCTCCTTTTTCCCTCTCCTTTCCTTGCAAAATTAAGATGATATTGGACATACCATTTTTTTAAACCTGTGTTTTATACAGACACATATACTTGCATGTATGCATACTATGGTTTATAAAAATGTTTTAAAATCATTAAATATTTTTCCATAATTGTTCTAATGATTGCAAAGCACTCCACAATTTTTTAAAGCTTCCATTGTTGGGCATTGCTATTCTTTTGGGTTCTTTTGGTGGCACAAGGATACCTCTGATAAAAAATGTCTAAATTTCTGTGTGTATCTATTGATTGATTTTTAAGATCATTTTACAGACTTTAGAATTTACAGGCCTGTAATGTCTCTAATGATTGCTGATGGTTGGTTGACCTCAGTTTGTGAATACATTCCTTTGAATACATTCCTGAAGGGAAGCATTTCCACCTCAAAGGGGACCCAAGAGCTTTTCACATTACTCCATATGGCCACTTTGCTCTCTGTCAGGTTATGAACTGTGATTCTAGGGTTCTGCAGACAGGCTCTCTTTTCTGTGACATGCTGCAGTACATACTCTGGTCCTCTAGATGGAGATATTTTATCACATTGAAAGCCTCCTCTGCCACTATGCAGGGCTTCCCAGGCGGTGCTAGTAGTAAAGAACCCACCTGTCAATGCAAGAGATGTAACAGGTGCAGTTTCAGCCTTTGGGTCAGGAAGATCCTCTGGTGGAGCACAAGGCAACCCACTCCAGTATTCTTTCCTGAATAATCCAATGAACAGAGATGCCTGGCGGGTTACAATCCACAGGGCCGCAAAGTCAGACACGACTGAAGCTACTTAGCAGGCACCCAGGCCACTTCACGGCAGGGATGAGGATAGTTTTTGCAAATGTATCTGGATCTGCTAAAACAGAAGCGAGACAACACTGGAAAGTGATCACATAAACTTTGTCCCTAAAGCATTTGTTCAAGGCCGGGACTCCATGAATTCTCTCTTGGCATTAGTTCTTTGTGACAAGCTTCTGGGGAAGGGGACAAATATTTACAAAATACAGTGAGGATGCAGATCCTACAGCTTGAAAAGATGGCAGAATGTTCCCACCCACAAAGTTGTTTTAATCTGTAACCCTACTACACTTAGTCTCTATTGTCGGGGCAACTTGGCAGTGGACCACCTCGATTTTCCTCCTGATGTCCAACTCTGACTCTCCAGGAGATCTTCTGTTTCCAGGTTCTTTCTGATCTGTCGGTATGAGAGTCTTAACTTCCCTGAGGACAGGATCAGGCGATGTGCCCTGTGAATTGCTCACTTGCTTCTCTTATTGTGGCAGACTCTCTCCTGCATGAACAGAGAAGAAACTGAATTTTAAAAATTCAATTTCAGGGGCTTCCCTGGTGGTCCAGTGGGTAAGGACACCACCTTGCAGTGCAAGAGGCACCGGTTTGATCCCTGGCCTGGGAAAATCCCTTGTGCTGTGGAACGACTGGACTGATGTGTCCAATCACCGAGCAGGAGCTCTGGAGCGCATGCGTGCAGAGCCGGTGCTCTGCGACAACAGAGGCCACCGCGATGGGAGGCCCACAGGAGCCGGAGAACAAAGACGGATGAAAATAGAGAAATGAAAGACCAATAGAAGTGGCCCGCCCGCCCTCCTCACTCCCCAACCCGCCCCCCTCCCCCCAAAAAATCAATTTCAGAAAATTTCTGGACAATGGTCACCCTCCCGGACAACCTGAGGCTTCTTAAATACTTTGGATGGGAGAAATGGGTAAGAATTTTGTCATTCTTTGGGGACACTCACTCTGAGACAATCACCTATTAAACTCCTATGTGTCTTTCAAGACTCTGATCTATGTATCTTCTACACAGTCTACTTTTACAGAGTTTTGTTGTTTTCAGATATGTATATTCCCAGATTAGTCATATGTATGTCCCTGGCCCCCTCCCTCATCCATCCCCCTTCCAGTACCCCCCATCCCACCCCTCCAGGCTGTTGCATAGGGGCAGTGCGCTGTGAACAATATTCTTAAAGAGGTGGGGATATCTGACCACGTTATCTGCCTCCTGAGAAACCTGTATTCAGGTCAAGAAGCAACAGTTAGAACCTTAGATGAAAAAACTGATTGGCTCAAAATGGAGAAAGGAATACAACAAGGCTGTATATTTTCAGCCTCTTTATTTAACATATGTGTAGAGCACATCATGCAAAATGCCAGACTAGATGAGCTACAAGCTGGAATCATGATTGCTGGGAGAAATATCAACAACTTCAGATATGCAGATGATACCATTCTAACGGCAGAAAGTGAGGAAGAACTAGAGAGCCTCTTGATGAGGGTGAAAGAGGAGAGTTGAAAAGTAGGCCTGAAACTCAGTATTATTTAAAACAAAACTAAGATTATGGCATTCAGCCCCATCACTTTATGGAAAATAGAAGGGGAAAATGTGAACACAGTGACAGAATTCCTCTTCTTGGACTCTAAAATCAGTACAGATGGTGACTGCATCCGTAGAATGGAAGATGTTTGCTTCTTGTCAGGAAAGCTATGACAAACCTAGACAGTGTACTCAAAAGCAGAGACATCACTTTGCCAGCAAAGGTCCATCTAATCAAGGCTATGGTTTTCTCAGTAGTCATGTACAGATGTGAGAGGTGGACTATATAAAGAAGGCAGGGCTTCCCTGGTGGTCCAGTGGATAAGGACACCACCTTGCAGTGCAAGGGGCCCCGGTTCGAGCCCTGGCCTGGGAAGATCCCACGTGCCGCGGAGCGACTGTACCGATGTGTCCAATTACCGAGCCGGAGCTCTGGAGCACATGCGCCCAGAGCCGGCGCTCTGGGACAACAGACGCCTCCGCTATGGGAGGTCCACACGGGCCAAAGAACAAAGTCGGATGAAAATAGACAAATGAAAGACCAATAGAAGTGGCCCGCCTGCTCCCCTCCCTCCCCACCCTACCCCACCAAAATAAATAAATAAATAAATCTTAAAAAAGAAAGAAAGAAAGATAGAAGGCAGAGCATTGAAGGATTTATGCTTTGGAACTATTGTTCTGGAGAGGACTCTTGGCCAGCCCCTTGGACCGCGAAAAGCTCAAACCAGTCAATCCTGAAAGAAATTAACCCTGACTACTCATTGGAAGGACTGATGCTGAAGCTTTAATACTTTGACCACCTAATGCAAAGAGGTAACTCATTGGAAAAGATCCCAATACTGAGAAAAACTGAAGACAGAAGGAGAAGAGGGCAACAGAGGATGAGATGGTCGGATGGTATCACTGATTCAATAGACATGAACTTGGGCAAACTCTGAAAGATGAGGAATAGGGAGGCCTGGTATGTAGCAGTCCATGGGGTTGCAAAGTATGAACACAGCTTTGTGAATGAACAACAACAACACATTTTGAAAAATATAAAGGGCAATTTTCTTAAAGACTTGCAAATAAATTCTTACAAAATTTAAATCTAGTTTGGAATGCCAAAAAAGATGAGGAGTTATTTTGCTGAAAGAAGCAGGGTGATGGAGCCAGGAAGAGAGTAAAGCAGAACATAGGATCCCAGGATGAAGGAAACTGAGAGAGGATCCAGGATGGCTGATGTCCTGGGGAGAGTGGCGGGAGATGAGACTGGTGACAGTGTGTGTGTGTGTGTGTGTGTTGGGGTGGGGGGGAATCTCCTCCCATCTGTTGGCCATACAATAGATTTATGTGAGAGCATTTGGAGAACTGTTGGGGGTAGGGAGGGGGTTAAATCAGGAAAATAATAAGAAAATAATGGATTAATGGGAAATAATGGAATCAGATTTGTTTTAAAGAAGATCATTGGCAGATATATAGATAACTCAGTCTGTGAATAATGGAATACTAGATGGGAAGCTAGGCGATCTTTCAGGCAAAGCATTTTGATAGTGTTGGGGATGAAGGTGATAGATTTGAGAGCTATGTAAGAGGTGGAAGAATTAGAGTGAGGTGCACGCAGATATGCTAAGTCACTGTAGTTGTGTCCACTTGTATGAACTATGGCCCACCAGGCTCCTCTGTCAATGGGATTCTCCAGGCAAAAATACTGGAGTGGGTTGCTGTGCCCTCCTCTATGGGATCTTCCCGATCCAGGGATTAGAACCCTGAACCTGCTTCTCATGACTCCTGCATTGACAGGAAGGTTCTTTACCACTAGCACCACCTGGGAAGCCCAATGGGACATGAGGGAGAGGGATTAATCTAGTGTCTGGATTCAGCAAGTAGTTGAGTTGATTAAGATATACATAACTGGATAAGAAACAGATGTGGGCACTAGACTATGACAACAGCTTTAGACAAGTGGCATCTGCAGTGCCTGGAAGTATCCAGATAGCATTGTTAAAGGCATATACCTGCAGTCCAGAAGAAAGTCAGGTAGGATGATGACACTTGAGCTATCATTCCTAGACCAGCAGCACCACTTGGGAACTTATTAGAAATGCAAATTCTTGGGCTCCATTCCAGACCAAGGGAATCAGAGACTCTAGCAGTGAAACCCAAAAATGGTTTAACAAGCCTCTCAGGTGATTCTGATTTATGCTAAAGTTTGAGAACTTCTAGACTACCTCTCCCATTTGTCACAACTAAAGACCTTGCATGCTACAATAAGGATTAGAGATCCATAGTGCTGCAACTAAGACCTGGTACAGTTAAATAAATATTGTTTTTTTTTTTTAAAGTTCGGCTTAGAAGTAAAAGATGGGTGGTAGCTGTTGTGAATGTGAAATTGAGTTTCTTTTTTTTTTTTAGAAAACAAAACCTGGACATTTATTCATAATTCAAAAAAAACACCAAGCAAGGTACAAGATTAAATATAAAGACAGTGAGTTCCACCCCACGGCTATTTCTCCACGGCTACATGGTCAAATGGAATCTCTGGAGAGACCACCCAGACAACAGAGGATGGGTCAGCGACGCCTCCGGTCTGGACTCCTGCTGCGTCTTCGGCCACCTCTCCTCTTGCCCTTGGGTGGACCCCGTACAAAACACCAGTCCACGCTGATTGGCTGTCCCATCAAATCCTGGCCATTGAGTCCCTCCATAGCAGCCTGGGCCTCCTTGTATGTTTCATATTCAACTAGAGTATATCCCTTCAGATATCCTGTGCGTCTATCCAGATTGAGGTGGATATTTTTTATTTCTCCATACTCTGCAAACTTATCATGGATGTCTTCTTCCGTGGCTTCCTCATGAACTCCAGTGACAAAGAGAATCCAACCTTCAACGGAGCGCTGCGGTCCGGGTTCATCGCCATCCTGCTCCACGCTGTCATAATCCTCACGCATTCGTGCTCGAGACCCCTCTTCAGAGCCAAAGCCACGGCCCTTCCGTTTCTTCGCTTTTTCTTTCAGTTTGTGGATGCTCTCGTCCCCATCCTCATCCATGGCGAAATCCTCGCCCCCGGCCTCATGAAGATCCAGTACATCCGCCATTTTGCCTCCCCTTTTCGAGTTTCTTAAATTGTATGTATTTTTAGCATACATATAGGAAAATAGACCAGTCGCAAGCACTTGGTTCAATTCAAGTTGGTCACCAAATTCAATTCTCTTAGAAAGGGAGAAGGACATGGCACAGTGGTCTTTCCCTGGAATACCACTTCACCCTACATACAACTGCCCCAGAGCACCCTCCACACTCAGGTGATTCTGATTTATGCTAAAGTTTGAGAACTTCTAGACTACCTCTCCCATTTGTCACAACTAAAGACCTTGCATGCTACAATAAGGATTAGAGATCCATAGTGCTGCAACTAAGACCTGGTACAGTTAAATAAATATTGTTTTTTTTTTTTAAAGTTCGGCTTAGAAGTAAAAGATGGGTGGTAGCTGTTGTGAATGTGAAATTGAGTTTCTTTTTTTTTTTTAGAAAACAAAACCTGGACATTTATTCATAATTCAAAAAAAACACCAAGCAAGGTACAAGATTAAATATAAAGACAGTGAGTTCCACCCCACGGCTATTTCTCCACGGCTACATGGTCAAATGGAATCTCTGGAGAGACCACCCAGACAACAGAGGATGGGTCAGCGACGCCTCCGGTCTGGACTCCTGCTGCGTCTTCGGCCACCTCTCCTCTTGCCCTTGGGTGGACCCCGTACAAAACACCAGTCCACGCTGATTGGCTGTCCCATCAAATCCTGGCCATTGAGTCCCTCCATAGCAGCCTGGGCCTCCTTGTATGTTTCATATTCAACTAGAGTATATCCCTTCAGATATCCTGTGCGTCTATCCAGATTGAGGTGGATATTTTTTATTTCTCCATACTCTGCAAACTTATCATGGATGTCTTCTTCCGTGGCTTCCTCATGAACTCCAGTGACAAAGAGAATCCAACCTTCAACGGAGCGCTGCGGTCCGGGTTCATCGCCATCCTGCTCCACGCTGTCATAATCCTCACGCATTCGTGCTCGAGACCCCTCTTCAGAGCCAAAGCCACGGCCCTTCCGTTTCTTCGCTTTTTCTTTCAGTTTGTGGATGCTCTCGTCCCCATCCTCATCCATGGCGAAATCCTCGCCCCCGGCCTCATGAAGATCCAGTACATCCGCCATTTTGCCTCCCCTTTTCGAGTTTCTTAAATTGTATGTATTTTTAGCATACATATAGGAAAATAGACCAGTCGCAAGCACTTGGTTCAATTCAAGTTGGTCACCAAATTCAATTCTCTTAGAAAGGGAGAAGGACATGGCACAGTGGTCTTTCCCTGGAATACCACTTCACCCTACATACAACTGCCCCAGAGCAAGCCTGCTCTCCACAAGACAGTTTTCACCTGAGTCCCTCACCCAAAAGGTATCTCTGTATCCTCCAGGCAGCCTGTGAGACGCCAGCTCAAGGAGATGGATCCTAATTAGATTAAATGAAAGTGTTAGCCCATGGATTGAACTCAGGTCTCCCACGTTGCAGGCTGATTCTTTACCAGGGAAGCCTAGATTAAACGAATCTTGGTTATATTCTTGTCAGTGATTGGTTTAGTATCTAGGCTTTGAGCAATCAGAGCAATTTTCACTGGGAAAGGGTAGGGCAAAGCAAACTAAGTTGATCCAATCAGAATGAAGGAGAGGCTTTAGTCCATGGTTCAGGTGAAAGCTATTCACTTTCTTCCACTGGAAAGGAACCAGAAAGGACGCTGCTGTTGTTCCTGCTCAGGATCTTCTTTCAATAGTGAAGGATGTTGAACAAAAAAAAAAATCTACAAACAAGAGGATTGTAGAGAAATGGTGCAGGAACCCTGATTGTACTTCACTGAGTCCTCATGACCTTTGAAATGCCTGCTGTACAAGGTAAACATGGTGATTATTTTGGTCAAATCAGTTCAAATTTTCTGTTGTTTACAGAACGAATCTTGTAAGTAGGTATCTTGTAAGTGGGTGCTATATGAGGAAACCAAGGTTCATAGCGGAGGTGAATCTTGTTTCAGGTCACACAGCTAGATATTTGAACCCACTATCAGCTTGATTTTTAAGCTCCTGAATGATAGGCTTTAGCTGGTCTGTATCATCCTGTATAGCAGCAAATACTGCATAGCCAAGCAGGGTATTAAGCAGAGCTTAATAAAGACGCCCTTTACAAAGGTGTGAGCAGATTAAGGTAAACCCTTCAAAAATTTTACATGAAACCCCCAGAGTATGAATTATTTATACTCCCAGATCCCAGGTGGTGCTAGTGGTAAAGAACCCGTCTACCAAAGCAGGAGACATGAGATGTGGGTTTAAGATTTGATCTCTGGCTTGGGAAGCTCCCCTGGAAGAGGGCATGGTGAAACACTCCAGTATTCTTGCCTGGAGAATTCCATTGATAGAGGCCTACTGGGCTACAGTCAGAAGGTCCCAAAGAGTCACATGCCTAGACCCAAAACTATAAGTGAGGAGGTGGATGGGGAGGAAATTAGGTGAAACTGGAGAGAGCTGTAGCTCTTGACATTGGAGAGGGTCATCCTCTGGAGCCAATGTCTTCAGTTGGTGGTTGCAACCATGACCCAACCTGTGCCAAAACCATGAGAGCCTGGGGACAAATACTTTCTTTGTTTCCTCTCCACTCTTTAGTTTCCTGTTAGTCGCCTTTGAGAAGCCAGTGGGCAAAAGGGGCTTAGATGACATAGTCCAGAGAACAAATAGAAGCAGAGAGAACAGACCTGGAGATCACACACTAGGACTCTCTCACTTGCCACCAGTTTCCCTGAGTTGCCGAGTGTTGCAGATTTGTTAACCTGAGAGTGGACTCTCAGATTAGCTTGCAGAGTATTCAGTGTGAAGTATTTTTCAATTGCTACTCATGGATAGGAGTAAAGGAAGAACTGGCCAGAGAAAAATGAGATACATTGTGGTCCCAAAGAAGGTCTCAAGTAAACACATGGGGAGCTTTGGGATTGCATTTCCCTTCAGAATTCCCTTAATTCCCTTAATTGAAATGAGGGGGCCTGGTCAATTTTTTAAACCATTAACTTACATGCTTTATTCATTTATGGCTATGCAGGTTTTCTCTAGTTTCTGTGAACAGGGGTTACTCTTCATTGTGGTGCACAGCTCTGGTTGTGCAGGTTTCAGTAGTTGAGTCGCTTGGGTTTAGTTGTTCTGCAGCATGTGGAATCTTCCCGGACCAGGGATCAAACCTGCGTCTCCTGCATTGTCAGGCAGATTCTTAACACTGAACTACCAGGGAGGTCCCTTGGTCATGTTTCAACTGTGTTGACCAGTCACTGTATACAGACTGACTATCCAAGTATCACCCTTTGGAAAGTTCCTTAAAATGTCTGGATTTCCTTCTTGATCCCAGGTGGTGCTAGTGGTAAAGAACCCGTCTACCAAAGCAGGAGACATGAGATGTGGGTTTAAGATTTGATCTCTGGCTTGGGAAGCTCCCCTGGAAGAGGGCATGGTGAAACACTCCAGTATTCTTGCCTGGAGAATTCCATTGATAGAGGCCTACTGGGCTACAGTCAGAAGGTCCCAAAGAGTCACATGCCTAGACCCAAAACTATAAGTGAGGAGGTGGATGGGGAGGAAATTAGGTGAAACTGGAGAGAGCTGTAGCTCTTGACATTGGAGAGGGTCATCCTCTGGAGCCAATGTCTTCAGTTGGTGGTTGCAACCATGACCCAACCTGTGCCAAAACCATGAGAGCCTGGGGACAAATACTTTCTTTGTTTCCTCTCCACTCTTTAGTTTCCTGTTAGTCGCCTTTGAGAAGCCAGTGGGCAAAAGGGGCTTAGATGACATAGTCCAGAGAACAAATAGAAGCAGAGAGAACAGACCTGGAGATCACACACTAGGACTCTCTCACTTGCCACCAGTTTCCCTGAGTTGCCGAGTGTTGCAGATTTGTTAACCTGAGAGTGGACTCTCAGATTAGCTTGCAGAGTATTCAGTGTGAAGTATTTTTCAATTGCTACTCATGGATAGGAGTAAAGGAAGAACTGGCCAGAGAAAAATGAGATACATTGTGGTCCCAAAGAAGGTCTCAAGTAAACACATGGGGAGCTTTGGGATTGCATTTCCCTTCAGAATTCCCTTAATTCCCTTAATTGAAATGAGGGGGCCTGGTCAATTTTTTAAACCATTAACTTACATGCTTTATTCATTTATGGCTATGCAGGTTTTCTCTAGTTTCTGTGAACAGGGGTTACTCTTCATTGTGGTGCACAGCTCTGGGTGTGCAGGTTTCAGTAGTTGAGTCGCTTGGGTTTAGTTGTTCTGCAGCATGTGGAATCTTCCCGGACCAGGGATCAAACCTGCGTCTCCTGCATTGTCAGGCAGATTCTTAACACTGAACTACCAGGGAGGTCCCTTGGTCATGTTTCAACTGTGTTGACCAGTCACTGTATACAGACTGACTATCCAAGTATCACGATCAACTCAGACCCTTTGGAAAGTTCCTTAAAATGTCTGGATTTCCCCTTCTTGAGAGTACAATTCACTTAAATGAATCACCTGGGTCTCTGGAGAAGGATTAAGGGGAATCATTTCTTGATACATGGCATTTCTTTTCTTTCTTTCTTTTTCATTTTTTTTTAAAGAAGCAGGCTATTTTTTTTTAATTTATTTTTCATTCATCTTTATTGTTCAGCCTGTGTGGGCCTCCCACTGCAGTGACTCTCCTGGCAGAGCACTGACTCTGGGCACATGAGCTCCAGAGCACTGGCTCATAATTGGACACACCGGTCCAGCTGCTCCGTAGCACGTGGGATCTTCCTGGGCCAGAGGTGGAACTGGTGCCCCTTGCACTGCAAGGTGGACTCTTTACCCACTGAACCACCAGGGAAGCACCTGACACTTGGCATTTCTTGATCCACAATCTCCTTCAGTTAATAGGTTCTGATTCTGAAACCTATCTCAGGTTTAGAAACTGATAAAGAACCAAGACTTTTCATTGACTTTGCCTTCAGATTACTGATTAACCACCTTGAATTCTACAGATAAAACCACACTCTTGTTGACTGCCCATCTAGTTCAACCCTGGTGAAACTCTATCAAGGATCTCCATATCTCCCAGTTGGTCAGCCCTCTATCAACCACTACACTGACCTTGCCACTTACCACGAGGTGTGCTTCCCCCCAGCTTCTACTGGTCAAATGGTGATATAGGAACTGGCTTGCTTCTGAGTTAGCATCCTCAGTGTTATAGATGTGAGATCATGTCTGCATCTCCCACCACCTTCCCTGGCCTTCCTAGGGAACCACCACCAAACTTCTAGTGAAGTCCTTGTCGCTCCTTATTGCTTTAGTAAATAGTATCCCCTCTAGCTCTCCTGTGAAACAAAGTGATCTGGTGAATTTTCATCTCTTACGTAGCACATCCAGTATGTCCACATGGACATAACAATTATAACAGCTTCTCTACATTTTTAATCCCTTTTCCACAGTCTGGCAGAGGAATTCTACTATTTCTATCTCACTTAATTTGGGCCATCATCTTTTTCATGCCTTTAGAGGTCATCCTAGCTGTGTTTGCATCATTTCCTATGGTTCTTGCTAGATTGTTAATTGCTATATCATAAAGGGCTCCTCCAGTATCAATACTTCTATTTATATTTACATTTTAGCCACTGTGATCTAGCACACTCAGAATTCAGCCCTATTTATACTTTTCTGGCTCCAACTGCACCAGGTAGTTAATCTGGGATTTTGTCTTTCTCCTTCCAGCCTGTCTCCAGCTAAGTTATGTTATGATTTTACCATAGTTACTGGTCAAGTGGGCAAGCGGGTAAGAGGGCAGAGTGGGGACAGATCTTGAGCTAGCACATATGTTTTTGGCATGGGTGAGCAAAAGAAGACAGCTTCCTCTTCACTGGGAGGATTGGGGTCATTTATGAAGGCTTACAGAGTTTATAGCAGTGATTCAAAATTTTTGAGTCAATCAATGTAAATGGCCTATGTGTCAGCATCTCATTCCTTTGAAATCAGGCTTCTGACAGTTCCACAGATAATCTTTCCTAGCTGGGAGTTTAGTCTGCAACACTTGACTGTTCCTAGGTGAGGTCCATAGCTTTCTCTACTTTCCTGCTGAGAAATAAGGACTACTTCATTCAAGACCAAGGGAGTACTCTACCTTTTAAAATTAATTATTATTATTATTTTTTACAGAGTTTTATTGTTTACTGCCACACATCAACCTGAATCAGCCATAGGCATACATATGACCTCTCCCTCTCAAATTTCCCTCCCATCTCCCTCCCCACCTCACCCCTCTAGGTTGATACAGAGCCCCAGTTTGAGTTCCCTTAATCTTACAACAGATTCCCATTGGTTGTCTATTTTACATATGGTAATGTAGCTTTCCATGTTACTTTTTCCGTACCTCTAGTCCACTCCTCCCTCTCCCCCAATGTTCAAAAGTCTGTTCTCTGTCTGTTTCTCCATTGCTGCTGTGCATATACATTTATCAGTACTATCTTTCTAGATTCCATATATATATATGTTAGTATATGATACTTACCTTTTTCTTTCTAACTTACTTCACTCTGTGTAAAAGGTTCTCGGTTCATCCACCTCAATAGGACTGACTTAAATACATTTCCTTTTATGGCTGAGTAATATTCCTGTGTGTGTGTGTGTGTGTGTGTGTGTGTGTGTGTACCTTTTACACTTAGCTTTAACTACCAGTTTGTCCATAATAAGCTTTTTGCTATCCTCATCCAGAGCATCAAGTGATGGCAACAGCTACGCTACTTCACACTCTGTTTTTGTTGGTGTTTGTCACTAAGTCATGTCTGACTCTTTGCAACCCCATAGACTATATAACCCACCAGGCTCCTCTCAGTCCATGGAATTTTTCAGGCAAGAATACTGAAGTGGGGCTTCCCTGGTAGTCCAGTGGGTAAGAACACCACCTGGCAGTGCAAGGGGTGCCGGTTTGATTCCTGGCCTGGGAAGATCCCACGTGCCGCGGAGTGGCTGGACCGATGTGTCCAATTACCGAGCCGGGGCTCTGGGGTGCGTGCACCCAGATCCGGTGCTCTGTGATAACAGAGGCCACTATGATGGGAGGCCCACGCAGGCCAAAGAACAAAGATGGATGAAACTGAATAAATGAAAGACCAATAGAAGTGGCTCGCCCACCCTCCTCCCTCCCCACCATCCCTAAGAAAAAAAAAAAAAAAAGAATACTGAAGTGGGTAGCTATTTCCTTCTCTAGGGCATCTTCCTGACCCAGGGATCAAACCTACGTCTCTTGCATTGGCAGGTGGATTCTTTTCCACTTTGCTTAGAGTTGTTATTTCGCCTTAAACTTGGATAATGCATTTCCTCCCACGAATTCCTGTTCACCACCTGTACAAGTTTCAACAATTTCACTGTCACCCTGTGCTGATTCTATCATCAGAGATGGATCTCCATTGCTAGCAGGTGGGCAGGTGATCCTATTTTAAATTCTCATCTTGTCATTGGTTTTCTCCTTATACAAAATGTGTTGCCATTTGGGTTCCCTGGGAAGCCTAATGTTAAACAGAGAAATGTGTATGGGAGGTGTATCACTTATTGTATTTGGTAATGCTAGTGGGACCAGTTCTTAAGGAATGAATCAGAAAGGATAGTTCAGCCCTAACATTCAGCCATGTGTCCTAAGTTTGATCACTAATTGGTCTCTGGCCATGGGCTGACCAAAAGGAGGTCTGATTTTGGGTGTAGCTTTTTGCCTCAGCTAGTTCAGATCTCTAAAGAAGGTGGACAGCTACATGCCCAGCAACAGAGGAATAAATCCTTCATTATTTTGTTCCTGATTTATTGAGACATACTTGACCTACAACAGAGTATAAGTTTAAGGTGTACCAAGTGTTGATTTTATACACTTATA
Source organism: Tragulus kanchil (assembly GCA_022376925.1). Taxonomy (NCBI): domain Eukaryota; kingdom Metazoa; phylum Chordata; class Mammalia; order Artiodactyla; family Tragulidae; genus Tragulus; species Tragulus kanchil. Next base: position 255,615,737 of record JAIOJX010000032.1, read on the forward strand.
TAGTGTAACATGACTACCTCCATAGCATTAGCACCTCCATCACATTACATAATTACCATTTCCTTTTGGTGGTCAAAACATTTCAGACCTACTCTCAGCATTCAAATATACAATACAATATTTTCAACAATTGTCACCGTGCTGTATGTTAGATATCCAGAACTCATTCATCTCATTGCTGGGAGATTTTGCCCAGTGACCAATCTTTTATCCATGAAGGAGGCTCTGAGTGGCCCATTAGAGCAAGCTCCACACCCAAATACAGATTGTCTAACCCTACACGTTCACAAGCTTAGGCCAAGATGAAAAATGATGACATTGGAATGTGAGCAACATGAAGGCAGTGAGTTTTGCTTTGTACCTTGCTTTCTTCCTACTACCAAGAACACTGTCTGCCATATAGCATGGGCTTAAGAAGTATTTGATGAATCAATGCTTGTTGCAGTTCATAGATGATTACATAGTATGAAATGTGCTCCCCCCCCCTTTTTTGGCAAAACTACTACTAAATAATATGTTCCCATGGCCTGAGTCTGGCCATCAGTTTCAATACGTTATATATCAATGTTAGTGAGTTAGAATTTATTAACTGATGTTAAAGAAAAAAACCATTTTTTTTCTTGTTTTCTGAGACATTGTTTGAAGTTTACTGGGCAACTTCAAATTCATTTGAATGCATGTGGCTGAGTTTTCTTTGTTTTTCAGAGCTAATGGTGCATTCAATAATGGAATGTCTACTTTGTGTTAGCCTTAAGATACCTGACATCTTTAGGAATTATTTTGGTAAGACAGCCAGACAATAACACTCATTTTATATATGAGAGAGGACAAATATACAAACTGGAATGAAATAGCTTTCTCACTAGCTATTGTCAAACTAGTAGTAAAATATACTAGTAGTAATGTAGTAAAAGTGAAAATCTTTTAAGAATCAACATTACAAAAATTTGTTCATAAATACCTGATAAAAATCACACCCACTTATCCCATATTTTTCTTTAATACTACGAAGATTTTCTGCAGGTAGAAATGCACATATATGTATATATGCATTGTATAAAACATAATTTAGTCTATGAATTTACTATGAAAATTTTCATAGATTTGTGGATCTAATTGTAAGATTTCAGTTCTTTTGATATATTACCAATTTCATTTTATTCATCATGTTAGCTCACACTCTTGTTCTGTAGTTAAATGTCTTCATGAATACCAAAATTCATTGCTACCACAATGTCATTTTAGAGTAAGCCTCCAAATAACAACTTTAACTATATAAGTAGTAGTGATAGCACCTAATCTTTAAGTAATTTTGTGTCAAATATTGTGCTAAATACCTCAGAGTCTCATTATCTTGCATAATGCTCACAGGCATCTTGATTCCAGAATTCACATTTCTAACCTCTGTCTTGCAGCCCCTTCCAGTGTCAAGTCTTGAGGGCCACTGATTTTCAGGGCATCAGCTCATTGAATTTATTAACAACCACCACCGATAGTGGTCATGAAAAGAGCCTTCTGAGCCCAGTGCTTTTACATTTTTACATTAGGTGGACACATTGGGATTGTTCTGTGTACTCGATTGTTGTCCATAGGAAAATGTTGAGGGTGGTCACAGGATTTCAGTTTCTTGAAGAGCTCTGCTATCTTATGCTGCTGGATCTCTGCTCACGATGTTCCTTTAGTTGGTTGTGGCTTGCCTTGTCCTTTCCATTGCTGACATGAGAAAATCTTCTCATTTGTTCCCATTTCTGTGATACTTCCCACATTTTCTAGGCTAACAGAGACTTCTATGTTCTTCGTTCATCTGTTCACCCTCTTTCTCCTCCTCCCTGTGTGTGTGTGTGTGTGTGTACATATGTGTGCACATATATATATATGTGTGTGTGTGTGTGTGTTTATAGAAATGTATATGTGCATGCATGTGATAGGAATGAATATATTTCTAAAATGGAGTTATTTGTAGAGCTATTACATTATGAGACACTCAAGGGTGTGTTCTGGATCTTTTAATCTTTTCTAGCATTTTGTATAGTATCTTGCCCAGTTGTTGTCAAATAAGTAAATGCAAGAATAATCAGAGCTCTGAGAACGCTAGGAGTGAAGGGACATTTAGGCAAATATAGCCATCTTAGGGGAAAAAAATGTAGGCCTTGTGGCTTAGTTATTAGTGCAAAAAAAAATAATAATAATCACAGTGCCATCAAAAAGTTTGCTCTTCATCCCAGGAAGGACTACTTGCAACTTTTCATACTCACTTCTCTGGATTGGAACAAGAATTTCTTTTCTTTAGGAGCTCACATGCATCATACACAGAATGCCAAACAGCTAGTTTAATTATCTCAGTAACTTTTCATCTGGGGGACTGAATTAGTGTCCCTGTGATTATAACTGCCCTCTCATTGTAGAAGTCTTCATTTACTGCCAGCTGTTAAAGACAGAGCAGAACTCTCTAGTTCCTTTTTAAATATTTCACTGCAGATATTCTTCCACTGTTGAGTTCTATCAGGCCTATGGCAGCTGTCTAAGTTTTTTTCTTCCTTTGACCATTAAGCACATACACATTAGAAGAAGCAACTTATGCTGATGGTTCAGGCCTTGTATGGTGTGCATCTCAAAGGAAAATCAGTCCTAGCCCTTATCGCTGATTCCTGATGTGATTAGATTACCCCTACTTCAGAGATTTTTCTGTAAAGAAGAGGCAATAACTGGGAGATGAGAAGGAACAGGACTCTGGAAAGAATCTTTGGAAAGAATCTTTAAAAAGTGGTCTTTGAAGGAGGAGAATTCCAGAGACCTAATGGAATCTCATCCCTCTCACAATTCATGTGGCATTACAGTTGGCATTCTGCCAGGAGATGATGCGTTAGTGGCTGTGCTAATTAATGAGAGGAAGAAAAATGTTAATAAGGCTTTTCTTTTTCTTCCACTGTAATATTTTTCCCCTCAGCATGTTTTCTCGTGTTCTCTGAAAGAAACAATGTTGGATGTTTGTGTGAGGCTCCTTTCGTCTTAACCTCTAACAACTGCGTTGTGACAGGTGGTGTCTAGGCTCTGATGTGTCGGTGCTGAAGGGCAAGTTCAAGGCGATTCATCTGTGATGTGCAGGACAGTTATTCAGGTGATTAACTTGACTTTATTCGGGTCAGGAAAGAAGCACTAGCCTGAGTCTGCCTCAGTCCTGACACAGGTCAAGAGTATTCACAAACCCAGTCTGATTGAGCAATTCATTAGTGGGTGCTTTTGACCTCACACTCTCAAATTGGAAATTCTTGCTCAGTTTAAATTGATAGTGATTTTTCCATTTCCTGTATTATTTTAAATGAACGTGAAGAAGCAGGGTGACCTGGTCTTGCAATGCCACATCAGCTCTTCTTTATGATGAAAATGATGACTTGGAGTCTGGCATTTCCCTCCATTTCCAGTAACTGCCTTCATTAAAAACGTTGCTAGGGCCACAATAAATACTTTAATATAAAATTTAATGTGAAAGTATGGGGCTTCTCCTGGTGGTCCAGTGGGTAAGGACACCGCCTTGCAGTGCAAGGGGCGCCGGTTCCATCCCTGGCCTGGGAAGATCCCACGTGCCGCGGAGCGGCTGGACCGATGTGTCCAATTACCGAGCCAGAGCTCTGGGCGCATGTGCCCAGAGCCGGTGCTCGAAGAAGCAACTTATGCTGATGGTTCAGGCCTTGTATGGTGTGCATCTCAAAGGAAAATCAGTCCTAGCCCTTATCGCTGATTCCTGATGTGATTAGATTACCCCTACTTCAGAGATTTTTCTGTAAAGAAGAGGCAATAACTGGGAGATGAGAAGGAACAGGACTCTGGAAAGAATCTTTGGAAAGAATCTTTAAAAAGTGGTCTTTGAAGGAGGAGAATTCCAGAGACCTAATGGAATCTCATCCCTCTCACAATTCATGTGGCATTACAGTTGGCATTCTGCCAGGAGATGATGCGTTAGTGGCTGTGCTAATTAATGAGAGGAAGAAAAATGTTAATAAGGCTTTTCTTTTTCTTCCACTGTAATATTTTTCCCCTCAGCATGTTTTCTCGTGTTCTCTGAAAGAAACAATGTTGGATGTTTGTGTGAGGCTCCTTTCGTCTTAACCTCTAACAACTGCGTTGTGACAGGTGGTGTCTAGGCTCTGATGTGTCGGTGCTGAAGGGCAAGTTCAAGGCGATTCATCTGTGATGTGCAGGACAGTTATTCAGGTGATTAACTTGACTTTATTCGGGTCAGGAAAGAAGCACTAGCCTGAGTCTGCCTCAGTCCTGACACAGGTCAAGAGTATTCACAAACCCAGTCTGATTGAGCAATTCATTAGTGGGTGCTTTTGACCTCACACTCTCAAATTGGAAATTCTTGCTCAGTTTAAATTGATAGTGATTTTTCCATTTCCTGTATTATTTTAAATGAACGTGAAGAAGCAGGGTGACCTGGTCTTGCAATGCCACATCAGCTCTTCTTTATGATGAAAATGATGACTTGGAGTCTGGCATTTCCCTCCATTTCCAGTAACTGCCTTCATTAAAAACGTTGCTAGGGCCACAATAAATACTTTAATATAAAATTTAATGTGAAAGTATGGGGCTTCTCCTGGTGGTCCAGTGGGTAAGGACACCGCCTTGCAGTGCAAGGGGCGCCGGTTCCATCCCTGGCCTGGGAAGATCCCACGTGCCGCGGAGCGGCTGGACCGATGTGTCCAATTACCGAGCCAGAGCTCTGGAGCGCATGTGCCCAGAGCCGGTGCTCTGCGACAACAGACGCCACCGCGATGGGAGGCCCACAGGAGCCAAAGAACAAAGACGGATGAAAATAGAGAAATGAAAGACCAACAGAAGTGGCCCGCGCCCGCTCCCCTCCCTCCCCAACCCTACCCCCACCCAAAATAAATGAATAAATCTTTAAAAAAAAAAATTTAATGTGAAAGTATATTAAGATTTAGGGTTAAAGTGATAAAGTGGTAAGTAATTCTGATAACTATTATGTGGGTAACCTCAGTAGAATTGGGAGTAAATTTGTCATCCTTAAGTGAGCTGAGAAGGGGCTTATTTCTTTATTTCATATAAAAAAGCATTGTTGGGACAAATTGTCAAGGCAGTAATACAGAGCCTGAAACTAAGGAGTTGGCATTGTCTAGGCATTAATTTCCATTTCTTTTCACGTTGCATTGATGACCAGTTTCTATGACACTCACTGGGTCAGAAATAGACTGTTTTTTACTGGGTCATTGAGATTTATTTATCAGTCTAATGACTTAAAAATTGCACTTGGGGCATAAAAATACAGCTGAAGGGCAAGTATAATGTGTCACATATCCAAGCATGAATGGGCTTGTTTTAAGGATCTTTTAAAATTTCATGGCATTATTTTAAACTTGGGATTTTATGAAGACAACATAAGTGATGAACTGAGATGGAAAGAGACCTTGGAAGGATTTATGTTCATTTCCCTTAACACATTTAAATACACCCAGAAAACACATTATAAATAACACATAGCTATAACTGCACCTACAATATGTTCCTCCTTTAAAATCAGGGAAAAGACTTTCACCCAGAGGACATGTCTCATTTGTGGTTCTCTGAGCCTCTCCTTGCTTTGTGAGGGCCCTTCTGGTCCTGCCCTGATTGTTTTCTGCTCTGCCTTGTGATCTGAAATTGCTCATATTCAACAGGTCAGCTGCTGGGATCAGTTTACCCATTCCAAAGCATTCTCAGTTTCCCTATCTGCAGTTGTTCAAAACTTACACTTTAAACTGAGGTTTTAACAACTGTGTTTCTCTGCATTGGGACGTAAGTTGGGGATTTCAGGGCACCTCCTCTGTGACTCTCTAAAATGCCTTTTGTAGCTGGTTGTGACAAAATATGTATGCTACAGAGGTGGACAGGCTTTATAAGCCTCTGTTGCTTTGGGAGGAGGAAGGAATGACTTTCAGCCAGAGTACATCTAAAACAATCTCTCCCACTGCTGAAAGCCTAATGCTAGAGTTTATTTCTGTTTCGCTCTATCAGTTTCCCTAACTGACATAAGCAGTTAAAATGACCCACTTGCTATTTCACGGGGTTTTGCTTCTTAACCAGTTAATATATCCTCTGCTTGTGATTCACCAACTCTCAAGATAGAGACCTCTTAAGAGGCAAGTGTTAAACAATGACTTGGAGGTTATTCTAGGCTACAGACTGTGCTATACTGACTGTTGGTTAATATGAAGTTATTGAACTCAGAAATTTTGCTTCATTCGCTGATTGTAGGTACCTGACAGAATGGGCACTAGGGAAATATACAAACAGACATGTGTAAGCACAAGCAATTTGAGTGATTGCTATGTTTCAGACACTGTTTTAACTGCTTGACATATTTTAATTCCTCTAATTCTTTAATTATTTCCATCAGAATAATAACAATAATTATTAATACTGCCCCCTTGTACTTTCAAGGGCTTCCCTGGTTGGCTCAGCGGTAAAGAATCTTCATGCCAATGCAGGAGACCTGGGTTCAATCCCTGCGTCAGGAAGATCCTCTGGAGAAGGAAATGGCAATCCACTCCAGTATTTTTGTCTGGGAAATCCCATGGACAGAGGAGCTGGGCAGGCTATAGTCCATGGGGTCTCAAAAGAATTGGACATGATTTGGTGACTAAATAACAACACTCAAAGTGTCCTCTCCTCTGAGGAAGGCTATATTACTACCATTATTTTATACACAATGAAACAAGCACAGAAAGTTAGGTAATTTACCTAACAGGACATAATTTCTAGGCAGTGAATTTGCATACTATAAAACCTATGCTGATCATCTATAGAGTCCAGTTTGAGAAGGCCTGTCAATTCAGCCCTCAAAGTCTGCAGTAAGGTAAACAAAAGCAAATCAAAAACCAAAATCTGTTGGAGACCTCATGGCATTTTGTCCTTTAATACATATTATGCTTGCTGTTCTCCTTTTGCCATATCTTCCTCCTCCTCCAATCCCTTTATTGCAAACATACTTGGAAAGGGTTTAATATTATGATTTAGAAATCATTTTATAAGATTAGCTTTCCCTTAGTCTGAGACAATTGGGTAACTGTGTTTGATGGTAATAGGACAAAAGGTAGAGGTCATAGGGCAAGTAGAAGCAAGAAGTAAGAATAAAGACAACCCTTTGGGTTAGTTTCTGTGTGACACATTCTCTGTTTCCCAATCAAAATGAGCTTAGAGAAGTTACTAGAACATTCATCAGCCTTGGGCAACTCCTAAGCATTTCACCATACTACGGATAGGCTTTTGCGTGTGTCTGTGTGTGTTAGATACAAAGATGTACTATATAATGTTCTGCCCAGTCTTCTCATTTAAAACTATTTAAATTAGTTTAAACTATTCAGAGTCACAAAGGGCAGGAATCTTATCTTAGTCATCTTACTGGTTCCCCCCTGGGGTAAGGTGTAGCTGGCTCACAGTAAGTGATTATTGAATGAATGCTTCAAATGGTCATTCTGTGATTCAGCACTGATGTAAATTGAAGATTCGGGGTTCCTGAAGATCTCCCCAAGCACTCCAGAGCCAGGAGCCTGGCAGCTGTCCTCTCCTTGGCAGAGACTCACGTTCACCAGCAGGGGGCAGCAATCCTTTGCTTTTGCTCGCCTCCAGAGAAAGTGTCTCAGCCAAATTTGAAGGCTCACCAGTGACCCACCTCTTCCATTCGATGCATTAGTTTGCTAAGAACTTTATCTCCATATCCGTTATCCTCGACCGACCAGCAGCCCCTTCAGAAGAAACTAGATTTTGGAAGAAGGATTTAAATCTGAATTAAAACAAGCCAACCTGCTTGGCCATTGTTGCTCTTGTAGGTTCTGTGTGCAAGGAATGGTGGCCCCCTGGGGAGATGCAGTGGGGGTGGGCACTCCAGTCATAGCCCCCACTGGGAAAGCTCTGCTCTTGCAGATGGGCTGTTTCCTTCCTCTGCCTATGGAAATCTGTCTTACAGAGCAGACGACAGGGAGATTTTACAAGGTGACTATTCATCGAGGTGGCCTAGGACAGTTTGTCTGAATATCCCAACATATTTATTGGTACCCCTTACACTTATCAGGGCTTCCCTGATGGCTCAGATGGTAAAGAATCCACCTGCAATGTGGGAGACCTGGGTTTGATCCTGGGTGAGGAAGATCCCCTGGTGAAGGAATTGGCAACCCACTTCAGTATTATTGCTTGGAGAATCCCATGGACAGAGGAGCCTGGTGGGCTACAGCTCATAAAGTCACAAAGAGTCAGACATGATGGAGTACACACATTCATATATTTATCAAAGTATCCTTGTTTAGATGATGAATTTTGAGTGAGTGGTCTTTAGCTAGGTCATCTGCTAAAAGAAGTGGGTGGGAAGACTCTAGGGCTAGAGAGGTAGGTAAGGAGAGGTTGGGGTATGAAAGTGAGATTCCTTAAGAGAGGAGACTGAGGTTTGAGGACATTGTCTTCCCTTGTCTTCAAAGTTGGACTGGTTTGTGGCAGAAACGAGGGAGGTGGTGAGTGTGCCTTCTCCTTTAGTATGGCACATCGCTTCCTCTTTCCTTCTGAAGACATCCTGGGTGCCAACTAACAACTGGCACTGCCTCTGATAAGGATTAAGCGAGTAGCCACTGCAACCTCTGACCTGCAGCCTTTGTGACCCCATGGACTATAACCCACCCTGAAAGGAGCTCAGGATGAAGGTTAGGAACGAAGCACTCTCACCAGCAGGGGCAGCAATCCTTTGCTTTTGCTCGCCTCCAGAGAAAGTGTCTCAGCCAAATTTGAAGGCTCACCAGTGACCCACCTCTTCCATTCGATGCATTAGTTTGCTAAGAACTTTATCTCCATATCCGTTATCCTCGACCGACCAGCAGCCCCTTCAGAAGAAACTAGATTTTGGAAGAAGGATTTAAATCTGAATTAAAACAAGCCAACCTGCTTGGCCATTGTTGCTCTTGTAGGTTCTGTGTGCAAGGAATGGTGGCCCCCTGGGGAGATGCAGTGGGGGTGGGCACTCCAGTCATAGCCCCCACTGGGAAAGCTCTGCTCTTGCAGATGGGCTGTTTCCTTCCTCTGCCTATGGAAATCTGTCTTACAGAGCAGACGACAGGGAGATTTTACAAGGTGACTATTCATCGAGGTGGCCTAGGACAGTTTGTCTGAATATCCCAACATATTTATTGGTACCCCTTACACTTATCAGGGCTTCCCTGATGGCTCAGATGGTAAAGAATCCACCTGCAATGTGGGAGACCTGGGTTTGATCCCTGGGTGAGGAAGATCCCCTGGTGAAGGAATTGGCAACCCACTTCAGTATTATTGCTTGGAGAATCCCATGGACAGAGGAGCCTGGTGGGCTACAGCTCATAAAGTCACAAAGAGTCAGACATGATGGAGTACACACATTCATATATTTATCAAAGTATCCTTGTTTAGATGATGAATTTTGAGTGAGTGGTCTTTAGCTAGGTCATCTGCTAAAAGAAGTGGGTGGGAAGACTCTAGGGCTAGAGAGGTAGGTAAGGAGAGGTTGGGGTATGAAAGTGAGATTCCTTAAGAGAGGAGACTGAGGTTTGAGGACATTGTCTTCCCTTGTCTTCAAAGTTGGACTGGTTTGTGGCAGAAACGAGGGAGGTGGTGAGTGTGCCTTCTCCTTTAGTATGGCACATCGCTTCCTCTTTCCTTCTGAAGACATCCTGGGTGCCAACTAACAACTGGCACTGCCTCTGATAAGGATTAAGCGAGTAGCCACTGCAACCTCTGACCTGCAGCCTTTGTGACCCCATGGACTATAACCCACCCTGAAAGGAGCTCAGGATGAAGGTTAGGAACGAAGCACTCTGTGCTAGGGGGAAAACTCACAGAATATGCCTGAAGATAGCTCAATAATTTTAGGAGAAGTCTTATGAGTCCAAATTCTTGCATCTTCTCATATCTAGAAAAGCACTAAAATCATTAATGGTGACATCTGCTCCTCATGATTAGCAGTAAGCCTCTATCAAAACCTGTGTTTGACTGCATGTACTCTCCTTACTAAAATCATATATAATATTGACCTCTCTCCCTACCTCTTCAGAACTGGTACTTTAGAGCTATATGAGATGCTGTCTTCAAGGTGATAGTTCTCATTTTGCCCCAAATGAAACTTCACTCTCAACTCTCACATTGTGCAGGGTTTTGTTTTGTTTTGTTTTTTTCAGTTGTTGTAGGTATCTACACTTGAAGTCTATAGGAAAGTCTATAGTCCAATGAGGACAATCTAGCCAATCAGGCAACCTTTAGGAAAGGGTGTTGCTGATCCTGGTTAGATGGTGTGTAGACTCTTCCAGTGGTAGATCAAGAGCAGATTCTGGAGACCTGGAGCTGGGCGGCAGTGTGTGGGTGTGTGGAGGGATTGGAGGTGGGCCACAGGGACAGAGGATCTACTTTTGGCAGGATTCTGCGCTATTTCTAGGACTATAAGGAAATCGAGCCATCCATGGAGAGGGAAGTGGTTCTAGGAGGTGATAGAGCATTGTGGTTAAGAGGGTCTACTTTGAACACAAAGTGATCTGGGTTCAAACTGTACCACATATCGCTTAATCGACTCTTCTGTTTTTACCCCTATCCAGTTACTCAGTGATGCAGTTATTCAGTTACTCCTAAGTCTGAATTTCTAAGATAGAGTTAGCAGTGTCCATAGTCTTAGCACAGTGGTTTACATGTGGTAAATGTTGGATAGATTGCAGTTATTGTGATGAAGCTGGTTCCATAGGAAAATAATAATGATGTGAGTATTTATTATTTATGCACTGTGTGATATCAAAAGGGTATTTATATGTATTTAAATATTTACATTTTTGCTGAAGGCATATCATCCTTAATTACTTTCATAATTACTAAGAGTTTAAACCTAGGAACTGCAACTTGGGTATTGGTCCTAGTTCTGTCACTAACTAGTTACATCACCCTTCCCAAGTTGCTGAACTTCTCTTTTACCTGCTGAGAAGTGCAAGAAGTGAAAAAGTGAAAGTGTTATTTACTCAGTTGTCTCCAACTCTTTGTGACTCCATGGACTGTAGCCTGCATCTGTCCATGGAATTCTCCAGGCAAAATTTCCTTCTCCAGGGGATCTTCCTGACCAAGGAATCAAACCCAGGTCTCCTGCACAGCAGGAAGATTCTTTACCATCTGAGCCACTAAGGAAGCTGAAAAGTACAGGGTCTGACAATTGTTTCAATACCTGTTGGCACTAAGAGCTTGCATTTCCTATGAGATGCCTTCAGATAGTTAAGCAGGGGTGTTCTTCCGCCTTGATTGGTGGCTGGTTGAGGTTATAAGAGCCTGGAGTTGGACAGGCTGAGAGCATAGGCTTGATTCCTCTGTGGCTGGGTTAGTTTTCCTTTTCAAGGAAAATTTTCAAAATTTCATATTTCAGCATGTCTGACCTCAGCCATGTGTTTGACAAACAGTTCTCTAAGTATGGGGTATTCATTCAGTCATGACACCCTGACTTCTATAGGACAGAAAGATGGAAAAGGGGGGTCACCTAATGCTGAAGGGTTAGCCCATCTATCACGCAAGTGTGAGAAGCAGGGGGTCAACTTCCAGGGACCACTTATGGTGGTCAATTCCTATTGATCACTGTCTGTTTCTTAGCAACTTGCTAAATAAGCTAAGTGGTATAAGAATTTGATTAAATCTTAGGATATTGTATTGGCTCAAAATAATTTTTTCATTAAGGACAAGAAATTTGTTATTTAGAGGAAGCAAAACAGAGATACGATTTCTGACCACTTGGGAAATGTTTTAAAATATAATAAAAGGGAACCCCAACTTGTAGTGTGATTTACATGTTCTGAGAATGCAGAGATAATGCATATGGCCTCAATCTGGGCTCCCAGCAGCTCAAGGTGGGTGAGCTTTTAATTAGTATGAGAATGAGTCTCTGAACAGCTACTTCTAGTAGACAGGAAGTTGCTTGCCTGAGGTATTGATTCTTATTCTGTGCCGTTGACCAGCCAGCCCAGGAAGGAGATCAAGTAGGATATTTAATGAGTCAAAGACCTGTTGTAGGATGCCATTTCCTACTAGAAGATCCATTTTCCCTCTGAATATAGTATTTTCACCCCTCTTTAACAAGATAAATTTGATTTGCCAAAAAGCAGTATATCAAGACCAAAAGATGAGGCTTTCTGCCTTCAAGATTAATGAACAAAAAGGTTGGTGTGTGTGCACAACCTTCTTAGTCAAGTGGTCTGCAGAGGAAGACAGAGCAGCCTCCATGATTAGGGGCAATAGTCTTATTCTTCCTAGGGTCAGAATGAGATTTTCAGAGTCCCCAGGCTCTGAAAAGATGGTAATATCTACTTCTGTCATGTAATTTGGAATAATGGAGGAAAATTCTAAACCCAAATGCAAGAGAGTTAAGCAAGATAAATAGGATTTCCTATCAGACTATTTTGATAATTTTTTTAAATGTCAAAAATAAGTCTTTGATTTTTCCCTGATCCTTCTCTCCCCACTTTTGCCACTGCTATGCTGGTACTGCTGGGTGCCTATTCCTAACCTAACTATATGGTGACACAGCACTCCCCTCCCAAGAGGGGCATTTCTCCAACTGTGGTCCTTGTGTCACCTGTATCAAATCATATGGTAAATGAGGATTCTAAGGGACTTCAAGTCAGATTTCTAGATGTAACTCATCAAAATATCTGGGACTAGAATCTATGTCTTTAATAACTCCCCTGGTGATGATTATATAAACTAAAATAAAGATTAAACATACTTAGAATGTTCTAAACCAGAAATTCTGTGGCCCTCATAATTGTTAAGTGTTTGTCACTTAGTCGTTTCTGACTCTTTGCAACTCCGTGAACTGTAGCCCCAGGGAACCCCAGGGTCTTCTGCCCATGAAATTCTTCTGGCAAAAATACTGGAGTGGATAGCCATCCCCTTGGGATCACAAAGAGTTGGACACGACTAAGTGATTGAGTGCCCATACATACCCCAAGTAATATTATTTCAATATGAAAGTAATACAAAAATTACTGAGATAGCCAACATTCTTTTTTCACATTCAATCTTTGAAATCCAATGTGTAGTTCACACTTACAATGTTTCTGTTTGGATGAGCTGAATTTCAAGAACCACATGTGGCAACTGGCTACTGTACCACATAAGGTAGCACTAGACAGTTTTTCTCTTATTCTGGAATTGCTGTAATTGAGATGTTTAAAATACACTATTTCTCCTGTAACTCAGAGTCACCTTTCATTCCTAAACATTCTTCTTACAAAATTCTTTCATCATGAATTTCCAAAATTACTACCCCATGCCCTCTCTTCTCCACTGCTGCCATCTTAATCAAGTTTTCCCACCCCATGACAGCATCCTCGGCTATGAAGAAGTCTCTTTCCACCTCAGCTTTCTCTTCTTTCCAGTCCTACTTGCCTTATAAATATCTCAGTGTTCTTACAACATAATTTTCATCATGACACATTCTTCTAGACCATAACACTCCCAGGATATAACCAAGAAATTGAAAGTTGGAGTGGATTTGGTTAATACTCATTAATACTAGCTGTAATGCATTATACTTTTACAAAGTAGATTCCCACATGGCATGTATTTCAAATGTCTAGTTATCCTGTGAGGTAGGTACTATTATGCTTATTTTACACTTGATGAAATGAGGCTCGTAGTGATAATCACAAGGTAACAAAAACAGTAAGAGGCAGAACTCATCTCAAGTCCAGGTTTTTGATTCCATCCTCATTCTAAGCTCCTCAATATCAGTTTCTGATGGACCATCCAATTCTTCATCAACTCTTCATTCCATAGCACAGGGCAGACAACCTCTAACTGCTCACCCCTAAGAGATCTAGGGTTAGCTGACACACCTGTAATGAGGGAAGGACATTAGGAGCAATCTGTTCTATTGCTAATAGCTAATTTTTGAGAGGTCTGTGTCTTAAAGTTCTAACTTTGCAGCTCCGTGAACTGTAGCCCCAGGGAACCCCAGGGTCTTCTGCCCATGAAATTCTTCTGGCAAAATACTGGAGTGGATAGCCATCCCTTGGGATCACAAAGAGTTGGACACGACTAAGTGATTGAGTGCCCATACATACCCCAAGTAATATTATTTCAATATGAAAGTAATACAAAAATTACTGAGATAGCCAACATTCTTTTTTCACATTCAATCTTTGAAATCCAATGTGTAGTTCACACTTACAATGTTTCTGTTTGGATGAGCTGAATTTCAAGAACCACATGTGGCAACTGGCTACTGTACCACATAAGGTAGCACTAGACAGTTTTTCTCTTATTCTGGAATTGCTGTAATTGAGATGTTTAAAATACACTATTTCTCCTGTAACTCAGAGTCACCTTTCATTCCTAAACATTCTTCTTACAAAATTCTTTCATCATGAATTTCCAAAATTACTACCCCATGCCCTCTCTTCTCCACTGCTGCCATCTTAATCAAGTTTTCCCACCCCATGACAGCATCCTCGGCTATGAAGAAGTCTCTTTCCACCTCAGCTTTCTCTTCTTTCCAGTCCTACTTGCCTTATAAATATCTCAGTGTTCTTACAACATAATTTTCATCATGACACATTCTTCTAGACCATAACACTCCCAGGATATAACCAAGAAATTGAAAGTTGGAGTGGATTTGGTTAATACTCATTAATACTAGCTGTAATGCATTATACTTTTACAAAGTAGATTCCCACATGGCATGTATTTCAAATGTCTAGTTATCCTGTGAGGTAGGTACTATTATGCTTATTTTACACTTGATGAAATGAGGCTCGTAGTGATAATCACAAGGTAACAAAAACAGTAAGAGGCAGAACTCATCTCAAGTCCAGGTTTTTGATTCCATCCTCATTCTAAGCTCCTCAATATCAGTTTCTGATGGACCATCCAATTCTTCATCAACTCTTCATTCCATAGCACAGGGCAGACAACCTCTAACTGCTCACCCCTAAGAGATCTAGGGTTAGCTGACACACCTGTAATGAGGGAAGGACATTAGGAGCAATCTGTTCTATTGCTAATAGCTAATTTTTTTGAGAGGTCTGTGTCTTAAAGTTCTAACTTTGCAGCCTGATCCTGAATGTACTCCATAATTTTGAGACTCACCTGCATTTTCAGCCACATCTATTTTTTTTTTCTCCAGCTACAAGGCTCATTCTGTCACTCTGATCCTCATTCTCTCATTTCCTGGACAACCCATTCACTTTGACTGGCTTCTTACTTGCTCTCATTAGCATAGAATTCTACCTGTCCACCAAAGACCAGCTTTGAGCACCTGCTGTCTGCAGGGGAGTCCTCTCTCCTCTGAATCTGGTACCCTTCTGGCTCCTCCCTGTCATTGGTTATTCACTATATGCCCTTGGACTTATTTTTTTCATGCTCCTAGTGGAGTATCTAATTCTGAATGTTAATGATAAAATTTCTCCTTTATGTCCACCCAGAGGCTGAGACCTTGGATAAAACTTGACAATATAGCAATATTCCATTATCGTTAGGTATCCTCATTAATGTGTCTACATTTGACCCCTACAGGAGGTCATCCCAAACTGTGTTTAAATCATTGCTCTGCAGGTGAACTGTTAATTTCTATGAGTCTGATGGAGTTATGAGGGTGAAAGTATCTGAGGAGACTGGGACCTGGTGCAAATTTTGGTGCTGCATAATTACACAGCTCACTAAATCTCACTGGGCACTGTGGGAGCCTGCTAGATGGCTGTCAGGCCCCCCCTTCCACCCACCATCCCCTCACTCCACCCTGGCCCTGCCAAGTAGTATTCTTTTTTTTTTTTTTGAGATCAGTGAGTTATTAGTGAGTTCCAGGAATAGCTCCCCCTGTCTCAAGGAATTTTCACAGCAATTAGATACAGGGTTTGCCCTAGTTCTTCAGGAAAGTGTAGAAACATTGAGATTTGTTATACTTGAGTGGATAACTGGTTCACTCAACATACAGTCTGGAGACAGCCAACTGGTTTTTGTTTTCTTTTTCTTTCAGAACAAAGTGGGAATTACTAAACCAGGAGTTTTAAAGAAAAGCAAAAAAGAAAACACTGGCAACAATTTTGAGTCCTTTGTTTTCTCTTCCACCCATGTAATTAAATCATATTGAATTAATAGATCTTTACTCTGCACTGTGTATGAAGAGGCCTTATGGGATATATCAAAATAGAATGTCCTATACCTGTCTCCATGAGGCTCTTGGGATAGTTGTACATGCAAATAGAGCCAACCAAACACCATGGAGGGGGTGGCATGAGGAGGGGAGGAGAAGGAAGGGTCAGTGGAATTTTGGAAGAATTCAGGCTGGAGTGGTCAGGTGTTTGCAGATGTGGAACTGAATCTTGGAAAGATTCCTGACTTCCCTGGTAGTCCAGCAGTTAAGACTCCATGTGTCCACTGGAGAGGGTACAGTTCCATCCCTGTTTGGGAAACTAAGATCCCACATGCCCTGTGTGTGCACGGTGACCAAAAGGGAAAGAAAGGTTCTTGGGGGCACTCATTAATCTTCCAAGTATCTCACTCGAGTTTCAAAAGAGAATCTTAGAGATGATGAGAGAAGACAATAGGAGTCATGAGTGTGCTTACCCTGTCTAGAGATAATACGAGAAAAAGTAGAAATGCTTGCAGCTTGAACAGCCTTTACCTGTCTTACCTGTCTTATTGAGTAAGAACAAAGTGGGCTTGCATTTCACTTGGGGTCTTTGTGTGAGTCACAAATGCTGGAGCATGTTCTTCCAAGTGAAGTCACTACCTCTGCTCTCTCTGAAAGTCTCTGTTAAGTTACAGAGTCATATTTCCCTATTCCATTGAACACAAAATGCCACAATCTGACTTCAGCAATGAGAAATGTAGCCAACAGTATTCAGCAATTGCTCTTCTCAATGATAGTCCTAATTCATTCCATTATTTCAAAACTGATTTCTATCCACAGGTAATTCTTAAGGGAAGAACTGAATGTTGGCGCATGTGTGGGTGATTCAGTGAAAGATCATGAATGATGAATGGAGGCAAAGTATTTTGATGTATTGGTATCTACAAACCATTTCCCCATGAATTCATGAACTTCAGTGTTTATCAGCTTTCTAGATAGTAGCAATTTTGCCCTTAAATTAGGTGCATGATGGTCCGGGACAGACTCCATGGGCTAGAAATTACTTGCTATTTATCAGCTATTTGGAAAACCCTAAACTAGAGGTCATCTCCTCTACCAGATTCTGCCAGATGTTCCTCTGGAAAACAGTTGTTCCTTTGAACTCCATCATTTTATAGAGAATCACAGTTGTCAGCAAGATCACTTATATGCTGGTGGCAACATCCATTTCTCCTCTCAGTTCACTCTGGACACTTCTGGAAGGCAAGTTCTTGTCTGACCTCTTTTCGGTCCTTTGTAAATGAGGAGGAGGAGAAGGAAAGGTCAGTGGAATTTTGGAAGAATTCAGGCTGGAGTGGTCAGGTGTTTGCAGATGTGGAACTGAATCTTGGAAAGATTCCTGACTTCCCTGGTAGTCCAGCAGTTAAGACTCCATGTGTCCACTGGAGAGGGTACAGTTCCATCCCTGTTTGGGAAACTAAGATCCCACATGCCCTGTGTGTGCACGGTGACCAAAAGGGAAAGAAAGGTTCTTGGGGGCACTCATTAATCTTCCAAGTATCTCACTCGAGTTTCAAAAGAGAATCTTAGAGATGATGAGAGAAGACAATAGGAGTCATGAGTGTGCTTACCCTGTCTAGAGATAATACGAGAAAAAGTAGAAATGCTTGCAGCTTGAACAGCCTTTACCTGTCTTACCTGTCTTATTGAGTAAGAACAAAGTGGGCTTGCATTTCACTTGGGGTCTTTGTGTGAGTCACAAATGCTGGAGCATGTTCTTCCAAGTGAAGTCACTACCTCTGCTCTCTCTGAAAGTCTCTGTTAAGTTACAGAGTCATATTTCCCTATTCCATTGAACACAAAATGCCACAATCTGACTTCAGCAATGAGAAATGTAGCCAACAGTATTCAGCAATTGCTCTTCTCAATGATAGTCCTAATTCATTCCATTATTTCAAAACTGATTTCTATCCACAGGTAATTCTTAAGGGAAGAACTGAATGTTGGCGCATGTGTGGGTGATTCAGTGAAAGATCATGAATGATGAATGGAGGCAAAGTATTTTGATGTATTGGTATCTACAAACCATTTCCCCATGAATTCATGAACTTCAGTGTTTATCAGCTTTCTAGATAGTAGCAATTTTGCCCTTAAATTAGGTGCATGATGGTCCGGGACAGACTCCATGGGCTAGAAATTACTTGCTATTTATCAGCTATTTGGAAAACCCTAAACTAGAGGTCATCTCCTCTACCAGATTCTGCCAGATGTTCCTCTGGAAAACAGTTGTTCCTTTGAACTCCATCATTTTATAGAGAATCACAGTTGTCAGCAAGATCACTTATATGCTGGTGGCAACATCCATTTTTTCTCCTCTCAGTTCACTCTGGACACTTCTGGAAGGCAAGTTCTTGTCTGACCTCTTTTTCGGTCCTTTGTAAAGTCTGGTAAAATTTCTTTGCTAGCAGGGGAAACCATGATGAGGTTGAAAGAGTTGAGCTGTAATCCTGGCACTGGCATTGCAAAGCAGTCTCACCTCAGCTAAATTATACCATGTCACCATCTGTGTGCATTTCCTTCCTAATAAGTGAGTTGCTGCTGGTCATTTCTACCATGAAATTCTGTGACTCTATGAGGTTATTTTCATACCTGTTGAATATTATCTTAGATACCAGTAACCTGAAAATAATGGCTAGTAGTGTAGCTGTATTGAACATTAATTGGAAGGCAATTAAATGTAGGATTTAAGAGTATGGGTTCTAGGATCAGGCTGCCAGTGTTCAGATCCTGGTGTCACCACTGACTTGATATGTAATTTCTCTGTTTCTCAGTCATTGAAGTTTCCTTTTCAGAAAGTGGGGATAATAATGCTCATTATTGAGTTGTTAGAGTTAAATACATTAATTTGAGTTATATACATTTTGATCAGAATCCGAGCACATGTGTGTGGTAAGTCACTTCAGTCATGTCCAATTCTTTGAGACCCTATGGATTGTAGCTCACCAGGGTCCTATGTCCATGGGATTTTCCAGGCAATAATTCTGTAGTGGTTTGTCATTTCCTCCTCCAGGGAATCTTCCTGACCCAGAGACAAAATCCCCATCTTTTATGTCTCCTGAATTGGCAAGTGATCGAATGGAGGCAAAGTCTTTTGCTGTATTGGTATCTCCACACCATTTCCCCATGAATTCATGAACTTCAGTGTTTATCAGCTTTCTAGATAGTAGCAATTTTGCCCTTAAATTAGGTGCATGATGGTCCGGGACAGACTCCATGGGCTAGAAATTACTTGCTATTTATCAGCTATTTGGAAAACCCTAAACTAGAGGTCATCTCCTCTACCAGATTCTGCCAGATGTTCCTCTGGAAAACAGTTGTTCCTTTGAACTCCATCATTTTATAGAGAATCACAGTTGTCAGCAAGATCACTTATATGCTGGTGGCAACATCCATTTTTTCTCCTCTCAGTTCACTCTGGACACTTCTGGAAGGCAAGTTCTTGTCTGACCTCTTTTTCGGTCCTTTGTAAAGTCTGGTAAAATTTCTTTGCTAGCAGGGAAACCATGATGAGGTTGAAAGAGTTGAGCTGTAATCCTGGCACTGGCATTGCAAAGCAGTCTCACCTCAGCTAAATTATACCATGTCACCATCTGTGTGCATTTCCTTCCTAATAAGTGAGTTGCTGCTGGTCATTTCTACCATGAAATTCTGTGACTCTATGAGGTTATTTTCATACCTGTTGAATATTATCTTAGATACCAGTAACCTGAAAATAATGGCTAGTAGTGTAGCTGTATTGAACATTAATTGGAAGGCAATTAAATGTAGGATTTAAGAGTATGGGTTCTAGGATCAGGCTGCCAGTGTTCAGATCCTGGTGTCACCACTGACTTGATATGTAATTTCTCTGTTTCTCAGTCATTGAAGTTTCCTTTTCAGAAAGTGGGGATAATAATGCTCATTATTGAGTTGTTAGAGTTAAATACATTAATTTGAGTTATATACATTTTGATCAGAATCCGAGCACATGTGTGTGGTAAGTCACTTCAGTCATGTCCAATTCTTTGAGACCCTATGGATTGTAGCTCACCAGGGTCCTATGTCCATGGGATTTTCCAGGCAATAATTCTGTAGTGGTTTGTCATTTCCTCCTCCAGGGAATCTTCCTGACCCAGAGACAAAATCCCCATCTTTTATGTCTCCTGAATTGGCAAGTGGGTTCCTTACCAATAGAACCACCTGGGAAGACCCTGGGCAGTAACTGAATGTTAGCTACTACAATTGTGATGATGGTGATTTCTCACAGAAACTGCGTTCTTACCTGTGAAAAGGAAAGACTTAAGAAAAATCACTCTTTGAAGATGTGGTATGACAACTCGTTCCCTAGATGTATGTGGGAGTCACCTGTCTTGGTGGTAACTCTGTAGTATGCTCATTGATGTTTTCTAGTTGATTTGTGTATGTTTCTCCTTTCCACAGCAAAGTAGATGGTTCAAGCTCCCACGACATCCCTTGGTGAGCACTGGCTTATTTGCAAGTCTACACACAGAATGTATTGCACTCTGAATATTTTGTTTGCCCCTCCAGATTTTCCTTAATTCTTTCTCCACCTGATTTTTGCCCTAAAAAACTGACCTCTATGGATCTCCTAGCTCCCATGTCTTCTCTCTTCTGAATAGGTTCAGCCAAAGCAAAGCAAAGGAGACAGCAGGATGGAAGAGAGATTACAGTATTTTTTCACCCCCTCCCCCAACTTCCCTGTACTCCATTCCCATCCCTTTCAACTGGACTGCAGTTAGAAAGGGTTGTCTTCCTTTACTACATACCGCAATTTTTGCACATGGCTCTTCTCCTACAGTTTACTGCTGTGTTCCAGTAGCTACTTTAGATCTAAAGGACTCCTCACTGTTGCTAGTTCTAGGTACTGTCCCCTGTTTGTTCCCTTAATCTTTGAGGGAACTCATACACATGAAAAGGTTGATGTTTCTGTACCTACTTACTGGTTGGAAGTAACTGGAAGCTTTTAACTTGACCCTATAATCTCAACGTTCATATTGAACCCTTTCAAAATCCAGCTCCACAGGATATAGAGAACACTGCTTGGAGAACAGGACATCAATTTAATAAGTCATTAAATACTATTCTTTCCAGTGTCCAATTCTTTGAGTCCCTATGGATTGTAGCTCACCAGGGTCCTATGTCCATGGGATTTTCCAGGCAATAATTCTGTAGTGGTTTGTCATTTCCTCCTCCAGGGAATCTTCCTGACCCAGAGACAAAATCCCCATCTTTTATGTCTCCTGAATTGGCAAGTGGGTTCCTTACCAATAGAACCACCTGGGAAGACCCTGGGCAGTAACTGAATGTTAGCTACTACAATTGTGATGATGGTGATTTCTCACAGAAACTGCGTTCTTACCTGTGAAAAGGAAAGACTTAAGAAAAATCACTCTTTGAAGATGTGGTATGACAACTCGTTCCCTAGATGTATGTGGGAGTCACCTGTCTTGGTGGTAACTCTGTAGTATGCTCATTGATGTTTTCTAGTTGATTTGTGTATGTTTCTCCTTTCCACAGCAAAGTAGATGGTTCAAGCTCCCACGACATCCCTTGGTGAGCACTGGCTTATTTGCAAGTCTACACACAGAATGTATTGCACTCTGAATATTTTGTTTGCCCCTCCAGATTTTCCTTAATTCTTTCTCCACCTGATTTTTGCCCTAAAAAACTGACCTCTATGGATCTCCTAGCTCCCATGTCTTCTCTCTTCTGAATAGGTTCAGCCAAAGCAAAGCAAAGGAGACAGCAGGATGGAAGAGAGATTACAGTATTTTTTCACCCCCTCCCCCAACTTCCCTGTACTCCATTCCCATCCCTTTCAACTGGACTGCAGTTAGAAAGGGTTGTCTTCCTTTACTACATACCGCAATTTTTGCACATGGCTCTTCTCCTACAGTTTACTGCTGTGTTCCAGTAGCTACTTTAGATCTAAAGGACTCCTCACTGTTGCTAGTTCTAGGTACTGTCCCCTGTTTGTTCCCTTAATCTTTGAGGGAACTCATACACATTGAAAAGGTTGATGTTTCTGTACCTACTTACTGGTTGGAAGTAACTGGAAGCTTTTAACTTGACCCTATAATCTCAACGTTCATATTGAACCCTTTCAAAATCCAGCTCCACAGGATATAGAGAACACTGCTTGGAGAACAGGACATCAATTTAATAAGTCATTAAATACTATTCTTTCCAGTGTAAAAACCCAAAATACAAAAATGAATGAAATGGGGCTAAATTATAAATAAAACTAAATGAATAAATGACTTTATTATGGCTCTTAGAATACACTGAATTATAAAGAAAATTCTGAACAGTAATTCTGTTATATTGATATAACCGTTCAATGCCCATTGAATGAAAGGGCCAGGAATAACATGTGTTGGACTAGTGGTGATGTTCTGGTGCTCACGGCTAAGAGGGAGATTGGAAAGAGAGATGACAGTGGTCTGGGAGGACAGTGACCTTAGTCCTTCAGATCTCACTTTTTGTAAAAAAATCTTGGCCTCTTTTAGTGGTTTTTTATTTATTTATTTTCATCCATCTTCATTCTTTATTCAATGGAAGGGAGATCTCTCATTGTAGTGGTCTCCCTCATTGAAGAACACCTGCTCTGGGCACATGCACTCCAGAGTACTGGCTCATAATTAGACACACTGGTCCAGCCACCACGTGGCATGTGGGATCTTCCTGGGCTAGGGATCAATCTGGTGCCCTTTCGCTGCAAGGCAGAGTCTTTATGCATTCCACCAGTAGGGAAGGCCATCACTGGTTTTGATAGTTTCTTTGAAGAAATGTTCTCTTGGTGAGTGAAATAGTTTGAAAGACTTGAGGGCTCTAGTTAGATAACATTTAGGAGAAGGCAATGTAAAAGATTGGTACCCAAAGAAACTAAGGCAGTGGTTTGTAAGAGCTTGACTCTGGTTGTCACCTGAGAGATAGGGAAACATAAATCCTTCAGTTAGATGCTTTAACAGGAACCACTTTCCTTGATGTATTAGTTTATATGAAAGCTCCAGTGAAGAATAGTACAGAAGAATCTATGCACATTTGATTTTACTGTTAGAATTTTATTAGTTGGTTCAAGAGTGGACTGGCCCAAAGAGGATAAACTTGTGAGGTTGAAGTCACATGTGGTTTATTCATCTTATGCAATTTTACAGCTTGGGGTCTGTATTTCAAACCTTGAGACTAAATCTCTCTCCTTCTGTTTGTAGATCTCTCTGGACTCTACCTCTAGATTTAGCATCATGGTTTCCATGGCAACTAATGTACTTTGAAGAGAGGAGAAAGGAAAGGGACTAAATAAAAATGACAGAGACTCCTGGAAACCTCAAATTGGGGAGCGATTAAGCATATGTTATAAATAAAACTAAATGAATAAATGACTTTATTAGGGTTAGATACACTGAATTATAAAGAAAATTCTGAACAGTAATTCTGTTATATTGATATAACCGTTCAATGCCCATTGAATGAAAGGGCCAGGAATAACATGTGTTGGACTAGTGGTGATGTTCTGGTGCTCACGGCTAAGAGGGAGATTGGAAAGAGAGATGACAGTGGTCTGGGAGGACAGTGACCTTAGTCCTTCAGATCTCACTTTTTGTAAAAAAATCTTGGCCTCTTTTAGTGGTTTTTTATTTATTTATTTTCATCCATCTTCATTCTTTATTCAATGGAAGGGAGATCTCTCATTGTAGTGGTCTCCCTCATTGAAGAACACCTGCTCTGGGCACATGCACTCCAGAGTACTGGCTCATAATTAGACACACTGGTCCAGCCACCACGTGGCATGTGGGATCTTCCTGGGCTAGGGATCAATCTGGTGCCCCTTTCGCTGCAAGGCAGACTCTTTATGCATTCCACCACTAGGGAAGGCCATCACTGGTTTTGATAGTTTCTTTGAAGAAATGTTCTCTTGGTGAGTGAAATAGTTTGAAAGACTTGAGGGCTCTAGTTAGATAACATTTAGGAGAAGGCAATGTAAAAGATTGGTACCCAAAGAAACTAAGGCAGTGGTTTGTAAGAGCTTGACTCTGGTTGTCACCTGAGAGATAGGGAAACATAAATCCTTCAGTTAGATGCTTTAACAGGAACCACTTTCCTTGATGTATTAGTTTATATGAAAGCTCCAGTGAAGAATAGTACAGAAGAATCTATGCACATTTGATTTTACTGTTAGAATTTTATTAGTTGGTTCAAGAGTGGACTGGCCCAAAGAGGATAAACTTGTGAGGTTGAAGTCACATGTGGTTTATTCATCTTATGCAATTTTACAGCTTGGGGTCTGTATTTCAAACCTTGAGACTAAATCTCTCTCCTTCTGTTTGTAGATCTCTCTGGACTCTACCTCTAGATTTAGCATCATGGTTTCCATGGCAACTAATGTACTTTGAAGAGAGGGAGAAAGGAAAGGGACTAAATAAAAAATGACAGAGCTACTCCTGGAAACAGGAATTAAGTATGAATTTTAACATAGAGTCATAAAGTGAGTGATTGGGGAGAGGCGTATTAAGCATATGAGGTCTTTGGTGTAAGACCTCTGTGACTCACACATTGCTCTATTGCCTTTGGTTTACTCACATTGCTTTTGTTTTACGTGGCTGCCTCAAATTCACTACTAGTCTTCTGTCTTCCTCCTGCCCTCCTCTCAGACTCAGTAGAGAACATTATCAGGGCAAGGGCTGCACATAGTCCAGGAAAGAGTATACCTCTGCAGGGTACTTTGTATGAGATCTCCCCAAAGCCATATGGACCCTTGGTGACCTTCCAAACAGGATCTCTAGACCTCTGCTCTTCTGTTTCTTACAATTTGCTTTATTTTGCCTTATACAGAAGCACGATTTCTTCTGTTTAGAGCAAAGGTTATGTGTTTCCTGTTGAGAACTTTGCCAGATTCTTTCTTTCTTCATCTTTTTCTGAAATGTGGGCAGAGAGAAAGAACTGACCACTACTGATCAGAGCATTCTGAGCTCCTGGAGAAAAAGATGTCATGCATGCCAGCTAGCCTGTGATACAAGACTTAATGCAGACTTAAGAAACAACTGACAGAGAGCTGACTCAACGATTTTGCACTTGCTTCCTGTCAACCTGCTTTTCCCACTATGTCAACATCTATTAATTTGAGATTCAACAGCACTCCTTTTCTTGCAAGGTGTACTACATCTGCCAACTCAGGCTGTACAGCTCTCTCATTCTTTTAGCATAGAATTCCCAAGTCTTCAGTAATCAAGAGCAAGTAAATTTTCCAAAACAATTTGGGGGCTGACATAGGATTTCTAGCTTTTAGTTTGCAAAATAAGGATATTGAAAGGAAACTTGATCATCTACTAATACTATACTTCATAAAACCTTATTTAATACCAAGAAAGTTGGAGGGACTAAATCTCTCTCCTTCTGTTTGTAGATCTCTCTGGACTCTACCTCTAGATTTAGCATCATGGTTTCCATGGCAACTAATGTACTTTGAAGAGAGGGAGAAAGGAAAGGGACTAAATAAAAAATGACAGAGCTACTCCTGGAAACAGGAATTAAGTATGAATTTTAACATAGAGTCATAAAGTGAGTGATTGGGGAGAGGCGTATTAAGCATATGAGGTCTTTGGTGTAAGACCTCTGTGACTCACACATTGCTCTATTGCCTTTGGTTTACTCACATTGCTTTTGTTTTACGTGGCTGCCTCAAATTCACTACTAGTCTTCTGTCTTCCTCCTGCCCTCCTCTCAGACTCAGTAGAGAACATTATCAGGGCAAGGGCTGCACATAGTCCAGGAAAGAGTATACCTCTGCAGGGTACTTTGTATGAGATCTCCCCAAAGCCATATGGACCCTTGGTGACCTTCCAAACAGGATCTCTAGACCTCTGCTCTTCTGTTTCTTACAATTTGCTTTATTTTGCCTTATACAGAAGCACGATTTCTTCTGTTTAGAGCAAAGGTTATGTGTTTCCTGTTGAGAACTTTGCCAGATTCTTTCTTTCTTCATCTTTTTCTGAAATGTGGGCAGAGAGAAAGAACTGACCACTACTGATCAGAGCATTCTGAGCTCCTGGAGAAAAAGATGTCATGCATGCCAGCTAGCCTGTGATACAAGACTTAATGCAGACTTAAGAAACAACTGACAGAGAGCTGACTCAACGATTTTGCACTTGCTTCCTGTCAACCTGCTTTTCCCACTATGTCAACATCTATTAATTTGAGATTCAACAGCACTCCTTTTCTTGCAAGGTGTACTACATCTGCCAACTCAGGCTGTACAGCTCTCTCATTCTTTTTAGCATAGAATTCCCAAGTCTTCAGTAATCAAGAGCAAGTAAATTTTCCAAAACAATTTGGGGGCTGACATAGGATTTCTAGCTTTTTAGTTTGCAAAATAAGGATATTGAAAGGAAACTTGATCATCTACTAATACTATACTTCATAAAACCTTATTTAATACCAAGAAAGTTGGAGGGACTAAGATTAGAAAAAAGAATCATTCTTTCAAGGAGATCATCTTATGCAGCTCCCCATTCCACCCCACTTCCCTCCACCCCACATTCATATACACTGGATTCTTTTTCATTTTGCTGTGGCCTGGGAATGTTTGTAGGAATCACTAGTAGACCAGATTATTACTTGACTCCATCATGCCTTCTTTACCATGGTCCTACTTAAAATGGCACACTTTGTTTAAGTCAGTTTGAGGAGAAAATCTAAGGTAAGAATTCCATCTTATTTATTCAGTTCAGTTCAATCCAACTCTTTGCTACCCATGGACTGTGGCACGCCAGGCTTCCCTGTCCTTCACCATCTTCTGGAGTTTGCTCAAACTCATGTCCATTTACTCAGTGATTGTATCTGGTTTATCACCATAACCCTTAATCCTTTTTTTTTTTAATTTTTTTTTTCTTTTCCCCATCATGCCTGTTTTTATTTATTTTTATTTTCATCCATCTTTTTATTCTTTGGTATGTGTGGGCCTCCCATTGCAGTGGCCTCTCACTGCAGAGCACCGGCTCTGGGCTCATGCATTTCAGAGCCCTGGCTCATAATCAGACACACCAGTCCAGCTGCTCCGCAGCTCATGGGATCCTTCCAGGCCAGGGATTGCACTGCAAGACAGATTCTTTACCCATTGGACCACCAGGGAAGCCCTGCCTTAATTCTTAACAGAGTGAGTGCCTGGTATATAGTGCTTATGCTCAGTAGCTAAGTTGTGTCTGAAGCTTTGCAACTCCATGGATTGTATCTGGCCAGGCTGCACTGTCTATGGGATTTCCCGGGCAAGAATACTGGAGTGGATTGCCATTTCTTATAATAGGTACTTAATTCTCATTGATTGAAGAATTAAGCCTAGCTATGTGTTTTTTTTTCTTCTTTTTTTCTTTTTTGTTTTGTTTTATTAACTCCTTCTTGGCCAGTTTATGACTTAAAGTTTCAGTTTATCTGTGATTATCCTATAGCACCATTTCTATATGTACAAACGAAACAGATTAAGAAGAAGTGAATTTCCTCTTTGGTTGAAGGCCATGTTATATCTGTGTTAGCTTGGACTGCTCTAACAAAATCTAACAGACTGGGGGACTTATAAACAACATACATTTTTTTCCTCACAGTTCTAGAGTGCAAGTTTGAGATTTTTAATCCTCTGAGTTTTTGCATCCTCCACCCCACATTCATATACACTGGATTCTTTTTCATTTTGCTGTGGCCTGGGAATGTTTGTAGGAATCACTAGTAGACCAGATTATTACTTGACTCCATCATGCCTTCTTTACCATGGTCCTACTTAAAATGGCACACTTTGTTTAAGTCAGTTTGAGGAGAAAATCTAAGGTAAGAATTCCATCTTATTTATTCAGTTCAGTTCAATCCAACTCTTTGCTACCCATGGACTGTGGCACGCCAGGCTTCCCTGTCCTTCACCATCTTCTGGAGTTTGCTCAAACTCATGTCCATTTACTCAGTGATTGTATCTGGTTTATCACCATAACCCTTAATCCTTTTTTTTTTTAATTTTTTTTTTCTTTTCCCCATCATGCCTGTTTTTATTTATTTTTATTTTCATCCATCTTTTTATTCTTTGGTATGTGTGGGCCTCCCATTGCAGTGGCCTCTCACTGCAGAGCACCGGCTCTGGGCTCATGCATTTCAGAGCCCTGGCTCATAATCAGACACACCAGTCCAGCTGCTCCGCAGCTCATGGGATCCTTCCAGGCCAGGGATTGCACTGCAAGACAGATTCTTTACCCATTGGACCACCAGGGAAGCCCTGCCTTAATTCTTAACAGAGTGAGTGCCTGGTATATAGTGCTTATGCTCAGTAGCTAAGTTGTGTCTGAAGCTTTGCAACTCCATGGATTGTATCTGGCCAGGCTGCACTGTCTATGGGATTTCCCGGGCAAGAATACTGGAGTGGATTGCCATTTCTTATAATAGGTACTTAATTCTCATTGATTGAAGAATTAAGCCTAGCTATGTGTTTTTTTTTCTTCTTTTTTTCTTTTTTGTTTTGTTTTATTAACTCCTTCTTGGCCAGTTTATGACTTAAAGTTTCAGTTTATCTGTGATTATCCTATAGCACCATTTCTATATGTACAAACGAAACAGATTAAGAAGAAGTGAATTTCCTCTTTGGTTGAAGGCCATGTTATATCTGTGTTAGCTTGGACTGCTCTAACAAAATCTAACAGACTGGGGGAC
The DNA here is from genome assembly GCA_022376925.1 of Tragulus kanchil. Lineage (NCBI taxonomy): Eukaryota > Metazoa > Chordata > Mammalia > Artiodactyla > Tragulidae > Tragulus > Tragulus kanchil. Next base: position 255,644,583 of record JAIOJX010000032.1, read on the forward strand.
TTATAAACAACATACATTTTTTTCCTCACAGTTCTAGAGAGTGCAAGTTTGAGATAAAGGTGCCATCATGGTCAGGAGGGGATCCTCTTCTGAGTAGCAGACCTCTTATTGCATCCTCATATGGTGGAAAGGGCTAGGAATCTCTTTAGAGCCATTTCTATGAAGTCTTAATCACATTCATCGGAGGGTCCACCCTTATTACTTAATCACCTCCCCAAATTCCCACCTCCTAACACTGTCACAGGGGGCATTAAGATTCCAGTATATGAATTTTCAGGGGGACACACACATTCAGGCCATTTTAATGAGAATGTGTTTTTCAGGCAGATTCAAGCCCTCTTGTGGGTAATGTCTGCACTTCACCACCACCTCTGCTTGGCTCACATCCAGACTTGGGCTCCAAATTTGGCAGCTAATCTTGGCTTTCTTTATTTATATTCTGTCCTGGGTGACTCAAGTTTCAAAATGAATAATCCATTAGAGTAATAGATATGAGCAAATTACATGATATGGACAAAATAGCTAAGCTATCTTCTAGTCCACTGTGTTTTCATAGAGAAGAGAATTATAAATCATGGCTTAATGTTTTTCTTATTTGAATGTTTAATTAATCAACTTTTACAAATGACTTAGCATTTAGTTTTTCAGTTTTTTTCTTGGGTTAATAATGACACTAAATTGCTCTAAAATGTTTTGGTCCATTTTTCATTCTATTCACATACTTTTTGTTTTAACTTGAAGAATTTTTAACGCACGTAATGGGTGATGATAACTTGGGATAAGTGACAAACACAGAAGTAAAATTGCAGATCTGAAAGTGAACAGAGATGATTGAATTTAGTGGTTCTCAAGCCACATGAATGTGGACAGAAACCTTCTCTGATGATTACAACAGATCAGTCTCATTGGATCAAAAGGCCGTTGTAGAAAGATGAAGAAACTGAGGTCTAGTTTCTTTAGTAAGTCGTTCCCTCTGCAAATTTACAGAGGTAGTTTGGATGAGGACTGGAATACAGTTAAGACCCAACACAGTGGTTGAGCAGTTTATTCCCCCATACCCTGCTTCCATCAAGAAGGATTTTCTCTCCACTCCTGGTCTCTCAATCTGCCCTCACACACTTACTCTGTTACCAGTTGGGTAAGTTGAAAAACGGAGCTGTGTGCTTTCAAGTGACTGTCTGTCTCTCTCAATTTCTAACAGCAATTGTCTTTTCAGTAGTGGACAAGCAATCTAATGTGTTCCTTTATGCTCCAGATTTACTGAGGTGCCTCCAATACACACAGACCTGCAATTTCAGAAGTTCCTATGTCCAATTGCTTCTGATAGAGCTGTCTAGTTTTGGGGTTCAGTGTCAGGAAGCACAGCTTTGCTACACCTGAAGAATGTTCTCCAATAGTTTTATCAGAAATAGAATGAGCATTTCAACTTTCATCTTTTCAGCTTCTAAGTCACTGTAGAGCTTGAACTCACTCAAGGAAAAGGATTACTATTGCTTGAAGCTCCATAAGCCCTAAACATAAACTAGTGTCTTTCAGAGGAGCAGTAATCCTTTTCATATCAGCTACAGAAAGATACCCTAAATGCCCCAAATGTTAGCATCAGAGGATTGGCCAGAGGTGGCTGTGACTATTTTTCCCAATCTTGTGCTTCTGGGAAGCTTCATAGGCCACCAGCATGCTGAAAAGTGTTTTCTGCTTTGAAAGCTCTAGGCTCTAGGTCTACCACTAGCCTGTACTACTGTGCACAGAGAGGCACTCGGGAGGTTACTGGAGAAACCTGTCTTGGGTTTGTTTCTGTCTTCAGCTGAGGCCTCCTGGGAAACATGATTTGCTTTGTTTAATAGCCCTTGCCCATTGGACCTTGTAGATAAGGTTTTACATGTGCACACACACACTTGTATGTACACAAGCATATATACACACGTGCCCATGGACACAAGTACATGAACAGTTTGTGTATAGAGATAGGGAAATCTAGCCTAGGTGTCATGCTCATCAACATGATCATTATTGATGCCATGCAATCTCCCATTCCCTTCAGCTTAGAAATTCAGTCTTGAAGTTAGGAAGTGAGTTTACCTCAAACAGTTTCAGTAATCAAATGAATTAGAATTAGAAAAAAGTAGAGTGTCATATCTACCAATTCCAAAATAAGACTATTTTACACTTGATTTTCAAGTTGAGGGGCACACTCAATCATCTTTCTCAAATTCCCTAGCTCTGAAATTACATTTAACACTTTTATTTTTTTTTTATTTTTAATTTTTTCAGGTTATTCTTTTTTTTAAAATTTATTCTTTATTTTAAAGATTTTACAGAATTTTGTTGTTCACAGACATGTATGTTCCCAGATCAGTCATATGCATATCCATGGTCCCCACTTGCCCAGATCCCCCCATCCCACCCCTCCAGACCTTCGCCCCAAGCCATTGTAAGCACTCCTATTCCCTTAGCACTATGACACTAGTTATCTTTTCCACACATAACAGTATAGGTTTCCATGTTACTCCCTCCATGTTTCCCCCTCCCTATTTCTTCACCACAATGTCCCTATGTCTATGCTCTGTCTGTTTTTCCATGAGTTCCCTGCATGTGTTATCAAGACTGTCCTACTAGATTCCATATATGTAGGTTAGTATACTGTATTTGTCTTTCTCTTTTTGACTTACTTCACTTTATATGATAGGTTCTAGAGCCAGCCACTTCAGTAGGACTGAGTCTTCTGCATTTCTTTTAACAGCTGAGTAGTATTCCATTGTATATATGTACCAGAGCTTTTGGATCCATTCGTTCGTCGATGGACATCTAGATTGCTTCCAAGTTCTGGCTATTGTATAGAGAGCTGCAGTGAACATTGGGGTACAGGTGCTTCTTTCAGTTTTGATTTCATCAGGATATAAGCCTAAGAGTGGGATTGCTGGGTCATAGGGTGCTTCTATTTTTAGTTTTCTAAGAAATCTCCATACTGTCTTCCATAGAGGCTGTATCAGTTTACATTCCCACCAGCAATGCAAGAGGGTTCCCTTTTCTCTGCAACCTCTCCAGCATTTATTGTCTGCAGATTTTTTGATGATGGCCATTCTGACGGGTGTGAGGTGGTATCTCATTGTAGTTTTAATTTGCATTTCTCTAATAATAAGCGAGATTGAGCATCATTTCATGTGCTTTGGGGCCATCTGTATGTCCTCTTTGGAGAGGCGTCTCTTTAGATCTTTTTCCCATTTTTTGATTGGGTTGTTCGTTTTTCCTGTGCTGAGTTGTCTGAGTTGCTTGTAGATTTTGGAGATTAATTCTTTGTCTGTTGTTTCATTGGCTATGATTTTCTCCCACTCTGTGGGGTGTCTGTTGAGCTTTTTTGTAATTTCTTTTGCTGTACAAAAGCTTTTAAGTTTCATGAGGTCCCACATGTTCATTTTTCTTTTCAGTTCTGCTATTTTAGTTGGTGGGTCAGAGAAGATCTTGCTTTGATTGATGTCCTTGAGGGTTTTGCCTATATTCTCCTCTAAGAGTTTGATGGTTTCTGGTCTTCCATTTAGGTCTTTAATCCATTTTGAGTTGATCTTAGTGTATGGTGTCAGGGAATGTTCCAACTTCATTTTTTTGCATGTAGCTGTCCAATTCTCCCAGCACCATTTGTTGAAGAGGCTGTCTTTGTCCCATTTTATAGTTTCTCCTCCTTTATCAAAAATAAGGTACCCATAGGTGCATGGGTTTGTCTCTGGATTCTCAACTTTGTTCCATTGGTCTATAGTTCTGTTTTTGTGCCAGTACCATACTGTCTTGATGACTGTTGCTTTGTAGTAGAGTCTGAAGTTAGGGAGGCTGATCCCTCCAACTCCGTTTTTCTTTCTCAGGATTGCTTTGACTATTCGAGGTCTTTTGTGTTTCCATATGAACTGTGTTATTGTTTAGTCTAGTTCTATGAAAAATGTCAATGGAAGTTGAATAGGTATTGCATTGAATCTGTAGATGATATTTGGTAGTATGGTCATTTTCACAATATTGATTCTTCCGACCCAGGAACATGGAATATCTCTCCATCTGTTTAAGTCTTCTTTAATGTATCTCATGAGTGTCTTGTAATTTTCCAGGCTATCAGTTTACATTCCACCAGCAATGCAAGAGGGTTCCCTTTCTCCGCACCCTCTCCAGCATTTATTGTCTGCAGATTTTTTGATGATGGCCATTCTGACGGGTGTGAGGTGGTATCTCATTGTAGTTTTAATTTGCATTTCTCTAATAATAAGCGAGATTGAGCATCATTTCATGTGCTTTGGGGCCATCTGTATGTCCTCTTTGGAGAGGCGTCTCTTTAGATCTTTTTCCCATTTTTTGATTGGGTTGTTCGTTTTTCCTGTGCTGAGTTGTCTGAGTTGCTTGTAGATTTTGGAGATTAATTCTTTGTCTGTTGTTTCATTGGCTATGATTTTCTCCCACTCTGTGGGGTGTCTGTTGAGCTTTTTTGTAATTTCTTTTGCTGTACAAAAGCTTTTAAGTTTCATGAGGTCCCACATGTTCATTTTTCTTTTCAGTTCTGCTATTTTAGTTGGTGGGTCAGAGAAGATCTTGCTTTGATTGATGTCCTTGAGGGTTTTGCCTATATTCTCCTCTAAGAGTTTGATGGTTTCTGGTCTTCCATTTAGGTCTTTAATCCATTTTGAGTTGATCTTAGTGTATGGTGTCAGGGAATGTTCCAACTTCATTTTTTTGCATGTAGCTGTCCAATTCTCCCAGCACCATTTGTTGAAGAGGCTGTCTTTGTCCCATTTTATAGTTTCTCCTCCTTTATCAAAAATAAGGTACCCATAGGTGCATGGGTTTGTCTCTGGATTCTCAACTTTGTTCCATTGGTCTATAGTTCTGTTTTTGTGCCAGTACCATACTGTCTTGATGACTGTTGCTTTGTAGTAGAGTCTGAAGTTAGGGAGGCTGATCCCTCCAACTCCGTTTTTCTTTCTCAGGATTGCTTTGACTATTCGAGGTCTTTTGTGTTTCCATATGAACTGTGTTATTGTTTAGTCTAGTTCTATGAAAAATGTCAATGGAAGTTGAATAGGTATTGCATTGAATCTGTAGATGATATTTGGTAGTATGGTCATTTTCACAATATTGATTCTTCCGACCCAGGAACATGGAATATCTCTCCATCTGTTTAAGTCTTCTTTAATGTATCTCATGAGTGTCTTGTAATTTTCTGTGTACAGTTGTTTTGTTTCTTCGGGTAGGTTTATTCCTAGATATTTGATTCTTTTGGTTGCAATGGTGAAGGGGACTGCCTCTTTGATTTCATTTTCTGATTTTTCATTCTTTGTGTATAGGAATGCCAGTGATTTCTCATTTAACTCTTTTAAACAACCTTAATTTTTTTTGTGGAGTTAAAAGGGGGAATATATGTAGACTGAAAAACCATAAAGCACATTAGCATAAAGATAATCTGTAATCTTACTACAGAGATAGTCATTAGTAGTACCTTGTATTTTTCTACAGCACATAGCTATGCTCACATTGACTCCATCTGAAGGGCTCATTCCATACAGATCATTTTGAAACCTGTTTTTCCTGTGACCTAATTTTAATGTTTATCCTGAGAGACAACCTCAAGCGTGTTTCTACGTATCAAGATACAGCTGAAAATAGGCAGCCACGGAATTAATGTTTCTTGAAAAGAGGCTCAGCCTCTGGTGTTTGATGACACCCACTCACAGTGTGAGGTGACAGGAGAGTTAAGCCTCAGGATGAGAATCACTGCAGCAAATACCAATTTGGACGAGATAGATAAAGCGATGTTGTCAGAGGAACTGCCTTCTCAAAGATAATTAAATCTTTCCAGAGGTTAATCTGGCCAACCAGCCTAATACCTGGAGATGAAAAACCTTTCTTTCATTGTCACTGAACGGCTGTCAGACACAAGTGATAATAAGAAGGTGGAGAAAATGAGTGATAATTGGAGTTTGAGGATCTGTATTGCGAGTTTCAGTGACAGTGTTGGCATCACTCTGGAACTCCCTTGTCAGCAGATGGGATCTTTCTGCGCACCCATCCGTTTGCTTCCCGCAGCCCTCTTCCCAAGCATGGCAAGCACTCATCTGAAAGTCCACGGTTCTGGCTGCTTCAGAACTCTGCCAAAATTGTACACGAGGCTGAAAAATCTCAAACACAGTCCAGAGAAGAGGAGAACTTTCATGAATAGATTAGGGCTGTTTCTTCCTACTTAACTACTGATGAAGAAAAGAAAGAATATACAATCGTTTTGTGAAAATAGTTATATTTGTCTTGATTCTTCAAAAGTATGTAGAGCAACTGGAGATGTATCCAAAATACATTTTTTTTTATTTTCCAAAAGATGGATTTCTTTTTTGATGTATAGGGAATCATAATTTTTAATTGACATTTCTTTGTAGAATGCCAGTGATTTCTCATTTAACTCTTTTAAACAACCTTAATTTTTTTTGTGGAGTTAAAAGGGGGAATATATGTAGACTGAAAAACCATAAAGCACATTAGCATAAAGATAATCTGTAATCTTACTACAGAGATAGTCATTAGTAGTACCTTGTATTTTTCTACAGCACATAGCTATGCTCACATTGACTCCATCTGAAGGGCTCATTCCATACAGATCATTTTGAAACCTGTTTTTCCTGTGACCTAATTTTAATGTTTATCCTGAGAGACAACCTCAAGCGTGTTTCTACGTATCAAGATACAGCTGAAAATAGGCAGCCACGGAATTAATGTTTCTTGAAAAGAGGCTCAGCCTCTGGTGTTTGATGACACCCACTCACAGTGTGAGGTGACAGGAGAGTTAAGCCTCAGGATGAGAATCACTGCAGCAAATACCAATTTGGACGAGATAGATAAAGCGATGTTGTCAGAGGAACTGCCTTCTCAAAGATAATTAAATCTTTCCAGAGGTTAATCTGGCCAACCAGCCTAATACCTGGAGATGAAAAACCTTTCTTTCATTGTCACTGAACGGCTGTCAGACACAAGTGATAAGAAGGTGGAGAAAATGAGTGATAATTGGAGTTTGAGGATCTGTATTGCGAGTTTCAGTGACAGTGTTGGCATCACTCTGGAACTCCCTTGTCAGCAGATGGGATCTTTCTGCGCACCCATCCGTTTGCTTCCCGCAGCCCTCTTCCCAAGCATGGCAAGCACTCATCTGAAAGTCCACGGTTCTGGCTGCTTCAGAACTCTGCCAAAATTGTACACGAGGCTGAAAAATCTCAAACACAGTCCAGAGAAGAGGAGAACTTTCATGAATAGATTAGGGCTGTTTCTTCCTACTTAACTACTGATGAAGAAAAGAAAGAATATACAATCGTTTTGTGAAAATAGTTATATTTGTCTTGATTCTTCAAAAGTATGTAGAGCAACTGGAGATGTATCCAAAATACATTTTTTTTTATTTTCCAAAAGATGGATTTCTATTATATTTAGATGTATAGGGAATCATAATTTTTAATTGACATTTTAACTATAAATGTAACATAGGCACATGGTAAAAATCCAAATGATGTTGGAGGATATAAAACAAAAAATAATTCTCCCTTCCTTACTTATTGCAAGTCACTCCACAGATAAGCATTATTGCTTCTCATTAAAAAAGAAAAGCCCCACACTTATTACATTACTTTGGATTTTTTTTAACTTTAATACTACTTTAGATGGTTACTTTTGGCCCTAATCAGTATCATTTTCTCAAATATTGCTTCACATTTTAACTGTTGTTGAGGGCAGTGGTGCAAATTGGACACATCCTTCCATCCCTGTCCTCCCACCCTCAACCTGGGTCTAAGCTCTATCATTTTTTTTTTTTTTTTGACTGTGGTGGGTTGGGTTGTCTTCATTGCTGCCTGTGGGCTTTATCTAGTTGTCGGGGCTACTCTTTGCGCAGTGTGCAGGATTCTCATTGGGGTGGCTTCTCTTGTTGCAGACCACAGGCTCTAGGCTCATGGGCTTCAGTAGTTGTGGTTCCCAGGCTGTCAAGTGCAGGCTCAGTAGTTGTGGTGCATGGATTTGGTTGTGCTATGGCATGGGGGATCTTCTGGGACCAGGGTTCAAACCAGTATTCGTTACATTGAAAGGCGGATACGTTTTTTTTTTTAATTTTGGCCTCCTCTATTTTTTATTTGTTTTCATACATCTTTATTCTTGGGCCCGTGTGGGCCTCCCATTGCAGTGGTCTCTCTCGTTGCAGAGCAACAGCCCTGGGTGCATATGCTCCAGAATGCTGGCTTGTAATTGGACACACCAGTCTAGTTGCTCCACGGCACGTAGGCCATGGATGGAAACGGAGCCCCTTTCACTGCAAGGCAGACTCCCCACCCACTGGACTACCAAGGAAACCCCAAAAGCTGGATTCTTAACCACCAGACCACCAGGAAGCCCGGACCCCCATCTTTTAACAGGCTCTGTAACCTCTTTTTTCTGATATCTTGTGAAAATCCTGTAGTTCTTACCTTTTTAATTGTAAGAATAATCTTCTTTTGGCATCTATGACATGGTTTTGGGGAAGCTCCAGGCCTCTGGTGGTACCTGCATAGCAGCTTTATTTTCTGGTATTTAGTCTTCTATCAGTTGGAGGTGGGTAATTAGGGAATGGATTCTGGAGATGTCTACTAGTTCTACAGAAATATGTTTAGCAATTGTTCTTTAGAATGTCCCTTCAATATTGGGTCTTTAACAAAATCATTAGGCAATAATGAAATCTCATATATCAAGTTTAATAAGTACTATGAAATAAAATTCATATTTACGGAAAGATGAAAAAAATATTAAACATAAAAATTCCTCTTTGCCCTTTGGCCTCCTCTTTCTCCCACTTGTGTATGTGTGTGTGCCTTATACATAGATCCAATCTTCTCCATCGGCAGGAATACCTGGTCAGCCATAAACAGCCACATTGTCCTAGCATCAAGACAACTCCTTATATGATAACATTCTTCCCTGACCTTTTAGAGATCACATAACCTATCATGATGGTGCTTAAGTCTGGATTATGTAGACTGTCAAAAATACATCATTTAGTGTGCAATTTCAAAAACCTTATATAAACTGTGTCTTGACTTCTCATGAGAGGAACAGTTCTCAGAGCTTTCTGAGATGCTCTTTCTAGATTGTCATTCTCAAATCTGGCTTGAATAAAACTTACAGTTCTTCCTTAGATTGGCTGATTGTTTTCAGCAGTAGTAACACTGAGGTCAGATAAAGCTGAATTCCTATCTGAGATCTACCATATACTAACTTGGGCAGGTGACTTCATCACTTTGGGCTTGGTGCTCTTATTTGTAAAATGGAGAAAATGATAATTGCCTTGGAGGGCTGTTGCAGGAATTATAGCATAATACCTGGTACTTAGTGGGAATGAAACTTCATGTGGTTAACTGTGATTTTAATTATTAAATAAAAGGTGCAAGTTATAAAGAACAATTGAGTAAATAACTGATATGAGAAGATTTAGTTATAAGGTTATCAAATTGACACATGAAAATATCTATTTGGAGAAAAGTAGAAAAAAAGAATGGTGTCAGATCTCAAATGAATTAAGATTCAGGACAGTTTCCAGAGTTTTGTATGCCAGTGGCTGATACAGAGTAAAGTACAGAATTTCTTCTGGGGATCGGAGAGTAGCATATATCATAGCATATGATTTTCTTTTTAATTGTTGTTATTATATAATGAAAACTTAAAGTTAGAGTAACTTTAGGCTGTGATTGAAAATAGCTTCTCTATGCATTTGTGTAAGGAAGATACTGTGACTGAATGTAGGGGACAGAAGAAAATAGAGTTAGCAATAATTCAGACAGTGGGTAGTCGTCTGTCTTTTCTGATTCACATAGTGTCTTACAACTGTGGTAGAAGTGCTTAGCCTGAGATGACTTTACCACCAGTTTTAATCCCTAACATCCATCCTTCTTCTAAGAGGTATCACAGTTTGGAAAGGAAAGGAGTTGATTTTGCTACTTCTGGAAAAGGGCAGCTTAAGAACAAACTATAAGCAGGGTTATCTTCTGGAAGATGAAAGTGCAGTTAGAATGGACACTCTTAAGTCCTCATCTGCTATGTGTAGGAAAGGAGAGAGAATATTCAAGTGGCACTTGCTAGAACAAAGACTAAAAGAGATTATCATCAATAAAGCTTTTCTGATCCTTCCTTACCCCACCCACCTCCTCCAGATGTACCTCTCCTACAGAGCTTTCTGAGATGCTCTTTCTAGATTGTCATTCTCAAATCTGGCTTGAATAAAACTTACAGTTCTTCCTTAGATTGGCTGATTGTTTTCAGCAGTAGTAACACTGAGGTCAGATAAAGCTGAATTCCTATCTGAGATCTACCATATACTAACTTGGGCAGGTGACTTCATCACTTTGGGCTTGGTGCTCTTATTTGTAAAATGGAGAAAATGATAATTGCCTTGGAGGGCTGTTGCAGGAATTATAGCATAATACCTGGTACTTAGTGGGAATGAAACTTCATGTGGTTAACTGTGATTTTAATTATTAAATAAAAGGTGCAAGTTATAAAGAACAATTGAGTAAATAACTGATATGAGAAGATTTAGTTATAAGGTTATCAAATTGACACATGAAAATATCTATTTGGAGAAAAGTAGAAAAAAAGAATGGTGTCAGATCTCAAATGAATTAAGATTCAGGACAGTTTCCAGAGTTTTGTATGCCAGTGGCTGATACAGAGTAAAGTACAGAATTTCTTCTGGGGATCGGAGAGTAGCATATATCATAGCATATGATTTTCTTTTTAATTGTTGTTATTATATAATGAAAACTTAAAGTTAGAGTAACTTTAGGCTGTGATTGAAAATAGCTTCTCTATGCATTTGTGTAAGGAAGATACTGTGACTGAATGTAGGGGACAGAAGAAAATAGAGTTAGCAATAATTCAGACAGTGGGTAGTCGTCTGTCTTTTCTGATTCACATAGTGTCTTACAACTGTGGTAGAAGTGCTTAGCCTGAGATGACTTTACCACCAGTTTTAATCCCTAACATCCATCCTTCTTCTAAGAGGTATCACAGTTTGGAAAGGAAAGGAGTTGATTTTGCTACTTCTGGAAAAGGGCAGCTTAAGAACAAACTATAAGCAGGGTTATCTTCTGGAAGATGAAAGTGCAGTTAGAATGGACACTCTTAAGTCCTCATCTGCTATGTGTAGGAAAGGAGAGAATATTCAAGTGGCACTTGCTAGAACAAAGACTAAAAGAGATTATCATCAATAAAGCTTTTCTGATCCTTCCTTACCCCACCCACCTCCTCCAGATGTACCTCTCCTACAGCTATTCATTCCTCTCTTAGGCACTTAATTATAGTCTATCTAGAGTATTTATTTGTCCTTTGCTAAGCCCTTAAGGCAGGACATTTGCCTTATTCACTTTCTTTTTTGTAACCTGTATGTTCCAGATCTCACTAGCACATGATTGCAAAATAAGGTCATAGAGGTTTGTTTTCCCACAGAGCAAAACTTGATGTTTTATTCTACTGTGTTTATGACAAAAAAACTGAAGAACTAAGCAAGTTAAATTATTCTAGCTAGTTGCTATCAGAAAGGAAAGTCGTGTCTTTAGTAATCAAATTGAAAACATTATATTAATATTTGAAGTATATTCTTGAGACCTTGGAACCATTCTTGCTTTGGAAAGAGGATTCTATATTCAGAGATAAGATTATATTACAAGGGTTTTCTTCTCTTCTTAAGTAGTATTAGTAGGAAAGCCTGGCCAGTATGTCCTTAAACATGGATTCAGGGTCAGATGTTTCAACCTCCCTTACTCAATCCCTCAATGAATTCATCTAGTGCATAGTTTCTGAGAGTTCACAATGTGCAATCTTTTGTCCATTCCTATCTCATCTCTCAGTGACATGGTATAGTTTTGCTCAGGAATCCATCACATTTACAGTGATCTATGATTGCAGGAAGGAGACACAGATATTACTTTCTCTTAAGACCAATTGTCCACTAATAATAAAGCACCATGGAGTAGATTCTGTACCAGTGAACCTGGTTGCCACATGAGCATCAGTTTGCAGTCTGTCTTTTCTGATTCACATAGTGTCTTACAACTGTGGAATGCTTCTATTTTCACCAGTTTTAATCCCTAACATCCATCCTTCTTCTAAGAGGTATCACAGTTTGGAAAGGAAAGGAGTTGATTTTGCTACTTCTGGAAAAGGGCAGCTTAAGAACAAACTATAAGCAGGGTTATCTTCTGGAAGATGAAAGTGCAGTTAGAATGGACACTCTTAAGTCCTCATCTGCTATGTGTAGGAAAGGAGAGAGAATATTCAAGTGGCACTTGCTAGAACAAAGACTAAAAGAGATTATCATCAATAAAGCTTTTCTGATCCTTCCTTACCCCACCCACCTCCTCCAGATGTACCTCTCCTACAGCTATTCATTCCTCTCTTAGGCACTTAATTATAGTCTATCTAGAGTATTTATTTGTCCTTTGCTAAGCCCTTAAGGCAGGACATTTGCCTTATTCACTTTCTTTTTTGTAACCTGTATGTTCCAGATCTCACTAGCACATGATTGCAAAATAAGGTCATAGAGGTTTGTTTTCCCACAGAGCAAAACTTGATGTTTTATTCTACTGTGTTTATGACAAAAAAACTGAAGAACTAAGCAAGTTAAATTATTCTAGCTAGTTGCTATCAGAAAGGAAAGTCGTGTCTTTAGTAATCAAATTGAAAACATTATATTAATATTTGAAGTATATTCTTGAGACCTTGGAACCATTCTTGCTTTGGAAAGAGGATTCTATATTCAGAGATAAGATTATATTACAAGGGTTTTCTTCTCTTCTTAAGTAGTATTAGTAGGAAAGCCTGGCCAGTATGTCCTTAAACATGGATTCAGGGTCAGATGTTTCAACCTCCCTTACTCAATCCCTCAATGAATTCATCTAGTGCATAGTTTCTGAGAGTTCACAATGTGCAATCTTTTGTCCATTCCTATCTCATCTCTCAGTGACATGGTATAGTTTTGCTCAGGAATCCATCACATTTACAGTGATCTATGATTGCAGGAAGGGAGACACAGATATTACTTTCTCTTAAGACCAATTGTCCACTAATAATAAAGCACCATGGAGTAGATTCTGTACCAGTGAACCTGGTTGCCACATGCAGCATTTATCAGTTATGCAGCCCCATTAATAATTACTTAGAATAATGTCAGAGCTTGAGAAGGATAATACAAATCTAAACAAAACATGCTCCCTGCCCCAGGGGTCAAGAGGGATTAAGTCTCTGGAATCAGAATGTGTGTGTATGATTGTCTTCTTCACTTCATTAGACTTTCAGTTCTTTGGAGAATAGTTTTTATTTATTTTTTTAAGTTAACATGCAGTAAAATTGAATTTGGGGGAGTGTACAGTTATATGAATTTTAATGCATGCATAGATTTATGTAACTCTCACTACAACCATAATTCAGAAAGATTTCATCTCCAAAACTCTCATGCTGTCCCTTTGTAGTCAAACTCCCCTCTCACCCTTAGCCTCTTCCAACCGGTAATCTGTTCTTTCTAAAGTTGTTCTTTTCCCAGAATGCTAAATATCTAGAATTGTATTGTATACAACTTTCAGAAACTGACTTTTTACATTCAGCATAATGTCTTTAAGATTCATCCATACTGTTGTGTGTATTGGTAGGTTTTTTTTGTTTTTTTCTTTTTTTTAGTGAGTAGTATTCCATTGTATGGGCATAATACAGTGTGTTTATCCATTCAAGTATTGAAAGATATTTGTTAATTTTTATTTTTTGATGGCAATGAGCAGAGTTATTATAAATACTCAGATACACGCATCTTGGTGTCAACATTAGGCTTTTATTTCTCCGGGTAAATACTTAGGAATTAACTACTGGGTCAAATGTACATGTATGTTTATAAGAAACTACTAAACTCTTGTCCAGCTTGTAATATTCTGTACTTTGTCAGGCAATGTATGAGGGCTCCAGTTCCTTTGTATTCTTGTCACCACTTGGTATTGTTAGTATTTTTCATTTTAATCATTCTAATTAGTGTAGAGTGGTATCTCATCATGATTTTAATTTCATTTCTCAGAGAGCTAATTGTTAGTAACATCAAGCATTTTTGTGGGTGTATTTGCCTTCTGTATATCATCTTTTCTGAAGTCTTTTGTCTATTTTTATTTTTTAAATTAAGAAAAGTATTTATTTATGGTTAGGTCAAGTCTTAGTTGTGGCACTTGGGATCTTCTCTCTGTTGTGGCATTGGCTCTAGAGTATGTAGGCTCATTAGTTTTGGTGCACAGGGCTTAGTTGCCCTGAAACATGTGGCATTCTGTTTCCCCAAACAAGGATCAAACCTGCATTGACAATCAAATTCCTAACCACTGGACCACTAGGGATGTCCATTTTGTCTATTTTTAAACTGGATTGGTTGTTTTCTTATCACTGAGCTTTGAGAATTTTTTTTAAATGTATATATGTCAAGCTACAAAGACCGTAATATATGTAATTTGTAAAGAAGTTCCACCAGTTTGTGTCTTGTCTATTTTTTTTTTACTATAATTCTATGAACAAAAAAAATTTCCAGTCTGAAGAACTCTAATATGTCTGTTTTTTTTCTTCTGTGGATTATCCTTTTTTGCTGTCACAACTGTAATCTCTTTTCCTAACTCAGGTCATGAAGATTTTCCTCTTATTTTCTCCTAAAAGTTTTACAGTTGTGTGTTTTATATTTACTTTTGTGATAATTTTGACATAATTTTTGTACAAGGGGTAATGTTTAGATCAAAATTCACTTTATTTCTTACATGTAGATTATCAACTGATTGTTGGAAAAGACTGTCCTTTCTCCACCGAATTACTTTGCACCAATTAAAAATCAATTAGCCACTTTTGGGGCGGTTTACTTCTGGACTTAAGTTTATTCCATTTTGATCTATATATCTGTCTTTTCACTAACATCACATTGTCTTATTTACTGTATCTTTATGGTATATTCTTAATAATCTGCCTGCAATGCAGGAGACCCCAGTTCAATTCTTGAATCAGGAAGATTCCCTGGAGAAGGGATAGACTACCTACTCTAGTATTCTTGGGCTTCCCTGATGGCTCAGATAGTAAAGAATCCACCTGCAATGTGAGATACCTGGGTTCAACCCCTGGGTTGGGAAGATCCCTGGAAAAGGGAATGGCCATGCACTCAAGTATTCTTGCCTGCCGAATTCCATGGGTTGTTCATGGGTCACAAAGTGTCAGACATACCTGAACGTCTTTCACAGAAAAATGGGTAGTTTGATTCCTCAAACATTATTCTCCTTTTTCAAAATTGTTATAGCCAGTCTAGTTTCTTTGCCTTTGCATATAAATTTTAAAATCTAATTTCTTTTATTGTCCATGTAAAATTTTAAATCAACTTGACTAATTCTACAAAATTTCTTCTGGGGATTTTATTGAAATTACATTAAACTTATAGATTAATATAGGAGAGTAAATTGAGATCTTTACCATGCTAAACCTTCTAGTCTGTGAACAGAATGTGTTTCTCTACTTAGGTTTTAGAATTTTTCATCAGTGTTTTATAGTTTTCCACATATAGATCATGTCCATGTTTTGTTAGATTTATTCAAAAATATGACATATTTTTGGAGATGCTAGTGGGATTATTTATTATTTCATTTCAGTTACTCTTTGCTAATATATTTATTTTAAATTATTTTACATTTAATGGCTTTCAGTAATAAAATTTAATGTCATGCAACTCTGTAGATCAGAAATCCAACACAGATCTCCTTGGACTAAAATCAGCATAACAGGAAGACTGCATTTCTTTCTGAAGACTCTACAGAACAATCTTTTCCATACTCTAGAGGTCAACCACCTTCCTTGGTCTTGGCCTCCTTTCTCCATCGACAAAATCAGCAGTGGCAGTTGTCTCCTTTCCTTGCATACTTTCTTTCATCTCTTTCTGACCTTAGTTAGAAATGTTCTGCAACTTGAAGTGCTCATGTGATTATATGGGTCCACCTGGATAATCTAGAATAATCTATTATGTCTTTTCACTAACATCACATTGTCTTATTTACTGTATCTTTATGGTATATTCTTAATAATCTGCCTGCAATGCAGGAGACCCCAGTTCAATTCTTGAATCAGGAAGATTCCCTGGAGAAGGGATAGACTACCTACTCTAGTATTCTTGGGCTTCCCTGATGGCTCAGATAGTAAAGAATCCACCTGCAATGTGAGATACCTGGGTTCAACCCCTGGGTTGGGAAGATCCCTGGAAAAGGGAATGGCCATGCACTCAAGTATTCTTGCCTGCCGAATTCCATGGGTTGTTCATGGGTCACAAAGTGTCAGACATACCTGAACGTCTTTCACAGAAAAATGGGTAGTTTGATTCCTCAAACATTATTCTCCTTTTTCAAAATTGTTATAGCCAGTCTAGTTTCTTTGCCTTTGCATATAAATTTTAAAATCTAATTTCTTTTATTGTCCATGTAAAATTTTAAATCAACTTGACTAATTCTACAAAATTTCTTCTGGGGATTTTATTGAAATTACATTAAACTTATAGATTAATATAGGAGAGTAAATTGAGATCTTTACCATGCTAAACCTTCTAGTCTGTGAACAGAATGTGTTTCTCTACTTAGGTTTTAGAATTTTTCATCAGTGTTTTATAGTTTTCCACATATAGATCATGTCCATGTTTTGTTAGATTTATTCAAAAATATGACATATTTTTGGAGATGCTAGTGGGATTATTTATTATTTCATTTCAGTTACTCTTTGCTAATATATTTATTTTAAATTATTTTACATTTAATGGCTTTCAGTAATAAAATTTAATGTCATGCAACTCTGTAGATCAGAAATCCAACACAGATCTCCTTGGACTAAAATCAGCATAACAGGAAGACTGCATTTCTTTCTGAAGACTCTACAGAACAATCTTTTCCATACTCTAGAGGTCAACCACCTTCCTTGGTCTTGGCCTCCTTTCTCCATCGACAAAATCAGCAGTGGCAGTTGTCTCCTTTCCTTGCATACTTTCTTTCATCTCTTTCTGACCTTAGTTAGAAATGTTCTGCAACTTGAAGTGCTCATGTGATTATATGGGTCCACCTGGATAATCTAGAATAATCTCCCCACCTCAAGATCTGTAACCTTAATCACATCTGCAGTGTCTTTTTTTTTTTCTATGTAAAAACATATTTACAGGTTCCAAAGATTATGCTGTAGACATCTTTCAAAGGTTATTATTCTGCTTATCATAGCTTGCATATAGAATTTGGGCTGATATTTTGTGTTGAAATTGTAGTCTGTGACCTTGCTAAACATAATCACAGTTACTAATTATAGTTCTTTCTTTTCTCCCCCCCTCCTTTCTTCCTTTCCTTCATTTCCTCCCTCCTTCCTTTATTTTTTCTTTCCATTTCTTTTCTTTCTTGTTTAAACAAAATTATATCATCTGTGAATGAGGACACCTTCCTTCCTTTCTTCCTTCCTTCCTTCCTTCCTTCCTACCTACCTACTTACCTAGAGTATTCTTGGTTGTAGGTTCTTCCCTTTCATCACTTGGAATATATCATGCCACTCCATTCTAGCTCATAGAGTTTCTGTTGAGAAATCAGCTGATATGCTTATAGGTTTTCCCTTGTATGTTATTTGTCTTTTTTCTCCTTGTTGCTTTTAATAAATTATCTCTGTCTTTATTTTTTGTCAGTTTGATTACCATGTGTCTTGGTGTGTTCCTCATTGGATTTAACCTGCCTGGGACTCTCTATGCTTCTTGGTCACAGTTGATTATTTCCTTTCCCACATTAGAGAAGTTTTCAACTATTATCTCTTCAAATATTTTCTCGGGTTTGTTCTCTCTTTCTTCTCATTTTGGACTATTTATTAATTTATTATTTATTTTTAAACATTTAATGGCTTTCAGTAATAAAATTTAATGTCATGCAACTCTGTAGATCAGAAATCCAACACAGATCTCCTTGGACTAAAATCAGCATAACAGGAAGACTGCATTTCTTTCTGAAGACTCTACAGAACAATCTTTTCCATACTCTAGAGGTCAACCACCTTCCTTGGTCTTGGCCTCCTTTCTCCATCGACAAAATCAGCAGTGGCAGTTGTCTCCTTTCCTTGCATACTTTCTTTCATCTCTTTCTGACCTTAGTTAGAAATGTTCTGCAACTTGAAGTGCTCATGTGATTATATGGGTCCACCTGGATAATCTAGAATAATCTCCCCACCTCAAGATCTGTAACCTTAATCACATCTGCAGTGTCTTTTTTTTTTTCTATGTAAAAACATATTTACAGGTTCCAAAGATTATGCTGTAGACATCTTTCAAAGGTTATTATTCTGCTTATCATAGCTTGCATATAGAATTTGGGCTGATATTTTGTGTTGAAATTGTAGTCTGTGACCTTGCTAAACATAATCACAGTTACTAATTATAGTTCTTTCTTTTCTCCCTCCCTCCTTTCTTCCTTTCCTTCATTTCCTCCCTCCTTCCTTTATTTTTTCTTTCCATTTCTTTTCTTTCTTGTTTAAACAAAATTATATCATCTGTGAATGAGGACACCTTCCTTCCTTTCTTCCTTCCTTCCTTCCTTCCTTCCTACCTACCTACTTACCTAGAGTATTCTTGGTTGTAGGTTCTTCCCTTTCATCACTTGGAATATATCATGCCACTCCATTCTAGCTCATAGAGTTTCTGTTGAGAAATCAGCTGATATGCTTATAGGTTTTCCCTTGTATGTTATTTGTCTTTTTTCTCCTTGTTGCTTTTAATAAATTATCTCTGTCTTTATTTTTTGTCAGTTTGATTACCATGTGTCTTGGTGTGTTCCTCATTGGATTTAACCTGCCTGGGACTCTCTATGCTTCTTGGTCACAGTTGATTATTTCCTTTCCCACATTAGAGAAGTTTTCAACTATTATCTCTTCAAATATTTTCTCGGGTTTGTTCTCTCTTTCTTCTCCTTCTGGGACCCCTATATTGTGAATATTGGTACGTTTAATGCTGTTGTCCCAAAGGTCTCTTATGCTGTCTTCATTTCTTTTCATTCTTTTTTTCTATATTCTATTTTATAACATTGATTTCTGCCATTCTGTCTTCCTGGTTATTTATCCGTTCTTCTGCCTCAGTTATTCTGCTCTTGAGTCCTTCTAGTTTATTATCTCTGTTTACTTGTTCTTCAGTTCTTCTAGGTCATTGGAAAACGTTTCTTGCATCTTCTCCATTTTGTTTCTAATATCCTGTGTCATCTTCACGATTGTTATTCTGAATTCTTTTTCTGTGAAACTGCCTATTTCTACCTCATTTAGTTGTTTTTCTGGAGATTTATCTTGTTACTTTGTCTAGGACATAATCCTATTTCTTTTCATCTTGGGTATTTTTCTATGATTGTTTTGTTGATTCTGGAGACTGATGTGATTATAGTTCTTATTTCTTCTGTCTGCCTTTTGGTGAGGATAAGCGGCTTAAGCAAGTTTCCTGATGGGAATGGCTGTCTGTGCTGGAAACTGAATCTTGCTGTGTTGGGTGGGGCTGTGCTCAGTGAATCTCTAATATAATCATCTGCTGTTATGTGGGGTTGTTTTCCCTCCCTGTCAGTTGTTTGACTCGAGGCAATTCAGTCCTTGAGTCTATATGCTGCTATAGTTCAGTGAACTGCAAGAGTGCCCATGCCACAATGCAGCTCCCAGTCCTCTTACTGTCAGTGGCTTCATCCCTATGGCAGACCAGTGCTGACTTACGCCTCCCCAGGAGACCCTCAAACATTCATAGGTAGGTTTGGCTCAGTTTCTTATGGTATCACTGCTCCTTTTTCCTGGGTCCTGGGATGAAAAAGATTTTGTGCCTTCCAGGTGACAGTTTCCCCCAGTCTTATGGAAGCTCTGGAATCAAATCCCACTGTCCTTCAAAGTCAGATTCCCTAGGAATTCCCAGTCCTTTGGCCAAATCCCCAGGCTGGGGAGCCTGATGTGGGTGCCTAGAAACTTCACAACAACTTCTTTGATGATATTATTGTCTAGCTTGTGAGTCTCCCACCTGGCAGGCATAGGATTTGATTTTTATCACAATTGTTCCCCTCCTACCATTTCATTGTGGCATTTCCTTTGTTTTTGGACGTGGGGTATCTTTTTTGGTGGATACCAATGTCTTCTTGGTGATGTTTGTTCAGTTGCTAATTGTGAACTTGGTGTTTTGGCAAAAGATGAGTGCACGTCCTTTTACTCCACCATCTTAATCTCATCTCTTGCGGTAATTTATTTATTTAGATATTGCCATAGTGGCTTCAAATGATTCTGAAAACTTCTAGGTATTAACATTCTGAACTCCTTTACAATTCTTTTAGATATTCTCTAATTTTAGCAAAGAGTTTAAATATACATACGTACTTTACAGAAATATAGAAAATTTTATTGTTCAATTTGCCCTTTAAGCTCCTATACAAAAGTATGGGTGGTTCAAAATTTGTGCCTTAGTATCTTGCAGTAAAGTGTAAAGGATAGTAAAAAAAAATTTTTTTAATTAAAAAAAATTTTTTTTACAGAGTTTTGTTGTTCATAGACATGTATGTTCCCAGATCAGTCATATGCATCTCCCTGACCACCTCCCCCCTCCCAGTACCCCTCATTCCATCTCTCCAGGCCCCATCACACAGCACCCCTGCAGGATCTCCTATTCTCACAGGGCAATGACCATAGCTATCTTTCTCAGATATGATAGTATAGGTTTCCATGTTACTCCCTACTCCCTCTATGCCTCCCACACACTTCATTCCCCACCATGTCCATCTGTCTACTGTCCATGTCTGTTTTACCATCATGTCACTGTGTGCGTTATCATTACCATGCTACTAGATTCCATATATATGTGTTAGTATATTGTACTTGTCCTTCTCTTTTTTGACTGACTTCACTTTTTATGATAGGTTCTAGATCCAGCCACCTCATTAGGACTGATTCTTCTGCATTTCTTTTTACAGCTGAGTAGTATTCCATTGTATATATGTACCAGAGCTTCTTTCAGTTCAGGTTGCTTGTCGCATCCCAGGCTGGGGAGCCTGATGTGGGTGCCTAGAAACTTCACAACAACTTCTTTGATGATATTATTGTCTAGCTTGTGAGTCTCCCACCTGGCAGGCATAGGATTTGATTTTTATCACAATTGTTCCCCTCCTACCATTTCATTGTGGCATTTCCTTTGTTTTTGGACGTGGGGTATCTTTTTTGGTGGATACCAATGTCTTCTTGGTGATGTTTGTTCAGTTGCTAATTGTGAACTTGGTGTTTTGGCAAAAGATGAGTGCACGTCCTTTTACTCCACCATCTTAATCTCATCTCTTGCGGTAATTTATTTATTTAGATATTGCCATAGTGGCTTCAAATGATTCTGAAAACTTCTAGGTATTAACATTCTGAACTCCTTTACAATTCTTTTAGATATTCTCTAATTTTAGCAAAGAGTTTAAATATACATACGTACTTTACAGAAATATAGAAAATTTTATTGTTCAATTTGCCCTTTAAGCTCCTATACAAAAGTATGGGTGGTTCAAAATTTGTGCCTTAGTATCTTGCAGTAAAGTGTAAAGGATAGTAAAAAAAAATTTTTTTAATTAAAAAAAATTTTTTTTACAGAGTTTTGTTGTTCATAGACATGTATGTTCCCAGATCAGTCATATGCATCTCCCTGACCACCTCCCCCCTCCCAGTACCCCTCATTCCATCTCTCCAGGCCCCATCACACAGCCCCCCTGCAGGATCTCCTATTCTCACAGGGCAATGACCATAGCTATCTTTCTCAGATATGATAGTATAGGTTTCCATGTTACTCCCTACTCCCTCTATGCCTCCCACACACTTCATTCCCCACCATGTCCATCTGTCTACTGTCCATGTCTGTTTTACCATCATGTCACTGTGTGCGTTATCATTACCATGCTACTAGATTCCATATATATGTGTTAGTATATTGTACTTGTCCTTCTCTTTTTTGACTGACTTCACTTTTTATGATAGGTTCTAGATCCAGCCACCTCATTAGGACTGATTCTTCTGCATTTCTTTTTACAGCTGAGTAGTATTCCATTGTATATATGTACCAGAGCTTCTTTATCAGTTCATTTGTCGATGGACATCTAGGTTGCTTCCACGTTCTAGCTATTGTATAGAGAACTGCAATGAACATTGGGGTACAGGTGCTTCTTGCAGATTTGATTTCATCAGGGTATAAGCCTAATAGTGGGATTGCTGGGTTGTATGGTGCTTCTAATTTTAGTTTTTTAAGGAATCTCCATACTGTTTTCCATAGCGGCTATATCAATTTACATTCCCACCAGCAATGCAAGAGGGTTCCCTTTTCTCTGCGCCCTCTCCAGCATTTATTGTCTGTTGATTTGTGGATGATGGCCATTCTGATGGGTGTGAGGTGATACCTCATTGTACTTTTGATTTGCATGTCTCTAATAATAAGCAAGGTTGAGCATTGTTTCATGTGCTTTTTGGCCATCTGTATGTCCTCTTTGGTGAGATGTCTCTTTAGGTCTTTTTCCCCATTTTTTGATTGGGTTTTTCGTTTTTCTGGTGCTGAGTTGTCTGAGTTGCTTGTAGATTTTGGAGACTAATTCTTTGTCTGTTATTTCATTTGCTATGATTTTCTCCCACTCTGTGGGGTGTCTGTTGAGCTTTTTTTGTAGTTTCTTTTGCTGTACAAAAGCTTTTGAGTTTCATTAGATCTCATATGTTAATTTTTGGTTTTAGTTCCACTATTCTAGTAGGTGGGTCATAGGAGATCTTGCTTTGGTTTGTGTCCTTGAGTAATTTTGCCTATATTCTCCTCTAAGAGTTTTAGGGTTTCTGGTCTTACATTTAGGTCTTTAAGCCATTTCGAGTTTATCCTTGTGTATGATGTCAGGGGATGTTCCAACTTCATTTTTTTTGCATGTAGCTGTCCACTTTTCCAAGCACCATTTGTTGAAAAATTTTTTAAATGAATAAAAATGGGATACATTTTTTCTCATTTGGTTGATAATTCCAGCCTTCTGGAGAAGTCAATTGATTTACAATCTAAATTTAGTCTTCTTTGCTGCATGTAAGATTTATGAGTGAGTTCCACTGTCAGCAAAATGTGTGCCCTCTCCCCTGCTGGCTGTACAAACTGCATCTGCTTTTGGTACCATGAAAGCAGCCAACACATTTTAATTCGGGGGGCTTTACAGGGTATAAGCCTATCAGTTCATTTGTGGGATTGGCTTCCACGTTCTAGCTATTGTATAGAGAACTGCAATGAACATTGGGGTACAGGTGCTTCTTGCAGATTTGATTTCATCAGGGTATAAGCCTAATAGTGGGATTGCTGGGTTGTATGGTGCTTCTAATTTTAGTTTTTTAAGGAATCTCCATACTGTTTTCCATAGCGGCTATATCAATTTACATTCCCACCAGCAATGCAAGAGGGTTCCCTTTTCTCTGCGCCCTCTCCAGCATTTATTGTCTGTTGATTTGTGGATGATGGCCATTCTGATGGGTGTGAGGTGATACCTCATTGTACTTTTGATTTGCATGTCTCTAATAATAAGCAAGGTTGAGCATTGTTTCATGTGCTTTTTGGCCATCTGTATGTCCTCTTTGGTGAGATGTCTCTTTAGGTCTTTTTCCCCATTTTTTGATTGGGTTTTTCGTTTTTCTGGTGCTGAGTTGTCTGAGTTGCTTGTAGATTTTGGAGACTAATTCTTTGTCTGTTATTTCATTTGCTATGATTTTCTCCCACTCTGTGGGGTGTCTGTTGAGCTTTTTTTGTAGTTTCTTTTGCTGTACAAAAGCTTTTGAGTTTCATTAGATCTCATATGTTAATTTTTGGTTTTAGTTCCACTATTCTAGTAGGTGGGTCATAGGAGATCTTGCTTTGGTTTGTGTCCTTGAGTAATTTTGCCTATATTCTCCTCTAAGAGTTTTAGGGTTTCTGGTCTTACATTTAGGTCTTTAAGCCATTTCGAGTTTATCCTTGTGTATGATGTCAGGGGATGTTCCAACTTCATTTTTTTTGCATGTAGCTGTCCACTTTTCCAAGCACCATTTGTTGAAAAATTTTTTAAATGAATAAAAATGGGATACATTTTTTCTCATTTGGTTGATAATTCCAGCCTTCTGGAGAAGTCAATTGATTTACAATCTAAATTTAGTCTTCTTTGCTGCATGTAAGATTTATGAGTGAGTTCCACTGTCAGCAAAATGTGTGCCCTCTCCCCTGCTGGCTGTACAAACTGCATCTGCTTTTTGGTACCATGAAAGCAGCATCACAAAAACACAGTTTTATTAAGGCTTTAAAACTGTATGATGTAGAGAAATAAAGTATGGAGTTTACAGGTAATAATAATTATCCTGAGTTGTGTGAGAGCCTTCTAGAATTTTTCCTTTCCAAGGCTTAGTGTTCTATAGGGAATCGAAAAGAAAAGGAAGGATTAAAGCACAGAACGAGTGCTGAGGAGGAGAAAAATACCTTGAGATTTTGGATCTTTTCTGGTGAGCATGTGAACAGAAAGGAACTAACTTTTTATTTGGTAAATAACTCTTCCTCTCTCAACAAAATTAAGCTTCTACCCTTTTAGTTTTCCTACAAAAAGACTAAAAAAGGAAAATTGGATCAATGAAAGGAGCATAAATTTGAAGACAGCTAAAATATGCTTGAATTCTAGCCTGGCCATTAACCACTAGTGTGATCTCTTGGATAAGTCTTTAGACATTTTGAGTCAGTCTCTTGTATGCAAAATAGGGGTGAAATCATCTTACTTTGCCCTAAATTTGCTCAAAGCCTATCTGGGATGTTGGTATTGCTACTTACTTCCAAGGCTAGGACTCCTACACCTCCTTTTGTAAATGTTTAGAATGTGTTCATGTGGCTTGATTGGTAATTATTAAAGGTGATCTATTAATCCAGATATAAGTATGACTGATTAGTAAAACAACCTTATACACTGGGATTCTCAAATAAGTTCATTGCTTTCTGCACCATGGAAATGCCAAATAATTTGTGGGGGTGGGGGAGAGGAGCGTCATACATCCTTTGTTAAGAGTAAATGCAGGAAAAATTCTGTCCCCCAGAAGTGTTCAAACTTTGGAATTGTCTAAAAATTTTTCTTTGTTTTTCCTTTTATACTTCCTATGGTAAAGAAAATTCTTATTGTTCACAATGTATTTATGGGACTACTTTGGACAGAATCTTATATTTTTCTGGGACTCTCAAGCTGCATGAAATTTTGCTCAGAACAAATACAGTGGCTCACTAAAATTAAGGACAATTGTAAGTCAAGGAGGAATGGGCTTAATGTAGTTATGTGGGAAATTCTTGCTGTGGTGGTCGGGGTCGTGGTGAGAAATCTTTGACAATAGGCAGGAGCAGGCCTTTTGCAGATCATATACTGCAATAGAAGGGATCTTAAATGAGGAAGGACTAGAGCTGCAGAAGTATGTCAGTGGAAGCTCTGAACTCAAGTAAGTGCAAACAGAGGGAAGCAAAATTCATATAAGCTGGTATAAAATGTCTCAATCTATCTTGGTCTAAGGAATTGTTCTTTTCAACTGAGATCAAAATAGAGAGACAGAAGTGGAAGGGACACAGGTGATGAAAATAAAACTGGTATGAGAACAAAGGATTCAGAGGGGTATGGGTAGAGAGAGATCTGAATCATAGAAGGATTTTTACCAGTTCCCTGGTAAGGAAGAAACCAATTTCACCATCAGCCCAATTTCACAACCAACTCTTCATTATGTATGATTTCCTCACTTGATCTTGTCCCATCATTTCTCTCCTTCTTTAGAAAGAAAAGTGTAACAAAGTAATTTCTTTAAAACAAAGTCTCTGGTGCCATTTCATCACTATCTTACTGGAAAGAGTCCTGGCCATCAGTGATTCTGAGAAAACCAAAGGACGATTTTAAGCAAAAGACCCAATTTAAAAGTATTATTATCAGAGCCATAATTTTTGATTAAAGAGGAGGATTAAGACTGTACACAGTTTGACTGCCTATTCAATGTCTTTAAAAATGATTTAATGAACATCTTTATGTATAAAGTTCATTCTTTCTGTAGGATAGTTTTAAAAGACGGTCCCAGGATTAGAATTATTGAATCAAAGGGTATGAACATTTTAATACTGTTGAGTGATTCTGGCAAAGCACTTTCTAAAATGGTAGAATCCATTCTACCAGCATTTTGACCAGCAGTGGATAAACTTGCCTAGTTTACCATACTTTTCCCAACATTAAGCATTCTCATTGTTCACTGTTATTTGCACATTTACTGAAGAACCAGAATGTCTTTATTGGGATTTTTGGTGTTTAATTTTGACTTTTTGTTGTTTAGTTGCTAGGTTGTAACTGATTGCTTGGAACATAATGGAGTATAGCATTCCAGGCTCCCCTCTCCTTCACTATCTCCTGGAGTTTGTTCAGATTCATGTCCATTGAGTTGGTGATGCTATCCAACTATCTCATCCTTTGCTGCCCTCTTCTCCTTTTGCCTTCAATCTTTCCCAGTATCAGGCTCTTTTCCAATGAGTCAGCAATTCGTATCAGGAGGCCAAAGTATTGGAGTTTCAGCTTCAGGATCTTTAGGGTTAATTTCTTTTAGGATTGACTGGTTTGATCTCCTCTTTGAAATGTTTATATTCGAGGTGTATATTTTTCCAATCATAAGAAGGAAAAACATATCTTAAAAATAATCTCCAAACTTAAGAGCAGAATAAAGATGATTAAACAAATGCAACTACATAAAAGTGGTCGTTATGAGATAATTATATTACTAAAGAAGAAGACATAAGGGATGAATAATTTGATTAAACATTTTTTAAAAAGTACTTCTATCAACTAAAACAGAAAATGAAATTAGCTCACAACTACTCAATATATTGCCACAAAATAAAATGTATATAAAAAACATTTTTCTGTAATAATCATTTAACTTTGTCATGTAAGTGTTCCTTCAATAAAGAGAATCCTCCAGCTCATTGGTTCCCTCACCTAGCCCAGATTATACTCAGTATTATTCCAGGTAGAGGTGAAATTCCTCTTTTAGAGGATTTCCACCAGGAAAGGAATTGGCATCTCAGGATGACCCCCTCTTATATTTTATCAGTGACTTAAAGTTTTTCCAGCAAGAGTATATATCCGAATTAAATTTTCTGAATTTAATAAGATGAGAGGCAGCTATATATAATAAGCATCCTTCATGCCTTTGACTAGCAGTTAGTGTATCTTTATTTAACCTTCTGAAGATTAAATCACTGCAGCTCTTTTATGATCTTTCCTCTAAGGATCTATATATCTCCTTCAGTGCCATTATATTTTGCCTTTGGATTCTTGAAATGCTTTCATGGAATCTGAAACATTCATGTCTATTACATGTTCTTCATTGCGACTCTTGACATTATTTAATACAAAAATGTGTTCTCTCATAAAAATACACTGTATAAGTGTTAGAAAAATAACAGTGTCAATGATAATCTATAATTTTAGCATCAATTCTACAAATACTTTACTAGCATTGTTCCCATTTTATTGATGAGAAAAATCGAGGCTTAGTGTGATTAAGTACTGGACAAAGTCACATGGTATGCGGAGAACCAGAATAGAAACGCAGATAGATCTACATCAGAACTCAAGTTCTTAACCAACTGAAGATTGTTTCCATGAGTCAATGAGTGTGCTTGATCCAAGGTGTTCTTGAGTGCATAGCACTCTTTCCACTTATGTCTGCTGGATGAGTCTTGACGTTAGTGTTTGCTTATAGATGTGCCTGATGTTTTAGGAATTCATTTCAAGTAGTGGTAGAGGCAGAGAACAGAGGACTGAGGAACACAAGTGCTGGAGTTAGCTTGCCATTTATAACTTTGTGACCCTGGGCAAGTACCTCAGTGTCCTCATTAAAAGCATAAGGCTGACACTAGTATTTTCCTTGTAGGATTGTGTTGAGAAGGGAGATGATAGATGTAAAGTGCTTAGAAGAATGACTCACCCGGAGAACCACACAGGTGCTGCTTGTACTGTTGAGAGGAGGCTTTCTCTGAAAGCTGCATTTGGAGGAAATTGGTAGAGACACCAGCCATGTTTCCCCATCCCCGATCCTGTTCAGTTTCTACCATGAAGACCATTAGGCAAAGGTGGTTCATAGTTGAAACAGCGATACAGTTACTTGAAACAAAGTCCTCATACTGTTAACCTCCTCTCAGAGAATTGGGAAACTTAAAACATTACAGATTGAAATGTTTTCCGGCTTTTGGTGGAGGGGTAAGGAAGGCAGTGAAGCAAACCATGAAGGGTAGTGGACACCACTGATAAACTTGAAAACCCTTTTTGCTTTGGAAAAGTCACATGTAAAGTATATTAACAATACATATATTTTTGTGCGTGACTACATGATGCATTCTTACATTCACGGTAGTGAGTTAATTGAAAATTTTTACTGTGGTCCATAAACTCAGAGTATAAAGAGTATAGACTTTCCACTGAGGAAGAAGGTTTTGTTAATAAGCTTGACTGAAATCATTATGGCGCCACCACGCAGGCAGGTGTGCTTGCCTGATTCCTCTCTCTGGGTGTGTAGCCACCACAGGGGGCCAAAAGAATGATGAAAAATACATTTCCTCCTTTGGAGGAAAGTGTTGATAAAAATAAGGCTTCCCTGGTGGCTCAATGGTAAATAATCCACCTGCAATGCAGGAGATGCAGGAGACGTGGGTTCAACATGATAAAATGAGGTTCTGTTGGCAGGTGTGACCCTTAGCAAAATAATAAGGTAAGATGGATTCATCCTCAATGCTGCCAGTTCTTCCAGATTATCCCTGTCCCTCTTTCCATATCTCACCTTCTTGGAACCTTTAGTTACCTCCCTGTGTATTCAGGGCTGCCTGCCATAGCTCCTTAATGAGGCTTGCCCTTCTGGCAGCTTGATGCAGTGCACTTGTATTTTATTCTCTATTTTCAGCATTTCCCTTTTCTGTATCCTATTCTCTCAGAACACCCCATAACACCTAGTTGAAATCAGATTTGGCAAATAAAAATTCAGGATGCCCAGTTACATTTGAATTTTAGATTAATTTAAAAATTAATACTGTTTAAGTGTATAGTGTTTGGAACATACTTGTACCAAACACTATTAACACATATATATGGAGTCTAGTAGGATGGTGATGATGGCACATGCAGTGAAGCAACGGAAAGACAGACATGGACAGTGGACATATGGACATTGTGGGGAAGGAACAAAAGGTGAGAGGCGTAAAGGAAGTAACATGAAGGCCTGTACCATCATAAGTGAAGAAAATAGTTCTAGTCATTGCTCTGTGAGAAAAGGGGATCCTTCAGGGGTGCTGTGTGATGGTTTGGAGGGGTGGGAAGGGGGGATATACATATGACTAATCTGGGAACATACATATCTGTAAACAACAAAACTCTGTAAAAGTTAAAAGCAAAATAAAGGTTTTAAAAAAACACTATTGTTAATATGAAATTTGAATTCAGTTGGATGCTATTAGAAACTAAAGGGAACTCATTTTGTATATATAGTAAAAAAAAATTCAGCTCAGTTGTGTCCCGCACTATGAAAGACAGAACTTTTAAGTGATGAACATGAACATTTAGCTGTGATCTCTAAGCAAAGTGTTGAAGGTATAGCCTGGTTTCTTCCCACTGCTTACAGTAAAATGTGAGAGGAAAGAACTAGATTGAGGGAAGAACTCTAAGCAAAAAAGAACCAAGACTCAGGAAATTCTCAGCCTATTCAGATTGCAAAGATACTACAATAGGAGATTTAATGACAGGAAAGCATGCTCTGGAGAAGGAGAAAAAGGAAATAGCTCACAGCCTTCCTGCTCATTCCTTGGAATGATCATCACGCCCAAGTATTCAATCAACTGAGGACTCTTGGAAGAGATTACGCATGTGACTCATAGATCCCTTCAACCATCTCCTTCCTGCCTGCTAGATTGCTTCAGTCATGCCCAGTCCTGTCAGTCCTCTGGACTGAAGCCTGCCAGGCTCCTCTGTCCATGAAATTCTCCAGGCAAGGATACTGGAGTGTGTAGCTATTCACTTCTCCAGGGGTTCTTCTAACCCAGGAATTGAACTCACGTCTCTCACATCTCCTGCATTGGCAGGCAGGCTCTTCATCACTAGTGCTACCTGGGAAGACCATCTCGGGGGAAGTCAAACATAGAGATGATTTGGAAGGATCTCTGGAGGAGTCTTTTGTTTAATGAAGTGAATCTTTGACATAAGTGTAGGAAACTCACAGTGTTCTTGAGTTATAACATCAGAAATACTGCCTGTTTGGATTACAAGAAGAAATGAAAGAAAGCAGTCAGAATGAAAATTCTGTATGCAGGAAATAGGCTTAAAAATTACTCAGTTGCAAATAAGTTCTAAGCTGAGGGCAGAGCCTCATGCCCCGAGGATGGAACTGAAGGCCCAGAGGGCCGAGCTGTGAACCACAGAGAATTGTTTCCAGGTCTTGAAACCTAATAAATTTTTCCCAATTGGATCTCAATATTGTTTGCAACCAGTGATACTTTTCTTTGTTCCACCCTTCACCTTTATCTTTGAACAGAAATGACTATTACTTTTATCCTATATCTGTCCTACAGCTGTATTTTAGAATCACATAACTTGTTTTTATTTTCACAGGTCCACAGATAGAGAAATTTTGCCTCAAATGAATCATACTGTGACTTATAACCCAAACATAATTTAAGGAATGAGATTTATGACTTTTGAGCTGACAATATTTAAATGAGATTTTGCAATTTCATTGGTGCTATAAGGCCTTGAGACGTTTAGAGATGTTAGGATTGGGTAAATGCATTTTGTATAAGAGATGGATGCGCATCTTTGGCGGCCAGAAGGTGGATTGTACTATTCTGACCAATGGCCTCAAATGTTTTCCAAGTCTGAAGCCCCAGAATATTTGAATAGGTTTCCTTATATGGCAGAAGGACATAGCAGATATGAATAAGAGTCTTGAGATTTTCTTGAATTGTCTGTGAGGACCAAATAATTACAATAGAGAAGATTTAAGAATGGAATCAGGGGTCAAAGAGTAGAGAAGGTGCTTTGCAGCTGAATTTAAAAATGGAGGAAGAGGCTGTGAGTCAAGGAATGCAGGTGGCCTCTAGTAGTCAGAAAATTGCAGGGAAACTACCTCCAGAGTTTCCAGAAGATGCAGCAACCATACAGTCCCATTTCAGACTTCTAATCTCCAGAATTCTAACATAATGTATCTGTGTGGTTTCAAGTCATTAAGTTTGTGGTAATTAGTTATCACCTCAATAGGAAACTCACAGACTTGATGTCCTACACAACTCTAGTTCTAGAAGAACTAATTTTGTAAGGTATCTGTTAGGGGTCAGAAGACTTATATACCATTAGGAAAGCAACAGTTTCCAGAGAAGCACTTTGAACCTTATGTACACTGGCAAATTTAATTATTTCAATAACCCTGTGAAGTAGTAAACATTTTATAGATAAGAAAAATGAAGTACAGAGCTGTAGTAGCAGAATTTAATTTGAACCCAAGTCTGAGGAACTTGGAAATCTTATGTTTATTTCTCGTTCCTCCTGTTCCTCTCTGTCTTCCTTTTCTTCCCCCTTGTCTTTCCCTCTCCATTATTATTATTATCATTACCAGCACCACAGTATTGTCTATGAATAATCTATTTCAGGGGAATAGTAGATTCCTTATCCAATGAGTTGAATGCCTCCTCTCCCTATGTCCGTATGTACAAAAACACCTCTTCTTATAGAATAAATATTTTATTGATTCCTATCCAAAGGACATTCCACTTTAAGTTAATGAACCTCTGACTAAATAAATTCTCCACGTTAGTTAAGATACATATTCAAAAGATGATATACCTCATAGATCAAATACACATTCTTCAAATGCCAAAATGTTCTGGCTTGCTCTGCAAACAAAAGAATCCAAGTATTATAAATTTCAACAAATGAGCCAAAACAATTAGTTTCCTTAGACAATTAAATAAGGGGATAATTGCCAAAAATGCTCCACAATCAGGTTGGTAGA
Source organism: Tragulus kanchil (assembly GCA_022376925.1). Classification (NCBI taxonomy): domain Eukaryota; kingdom Metazoa; phylum Chordata; class Mammalia; order Artiodactyla; family Tragulidae; genus Tragulus; species Tragulus kanchil. Next base: position 255,676,674 of record JAIOJX010000032.1, read on the forward strand.
GAAGCAAAATTAACTCTATTCTGTAGGTTGCTTGCAGAGTTTTATTTGAAATAATGAATATCTTAGTAGCTCAGGGGAAAAAGCACTCAAATACTTCAGGCTCAGGTCGCTGCTAACCCAGGAGCTGGTGTTTAATTGGAGATGGATGGATGCATGTACTGCTTCTCTTCATTTTCAACTTAAAATAATTCTACCACCTTCTCCTTGTCCCCCAAACTCAACTAAAATTCTGTAAGTGCTGTGTTGGAAGAACATCCCACAGAGAGCTTCCAGCAGACCAAAGGAATTATCTATTCATGTATCTTGCAGTTGACCAGCAAAGACCATCTGGTAGGGCAGCTGGAGGGGTGTAACAATCAAGGTGGTTGGGGGCCAAGAGCAACTTACTAGACATCAAGGGGAAGGACCGTGACAACTGGTAAATTGCATACTATACATTTCACCAGGACAAATTTGCTGTGAACTCATTGTCATTTTTCAAAGGTGAGCAGCTTTCCTCTGCTTCCTGGTTCTTTTCACTATATCAATTGATTATGAAAACCAATAAACACAGAGCTTAGGAATTAAGTGCTAGCAAATGCTCTTTATTATTATTTTTTGCTGTGTTATTAGAGCAAGACTTCCTTTGACACATGGTGATTTGCTATCACAGAGTCCAGTTGCATGGCTGGATTGTGAGCTTTTGTGGGAGGTCATGAGACTGGGTAGTTCATGGATCACCTAGTCATTATGTTGTTTGAGTGATTCAGATGAAACATTTTGTTTGTTATAGCATGCCCTAGGAATAAAAATTTAACAAAAGCTCTTTGTGGTGTTATTCCAATGAAGCAGGAAGGAATAATTGGTATCAGGCATATGTATGCACAGAAATTTGACCTCTAGATCACAGATCACCACGACAACACCTCTTAGGACAAGGATAAGTTCTTTTCTTCCCTGGAAAGTGTTAGCTTTTCCATCCTAAACAAGTGATTAAAAGAACCACTGCAGGCCTGGAGCTGTGGGAATAATTATGAAGTTAATGTTTTCTTTCCTAATGGAAATAGCCTAGATACATGGTAGCAGTGGGATTTCCTTCAGCCTGAGCCTTCCAAAGATTATGCACTTGTACATGAGTTACGTGTTATTTGTAAAAGACAAGTCAAGGAGTGCTATGGTTTTTTTCCTTTTTTTTTTTTGAGATTCTGAGTTTGATGCTCTGAAATCTACTGGGAACATTTCAGGTATCTATTAAGGATGTGTAAAACAAAACAAAACTGGGTAGATACAACCTGCAGCCATAGCTCCCAAGTTTGGCGTACAGGAGAACTATTGTGGGGTGGGTGGTCATGGGAGTGATGTGTACACATGGGTGTGATTGTTACAAATGAGAATCCCTGGGCTCCAGTTTAGAAAGACTGACTTTGTATTTTGGATGGGGGACTTGAAATTACACTTTAATTTTCAGTTTCAGAAACAGATAATAGGCAGGTAGGCCAAGAAGGTACATGCTTGTGAAAATGGCTTAGCTTACTGTGGCTATGAAATTAAAAGATACTTGCTCCTTGGAAGAAGAGCTATGACAAACCTAGACAGTGTAGTCAAAAACAGAGACATCACTTTGCTGACTCAAGTCTATATGGTTTTCCCAGTAGTCATGTATGGATGTGAGAGTTGGATCATAAAGAAGGCTGAGCACCAAAGAACTGATGCCTTTGAACTGTGATGTTGAAGAAGGCTCTTGAGAGTTCCTTGAACTGCAAAGAAATCAAACCAGGAATCCTAAAGGAAATCAACCCTGAGTATTCATTGGAAGGAATGACGCTGAAGCTGAAGCTCCAATACTTTGGCTACCTGATATGAAGGATTGACTCGTTGGAAAACCCTGATGTTGGAAAAAGTAGAAGGCAGAAGTGAGAAGGTGATGACAGTGGATGAGATGGTTGGATCATATCACTGAGTCAATGGGTATGAGTTTGAGCAAGTTGGTTAAGGACAGGGAAGCCTGTCTTGCCACAGTCCATGGGGTCTCAAAGATTCAGACAGAACTGATCAAGTGAACTGATACTGACATGTGGATAGAGTTTATTATGAGGAAATAAGTCTGTATAAAATCCTAGTACCTGAAGAGGAATCCTTTACTGAATTTGATGTTGAGCAAAAGCCTCTTCATCCTAGTTGTAAGGGGTAGTGCTTAGGATCCCCTGTTGCTCAGTGGGCATCACTGACACTGGGTTTAATTCCCAGTCCTAGCATTTACTAGCTGTGCAACTTGGCCTCAGTGCCTTGGTTTCCTCATCTGCAAAGTGAGGGTTATAGTTTCTAATGATGTTAGGGATTAATATATGTGGAGAGAAACTATGCTACTATTTTTTTAAAAAAAACTTGTACTTTTAACTTTTACAGAGTTTTGTTGTTTACAGATATGTATGTTCCCAGATTAGTCATATGTACATCCTCCGCATCTCACCCCTCCAGATCGTCACACAGCATCCCTGAAGGATCTCCTTTTCTCACAGAGCAATGACTATAGCTATTTCTTCACATATGATAGTACAGGCCTCCATACTACTTTCTTTATGCCTCCCACACACTGTTCCTTCCCCACAATGTCCATATGTCCACTGTTCATGTCTGTCTCTCCATTGCTTCACTGTATGTGCCATCATCACCATCCTACTAGATTCCATATATATGTGTTAGTATATTATACTTGTCCTTCTCTTTTTGACTCACATCACTTTTTATGATAGGTTCTAGATCCAGCCACCTCATTAGGGCTGATTCTTCTGCATTTCTTTTTGCAGCTGTGTAGTATTCCATTGTATATATGTACCAGAGCTTCTTTATCAGTTCATTTGTCGATGGGCATCTAGGTTGCTTCCATGTTCTAGTTATTGTATAGAGAACTGCAATGAACATTGGGGTACAGGTACTTCTTTCAGTTTTGATTTCATCAGGATATAAGCCCAATAGTGGGATTGCTGGGTCATAGGATGCTTCTAATTTTAGTTTTTTAAGGAATCTCCATACTGTCTTCCATAGAGGCTATATCAATTTACATTCCCACCAGCAATGCAAGTGTTCCCTTTTCTCTGCACCCTCTTCAGCATTTATTGTCTGTTGATTTGTGGATGATGGCCATTCTGATGGGTGTGAGGTGATATTTCATTGTAGTTTTGATTTGCATTTCTCTAATAATAAGTGAGGTTGAGCATTGTTTCATGTGTTTTTGGGCCATCTGTATGTCCTCTTTGGAGAGGTGTCTGTTTAGGTCCTTTTCCCATTGTTTGATAGGGTTTTTCGTTTTTCCGGTGCTGAGTTGTCGGAATTGCCTGTAGATTTTGGAGATTAATTCTTTGCCTGTTGTTTCATTTGCTATGATTTTCTCCCATTCTGTGGGCTGTCTGTTGAGCTTTTTTGTAGTTTCTTTTGCTATACAAAAGCTTTTCAGTTTCATTAGGTCCCGTATGTTCATTTTTCTTTTTAGTTCCATTATTCTAGTAGGTGGGTCATAGGAGATCTTGCTTTGATTTATGTCCTTGAGTGTTTTGCCTATACTCTCCTCTAAGAGTTTTAAGGTTTCTGGTCTTAAATTTAGGTCTTTAAGCCATTTTGAGTTGATCCTTGTGTATCATGTCAGGGAATGTTCCAACTTCAGTTTTTTGCATGTATATGCTACTATCTTTAAGCATTTTACATGCATTTTCTCTTTTAATACTCACAAAACTCTATCGGGTATACAACATTTTTCTCATTCAGAAAATGAGTTTAACAATTACTGGAAGCCATGCGCTTAGAAAGAGATAAGGCTGGGACTCAGCTTCAGGTGGGATGACTCCAGTGTTCACCTTCATCACCTCTCTTACTATCCAGGCTCTCCAAAAAGCATTAGCTCATCTTCCTCCTCCTCCCTCTCTCCTCCTATCTCGTAACTCCAGATGAGCCCTGCTTAGTTCTTGTTAAGACAAAATGTCATTGTGTTAACTTAGAAAAGTGTATTCTGAAAGCGTATCCACTTGCATGGGTCTGAGAGATGCTGTAGGAGAGAGAAAGATGTATTGTAGCTCTTAACCAGTTGGACTCTGCATTTCTAGGTGCTCCCAAAAATCCACTGTCAGAGAGGAAGGCACAGATTGACTGAGGCTCAGTTTAATCATTTCTATCAGTTCTCGGGGGCTTAGTTTTTCCAGGAATTAAGGGACTGAGACCATTTTCTCCTGGCAGGGAAGAAGGAAAGTTATTGTTGGCTTTGCTCAGACTTGCCAGCACAATCCTTCCTGGAGGTCTTTGTTGGCAGCCCTGGAGCTGAGTGGGGTGAGGCTGAGGGTTGCATTGTAATAACCATAGTAGTTACTAATTACTGAACATTTCAGGTCTTTCCTCAGCACTTTCCAGACATGGTCACATTTAATTGTCTCAGTAGCCCCACACTTATTTTTAGGACCAACTCCCTTGCTGGGCCCTCTTTACCTGTGATCCTGTACATTGGTGGAGAGGCTGCCTGTTGCACTCCTGGTGTTAGGTTGTCATAAAGCTGCCCTCTAGCTTCCTGTCTGTGTCTCTGGTTTCTCCCTAGGCTGTGGCCTCGGGACCCCTACCTGATTCTCTTGTCCTGCCCCACACCCCCGGTAGCACCTGTGCTGGGCGGGAGCAGCTTCTCCTAAATGCTTGCTTGAAGGAATGAAACTCAGCTTGCTGAGCCAAGCTGTGCTTTTTATTTTTTTTATTTTTTGCTTGCCTGCTTTTCTGTCACCAGATCGCTCTGGGAGCAGTGATGCTCTTAATTAAGCTGAGATCTGAGGTGCTTAAAATGCAAAATTCACAGGTGAGCTGGCTGATGCCTGAGGCTGGCAAAGGATGTTCTTCACTTCCAGAACCTTAACTGTATCATGCCATAAGAGCTCCTTCCTTCCATGGATCCCCCTCCCAGGATCAAAAATGAGAAACATCCCCGGTGAGGGGAGTCTATAAGGAGCTGGATTCCTCTGCATTGTCATGCTAGCTGGGAGTCCAGGGATCCATTCAGGAATAGGTGAAACCACATGGGGCCACCTCCTACCAGTTAAGGGTAGTCCCAGTCTCATGAGAAGATGAATCTATGGATTCAACAAAAATCCTCAAGTAAGTTTTAAAAACCAATTTTGGTTTTCACGAAGGATAGGAGACAAAGAGATAAGATGTGGACACAAGCAAACAGGAAGGTGGCATTTAACCCTGGGCAAATCTGAGAACTGGGCAGAAATGATCTTTAATAATCCAATCCACTCCCATTGCTCAATCCATAGGTTCTTTCAACTTCCCTTCAAATGCTCATTTCCTAACATGGGACCAAAAATATAACTTCTGCAAGGTGGTGTCATCACTTAGCTCTTTCCATCCAAGTCCTTACCCCGGCCTGCCTCTCAGCTGAGCATGTGTCCAGAAGTATGCACACCATCTCTGCTCTCTGCTCTCTCTTTCCTTGCTCCTTGGAAATGATGTATGGGGATGTTCTGATCCATCCTCATCTAGATTCTCTGGAACTACTTAAATAAACTTATCCATGTCTGTAATACATTGACAGAATTCCAAGCCTCTCATTCTTGGTCTTCCTGCAATGCATCCGTTGTGAGATCAAAGCAGAGATTTCAGGCTGAGTGCAGCATCTGTAGGTGGGAAGAATAGAAATTGCAGGTGCAGTGCAGGTGAGCTGCTGTTACTCCTAAACTCTCTAATTTGCTACTGCTCATACCCAATTAATCTGGACTTGATATGGCCCCTGCTTCAGTGATATAGGTTGGTTTTTAATGTTTTCTGAAATAAAGGTACTCCTGCTGCGTGGGTCATTTAAAAAAGGCACCCATTTTGGGTAGCTCCACTAGAAAATAATACCCTTTCTAGAGCTGGAGCAATTCTGCCCAATTGCTTGGTTTGCAGCAAGGAGTTGAATTCTCACTCAAGCTTACTTGAAATCTATGTCCTTATGTAAGACACAACCTGTGCAACAGTTCAGGGCAGTCCAGCCTCTAGGCCTTATTGCAAATGGAAGAATTTAAAACTTAAAATCTTTATTTTCCTTTCGCCTGCAGCATCGGTGTCATGGATCTCTTGGTTTACGTTCATTTTAAGCTAAACTAAGAGCCCCTTACAATGCTCATGTGGTGAAGTCCAAACCCATCCTTGGGCATTTTTAAAGTTCTGATTACTGAGTAGTTTTCATCCACTAGCTAGTTGGATGATTAGAATGTGGTAGTGATGCTGATCTATTAAACACTTATTGTCTCTAGAACCTGACTGTGTGACTGGGAGATAAACCATCAGCAGCAACTCCATGACTTACTCCTGCTATTTTTGAAGTGTTTCCAGTCAGGGTGTGAAAAGAACAGCAATGTGGCTTGTCTTTCTGTGAGGTCAGAATAGGACATTGAGTGATTTCAGGTCTGGGTTCTGTCTAGTCAGGCACTGCTGAACAGCCACATATCAGAGCACTGTGTCTGCTCCTGGCTGTTTGTTTTCCAGATGTCATGGGTGCTGGCCTGGTAGCCTTTGATTCCACTCACTCAATTTTTATTTAACTAGACATAGATTGGTAAAGAAGCATTTCTCTTTCCCAACAGAAGTGCTTCCTGAGTAGAAACTTTATTGTTTCCAGTCTCCTGGATGCACCTGTAGCTCTGCCCTCTTCTAGTGACACAGCCAGCCTGGAAAAGCCTGGAAAAACATGATGTGGGCCTTTTGAGCCTTCCTGACTCTTCTAGGGCTATTTCAGAAATTTCAGGTGTAGGGCATGCGGGTTTACTCCTAAACTCTCTAATTTGCTACTGCTCATACCCAATTAATCTGGACTTGATATGGCCCCTGCTTCAGTGATATAGGTTGGTTTTTAATGTTTTCTGAAATAAAGGTACTCCTGCTGCGTGGGTCATTTAAAAAAGGCACCCATTTTGGGTAGCTCCACTAGAAAATAATACCCTTTCTAGAGCTGGAGCAATTCTGCCCAATTGCTTGGTTTGCAGCAAGGAGTTGAATTCTCACTCAAGCTTACTTGAAATCTATGTCCTTATGTAAGACACAACCTGTGCAACAGTTCAGGGCAGTCCAGCCTCTAGGCCTTATTGCAAATGGAAGAATTTAAAACTTAAAATCTTTATTTTCCTTTCGCCTGCAGCATCGGTGTCATGGATCTCTTGGTTTACGTTCATTTTAAGCTAAACTAAGAGCCCCTTACAATGCTCATGTGGTGAAGTCCAAACCCATCCTTGGGCATTTTTAAAGTTCTGATTACTGAGTAGTTTTCATCCACTAGCTAGTTGGATGATTAGAATGTGGTAGTGATGCTGATCTATTAAACACTTATTGTCTCTAGAACCTGACTGTGTGACTGGGAGATAAACCATCAGCAGCAACTCCATGACTTACTCCTGCTATTTTTGAAGTGTTTCCAGTCAGGGTGTGAAAAGAACAGCAATGTGGCTTGTCTTTCTGTGAGGTCAGAATAGGACATTGAGTGATTTCAGGTCTGGGTTCTGTCTAGTCAGGCACTGCTGAACAGCCACATATCAGAGCACTGTGTCTGCTCCTGGCTGTTTGTTTTCCAGATGTCATGGGTGCTGGCCTGGTAGCCTTTGATTCCACTCACTCAATTTTTATTTAACTAGACATAGATTGGTAAAGAAGCATTTCTCTTTCCCAACAGAAGTGCTTCCTGAGTAGAAACTTTATTGTTTCCAGTCTCCTGGATGCACCTGTAGCTCTGCCCTCTTCTAGTGACACAGCCAGCCTGGAAAAGCCTGGAAAAACATGATGTGGGCCTTTTGAGCCTTCCTGACTCTTCTAGGGCTATTTCCTCTCCTAGCACTGCTCTCCTCTTCCTTGGCACTACTCTGGCTTCTTTTCTTCCCTTTACCTGTAGATGAACTAGTCTCTGACAGGGAATGCTTGAATACACCAGGTGCTAGCTGATAAGGACTCAAGCTTTACCCCTTTATGGAGTGCTGATATTTTACACTGGGATTTGTCCCAAATGAATGAAGCTATAATCACTGAAAGAGAGATGGTATTCTTTGGCATTTTCCAAAATTGAGCTCCTCTATTCTCTAGGCCAGACTTAATTTTCACTGCTTAAAAAAAAAAAAACAAAAACAAAAACCATGAGGTTCAGGAAGTTTCAGGATGCCCAGAGGACTAGAGGCCTGTCAGTTGGTGTCTAATGATATTTTACTCTTGTTCAGGCAGTACACATATGTGTACAGTGCTGCAAACCTTTGAGGTCTCTGCCACCATCTGTGCATTTTCTTCTTTTCCATGTTAGAGCAGAGCTTGCCTTTCCAAATGCTGTGAGGTGGGTGGGTAAGGAAGCTGTGCCTATGGTCACCCCTGCTCCTGTGCTCTGGGTCTTTCCTCACCCTCAAGGGGATGCGATTGGCAATGATGATATGTGTCGGTCTCATCTTAAGCAGTTTAAACATCAGGTGTCCTTTGTTCTCTGGGAGCACATTCAACACATTCAAATCTCAGTGAAATTTGAACTGATATTTCTTACAAAAATTTTGCAAGTGCTACATCTTCCCTTTCCTATCCTTTCTTCTTCTTTTTCTTCTTTTATTTTCAGTGATGTACGATTTGTCTTTCTGAAGTAAATGGGTTAACCAGGTCTCGATGAGATTTCCTTAGACTTCAGAACAATAGTTAAGTTATTAGCTATCATTTTTATGCTTTCTCCCCTAAGAAAAAAAGTCATTAAACATTATGGTTTTTAAGGGGAGTTATATAAAAGAGAATTCAACTATTTGTTGTTCAATCACTAAGTGGTGTCCAACTCTTTGCTACCCCATGGACTGTAACACTTCCCTGTCCTTCACTGTCTCCTGGAGTTTGCTCCAACGCGTGTCCATTGAGTCAGTGATGCCATCCAACCATCTCATCTTCTGTCATCCCCTTCTCCCCCGACCTCAATCTTTCCAGGCATCAGGGTCTTTTCCAGTGAGTTAGCTCTTTGCATCAGGTGGCTAAAGTATTGGAGCTCCAGCTTCAGCACCACTTCTTCCAAAGAATATTCAGGGTTGATTTCCTTTAGGATTGACTGGTTTGGTCTCCTTGCTCTCCAAAGGACTCTCAAGAGTCTTTTCCAGCACAACAACTTGAATGCATCAACTTTTTGGAGTTCAGCCTTCTTTATGGTCCAACTCTTATATCCATACATGACTGCTGGAAAAACCCTAGCTTCAACTAGGGTTTTTGCTCTGCTTTTTAATACACTGTCTAGGTTTGTCACAGGTTTTTTCCAAGGGGCAAGTGTCTTTTAATTTCATGACTGCAGTCACTGTCTGCATTGATTTTAGAGCCCAAGAAAATAAAGTCTTCCACTGTTTATACCTTTTCCCCATCATGAAAAGGATTCTTCTAAGTATCTCCTAAATGTGTAGAGTCTCTTTGATCTGGACTGGTGCCTATCAGGCATATTTTATTCAACAATACATACACATTTGTTTATTAAACTGAAAGTCTAAAATTTGTGAACTCATGTTCTTCAAGCTGAGGTTATAACGATGGAGACAATACATTTTCCTCTCTCAGGGACCTTGCCCTGTAGTGCAAAAGACAGAATTCTAGAACACTGGGGTTCCGTTAAGTTGGGATAATAATAAAGGTACACAAAAGATTGCTGTGAGGATTAAGTGAAATAACATTGCAAAGGCATTAAGGTACTGTCTGGTACGTAGTAAGGACTATGTAAGTGCTTCAACAAAATAAGTAGACTAGAGGACATTAATGTGTGATAAGGACATAGTATAAGAATGTGGATGTAAATATAGGTATAAATAAAACACTCCAGAAACCTGTAGTAAGAAGATTTTGATGTGATGGTTGGAAACAGCTTCTCTGAGGAGTTGAGACTTAATCTGGACCTTGAATGATGAGTGGGGGTTCAGTTGGTATGTAAAAAAATTGGAAAAGAGATTTCCAGAAATGAGAATAGCACAAGCTATCTTGTAACTCAAAGTGCCCTGGGTAAAACATTCTGTCCAGAAACCTTTCCTGACACCAGCTCACTCCACTGGGCTGGATGTGATCAGCCCCCTCTTCTCTACAGCACTTGTTCAGTGTCTCTTTTTCAGCTTTATTTTATTTTGCAACTATTTTTCTCTAGTATTAAACATATTAATATATTGAATATTATATTGGCGTTTAGTCCTTGGTGTTAGTCCTCCTAATGGAAGTATTTTCTGCCCTCAGAAACCACTAGAAAAATCAGACACAAACAGAAGTGAGGTTCCCATAACACAATTGCTGGCCCATTATAGTTCAAAAATACCATTGAAAGAATTTATGCATATATATACAAAGTTATCCTTATCTCCCGGGTTTTAATACCTGAGGAGTTGTCTTTGTAAGAAAGGGCCAAAAAAAAAAAAAAAAAAAGGTACTTCTCATGTTTACTCTTTTTGTTTGCATATCCAGAGTTGACCTCTTATAAAAAGCTCAGAGCACCTTAAAGGAGAAAGACCCATTGAATATTATTGATATTAGTTTAGGAGGACTATACTTAAGAATCCATCAGTTTCCTTAACTGAACCACTTCACTTTGTAGCTGTTTGAAGTCTGCACATATTTTCCTCACTTCTGTCTTGTTACAACACTGGGTTCACAATCTGTATTTTGAGCATAAGACTCTCTGAAGTGAGACTGGAGGACGGATCAGGGAGGGGGCATGCAGGGGTCAATACAAGCATGATCACAATACTTGCAGATGTTCAGTCCTAGAAATCCTGTGTTAGGAAAAAAAAAAAATTAGTCTGGCAACTTTCCTTTAAAACAATTCAAAATTTCTCATTTTGTGCTGTTGTGAATATGCATTTTATTCATGACTATCTCAGTTATAGCAGAAAACTCTGATCTTTAAAATAAGAGCATAAAGAAAGAGTGGTGGTCCTATGTTGCATGATGTGATGTGTATTTTCTAAAGATCTCCATCAGGGATAAGGAGAGGGATGTGGAGGGCAGGTATCTGGTGATGAACACTGGTGGCAGGGAGACAAACAAAGAGACAATTTCAATAATTTGTCCAGAAAGCTGTGCACTAAGGCAGCAGAGTTGAGGAGGAAAAGAAGGAAATACTTATAAGAGACTGTGATTCTTTTCAGATAGAATTGACAGCATTCAGTGACTGAGTCAGGGAAAGAGAAGGGGGTCAGTTATGTGGACGTTAAAGTTTCTGGCTTGGGTCATAAATGATGCAGTGCTGCTCACGATGAGAGGATGAGAGGTGGAGGAACTGGTTTGGAAGAAAAGATTTTCTTGCCTTGGTGTTAGTCCTCCTAATGGAAGTATTTTCTGCCCTCAGAAACCACTAGAAAAATCAGACACAAACAGAAGTGAGGTTCCCATAACACAATTGCTGGCCCATTATAGTTCAAAAATACCATTGAAAGAATTTATGCATATATATACAAAGTTATCCTTATCTCCCGGGTTTTAATACCTGAGGAGTTGTCTTTGTAAGAAAGGGCCAAAAAAAAAAAAAAAAAAAAGGTACTTCTCATGTTTACTCTTTTTGTTTGCATATCCAGAGTTGACCTCTTATAAAAAGCTCAGAGCACCTTAAAGGAGAAAGACCCATTGAATATTATTGATATTAGTTTAGGAGGACTATACTTAAGAATCCATCAGTTTCCTTAACTGAACCACTTCACTTTGTAGCTGTTTGAAGTCTGCACATATTTTCCTCACTTCTGTCTTGTTACAACACTGGGTTCACAATCTGTATTTTGAGCATAAGACTCTCTGAAGTGAGACTGGAGGACGGATCAGGGAGGGGGCATGCAGGGGTCAATACAAGCATGATCACAATACTTGCAGATGTTCAGTCCTAGAAATCCTGTGTTAGGAAAAAAAAAAAATTAGTCTGGCAACTTTCCTTTAAAACAATTCAAAATTTCTCATTTTGTGCTGTTGTGAATATGCATTTTATTCATGACTATCTCAGTTATAGCAGAAAACTCTGATCTTTAAAATAAGAGCATAAAGAAAGAGTGGTGGTCCTATGTTGCATGATGTGATGTGTATTTTCTAAAGATCTCCATCAGGGATAAGGAGAGGGATGTGGAGGGCAGGTATCTGGTGATGAACACTGGTGGCAGGGAGACAAACAAAGAGACAATTTCAATAATTTGTCCAGAAAGCTGTGCACTAAGGCAGCAGAGTTGAGGAGGAAAAGAAGGAAATACTTATAAGAGACTGTGATTCTTTTCAGATAGAATTGACAGCATTCAGTGACTGAGTCAGGGAAAGAGAAGGGGGTCAGTTATGTGGACGTTAAAGTTTCTGGCTTGGGTCATAAATGATGCAGTGCTGCTCACGATGAGAGGATGAGAGGTGGAGGAACTGGTTTGGAAGAAAAGATGATTTCAATTTTGGATGTGTTGAGTTTGAAATACCCATGGGATGGGAGTAGAGAGAAGCTTATAACACACTTGAACAAACTGACTCAATTAGAGAGAGAAGGGCTGAAAACACAGAAATAGTAAGGAATAGCCTATAAGTCCTATTGATACCTGAGCCAAAAGGGGATGAGTGAGGTTTAGGCAATTGATTTTGTGTAGAAATTCATATGACCTTTTAAAAACTTATAAGATCATTATATATACATTGCCAAATAATGAAAAAAGTCTTTTGGTAGGCTGTGTTTTTTGAATTTGGGTTCAGAATATATGGTCTTCATTGTCAAATGGCTTCTTTTTTTTTTTTGAACATTTATTTTGGGGGGGGGTGCGGAGGGAGGGGGCGGGTGGGCCACTTCTATTGGTCTTTCATTTATCTATTTTCATCTATCTTTGTTCTTTGGCCCATGGGGGCCTCCCATCGTAGTAGCCTCTTGTCGCAGAGCGCTGGCTCTGGGCGCATGTGCTCCAGAGCTCCAGCTGGGTAATTGGACACATTGGTCCAGCCGCTCCGTGGCACGTGGGATCTTCCCAGGCCAGGGATTGAACTGGCGCCCCTTGCACTGCAAGGCGGTGTCCTTACCCACTGGGCCACCAGGGAACCCCTCAAATGGATTCTTAAGGTCCCTTCCCACACAAAGATTCTATGAGACCTAGTGAACAAAAGGAATTATTTTTAAGTGAAGGTCTATTTTACAATTACAACAGTGGGACAGCAGAGAAATCAGACTTTGAGCTGAAATAGCATTTTTCCCCTCCCCTCCAATTTAAGTTTTCATTGAACTCGAAAATCATATCTTTCTTTATCTGGGTCAAGGACTTGAGAAGAAAGACTAAGTTTAGTGCAAAACAGCATGTTCAGATGATTGTGTTAATCCCCTTAAACTGTCACCCGGTGAAGGCGGAAGGGAAGAGAAGACAAAAAGAAACTTCTTAACAGATGGTTATCTGGTTTTGTTTTTATTATTTAAACTTGGCTACTAAAATCACTTTGAAACAAAACCATACTGCTTTGTAGGTGGATAACTGGTAGTTAACTGCTTTTGTTGTCATAGCTATTAAACATTTTCCCACTCAAATCTAACCTCTTTGTGGAACGTATTTGAATATTTCAGGACTTCTGTTTCTTTTGGTAGTTCAAAACTTGGTAAACACAACAAATCTTTAAGAATATATAAGAAGCTCAGTGATAGGACTGTTGGATTAATAAACAATAATTCTATGCTTAAATTTATGAAGAAATCTTAGGTCTCAGATAAATCAGCATAGGACATACACATTTGTTTTCAGAAAAAAAAAATGCAAATTAGAATATAGTGGAATTTTTTCCATGCCAATGTTTGTGGTTTAGTCACTAAGTCGTGTCCAACTCTTGGAACCCCATGGCCTGTAGTCTGCCAGCCTCCTCTGTGCATGAGATTTTCCAGGCAAGAATACTTGAGTGGGCTGCTATTTCTTTAGGAAATCTTCTCAACCCCATCTCCTGCATTGTAGGTGGGTTCTTTACCAATTGAGCTATTGCCTCCTGTGTCTATGTCAGTCGTCAGGGACTTAATAAGTAAATGAAATTTAAAGTTCTTTTAAAAGCTCATTCAATAACAAACATTTCTTCATAAATAAAACCGAGTGTTGCAATGTATACAATGACTGTTTTATTTCACCCTTATACTATAGTTGCAATGGAAGTTGGTACGATTGTTTTTCTAAGAAACAAAATAATACAGAGTAAAAATATTTTTACACAATTCCAACCTAACAATCCTTCTTGTCTGAAATTTATTTTCAAGAAAATATTGTAAAAGCAAAATAAAATCCAAATACTTGAAATTTCCAGTGTAGTGTTATCTATAGAGGGCAATTGGAAAGAATCAAAATGTCCCAAATAATTAAAAATTTGCTTTAGTAAATTTCAGATCTCGATTCAATATAATGTTAAAATTATTAAAATTGCCAAATAGTAAGGCTATGTGGAAATAGGGAAACTGTTTGATAGATTCTTTATAAAAAGAATAAAAGGAGCATAAATAAGGAAACTATTTTATACCTTATATTTTCAGCCACAAGGTGAAATGTTTTGTTGTCCTCTTTCTCTTTGGCTAGAAGTGAGTTCTTCATAGCTAGCCAGTCTATCTTAGTCATCATTATTTTTCCAGCACTCACTATTTGTTTGCTGAATTGAAATTAATCTGTGCAAGTCTAATATGTATAAGTGAAATAGATGGGAAATTTAAACTTTTAACTTAATTCTTAAGTTTAAATTACCTACTTTCAGTTTCATACTATATATGATACAAAGTTGTACAAGATGCATCTGAATTTTACAAAGATTGATAATTTTGAAAAAATTAAATTTCATGATATAGCCATATAAATATATTTTATGAGAAATGTGTTTGTTTATATATTGTACACCAGTCCAAGTGAAAAATTATATTTTTGAACATGATAGTATGATCTTCTGTGTATTGCTATTCTACTAATTCTGGAAAAAGTATATATTCATGCAGTGAGAAATGTATTCATTTTGTATTAGGCATGACAGGAAATAAAACATAATAGGTTAACTGACAAGTGAAGTTTCATAGCGTATATGTGGTTTTATAGAAATAAATACTGATAGTGCCTAGTGGGCATAATATGCTTAATTCAAAAAAGAAGCAAGCCAAGCTATATAAACAATTTAATGAGCTCTGTATCACATATATTACATAGAGTCAAACCTAATATATCACTAAGACTAATAGATTACAAAGTAAGCTGGCATAGACAATAAATGTGAGTGAATTCTTATGCAGGAACCATCAGAGCTATTGACATTTTGAACTGGCTAATGTTTTGTTGTGGGGTAGGGGTGGGGGCTGTTCAGTACACTGAAGAATGTTCAGCAGCATTGCTGCTTTCTCTCGACTAGATTCTAGAAACACCCATTCTCCTGTGTGACAACTAAAAGTGTTTCCAGATAATGCCAAATGTCCTCCCAGGTGGTGGGGGAGTCGGGGAGTCCAGAATCCTCCTGGAAAAATATTAAACATCTCAGTAAAAACTAATAAGTGTGTGTGAACCTATAACCAGTATATAACAAATAACAGGAAAAGATAAATTTGTGCAGAAATATAGCAAGGCCTCCATTGCTTTTGATTCACAGATTATGGTAGGAACAAATTTAGACTTTATATGTTCCAGGTATAACATAATCCCTACCTCAGCGATTAGGTGAACTCTGATGATGAACTCTGTTTTGTTTTATTTTTGTTGTTAAGAAAATTATTGATAACATGAACTTCAGAGTGGTGATGTTTGTGCTTTAGTAATACTTCTAATTTATTCTGGGTCTGGCCTTGAGCGTGTCTTCCTTTAAAATAACCACTTAGTTGATACAAGGTGAATTTTGGACTCTTTTCTCCTTGCCTTCCCCACTCACCTTTTTTCTTTCTTTTCTATGTATGTGAGGGAAAAAAGCATTTTGTATTCTGACAAATGTTATAATTTTTAAAATGTGATTAAAATATGAAGCTACATGCTTTCTATGGAACATGCATGGAGATGCTCTTCTCCCTGTGAACACAGGAGCATCTTTCTCCCAGGCCCTCAGTTTCAGAGATCTTCTAGCCTGTAGGGTTCACAGCTCTGTAAAAAGAACATTGCTTTTCTGTTTGTTTTGTTTTTTGACCATTTCCACAAGGCTAGTGGGATCTTAGCTCCCTGACCAGGGACTGAACCCAAGCTTTAGTCAAGGAGAGCATGGAGTCTTAACCTCTGGACCACCTGGGAATTCCCAAAGAAAATTGAATTTGAAATCAGATTGACATGTATTGAAACTTGACAAAGGATCCTTAGAAAGGTTCCTAATCCCTGAAACTCAGGTGTTGAAAAATGGGGTCAATAATGCCACATTATAAAGGCTGAGGAGAGCTGAGAGAGTGATTCTCGTGAAGACTTAGCACTGTACTCAGGTATATGGTAGGCAATCATGATAGTTTCTTTCACATCTTTTTTTTTTTTTGCCTCTAAATCATCACTTATTTTTAATTCATCTTTATTCTTTCACATATGTGGGCCTCCCATTGAAGTGGCCTCTCTCATTGCAGAGCACCGGCTCTGGGCACATGTGCTCCAGACCACTGGCTCATAATTAGACATATTGGTCCAGACGCTCCACCGCACATGGGGTCCTCCCTGGCCAGGGATTGAACCCATGCCCCTTGCACTGCAGGGCAGACTCTTTACCCACTGGACCACCAGGGAAGCCCTCTTTCACATCTTTTAAATATGAAATACGCTTTGTGGCATGAAGCACTAATACCTTCTAAAGCAGCATGCACTTCTATGTGTTTGCTTGGGATGCCATGAGAAAGTACCACAGAGTAGATGGCTTAAACCATCGAAATCTATTTACTCAAAGTTTTGAAGAACAGAAGTCCAAGATTAAGGGGTCAGAAACGTTGGCTCCTTCTGAGGCTTCTCTCTTTGGCATGCGTAGCGCTATCTTCTCCCTGTTTCTTTCTCATAATTTCCCCTCTGTCCATTGTCTCTATCCAAATTTCCCCTTCTTATAAGGATACCAGTCAAGTGGGATTATGTGCTCCATGGCTCAGTCATGTTTGACTCTCTGTAATCCCAAGGACTGTAGTCTGCCAGGCTCCTCTGTCCATGAGATTTCCCAGGCAAGAATACTGAAGTTGGTTGACATTTCCTTCGCCTTGGGATCTTCCTAACCCAGGGATTGAACCCATGTCTCCTGCATTGGCAAGTGGATTCTTTATCATTGGCACTACCTGGGAAGCCCCCAACTGAGATTAGGGCAATTCTAACTGCCTCATTTTAACTTAATTACCTGTTTAAGGGCCCTGTCTCCAAACACTATCACATCCTGAGGTATGGCATTTAGACTTTCACAGATTAATTTGTGGGGATGTGGGGGACACAGTTCAATCCATGCTCTGCTTTCCTATTTACTTGAATTTCAGAAGAGAATTTCAAGGAGAGGTTCTGCTCAGAGCTCTGAAAAACTCACACTGAAAATACCTCATCATTCTCTATTATCTACATTGTTTGTTTTTATGTGTTCGAAATGTTTTGGCAATAACTGAAAACAGACACATAGAGAAAAATGAAATGCGAAGGTGACAGGTGTTTAGTGAATGTGCTATTGAACATACTACTCATTCTTTTAATTTTTCACTCACACATTGAGTGGGTCTGTTCACAGATATCAGCTGTGCATTTACAGTGTGCTAGGCACTGCCCTGGACCTTGAGAGAATAACACATAGGGTATGCCTTTGGGAGTTAAGAGTCATGAGGAAGAGAAAGGAGCCAAAGAAAGAAAGATTCACAGAGTTAAGTTTTGAAACAACGTAGTCCTGCATAAGGAAGATAAACACCAGATACTATACCAAATTTAAATATTTCTAATATTAGAAATGCAGTTGGAAAATTTCCTATGCAGAATGAGGCTGAGAGATAAGGGTTAGGTTTTAGAATCTACAGTTTAGCCACCTCTCTTTTTTTGTTTGTTTTAGTTGCTAAGTCATGTCTGACTTATTGCAACCCTGTGGACTTTAGCCTGCCAGGTTCCTCTGTCCATGTGATTTCTTAAGCAAGAATACTGGGATGGGTTGCCATTTTCTTCTCCAGGGTATCTTCCCCATTCAGGAAATCCCTAACTACCCAGATGTCACACACAATTTTTTACTTAAATTATAGTTGATTTACAATGTTGTGCCAGTATCTGCTGTATAGCAAAATGACTCAGTTATATATACATATGCACTCTTTTTTTCATATTCTTTTCCATTATGATTTATCACCAGATATTGAATATAGTTCCTTGTGCTTATACATTAGGACCTTGTTGTTTATCCATGCTAAATATATAGTTTGCATCTACCAAGCCCAAACTCCCAGTTCATCCCTCTAACTTCCCTCCCCCTCTTGGCAACCACAAGTCTGTTCTCTATGTCTGAGTCTGTTTGTATTTTGCAGATAGTTTCATTTATGCCATATTTTAGATTTCACACATAAGTGATAGCATATGATGGTATCTTTCTGAATTACTTCACTTAGTTTGATAATCTCTAATTGCATCCATGTTGGTGCTAATGACATTATTTTGTTCTTTTTTATGGCTGAGTAGTATTTCATTGTATATATGTCCCATATCTTCTTTATCCATTCATCTGTCAGTGGATGTTTAGATTGTTTCCATGTCTTGGCTATTGGGAACAGTGCTTTTATGGACATAGGGATGCATGCATCTTTTTGAATTATAGTTTTGTCTGGATGTATACCCAGGGTGAAATTGCTGTCACACACACACAATTTTGATTCAGTGAGCTTTGGCTGGGTGGGATACTGAAGGGATTTGGTAAAGGGGCATCAAGTAGGTTAGCATCATGGGTCTTCTTTCAGGGAGCACTAGGAAAGAGCATCCCTAAGAAAGACTCAGAATATTTAGCTACAGTGGGCTTCTGTGTGATCCCAGGTGTGACTACTGGAATAATCAGGATCAAACATCCTGTGGGTGTTTTCAGGGGAAGGGGTCATTGTCTTCCATAGCCACTGTTGTCAAGTGGCTAGTATGAAGATGGTGGGCATGGGTAAGGATTACTTTTCTACTGGAATTTACCTTTAGGGCAATAATAAGTTCATGGGGCTTCCTTGGTGGTTCACACAGTAGAGAATCTGCCTGCAATACAGGAGACCTAGGTTTGATCCCTGGGTGAGGAAGACCCCCTGGGGAAGGAAATGGCTGTGTACTCCATTCTTGGCTGGAGAATTCCAGGGATGGAGGAGTTTGGAGTGATATAGTTCATGGGGTCGCAAAGAGTTGGATATGACTGATCTTTTTACAGTCTCTATAGCCTCACCCTTTCAAGAAAGTCATCTAGCTAGTGGGTACCTTTTTAAAACTGGCTTATTTAAATCAGTAATATGGATTTAAAATTGCCTCCTCATATTTTCTGGCTTGATAGCTCATTTCTTTTTAGTGCTGAATAATGGTCTGTGGTCTGTATATACATTTATCCATTCATCTACCAAAAGATGTCTTGGTTGCTTTCAAGTTTTGACAATTTTGAATAAAGCTATCATAGACATCTGTGTTCAGGATGTTTTGTGTGGACACAGTTCTCACCTCCTTTGGACAAATGCCAAGGAGTGGGATTGCTGCATTGTCAAAGTATGTTTAATTTTATATAAAACCACCAATCTTTCTTCCAAAGTGGTCATACCATTTTGCATGCTCACCAATATTGTGTGAGAATTCCTGTTGCTCTGTGTTCTAACCTGTATCCAGAGATGCCAGTGTTCTGGATTTGGGTCATTCTAATAGGTGTGTAGTGGTATTTCATTTAAAAAATATTCATTTCCCTGATGATATATGAGGTAGGGTATCTTTTCATCTGCTCCTTTTCTGTCAAGAATCAATGATGAGTGAGTTTTTAAGAGCTCTGTTTTACTACATCATGGAAAAGAGACTGCCCATCATTTCCTCTGAGACCTGGAAAGTTTGAGGAATTGGGAATGTCCCTGGAAGCACTAGTTATTTGCAAACATAACACTTATCAGTGCGTAATTGTTATCTCAAAAGTCAGCTGGACCCAGCTCTAACCGAAAAATGTCCATAGGCTCACCTTTTGAATTGATCTACTCCTGAGTGACAGTCAAAGGTTTTTTTTGTTTGTTTGTTTTCTTATCTTTTATGAGGAGTCCTAGGTTGGGAAATCAGAGTCTATTTTAGCCCAGAATCTGGAAACAGGTGGCATATGAGGAAAGGTAGAGGGGGAGGTTAGGGATGAGGAAAACTCTGGTTGACTTGTTACACAATTTGATTACTGTGGCTGTGGAGTTTTATTCCTGTGGAAAGGTGCAAGCACTTCCATTTGGTTAATCATGATGTTCTGAAGCTGATTGGTTGTTTGCAAAATATTTTGAGCACCTTAGGAAAGTGGCATTATTTGAGTACAAAATATTACTAAATGTGCTGTTTGCCAAATAATTCAGAGAAAGGTTCAGCTGACTTTCTTTCCTTTGCGGATTTAGAAGCTTTTTCTTCAAAGTAGAAGTGATGATTCTTCTGCTTAAATGTAGCTCTGGGCACAGTTACAAATTTTCAGCATGTTTTTGGCTTCTAATACTTTACATCAGCTATTCAGCAATTTGGCATTTTTGTTGTTGATTTTTTTTTCCTAATGCAAAATGTTATTTGTTAAATGTTCTTTCTTCTAGTACTAAAATGTGAATAATGTCTTTGCTACTAGAGGTAAAAGAAAAATAGTTTTGCTGACACCTAAGTAGATAGGTGGGGGAAACTGTATTATGTATCTTGATGAATATTAGTTGAATACATAAAGAAGGCAAAGAGGAGGGGATTTTATCTTGGCCTGAAAATGTTAATAGGTCACATTTGCGTCTATATGTAGTACCATTTTACCTTCATGCGCCCTAATGTATAGTTTATATTCTGTATTATAAACTACAGAGCACGCCATCCTATATTTCTTTTCCCCCACTTTGCCTCCCATCTTATTTTCCATAGACAGTTCTTGAGTACCAGTTCTGTGCCAGATATGCGGTCATTCAGACAATGCTTGTTGTTTTTATGAGCTACATATGATCACTTGTTTTTAAAGTAGGGAAACTCAGATTTCATGGTTTCATCACTTGACCAGGGTCAATAGTTACTGAACATTTACTGTGTGTCACTCTGATAATATTCTAAAGAAATAAGAGATTTCAGATATTTATCTTAAGGAGATTTATAATCTTAATGGAAATCCATAAAACTGTCATAAATAAGGAAAACCATAAAGAAATCCAGGGTTTTGTCGATCCAGAGGCTCACCTTTTGAATTGATCTACTCCTGAGTGACAGTCAAAGGTTTTTTTTGTTTGTTTGTTTTCTTATCTTTTATGAGGAGTCCTAGGTTGGGAAATCAGAGTCTATTTTAGCCCAGAATCTGGAAACAGGTGGCATATGAGGAAAGGTAGAGGGGGAGGTTAGGGATGAGGAAAACTCTGGTTGACTTGTTACACAATTTGATTACTGTGGCTGTGGAGTTTTATTCCTGTGGAAAGGTGCAAGCACTTCCATTTGGTTAATCATGATGTTCTGAAGCTGATTGGTTGTTTGCAAAATATTTTGAGCACCTTAGGAAAGTGGCATTATTTGAGTACAAAATATTACTAAATGTGCTGTTTGCCAAATAATTCAGAGAAAGGTTCAGCTGACTTTCTTTCCTTTGCGGATTTAGAAGCTTTTTCTTCAAAGTAGAAGTGATGATTCTTCTGCTTAAATGTAGCTCTGGGCACAGTTACAAATTTTCAGCATGTTTTTGGCTTCTAATACTTTACATCAGCTATTCAGCAATTTGGCATTTTTGTTGTTGATTTTTTTTTCCTAATGCAAAATGTTATTTGTTAAATGTTCTTTCTTCTAGTACTAAAATGTGAATAATGTCTTTGCTACTAGAGGTAAAAGAAAAATAGTTTTGCTGACACCTAAGTAGATAGGTGGGGGAAACTGTATTATGTATCTTGATGAATATTAGTTGAATACATAAAGAAGGCAAAGAGGAGGGGATTTTATCTTGGCCTGAAAATGTTAATAGGTCACATTTGCGTCTATATGTAGTACCATTTTACCTTCATGCGCCCTAATGTATAGTTTATATTCTGTATTATAAACTACAGAGCACGCCATCCTATATTTCTTTTCCCCCACTTTGCCTCCCATCTTATTTTCCATAGACAGTTCTTGAGTACCAGTTCTGTGCCAGATATGCGGTCATTCAGACAATGCTTGTTGTTTTTATGAGCTACATATGATCACTTGTTTTTAAAGTAGGGAAACTCAGATTTCATGGTTTCATCACTTGACCAGGGTCAATAGTTACTGAACATTTACTGTGTGTCACTCTGATAATATTCTAAAGAAATAAGAGATTTCAGATATTTATCTTAAGGAGATTTATAATCTTAATGGAAATCCATAAAACTGTCATAAATAAGGAAAACCATAAAGAAATCCAGGGTTTTGTCGATAAGAGCCACCAAAGCAATGTGATATAAAAGAGTTACTGACTCTTTCATTTCAATGATTTCTCAAAGCATGAAAATATCTAATTCCTCATTTCAGGATTCAAGGGGTAGTTTCTAATTATTTCAAGATTGAAAAATAAATTCTTTTAATACTTATTTGTTCCTGCACTCACAATATTTCTTTGTACTGCTCTCATTAAATGCCTCTTCAAATAATATGAAATACATCACCTTATACAACTTATTAAACACCTACCCACCTATAAATAAACAGTTTTATATATCATGTGAAGCATCCAAAATCAAGAGTATTCTTTCCTGCAAATGTTTGCAGTATCCTTTTTCTCTAAATGCTCACATTTCTTCTACACACTGCATGCTTAATAATGTTTGGGCTTTCCCAGTGGCTCAGATGGTGAAGAATCTGCCTGCAATGCGGGAGACTTAGGTTTGAACCCTGGGTGGAGAAGACCCCCTGAAGAAGGGAATGGCTACCCACTCCACTGTTCTTGCCTGGAGAATCCCATGGACAGAGAAGCCTGGCAGGTTACAGTCCATGGAGTCAAAAAAGAGCTGGACACAACTGGTTCGCACTCGCACACACACACACACACACTGAA
The DNA here is from genome assembly GCA_022376925.1 of Tragulus kanchil. Taxonomy (NCBI): domain Eukaryota; kingdom Metazoa; phylum Chordata; class Mammalia; order Artiodactyla; family Tragulidae; genus Tragulus; species Tragulus kanchil. Next base: position 255,699,735 of record JAIOJX010000032.1, read on the forward strand.
GAATGTGATCTTTAAGGTGCTTCCCAGAAACATTCAGGGTGTGAAACTGTAATCCCCTCTATGTCAGAATCATATATATGATACATCTTATCTTTAAAATCTTTATCTTTTATACAAATAAATATTTTTTTCAACTAGGATACAGTGATGTGTGTGATTTGTGTGGAGAATAATAGTCTTTGGTTTCAAAGAGCATCAGGCTACTTTGGGAGGCCAGGGCCTACGCATTTTAGAGGCTAAGTCATTCAGAATAAAAATAACTCTATACAGCTTTGAGACAAGAGATGTCTCAAGGCAGGATGATATGTTTGTCCGAAGAGCCATCCAGTGAGCAGACAGGCTACAGCAGCTCAGTACTGGGCAGGACACAGTGACGTGAAGTGTCAGCAGGAGGTGAGAATTCTTGTGGTCCTCAAACACTAGCTATTGTAGCCATAGTGCAGAGGAGTGGGGAAGCTTTTTGGGTAGAGTGAATAGTATCAGCAGAGGGGAGTAAAACTAGTAAATTAGCCAAGGCAGGAGATGGCAGGTGGTGAGGATGGAGAAGGTGAAGCCCAGGTGAGAGTCAGATGGAAGAGAGCCCTGAACACCTAGACTGAGAGTGCTCTCTTGTTTTCCTATCACTACCAGACAGTCTGAGTAGTGATTATGAACAAGTGAGTGCCTTCACGGTTTTATAGCAGAAGGATTTTTTTTTTCTTGTTAAGGTCAAAAAGCCTTTTTAAAAAATAATTAGACTGTGGTATTATGGGCAGCACATGGCTTTTCAAATTTTCATTAGCTAAAGAAAGAACCAAAGATCCTGGTTTCTGAATGCTCACATTTCTTCTACACACTGCATGCTTAATAATGTTTGGGCTTTCCCAGTGGCTCAGATGGTGAAGAATCTGCCTGCAATGCGGGAGACTTAGGTTTGAACCCTGGGTGGAGAAGACCCCCTGAAGAAGGGAATGGCTACCCACTCCACTGTTCTTGCCTGGAGAATCCCATGGACAGAGAAGCCTGGCAGGTTACAGTCCATGGAGTCAAAAAAGAGCTGGACACAACTGGTTCCGCACACACACACACACACACTGAAGAATGTGATCTTTAAGGTGCTTCCCAGAAACATTCAGGGTGTGAAACTGTAATCCCCTCTATGTCAGAATCATATATATGATACATCTTATCTTTAAAATCTTTATCTTTTATACAAATAAATATTTTTTTCAACTAGGATACAGTGATGTGTGTGATTTGTGTGGAGAATAATAGTCTTTGGTTTCAAAGAGCATCAGGCTACTTTGGGAGGCCAGGGCCTACGCATTTTAGAGGCTAAGTCATTCAGAATAAAAATAACTCTATACAGCTTTGAGACAAGAGATGTCTCAAGGCAGGATGATATGTTTGTCCGAAGAGCCATCCAGTGAGCAGACAGGCTACAGCAGCTCAGTACTGGGCAGGACACAGTGACGTGAAGTGTCAGCAGGAGGTGAGAATTCTTGTGGTCCTCAAACACTAGCTATTGTAGCCATAGTGCAGAGGAGTGGGGAAGCTTTTTGGGTAGAGTGAATAGTATCAGCAGAGGGGAGTAAAACTAGTAAATTAGCCAAGGCAGGAGATGGCAGGTGGTGAGGATGGAGAAGGTGAAGCCCAGGTGAGAGTCAGATGGAAGAGAGCCCTGAACACCTAGACTGAGAGTGCTCTCTTGTTTTCCTATCACTACCAGACAGTCTGAGTAGTGATTATGAACAAGTGAGTGCCTTCACGGTTTTATAGCAGAAGGATTTTTTTTTTCTTGTTAAGGTCAAGCTTAAAATAATAGCTAGCTTTTCAAATTTTCATTTGTGTTTCAAAAGATGCCACTATAATGCATTTCCCAGACTGTGGTATTATGGGCAGCACATGGTTTTCATTGTTCTAGGATAGTGTATGCTTTTATCAGGGTAGTACAAATCGAGCTGGAAAGAAAGAACCAAAGATCCTGGTTTCTGGCAACTCTTCTGAGTTAGTCTTAAGTCTGTGCAAGAGGTTCATTGACTCCAAGAAGACACAGTTATCCACTAGCCTTGCACGATTTAAAGACAAGCCCTGGCTTACCTTTCTCTGACCCTGAAGCTAACAACTGATATATCCTGTATGGAACTCTTTATGCTTCTTGGACTTGGTTGACTATTTCCTTTCCCATGCTGGGAAAGTTTTCCACTATAACCTCTTCAAGAATTTTTTCGTAACCTTTCTTCCCCTCTTCTTCCTCTGGAACTCCTATAATTCTAATGTTGGTGCGTTTGATATTATCCCAGAGGTCTCTGAGGCTATCCTCAGTTCTTTTAATTCTTTCAGCTTTGTTCTGTTCCTCAGTATTTACCTCAACCATTCTATCTTCCAGCTCACTTATCCATTCTTCAGCCTCTGATACTCTACTGTTGAGATGTTCTATAGTATTTTTTAGTTCAGCAATTGAGTTGGTGGTCTCTATTTGCTTATTTTTCATTTCCTGCATGTCTCTTCTCAGTGCACTAATTTCCTCTAATATTCTGTTTTCGGTGTTTTGCATTCTCATTAGTATAGCTTTTTTGAATTCTCTTTCAGATAGTTTGTCTATCTCCTCCTCTGTCATTTGAAGCTGTTTCTCTAGTTTGGTCCTTCATTTGTGCAGTGTTTCTCTGTCGTTTCATTATTAGGTTAGTTTTTGCTTCTTTGTGGGTGTCTGTGTGTACGGAGTTCTTTTCCCCACCAGGCTTCTTGGCTGAATTCTCCCTTCCTTTGGGTTTCTGTCCTTCTAGAAGGGTTCAATGGTTTGTGTCTTGGGTGGTGTTAGGTCTTGTTTACAGGTGAACAATCTCTAGTGTTGTATGTTCTTTGATAGTGTGGGGTCTTGGAATCAAGGCTTCTACTCCGAGGATCCTTGGTTTGATGTGTGGTTTGCTATGGTGTTTCGTGATATTAGTTCAAATATTAGCATCTGAGGAGCAAGAGGTGTGTCCCCGGTGCCAGGTGGAAAGTCGCGATTTTTGCCCGGCAGAGTGACGCAATTTTCACACTGGGCGCTCCGTCCCGTCTCCCGGTCGGTCGCTAGGCAGCAAGCAGGTTCTGCTCCACCCTGCTCCGTATACTATCTTCGCAGTGTCTTAATTTCTGCCGGCGATCCGGGCGGATTCTTGGAGTTTTCACGCTGAGCGCTGCCCTCTCTCCCACGAGGCTCCGCTTAGGCCCCCTTTTAGGGCACTTGCTGGCGCGCTCTCCATCAGTGTGGTCCGATGTGGGGGTTAGGATAGTGGATTCTTAGAACTGTAGCTCCAGGAAAGTTCTGGCTATTCACTCTTCTACTCTCGCGGACCTATGGAATTCTTTTTTTTGTGTGTGTGTGGCTGGTTTGTTGGTGGTGGTTCATTTCTTGATTAGTTCTGGTGATTCTGTTGGGGAGCTGGTGAAATCTTCCCCTCTTTCCTCCGCCATCTTGGCTCCCCCCTCCTAACAACCGATATAGATAGAAGGAACCATGTGTCCAGGAGTTGGTCTACCTAAAGAAGATTCATGACTCTGTCAGTTTGTTAGTTTATTTACTTCATTCATTCATGCATGGGGTTACTCTCTGTGCTATGTTCCACATAACTGTGTCATGGCTAGGCTTATTCCTAAGTATCAATGAGGGCCTTGTGATTCAGCACTTTATAAGAATTATTTAAACTATAACAACTAAATATGAACTCTATCCTTAAAGTTTATAAAAATGCATACCTTAATGAAGTAGAGGAGAGGGAAAAGATGGCATATGACAGTAGGTTATGAAAATTTCAAAAAAGAACAGTGTGACAATTTCTCAGTGTGTTTTTAGGGTTATGTGCTTCAGCTGGCTGTCAGCATGACATAGTCCTCTTTGAATCATCGAACATAGCCTAGCTAGGTATAAGAGGCACACTGGATGTTTTTTTTTTTTTAAACATTTATTTTATTTATTTTATCTTTCTTTTTTTGGTGGGGGGTGAGGTGGGGAGGAACGTGGACGGGCGGGCCACTTCTATTGGTCTTTCATTTATCTATTTTAATCCGTCTTTGTTCTTTGGCTCCTGTGGGCCTCCCATCACAATGGCCTCTGTCATCACAGAGCGCTGACTCTGGGTGCATGCGCCCCAGAGCTCTGGCTCAGTAATTGGATACATCAGTCCAGCTGCTCCGCGGCACGTGGTATCTTCCCAGGCCAGGGCTCGAACCGGCGCCCCTTGCACTGCAAGGCGGTGTCCTTACCCACTGGACCACCAGGGGAAGCCCATATTTGTTGAACTAAAGTAATATGAGAGTAGGTGAATTAGGTTAGCAAGATTGAAAATTCTTGCTCAGGTCCCCTACACATGTTAAACACTGAGAGTAATGCACAATAAGTTCTAAATTCAATTTCTAACTGAGGGATAGAAAGTTTGCCATAGTAATTATATGCTGGTGAGTATTTACTGTGTTTTAGCCTAAAAGCTAAAACATGTAGTGACATGATTTCCAAAAGGATGAAATTCATGCACAACTAAGTGTACTAGTAGATAAAAGGCTATTTAATTCCAATGTGTCTGTCACGTGTCATGAATTATTTCTTTTACCCTACTTTCTGCATCTCCTCCTGTCCCTCAGAACTAATGCTGAAGATTACAGCGTGATGACAGCTTCTGTGAGCCTAGCCATTGGCTAGTGCATCAGTGAGCTGGTAGGAGGTAGAAATACCTCCATCATAGCCATGAGTAGCACTGCATTTGTGGGTGAGAATGTATCTGAAACTAGTCACTTCTCAAGACCACCATGACTAGTCTCATGTTTGGAGGGCAGTTTCAGTTCAGAGTACCTCATTTATAAAATGCATACCTTAATGAAGTAGAGGAGGGAAAAGATGGCATATGACAGTAGGTTATGAAAATTTCAAAAAAGAACAGTGTGACAATTTCTCAGTGTGTTTTTAGGGTTATGTGCTTCAGCTGGCTGTCAGCATGACATAGTCCTCTTTGAATCATCGAACATAGCCTAGCTAGGTATAAGAGGCACACTGGATGTTTTTTTTTTTTTAAACATTTATTTTATTTATTTTATCTTTCTTTTTTTGGTGGGGGGTGAGGTGGGGAGGAACGTGGACGGGCGGGCCACTTCTATTGGTCTTTCATTTATCTATTTTAATCCGTCTTTGTTCTTTGGCTCCTGTGGGCCTCCCATCACAATGGCCTCTGTCATCACAGAGCGCTGACTCTGGGTGCATGCGCCCCAGAGCTCTGGCTCAGTAATTGGATACATCAGTCCAGCTGCTCCGCGGCACGTGGTATCTTCCCAGGCCAGGGCTCGAACCGGCGCCCCTTGCACTGCAAGGCGGTGTCCTTACCCACTGGACCACCAGGGGAAGCCCATATTTGTTGAACTAAAGTAATATGAGAGTAGGTGAATTAGGTTAGCAAGATTGAAAATTCTTGCTCAGGTCCCCTACACATGTTAAACACTGAGAGTAATGCACAATAAGTTCTAAATTCAATTTCTAACTGAGGGATAGAAAGGTTGCCATAGTAATTATATGCTGGTGAGTATTTACTGTGTTTTAGCCTAAAAGCTAAAACATGTAGTGCACATGATTTCCAAAAGGATGAAATTCATGCACAACTAAGTGTACTAGTAGATAAAAGGCTATTTAATTCCAATGTGTCTGTCACGTGTCATGAATTATTTCTTTTACCCTACTTTCTGCATCTCCTCCTGTCCCTCAGAACTAATGCTGAAGATTACAGCGTGATGACAGCTTCTGTGAGCCTAGCCATTGGCTAGTGCATCAGTGAGCTGGTAGGAGGTAGAAATACCTCCATCATAGCCATGAGTAGCACTGCATTTGTGGGTGAGAATGTATCTGAAACTAGTCACTTCTCAAGACCACCATGACTAGTCTCATGTTTGGAGGGCAGTTTCAGTTCAGAGTACCTCATTTCCTGAAGGTATGTTTGACTTGACTTTGATAGAAGACATGAGAATGGGAAGTTAGGAAAAAGTCTCAGAATTATCAATAATATTCATGGGAACTGGGCTGATAGTAGTCTGGCAGACACAATCATGTGTGTTGCAGCACAAAAGTTAATAACAGCTCTACGTAACCTAGAACTAAAATGCCTCGAGGAAGAGTAGTTCGTCTATACAAAATGGCAGAGATTAGAGATAATTCAGATAACCTCCACAAGTTAGCCCCACCTAGACTTTCAGCACAACAACAATATAGCTGCATTCCCACATTGGCCTTCCCTGGTGGCGCAGTGGTAAAGAATCCACCAGCCAATGCAGGGGATTTGGCTTTGATCCTTGGCTTGGGAAAATGCCCTGGAGAAGAAAATGGCAACCTGCTCCAGTATTCTTGACTAGGGAATCCCATGGACAGAGGAACCTGGTGGACAATAGTTCTTGGGAGTTGCAAAGAGTCAGACAGGACTTAGTGACTAAATGACAACAATAATTCCCAGCTCAGGAACAGGCTTTATATTCTTTACTGTTCACTTTGAATTCCTGTCCTTTTTTTCTTTTTTGCTTTTCCAGAGTTTTGTTGTTTACAGCTCTACATAATCCCAAATCCATCATAGGTGTAACTTTGACCCCTCCCACTCCCCCTTATCCCACCCCTCCAGGTTGTTGCATAGACCCCATGTAAGATCCGTTAGTTCCACAGTGCATTCACAATGGTTATCTCTTTTACATATGGTAATGTGGGTTTCCATGTTACTCTTTCCAAATCTCTCACCCACTCTTCCCACCGCTCAGTGTTCGTAAGTCTGTCCTCTATGTCTGTTTCTCCATCACTGCTCTGCCTGCATGTTTATCAGTACCGTCTTACTAGACTCCGTATCTCATGGCTCCACATATGTATGATGGTCATCCTATCCATTCACTTCTCTTAGAATAACTATAAAACAGTAAGTTTCACAAACATTTGGTGGTTAGATTGTTTAAGCACTCTGCTTAAGGTCATAGCATAGAACAACTTCTGTTCGTTCCACTTCACTTTTTCTGGAAATTGCAGGAAATCTGTCAGCTTTAAAATAGTATCACACATTAACTGCTTGTTTTGAAAGTGACTCTCAAGGCCCAAGTTGTTTAAGCTGCCTCTCTGCCATGGCAATTTTCTAGACTTGAGTTAAGAGATGCCAGAAAGAAGAAAGAATCCGAAGGGAGCCTCTTGATCTTGGTCCTTCCTATTTAAGATAAGGAAACTAGTTTGTTTTTAATTTCCTCTAATGTGGCAGTCATTGGTAAGGAATACTGAAGAGGAAAGCCCGTATGCTCTAAGTTGAGATGCTTGAATGGAAAGTCCCCATAATAAAGTGATCTGAATTGATTTTAACTTCTAAGATTCAGTGTGTTAGTTTACTAGGGTTGCTCTAATGAGATGCCAGAGACTCAGTGGCCTAAGTGGAAGTTTATTTTCCCATAGTTCAGGAGTGTGGAAGCCTAAGATTGAGGTGACAGAGACTTGATTTCTATTGAGGCCTCTCTCCATAGATTGCAGGCGGCAGCCTGCTCACTGTGTTCTCACATGATCATCCCTTTGTTTTTGTTTTTCAAGTGCTCACATGGCCTTTTCTTTGTTCTCTTTTTCTTCTAAGGATATCAGTTGCATTAGATTAAGATCCCATTTTTATGATTTCATTTAACATTAACAACCTCTTTAAAGCCCCTATCTCCAAATACAGTTGTATTCCAAGGTATTGATAGGGTATAAGTCTCCATCATAAGAATTTTGGAGGAGATACAAGTTCATAACAGTTGACTATATACAGTTTGCTTTGTTCATAATTTACAATGAACACTGAAGTAAACCATCAAAACCATGCTATTTCATCAGACTTCTTTACTATTGTTACAATGAAATTACATTTCCATCACTGCTCTGCCTGCATGTTTATCAGTACCGTCTTACTAGACTCCGTATCTCATGGCTCCACATATGTATGATGGTCATCCTATCCATTCACTTCTCTTAGAATAACTATAAAACAGTAAGTTTCACAAACATTTGGTGGTTAGATTGTTTAAGCACTCTGCTTAAGGTCATAGCATAGAACAACTTCTGTTCGTTCCACTTCACTTTTTCTGGAAATTGCAGGAAATCTGTCAGCTTTAAAATAGTATCACACATTAACTGCTTGTTTTGAAAGTGACTCTCAAGGCCCAAGTTGTTTAAGCTGCCTCTCTGCCATGGCAATTTTCTAGACTTGAGTTAAGAGATGCCAGAAAGAAGAAAGAATCCGAAGGGAGCCTCTTGATCTTGGTCCTTCCTATTTAAGATAAGGAAACTAGTTTGTTTTTAATTTCCTCTAATGTGGCAGTCATTGGTAAGGAATACTGAAGAGGAAAGCCCGTATGCTCTAAGTTGAGATGCTTGAATGGAAAGTCCCCATAATAAAGTGATCTGAATTGATTTTAACTTCTAAGATTCAGTGTGTTAGTTTACTAGGGTTGCTCTAATGAGATGCCAGAGACTCAGTGGCCTAAGTGGAAGTTTATTTTCCCATAGTTCAGGAGTGTGGAAGCCTAAGATTGAGGTGACAGAGACTTGATTTCTATTGAGGCCTCTCTCCATAGATTGCAGGCGGCAGCCTGCTCACTGTGTTCTCACATGATCATCCCTTTGTTTTTGTTTTTCAAGTGCTCACATGGCCTTTTCTTTGTTCTCTTTTTCTTCTAAGGATATCAGTTGCATTAGATTAAGATCCCATTTTTATGATTTCATTTAACATTAACAACCTCTTTAAAGCCCCTATCTCCAAATACAGTTGTATTCCAAGGTATTGATAGGGTATAAGTCTCCATCATAAGAATTTTGGAGGAGATACAAGTTCATAACAGTTGACTATATACAGTTTGCTTTGTTCATAATTTACAATGAACACTGAAGTAAACCATCAAAACCATGCTATTTCCAGATACTGAGACTTCTTTACTATTGTTAAGTTTCTCAAAATAAATAGAATCTTTTACTTATTTTAAATTTACCCTAAACTATAAATGTATAGGCCAAAATAAAATCTCATTATTATTTTACAAAGAACCAGGGGATATTTTTCTCTTGTACACTGTTCCACTTAAATCTTCCTAAGTGCTTCTTGCACACTGACCTCATTTCACACTTCACATAAAACTCTCAGCTATGAAATGGGGAAGCTAAAAGTCATTAATTTGTCATAAGTCCCACAATGCCTAACCTATGAAGTAGATGAACAAACGAATGAGTCTACGCCTAGAGGATATTTGCCTACTCCTAAACAACAAAAAAAGAAAGTATAACATTGTTTCTTAATATTCTTGATAAAAAAGGTATTGTTGTTAGATACATCAGATACTGGCAAATTCAGGCTAATAACTGCCGCTTTTGCTATTTCTTTGCGAACTTCTATAGGGTGATAGAGAACATAAAATGTATTTCTAAGTGCAAACTAAAATTTTCAGTAAAATTATTTTCCACAGATTTCCCCTAAGTCTATCAGAAATGGCCTTAACTGTCAAGCAGTAATGGTTATACATATTCATGCTTCAATGTATTCATTTAATTGTTACCTATTAATATTTCCCAAGGTTACTTGTGATTTGTTCTGATTTGTATTGTGTATTTCTCACCAAGTATTCAAATATGGTCTATCATTCCAATAGTGTATTAAAACACTGAGCTGTGATATTTGGTTCCTGAATACCTATTTTCTAGAATGCAACTGGTGATAGAAAGTGACAGCTCACTGTCCTTGCAGACAGCAGACTCTTCATTGTTTCCATTCGGGTAATTCGATGTTCGTTCTAAGATGATAGTGGAGAGGATCCTAGGTTTATTTCAGTAACTCCAGGAATACAGTTCTTTTGAATTCAAGATTGTAAAGTCCTCACTTGAATATGTATAATAAGATAATTCAAGCAATATATTCTAATTTAATTTTAACTTGGTATTTGCAATTCAATATTCATGAACTATGTAATCTGTTTTTTTTTTTTTTAATCAATGAATTTGATCATATCTTGGAACCTCATTTCGTTCTCTCTGTAGTTGTCATGGCAACAGAGAAACCAGGGAGGTCTGGGGAGGTGTGATTTCAGACTTCTGCTGCAGTTATTCCTACTAGTGGTCCAGAGAGGAGAATGTGGTGACTTCTTTATTCAAAAATTGCACTTAATATGCTATATGTTAGGATAACAGTCATGCTTGGCCTTGCCACTTTGTCTAATACATGGATTCAGGTTTATTTTTTCCTGTTTAAGTGACATTTCACATTTCTAAACTCTCAGCTATGAAATGGGGAAGCTAAAAGTCATTAATTTGTCATAAGTCCCACAATGCCTAACCTATGAAGTAGATGAACAAACGAATGAGTCTACGCCTAGAGGATATTTGCCTACTCCTAAACAACAAAAAAAGAAAGTATAACATTGTTTCTTAATATTCTTGATAAAAAAGGTATTGTTGTTAGATACATCAGATACTGGCAAATTCAGGCTAATAACTGCCGCTTTTGCTATTTCTTTGCGAACTTCTATAGGGTGATAGAGAACATAAAATGTATTTCTAAGTGCAAACTAAAATTTTCAGTAAAATTATTTTCCACAGATTTCCCCTAAGTCTATCAGAAATGGCCTTAACTGTCAAGCAGTAATGGTTATACATATTCATGCTTCAATGTATTCATTTAATTGTTACCTATTAATATTTCCCAAGGTTACTTGTGATTTGTTCTGATTTGTATTGTGTATTTCTCACCAAGTATTCAAATATGGTCTATCATTCCAATAGTGTATTAAAACACTGAGCTGTGATATTTGGTTCCTGAATACCTATTTTCTAGAATGCAACTGGTGATAGAAAGTGACAGCTCACTGTCCTTGCAGACAGCAGACTCTTCATTGTTTCCATTCGGGTAATTCGATGTTCGTTCTAAGATGATAGTGGAGAGGATCCTAGGTTTATTTCAGTAACTCCAGGAATACAGTTCTTTTGAATTCAAGATTGTAAAGTCCTCACTTGAATATGTATAATAAGATAATTCAAGCAATATATTCTAATTTAATTTTAACTTGGTATTTGCAATTCAATATTCATGAACTATGTAATCTGTTTTTTTTTTTTTTTAATCAATGAATTTGATCATATCTTGGAACCTCATTTCGTTCTCTCTGTAGTTGTCATGGCAACAGAGAAACCAGGGAGGTCTGGGGAGGTGTGATTTCAGACTTCTGCTGCAGTTATTCCTACTAGTGGTCCAGAGAGGAGAATGTGGTGACTTCTTTATTCAAAAATTGCACTTAATATGCTATATGTTAGGATAACAGTCATGCTTGGCCTTGCCACTTTGTCTAATACATGGATTCAGGTTTATTTTTTCCTGTTTAAGTGATTGGCAGAATAATTTTTTAAATGTACAGTATCTACTTAGGAATATTTATTGTATCTTGAAACAAACACGATAGAAAATAGAGAATTCAAGCAACTGAATTTATTAAATGTTTAAGTGAAGCATTTGAATTACTTATAAATTCACTATATAAAATAGAAAGCTTTCTTTGATTACAAATTCTGTTCCACTGAAGATCTGGACAGCTCTCTATCTTAATCCATATGACTGGGACTCTTGAGCCTACCTAGCAGTGGCTCACTGTTCAGTGAGATGAGATAAAGCTTTCCCACTCTGCTTGCAAATATTCATGATATCTTTTTTCTTGATTCTTTACTTTCATTTTTCTTCCTCCTTCCCTCTTTCCTTCTCTGTCTCCCTCCTGCTTTCCTTCCCTGCCTGCCTCCTTCCCCCTTTCTTCATTCCTTCCCTTATTCCTTCCTCAAATCTTGTACATTCATTGTATAGAATTTACCTGCAGCACCACTAAATGAACTCTATTACTGCATGAGTGAACAGAAATCACAAAGGTTTTAGTAATCACAAAGCAAAGAGTTGCTTGACACTCTCAGACAATTATAACTAAATTTTCAACTGGGCAAGGAACTCTAACTATCTCAGATGTACAGGTTTAAGATTTAAGAAGAGAGAAAATATTTAAACATATTTTAAACAAGAATGTGTCAGGGTAATAAGAGAAGTTATAAATGCATCTTTGTAATATGTGTATTTTAGAAACACACCATATTAAGAATTTTTGCAATTTTACTGAAGCATAGTTGATCAACATTATATTTGTTTTAGTGTACAACATAGTGATTCAAAATTTTGACAGTGGTCTAGTCGCTAAATCATACCTGACTCTTGTGACCCTGTGGATCATAGCCCACCAGGTTCCTCTATGCATGGAATTTCAAGGCAGGAATTCTAGAGTAGGTTTGCCTTTCCTTCTCTGGGGAATATTCCCTACCCAGGTATTGAACTTGCAGTCTCTTGTGTCTCTTGCATTGCAGGTAGATTCTTTATGTCTGAGGCACCAGGGGAGCCACAATATTTTAATAGATCATACTCCATTTAATGAGACTCCCGAGGTGACTCAGATGGTAAAGAATCTGCCTGCAATGTGGGAGACCTGGGTTTGATCCCTGGGTTAGAAGATCCCTTGGAGAAGGGAATGGCAACTCAACTCCAGTATTCTTGCCTGGAGAATCCCATGGACAGAGGAGTCTGGTGGCCACAGTCCATGGGGTCACAAGAGTTGGACAAAACTGAGCAACTAACACACACAGACACACATCCCCTATTTAAAGTTATTATAAAATATTGGCTGTACTCCCTTTGCTATACAATATGTATTTTTAAAACATTTATTTTATACATAGTAGTTTATACCTCTCAATTCCCTACCCTTTAGCTTGCCCTTCATCTTTTGTCTCCCCATTGGTAACCACTAATTTGTGTCTATATCTGCTTCATTATATACATTAGTTTGTTTTGGGCTTTAGATTCCACAGATAAGTGATATCATACAGTATTTATCTTTGACTGAATTCACTAAGCATAAAAAACCTCTTGGTTCATTCACACTTCAGCAAATAGCAGAATTTTATTCTTTTTAAGGGTTGAGTAATATTCCATCCTGTATGTGTGTGAGAGTGTGTGTTATCTATAAACACATACATATACATATATACATATATATATGTATATTGACACACACATAAACAACATCTTTATTCATTGTATCAATGGACATTGGGTTGCTTCTATGTCTTGACTATTATAAATAATGCTGCCATGAACACAGGGGTGCATGCATTTTTCAAATGGGTGTTTTCATTTTCTTTGGATATATGAAAATAGAATTACTGGATCATATGGTAGTTCTATTTTTAATATTTTTAGGAACCTCCATGTTGTTTTTTCATAGTGGCTGTACCAATTCATATTCCCACCAAGAGTGTACAAGGGTTCCCTTTACATCCTTGCCAACATTTGCTATTTATGAGATTTTGTAGTCATTCTGACAGGTGTGAAGTAATCATTTTGTTTCTAACTTGCATTTTTCTGGTGGTTGTGATGTTGATTTATTTTTTAATTTGGATACTACATATCAGTTCTATCATTTGTGAATATTTTATCTCATTTTATAAGTTGTCTTCTTATTTGGTCAATAGTTTCTTCTCTGTGCAAAAGCTGTTAAATTTAATTCAGTCCCATTTGTTTGTTTTTGCTTTTATTTCCTTTGCCTTAGGAAACATACCCAAAATATTGCTACAAATTATGTTAAAGACTGTTCTGATTATGATCTCCATAGGATTTTCATGGTTTTGAGTCTTACATTTAGGTCTTTAATCCATTTTCTCTATCATGTGAGAAAATGTTTTCACTTCATTCTTTTATATGTAGCGGTCCAGTTTTCCCAGTATCACTTATTGACAAGACTGTCTTTCTCCACTAATTACATTTGCCTTCTTTGTCATAGATTGTTTGACATTGATTGCATGAGTTTATCTCTCTATTCTGTCCCATTGATGTATATGTTTGTTTATGTGCTGGTACTGTACTGTTTTGATTACTATAACTGTAGTAGAGCCTGAAATCAGGGAGCATGATACTCCAAGCCTTTTTTTTTTTGCCCTTTCTTAAGATTGCTTTGACTATTTGAGTTCTGTGTGGTTCATATAATCTTATGACTATTGTTCCAGTTCTGTGAAAAATGTCCTAATGTTAGTTGTGGATTTGTCATAAATTACATTTACTATGTTGAGTATATTCCCTCCTTATCCAAACTGATGAGTTTTTATCATGAATGGATTTTGACTTTTATAAAATTTATATGCAATTTTTGAGATGATCATTAATTGTTATTCTTCATAGTGGCTGTACCAATTCATATTCCCACCAAGAGTGTACAAGGGTTCCCTTTACATCCTTGCCAACATTTGCTATTTATGAGATTTTGTAGTCATTCTGACAGGTGTGAAGTAATCATTTTGTTTCTAACTTGCATTTTTCTGGTGGTTGTGATGTTGATTTATTTTTTAATTTGGATACTACATATCAGTTCTATCATTTGTGAATATTTTATCTCATTTTATAAGTTGTCTTCTTATTTGGTCAATAGTTTCTTCTCTGTGCAAAAGCTGTTAAATTTAATTCAGTCCCATTTGTTTGTTTTTGCTTTTATTTCCTTTGCCTTAGGAAACATACCCAAAATATTGCTACAAATTATGTTAAAGACTGTTCTGATTATGATCTCCATAGGATTTTCATGGTTTTGAGTCTTACATTTAGGTCTTTAATCCATTTTCTCTATCATGTGAGAAAATGTTTTCACTTCATTCTTTTATATGTAGCGGTCCAGTTTTCCCAGTATCACTTATTGACAAGACTGTCTTTCTCCACTAATTACATTTGCCTTCTTTGTCATAGATTGTTTGACATTGATTGCATGAGTTTATCTCTCTATTCTGTCCCATTGATGTATATGTTTGTTTATGTGCTGGTACTGTACTGTTTTGATTACTATAACTGTAGTAGAGCCTGAAATCAGGGAGCATGATACTCCAAGCCTTTTTTTTTTTGCCCTTTCTTAAGATTGCTTTGACTATTTGAGTTCTGTGTGGTTCATATAATCTTATGACTATTGTTCCAGTTCTGTGAAAAATGTCCTAATGTTAGTTGTGGATTTGTCATAAATTACATTTACTATGTTGAGTATATTCCCTCCTTATCCAAACTGATGAGTTTTTATCATGAATGGATTTTGACTTTTATAAAATTTATATGCAATTTTTGAGATGATCATTAATTGTTATTCTTCAGTTAAAGTGGTGTATCATATTAATTGATTTACAGAGATTGAACTATCCTTGTATTCCTGGAATAAATCATACTTGATCATGGTGAGTGGCTTTTTTTATTATATAGTTGAATTAGGTTTGCTAATTTTTTCAAGAATTTTTCATCTATATTTATCAGAGATATTTGCCTGAAATATTCTTTTTTATAATGTCTTGGTTTAGTTCAACGTCATGGTAATGTGGCCTTATAAAATAAACTTGAGAGTGTTCCTGCCTCCTTAATGTTTTGGAATAGTCTGAGAATAATAGGTACTAGCTCTTTATATGTTTTGTGGAAATCCATTGTGAAAATATGTGATCCTGGACTTTGGTGAGCATTTTTTTGGTAACCAATTCAGTTTCAGTAATAGTGATTATATCATCTGTTCAGATTATCTATTTCTTTCTTGATTCACTCTTGAAATTGTATTTGCCTAGAAACATTAATTTCTTATAGGTTGCCAAATTTGCTTATAACTTTGCAGTATTCTCTTATTTTATGTCTTTGTGATATAGGTTGTTATTTCATTTCTTTAATTTCTTACTCTGAGTCATCTCTTTTTTTTTCTCAATGAGCCTGGTTATAGGTTCTCAATTTTGTTTATCTTTGAAAAACAACAACAAAAAAACAGCTCTTGGTTTCATTGATCTTTTCCATTGTTATTTTGGTCTATATATTATTTGTCTCTAATTTGTACTATTCCCTTTCTTCTGATGACTCTGCTTTTGCTTTTTTTTTAAATCTTTTTTTCTGATCTATTAGATGGTAGGTTAGATTATTTATTTATTTATTTTCTTATTTCCAGAGGTAGACCTGAATCACTATCAACTTCCCTCTTAGAAATGGTTTTGGTACATTCCATAGATTCTGGAGAGTTATGTTTTTATTTCCATTTTCCTTGAGGTATTTTCTTTTTGATTTCTTGATTCATCCACTGGTTTTTTAATGGGTGGTCCACCCACTGGTTTTAATGTTATTTAGTCTCCACACGTGTGTGTGTTTCTGTTTTTCTTCCTTTAATTGATTTTGACTTTCATGCTATTGTGGTCAGAAAAAAATGCTTGACATAATTTCTTTCATCTCAAATTTGCTAAGATTTGTTTTATGACCTACCATGTTATTTATCCTGGGGAATGTTCTAAATACACTTGAAAAAAAATATTCTACTGTTTCAGGATTAAATGTGCTATAGTTATCTATTAAGTTGAATTAATCAAATTTAAGATTACTGTGTCCTTAGTGATTTTTCTGTTTGGATTATCTGTCCATAATATCCCTACAATTGTTAATATCCCTACAATTATTGTATTGTTGGAATTTTTTTTTTTTTTAATTTTCACCTCTTTTCTATTGATTTTTTATTTATTTATTTTTCATTCCTCTTTATTCTTCGGCCTTTGTGGGCCTCTCATTGCAGTGGCCTCTCTCGAATTGGACACACTGGTCCAGTTGCTCCGTGGCGTGTGAGATCCTCCTGGGGGCAACTTTGGTGAGCATTTTTTTGGTAACCAATTCAGTTTCAGTAATAGTGATTATATCATCTGTTCAGATTATCTATTTCTTTCTTGATTCACTCTTGAAATTGTATTTGCCTAGAAACATTAATTTCTTATAGGTTGCCAAATTTGCTTATAACTTTGCAGTATTCTCTTATTTTATGTCTTTGTGATATAGGTTGTTATTTCATTTCTTTAATTTCTTACTCTGAGTCATCTCTTTTTTTTTCTCAATGAGCCTGGTTATAGGTTCTCAATTTTGTTTATCTTTGAAAAACAACAACAAAAAAACAGCTCTTGGTTTCATTGATCTTTTCCATTGTTATTTTGGTCTATATATTATTTGTCTCTAATTTGTACTATTCCCTTTCTTCTGATGACTCTGCTTTTGCTTTTTTTTTAAATCTTTTTTTCTGATCTATTAGATGGTAGGTTAGATTATTTATTTATTTATTTTCTTATTTCCAGAGGTAGACCTGAATCACTATCAACTTCCCTCTTAGAAATGGTTTTGGTACATTCCATAGATTCTGGAGAGTTATGTTTTTATTTCCATTTTCCTTGAGGTATTTTCTTTTTGATTTCTTGATTCATCCACTGGTTTTTTAATGGGTGGTCCACCCACTGGTTTTTAATGTTATTTAGTCTCCACACGTGTGTGTGTTTCTGTTTTTCTTCCTTTAATTGATTTTGACTTTCATGCTATTGTGGTCAGAAAAAAATGCTTGACATAATTTCTTTCATCTCAAATTTGCTAAGATTTGTTTTATGACCTACCATGTTATTTATCCTGGGGAATGTTCTAAATACACTTGAAAAAAAATATTCTACTGTTTCAGGATTAAATGTGCTATAGTTATCTATTAAGTTGAATTAATCAAATTTAAGATTACTGTGTCCTTAGTGATTTTTCTGTTTGGATTATCTGTCCATAATATCCCTACAATTGTTAATATCCCTACAATTATTGTATTGTTGGAATTTTTTTTTTTTTTAATTTTCACCTCTTTTCTATTGATTTTTTATTTATTTATTTTTCATTCCTCTTTATTCTTCGGCCTTTGTGGGCCTCTCATTGCAGTGGCCTCTCTCGAATTGGACACACTGGTCCAGTTGCTCCGTGGCGTGTGAGATCCTCCTGGGCCAGGGGATCAAACCGGTGCCCCTTGCACTTCAAGGCGGACTCTTTACCCACTGGGCCACCAGGGAAGCCCCAGGAATTTTTTTCTTTTATATCAGTTAGTATTGCTTTATATATTTCAATGCACCTGTATTATGTACACATTGCTCAGCTGGTAAAGATTCAGCCTGCAATGCAGAAGACCCCAGTTTGATTCCTGGCTTGGGAGGATCCCCTGGAGAAGGGATAGGCTAACCATTCCAACCTTCCCAGTCCTTCACCATCTCCTGGAGCTTGGTCAAACACATGTCCATTGAGTCAATGATGCCATCCAGCCATTTGATCCTCTGTTGTCCCCTTCTCTTTTTGACATCTATTTTTGTTCCAACATCAGGCTCTTTTCCAATGAATCATGTCTTTGCATCAGGTGGCCAAAACTTCAGACCATTTCTTCCAATGAATATTTAGGGTTTATATCCTTTAGGAGTGACTGGTTTGATCTTGCCATCCAAGGAACTCTCAAGAGTCTTCTCCAACACCATAGTTCAAAGGCATCAATTCTTCAGCCCTCAACCTTCTTTATGGTCCAACTCTACCATCCATATATGACTATCATTTTTTATCATTATATATACACGACTATATATATATATATATATATATATATATCATGTATGTAGTTAATACATATACATGACTATCATTTTTCTTATTATATATATTTATATAATGACTTTATCATTATATAATGCCTTTCTTTGTATTTTTTAATAGACTGTTTCAGTGTCTACTTCATCTGCTATGAGTACTGGAAATATCTTTTACTATCATTCATTTTCAGTGTATTCATTGGTTTTTTTTTTCACTTGTTCTTTCTGATTCAGTCTGAACAATTTTTTTGCCTTCTCATTTTGCTTATTTGCCTAACTTTCTCTTTGAAGTTGGATGAAACAGTTGTTCATCCTGCTCTTGAATGTGTGTCCTGGCTTAGGAACATCCTTGTGCAATCTACATATGTCCAGGTGTTTTGGTCATAAAACTGGATCTGATGTGAGCATAGGTGACCCCTTCCTCCAGATTGTACTAGTATCTATTTCCTTGGTGGAAGAAGTGAGCCTGGAGATCAAGAGGCTAGAGGCAGAGCCAGATATGAGCTGGGGCTTCTATTCTCAGTGGCTGTCACCTCTCTAGCAGTGGCAGGGTCTATGTCAGGGTCAGGTTGCAAGGTGCCAGAGCAGAAGTTCTGAGGATTGAGTCTGAATTCTTCACTCTTAGTGTGTGTTTTCTCCCTCACAACAATTTTGAGAGGGCCACAATAACACTCCAGAAGGAAACTATGTTAGAGGAAGAAGAGCTGAAGTGGGCACTCAGTGTAAGCTGGAGCATGTACAGGGTTGGTTGCTGGAAATGGCCAGAGTCACAGGCATTTTCAATCTTCTTCCTCTACTTTGTTTCTGGGAGTTAGCACGCATGCGTCTACTCCTCATAAGTGGAATTTAGGTTTCTTTCAGACCTCCTGTCATTCCCACTGTTTTTCAAACCAGTTAAGGGAATTCATCTTCCTGGTGTTAGATTGTAGGCCTGGGGTGCCCGATAAGTGGTTCAAACTGCTTACTCCCTAGAGGGGACCTCTGAGCTCAATAACCCCCTTCTCTGTCTCCTTCTATGGGCACAGGTCTCAACCTAATCACTTTTCTCCCCTTCCTTCTCAACTCTTTCTTCACATTCTCTGTTGTATAAGAGTCTCTGCCATTCTATTCTGTCTTCAGTGAGAATTGTCCTACATGTAGATGCATTTTTGATGTGCTTGCTGGAGGAGGTGAGCTCGATAATCCTCCTATCCCACCATATTGGTCTCCTTTCAAGAATTTTCATTATTCAGCTCAAAACTGAAATGGTTACCTACATTGATTCCTTGGGAGCATCTGCTATGAGTACTGGAAATATCTTTTACTATCATTCATTTTCAGTGTATTCATTGGTTTTTTTTTTCACTTGTTCTTTCTGATTCAGTCTGAACAATTTTTTTGCCTTCTCATTTTGCTTATTTGCCTAACTTTCTCTTTGAAGTTGGATGAAACAGTTGTTCATCCTGCTCTTGAATGTGTGTCCTGGCTTAGGAACATCCTTGTGCAATCTACATATGTCCAGGTGTTTTGGTCATAAAACTGGATCTGATGTGAGCATAGGTGACCCCTTCCTCCAGATTGTACTAGTATCTATTTCCTTGGTGGAAGAAGTGAGCCTGGAGATCAAGAGGCTAGAGGCAGAGCCAGATATGAGCTGGGGCTTCTATTCTCAGTGGCTGTCACCTCTCTAGCAGTGGCAGGGTCTATGTCAGGGTCAGGTTGCAAGGTGCCAGAGCAGAAGTTCTGAGGATTGAGTCTGAATTCTTCACTCTTAGTGTGTGTTTTCTCCCTCACAACAATTTTGAGAGGGCCACAATAACACTCCAGAAGGAAACTATGTTAGAGGAAGAAGAGCTGAAGTGGGCACTCAGTGTAAGCTGGAGCATGTACAGGGTTGGTTGCTGGAAATGGCCAGAGTCACAGGCATTTTCAATCTTCTTCCTCTACTTTGTTTCTGGGAGTTAGCACGCATCGTCTACTCCTCATAAGTGGAATTTAGGTTTCTTTCAGACCTCCTGTCATTCCCACTGTTTTTCAAACCAGTTAAGGGAATTCATCTTCCTGGTGTTAGATTGTAGGCCTGGGGTGCCCGATAAGTGGTTCAAACTGCTTACTCCCTAGAGGGGACCTCTGAGCTCAATAACCCCCTTCTCTGTCTCCTTCTATGGGCACAGGTCTCAACCTAATCACTTTTCTCCCCTTCCTTCTCAACTCTTTCTTCACATTCTCTGTTGTATAAGAGTCTCTGCCATTCTATTCTGTCTTCAGTGAGAATTGTCCTACATGTAGATGCATTTTTGATGTGCTTGCTGGAGGAGGTGAGCTCGATAATCCTCCTATCCCACCATATTGGTCTCCTTTCAAGAATTTTCATTATTCAGCTCAAAACTGAAATGGTTACCTACATTGATTCCTTGGGAGCATTGCTCCCACAAAGACTAATTCAGAGTTCAAAACTATAGAAGAAGGACAGAAGAAAAATAAGTGGAAATATTTTGTTGGTAAGTGACAACGCTTAGTATTCATAGGTCAAGGTCCAGATTATTTCTAGTGTAACTCAGTAAAAAAGAAGTCATACTTTGTGTGTGTGTGTGTGCATATAATATTCAGTTAGGAGATATACTGAAAACTGGATCATACTAACACAACTACACAGGCTTAAACAAAGTAAACTAAGAATGATGAAGTCTACCAAATATGAAGAAAATTACAAATATATACTGAAAAACAGAAAAAAATGACAATTCAGTACAATTCTGTGATCTTGATAGCAAAACTTATTTCCATATTGTGGAAATATAAATTCTCTAAATGTTAATCTAGAGATTTTTTTTAAATTTTGCTTTTACAGAGTTATTGTTTATAGCTCTATATAATCCCAAATCCATCATAGGCATATCTTTGACCCTATCTACTCACCCGCATCCCACTGCTCCAGTTTGCTGCTCAGCCCCCATGTGAGATCCCTTAGTTCCACAGTGCATTCACAATGGTTATCTCTTTTACATATGGTAATGTAGGTGTCCATGTTACTCTTTCCATACCTCTCACCTGATCTTCCCTCTCTGCAAGGTCCATAGGTCTGTTCTCTATATCTATTTCTCTATCACTCTTCTGCATGTGTATTTATCAGTACCATCTTACTAGATTCTGTATGTATGTGTTAGTATACTGTATTTTTCCTTTTCTTTTTGACTTACTTCACTTTGTACAATAAGTTCTAGTTTCATCAACCTCATTAGCACCGATTCTTCTGCATTTCTTTTTTTTTTTAATTTTTTTGGGGGGACGGGCGGGCCACTTCTATTGGTCTTTCATTTATGTTTTCATCTGTCTTTGTTCTTTGGCCCGTGTGGGCCTCCCATCGCCGTGGCCTCTGTTGTCACAGAGCACCGGCTCTGGGTGCATGCGCTCCAGAGCTCTGGCTCGGTAATTGGACACATCGGTCCAGCCGCTCCTTGGCACGTGGGATCTTCCCAGGCCAGGGATCGAACTGGCATCCCTTGCACTGCAAGGCAGTGTCCTTACCCACTGTACCACC
The DNA here is from genome assembly GCA_022376925.1 of Tragulus kanchil. Lineage (NCBI taxonomy): Eukaryota > Metazoa > Chordata > Mammalia > Artiodactyla > Tragulidae > Tragulus > Tragulus kanchil. Next base: position 255,721,721 of record JAIOJX010000032.1, read on the forward strand.
AGGGGAGCCCTTCTGCATTTCTTTTTATTGCTGAGAAATATTCCATTGTATATATGTACCAGAGCTTCTTTATCTGTTCATTCCTTGATGGACATCTAGGTTGCTTCTGTGTTCTAGCTATTGTATAGAGTGCTGCAATGAACACTGGGGTACAGGTGCTTCTTTTAGATTTGATTTCATCAGAGTATAAGCCTAATAGTGGGATTGCTGGGTCATATGGTACTTATATTGTTAGATTTTTAAGAAATCTCCATACTGTCTTCCTAATGGTTGTTATCAATTTACATTCTCACCAACAAAGCAAGAGTGTTCCCTTTTCTCCACACCCTCTCCAGCATTTATTGTCTGTAGATTTTTGAAGATGGCCATTCTGACTAGTATGAGGTGATACCTCAATGTAGGTTTGATTTACATTGCTCTAATAATAAGCAATATTGAGTATCTTTTCATCTGCTTTTTGGCCATGTGTATATCTTCTTTGGAGAGATGTCTGTTTAGGTTTTTTTCCCATTTTTTGATTGGGTTGTTTGGTTTTTTGGTGTTGAGTTGTCTGGGCTGCTTATATATTTTGAAAATTAATTCTTTGTTGGTTGTTTCATTTGCTATGTTTTTCTCCCATTCTGTGAGTCATCTGTTCACCTTGCTTGTAGTTTCTTTTGCAGTACAAAAGCTTTTAAATTTCGTTAGGTCACTATTTATTTTTGTTTTTATTTCTTTTATTCTAGAGGGCGGGTCATAGAAGATCTTGCTTTGATATATGTCCTTGAGTGTTTTGCCTATATTCTCCTCTAAGGGTTTTAGGGTTTCTGGTCTTACATTTAGGTCTTTAATTCATTTTCAGTTTATCTTTGTATATGGTGTTAGGGAATGTTCCAGCTTCATTGTAGCTGTCTACTTTTCCCAGCATCATTTGTTGAAGATACTGTCTTTGTCCCATTTTATAGTTTTGCCTCCTTTGTCAAAAATAAGGTATCCATAGGTGCATGGGCCTAACTCTGGGTTCTCTATCTTGTTCCATTGGTCTATATTTCTCTTTTTGTGCCAGTACCATACTGTCTCGATGACTGTTGTTTTGGAGTATAGTCTGAAATTAGAGAAGCTGATCCCTCCAGCTCCATTCTTCTTTCTCAGGATTGCTTTGGCTATCTGGGGTCTCTTGTGTTTCCATATGAACTGTGCTACTTTTCGTTCGAGTTCTGTGAATGATGTCATTGGTAATTGATAGGAATCATATTGAATCTGTAGATGATATTTGGTAGCATGGCCATTTTCATGATATTGATTCTTCTGATCCAGAAATATGGAATATCTCTCCATCTGTTTATGTCATCTTTGATTTCTTTCATTAGTGTCTTGTAATTTTCTATGTATAGTTCTAGAAGAAGTCACACTTTTAGATCATGAGAGTATCTACCATAATAGGCATTTATTGAAAGTATTTGTTTTGTTTCACTATTTAAGTAAAGCACACCCGTAGTTAACTTGTATATTTCATCTGCTTTTTGGCCATGTGTATATCTTCTTTGGAGAGATGTCTGTTTAGGTTTTTTTCCCATTTTTTGATTGGGTTGTTTGGTTTTTTGGTGTTGAGTTGTCTGGGCTGCTTATATATTTTGAAAATTAATTCTTTGTTGGTTGTTTCATTTGCTATGTTTTTCTCCCATTCTGTGAGTCATCTGTTCACCTTGCTTGTAGTTTCTTTTGCAGTACAAAAGCTTTTAAATTTCGTTAGGTCACTATTTATTTTTGTTTTTATTTCTTTTATTCTAGAGGGCGGGTCATAGAAGATCTTGCTTTGATATATGTCCTTGAGTGTTTTGCCTATATTCTCCTCTAAGGGTTTTAGGGTTTCTGGTCTTACATTTAGGTCTTTAATTCATTTTCAGTTTATCTTTGTATATGGTGTTAGGGAATGTTCCAGCTTCATTGTAGCTGTCTACTTTTCCCAGCATCATTTGTTGAAGATACTGTCTTTGTCCCATTTTATAGTTTTGCCTCCTTTGTCAAAAATAAGGTATCCATAGGTGCATGGGCCTAACTCTGGGTTCTCTATCTTGTTCCATTGGTCTATATTTCTCTTTTTGTGCCAGTACCATACTGTCTCGATGACTGTTGTTTTGGAGTATAGTCTGAAATTAGAGAAGCTGATCCCTCCAGCTCCATTCTTCTTTCTCAGGATTGCTTTGGCTATCTGGGGTCTCTTGTGTTTCCATATGAACTGTGCTACTTTTCGTTCGAGTTCTGTGAATGATGTCATTGGTAATTGATAGGAATCATATTGAATCTGTAGATGATATTTGGTAGCATGGCCATTTTCATGATATTGATTCTTCTGATCCAGAAATATGGAATATCTCTCCATCTGTTTATGTCATCTTTGATTTCTTTCATTAGTGTCTTGTAATTTTCTATGTATAGTTCTAGAAGAAGTCACACTTTTAGATCATGAGAGTATCTACCATAATAGGCATTTATTGAAAGTATTTGTTTTGTTTCACTATTTAAGTAAAGCACAACCCATTGTTATCTTTGTTAAATGTGGAAGAAGCTTTGTATATTTCATGAATGCCTGCTATATGCCCACAGCAGATTTTGATACTATTTAGGTAACCTATACTGTAAAATGCACAGAATGGTAAAGATGTTTTCACTAAAAATAAACATTGTTAAAAGTTTAAGGTGATTAAAAGGTTTAAATTATGATAAGCTCAACTTTATGCTGATATAATTATGTCTGCCACAGAAAAAAAAAAAAAAGCAGCTTTCCTTATCAGCACTTTTAAAGTCCTAATAGCTTTTTACTAGTAAATGAACTAAGCTTTCAAAATATAAGCAGTTTATTCTAGTCAACCTTGGTTTCCTAGAATGGAATAATAAACAGAGGCCTCAGTTCTATGCTCTCAGTTCACATGAAATAAGGAGGCATCACTAGAAGTTTCAAGGGTGTTTGCCTACAGAAACATGCTAATCATTACAGAGTCAAGGATGATCAAGAGGGTGTTTTGTTGACTCACTGCCTTCACTGGGAAGGGAAAGTCTCTCATTTTTCTTTTCTCTATTGCCATAACACTGCAAAACCTGAGGATATGCAAGATACCAGATGAGTACAGTCTATACCAAGTATTAAGTGTAGTGCTTACCTCCATATGTAAATATCTAATAAACATTTCATAATCCGTCTCAACCTGAAATTATCCTCCAACATGTACTACAAGCTTAGAGGATAAATGTCTTTCTCATCTCAGTTGATGCCAGCTCCATCTGTTCAGTTGCTCATGCCAGACCCTGAGGATATGAAGCTATACTCAATCTCTGTGCTACTTTTCGTTCGAGTTCTGTGAATGATGTCATTGGTAATTGATAGGAATCATATTGAATCTGTAGATGATATTTGGTAGCATGGCCATTTTCATGATATTGATTCTTCTGATCCAGAAATATGGAATATCTCTCCATCTGTTTATGTCATCTTTGATTTCTTTCATTAGTGTCTTGTAATTTTCTATGTATAGTTCTAGAAGAAGTCACACTTTTAGATCATGAGAGTATCTACCATAATAGGCATTTATTGAAAGTATTTGTTTTGTTTCACTATTTAAGTAAAGCACAACCCATTGTTATCTTTGTTAAATGTGGAAGAAGCTTTGTATATTTCATGAATGCCTGCTATATGCCCACAGCAGATTTTGATACTATTTAGGTAACCTATACTGTAAAATGCACAGAATGGTAAAGATGTTTTCACTAAAAATAAACATTGTTAAAAGTTTAAGGTGATTAAAAGGTTTAAATTATGATAAGCTCAACTTTATGCTGATATAATTATGTCTGCCACAGAAAAAAAAAAAAAAAGCAGCTTTCCTTATCAGCACTTTTAAAGTCCTAATAGCTTTTTACTAGTAAATGAACTAAGCTTTCAAAATATAAGCAGTTTATTCTAGTCAACCTTGGTTTCCTAGAATGGAATAATAAACAGAGGCCTCAGTTCTATGCTCTCAGTTCACATGAAATAAGGAGGCATCACTAGAAGTTTCAAGGGTGTTTGCCTACAGAAACATGCTAATCATTACAGAGTCAAGGATGATCAAGAGGGTGTTTTGTTGACTCACTGCCTTCACTGGGAAGGGAAAGTCTCTCATTTTTCTTTTCTCTATTGCCATAACACTGCAAAACCTGAGGATATGCAAGATACCAGATGAGTACAGTCTATACCAAGTATTAAGTGTAGTGCTTACCTCCATATGTAAATATCTAATAAACATTTCATAATCCGTCTCAACCTGAAATTATCCTCCAACATGTACTACAAGCTTAGAGGATAAATGTCTTTCTCATCTCAGTTGATGCCAGCTCCATCTGTTCAGTTGCTCATGCCAGACCCCTGGAATCACCCTTAGTCACTCAGTCTCTCCCACCCTTCATCTAGTCTATTGAGAAACTTTATTAGCTTTATTTCAAGGCAAATTCAGAATGAAATCATCTCATTTTCATTATCTCTGCTGAGACTATCCTGGTTGAGAATACTATCGTTTCTTTGTTGAAATATGGCACATTCTCCCTACTCTTGTCTACTTCCTATAGTCTCCTTTCAAGAGCATACAGAACAACTTTTTCCTTTTAATTTTTAATTTTGGTGTAATTTCAGACTCATAAAAAGCTGTAAAAATAATACAAAGTGTTCCCTTAAAACCTTCATCCAGATTCCCAAGCTGTGAAAACCATCTTCTCATTTAATATTTTTCATTAAATACTGCTACCATAAAGGTTGCACCATTTTGCATTTTCATCAGAAGTATGACAGCCTATTTGTCCACAGTCTTGCAAATGTTGTGTTACTAGATTTTTTAACTTTTACCAATCTGCTTAATGAGGAATGATATCTCAGAACAGTCTTAATTAGCATTTATATTACTACAGATATGGTTGAATGTATTTTCAAATGTTTAAAGATATTTAAAAACTTTCAGATAGACCACTTCTATTTTTTTCTCATTTTACTCTCAGGATTTTGGTCTTTTGTCCCCTAGGATTTTAAGCATTCCATGTATTAAAGTTTTGAAGTAATAACTAATACTAGTTACTATTAGCTAGTAACTAACACCAACATAACTATTACTTGTGATATGTTACAAATATTTTATTCTAGTGTGTTGTCGTATAACTTTTTTATGGTGATGTTTTTGATATGCTGAAATTTAAAAATTTTCTGTGACCAAATTTATCAATTTCTAATTTTCTCTGGATTTTGAGTTACTGCTAGGAAACCTCTTTTTTAACCCCATGTGCTATAAGAATTCATCCTTAGGGAGAACTGATATGTTTATGATATCAGATCATACAATTTAAAAACTAAGAATATTTCTCTATTTGTTAAAGTTAATGTTATGTCTTAGGAGTATTAAGTTTTCTCTACATAAACATTGTATATTTCTTGTTCAGTTTATTCCTAGGTGTCTTATTTCCTTATTGTTATTATAAGTCTGTTTTTTTTAGTTATTATATTCTCTTATATTTTATGCTTACTAGGGTCACGTGTTAATTACATGTTCTGCTAACTTCCTGAAATTTACTATTGTTTCAGTAAGGTTTATCATTGACATTCTGAGTGTATGATCATATTTTCTGCAATAGTTTTCTTTTTCTTTACCATTCTTATACCTTTGAATGATTTCTCTCATCTGATTTCACTGGCCTCTAGTAAATGCTAAATAGTACGGAAATAGTAAATACTAAATATTAGTGGGCAGTCACTAATATTCTCAATAATTATTTTAAGAAAGTACACATTGAGTCCTATTTTATTGGATCATTTTTTTTTTTATTTTGGGGTTTTTTTTTGGCCACTTCTATTGGTCTTTCATTTATCTATTTTCTTTGTTCTTTGGCCTGTGTGGGCTTCTTGTCACAGTGGCCTCTGTTGCTGCAGAGCACTGGCTCTGGGCACATGTGCTCCAGAGCTCTGGCTCAGTAGTTGAACACATTGGTCCAGCTGCTCCGTGGCACGTGAGGTGGTCCCAGGCCAGAGATCAGACGGGTGCCCCTTGCACTGCAAGGCAGTATCTGTACCCAGTGGACCACCAGGAAAGCCCTACTGGATCATTTTTCACCAAGAAAGAGTATTAATATTTGTTGAATAATTTCTGTGCCTATGGGAAATTTTTCTTTTCAGATGTATTAATATGACAGTTTATTTTATTACAAATATTTTATTCTAGTGTGTTGTCGTATAACTTTTTTATGGTGATGTTTTTGATATGCTGAAATTTAAAAATTTTCTGTGACCAAATTTATCAATTTCTAATTTTCTCTGGATTTTGAGTTACTGCTAGGAAACCTCTTTTTTAACCCCATGTGCTATAAGAATTCATCCTTAGGGAGAACTGATATGTTTATGATATCAGATCATACAATTTAAAAACTAAGAATATTTCTCTATTTGTTAAAGTTAATGTTATGTCTTAGGAGTATTAAGTTTTCTCTACATAAACATTGTATATTTCTTGTTCAGTTTATTCCTAGGTGTCTTATTTCCTTATTGTTATTATAAGTCTGTTTTTTTTAGTTATTATATTCTCTTATATTTTATGCTTACTAGGGTCACGTGTTAATTACATGTTCTGCTAACTTCCTGAAATTTACTATTGTTTCAGTAAGGTTTATCATTGACATTCTGAGTGTATGATCATATTTTCTGCAATAGTTTTCTTTTTCTTTACCATTCTTATACCTTTGAATGATTTCTCTCATCTGATTTCACTGGCCTCTAGTAAATGCTAAATAGTACGGAAATAGTAAATACTAAATATTAGTGGGCAGTCACTAATATTCTCAATAATTATTTTAAGAAAGTACACATTGAGTCCTATTTTATTGGATCATTTTTTTTTTTATTTTGGGGTTTTTTTTTGGCCACTTCTATTGGTCTTTCATTTATCTATTTTCTTTGTTCTTTGGCCTGTGTGGGCTTCTTGTCACAGTGGCCTCTGTTGCTGCAGAGCACTGGCTCTGGGCACATGTGCTCCAGAGCTCTGGCTCAGTAGTTGAACACATTGGTCCAGCTGCTCCGTGGCACGTGAGGTGGTCCCAGGCCAGAGATCAGACGGGTGCCCCTTGCACTGCAAGGCAGTATCTGTACCCAGTGGACCACCAGGAAAGCCCTACTGGATCATTTTTCACCAAGAAAGAGTATTAATATTTGTTGAATAATTTCTGTGCCTATGGGAAATTTTTCTTTTCAGATGTATTAATATGACAATTTATGATAATTTATTTCCTGAAATTGAGCCAATTTTACACTCCCAGAATAAATTCTACTTGGTCATAAGGTGTTTCTTTCACACTATTATGTTGGACTCTATTTTCTAATAGTTTAAGTTAGAGCTTTTGCTTGTAAAATCTGCTTAATGATAACTGTTATTCTTTCTCCACAAAAAGAGAAAGTTTTCCTTTATTGTACCATGTGCTCATTAAATATTTGGTAGATCTGCATCATGAAACCATAAGCTTCTGGTGCATTTTGTACGCAGCATTTTGTTTTCCTTCTATGGAATTCTGCCTGTTTAATCTTTCAACCACTAATGAGATAATTTTCATAAGTTGTATGTTCCAAAAATATTTCATTTGGATTTTCAAATTTATTTGTATGAAAGTTAACTTGCTCATTGATATCCAACTCTTTGTGAATCCATGGACTATAGTCAACTAAGCTCCTCTGTCCATGGAATTCTCCAGGTAAGAATAGTGGAGTGGGTAGTCATTCCCTTGTCCAGAGGATCTTCCTAGCCACGGTTTGAAACTGGGTCTCCTGCCTTGCAGACAGACTTTTGTATGCTCTGAGTCACCAGGGAAGCCTCGCTCTCTAAAACACTCTCTCATGCTTTGAAAACAATTTTTTTCCCTATTTCAATAATTATTCCTTCCTTGAAATTTCTTATTTTATGTATTTGTAATTTGTCTATTTTGTCTGGATTAAGTTCACTCTTGGTTTGTGTATCTTGTTACGTAATTTTTTTGGATTTATTAAAGAGACTATTTTTGACTTCCTATTTTCATTTTATCTTTAGTATTTCCTTCTTTGTATGTTCCTTCAGTTTACTTTAATTGTCTTCCTTCTGACTTTTCTGAGGTCAAAATTAAATTAATTCAATTGTTTTTTATTGATAAGTATTTCAAATTGAATTTTCCTCTAATATTTAATATGTAATTAACAGAATTATCTAGGTTGTATTTTAATTATTTTAAAAGCGATTCTGGGGCTTTCCTGGTGGTCCAGTGGGTAAAGAGTCTGCCTTGCAGTGCAAAGGGCACCAGTTTGATCCCTGGCCTGGAAAGATCCCATGTGCCACCGAGTGGCTGAACCAATGTGCCCAATTACAAGCCTGCGCTCTGGAGCACATGCACCCAGAGCCAGTGCTCTGCAATGAGAGAGTGCTGCAATGGAAGGCCCACACAGGCCAATGAACAAAGATGGATAGAAATAAATAAGTAAATGAACAATAAAAGTGGCCAAAATTAAAAAAAAATAAATTCTATTATTTTGGTTTCTAGTTCTCCTTTCACCTAAGAATGGTTAATAGAAAACTTAATCTCCCCAAAAAAGACTTTCTATGTTAATAATTTTTAACTTGATTTTAATAATGTTATCAGAGAATGTTATTTGTAATATTACCACTTTGTGAACTTACGCTTTCTTTGTGACTTGATATATGGTCAGTTTTAATAAATGTGCTATTTGTTAGAGCATAAAATTGGATATATATTAATAAAATTCATCCTACTTATTATGTGATATATATCTTTATGGCCTCAGTTCCTTCTTGCCCACTTGGTTTGTCTTACACTGAGAGTGGTCTGTTACTGTACTCTTTGGAATGAAGTTACTATGTGTATTGCATCTGTGGTGGCTGAGATGGTAGAGAATATGCCTGCAAAGTGGGAGATCTGGGTTTTATCTGTGGTCTGGGAAGATCCCCTGGGAATGGAAATGGCAACCCACTCCAGTACTCTTGCCTGAGAAATCCCATGGATAGAGGAGCCTGGCAACTACACTCTTGGTTTGTGTATCTTGTTACGTAATTTTTGGATTTATTAAAGAGACTATTTTGACTTCCTATTTTCATTTTATCTTTAGTATTTCCTTCTTTGTATGTTCCTTCAGTTTACTTTAATTGTCTTCCTTCTGACTTTTCTGAGGTGAAAATTAAATTAATTCAATTGTTTTTTATTGATAAGTATTTCAAATTGAATTTTCCTCTAATATTTAATATGTAATTAACAGAATTATCTAGGTTGTATTTTAATTATTTTAAAAGCGATTCTGGGGCTTTCCTGGTGGTCCAGTGGGTAAAGAGTCTGCCTTGCAGTGCAAAGGGCACCAGTTTGATCCCTGGCCTGGAAAGATCCCATGTGCCACCGAGTGGCTGAACCAATGTGCCCAATTACAAGCCTGCGCTCTGGAGCACATGCACCCAGAGCCAGTGCTCTGCAATGAGAGAGTGCTGCAATGGAAGGCCCACACAGGCCAATGAACAAAGATGGATAGAAATAAATAAGTAAATGAACAATAAAAGTGGCCAAAATTAAAAAAAAATAAATTCTATTATTTTGGTTTCTAGTTCTCCTTTCACCTAAGAATGGTTAATAGAAAACTTAATCTCCCCAAAAAAGACTTTCTATGTTAATAATTTTTAACTTGATTTTAATAATGTTATCAGAGAATGTTATTTGTAATATTACCACTTTGTGAACTTACGCTTTCTTTGTGACTTGATATATGGTCAGTTTTAATAAATGTGCTATTTGTTAGAGCATAAAATTGGATATATATTAATAAAATTCATCCTACTTATTATGTGATATATATCTTTATGGCCTCAGTTCCTTCTTGCCCACTTGGTTTGTCTTACACTGAGAGTGGTCTGTTACTGTACTCTTTGGAATGAAGTTACTATGTGTATTGCATCTGTGGTGGCTGAGATGGTAGAGAATATGCCTGCAAAGTGGGAGATCTGGGTTTTATCTGTGGTCTGGGAAGATCCCCTGGGAATGGAAATGGCAACCCACTCCAGTACTCTTGCCTGAGAAATCCCATGGATAGAGGAGCCTGGCAACTACACTCTTATGACATCACATAGAGTCGGACACGACTGAGTGGCTAACACTTTTACTCTACTATGCAGATGAAAGAAGTACTTTACTTTCTACCTCTTAAGTCTGAGTATAGAGTACTCTTAGGGTAGAGTAGTTACATAAATTATGTGGAATTCTTTGTACATGAAATCTCTTTCCCCCCTTCTCCAACTATTAATATTGCTGTGGAATTGTGGATACTTATTTTATATCTGGCTTATAATTTCATATGACTTAATTTATATTATTTTTCAAGTTGTTCCAGGTTTACACATTGGGAGTTTGTTATTTGCTCCTATGTTCCTTTTGACAGATGCCATTTTAATTTTATTTCTTGTAGCACTTCTTTTTCTTAGAGCTACAATATGCTTCAAGTTCATCTTGTGTGTTTATCTGGTTCTAGAACAAGTCAAGAGAGCTTTGGTTTCCTTTATTGGGAAATGATTAGAAATCAAGATGTAGTTACAAGGTATACTCATTTTTACTAGTCATTTCTTCTTGATCCTCTCAGTTGACAGAACAAGGCAATATGTGTGCATACTAACCTGTGAATATCCACATGTCTGTAGATATTTCTGTATTTGATTCTCTGTATATGAAATGGAACATAAATTCATAGGGATAGCTCCAAATATAATCAATTATCACATGGATAATTTTAATCTTCTTCCTTTGCTTTTCTTCTAAACATACACTAAGATTGATAAATCTGACACCCTTCTCCATTTTTAATTGTCAGGTCCAGCTTACAAGACTATTGGCTTCAGGATTATTAAACTATACCCTCATGGGAAAAATTTTATTAAATAGATTATGATTATTATTTTTAATTTTTTATACTATAGTTGATTTGCAATATTGTGCTAGTTTGAGGTATACAGTAAAGTCATTCAGTTATACATGTTGTTATTATTCAGCCACCCAATTGTGTTCAACTCTGCACCCCCATGGATTGCAGCATGCCAGGCTTTCCTGTCCTTCACTATCTTCTGGAGTTTGCTCAAATTCATGTCCATTGAGTCGATGAAGCCATCCAACCATCTCATCCTCTATATCCCCTTCTCCTGTGCTCAGTCTTAGTTTGATCCAACTCTCACGTTTACACATGACTTCTGGAAAAATGGTACCTTTGACTATATGGACCTTTGTTGCCAAAGTGATATATATATTCTTTTTCAGATTCTACCCCCATGTAGGTTATTACAGAATATTGAGCATATTTTCCTATGGATAAACAATAAGTTCTTCTTGATTATTTGCTTTATATACGTTGTTGTTCAGTAAGTCATAGTTAACTCTTTGCAACCCCATGGAAAACAACATACCAGGCTTTCCAACATCTCATTCTCTGTTGCCGCATTCTCCTTTTGCAGCATCAAAATTTTTCCCAGCATCAGAATCTTTTCCAATTAGTCCAATCTTCCCATCAGGTGGCCAAAGTATTGCAGTTTCAGCTTCAGCATCAGTCCTTCCAATGAATATTCAGGATTGATTTCCTTTAGGATGGACTGGTTGGATCTCCTTGCAGTCCAAGGGACTCTCAAGAGTCTTCTCCAATTTTTTTGTTTACTTTTTAAAGTCATTTCTTCTTGATCCTCGCAGTTGACAGAACAAGGCAATATGTGTGCATACTAACCTGTGAATATCCACATGTCTGTAGATATTTCTGTATTTGATTCTCTGTATATGAAATGGAACATAAATTCATAGGGATAGCTCCAAATATAATCAATTATCACATGGATAATTTTAATCTTCTTCCTTTGCTTTTCTTCTAAACATACACTAAGATTGATAAATCTGACACCCTTCTCCATTTTTAATTGTCAGGTCCAGCTTACAAGACTATTGGCTTCAGGATTATTAAACTATACCCTCATGGGAAAAATTTTATTAAATAGATTATGATTATTATTTTTAATTTTTTATACTATAGTTGATTTGCAATATTGTGCTAGTTTGAGGTATACAGTAAAGTCATTCAGTTATACATGTTGTTATTATTCAGCCACCCAATTGTGTTCAACTCTGCACCCCCATGGATTGCAGCATGCCAGGCTTTCCTGTCCTTCACTATCTTCTGGAGTTTGCTCAAATTCATGTCCATTGAGTCGATGAAGCCATCCAACCATCTCATCCTCTATATCCCCCATCTCCTGTGCTCAGTCTTAGTTTGATCCAACTCTCACGTTTACACATGACTTCTGGAAAAATGGTACCTTTGACTATATGGACCTTTGTTGCCAAAGTGATATATATATTCTTTTTCAGATTCTACCCCCATGTAGGTTATTACAGAATATTGAGCATATTTTCCTATGGATAAACAATAAGTTCTTCTTGATTATTTGCTTTATATACGTTGTTGTTCAGTAAGTCATAGTTAACTCTTTGCAACCCCATGGAAAACAACATACCAGGCTTTCCAACATCTCATTCTCTGTTGCCGCATTCTCCTTTTGCAGCATCAAAATTTTTCCCAGCATCAGAATCTTTTCCAATTAGTCCAATCTTCCCATCAGGTGGCCAAAGTATTGCAGTTTCAGCTTCAGCATCAGTCCTTCCAATGAATATTCAGGTTTGATTTCCTTTAGGAGTCACTGGTTTGGTCTCCTTGCAGTACAAGGAACTCTCAAGAGTCTTCTCCAACATCACAGTTTGAAAGCATCAGTTCTTTGTCACTCAGCCTTCTTTATCATCTCAAATCCATGCATCATTACTGGAAAAATCATAGCTTTGACTATATAGGCCTTGGTTGGCAAAGTGATGTCTCTGCTTTTTCATATGCTATGTTTGTCATAGCTTTTCTTCCAAGGAGCAAATGGCTTTTGATTTCGTGGCTGCAGTCACCATTCACAATGAGTTTGGAGCCCAAGAAAGTAAAATCTGTCACTGCTTTCAATTTTTATTTTTCTGTTTAACACTACATGATGGGATTGAATGCCATTATCTTAGCTTTTGAATGCTGAGTTTTAAGCCAGTTTTTTCACTCTCCTTTTTCACCCTGATCAAGAGGCTCATTAATTCCTCTTTGCTTTCTGCAGTTATAGTGGCATCATCTGCTTATTTGAGGTTGTTATTTTTCCCAGAAATCTTGATTCCAGATTATGTTTTATCCAGCCCAGAATTTCATGTTATGTTATTTCATAGATGTTAAATAAGCAGGGTGACAACATATAACCTTGTTGTACTTGTCTCCAAATTTTGACCCAGTTCATTTTCCCATGTCCAGTTCTAGCTAATGTTTCTTGATCTGCAATCAAGTTTCTCAGGAAACAGGCAAGGTGGTATGGTCTTCTCATCTCTTTAAGAATTTTCTATAGTTTTTTGTGATCCACACAAAAGTTTTAGTGTAGATGTTTTCCTGGAACTCCTTACTTCTCAATTTTTTCATTTGTAGGTTATTACAGAATATTGAGCATTTTTCCATGGATAAACAATAAGTTCCTTGATTATTTGCTTTATATACGTTGTTGTTCAGTAAGTCATAGTTAACTCTTTGCAACCCCATGGAAAACAACATACCAGGCTTTCCAACATCTCATTCTCTGTTGCCGCATTCTCCTTTTGCAGCATCAAAATTTTTCCCAGCATCAGAATCTTTTCCAATTAGTCCAATCTTCCCATCAGGTGGCCAAAGTATTGCAGTTTCAGCTTCAGCATCAGTCCTTCCAATGAATATTCAGGTTTGATTTCCTTTAGGAGTCACTGGTTTGGTCTCCTTGCAGTACAAGGAACTCTCAAGAGTCTTCTCCAACATCACAGTTTGAAAGCATCAGTTCTTTGTCACTCAGCCTTCTTTATCATCTCAAATCCATGCATCATTACTGGAAAAATCATAGCTTTGACTATATAGGCCTTGGTTGGCAAAGTGATGTCTCTGCTTTTTCATATGCTATGTTTGTCATAGCTTTTCTTCCAAGGAGCAAATGGCTTTTGATTTCGTGGCTGCAGTCACCATTCACAATGAGTTTGGAGCCCAAGAAAGTAAAATCTGTCACTGCTTTCAATTTTTATTTTTCTGTTTAACACTACATGATGGGATTGAATGCCATTATCTTAGCTTTTGAATGCTGAGTTTTAAGCCAGTTTTTTCACTCTCCTTTTTCACCCTGATCAAGAGGCTCATTAATTCCTCTTTGCTTTCTGCAGTTATAGTGGCATCATCTGCTTATTTGAGGTTGTTATTTTTCCCAGAAATCTTGATTCCAGATTATGTTTTATCCAGCCCAGAATTTCATGTTATGTTATTTCATAGATGTTAAATAAGCAGGGTGACAACATATAACCTTGTTGTACTTGTCTCCAAATTTTGACCCAGTTCATTTTCCCATGTCCAGTTCTAGCTAATGTTTCTTGATCTGCAATCAAGTTTCTCAGGAAACAGGCAAGGTGGTATGGTCTTCTCATCTCTTTAAGAATTTTCTATAGTTTTTTGTGATCCACACAAAAGTTTTAGTGTAGATGTTTTCCTGGAACTCCCTTACTTTCTCTATGATCCAGTCAATGTTGGCCGTTTGATCTCTGGTTCATCTGCCTTTGCTAAACCCAACTTGTACATATGGAAGTTCTCAGTTCACATACTGATGAAGCCTAGATTGAGGAGTTTTGAGGATAAACTTGCTAGCATATGAAAGGAGCACAATTGTAGAGTAGTTAAAACATTCTTTGGCATTGCCCTTTGGGATTGGAAAATAACTGACATTTTCCAGTCCTGTGGCCACTGTTGAGTTTTCCAAATATGCTGGCATATTGAGGGCAGAACTTTAACAACATTATCTTTTAGGATTTGAAATAGCTCAATTTGAATTCTATCACCTTCCTAGCTTTGTTCATAGTAATGTTTCCAAAGGCCCACTTGACTTCACATACCAGGATATTTGACTCTGAGTGACACATCATCTTGATTATCTAAGTCATTAGGATTTTTTTGTATAGTTCCTCTGTGTATTCTTGCACCTCTTCTGCTTCTGTTAGGTATTTGCCATTTCTGTCCTTTATCATGCCCATCCTTACATGAATTGTTACCTTAATATCTCCAATTTTCTTGAGGAGATTTCTAGTCTCTCCCATTCTAGTGTTTTCCTCTATTTCTTCGCATTGTTCACTTAAGAAGACTTACTTATCTCTCCTTGCTATTCTCTGCAACTCTGCATTCAGATCAATGTATCTTTCCTTTGCCTTTCATTGCTCTTCTTTTCTCAGATATTATAAAGCCTCCTCAGAAAAAAACCTCCTCCTTCTTGTATTTCTTGTTCCTTTCTAAGGATTTGTTCACCATTTCTTATACAATGTTGAATATGAACCTCTGTCCACAATTTCTCAGGCACTCTAGCAGATCTAATTCTTTGAATCTATTCCTCATGTCTTCTGTATAATCATAAGGTGTTTCATTTAGGTCATACATTATTAGATTTAGGTCATGTGTATCACAAGCTGGAAACAAGATTGTCAGGAGAAACAGCAACAACCTCATGCATGTAGATGATGCCACTCTGTGGCAGAAAGTGTAGAGGAACTAAAGAATCTCTTGATGAACATGAAAGAGGAGAGTGAAAAATCTGGTTTATAACTCACTATTCAAAAATTAAGATCATGGCAGTCAGTCCCACCACTTCATGGCTAATAGATGGATAAAAAGTGAAAATTGTGTCTTATTTTCTTGGGCTCCAAAATCATTGCATATGTTGACTGCAGCCATGAAATTAAAAGCCACTTGCTCCTTGGAAAGAAAGTTATGACAAGCCTAAATAATGTATTAAAAAGCAGACTCATCATTTTGCCAACAAAGGTCCATATAGTCTAAGCTATGGCTTCCCCAGTAGTCATGTACAGATGTGAGAATTGGAGCATAAAGATGACTAAGATGATGCTTCTGAATTGTTGTGCTGGAGAAGTCTCTTGAGGGTCCCTTGGACAGCAAGGAGATCAAATCAGTCAATCCTAAAGGAAATCAACCCTGAATATTCATTGGAAGGAATGATGCTGAAGCTCCAATACTTTGGCCACCTGATGCAAAGAGCCAACTCACTGATAGTTCCTCTGTGTATTTTTGCCTTTTGCTTCTGTTAGGTATTTGCCATTTCTGTCCTTTATCATGCCCATCCTTACATGAATTGTTACCTTAATATCTCCAATTTTCTTGAGGAGATTTCTAGTCTCTCCCATTCTAGTGTTTTCCTCTATTTCTTCGCATTGTTCACTTAAGAAGACTTACTTATCTCTCCTTGCTATTCTCTGCAACTCTGCATTCAGATCAATGTATCTTTCCTTTGCCTTTCATTGCTCTTCTTTTCTCAGATATTATAAAGCCTCCTCAGAAAAAAACCTCCTCCTTCTTGTATTTCTTGTTCCTTTCTAAGGATTTGTTCACCATTTCTTATACAATGTTGAATATGAACCTCTGTCCACAATTTCTCAGGCACTCTAGCAGATCTAATTCTTTGAATCTATTCCTCATGTCTTCTGTATAATCATAAGGTGTTTCATTTAGGTCATACATTATTAGATTTAGGTCATGTGTATCACAAGCTGGAAACAAGATTGTCAGGAGAAACAGCAACAACCTCATGCATGTAGATGATGCCACTCTGTGGCAGAAAGTGTAGAGGAACTAAAGAATCTCTTGATGAACATGAAAGAGGAGAGTGAAAAATCTGGTTTATAACTCACTATTCAAAAATTAAGATCATGGCAGTCAGTCCCACCACTTCATGGCTAATAGATGGATAAAAAGTGAAAATTGTGTCTTATTTTCTTGGGCTCCAAAATCATTGCATATGTTGACTGCAGCCATGAAATTAAAAGCCACTTGCTCCTTGGAAAGAAAGTTATGACAAGCCTAAATAATGTATTAAAAAGCAGACTCATCATTTTGCCAACAAAGGTCCATATAGTCTAAGCTATGGCTTCCCCAGTAGTCATGTACAGATGTGAGAATTGGAGCATAAAGATGACTAAGATGATGCTTCTGAATTGTTGTGCTGGAGAAGTCTCTTGAGGGTCCCTTGGACAGCAAGGAGATCAAATCAGTCAATCCTAAAGGAAATCAACCCTGAATATTCATTGGAAGGAATGATGCTGAAGCTCCAATACTTTGGCCACCTGATGCAAAGAGCCAACTCACTGGAAAAGACTCTAATGTTGGGAAAGACAGAAGACAAAAGTAGAAGGGGGTGACAGAGGATGAGGTGGTTGAATGACATCGTGTACACAATCGACATGAGTTTGAACAGAGTTTGAGAGAGACTGAATAGCAGGGAATCCTGGCATATTGTAGTCCATTGCATCAGAGTCAGACATGACTGAGTGAACAACATGTTTTTTGTTGCTTTTTAAGTTTATGTTTGTCTTTATTTTTTGTCAATATGGTTAATTATGTGTCTCAGTGTTTTCCTCCTTGGATTTATACCATATGGGATCTCTGTGACTTTTTTGGAATTGAGGATTTACTTTCCCATGTTAGGAAAGTTTTCAGATCTTATCTCTTTAAGTATTTTCTCAGCGTCTCTGTTCTTCAGTCTGCAAGATTATAATTATTCTTGGTTCTGGTGTCTGTTCCCTGGGTTGGTCCAGGTCTTTGTTCCGACTTACTGGTGGGAAGCACTTGTATGTACTGCTGGGTCTTGTTCCTCTGGTGGACAAAGCCAGGTCGAGGAGTGTGTTTTAAGGTAGATGTTGGCTCAAGACCACTTTATACCGCCTATCTGCTAATGGGTGAGTCTGTGTTCCCACCTTGTTATTTGTTTGGCTTGAGGCATCTTCCAGGTGGTGATAGTCAATGCAGGAGACATAACAGATACAGGTTTGATCCCTGGGTCAGGAAGATCCCCTGGAGAAGAAAATGGCAACCCACTCCAGTGTTCTTGCCTGGGGAATCCCATGGAAAGAGGAGCCTGGAAAGGTAAAGTCAACAGTCTCAAATGGGGCAGACTTGACTTAAGTGACTGAGAATGCAAGCACATCCCAGTACTAGAGTCTACAGTGTGTTGGGTGTGATCAGGTTTTAATGTTAAAATAGTGACTTCTGGGAGAGCTCACACCAATGAGTCTTCCCTGGGACATCTGCTATCAGTGTCCTTGCCCCCACAGTGAGCCACAGTTGATCTACGCCTCCCCAGCAGACTCTCCAATACCCTCATGTATGTCTTGCTCAGGTTCTTATGGAGTCACTGCTTTGCCCTAAGTCCTAATGCATGTGAAACTTGTGCTTACAGTTCAGTGGTAGGGGAAATGACTTATGTGGGGCTTAGAACTCTCATTCCTATGGAATAAACTCTGCAATAAAATAATTTTCCAGTTTGTGGGTCTCTCATTTAGAGGGTATAGAATTTGATTACATTGCGAAAGTGCCCCTCCTAGCAGTTCATATTTACTTCTTTGTCTTTGGGCATAGAATCTGTTTTTGGTAGGTCTAGGTCTTTTTAAAGATTGTTAAGAGGGTAAACTTCACGTTATGTGTTTTTTTTTTTCTTTTCTTTTTTACATTTTGGCCTCTTTTATTGGTGATTTATTTATTTATTTCCATCCATCTTTATTCTTTGGCCTGTGTGGGCCTCCCATTCCAGTGGCTGCTCTTGTTGCAGAGCACTGGCTCTGGGCACATGTGCTCCAGAGCACTGGCTCATAATTGGACATACCAGTCCAGTTGCTCTGTGGCACGTGGGATCTTCCTGGGCCAAGGATGGAACCAGTGCCCTTTGCACTGCAAGGTGGACTCTTTACCCTCTGGACCACCAGGGAAGCCCGGTCTAGGTCTATTTATTGGTTGTTGTTCAGCAGTTGTGATTTTGTTGCTTTTGTTAACTGAAAAGAACAATTTGAGAGTGGTGAGTTAAGTTTTATTTGGGGCAAAATGAGAACTGCAGCCCAGGAGGCATCATCTCAGGCAGCTCTGAGAGACTACTCCAAAAGGTAGTGGGGAGCTTGACTTGAGTTTGGCACATCCCAGACAGATCACGGGTTGTGGTTGAGAAGAAAATGGCAACCCACTCCAGTGTTCTTGCCTGGGGAATCCCATGGAAAGAGGAGCCTGGAAAGGTAAAGTCAACAGTCTCAAATGGGGCAGACTTGACTTAAGTGACTGAGAATGCAAGCACATCCCAGTACTAGAGTCTACAGTGTGTTGGGTGTGATCAGGTTTTAATGTTAAAATAGTGACTTCTGGGAGAGCTCACACCAATGAGTCTTCCCTGGGACATCTGCTATCAGTGTCCTTGCCCCCACAGTGAGCCACAGTTGATCTACGCCTCCCCAGCAGACTCTCCAATACCCTCATGTATGTCTTGCTCAGGTTCTTATGGAGTCACTGCTTTGCCCTAAGTCCTAATGCATGTGAAACTTGTGCTTACAGTTCAGTGGTAGGGGAAATGACTTATGTGGGGCTTAGAACTCTCATTCCTATGGAATAAACTCTGCAATAAAATAATTTTCCAGTTTGTGGGTCTCTCATTTAGAGGGTATAGAATTTGATTACATTGCGAAAGTGCCCCTCCTAGCAGTTCATATTTACTTCTTTGTCTTTGGGCATAGAATCTGTTTTTGGTAGGTCTAGGTCTTTTTAAAGATTGTTAAGAGGGTAAACTTCACGTTATGTGTTTTTTTTTTCTTTTCTTTTTTACATTTTGGCCTCTTTTATTGGTGATTTATTTATTTATTTCCATCCATCTTTATTCTTTGGCCTGTGTGGGCCTCCCATTCCAGTGGCTGCTCTTGTTGCAGAGCACTGGCTCTGGGCACATGTGCTCCAGAGCACTGGCTCATAATTGGACATACCAGTCCAGTTGCTCTGTGGCACGTGGGATCTTCCTGGGCCAAGGATGGAACCAGTGCCCTTTGCACTGCAAGGTGGACTCTTTACCCTCTGGACCACCAGGGAAGCCCGGTCTAGGTCTATTTATTGGTTGTTGTTCAGCAGTTGTGATTTTGTTGCTTTTGTTAACTGAAAAGAACAATTTGAGAGTGGTGAGTTAAGTTTTATTTGGGGCAAAATGAGAACTGCAGCCCAGGAGGCATCATCTCAGGCAGCTCTGAGAGACTACTCCAAAAAGGTAGTGGGGAAAGATCAACATATATGGTTTTGATGAAGGGGAGGTTCAGTACCATGAAACAGTCATGTTACAAATGGTTTTTGGTTAGTCACAGGGATCTGATGGTACCATGAAGGGATTTAGTGCTTTTCTAGATATGAGGAGATGCAAGGATTGAGATAATAAAAATCCGTTCCTAAAAATATCCACCTATATAAAGACCTGATTCACCAGATTCCCTGGAGCACAGAGTACCTCACTCCACCCTGAATTACCTCCGGGGGGTTGAAGGTCAGTAGCTGCAGAGTAGGGGTCAGTCTCCACAGAAGCAGATGGCAAATGCCCTTGTTGTTCAGTCATTGGCAAGGTAATTGGTAAATGCCAATTTGTAGTTGACATTTTCACGAGTAGAGGTGTGTTCAACTGCTTGTACTCCATCATCTTGTCTCTTGTCATCTAGAATAGAATATTTAGATACAGTTCTTTATTACTTTCATCTGAAAGATCCTACTTTTTTTCCAAACTTTCTTAAGGGTGGAGCAAAAAGGTATAGTTTTCAGTATAGTTGTTTCATATATGTGTAATATAGTTAGATTGCTTTTCTCATATCCATGTTCCACCCTTGGATTCCTTACCTCCTAAATTATGTTTATTCTGTGAGGTAGTATCAGTGTGAACCACAGACTTAATCAGCCACTCCAGTGGAACTGCCAGTTTGAACAGAAGACGATCGAGCTGGGAAGGAAAGAAACAAGGCCGTGAGATTTCTTGGACTTTACAGGACAATATCATAGGATAATTCAGCTGCAAAAATTTGCTGTAATTTAAGCAAATGTTTATAATGTAATAAAATTCAAAAGAAGGTCTGGGCTGTGTCCTTGTTTTCAAAAGTAGGGGTGGGCTTTAATTTCAACAGGTCTGAAGAACTCTCTAAAGAGCTGACCAAAGCAGTAAAGGCAAGCCTTCCAGGTAGAGCCCTTGGAGTACAAACCCTGCCTAGCGGAGTTTCAGGGGCAGGCGGCCTTTGGGGATCCAGAAGGCAGGACAAAGAGCATCGATCTCAAGTCTTCAGAACTACTTTTTCCTGTTAGCTTCAGACTTACTTGAGACCTGTCACACACTTCTTGTTTCCTCTTACTCCCTTTTAGGGTGGGAATTTCTAGCCTTTTCCTGTGTTCCCACTAGTGTATTTCAGAAGTTCATAACTTGTTTCATAGGCCCCCTCAGTTAGTTGTCACACTCTGCAGGTTTACGCTTCACCATGTCTTCAAGCTGCCCCTAACTTGATCCCATAGCTATTATTGGGGCTTATATTATCTCTTACATGAAGCATTTTAATACAACTGACTAGCATTGATATTTTGTTGTTCCAACTGTTCTGCGTCAATTACTCTGCAAAAATGCTCATGATTTTCACTGAAAGGAGTAGTCACTTTTCCTTTGTTCTCTATTGCCTCTATGATAATAAGGTTCACACAGTATTAAAACAATGTTTCTATGTATACCAGATGCTATTCGAAGTGCTTTACAGTTATTAACTAACTTAATGCTCACAACAACCCTATTATCCGACTTTTCATATATAAGAAAACAGCCATGAAGATGTTGTTCAAGTTCTCTAGCAAGTGCAACAATATAACTTGACCCAGGCAATTCAACTGTAACAGAGGAAGAATAGGACAAACACCATGTTGAAGCTTGCCTCCCTTATTCTTTAGCCTATGTTTTCTCTCGCTTCAGTTCTGCAGATCAAGAATTAAACCTTGGGGAAATGTTCCTTATATCCAAATAGCCCATTAAGTTCCCTGAAGAAAGTTCTCATCCCAAGGTCCTGGGTTAGTTACAGCTATCACTTATTGTAAATGAGTTCACTTTCAGCCTAGAAATCTTGCAAAGAAGCAGAGGTAAGAATGGTAAAGTAAAAATAATTGCTAACTACTTGAAGTTTTTCAGGAGCCTTGTGATCCAGACTATGTAAGCAAGCAGAAGAACATAAAAAGACTATGCTTCCCTTCAAGACCAAATGCCTCTAAGTCTACAATCCACCTTTATCTTTTAATCTTGAGCCCTCCTACTTCCCCTTTTCCTTTAGCATAAAAATAGCCTGAGTTCTACTATGAGTTAAAAATGGTTATTTAGGACATTAGTCTACCGTTTTTTGGTTTGCTGTCTTTCCAAATGAAGCCACTGCCCCAATCATTCATCTGTTGTCTTACTGTCCTCTTGTTTGGTTAGCAGTATGAGCTTGGACTCAGTAACTTCCACAACCTAATTAAGTTATTATCACTTCTTATATATTTATGAATATATTTCAACAAGTTATGCTAAGGATGTAAAGATAATCTGTGCTTCTTACTTTAAAATGGAAAATAGAAAGTTTCTTTAAATGCTACTATTTGGACAGGCTTGTTTTCTTTGATTCAGTAGTGATGAGGTATCTTTGGATTTTAACGCTTCATGCATCTTGAAATAATGAGTCTTCAAGAGGGAGAAAGTAGAGCAAAAACTATTAAAGGTCAGATTAGGTTTCTAGCTCCACATGCAAGAAACTTGGATATTGCCATTCACCCTAATAACAGCTAGGAGATCAACAATTTTATTTTTTCTGGTTTCAGGATTTTTTTATTTTCAAAAATTGACAACTCTTATTGGATCTGTAAGAGAAGATGGTGGACATATGGCAAATTACTTCCTCCAAGATTGGAGAGACAGGTTATTACAGCAGAGTAGAGACTCACAAGCTGAACCTGCCATGGGAACCAGTGTTGGAATAGGAAAACTCGGCTTGTAATGGGTTAATTGTTGTAATGGCTCAATCATAGGGGGTACAGTATCGTGAGATACACTTCTAGGAGCTTGGTCATTTTTCCACAGTAAATATCAGGAAAACTTTCTTATGCTGCTAGCAGGAGAAAGGGGGCAAAAAGGCGATTTTGAAATATGTCAAGGTACCATGTTATTCCTAGTAAGGACTTCCCTCAGGGGAAACTAACCAGAACCTAAATGACTGGCTAACAGGAACTAAATATCCAACTTTATCCCATTATAGCCATCCTGTTGCACCTAAAGAAGGAGGAAAAAATTAAAAATAAGAGATGAAATCATATTGACTTCTCAATTAAAACACAGAAAAGGAGTAGAAGACAAAAGTATGAACAAAAGGAAACAAATACAGTATATTAATCACTGTGAGTTTAATTATGTAAATGAATACAATGTATCTCTTTATTGTTGTTGGAATTGTGACACCATCTGATGCCTGATGGCTTTATTTTGGGGATTTACTTTACAAAAGAGATTCAGAAGCAGTGTTCCCTGAAGTTGATTATGAGAATCTCTTTACAAATGGTTATCTCCAAAGCTTCTCCTTGGAACACATTAGTTATGGATAGAAAAATATACATCTATATCAACTTCATTTGTGGGGTTTTTGTTTTCTTTGTTTTTGAGGATTACATTATATAATTTAGAATCAATCACTCTTTAGTTTCAATAAAATGTAAGCAAGTTGACCTTTAAACTTCTTTGGTACTGTCTACCTTGAACTCAAGGAAAATTCAGAAGAAACTAAATTCTGACATCATTAGAGCTTGGCATTTTTGCCTATATATGTTCAAATGATATGTGCCCATAAAGTACCAGAAAATGTGCTGACACTTGTTTCTCTACAACCCAATGTGAACATTCAGTGTAAGTTCACTGTATAGTGTACAGTTCAGTATATAGTAAAATGTATATCCAATGTATTCAGTGTACATCTAGTGTAAGAGTACACTGTACAGTTCAGTGTTCAGCACAGTGTACATTCTGCTGTACTCAGTGTATAGCCCAGTGTATTTATACATCTGTACTGTACAGTCCTGTATACCATATAGTGTACAGTCCAGTGCACATTTTATTCTGATGTACATTCACTATACAGTCCAGTGAATAATACTATACATCCAATGTACAATATAGTGTAGAGTCCAGTGTATATTGTACAGGCCAGTGTACAGTCCAAGTGAACATCTGGAGCACATCTGGCGCACATCTGGCGCACATCTGGAACACATGTGGCACACATCTGGAGCACATATAGGCCAATGTACATCTGGAGCACATCTGGCGCACATCTGGAACACATCTGGTGCACATCTGGAGCACATCTGGCGCACATCTGGAGCACATCTGGAACACATCTGGAGCACATCTGGAACACATCTGGTGCACCTCTGGAACACATATAGTCAAGCGCACATCTGGCGCACATCTGGAGCACATCTGGCGCACATCTGGAACACATCTGGCGCACATCTGGAACACATCTGGTGCACATCTGGCACACATCTGGAACACATCTGGAACACATAGTCAAATGCACATCTGGAACACATCTGGCGCACATCTGGCGCACATCTGGAACACATCTGGCGCGCATCTGGCACACATCTGGCGCACATCTGGAACACATCTGGCGCACATCTGGAGCACATCTGGAACACATCTGGTGCACCTCTGGAACACATATAGTCAAATGCACATCTGGCGCACATCTGGCGCACATCTGGCGCACATCTGGAACACATCTGGCGCACATCTGGAACACATCTGGTGCACATCTGGCACACATCTGGAACACATCTGGAACACATAGTCAAATGCACATCTGGAACACATCTGGCGCACATCTGGCGCACATCTGGAACGCATCTGGCGCGCATCTGGCACACATCTGGCGCACATCTGGAACACATCTGGCGCACATCTGGAGCACATCTGGAACACATCTGGCGCACATCTGGAACACATATAGTCAAATGCACATCTGGCGCACATCTGGAACACATCTGGAGCACATCTGGAGCACATCTGGCACACATCTGGAACACATCTGGCGCACATCTGGCGCACATGTGGAACACATGTGGAACACATCTGGCGCACATCTGGAACACATCTGGCGCACATCTGGAACACATATAGTCAAATGCACATCTGGCGCACATCTGGAACACATCTGGAGCACATCTGGAACACAGTCAAATGCACATCTGGCGCACATCTGGAGCACATCTGGCGCACATCTGGCGCACATCTGGAACACATCTGGCATACAGTTCAGTGTACACCTTGTTTACAGTCCAGTGTACTTATGGACATATCTGGACACATCTGGTTCACCATGCAGGGTACTGCCTAAGGTATTATCCAGTGTACATTCCATGTACATTGTACAGTTCAGCATATATTAGTGTACATTTGGTGTACAGTCCCATATGCATCAGTGTACATCCAATATATAACCCCATGTCCCATCTATTATATACCAGTGTACATTCAATGCACATTCCAGTGTCTCTGCCTGTCTTGCCTACATTTATAAAATCCTATAAATGACTCTTACTCGTCAATACATTCAAAGGAGGAATGATAAAAGGGACAAAATTTACATGAACTGAAAATAGGAGTTCTTGACACTGAATTCAGATCACTGGTATGCCAGAACTCTTGTTCCAGCACTCATGATCATGACATATGTTCCCATCACAGCAGATGGGCAAACAATGGAAACAGTAACAGACTTTATTTTCTTGGGCTCCAAAATCACTGTGGATGTAGACTGCAGCCCTGATACTAAAAGATGCTTGCTCCTTAGAAGAAAAGCTATGACAAATCTAGACAGTGTATTCAAAAGCATAGACATAACTTTGCCAACATAGGCCCCATAAGCTATGGTTTTCCCAGTAGTCATGTATGGGTGTGAGAGAGGGACCGTAAAGAAGGCTGAGTGCTGAAGATTGATGCCTTTGAAATGTGGTGTTGGAGAAGACTGTTGAGAGTTCCTTGGACTGCAAGGAGATCAAAATAGTCAATCTTAAAGGAAATCAACCCTGACTAGTCATTGGAAGGATTGATGCTGAAGCTCCATTACTTTGGCTGCCTGATGAGAAGCGATGACTCATTGGAAAAGAATCTGATGTTGGGGAAAAGAGAAGGCAGAGGGGATGAAAAAGAATGAGATGGTTAGATGGCATCACTGAGTCAATGGACACGAGTTTGACCAAGCTCTGAAAGATGGTGAAGGACAAGGAGGCGTGATGCTAGCTGGGCACAGTCAAATGCACATCTGGCGCACATCTGGAGCACATCTGGCGCACATCTGGCGCACATCTGGAACACATCTGGCATACAGTTCAGTGTACACCTTGTTTACAGTCCAGTGTACTTATGGACATATCTGGACACATCTGGTTCACCATGCAGGGTACTGCCTAAGGTATTATCCAGTGTACATTCCATGTACATTGTACAGTTCAGCATATATTAGTGTACATTTGGTGTACAGTCCCATATGCATCAGTGTACATCCAATATATAACCCCATGTCCCATCTATTATATACCAGTGTACATTCAATGCACATTCCAGTGTCTCTGCCTGTCTTGCCTACATTTATAAAATCCTATAAATGACTCTTACTCGTCAATACATTCAAAGGAGGAATGATAAAAGGGACAAAATTTACATGAACTGAAAATAGGAGTTCTTGACACTGAATTCAGATCACTGGTATGCCAGAACTCTTGTTCCAGCACTCATGATCATGACATATGTTCCCATCACAGCAGATGGGCAAACAATGGAAACAGTAACAGACTTTATTTTCTTGGGCTCCAAAATCACTGTGGATGTAGACTGCAGCCCTGATACTAAAAGATGCTTGCTCCTTAGAAGAAAAGCTATGACAAATCTAGACAGTGTATTCAAAAGCATAGACATAACTTTGCCAACATAGGCCCCATAAGCTATGGTTTTCCCAGTAGTCATGTATGGGTGTGAGAGAGGGACCGTAAAGAAGGCTGAGTGCTGAAGATTGATGCCTTTGAAATGTGGTGTTGGAGAAGACTGTTGAGAGTTCCTTGGACTGCAAGGAGATCAAAATAGTCAATCTTAAAGGAAATCAACCCTGACTAGTCATTGGAAGGATTGATGCTGAAGCTCCATTACTTTGGCTGCCTGATGAGAAGCGATGACTCATTGGAAAAGAATCTGATGTTGGGGAAAAGAGAAGGCAGAGGGGATGAAAAAGAATGAGATGGTTAGATGGCATCACTGAGTCAATGGACACGAGTTTGACCAAGCTCTGAAAGATGGTGAAGGACAAGGAGGCGTGATGTGCTGCAGTCCATGGGGTCACAAGGAGTCAAACACGACTGAGCAACTGAGCTGAACTGAACACTAGCAATGCTCAAAACATCAGGACTTTTACCAGCCCATTGTTAAATCTTTTGTAGCTTGAAATTGGTAGAAATCGTTTTATCAGGGAAATCAACAAGCACTGCAAATAAGAGCTTTGGTTTATCAGAGAGTCTGTGTTCCAGTAGACAGCTGACATCCACGATTACAGTACAGTCAATCCAAGCTCATGTCCATGCAACATGTGATGCCACTAAAACTTCTGAATGCCGGTATCTGACAGGTCACATCCTAAATGTCTCCCTGCTGTGTCCCTTCTCTCTCATCCTGCCCCTCTGCCTTAGTTCTTGTCATTATGGTCTCTGCTCTCAGTTACTGCTGTTGCCTCCCAACAGATTCTACCACTGCAACATGATTATTGTTAAGCCTACCACTATAGGGGCTTCCCTCATGGTCCAGTAGTCAAGACTCTGCATGCCCAATGCAGAGGGGACAGGTTTGAACCCTGATCAGGGAACTAAGATCCCGCATGCTGCATAGTGCAGCCAAAAAAAAAAATTACCTCTACAATAAGGTTTAGGTAAGAATCCTGGAATTAAAGGAAAGAAGATAACTTGGAAAATAATATATAACAACTTCCTATATAAACTTTGATTGAATATAGGCAGTTGTCTTTTTTTGGATATATTTCTACATATTGAATATATGACCACGCATATAAGCTATGGTTTTCCATATCTGTAAATGAAGGCTGAGTGCTGAAGATTGATGCCTTTGAAATGTGGTGTTGGAGAAGACTGTTGAGAGTTCCTTGGACTGCAAGGAGATCAAAATAGTCAATCTTAAAGGAAATCAACCCTGACTAGTCATTGGAAGGATTGATGCTGAAGCTCCATTACTTTGGCTGCCTGATGAGAAGCGATGACTCATTGGAAAAGAATCTGATGTTGGGGAAAAGAGAAGGCAGAGGGGATGAAAAAGAATGAGATGGTTAGATGGCATCACTGAGTCAATGGACACGAGTTTGACCAAGCTCTGAAAGATGGTGAAGGACAAGGAGGCGTGATGTGCTGCAGTCCATGGGGTCACAAGGAGTCAAACACGACTGAGCAACTGAGCTGAACTGAACACTAGCAATGCTCAAAACATCAGGACTTTTACCAGCCCATTGTTAAATCTTTTGTAGCTTGAAATTGGTAGAAATCGTTTTATCAGGGAAATCAACAAGCACTGCAAATAAGAGCTTTGGTTTATCAGAGAGTCTGTGTTCCAGTAGACAGCTGACATCCACGATTACAGTACAGTCAATCCAAGCTCATGTCCATGCAACATGTGATGCCACTAAAACTTCTGAATGCCGGTATCTGACAGGTCACATCCTAAATGTCTCCCTGCTGTGTCCCTTCTCTCTCATCCTGCCCCTCTGCCTTAGTTCTTGTCATTATGGTCTCTGCTCTCAGTTACTGCTGTTGCCTCCCAACAGATTCTACCACTGCAACATGATTATTGTTAAGCCTACCACTATAGGGGCTTCCCTCATGGTCCAGTAGTCAAGACTCTGCATGCCCAATGCAGAGGGGACAGGTTTGAACCCTGATCAGGGAACTAAGATCCCGCATGCTGCATAGTGCAGCCAAAAAAAAAAATTACCTCTACAATAAGGTTTAGGTAAGAATCCTGGAATTAAAGGAAAGAAGATAACTTGGAAAAATAATATATAACAACTTCCTATATAAACTTTGATTGAATATAGGCAGTTGTCTTTTTTTTTTTTTGGATATATTTCTACATATTGAATATATGACCATAAGACTTATTTTCAAAATAGTTGGCCAGGGCTAAGTTACAGCCCCTAATGATGGAACAGTGACACTAATATGATTACAATGCTGCTGGCCACCATGACTTTTGACTTCATAATCATTGTATTCTAGCCAGCTAATCAAAATCAGTTCATCAATGAAAATATCCACCAGTGGGTATGTTTCCAATGGGGACTGATTAAATCTCTGTCTTCAATCTACCTCAAGCTTAGTCTGGCCAAAGAATTCCTCCTAGTTGCCTTAACACTGATTTGCTGTCACCCAGGCTTGTGTAAGAATGTCCATAATTAACATGATGTGTAGAAATGTAAGAATGCCATGTTTTCTTCTAAGCTATACAGCCTAATTGAGAAAGTAAAATGTGAGTCTCATGCAGGTTTTCTCCATCTGGGTTATGGAGTTCTTTGGCTGTTAGCAGAGCAATCTAGGCCAGGAAAGTTCAGAGAATTACTTCAATAATATGACAACCTTGTCCATTTAAAATGGAATAAAACACTGGCTCCCTTCAGAAACATTCATTGGAATTCCATGCATTAGCCATTCCTATAGTCACTAAACAATATCTCTCATGCTTGCCAGCTGGTGACAGCTTTCCTCAAGTTCATTAAGATGGACTGGACTTCCCTGGGACCTGTGTAGCCTCGCACAGATAATTTCACATCTTGTTGTTAGCAGAAGCAGTGGCCATTGCTGGGCCATCAGGGGCTGCTATGCACACCCACTGTGAATGTTAATGGTCTAAATGCATCAAGTAAAAGGCAAGGATGGTGGGAATGGATCAAAAAACAAAACTCAACTATATGTTGTCTACTATTAATCTATGTGTGTTTTTATATTTAAGTTGGGTTTTTGTAGGTGTCTGGAGAATGATATACTAATTTCAAAAGAGAAAACTTCAAGCAGTGTTACCAGATATAAAGAGGAACATTAATGATAAAGGGATAAATCCTCCAAGAAGACATAATAAAAAGTATGTGTGTATAACAAAACATATGAGGCAAAAATTCTCAGAAATAAGTGAGAACTAGATGAATCCAACACTCTTCTACCAGAAATACATTTAGCAGGCTGAAAATTAAGACATCTGGACATAGTTGAATTCAATAAGACTATCAAGTGGATATAATGCTGTATATCTATCAACTACTTCATCCAAAAACAGCAGAAGAAACATTCTTTTCAAGCTCTCATGGAACATTCACCAAGATAGACCCCATTCTGGGCCATAAAACACATTTTAACAAATTTATAAGAAATCATACCAAGTCTGCTCTCAGACTACCATGGTACTAATAAAATTAGCGATGGAAAGATGACTAGAAAAACCTGAAAAATATATTAAAATTAACATTACACTTGTAAATAACATATAGATCAAAGAAGAACTCTCAAGAGACATTAAAAAATAGGTTGAACTAAATGAAAATACAACTCACCAAAATTTGGGGAAGCAGTGAAAGCAGTTCTTTGACAGAAATTTATAGCATTGAATGCATATATTAGAAATGAAGAAAAATCTAAAATAATCTAAGTTTATACTTCAGGAATGTAGAGAATGCTCAACAAATTCAAAGGAAGAGAAGAAAATAAATAAAAACCAGACCAGAGACCCTCTCTGCCCCTCCTGGGCCATGTGGGCAAGCATACATTTTGAGAAGACCTTTGTTATAGTTGTGGGTTCCTCTACTTCTGCTGGATCAGGAAGCTGGGGACGCACACTCAGATGCTGCAACAGGTCCCTAACTGTAGACTCTCCACTGCTCATTGATATCTTACCTTGAAGAGTCTTTGCTAAGTGAAAACAAAGTGACAAATACCTGTGGCCTTTGAGTAATAATGAATAATTGAGTGGATAATGATGAAAATGGATCCAAAGTGACTTCTCTACTGAAGCAGAAGATTCTTACTACACTGCATTAACTCAGTTTAGTCTTTGGGAACAGGCAGAATGAGTGAAACACAGAAAACTTCAGAGAAGAAAACCTCGCTTTGGAACTTTCTCCAAGACTGTTCCTTAAGCCGTGTCTTTCTATTTGTTTTAATTTTTCCATAAATTTATAGTGAAAAACCAAAGAAATGGAAGAAACATTTGAGAGCTTTTAATAAGAAATTTGCCTTAAAAGTTGCTATTCTTCAGTGGGAAAATCATATCAAGTTCCTGTGCTTTTTTTTTTTTTTTTAAACAGGTTTCTTATGTCCTTAGATTTTGGGGGATAAACAAATATCAGCTAGTACTTGTAGACTATTGTTAGGAGCTATGTAAGAATAATGTGACTTGTAAATTAAGGGCTTCATAATGTAGATGTTTTGCTACTAGAGTTGGCTAGTCAAAAGATCTTTTATAGCTCTTCAGTGTTTTATTTTTGATCACTACAATGACAGTACTTGACCAAATGAAAGTTCATCTGTCTTTCTAAGCTGTGACCTTTTTATGAACAGTATTTGCATTTACTGTGCAAATGTTCGTGTATTATCCTTTTTCTTTTTGGGGGGACCTCTTTTTTTATTGGATTTTTATCTATTTATTTTCAACCATCTTTATTCTTTGGTTTATGTGGGCCTCCCATTGCAGTGGTCTCGCTCGTTGCAGAGCACTGGCTCTGGGTGCATGCATTCCAGAGTGCTGGCTTGTAATTGGACATACCCATCCAGCTGCTCTGCTGCATGTGGGATCTTCTAGGGCCAGAGATGGAACCAGTGCCCCTTACACTGCACGGTGGACTCTTCACCCACTGGACCACCAGGGAAGCCCCAGGTATTAAATTTTTAAGCAATATCATAGTGGCATCACTCAAGGAGGCTAAATGAGGTGAACATTGACATAGCTCTTTCCCTTTCCCCCCATTTTTTAAATGTAACAAATACTTTTTATGTTCCCCTCCTCCTTTTTATTTCCCCTTCCCCATTTGGGAACATATCATGAACGAGTTTTTTCTTTTTTGGAGGGGGGCCACTTCTGTTGGTCTTTCAATTATTTATCTTTGTTCTTTGGCCCATGTGGGTCTCCCATCACAGTGGCCTCTCTCGTCACAGAGTACCGGTTCTGGACGCATATGCTCCAGAGCTCTGGCTCAGTAGTTGGACACATTGGTCCAGCCGCTCCGTGGCACACGGGATCTTCCCAGGTCAGGGATTGAACTGGTGCCCCTCACAGTGCAAGTCAGTGTCCTTACCCACTGGACCACCAGGGAAACCCCCACTAGATAGTTTAAGATGAGCAATTGAGGGTACTGAGAGATTGATTCACACAGAGCCTGGCTTTGTTGAACTTCATCATAAGGCATGCAGCTGGCCAGTCTCCTTAAGTATCCTTTTAATAAGAGAACCCTGTGGAAATTCAGCTGGCAACTCAAGACGTCCAGGAAGCAGGACCGCAGAGGTTATACTCTGGGATCTTGGCTGCTGAGGTTGGATGCCTTACCTTGTTGAAAAGAAACATTGGACGCAAATGGCACAGCATGACTTTGTTCCTGGTTGGCTAAATTTCTCTATACCACAGTCAGCTAAGTTACCAATAGCGACCTTTAAAAAACAGAGAGCACCTACCTCGAGGAGATGGTAGATCTGGAGTAAGCTGTCTTCGACATAATTCCTCTGATGACTTTTTCAACAATGGACCTCTTCACATGACAGGAGATTCCTGGTACCAGTCCTCCCTGTTTTTCCATGATTCTGTGGACTCTGATTTCTCTAAGAGAGCATGTGCTGGGATCACAGGGAACCTATCTGGTTGGCATGTCTCTTCCTGATGTAGCGATGGTATGAGGCACAGGGAACCATCACCACGGGAATGGTAGCTTCCTGTCCCAGAAAGGCTGTGCCTTTCAGGAAAAGCCACTTACGGATATTAGAGAAGAGAAGAAAGAACATAAGGTGGAAAACCTGCAGTTTGAACAGGAAGACTTTCTTTCTTTGAACTCAGAAGCTGGCAAAAAGAGCCATGAAGACCAATTGGGACCACTTGTGGAGTGTGGAAAAACCCACCTAGTGCCAAGCAGTCTTCCAAAAAGCTAGTCATCAAAAAAGCTTCCAAAGAAGATCCTGCTGCTGCTGTCTCTGCTGCATTCACCTCACCAGGATCTCACCATGCATATGGAAATAAATCGTCAACCATGGTTCCAAATATCTGTAAGAAGCTGGTTTCTAAGCCTGTACCACACCTCCATTCAAGACCAGTACATGGAAAGCTAACAGAATGGAACACAAATCAGGATCCCTTTCCTCTAATGGAGAGTCTGCTTTACCAGTCCAATCTCTGTTACCAAACCAGTAGTACCACCAGGGAAACCCCACTAGATAGTTTAAGATGAGCAATTGGGGAGAATTGATTCACACAGAGCCTGGCTTTGTTGAACTTCATCATAAGGCATGCAGCTGGCCAGTCTCCTTAAGTATCCTTTTAATAAGAGAACCCTGTGGAAATTCAGCTGGCAACTCAAGACGTCCAGGAAGCAGGACCGCAGAGGTTATACTCTGGGATCTTGGCTGCTGAGGTTGGATGCCTTACCTTGTTGAAAAGAAACATTGGACGCAAATGGCACAGCATGACTTTGTTCCTGGTTGGCTAAATTTCTCTATACCACAGTCAGCTAAGTTACCAATAGCGACCTTTAAAAAACAGAGAGCACCTACCTCGAGGAGATGGTAGATCTGGAGTAAGCTGTCTTCGACATAATTCCTCTGATGACTTTTTCAACAATGGACCTCTTCACATGACAGGAGATTCCTGGTACCAGTCCTCCCTGTTTTTCCATGATTCTGTGGACTCTGATTTCTCTAAGAGAGCATGTGCTGGGATCACAGGGAACCTATCTGGTTGGCATGTCTCTTCCTGATGTAGCGATGGTATGAGGCACAGGGAACCATCACCACGGGAATGGTAGCTTCCTGTCCCAGAAAGGCTGTGCCTTTCAGGAAAAGCCACTTACGGATATTAGAGAAGAGAAGAAAGAACATAAGGTGGAAAACCTGCAGTTTGAACAGGAAGACTTTCTTTCTTTGAACTCAGAAGCTGGCAAAAAGAGCCATGAAGACCAATTGGGACCACTTGTGGAGTGTGGAAAAACCCACCTAGTGCCAAGCAGTCTTCCAAAAAGCTAGTCATCAAAAAAGCTTCCAAAGAAGATCCTGCTGCTGCTGTCTCTGCTGCATTCACCTCACCAGGATCTCACCATGCATATGGAAATAAATCGTCAACCATGGTTCCAAATATCTGTAAGAAGCTGGTTTCTAAGCCTGTACCACACCTCCATTCAAGACCAGTACATGGAAAGCTAACAGAATGGAACACAAATCAGGATCCCTTTCCTCTAATGGAGAGTCTGCTTTTACCAGTCCAATCTCTGTTACCAAACCAGTAGTACTGGCTGGTGGTGTCGTTTTAAACTCTCCCAAAGAGAAACCCATCAGAACCACTCTTCCAATTGAGATCAGCTCCTCTCGTCTGACCAAGTTGACCCACTGAACTACTGACAGGAAGAGAGTGTTCCTGAAGACTCCGAAGGATGACCAGTATGAATACTTCTTAGAGAGCAGAGACTGTTAGAAGCTGGATGATTCGGAGGACAACAGCACACCTAAATAAAAGGAAAATGGAGAAGGCTGTCATCATAATGGTCTTGTCCCCCTGGTAGGAGAAGAAGGGAGGTCCTCTCTCATTCTTTGGAAGCACAGCACAGGTTACTGAATACAATGGGATGGCAGGAATATCCTGAAAATGATGAGAATTTCCTTCCCTTCACAGAGGATGACCTCTGAGAGTTCCACATGAATACAGAGCAGCTGCAAAGAAATGACTTTGGGAAGAATGACTTCTTGAAGCATCTAAGTTCCAGCCTATTCTCCTCTTGGATAAGCACTCACAAAGCTGTCTGAGGACTCAGGCATGGAAACAAGTAGCAGTAAAACATCTGATGACGATGCCTGGAAATAGGCATATAAATGCTTACAGTTAAATCTGACCCAGCAAATTCAGCTTGTGTGTTTAGGGGTTATACAGAAGAAATCAAAAGAAATCATTCTTTTGCTTTTCTTATGTTATTGTTGAATACTTCATGCACAAGGGAAATAACCATATCCTAAAGTGATACCAAGTGATTGATTTGTTTATCTTTTGTTGTTGTTCCCTGTTATCTACTTAATAGAGAGAACTCTGTGTTGGGGTTTTCCCTATGGGTATAAGAGGAGTCTGCTAGTCTCTAAGAAGATCCTGCTGCTGCTGTCTGCTGCATTCACCTCACCAGGATCTCACCATGCATATGGAAATAAATCGTCAACCATGGTTCCAAATATCTGTAAGAAGCTGGTTTCTAAGCCTGTACCACACCTCCATTCAAGACCAGTACATGGAAAGCTAACAGAATGGAACACAAATCAGGATCCCTTTCCTCTAATGGAGAGTCTGCTTTTACCAGTCCAATCTCTGTTACCAAACCAGTAGTACTGGCTGGTGGTGTCGTTTTAAACTCTCCCAAAGAGAAACCCATCAGAACCACTCTTCCAATTGAGATCAGCTCCTCTCGTCTGACCAAGTTGACCCACTGAACTACTGACAGGAAGAGAGTGTTCCTGAAGACTCCGAAGGATGACCAGTATGAATACTTCTTAGAGAGCAGAGACTGTTAGAAGCTGGATGATTCGGAGGACAACAGCACACCTAAATAAAAGGAAAATGGAGAAGGCTGTCATCATAATGGTCTTGTCCCCCTGGTAGGAGAAGAAGGGAGGTCCTCTCTCATTCTTTGGAAGCACAGCACAGGTTACTGAATACAATGGGATGGCAGGAATATCCTGAAAATGATGAGAATTTCCTTCCCTTCACAGAGGATGACCTCTGAGAGTTCCACATGAATACAGAGCAGCTGCAAAGAAATGACTTTGGGAAGAATGACTTCTTGAAGCATCTAAGTTCCAGCCTATTCTCCTCTTGGATAAGCACTCACAAAGCTGTCTGAGGACTCAGGCATGGAAACAAGTAGCAGTAAAACATCTGATGACGATGCCTGGAAATAGGCATATAAATGCTTACAGTTAAATCTGACCCAGCAAATTCAGCTTGTGTGTTTAGGGGTTATACAGAAGAAATCAAAAGAAATCATTCTTTTGCTTTTCTTATGTTATTGTTGAATACTTCATGCACAAGGGAAATAACCATATCCTAAAGTGATACCAAGTGATTGATTTGTTTATCTTTTGTTGTTGTTCCCTGTTATCTACTTAATAGAGAGAACTCTGTGTGGTGGGAAAGCTTTTTCGAACACACACAGTATATATGGGGCAATGCACAGATGGGAGCTAGCAGTACAGAGAGGAGACAACACTGGTTTGCAGCAACAGCTTCTACTACCAACCCCTTGGGGACACACTCTGTGCTCAAGCAATCCTTGTCAAATGACAAAGTGACTATTTAAATTATTATTAAAATTATTATTATATTAAATTAATGCTAATAATCTGGATATTTATTTCTGGCTGCTCGGGTGATGTTAGTCTTTTACCAAGCATATGTGATTTTTTTCCTTGTTATTTTTTCTTTCTGGGTATAGCTGTAAAATATTTGGATGTAGGAAATGTTGTGTTATTCTTGCAGTCTTGATATTCAGGGTGGAAGGCAAAATATAAATTTTTGTGAGATTTCAAAGAGTAAGTCTATTTTGATATCATTGCTTACAGATTTAAAAAATGTGATTATCACAAGTCTGTTGAGGGGAAAAGCTACTGAATAAAATAACTAATTTGGAATAAATATTTTGCATCAGAAAAAAAAAGACAGGAAATCAATGTCACTGAAAACAAAGTAATAGAGAAAATCAATGAAGCTAAAAACCATTTCTTTGAAAAGACCAATAGAAACAAGTCTCTATCCAGGAAAATAAAAGAAGGGAGAGGATATATGTCACTACTACCAGAGATGAAAGAGATTATATCACTTCAGATTTGATGAATATTAGAATAAAAATACTCTGAACAATTCTACGGCCACAAATTTGATAACATGAAATGAACCAATTCTATGAAAGTCACAATCTGTTAAAGCTCATATATAAACAAAGAGATAAATCTAAAGGAGCCACAGTATTAAATGGAAACAGTAATTAATCATTTTCCCAAACAGAAAGCACCAGGTCCAAATGAGTTTAATGGTGAATCCTATCAAATAGTTAAAGAATTATTTACAGTTTCTTTCAGAAAATGACAGTATTTCCAAACTCATTATATGAGTCCAGCTTCACCTTAATACCAAAATCAAAGACATTGCAAGAAAACTACAAACTCTTATCTAATGTGTGCATGCTCAGTTGCCAAGTTGTGTCCAGTTCTTGGAGACCCCATGGACTGTAGTCCACCAGGCTCCTCTGTCTATGGAATTTTTCAGGCAAGCTATCACAGTGGATGGCTGTTTCCTTCTACCAATATCTCTTATGAACATAGATATGAAAATCTCTGGTATCAATTATAATCATTTATAAGAAGAATTGTAAACCATGACCAAGTGGGATATATCTCACATATTCAAGGCTGGTTCAACATTTGAAAGTCAACTAGGATGATCCATTGCATCAACAAGGTAAAAAAGTAAAACCACGTGAGTTTATCAGTCAATGGAGAAAAAAAATTGACCAAATCTAACATCTTTTCATGGTTAGAACACTCAATAAATTAGGAATAGAAGGAGACTTCTTACACTTAATAAAGAAGATTTTAAAATTCTACAGTTGCCATACGTACAAGTGAGAAACTAGAAGCTTTCCTGTAAGATTAGGAACAAGGCAATGATATCTCAGTATGACTTTTCAATATCCAATAATGGAAGTGTTAGCTAATACAATAAGACAAAAAAAATAAGGAAATAATGTATATTCTTTTATATTATTTGGGAAGGAAGAAATAAAACTTTGTTCAAGATGGCATGATTTTCTATGTAGAAAAAATGGAAAAATTAATAAAAATCCTCTGGAACTAATAATATCAAGGTTGTAAGATATAAGGTCATTATTTAAATATCAGTTTATTTCCTATATATCAGCAATGAACAAGTAGAATTTGAAATTGAAAACAATACCATTTACATTAGCCCCCTCAGAAATGAAATAATTAGGTACAAGTCTGACAAAATGTTTATATTTTGTAAGGAAATGTATGTAAGAAAAACTACAAAACTCTGAAGGAAATCAAAGAAGAACTAAATAAACGAAGAGCCCATGTTCATCAATATAACGTTTGATCATTGTTTAAATGTCAGTTTATTTGAACTTGCTCATAAATTGAATCTAATCCCAATGAAAATCCAAGCAAGCTATTTTGCATATATCAACACATGGATTCTGAAGTTGATATGGCAAAGTAAGAGGTTCATAATCTCTGGGATCTTACCCAGAGAAAATAAGTCCCCTTGGTTTGTTGAAGGGCCAGTGAGCCTGACAGAAGGGGTGTGGGAAGCTTGGATTCCACTCCAGAGGAGCTCACACATGCTTGTCTGTTCCTAAGGAGGGCAGAGATGGTTGATGAGAAACCAATCAGCCATTTGTTCAGCTTTGTAAGATTGGCCCAGTGTGCACCCCAGTGTCAACTGAGGAAATGCTACAGCCTAACTCACAGCTCCACGCTAGAGTGAGGGCTGCCACGGTCAAGGAGAGAAATCGGCTGTGAGTCTCAGATCCAAAGCAGCTTCTGAGCCATGTGGGGCATCCACCATTGACACTTAAACAGCACATCAGAAGCTGCCCCAATCTATGTCTATGGCTGTGATGGCCTTCACCCTGACCCAACCTGAGAGCCCCCACAGATCCCTCGTGTCCTTTTGTGCAGCAATATACCAGGACAAGGAAGCACAGGCCTACTGGAATGTTCAGCTATAGGACAAAAGACCTGAAGGAGCATTCAATCAGGACATGGGTAACCATGACTATCACTTACAGAGGCAGCACATCAGGAGCAATCTGTTCTCTGACCCTGGCTGAACTATGACAGCCCATTTCCCAAACCATGCTGAATGCTACACCTGCTCTAGTATTGCTACCCTCTGGGGCAAAGGTGCCAGTACTGGGAAGGGAGAGAGAATTCTACTTAAAATGAATGGAGTCAGCCCAAACTTGATCTTCAGGGCTTTTGCTTCTGCAGTTTGGGACATGACTTTGCCCCTAAAAGAGCAATAATGGTCACTGAGCCAGTGAGCCTGGCTCAAACCTGGATCCTTGCCTATCCACTGCCTCTTCTACCAAGATAATAGCTGAGAGCACACCCTCGAGAAAGAGATGTTAAATGTCAAACAGAGCTCTCCTACTAAAGCCACTGGCACATACGGACTATGTGGATGATTCCACATAAGGACACCCCTTCAGATCACAGAAGTTAACTGTTTCATCTGACTTCATAGAAGCAGAGAAAGTTAAGGAAAAAGGGTATTTTGCATATATCAACCATTTCTGAATTGATTCAAGTAAGGAAAGGTTCATAATCTCTGGGATCTTACCCAGAGAAAATAAGTCCCCTTGGTTTGTTGAAGGGCCAGTGAGCCTGACAGAAGGGGTGTGGGAAGCTTGGATTCCACTCCAGAGGAGCTCACACATGCTTGTCTGTTCCTAAGGAGGGCAGAGATGGTTGATGAGAAACCAATCAGCCATTTGTTCAGCTTTGTAAGATTGGCCCAGTGTGCACCCCAGTGTCAACTGAGGAAATGCTACAGCCTAACTCACAGCTCCACGCTAGAGTGAGGGCTGCCACGGTCAAGGAGAGAAATCGGCTGTGAGTCTCAGATCCAAAGCAGCTTCTGAGCCATGTGGGGCATCCACCATTGACACTTAAACAGCACATCAGAAGCTGCCCCAATCTATGTCTATGGCTGTGATGGCCTTCACCCTGACCCAACCTGAGAGCCCCCACAGATCCCTCGTGTCCTTTTGTGCAGCAATATACCAGGACAAGGAAGCACAGGCCTACTGGAATGTTCAGCTATAGGACAAAAGACCTGAAGGAGCATTCAATCAGGACATGGGTAACCATGACTATCACTTACAGAGGCAGCACATCAGGAGCAATCTGTTCTCTGACCCTGGCTGAACTATGACAGCCCATTTCCCAAACCATGCTGAATGCTACACCTGCTCTAGTATTGCTACCCTCTGGGGCAAAGGTGCCAGTACTGGGAAGGGAGAGAGAATTCTACTTAAAATGAATGGAGTCAGCCCAAACTTGATCTTCAGGGCTTTTGCTTCTGCAGTTTGGGACATGACTTTGCCCCTAAAAGAGCAATAATGGTCACTGAGCCAGTGAGCCTGGCTCAAACCTGGATCCTTGCCTATCCACTGCCTCTTCTACCAAGATAATAGCTGAGAGCACACCCTCGAGAAAGAGATGTTAAATGTCAAACAGAGCTCTCCTACTAAAGCCACTGGCACATACGGACTATGTGGATGATTCCACATAAGGACACCCCTTCAGATCACAGAAGTTAACTGTTTCATCTGACTTCATAGAAGCAGAGAAAGTTAAGGAAAATGAGAGGATGGATGAGTTTGTTTCAGTTGGGGAAAATAATCTAATTAAACAATTTACTAGATAAAGAATATAAAACATGAATCGTAAAAATGTTAAGTTAACTAGGGATAAGAATGATGAGCACAGGAGAAAAAAGAATTGATGAGCACAGTAAGAATTTTAATAAGGAACTGAGAAATGTATTTTAAAAATGTCAGAAATGAAGGCTACAATAGCTGGAATGAAAAACATACTGGAATAAATTAACAGTAGACTAGACACAGAAGTATGCATAAGTGATCTGGAAGCTATAATACTGGAAATTGCCCAGTCAGAAGAGAAAGAAAAAATAAGAAAACATGACAACAGTTTAAGGGATTTCTGGGACAACATCAAGCATACTAACATCCATTAGTATAGGGGTCCCAGCAGAAACAGTGAGACAAGGAGGTTGATAATGTATTTGGCAAAATTATGACTGAAACCATCTTAAATCTGAAGGAAACAGACAGGCAGGCACATGAAGTTCAAAGGATACTAAAGATGAATTGTAACAGGCATACAATAAAAGACACCACAGTTAAAATGGCAAAATGTAAAGAGACTTCTAAAGGGTAGAAAGAAAAACAAAGTCATACACAAGGAAACCCATATAAAACTAGCAGCTGATTTTTCTGCAGATTTTCATGCCAGAAAGAAGTGGTGTGATATATTCAAAGCGCTAAAAGGACAAAAACTTACAACCTCAGATACTCTGCCCAGTGAAATTATAATTTAGAATTGGAGAAGTAAAGAACTTCTCAGACAAGCAAAAAGTAAAGAGTTCATCAATACTAAATGGAACCTAAAGAACTGTGAAAGAGTATAAGTGTAAAATAAAAGGCTATACTAAGAAATAAGTCTCTATAGAAAAGTACTACTTCAAAAAGAATACATTATCTAGGAACAAACTTGGCTAAAGAGGTGAAAGAACTCCATTCTGAAAAATATAAGATGCTAATGAAAGAAACTGAAGATGATACAAAGACAGAAAGATATCCCATGCTCTTGGATTAAAAAAATTAATATTGTTAAAATATGCATAATACCCAAACCCAAAGCAATTTCCTGATTTAATGTAATCCCTACAAAATACCGATGACATTTTTTCACAGAACTAGAACAAATAATCATAAAATTTATATGGAATCACAAAATATCCTGAATAATCAAAGTAATCTTGAGAAAAAATTAAGCTGAAGCATCATGCTTACTGACTTCAGACTATAATATGGAGCCACAGTAATCAAAACAATATGATACCAACACAAAAAGAGACATGTAGATCAACAGAATAGAATAGAGAGCCCAGAAATACTGGTCAATTAATCTATGACAAAGGAGGCAAAGGATCAGTGGAGAAAGAGAGTCTCTTCAGTAAGTGGTGCTAGGAAAATTGGATAGCTATATGTAAAAGAATGAAACTATAATAATCTCTAATGCCATACTTAAAAATAAACCAAATGAATAACAGTTCCAAATGTCACACCTGAAACCACAAAGCTCCTTAAAGTTAATTCTTTGACATAAACTATAGCATATTTGGATCTGCTTCCTAAGGCAAAAGAAGCAAATGGAATGGAAACTAATTAAAAAATCTCTTGTGGGCTTCCCCTGGTGGTCCAGTGGGTAAGGACACCGCCTTGCAGTGCAAGGGGAGCCGGTTCGATCCCTGGCCTGGGAAGATCCCACGTGCTGCGGAGTGGCTGGACTGATGTGTCCAATTACTGAGCTGGAGCTATAGAGCGCATGCGCCCAGAGCCAGTGCTCTGCAACGACAGACGCCACTGCGATGGGAGGCCCACAGGAGCCAAAGAACAAAGACGGATGAAGATAGAGAAATGAAAGACCAATAGAAGTGGCCCACCCACTCCCCTCCCTCCCCAACCCAACCCTCGCCCAAAATAAATAAATAAATCTTTAAAAAAAAAAAATCTCTTGTACCACAAAGGAAACCAACAAAACAGAAAGACAACCTACTGAATGGGAGAAAATATTTGCAAATATAAGATGCTAATGAAAGAAACTGAAGATGATACAAAGACAGAAAGATATCCCATGCTCTTGGATTAAAAAAATTAATATTGTTAAAATATGCATAATACCCAAACCCAAAGCAATTTCCTGATTTAATGTAATCCCTACAAAATACCGATGACATTTTTTCACAGAACTAGAACAAATAATCATAAAATTTATATGGAATCACAAAATATCCTGAATAATCAAAGTAATCTTGAGAAAAAATTAAGCTGAAGCATCATGCTTACTGACTTCAGACTATAATATGGAGCCACAGTAATCAAAACAATATGATACCAACACAAAAAGAGACATGTAGATCAACAGAATAGAATAGAGAGCCCAGAAATACTGGTCAATTAATCTATGACAAAGGAGGCAAAGGATCAGTGGAGAAAGAGAGTCTCTTCAGTAAGTGGTGCTAGGAAAATTGGATAGCTATATGTAAAAGAATGAAACTATAATAATCTCTAATGCCATACTTAAAAATAAACCAAATGAATAACAGTTCCAAATGTCACACCTGAAACCACAAAGCTCCTTAAAGTTAATTCTTTGACATAAACTATAGCATATTTGGATCTGCTTCCTAAGGCAAAAGAAGCAAATGGAATGGAAACTAATTAAAAAATCTCTTGTGGGCTTCCCCTGGTGGTCCAGTGGGTAAGGACACCGCCTTGCAGTGCAAGG
This sequence comes from Tragulus kanchil, assembly GCA_022376925.1. NCBI lineage: Eukaryota > Metazoa > Chordata > Mammalia > Artiodactyla > Tragulidae > Tragulus > Tragulus kanchil. The sequence continues at coordinate 255,765,105 of JAIOJX010000032.1, forward strand.
GGAGCCGGTTCGATCCCTGGCCTGGGAAGATCCCACGTGCTGCGGAGTGGCTGGACTGATGTGTCCAATTACTGAGCTGGAGCTATAGAGCGCATGCGCCCAGAGCCAGTGCTCTGCAACGACAGACGCCACTGCGATGGGAGGCCCACAGGAGCCAAAGAACAAAGACGGATGAAGATAGAGAAATGAAAGACCAATAGAAGTGGCCCACCCACTCCCCTCCCTCCCCAACCCAACCCTCGCCCAAAATAAATAAATAAATCTTTAAAAAAAAAAAATCTCTTGTACCACAAAGGAAACCAACAAAACAGAAAGACAACCTACTGAATGGGAGAAAATATTTGCAAATGATAGAGCACTAAGAAGTTAATATCAAAAATATAAAAACAGCTCAAATGACTCAATATAAAAAAAATACAACCTGATTAAAAATAGGCAAAAGCCCTGAATAGACATTTTTCCAAAGATGATATATTAATGACTAACTGGAATATTTAAAAAATGGTCAGTATAACTAATCATCAGGGATGTGCTAATCAAAACTACAATGTCACATCACATCTATCAGAAAGGGTATCATCAAAAAGTCTACAGGTTAGAAAATAGTACTAAGGGTGTGGTGAAAAGGAAACCCTGGTAAACTGTTGATAGGATTGGAAATTAGAGCAGTCATTATGGATAATACTGTGGAGATGCTTCAAAAGCTAAAGTAGAGCTAACATATCAGTTCAGTCGCTCAGTCATGGCCAATTTTGTGACCCCATGGACTGCAGCACTCCAGGCTTCTCTGTCCTTCATCTCCAAGAGCTTGCTCAAGCTCATGTCCATTGACTCAGTGATACCATCCAACCATCTCATCCTCTGTCTTCCCCTTCTCTTTTTTCTCAGCATGAGGGTCTTTTCCAATGAACTATCTCTTTGCATCAGGGGGCCAAAGTATTGAAGCTTCAGCTTCAGCATCAATCCTTCCAATGAATATTCAGAGTTGATTTCCTTTAGGATAGACTCATTTGATTTCCTCGTAGTCCAAGAGACTCTCAAGAGTCTTCTCCAGCGCCACAGTTCAAAGGCATCAATTCTTTAATAGTCAGCCATATATGATTCAGTAATTCCACTGCTGAGTATATATCTGAGTAAAAACTCTTAATTTGAAAAGATGTATGCATTCCAGTGTTCATAGGAGAATTATTTTCAGTAGTCAGATGTGGAAGCTACCTAGTTGTCCATCAACAAATGTATGGATAAAGATGTGGCAAATGTGAATGTACATATGTTTGTATGTATATAAATTATATGTGGAATTTTTTTATTAAATTTTTTTTTAAAATTTTGGCCTCTTTCATTGGTTTTTTATTTTTTAAATTTTCATCCATCTTGGATTTTTTGACCTGTGTGGGCCTCCCACTTCAGTGGCCTCTGGGTGCAGAGCACCAGCTCTGGACGCATGTATGTGCTCCAAAGCGCCAGCTCACAATCAGACACGCCTGTCTAGCAGCTTCACAGCACGTGGATCTTCCTGGGCCAGGGATGGAACCTGTGCTCCCTGCACTGTAAGGTGGACTCTTTACCCACTGGACCACCAGGGAAGCCCCCTATATGTGGAATATTACTCAACCTTGATAAAGAATGAAATTCTGCCATGTGCAAGAAGGTGGATGGATATAGAATGTATTATATTTAGTGAAATAAGTCATGGAAAGACAAATACTATTATCTACATGTCATTTTAACCAATAAAACAAATGAACGTATACAGCAAAACAGAAAGACTCACAGATAGAAAACAAACTAGTGGTTAACAGTGGAGACAGGGAAGTGGAGAAGGTCAAGACAGAGGTAGGTGATTAAGTGGTAGTGAGCACTATATTTTTTTAAACAGATAAGCAGCAAGATATATTGGACAGTGCAGTGAAATATAGCCATTATTTTGTAAGTACTTTAAATGGGGTATTATCTATAAAAATATAAAAATATTGAATCACTATGTTGCACACATTTTTCCCCCTGCTGTGCCATTTTTATTTTTAACTTTTATTTTACTTTTAACTTTTACAGAGTTTTGTTGTTTACAGATATGTATGTTCCCAACCTAGTCATATGTATAAATATCAGATTTTATAGTTCGACCAGCCCTAGTTTCCGAGTAAGGCATCAATTCTTTAATAGTCAGCCATATATGATTCAGTAATTCCACTGCTGAGTATATATCTGAGTAAAAACTCTTAATTTGAAAAGATGTATGCATTCCAGTGTTCATAGGAGAATTATTTTCAGTAGTCAGATGTGGAAGCTACCTAGTTGTCCATCAACAAATGTATGGATAAAGATGTGGCAAATGTGAATGTACATATGTTTGTATGTATATAAATTATATGTGGAATTTTTTTATTAAATTTTTTTTTAAAATTTTGGCCTCTTTCATTGGTTTTTTATTTTTTAAATTTTCATCCATCTTGGATTTTTTGACCTGTGTGGGCCTCCCACTTCAGTGGCCTCTGGGTGCAGAGCACCAGCTCTGGACGCATGTATGTGCTCCAAAGCGCCAGCTCACAATCAGACACGCCTGTCTAGCAGCTTCACAGCACGTGGATCTTCCTGGGCCAGGGATGGAACCTGTGCTCCCTGCACTGTAAGGTGGACTCTTTACCCACTGGACCACCAGGGAAGCCCCCTATATGTGGAATATTACTCAACCTTGATAAAGAATGAAATTCTGCCATGTGCAAGAAGGTGGATGGATATAGAATGTATTATATTTAGTGAAATAAGTCATGGAAAGACAAATACTATTATCTACATGTCATTTTAACCAATAAAACAAATGAACGTATACAGCAAAACAGAAAGACTCACAGATAGAAAACAAACTAGTGGTTAACAGTGGAGACAGGGAAGTGGAGAAGGTCAAGACAGAGGTAGGTGATTAAGTGGTAGTGAGCACTATATTTTTTTAAACAGATAAGCAGCAAGATATATTGGACAGTGCAGTGAAATATAGCCATTATTTTGTAAGTACTTTAAATGGGGTATTATCTATAAAAATATAAAAATATTGAATCACTATGTTGCACACATTTTTCCCCCTGCTGTGCCATTTTTATTTTTAACTTTTATTTTACTTTTAACTTTTACAGAGTTTTGTTGTTTACAGATATGTATGTTCCCAACCTAGTCATATGTATATTCCCCCCCACTCCTCCCGACCATCACACAGTACTCCTGAAGGATCTCCTTTTCTCACAGAGCAATGACTATAGCTATTTTCTTCACTTATGATAGTACAGCCCTTCATGATACTTCCTTTACGCATCCCACCCTCTGTTCCTTCCCCACAATGTCCATATGTCCACTGTCCATGTCTGTCTTTCCGTTGCTTCACTGCGTGTGCCATCATCACCATTCTACTAGATTCCATATATATGTGTTAGTATATTGTATTTATCCTCTTTCTGACTGACTTCACTTTTTATGATACTTTCTAGATCCAGCCACCTCATTAGGCCTGATTCTTCTGCATTTCTCTTTAAAGCTGTGTAGTATTCTATTATATATATGTACCACAGCTTTTGTATCCATTCATTCGTCAATGGGCATCTAGGTTGCTTCCATGTTCTAGCTACTGTATAGAGAGCTGCAATGAACATTGGGGCACAGGTGTTTCTTTCAGATTTGATTTAATCAGGTTATAAGCCTATGAGTGGGATTGCTGGGTCGAATGGTGCTTCTATTTTTAGTTTTTAAAGAAATCTCCATACTGTCTTCCATAGAGGCTGTATCAATTTACATTCCCACCAGCAATGCAGGAGTGTTCCCTTTTCTCCACACCCTTTCCAGCATTTATTGTCTGTCGATTTGTGGATGATGGCCATTCTGACGGATGTGAGGTGATATCTCATTGTAGTTTTGATTTGCATGTCTCTAATTATAAGTGAAGTTGAGCACCGTTTCATGTGTTTTGGGCCATCTGTATGTCCTCTTTGGAGAGGTGTCTGTTTAGGTCCTTTCCCATTTTTAATTTTTTAAACAGATAAGCAGCAAGATATATTGGACAGTGCAGTGAAATATAGCCATTATTTTGTAAGTACTTTAAATGGGGTATTATCTATAAAAATATAAAAATATTGAATCACTATGTTGCACACATTTTTCCCCCTGCTGTGCCATTTTTATTTTTAACTTTTATTTTACTTTTAACTTTTACAGAGTTTTGTTGTTTACAGATATGTATGTTCCCAACCTAGTCATATGTATATTCCCCCCCACTCCTCCCGACCATCACACAGTACTCCTGAAGGATCTCCTTTTCTCACAGAGCAATGACTATAGCTATTTTCTTCACTTATGATAGTACAGCCCTTCATGATACTTCCTTTACGCATCCCACCCTCTGTTCCTTCCCCACAATGTCCATATGTCCACTGTCCATGTCTGTCTTTCCGTTGCTTCACTGCGTGTGCCATCATCACCATTCTACTAGATTCCATATATATGTGTTAGTATATTGTATTTATCCTCTTTCTGACTGACTTCACTTTTTATGATACTTTCTAGATCCAGCCACCTCATTAGGCCTGATTCTTCTGCATTTCTCTTTAAAGCTGTGTAGTATTCTATTATATATATGTACCACAGCTTTTGTATCCATTCATTCGTCAATGGGCATCTAGGTTGCTTCCATGTTCTAGCTACTGTATAGAGAGCTGCAATGAACATTGGGGCACAGGTGTTTCTTTCAGATTTGATTTAATCAGGTTATAAGCCTATGAGTGGGATTGCTGGGTCGAATGGTGCTTCTATTTTTAGTTTTTAAAGAAATCTCCATACTGTCTTCCATAGAGGCTGTATCAATTTACATTCCCACCAGCAATGCAGGAGTGTTCCCTTTTCTCCACACCCTTTCCAGCATTTATTGTCTGTCGATTTGTGGATGATGGCCATTCTGACGGATGTGAGGTGATATCTCATTGTAGTTTTGATTTGCATGTCTCTAATTATAAGTGAAGTTGAGCACCGTTTCATGTGTTTTTGGGCCATCTGTATGTCCTCTTTGGAGAGGTGTCTGTTTAGGTCCTTTCCCATTTTTTAATTGGGTTGTTCATTTTTCCGGTGCTGAGTTGTCTGAGTTGCTTGTAGATTTTGGAGATTAATTCTTTGTCTGTTGTTGAATTTGCTATGATTTTCTCCCATTTCGTGAGGTGTCTGTTCAGCTTTATTGTAATTTCTTTTGCTGTACAAAAGCTTTTAAGTTTCATTAGGTCCTGCATGTTCATTTTTCTTTTTAGTTCTGCTATTCTAGTAGGTGGGTCATAGGAAATCTTGCTTTGCTTTATGTCCTTGAGTGTTTTGCCTATATTCTCCTCTAAGAGTGTGATGGTTTCTGGTCTTACATTTAGATCTTTAATCCATTTTGAATTGGTCTTTTTGTTGCACACTTTTAACTAATATAAAGACATAAATGAAATATACTTCATAGAAAAAGAAAGAAAAGCTAAAATCAGAATTTTATATAAAATCTCTAAAATTTTAAGCATTGACTACTAGCTCAAAATTGTAAAGTACTGTGTAAGAAAAACAAATCTACTAATCTTGGATTATACAATCTGTAAACAACAAAACTCTGGGAAAATAAAAAGTTAAAAAAAATGAAAAATCTTATCTTCTATCATGACATAGTTTGTAAGTTTCTCTTAAGGTCAAAATATGATTAAAAGATACTTACATGTATTTAAAGTTACATCTCTCATCTATGTATAAGGAACTGGGCTGAAATGAATGATAAAAGTCAAAGTTTCTATTTTAATTGCTTCTTTTAGGATTTCTTGTGCTTGGTCAACATAAGAATTCCATCATTTACTTAAATAGACCTAACTCAGATACTATGAGGGTGTAAGCTTGATATCATTTTGTGTGTTTTAGGTATGTTTTATTCATTTATTTTTTTTCTTTCTTTCTTTTTTTTATTCTTTATTTTAAAGGTTTTACAGAGTTTTGTTGTTCACAGACATGTATGTTCCCAGATCAGTCATATGCATATCCCTGGTTTTGGAAGCATTTGGTCAAGAGGTCCTCTGTATATTCATGGAATGTTGAATAGTAAATAAAAAACAATCTCAAATGGCAGACTCAGGAGAGGAAACATAATGGGCTTGAGACTTAGAGGAAATAAAGAAGAGCAAGAAGGAATAAGAAAGATGAAAATAGATGAAGGTGAAGCAACCCTACTGGGAAAAAAGAGAACTTATTCAAGTTCTGAGATTTGAAAACACTGGTACATAAAATAAGGATATGATCCCCTGGTGGGTGCTATGTGAGAGAAAAGACTAAGTTATGGAAAATCGAGTTGTCAAATTATAAAACTCCCATGATGAGACCATTACCACTCTTGTGTAATATACAGTAATTATATTATAGCTGATGATTTCCTTAAAGCATAAATAGTAAAGGAAAAGGCTTTTTATGCTCGATGAGAATCAAAATATTGATCTGCTAGCTTAACAGAAGTAGATTTGTGTTGTCTCAATGTTAATCCATTAACAGAATCTCCAAACAAAATCATGACAAATTTGGGGATTAGCAATCCATTGAGAAAAGGAGATGAATTGCCATGTAATAAAAACAAATCTACTAATCTTGGATTATACAATCTGTAAACAACAAAACTCTGGGAAAATAAAAGTTAAAAAATGAAAAATCTTATCTTCTATCATGACATAGTTTGTAAGTTTCTCTTAAGGTCAAAATATGATTAAAAGATACTTACATGTATTTAAAGTTACATCTCTCATCTATGTATAAGGAACTGGGCTGAAATGAATGATAAAAGTCAAAGTTTCTATTTTAATTGCTTCTTTTAGGATTTCTTGTGCTTGGTCAACATAAGAATTCCATCATTTACTTAAATAGACCTAACTCAGATACTATGAGGGTGTAAGCTTGATATCATTTTGTGTGTTTTAGGTATGTTTTATTCATTTATTTTTTTTCTTTCTTTCTTTTTTTTATTCTTTATTTTAAAGGTTTTACAGAGTTTTGTTGTTCACAGACATGTATGTTCCCAGATCAGTCATATGCATATCCCTGGTTTTGGAAGCATTTGGTCAAGAGGTCCTCTGTATATTCATGGAATGTTGAATAGTAAATAAAAAACAATCTCAAATGGCAGACTCAGGAGAGGAAACATAATGGGCTTGAGACTTAGAGGAAATAAAGAAGAGCAAGAAGGAATAAGAAAGATGAAAATAGATGAAGGTGAAGCAACCCTACTGGGAAAAAAGAGAACTTATTCAAGTTCTGAGATTTGAAAACACTGGTACATAAAATAAGGATATGATCCCCTGGTGGGTGCTATGTGAGAGAAAAGACTAAGTTATGGAAAATCGAGTTGTCAAATTATAAAACTCCCATGATGAGACCATTACCACTCTTGTGTAATATACAGTAATTATATTATAGCTGATGATTTCCTTAAAGCATAAATAGTAAAGGAAAAGGCTTTTTATGCTCGATGAGAATCAAAATATTGATCTGCTAGCTTAACAGAAGTAGATTTGTGTTGTCTCAATGTTAATCCATTAACAGAATCTCCAAACAAAATCATGACAAATTTGGGGATTAGCAATCCATTGAGAAAAGGAGATGAATTGCCATGTAATAAAACTACATCAAATTGTATTTATATAATAGTAATTGTCATGTTTAATAGGTTATGCGATGCCTAAGAGGTACATATGGTATTGTGTGATGAGGATGAGAATGTGGGGAAATGGCTTCTTACCAGGCTGGATAAAATAGGAATTTCAGAGGGTAGAGTTTTGATGACTGAGAAATCTGGGTTAAACCAAGAGAAACCTAGAAGGAATGGTTGTTTAAATCACTAGAATGATGATGGATATAGGAAGAGACAGAAAGCTCAAAGGAGAATGAGAAGAGAACAGATATGAAAGAACAGTGGACAGGCATGATAGAGAGGGAAGAAAATCCATGATGGAAAATTGACCAGAATGAGAACAAGTAGGACTAGAGTGGTAGAAGAGGACATTAAACTTCTACATTTAGGAAACAGAAATTTGCTTTTATTGATCTTATCATCAAGAATAATTTTGAACAGATGTCAAAATTGTAGACCAAACCTTTCTGTGCACTCAGGATGCACAAAATTGCAAAAAATATGCTAACAACCTAATAACAAGGAAAATATGGAAGTAAAAAATCGTAACTTTCGAAGAGCTGACATCACAAGGTAATCAACTATCCTGAAATCTTAAAGGGGAGAAATCCTTCCAAAAAGAAAACTGAACCTGAAAACTGCCTCATCTGTGCCCAAGTACAAGAGGAGGAGGTACTTCACAAAAAGTACATCTGCTATCCCAAGCAAGCTCCTTCCCAGAATAACCACCCAGGATAATGAATAGTGTCAAGAAGAATACTGGAGCAGGACGCCATTTACTACTCCATCAGACCTTCTCAACCCAGGGATTGAAACCGTGGTTCTTGAGTCTCCTCCACTGTCAGGGGGGTTCTTTTTTTTTTTTTTTTTTTAATTGATGGATAATTGTTTCACATAGTTTTGTTGTTTACTGCCAAACATCAACCTGAATCAGCCATAGGCATGCATATGTTGCCTCCCTCTTGAACTTCTCTCCCATCTCCATCCCCATCCCACCCCTCCAGGTTGCTACAGAGCCCCTGTTTGAGTTCTCTAAGTCATACAGCAAATTCCCATTAGTTATGTATTTTATATATGGTAATATAAGTTTCCATGTTACTCTTTCCATACATCTCACCCTCTCTACTCTCCCCTACACATGTCCATAAGTCTGTTCTCTATGTCTGTTTCTCCATTGCTGCCCTGCATATTCATTCATCAGTACCATCTTTCTAGATTCCATATATATGCATTAGTATACAATATTTATCTTTCTCTTTCTGACTTACTTCACTCTTTATAATAGGCTCTACGTTCATCCACTGCATTAGAACTGACTCAAATGGATTCTTTTCTGTGGCTAATATTCCAGTGTATATATGTACCACAGCTTCTTTATCCATTCACAGTCGATGGGCATCTAGCTTGCTTCCATGTTCTAACTATTGCAAATAGTGCTGCAATGAACAATGGTGGTACATGTATCTTTTTCAATTTTGATTTCCTCAAGGTATATGCTTAATAGTGGAATTGTTGTGTCATATAGTGGTTCTATTCCTAATTTTTAAAGAAATCTCTGTACTGTCTTCCAAAGCAGCTGTATCAATGTACATTTCCACCAACAGTGCAAGAGGATTCCCTTTTCTCCACATGCTCTCTAGCATTTATTGTCTGTAGACATTTTGATGATGGTCACTCTAAACCACCTGGGATGCCCAGTGTCAAGTCAGGAGATAGTAAACAATATTCTAAGTAGTGTAAGCCTGTACTGATTATTGGCTACAGAGAGGAGTGAGCAGACACAAAGTCTTGTTTTGCATATTCATGAAGAAAAAGCCTTATGATACAGAGGGAGTGTTTTTAATGGAATTTAAAAATAGTTTCATTTACAGTAGTAACACAAAACATGAAATAATTAGGAAATAAATCTAGGAAAATATGTAAGATATTATCATGCTAAATGGTATAAACCATTGGTGAGAGAAATCAGGAAGGTTTCAATCAAATTAAGACCTATGACCTACTTATTAGACTGAAAGACAAAATATGGTCATGATGTCAATTATTTCCAAATTAATCTAAAAATAATTATACATGGTACAAATCCAAGCAAGACTTTTTGTATAATTTGACAATGGGAAAGGAAAAGGTCTAGAATAGTTGAAACATATTTTGGAAAATAATAAAGCTAGAGATCTCACACAATATGATTTTAAGACTTAAAGCTATAGTAATTAAGAAAGTACAGTATTTGCTAGAACATGTGCACATAAATCAGTGGAATATACTGGAGAATCTAGAAATATGCCTATCCTATAAATTTCACTGGAATGCCAAAAAGGTGCAAAGGTAGTTCACTAAGAAATGATAGACTTTTGAATAAATGATGCTGTAATATTTGGACATCATTCTGCAAACTTAACTGAACACCTTGCATTATGTACAAAAATTAACTCAAACTGGACATAAGTCTAAGAGAGACTTACAAGAAAAAGATTTTAGTCAGACATGTGCCAAAACTATTGGGAAATATGTGACTCCGTTTCATCTAGGCTAGTAAAATGTAATGTGAATTTAAGGTCCAACTTACTTCAGGTGTTTATACTTGTGAAAAACATTCACAGAACAGTTTAATATTTGACACAGTTTCAGTGCAGAGAAGAGAAAGCAAGATGCAGGAAAAGATCTTGATCGTTAACTGTGGTTTTTGGAAGAAAAATCTCATTCATTTTATTCAGCATTTCTCAGTCCACTGACCAGACATTCCTATTCCTGTCATCTCCTCCATTTACTTCCAGGACCCAAGGCATAACCATTTCCCAGTGTGTAATAATAAATTGACATGTTAAATTATTCATAGCTCAAAGCAAAAATTTATTGTTTCCCATTTCCAAAGGCTAATCAGTCTGAAATCAAGGTATTGGCAGAGCATAGTGCCTCTGCATACTGTAGAGGATTCCGTCCTTGTCGCTTCCTAGCTTCTAATGGTTTTCTAGAGGCTTTAGGTGCTCCTAGGAGTGCAACGGCACAATTCCAGTCTCTGCCTTTGCCATTACATGGTGTTCTCCCTGACTGCTGATGCCTTCATGTTGCTGTTTTCTTATCAGAACAATAGTTTCATTGGATTACGAGCCCACCATGCTCCAGTATGATCTCATGTTTATTACATTTGCAGCGACCCTACTCCTCAGTAAGGTGCATTCTGAAGATAGAGCTTTAACACATTTTGGGGGAAGCTTAATTCAATCTCTTAATAGAGGGTTTAAAGAATCAGGTTCTTATGCCTCAAAGGGCCTGCATTCCCACTGGTAAGTCAGGAAAGGAAGCTGTGCTCTGTTCTAGACTATCATTTTAGGGCTTAAGAGGTGCAGATTCTATCTCTAACTAAACTTCCTGTGTAAGATTATTTTTATCCAGGTCTAAATTTCTCAGGTTCCCAAGCTGGACAGTTTCTTCACTCAGTGGACTTAAGAGACCCATCCTTATTCCTGCCAATTGTCTTCCCAATAGTGACTTTGACCCTTGTATTTCACAGCAACGATATCCCTGTCTATGTCTAAGACATTTCCATCTACCAGTCTTGCAGTTCTACCCTTCCCCACACCCTCATCTAACCACCAGACTGTGTGCTGGCCCAATGGTCTTCTCTAAGCCTCTCGGTACTAGTGATTTTTATTACTAGTCCAAGCATACGTGATAAGTAACTTTTTCTGCTCTTCTAGTGTGTTCTTGCCCTTGACTTGGGTTCTCACTCTCTCCCTTTTACCTGCCAGAGAATTGGAACCTACTGTGCTGCTATGTTTCTGCCATTTAGAACTGCTGCTCAGCAGACTGGACAGTGAGGCCTGACTTGAGGTGTTTTCTGTGGGAGGCATAAATTAAGTCTGCAAAACTGCTTTTTAATGGGTTAGACTAAAAAATGACTATTACAAAAATGCTATGAAAATAAACCTTAATAAATAAGATAGTATGGGGAATAAGAGTAATAAAATTTTCCCATTTCCAAAGGCTAATCAGTCTGAAATCAAGGTATTGGCAGAGCATAGTGCCTCTGCATACTGTAGAGGATTCCGTCCTTGTCGCTTCCTAGCTTCTAATGGTTTTCTAGAGGCTTTAGGTGCTCCTAGGAGTGCAACGGCACAATTCCAGTCTCTGCCTTTGCCATTACATGGTGTTCTCCCTGACTGCTGATGCCTTCATGTTGCTGTTTTCTTATCAGAACAATAGTTTCATTGGATTACGAGCCCACCATGCTCCAGTATGATCTCATGTTTATTACATTTGCAGCGACCCTACTCCTCAGTAAGGTGCATTCTGAAGATAGAGCTTTAACACATTTTGGGGGAAGCTTAATTCAATCTCTTAATAGAGGGTTTAAAGAATCAGGTTCTTATGCCTCAAAGGGCCTGCATTCCCACTGGTAAGTCAGGAAAGGAAGCTGTGCTCTGTTCTAGACTATCATTTTAGGGCTTAAGAGGTGCAGATTCTATCTCTAACTAAACTTCCTGTGTAAGATTATTTTTATCCAGGTCTAAATTTCTCAGGTTCCCAAGCTGGACAGTTTCTTCACTCAGTGGACTTAAGAGACCCATCCTTATTCCTGCCAATTGTCTTCCCAATAGTGACTTTGACCCTTGTATTTCACAGCAACGATATCCCTGTCTATGTCTAAGACATTTCCATCTACCAGTCTTGCAGTTCTACCCTTCCCCACACCCTCATCTAACCACCAGACTGTGTGCTGGCCCAATGGTCTTCTCTAAGCCTCTCGGTACTAGTGATTTTTATTACTAGTCCAAGCATACGTGATAAGTAACTTTTTCTGCTCTTCTAGTGTGTTCTTGCCCTTGACTTGGGTTCTCACTCTCTCCCTTTTACCTGCCAGAGAATTGGAACCTACTGTGCTGCTATGTTTCTGCCATTTAGAACTGCTGCTCAGCAGACTGGACAGTGAGGCCTGACTTGAGGTGTTTTCTGTGGGAGGCATAAATTAAGTCTGCAAAACTGCTTTTTAATGGGTTAGACTAAAAAATGACTATTACAAAAATGCTATGAAAATAAACCTTAATAAATAAGATAGTATGGGGAATAAGAGTAAGATAAAAGCTCTCTTGGCCACTTAATGGTTTCCTGAGTTCATATCCACTAGCCATAAAATAGGAGCAATACTAATTCCTGTATTTATCAATCAATCTCTCTCTCTCCTTCTCTGTGTGTGTGTGTGTAAATATAAATATATATATATATATATATATATATATATATGGTTTCCTCTTTCCCTGAAAGTGTTTCTCCAATTTCTAATTCACTCCCTATGTCACATTTTCTGTACCACATGACTTATTCATATCTCATGCCTTACAAGGAAATGACTCTGATTGAACTCAGGTTACTTTTATCTGTCTATCTATATATAGTTTCTTTTTTTTTTTTTTTTTACTAAATGGTGTTTAGATGTGTTTGGTATTTTTAAATTACTTATATTGTCTAAATACTGTAAAACTCTCCTTTACCACTGTCACCCCCAAAACTATAAAGTCAAATTCCAAGAAAAGAGCTGTGCTTTACTTAAGTAAGTAGTTCTTGACATTTTCTTGCTAGAAAAATTATTGTGCTCATATTGATAAATGTCTTGACAAAAATCAATGGGATAAAGTGATTCTTTATCATATCTAGTTTTCCTTAACCTACAATCTAGAATATAATCTCCAGTACTTCTTTATAGCCACTCTCTTATAAGTCAACAATGATTTCAATTATCAAATTCAATTTCTCAGCTCTATATGCAGAATTTGAGATTGTTGACATCTTCTTTCTCACTTAAATTCTTCTTAATCAACTTGCCCCTTACTCAACTTTATAGTTCTGTATTCACCTGTCTTATACTATTGTCATACCTGGCCTTTCCTCCATTTGCTTTTGTCCTTTCCTACAGGTCCCCCATGAGCTGATATTTTTCTCTCTAGCTATCCTGTTCTCTTATGAAATCTCTGACTCATAGAACTTGATCAGGTTACACTATATAGCAAAGGTGAAAGAATTTTTCATGTTTATTTAAAGCTCCTCATCAGTTTATTTTAAATTAATTCAAAGAGAGATTATTCCTAGTAGGCATAACCTAAATATTTAAAGGCTTAGAAGAGATTCCTCTTTGTTTTGAAGAATCTGCAATATTGTGAGAGGACCAGGTGGTTAGGGCATGGTCTCTAGGAGCCCTGCATGTGTAACCTGCCAGGCCAACAAACATCAAGCAAACAAACAGGGATCTGAATTATAGCTAACAGTTTGAATCTAGTCAAGAATCTGAGGGAAATGGGAAGCAGATCTTTCCCTAGTCAAGCCTGCAGATGAGGATGCAACTGGCCAACACATTCATTATAGTCTGTGTGTTGCTGCAGAAGGCTTAGTTAAGGTGCATGACCCACAAGAACTGTAATATATTTGTTTTAAACCTCCAAGTTTGTTGTAATTTTTTTACAGAGCAACAGGAAACTACCACAGGCTAATAAAGTTTGATCTTCAGGGGCTTCCCTGGTTGCCCAATGGGTAAAGAGTCCACCTTTCAGTGCAAGGTACGCTGGTTTGATCCCTGGCCTGGGAAGATCCCATGTTCTGCAGAGTGGCTGGACTGGTGTGTCCAATTACACACCAGCATTCTGGAGTGCATGTGCCCAGAGCCAGTGCTGTGCAATGAGAGCAACCACTGTAATGGGAGGCCCACACAGGCCAAAGAACAAAGATGGATGAAAATAAATAAATGAAAAACCAATAAAAGAGGCCAAAATTATAAAGGAAAATTTGATCTTCAAACCAAATAAGGTAGTGATATCTAATATATACCCATTTTACTTAAGTGTATAGATGTACTACTTCTGGTGGAAGTAGTGACAGAGTTCCTCTTCTTGGGCTCTAAGATCTCTGCAGATGGTGACTGTGGGCATGAAATCAGAAGATGATTGCTTCTTGGCAGGAAAGCTATGACAAACAGTATGTTGAAAAGCAGAGATGTTACTCTGTTGACAAAGGTCCATATAGTCAAGGCTATAGTCTTCCCAGTGGTCATGTACAGTTGTGAGAGCTGGACCTTAAAGAGGGAAGAATGCCAAAGAATTGACACCTTTGAAATGTGATGCTGAGAAGACTCCTGAGAGTCCCTTCCCAGTCAATCTTAAGGATCATGTACCAGTGAATTTCAAGAGAGATTATTCCTAGTAGGCATAACCTAAATATTTAAAGGCTTAGAAGAGATTCCTCTTTGTTTTGAAGAATCTGCAATATTGTGAGAGGACCAGGTGGTTAGGGCATGGTCTCTAGGAGCCCTGCATGTGTAACCTGCCAGGCCAACAAACATCAAGCAAACAAACAGGGATCTGAATTATAGCTAACAGTTTGAATCTAGTCAAGAATCTGAGGGAAATGGGAAGCAGATCTTTCCCTAGTCAAGCCTGCAGATGAGGATGCAACTGGCCAACACATTCATTATAGTCTGTGTGTTGCTGCAGAAGGCTTAGTTAAGGTGCATGACCCACAAGAACTGTAATATATTTGTTTTAAACCTCCAAGTTTGTTGTAATTTTTTTACAGAGCAACAGGAAACTACCACAGGCTAATAAAGTTTGATCTTCAGGGGCTTCCCTGGTTGCCCAATGGGTAAAGAGTCCACCTTTCAGTGCAAGGTACGCTGGTTTGATCCCTGGCCTGGGAAGATCCCATGTTCTGCAGAGTGGCTGGACTGGTGTGTCCAATTACACACCAGCATTCTGGAGTGCATGTGCCCAGAGCCAGTGCTGTGCAATGAGAGCAACCACTGTAATGGGAGGCCCACACAGGCCAAAGAACAAAGATGGATGAAAATAAATAAATGAAAAACCAATAAAAGAGGCCAAAATTATAAAGGAAAATTTGATCTTCAAACCAAATAAGGTAGTGATATCTAATATATACCCATTTTACTTAAGTGTATAGATGTACTACTTCTGGTGGAAGTAGTGACAGAGTTCCTCTTCTTGGGCTCTAAGATCTCTGCAGATGGTGACTGTGGGCATGAAATCAGAAGATGATTGCTTCTTGGCAGGAAAGCTATGACAAACAGTATGTTGAAAAGCAGAGATGTTACTCTGTTGACAAAGGTCCATATAGTCAAGGCTATAGTCTTCCCAGTGGTCATGTACAGTTGTGAGAGCTGGACCTTAAAGAGGGAAGAATGCCAAAGAATTGACACCTTTGAAATGTGATGCTGGAGAAGACTCCTGAGAGTCCCTTGGACAACAAGATCAAACGAGTCAATCTTAAGGGAAATCAACCATTAAGATATTCATTGGAAGGACTGATGCTGAAGCTCCAGTATCTGCTCATCTAATGTAAACAGATGACTCACTGGAAAAGTCGCTGATGCTGGGAAAGATTGAGAGAAGAAGGGGGTGTCAGAGGATGAGGTGCCTGGATGGCATCACCGATGCAATGGACACGAACTTGGGAAAACTCTGAGAGATGGTTAGGGATAGGGAGGCCCTGAATGCTGCAGTCTATGGGGTCACAAAGAGTCAGACATGACTGGGTGACTGAACAACAACAATAGATGCAAAATCCCTAAAAATAATCCTGAATTTAACAATGTACGCAAAACAATAAATACATCACTGAGGTTTTAGCAGAGGCTGATTCTTAAAGTATTCTCATCTTTTCTACTCCCAATTCCACATTCCATTCATCCATTAATATTTCTGAGAAGACAGACCCAAGAGCCAGAGTAAAATGAGACAGCATGCATGCAGGAGAACTATTGTGGGTATCCCTACTCTGTGGGGTGCACAAGGTCTGGGGAAGAAGTAGAGATGTTCATGGATTCTGGTGACACATGGACACACCCCAACTCTCCAGGGAGGGACACCTCATGAATTCTCTTTGGTCTTTACAAGCTGAGAAGTGAAAGGGTTTAATAGGTAGATTAATACGCAGATTTGATAGGGAGGCCAGTGGGTTTCAAGAAGGTGGAGGAAAAAGAAGGACAAGTATTTTTCTAACCTGAAATGTTATGATAAAATCAACCCAAAATTGGGGCTTCCCTGGTGGTCCAGTGGGTAAGGACACCGCCTTGCAGTGCAAGGGGCGCCAGTTCGATCCCTGGCCTGGGAAGATCCCACGTGCCGCCGAGAGGCTGGACTGGTGTGTCCAATTACCAAGCTGGAGCTCTGGAGTGCATCCGCCCAGAGCTGGTGCTCTGCGACAACAGAGGCCACCGCGATGGGAGGCCCACACGGGCCAAAGAACAAAGATGGATGAAAATAGATAAATGAAAGACCAATAGAAGTAGCCCACCTGCTCCCCTCCTTCCCCACCCCCGAAATAAATAAAATAAATCTAAAAAAAAAAAATCAACCCAAAACTAAGTTTATTGTTTTATGTTGATGCTGTGAGCCTAGAAAGGCCTTTACAACAGAATGTCTCACCTAGCCTGGAGACTATACCTTGGCTAATCTCATGTTGTGGGTATGGGACTGCAAGGCCTTTGCAACCTTAAGCTATTGTTTTAACAACTGATTGGAAAATATAAATTGTCATGCTTAAACTGGCAAACGTGGTACTCTTCTATCCCCCTTCCAGTGCCTGTTCTGAAAACTTTTCCCTATCCTTTCTTACTTTAATAAACTTCTCACTGCACGAAACTCTGAGTGACCACTGCTGAGTCTTTTTGATCCCAATGTGAATTCTTCTCTGTTGAAGATCAAGAATCTGACATCATTCACGGTAACTTACCATCATCTATCACCTATCGGAAGGAGCTGAAATGATGATGTGAGCTGAGACTACTCTATCTTTAAGGCTTACAGAGAGCAAAAATATCATAAAGCAGAAAGCCTTTCCTCTGATCCAGATTGATAGTCTTCTGAAACTTTTTTCTTTTCCACAGGAAGTTTCCCCTACCAGACATAATTAGTGGACAAAGAAAAATTACAACACTCCTAAGGGAACACTACATCCAGAGAGTAAAAGATCAAGAACATTATAAAATTCCTAAATTCTAAGGACAAAAACATAATCAAACTTCTAGATTAAAAACAAATGTTCTTTGTAAAGGAAAAAATAATCACAGAGCTTCAGACTTCTGGTTAGTATCAGACTACTTCTCACTTTAAGTTATATTCTCTGAGTGTTATACAACTATGTCCCACACCCACTGCAACACACTTAAATCTGCAAAGTTACTTTTCAAGAACCGTGACTGTAATTCTATAGGTTGGCACTGACGACTTTATGCGTCCACACATGCTAAGTCACTTTAGTCATGTTTGATTCTGCGACCTTATGGACCATAGCCTGCCAGACTCCTCTGCCCATGGAATTTGCTGGACAAGAATACTGGAATGGGCTGCCATGCCCTCCTCTTCAGTGGATCTTCACAACCCAGGGATTGAACCAGCATGTTCTGTGTCTCCTGCATTGCAGGTGGATGCTATACTACTGAGCCACTTGGGAAGCCCTTGGTATGCCTAGAGTGGGTGCTAATTAATTAGGATTTAGGCAAGCTACTACTCCCAATGCCAAAATGATAGCGTGAATATGTAAGTATGATAAAAAAAAAAGATATTCACAATTAATGTAAGCACAGGAAAAATCCATCAGCAGCACAACCTTTGTTCTAGAAGCAACCAATGGATCAGTGCAAAGATCTCAAGAAAGGACCACTTTGGAGCAAAGAACATTGCAATGCATACAAATTAAAGCAATAGCTATGTAGAAAACTGTCTAGGAATGAGTGATTTAAATAATGATTTTTTAAATATAAGCGCTCACTGTAAATTAAAAATTCTTAATGTTATTCAGCTATATCAGTCAAACTTAGCATATGGAAGAGATGATTAGTAGTATTTGGGAACGAGAGAACAAGTAAAAGAATCCCAAGATCTCATCTATGTTACAGAATGGGAAGGTGGGAGGTAAAAGTATTTAAAAGCTGCAATTTATTAGCAGAAACATATCAGTTTAAAATGTTCTGGAGGAGCTTCCCTGGTGGTCCAGTGGGTAAGGACACCACCTTTGCAGTGCAAGGGGCGCCGGTTTGATCTCTGACCTGGGAAGATCCCACGTGGCACGGAGTGGCTGGACCGATGTGTCCAATTACCGAGCCGGAGCTCTGGAGCACACGCGCTCAGAGCTGGTGCTCTGCAACAACAGAGCCCACTGCGATGGGAGGCCCATAGAGGCCAAAGAACAAAGATCGATGAAAATAGATAAATGAAAGACCAATAGAAGTGGCCTACCTGCCCCCCTCCCTCCCCAACACAGTCCCTCTCACCCACAAAATTTTTGGAGATCAGGGTTGTATATCATAGTAAAGAAATGGAAACGAATATAATGTGTATAACTGAATCACTTTGCTGTATGGCAGAGATTACAACATGGTAAATCAACTATATTCTAACGTCCACACATGCTAAGTCACTTTAGTCATGTTTGATTCTGCGACCTTATGGACCATAGCCTGCCAGACTCCTCTGCCCATGGAATTTGCTGGACAAGAATACTGGAATGGGCTGCCATGCCCTCCTCTTCAGTGGATCTTCACAACCCAGGGATTGAACCAGCATGTTCTGTGTCTCCTGCATTGCAGGTGGATGCTATACTACTGAGCCACTTGGGAAGCCCTTGGTATGCCTAGAGTGGGTGCTAATTAATTAGGATTTAGGCAAGCTACTACTCCCAATGCCAAAATGATAGCGTGAATATGTAAGTATGATAAAAAAAAAAGATATTCACAATTAATGTAAGCACAGGAAAAATCCATCAGCAGCACAACCTTTGTTCTAGAAGCAACCAATGGATCAGTGCAAAGATCTCAAGAAAGGACCACTTTGGAGCAAAGAACATTGCAATGCATACAAATTAAAGCAATAGCTATGTAGAAAACTGTCTAGGAATGAGTGATTTAAATAATGATTTTTTAAATATAAGCGCTCACTGTAAATTAAAAATTCTTAATGTTATTCAGCTATATCAGTCAAACTTAGCATATGGAAGAGATGATTAGTAGTATTTGGGAACGAGAGAACAAGTAAAAGAATCCCAAGATCTCATCTATGTTACAGAATGGGAAGGTGGGAGGTAAAAGTATTTAAAAGCTGCAATTTATTAGCAGAAACATATCAGTTTAAAATGTTCTGGAGGAGCTTCCCTGGTGGTCCAGTGGGTAAGGACACCACCTTTGCAGTGCAAGGGGCGCCGGTTTGATCTCTGACCTGGGAAGATCCCACGTGGCACGGAGTGGCTGGACCGATGTGTCCAATTACCGAGCCGGAGCTCTGGAGCACACGCGCTCAGAGCTGGTGCTCTGCAACAACAGAGCCCACTGCGATGGGAGGCCCATAGAGGCCAAAGAACAAAGATCGATGAAAATAGATAAATGAAAGACCAATAGAAGTGGCCTACCTGCCCCCCTCCCTCCCCAACACAGTCCCTCTCACCCACAAAATTTTTGGAGATCAGGGTTGTATATCATAGTAAAGAAATGGAAACGAATATAATGTGTATAACTGAATCACTTTGCTGTATGGCAGAGATTACAACATGGTAAATCAACTATATTCTAACGTAACTTAAAAAACAGTAAACAAATATGTGTTTGACAGTGAGTACTGAGAAAATAACACAAAAATTAATGCACTAGAAAGCTTCATGAGGAGGGGAGCCAAGATGGCGGAGGAATGAGGGGAAGATTTCACCAGCTCCCCAACAGAATCACCAGAACTAATCAAGAAATGAACCACCACCAACAAACCAGCTGCTAGATGACAGAAGAATTCCATAGGTCCGCGCGAGTAGAAGAGTGAATAGCCAGAAATTTCCTGGAGCTACTGTTCTAAGAATCCTCTATCCTAATCCCCATGCCGGACCGCACCGACGGAGAAAGCACACCAGCAAGTGCCCTAAAAGGGGGCCTAAGCGGAGCCTCGGGGGAGAGCGGGCAGTGCTCAGCGTGAAAACTCCAAGAATCCGCCCAGATCCCGTTAGAAATTATGACACTGCGAAGATAGGATATTGGAGCAGGGCTGGAAGGAACGACTGCTGCCTAGCAACCTGGAGCCAGGAAGGGAGCGCCCAGTGTGAAAATCGCGCCGCTCGGCCTGGCGAAAATCGCGAGTTTCCGCCTGGCACTGGGTGAGTTCAAACACTCCTAGTAGGGGACTGGCTGAAGGGGAAGTCGCCCACAGATTGCTGACCAGGGACCTGGGCTGGAGCCAGACGGGGAAGCTTGTGCCTGCCTTTGGGACTTGGAGGCATAACCGGCAGTGCGCGCGCCAGTGGCGGAGGAGCCCGTGCACCCCCATAGCTACACCCGCAGCGGAGGAAGCCAGGAGAAGGGCAGTTATTGGAGGCTACCCACGGGTGTGCGGCAGAGCCAGGACGCCCCCGCCCAACACGGGACTGCGCGCACACTGCGGTCCCCCACCCGACAGACTGGGATCAGCCCGTCGTCCCGGCCAGCACCTGAGCTTGCAGACCGGTGCCATAAGCGAAAGGCTACATAATCAAGACAACACCATCGAGAGCAGACTGGCTTCCACCAGACAGATGAGAGGATAAAAACCAGGGACAGTATTTAGCTTTTTTGCTTATCTGTTGCGGACGGTCCTGTTTATTCATTTGATCGATCAGGTTTGGGTTTTTTTTTTTTCTTCTTCTTTTCTCTTTTGTCTCTTTTATTAAGTTTCTCTTCCCCTTTTTAATTTTTAATTTCTTTTTTTGATTTTTAATTATTAATTTTTTTAAAAAATTTTAATTCTTGAAATTCTAATTTTCTTTCCTCTTTCCCACTCCTTCCTCCATGTTCTAAATCTAAAACTTTCTCCTATCTACCACTACCCCCTAGATAAATATTTCCTACCTTCCTGTCTCCACTATTCTCTTCCAGCTGCACTAAACAATACAACACACTAATCTTGGCTACAGAACCGTATAAAATCCTTCCAAGTCGAATCTGTTCCTTCTCATTACCCATACACTCTCCACCTCCTCACCCCCAACACATGTCTTAGTTAAAAATTGCTTTCAATGAAATAGTCCACGCCAGGACCATACCCAAGATCTATTTTTCCAGGCACTATTTTAATTAATTCAGAGCTTAACGGGCAAGTACCATCTTTGACTGCGTCGTTTGCCAGAAAAATTTCCTATGCTTTGTCACTGTAAGACTGGTTAGATGTGGTTATTGCTGTGTATGTATCTATATCTTATGACTATGTTAGAAAACATCTGCATGCTTTTATGACTGTCACCCATTAGGGACATACCTCTTGCTCCTCAGATGCTAGTATTTGAACTAATATCACAGAACACCATAGCAAACCAGACATAGAGCCTACACCCCCTGACCAATCATCAAACCAAGGATCCTCAGAGTAGAAGTCCTGATTCCAAGACGCCACACTATCAAAGAACATACAACACTAGAGATTGTTCACCTGTAAACAAGACCTAACACCACCCAAGACACAAACCATTGAACCCTTCTAGAAGGACAGAAACCCAAAGGAAGGGAGAATTCAACCAAGAAGCCTGATGGGGAAAAGAACTCCGTACACACAGACACCCACAAAGAAACAAAAACTAACCTAATAATGAAACGACAGAGAAACATTGCACAAATGAAGGACCAAGCTAGAGAAACACAGCTTCAAATGACAGAGGAGGAGAGAGACAAATTATCTGAAAGAGAATTCAGAAAAACTATACTAATGAGGATGCAAAACACTGAGAACAGAATATTAGAGGAAATTAGTGCACTGAGAAAAGACATGCAGGAAATGAAAAATAAGCAAATAGAGACCACCAACCCAATTGCTGAACTAAAAAATACTATAGAACGTCTCAACAGTAGAGTATCGGAGGCTGAAGAACAGATAAGCAAGCTGGAAGATAGACTGGTGGAAATAACTGGTGAGGAACAGAACAAAGCTGAAAGAATTAAAAGAATTGAGGACAGCAGCAGAAACCAATGGGACAGTATCAAACGCACCAACATTAGAATTATAGGAGTTCCAGAGGAAGAAGAGGGGAAGAAAGGCTATGAAAAAATTCTTGAAGAGGTTATAGTTGAAAACTATATGGGAAAGGAAATAGTCAACCAAGTCCAAGAAGCACAAAAGAGTTCCATACAGGATAAACCCCAGAAGAAACACACCAAGGCACATTCTAATCAAACTAATGCAGACTAAATATAAAGACAGATTACTAAAAGCAGCTAGGAGCAAACAACAAATAACATATAAAGGAAACCCCATACATCTAACTGTGGATCTCTCAACAGAAACACTGCAGGCCAGCAGAGAACGGCAGGACACATTTAAATGGCTAAAAGAGAATAACCTCCAATCAGGAATTCTCTACCCAGCAAGAATCTCATTCAGAATCGATGGAGAAGTCTAAAGCTTCTCAGACAGACATAAACTAAAAGAATTCTGTACCACAAAACCAGCCTGACAACAAGTGTTAAAGAGTCTGATATAGCCAATAAATACAAGAGTAGAAGAAGTTCTACAAATCAAACCCCAAACTTCTAAGAAGATGACAATAGGAACATTTGTATCAATAATTACTTTGAACGTAAATGGACTAAATGCTTCAACCAAACGACACAGGTTGGCTGAATGGATCAAGAAACATGACCCATATATATGCTGTTTACAAGAGACCCACTTCAGACCTAGAGATACCCATAGACTGAAAGTGA
Source organism: Tragulus kanchil (assembly GCA_022376925.1). Classification (NCBI taxonomy): domain Eukaryota; kingdom Metazoa; phylum Chordata; class Mammalia; order Artiodactyla; family Tragulidae; genus Tragulus; species Tragulus kanchil. The sequence goes on from JAIOJX010000032.1 coordinate 255,788,477, forward strand.
GAGGCTGGAAAAAGATATTCCATGCAAATGGAAATCAAAAGAAAGCTGGGGTAGCAATCCTCATATCAGACAAAATAGATTTTAAAGTGAAGATTCTAAGAGACAAGGCAGGTCACTACATCATGATTAGGGGATCCATCCAAGAGGAAGACATAACAGTCATGAATATCTACGCACCCAACACAGGGGCACCTCAAAACATAAGACAGGTACTTTCAGACTTAAAAGAAGAAATCAATAATAACACAATAATAGTAGGAGACTTTAACACTCCACTCACACCAATGGATAGATCATCCAAACAGAAGCCTTAAATGCCACAATAGAAAAGATGGACCTCATTGATATCTTTAGGACGTTCCACCCAAAAGCAGAAGAATACAGTTTCTTCTCAAGTGCTCATGGAACATTATCCAGGATAGACCACATCTTCGGCCACAAATCTAACCTCAGTCAACTCAAGAAAACGGAAATTATATCAACCATCTTCTCAGACCACAATGCAATGAGACTAGAGTTCAACTACAGGAAAAAAAACCACTAAAAATACAAACACACGGTAATTAAACAACACATACCTAAAAAACCAACTGATTACTGAGGAAATCAAAGGAGAAATTAAACAATTCCTAGAAGAAAGTGACAATGAACATACGACCGTGCAAAACCTATGGAATATTGCAGAAGTAGTTCTAAGAGGGAAATTTATAGCAATACAATCCCAACTCAAGAAACTAGGAAAATATGAAGCAGATGACCTAACCCTCCACTTAAAACAATTGGAGAAAGAAGAACAAAAGCACCCCAAAGCCAGCAGCAGAAGAGAAATCATAAGGATCAGAGCAGGAAGAAATGAGAAAGAAACGAAAGAAACTATAACACAGATAAATAAAACAAAAAGCTGGTTCTTTGAAAAGGTAAACAACCAAACGACACAGGTTGGCTGAATGGATCAAGAAACATGACCCATATATATGCTGTTTACGAGAGACCCACTTCAGACCTAGAGATACCCATAGACTGAAAGTGAGAGGCTGGAAAAGATATTCCATGCAAATGGAAATCAAAAGAAAGCTGGGGTAGCAATCCTCATATCAGACAAAATAGATTTTAAAGTGAAGATTCTAAGAGACAAGGCAGGTCACTACATCATGATTAGGGGATCCATCCAAGAGGAAGACATAACAGTCATGAATATCTACGCACCCAACACAGGGGCACCTCAAAACATAAGACAGGTACTTTCAGACTTAAAAGAAGAAATCAATAATAACACAATAATAGTAGGAGACTTTAACACTCCACTCACACCAATGGATAGATCATCCAAACAGAAGCCTTAAATGCCACAATAGAAAAGATGGACCTCATTGATATCTTTAGGACGTTCCACCCAAAAGCAGAAGAATACAGTTTCTTCTCAAGTGCTCATGGAACATTATCCAGGATAGACCACATCTTCGGCCACAAATCTAACCTCAGTCAACTCAAGAAAACGGAAATTATATCAACCATCTTCTCAGACCACAATGCAATGAGACTAGAGTTCAACTACAGGAAAAAAAACCACTAAAAATACAAACACACGGTAATTAAACAACACATACCTAAAAAACCAACTGATTACTGAGGAAATCAAAGGAGAAATTAAACAATTCCTAGAAGAAAGTGACAATGAACATACGACCGTGCAAAACCTATGGAATATTGCAGAAGTAGTTCTAAGAGGGAAATTTATAGCAATACAATCCCAACTCAAGAAACTAGGAAAATATGAAGCAGATGACCTAACCCTCCACTTAAAACAATTGGAGAAAGAAGAACAAAAGCACCCCAAAGCCAGCAGCAGAAGAGAAATCATAAGGATCAGAGCAGGAAGAAATGAGAAAGAAACGAAAGAAACTATAACACAGATAAATAAAACAAAAAGCTGGTTCTTTGAAAAGGTAAACAAAATTGACAGCCTCTGGCCAGACTCATCAAGAGAAAGAGAGAGAAGAACCAGATCAACAAAATGAAAAATGAAAAAAGAGAGATTACAACAGATAATGCAGAAATCCAAAGGGTTCTAAGAGACTATTATGAGCAACTCTATGGCAACAAACTGGACAACCTGGAAGAAATGGACAGTTTCTTGGGGAAGATCAATCTCCCAAGACTGAGCCAGGAAGAAACAGAAACTTTGAACAACCCAATCACAAGCTCAGAAATCGAATTTGTTATTAAAAATCTACCCAAAAATAAAGGCCAAGGGCCAGATGGCTTCACAGCCGAATTCTACCAAACATTTAAAGAAGAGCTAATGCCTGTCCTTCTAAAACTCTTTTGAAAAATTGCACAGGAAGGAAAACTTCCAAACACATTCTATGAGGCCACCATCACCCTGATAGCAAAACCAGGCAAAGACAACACAAAAAAAGGAAAATTACAGACCAATTTCTCTGATGAACTTAGATGCCAAGGTCCTCAACAAAATCCTAGCAAACAGAATTCAACGACACATCAAAAAACTCATACATCATGATCAAGTCGGGTTCATCCCAGGCATGCAAGGATTCTTCAACATCCGCAAATCAATCAATGTGATACAGCATATCAACAAACTGAGAGACAAAAATCACCTGATCATCTCAATAGATGCAGCAGAAGCCTTCGACAAAGTACAACACCCATTTATGGTAAAAACTCTTCAGAAAATGGGCATAGAAGGAACCTATCTCAACATAGTGAAAGCCATATATGAGAAGCCCACAGCGAACATTATCCTCAACGGTGAAAAACTGAAAGCATTCCCTCTAAAATCAGGAACAAGACAGGGGTGTCCACTATCACCACTACTATTCAACATAGTCCTGGAAGTTTTAGCAATGGCAATAAGAGAAGAGAAAGAAATCAAAGGAATCCAGATTGGAAAGGAAGAAGTCAGGCTCTCTCTTTTTGCAGATGACATGATATTATACATAGAAAATCCCAAAGACACGGTTACAAAGCTACTAGAGCTAATCAACAAATTCAGCAAAGTTGCAGAATACAAAGTCAACACACAGCAATCACTGGCATTCCTATGCACAAACAATGAAAAATCAGAAAATGAAATCAAAGAGGCAGTCCCCTTCACCATTGCAACCAAAAGAATCAAATATCTAGGAATAAACCTACCCAAGGAAACAAAAGAATTGTACACAGAAAATTACAAGACACTCATGAGAGACATTAAAGAAGACTTAAACAGATGGAGAGATATTCCATGTTCCTGGGTCGAAAGAATCAATATTGTGAAAATGACCACACTACTAAATATCATCTACAGATTCAATGCAATACCTATTCAACTTCCATTGACATTTCTCACAGAACTAGACCAAAGGATAATACAGTTCATATGGAAACACAAAAGACCTCGAATAGCCAAAGCAATCCTGAGAAAGAAGAATGGAGTTGGAGGGATCAGCCTCCCTAACTTCAGACTCGACTACAAAGCAACAGTCATCAATACAGTATGGTACTGTCACAAAAACAGAACTATAGACTAATGGAACAAGATCGAGAACCCAGAGATAAACCCACGCACCTATGGGTACCTTATTTTTGACAAAGGAGGCGAAACTATAAAATGGGACAAAGACAGCCTCTTCAACAAGTGGTGCTGGGAGAATTGGACAGCTACATGCAAAAAAATGAAGTTGGAACATTCCCTGACACCATACACTAAGATCAACTCAAAATGGATTAAAGACCTAAATGTAAGACCAGAAACTATCAAACTCTTAGAGGAGAATATAGGCAAAACTCTCAAGGACATCAATCAAAGCAAGATCTTCTCTGACCCACCAACTAAAATAGCAGAACTGAAAAGAAAAATGAACATGTGGGACCTCATGAAACTTAAAAGCTTTTGTGAAGTTTTAGCAATGGCAAATAAGGAAAGAAGCATTCTCTAAAATCAGGAACAAGACAGGTGGCCACTATCACCACTACTATTCAACATAGTCCTGGAAGTTTTAGCAATGGCAATAAGAGAAGAGAAAGAAATCAAAGGAATCCAGATTGGAAAGGAAGAAGTCAGGCTCTCTCTTTTTGCAGATGACATGATATTATACATAGAAAATCCCAAAGACACGGTTACAAAGCTACTAGAGCTAATCAACAAATTCAGCAAAGTTGCAGAATACAAAGTCAACACACAGCAATCACTGGCATTCCTATGCACAAACAATGAAAAATCAGAAAATGAAATCAAAGAGGCAGTCCCCTTCACCATTGCAACCAAAAGAATCAAATATCTAGGAATAAACCTACCCAAGGAAACAAAAGAATTGTACACAGAAAATTACAAGACACTCATGAGAGACATTAAAGAAGACTTAAACAGATGGAGAGATATTCCATGTTCCTGGGTCGAAAGAATCAATATTGTGAAAATGACCACACTACTAAATATCATCTACAGATTCAATGCAATACCTATTCAACTTCCATTGACATTTCTCACAGAACTAGACCAAAGGATAATACAGTTCATATGGAAACACAAAAGACCTCGAATAGCCAAAGCAATCCTGAGAAAGAAGAATGGAGTTGGAGGGATCAGCCTCCCTAACTTCAGACTCGACTACAAAGCAACAGTCATCAATACAGTATGGTACTGTCACAAAAACAGAACTATAGACTAATGGAACAAGATCGAGAACCCAGAGATAAACCCACGCACCTATGGGTACCTTATTTTTGACAAAGGAGGCGAAACTATAAAATGGGACAAAGACAGCCTCTTCAACAAGTGGTGCTGGGAGAATTGGACAGCTACATGCAAAAAAATGAAGTTGGAACATTCCCTGACACCATACACTAAGATCAACTCAAAATGGATTAAAGACCTAAATGTAAGACCAGAAACTATCAAACTCTTAGAGGAGAATATAGGCAAAACTCTCAAGGACATCAATCAAAGCAAGATCTTCTCTGACCCACCAACTAAAATAGCAGAACTGAAAAGAAAAATGAACATGTGGGACCTCATGAAACTTAAAAGCTTTTGTACAGCCAAAGAAATTACAAAAAAGCTCAACAGACACCCCACAGAGTGGGAGAAAATCATAGCAAATGAAACAACAGACAAAGAATTAATCTCCAAAATCTACAAGCAACTCAGACAACTCAGCACCGGAAAAACGCACAACCCAATCAAAAAATGGGAAAAAGATCTAAAGAGACGCCTCTCCAAAGAGGACATACAGATGGCCCAAAAGCACATGAAATGATGCTCAACCTCACTTATTATCAGAGAAATGCAAATTAAAACGACAATGAGATATGACCTCACACCCGTCAGAATGGCCATCATCCAAAAATCAACAGACAATAAATGCTGGAGAGGGTGTGGACAAAAGGGAACCCTCTTGCATTGCTGGTGGGAATGTAAACTGATACAGCCTCTATGGAAGACAGTATGGAGATTCCTTAAAAAACTAAACATAGAAGCACCCTATGACCCAGCAATCCCACTATTAGGCTTATATCCTTATGAAATCAAAACTGAAAGAAGCACCTGTAACCCACCTGCAGCTCTCTATACAATAGCCAGAACTTGGAAGCGACCTAGATGTCCATCGACGAACGAATGGATCCAGAAGCTCTGATACATATATACAATGTAATACTACTCGGCTGTTAAAATAAATGCAGAAGACTCAGTCCTAATGAAGTGGCTGACTCTAGAACCTATCATAAAAAGTGAAGTAAGTCAAAAAGAGAAAGACAAATACAGTATACCAACATACATATATGGAATCTAGTAGGACAGTCTTGATAACACACTCAGTGAACTCATGGAAAAACAGACAGAGCATAGACATAGGGACATTGTGGGGAAGAAATAGGGAGGGGGAAGCATGGAGGGCGTAACATGGAAACCTATACTGTTATGTGTGGAAAAGATAGCTAGTATCATTGTGCTAAGGGAATAGGAGTGCTTACAATGGCTTGGGGCGATGGTCTGGAGGGGTGGGATGGGGGGAACTGAGGGGTGGGGACCATGGATATGCATATGACTGATCTGGGAACATACATGTCTGTGAACAACAAAACTCTGTAAAACCTTTAAAGAATAAATTAAAAAAATCCATCTACTGTAGCTAAGGGAAAAAAAAAAAAAGAAAGAAAGCTTCATGAAACTCTCAAATTAAGAAAACAAAAAGAAATGAGCAACAATTTGGTCAAATTGAAAAAAAATAGTGAAAAGAAGAACTATGAATCAACATAAAATAAATGACTTAATACATAGTGACACATCATCAAAGTGTCTAGTCATAACAGTCCTGGTAAATAAGATCAATAATCCTGGTGGTGATATATAAAATGACTTGATAAAAGTCACCTTCTAAAGACTTCAGATACCTAACAAGAAACTGAAAAATTGGCAGATTAAAAATAGGAAGAGGGGCTTCCATGGTGGTCCAGTGGGTAAGGACACTGCCTTGCAGTGCAAGGGGTGCGGATTTGATCCCTGGCCTGGGAAGATCCCACGTGCCATGGAGCAGCTGAACCGATGTGTCCAATTACCGAGCCTGTGCCCTGTGACAATGGAGGCCACCGCGATGGGAGGCCCACATGGGCCAAAGAACAAAGATGGATGAAAATAGATAAATGAAAGACCAATAGAAGTGGCCCACCTGCCCCCATCCCTCCCCAACCTGCCCCCACAAAAAAAAAGTTAAAAAAAAAATAGAGAATGTCACTTCAGAGTTGAACCAGAAATAGTAGTGCCTCCCGAGCAACTGCACACCTAGAAAAGGCAGATCAGAGACAGATGTGCCTTTTATGGGACTGAGTCTGAGCTGATAGGGATTAAGCAAATGAGACAGAACTTTTGTTTATAACACTGTCTGCCACCCAGGGTTTTTGTCCTGATATGTTTCCAATTTTTGGAAAATTACCGAGAGGGCAAATATCTTGGTGTTTTTCTGGGGTAGATAAAATGAGGTTTGGAGTTTGGTGTACATCCACAGCAGAAGCTCCAGTGTAACAGTCCTGCTCTGGACTGCAACTCTGAAGAGCTATGCTTTGAAACAGTGGTACAGACTATGCTCTGGGTAGTCATCTAGTTGAACAAGATAATTCTCAGTCCTTGGTCCTTGAAAATGTTACTGCCCTCAGATGGTATGCAAAAATAGGCAAAATTCTCTTACAAGAAGGCATTATCATCATCATCCTAAATTTGAAGTTAACCTCTGAAAATACTTTTCTCATAATACATTCAGAAGTTACTATAAATCATACCTTGTGACAAGACAAAATTATCCAGAAACAAGAGAAACTATCTAGGGACTTTAGATAATAAAGTGACTTTACATAAAAAAGTGATCACATAAAGGCTGAAAACATCTCTATTTCTGAGATTAAAATCATTCTTGGAAATCATCAACAAGAAATTGGAAACTAATACCAGTAATATTTAAACACTGAAAAAGAGCTGAGCAGAAATTATAAACATTAATAGCAAATTAAAAATGAATGAATAGGGCTTCCCTTGTGGCTCAGTGGATAAGAACCTGTCTGCCAATGCAGAAGACACAGGTTCGATCCCTGAACCAGGAAGATCCCATATACCACAGAGCAGTTAAACCCACACATCAACAAAGACCCAGCAGAGCCAAAAATAAATAAGTACAAGTTTTTAAAAAAAAGAATGAATAAATTTAACAACAGATTGATAAACTGAAAATGTATTTGTGAACTGAAAAAGAGATTAAAGAAATTATCTATAGTTAAGTACTGAAAACAAAGATAAGAAATACAGAAGAATGGTAAGAGCTATACTTGATGCAGTTGAACTGTCTGTGATACACTAGAGTCCAAGTAAATAAGGAGAGAGATGACACAGAAGCAAGATTTGAAGAGACAATGTTTAAGAACTTCTGGTAACTGATAAATACATAAATTCACAGACTTGAGGAGGACATATTTTAAAATACATAAATGGTTTCATGCATGCATGCACAAAGTACACAAAGTCATATTAGAGGAAAATTTGAAAACTAGACAATGGAAAATCTTGCAAGAAGAAAAATGTATAAAAATGATACATCCACAGCAGAAGCTCCAGTGTAACAGTCCTGCTCTGGACTGCAACTCTGAAGAGCTATGCTTTGAAACAGTGGTACAGACTATGCTCTGGGTAGTCATCTAGTTGAACAAGATAATTCTCAGTCCTTGGTCCTTGAAAATGTTACTGCCCTCAGATGGTATGCAAAAATAGGCAAAATTCTCTTACAAGAAGGCATTATCATCATCATCCTAAATTTGAAGTTAACCTCTGAAAATACTTTTCTCATAATACATTCAGAAGTTACTATAAATCATACCTTGTGACAAGACAAAATTATCCAGAAACAAGAGAAACTATCTAGGGACTTTAGATAATAAAGTGACTTTACATAAAAAAGTGATCACATAAAGGCTGAAAACATCTCTATTTCTGAGATTAAAATCATTCTTGGAAATCATCAACAAGAAATTGGAAACTAATACCAGTAATATTTAAACACTGAAAAAGAGCTGAGCAGAAATTATAAACATTAATAGCAAATTAAAAATGAATGAATAGGGCTTCCCTTGTGGCTCAGTGGATAAGAACCTGTCTGCCAATGCAGAAGACACAGGTTCGATCCCTGAACCAGGAAGATCCCATATACCACAGAGCAGTTAAACCCACACATCAACAAAGACCCAGCAGAGCCAAAAATAAATAAGTACAAGTTTTTAAAAAAAAGAATGAATAAATTTAACAACAGATTGATAAACTGAAAATGTATTTGTGAACTGAAAAAGAGATTAAAGAAATTATCTATAGTTAAGTACTGAAAACAAAGATAAGAAATACAGAAGAATGGTAAGAGCTATACTTGATGCAGTTGAACTGTCTGTGATACACTAGAGTCCAAGTAAATAAGGAGAGAGATGACACAGAAGCAAGATTTGAAGAGACAATGTTTAAGAACTTCTGGTAACTGATAAATACATAAATTCACAGACTTGAGGAGGACATATTTTAAAATACATAAATGGTTTCATGCATGCATGCACAAAGTACACAAAGTCATATTAGAGGAAAATTTGAAAACTAGACAATGGAAAATCTTAAAAGCAACTAGAAGAATACATAAGTTGTACTCAAAGACATGGTATATTGATAACTGCTTGCTTTCTACTACCATGGGAAATTAGAATAGAAAAAATCTTTAAAGCTAACAGAAAGTAATTAATGAGCTAAAATTCTCTAACTAGTGATTATACTCTTAAAAGATGAAATCAAATATATTTTCAGATAAAAACACAAAACAAACAAAACTGAGAATATTTTATCAGCAGACACAAACTGAAAATTCTTAAGGTGATATGAAACAAAAGGAAATGATCCCAGATTGAAACTCTGGTATACTATATAAACTTCTAGAGAATTATTTTATTTGTATAAATAAAATATTCTAATAATAAAGTTAGAGCTAAACATGACAAATTATAAATACAAAAGTTTCATTTGATCAAATAAAATTGAAAAATGCATATTTAGACATGAAATATTTGACTATCCCATTTGATTTACAATTTTTTTTTAAGTGTTTTTTTTGGAGGGGGGCAAGTTGGGAAGGGAGGGGGACAGGCGGGCCACTTCTATTGGTCTTTCATTTATCTATTTTCATCCATCTTTGTTCTTTGGCCCATGTGGGCCTCCCATCACGGTAGTCTCTGTTGTCGCAGAGCACAGGCTCTGGGCGCATGCGCTCCAGAGCTCCGGCTCGATAATTGGACACATCGGTCCAGCCGCTCCGCAGCACGTGGCATCTTCCCAGGTCAGGGATCGAACCAGCGCCCCTTGCACTACAAGGCAGTGTCCTTACCCACTGGACCACCAGGGAAGCCCTGATTTACAAATTTTTAAAATAGAAATCTTGAAAGTTAGAAATGGCATGAATTACAGACATGAAAATACTTTGGGGAAGAGTTAAGTCTCTGTTGACAACATACATATCTTCTCTTGATCATGTTGTCCTTAACTATGCCAGGGGAGGAGGATGGTTAGGAGATGAAGTCTAAGCCTACCAGAATAGCTCCCCATCACCCAACTTTCCTCAGGGCTTAACTTTGGCTAAATATATATTAGATTTTGAATTTGAATGTCGGATACCCGGGACAGGAATCTTTGGGACATCTGTTCCACCAATATACTTTCAGAGAGTAAAAGCTGAGATATCTTTTAAAAACTGCATAATTCTATACATAATTTTAATCATCTAAATTAGAATTATCTAAAGATAGGGCCCAGAAATCTGTCTTTCTAAAAATATCTCAATTCAGCACTAAACTTAGAACAGGTATTTGGGAACCACATCAATAACAAAAATCTGCAATATATGCTAACAGATCTGATTAGTTCAGAATAGGGTGCCATAAAGCAGCAGCAAACAAGACTGTTACGCTAAAGGAGCTTTCAGTTCAACTGAGAGAAAGAATGTATAGAATAAGTTATACACTTATGAAAGTTCATGACAAATGGAAGTGTAGTACAGGGAAAAGTAAGGCAGAGTCGAAGATAGCTTCGTGGACGAGATAGCATATGATAAAAAAGATGGTTGAGGGAGAGGGGAGGGCCAGAAAGAAGTGTCAAGAAGTGCATTTTCCAGACAGAATAGTATATGAAAACCACATGATTAAACAATCTTGATGGTGTTTGTATAGGCCTTTAAACCTGTGAGTGAACCAACTTCCCCAGGAGATACCCTGAGTGCTTCCATTTATAATCAAACAATTAACTCATATCAACAATTCATGAAATTCTATGCATTTGGCATAAAATTGTAATACACTTTGGGACATTTTCAAGTAGAATCCTTTGTTTACATACTCTGTTCCCATCTCCCTTGCAACCATTCTCCTTTGATTACAGCCAATTTGAGAACCAAGGGATATTTGTAAGCTCAACGTTGAGTACATCCGGTCGGGATCCCGAACCAGCGCCCCTTGCACTACAAGGCAGTGTCCTTACCCACTGGACCACCAGGGAAGCCCTGATTTACAAATTTTTAAAATAGAAATCTTGAAAGTTAGAAATGGCATGAATTACAGACATGAAAATACTTTGGGGAAGAGTTAAGTCTCTGTTGACAACATACATATCTTCTCTTGATCATGTTGTCCTTAACTATGCCAGGGGAGGAGGATGGTTAGGAGATGAAGTCTAAGCCTACCAGAATAGCTCCCCATCACCCAACTTTCCTCAGGGCTTAACTTTGGCTAAATATATATTAGATTTTGAATTTGAATGTCGGATACCCGGGACAGGAATCTTTGGGACATCTGTTCCACCAATATACTTTCAGAGAGTAAAAGCTGAGATATCTTTTAAAAACTGCATAATTCTATACATAATTTTAATCATCTAAATTAGAATTATCTAAAGATAGGGCCCAGAAATCTGTCTTTCTAAAAATATCTCAATTCAGCACTAAACTTAGAACAGGTATTTGGGAACCACATCAATAACAAAAATCTGCAATATATGCTAACAGATCTGATTAGTTCAGAATAGGGTGCCATAAAGCAGCAGCAAACAAGACTGTTACGCTAAAGGAGCTTTCAGTTCAACTGAGAGAAAGAATGTATAGAATAAGTTATACACTTATGAAAGTTCATGACAAATGGAAGTGTAGTACAGGGAAAAGTAAGGCAGAGTCGAAGATAGCTTCGTGGACGAGATAGCATATGATAAAAAAGATGGTTGAGGGAGAGGGGAGGGCCAGAAAGAAGTGTCAAGAAGTGCATTTTCCAGACAAAGAGAATAGTATATGAAAACCACATGATTAAACAATCTTGATGGTGTTTGTATAGGCCTTTAAACCTGTGAGTGAACCAACTTCCCCAGGAGATACCCTGAGTGCTTCCATTTATAATCAAACAATTAACTCATATCAACAATTCATGAAATTCTATGCATTTGGCATAAAATTGTAATACACTTTGGGACATTTTCAAGTAGAATCCTTTGTTTACATACTCTGTTCCCATCTCCCTTGCAACCATTCTCCTTTGATTACAGCCAATTTGAGAACCAAGGGATATTTGTAAGCTCAACAGGTAATGGAGGTACTAGTGGTGGTGGTGGTGGAGGTGGTGATGATAGCGAGAAAGAGCTCCTATGTGAACAACTTTGCCAACCCTCGCCACTTTGCATAGAGTCTGGATACAGAATCACAGGGATGGGGAGAGCCAAGGAAGGAGGTAGAATGAGCAGACCATACAGTCTACATCTGATGAGTCTTTAAAATACAAATGCCCTGGATTAACACTGAATGAAAACTAAAGAGAGAGATTATCAGCCTTCATTCTGTGGGTTACTTAAATGATTTGTGTATTTAATTTACAAATAAATAAAATAAATTTTCTCACATTGGTTTAAATGCAGCCATGTCATCAGGGATTGCAATTTCAGTGCTACCAAGAAAGCTGTTGCTATGGTTTCCATTATGTGGATGCTGTAAAACCATGAAACTGCACCAGTACACAATTATGCAACTCTACTGCAGCACATCAGAATTTTTCCTATTTTCTTTTTTACTTTGAGCACCAGCAAAGCCTAAACCCACAAATCACAAATCAATAAAATTATTATTGATAATAATATCCTTGATTCTCATATTCTGATTATAATTTTCCACATATTTTAGGAGAGAGGTTCAAAGCTTAATATACTACCAAGCTACATTTTTTCACATATTATACATCTTCCTTGATACGGTTTTCATTTATTTTGCCCACTTTGGGGTACACACATTTTAATAGCAAGAAGAATGCTGGCAATTTTTTATATTCTGTTGGAGTCTGACCAAATGTGATTCTTCATTTTAACATAAGATATATTTTAGTATGTTACATTCTTCCTAATAGAAATAGTGATAAAATAAATGAGAACTTTAAATCAATATTAGATTTGTTAGCAATTCATTAAAATTTAACATTGTAATAACTAAAATAATTGAGAACAAGAGTTCTGGTTTCCATTCTTTTTCTGAATGTTTAAATGACTCTAACATTTGTGTTGTTTGTCACTACCTTCATTTTCCTAAAAGTGACCCTTAGAGGATGATCATCTTAGAGGATGATCATGCTGATTGATCTCTTTTTTTTATGCAGAACTACTTTATTCTAATACAAGTCAATAGGATTGTGATGCTTATTCATAGGAAATAGCTTAGCTACTTAGTCAAATACTTCTCACCCCCCAAAATGATTTTAAAGTACATGTCATGACTTCCTGTTAGAGTATCTATTATATTTATATCCATACATTCACACTTATGATATTTTTATTATCTGTATTACTTCATCACAGTACATTAATACTTTAATAATATTTGTGTAATTTAATTCAGTAGGTGTTCTTTAATAAACTGTTATGGAAATCATGTTCTGTAGGTGCTCTGGCATACATAAACACATGCACAGTAACACAGTCCATTTCCTCAGAAGATTATGATCTAGTTAGGAAAAGAAGTCTAACTCTCAAAGAATATAGAACATTATTCATTGTTGAAAACATTGTGTACTAAAATAAATTTTCTAGCCTTAGGGATTATAGACTTTGTTGGGGTTATTGCTCAAAAGTTGCCTTTAGATAGAATGTAGAGAACTGAGATGAAAAGGCAATGATTTGTGAACTCCTGGATTCATGATACCAAGCCATTGTTTTTTTTTTTTTTTTTCCTTTCTCAATGTGCATCCATTATTTCTCTACTCTCATGGGTCCTTCATCATCTCAACCTTCTAAAATGTCCCAGAGCGGGGTGTGGGATAGAATAGTGTCAACAGACTTTTAATAATCCAAAACTCTTTTTCAGTTTTGTATTGGCTTAAGTGTATCTTATGATGCCTGGGTCATTTGTTGCTTATCTGTCCTGTGGAGCCATGACTTAGTACAAAGCTTTAGTAGGTCAATAAGTCACTGTATTATGCTTTGATGTCTCATTTTTTAGGCTCCTCGAAATAGTGATAAAATAAATGAGAACTTTAAATCAATATTAGATTTGTTAGCAATTCATTAAAATTTAACATTGTAATAACTAAAATAATTGAGAACAAGAGTTCTGGTTTCCATTCTTTTTCTGAATGTTTAAATGACTCTAACATTTGTGTTGTTTGTCACTACCTTCATTTTCCTAAAAGTGACCCTTAGAGGATGATCATCTTAGAGGATGATCATGCTGATTGATCTCTTTTTTTTATGCAGAACTACTTTATTCTAATACAAGTCAATAGGATTGTGATGCTTATTCATAGGAAATAGCTTAGCTACTTAGTCAAATACTTCTCACCCCTCAAAAATGATTTTAAAGTACATGTCATGACTTCCTGTTAGAGTATCTATTATATTTATATCCATACATTCACACTTATGATATTTTTATTATCTGTATTACTTCATCACAGTACATTAATACTTTAATAATATTTGTGTAATTTAATTCAGTAGGTGTTCTTTAATAAACTGTTATGGAAATCATGTTCTGTAGGTGCTCTGGCATACATAAACACATGCACAGTAACACAGTCCATTTCCTCAGAAGATTATGATCTAGTTAGGAAAAGAAGTCTAACTCTCAAAGAATATAGAACATTATTCATTGTTGAAAACATTGTGTACTAAAATAAATTTTCTAGCCTTAGGGATTATAGACTTTGTTGGGGTTATTGCTCAAAAGTTGCCTTTAGATAGAATGTAGAGAACTGAGATGAAAAGGCAATGATTTGTGAACTCCTGGATTCATGATACCAAGCCATTGTTTTTTTTTTTTTTTTTCCTTTCTCAATGTGCATCCATTATTTCTCTACTCTCATGGGTCCTTCATCATCTCAACCTTCTAAAATGTCCCAGAGCGGGGTGTGGGATAGAATAGTGTCAACAGACTTTTAATAATCCAAAACTCTTTTTCAGTTTTGTATTGGCTTAAGTGTATCTTATGATGCCTGGGTCATTTGTTGCTTATCTGTCCTGTGGAGCCATGACTTAGTACAAAGCTTTAGTAGGTCAATAAGTCACTGTATTATGCTTTGATGTCTCACTGGTCTCTTTCTGGTCCTGTAGCCCTCAATCTACATGCTCCTCGAATTGTGCTATGTAGCATATCAGGTGTATTTCTCTAGAAGTGGGAGCAGCAAAGCTGCAATAAAGCACACAATATAACCTCTTAATTATCTCTTTTCTATTAAAAATGTGTTGTTAAAGTAGCACTTATAAAAATGGAAGTAGGAATCAATTTATAATTCTCCATTACAATTTTAGAAAAGTTGACAATGTGCTCTTCACTCATGCCCAATACTACTGCAATCTTGAATTCCTAACTTCCATAGGATCCTTATATCCAAAAGCTTACTAAACCAAACTCACTGTGACTACTGCTCCTGAGCTAATATATTCTTGAGAAATTATCACTCTCAGTAAAATAATAAAACTGATACCAGTACAAGTGTTCAGCTGCTCAGTTGTGGCCAGCTCTTTGCAACCCCATGGATTGTAGCCAGCCAGGCCCCTCTGTCCATGGAATTTTCCAGGCAAGAATACTAGAATGGGTTGCCATGTACTTCTCCAGGGATTAGAACAAGAGATAAAAGCAAATTGGTATGTCTTCTTTGGTCTAAGAGTGGCCCAGATTACATTTATAAAAAAAATAGCTTCTCTGTTGCAGAATATTTTACAGTGGTAAACACCTATGTTATTTGCTTTTGTCATGTTTTTATTGCCAGAATCCTTTAAGGGCCTGTAGTAACATTTGGGTAATTATCCTTCCTTTATTCCATGTGATATTATTGAAATTGTTTATCAGTGTAATCTACCAACTGACCATGGTAGGAATTAGCATATAAATCAAACCTAGCAAATAAAATTTCTGCTTTGACATTGATATATAGATAAATTGTCATACCTTCATCCCAATATACTTATTAAACTATCTTGGATATTGTGATTGCACAGGTTTGGGGCATTTGGTGGACATTCTCATCACCAATACAAGGAAAGGCAGAACAAACAGATGGAAAAAGGGAAGGGAGTCATGATATCACTTCTGTCCTAAAACCAACTTTGCCAGATGATAGATCCAGTCCTCCCTTTCACTGTTAAAGCAAAAGGGGGGCTTCCCTGGTGATTCGGTGGGTAAGGATACCGCCTTGCAGTGCAAGGGGCGCTGGTTCGACCCCTGGCCTGGGAAGATCCCACGTGCTGTGGAGCACCTGGACCGATGTGTTCAAATACCAAGCTGGAACTCTGGAGCGCATGCACCCAGAGCCGGTGCTCTGCAGTGACAGAGGCCACTGAGATGGGAAGCCCGCACAGGCCAAAGAACAACAATAAATGAAAGACCAATAAAAGTGGCCAAAAAAAAAAAGAAAAAGAAAAAGGTGTCTTTTTCTGCTTAGGCTACATTAAATTAGGATTCTTCCAGGGGCAACATTCAAAATATTTAACCAATAACTCTTATGCAGGCGCATCAATCATGAGTCAGTAGAGAAGTTGATAATAAAGAGCCAAGTACCACTGGACATGTGCATTAAGAGTTGAATACCAGGTCTGGCTTCTGCCACTTACAAGGGAAGGAGTTCAGCCTAACACAGGTAAGCAGAATTATAAAAGGATAACATTCATAGCATGCTTTACTACATGGGAAATTTCATTCTGATCTTTATGACATTATATTATATCTATTCACATCATTACATAAAAGCAAATTGGTATGTCTTCTTTGGTCTAAGAGTGGCCCAGATTACATTTATAAAAAATAGCTTCTCTGTTGCAGAATATTTTACAGTGGTAAACACCTATGTTATTTGCTTTTGTCATGTTTTTATTGCCAGAATCCTTTAAGGGCCTGTAGTAACATTTGGGTAATTATCCTTCCTTTATTCCATGTGATATTATTGAAATTGTTTATCAGTGTAATCTACCAACTGACCATGGTAGGAATTAGCATATAAATCAAACCTAGCAAATAAAATTTCTGCTTTGACATTGATATATAGATAAATTGTCATACCTTCATCCCAATATACTTATTAAACTATCTTGGATATTGTGATTGCACAGGTTTGGGGCATTTGGTGGACATTCTCATCACCAATACAAGGAAAGGCAGAACAAACAGAGGGAANAAAGGGAAGGGAGTCATGATATCACTTCTGTCCTAAAACCAACTTTGCCAGATGATAGATCCAGTCCTCCCTTTCACTGTTAAAGCAAAAGGGGGGCTTCCCTGGTGATTCGGTGGGTAAGGATACCGCCTTGCAGTGCAAGGGGCGCTGGTTCGACCCCTGGCCTGGGAAGATCCCACGTGCTGTGGAGCACCTGGACCGATGTGTTCAAATACCAAGCTGGAACTCTGGAGCGCATGCACCCAGAGCCGGTGCTCTGCAGTGACAGAGGCCACTGAGATGGGAAGCCCGCACAGGCCAAAGAACAACAATAAATGAAAGACCAATAAAAGTGGCCAAAAAAAAAAAGAAAAAGAAAAAGGTGTCTTTTTCTGCTTAGGCTACATTAAATTAGGATTCTTCCAGGGGCAACATTCAAAATATTTAACCAATAACTCTTATGCAGGCGCATCAATCATGAGTCAGTAGAGAAGTTGATAATAAAGAGCCAAGTACCACTGGACATGTGCATTAAGAGTTGAATACCAGGTCTGGCTTCTGCCACTTACAAGGGAAGGAGTTCAGCCTAACACAGGTAAGCAGAATTATAAAAGGATAACATTCATAGCATGCTTTACTACATGGGAAATTTCATTCTGATCTTTATGACATTATATTATATCTATTCACATTTGGTAGAATGGGAATAGAAGTAATCCTAATCATTATCCCCATTATATAGGTGAGAAAAATTGAGGTTTAGGAAAATTAGTCAATTTTCCTAAAGCCATATTACTGGAAAGTGGTGAATTTAAGATTGTCTCCAAGACCATTCAGTCTCAAAGCCCAAATTGGAGACATATAAATATGATAATTTTATAATTCTCCTGGTTCTTAAGTGTTAGTTGCTCAGTTGTTTTCGACTCTGTGACCCCATGGACTGTATAGCCTTCCAGGATCCTCTGTCTATGGAATTTTCCAGGCAAGAATACTGGAGTAGGTTGCCATTCCCTTCTCCAAGAAATCTTCCAGATACAGGATACTGAGTCGCCTACATTGCAAGCAGATTCTTTACTGTCTGAGCCACCATGGAAGCTCAGGCTCTTGAATTCTTTCTCTGTAACAGACCTTACTCTGGAAAATTAATGACTTCATATTTAGTGTTTTAGACTCCTTTTAATGTGTTCTCTTGAAAGAGCAGCTTTGATAAGAGGCTGGCTTTTGACTTGGTGTCAGTTAGCATCAAATAGTTTCTACTGTTCTTTTTCAAACATGAAAGGTGATGCTAATGGTAAAGAACTCATCTGCCAATGCCGGAGACATAAGAGACATAGGTTCAACCGCTAGGTCAGGACAGTTACCTGGAGGAGGGCATGGAAACCCAATTCAATATTCTTGCCTGGAGAATCCCATAGACAGAGGAAGCCAGTGGGCTACAGTTCATATGGTTGCAAAGAGTTGGGCCTGACTGAAGCAACAGCACAGACATAATAGAAGTGTAGGTCTGGGTTTGTAGTCTTCTGACCACTTTTCCTGTATGTATCCAGACACATGGATAATACTGCAAAGAAGTTTGCATTAGGATTATCAATCGTCCTACGATTTTTTACTATTTAATAACTCTGAATAAAGAAATTGTTTCCCCATGTCTTCTCTCTTGGCATTATACCTTGAATTTATATTTTACAAAGTCTGGCAACACATTTATCACTAAATATTAAGTCCTATAATTACTTAACAATAGGCAGTGGTGGCTATATTTGGTTTAAAATGAATCATTTTACTTATATATATTCTTGACCTTAAATATTGCTGAACATTGCTTTTACCACATACAAATAGGACTAGTGATATTTAGGAAATAGGATATTTAGTAGAGAAGGGAGCACTGCCAATTTCTTCACTGACCTTCTTGAATTAAATTTGCCTACACATGTGGAGAAAAGGGAACCCTCCTACACTGTTGGCTTGGATGTAAGTTGGTGCAGGCACTGTGGAAAACGATGTGGATAAAACTTCAAATAGAATCACCATATGATCCAGCAATTCCACTCCTGGGCACACAGCCAGACAAAACTATAATTCAAAAAAGTACATGCACTCCTATGTCCATAGCAACACCATTCACAGTAGCCAAGACATGGCCATTCCTTCTCCAAGAAATCTTCCAGATACAGGATACTGAGTCGCCTACATTGCAAGCAGATTCTTTACTGTCTGAGCCACCATGGAAGCTCAGGCTCTTGAATTCTTTCTCTGTAACAGACCTTACTCTGGAAAATTAATGACTTCATATTTAGTGTTTTAGACTCCTTTTAATGTGTTCTCTTGAAAGAGCAGCTTTGATAAGAGGCTGGCTTTTGACTTGGTGTCAGTTAGCATCAAATAGTTTCTACTGTTCTTTTTCAAACATGAAAGGTGATGCTAATGGTAAAGAACTCATCTGCCAATGCCGGAGACATAAGAGACATAGGTTCAACCGCTAGGTCAGGACAGTTACCTGGAGGAGGGCATGGAAACCCAATTCAATATTCTTGCCTGGAGAATCCCATAGACAGAGGAAGCCAGTGGGCTACAGTTCATATGGTTGCAAAGAGTTGGGCCTGACTGAAGCAACAGCACAGACATAATAGAAGTGTAGGTCTGGGTTTGTAGTCTTCTGACCACTTTTCCTGTATGTATCCAGACACATGGATAATACTGCAAAGAAGTTTGCATTAGGATTATCAATCGTCCTACGATTTTTTACTATTTAATAACTCTGAATAAAGAAATTGTTTCCCCATGTCTTCTCTCTTGGCATTATACCTTGAATTTATATTTTACAAAGTCTGGCAACACATTTATCACTAAATATTAAGTCCTATAATTACTTAACAATAGGCAGTGGTGGCTATATTTGGTTTAAAATGAATCATTTTACTTATATATATTCTTGACCTTAAATATTGCTGAACATTGCTTTTACCACATACAAATAGGACTAGTGATATTTAGGAAATAGGATATTTAGTAGAGAAGGGAGCACTGCCAATTTCTTCACTGACCTTCTTGAATTAAATTTGCCTACACATGTGGAGAAAAGGGAACCCTCCTACACTGTTGGCTTGGATGTAAGTTGGTGCAGGCACTGTGGAAAACGATGTGGATAAAACTTCAAATAGAATCACCATATGATCCAGCAATTCCACTCCTGGGCACACAGCCAGACAAAACTATAATTCAAAAAAGTACATGCACTCCTATGTCCATAGCAACACCATTCACAGTAGCCAAGACATGGATCAATCTAAATGTCCATCAACAAATGGATGGATAAGAAGACTTGGTACATACATACAACAGAATACTACTCCACCATAATAAGAAGTGAAATGCCATTTGTAGTAATATGGATGCAATTAAAGATTATCATATTAAGTGAGATAAGTCAGAAAGAGAAAGACATACCTTATGATGTCACTTATATATGGAATTTAAATTATGACCCAAAGACTCTATCTACAAAATAGAAACAGATCCAAAGAAATGGAGAACAGACTTATGGTTGCCAAAGGGAGGGCAGGTGAGGGAGGGATAGATTGGAAGTTTTGAATTATCAGATGCAAACTGGTGTATGTAGAATGGATAAACAATAAGGACCTACTGTATAGCACAGAGAACGTATATAACTGAGTTATTTTGCTGTACAGCAGTAATTAACATTATAAATTGACTATACTTAAATTTTAAAAAAAGAAAATATGATTATAGTCATCCACTTATATTTTCTTCTAGAGGAAATGTCTCATATCTGTCAGGGAAAATTCATCGCTCTTCTGTCCCTTGGTCTGATAAATGCTAAAAAAAAAAATAAACCCTCACTAAGGAAAAAAAAGACATTTCGGTTCTATCCACATTTTCAAGATGGCATTACCAGTAGAAATCATCTAATATTCCTTAAAGATTATTACATCCCAATTGTTAAATATAATTGATGATATGTTCCTCTGTCACCAATAAAGACAGTCTGGCTGAGCTATCAATAAGTAAAAGAAAGTTCTGTAATATCCAGTTCTGGTTCTAAGAAATTACAGACCTCTCTATCTTATTACACCCAAGTGCTGTTATCAGTGAAAATACTCCAGTTTCAGCTGAATTGTTCCTCATGCATAAATGACTTTTTGGGGAATAAAGACAGCCTAGTAAGCAAGCATCAGAGTGCACAGTCTGAGTTTGTATGACCTCATTGTGTCAGCAGACCATACTAGCTGATTGGAATCATCACAATTCCTGGAATATCTGTACTTTCTGGGTTCCTTTGGCAGCAAAAGGTGCAGAGTAAGCGCCAGGGTTGGGATGGTATTCTAGGCATGACTGAACTCATATTAATGCCATTACATAAAGATCTATTTGTTCTTTATTGCTTAACCAGAGCAGCAATTAGAAAAAGCTACAATTTCTATGAACCTCACTAGAAAATATAATAAATAATACATTGAGATATCCTTTCTGTATTCCTGAGAGGCTTTAAACTTCTTATATTGTATTTAAAGTAAACTGAGGTCATTAGTTTTGTAAGTATCCCTCTGAAAATATTATGGAGCCCATAATGTATTCTCAGCACAACAATTGTGGTTCCTATGTTCTTGGCTGTCAAGGGACTTACAGTTTCACTGATTAAGTAGCATTTACCCTCCTCAAACAAGACTTGAATTTGTATGTTATCTATGGTACAAGTATATACCAATGTGAAGAAAGTCAATGAATTAGAAAGGCAAGAGTGAAATTCAATGGTGAATATCTTATTGTAATGAAGTTGTAGAGACCCCCAAACTGTAATGAAGATAGACTGCAGATAATTTAGAAATTTATTTTTCCAAAATGGAGATCTGGCTATTGGAATAATAAAACAACTAACATTAGTCAATAGCCCATATTGTGCAACATTTAAGATCATAGTTTCAGAAAGCAAAGGCACAAGTTAAATATCCACTTCTATCATGTACAAAATTAATTGACTCCCTCACTAAGGAAAAAGACATTTCGGTTCTATCCACATTTTCAAGATGGCATTACCAGTAGAAATCATCTAATATTCCTTAAAGATTATTACATCCCAATTGTTAAATATAATTGATGATATGTTCCTCTGTCACCAATAAAGACAGTCTGGCTGAGCTATCAATAAGTAAAAGAAAGTTCTGTAATATCCAGTTCTGGTTCTAAGAAATTACAGACCTCTCTATCTTATTACACCCAAGTGCTGTTATCAGTGAAAATACTCCAGTTTCAGCTGAATTGTTCCTCATGCATAAATGACTTTTTGGGGAATAAAGACAGCCTAGTAAGCAAGCATCAGAGTGCACAGTCTGAGTTTGTATGACCTCATTGTGTCAGCAGACCATACTAGCTGATTGGAATCATCACAATTCCTGGAATATCTGTACTTTCTGGGTTCCTTTGGCAGCAAAAGGTGCAGAGTAAGCGCCAGGGTTGGGATGGTATTCTAGGCATGACTGAACTCATATTAATGCCATTACATAAAGATCTATTTGTTCTTTATTGCTTAACCAGAGCAGCAATTAGAAAAAGCTACAATTTCTATGAACCTCACTAGAAAATATAATAAATAATACATTGAGATATCCTTTCTGTATTCCTGAGAGGCTTTAAACTTCTTATATTGTATTTAAAGTAAACTGAGGTCATTAGTTTTGTAAGTATCCCTCTGAAAATATTATGGAGCCCATAATGTATTCTCAGCACAACAATTGTGGTTCCTATGTTCTTGGCTGTCAAGGGACTTACAGTTTCACTGATTAAGTAGCATTTACCCTCCTCAAACAAGACTTGAATTTGTATGTTATCTATGGTACAAGTATATACCAATGTGAAGAAAGTCAATGAATTAGAAAGGCAAGAGTGAAATTCAATGGTGAATATCTTATTGTAATGAAGTTGTAGAGACCCCCAAACTGTAATGAAGATAGACTGCAGATAATTTAGAAATTTATTTTTTCCAAAAATGGAGATCTGGCTATTGGAATAATAAAACAACTAACATTAGTCAATAGCCCATATTGTGCAACATTTAAGATCATAGTTTCAGAAAGCAAAGGCACAAGTTAAATATCCACTTCTATCATGTACAAAATTAATTGACTTCTGTGTGCCTAAGAGTAGGCTTTCCCTGGTGGCTCACTGGTAAAAAAATCTGCTTGCCAGTGAAGGATACATGGGTTTTATCCCCGGGTTGGCAAGATCCCTTGGAGAAGGGTATGGAAAACCCACTCCAGTATTCTTGCCTGGAAAATCCCATGGACAGAGGAGCCTGGCAGCCTACAGTCCCTGGGGTTGCAAAGAGTTGGACATGACTGAGCAACCAATATTTTCATTATCACATCTTTATCTCATTTAATGCTCACAAAGACACTAAGAGGTTTGGATAAAGCGATAAGAATAGACAAAACAATTTCCCTGAAGTT
This sequence comes from Tragulus kanchil, assembly GCA_022376925.1. Taxonomy (NCBI): domain Eukaryota; kingdom Metazoa; phylum Chordata; class Mammalia; order Artiodactyla; family Tragulidae; genus Tragulus; species Tragulus kanchil. The sequence continues at coordinate 255,812,119 of JAIOJX010000032.1, forward strand.
ACTAGAGCATAGTTTCAAGTAAAGACATTTATTGGCATAGATATCTTGAATCCAAAGTCCATGCTCTTAACTGTTTTATCTCATGGAGCAAGCTTTCTTAACTGCATCATTTATTGCTGCCTAGTACATTTTTTTTTTTTTAAAACAGTATAACAAAAAAAAAAAAAAAAACAAAATAAAATAATTCATTCTTATAGATGCAATCATTATTGAAGATCCTCTTATCAAAACAACTACTTGTATAGCTGGATTTCTGTTGGTTACATGGATATTCATGTTACAAACTATCTTACTTTGGGTTATGTCTACTCTTGTCTAAATCTAGTTAGGGAGTACAGGCTGCCATGTAAAATTAAGAGTGATCCACATTTGTAAAAGATAAATGTTATTTTATTTAAATACACATTGTCTATGTTGTATAAAGGAAAAGCTCTTAAATGTGTCACACTGGGGAAAGTTTTTGGCTAGAACAAATCAGGGTAGAAGTATACCCAGACCATGGGGGACTTTAACATCTCTAGACAAAGAAGTCAGAGGTCACATCCAGGAGAGTCAAAGGTAAATGTAAACAGATATGTTTTGAGGTCCAAGCAGGAGGTATATTTAGTTAAGTTACTTCAGCCAAGCATGAATAGAATCCTACCGAGTGCATGAAGATGGACCAGAGTCCAAAATATGGCCCAAAAGCTGTTCGGAGTCCAAAAAAAAAAAAAAAAAAAAGACAGATGTAAGAAGTGAAGAAAGAGGGAAAAGTGTTAGAGAATTAACAGCATTAACAGCAGAGTTGAAAAACGACAGTATAGCAAGACCAAACTCTAAACCGTGTAACATCATATTCTAGCCAAGCGATCAGTGTAAAATGGTCCATCACTTGACTATTAATGGGAATAAAGAAGAAAACAGAATCCATAACCCCAAACAAAGTCACTAAAATGTGTGAAAATACTGAAGAAAAAGATGGAAGCATATAGGGAATATACTTCAATAAAAATGGGAATACTAAAGAGAGCAACCAATATTTTCATTATCACATCTTTATCTCATTTAATGCTCACAAAGACACTAAGAGGTTTGGATAAAGCGATAAGAATAGACAAAACAATTTCCCTGAAGTTACTAGAGCATAGTTTCAAGTAAAGACATTTATTGGCATAGATATCTTGAATCCAAAGTCCATGCTCTTAACTGTTTTATCTCATGGAGCAAGCTTTCTTAACTGCATCATTTATTGCTGCCTAGTACATTTTTTTTTTTTTTTCTAAAAACAGTATGACTACAAAAAAAAAAAAAACAAAATAAAATAATTCATTCTTATAGATGCAATCATTATTGAAGATCCTCTTATCAAAACAACTACTTGTATAGCTGGATTTCTGTTGGTTACATGGATATTCATGTTACAAACTATCTTACTTTGGGTTATGTCTACTCTTGTCTAAATCTAGTTAGGGAGTACAGGCTGCCATGTAAAATTAAGAGTGATCCACATTTGTAAAAGATAAATGTTATTTTATTTAAATACACATTGTCTATGTTGTATAAAGGAAAAGCTCTTAAATGTGTCACACTGGGGAAAGTTTTTGGCTAGAACAAATCAGGGTAGAAGTATACCCAGACCATGGGGGACTTTAACATCTCTAGACAAAGAAGTCAGAGGTCACATCCAGGAGAGTCAAAGGTAAATGTAAACAGATATGTTTTGAGGTCCAAGCAGGAGGTATATTTAGTTAAGTTACTTCAGCCAAGCATGAATAGAATCCTACCGAGTGCATGAAGATGGACCAGAGTCCAAAATATGGCCCAAAAGCTGTTCGGAGTCCAAAAAAAAAAAAAAAAAAAAGACAGATGTAAGAAGTGAAGAAAGAGGGAAAAGTGTTAGAGAATTAACAGCATTAACAGCAGAGTTGAAAAACGACAGTATAGCAAGACCAAACTCTAAACCGTGTAACATCATATTCTAGCCAAGCGATCAGTGTAAAATGGTCCATCACTTGACTATTAATGGGAATAAAGAAGAAAACAGAATCCATAACCCCAAACAAAGTCACTAAAATGTGTGAAAATACTGAAGAAAAAGATGGAAGCATATAGGGAATATACTTCAATAAAATGGGAATACTAAAGAGAGCAAATTAAAACATAAGTTGAAATAGAACTTAAAAAAATAGATTATGATATAGCATGTTCACAAATGGTTTTGACTTTCAAATAATTAACTTTCACATAGCCTTTACTTTTGTATCTTATATTTGTAAGAGGCCCTTCATATACCAAATCTTTGCTCTTTCCATCCCTGGTGAGACAAATATTTTGTGGCTCTCCCATCGTGGCAATGACTGCCTCCAAATAGTTCAACTTTGGAATCTTCACAATTTTGCTTGTTCAGCAGTGACTGTGAATTTGCTGATTATCCCGATTGAGCTTATTAATTTGAAAAGGAGTGGAAAACAGATGAATGAATAAACACTATGTGGTATATATATATAAATGAAATACTATTCAGCCATAAAAATAATGAAATAATGTCATTTGCAGCAACACAGGTGGACCAAAAGATTATTACATACAGTGAAATAAGTTGGAAATATTTTTGATATCACTTATATGTGGAATCTAATGATACAAATGAACTTATTTACAAAACAGAAATAGACTCACAGACATATAGAGCCGACTTACAGTTGCCAGGAGGGCAGAGGTGCAGAAGGTGAATGTGGAGTTTGGGATTGATTGGCAGGTGCAAAGCATTATATGTGGAATGGATAAACAATGTCTTTCTGCATAGCACAGGGAGCTATATTCAGTATCCTATAATAAGGCATAATGTGAAAGAGCATAAAAGTGTGTGTATATTTATGTGTGTTATATATATATATATGTATATATACATATATATACACATAAAATACAGAAATTAACATTGTAAATTAACTGTGCTTCAATAAAATAAATTTAAAAATTAAAAAGAAGTGGAAAAATAAAACATCTGATACTAGAAATTACACCTCTACATGTCATGAACTTATATGTGTGAAAAGATTGGAAAAAAATCATTAGGTATACTAGAAGTGACAAAACTTTATTTACATTTTAAGAAATGCTGGAATTCAAACAGTAAAATTATTAAAAGAACATGAGTGTAATATTGGAAATATATTTTCGATGACTGTATCTAAGAATCTAGAAAAAATTAAGGATTTTTTTTTCATTTTTCAAATATAACATCCTTAACCCCTCTCCAGTAATCCCTATCATATGCCTCATCCCCAAACACACACAGTAAAGTTGAATTTCTCAAATTCCAACAATAGCATGAAATGTTTAAAATGCATTTTACATAAAAATTAGGGGTGGCCTATAATTCAGCCAATGAACACACATACTCAAAACAAGACTATGTGAGGACAAATAATAGTTGCCCCCTGCCCAGAGGCAATAAAATAACTTGAGAGATGAACCTCAAAAATGTATGGTTATCAGTAATGAAATACTTTAATCAGAGATCTCTTAGTTAATCTGATATGATCCTTTGTATTTAAGAATATTTCTCAAAATAAATTTTCTGTAATCATTTGAATAAGCCTTTTAGCTACCCCTACTGTTACCTCTCTGAGAATAAACCAAGCACTCTGATTTTTTAAAATCATATTTTTTGAAAAATAAACAGTTATTCTGTCAGCCATATGTCCCTCCCTCCTTTGTTTTAAATGTAAGCTAAGACTTCCCTGGTGGTATAGTGGATAAGAATCCGGCTATCGATGCAGGGGACATGGGTTCAGTCCCTTCTCTGAGGGAATTCTACATTCTCAGAGCAATTAAGCCCACATGCCACAACTACTGAAGTCCACGTGCCCTAGAGCTGTGTTCTTCAGCAGAAGTCATGGAAATGAAAAGCCTGACCTCTACAACAAAAAGTAGCCCCTACTCACTGCAATTAGAAAAAGTCCACACACAGAACAAAGACGCAGAGCAGCCATAAATAAATTAAATACTTTATTGGTTTTCTTTGTTTTGTTTTGTTTTAAAGTGAGCTAACTGGGAAAGATCACTAAGCACCCAGCCTTTGGAATTCAGTTATAGTAAGAAGTCAGGGAAAATAAATTAATTTAATTTTATTTTAATCAAATGAATACAAGCTTTGAATCAGCTCGTGGAAGTGGTAGTGTTGTCAACCTATTTACTTTTAATAGTTTGCAATTGTTAGGGACATTTTTTACTCCTTAGCTGGCCATTGTAGATTGTACTTGGCCAAGGCCACTTCAGCTACTTAGCACACCACACCCCATTATAAAGGCGTAAACATGGCAAAGGTTCTAATCAATTGAGTCAACCTGCCTGATGGAAAATCAAAGGACTTACAAGCCATTTCTGCTATTTCATGAGCTACTTTTTCACTTAGTTATAATAAACCAAGGTAATAACTCAAAGCCAAATATAATATCAAAAGTTAATCTCATTACCTATGTTAAAAATGGAACCAATGGAGGTTTTGAGAAAGTTCTTACTGATGACACTTCTGCTCCAAAGGACTAAACCAATACTCAGTCTAAAACTATAACACATATATGGCTCTTACATCCTAAATTAAAGGTTTTCCATAAAGCTAAAACTGAGTCTTCACTTCTTGTTATGAGGCATAGGCTTGCCATCATAACTTATTATATTCTCTAGTCCTCACCACACTTAACAATGGTGGGAACTGAGATATGTGTCTATGAGTTCCTTTGTTTACTTTCGGTTAAGCAATAGAAACATAAAATCCAACTATGTTTTAATAATTTAATTATAATGTAAAATATAATAATAATAGTAGCTAATGTTTTTAGAGCTTACTCCATGAACAAACATTACTCTAGGAGTGTTACCCCTTGAGATAAATACTATTATTATTATGCCCACTTTGTAGAGGAAAAACCAAAACAGAGGTAAGTAACTTGCCCAAAAGGATGCAATTAGTAAGTTGAAAACAAGGAACTGTCTTCATGGAGTGCCATGCTTTCTGTAGTCTTCCACTTTTTTCCTTTGTTTTCTGACTAGGTAAGTAGAAATCACCTGTCTCTCAATTTGCTTAGTCTTTCTTCTGATTGCTAAAAATCTGCTATCAGTGCTATGTATTGCATTTTTTATTTCATTTGCTGAATTTTTCAGCTCCAGTATTTCTGTTTGGTTCTTTTTTATGTCTCTTTGTTAAGCTTCTTGTTTTATCCATGTAGTATTTTCTGATTTGGTTAAAATTTCTTTTTGTGTTTTCTTATAGCTCACTGTACTTTCATAAAACAACTATTATGACTTTTTTATCACAAAAGTTATAGGTCTCCATTTTTGGAGGGTTGGTTCATGGAAAATAATTCTGTTCTTTTGACATCATACTAGTTTAATTTTTTCATATTCCTTGAGTTCTTGTGTTGCTGGCCTTGCTATTCAAGAAACAATCACCTTCTATAGTCTTTATTGTCTGGCTTTGGGAAAGAAGTACTTTAAACAATCATTCCTACTAAGGATTATGGAAATTTTCAGATCTTGTCTATGGGTTTCCTGCTACACATTTCTAATTTCTTCTTTGGGAGGAATACTTATAATTGTATGCCTTTATCCTACAAAACGAGGCTGAGTGCTGACAGTTTTCTATTTGCTTTCCCGAGGGCAATGCCCTGAAATACTTGTTTGTGTATTTTCCCCTAATTCTACAGAGTTGAGTCAAACTTCTCATGCATTGCTTCTGAAATAACCTTTACTTGCTGCCTACCTGGGCACAGACAGACAGTTGGTCATATTGGGAGTGTGTAGGTGAAGCTGAAGGAATAGAGATGTTCATGGGCCAGTTGGATGGGTCCACAGGTGAGGCATCTTCAGCAGTATATGGGCAGGCTTTCTGATGGAGTGCTCAATAGTGGGTTAATGCCCCCGAGATTTCCAGTCCTGATTGTTGTGATCTCACCTACTATGTTTTAATAATTTAATTATAATGTAAAATATAATAATAATAGTAGCTAATGTTTTTAGAGCTTACTCCATGAACAAACATTACTCTAGGAGTGTTACCCCTTGAGATAAATACTATTATTATTATGCCCACTTTGTAGAGGAAAAACCAAAACAGAGGTAAGTAACTTGCCCAAAAGGATGCAATTAGTAAGTTGAAAACAAGGAACTGTCTTCATGGAGTGCCATGCTTTCTGTAGTCTTCCACTTTTTTCCTTTGTTTTCTGACTAGGTAAGTAGAAATCACCTGTCTCTCAATTTGCTTAGTCTTTCTTCTGATTGCTAAAAATCTGCTATCAGTGCTATGTATTGCATTTTTTATTTCATTTGCTGAATTTTTCAGCTCCAGTATTTCTGTTTGGTTCTTTTTTATGTCTCTTTGTTAAGCTTCTTGTTTTATCCATGTAGTATTTTCTGATTTGGTTAAAATTTCTTTTTGTGTTTTCTTATAGCTCACTGTACTTTCATAAAACAACTATTATGACTTTTTTATCACAAAAGTTATAGGTCTCCATTTTTGGAGGGTTGGTTCATGGAAAATAATTCTGTTCTTTTGACATCATACTATTTTAAATTTTTTTCATATTCCTTGAGTTCTTGTGTTGCTGGCCTTGCTATTCAAGAAACAATCACCTTCTATAGTCTTTATTGTCTGGCTTTGGGAAAGAAGTACTTTAAACAATCATTCCTACTAAGGATTATGGAAATTTTCAGATCTTGTCTATGGGTTTCCTGCTACACATTTCTAATTTCTTCTTTGGGAGGAATACTTATAATTGTATGCCTTTATCCTACAAAACGAGGCTGAGTGCTGACAGTTTTCTATTTGCTTTCCCGAGGGCAATGCCCTGAAATACTTGTTTGTGTATTTTCCCCTAATTCTACAGAGTTGAGTCAAACTTCTCATGCATTGCTTCTGAAATAACCTTTACTTGCTGCCTACCTGGGCACAGACAGACAGTTGGTCATATTGGGAGTGTGTAGGTGAAGCTGAAGGAATAGAGATGTTCATGGGCCAGTTGGATGGGTCCACAGGTGAGGCATCTTCAGCAGTATATGGGCAGGCTTTCTGATGGAGTGCTCAATAGTGGGTTAATAGTATCCACACCTCTCTGATGATTTCCAGTCCTGATTGTTGTGATCTCAACCTACACTAGACTCTCAGTCATGGGAAAGCAAAAGTGAAGGCACTCAGTCATGTCTGACTCTTTGCGACCTCTGGATGAGCTATGGAATGCTCCAGGCAAGAATACTGGAGTGGGTTGGGTGGTCTTTCCCTTTTCTAAGGGATCTTCCAAAGTCAGTGATCCAACCCAGGTCTCCCACATTGCAGGTGGATTCTTTACAGTCATCAGGGAAACCCAAGAATACTGAAGGTAGACTATCCCTTCTCCAGGGTATCTTCCCAACCCAGGAATTGAACCAGGGTCTCCTGCATTGCAGGCAGATTCTTTACCAGCTGAGCTAACTCAGTATTCCAGGTGGGGAAAGAAATAAATGGGCCTCTTTTGCAGCATCCTACACAGCTGGAAAAACTGGGAACTTACACGTTTACTATACTCTCATTTTCCCTCATGGGAGAAATCAGGGGTCAAAAGTGTTCTGTGGCACTGAGCTGTACCTCTTTGGAGGCAGGGTGATGGAAGTAAAGCAAAACTGTTCTTACCCTTTTCAATGCATCTAGTATAAAAATTTTCAATCCAGTGGTAACTCCCACAGAGGTAACTTCAACTGTGTGTACTTGTTAAAGTCAATGTTTCATTAGGGGATGATTATACAAAACTCCTATTTTCTCATCGTCCTTAAGTCACTCCTCAAGTTTTCCACTTCACTAGTGCTGCGATTATTCTATAGCAACATTATTACCGTATCATTCTTTTTTTAAATACATTTTAGTCTTTCACATTTTTGCTTACCTTATCTCAAATGATCATATCATACCAATCTGATTTTGCTATTTGCAACATTAAAAAACATTAAAACCAATAATTTACATTTCCCTTTGGATAAAGTCCAGACTCCTTTACTTGAAGTCTTCCTAATTTTCTCAGACGCTTCCTTAGGGAACTTTCTACCAGATGGGGCAAGGACCATGTCTGATTTTCTCACCTTTGTAGCACCAGTACCTAGTACCACACCTAATTTAATAGATACTTATTAAATAAATAAAAGTTCTTCAAAATGCTCTCTCTGACCTTCATGTCCTAATGAATTATATCTTTTTATCAGCACATGCCTACTCTCTTAATAGTACTTATAATTGCTATTTATTTGTTTGGCTATTGTTTTATTTTCATCATAGAGTATTGTTTCCTAAGTCCAACAGGTTTTCAGATGTTTGAATGAACTATTTGTTTCAGCTAAGGGTCAGAAAGCAAATCTAGAATGTTTTTGTTGAAAGTTGCTTATAATTGAGTTTTGTCTTTTAAGTAGAGGCCTTTATTTATCATAATTGCAAGGAACATCAAATCTCATGAGAAAAGCTGATTATTCAAAGAACTGCACTTCTCAGTGGTTGCAGATGGCTGAGTCATGTGTACTTCTTTACCAGCTGAGCTAACTCAGTATTCCAGGTGGGGAAAGAAATAAATGGGCCTCTTTTGCAGCATCCTACACAGCTGGAAAAACTGGGAACTTACACGTTTACTATACTCTCATTTTCCCTCATGGGAGAAATCAGGGGTCAAAAGTGTTCTGTGGCACTGAGCTGTACCTCTTTGGAGGCAGGGTGATGGAAGTAAAGCAAAACTGTTCTTACCCTTTTCAATGCATCTAGTATAAAAATTTTCAATCCAGTGGTAACTCCCACAGAGGTAACTTCAACTGTGTGTACTTGTTAAAGTCAATGTTTCATTAGGGGATGATTATACAAAACTCCTATTTTCTCATCGTCCTTAAGTCACTCCTCAAGTTTTCCACTTCACTAGTGCTGCGATTATTCTATAGCAACATTATTACCGTATCATTCTTTTTTTAAAAAAATTTTAGTCTTTCACATTTTTGCTTACCTTATCTCAAATGATCATATCATACCAATCTGATTTTGCTATTTGCAACATTAAAAAACATTAAAACCAATAATTTACATTTCCCTTTGGATAAAGTCCAGACTCCTTTACTTGAAGTCTTCCTAATTTTCTCAGACGCTTCCTTAGGGAACTTTCTACCAGATGGGGCAAGGACCATGTCTGATTTTCTCACCTTTGTAGCACCAGTACCTAGTACCACACCTAATTTAATAGATACTTATTAAATAAATAAAAGTTCTTCAAAATGCTCTCTCTGACCTTCATGTCCTAATGAATTATATCTTTTTATCAGCACATGCCTACTCTCTTAATAGTACTTATAATTGCTATTTATTTGTTTGGCTATTGTTTTATTTTCATCATAGAGTATTGTTTCCTAAGTCCAACAGGTTTTCAGATGTTTGAATGAACTATTTGTTTCAGCTAAGGGTCAGAAAGCAAATCTAGAATGTTTTTGTTGAAAGTTGCTTATAATTGAGTTTTGTCTTTTAAGTAGAGGCCTTTATTTATCATAATTGCAAGGAACATCAAATCTCATGAGAAAAGCTGATTATTCAAAGAACTGCACTTCTCAGTGGTTGCAGATGGCTGAGTCATGTGTAAGCATTTTGTGCACAAGTACTGTGATATACAGAAGGTATAAATGAATGTGGAATTGCATGATTTCAGGGATGCTGCAAATGGCTGGGCAGGTGGTACCTGGCACAATTTCAGACAGAAGTTTTCACCTAGATAATGATGCACAGAGCTTCTGAACCTATGTAGTTTGGCAGTCCTAATTGTGAAAGAGTTCCACAGAGAAAATAAAAGGCTCTTATTTGATGTCATGGATGGGAAAGAAATATGTTGTTGTTGTTGTTCAGTCACCCAGTCAAGTTTGACTCTTTATGATCCCATGGACTGCAGCATACCAGGCCTCCCTATTCCTCATCATCTCCTGGAGTTTGCCCAAGTTCATATCCATTGCATTGGTGATGCTATCCAGCCATCACATGCTCTGACACCCTCCTCTCCTTCTGCCCTCAATCTTTCCCAGCATCAGAGACTTTCCCAATGAGTCATCTGTTCACACCAGCTTACCAAATCACTGGAGCTTCAGCATCTTCCAACGAGTTGTTCAGGGTTGGTTTCCCTTAAGGCTGACTGGTTTGAGCTCCTTGCTGCCCAAGGCAGTTTCAGGAGTCTTCTCCACAACCACAGTTTGAAGGCATCAATTCTCAGGGGAAGAAATATCTAGAGTATTTTTAGGAACTCTTCTTACATGATGCACTGTGTAAAGCTCTTGTGACACTTCAGAGTACAGTAAAATTCTATTTTCATCACAGCTTTAATAATTGACACGTTTTTCTTTAAATGTGGCATACTGACAATAGGTCTTGAGAGTTCTGGCTTTATATGGGTTGGACTTGCCTGGACAATTACTAATAGGCATTTGAATAATTACTATAAAAATAATTTGAAACATTATGCTTTTATTCTTAAAAATACTTTACAAATATTACCTTATTTGGAAAAAAACGACCTAAAATGCTTTACTCATCCACTTACCCATTCATTGAATGTGCTTTGTATATACATTATATAACATATATTATATATATAGCTATCATAATTTTGAAGTTTTGTTTCTTTTAAGTAGAGGCCTTTATTTATCATAATTGCAAGGAACATCAAATCTCATGAGAAAAGCTGATTATTCAAAGAACTGCACTTCTCAGTGGTTGCAGATGGCTGAGTCATGTGTAAGCATTTTGTGCACAAGTACTGTGATATACAGAAGGTATAAATGAATGTGGAATTGCATGATTTCAGGGATGCTGCAAATGGCTGGGCAGGTGGTACCTGGCACAATTTCAGACAGAAGTTTTCACCTAGATAATGATGCACAGAGCTTCTGAACCTATGTAGTTTGGCAGTCCTAATTGTGAAAGAGTTCCACAGAGAAAATAAAAGGCTCTTATTTGATGTCATGGATGGGAAAGAAATATGTTGTTGTTGTTGTTCAGTCACCCAGTCAAGTTTGACTCTTTATGATCCCATGGACTGCAGCATACCAGGCCTCCCTATTCCTCATCATCTCCTGGAGTTTGCCCAAGTTCATATCCATTGCATTGGTGATGCTATCCAGCCATCACATGCTCTGACACCCTCCTCTCCTTCTGCCCTCAATCTTTTCCAGGATCAGAGACTTTCCCAATGAGTCATCTGTTCACACCAGCTTACCAAATCACTGGAGCTTCAGCATCTTCCAACGAGTTGTTCAGGGTTGGTTTCCCTTAAGGCTGACTGGTTTGAGCTCCTTGCTGCCCAAGGCAGTTTCAGGAGTCTTCTCCACAACCACAGTTTGAAGGCATCAATTCTCAGGGGAAGAAATATCTAGAGTATTTTTAGGAACTCTTCTTACATGATGCACTGTGTAAAGCTCTTGTGACACTTCAGAGTACAGTAAAATTCTATTTTCATCACAGCTTTAATAATTGACACGTTTTTCTTTAAATGTGGCATACTGACAATAGGTCTTGAGAGTTCTGGCTTTATATGGGTTGGACTTGCCTGGACAATTACTAATAGGCATTTGAATAATTACTATAAAAATAATTTGAAACATTATGCTTTTATTCTTAAAAATACTTTACAAATATTACCTTATTTGGAAAAAAACGACCTAAAATGCTTTACTCATCCACTTACCCATTCATTGAATGTGCATTTAGTAATGTATATACATTATATAACATATATTATATATATATAGTGGTATTTTTGATGCTGTGAAGAATCTAGATGGTAGATTAAAGATGGTTATGTTATTAAAGAATTTCTAATCTACTGAGGTAGATTCCTCATGTCGACAAATGACCATATAATGATTTTGATCAGGATGGGTGTCACATAGGATGTATAAACCAAGACATTGGGGATTTAGCAGATGGGAAAAAGTAGTCATAACCAGAGCAAGGAGGTTTTATGAAGGAGATAATATCCAAGCTTAATCTTAATAAATGAATGGAATTAGCCTAGGTAGAAAAAGACATAAGTATAGTTCACAGTTCCTAATTCATATAGTCAGACAGCTTGCCACAATGGGGAGTGGAAAATGACCTCCACTGACATCACAATAACTTTTTTTCTTTACTGTGAAAAATCAACTATTCTCTTATGAACCTCATGCCAACATTCATTGTTAAATTATCTAAAATATAGGACACAAAATAAATAATAAAATCTAAACTATCCTATAGAAAATATAGACCTCATTTTATCAGAAGACTGTTTAAGATACTGATTAGCTACAACTTACAGAACTGAAAACAAAAATGATCTTACTGGGAATAGTAATATAAAAAAATTAAATAAAAACTGTTCTAAAGAAGCAAACAAGCACAATAAAAACTGTAGTGTGTGTTTTATCAATTGTAACCTTAAATTATGTAACCAGAAGAAGAATGAAATAAATCATAGAGTACCTCTGGGCAACAACAAACTAAAAAATGAAAAATCTGTTGTAAAACATTTTCTGGTTTACAATTTCAACTGAAAAATAAGTCCTCTGGGCCAACGAAATTTAACAAAATCTTTTTAAATGTAAGAAAACATAGAGAAGCTCAACTGTGTAGTAAAATTTGTTAATAGTGCTATAAAGATATTTTATTTCAAAGAAAAGGTAAACACACACACACATAGCTAAATACAGAAAAAAAAAAGAGAGATCCAACAGTTAGGTTGAGTACAGGAAAAATAAAAGCATCAGAGTGAATCAGTTTCATGTTTTGTAGAATACATTTTTCTTTTGGTTGATATCATTGAAGTGTTTCACATGAATAATAGAACATAGAGAGATCATGGGTCTAACACAAGAACCATTTGTAGTAAATTATGTACTCATTTGTTTCTGAGCCATCAAATATATTGTATATTTTCCAGAGCAATAACCAACTAATAAAACTTATAGAAATCACTGCCTTATTCATTCTAGGGTATCTCTCTACTAACTGAAGAACAGAAAGAAGAGAATAGCCAGGAGCCAATAATCAACCTAAGATATTCTTGATGGCACACTGACACTTTTTTCACGTAGAAAATAAGGGTCTATAGCAATTGTCATAAGATAATTCTGAGTCTAGGCAGTTGCAGGGAGGCCTTTTGCATTCTTTGAGATTTGTAAATAAATCACTCTCCAATTTCTGGTTAAGATAACAAGGGTGCTTGTTTAAAAAAAGTGCATCCATTAGAAAAAGAAGATAGCAGAAAGGCATCTAGTGCTATTGTGAGTTTGTTTACAGGTAGCCTCTTTTTGAAATTGGCTTTAGTGAAGTATGATTTACATAAATAAACCCACATTTTAAAAGTACACGGTCAATTGACCTGAAGAATGTGAAATCTTCTGAAGCAATTGCTTTTTTTTTTCTTTTAAGTCATTTATTTATTTATGGCTGTGCTAGGTCTTTGGTGCTGCACTGACTTTTCTCTAGTTGAGGGGAGCTGGACAACCCTTGAGTTGTGGTGTGCGGGCTTATCATAGTAGTGGCTTCTCTTGGTGCAGAGCATGGTTTCTAGGGCAAACTGACTCCAATAGTTGCAGCTCCCAGACTCTAGAACACAGGCTCAGTAGTTGTGGCAGGCTCAACTAGTTGCTCTGCAGCATGTGGATCTTCCTGCTTTAGGGATCAAACCTGTCTCCTTTACTGGCAGGCAGATATTTTACCACTAAGTCATCAGAGGAGCCCCTCCGAGCAACAGCTTTTAATCATTCTCTACAGGTTGTCTGTTTAGGTTTATACTGACAACAAGAGCATGGGAGCAAACTAGAATTTATTGAAAACCTAATTCTAATTTTATGGCTTCACATGTATCACTTCATATCCTCCTTAAAGCCATTTTGTGAAAGTAGCATATTTATTCCCATTTTTATTAGCTAAAAATCAAATTGAGTCTCAAAATGAATGAATAACTTGTCCAAGTTACACACATAGTAAGATAAGACACAGAATGATTTGAATGCAGGCCCATTTAGGTTTGAGATACTTGCTTTTTTGTGTATGCTATGTTGCCTGATGATGACAACTTAATTACTATATCCACCAACACACTCTCCCCAGATCTCATAAGAGTCAGATTCTCAAAGGACTTACTCAGAGGGTGTGGATTGGACAATATTAATTCTTTGATGAAAGGACTTAGAAAATGGGAATATGGGAAAATATAGCTGAAAAATGTGGGACTAAGCCAAGGGGATGCATGGTCTAGTTGTGTGGCAATAGTGTTGAGTGAAGTGTGACAGAATGCTGAGATGGGCAGCCACTTTCATATATTGGATTTAACTGGGACAGGGAAATTACTCAGACAGTAAAAAAAATCTACCTGTGGAAACCTACACTATCATATATAAAAGAGGTAACCATTGTGAGTAAGCTGTAAGACTAAGGGAACTTACATGAAGGCTGTGTAACACCCTGGAGGGGTGGAACATGTGGGAGACGAAGAGGGGTTTCAGGTGGGAGGGATCAGGGATATACCTTTGACTGATTTGGGATTACGTGTAGCTGTAAACAACTAAACTCTGTAAAAGTTTTTCTTTTTTTAAGTCATTTATTTATTTATGGCTGTGCTAGGTCTTTGGTGCTGCACTGACTTTTCTCTAGTTGAGGGAGCTGGACAACCCTTGAGAGGTGGTGTGCGGGCTTATCATAGTAGTGGCTTCTCTTGGTGCAGAGCATGGTTTCTAGGGCAAACTGACTCCAATAGTTGCAGCTCCCAGACTCTAGAACACAGGCTCAGTAGTTGTGGCAGGCTCAACTAGTTGCTCTGCAGCATGTGGATCTTCCTGCTTTAGGGATCAAACCTGTCTCCTTTACTGGCAGGCAGATATTTTACCACTAAGTCATCAGAGGAGCCCCTCCGAGCAACAGCTTTTAATCATTCTCTACAGGTTGTCTGTTTAGGTTTATACTGACAACAAGAGCATGGGAGCAAACTAGAATTTATTGAAAACCTAATTCTAATTTTATGGCTTCACATGT
The DNA here is from genome assembly GCA_022376925.1 of Tragulus kanchil. Lineage (NCBI taxonomy): Eukaryota > Metazoa > Chordata > Mammalia > Artiodactyla > Tragulidae > Tragulus > Tragulus kanchil. The sequence continues at coordinate 255,827,150 of JAIOJX010000032.1, forward strand.
ATCACTTCATATCCTCCTTAAAGCCATTTTGTGAAAGTAGCATATTTATTCCCATTTTTATTAGCTAAAAATCAAATTGAGTCTCAAAATGAATGAATAACTTGTCCAAGTTACACACATAGTAAGATAAGACACAGAATGATTTGAATGCAGGCCCATTTAGGTTTGAGATACTTGCTTTTTTGTGTATGCTATGTTGCCTGATGATGACAACTTAATTACTATATCCACCAACACACTCTCCCAGATCTCATAAGAGTCAGATTCTCAAAGGACTTACTCAGAGGGTGTGGATTGGACAATATTAATTCTTTGATGAAAGGACTTAGAAAATGGGAATATGGGAAAATATAGCTGAAAAATGTGGGACTAAGCCAAGGGGATGCATGGTCTAGTTGTGTGGCAATAGTGTTGAGTGAAGTGTGACAGAATGCTGAGATGGGCAGCCACTTTCATATATTGGATTTAACTGGGACAGGGAAATTACTCAGACAGTAAAAAAAATCTACCTGTGGAAACCTACACTATCATATATAAAAGAGGTAACCATTGTGAGTAAGCTGTAAGACTAAGGGAACTTACATGAAGGCTGTGTAACACCCTGGAGGGGTGGAACATGTGGGAGACGAAGAGGGGTTTCAGGTGGGAGGGATCAGGGATATACCTTTGACTGATTTGGGATTACGTGTAGCTGTAAACAACTAAACTCTGTAAAAGACATATAACAATAACTTTGTTGTACACCTTAAACTAATGCAACATTGTAAATCAACTATACTCCAATAATAAAAAAATCTACTTGTAATATGGGAAACTGGGACCCAATCCCTGAGCCAGGAAGATCCTGTGGAGAAGTAAATGGCTACCCACTTAAGTATTCTTTCCTAGAGAATTTCATGGACAGAACAGCTTGGCAGGCTACGGCCCATGGTGTTACAAAGAGTTGGACACAACTTACCGACTGAACAACAACAACACTAATAACCATAGAAATACAAATAATTATAGAACAGACCAATTGCTAGTAAGATGACTGAATCAATAATCAAAAATTTCCCAACAAACAAAATTCCAAGACAAGACAGCTTCATTGGTGAGTTTTTCCAAACATTTTAAGAAGACTGAATGCCTATCCTGCTCAAACTTTTCCAAAAAATTGAAAAGGGAGTAGCCCTTCTAAATACATTTTCAGAGGGCAGCATTACTCTGTTACCAAAATCAGACAAGGAAACTGATCACACAAAAGAAAACTGCAAGTCAATATTCTTGATAAGGATGATTCCCTGGAGGTGGGCATGGAAACCCACTCCAATATGCAGGCAGAGGAGCCTGGCAGACTATAGTCCAAAGGGTTGCGAAGAGTTGGACATGACTGAAGTGACTTAATAGTAGCATCCTTGATAAATATAGATGCAGATATCATCAACAAACTATTAGGAAACCAAACCCAACAATATATTAAAAATATCATATGCTTTAATTAAGTGGGCTTTATCCCAAGGATGAAAAGATGATTCAACATTCACACAGCAATTAATGTATTACATCACCTTAACAAAGTGAGGATAAAAATCACATGATTATCTCAATAGACGCAGAAAAACATATGACAAAATTGAACATCCATTTAAGATAGGCTCTCAACACTGAACAACGTGGATACAGGGAAATGTGCTTCAACATAATAAAGTCTATATATGACAAAGCCATAGTTAATATTCTACTAAGTGATAAAAGATTGAAAGCATTTCTCCCAAGACCAGGAGCAAGAAAATGATACCTGCTCTTACCACTTTTATTCAACATAGCAATGCAAGGTCTTGTCACAGCAACTAGGCAAGACAATGAATTTAAGAAATCCAGATTAGGGCTTCCCCTGGTGGTCCAGTGGATAAGGACACCGCCTTGCAGTGCAAGGGGCGCCAGTTCGATCCCTGGCCTGGGAAGATCCCACGTGCCGCGGAGCCGCTGGACCGATGTGGCCAATTGCCGAGCCGGAGCTCTGGAGCGCATGCGCCCAGAGCCGGTGCTCTGTGACAACGGATGCCACCGTGATGGGAGGCCCGCGGGGGCCAAAGAGCAAAGACGGATGAAAAATGGAGAAATGGAAGACCAATGGAGGTGGCCCGCCCGCTCCCCTCCCTCCCCAACCCGACCCCCGCCCAAAGTAAATAAATAAATAAATCTTTAAAAAAACAACAAAAAAAAAGAAATCCAGATTAGAAAGGTAGATGACATTGTGTATGTCATTGACAACATATAGAGAGAAGTCTAAAGACCCTACCAAAAACATCATTATAACTAACAAATGCATTTATTAAGTCATGGGATACAAAATAAATATTAAAAAATCTGTGAAATTTGTACACACTAATGAACTCTTGGGAAAAAATTAAGAAACCAATACCAATTTTAATTGTGTAAAAAAGAATAAAACACCTAGGAATAAATTTAACCAAGGAGATGAAAGATATATACACTGAGTACAAAATGCACTGATGTAAGAAATTGAGAAAAACAGAAATAAATGGAATTATATTTAATGCTAATGAATTAGAATAATTAATATTGTTAAAATATCCATATGACCCAAAGCAATCTGCAGATTCATTTCAATCCCTATCAAAATTCCAATGGACTATTTCATAAAAGTAGAACAAATCATTCTAAAATTTATATGGAGCCACAACACTGAACAACGTGGATACAGGGAAATGTGCTTCAACATAATAAAGTCTATATATGACAAAGCCATAGTTAATATTCTACTAAGTGATAAAAGATTGAAAGCATTTCTCCCAAGACCAGGAGCAAGAAAATGATACCTGCTCTTACCACTTTTATTCAACATAGCAATGCAAGGTCTTGTCACAGCAACTAGGCAAGACAATGAATTTAAGAAATCCAGATTAGGGCTTCCCCTGGTGGTCCAGTGGATAAGGACACCGCCTTGCAGTGCAAGGGGCGCCAGTTCGATCCCTGGCCTGGGAAGATCCCACGTGCCGCGGAGCCGCTGGACCGATGTGGCCAATTGCCGAGCCGGAGCTCTGGAGCGCATGCGCCCAGAGCCGGTGCTCTGTGACAACGGATGCCACCGTGATGGGAGGCCCGCGGGGGCCAAAGAGCAAAGACGGATGAAAAATGGAGAAATGGAAGACCAATGGAGGTGGCCCGCCCGCTCCCCTCCCTCCCCAACCCGACCCCCGCCCAAAGTAAATAAATAAATAAATCTTTAAAAAAACAACAAAAAAAAAGAAATCCAGATTAGAAAGGTAGATGACATTGTGTATGTCATTGACAACATATAGAGAGAAGTCTAAAGACCCTACCAAAAACATCATTATAACTAACAAATGCATTTATTAAGTCATGGGATACAAAATAAATATTAAAAAATCTGTGAAATTTGTACACACTAATGAACTCTTGGGAAAAAATTAAGAAACCAATACCAATTTTAATTGTGTAAAAAAGAATAAAACACCTAGGAATAAATTTAACCAAGGAGATGAAAGATATATACACTGAGTACAAAATGCACTGATGTAAGAAATTGAGAAAAACAGAAATAAATGGAATTATATTTAATGCTAATGAATTAGAATAATTAATATTGTTAAAATATCCATATGACCCAAAGCAATCTGCAGATTCATTTCAATCCCTATCAAAATTCCAATGGACTATTTCATAAAAGTAGAACAAATCATTCTAAAATTTATATGGAGCCACAAACTATCCACAATAGTCCAAATAATCATGAATAAGAATAAAGATGGAAGCATCATGTTCTCTGATTTTAAACTATGTTACAAAGTCATAGTAATCGAAACAGTGTGGTAATTGGCATAAAAAGATACACAGATCAATTAAACAGAACTGAATACCCAGAAATAAATACATACATATACAGAATTAACAAATGACAAAGAAGTCAAGAACATCAAATGGAGAAAGGCAATTTTCAATAAATGGTGTTGGAAAAATAGGACAGATGCATGCAAAAGAAGGAAACTAGACCACATAAAGTTTAACTCAAAACAGATTAAAGCCTTGAATGTAAGACCTGAAACCATAATTTCTAGAAGAAAACATAGGCAATAAGTTCACTGATATCAATATTAGCATTATTTTTTTGGATCTGATTACAAAGAAAATGGAAGCAAAAACAAACAGGAATACTATATCAAACTTAAAAAAACTAAAGTTCTGCACAGTGAAGTAAACCATCATAAAAATGAAAAGACAACCTATAGCATAGAATAAGAAATTTGTAAAATCATATATTCATTAAGGGATAATATCCAAAAAATATAAATAAATCATATGACAATAACAAAAAAACCTAACAACCTGATTAAAAAATTTGCAGAAGACCTGAACATTTTGCATATAGACACAGGTAACCAAACAGGACGTAAAAATATGTCAATATCACTAGTTATTGAGGAAATGCAAATCAAAACCACAGTAAGGTATTATCTCACATCTGTTAGTATGGCTACTTAAAAAAGACAGGAAGTGACAAGTGTCAAAGAGGATACAGAAAAAAGGGAAGTCCTCATACACTGTTGATGGGAATGTAAATTAGTGTAGCCACTACAGAAAAAGGTATAGAAATTCATCAAAAATTTCTGACAAGAACTATTATATGTTGCAGTTGGTCTTCGCAGGTGGCACTAGTGGTAAAGAATCCACCTGCCAATGCAGGAGACCAAAGAGATGTGGGTTCAATCCCTGGGATGGGAAGATCCCCTAGAGCAGAAAATAGCCACCCAAATTCTTCCCTGAGGAATTCCATGGAAATTTCTGGAAAACTCAATGGATAGAGGAGCCTGGTGGGCTACAGTCAATGGGGCTGCAGAGAGTTGGACACAACTGATTGTGCCACTCCCATACACATGATACAGCTATTCCACTTTTGTGTATTTATCTAAAGAATAAAAAACCATGAATTAAAATACATATGCACCCCCATACTTTATAATAGGATTATTTACAATAGCTAAGATATACAAACAACCTAAATGTTCACTAATGGATCAGTGGATAAAGAAGCTGTGCTATATGAACACAATGAAACATTACTCAGCCATAAAAAAAGAAAGAAACCTTGCTATTTCTGATAACATTGACTTTTTTTTTTAGAAGGAAACTAGACCACATAAAGTTTAACTCAAAACAGATTAAAGCCTTGAATGTAAGACCTGAAACCATAATTTCTAGAAGAAAACATAGGCAATAAGTTCACTGATATCAATATTAGCATTATTTTTTTGGATCTGATTACAAAGAAAATGGAAGCAAAAACAAACAGGAATACTATATCAAACTTAAAAAAACTAAAGTTCTGCACAGTGAAGTAAACCATCATAAAAATGAAAAGACAACCTATAGCATAGAATAAGAAATTTGTAAAATCATATATTCATTAAGGGATAATATCCAAAAAATATAAATAAATCATATGACAATAACAAAAAAACCTAACAACCTGATTAAAAAATTTGCAGAAGACCTGAACATTTTGCATATAGACACAGGTAACCAAACAGGACGTAAAAATATGTCAATATCACTAGTTATTGAGGAAATGCAAATCAAAACCACAGTAAGGTATTATCTCACATCTGTTAGTATGGCTACTTAAAAAAGACAGGAAGTGACAAGTGTCAAAGAGGATACAGAAAAAAGGGAAGTCCTCATACACTGTTGATGGGAATGTAAATTAGTGTAGCCACTACAGAAAAAGGTATAGAAATTCATCAAAAATTTCTGACAAGAACTATTATATGTTGCAGTTGGTCTTCGCAGGTGGCACTAGTGGTAAAGAATCCACCTGCCAATGCAGGAGACCAAAGAGATGTGGGTTCAATCCCTGGGATGGGAAGATCCCCTAGAGCAGAAAATAGCCACCCAAATTCTTCCCTGAGGAATTCCATGGAAATTTCTGGAAAACTCAATGGATAGAGGAGCCTGGTGGGCTACAGTCAATGGGGCTGCAGAGAGTTGGACACAACTGATTGTGCCACTCCCATACACATGATACAGCTATTCCACTTTTGTGTATTTATCTAAAGAATAAAAAACCATGAATTAAAATACATATGCACCCCCATACTTTATAATAGGATTATTTACAATAGCTAAGATATACAAACAACCTAAATGTTCACTAATGGATCAGTGGATAAAGAAGCTGTGCTATATGAACACAATGAAACATTACTCAGCCATAAAAAAAGAAAGAAACCTTGCTATTTCTGATAACATTGACTTATATTGGGGGAATTATGTTTAGTGAAATAATTCAGAAGGAGATAGAGAAATACCATATGATTTCCCTCATATGTGGGAAGAATAGTGGATACATGAAATTATATGGTTGATAAAATCATATGCAAGTGTACCTACACATATGTATACCCCACTCAATATAGAGAAAACTGAGGAAATCTGAATAAAATCATTGCATCATTATCTTGGTTTTGATATTATATCATAATTATAGTTATATTGTGTTGTTGAACTAATTATAGTATTATATAATATCTTTATCCTGGTTGTGATAGTAGTTTTGCAAACTGCTGTAATTGTGGAAAACTTGGAAAGTATATAGGAAACTTAACTAGTTCTTACAACCATATATGACCTTTGTCACATTTGTTCCAAGAAAACGTTCAATTAAAAATTCAGTTATCTCATAAGTCTGTGTGACACATATGTCTACCTGTTTTAATTATAAGACATACCCACTCCACTTTCCCTGATCCTATCCTAATCCTCCCTTTTTCACCTGTATGAGTGAATACAAGTGAGTTCTTCAATACAAGATGAGCTTTGATAATTTTGTTTTCTTGATAAGGATTGGTTTACTCTATCAAACTGTGAATCAATTTAAAGCACAGTACAAAATATTAACCCAGTTTTCATATCCATTCCTTACTTTTGCTTTAAGAGCTACTTTAATGCTGCATGGATTATGCAAATCATAGTCATTAATTTTCCCAGTCAGACTGTTCTAACGCTTAGAATTTATCAAGAAGGAAAATATTCCTCAATGCTGTTTTCAAATGAATTGTATACTTTGTAAGTTTAATTATTAAAGTTCTACTTAGGTTTTATAAACTTTTCTTTCTAAATATAAGCATCAAAAATAAAGATATGGGCTTTCCTGGTTTTTCAATGGGTAAAGAGTCTGTCTTGCAGTACGAAGGGCACTGGTTCAATCCCTGGCCCGGAAAGATACCAAGTGCTGTGGAGCTGCTGGACCGGTGTGTCCGGTTACCAGCCAGCCCTCTGAACGCATGTGCCCAGAACTGGTGTTCTGTAATGAGAGAGGTCACGGGAATGGGAGACCCACACAGGCCAAAGAATAAAGATGGATGAAAATAAATAGAAACAATAAAAGAGACCAAACGTTTTTTTTAAAATGAAGGTAATGATGAAAGGGGATGAAAGGCAGCCTCTTTGTAACTATTAACTGGACACATCCCAGATTTTATTAGCATAATGTATATTCTCAAATGATATCACTGTGAATTAAAAGTTCTCATAGCTTTGAATAACAGCAGCTACTTTAGATGTTTTTCTTGGCTTCATGGTAAAATGGTAGCTCTACTGATAATGGAAATGTTTTCTTCTTGTATGCCAGTCTCTGGAGTAGTGGGTGAAAATATAACCCTGTGAGATAAGCAGAGTTTATGAAGTCCTCTTTATGGAACAAACTGGGGTCTGTATAAAGCATCGATGAAGCATACAAATTTTCTTTTTATGGATTTAATGTAAAGTTATGAAGTTTATTAGCTTCTGTCAACAAGAAAATAGGTTACACACTATTAGAGATCCCTACGTGGAGCAAAGTAACTCTGTCCGTAGCATCTCTCTGGGGTTTACTCATGCCTGCTCCTAGCATGTCAACTCAGCCTGAGGTCTGATTGATTTGTTTTACTTATTCAGCACATCTTCATAAAGGTATAGGAGCAAGGCCTATGTGTCCCTCAAATGGCATCATTAGTTGAAATTCACAATTTTTCTGACCCTAGCCCAACAAGAATACATTTTTGGATCTTCATGCATGTACTTATGCTGAAAAGTCTTAGGTTCTTTTTAATGAACAAATTATTAGCTTTGAAATTCACCCTTTCAGAGCAATAGGGAAGCAGCTTTCATTGGCACTTAGTAGAAGTTTTTTGTTGTTGCTGTTTTTTACATTTTCGGTGTATAATATACTGAGTAAAACAATGAAAAGTTTGGGCTGCAAACCAGATGACTGTGGGCTTCCTTTTTCCTTCTCTAGGGGCCTTGTTCTCAGCAGATATAAATTCCTACTGGCAGAAATCATGTCAGTTTTATCCATCACTGTAGTCCAGAGCTTAACAGTGCCCAGTATCTACCAAGTGCCCAGTCAGTACTAGAATGTGCTTCTCTTGGGAGGTTTCATTTATTTCACTTTGTTCATTCTATTTCATCAAAATTCCTATTTCAAACTCTGCCTGGTGGTGGTTGATTTTCTTCTCATTGCTTAAGATGACACAGAGATTTAATTATCTGAAAGGTGAAAGTGACTGTCAGGGTCACCTGTTTCATGTTGCACTTTCATTTGTCAGCCTCTACTCATGAGTATTTAAGTGGAGACCTCCAGGATTTCTTTAGTTAGCAGTCTATTTTCATAAATTAAAACAGTAAAAGTGTTATGGGTCAGAACAATACTGACTTACTGGCTGCTTGAGCAGTCCCTAGAAGCAGGCTGTGCATAGACATTTTGATTCTGTAATCTGAAAAGATACTCCTTAATTAGTGTTCTATGTCTGACCTTACCCAAATTCTTTTTATTTTTTCCTTTTTTCAATTTCTTTTTAAATGGACCTTAAATTTGTTAAATTGTAGAATAGGCTTGATGTGTCATTTTTCCATTAGATTAAAAAAACTGCATCTTGGAGAAAGAAACTCTGTTATTACACATCTGAGCCTTTCGCAGTTAGATCATCTGACCAGTGTAGAGATGTTTTTTCTCTTGGACTCACCTTCTGTCCTGGGAAATCTTACAGCTTTTATAATCAGCTATATAAGCTGTTCTTCTCCAAGCTGTCTCCTGCCAAGGGTAAATGAACTGGGCCCACAAAATTTGATGCTTAATTAAAATTTTTAGCTCATAAATTACTGCAGGTTCTAAACTTAGCAAAATGTCTTTCTTGAAACCCAAAAATTTCCATTCTCTAGGGCAACAAATTATTAGCTTTGAAATTCACCCTTTCAGCAATAGGGAAGCAGCTTTCATTGGCACTTAGTAGAAGTTTTTTGTTGTTGCTGTTTTTTACATTTTCGGTGTATAATATACTGAGTAAAACAATGAAAAGTTTGGGCTGCAAACCAGATGACTGTGGGCTTCCTTTTTCCTTCTCTAGGGGCCTTGTTCTCAGCAGATATAAATTCCTACTGGCAGAAATCATGTCAGTTTTATCCATCACTGTAGTCCAGAGCTTAACAGTGCCCAGTATCTACCAAGTGCCCAGTCAGTACTAGAATGTGCTTCTCTTGGGAGGTTTCATTTATTTCACTTTGTTCATTCTATTTCATCAAAATTCCTATTTCAAACTCTGCCTGGTGGTGGTTGATTTTCTTCTCATTGCTTAAGATGACACAGAGATTTAATTATCTGAAAGGTGAAAGTGACTGTCAGGGTCACCTGTTTCATGTTGCACTTTCATTTGTCAGCCTCTACTCATGAGTATTTAAGTGGAGACCTCCAGGATTTCTTTAGTTAGCAGTCTATTTTCATAAATTAAAACAGTAAAAGTGTTATGGGTCAGAACAATACTGACTTACTGGCTGCTTGAGCAGTCCCTAGAAGCAGGCTGTGCATAGACATTTTGATTCTGTAATCTGAAAAGATACTCCTTAATTAGTGTTCTATGTCTGACCTTACCCAAATTCTTTTTATTTTTTCCTTTTTTCAATTTCTTTTTAAATGGACCTTAAATTTGTTAAATTGTAGAATAGGCTTGATGTGTCATTTTTCCATTAGATTAAAAAAACTGCATCTTGGAGAAAGAAACTCTGTTATTACACATCTGAGCCTTTCGCAGTTAGATCATCTGACCAGTGTAGAGATGTTTTTTCTCTTGGACTCACCTTCTGTCCTGGGAAATCTTACAGCTTTTATAATCAGCTATATAAGCTGTTCTTCTCCAAGCTGTCTCCTGCCAAGGGTAAATGAACTGGGCCCACAAAATTTGATGCTTAATTAAAAATTTTTTTAGCTCATAAATTACTGCAGGTTCTAAACTTAGCAAAATGTCTTTCTTGAAACCCAATGTGAATATAAATATAAGACAGACTTGGAATATCAAAGCAGTTGACGGTGGGTCAAGTACTTTATAGATGCTGGAAAATTTGAATGCATATCTGTTGAGCCATGAAATGCTATTACATAAATTCCTTGCCATAGTCTTTTAAGAAAAAGAATTTATATCCTCATTGGCTAAATCACAAATGAGCCATGGTGTATATTTTTGGGAACCATCCAAAGAATGGCTTTATATGACCCAATTTACAAGAACATGTAGGGGGAGACTGCACTGAGGACAAATTAACATTATATAGCAAACAACTTTGTTTAACAAATATTTACTAAGAAGCTCCTATTATAGGGCAGATAAAACAAATGAACATGATCTCTGCCTTCTTTTAGCTATACTCTAAAGGGAAAATAGATGTTAAGTAATCACACAAATATATCTTTATGAACAGTCATTCTTGTATAGCAAACTTTAGTAGTTACTTATCCTCTACCCATTTCCCATGTCTTCCTATGTAACAAGTCCCTATACTTATCAGGGCAGTAATAGCCTCTCTCTCTTTTTTTTTTTTTGCCAATGATAGGCTTTTTATTACCACATATGAATTATATTCTCCTTTCAAAAAATATTTATAAGGGTATAGTTGATTTACAATGTTGTGTTAGTTTCAGGTGTACAGCAAAGTGAATCTGTTATACATATATCCACTCTTATTTTAGATTCTTTTCCTATGTGGGACCATTACAGAGTTTTGAGCAGAATCTCCTACGCTATACAGTAGTCCCTTATTGGTTACCTACTTAATCTCAAGTAGTGTAAGTGTGTTAATCCCAGTCTTCCAAATTGTCCCTCTACCACTTTCCCCCCAGTAATCATTAGTTTGTTTTCTACATCTGTAACTCTATTTCTGTTTTGTAGATAAATTCATTTGTAGTCTTTTTCAGATTTCACAAATAAGCAATATCATATGATACTTGTTTGACTTTGACTTACTTCAGTCAGCGTGATAATCTATAGGTCTGTCCATTTTTATGCAAATGGTCTTATTTTGCTCTTTTTTGGCTGAATAACATTCTATTATATGTATACACACATGCACATTCCACATCTTCACTATCCATTCCTCTGCTGGTGGACATTTATGCTGCTTCCACGCCCTGGCCATCGTAAATAGTGCTATAGTGAATGCTGGAGTGCATGTATCTTGTTGGTGGGACTGTAAACTACTATAGTCACTTTAGTGAACAGTACAGAGGCTCCTTAAAATAACTAAAAACTGAGCTATCATATGACCCAGCAATTCCATTCCTGGTCACATATCTAGAAAAAAAGATTATTTGAAAAGAGTGTATCTATCTATCTATGCATTCAAAAATTATAATTTTTGTTCTTAGAGAAAGATAGCCAAAAGGCTTCTTTGCAGAGACAACTAAAAGCAGTAAGTAGAAGTCACTGGGTGGCATTATGGTCAAGTTCTTTGAAGCAGAGATGATTTAGCAGGAAGGCTTTAGGCCATACCTCTCCCTTTCTATTACCTATAATAAAGACATGAAGGTTAAAACTACAGGAATCATTTTATGATCATGTGTTTACCATGAGGATGGATGGCATATGCCAAGCAGAACAAAAGGAGTCTGGGTTCCTACTGGGCATGGTGTTGCTGCATCTACCCTGAACTGTTTATTTCTGACTTTTTTTAATGTAAGGGAAAAACCTACCTTATTAAACTATTCTTATTTTAAATGCTTAAAAAGTGAAACAATTCACTTTATAATCTGTAAATATGACATTTGGAAATAAGATCTTTGCAGACTTAGTCAAAGCTATGGTTTTCCCAATAGTCATGCATGAATATGAGAGAAGGCTGAGTGCCAAAGAATTGATGCCTCTGAACTGTGGCGTTGGAGAAGGCTCTTGAAAATCCCTTAACAGGAGTCCCTTATTGGTTACCTACTTAATCTCAAGTAGTGTAAGTGTGTTAATCCCAGTCTTCCAAATTGTCCCTCTACCACTTTCCCCCCAGTAATCATTAGTTTGTTTTCTACATCTGTAACTCTATTTCTGTTTTGTAGATAAATTCATTTGTAGTCTTTTTCAGATTTCACAAATAAGCAATATCATATGATACTTGTTTGACTTTGACTTACTTCAGTCAGCGTGATAATCTATAGGTCTGTCCATTTTTATGCAAATGGTCTTATTTTGCTCTTTTTTGGCTGAATAACATTCTATTATATGTATACACACATGCACATTCCACATCTTCACTATCCATTCCTCTGCTGGTGGACATTTATGCTGCTTCCACGCCCTGGCCATCGTAAATAGTGCTATAGTGAATGCTGGAGTGCATGTATCTTGTTGGTGGGACTGTAAACTACTATAGTCACTTTAGTGAACAGTACAGAGGCTCCTTAAAATAACTAAAAACTGAGCTATCATATGACCCAGCAATTCCATTCCTGGTCACATATCTAGAAAAAAAGATTATTTGAAAAGAGTGTATCTATCTATCTATGCATTCAAAAATTATAATTTTTGTTCTTAGAGAAAGATAGCCAAAAGGCTTCTTTGCAGAGACAACTAAAAGCAGTAAGTAGAAGTCACTGGGTGGCATTATGGTCAAGTTCTTTGAAGCAGAGATGATTTAGCAGGAAGGCTTTAGGCCATACCTCTCCCTTTCTATTACCTATAATAAAGACATGAAGGTTAAAACTACAGGAATCATTTTATGATCATGTGTTTACCATGAGGATGGATGGCATATGCCAAGCAGAACAAAAGGAGTCTGGGTTCCTACTGGGCATGGTGTTGCTGCATCTACCCTGAACTGTTTATTTCTGACTTTTTTTTTAATGTAAGGGGAAAAAAACCTACCTTATTAAACTATTCTTATTTTAAATGCTTAAAAAGTGAAACAATTCACTTTATAATCTGTAAATATGACATTTGGAAATAAGATCTTTGCAGACTTAGTCAAAGCTATGGTTTTCCCAATAGTCATGCATGAATATGAGAGAAGGCTGAGTGCCAAAGAATTGATGCCTCTGAACTGTGGCGTTGGAGAAGGCTCTTGAAAATCCCTTGGAAAGCAAGGAGATCAAATCAGTCAAACCTAAAGGAAATCAATCCTGAATTTTTATTGGAAGGAATGATGTTGAAGCTGAAGTTCCAATGTTTTGGCCATCTGATGCGAAGAGATGACTTATTGGAAAAAATCTTGATGCCAGGAAAAACAGAAGGCAAAGGGAGAAGGGGATGACAAAGGACAAGATGATTGGATGGCATCAATGAGTCCACAGACATGAGTTTGAGCAAGCTCCAGGAAATAGTGAGGGACAGGGAAGCCTGGCATGCTGCAGATCATGGGATCACAAAGAGTCAGACACAACTGAGTGACTGAAATGAACTGTATACTTAGCTTAAGATGAACTTTATGAAATCCAATATGGTTGGAGGTCTTAAAAAAAGAAGGAAACACTGAGACACAGAGGAAAAATGGTCATGTGGAAACATAGGCAGAAGTTAGATGCATGCTGCCACAAGCCCTAGAACAGCTAATGTTGCTAGCAACCACCTGAAAACAGTAGGGGCATGGGAGAATTCTTTTCTAGAGTTTTGAAGGGACATGCTCTGTTGACACCTTAATTTCTGACTTCTACCCTCTAGAACTGTAAGAACATAATTTTCTGTCATTTGAAGCTACCTATTTTGTGGTAGTTTATTACTGCAGTCTAGAAAGTTAAAATACAAGGTGTAAAGGTTCATTCTATCACAATAAAAGGGTTCATTAACAAAGCAGTCCTACATGATTATGCATTGTATAACAGCTTTTAAATATATGTAGCAAAATTGATAAACTGAAAGGAGAAATATAGAAATCCATTCTTTCATAAGGACTCCTCACGGTCTAAAATGGCTGCTGAAACTCCAGTTATCACCTCCAAGTATTGGAAAGGTCGAAAGAGGAAGCACAAAAAGAACAAAAGGATGTTTCTCCCAACAAAGGCAGGCCCTTTTCAGTGTCCTTCCCAGAATCTTCAGCCTAGAAATTTTGTTTATATCTCACTGAACATCTCTAGCTCCATGGGAGCCTAAGAAATGTAGTCTTAGCTTCCTGGAGGGTATCAGAATTCTACTGATTAGGAAGACAAGGAAAGGTGGTGGAGTGGCAGGTAGAAGGTATTTCCATAGAAGAGAAGGAAACCCTAATGTTTAAGCATGGTGCCTCTACAGTAAGATTACTTAATGTAACATCTAGGTTGTTCTATCACCTACAAGTTGTATGATTTATGGCATCATGTGTAATATTTCTCAGTTTTATCGTCCATAGATTCTGTCTATCTATCTATAATCTATCTCTTAAAGGTTCATTTTGAGAATTAAATAAAAACAAAAAATGTTTTGAGTCCGACAACTTACAGTGTGAAGTCAGGTGGACCCTAGAAAGCATTACTATAAACAAAGCTAGTGGAAGTGATGGAATTCTAGTTGAGCTACTACAAATCCTAAAAGATGATGCTGTTAAAGTGCTACACTCAATATTGCCAGCAAATTTGGAAAACACCACAGTGGCCTTGGGACTGGAAAGGGCCACTCTTCATTCTAGGCCCAAAGAAGGGCAATGCAAAGTATGTTCAAGCTATGGCATCATTGCACTCATTTCACATGCTAGCAAAGAAATGCTCAAAATCCTCCAAGCTAGCCTTCAACAGTATATGAACCAAGAAATTCCAGATGCACAAGCTGGATTTAGAAAAGGCAGAGGAACAAGAGGTCAAATTGCCAACATCCTTTGGATCATAGAAAAAGCAAGGGAATTTCATAAAACATTTGTTCCTACTTCATTAACAACACTAAAGCCTTTGACTGATCACAGCAAACTGTAGAACATCTGAAAGAGATGGAAATACCAGATCACCTTTCTTGCCTCCTAAAAAAACCGTGCAGGACAAGAAGCAACAGTTAGAATTGAATATGGAACAATGGACTGATTCCAAATTGGGAAAGGAGTTTGTCAGGATTGTATATCATCACCCTGAACTTATTGAACTTATATGCAGAGTACATCATGTGAAATGCTGGCTTGGATGAAACATAAGCTAGAATCAAGATAGCTGGGAGAAATATCAATAACCTCAAGTACACAGATGATACCACCCTTATGGCAGAAAGCAAAGATGAATTAAAAGAGCCTCTTGATGAAGGTGAAAGAGGAGAATGAAAAAGCTGGCCTAAAACTCAACATTCAAAAACTAAGTCCCATTACTTCCTGGCAAATAGATGGGCAAACAATAAAAACAGTGACAGACTTTTCCTTGGGCTCCAAAATCACTGTGGATGGTGTCTGCACTTTGATGCCCCTTTGAAAAAGGGCAAAACAGATCAGTATTATCGTTACTGATTAGGAAGACAAGGAAAGGTGGTGGAGTGGCAGGTAGAAGGTATTTCCATAGAAGAGAAGGAAACCCTAATGTTTAAGCATGGTGCCTCTACAGTAAGATTACTTAATGTAACATCTAGGTTGTTCTATCACCTACAAGTTGTATGATTTATGGCATCATGTGTAATATTTCTCAGTTTTATCGTCCATAGATTCTGTCTATCTATCTATAATCTATCTCTTAAAGGTTCATTTTGAGAATTAAATAAAAACAAAAAATGTTTTGAGTCCGACAACTTACAGTGTGAAGTCAGGTGGACCCTAGAAAGCATTACTATAAACAAAGCTAGTGGAAGTGATGGAATTCTAGTTGAGCTACTACAAATCCTAAAAGATGATGCTGTTAAAGTGCTACACTCAATATTGCCAGCAAATTTGGAAAACACCACAGTGGCCTTGGGACTGGAAAGGGCCACTCTTCATTCTAGGCCCAAAGAAGGGCAATGCAAAGTATGTTCAAGCTATGGCATCATTGCACTCATTTCACATATTAGCAAAGTAATGCTTAAAATCCTCCAAGCTAGGTTTCAACAGTAAATGAACCAAGAAATTCCAGATCTACAAGCTGGATTTAGAAAAGGCAGAGGAACTAGAGATCAAATTGCCAACATCCTTTAGATCAGAAAGAGCAAGGGAATTACATAAAAACATTTGTTCCTACTTCATTAACAACACTAAAGCCTTTGACTGATCACAGCAAACTGTAGAACATCTGAAAGAGATGGAAATACCAGATCACCTTTCTTGCCTCCTAAAAAAACCGTGCAGGACAAGAAGCAACAGTTAGAATTGAATATGGAACAATGGACTGATTCCAAATTGGGAAAGGAGTTTGTCAGGATTGTATATCATCACCCTGAACTTATTGAACTTATATGCAGAGTACATCATGTGAAATGCTGGCTTGGATGAAACATAAGCTAGAATCAAGATAGCTGGGAGAAATATCAATAACCTCAAGTACACAGATGATACCACCCTTATGGCAGAAAGCAAAGATGAATTAAAAGAGCCTCTTGATGAAGGTGAAAGAGGAGAATGAAAAAGCTGGCCTAAAACTCAACATTCAAAAAAACTAAGTCCCATTACTTCCTGGCAAATAGATGGGCAAACAATAAAAACAGTGACAGACTTTTCCTTGGGCTCCAAAATCACTGTGGATGGTGTCTGCAGCCATGAAATTAATAGACCCGTGCCCCTTGGAAGAAAGGATATGCCAAAAGTAGACAGTGTATTCAAAATCTGAAACATCACTTTGCCAACAAAAATCTGTATAGTCAAAGCTATGGTTTTCCCAGTAGTATGGATATGAGAGCTGTTCTATAAAAAAGGCTGAGCACTGAAGAATTAATGCCTTTGAACTGTGGAGAAGACTCTTGAAAGTCCCTTGGACTCTAAAGGGATCAAATCAGTTAATCCTAAAGGAAATCAATCCTAAATATTCATTGGAAGAACTGATGCTGAAGCTGAAGCTCTAATACTTTGGTCACCTAATATAAAGAAATGACTCATTGGAAAAGGCCCTGATGCTAGGAAAGGCATAATTTTATAACAGTCACCAGTTTGGAATTGGCATTAGATATTCATACCTTATATCTGAGCAATTCCTCTCTTAGGTATTTACTCAACAGAAGTCAGTAGATACGTATACAAATGTTCATAGCAGCATTATTCATCATAGCCTAAAACTAGAAACTACCCAATTGCCTTAAATAGAATACATAAACAAAATATTGGTATAATGAAATTGAATATTACAACACAGTGAAAACAGATGTCTTCTAACTGTATTAAGCAACATTAATGAATCTCATAAAATAACAGAATTATACCAATTTTGAAACAAACAAAACCAACTATAATGATGGAAGTAAGGATGGTGGTTACATTTTGTAGTGATCTGGAAAAGAACTGAAGGAAGTTTCCCAAATGTTTGGAATTGCATGCGTACATCATGTGAAATGCTGGCTTGGATGAAACATAAGCTAGAATCAAGATAGCTGGGAGAAATATCAATAACCTCAAGTACACAGATGATACCACCCTTATGGCAGAAAGCAAAGATGAATTAAAAGAGCCTCTTGATGAAGGTGAAAGAGGAGAATGAAAAAGCTGGCCTAAAACTCAACATTCAAAAAAACTAAGTCCCATTACTTCCTGGCAAATAGATGGGCAAACAATAAAAACAGTGACAGACTTTTCCTTGGGCTCCAAAATCACTGTGGATGGTGTCTGCAGCCATGAAATTAATAGACCCGTGCCCCTTGGAAGAAAGGATATGCCAAAAGTAGACAGTGTATTCAAAATCTGAAACATCACTTTGCCAACAAAAATCTGTATAGTCAAAGCTATGGTTTTCCCAGTAGTATGGATATGAGAGCTGTTCTATAAAAAAGGCTGAGCACTGAAGAATTAATGCCTTTGAACTGTGGAGAAGACTCTTGAAAGTCCCTTGGACTCTAAAGGGATCAAATCAGTTAATCCTAAAGGAAATCAATCCTAAATATTCATTGGAAGAACTGATGCTGAAGCTGAAGCTCTAATACTTTGGTCACCTAATATAAAGAAATGACTCATTGGAAAAGGCCCTGATGCTAGGAAAGGCATAATTTTATAACAGTCACCAGTTTGGAATTGGCATTAGATATTCATACCTTATATCTGAGCAATTCCTCTCTTAGGTATTTACTCAACAGAAGTCAGTAGATACGTATACAAATGTTCATAGCAGCATTATTCATCATAGCCTAAAACTAGAAACTACCCAATTGCCTTAAATAGAATACATAAACAAAATATTGGTATAATGAAATTGAATATTACAACACAGTGAAAACAGATGTCTTCTAACTGTATTAAGCAACATTAATGAATCTCATAAAATAACAGAATTATACCAATTTTGAAACAAACAAAACCAACTATAATGATGGAAGTAAGGATGGTGGTTACATTTTGTAGTGATCTGGAAAAGAACTGAAGGAAGTTTCCCAAATGTTTGGAATTGCATGCGTACTCAGTTGTGTCTGAATCTTTGTGACCCCACGGACTGGAGCCCACCAGATCCTCTGTCCATGGGATTCTTCAGGCAAGAATACTGGAGTGGGTTGCCGTTTCCTCCTCCAGGGGATCTTCCTGACCCAGGGATCAAACATGTGTCTCCTGCATTGAAGACAAATCCTTTACTTCTGAGCCACAAGGCAATGTTCTATTTCTTGACTTATGTAGGAGATATACAACTATTATCTTGTGGTTGTGCACTGACTCCTGCATTTTTTTTTCACTTTTAATTATGTGTATCACTTAGCATGATGATGTAATTAGTGATCCAAACTCATCTACCTTTGATAGAAAAGTGGGTTGTATGTGGGCACTATGATATAAAAACAGAAGGTATAACCCAAAACTGTCCTAGCAAGCTAGGACAAGGACATATGATCACTTTTGTTACATGTAACAAGAAAGAAGCTACTGAGACAAAGAGTGGAGAGAAAGATGACAATGAAAAGGACAGAAAAAGAGGAAGAAAATAAAGACAGGAAACGGGAAAATCTGCAAGATGGGCAGGAAGAAGGAAAAAGGAGAGAATAAGGAAGGAATGGAGGGAGAGGGAAGAGAAAGGAAGGGCGAGGTTGGGATGGGAGGTAGGGAAGAAGAAGAGTAGGAAAAGGAGCTTTTCCTGACGTATGTCATGCTTCCCCTCTACTTCAAAACTGGGGTTTTTTGGAAGATAATAAAACACATCTCATCCTTCCCTCTTCATAGAAGCTTTGACTAGGTATGGGAGGATAGAGTAGAGAGGAAGGTTTAAGTAGCATGTGAAAATAAAATCTCTAAATTGCTTGACCAAAATGTTAAATTTTTTGCATATTCTTAAAACCTCTGCCTTTCAAAAAAGCCAACTGGCTTTACAAAGTTAGAAGTGGTTGTCGGAGGGAAAAGTAATGTATTTCCATGTTTACACACTTTCAAGTCGAAACCACTCAATAAGTGGGGTATACTCCTCGTTTCAGCACCATGGGTATTCATTGTCTTTGTCCCTGACTGGGCACTGTGTACTCACTGGTCCCCACTGCAGAACACAAGTATTGGGCATATACTCCATTTACTGGCCTCTATCCCTGTGGAACTCTCCTGAGGGTCACCCAGCCTCTGGTCCAAGGTCAGGTATGCCTCTCTGCTCCCTCCTGGACCAGACCATTGGATTTTTCAGAAGTGCTGATTCTCCCCAAACCCTTCTGTGCTTTTCCGAGGAGCACAGAAATGGTTTCACTGCACACCTATGGCTTCCTAAAGCACCAGGAGATGCCTTTGCCAGTGAGATTTCATTCTTCCCTGAAAAACATGGCAGCTGTTCCATTGTCCTTGTGCCAAGACACAAGAGACTTCAATGAGGCTGCTTTTTACCAGAGATCCAATGAGCCTGGAAAAACATAGGCCTCCAGTTTCAGATCCTCAGCTAGTAGGTTTTTCCCCCTGTGTTTCCTTCCATCAGAACTCTTCCAAGGGACTGAGGAATAACTTCAAAGTGAAATCCTACTTCCTCTCCCAACTCTACTTCACCCTTCGCCAGCTCAGAAATCTCTCCCCAGTCTGGGAGATGGATGTGGTGGTGAATGATCTATTCTTCTTCCTAAATACTTCTTTCAAGTGAAGTCTTGAAACTTATAATAGGTACCAGAGTATATAATCCTAACAACTCTCCCCTGAAACAAACAGCAGCGTCATGTTTTCCCACATAAACGTATAGTCTGCTTGTGGGTAGAAGTATAAAAGCACAACTGCTTTACTTATCCTGATAGAGTTAAGACAATCATCAAAAATTTCTAGAATAGTTCAGAAAGTAGTTTCTTTTTTGAGAACAGTAGTGTTCTAGAGATCTGAAATCATTAATAACTCTAACAAAGGTCAGACTTACATGTACAGGTGATTACAAGCATTACGTAAGGCGTATATAACAGTACAAATGGATCATTCCCATTTAAAGAGAACCTCAACATTCACTCATCTAGGAGGCCATGTTTACATCTGAGCAACAGGCCTAAGGGAGACCATCCTTCGTCCCTATGGCATTGTCTCATTGTCTCTCAACACAGTATAGACAGACCCTGCTTGACTATAAACACCAATATAATCCCCCTTCAAAGACCAATTTCTCTTTATAAACTCATCACTCTTAGTTAGAACTTATAAATACATTAAAGGGAATCCACAGCTCAGCCTCCTAATAGTTATACTAACCAAATATACCCTCTTTTGAAAAACTGATCCTAAAAATTAACTCAGAATTCTAATAATTTCAAGTTCTGTGCCCAAAATATTTTTCTGTTTATAAGAAATACATTTATGTATGTAAAGTTAAAATATTGAACCACTTGATGTCTTTAATATTGTTCTTTTTTATGGAAAATGCCTGTTAACTTTAGAAGCAATTTTATGTGAATGAAATAGCCTATCTACAAACAATGAACTTTAAACCTGGTTGTGATCTAATAGCATTATATTGGTGAAATAAATCTCTTATCTATGTGTGGTTCCCTGTAATGCTATTGTGCTTGTGGTTGTTGTCTTGCTCCAAGGGAGTGATGGATGGCAATGAGGCTTAACCTGATTTTACATCAAGTCCTTGGTAATCTCACACCACCCCTTCATAAATCTGAATAATTTGCTGCTGCTCAGCAACGCTTGTGTGAGCTCTGGAAAGGTTTTGGCCTGAAATTGCATATTATTGCAACCTCCTTTGGAGGGCTCTTATTGTTCCCATAACTGAATTATGTTTTCATATCTTTTACAGTGCTATAGTGGGTATTGCTTAGCAACAAGTCTCCAAGAACTCAGGAGGGAGCATGCCTTATTAACATAATATGCTAATCCCTGAGTTCTTGCTACCACAGGGGGAGAATTCACTGCTGGCCCCTCTGACTTGTCTAACCCAACAGAATGATTCCTTTTTCCTTCTAAAGTAACTTTGTATTTATAAACCATGATATATATTAACACAGTGATACGGCAGTAAACATTAAATAGTGTAGCTCACCCAACAGAGACCTAATGTACACAAGTATTTTCACATGAAGATTATTTTTAAAATAAATGTCACTTAACAAGGCAAACTCATGCCACATCATTGCATTTTGCCGCCCTTTGTTTAAAAAGAGAACAGAAGTGATTCACTATAAATAGAAAGTGCTCCTTGTAGGAGTGGCTCACACTGAGAAATGTATGCTATTTTTCCTAGCCTTCTTTGTGTGTGGGAGTAGAGGCTTGGAAGATGCTAGATTTTAGGGTAAGTCCAGGACAGAGGGAAAAAAAAAAAACAACCTGTCTGGTCTCCAAAATTAACAACTGCCTCTATGCAATTTGAGTAAGTGAGTTTGATCTTGATACAATAGACACAAAGGCTCCTAAACATACCGGTATATCAAGATTTATAGCTCTCTTTAAAAACAAATCTGCATCCACCTAAAGTTGTGAAGAATAAGCATGCAACATGTACCTTTCCTACTAAGAATTTAGGTAATGAGCTATGTGAACCAATTATAGAAATTTCTTTAGCATCAGTTTTAGCTTTTTCTTTTTTTTTTTTTTTGGCCACTTCTGTTGGTCTTTCATTTATCTATTTTCATCCATCTTTGTTCTTTGGCCTCTATGGGCCTCCCATCACAGTGGCCTCTCTCGCTGCAGAGCACAGGCTCTGGGCACACGCGCTCCAGAGCTCCGGCTTGGTAGTTGGACACATTGGTCCAGCTGCTCCGTGGCATGTGGGATCTTCCCAGGCCAGGGATCGAACCAGCACCTCTTGCACTGCAAGGCGGTGTACTTACCCACTGGACCACCAGGTAAGTCCCAGTTTTAGGTATTTTAATCTTCATTTTGGTCCAGACTTCAGATCATTCTCTCTAGCCTGCTGGTTTTTTGTGTGACACGAGGAATTGAGGCAAGATGTAGTTATCTAATGGGTTTAACTTTTAAGAGTGGGTTAATGTGCTTTGAAACCTGTTCACCAGATAAAGAAAGAGTTGTGTCAGACACTATGAAGAAATCTGAGTCTCAGTAGAATATGACAACATGCCAGAAGTCTGAAAACATCACTCTTTTGAATTAGCCAACTTCTATTTGAGAAATGTTAAATAAGACATCAATAGGCTTCCCTGGTGGTCCAGTGGGTAAAGAGTCTGTCTTGCAATGCAAGGGTCACGGGTTGAAGATTATTTTTAAAATAAATGTCACTTAACAAGGCAAACTCATGCCACATCATTGCATTTTGCCGCCCTTTGTTTAAAAAGAGAACAGAAGTGATTCACTATAAATAGAAAGTGCTCCTTGTAGGAGTGGCTCACACTGAGAAATGTATGCTATTTTTCCTAGCCTTCTTTGTGTGTGGGAGTAGAGGCTTGGAAGATGCTAGATTTTAGGGTAAGTCCAGGACAGAGGGAAAAAAAAAAACAACCTGTCTGGTCTCCAAAATTAACAACTGCCTCTATGCAATTTGAGTAAGTGAGTTTGATCTTGATACAATAGACACAAAGGCTCCTAAACATACCGGTATATCAAGATTTATAGCTCTCTTTAAAAACAAATCTGCATCCACCTAAAGTTGTGAAGAATAAGCATGCAACATGTACCTTTCCTACTAAGAATTTAGGTAATGAGCTATGTGAACCAATTATAGAAATTTCTTTAGCATCAGTTTTAGCTTTTTCTTTTTTTTTTTTTTTTGGCCACTTCTGTTGGTCTTTCATTTATCTATTTTCATCCATCTTTGTTCTTTGGCCTCTATGGGCCTCCCATCACAGTGGCCTCTCTCGCTGCAGAGCACAGGCTCTGGGCACACGCGCTCCAGAGCTCCGGCTTGGTAGTTGGACACATTGGTCCAGCTGCTCCGTGGCATGTGGGATCTTCCCAGGCCAGGGATCGAACCAGCACCTCTTGCACTGCAAGGCGGTGTACTTACCCACTGGACCACCAGGTAAGTCCCAGTTTTAGGTATTTTAATCTTCATTTTGGTCCAGACTTCAGATCATTCTCTCTAGCCTGCTGGTTTTTTGTGTGACACGAGGAATTGAGGCAAGATGTAGTTATCTAATGGGTTTAACTTTTAAGAGTGGGTTAATGTGCTTTGAAACCTGTTCACCAGATAAAGAAAGAGTTGTGTCAGACACTATGAAGAAATCTGAGTCTCAGTAGAATATGACAACATGCCAGAAGTCTGAAAACATCACTCTTTTGAATTAGCCAACTTCTATTTGAGAAATGTTAAATAAGACATCAATAGGCTTCCCTGGTGGTCCAGTGGGTAAAGAGTCTGTCTTGCAATGCAAGGGTCACGGGTTCAATCCCTGGTCCAGGAAGATCCCATGTGTTTCAGAGCGGCTGGAACAGTGTGTCCAATTAGGAGCCAGTGCTCTGGGGTGCATGCACCCAGAGCCTGTCCTCTGCCATGAGAGAGGCCATTGCAATGGGAGGACCACACATGCCAAAGAATAAAGATGGATGGAAAATAAATGATGATTTAGAGGCAAAAAAAAAAGACATTAATAGCCATATATCCTATTTTTCTTTTTCAAAATATTAAATCTTCAATAGAAAAGTGGTTACTGTCCTTATGGTACTCAACTTAGAATTACCTGGCAATCAAATAGTTCAACCATCCCTACTACACAGAGCAAATATTAAAACAACAAGAACAAAAATAGAAAATAAATTGGCTTGAGCATCTTGCATTTATGAGTTAGTTTAAAACACCCTTAAACCTCAAGATAAACATACTGCAGAAGTAAAGCAAAGATGAGTTAAAGCTAAAATGCAAAATATCATACAATATAGTTGTGTTAGACTGGTATACTTTCTGACATTCTAAAATTTTTAATAGAATTAAAAAATATCCAGTGTTCACTTCCTATATTAAATTATACATACAGATCCACTCTGTGGAAAATGTAATGCTCCCAAACTCTTGGATCCTGCCATCCATAATGAATAATATATCATGGTATGCTCTTAGAAAGTTAAATGTTTCTTTTGACGAGGAATGTTTATCAACTAAAAGCACTTGAGCTTTTTCTTTCTTTCTCCTACTTTGTCTTCATTTAAAATTTTTTTCTTCACTTTCCTGGTTACTCCAGTTCTTGTTGTTAACTTTGTAGGGTTGAATGATAGATGGTCTGACCACTGAAAGGAATTACTTTAATTTTACTTTGACATTGACTCTATGATAGCTCTACAAGACTGTGAGTATTAAAAAGATTTTCTCAAAAAGATTTATAACTATGATAGCAAAGTCACCCAGTCACGTTTTATTCTTCCCTCAACTCCCAAAGACTCTTTGCTTTTTAAAACTGTTTGTCTATGTATTGAGAGAGGAACAATGTCACTATGATGAAATGTCATAGTATCCATGCACTTTGCTTGAAATAAGCACAGATAAGGGATAGGAAAGGGGACACTTAATAAAGAGACAGAATAATCTTTGTTTTTCTTCTTAAAGAAAGGAGTCTCCATTTTAAAATGTTAACAAAAATATTTTATGTGGAAGGAATTAAAGCCCACTGTAGATAAAGAGATGTAAAAAAAAAAGATATTTACAAATCTAAACTGAACTAGGACAGACTATATTCTGTGACAATGGTAATAATAATAGGATGTGTGTGTATCTGTTAGTCACCCAGGTGTCCCATTTTATGCGACCCCATGGACTGTAGCCCACAAGGCTTCTCTCTCCGTGAAGTTCTTCAGGCAAGAATACTGGAGTGGGTTGCCATTCCCTTCTCCAGAATCTTCCCTTCCTGTAGAATCTTCTCAATCCAGGGGTCGAACTTGGGCCTCCAGCATTGCAGCCTGACTCTCTATCATCTGAGCCACCAGGAAAGTCCAATAATAATAGAATATATCCAAATAATTTAATATATTATCTTGCGCTCTAGCCATGTAAACACAAAAGTCATATCCTGCCACAAGAAGTGTGACTAACTGATGGTTCTAACTACTGCTCCTCCAGGTTCTCAAGTATGTTCACTCTAAGGCCACTCAATGTCCAGTGGTGAAGAGGAAATCATACTAAGTGGAATACGGATAGTTCCTAGCACAAGTGGGCAGCTCAGCCATTGCTCAATTGCACCATTCGCTGGTGATGACCTAGGAAAACATCCTAGTAGGGGGGCAATGCTTTGTCCAGGCTTTTGCAGGTGAGATGATTCAGGCATTTGAAAGCTATGTGAGAGGAGGCACTGGGCAATGACTATAATAATAACCAAAGTTAGTTGGTTATTATGTTTTATTGTTTCTCTATGTTATCTCTAAAGAGATTTTTAAAAAACCCCAAAAAACAGAAGGCCATTAACAAACAAATTGTCTCTAAAACAAGAGCCTCTTTGGTAGTCTACAAAGAAAATGTTATCTCCCATGGAAACCTTACTATCATATGTGAAAAAAATAGCTATTGTCATTGACCTGAGGGAATATGAGTTCCTACAAGGGTTCAGTGCAACAGCTTGGAGGGGTGGGATGGAGGGAGCTGGGAGAGGGGAGGGGACCAGGGATATGCATATGACTGATCTGGGAACATACATGTCTGTGAACAACAAAACTCTGTAAAAACTTAAAAAAAAATAAAGTGAAATAAAAAAATTACACATAAAATACCAAAAAAAAAAAAAAAAAAAGCAGATGCTTCAGAGGAGAAGACTTAAGATTCGATCGAATGACAAAACAGAGACATTCAAATCCTCAGACTAGGAGACACCCCCAAATATTCTACCTGTTATTAACAAAGACCAATGCTGACCCTCCAATATGGCAAAATTCCTGAAGGAGACGAATTGAACACTTGGCACAAACTGACTATACTGGGCTTCTTCCATCCCAGAAAGGCCAAAGGTTCATCTTAACAGGAATAGATAAATACTCCAACCAAGTAGATCGTTTCCTTTCCTGTCATCTACAAAGTCTCAGCCAATACAAGTAGCTAGTGATTTATAGAATGCCTTGTTCATAAGCATAGAATCCACAAAGCACATCATGCAATCAAGGAACCTACTTTACGCAAAAGGACACGTGGGAGTTGGCCATCATAGGATCACAACCAGTGTAAGGTCCACTGTTTAGACTATATACTAAGCAACCCAGTAGCAGCCAGTCTCCTAGAGCTCTGTAAAGGACTTCAAAAAGCACAGCTGTGTTATCAGTTCAGAAGCAACACTCTGAAAGGATTGGATGCCCCCCTTCAGGATGTAGCAGAAACATTACAGACCTCTACATGGTGTTGTTTTTCACAGGAAAATACATGGGTATCAGAACCAAGAAGTCAAGTCAAGATATTTCGCGTCTAGAAGTTTTATTTGAATTTTTATACTCTCACATAATTTAACATGTTTATAATTCTACTATTACAACTACTTCAGTGCTCTTTGTTTTTACAGTACTACAATTAATTTTTGTTGATCTTTTGAAAAATATGATTTTTTACAGTTTCTGTTTACTTGCCAAAATTTTTGACCTTTGCTTTTATCTACACGTGTATAGTAAAAAAAAAAAAAAAAAAAAGTGCTTGCTTCATAATTTTTGCCTGATAATTCAAATATCTCTACTTGTGGTGGTTAATTCTGTGACAGCTTGCCTAGGCTAAAGGATGTCCAAATAGTTGGTAAAACATTATTTCTGGGTGTGTCTGTGTGGGTGTTTTGGAAGAGATTAGGATTTGAATTGCTAATCAAACAAAGCAGATGGCCCATCCCAACATGAGTGGGCATCGTTCAATCTGTTGAGGGCTTGAATAGAACAGAAAGGTGGAAGAAGGACAAATCTGCTCCCTCTTTGAGCTGAGGCATCCTTCTCTTCTCCGACACTGGTGCTCCTGGTTAGTGCGCTTTCAGACTCAGACTGGTATTTACATCATCAATCCACTATTCCCAGACCTCGGACTTGAACTGAATTACAGCACTGGCTTTCCTTATTCTCCAGCTTGCAGATGGCAGATTGTGGGACTTCTCAGCCCTATAACCACGTGAGCCAATCCCTATAACAAATCTCCTCTTGCATATTAGAGGAAAGAACCAGTGGCATATGTGTACATATCCTATTGGCTTTGTTTCTCTAGAGACCCCAGATATGTTAACCTCTATATTTCTGTTGTCTATTTTATGTCTCTTCCTCATGTTGTCTTATCTCCTTTAGTCATTGGATAATATGTTTGAAAATGTATTTGTGGAAATAATTTGGTTTCTAAGATGATAATGTTTTCCTCCAGGGAATAGTTTTCATTTCCTACATGAAATATTTTCTGTTGATGTTTTGTGGCACTAGCAGTGCAGAAGCATCTCAATACAGATCTAAATGTTAAGATTTCCTAGATCACTTGAATTATGTGAATCTTGGCCACATACAATTCTAGAGTTTGTTTATTCCCAGTCCACACTTGTTCTCCCAGAATAGCACTCAGGACCAAACAGAACATTTATCAGAATCTGCATCATTGGCGAGTCAAAGATACTGACTTTTGCTTCCCTGTACCTTTGAGGTCCCCAGATGCACAGCTCAGTGTCTCAACTATCTCTTATGCATAGACAAGTGACCGCTGGGCAAACATTGCCAAGTATCTTTTCAATTCTTTAGGTCTTTTTACCTCTGAGGTCTGGTCATATTGATGTATTGTAGAAAATGTCCTATTCTTTTCCCCAAAACATTTAAATGTTTTCAGTTGCAAATTTGGTCAGAATTATCTAAGCCAACATATCCTCCAACCCCTGAGTCTTTGATTCTAGAAAACCAGATTGTATCAGTAACATCTGAAAGAAAGGGGAATGTGTGGTTTAACAAGATGAGACAGGCATGATATCAATTTAAAATTAAAGAGTTACCATGGGAAAAAGAATCTCTATTTCTTTTAAGTGACTTCAGAAACTAGAACATAGAAGGACATACTAAATTTCAAGAAAATAATTTAAAACAAAACATCTTAGTGACTAGACTGTCATACTGAGAAAGTTTGTTGTAAGAGCTATTGAGATGCCTACCCTTGGATAGATCCAGGTAAATAGCCATTTATACAAGACAGGATATGAAATAAATTAGTTGACCTCTAGAGTCCCTAAGAAGTAAGATACCAGGACTCTTTAATTTTAGGAGAAAATGGAGAGGACCTCTGAGCTATGTCTGTAGCCTGGAAATTATTTTATAAGGAATAACTCATCCTAGGATCAGATTCCACGAAGGTAACTTATAAAAGCTTACTTTTATACAATCTCTCTGATTGAAATGTCTCACAGGCAGAGTTATAGAAATGGAAATTATTCTCTCTCTGCTCTGTGAACATTAATTTTCATGTGTATTTGTTACAGTTCACGACCTGGGATAATGCCCTGTAAACAGTGAGTTGCTATTAGCACATTAATTAGGATTCCCTTTACAGTTCTATTGTGAAATATAATTATTTGTTAGATTAAATCCTTTGCCTTGAGAATTCCAAGTTTCATGTTGAGTAAGAGACCCTTTTATAACTGCAGACTACAATTCATACAAAGCAAATGTTCAACACCTTCTTTTTTCAAGTACTCTCTCTCTTAGCTGGAGACAAAATGACTGTAAAAAGTGAAAGAAACTTTGTGTTGGCAATAGGAGTGTAAACATGGCAAAAATTAGTAAATTTCCTGAGAGCTATTATTTGATGTGTAGGTACCTGAAAGCAGACCATTTTATTTCCTTTTCAAGCCTATCCAAGTCAGGGCTTATTCTAAACCATTTTGATTCTCTCAAGTGCTATTAGCAGAAATTAAGGAAATGCTGTTAGCAGAAATTGGGGACATAAAAGTTATTTTTTCAGTTCAAATCATGATGAAATATTATACTCTGCACTTATCTGAATGGGCAGGGTCACCCAGAGAGAATTCTTATATCTTTATTCAGTCCATGCCTCTGTTGACACATGTGTTGACTTCCTATCACTATACACTTCTAAGAAAATAAGCTGCTGTGAGTTTATTTCCCTTGGGCAGGTTTACCTAGCTCTACAGAGAAGAATGTTTCAGGTTGTCATTCAGTTTCCCAAGTATGCAGTTGCCCTTAACAGAGGTACAAGGATTTGTATAGTTCATTTTTTCTGGATGAAGTGCTACCAACTTGAATGGTAATACTTTCCTAGTTCTGTCCAGTTCTACTGATGTGCTACTCACTAGCAAAGCTACAAAATACATCACTACCCAGTCCTCATTTCTTTCCTTTTTATTGTTTTGCTTTTATTGCAAGAGAGACCTCCCAGGTGCTAGGTATATGATTTTGTCTTGGTCTAGCCAGAAAAAATAAATTGTCTGGATGGCTGACTATAACTACAGTAGCTATTAAAACTAGCTCAGTAGCTATCAGGACAAGTAATGGGAAGAGGTAGAAAAGAAAGATCCAAGGAAAAGACTTTAAGGCATTACAAACACACTAAAGCCCTCATAGCCTATGACTTTTGAAGGAAGAAGAAAAAAAAGAAATAACCATTTATTATTTATTTAGAATTTTATTTTGTGTTAGGGATTATACCAGTAATTTCAAAACATAATCTTTATACCTTTGGCCCACTTTTCAAATTGAGTGACAATACTTCCACGTTATATGGAAAGAAACTGAGATCCAGAAAGATTAAATGCTGTTGCCAGTCACACAGTCAGATGATGATAGGGAGGGTATCTGAGCCCAATTCCTGTGTACTGAAGATCCCTCCATTAATTCCTGTTTCACTATCTTGTCATATTTCATTCTACACAAGAATCAGTGAATTGAGGGAGACAATGAAAATCTAACCTTCAAAGACAAAAAAAGCACTTGAATCTTATTTGTCAGCTATGCTGTTGAGCTCATTAATGAGACTTCTAATGGGAGATATTTTTATAAGAAACAAGTTACAAGAGAAGTACATTTGCTATGTAGCATAAACTAAGGTAAACACGAACAATGCCATAATTTTTTTAAATTGAAGTATAATTGCTTTAATGTTGTGTCAGTTTCTGCTGTGAATTGGGTCATTTGTACAGATGTGGATTTGTAGAGTCTGTCATACAGAGAGTGAAGTCAGCAAGAAAAAGCCAAATATTGTATTTTAAATCATAGATACGGAATCTATAAAAATGGCACAAATGAGCCTCAGTGCTGTAATTTTAAGAGTTATTTTCTCACAGGCCTCTACTTTATACCCTTCTAGGTGAAAATTCACTAGTTAGATTTCTCAGCATCTTAGCTCTCCTTAAGCATAGAGAAGTCACCATTTGATTAATGTTGTAGAAGATATCAACTGTCTCTCAACATAAAAGTTGGAAAAAGTAGATACCATGCTGCCAGTTTTCCTGTAGCTAGTGCTTGAACACTAGATTAGGGCTTAGATATTGGTATATCCTGATAGAATTTATTTTGTCCAGTTTTATGAGATATAACTGATACAGTATTTTATAAGTTTAAGGTATACAGTGTGATGATTTGAAACATGCATATGATGTAAAATTATTACCATAATAAAATCAGTTACTATTTCCATAACTCACATAACTACATCTTTGTGTGCATGTGTGGTGAGAACATTTAAGATCTACTGTCTCAGCAATAAGATCTTAATTGGTATTGGTTTTCATTCCAATGCCAAAGAAAGGCAATGCCAAAGAACGTTCAAACTACCACACCATTGCACTCATTTCAGATGCTAGCAAGTAATGCTCAAAATCCTCCATGCTAGGCTTCAACAGTAAATGAACTGAGAACTTTAAGATGTACAAGCTGGATTTTGAAAAGGCAGATGAACCGGAGATGAAAGTATCAACATCCGTTGTATCACAGAAAGAGCAAGGGAATTCCAGAAAAACTTTTACTTCTGCTGCATTGAATACACTAAACCCCTTGTGTGAATCACAACTGTGTAAAATTCTGAAAGAGATGGGGATACAAGACCACCTTACTTGCCTCCTGTGAAAGCTGTATGCAGGACAAGAATCAATAGTGAGAAATGGACATGGAAAAATGGACTGGTTCCAAATTGGGAAAGGAGTTCGTCAAGGCTGTAAGATATCACCCTGCCTGTTTAACTTATACAGAGTACATCATGCAAAATGCCAGTCTGGATGAAGCATAAGCTGGAGTTGAGATTGCCTGGAGAAATATCAATAACCTCATGTATGTAGATGACATAGAAGAAAGTGAAGAGTAACTAAAATGTCCCTTGATGAAGGTGAAAGAGGACAGTGAAAAAGTTGACCTAGGGCTTCCCCTGGTGGTCCAGTGGGTAAGGACACCGCCTTGCAGTGCAAGGGGCGCCAGTTCGAGCCCTGGCCTGGGAAGATCCCACGTGCCGCGGAGCGGCTGGACTGATGTGTCCAATTACCGAGCCGGAGCTCTGGAGCGCATGCGCCCAGAGCCGGCGCTCTGCAACGACAGACGCCCCACGATGGGAGGCCCACAGGAGCCAAAGAACAAAGACGGATGAACATAGAGAAAGACCAATAGAAGTGGCCCGCATGCTCCCCTCCCTCCCCAACCCGCCCCCCGCCCAAAAAAAAAAAAAGTTGACCTAAAACTCAACATTCAAAAAGCTAAGATCATGGCATCCAGTTCCATCAATTCATGGCAAATAGGCGAGACAACAATCAAAACAGTGACAGTCTTTATTTTCTTGAGCACCAAAATCACTGTGCATGGTGACTGCACCATGAAATTAAAAGATGCTTGCTTCTGGGAAGAAAGCTATGACAAACCTAGACAGCATATTAAAAAACAGGGACATCACTTTACTAACAAAGGAACGTGTAAGTCAAAACTGTGGTTTTCCCAGTAGTCATGTACTGATGTGAGAGCTGGATCATGAAGAAGGCTGAGTTTCTGAAGAACTTGGATCAACATCCGTTGTATCACAGAAAGAGCAAGGGAATTCCAGAAAAACTTTTACTTCTGCTGCATTGAATACACTAAACCCCTTGTGTGAATCACAACTGTGTAAAATTCTGAAAGAGATGGGGATACAAGACCACCTTACTTGCCTCCTGTGAAAGCTGTATGCAGGACAAGAATCAATAGTGAGAAATGGACATGGAAAAATGGACTGGTTCCAAATTGGGAAAGGAGTTCGTCAAGGCTGTAAGATATCACCCTGCCTGTTTAACTTATACAGAGTACATCATGCAAAATGCCAGTCTGGATGAAGCATAAGCTGGAGTTGAGATTGCCTGGAGAAATATCAATAACCTCATGTATGTAGATGACATAGAAGAAAGTGAAGAGTAACTAAAATGTCCCTTGATGAAGGTGAAAGAGGACAGTGAAAAAGTTGACCTAGGGCTTCCCCTGGTGGTCCAGTGGGTAAGGACACCGCCTTGCAGTGCAAGGGGCGCCAGTTCGAGCCCTGGCCTGGGAAGATCCCACGTGCCGCGGAGCGGCTGGACTGATGTGTCCAATTACCGCGCCAGAGCTCTGGAGCGCATGCGCCCAGAGCCGGCGCTCTACAACGACAGACGCCACCGCGATGGGAGGCCCACAGGAGCCAAAGAACAAAGACGGATGAACATAGAGAAAGACCAATAGAAGTGGCCCGGCTGCTCCCCTCCCTCCCCAACCCGACCCCCGCCCAAAAATAAATAAATAAATCTTTAAAAAAAAAAAAAAAAAAGTTGACCTAAAACTCAACATTCAAAAAGCTAAGATCATGGCATCCAGTTCCATCAATTCATGGCAAATAGGCGAGACAACAATCAAAACAGTGACAGTCTTTATTTTCTTGAGCACCAAAATCACTGTGCATGGTGACTGCACCATGAAATTAAAAGATGCTTGCTTCTGGGAAGAAAGCTATGACAAACCTAGACAGCATATTAAAAAACAGGGACATCACTTTACTAACAAAGGAACGTGTAAGTCAAAACTGTGGTTTTCCCAGTAGTCATGTACTGATGTGAGAGCTGGATCATGAAGAAGGCTGAGTGCTGAAGAACTGATGCCTTTGAACTGTAGTGTTGGAGAAGACTCTCAAGAGTCCCTTGGACTACAAGGAGATAAAACCAGTCAATTCTAAAAGTAGTCAACTCTGAATATTCACTGGAAGGAGTGATGCTGAAGCTAAAGCTCCAATACTTTGGCAACATGATGTGAAGAGATGACTCATTAGAAAAGACTCTGATGCTGGGAAAAATAGAAGGCAGATGGGGAAGGGGACAACTGGGATGAGATGGTTGGATGGCACCATTGGGTAATGGACATGAGTTTGCACAAGCTCTGAGAAATGGTGAAGGACAGGGAGCCCTGGTGTGCTGCAGTCTATGGGGTCACAAAGAGTAAAACATGAGTGAGCAACTAAACTTACCTGAACTCATAGTAACTTTCAAGCATGCAAAGCAGTATTAACATAGTGCCCATGTTGTACACTAGATGCCCAGAACTAATTTATCCTATAACTGAAAGTTTGCGCTCTTTGACCAATATGTTTCCTCTATCTCCCAGCACTGACAACCATTCTTCTCTCTGTTTCTATGAGTATGGCTTTGTTTTATATTCCACATATAAGTAAAATTGTATTATATGTCTTTATCTGGCTTATTTTACTTAGCCTAAGGCCATAAATATCCATCCATGTTGTCACAAATGACAGTATTTACTTCTTTCTCATGCTTGAATAATACTGTACATGATGATATTATTAATACTATTTTCCATAGTGGCTGTACCAATTTACTTCTCGCCAAAAGTCACATAGTTCCCTTTTCTTAAAGGTCCTTGCCAACACTTGGTTCTTGTCTTATTGATGACAGTCATTCTAAGAGACGTGTGGTGATGTATCATTCTGGTTTAATTTATGTTTTTCCTATTAAAAAAGGCTGAAAATCTTTTCATCTGTCTTGTTCATTTATGCTTCTTGGAAAAATATCCTTTTAGGCCTTCTACCATTATTTAAAGTTTAGTTTGTTGGTGTGTGTGTGTGTGTGTGTGTGTGTGTGTGTGTGTGTGTTGAGTTTCATTAGTTTCCTATATTTTTTCGATATTAACTCCTTACCAGACAAATGGTCTGCAAATACTTTTTCTTACATAGCAGATTGCTTGTTCACTTAGTTCATCATTTCTTTTGTGTGCAGAAGGCTTTTCTTCAGTTTTATAGTCCTACTTATTTTTATTTTTGTTTCTTGTGCGTTTGGTGTCAAATCCAAAAAAATATATTGCCAAGACCAGTGTCAGGGAGTCTTCCCCTATCTTTTCTTCTAAGGATTTTATATTTTCAGGTTTATGTTCATCATAAACACATTTATAGTTAATTTTTGTCAGTAATGTTAAGATAGAGGCCCAATTTATTTTGCAAATGGATAACTTACCCAAGAGTATTAGTTGACCATCCTTTCCTCATTGTATATTCTTAACTTCCTTGTTCAATATTAGATCACATATTTCAGAGCTTATTTTGGGGCACTCAGATCTGTTCCATTGATCTATGTGACTTTTTCTATGCCAGTATCATACTGCCTTAATTATTATATCTTTGTAATACAGTTTGAAATCAGGAAGTGTGATAACTCAGCTTCATTCTTCTTAGGTTCTGGCTATTTCAGGTCTCTTGTGGTTTCCTAGAATTTTAGGAGTGTTTTTTCTATTTCTTTAAAAATGCCATTGGGATTTTGGTAGCTATTGCATTGAAGCTTTGGGAAAAATGGATCTTTAATGATATTAATTCTTCTGATCCATGGATATGATATATCCTCCCATTTATTTGTGCCTTCTTCAATTCCTTCCATCAAAGTTTTATAGTTTTCAATATGTACTGATAGGATTTTGAATATAGAATTATTTTCTGCTGCTGTAGCTGGATAGAGACATCAAAACCCTGGGCAGTAACTGGAGCATTGTCTGTGGTGATGCTCACCTATAGTAGCACAAAGGGTGTGTGATGTATCATTCTGGTTTAATTTATGTTTTTCCTATTAAAAAAGGCTGAAAATCTTTTCATCTGTCTTGTTCATTTATGCTTCTTGGAAAAATATCCTTTTAGGCCTTCTACCATTATTTAAAGTTTAGTTTGTTGGTGTGTGTGTGTGTGTGTGTGTGTGTGTGTGTGTGTGTGTTGAGTTTCATTAGTTTCCTATATTTTTTCGATATTAACTCCTTACCAGACAAATGGTCTGCAAATACTTTTTCTTACATAGCAGATTGCTTGTTCACTTAGTTCATCATTTCTTTTGTGTGCAGAAGGCTTTTCTTCAGTTTTATAGTCCTACTTATTTTTATTTTTGTTTCTTGTGCGTTTGGTGTCAAATCCAAAAAAATATATTGCCAAGACCAGTGTCAGGGAGTCTTCCCCTATCTTTTCTTCTAAGGATTTTATATTTTCAGGTTTATGTTCATCATAAACACATTTATAGTTAATTTTTGTCAGTAATGTTAAGATAGAGGCCCAATTTATTTTGCAAATGGATAACTTACCCAAGAGTATTAGTTGACCATCCTTTCCTCATTGTATATTCTTAACTTCCTTGTTCAATATTAGATCACATATTTCAGAGCTTATTTTGGGGCACTCAGATCTGTTCCATTGATCTATGTGACTTTTTCTATGCCAGTATCATACTGCCTTAATTATTATATCTTTGTAATACAGTTTGAAATCAGGAAGTGTGATAACTCAGCTTCATTCTTCTTAGGTTCTGGCTATTTCAGGTCTCTTGTGGTTTCCTAGAATTTTAGGAGTGTTTTTTCTATTTCTTTAAAAATGCCATTGGGATTTTGGTAGCTATTGCATTGAAGCTTTGGGAAAAATGGATCTTTAATGATATTAATTCTTCTGATCCATGGATATGATATATCCTCCCATTTATTTGTGCCTTCTTCAATTCCTTCCATCAAAGTTTTATAGTTTTCAATATGTACTGATAGGATTTTGAATATAGAATTATTTTCTGCTGCTGTAGCTGGATAGAGACATCAAAACCCTGGGCAGTAACTGGAGCATTGTCTGTGGTGATGCTCACCTATAGTAGCACAAAGGGTGACAACACGTGATCCATGCAAGAGCAGCAGTGGCCTCATTGGATTGGTTCTTTGTGCTTCCTAAGTCTAGTTTTCCAGTGTCCCTAAGGATCCTATGAGCTACTTAATGGTATACAAATAAATTCATTTTGGTTTAAGTCAGTTATATTAATAGTACCAGTAACAAAAAATATTAACATTTTTACCAGCAGACATTGAATCATATCAAATTCCTATTATATAATTTGTATTTCACTATCTAAAGAACTCCTGATTATCAACCTATACCTTAATTATAAGTGGCAATGTCTGCCTCATTATATATGAAGAAGTGAGCATCTTAAGTTACCTAGAAGAATCAAGCATGTCAGTAGGGAGACAGTCCCTAAGAGGAATGTGAGTACTCTCTAGGGAAGAGAGATCAAGGTGACTGGTTCAAGGGAGGAGGGATACCCCCATGAAGTTCCTTATTTTAAGCACAGTTCACCTTTATAGGAAATCTATGTATTTATATTGCAAACCCTCAATTCTGAAATACTGTGCTCCTATCATAAGAAATAAATTTTGGGGCTTCCCCTGGTGGTCCAGTGGATAAGGACACCGCCTTGCAGTGCAAGGGGCGCCAGTTCGATCCCTGGCCTGGGAAGATCCCACGTGCTGCGGAGCGGCTGGACTGATGTATCCAATTGCCGAGCCGGAGCTCTGGAGCGCATGCGCCCAGGGCCGGCGCTCTGACAACAGACGCCACCTCGATGGGAGGCCCGCAGGAGCCAAAGAACAAAGACGGATGAAAATAGAGAAATGAAAGACCGATAGAAGTGGCCCGCCCGCTCCCCTCCCTCCCCAACCCGACCCCCGCCAAAAATAAATAAATAAATAAATCTTTAAAAAAAAAAAAAAGAAAAGAAATAAATTTTGGGAGGAGAAAAACATTATAATTATTACTATCAATGTCATCATCATCTATTGAATTTTTGTTAGGCAATTCCTCCAGAATTCATTGTTATTTAATGGTAAAAATGATTTTTGAGGAACTAAAATATTACCTCAATTTTATAGACTCAGACTTAGAAAGGTCACAACTTACACAAGTTACTCAGACCATAAAGACCAAGCTGGTTTTGAATCCAGGCAATGCACAAAAGATGAAAGGAATAGATTTTTAATACATAACAGGGAACTTCATCTCCAGAAATCCTGCATACAGGTTTTCCCATTCTCCAGTGTCCTCTCAAAGCTAAGGTCAGAAATAGAACCTTACTTGTCTATCCAGGTTTCCAAAAAGATGATCCCACTGGCCCACTCAAAGCCCAACCTAACATACTCATTTCTCCTTTTTTCCATCCGATTACACACTTACTTCACCATTTTTAGCTTTCTTAGTCACATTATTGTCCACATTATTGAACCAATTGCACTTTCTTATTAGCTCACATTATTGAGCCAATTGCACTTATAGATTAAATTCACAATTACATTAAATATGCTCATTAGCCAACAAACCTCACTGGGAACAGTGTATTTTGCTTGTCACTATGGATGGCAGGCAACATCACAGAGAGTACTTGCTGGTGAACAGCTCTTGAAGAAGAATTATCAGTTACCTCTCTCCCAGTGGAAGTGCTTCAGCTCCACCTAACTCACACCACAGTTCAGAAATGGACATAAGCGAGTCTACCCCGATAACGGAGAGCAGATTCTGTCAATGAAAGGGCTAAGACAACCACAAAGCAAAGAGGCACCTGAGTTCAATATTCAGTGCAGGCTCTGGACACCACAGTAATAATCATACCCCTTATCAAGGGGATATGGAGAATACATGCTGAGGAAAGATGAGGCAGGCATTCACACTGAAAATAGGCCTTGAATCAAAAAATATTAAACTCACAGAGGATACACAGGGACACTCCCACATAAACATGGCCCTTCAAGATCAAAGTAGAAAATTGCTTCTCCTCAAATCATAAAATCATAAAAATATAAGTAAAATAAAGAGAGAAATCACTCCCAATTAAAAGATAAAGAGAATTCCCCTGAAATAACAATGAAATAGACTTTTATGATCTATTAGATCCTGGGTTCAAAAAGGAAGCAATGAAAATACTGAAGAATTAAGAAAGTCTATTGATAGAAATACAGACTACTGTAAAAAATAATGAACTAGAAATGTTACAATGAGCCAATTAAAATTAGAAAACACATTTACTGAGGCAAAACCTGAGTCAAAGGCAACAATAAGCAAACTGGAAAATTCAGAAAGGAATAATGTCAGGAAAAAAAGGGAAAAATAAGTTTAACTCTCCAGAAATCCTGCATACAGGTTTTCCCATTCTCCAGTGTCCTCTCAAAGCTAAGGTCAGAAATAGAACCTTACTTGTCTATCCAGGTTTCCAAAAAGATGATCCCACTGGCCCACTCAAAGCCCAACCTAACATACTCATTTCTCCTTTTTTCCATCCGATTACACACTTACTTCACCATTTTTAGCTTTCTTAGTCACATTATTGTCCACATTATTGAACCAATTGCACTTTCTTATTAGCTCACATTATTGAGCCAATTGCACTTATAGATTAAATTCACAATTACATTAAATATGCTCATTAGCCAACAAACCTCACTGGGAACAGTGTATTTTGCTTGTCACTATGGATGGCAGGCAACATCACAGAGAGTACTTGCTGGTGAACAGCTCTTGAAGAAGAATTATCAGTTACCTCTCTCCCAGTGGAAGTGCTTCAGCTCCACCTAACTCACACCACAGTTCAGAAATGGACATAAGCGAGTCTACCCCGATAACGGAGAGCAGATTCTGTCAATGAAAGGGCTAAGACAACCACAAAGCAAAGAGGCACCTGAGTTCAATATTCAGTGCAGGCTCTGGACACCACAGTAATAATCATACCCCTTATCAAGGGGATATGGAGAATACATGCTGAGGAAAGATGAGGCAGGCATTCACACTGAAAATAGGCCTTGAATCAAAAAATATTAAACTCACAGAGGATACACAGGGACACTCCCACATAAACATGGCCCTTCAAGATCAAAGTAGAAAATTGCTTCTCCTCAAATCATAAAATCATAAAAATATAAGTAAAATAAAGAGAGAAATCACTCCCAATTAAAAGATAAAGAGAATTCCCCTGAAATAACAATGAAATAGACTTTTATGATCTATTAGATCCTGGGTTCAAAAAGGAAGCAATGAAAATACTGAAGAATTAAGAAAGTCTATTGATAGAAATACAGACTACTGTAAAAAATAATGAACTAGAAATGTTACAATGAGCCAATTAAAATTAGAAAACACATTTACTGAGGCAAAACCTGAGTCAAAGGCAACAATAAGCAAACTGGAAAATTCAGAAAAAGGAATAAGTGATCAGAAGACAGAATAAAGTTCCCTACATATGAACATTTGAGTTGTGAAGTTTCAAAGATGTGAATGTGTATTACTAATGAAGACTTGCCGGAATTGGGAGCTCAGAGCAAGAAGACAGATAAGAGGAAGGAGTAATTGAAGAATTGTAGAGATTTACAATGCAGGAAATGGCAAAGGGATTTTCATTTTTGAGGGAGCACTATTAGCTTTTGAGGGACAGGACCTGGATGTAAAATGGTACATGACAGTGGCAGCAGCCATTCAGAATGTAGTCCAGTGCTACCATGTCATCAATGATGAGAAAAGAAAGAGCTGCTACCCAGGTATCACTGGACTGTTTTTTCAAGAGAGTAGATAGAATTGAATCCAGCAAGGAACCAGAACCTGTGACATCAATATCAGATGTAAGTGAACCCTCAGCTCGCCCTCTATCTCCTAATTTGGATCATCCTTCAACTCTATCATCTCCCACCTCTTCTCCCTCCTCTAGTCAAAAGCTCTTGCTTGTTCACTTGATGCCAGTCCCTGTATGCTAGCTGTTGTACATACCTACTCTACTTTTCAAACTACTGTAGTATAAGATTAAAAATGCTTATTTTTGTTTGTTTTTTAATGTAATGTTTGTGTGAAAATATTATAAACTCATTAAAGTGTAGTACTATGTAGCTGGTTGTGTTACCTGGGTACCTAGCCTAACTTTGTGGGGTTTATGAGCAAATCAGATGAATATGCTCTCAGATAGGACTTGTTCATATGTAGGGGACTTACTGTAATAGGAATCACTCAACTGGAACAGAAGATAGAAAGATAAATGAAAACAAAAGAAAACAAAGAAATATATGACACTTATAGGGCTTCCCTGGTGGCCCAGAAAGTAAAGAATCTGCCTACATTGCAGCAGACCCAGGTTTGATCCCTGGTTTGGGAAGATTCCCTGGAGAAGGAAATGGCAATCCACTCTAGTATTCTTGCCTGGAGAATTCCATAGATAGTGGATCCTGGCAAGCTCAGTCCATGTGGTCTCACAGAGTCAGATACAACTGAGTGACTTAAAACACATATGTGATAACATAAAGCATCCCAAATATATCCATAATAGGGACCCCTGAAGGAAAAGAAAGAGACAAATTGATTAAAAATGTATTTGAAGAAATTAAAAGTGGAAAATTCCCAAGCCCCCCAAAAGAAACAGATATCTAGGCACCAGAAGCACAGAGGGTCCCAAGCAAGATGAACATAAACAGACCTACAATAAGACATACCAAAATGGCAAAAAATAAAGAGAAGATTCTAGATATATCAAGAGAAAAACAAGGGAATTACAGGAAAAATAAGGGAATTAATTACAAGGGAATCTCCAAAAGGCTATCAGCTGACTTCTCTACAGAACAGTTACAGCACAGAAGGGAGTGGCAAGATTTATTCAAAGTCCTGAATGGGAAAAATGTGCAACCTAGTATATTCTACTCAGCAAGATTATGATTTAGAATAGAGGGAGATGAGCAGTTTTACAGACAAATAAAGCTAAAAGAATATAGCAATACTAAACCAATTTTAAAAGTAAAATGAATAGTCTTCTATAAATAGAAAAGAAACAAGAATGTACAGGATAGAGAAAATCACAAGTGGAAGGTAAATCACTTAAAAATGTCAGGACATAGATTTAAAGAAACAAACGAACAAAAAATAAAACAAAAGAATTTTTGTGAAAGCAATGATAATTACAAGGAACAGCAAAATGACAAACATGAAGATGTAAAAGGGAATACCAAAAATCATAAAATGTGAGGGAGGAGAGTTAAAAAATTGTAGTTCTTTTTAGAATGCATTTGAGCCTATATGACTACCAGTCTAAAGCAAATGTATATAATAATGCATTAATGTACTTGAAAAACTGATCACAAATCAGAAACATACAATAGATTCACAGAAACCAAAAAGAAAAGATTACAAGCATAATACAAGACCAAACTATCAACTCACAGAAGAATAACAAAAAAGAAAAAGAAGTGAACAAAGAAGAAACACAATATCAATTGGAAACAAGGTTTAAAATGGCCATAAATACACGTCACAGCCAGGAAGATCTCCTGAAGAAGGAAATAGCAGCCCACTCCAGTATTCTTGCCTGGAGAATACCATGGAACAAGGAATCTAGAGAGCTCATGGTGTCACAAAAAGACAGAAATGACTGAGTGGCTAACATATCATCAATAATTACCTTACCTATCAATAGAAGAAATGTTCTGATTAAAAGATATAGAGTTGCAGATTGTATAAAAACCAAAAACCTACAGTATTCTGCCACAAGAGACCCACTTTATGGCTAAGGATAAACAGACTGAAAGTACAGGGATGGAAAAAGATATTTCATGAAAGCGACAAAAAGCAGGGTAGCAGTATTTAAATCAGACAAGATAGACTTTAAATAAAGCCATAAAGAAAGATAGAAAAGGATACAATATAATGATAAAAAGGATCAATATAAGAGGAGGCTATTTTACTTCTTAACATATATGCAGCTGCATTCATTACATGGGAGGAAAATCAATAAATGGCAAAAATTAAATTAAAATATATGCACCCAATATAGGAGCAACTAAATACATAAAAAATGAACAGTCATAAAGAAGAAATTTACAGGATTACAATAGTATTAGAAGACTTCAACGGCCCACTCACATCAATGGAGAGCTCTTCTAGACAGAAAATCAATAAAGCAACAGAGATTCTAAATGATACAATAAAACAGTACAACTGAACTGATATTTTCAGAACATTATATCAAAAAATACAAATACATAATTATTTTCAAGTACACATGGAATACCCCCTAGGACTGAGGGCATACTAAAATGTTAAACAAGTCTCAATTAATTTAAGAGGACAAAAATTACTTGAAACATTTTTTCTGATCGCAATGGCATGAAACTAGAAATCAACCAAAAAAAAAAAAAAAAACAGAGGGAAAAAAAAACAAACTATGATATGGAGTCTAAACAATATACTACTGAAAAAAAATTCCAAGTTCAATGATTAAAATCTAAGATGAAATTTAAAAATGCCTTGAAATAAATGACAATGAAAACATAACCATACAAAATAAATGGGAGGCAGCAGAAAGGGTATTAAAGATATCATAGAAATACAGATCTTCCTCAACAACAGAAATAAACAAAAAAACCCATGAAAAATCCCAAATAAATAACCTATCCTATCACCTAGAGTTCAGTTCAGTTCAGTCGCTCAGTTGTGTCAGACTCTTTGCAACCCCATGGACTGCAACATGCCAGGTTGCAAGAATTAGAAAAGAATTAGAATAAGAATTATTTTTCTACAAGAATTAGAAAAAGAACAAACAAAACCTAACATCAGTAGAAGGAAAGAAATGATAAAGATCAGAGAGGAAATAGAGATTTAAAAAATAATTTTAAAAAATCAATAAAACTAAGAGCTAGTTCTTCAAATAGGTAAATAAAAATAAACAAGCCTCTGACCAGGCTCATCAAGAAGAAGGCAGGACCTAAGTAAAATAAGAAGTGAAAAAGGAGAATCAGTCCTAATGAGGTGGTTGGATCTAGAGCCTATCATAAAAAGTGAAGTAAGTCAAAAAGAGAAAGACAGTATACTAACACATATATATGGAATCTAGTAAAAGGGTAATGATAACACATGCAGTGAAGTGATGGAAAAACGGACATAGAGAATAGACATATGGACACTGAGGGGAATGAACAGTGGGTGGGAGGCATAGAAAGAGTAACATGGAAACCTATACTATCATATGTGAAAAAGATAGTTATTGTCATTGTGCTGTGGGAATAGGAGCTTCTGCAAGGGCTCGGTGCTGCGACAGCCTGGAGGTGTGGGATGGGGAGGGCTGAGAGGAGGGAGGGGACCAGGGATTTGCATATGACTGATCTGGGAACATACATGTCTGTGAACAACAAAACTCTGTAAAAATTTAAAAATAAAATAAATAATTTGAAAAAAAAAGTGAAAAAGAAGAAATAACAACCAATACTGCAGAAATAAAGAGAATTCTATGAACAATTTTATGCCAATAAATTGGACAATCTAGAAGAACCGACATGTTTCTAGAAACATAGAGCCCACAAAAACTGGGTCAAGAAAAACAATTTCGAATGACAATGAAAACATAACCATACAAAATAAATGGGAGGCAGCAGAAAGGGTATTAAAGATATCATAGAAATACAGATCTTCCTCAACAACAGAAATAAACAAAAAAACCCATGAAAAATCCCAAATAAATAACCTATCCTATCACCTAGAGTTCAGTTCAGTTCAGTCGCTCAGTTGTGTCAGACTCTTTGCAACCCCATGGACTGCAACATGCCAGGTTGCAAGAATTAGAAAAGAATTAGAATAAGAATTATTTTTCTACAAGAATTAGAAAAAGAACAAACAAAACCTAACATCAGTAGAAGGAAAGAAATGATAAAGATCAGAGAGGAAATAGAGATTTAAAAAATAATTTTAAAAAATCAATAAAACTAAGAGCTAGTTCTTCAAATAGGTAAATAAAAATAAACAAGCCTCTGACCAGGCTCATCAAGAAGAAGGCAGGACCTAAGTAAAATAAGAAGTGAAAAAGGAGAATCAGTCCTAATGAGGTGGTTGGATCTAGAGCCTATC
The DNA here is from genome assembly GCA_022376925.1 of Tragulus kanchil. NCBI lineage: Eukaryota > Metazoa > Chordata > Mammalia > Artiodactyla > Tragulidae > Tragulus > Tragulus kanchil. The sequence continues at coordinate 255,871,896 of JAIOJX010000032.1, forward strand.
ATAAAAAGTGAAGTAAGTCAAAAAGAGAAAGACAGTATACTAACACATATATATGGAATCTAGTAAAAGGGTAATGATAACACATGCAGTGAAGTGATGGAAAAACGGACATAGAGAATAGACATATGGACACTGAGGGGAATGAACAGTGGGTGGGAGGCATAGAAAGAGTAACATGGAAACCTATACTATCATATGTGAAAAAGATAGTTATTGTCATTGTGCTGTGGGAATAGGAGCTTCTGCAAGGGCTCGGTGCTGCGACAGCCTGGAGGTGTGGGATGGGGAGGGCTGAGAGGAGGGAGGGGACCAGGGATTTGCATATGACTGATCTGGGAACATACATGTCTGTGAACAACAAAACTCTGTAAAAATTTAAAAATAAAATAAATAATTTGAAAAAAAAAGTGAAAAAGAAGAAATAACAACCAATACTGCAGAAATAAAGAGAATTCTATGAACAATTTTATGCCAATAAATTGGACAATCTAGAAGAACCGACATGTTTCTAGAAACATAGAGCCCACAAAAACTGGGTCAAGAAAAAAACAGATATTTTAAACAGACCAATCACTGGAAATGAAATAGAATCTGTAATTTCAAAATTCCCTTCAAACATAAGTCCAGGACAAGATAGCATCACCTGGGGACAGCTATTAAACGTACAGAGAAAAACTTATACTTATCCTTAAACTTTCAAAATATTGAAGAGGAAGAAACACTGACAATGTTACCCTACAAAGTCACTATCACCCTGATATCAAAATCAGACAAAGACAATACCAAAAAGAAAATTGAAGACCAATATCTTTGATGAATATAGATGCAAAAAATCTCAGCAAAGTATTAGAAAACTGAATCCCAAAACACATAAAAAAGATCATACACCATAATCAAGTTGTATGTGTGTTAGGATCACAGGGATGATTTAATGTACACAAATCAATGTGATATGATAGAGTACATCAAAAAAGAAAAGCTGACAATCAGATGATCATCTCAATAGGTGCAGAAAAAACATTTGATAAAATTTAACATCTGTTCATAGTAAAAACTCTTACCAAAGTGGTACAGAGGGAACCTAACAAACCCAAGGTCAAAATAATTCTCAGTGGTGAAAAGCTAAAAGCCTTCCTGCTAAAATCTAAGAATACAACAAAGATGTCTATTCTTACTACTTCTATTCAACACTGTCTTGAAATTCATAGCCATGGCAATCAGAGAAGAAAGAAATGGAAGAGAAGAGGTAAAATTGTTATTGTATGCAAATAACATGATACTATAATTATAGAAACCCTAAGACTTCAAACACAACTACTAGAACTAATGGATTCAGCAAAGTTTCAGGCTACAAGAACAAAACATAGAAATCTGTTACATTTCTTTATACTACCAATGAGATAGAAAGGGAAAGAAAAAGATCAATTCCTTTTAAAATCATAAAAAATATAATTAAAAAATAAAATATTAGGAATAAACCTGACCAAGGGTGTGAAAAACTTACCTGTTGAGAACTATAAAACATTGATAAAGGACATTGATAATGATTCAAAAAAATGTAAAGACACCCCATGTTGTTGGGCTGGAAGAATTAGTATTAAAATTACCATACTTTTCAGCGCCATCTATAGATTTATTGCAATCCCTGTCAATTTATCCAAGGCATTTCTCAAAGAACTAGCATGAATTATTCTAAAATTTATATGGAATCATAAAAGTATAAAAATTGACAAAGCAATTCTGAAGAAAAATAAACTATATAACCTTCAGATTTCAGACAATACTACAAAGTTATAGTAATCAAAACAGAGTGGTATTAGCACAAAAAAAGATATATGGATCAAAGAAATGGAATAGAGAGCCCAGAAGTAAACCCATACATTTATGGTCAATTACTCTTCAAAAATACACCATGGAGAAAAGGCAAGTCTCTTCAATAAATGATACTGGGAAAATTGAATAACAACATGTAAAGGAATGAAGTTATAACATTCCCTAATATCATTCACAAAAAAACTCGAGATGGATGAAAGACCTAAATAAAACTCTTGGAGGAAAACATAGAACACATTGTGACATAAATTGCAGCTATATATTTTTTATCCTCTTCCTAGAGTAATGATAATAAAAACAAAAATAAATAAATGGGACCTAATTAAGCTTAAGGTTTTGCACAGCAAAGGAAACCATAAACAAAAATGGAAAGAGAGCCCACAGAATGAGAGAAAATGTTTGCAAATGATGCGACCAGTAAGAAATTAATTTCCAAACTTTATAAACAGCTCATGCAGTTTGGAACCACTCTGTTTTCCCATGTCTGGTTCCAGCTTTTGCTTCTTGACCTGCATACAGGTTTCTGAGTAGGCAGGTAAGGTCATCTGGTATTCCTGTCTCTTTCAGAATTTTTCAAGTTTGTTGTGATTCACACAGTAAAAGGTTGAAAAGATGAAGATCATGGCATCTGGCCCCATCACTTCATGGGAAATAGATGGGTAAACATAGGAACAGTGACAGACTTTATTTTCTTAGGCTCCAAAATCACTGTGGATGGTGACTACATCCATGAAATTAAAAGACCACTTTCGGACTTCCCCTGGTGGTCCAGTGGATAAGGACACCGCCTTGCAGTGCAAGGGGCGCTGGTTTGAGCCCTGGCCTGGGAAGATCCCACGTGCCGCAGAACGGCTGGACTGATGTGTCCAATCAACGAGCCGGAGCTCTGGAACGCATGCAACCAGAGCCGGCGCTCTGCGACGACAGACGCCACTGCGATCGGAGGCCCACAGGAGCCAAAGAACAAAGATAGATGAAAATAGAGAAATGAAAGACCAATAGAAGTAGCCCGCCCACTCCCCTCCCTCCCCAACCCAACCCCCGTCCATAAATAAATAAATAAATAAATCTTTAAAAAAAAAAAAGACCACTTTCTTCTTGGATGGAAAGCAATGAGGAACCTAGACAGCATATTAAAAAGCAGAGATATCACTTTGCTGATACAGTCAAAGCTACGGTATTCCCAGGAGCTGTATATAGATGTGAGAGTTGGACCATAAAGAAGGCTGAGCGCCAAAGAACTGACGCCTTTGAACTGTGGTGTTGGAGAAGGATCTTGAGAGTTCCCTTGACTGCAAGGAGATCAAACCAGTCAATCCTAAAGGAAATCAACCCTGAATATTTAATGCAAGGACTTATGCAGAAAGCTCCACTTCTTTGGTCACCTGATATGAATAGACAATTCACCGGAGAAGAGCCTGATGTTGGGGAAAATAGAAGGCAGAAGGAGAAAGGGGCAATACAGGGCAAGATCATTTGATAGCACCACTGAGTCAGTGGGCATGAGTTTTAGCAAGCTCCAGGAGATGGTGAAGGACAGGGAAGTCTGGCCAGCTGCAGTTCATGGGACCACCAACAGTCAGACATGACTGAGTAAATGAACTGAACTGGCATCGATAAATGACTACTGGAAAAACCATAGCTTTGACTCTATGGACTTTTGTGGAGAAAGTGAGGTCTCTGAGGTTGTTGATATGCTGTTGATATGCTGTTCTTACCTCATCCCATGTCTCCTTCAAAATAATTGTAATGTTTTCTCTTTAAATCCTTTCCTTAAAATTGGGAAAATTGTATGCATATATTTCCAAAATTCCTGTCTCCTTAAGATTTTTAATTTGGCTTGATCACTAGAAAATTTACCCTATAGAGGAAAGAGAACTTTCTTCTGATATTCAGAAGGCAAGCCCATCTTTCTAATATCCAGTTTTACCTGCCATCTAGTAAAGTCTAACTACCACATGAAAAGAAATAGAGAATAAGTTCTTCAGCAAATTGAGTGTTTTATAGCACATGATTCTGCTGGTGGTCTGCAAGGACTCAAAAAATTACTTTTTCCAGTACTAATCTTAAGAATTATAAGATATAATTCCTATTTTTTTATCCCCTGACTGCATATTCATTTTTACACTTGTCTGGTTTGACCACCAAAACAGTCAATCAAAGGTAGTCATTTAATGTTATCTGCATACATATTTATCAATATCTTTGTGAGGAAAAAGTTTCAGTGCAAGACACAATGCACACTATAGCCAAAAATGCAATGCTTATACATGCTCAATTTCCATGAGATTCAAATTTAAGTTACTTTATTTCAGACTCTTCATCTATATGCATATAGAGGTAGATCTGTGATTGGCAAGAGAAAAGGAAGGGGAGAGACACAAGATGAGAGGGACAGCAAGTGAAGTTCTAAATGTCCTTATTACTGTATCATCTACATAGTTTTTGATTGATGTGTTAGCTACAGAATTTTAAGATCAAATGTTGGAAACAAAATATCAGTTAATAGTACATCCCTGACTATTAATGTTCCAAGGTCAGGAGCACAGAATGATGAAGTAAAATAATTGCCCTTGTCTGTAAGAGGTTACCCAAAACCCTTATGATGAACTAAGTTCCCTAAAACTTTAAGGATAAAACTCCCTTATGATGCCGCAGGATTTGTTATGTTAGCCAGTACTCCTTCAGCAACAATTCAAACATTCTTAAAGAAAAAAGGAGAATTTACTAGTTTACATAATTAGAATGGTTGGATAAAGTGGGAAGAGACTAGAACCAAAGACTTGCCATCTTTTCTCCCCCAACCTCTTATCTTTGTTTTCTTTTATTATAGATAGTCTCTCTTGTTACAGACCAGCTGCAATAGGCGATATGTAAAAGCTTCAACAACAATTCTGTTTGTAACAAAAATAATTGTCTTTCTCTCAAATGAATCACTATTCTTACACCAATGAAATCCTATATTTCCTAAGGTAAACAAAAGCTTTAAATAAACATAAAAACAACCTCAATATGCCTACCTCAATATGGCCTAGAGTAATATTATAAACAATTATATAAGTGTACTTTATGAAAAAGGAAAGATTTTGTGTCAGTTTCCCACATTAATGTTTAAAAATAGTAATAACTGAACTTCATTCTTACAGAAAGCACAAAATCTAAGATTTACTGAGTGCTTATCTTTCTGGTTACTTGTATTATCTCATGTAATCATCACAACAACCCTACGATGTAATAACTATTATTTTTTCCACTTCATGGATGAGAAATTGCAACATAAAGAGGTTCAACATAAAGGTTTACAGCAAATAGGGGATAGACCTTGATATGTAATAGACATTTACTCACTAAAAATTGTTGCTTGCCATCTGGTTCTGCAAGAATGGACTCACGTTCTGTATGTTTGTCACCACTTCCCAGGTGGTACTAGTTGTAAAGAACATGCATGCCAACGCAAGAGACATAAAAGACGGGGGTTGTGAAGACTGCTTGGAGGAGGGCATAGTGTCCACACCAGTATCCTTGCCTGGAGAATCCCATGGACAGAGGAGCCTGATGGGCTACAATCCATAGGGTCACAAAGATTTAGACATGACTGAAATGTCTTAACACACACACACACACACACACACACACACACACACACAAAGTTCTGCAAGAATGAACTCAGTAGCCACTGCAATATCTGACCTTTAACACACTGAAAGGAGTTCAGGGTGAAGATCAGGAATGAGGCACTCTGTGCTCTGGGAAAAACTTGACAGAATCGACCTTCAGATAGGTATTTATAGAAGAAAAAAATTTATAAGCCCCATTTCTTGCATCTTTCCTTATCTAGAAAAGCTTGATTGCACATATTCCTCCTTCACTTAAATCGTATACATACACTAACCACAGGGCTACCTGTGCCCTCTTGCCTAGTCCTCATTTAACCCCAAATAAAATTTAGTTTACAACTCTCACAGTGTGTGATATTTTTCAGTCAACACAGAAAGTAATCAGCATAAAATGTCAAAAATATGGAGTATTTATATTCACTTTATCAGAAGTTTCTTTATATTTCACATTACATTTGACTTTATGCTCTCAATGGTTCTAAACTGATGACTTAAATAAAATGTGTCAGTCAAGCATGCCCAAAATAGCTGTTACACATTTAACATTATTCATCACCTATAAAATGGTACCATACTGAACCAAGAAAATAAATAAATGAAAACTTTTAACATATCACAGTAACTATCAAAAATTCAATGTCAAACTATACAATATACTGAGATTTTTTAGTTTGCATTGGTATCTTTTATGCATGATTGTTAGTAACACAGATATGGTATTAATATATCAGAAGGTCAAATGGCCTGGGAAATATAAGTTGTTTACTTGTCAGTTGCTATATAGCAGAAACAAACTGAACCCTCCTCCTCAGGCCAAAATGTGCCAGTCTATTAAGGACTGGCCATATGTGCTGGCTATGTACAAAATCATAGAGCAAAACAAAGGCAGAGAATTATTTTAACCCTGATGAGCCAGAAAGTGGAAAAAGCAAAAGATTTCCCACTGATCGCTCCCTCTAATCTCTAGTACTTCACATGCTATAGTGGGAAAAGATCCTTAGTGACTTACACTTTCAATGTTCAAAAGAAATAAGCTTCTAAAACTATTAATGTTCAATATTACTATAACAAAGTAACTATAAGAGAGGCTACCATGATGAAGAGTTTTACTTTTATATCTCTACTACTCTTCACTGTATCAAAATATGTTGTCATACAATGGTATTTCTTTTGTGAATCAGTGTTTTGCTCTGTTTTTTCTTTTTTCCTCTTAGCTTATCACAGAAGGGGTTTCAATGAATAAAATAGCCAACTTAGATTTGCATATGAAGTAATTCAAGCTGATGCCACCAGCAGAGCAGGAGTGTCATGGGACGAGGCACAACATGATTTAACAAAGTGTTGTAATTAGAAGTGTATCATTTGGGAAATTACCTAGAGTATGCTCGTGAATTGGCAACCACCTTTGCTGTCACCAGTGCAAATGAAAACTTAACAGGTATAAAATCTTGTGCATGCAAATTCAGAGTGCATCACTCAGAATTCATAGAAATGACTCATATGCCATTATTTAATCTACAGTAATTACTTTTCTTATTTTGCATCCTTTTATGCAGTCAAAATGACTTAATGTACTGCTAAGTCATTTGAAGTAGGCTTGAATGAAGGTTGCAAACTTAAATGTTTACATGTGTTTGTGTGTGCATAGCTATCTTGAAATAATTTCTGATGAAACTTTCGATTTATATTCATTAGCTAAAACTTCTGCATTTTATCTAGGCCCACATTTAGTAATCTCTTGACCCTTCATTCATTGGCAATGCTTTTACTCAAATTCATAATCAATGGTAAATAATGCAAATGTCATATTTGTGAAAGTCTGTTAACTAATTTCATTTAGGTGTGCCATTTCAATAAGCTAGTATCATGTGGACCAGTTCATATTTAAGTCTTTCAAATTTGCTTCAAAGAGCAAATTTCTGTGGATAGAGGCAGTGGAAACATCATTGGCCCCTTTTAGGGGGCACTTGAACAAGATGTACAAGATCTGCGTGGTAGACAGAGCCTGTGTGTTCATCTGTGCATACCTATTGCATATACTCATTTGTGTGAGAGCACAGGAAAGGATAAGAAGCGACTTGAAACTCATGACTCCCTCGCTCACTCTCCATCTATTGATGAGCTAAAGAGTATCAGCAGAAATCTTGCTTAAAGAATCCTGAACTTCTGTCCTGTTGCTACCTTGCTTGATCCAGGCATCTAATTTCCCTCAGATATTGCAATATTACTATAACAAAGTAATTGGGGTTTAAAAACTTTTATATCTCTACTACTCTTCACTGTATCAAAATATGTTGTCATACAATGGTATTTCTTTTGTGAATCAGTGTTTTGCTCTGTTTTTTCTTTTTTCCTCTTAGCTTATCACAGAAGGGGTTTCAATGAATAAAATAGCCAACTTAGATTTGCATATGAAGTAATTCAAGCTGATGCCACCAGCAGAGCAGGAGTGTCATGGGACGAGGCACAACATGATTTAACAAAGTGTTGTAATTAGAAGTGTATCATTTGGGAAATTACCTAGAGTATGCTCGTGAATTGGCAACCACCTTTGCTGTCACCAGTGCAAATGAAAACTTAACAGGTATAAAATCTTGTGCATGCAAATTCAGAGTGCATCACTCAGAATTCATAGAAATGACTCATATGCCATTATTTAATCTACAGTAATTACTTTTCTTATTTTGCATCCTTTTATGCAGTCAAAATGACTTAATGTACTGCTAAGTCATTTGAAGTAGGCTTGAATGAAGGTTGCAAACTTAAATGTTTACATGTGTTTGTGTGTGCATAGCTATCTTGAAATAATTTCTGATGAAACTTTCGATTTATATTCATTAGCTAAAACTTCTGCATTTTATCTAGGCCCACATTTAGTAATCTCTTGACCCTTCATTCATTGGCAATGCTTTTACTCAAATTCATAATCAATGGTAAATAATGCAAATGTCATATTTGTGAAAGTCTGTTAACTAATTTCATTTAGGTGTGCCATTTCAATAAGCTAGTATCATGTGGACCAGTTCATATTTAAGTCTTTCAAATTTGCTTCAAAGAGCAAATTTCTGTGGATAGAGGCAGTGGAAACATCATTGGCCCCTTTTAGGGGGCACTTGAACAAGATGTACAAGATCTGCGTGGTAGACAGAGCCTGTGTGTTCATCTGTGCATACCTATTGCATATACTCATTTGTGTGAGAGCACAGGAAAGGATAAGAAGCGACTTGAAACTCATGACTCCCTCGCTCACTCTCCATCTATTGATGAGCTAAAGAGTATCAGCAGAAATCTTGCTTAAAGAATCCTGAACTTCTGTCCTGTTGCTACCTTGCTTGATCCAGGCATCTAATTTCCCTCAGATATGTACATTGAAAAACCTTATGAACACGCTGTCATAAGACACATATTAGGAAAAACTTTTATTAGTTTTTATTGAAGATAAACGTTTCCAAACCAATCTACCAACAGTAAAACCTAAGCCATTCCTAGTAATTCCTAGCAATCCGAGTAGTTTCTTAGAAAATGCTTTAGGAATGGAAAGTGCTAAAACCAGTAATGGAAATCCCAGAATTTGAGTATCTTTGAACCATTATAGAAGGTTATTTTTGAAGCATATTACTCAGATTTCTGAACAGATGGCACTGAATCATCAAACCTCATTTTGTTTTCATAAATTTGCAAAAATATTTAATGGTTAAAAATCTACATGCCAGTTTTTTGTTAAATGAATAATAAATAACGAGCTGCAATAAGAAAAATAACTTTTCAGAAATATTAAGCCTTTAATGCCAAATTCTTAGAGAGATATTTCACAAGGCTGAACTGTTCAAATCTAGGATATATTACTGTTAATATTTAAAAACTTAATAGAGTTTTTTTTTTGGTGGGGGTGGGGTGCGAGGGAGGGGAGCAGGCAGGCCACTTGTATTGGTCTTTCATTTGTCCATTTTCATCCATCTTTGTTCTTTGGCCTGTGTGGGCCTCCCATCGCGGTGGCCTCTGTTGTCCCAGAGCACCGGCTCTGGGCGCATGCGCTCCAGAGCTCGGGCTCGGTAATTGGACACATCGGTCCAGCCACTCCGTGGCACGTGGGATCTTCCCAGGCCAGGGATCGAACCGGCGCCCCCTGCACTGCAAGGCAGTGTCCTTACCCACTGGACCATCGGGGAAGCCCGAGATGTATTTTTATGTAACTGTTTATAAAGGTTTGGTATCCACTATCAAGACTTTTTGTGACCCACTTTTTCCTGTCCTCAATGTCCATAAGTCTGTTCTCTATGACTCTTTTTCCATCAGTGCTCTGTGCGTGGTTTTATCAGTATGAACTTACTAGATTCCATATATATGTGTTAGTATACTGTATCTATCCTCTTTTTGACTTACTTCACTGTGTATAATAGGTTCTAAATTCACCCATCTCATTAAAACTGAGTCTTCTGCATTTCTTTTAGTGACTGAAAAATATTCCATTGTATATATGTACCAGAGCTTCTTTATCTGCTCATTTGTCAATGGACATCTAGGTTGCTAGAAAAATGATGAGAAAGAGCAACACAAACCCTATACTATCTTATGTAAAAGAGATAAATGTTGTCAATGTGTAAAAAATAAAAAGACTTTTTGTGAATAAAAGATAGCAATCACCAGCTGTTACAAACTCAATTGGAAAAATGTAGACTAGACTATTATAAATAAAAGTTTCCTCCAAAGATATCTTTCATGCTGATATTGGAATTTATAAATCAAATTAAATTGAATTATTTTCATTTTAAAAATGTCTACTTTGTTTAATAAATTATTTAATGCAGGCCCCCTTCCTTTGTATAAATAAGTATGTATTTCCAGATAATAACATGAAAGATAATGAAGGAACTTAAGCACCAAAATGTGGAAGTCACTATCAAAGAAACAGGGAGAAATCTAGAACATAAAATATCTTATCATAAATAGCTTTGTCCATAAAACAAAATGGTAATTTAAGCATAAGGAAAGCTATATCCATCTGAATGTGGAGTTGCAGAGAAGAGCAAGGAGAGATAAGAAAGCCTTCTTAAGTGAACAATGCAAAGAAATATAGGAAAACAATAGAATGGGAAACAGTAGACATCTCTAAAAGAAAATTAGAGATACCAAGGGAATATTTCATGCAAAGATAGGCACATTAAAGGACAGAAAGTGTATAGACTTAACAAAGCAGAAGCAAAAGATATTAAGAAGAAGTAGAAAGGAATACACAGAAGAACTACACAAAAAAGATCTTAAGGATCCAGAGGACGATGATGGTGTGATCACTCACCTAGAGTCAGACATCTTAGTGTGAACTCAAGTGGGCCCTAGGAGCCATTACTAGGACCAAACTAGAATAAAGCAAGGGGAGGTGATGGAATTCCAGTTGAGCTATTTCAAGTCTGAAAAGATGATGCTGTTAAAGTACTACTCTCAATATGCCAGCAAATTTGGAAAATTCAGCAGTGACCTAAGGACTGGAAAAGGTGAGTTTTCAAAAATCCAAAAAAACAAAGAAGAAAAAATTAATGCCAAAGAATTAACATGTCCATTGTATATATGTACCAGAGCTTCTTTATCTGCTCATTTGTCAATGGACATCTAGGTTGCTAGAAAAATGATGAGAAAGAGCAACACAAACCCTATACTATCTTATGTAAAAGAGATAAATGTTGTCAATGTGTAAAAAATAAAAAGACTTTTTGTGAATAAAAGATAGCAATCACCAGCTGTTACAAACTCAATTGGAAAAATGTAGACTAGACTATTATAAATAAAAGTTTCCTCCAAAGATATCTTTCATGCTGATATTGGAATTTATAAATCAAATTAAATTGAATTATTTTCATTTTAAAAATGTCTACTTTGTTTAATAAATTATTTAATGCAGGCCCCCTTCCTTTGTATAAATAAGTATGTATTTCCAGATAATAACATGAAAGATAATGAAGGAACTTAAGCACCAAAATGTGGAAGTCACTATCAAAGAAACAGGGAGAAATCTAGAACATAAAATATCTTATCATAAATAGCTTTGTCCATAAAACAAAATGGTAATTTAAGCATAAGGAAAGCTATATCCATCTGAATGTGGAGTTGCAGAGAAGAGCAAGGAGAGATAAGAAAGCCTTCTTAAGTGAACAATGCAAAGAAATATAGGAAAACAATAGAATGGGAAACAGTAGACATCTCTAAAAGAAAATTAGAGATACCAAGGGAATATTTCATGCAAAGATAGGCACATTAAAGGACAGAAAGTGTATAGACTTAACAAAGCAGAAGCAAAAGATATTAAGAAGAAGTAGAAAGGAATACACAGAAGAACTACACAAAAAAGATCTTAAGGATCCAGAGGACGATGATGGTGTGATCACTCACCTAGAGTCAGACATCTTAGTGTGAACTCAAGTGGGCCCTAGGAGCCATTACTAGGACCAAACTAGAATAAAGCAAGGGGAGGTGATGGAATTCCAGTTGAGCTATTTCAAGTCTGAAAAGATGATGCTGTTAAAGTGCTACACTCAATATGCCAGCAAATTTGGAAAATTCAGCAGTGACCTCAGGACTGGTAAAAGTCAGTTTTCATTCCAATAACAAAGAAGAGTAATGCCAAAGAATGTTTGAACTACCACACAATTGCACTTGATTTCACACACTAGCAAATTAATGCTCAAAATCTGGCAAACTAGGCTTCAACAGTAAATGAACTGAACTTCCAGATCTACAAGTTGGATTTAGAAAAGGCCAAGGAACCAGAGATAAAATTGCCAACATTTATTGGATCATAGAAAGAGCAAGGGAATTCCAGAAAAACATCTAGTTCTGCTCCATTGACTAAGTCTTTGACTGTGTGGATGTCAACAAACAGAAAATTATGAAAGAGATGGGAATACCAGACTACCTTACTGCCTTTATGAAACCTGTATGCAGGACAAGAAGCAAGTTAAAACTAGACATGGAACAATGGATTGGTTCCAAATGGGAAAGGAGTATGTCAAGGCTATGTATTGTCACCCTGCTTTTTTTAACTTATCTGATGATTACCTCATACAAAATGCTGGTCTAAATGAAGCACAAGTTGGAATCAAGATCTCAGAAGAAGTATCAATAACCTCAGGTATGCAGATGACATCACCCTTACAGCAAATAGCAAAGAGGAACTATAGAGCCTCATGATGAAGGTGAAAGACGAGAGTGAAAAAGCCAATCTACAGCTCAATATTCAAAAAACAAAGATCATGGTATTCAGTCCTACCACTTCATGGCAAACAGATGGATAAACAATGGAAATAGTGACAGACTTTATTATCTTGGACTCCAAAATCACTGTGGATGGTGACTGAAGTCACAAAATTCAAAGACTTGCTCCTTGCAAGAAAAGCATTGACAAACTTGGACACTGTATTGAAGAGCAGAGACAACACTTTGCAGACAGTGGTCAGTATAGTGAAAGCTATGTTTTTCTAGTAGTCATGTATGGATGTGAGAGCTGGTCCATAAAGAAGTCTGAGCAACAAAAAATTGATACCTTTAAATTGTGGTGTTGGAAAAGACTCTCGAGAGTTCCTTGTACTGCAAGGGGATCCAACTAGTCAATCATAAAGGAAATCAGCCCTGAATATTCATTGGGAGGACTGGTAAAAGTTTCAGTTTCATTCCAAACGAAGAGTAATGCCAAAGAATGTTTGAACTACCACACAATTGCACTTGATTTCACACACTAGCAAATTAATGCTCAAAATCTGGCAAACTAGGCTTCAACAGTAAATGAACTGAACTTCCAGATCTACAAGTTGGATTTAGAAAAGGCCAAGGAACCAGAGATAAAATTGCCAACATTTATTGGATCATAGAAAGAGCAAGGGAATTCCAGAAAAACATCTAGTTCTGCTCCATTGACTAAGTCTTTGACTGTGTGGATGTCAACAAACAGAAAATTATGAAAGAGATGGGAATACCAGACTACCTTACTGCCTTTATGAAACCTGTATGCAGGACAAGAAGCAAGTTAAAACTAGACATGGAACAATGGATTGGTTCCAAATGGGAAAGGAGTATGTCAAGGCTATGTATTGTCACCCTGCTTTTTTTAACTTATCTGATGATTACCTCATACAAAATGCTGGTCTAAATGAAGCACAAGTTGGAATCAAGATCTCAGAAGAAGTATCAATAACCTCAGGTATGCAGATGACATCACCCTTACAGCAAATAGCAAAGAGGAACTATAGAGCCTCATGATGAAGGTGAAAGACGAGAGTGAAAAAGCCAATCTACAGCTCAATATTCAAAAAACAAAGATCATGGTATTCAGTCCTACCACTTCATGGCAAACAGATGGATAAACAATGGAAATAGTGACAGACTTTATTATCTTGGACTCCAAAATCACTGTGGATGGTGACTGAAGTCACAAAATTCAAAGACTTGCTCCTTGCAAGAAAAGCATTGACAAACTTGGACACTGTATTGAAGAGCAGAGACAACACTTTGCAGACAGTGGTCAGTATAGTGAAAGCTATGTTTTTCTAGTAGTCATGTATGGATGTGAGAGCTGGTCCATAAAGAAGTCTGAGCAACAAAAAATTGATACCTTTAAATTGTGGTGTTGGAAAAGACTCTCGAGAGTTCCTTGTACTGCAAGGGGATCCAACTAGTCAATCATAAAGGAAATCAGCCCTGAATATTCATTGGGAGGACTGATGCTAGAGTTGAAGTTCCAATACTTTGACCACCTGATGTGAAGAGACTACTCATTGGAAAAGACCCTGATGCTGGCAAAGATTGAAGGCAGGAGGAGAACAGGATGACAGAGGACGAGATGGTTGGAGGGAGTCACTGGACATGAGTTTGAGCAAGTTCTGGGAGACAGTGAAAGACAGGGAAGCCTGGCATGCAACAGTCCATGGGGTTAAAACAATTTGACCATGACTGAGCAACTGAACTGAACTGAAATTAAAGTTAGGCATACAAAAATCATATCCCTCAGCCGAGTAAGAACCCAGCAAAAATTATTTCTGGAGTACAATATAGTGACATGTGTCAGAAGTCTTGAAAATATTTCACCCTATGACTCAACAAATTCTCTTCTACAAACTTATTCCAAGGAAACATCAAGCAAGGGAACAGATAAATTTTCACTGATCTTTACTGCAGGATAATTGACAACAATCCAAATTTACAAGAATAAGTAAATAATCAAATTATAATACACTTATTACACCTATAGTACACATATAACTGTATAATCAAGATTGCTGGGAGAAGTATCAACAACCTCAGATAGGCAGATGATATTATTCTTATGATGAAAATGAAGAACTAAAGAACCTCTTGATAAGCACAAAAGAGGAGAATAAAAAGGTTGGCTTAAAACTCAACATTGGATGCTCGTTCCTTGGAAGAAAAGTTATGACAAACCTAGACAGCATACTCAAAAGTAGAGACATTTTATTGCCAACAAATTTTCATATAGTCAAAATATGGTTTGGCAGGTAGTCTGTATAGATATAAGAATTAGACCATAAAGAAGGCTGAGTGACAAAGAATTGATGTTTTTGAATTGTGGTGCTCTAGAAGATTCTTGAGAGTCCCTTGGACAGCAAGAACATCCAAACAGTCAATCTTACAGGAAATCAACCCTGAATATTCATTGGAAGGCCTGATGCTGAAGCTAAAGCTCCAATACTTTGGCCACCTGTTGCAAAGAGATGACTCATTGAAAAAAGCCTTGATACTGGGAAAGATTGAGGTAAAAGTAGAAGAAAGCAACAGGAGATGGTTAGATAGCCTCACTGACTCAATATTAACATGAGCAAACTCTGACAGTGAAGGACACAGAATCCAGACATGTTGCAGTCCATGGGGTCACAAATAGTAGAACCTGACTGAACAACAGCAACAATGCAGGGCAACTCTATAAAATGTTAAAAGCAATGCTGTTAGATATCGATGATACATATAATTTACATGGAAAGATGTCAATAATGTAATGAGTAAAAATGTCAATTGTACAACCTTATATGAAATATAACACACAAAATAAATATGTGTCTAGTCATCAAACAGATACTTATATAAGCATTACAATATGCATTGTGGGAATATTTGACTGGTTTAAATTTAGTTTTATTTATGTGTGTTTTCTAAGTTTTATATAATGAATACATATAATAAGTGTAATAAAAGATTTTCTTATTCTTCTAAATATGCACTAAGAATTTCTTTCTCAGATGAATTAAGTGTAGCATTAGTGTGATATAAGTCACATTAAGCATTAGTGTGATATATGCTATCAGGTTATGCATTTTACTTTTTTCCCTTTTAAAGAAGGTTAAGGAGTCAGAAATGATTTTCTGATCTTTAATTATTGCAATTAGTATCATAATCTGTCATCATGCTATGGTTTTTGCCTCACTTCTGTATCTAATCATCTAAAATATTTGCATTTCCATGTGAATGACTCCTGTAGTAATTGAATTTTACTGTAAGTTTTATTATTCTACTACACTAGGCTGATTAATTTTATTTATGATAATGAGCCTAATTAAGAAACATTTCTTCTATTCCTTTAATCTGCAATTATTTCAATAATAATAACCAGAAGACTTCTCTTAACATTAGATATTTACTTTCTGGATGTCAATTTTGCATACAAATGAATACAAGTATTAGAAAGAAAAAAATTCCAGGAAACAAAGAACTGAAACAATAAAGATATCAATGTTTTAAATCTCTTTCATCTACCAGTAAACAGTGCATCTATTAATTTTTCAAGTTATTTTTTCAGTCTAGGAACTATGTCATTTGCATACTCTGATTCAAAGCCCAAAACTCTTGAATGACAGAATAAAGTGATGTTTTAAAATTTTGGAAATATCCAAGTTGAAAGGTATAAACTTATTTTTCATGGAAATTATGCAAAATTATGTAAAAATGATAAATAAAAGACATCAGAGTAGAAAAGAATCTCATACACCATCCTTTTTCTCTCAGCATGACTCTTGAGAAATGAGGACTCTGAAAGTTTGCACACACATGTCACCTATCAATCTTGATGCTCTTCCTGCTGGATATATGAACATTAAGTATCTAATTTCTATCCAGTGTCCATTTCACAATAGGCTTCACTCTATGTCACTGAAGGAATACAAAGATTATATAAGCATTACAATATGCATTGTGGGAATATTTGACTGGTTTAAATTTAGTTTTATTTATGTGTGTTTTCTAAGTTTTATATAATGAATACATATAATAAGTGTAATAAAAGATTTTCTTATTCTTCTAAATATGCACTAAGAATTTCTTTCTCAGATGAATTAAGTGTAGCATTAGTGTGATATAAGTCACATTAAGCATTAGTGTGATATATGCTATCAGGTTATGCATTTTACTTTTTCCTTTCAAAGAAGGTTAAGGAGTCAGAAATGATTTTCTGATCTTTAATTATTGCAATTAGTATCATAATCTGTCATCATGCTATGGTTTTTGCCTCACTTCTGTATCTAATCATCTAAAATATTTGCATTTCCATGTGAATGACTCCTGTAGTAATTGAATTTTACTGTAAGTTTTATTATTCTACTACACTAGGCTGATTAATTTTATTTATGATAATGAGCCTAATTAAGAAACATTTCTTCTATTCCTTTAATCTGCAATTATTTCAATAATAATAACCAGAAGACTTCTCTTAACATTAGATATTTACTTTCTGGATGTCAATTTTGCATACAAATGAATACAAGTATTAGAAAGAAAAAAATTCCAGGAAACAAAGAACTGAAACAATAAAGATATCAATGTTTTAAATCTCTTTCATCTACCAGTAAACAGTGCATCTATTAATTTTTCAAGTTATTTTTTCAGTCTAGGAACTATGTCATTTGCATACTCTGATTCAAAGCCCAAAACTCTTGAATGACAGAATAAAGTGATGTTTTAAAATTTTGGAAATATCCAAGTTGAAAGGTATAAACTTATTTTTCATGGAAATTATGCAAAATTATGTAAAAATGATAAATAAAAGACATCAGAGTAGAAAAGAATCTCATACACCATCCTTTTTCTCTCAGCATGACTCTTGAGAAATGAGGACTCTGAAAGTTTGCACACACATGTCACCTATCAATCTTGATGCTCTTCCTGCTGGATATATGAACATTAAGTATCTAATTTCTATCCAGTGTCCATTTCACAATAGGCTTCACTCTGCTGTCACTGAAGGAATACAAAGACTTTGGTCTCACGTATTCTTTACTAACTTCTTGGTTTATGTTATTTTACTAAGCAGAAATGGATAACTTCCTTCTTGTTGTTTATCTCGTTTGTGTTGACAATATATAGCTACTAGTTTATAAGGCACATTCTCTTGCTAAAAGTTGCTCTCTTATCTCTAGGGTACAGGGGGACCTAGAGAAATATTTTTTCAGAGTTCCAGCAAAGGTACAATGAGTTATAGGGATTTATTCTAGAATAATAGAGAAGTAATACTTATATATTTGTTTACTTTCTAGTCAGTGCACATCAAGATTCTTTCTAGAGTTCAAGTGACATGTATTACTGTTTAGGTCCAGAAACCATTTCTTCATTAAAAAAATTATTCAATGTGTTGTTTCCAACTCATTTCATATCCATCACCACAAGAGAAAGCTAGCAATGTATTAGCTCATGAAGCCACAGCTTTAGGAAACCATATTTGTTTAAAAAAAAAAATTCTCTTGCCTTTGCAAGCAAGTCATACCATTTAACTGACACCAGTAGTATTACTAACCATGAAATTCTATCATTTCATTATGCCATCCTTAGATATTGGCATCCATGGACTCTTTCAAAGGTTGTTACTGACTTTTGTTAACAAAATCACAAATGCAAATCTTACTTGGAGTATATAGGAGAATGTGAAAGATAGTTCTCTTGTAAAATTTTGACATTTAAATCTCTTTCATCTACCAGTAAACAGTGCATCTATTAATTTTTCAAGTTATTTTTTCAGTCTAGGAACTATGTCATTTGCATACTCTGATTCAAAGCCCAAAACTCTTGAATGACAGAATAAAGTGATGTTTTAAAATTTTGGAAATATCCAAGTTGAAAGGTATAAACTTATTTTTCATGGAAATTATGCAAAATTATGTAAAAATGATAAATAAAAGACATCAGAGTAGAAAAGAATCTCATACACCATCCTTTTTCTCTCAGCATGACTCTTGAGAAATGAGGACTCTGAAAGTTTGCACACACATGTCACCTATCAATCTTGATGCTCTTCCTGCTGGATATATGAACATTAAGTATCTAATTTCTATCCAGTGTCCATTTCACAATAGGCTTCACTCTGCTGTCACTGAAGGAATACAAAGACTTTGGTCTCACGTATTCTTTACTAACTTCTTGGTTTATGTTATTTTACTAAGCAGAAATGGATAACTTCCTTCTTGTTGTTTATCTCGTTTGTGTTGACAATATATAGCTACTAGTTTATAAGGCACATTCTCTTGCTAAAAGTTGCTCTCTTATCTCTAGGGTACAGGGGGACCTAGAGAAATATTTTTTCAGAGTTCCAGCAAAGGTACAATGAGTTATAGGGATTTATTCTAGAATAATAGAGAAGTAATACTTATATATTTGTTTACTTTCTAGTCAGTGCACATCAAGATTCTTTCTAGAGTTCAAGTGACATGTATTACTGTTTAGGTCCAGAAACCATTTCTTCATTAAAAAAATTATTCAATGTGTTGTTTCCAACTCATTTCATATCCATCACCACAAGAGAAAGCTAGCAATGTATTAGCTCATGAAGCCACAGCTTTAGGAAACCATATTTGTTTAAAAAAAAAAATTCTCTTGCCTTTGCAAGCAAGTCATACCATTTAACTGACACCAGTAGTATTACTAACCATGAAATTCTATCATTTCATTATGCCATCCTTAGATATTGGCATCCATGGACTCTTTCAAAGGTTGTTACTGACTTTTGTTAACAAAATCACAAATGCAAATCTTACTTGGAGTATATAGGAGAATGTGAAAGATAGTTCTCTTGTAAAATTTTGACATTTAGAATTTTATCACCAAAGGGCAGAAGAAGACATGCTCCCAATCGTGTCTTTTCTTAAACTCTTTAGCCACAATTACCACATTCCAAGAATATGACCATTTTCAATGCTTACCACACCACCCGCTTCCACACACTGCCACCAGAGGGAAGGAGAGGTAAGGGGGGAGTCAAGTGACCACACTTAATCAAGGAATGTCTGTCCTTCATCAGTATCTGGCAAGATTTATCACTCACCTAGCCGACTTCAGTGTCACCCAATGTCCTAGAGATAAGAAAGGACCCAATGAAATTGCAGAGCTGTGGTTTCAGAAGTTCTCAAAGGAGATAGAAAAATCCACTTCAGGAGGATGCCTTATAAGTGGTATAGGGCCTGCAGAAGGGGTAGGGTGACTTCTCTGGGTGCCAGCAACAGGGGATAAAGGACATCTGCTTTCACCTCTGCTACTCTCAGGGGCTAGCAACCTGAGGCAACACTGATGAACACAGAGAACTGAGAACTTGAGTGCTGTAGGCACAGCTCAAGGCCTACATGGAAGAGTGGACAACCACTAGCACTGAGTCTGACAAGAGCAAAAAAAACAAAAACCAAAAACTCATATCACAAAAATTCAGTGTATCAGAATCATTTTAGTGATCCATACTTTCATCATTCCAAGAAAAGAATACTGGGAACCAGGCAACGTACAAAAGCTCTTAGTGCAACTAATCATTTTAGGAGTTGAGGTCGAGCATTGGAGAGCATCTTAATAAATGGGTCCTGGACTGGGCTAGGATCTACTGCATAGACAGCAGTGCTTATTAAGGCCAGTTCAAGGTGCCAGGAGCGACTCAGAAAGAGAAAGGCACTTTTCAAATACAGGGACTACTGAGGACTGCGGCAAGGGCCAGCCTGCCCAGGTCTAAGGTGGCATTTCTCTCTGCTTCAGATCCTTGCCAAAAAGGAGCCTCAAATATATTCTGGTTCTTCTTATATGGTTAGCCATAATTGGTAAAGAATGTGTTTCTCTGTAAGTTCTTTGCATTTTACTAGTCATACTAGTACAATTAGTAGTAAATGTATTGGTGGTCACCTAAAGGTTATAAAATTGATATAGTCTGGCTCCATTTTTTATGTTTGCCTGCACATACATCTCAAGTTCCATTGATGACAATTCCTCTTCTGTCCCACATCTAGGCAAGCTGGTAAGAAAGTTAAGGTGCTGTTCCTTTGGCTCTGATAGGAAGCTCAAGCCAATTAAGGCTGTGCTACACACAGGAAATCTCACCTCAGCTTCACATCCTAGCTACAATAAAAACCACATCAATCTCCTTTCCCTGTTCTGTCAAGCCATTTCTGAACCTACTTGGGAGTCTGTTCTATTCTCCTCCAAACACCTGCATAGGAAAGCAATAAACCTTTTCAAGCCCTCTTTGTAAAATCAGTTATCTTCAGTTTCAACATCCAAACTAAACTTTGGGTATAGGTGGAAGACCTTTCTGTCTTGGGGAGGTGGTCACAAAATAAACATAATTTTACCATCCAGTTACTCACTAAGTCAAGAGAGAGATGTTAATTGCAGCATAGCCTGAGAAGACTGCTGGCTATTACAATTAACCAGATTGAGGAGTTAGAGTCCTTCTATCTAAAAAACACAGTATCATTTTAGAATGAATTATAAGTCCATTAAAATTTTGATCCAGGGCAAATCTGTTCTAAATAATGACTAGCAACCTCAGTGACCTCTTGGGAGGTAATAAGGGTTCCTAAGTCTAATAAATTCTAGCCTAAAACAGTTGTAGCAGCATCAGCTACACTTGTACCAGAAGATTGCTTTAGGAAAGGAAAATGTGGTATTTAAAAAACTGTCAAGTAGTTACATATGCTTTCCCTGATCAAATGTCTATGATTTAGTTTAAACAAGCCTGGCCCTGAAGCAGGAATAGATTCTGAACTTCAATCATAACTTCTAAAAATTCAGTGTAAACACTGACATTAGATATCATCTCAAATAATGCAGTGTGAGGACTACTTTATACTACTTTTTTTGAACTAGCAAAATTCATACTTTATAAAGTATAATGAAGACTATGGAATTCAAAGATTCTGACATTGGTTTTAGTTCTTGGTCTCTTTCTTTTGTTCCCACTAAATAGTTAGGCAACTCTGGAAGCATTTAATTTTTCTGTAAGAGGATTAGCGATATTTCTTCCATCTGCAAAAATTGGTAGACTCTTGTCTTGATAAACATAAAATTAACCTCGTGAGGGCTTCCCTGGTGGTCCAGTGGGTAAGGACACCGCCTTGCAGTGCAAGGGGCGCCTGTTCCCTGGCCTGGGAAGATCCCACGTGCCTCGGAGCGGCTGGACTGATGTGTACAATCACCGAGCTGGAGCTCATGCGCCCAGAGTCGGCGCTCTGCAACGACAGACGCCACCGCGATGGGAGGCCCACAGGAGCCGAAGAACAAAGACGGATGAAAATAGAGAAATGAAAGATCAATAGAAGTGGCCCGCTCCCTCCCTCCCCAACCTGACCCCGCCCAAAATAAATTAATAAATAAATCTTTAAAAAAATAAAATAAAGTCAAGAACAAGACGAGAATGTTCTTTCTATCCAGCCATCAAAAATAAGAAAAAGAAGTAGAAGGCATCCAAACTGGATGAGAAGAAATAAAACAGTCATTATTCATGGATGAAATGATACAATACATAGAAAAGGCTAAAGTCTTCACAGAAAAAACAGTATCATTTTAGAATGAATTATAAGTCCATTAAAATTTTGATCCAGGGCAAATCTGTTCTAAATAATGACTAGCAACCTCAGTGACCTCTTGGGAGGTAATAAGGGTTCCTAAGTCTAATAAATTCTAGCCTAAAACAGTTGTAGCAGCATCAGCTACACTTGTACCAGAAGATTGCTTTAGGAAAGGAAAATGTGGTATTTAAAAAACTGTCAAGTAGTTACATATGCTTTCCCTGATCAAATGTCTATGATTTAGTTTAAACAAGCCTGGCCCTGAAGCAGGAATAGATTCTGAACTTCAATCATAACTTCTAAAAATTCAGTGTAAACACTGACATTAGATATCATCTCAAATAATGCAGTGTGAGGACTACTTTATACTACTTTTTTTGAACTAGCAAAATTCATACTTTATAAAGTATAATGAAGACTATGGAATTCAAAGATTCTGACATTGGTTTTAGTTCTTGGTCTCTTTCTTTTGTTCCCACTAAATAGTTAGGCAACTCTGGAAGCATTTAATTTTTCTGTAAGAGGATTAGCGATATTTCTTCCATCTGCAAAAATTGGTAGACTCTTGTCTTGATAAACATAAAATTAACCTCGTGAGGGCTTCCCTGGTGGTCCAGTGGGTAAGGACACCGCCTTGCAGTGCAAGGGGCGCCTGTTCCCTGGCCTGGGAAGATCCCACGTGCCTCGGAGCGGCTGGACTGATGTGTACAATCACCGAGCTGGAGCTCATGCGCCCAGAGTCGGCGCTCTGCAACGACAGACGCCACCGCGATGGGAGGCCCACAGGAGCCGAAGAACAAAGACGGATGAAAATAGAGAAATGAAAGATCAATAGAAGTGGCCCGCCCGCTCCCCTCCCTCCCCAACCTGACCCCCGCCCAAAATAAATTAATAAATAAATCTTTAAAAAAAAATAAAATAAAGTCAAGAACAAGACGAGAATGTTCTTTCTATCCAGCCATCAAAAATAAGAAAAAGAAGTAGAAGGCATCCAAACTGGATGAGAAGAAATAAAACAGTCATTATTCATGGATGAAATGATACAATACATAGAAAAGGCTAAAGTCTTCACAGAAAAAAACTATTAGAACTAATAAATGCATCCAGTAAATTTGCAGGATAGAAGATGAATATGCAGAAATCTGTTTTTTCTATATACAAATAACAAATTATTAGACTAGGATAGGAAGAAAACAGACTTGTTTAGAATCTCATCAAAACAATAAAATACCTAGGAATAACCTTAACCATGGAGATGAAAAGCCTATGTTCTGAAAAGTATGAAACACCGATAAAGGAAATAGAAGACAATACAAACAGATGCAAAGATACCCCATAGTCAAGAACTGGAAAAATTAAATTTATTAAATATCCATATTACCCAAAGAAATCTATAGATTTAATGCAATTCCTATCAAAATACCCATGATATCTTTCGTAGAAACAGAACAAACAATTATAAAACTTGTATGGAACCACAAAAGGCCTTAAATTGCCAAAGTAGCACAAAGTTAGAGATACCATGTTCTCTGACTTAAGGCTATACTATGTGACACAGTAATCAAAACAGCATGGTATTGGCACAAAAACAGACACACAGATCAATGGAACAGAATAGAGAGCCCAGAAATAAAGTCACTTATGGTCAATTAATCTATAACAATGGAGGAAAGATTATGCAGTGGGGAAAGATGGTCTCTTAAAATTCTGGTGCTAAAAAAACTGGATAGCTGCAATGTAGAACGATGAAATTATAATGTTTTCTCATATCAGATGCAAAGATAAATTCAAAATGAGTTAAATTCAAAATAAGTTAAAGGCGAGCAACCATAAAACTCCTAGAAGAGCACATAGGCAGAGCACTCCATGACATAAATCTTAGCAGTAATTTTTGGATCTACGCCCTGAGGCACAAGAAACATAAACAAAACCAAACAAAGGTGACCTATCTAAGCTGAAAATCTTAGCACAGGAAAGGAAATCGCTGACAAGATATAAAGAAAACCTACCTAAAATATTTGCAAATAATATGACTTATAAAGAGTTAATAGTCAAAGTAAATAAATGATACAGCATCAGAAAACCAGAAACTATTAAAAAATGGCTCAAAAACCTGAACGGACAATTTTCCAGAGAAGATATACAGATACCCAATAGGCACATGAAAATGCTCAATATTGTTTATCCTCAGATAAAAGCAAATTAAAACAAGATATCACCTCATGTCTCTCAGAATGGCTATCATCAAATACAAATAAACGTTGATGAGGATGAGAAGAGAGAAACCTAGTACATTATTGCTGTAATGTAAATTGATGCAGCCACTATGAAATACAGTACAGAGTTTTCTCAGAAGCTAAAACTAGAACTACCATCAGATTCAGCCATCTCAATCCTGGGTATATATTCAAAGAAAATAAAACACTAGTTTTGAAAGAACCCTGAAGCTCATAGCAGCATTATTTATAATATCCAAGATATAGAAGCAGCCTAAGTATCTATACATGAAAGGATAAAGAAGATATGGTAAATATATACAGTAGAATATTACTCAGTCATAAAAAGAATATAAAAGATCTGGCAGCTCAGTTGGGAAAGAATCTGCCTGCAATGCAGGAAACCTGGGTTCCATTACTGTGTTAGGATGATCCCCTGGAAAAGGAAATAGCAACCCACTCCAGTATTCCTGCCTGGAGAATCCCATGGACAGTGGAACTTGATAGGGTACAGTCCATGGGGTTGCAAAGAGTCAGACACAACTTAGTGAGTAAACCGCCACCATGAAAAAAGTCTTTTGGTCAATTAATCTATAACAATGGAGGAAAGATTATGCAGTGGGGAAAGATGGTCTCTTAAAATTCTGGTGCTAAAAAAACTGGATAGCTGCAATGTAGAACGATGAAATTATAATGTTTTCTCATATCAGATGCAAAGATAAATTCAAAATGAGTTAAATTCAAAATAAGTTAAAGGCGAGCAACCATAAAACTCCTAGAAGAGCACATAGGCAGAGCACTCCATGACATAAATCTTAGCAGTAATTTTGGATCTACGCCCTGAGGCACAAGAAACATAAACAAAACCAAACAAAGGTGACCTATCTAAGCTGAAAATCTTAGCACAGGAAAGGAAATCGCTGACAAGATATAAAGAAAACCTACCTAAAATATTTGCAAATAATATGACTTATAAAGAGTTAATAGTCAAAGTAAATAAATGATACAGCATCAGAAAACCAGAAACTATTAAAAAATGGCTCAAAAACCTGAACGGACAATTTTCCAGAGAAGATATACAGATACCCAATAGGCACATGAAAATGCTCAATATTGTTTATCCTCAGATAAAAGCAAATTAAAACAAGATATCACCTCATGTCTCTCAGAATGGCTATCATCAAATACAAATAAACGTTGATGAGGATGAGAAGAGAGAAACCTAGTACATTATTGCTGTAATGTAAATTGATGCAGCCACTATGAAATACAGTACAGAGTTTTCTCAGAAGCTAAAACTAGAACTACCATCAGATTCAGCCATCTCAATCCTGGGTATATATTCAAAGAAAATAAAA
Source organism: Tragulus kanchil (assembly GCA_022376925.1). Lineage (NCBI taxonomy): Eukaryota > Metazoa > Chordata > Mammalia > Artiodactyla > Tragulidae > Tragulus > Tragulus kanchil. The sequence goes on from JAIOJX010000032.1 coordinate 255,897,722, forward strand.
CACTAGTTTTGAAAGAACCCTGAAGCTCATAGCAGCATTATTTATAATATCCAAGATATAGAAGCAGCCTAAGTATCTATACATGAAAGGATAAAGAAGATATGGTAAATATATACAGTAGAATATTACTCAGTCATAAAAAGAATATAAAAGATCTGGCAGCTCAGTTGGGAAAGAATCTGCCTGCAATGCAGGAAACCTGGGTTCCATTACTGTGTTAGGATGATCCCCTGGAAAAGGAAATAGCAACCCACTCCAGTATTCCTGCCTGGAGAATCCCATGGACAGTGGAACTTGATAGGGTACAGTCCATGGGGTTGCAAAGAGTCAGACACAACTTAGTGAGTAAACCGCCACCATAAAGAGAATAAAATTATGTCTTTTGTAACAATATGGATGGAACTAGAGAATATTACACATAGTGGAAAAAGAAGATAAAGACACTCTATCTTACCACTTACATACGGAAAAAATTTAAATAAATATATATAACAAATCAGAAACAAAAAGGTATGAAGACCAGACTACGGTTGTCACTGGGGAGAGAAAGGGGGAGGAGTAATATAGGTGTAGAGAATTAAGAGATACAAATTACTATGCATAAATAAATAAGCAGCAAGTATATATTGGATGGCACAGGGAAATAAAATCATCCTTTTTATAAACTTTATATGGAGTATAGTCTATAAAGATATTGAAATACTACATTGTACATCTGTAAACAACTATATTTCATCAAAGGATTAGATAAAAACAAATAACTAAGCAGCAAGCCAGATCTGACCTGAGAGAAGTAGTTTGCTCTCTTAAGATATACAAGAGCTAGAATGAATAATTTATAGTTATTCCAAGTATACAGATGGATCTCACACACATACATTTGATAGAAACATATATAAAAACATCTATAGTATAATTCAATTTAGTTGAAGTATAAAGCTCAAAATTAATCTATTCTGTACTAATTAGTAATTTCAAGATATTACTAGGAAAAAACATGTTCCTGTAAATTTTTATAGTCTATTTTGATGACTAGATTATATATATATATATATATATATAATGTGTATATATATATATATATATATATATATAAAATGTTTTGAAATTTTGAGGGTTTTTTTTTTACATCAAAAGAGGGAATGCAATATTTGTCTCTTACAGCAACTTGAGCTAGGTTCCTACATATTATTTAGGAATTACTGTTTAAATATTCTAGAACAAGATGAGAGAAGAGAGGCATGGTCTAAATTTCCTTAAGTTTCATTTAAATGGATCAGAGTTCTTCTGTAGGAGACTCCAACAAAGAACCCCAGGAAGAATTGTAAGCAAGAGAAAGAACTAACCATAACTGAGTAAGGTAGGTATCTTTAAGAGCAGTGTGCAGGATGAATTGCATTGGAGGAAAATTAGAGGTTGAGAGACTCTTAAGAGGCGACTGCAGCAGTCCCAGTGAGATAATGGGGGCTTGATCTATAGCACTAAAAATGGGATTGGAAAGAAATTGAAAAGTTAGTCCTGTCAGTTTTATTAATGGTAATAACACCTAAGCTAAATGACTAGTCAATGAACAATTCTATAAATTGGACCAAAATCTGTCATTTATAAGATTGCCTAAGGTACTTTTTTATGATTGAGAAAAATAGAGTGTTGTCTTTTAGGTATCACAAGTGATAGGCCAGCAAAAGTATCTGTATTTTGTTTTGCTAAGCAAGATACATCATTCCATTTAAAAGTTGTTTCTCCTTCAAAGACACAGGTCTTATGGCTAAATTAGCCAATAAGAATTAAGTCCACCTCTTATATAAAATAAAATTATGAAGGTGGGCTACTAAGGATCAAGTCTTTGACGTTGATCTTTTTTTGTGTATTTATTACTGACCAAATGACAAACGAATTGAGTGGCATAAATCAACTACCATTCTATTTTTCTCACAAATTCTGTAGAAATTTAAGAATTTTACATGGATTGACTTGTCTCTGCTTCACAGGGTGTAAAGTAATTCCTGAGGATGATGCAAACAGCTATAAGCACGAATTATCTGAAGATTTTCTCACTCATATCTGGTACTGGGTGAGGTATGCTGGACTTCCACCAAGAGGACCAACCACTGGTCTCCCCATGTGGCTCAGGTTTATCATGCAACAGTAGAGTGTTCCAAGAAAAGGTATCTGGAGAGAGATTATCTATAGACTGAACATTCCAAGAACCTAAAACAGAAACGGCAAAGCTTTTAAAACTCAGCCTAGAGATTCATGCAGCATCACTTCCACTGCATTCCATAACAAATAAGTTTGCCACTGAAGGCAGCTCAGATTACTGCGGAAGGGAATTCCATTCCATCTTAAGATGGAGAAGTGGCAAAGTTATGTAACAGAAAGAAGAGCTGGCTAGATGGAAGAAATCACTGTGGTCATCTTAGAAATTGTGAACTTATGCTGATTTCAATACAAAGAATGGTCAGAGATAACTGGAAGAGTTACTGGTCATGATCATGGAGTTGGGACGCTGAAGACTTACATTTGTTTGGATGACACATACAATATGTAACTCAACTGTCTTAACTTTGTTCTCATTTACAAAAGAGGCTCGACTATCACATCCAAAGCCACTGACCTTTTCTTGAAGGAGATCATGCCTACTATAGAGAAATACTGCTACTGAAACAGAACGTAGGAGATGAGGCAGACAAAACACCTATTCCCTTTAGTTAGGCACTGAGTCCCCACAAAGTTCTCTTGTATCATTTAACAGAATGAATATTGTTCACCCCGAGTCTGCTTTTTTCTTGAGCAGATTACAAGACACCAAGATTAATTAAGTCAATAGTAACCAAGTGATAGCCCAGCAAAAGTATCTGTATTTTGTTTTGCTAAGCAAGATACATCATTCCATTTAAAAGTTGTTTCTCCTTCAAAGACACAGGTCTTATGGCTAAATTAGCCAATAAGAATTAAGTCCACCTCTTATATAAAATAAAATTATGAAGGTGGGCTACTAAGGATCAAGTCTTTGACGTTGATCTTTTTTTGTGTATTTATTACTGACCAAATGACAAACGAATTGAGTGGCATAAATCAACTACCATTCTATTTTTCTCACAAATTCTGTAGAAATTTAAGAATTTTACATGGATTGACTTGTCTCTGCTTCACAGGGTGTAAAGTAATTCCTGAGGATGATGCAAACAGCTATAAGCACGAATTATCTGAAGATTTTCTCACTCATATCTGGTACTGGGTGAGGTATGCTGGACTTCCACCAAGAGGACCAACCACTGGTCTCCCCATGTGGCTCAGGTTTATCATGCAACAGTAGAGTGTTCCAAGAAAAGGTATCTGGAGAGAGATTATCTATAGACTGAACATTCCAAGAACCTAAAACAGAAACGGCAAAGCTTTTAAAACTCAGCCTAGAGATTCATGCAGCATCACTTCCACTGCATTCCATAACAAATAAGTTTGCCACTGAAGGCAGCTCAGATTCATGCGGAAGGGAATTACATTCCATCTTAAGATGGAGAAGTGGCAAAGTTATGTAACAGAAAGAAGAGCTGGCTAGATGGAAGAAATCACTGTGGTCATCTTAGAAATTGTGAACTTATGCTGATTTCAATACAAAGAATGGTCAGAGATAACTGGAAGAGTTACTGGTCATGATCATGGAGTTGGGACGCTGAAGACTTACATTTGTTTGGATGACACATACAATATGTAACTCAACTGTCTTAACTTTGTTCTCATTTACAAAAGAGGCTCGACTATCACATCCAAAGCCACTGACCTTTTCTTGAAGGAGATCATGCCTACTATAGAGAAATACTGCTACTGAAACAGAACGTAGGAGATGAGGCAGACAAAACACCTATTCCCTTTTTAGTTAGGCACTGAGTCCCCACAAAGTTCTCTTGTATCATTTAACAGAATGAATATTGTTCAATTGCTTTGGCCCTTGTAGTCAAATAGAAACTATTAAGGTGAATATATTGTGACTTCCATTGTAATAAGTGAGCAGATTACAAGACACCAAGTATTACAATTTTAAAGTCAATTATTTCTATCACACTATCACTTCAGATACGTATATGTGTGTTAGGTGGGAAATTGGATGGAAAGGGTATTACAAGATTTTAATCAAAATTATTAAAAATTTCATAATCACAAAAACAAAGAAGGGAAGCAAAAGAATGTGCAGGAATAGGAATAGGATTAAGTTGATGGCAGTTTTCATTTTAAGAGAAAACTTTTGTGAAGGTATAATTGATTTGAAATGCAACAATTTAATAAACGTTTGGAGTAACAACCTAATATCTCAGTCAATTGACTGGGATTAGTAATATGTTAATGCAAAACAAAATTAAAATACAATATGCTTACATGAAGACAAAGAAGGACATTAACAGTAACCCTTAGAAACTTTGCTCCTCTTACAACTAGTGTGTCAAATTTTTCGTTCAGAAGAGAACACAACTTGATTTAAGAGGTCAGTGTAATGGAGCTTTATTACAGTAATAAAGGTCGCTCTGCTATTCCAAGTTTAAGAGTAATGCTGAACTTGGGCTTTTTTTTTTTTTTAATATACATCTATTGGGCACAAATTGAAAGTGTTAATGGCAGACAGCCTCCCTTGTTATAAAGAGCTTCATAAGGGGAGTGGAAGCTTCTGTAGAAGATATAAAACATGGAAAAAAATTTTTGGCCTTAAAAGTCCAAACTGCTGGGAGGGAGTAAAAAATGCTGCCAAATCTAGGGTATACTGCATGAAGGGAAAGGTTAAGGGAACAAAAAAACTACTGCTAAGGGTAGATGAGAAGTAGTCCTGGGACTGTGATCTTGTAAAAACAACATCAGAGATCTCCTAACACCAAGGAAAGACACAATGCACTAAAGATACGAGGCAGATTTAGACCACCCCAGGTAACATGGGCCTCATAGAGTCCTCCTAACAGAAACAGAAGAGATTAAGGAGAAGTGGCAAGAATAGACAAAAGAACTATACAAAAAAGGTCTTAATGACCCAGAGAAGCATGATGGTGTGGTCACTCACCTTAAGACAGACAGCATGGAGCGTGAAGTCAAGTGGTCCTTAAGAAGTATTACTGGAAACAAAGCAAGTTGAGGTAATGTAATTCCGGCTGAGCTATTGAAAATCCTAAAATATGAGGCTGTTTAAAGTGCTGAACTCAACATGCCAGCAAGTTTGGAACTTAGCAGTGACCAGAGGACTGAAAAAGGTCAGTTTTCATTCTAATCCCAAAGAAAGACAACGTGAAAGAATGTTCAGATTACCATACAATTTTGCTCATTTCACATGTGAGAAAGGTAATGCTCAAATCCTTCAATCTGGGCTTCCTGGTAGCTCAGTGGTGAAGAGTTCACCTGCCAATATAGAAGACATGGGTTTGACCCCTGACCCAGGAAGATCCCACGTGTTCCTGAGCAGCTAAGCCCATGAGCCACAACTATTAAGCCTGTGCTCTACAGCCTTGGAGTCACAACGATTAAGCCCATGTGCCTTAGCTACTGAAGCCCATCTGCCCTAGAGCCTGAGTTCCACAACAATAAAAGTCACATCAGCTAGAAGCCTGCTCACCTCCCCTGGAGAGTAGCCCCCACTCCATGCAACTAGAGAAGAGCCTGCAGCAGCAGTGAACACCCAAAAGAGCCAGAAATAAATAAGTAAATAAAATTTTTAAAAAATCTTTCAATCTAGGTTTCAATGGTATGTGAATCAGAAAACTCTAGATGTGCAAGTTGGATTTAGAAAAGGCAGAGGAACCAGAGATCAAATTGTGTACATCAATTCAATCATTAAAAAAAAAAAAAAAAGGCAAGGAAATTTCAAAAGAGCATCTACTTCTGTGTCATTGACTACACTAAACCCTTTTATTGTGTAGATCACAACAGACTGTGGAAAATTCTGAAAGAGATGGGAATACTAGACCACCTTATCTGTCTCCTAAGAAATCTGTATGTAGGGCAAGAAGCAACAGTTAGAATCGAACACAGAAACTGGGAAAGGATTACATCAAGGCTGTATATAGTCACCCTCCTTAAGTAAGTTAAATTCAGAGTACATCATGTGAAATACCAGTCTGGATGACTCACAAGCTGGAATCAAGACTGCTGGGAGAAATATCAATAACCTTATATATGCAGATGATGTCACTCCAATGGCAAAAAGTGAATAGGAACTAAAGACCCTCTTGATGAAGGTGATAGAGGAAAGTGAAAAAGCTGGCTTAAAATTCAACATTCTAAAAACTAGCATTATGGAATCCAGTCCCAACATTTAATGACAAATAGATGGGGGAAAGGTGGAAACAGTGACATTTTATTTTCTTGGGATCCAAAATCAATGCAGATGGTGACTGGTGACTGCAGCTATGAAATTAAAAGATGCTTGCTCTTTGGAAGGAAAACTATGACAAACTTAGACAGTTTATTAAACACCAGAGACCTCACTTTGCTGAGAAAGGTCCATATAGTTAAAGCCATGTTTTTTCCAGTAGTCATGTGTGGATGTGAGAATTGGGCCATAAAGAAGGCTGAGCATGGAGGAATAGATGTTTTCACTTTGTGGTATTGGAGAAGACTCTTAGAGTCCTTTGGAAATCAGTCAGTCCTAAAGGAAATGAACCCTCAGTATTCAATAGAAGGACTGATGCTGAAGTTGAAGCTTCAATACTTTGGACACCTGATGTGAAGAGCCAGTTCATTGGAATACTGATACTGGGGAAGATCAAGGGCAGGAATAGAAGAGGGCAACAGAGGATGATATGGTTCAATGGACATGAGTTAGAGTAAATTCCAGTAAATAGTGAAGGACAGGGAAGACTGATATGTTGCAATTCATGGGGTAACAGAGTTGGACACCACTTGGTGACTGAACAAAAACTATAAGGAAACAAGGGAGGATCAATGAGAAAATGCCACCCCTAACACACAAGCCTGAGAAATAAAACAAGATAACCTCCTAACCCACCACAAGAATAGTCATCCTCGAGCAATAAGCAACAGCAGTCTACCCCGGGGAGAGCAGTGGTAGCACTGAGATTCCCTTCATGCTGTCTATTTATAGGCAATACTGAAAAGAGAACAGCAGCACTGGGAAAACTCATCCTCATCCAAGTTCTCACCCTTAGCACACTCTAACACTAGAAGTACTAGAATTCAGTTAGGCTCTGAAGGAAACAAATCCAATAACAAATTCCAAACACAGTGCACTTCTAATTAGGTTGATTCAATCAACAACACCAATAATTTGATAGAAGAAATGAGGCAATTTATGTCTATCTATACTTTCTCCACAGATATCCAATTACAAATGAAATAAACAAAAGGAGGAAGAAAACAACACCATTAGGAAAACTCAGAGATGGCCCAGATGATGGAAGTAGAGAACACTAAATTCAAAAATAACCATGATTAATATACTAAAGGCTGTTTTGAAAATATTGTACAAAATTCATAACCATATGGGGAATTTTACCATAGTAATGATACTGTAAAAATGAGTAAAGTAGAGACAATAATGATTTTGTATCTGAGATAAACCTAAGCATCCGTTAACAACCGAATGGATAGGGAAGATGTGGCGCATGTGTAGAATATCACACACAGAAGAATATTACTCAGCCATAAAAAAGAATGTAGTTTTGCCACTTGCAACAAGATGAATGGACTTGAAAGATATTAACTTAAGTCAGACAGATAAATGTGTGGATGTGAGAATTGGGCCATAAAGAAGGCTGAGCATGGAGGAATAGATGTTTTCACTTTGTGGTATTGGAGAAGACTCTTAGAGTCCTTTGGAAATCAGTCAGTCCTAAAGGAAATGAACCCTCAGTATTCAATAGAAGGACTGATGCTGAAGTTGAAGCTTCAATACTTTGGACACCTGATGTGAAGAGCCAGTTCATTGGAATACTGATACTGGGGAAGATCAAGGGCAGGAATAGAAGAGGGCAACAGAGGATGATATGGTTCAATGGACATGAGTTAGAGTAAATTCCAGTAAATAGTGAAGGACAGGGAAGACTGATATGTTGCAATTCATGGGGTAACAGAGTTGGACACCACTTGGTGACTGAACAAAAACTATAAGGAAACAAGGGAGGATCAATGAGAAAATGCCACCCCTAACACACAAGCCTGAGAAATAAAACAAGATAACCTCCTAACCCACCACAAGAATAGTCATCCTCGAGCAATAAGCAACAGCAGTCTACCCCGGGGAGAGCAGTGGTAGCACTGAGATTCCCTTCATGCTGTCTATTTATAGGCAATACTGAAAAGAGAACAGCAGCACTGGGAAAACTCATCCTCATCCAAGTTCTCACCCTTAGCACACTCTAACACTAGAAGTACTAGAATTCAGTTAGGCTCTGAAGGAAACAAATCCAATAACAAATTCCAAACACAGTGCACTTCTAATTAGGTTGATTCAATCAACAACACCAATAATTTGATAGAAGAAATGAGGCAATTTATGTCTATCTATACTTTCTCCACAGATATCCAATTACAAATGAAATAAACAAAAGGAGGAAGAAAACAACACCATTAGGAAAACTCAGAGATGGCCCAGATGATGGAAGTAGAGAACACTAAATTCAAAAATAACCATGATTAATATACTAAAGGCTGTTTTGAAAATATTGTACAAAATTCATAACCATATGGGGAATTTTACCATAGTAATGATACTGTAAAAATGAGTAAAGTAGAGACAATAATGATTTTGTATCTGAGATAAACCTAAGCATCCGTTAACAACCGAATGGATAGGGAAGATGTGGCGCATGTGTAGAATATCACACACAGAAGAATATTACTCAGCCATAAAAAAGAATGTAGTTTTGCCACTTGCAACAAGATGAATGGACTTGAAAGATATTAACTTAAGTCAGACAGATAAAGACAAATTCTGTATGATATCACATATGTAGAATCTAAAAACTACAACAAACTAGTAAATAAAACAAAATAGAAGCAGACTCAAAATATAGCAAATAGACTAGCTGTTACCAATATGGAGAGGGAAGGGAAGAAAGGCAGTATAAGGGTGGGAGAAAAAATGGTTATTATGGGATTATATAAAATCACAAGTTTGAAAATATTGATAATTATAAATCTCTATAGGGGTTTCCCTGGTGGTCCAGTGGGTAAGGGTACTGCCTTGCAGTGAGTGCAAGGGGCCCTGGTTCGACACCTGGCCTGGCAAGATCCCACGTACTGCAGAGTGGCTGGACCGATGAGTCCAACTACTGAGCCAGCGGTCTAGAGAGCATGCACCCAGAGCTGGTGCTCTGAAGTGAGAGAGGCCACTGCTATGGGAGGCCCACACAGGCCAAAGAACAAATATGGATGAAAATAAATAAACGAAAGACCAATAGAAGTGGCCCTCCCCCCCCAAAATAAAGTGCAGGACTTCCCTAGTGGCCCAGTGGGTAAAGAAGTATGATATTTAAAGATAAACTGTGATACATATTGTAAACCATTGGCTTCTCAGGTGGTTCAGTGACAAAGAATCTGCCTGTCAATGCAACAGTTGTGGGTTCAATGCCTGGCTCAGGAAGATGTTCTGGAGAAGAAAATGGCAGCCCAGCCCATTCCAATACCCATGCCTGGGAAATCCCATGGACAGAGGAGCCTGGTGGGCTACAGTTTATGGGAATGCAAAAGTCATGTATGACTTCGTAACTAAACAACAATAACTTATAAACCATACAAAAACTTCAAAAATTATTTTCCTCAAGAGGTATAAATAATGATAATAATCAATGGTGGAGGTAAACTGAAAATCATAAAAACATATAATTAATTAGTCATCAGGTAGAGAAAATAACAAAGATGAAAGTGACACAGAATAACCAGCAACATGGTGGAATCCAACAATCAATAATTATATTAAATATCATTTAAAAGACAGAAATTTTAAAATTGAATATAAAAACAAGACCTAGCATAGTGTGTCTACATAAAGAGGTTAAAAATTCTGAGGTGGAAATACATATACCGTTTCAACACTAATGAAACTGAAAACTGGGGTGGCTACTGAATTGCAGAATTACAATGTTATATATGAAAAAAGTTAATGAGTATTTATGAAAACAACAGAACTTCAAATGAAGAAAAATCTGATAAAACTGAAATGAGAGAGAGACAAATCTATAATTACACTTGTGGATGTAAAATTTCCTCTCTCAAATAATGAATAGAATAAGAATAGAGAAAACCACTAAGGACAGTAAAAATGTGGGCAAAATTATTGATCAAATAGACAACTGACATTAATAAAAAGCTGAATACAAGAGCAGAAAGTATATTGAAAATGGAATTAAACTAGAGATCAATAGATAAGCTAATTAAATCAGAAATCAAAGAATAACTGGAGAAATCCATTAATATTTGGAAACTAAGCTACACAGATCTAGATATTCATGGTTCAAAGCACAAGACTAAAAGAAACTTTAAAAATACTCTGAATGGAATAAAAATATATATATTATATATCAAACTTTGTGTAATACAGCTTAAAGGACAATTTACATCATTAAATGTATGTATTAGATAATAAGATAGATGTAAAACCAGTACCTTAAATTTAAACCTTGCATAAGAGAAGAGCAATTAGACTGAAAATAAACATAAGGAAGGAAATAATGAAAAAAATTTACAGGTATCAATAAAATAAAGAACAAAATCAACAAAACTAAAGGTTTTCTTTGAAAAGTTCAGTAATTTATAAATTTCTAGCCACCTTAATAAAAAATTACCAATTCCATAAATGAGTGAGGAGAAATTTTTATTGACCCTACAGAAATGAAAAGGGTAAGAGAATACTACAAATTCTCTATGCTGATAAATTTGATAATTTAGATGAAATTAACTCAGGAAGAAACAAATAACCCATAGTCATGTATAGATGAAATAAATTGAATGCATACCTATGTATCTTCCAAAAAAAGATAATTACAGATACAGATGATTTTTCTGACATATGTTTTCACCATTTAAGCAAGAAATATTATCAATTCTACAAATGACTTCTGTAAAATAGGAAAGAACACTTCCTCATTTTATCAACCCAGCATCATTATGAATCTAAAACCTAAGACATTATAAGAAAATTAAACTAATAGCCACTATCTTTCAATAAGTCATACATAAGGACTCTCAACAACTTACTAGCCAATCAGAGGGTGCATTTTTTCCTGAACTAAAAAAAAAAACCTTCAAATGAAGAAAAATCTGATAAAACTGAAATGAGAGAGAGACAAATCTATAATTACACTTGTGGATGTAAAATTTCCTCTCTCAAATAATGAATAGAATAAGAATAGAGAAAACCACTAAGGACAGTAAAAATGTGGGCAAAATTATTGATCAAATAGACAACTGACATTAATAAAAAGCTGAATACAAGAGCAGAAAGTATATTGAAAATGGAATTAAACTAGAGATCAATAGATAAGCTAATTAAATCAGAAATCAAAGAATAACTGGAGAAATCCATTAATATTTGGAAACTAAGCTACACAGATCTAGATATTCATGGTTCAAAGCACAAGACTAAAAGAAACTTTAAAAATACTCTGAATGGAATAAAAATATATATATTATATATCAAACTTTGTGTAATACAGCTTAAAGGACAATTTACATCATTAAATGTATGTATTAGATAATAAGATAGATGTAAAACCAGTACCTTAAATTTAAACCTTGCATAAGAGAAGAGCAATTAGACTGAAAATAAACATAAGGAAGGAAATAATGAAAAAAATTTACAGGTATCAATAAAATAAAGAACAAAATCAACAAAACTAAAGGTTTTCTTTGAAAAGTTCAGTAATTTATAAATTTCTAGCCACCTTAATAAAAAATTACCAATTCCATAAATGAGTGAGGAGAAATTTTTATTGACCCTACAGAAATGAAAAGGGTAAGAGAATACTACAAATTCTCTATGCTGATAAATTTGATAATTTAGATGAAATTAACTCAGGAAGAAACAAATAACCCATAGTCATGTATAGATGAAATAAATTGAATGCATACCTATGTATCTTCCAAAAAAAGATAATTACAGATACAGATGATTTTTCTGACATATGTTTTCACCATTTAAGCAAGAAATATTATCAATTCTACAAATGACTTCTGTAAAATAGGAAAGAACACTTCCTCATTTTATCAACCCAGCATCATTATGAATCTAAAACCTAAGACATTATAAGAAAATTAAACTAATAGCCACTATCTTTCAATAAGTCATACATAAGGACTCTCAACAACTTACTAGCCAATCAGAGGGTGCATTATAAAAAAATGATAGAGTAGCTTGACAAAGTAGGATTCATACCAAAAATGCAAATTCTAAAATTTCCCATGTTCTAAAAATCAAAGTAATTCACTATATTAGCAGACTAAGCAAAGAAACGACATAAAGTATTAGTAGATGCAGAAAAATCATTTTTGTAATTCTTAATTCTTCCTTAATAAAATATCTGAGCAGAATAAGAATACAAGTAAATCTCCCCAGACCTAAAAGGGCTTAAAATAAAAAATCCTTCAGATAATATCATGTTGAATGATTAGATGCTGAATGTTTTCCCCCTAAGTTTAGGAAAAGGTAAGGATGTTTGCTTTCATCTGAATTCTTTGATACTGTATAAAAAGTCCTCATAAGGCAACAAGACAATAAAAATAAAATGCATACAGATTATAAAGAAGGAAATAAATCCCTTTATTTTCATATAATGTGATTTATACTCAGAAAATTCCAAAGAATCTACAGGTAATCTTCTAGAATCTGTAAGCAAATTTAGCAAGAACACAGGATACAAGGCTTTCCAGGTGGCACGAGTGGCTTCTGCCAACGCAGGAGACTTAAGAGACATGGGTTCAATCTCTGGGTTGGGAAGATTCCCTGGAGAAGGGCATGGCAATCCATTTCAGTCTCCTTGCCTGGAGAATCCCATGGACAGAGGAGCCTGGCAGGCTACAGTCTATGGATCTCAGTCAGACACGACTGAAGTGACTTAGCATGTACACATACGGAAAAAATCTAGTTACAATTGAAAAGGGTAAGAGAATACTACAAATTCTCTATGCTGATAAATTTGATAATTTAGATGAAATTAACTCAGGAAGAAACAAATAACCCATAGTCATGTATAGATGAAATAAATTGAATGCATACCTATGTATCTTCCAAAAAAAGATAATTACAGATACAGATGATTTTTCTGACATATGTTTTCACCATTTAAGCAAGAAATATTATCAATTCTACAAATGACTTCTGTAAAATAGGAAAGAACACTTCCTCATTTTATCAACCCAGCATCATTATGAATCTAAAACCTAAGACATTATAAGAAAATTAAACTAATAGCCACTATCTTTCAATAAGTCATACATAAGGACTCTCAACAACTTACTAGCCAATCAGAGGGTGCATTATAAAAAAATGATAGAGTAGCTTGACAAAGTAGGATTCATACCAAAAATGCAAATTCTAAAATTTCCCATGTTCTAAAAATCAAAGTAATTCACTATATTAGCAGACTAAGCAAAGAAACGACATAAAGTATTAGTAGATGAAGAAACATCCTTTTTGTAATTCTTAATTCTTAATTAATAACACATCTGAGCAGAATAAGAATACAAGTAAATCTCCCCAGACCTAAAAGGGCTTAAAATAAAAAATCCTTCAGATAATATCATGTTGAATGATTAGATGCTGAATGTTTTCCCCCTAAGTTTAGGAAAAGGTAAGGATGTTTGCTTTCATCTGAATTCTTTGATACTGTATAAAAAGTCCTCATAAGGCAACAAGACAATAAAAATAAAATGCATACAGATTATAAAGAAGGAAATAAATCCCTTTATTTTCATATAATGTGATTTATACTCAGAAAATTCCAAAGAATCTACAGGTAATCTTCTAGAATCTGTAAGCAAATTTAGCAAGAACACAGGATACAAGGCTTTCCAGGTGGCACGAGTGGCTTCTGCCAACGCAGGAGACTTAAGAGACATGGGTTCAATCTCTGGGTTGGGAAGATTCCCTGGAGAAGGGCATGGCAATCCATTTCAGTCTCCTTGCCTGGAGAATCCCATGGACAGAGGAGCCTGGCAGGCTACAGTCTATGGATCTCAGTCAGACACGACTGAAGTGACTTAGCATGTACACATACATAGGATATAAGATAATATTCTGAGGTAGTTACAATTGAAAACTGTAGCAAATTTTAAAATAAAATAAATCACCATATGTATCTAAATTTCAGCAATAAAAACTCAGTACAATTAAGTATTTAAGTATAAATCTAATAAAATTTGCACAAACCCTATAAAATATTGATGAAAGAAAAGATTTTCCAAAAAAATGGAAATATATTTTATATTCCTGGATGAGAAATCTCGGTATTGTTAATATGTGAATTCTCCCCTATTTGAGAAAATATCAAATGCAATCCTGATCAAAATCTTTGAAAACTCTTTTGTAGATATCAACAATCTGATTCTAAAATCTACTTGGAAAGGCAAAGCAACTAGGTAGACAATACAGTTCTAGGAAAAAGAAAAAAAGAACATGGGAGAACTAACCACAACCTGTTATATGACTTAATATATATGTGTATAGTTGTATCTATATATCACTTCTATATTTATATATAAATCGGATGGTAACAATACAGCCAAAATCTATAACAGATACATCCAGACAGAAGAGAAAGGAATACAAACATAATACTAAAGATAAAATTAACCACAAAGTAAGAGATCAAAAGAACAGAACAAAAAAAGAACTATAGAAATAATCCCCAAATAACAAAAGAGCAATAAGTAGTGTACATATCAATAATTACTTTAAATGTAAATGGACTAAATGGTCTAGTCAAAAGACAGAATGATTGAATGCACACAAAAACAAGACCCATACATATGATACCCACAAGAGACTCATTTCAGATCTAAAAACACCCAGAATGAAAGTGAGGTGATAGAAAGGTATTCTGTGAAAATGAAAGATGTCTAGGTGATTATACTCAGAAAATTCCAAAGAATCTACAGGTAATCTTCTAGAATCTGTAAGCAAATTTAGCAAGAACACAGGATACAAGGCTTTCCAGGTGGCACGAGTGGCTTCTGCCAACGCAGGAGACTTAAGAGACATGGGTTCAATCTCTGGGTTGGGAAGATTCCCTGGAGAAGGGCATGGCAATCCATTTCAGTCTCCTTGCCTGGAGAATCCCATGGACAGAGGAGCCTGGCAGGCTACAGTCTATGGATCTCAGTCAGACACGACTGAAGTGACTTAGCATGTACACATACATAGGATATAAGATAATATTCTGAGGTAGTTACAATTGAAAACTGTAGCAAATTTTAAAATAAAATAAATCACCATATGTATCTAAATTTCAGCAATAAAAACTCAGTACAATTAAGTATTTAAGTATAAATCTAATAAAATTTGCACAAACCCTATAAAATATTGATGAAAGAAAAGATTTTCCAAAAAAATGGAAATATATTTTATATTCCTGGATGAGAAATCTCGGTATTGTTAATATGTGAATTCTCCCCTATTTGAGAAAATATCAAATGCAATCCTGATCAAAATCTTTGAAAACTCTTTTGTAGATATCAACAATCTGATTCTAAAATCTACTTGGAAAGGCAAAGCAACTAGGTAGACAATACAGTTCTAGGAAAAAGAAAAAAAGAACATGGGAGAACTAACCACAACCTGTTATATGACTTAATATATATGTGTATAGTTGTATCTATATATCACTTCTATATTTATATATAAATCGGATGGTAACAATACAGCCAAAATCTATAACAGATACATCCAGACAGAAGAGAAAGGAATACAAACATAATACTAAAGATAAAATTAACCACAAAGTAAGAGATCAAAAGAACAGAACAAAAAAAGAACTATAGAAATAATCCCCAAATAACAAAAGAGCAATAAGTAGTGTACATATCAATAATTACTTTAAATGTAAATGGACTAAATGGTCTAGTCAAAAGACAGAATGATTGAATGCACACAAAAACAAGACCCATACATATGATACCCACAAGAGACTCATTTCAGATCTAAAAACACCCAGAATGAAAGTGAGGTGATAGAAAAAGGTATTCTGTGAAAATGAAAGTAGGGTAGCAATACTTGTTACAATATGGCAAATAGAATTAACACAGCTATATGTTATAACTGAATGTTAAGAGAATAAATCCAAAGCGTTCTCATTACAAGGAAAGGATGTTTTCTATTCTTTAATTTTATATATATGTGAGTTTGATGTTCACTAAGTATCATGTTTTTATCATGATAATCATTTCATGATCTACATATGCTAAATCATTATGCTGTACACTTTAAACTTACACAGTGATGTGCATACTATATTTCAATAAAACAAGGAGAAAAAGAATAGTAATAGTAATATATTGTTAATACTGCATTTTAAAATTCTCAACATTGTATATATTCTCCCATTTGATTTTCACAATGAACTTGGGAAAGCAGGGGTTAGAAAGCAATGACAGGGAGGGAGGAGCCTAAGGTGGCAGAGGAATATGACAGGGATATTGCAAGCTCCCCAACAAATTCATAAAAAACTCATCAAGACATGGAACAACTCCTACAATCCAGCCCCTACATGATGAGAAGACTCCAGGCCTTCAGGGGGTAAGTTTGGTTCCCTGAAATGAGGGATACCACATTTCCAGCTATAATGACTGCCTAACCAGATCAACCAGTTCTGCAAAGAGTCCATCTACTAACTTGAAAATTTAGTTCTACCAGGGACCTAAGATCTAAGCAACTGCCTTGTCCCCAACACCTGGTCCCCACTAGGAAACATCCAAAGCCTCTAGTGCAGCCTCAGGAGTAAACTCTAGTGGGAGACCCACACACAAGGGTGAAGACAAAGCCACAACTGAAAACCAGGGATAGATAGGTTCTGTTGTTGTTGCCTGTTTTTAACTTTTTATTCATTTTTTACCACATTTTTCTCTCTCTTTGCTTTAACTGTTAAATTTTTTACATTTACTATTATATCCCTACAAGTGTTCCTTTGTTTGCTTTCCCTGCTGTTATTTTCCTGTTAATATATATATACATATATATTTTTTTCTATATATACTAAACTTTAATACATACAAATCTTTTTATCTATCTCTATATAACTTTGCAATACTATCATATCTTTCTTCACTATCTATCTGTTCTCTTCTTTCTCTCCCTCATCATATTTGTTAGTTAATACTGCTTTCATTGCTTTTTCCCCAGCTGGGACATTGCTCTAGTTTTGTTTTCCACTTTGTGTTTTACTTAGCTTGGATCATAACTGGAGGATATCAGCTTTGGCTCCATCTGTTCACTGGGTCAATCCGTTGTACCTTATCTTTTTTGGATTGATTGAGTTTGTTATGGATGAGTATATATGTGTATTTCCCCATCATGTTAGATAATATTTGCATGATTTTACAATTGCCATTTGTCAGGGATGTGCCTTTTGTCTTTCATATGCTTACTTTTGTTTTAATACCACCGAAAGCCATAACAAACCAGACATGGAATCTCCATTACCCAGCCAGAGATTAAACCCTAAAACCTCAGAGAGGAAACAGCAACCCCAAGACCCTACACTATCAGAGAATGCCTAACCTCATATTAAACAGCAAGACTCCTCACAAAGGCAAGCATCTGCATATGAGACCCAGCATCACCCAACTGACAGTGACACTCTGTGCTCCATCCAAACAATAAACAAGACAAAAATACAAATCCAATTATCAGCAGACAGGAATACCACCTAACTCAGGCCTGCCCATCAGAACAGAAAATAAATAAAAACTTACCTCCTCCTATACCTTACACAATGCTTACATAAACCCATTGGGCCTTTCTGCAAGGTCAGAAAGCAAAAGGAAGAAAAAACTCAACCTCAAAGCCTGGGTAAAGATCTCAAACATAATAAATTAATAATAATGATGAGAAGGCAGAGAAACACTGCACAAATGAAGGATCAAACTATAAATACACAAATCCAAATGAGCAGATAGGAATTAGACAAACTATCTGAAAAAGAATTCAGGAGAATGATACTAATGAACATTCAAAATGTCAAAAATAGAATAACAGAGAAAATGCACAAATGAATCAGTACACTGGACAAAGACATACAAGAAATCAAAAATAAACAAACAGATAAAACACTCAATTATTGAACTTAAAAATATTCTAGAAGGAATCAGTATTAGAGTATCTAAGACTGAAGAACAGATAAGTGAGCTGGAAGAGAGAATGGTGGAAATAATTGCTGGAGAATCGAATAAAGTACAAAGTATGAAAAAAACTGAGGATTATCTCATAGACATCTGCTAATCCTCCAGCAGAGATTGCATGCCAGTAGGAAATGGCAAGACATATTTAAAGTACTGAAAGAGAAGAATCTACAACCAAGATTACTTTACCTGGAAAAGATATTACTCAAAATTGATGGAGAAATCAAAAGGTTTGCAGATAAGCAAAAGCTAAGAGAATTTAGTACCAACAAACCAGCCTTACAACAAATGTTAAATGGACTTATATAGTCAGCAAATGAAAGAGAAGAAAAAGATCTACAAAACAAACTCCAAATATTTAAGAAGATGGCAATAGGAGCATTTGTTTCAATAATTACTTTAAATGTAAGTGGATTAATTGCCCAAGCCGAAAGACACAGACTGGCTGAATGGATACAAAAACAATATCTGTATATGTGCTGTTTACAAGAAATCCACTTCAGACCTACAGACACAAAAGACTAAAAGTGAGAGGATGGAAAAATATATTCCGTGAAAATGGAACACTCTGCCCAAAATCGCAAAAATAAAAACCAGACAGGAATACCACCTAACTCAGGCCTGCCCATCAGAACAGAAAATAAATAAAAACTTACCTCCTCCTATACCTTACACAATGCTTACATAAACCCATTGGGCCTTTCTGCAAGGTCAGAAAGCAAAAGGAAGAAAAAACTCAACCTCAAAGCCTGGGTAAAGATCTCAAACATAATAAATTAATAATAATGATGAGAAGGCAGAGAAACACTGCACAAATGAAGGATCAAACTATAAATACACAAATCCAAATGAGCAGATAGGAATTAGACAAACTATCTGAAAAAGAATTCAGGAGAATGATACTAATGAACATTCAAAATGTCAAAAATAGAATAACAGAGAAAATGCACAAATGAATCAGTACACTGGACAAAGACATACAAGAAATCAAAAATAAACAAACAGATAAAACACTCAATTATTGAACTTAAAAATATTCTAGAAGGAATCAGTATTAGAGTATCTAAGACTGAAGAACAGATAAGTGAGCTGGAAGAGAGAATGGTGGAAATAATTGCTGGAGAATCGAATAAAGTACAAAGTATGAAAAAAACTGAGGATTATCTCATAGACATCTGCTAATCCTCCAGCAGAGATTGCATGCCAGTAGGAAATGGCAAGACATATTTAAAGTACTGAAAGAGAAGAATCTACAACCAAGATTACTTTACCTGGAAAAGATATTACTCAAAATTGATGGAGAAATCAAAAGGTTTGCAGATAAGCAAAAGCTAAGAGAATTTAGTACCAACAAACCAGCCTTACAACAAATGTTAAATGGACTTATATAGTCAGCAAATGAAAGAGAAGAAAAAGATCTACAAAACAAACTCCAAATATTTAAGAAGATGGCAATAGGAGCATTTGTTTCAATAATTACTTTAAATGTAAGTGGATTAATTGCCCAAGCCGAAAGACACAGACTGGCTGAATGGATACAAAAACAATATCTGTATATGTGCTGTTTACAAGAAATCCACTTCAGACCTACAGACACAAAAGACTAAAAGTGAGAGGATGGAAAAATATATTCCGTGAAAATGGAAATCAAAAGAAAGTTGGAGTAGCAACCCTCATATCAGACAAAATAGACCTTAAAATATAGAAGATTATAAAAGACAAGCCAGGACACTACATAAATGATCAAGAGATCAATCCAAGAGGAAGACATAACAATTATAAATATCTATGCACCTAATATAGGAAGACCTCAACACATAAGGTGAAGAACTGTACACAGAAAATTATAAGACACTGATGAAAGAAATCAAAGATGACATAAAAAGATAGAGATACCCACTGGGCTGCAAGAATCAATATCATGAAAATGACCATGCTACCAAAAGTAATCTACAAATTCAATGTGACCCCTATCAAATTTCCAATGGCATTTTTCACAGAACTGAAACTGTGGGGCCCTGAAGGAAAGAGGGCCTTTGCAAGCATAAAGAAGCTTAAGCACATATTTGCAGTTTGGTGCTATAAGGATGCCTACAGGAAGAGACAGGGCATGATCTAAGGTCCATTGTCAAAACTTCTGACTGATCCCCCTGGTTTCCGTGCTCTGGGCAATGCAGGCTCACCACGAGTTCCTATTGCAATGTAAATACATAGCTGCTCGACCTTTAGCTTGATTGGTGTCACTATAGGAAGTCCCTTGCAAACCCCCCTTCGTTTGCCTATAAAAACTGTTAGTTTACTCTAATAAAGTGGAACCGCTCCAACGGAACCCCTGCCGTGTCTCATTGTCCCCTACACGAGCCAGGGGGCTGGGGGGCGGGCAGTCAAGATTCGCCTCTTTCCGAGATCTCCTGGTTCAGCCGGGGGCAATCCCGCTGTCTTCCCTTTCTGCGGAAGGTCCCTGCATGAAGCAAAGAATTTCACAATTCATATGGAAATACGAAAGACCCGAAAGAGCCAAGACAGTCTTGAGAAAGAAGAATGGAACTAGAGGAATCAACCTTCCTGACTTCAGACTATATTACAAAGCAACAGTCATCAAGATAGTATGGTACTGGCAGAAAAACAGAAATATAGACCAATGGAACAAGATAGAGAGCCCAGAGGTAAACCCACCCACTTATGGGTACCCTATTTATGACAAAGGAGGCATGGATATATAATCGGGCAAAGACAGCCTGTTCAAAAAGTGGTGTTGGACAACTGGACAGCTACGTGCAAAATAATGAAATAAGAATACTTCCTAAAACCATACACAAAGATAAACTCAAAATGGATTAAAGATCAAACTAAGTCTAGAAACTATAAAACTATCAGAGGAAAACATAAGCAGAACACTTGAATCAAAGAAAGAACTTCTATGACACACCTCCTATAGTAATGGAAATAAAAAAAAAAATAAACAAGTGGAACTTAATTAAACTTAAAAGCTTTTGCATAGCAAAATAAACTATAAACAAGTAAAAAGACAACCCTCAGAATGGAAGAAAATAATAGCAAATGAAACAACTGACAAAGAATTAATTTCCAAGATAGACAAGAAGTTGACAACTCAACTGAAAAAACAAACAACCCAATCAAAAGACAGGAAAAAGACCTAAAGAGACATGTTTCCAAAAAACACGTGAAAAGATGCTCAATGTCACTCATTATTACAGCAATGAAATCAAAACTACAATGAGATATCACCTCACACCCATCAGAATGGCTAAATCATCAAAAGCAAGGGTACCACGAGTTCCTATTGCAATGTAAATACATAGCTGCTCGACCTTTAGCTTGATTGGTGTCACTATAGGAAGTCCCTTGCAAACCCCCCTTCGTTTGCCTATAAAAACTGTTAGTTTACTCTAATAAAGTGGAACCGCTCCAACGGAACCCCTGCCGTGTCTCATTGTCCCCTACACGAGCCAGGGGGCTGGGGGGCGGGCAGTCAAGATTCGCCTCTTTCCGAGATCTCCTGGTTCAGCCGGGGGCAATCCCGCTGTCTTCCCTTTCTGCGGAAGGTCCCTGCATGAAGCAAAGAATTTCACAATTCATATGGAAATACGAAAGACCCGAAAGAGCCAAGACAGTCTTGAGAAAGAAGAATGGAACTAGAGGAATCAACCTTCCTGACTTCAGACTATATTACAAAGCAACAGTCATCAAGATAGTATGGTACTGGCAGAAAAACAGAAATATAGACCAATGGAACAAGATAGAGAGCCCAGAGGTAAACCCACCCACTTATGGGTACCCTATTTATGACAAAGGAGGCATGGATATATAATCGGGCAAAGACAGCCTGTTCAAAAAGTGGTGTTGGACAACTGGACAGCTACGTGCAAAATAATGAAATAAGAATACTTCCTAAAACCATACACAAAGATAAACTCAAAATGGATTAAAGATCAAACTAAGTCTAGAAACTATAAAACTATCAGAGGAAAACATAAGCAGAACACTTGAATCAAAGAAAGAACTTCTATGACACACCTCCTATAGTAATGGAAATAAAAACAAAAATAAACAAGTGGAACTTAATTAAACTTAAAAGCTTTTGCATAGCAAAATAAACTATAAACAAGTAAAAAGACAACCCTCAGAATGGAAGAAAATAATAGCAAATGAAACAACTGACAAAGAATTAATTTCCAAGATAGACAAGAAGTTGACAACTCAACTGAAAAAACAAACAACCCAATCAAAAGACAGGAAAAAGACCTAAAGAGACATGTTTCCAAAAAACACGTGAAAAGATGCTCAATGTCACTCATTATTACAGCAATGAAATCAAAACTACAATGAGATATCACCTCACACCCATCAGAATGGCTATCATCAAAAAGTCTAAAACCAATAAATGCTGGAGAGGGTGTGGTGAAAAGGGGACCCTCTTTCACTGTTGGTGGGAATGCAAGTTGATACAGCCACTATGGAAAACAGTTTGGAGATACTTTTAAAAACTAGGAATAGAAGCACCCTATGACCCAGCAATCCCACTATTAGGTATATACCCTGAGGAAATCAAAACTTGAAAGAGACACATGTACCCAATGAACATTTGGTACTAGCACTTTTTACAATAGCTAGAACATGGAAACAATCTAGATGTCCATTACCAAATGAATGAATAAAGAAGACCTGGTACATATATACAATGGGACATTTCTTGGCCATAAAGAAATGCATTGGAGTCATTTCTATTGAAGTGGATGAACCTAGAATCTATTATACAAAGTGAAGTAAGTCAGAAAGAGAAGGATAAATATAGTACTAAGACACACATATCTATAAAATCTAGAAAGATGGTACTGATAAATATATATGCAGAGCAGCAATGGAGAAACAGACATAGAGAACAGACTTATGGACATTGTGGGGAGGGAGGACTGGGCGAGACACATGGAATGAGTAACACGGAAACTTATATTGCCCTATGTAAAAGAGACAACCAATGTGAATCTGCTGTAAGAATAAGGAAACTTACATAGGAGCTATGGAATAAACTAGAGGGGCGGGATGGAGAGGGAGATAGGAGGGAATTCCAAGTGGAAGCGGTCAAGAGTATACCTATGACTGATTCAGGTTTATGTATAGCAGTAAAAAGGAATTCATAGGAGCTCATGGAGTAAGGACTAAAAAAAAACGTGGAACCTAATTAAACTTCAAAGCTTTTGCATAGCAAAATAAACTATAAACAAAGTGAAAATACAGTCCTCAGAATGAGAGAAAATAATAGCAAATAAAACTACCAACAAAGAATTAATTTCCAAGATAGACAAGAAGTTGACAACTCAACTGAAAAAACAAACAACCCAATCAAAAGACAGGAAAAAGACCTAAAGAGACATGTTTCCAAAAAACACGTGAAAAGATGCTCAATGTCACTCATTATTACAGCAATGAAATCAAAACTACAATGAGATATCACCTCACACCCATCAGAATGGCTATCATCAAAAAGTCTAAAACCAATAAATGCTGGAGAGGGTGTGGTGAAAAGGGGACCCTCTTTCACTGTTGGTGGGAATGCAAGTTGATACAGCCACTATGGAAAACAGTTTGGAGATACTTTTAAAAACTAGGAATAGAAGCACCCTATGACCCAGCAATCCCACTATTAGGTATATACCCTGAGGAAATCAAAACTTGAAAGAGACACATGTACCCAATGAACATTTGGTACTAGCACTTTTTACAATAGCTAGAACATGGAAACAATCTAGATGTCCATTACCAAATGAATGAATAAAGAAGACCTGGTACATATATACAATGGGACATTTCTTGGCCATAAAGAAATGCATTGGAGTCATTTCTATTGAAGTGGATGAACCTAGAATCTATTATACAAAGTGAAGTAAGTCAGAAAGAGAAGGATAAATATAGTACTAAGACACACATATCTATAAAATCTAGAAAGATGGTACTGATAAATATATATGCAGAGCAGCAATGGAGAAACAGACATAGAGAACAGACTTATGGACATTGTGGGGAGGGAGGACTGGGCGAGACACATGGAATGAGTAACACGGAAACTTATATTGCCCTATGTAAAAGAGACAACCAATGTGAATCTGCTGTAAGAATAAGGAAACTTACATAGGAGCTATGGAATAAACTAGAGGGGCGGGATGGAGAGGGAGATAGGAGGGAATTCCAAGTGGAAGCGGTCAAGAGTATACCTATGACTGATTCAGGTTTATGTATAGCAGTAAACAACAAAACTCTGTAAAATAAAATAGAAATTAAAAAAAAAAAATCAATGACACACCTAGACTTTTATAGGCATGCTATCAATGGAGTCAAGATGAACTCAAATTCTGGGCCTTACCATCTTAACTTCCTTTTTCTTTTAATATGAAAAGACCTTTATTTATTAGCCTTTAAAATTACTATCACATTTTAATTACTAAGCATAGTTTCAATTATTTAAAAATTTAATCTTTCATGAATTCTTTTTCTTTTCAGCTTTATTAAGATATAATTGACAAAACTGTATGACATTTAAAGCATTAAAAAAAGAGAAAGTGTGTTGTTGACAAAAGGTTCTAAATATCTATTAATAAATAGGAATAGAGAGTCCAGAAATAGATTCACAGAGATTATCACAAATATCAGCAACTTATTTTTGACAAAGTTGCAAAACCAATTTAATTAAGGATAATCATAACTTAAAAGATTAAGAATTGTTTTTTAAACAGATTATACTGTAACAGTTGGACATAATGCAAAGTACATCATATGGAATGCCAATCTGGAAGAAGCACAAACTGGAATCAAGATTGTAGGGAGAAATACCAATAAGCTCAAGTATGTAGATGACACCACTCTTATAGCAGAAAGTGAAGAGGAACTAAAGAACCTCTTGATGAAGGTGAAAGAGGAAAGTTAAAAAGCTGGCCTAAATCTCAACATTCAGAAAACAAAGATCATGGCACCCAGCTCCATTACTTCATGGCAAATAGATGGGCAAACAATGGAAACAGTGACAGACTTTATTTTCCTGGGCTCCAAAATCACTGTAGATGGTTACTGCAGACATGAAATTTAAAAGATACAGCCATGGAATTTAAAGATGCTTGAAAGAAAAGCTGACATACCTAGACAGCGTATTCAAAAGCAAAGAGAATGCTTTGCTGACAAAAGTCCATATAGCCAAAGCTATACTGGTTTCCCAGTCTTAATGGATGTGAGAGTCGGACCATAGAGAAAGCTGAGCACCAAAGAATTGATGCCGTTGAACTGTGGTGTTAGAGAAGGCTCTTGAGAGTCCCTTGGACAGCAAGGAGATCAAACCAGTCTATCCTAAAGGAAATCAACCCTGAATACTCATTGGAAGGACTGATGCTGAACCTGAAGCCCCAGTACTTTGGCCAACTGATGCGAAGAGAGAACTCATTGAAAAAGACGCTGATTCTGGGAAAGATTGAAGGCCAAAGGAGAAGGGGATGACAGTGGATAAAATGGCTGGATGGCATCACTGGGTCAGTGGACATGAGTTTGAGCAAGCTCTGAGAGATGGTGAAGAACAAGGAAGCCTGGAATCCTGCAGTCACAAAGAGTCAGCCACAACTGAGTGACTGAACTGAACTGAATTGGACATAATAGACAATAACACCATTAGCCATATACATACACAAATATCTTGGGTCTTGAAAAAATTAGCTCAAATTGGATGGCATATCTAAATGGAAAGTTTAAAGTATAAATTCTAGATGAGAACATAAAAGATTAAGTTTTAAACAGATTATACTGTAACAGTTGGACATAATGCAAAGTACATCATATGGAATGCCAATCTGGAAGAAGCACAAACTGGAATCAAGATTGTAGGGAGAAATACCAATAAGCTCAAGTATGTAGATGACACCACTCTTATAGCAGAAAGTGAAGAGGAACTAAAGAACCTCTTGATGAAGGTGAAAGAGGAAAGTTAAAAAGCTGGCCTAAATCTCAACATTCAGAAAACAAAGATCATGGCACCCAGCTCCATTACTTCATGGCAAATAGATGGGCAAACAATGGAAACAGTGACAGACTTTATTTTCCTGGGCTCCAAAATCACTGTAGATGGTTACTGCAGACATGAAATTTAAAAGATACAGCCATGGAATTTAAAGATGCTTGAAAGAAAAGCTGACATACCTAGACAGCGTATTCAAAAGCAAAGAGAATGCTTTGCTGACAAAAGTCCATATAGCCAAAGCTATACTGGTTTCCCAGTCTTAATGGATGTGAGAGTCGGACCATAGAGAAAGCTGAGCACCAAAGAATTGATGCCGTTGAACTGTGGTGTTAGAGAAGGCTCTTGAGAGTCCCTTGGACAGCAAGGAGATCAAACCAGTCTATCCTAAAGGAAATCAACCCTGAATACTCATTGGAAGGACTGATGCTGAACCTGAAGCCCCAGTACTTTGGCCAACTGATGCGAAGAGAGAACTCATTGAAAAAGACGCTGATTCTGGGAAAGATTGAAGGCCAAAGGAGAAGGGGATGACAGTGGATAAAATGGCTGGATGGCATCACTGGGTCAGTGGACATGAGTTTGAGCAAGCTCTGAGAGATGGTGAAGAACAAGGAAGCCTGGAATCCTGCAGTCACAAAGAGTCAGCCACAACTGAGTGACTGAACTGAACTGAATTGGACATAATAGACAATAACACCATTAGCCATATACATACACAAATATCTTGGGTCTTGAAAAAATTAGCTCAAATTGGATGGCATATCTAAATGGAAAGTTTAAAGTATAAATTCTAGATGAGAACATAAAAAAAATTTTGTTACCTTAATTGTATGTTTTTAGTTATAACAAAAACATAATCTATAATCATTAAGTGGCATTTTTTAAACTAAAAAATTTACTCTGTAAAAACTGTGGTGAGAGAATGAATAGATAATCCATATATGGGGGTAATATTTGGAAATCACATAT
The DNA here is from genome assembly GCA_022376925.1 of Tragulus kanchil. NCBI lineage: Eukaryota > Metazoa > Chordata > Mammalia > Artiodactyla > Tragulidae > Tragulus > Tragulus kanchil. Next base: position 255,925,035 of record JAIOJX010000032.1, read on the forward strand.
CTGATAGAGAATTTGTATTCCAAATTTATACAGAGGACTCTTTGGACAATGTAATTTGTGGATTCGTCTTTTTAAAATTCTACTTTTTTTATTCCATACAAATTTTATTTATTATCATTATTGTTTTTTACTGTGTTTTGTTGTTTATTGTCACACATTGACCTAAATCCTCCATAGGTATACATATGCCCACCCCCACCCCTCCCACACCCTCCCACACCACCAGGTTGCCAGAGAGCCTCTTTGAGATTCTTTATTCCCACAGCATATTCCCCTCCCTCACCCCAATGTCCATAAGACTGTTCATGTCTGCCTCTCCACTGCTGCTCTGCATATTCATTTATCAGCACCATCTTTCTAGATTCCATACACATGTGTCAGTATACAATATTTATCTTTCTCTCTCTGACATACCTCAGTCTATACAGAGGACTGTTAAAATCCAACCTTAGGAAAAGAAACAACTCAATAACATAATAAACAAATGACGGGATCAGACACCAGCAAAGATGATTGTATGAATGGCCAACAAACACATGAAAAGGTGTTCAACATTACTAAATACAGGGAAATGAAACTGAAACCATAATGAGATACAACTACACACTTATTTAAAAAAGTGAAATACAGATCATACAAAGATTGCTGAGGAAGAAGACAAACTAGAACTTTCATATATCAGTGGTGTGAATGTGAAGTGACACACATTAAATTTAAAAAGTTCACTGGGTCAGTGGACATGAGTTTGAGCAAGCTCTGAGAGATGGTGAAGAACAAGGAAGCCTGGAATCCTGCAGTCACAAAGAGTCAGCCACAACTGAGTGACTGAACTGAACTGAATTGGACATAATAGACAATAACACCATTAGCCATATACATACACAAATATCTTGGGTCTTGAAAAAATTAGCTCAAATTGGATGGCATATCTAAATGGAAAGTTTAAAGTATAAATTCTAGATGAGAACATAAAAAAAATTTTGTTACCTTAATTGTATGTTTTTAGTTATAACAAAAACATAATCTATAATCATTAAGTGGCATTTTTTAAACTAAAAAATTTACTCTGTAAAAACTGTGGTGAGAGAATGAATAGATAATCCATATATGGGGGTAATATTTGGAAATCACATATCTGATAGAGAATTTGTATTCCAAATTTATACAGAGGACTCTTTGGACAATGTAATTTGTGGATTCGTCTTTTTAAAATTCTACTTTTTTTATTCCATACAAATTTTATTTATTATCATTATTGTTTTTTACTGTGTTTTGTTGTTTATTGTCACACATTGACCTAAATCCTCCATAGGTATACATATGCCCACCCCCACCCCTCCCACACCCTCCCACACCACCAGGTTGCCAGAGAGCCTCTTTGAGATTCTTTATTCCCACAGCATATTCCCCTCCCTCACCCCAATGTCCATAAGACTGTTCATGTCTGCCTCTCCACTGCTGCTCTGCATATTCATTTATCAGCACCATCTTTCTAGATTCCATACACATGTGTCAGTATACAATATTTATCTTTCTCTCTCTGACATACCTCAGTCTATACAGAGGACTGTTAAAATCCAACCTTAGGAAAAGAAACAACTCAATAACATAATAAACAAATGACGGGATCAGACACCAGCAAAGATGATTGTATGAATGGCCAACAAACACATGAAAAGGTGTTCAACATTACTAAATACAGGGAAATGAAACTGAAACCATAATGAGATACAACTACACACTTATTTAAAAAAGTGAAATACAGATCATACAAAGATTGCTGAGGAAGAAGACAAACTAGAACTTTCATATATCAGTGGTGTGAATGTGAAGTGACACATTCAATCTGGAAAACAGTTTGGTCATTTCTTATAAAGCTAAACACATAATTTATGATCTAACCATTTTACTCCCAAGAATTTATCCAATGGAAATTAAAGCATATCTCTAATTTAAGACTTTGTGTGAATCAGCTTCATTTTTAATGGTAAAATGTATAAGTACACCAAATATCCATTAACAGGTAAATATTAATAGATCCATTACAGTTTATCCATCCAATGGGATTCTATATAGCATTAAAACACAGTGAGCTGTTGAATTGATGGGGGCATAGGAAAATAGTTTCTGATGCTGTAGGTGTTCATTATCTTGTGTATGGTGATTGTTTCAAGGGTGTATACAGATGTCCAAAATAATCACATTGTGAAATTTAAATAGATGCATTTTAGCTGATTTCAGTTAGATCTCAATAAAATTATTTAAAAAGAAACCACAATAATTTTAAACTTATATGGTTTTAGTCAACAAAATTAAACATAAATTGAAAGGAGAACTTCTCCAACCAAAGAATCACCGAGATTTGGATGTTCACACACCCTTGAAGTATAGATTCAACTTCCTAATCAGCACCATTTTTCAAACCTTTGATTTCTTTCTCTTTTTTTTTGGTAGCACTGGAAGCACAGACCAAAAGCAGCCATCTCCTGCCATCAGTCAAGCTCTGTCTTTAATATTTAATTAAGGATGAAAAGAGTGAATCATTTGATTTTTCACCCCCATCAATTATTTTTGCTTCAAACTGTGCAAGGACTTCAGAAGAGGAAATGCACACAGATCCATACACATGTGTCAGTATACAATATTTATCTTTCTCTCTCTGACATACCTCAGTCTATACAGAGGACTGTTAAAATCCAACCTTAGGAAAAGAAACAACTCAATAACATAATAAACAAATGACGGGATCAGACACCAGCAAAGATGATTGTATGAATGGCCAACAAACACATGAAAAGGTGTTCAACATTACTAAATACAGGGAAATGAAACTGAAACCATAATGAGATACAACTACACACTTATTTAAAAAAGTGAAATACAGATCATACAAAGATTGCTGAGGAAGAAGACAAACTAGAACTTTCATATATCAGTGGTGTGAATGTGAAGTGACACATTCAATCTGGAAAACAGTTTGGTCATTTCTTATAAAGCTAAACACATAATTTATGATCTAACCATTTTACTCCCAAGAATTTATCCAATGGAAATTAAAGCATATCTCTAATTTAAGACTTTGTGTGAATCAGCTTCATTTTTAATGGTAAAATGTATAAGTACACCAAATATCCATTAACAGGTAAATATTAATAGATCCATTACAGTTTATCCATCCAATGGGATTCTATATAGCATTAAAACACAGTGAGCTGTTGAATTGATGGGGGCATAGGAAAATAGTTTCTGATGCTGTAGGTGTTCATTATCTTGTGTATGGTGATTGTTTCAAGGGTGTATACAGATGTCCAAAATAATCACATTGTGAAATTTAAATAGATGCATTTTAGCTGATTTCAGTTAGATCTCAATAAAATTATTTAAAAAGAAACCACAATAATTTTAAACTTATATGGTTTTAGTCAACAAAATTAAACATAAATTGAAAGGAGAACTTCTCCAACCAAAGAATCACCGAGATTTGGATGTTCACACACCCTTGAAGTATAGATTCAACTTCCTAATCAGCACCATTTTTCAAACCTTTGATTTCTTTCTCTTTTTTTTTGGTAGCACTGGAAGCACAGACCAAAAGCAGCCATCTCCTGCCATCAGTCAAGCTCTGTCTTTAATATTTAATTAAGGATGAAAAGAGTGAATCATTTGATTTTTCACCCCCATCAATTATTTTTGCTTCAAACTGTGCAAGAACTAATGTACTTCAGAAGAGGACACTGCTAGTTAAAGCACATAAATATTGAACAATCTGCACCTATTTTCTATAATCATGGCAATCACTTGGTTCACAGCTTGCACAATGGGGAGTTTTGGAGGAAGAGCACTGCTAGGCAACACAGAGGCAATGGATAGCATCAGAAAGAGGCTTTACACAAACTCCCTTGTTGTGCCAAATCACACAGGGGGGAGTCATTTGTACTTAAAAATCGTTAACATGTATTGAATACTTACTATATATCAGACACTGGGCTAAGCACTTCAATTGTACCCTTTTGTAACCCTCATTTCTACTCTTTGAGCCATTATTTTAAAAATTAGAACCATAATCTTCTTTTTAGATATAAGAAGGCTAAAATTCAAGAGGTCTTAAAATACTTGCCTAAAATCACAGTACTTACAAATGTGAGATAAGTCACATTTCAAACACACATCTACTTTGAGTCTAAGATGGGCAAGCTGAACTGCTATGAAATATAGCCTAGTCTGTTCTTTGGAGGGTCTCTCCCATAAATTTTAGTCCTGAGTGAGACTAATAGGTAAATTAGAAGGAGAGAAGCGGAAGCACGTCTTGGTGAGGAGAACATAAGCTCTGTGAGTAAAGTAGCCGTATCTATCTTTTGCAGATCTTTATCTTGAGCTGGTAGTAGTTTGCCTTTTGGTACATTTAAATAGATGCATTTTAGCTGATTTCAGTTAGATCTCAATAAAATTATTTAAAAAGAAACCACAATAATTTTAAACTTATATGGTTTTAGTCAACAAAATTAAACATAAATTGAAAGGAGAACTTCTCCAACCAAAGAATCACCGAGATTTGGATGTTCACACACCCTTGAAGTATAGATTCAACTTCCTAATCAGCACCATTTTTCAAACCTTTGATTTCTTTCTCTTTTTTTTTGGTAGCACTGGAAGCACAGACCAAAAGCAGCCATCTCCTGCCATCAGTCAAGCTCTGTCTTTAATATTTAATTAAGGATGAAAAGAGTGAATCATTTGATTTTTCACCCCCATCAATTATTTTTGCTTCAAACTGTGCAAGAACTAATGTACTTCAGAAGAGGACACTGCTAGTTAAAGCACATAAATATTGAACAATCTGCACCTATTTTCTATAATCATGGCAATCACTTGGTTCACAGCTTGCACAATGGGGAGTTTTGGAGGAAGAGCACTGCTAGGCAACACAGAGGCAATGGATAGCATCAGAAAGAGGCTTTACACAAACTCCCTTGTTGTGCCAAATCACACAGGGGGGAGTCATTTGTACTTAAAAATCGTTAACATGTATTGAATACTTACTATATATCAGACACTGGGCTAAGCACTTCAATTGTACCCTTTTGTAACCCTCATTTCTACTCTTTGAGCCATTATTTTAAAAATTAGAACCATAATCTTCTTTTTAGATATAAGAAGGCTAAAATTCAAGAGGTCTTAAAATACTTGCCTAAAATCACAGTACTTACAAATGTGAGATAAGTCACATTTCAAACACACATCTACTTTGAGTCTAAGATGGGCAAGCTGAACTGCTATGAAATATAGCCTAGTCTGTTCTTTGGAGGGTCTCTCCCATAAATTTTAGTCCTGAGTGAGACTAATAGGTAAATTAGAAGGAGAGAAGCGGAAGCACGTCTTGGTGAGGAGAACATAAGCTCTGTGAGTAAAGTAGCCGTATCTATCTTTTGCAGATCTTTATCTTGAGCTGGTAGTAGTTTGCCTGGTACATTTTAGGCATTTAACATTTGCTGAATCGAATGGCTGAAGTGGACTGATTTCCTTATCTTCTTAACCTTTTCAAACTATTCATTCTTTATTTGAAGTCATGAATATACAACTCTATGGGAGAAGCAGGCATGTGCAAAATATGTTGTTCTTAAACACACACACATACAACAGACATTGGAGGCCACCTGTCAGTGGTGTAAATGCCTAGGTTGTGTCTACATTTAAGAAGGGTGGTATTAATACTTAGGACCATGAATGTGCCCACAACATATCCAGTTAAGTGATCCTACTGAAATGACCATTCCATCAATTCAGTTAGTGGGAAACTGTCAGTGATTCACTGATTATACAGTCAGTTCAGCTAGAAAGTAAATGCTGTGCCCAAGTGAAAACACAAGAGTGGACCCTTCTCTACCACAGTAATCACTCACCATAGGACCACTTTTCCTGCTGCCTCTGAGTCACTGCTCAATGTTGGCCTTTGTACAAATAGGGAAGAAACAACCTTAGTCTGCAATTATGCTGGCACTGAGAGTGCTCAATCATTTTCAATTAGATGTTGGATTAGTTCTTACACTATCAAGTACCAGAAGCCTGCCAAATAGCTCATCATAGGGAAAATCATGCCCAAAAAGGATCCTGTGGATTTATATCTGTCACTGGTAGAAAGATGTCCAATTTGCACTGGTTGTTACAGAGCTGACTTTTGTAAGAAAATCCCAGGATGTGGTGATCACAGGTAACCCACAGACTGTACTACTGACATGTTTTGAAAAACTGTCTTGATTCATGTGTACTCATTGTTACTACAGCAATGGATATAAGCCCTAGGCCAAGGGTCTCAAATTACTGAACTAATGCACTTGAAGATGAAATTCACAGTACTCATTAACCAGCAAATACCACTGAGAGTTTTCTATCTGACCACCACTCTGAAGGATTCTGTAACAAGAAAAGAACATCGTCTTCTGAATTAGACTTGGGTTTGAATCTTGATTCACTACTTAATAGCTGTGTCACATTGGGCAAAGCAGCTAACCTCTCTGGGTCTCAGCTCTCTTTTTGAAAAATAGGGGTATTAATGTGACCTTATAGAATTGTTAAAAAATTATATTCAATAATGAGCAAAACTATCTCTAATTTAGTAAGGTCTTACTGAATAAGAGTTCAAAATTTTAGTCCATGTAAAGTATAAGGACTAGAGAAGGAAAAGGAGAAGTAACTGCCAACCCAAATCCAGTATTCTTGACTGAAAAATTCCATGGACAGACGAGCCTGGCAGGTTACAATCCATGGAGTAGCAAAGGGTCGGCCATGACTGAGAGACTGAGTGCAAAGTATATGTACCACCTCATACTGGTCAAAATGACCATCATCAAAAAGTCTACAAACAATAAATACTGGAGAAGGTGTGGAGAAAAAGGGAAATCTCCTACATTGTTGGTAGGAATGTAAATTGGTACAACCATTACAGAGAATAGTGGGGAGGTTTATAACAGAACACGTGTCCAGAACCACAATTTGAAAGCATACATGTACCTTAATATTCGTTGCAGCACTATTTAATACAATAGCCAAGACATGGAAGCAACCTAAATGTCCATTTACATAGAAGTGGATACAGAAGATGTGGTACTTAAATGCAATGGAATATGACTCCATATTCCTAGAAAAGAATGAAATAATGGCATTTGCAACAATATAGATGGATTATACTGAGTGAAGTAAGTCAGAGGAGAAATATACAATATCACTTATATGTAGAACCTAATAAAAGGTACAAATGAACTTATTTACAAAGCAGAAATAGAGGCACAGATGCAAAAACAAGCTTCCAGTTACCATGGGGGAAAAGACAGGGGAAGGGCTAACTTGGAAAATTGGGATTGGCGTATATACACTACTATATGCAAAATAGATAACTAATAAGGACCTACACTATAGCATAGAATTCTACTCAAATATCTCTAATTAGACTTAGGAAGTTTTTGAACTTGATTCACATACTCTTGAAAATGGGGTTTTCTATCTGACCCCCTCTGAAGGATTCTGTAACAAGAAAAGAACATCGTCTTCTGAATTAGACTTGGGTTTGAATCTTGATTCACTACTTAATAGCTGTGTCACATTGGGCAAAGCAGCTAACCTCTCTGGGTCTCAGCTCTCTTTTTGAAAAATAGGGGTATTAATGTGACCTTATAGAATTGTTAAAAAATTATATTCAATAATGAGCAAAACTATCTCTAATTTAGTAAGGTCTTACTGAATAAGAGTTCAAAATTTTAGTCCATGTAAAGTATAAGGACTAGAGAAGGAAAAGGAGAAGTAACTGCCAACCCAAATCCAGTATTCTTGACTGAAAAATTCCATGGACAGACGAGCCTGGCAGGTTACAATCCATGGAGTAGCAAAGGGTCGGCCATGACTGAGAGACTGAGTGCAAAGTATATGTACCACCTCATACTGGTCAAAATGACCATCATCAAAAAGTCTACAAACAATAAATACTGGAGAAGGTGTGGAGAAAAGGGAACTCTCCTACATTGTTGGTAGGAATGTAAATTGGTACAACCATTACAGAGAATAGTGGGGAGGTTTATAACAGAACACGTGTCCAGAACCACAATTTGAAAGCATACATGTACCTTAATATTCGTTGCAGCACTATTTAATACAATAGCCAAGACATGGAAGCAACCTAAATGTCCATTTACATAGAAGTGGATACAGAAGATGTGGTACTTAAATGCAATGGAATATGACTCCATATTCCTAGAAAAGAATGAAATAATGGCATTTGCAACAATATAGATGGATTATACTGAGTGAAGTAAGTCAGAGGAGAAATATACAATATCACTTATATGTAGAACCTAATAAAAGGTACAAATGAACTTATTTACAAAGCAGAAATAGAGGCACAGATGCAAAAACAAGCTTCCAGTTACCATGGGGGAAAAGACAGGGGAAGGGCTAACTTGGAAAATTGGGATTGGCGTATATACACTACTATATGCAAAATAGATAACTAATAAGGACCTACACTATAGCATAGGGAATTCTACTCAAATACTCTGTAATGACCTACATGGAAAATGAATCTAAAAAAGAGTGATACCTGATTTACTTTGTTGTACACCTGAAACTAACACAACATTGTAAATCAACTATACTTCAATAACTTTTTTTAAAAAAGCTATGGATTCATTCTCAAGAAATGTTCAGTCTATTTGGAGAGATGACATTATTTAGAGATTGTCAGGAATAAGAAGTCAAGTGGTAAGTGAAATTATATGTTATCTAATCCTTTTATATTATCAATATTTAAAAATATTTGCCTTATTTATGTTTTTCTCATCAGCCTTCTTTTCTCCACAGAGTCTAACCAGCTGCTTAGTTCACAAAGTATTTAATACCTTTATAAACCCAGAGATAGATCTGAAAATACTTTAGGTATTTAATTCAGGCACCAGCACAATCAAGGTATGGAATTGTTCCATCAGACAAGTACAACTCCTACTATTCCTTTATGACCACCTCAGCCTCCCATCGTCATTCCTAACACTTGGCAACTACTAACATGTTCATCTCTATAATACTGATATTTAATCACAGTAATGGTATATGAATAGAATCACACAGTATATAACTTTTTGAGATTAGCTTTTTTGTTTCAGCATAATCATTTGGAGACCAGTTCAGGTTGTTGCCTATGCCATTAATTCATTCTTTGTCATTGCTTCATAATAACCCATAGAATGGATATACTCCAGTATAAACATCCTCAGGTTAAAAGACACTGAAATTCTTATGTTTAGCTGTTTAAGATTAGTTGCAGCACTATTTAATACAATAGCCAAGACATGGAAGCAACCTAAATGTCCATTTACATAGAAGTGGATACAGAAGATGTGGTACTTAAATGCAATGGAATATGACTCCATATTCCTAGAAAAGAATGAAATAATGGCATTTGCAACAATATAGATGGATTATACTGAGTGAAGTAAGTCAGAGGAGAAATATACAATATCACTTATATGTAGAACCTAATAAAAGGTACAAATGAACTTATTTACAAAGCAGAAATAGAGGCACAGATGCAAAAACAAGCTTCCAGTTACCATGGGGGAAAAGACAGGGGAAGGGCTAACTTGGAAAATTGGGATTGGCGTATATACACTACTATATGCAAAATAGATAACTAATAAGGACCTACACTATAGCATAGGGAATTCTACTCAAATACTCTGTAATGACCTACATGGAAAATGAATCTAAAAAAGAGTGATACCTGATTTACTTTGTTGTACACCTGAAACTAACACAACATTGTAAATCAACTATACTTCAATAACTTTTTTTAAAAAAGCTATGGATTCATTCTCAAGAAATGTTCAGTCTATTTGGAGAGATGACATTATTTAGAGATTGTCAGGAATAAGAAGTCAAGTGGTAAGTGAAATTATATGTTATCTAATCCTTTTATATTATCAATATTTAAAAATATTTGCCTTATTTATGTTTTTCTCATCAGCCTTCTTTTCTCCACAGAGTCTAACCAGCTGCTTAGTTCACAAAGTATTTAATACCTTTATAAACCCAGAGATAGATCTGAAAATACTTTAGGTATTTAATTCAGGCACCAGCACAATCAAGGTATGGAATTGTTCCATCAGACAAGTACAACTCCTACTATTCCTTTATGACCACCTCAGCCTCCCATCGTCATTCCTAACACTTGGCAACTACTAACATGTTCATCTCTATAATACTGATATTTAATCACAGTAATGGTATATGAATAGAATCACACAGTATATAACTTTTTGAGATTAGCTTTTTTGTTTCAGCATAATCATTTGGAGACCAGTTCAGGTTGTTGCCTATGCCATTAATTCATTCTTTGTCATTGCTTCATAATAACCCATAGAATGGATATACTCCAGTATAAACATCCTCAGGTTAAAAGACACTGAAATTCTTATGTTTAGCTGTTTGAGTATAGCTGTTATGACTATTTAAATACACGTCTTTGTAAGAACATAAGTCTTCATTTTTTTGAAATAATGCCTTAAGAATAAAATTGCTAACCATATGATAAATGCATGTTTTATAAGAAGCTGAAGAACTGTTTTCCAAAATGACTATCATTTTACTTTTCCATCAGTAATGTATGAGTGATCCATTTCTGCAAATTCTCACATTTGGTTTCATTAGAATTTTTCATTTTAGCTGTTGAACAGATATGTAGTGATAACTCATTGTGAGCTTAATTTGCATTTACTTAATGGCTAATAATGTTAAACACCATTATACATGGTTATTAATCTGCATGCCTTTTAGTAAAATGTCTGCTCATTTCTTTTGCCCGTTTTCTAATAGATTTTTTTAACTGTTGAATTTTTAGAATTCTTTATATCCTAGACACACAAAGTCTTCATTAGATAGAGCTTTTTAATTTTTTTTTTGCATCTGTACTTTATTTCTTCATCCTTTTCACAACCTCTTTCCTGGAACAAGAGTTTTATTTTGACTAGATCCAATTTGTCAATTTTTGCTTACTGGGTTGTTCTCTGGTATCTGGCATAGAAATTATCTGGCTAGCCTTAAGGTCTAAAGATTATCCTATTTTTTAAATAAAAGTGTTAACTTTGTATTTTACATTTTAGCCCATGATTGATTTTTTTAAGTTAATTTTTGTATAAGGCAAAACATTTATGAAGAGCCCCCCCCCTTTTTTTTTAACCTAAGGATATCTGATTGCTTCAGCATCGTTTCTTAAAAAGGTTATCCTTATTTTATTGAATTGCCTTTTTGTCTGGTGAAAAAATTCAGTCGGGGCTATTCCTTTATGACCACCTCAGCCTCCCATCGTCATTCCTAACACTTGTATCATGCTCTATAATACTGATATTTAATCACAGTAATGGTATATGAATAGAATCACACAGTATATAACTTTTTGAGATTAGCTTTTTTGTTTCAGCATAATCATTTGGAGACCAGTTCAGGTTGTTGCCTATGCCATTAATTCATTCTTTGTCATTGCTTCATAATAACCCATAGAATGGATATACTCCAGTATAAACATCCTCAGGTTAAAAGACACTGAAATTCTTATGTTTAGCTGTTTGAGTATAGCTGTTATGACTATTTAAATACACGTCTTTGTAAGAACATAAGTCTTCATTTTTTTGAAATAATGCCTTAAGAATAAAATTGCTAACCATATGATAAATGCATGTTTTATAAGAAGCTGAAGAACTGTTTTCCAAAATGACTATCATTTTACTTTTCCATCAGTAATGTATGAGTGATCCATTTCTGCAAATTCTCACATTTGGTTTCATTAGAATTTTTCATTTTAGCTGTTGAACAGATATGTAGTGATAACTCATTGTGAGCTTAATTTGCATTTACTTAATGGCTAATAATGTTAAACACCATTATACATGGTTATTAATCTGCATGCCTTTTAGTAAAATGTCTGCTCATTTCTTTTGCCCGTTTTCTAATAGATTTTTTTAACTGTTGAATTTTTAGAATTCTTTATATCCTAGACACACAAAGTCTTCATTAGATAGAGCTTTTTAATTTTTTTTTTGCATCTGTACTTTATTTCTTCATCCTTTTCACAACCTCTTTCCTGGAACAAGAGTTTTATTTTGACTAGATCCAATTTGTCAATTTTTGCTTACTGGGTTGTTCTCTGGTATCTGGCATAGAAATTATCTGGCTAGCCTTAAGGTCTAAAGATTATCCTATTTTTTAAATAAAAGTGTTAACTTTGTATTTTACATTTTAGCCCATGATTGATTTTTTTAAGTTAATTTTTGTATAAGGCAAAACATTTATGAAGAGCCCCCCCCCTTTTTTTTTAACCTAAGGATATCTGATTGCTTCAGCATCGTTTCTTAAAAAGGTTATCCTTATTTTATTGAATTGCCTTTTTGTCTGGTGAAAAAATTCAGTCGGGGATACATGAGTGGGTTTGAGTTCTCTAGTATGTTTTACTGATTTATGTATCTATCTCTTTCTAATCTCATGATCTCTTGAATAGTGTAGCTATCTAAGCCTTAACATTGTGTAGAGTGAGTCCTTTTATTTTTTCTTCTTTTTCTAAATTGTTTTAGCTAGGTATTTTGTTTTTCCATATACATTTTAGAATACGCTAGTACTATGTCTAAAAAATCTTTACTGGAATTTTCAAAAAATTGCATAGATTACATAAATCTATAGATCAATTTGGGGATAGCTAACATCTGTTCTATGTTTAGTTTTGCAGACCTGCACTTGGGAAACATTTAAGCTTTTCTTTCCAATAGAGATTGATTATTCCAGTTTTAGCTCAAACATGAACTGCTGAAAATAGCACTGCTCCTACACTTATACCATGTAAAAAGCTGGACAAATAGCATGTTTTGACAACATTAAAGAAACTGATGTCACAGATCACAGAACTAAGGAAGCAATGGAGGAGGATGGACATTCTACAGGAGAAACAGGACCTCAGCATTTTTCATCCGAGGCACATATGCCACATGCTGGAAAGGAAGGAGAATTCAGGTAACACTTTAGACGAAAAACTAAAGGTCAACTGTGGGTTCCAGTGAAAATATGAAGCCCCTGGAGCTACGGGGAGAGGGAGATTAGCACTTTCAGGTTTATTTTCCATGAACTCACAAAACACTCTAAGAAAAATATGGGGGAATTCTGGAAAAGCTTCCCTCTTGGTATTAGCTAAGGATGAAACCTTCCCCAGAACAACTTCTCTCTTACATGGACACTATTACTAAGCCTTGTTACTTTTGTATCTGGCGTAGAGATTATCTGGCTAGCCTTAAGGTCTAAAGATTATCCTATTTTTTAAATAAAAGTGTTAACTTTGTATTTTACATTTTAGCCCATGATTGATTTTTTTAAGTTAATTTTTGTATAAGGCAAAACATTTATGAAGAGCCCCCCCCCTTTTTTTTTAACCTAAGGATATCTGATTGCTTCAGCATCGTTTCTTAAAAAGGTTATCCTTATTTTATTGAATTGCCTTTTTGTCTGGTGAAAAAATTCAGTCGGGGATACATGAGTGGGTTTGAGTTCTCTAGTATGTTTTACTGATTTATGTATCTATCTCTTTCTAATCTCATGATCTCTTGAATAGTGTAGCTATCTAAGCCTTAACATTGTGTAGAGTGAGTCCTTTTATTTTTTCTTCTTTTTCTAAATTGTTTTAGCTAGGTATTTTGTTTTTCCATATACATTTTAGAATACGCTAGTACTATGTCTAAAAAATCTTTACTGGAATTTTCAAAAAATTGCATAGATTACATAAATCTATAGATCAATTTGGGGATAGCTAACATCTGTTCTATGTTTAGTTTTGCAGACCTGCACTTGGGAAACATTTAAGCTTTTCTTTCCAATAGAGATTGATTATTCCAGTTTTAGCTCAAACATGAACTGCTGAAAATAGCACTGCTCCTACACTTATACCATGTAAAAAGCTGGACAAATAGCATGTTTTGACAACATTAAAGAAACTGATGTCACAGATCACAGAACTAAGGAAGCAATGGAGGAGGATGGACATTCTACAGGAGAAACAGGACCTCAGCATTTTTCATCCGAGGCACATATGCCACATGCTGGAAAGGAAGGAGAATTCAGGTAACACTTTAGACGAAAAACTAAAGGTCAACTGTGGGTTCCAGTGAAAATATGAAGCCCCTGGAGCTACGGGGAGAGGGAGATTAGCACTTTCAGGTTTATTTTCCATGAACTCACAAAACACTCTAAGAAAAATATGGGGGAATTCTGGAAAAGCTTCCCTCTTGGTATTAGCTAAGGATGAAACCTTCCCCAGAACAACTTCTCTCTTCTACCTTATGGAACAAAAGCCATAATTTACTGGGATAAGAACAACAATTACAGTATTAGGACACTGGTAGAAGCCTAGTTAAATTGAAGAGAGAGATAAAGGAGAAAAAGCTCAACCATTGTGGAAGGGCTAGAAACACACAATAAACCTGGTACTAGGTCTGGAGGAGAGTTAGAAACATTCATGAAGGCAGAACTCCTGAAAATCAAGTAAACAATAATTTCAAAAACTATAGACATAATTTGACCATTGGAAAATCCTCCCCAGTACTAAAATCTATCAGCAGTCTAACAAACATGAATTGACTAGCAGTAGAACACAGGTGGAAGAATAGCAAGAGGCAGCTTCTCTAGGGCACAGCCCAAAGGGAAGACACAGAGAATAAGCAGACATCGATAAAATAATCTCTAACAAAACAGTCCGCAGTCTGAACACAGATATCACTGGAAAAATTTGAAGTCTATGGTAACCATAGCAACAAAAACCCTTCAAATTCAGACTAACTCCTGTCAAGATCAGCACAAACCTCCATACTAAAGGTCTAGCAGAAGGTAAGTTACACTCATCTTCTGGCATAAAAATATTTAACTCAGATATTTACCTCAGTATCTCTTTCCCTATATAAGATGCTCAGCTTTCAGCAAAAAGTTGACACATGTAAAGGCAAGAAAAATACACCACAAGACAAAGTAATCATGAGCGTAGTCCTCAGATATGACATAGATATTGAAAGTATCAAACAAGTGATGCAAAATACCTAACGTGTTGAAATATCCAGTTTAAAAGAAAGGCAAAATGTAGTATCACAAGTGAAGTTTCAGCAGATGGAAACTTAAGACAGAGTCAAATGGAGTTACTAGAAATGAAAAAGAAATCAACAGAAATAATGAATGTCTTTGAAGGCTCATGAATAGAATAAATACAGGCAAGAAACAGACAGTGAGCCTGAAGATAGATCAATAGAAATTATTCAAAATGAAATAAAATGAGGAAAAAAAACCAGTTAAACAAAAACCTGTATAGAACAGCTGAGAGTTGTGGAATAATATCAAAAGTTCTAACATAAATGTAATTGAAATCCCACAAAGAGCAGAGAAAGATAAACTCAGGGGAAATACTCGAAGAAATAACAGCTAAGCATTTTCCAAAATTAATGATATATATCAAACTATAGATCCAAGAATCTCAGCTAATACCAAAAGCAAAAAAAATTTCAAACTTGTGAAAATGAAAGACAAAGAGAAAACCTTGAAAGCTACCATAAAACAAAGACATATTCCTTTAGGGGAACAAAAAGGAAGATTACAGTGGATTTATTGTCAAAAATCATGCAACCAAAATGACAAGGAAGGGAGGGGCTCCTTCAAGTTTTAGAGCCAAAAAAAAAATTGTGAAGTCAGAGTTCTAGGCAGGCAGAAATATATATATATAATAAATGAGAAATATGTCTATATAATAAATGAAAAACTTAGCAAAACAAAGAGTAAGGTAATCTGTTGACAACAGACCTACTTCACAAGAAATTTTAAAATATTTTCTTTAGCAAAAAACTTGTATAGGTCAAAGTATAAAACTTCACAAATAAATAAGGATCATTGGAAACTGAATAAAATATCATTTTCAATGTATAATAATTACTCTAAAAAAGAGTTGTCAAAAATAGTAGTAATATATGGTTATAGTCTATGTAAAAGTAACAAATAGCACAAAGAATTGGGAGGAGGAAATGGGAATATACTATTTGAGAATAGAGTCATATTAATTAAAAATGTATAGTATATACCTAGAGCAACTAGTAAATTATTTTCCAAAAGAGGCAAAATCTTAAGTTCATAAAGAAGATAAAATTGAATTATTAACAATGTTCAGTTATCCCAAGACAGAAAACGAACAGCTGGAACAGAGAAGAAAATAGCAAAAAAACTGGCAATATAGTATACTCTAACCCAAACATATCAATAAGTAAAATGTGAATGGTCTAAACTCTAAACACCCCAATTTTTAAAAAATCTTGTCAGGTTGGATTTACAAAGCAAGACCCAAACCTATGCTTTTTAAAAGAAACTCACAAAGGCGTGCATAGGTTAAAAGTCAAAGGGTAAAAAAAGAAATGCCATATACACACTACCAGAAAGAAAACAGATGAAGTATCTATTACTATAAGACAAAGGAGCCCTCAGGCATTAGATATTAACTGAGGCAGAGGGAAGATAGCCATGGCATTGTGACTATGATAATTTTCACTTTGCTGGTTGTCAGGATTGATTCAGCTGGATGGGTTAGCTCACTGGGTGCTCTTACTACTGCCTGGTAAGGGGAAACACCTTTCTGGTTAGAGACAGACCTTTTTTATTTATTTATTTATTTTACCTTGCTTTCCTGATAAATCTGATAAAAGAGGAATGTGCAGGAATCATCCTCTAAGAGATCCTGGACAAAGAACTAACAGGGTCTGGATTTCCTTTTCTTCCAATCTGAGCAGATTCACCAAAATCAGTTATTTATAGGACTGGAAACTCCCTTCTTTCAGAAAGGGATCCCAGTTTCCCATGAGTCTCAAGGTCTTCAGACCTTGTGTTGGACTAGTAAAATTCACTAGTCCTAATGAAGACTTCTTCCATCAATCAGTCTATATCGCCTCTCCAACAAGGTTGCTATTGTGCTCACACACAGTGACTGGGAATTAAGGGAGAAAAGAGGTCTCATCCCATGGAAGACTCACACATAAGGACCAAGAATCCTGGTTGCTGCAGACCTCACTGTGAGATGAGGAAGAGAGGTAGGATCGAAAAAGATTTATTGTTTCTCCTACTTATCCTTGATTTATATGAGTTTCTATTTTACCAGTAAATCCTATCCTTAACCCATACACAGTTATTCTGTGCAATACTTTCTGAGAGTCAAGGTACACAACAGACGGATTCATCTGGCATGGAAACTATGGATTAAATTCTACTAAGTCAATTACCTACTGCCTACAATGAACTCATATAAATGTACTCTAGGAGACAGTATATAATGGACTCCACGCACTGTAAGAGTATCATTTACAACACGTCAGAAGTCACCAGATGCATTAATTAGTTTAAAGTGGAACTACCCTGAGTTTATGGTGGGATTGGGAGTTCTTTCCAGTTAAATTATGGGAATCAGGTAAAAAGAAAGAGCCCTCCAGAGATGTGAAGGGCAAAGAAATTCAATCTCATTTATATATCACAGAGTTCAGATTCAAAGATGTCCCTAATTAAAAATAACTTCTTACGACCATATGAGAAACTTCTTGTTTATATTCCCTCTTAACTTAAAGACAAGCACTAGTAGATATAAATGCTAGCAAAAAGGCTTAGAATTTCCAGATTTATATTGGGTATTATAGTCTTTAAACTTCAGAGTTCATATCATCCCTAGAGAAGGGTGTATGAGCATTCATATTCTCTTTGAATTTATTTCCATAAATCCTAATAGAGTATAGTTGTCTTAAGAAGGCCAAAGTTCAGCCTAGGAATCACTTGCTATAAAGAGTTAGGTTCAATGACCACAACTCTACCACTATTTCCACTTATTAAAAAAAAATGGTTTTAGTTCATAAAAGCCCTCACTAAAATCAGCTCCGTGTCTCCAGTTATATAAAAATATGGAGCGTCTATGGAGAAACAAGAAACAAAATAGGTTTTCTCCCTATGAATTCAAGTAAATCCAATGTCAAGTGGATTTTTATAATAATTTATATAATTAGATACATTTGCTGGGCCACGCCGAAGCTGTGAACATCTCTGACCCTTGGTAATCCCACAGACTGTAGCCCACCAGGCTCCTCTGTCCAAGGAATTTCTCCAGAATACCAGAATGGGTTACCATTCCCTTCTCCAGGGGATCTTCCTGACACAAGGATTAAACCCAGATCTCCCCATACCTTGAATATGAGTTTCTATTTACCAGTAAATCCTATCCTTAACCCATACACAGTTATTCTGTGCAATACTTTCTGAGAGTCAAGGTACACAACAGACGGATTCATCTGGCATGGAAACTATGGATTAAATTCTACTAAGTCAATTACCTACTGCCTACAATGAACTCATATAAATGTACTCTAGGAGACAGTATATAATGGACTCCACGCACTGTAAGAGTATCATTTACAACACGTCAGAAGTCACCAGATGCATTAATTAGTTTAAAGTGGAACTACCCTGAGTTTATGGTGGGATTGGGAGTTCTTTCCAGTTAAATTATGGGAATCAGGTAAAAAGAAAGAGCCCTCCAGAGATGTGAAGGGCAAAGAAATTCAATCTCATTTATATATCACAGAGTTCAGATTCAAAGATGTCCCTAATTAAAAATAACTTCTTACGACCATATGAGAAACTTCTTGTTTATATTCCCTCTTAACTTAAAGACAAGCACTAGTAGATATAAATGCTAGCAAAAAGGCTTAGAATTTCCAGATTTATATTGGGTATTATAGTCTTTAAACTTCAGAGTTCATATCATCCCTAGAGAAGGGTGTATGAGCATTCATATTCTCTTTGAATTTATTTCCATAAATCCTAATAGAGTATAGTTGTCTTAAGAAGGCCAAAGTTCAGCCTAGGAATCACTTGCTATAAAGAGTTAGGTTCAATGACCACAACTCTACCACTATTTCCACTTATTAAAAAAAAATGATTTTAGTTCATAAAAGCCCTCACTAAAATCAGCTCCGTGTCTCCAGTTATATAAAAATATGGAGCGTCTATGGAGAAACAAGAAACAAAATAGGTTTTCTCCCTATGAATTCAAGTAAATCCAATGTCAAGTGGATTTTTATAATAATTTATATAATTAGATACATTTGCTGGGCCACGCCGAAGCTGTGAACATCTCTGACCCTTGGTAATCCCACAGACTGTAGCCCACCAGGCTCCTCTGTCCAAGGAATTTCTCCAGAATACCAGAATGGGTTACCATTCCCTTCTCCAGGGGATCTTCCTGACACAAGGATTAAACCCAGATCTCCCCCACTGCAGCCATATTTTTTTCTACCATCTGAGCCACCAGGGAAACCCCTCTCTGAACCTTAAATATATTAAATAAATCATTTTGTGTTTTTATTGTTTTCTTACAGTAGGCAAACACTGAAATTCCAAATTGAGAGCTATCTGAGTTTTAGTTATTTCTGAAAGCAGAGCCTGAGACTAGAACTCGGGTAGCAGTAGATTTTAGGGAAAATTAATCCTAGGAAAGGAAAGTAAGGATGCCAGGAGAATAGACTGAGGAGAGTAGAAGTGGAGTCCCCTGGCTTCAGGAAAGCTGTGTAGGTAGCAAGTATGGAAATGCACCAAGCACTCAGGATGGGATGCCACAGCATGAAGCATGGACAGTGAAACTGGCTGGAACTGTGGCTGACATTAGAGCTGGTTGAGGGTCTGTAACTGGGGCACCAGAAGCATCTGCTCTAGAGTCTTGTGAATATGCTTCAACGGATGATAAGACCGTGCATCCTGAATACTTATGTGTAAATACTCCACTTTCCTAAAAGGTTTTTCATAAGGCAGTTGACTATGTTAATTACCTTTTCAGATGCATGCTTCAAATTGAGTGTGCAAAGATGCAATCCTCACCCACTTCAAACTACTGAAGTTTACATTAAAATGTTTTGTTGCTTTTGGATCCAACAAGTTTAACATATTTAAAACATCATCTAAGCCAGGTTCTTTGTTAGAAGGCTTTCTGTAATGGAAACACTAAACTTCTGGCTTCTTTAAGAAACTGGTTTCATGGAAAACTGAGGGAGTAATCTTGCAGGCAATAGGAATGAAACAAACAAAACCCACTGCATCCTATTTGATTGTCAATGATATAATCAGTATAGTAAAAAGAGAGCAGGGCCTACAGGCTCAGATTCACAGTTACCATGGCCTTGTCTAACTTCTGAGAGTAAGGGGAAGGACTGCTCCCCACTCTTCTGAGACTGTTAGATGCTTCTCTTGCATTTTGCCAGAGCATCCTGCTTATCATCCCTACTCCCTACTTTAATCATACTAGCAGATAAACAAGACAATGGGGTTCTTATATGCTGGTAATTTTTATTTAATCATGGACAACACAAAGCCTACCATAAAACACTCAATACATATTTGTTTAAGAAACTATAGACATTACATAAAGTATATTGAACAAGAATACCCTTTTGGTCTTCATAAGTCATGTCAGGATGTTCAGAAGCACCACAGGATAGAGTGTTGCAATGGGTTTTGCCCTTACTTTGTAGAGGTGACCCAATCATTCAACCTTGTAATAAACAAGGCATTTCTCTAAGAATTCAGAAATTTTACTTTAGAAAAACCTCAGATATAAAGTAATAATTGTGAAAACTGAGGCAAAACAATGATCAATTTCTTATAAAATTCAAAGTCAAGTTGCTCAGTTGTATCTGAATCTTTGTGACCCATGGACAAGTCATGGGATTCTCTAGCCAAGAATACTGCTCCCAACCCAGGGATCCAACCCAGCTCTCCCACATTGCAGGTGGATTCTTTACCATCTTAGCCACCATGGAAGCCCCAAAACACTAGAATGGGTAGCCTATCTATTCTCCAGGGGAACATCCCAACCCAGGAATCAAACCAGGGTCTCCTGCATTGCAGGCAGATTCTTTTCGAGCTGAGTTACAAGGGAACTCCAATTTCTTTAAAGAAGGCACTAAAAAATAGTCCACAGTCATACTATGGGATATATTCATATAAAAATACTGGACCAAAATATTAAATAATACATTTGATTTAAAAGATATTGGTATTGTGGCTTGTGGGTGTTTTATTTTCTGAATTGTTATAAAATTTGAACAACAAATAAAATATTTAAAATAGAAATAGCCTTACCAATGGCACCAAAGATGTAAACATTTATTGGGATGTGACAATGTGTTACAAATATAGACAGCAACTAAATAAGCATTGAAAATTTAGCATGAATATCTTCTACTCTTTCAGTAGCTTAAAATAAACACAAAGAGCACACTAATAGAATAAAAATGAAAGAGTCCTCATACCCATATAGCTTGGTAATTTCTTATTTAATCCATGGAGCATGTATCATCCCTACTCCCTACTTTAATCATACTAGCAGATAAACAAGACAATGGGGTTCTTATATGCTGGTAATTTTATTTAATCATGGACAACACAAAGCCTACCATAAAACACTCAATACATATTTGTTTAAGAAACTATAGACATTACATAAAGTATATTGAACAAGAATACCCTTTTGGTCTTCATAAGTCATGTCAGGATGTTCAGAAGCACCACAGGATAGAGTGTTGCAATGGGTTTTGCCCTTACTTTGTAGAGGTGACCCAATCATTCAACCTTGTAATAAACAAGGCATTTCTCTAAGAATTCAGAAATTTTACTTTAGAAAAACCTCAGATATAAAGTAATAATTGTGAAAACTGAGGCAAAACAATGATCAATTTCTTATAAAATTCAAAGTCAAGTTGCTCAGTTGTATCTGAATCTTTGTGACCCATGGACAAGTCATGGGATTCTCTAGCCAAGAATACTGCTCCCAACCCAGGGATCCAACCCAGCTCTCCCACATTGCAGGTGGATTCTTTACCATCTTAGCCACCATGGAAGCCCCAAAACACTAGAATGGGTAGCCTATCTATTCTCCAGGGGAACATCCCAACCCAGGAATCAAACCAGGGTCTCCTGCATTGCAGGCAGATTTTTTTCTAGCTGAGTTACAAGGGAACTCCAATTTCTTTAAAGAAGGCACTAAAAAATAGTCCACAGTCATACTATGGGATATATTCATATAAAAATACTGGACCAAAATATTAAATAATACATTTGATTTAAAAGATATTGGTATTGTGGCTTGTGGGTGTTTTATTTTCTGAATTGTTATAAAATTTGAACAACAAATAAAATATTTAAAATAGAAATAGCCTTACCAATGGCACCAAAGATGTAAACATTTATTGGGATGTGACAATGTGTTACAAATATAGACAGCAACTAAATAAGCATTGAAAATTTAGCATGAATATCTTCTACTCTTTCAGTAGCTTAAAATAAACACAAAGAGCACACTAATAGAATAAAAATGAAAGAGTTCCTCATACCCTTGGTGCAGCTCTAAGCCAATTTCACCTTAACAGTCTGAAATTCCAGCAGCAGATGGTCCAGTGATGCCAACAGTAATCATTTTATCCTAAGCATATGGAAAGGGGGCTCTCACAGTGTACAGCCACAGCATTGCGATTTCTGAGCCAGGCGTGAGATTAAAACGATTTCCAACTTTCTGACTGTGTCAGACCCTGTTTCTTAGAATAATTCACTTGATGCTATTTCTCTTTCTTGACAAGAGATTTAAGTGAAAGCTCGCCCTTTATTCTAATTGCTGGAAATTAATCAGGAGTGATTGAAGCCATGTGCTACCATGGTAACCTAGGTCTTACAGAGTAGCTCTTCTTCCTTTCAAAGAATTAAATTACTCCGTTAATAAATTAGTGTTGAAGTCATCATTGTCCCACCCCATGTAACTCCTGATCCCTCTGGCCCACCCTGCCCAGTCTCTATTCTAAAATGCATAAGATTAAAATAACTCACAAGCTATCCCTCTGGCACTAGCAAATAGGCAGAAAATAGGTAATTGAGAGATTTGCTTCCAGAATTTCATCACCTTTTCTAAACATAGCAAGTCTTTTCAACCTTAGCACTACTGACATTTTGGGCTAGATAATTCCTTTTTTGGGAAGAGAATATACTTCACATTACAGAATCCTTGGTATTTACCTTTCTCATGTCACTAGCCACCCCTCTTCCCCTATCTCTGAGTGTGCTAATCAGAAATTCTAGAAATTACCAAAAGTCTCCTGAGGAGCAAAATTACCATTGAAATAAAGTTCAAGGCATGAGACACCATGTTTAAAAACAGAACCAATGCATCTAAACATGAACACATTATGGTTCCAAGATAGGGTTGGTGTTTTCTCATATGAATTATACCTTCATTGACACCAAGTGTATGCTTTGTTCTCTGACTACCAATCCTGCTTAGCTCTTCTCAAGTCTAAATATTTGATCAAAGTCCAAATCTACCTGTCCATATTGCATTTCCTTGAACTAAAAAGCTTTAGAATACATCTATTTAATGGTAAATTCCTGGAAAACAAAGACAGTGTCTTGTTCATTTTATATTTGCTCACTTGTATTTATATTGTGCTCACCATGGTGCTTCATGGTGTAACACCTGGCAGAACATTTTGAAAGGGTTTTAGAAAAAAACAGGACAGCGCCCAAAATAACCTTATGGCCCTGCACATCAAACAATTAGGTGGTCAAGTTCCCAATCAACCACCTATTAACCAGCACACTTGTAGATATTGTAAACAAAAGGGACACTGAAAGAGATTATTCCATCTGACAAAAGTAAAAACAAACCAAAACTAAATCCCTCCACTTCTATCAATGAAGGTGCTCTGTGAAAGTAAAAAGCACATCCAATACCCTGCCTAACACTTTAAATACTATGAATTAGCTATGGAAATGGATGAGTTAATTATGTATATAGATGGTCAACTTCATCTATTCCTTGTAGATACAACTGCTACTTTACATTAAACTCTAGCAATCATTTGCCAACAAAGGTCTGTATAAACAAAGCTATGGTTTTTCCAGTAGTTATGTATGAGAGTTGAGCCATAAAGAAGGCTGAGTGCTGAAGAATTGATGCTTTCTAATTGTAGAGCTGGAGAAGACTCTTGAGAGTCCCTTGGATTGTAAGGAGTTCAAATCAGCTAATCCTAAAGGAAATCAACCCTGAATATTCATTGGATGGACTGATGCTGAAGCTCAAATACTTTGGCCATCTGACGTGAAGAACCAATTCATTGTAAAAGACCCTAAAGGAAAGACTGAAGACAAAAGGAGAAGAGGGCAGCAAAGCATTAAGATAATTAGATAGTGTCATCGACTCAGTGGACATGAATCTTAGCAATTTCTGGGAGATAGTAAAGAACTAACCCTGACTTGCTGCAGTCTATCAGGTCACAAAGAGTTAGAGTAACTGAAAAACAACAACAAAGAATTATTGCTCAGCCACTTCTGAGGAGTAAACACAAATAAGTGGCAGGCATTTCAATTAACCCACAGATTTTCTCTTTTTCCCAGCTCTTAATTCTGACCCTTGGGCCCTTGATTGAAAATCGTTTCTTCCTACTTTTGTGATTACACACCTTCAAATTGCATATGGAGAGATTTATTTTGCAAATGGAAGTATACTAGTAAATGCACACCAAAGGGACTATTTCTAGAGTTCAGAGGACTCCTTCATTCATAATCAAGTAGTTCCTACTCTGGATGTATCTTTGCCTACTCCATTATATTTGATGAATCTTCAAAATAAAGGTCTTGATATCATACCTAACTATATGCGCTAAAAGTTCCACTGAAATAGGAAACCTCACTAGAAAAGAACCCATTAAAGCTCATAGAGATCTTATCAATTTGTTACCCAAACTTCCTTAGTATTCCTTGAAGCCAGAAGGACTCAACTATGGTTCAAAACTTTATGCCCCAAAGTATTCTCAGACCCTGGACTAGCTCTTACATATTCCTTCTCTGCAAATAAGGATGAGGACATTTTTTTGAGGTCTCATGACCATTCATCAACTAAATTATTATTCCTAGATTCCCAGTAGTATCAAACCCAAACAAACATCTGTTAATTCTATTTGAAGTTGCTAGCTTCATTATAGTTAATTGGTCTTTGTTGTGTGCTTGCTCCTAAACCAGGACAATGAACATCTTTTTTCCTTCACCAAGATAGGACAAAATTACACCTGGGCAATCATACCCCAGGGGTTCACTAACCCCCCCCCAGCCCTGATTTTTCCTAGAACTTCAATTGAGATTTAAAAGTTATCTAAATTTCACTTGTCATTTGGTTTTTATACAATAAGTAAATAGCTATACCACTTGTTTAGGATAAAAGATCTGTAATAAGAATTCCATTTACTTGCTCTCAGTCATAATAGAAGAAGGACAAAGTTTCAAAAGATACATTACAATTTTTCCAAAACTCAGTCTATTATTTCAGACATGACCCACTTAGGTAGAGAATCACTCCCTCCTAATAAAGGTACCCAAACTATTCCTAGATCCCTCACAAAAAGACAACTGAGAAAACTTCTAGATTTAGCTAGATTTTTCAGACAGTGGAGATCACATTTTTCTGAGATTGCAATACCTCTTTACTAATTTACTGTCTCTTCAGTGAGAGTCACATTATGTTTTGGGAGCCCAAATGTAAACAGGACTTCAATAGCCTGAAGAAGGTTTTTCAACAACAATTAACTTTCCTAGACATCCTGAAGTACTAAAAGCGCCTTTGTTTACTTACGTGCAAGCAATCTGGACAAGTTCTTAAAAGTTTAGTTTATGAGAAAATCATCAAAAATTCACCACTTAATATAGTCTCACTCTCGATCCAGTTGCAAAGGCTTAACCTCTTGTCTTAGAGCTATAGGTTCTGCTGTAAAAGTTGTTGACGCTTCTGTTAAGTTTTCTTGGATCCTCACTTGAACTAATAGTTCTTCATGCAGCTGTATGCTTACTTCCTAGAAAGATGGCTACTATAAAAATCGAGGCCCATGCAAAAAGAAATATGGAACCTAAAATAAAATCTCTAGCAGATGATTGCATCCAAAAGACAGCCTTACCCAAAGTTTTGATCCTGAATAAATTCTCAAAGAATTAATCCATGGAGAGATTCAAAGAGGTCATTTATAAAATGACTCCTGATTCCAAAAATGAAAAAAATATGGCTATACACTTCACTCAGACCATCTCTGCATCTTCCAAGATGGTCACTTGGTGATGCCAGATGATCTAAATGAACATTAAATTCCTTCGTGAAACTACTCATTATCATTGTTACTATATTAAACCAATATTGCTGAGGGAATTTAAAGACAGATAAGATTATTTGTCAGGTAAGGAAACATATGTCAGCAATATAATCCTGGAGAAACTGTAGAATCATAGCAGAAACTACAAAAAGCCCTTCAAACATCTTCCAATAGATTTTATCCAGCTTCTATCTTATAAAATATGTTTTAGCTTTTTTTTGTCTATTTCTTGTCTAAGTGCTACATCCTATACAGATATTAAAATTCTGACTGGTTTTACGTCTCCAACCTAAAATACAGTGAATTTTATATTAAGTGACTGAGGCTAGCATGTTATAGTAAAAAAAATTCTGTAATATTTTACTCCAAACTGTATCTCCTTTATTAGTCATAATCTTCTGGAAAGGTATAAAGAACCAAATGGCATCCATAAGTAAAATTAGACTACTCTCAGAACCTTGAGCTTCCATAGCAAAAGCATTCCTATACCCATAATAACCCTCCACAGGCTATCTACCTATGAAATAGTAACTGGAAGGCCGACATGTGCTGATCACCTCCTATTCACTCCATTAGCAAAGGAGAGATCCTCTACCCTAAATAGTATGAGATGACTGAACACATAACACTTGGCACTGAAAAATAAAAATTGAGGAAGCTTATTAGTGATATATACTCACAGTCTGGAGAAGGAAGACATCACATTCCATGCTGGGCCATGCAGGAGCTGACTTGGAAAGGCTTAACCTCTTGTCTTAGAGCTATAGGTTCTGCTGTAAAAGTTGTTGACGCTTCTGTTAAGTTTTCTTGGATCCTCACTTGAACTAATAGTTCTTCATGCAGCTGTATGCTTACTTCCTAGAAAGATGGCTACTATAAAATCGAGGCCCATGCAAAAAGAAATATGGAACCTAAAATAAAATCTCTAGCAGATGATTGCATCCAAAAGACAGCCTTACCCAAAGTTTTGATCCTGAATAAATTCTCAAAGAATTAATCCATGGAGAGATTCAAAGAGGTCATTTATAAAATGACTCCTGATTCCAAAAATGAAAAAAATATGGCTATACACTTCACTCAGACCATCTCTGCATCTTCCAAGATGGTCACTTGGTGATGCCAGATGATCTAAATGAACATTAAATTCCTTCGTGAAACTACTCATTATCATTGTTACTATATTAAACCAATATTGCTGAGGGAATTTAAAGACAGATAAGATTATTTGTCAGGTAAGGAAACATATGTCAGCAATATAATCCTGGAGAAACTGTAGAATCATAGCAGAAACTACAAAAAGCCCTTCAAACATCTTCCAATAGATTTTATCCAGCTTCTATCTTATAAAATATGTTTTAGCTTTTTTTTGTCTATTTCTTGTCTAAGTGCTACATCCTATACAGATATTAAAATTCTGACTGGTTTTACGTCTCCAACCTAAAATACAGTGAATTTTATATTAAGTGACTGACGCTAGCATGTTATAGTAAAAAATTCTGTAATATTTTACTCCAAACTGTATCTCCTTTATTAGTCATAATCTTCTGGAAAGGTATAAAGAACCAAATGGCATCCATAAGTAAAATTAGACTACTCTCAGAACCTTGAGCTTCCATAGCAAAAGCATTCCTATACCCATAATAACCCTCCACAGGCTATCTACCTATGAAATAGTAACTGGAAGGCCGACATGTGCTGATCACCTCCTATTCACTCCATTAGCAAAGGAGAGATCCTCTACCCTAAATAGTATGAGATGACTGAACACATAACACTTGGCACTGAAAAAATAAAAATTGAGGAAGCTTATTAGTGATATATACTCACAGTCTGGAGAAGGAAGACATCACATTCCATGCTGGGCCATGCAGGAGCTGACTTGGAAACACAGGGCCATCACGACTGGCAAGAGGCAGGCTTTGTAATGACCAGTAGGTTAGGTGATCCTCCGTTCCTGCAGAAGGATGTGATTGGCTTGTTAGAATACTTCCACAGGAAGTCATGTGGTTGGCTTGTTTGCATAAATTCACAGGCTGTCAGGGAGGTGAAACTCATTAAGTTGAAGACTGGATGAGCTGCAACTCTTTCAGCTGATAGAACTATCTGGGTAGAAAGCCTTTCCCACTACTAGGAGGGACATATCTGGAAAAGCAGGGGAGCTCATACCCAGGCCTTTGAGACCCTGTGACACTCAAAGATATCAAGTTTTAGATATTATAATGCACCATGTGTTTAGGGAATTCTCTGTTACTTGATTCTTTCCTGCTGCATACAAATATGCAAAAAATACATACTGTTAGGGACTCATATGCTTACCTATTCTTATCACCAACTGATTAAGGCTGCCCTCCTACATATTTCTAAACAACCTCTATATGATCTTTAACCACAAGATGTATCTACTTGAAAAGACGTCAGAGAAAAACTGCTCTTGAACTTTGTCGAAAGTACTGTTAACAACAATACAGTAGTGACACTCTGTAGAGTCTGTCCTTGAATTCATGCTCACAGCTAAAGAAACAACCAATGTTTTCCTATGAATTTCAATTAGTCTCCTGACCTAGAGGTATCTGATATAGTAAAAATTCTGTAATATTTGACTCCAAACTGTATCTCCTTTATTAGTCATAATCTTCTGGAAAGGTATAAAGAACCAAATGGCATCCATAAGTAAAATTAGACTACTCTCAGAACCTTGAGCTTCCATAGCAAAAGCATTCCTATACCCATAATAACCCTCCACAGGCTATCTACCTATGAAATAGTAACTGGAAGGCCGACATGTGCTGATCACCTCCTATTCACTCCATTAGCAAAGGAGAGATCCTCTACCCTAAATAGTATGAGATGACTGAACACATAACACTTGGCACTGAAAAAATAAAAATTGAGGAAGCTTATTAGTGATATATACTCACAGTCTGGAGAAGGAAGACATCACATTCCATGCTGGGCCATGCAGGAGCTGACTTGGAAACACAGGGCCATCACGACTGGCAAGAGGCAGGCTTTGTAATGACCAGTAGGTTAGGTGATCCTCCGTTCCTGCAGAAGGATGTGATTGGCTTGTTAGAATACTTCCACAGGAAGTCATGTGGTTGGCTTGTTTGCATAAATTCACAGGCTGTCAGGGAGGTGAAACTCATTAAGTTGAAGACTGGATGAGCTGCAACTCTTTCAGCTGATAGAACTATCTGGGTAGAAAGCCTTTCCCACTACTAGGAGGGACATATCTGGAAAAGCAGGGGAGCTCATACCCAGGCCTTTGAGACCCTGTGACACTCAAAGATATCAAGTTTTAGATATTATAATGCACCATGTGTTTAGGGAATTCTCTGTTACTTGATTCTTTCCTGCTGCATACAAATATGCAAAAAATACATACTGTTAGGGACTCATATGCTTACCTATTCTTATCACCAACTGATTAAGGCTGCCCTCCTACATATTTCTAAACAACCTCTATATGATCTTTAACCACAAGATGTATCTACTTGAAAAGACGTCAGAGAAAAACTGCTCTTGAACTTTGTCGAAAGTACTGTTAACAACAATACAGTAGTGACACTCTGTAGAGTCTGTCCTTGAATTCATGCTCACAGCTAAAGAAACAACCAATCCAGAATTTCACATATTTGGAAGACTATTCTAATTGAAGATTAAACTGCAAGATTCTCAGAAATCTCCTGACCTAGAGGTATCTGATATTCAGAAGTAGATATATAACCCAAGATCTCTGAAACAGGCACATGATCTCCAACGGTGTGTCAGCTGCCAATACATCAGACTAGCATCTCTAGTCTCTGTTTTGTTTTTCAACTGCTTGTAATCATTCTTCTCATTTTATAGTTCTCTAGTTGTTGTCCACACATATTGACCCTTTTTCTCTCTCCTGTTTATTTTAGTGGTTAGTTCAGATATATTCCTTCTAACACTTCTATCAGATTATTTAATACAGTGTATATGTGTGTCCTCAGTCATATTCAACTCTTTGCAACCCATGGACTGTAGCCTGCCAGGGAATTTTGAGGCAAGAAGACTGGAGTGGGTTGCTATTTCCTTCTCCAAAAGTTAGTCACTCAGTCGTGTCTGACTCTTTGGGATCCCATGGACTGTAGCCCACCAGGCTCCTCCAGCTACTGCTAACTTAGTAACTGCTGGATATGCCATTCATCACCAGATACCAATTATAAAAGCCTCTGGGTAATTCTAGTCTAATTAAATGAAACCATAGGGAACTAGAGCTGACAGTATATTCACTTGCACCTAGGTGGACAGATGACTTTAAAAAATTAATCTGTGACTTTACTAATGTTGCTTCCTCTCAGAAAAACAATATCTGGAAAAGCAGGGAGCTCATACCCAGGCCTTTGAGACCCTGTGACACTCAAAGATATCAAGTTTTAGATATTATAATGCACCATGTGTTTAGGGAATTCTCTGTTACTTGATTCTTTCCTGCTGCATACAAATATGCAAAAAATACATACTGTTAGGGACTCATATGCTTACCTATTCTTATCACCAACTGATTAAGGCTGCCCTCCTACATATTTCTAAACAACCTCTATATGATCTTTAACCACAAGATGTATCTACTTGAAAAGACGTCAGAGAAAAACTGCTCTTGAACTTTGTCGAAAGTACTGTTAACAACAATACAGTAGTGACACTCTGTAGAGTCTGTCCTTGAATTCATGCTCACAGCTAAAGAAACAACCAATCCAGAATTTCACATATTTGGAAGACTATTCTAATTGAAGATTAAACTGCAAGATTCTCAGAAATCTCCTGACCTAGAGGTATCTGATATTCAGAAGTAGATATATAACCCAAGATCTCTGAAACAGGCACATGATCTCCAACGGTGTGTCAGCTGCCAATACATCAGACTAGCATCTCTAGTCTCTGTTTTGTTTTTCAACTGCTTGTAATCATTCTTCTCATTTTATAGTTCTCTAGTTGTTGTCCACACATATTGACCCTTTTTCTCTCTCCTGTTTATTTTAGTGGTTAGTTCAGATATATTCCTTCTAACACTTCTATCAGATTATTTAATACAGTGTATATGTGTGTCCTCAGTCATATTCAACTCTTTGCAACCCATGGACTGTAGCCTGCCAGGGAATTTTGAGGCAAGAAGACTGGAGTGGGTTGCTATTTCCTTCTCCAAAAGTTAGTCACTCAGTCGTGTCTGACTCTTTGGGATCCCATGGACTGTAGCCCACCAGGCTCCTCCAGCTACTGCTAACTTAGTAACTGCTGGATATGCCATTCATCACCAGATACCAATTATAAAAGCCTCTGGGTAATTCTAGTCTAATTAAATGAAACCATAGGGAACTAGAGCTGACAGTATATTCACTTGCACCTAGGTGGACAGATGACTTTAAAAAATTAATCTGTGACTTTACTAATGTTGCTTCCTCTCAGAAAAACAATACATTAGAACAATCTACTAAACCATAGGCAGTCCTAATTTGACAACAAACTTCATAGGGCAATAAGCCAACTGCTTGCCACCAGGGTTCATATATGTAACCCAGCTAATGTAAGAGCTTGGTTATGACTCCATATCGTGAACAATTATTCTTTTTTCTGGTAGTCCACGGAATTATCAGATGCTACTTTCTTTATAATCACAATGTCTAGTCTATTTTTCCCAGACTAACATTTACTACACTTTATGAAGAATATTCTAAGATTTATCTGTACACAGAAGCCCTAATTCTATAAATCACCAAGTCTGAAAATTCCAACTCAGATGTAAACTCCAAAACAGGACTTTCCTTGGTTATTCAGGCAGTCAACCTGGGGGAATTACTGACATTAAAAGCAGGGAAATAAACTAAGAAATATAACTAACTCTGACAGAAGTTATTAATGATGTCACTTCTTTCCTAAATGGGCAACCCATCAGCCTCAATTCATTGATATAAACAGTGATGGAGAATTTACATTTCCTCTTGGTTAGTAATACTGGCTGTAAATATTTCTCACTATTTTAGGGTCAGTGAAGTAGGTATTAGAACATGCTATACAATACCTAAACAAAAGCACTACTTGACTTAGATTGAACCTCATGTCCTACCAAATTTGTTCTCTTGGTTTATGTTGATATTAGAGTTCTTGGTTCTGATGCCTCTTACAGGGATTATTATTTTGTTTTTGTCATAGTGATCACCATGTTACCGGGTGCATCCTACTCAGGGTCTTTAATGCTTTTGTGCAGCTTCTCTTTAATGACAGATCACCATGGTGACACAACAAAAAATCAGGAAGACCTCACAACACCGTTGACCCTGGAGAAACTGAATAATTGCTGAGTGGTGAAAATTTGGACCTCTCTTTCCTAAATTCATCAAAGTTTCACAGGTGCAAGAATGACTAAAGAGGAAGTGAAGGGACCAAATTTATAACCAATGGTCAGACAATATATGACACTAGAACTCTGCCTGCAATTTCTTCAGAAACCAGCTAAAACTATTGGATTGGTCAAAAGCTTCATTTGAGTTTTTCCATAACATGAAATGTTACATAAGATGTTATGGAAAACCCCAAATGAATTTTTTGGCCAACCAGATACTACGTCTATTACAACAGACCCAGGGGTCAGGGGTTGATCAATGCTTTTTGTTTTGTTTTTGCTTCTAACTGAGGACCAACCAGAGAAAGTCAAATGCCTTCCCCAAACAATCACATAAGATGTTCTATGGCAATGTACTTAAAGAAAACATTTCAAAATAATAAGGGTTAATATCCAAAAAATAGAAAGAACACATACAATACAATTCAATACCAAAAAAAAATATGATTAAGAAATGGGCAGAGGACTTGAATAGACATTTTCCCAAAGAAGACAAGTGGCCTATAGGCATATGAAAATATGCTTAATATCAATAATAATCAGTACACAGAAGCCCTAATTCTATAAATCACCAAGTCTGAAAATTCCAACTCAGATGTAAACTCCAAAACAGGACTTTCCTTGGTTATTCAGGCAGTCAACCTGGGGGAATTACTGACATTAAAAGCAGGGAAATAAACTAAGAAATATAACTAACTCTGACAGAAGTTATTAATGATGTCACTTCTTTCCTAAATGGGCAACCCATCAGCCTCAATTCATTGATATAAACAGTGATGGAGAATTTACATTTCCTCTTGGTTAGTAATACTGGCTGTAAATATTTCTCACTATTTTAGGGTCAGTGAAGTAGGTATTAGAACATGCTATACAATACCTAAACAAAAGCACTACTTGACTTAGATTGAACCTCATGTCCTACCAAATTTGTTCTCTTGGTTTATGTTGATATTAGAGTTCTTGGTTCTGATGCCTCTTACAGGGATTATTATTTTGTTTTTGTCATAGTGATCACCATGTTACCGGGTGCATCCTACTCAGGGTCTTTAATGCTTTTGTGCAGCTTCTCTTTAATGACAGATCACCATGGTGACACAACAAAAAATCAGGAAGACCTCACAACACCGTTGACCCTGGAGAAACTGAATAATTGCTGAGTGGTGAAAATTTGGACCTCTCTTTCCTAAATTCATCAAAGTTTCACAGGTGCAAGAATGACTAAAGAGGAAGTGAAGGGACCAAATTTATAACCAATGGTCAGACAATATATGACACTAGAACTCTGCCTGCAATTTCTTCAGAAACCAGCTAAAACTATTGGATTGGTCAAAAGCTTCATTTGAGTTTTTCCATAACATGAAATGTTACATAAGATGTTATGGAAAACCCCAAATGAATTTTTTGGCCAACCAGATACTACGTCTATTACAACAGACCCAGGGGTCAGGGGTTGATCAATGCTTTTTGTTTTGTTTTTGCTTCTAACTGAGGACCAACCAGAGAAAGTCAAATGCCTTCCCCAAACAATCACATAAGATGTTCTATGGCAATGTACTTAAAGAAAACATTTCAAAATAATAAGGGGTTAATATCCAAAAAATAGAAAGAACACATACAATACAATTCAATACCAAAAAAAAATATGATTAAGAAATGGGCAGAGGACTTGAATAGACATTTTCCCAAAGAAGACAAGTGGCCTATAGGCATATGAAAATATGCTTAATATCAATAATAATCAGAGAAATGCAAATCCAAACCACAATGAGATATCACCTCATACCTATTAGAATGACTATTATTGAAAAACATATGACTAAAATGTAACTAAAAAAAGTGAAAGTCCCAGGCAAAAAAGAGAGCATTTTCAAAGACCTTGATGTCTAAAAGAGCCAGGGAGTGTGAATGATGAAAATAAGACCGTTACTATGGAACAGAGAAAGATAGGGTAGGTTCAGCTGTAGGTTACACTAGCAAGACCTTTAAAAATAAAGTTTGTCTTTATTCAGATATATAACATAATAATTTAATATTTGTATGTATTATAAAATGATAACCAAAATAAGGCCAATCCCTCCCAGATTTGACTCCCAGAAACTGGGGGAATGGTGGTATTTTGCTAAGTTTGGTGGTAATCATATATAGCAAAATATTAATATATGAAGAAAAGTCAATTATTTAAACATTAAATGACAATAAATAAAATACTTTAAACAATGTCTATAAAAGTCTTAAGTAATTGAATATCAGATAATGTGCTTCTAAATAAAAAGCACACTTCTAAACAGATTTTGATGCAATAGATATTTGAAGGCTTACCTAGGCTGGAAGACCAACTTCCATGGTGACTCACTCATATACCTATCAAGTTAGGGCAGAGTTTGGGTCATAGAAATAAATTCATGTGTAAATTATTATGTGTGGCAAATGGAACAGTATAGAAAACATGTCAAAATTTGTGGGAATATAGTTAACCAGTGCCTACAAAATACTTTATTTTTTTGAGTAATATTATTATAAATACTTGAATTTGAATAATATTTGAATAGTAATACTACAGAAAATAAAAGCTTAAAATCATAGATCAATATTTTTCTCTTAAGAAGCTAAAATGCTTGACCAATTTATTATAACCCAAATATATAGAAGCAAGAAAACATTATACGAGCAGAAAACAATGAAATAGAAAGCAAGCTATAGTGAAAGTTGACAAAACCAAAATTGTTTTTTTGAAAGACTAATAAAATTTGATAAATTCCTAAGACTAATTACTTAATTAAAAACACTAAATTACTGATATGGAATATCACTAGAGATCTTGTTGACACTAAGGGCTAAGTAGGAAATGATGACTAAACTTCTCATAGTAACTCCAATAACATAAATGAAATGGACAAGTTCTTCAAAAAGCACAATTTATCAAAACAGCCACTAGGAGCAACAGACAATCTGAACAACTTTGAATCTATTAAAGAAATGTAATTCATTATCAGAAATCTCCCCTAAAGGAAAGTTCTACTTCTCTGTGGTTTCAATTATATATTATTTCAAATATTTAAGAAATAAAGAATACTTACGCAAATACTTTTAGAAAATACAGTAAAAAGAAATGCTTCCTAACTTATTCTTGAAGCAAGTATAACCCAGATATCAAAATCTCTCAAAGATATTACAATAAAAGAAATGGATGTGAACATGGACAAAATTTCTTGACAAAAATGAATAAATACACTTCAGCAATATCTCTTGATAATTTAATACATGCTTATCCTCACCTCATACCTCAGTTGTACCATCTTTTATATCTAAACTGGAAAACTGTGTATACATGTATGCAATACACTCTATATTGAAATATTCATTGTAGCATTTTTGTAAGAACAGAAAAAATTGAGTGACTTAGATATTGGTGGATTGAGGATAGTATTATAAGTATAATGTGGAATATTTACTATAGTAGGGAAAAACTTGTAGCAGTTTCACATTTAGTAAGTTATATATCCAAAATATACTTTTAATTATTAAAATAAAGGTCACAGAATAATACAAAAACAAGTTATAGAATTGTTGGAAAAAAAACCACTAAAAACAACATTCTGCATTTTCAAATATAATATAAACATATAGGCACAGTGATATATTAAAAAATATCTAGAAAGTGACACATGAAATTGCTAACAAAGGTTATTTCTGTAAAAACAGGAGAGATATAAGGATACGGAACAAGTAGAACAAGGTTGTATCAAAGAGAACTTCATATCATCTAAAAGGTTTTAAATTCAAATAACAGGGGCTTCCCTGATGGTCCAGCGGGTAAGGACACCGCCTTGCAGTGCAAGGGGTGCCGGTTCGATCCCTGGCCTGGGAAGATCCCATGTGCCACGGGCAGCTGGACGGATGTGTCCAATTACCGAGCCGGAGCTCTCAAGCGCATGCGCCCAGAGCCGGTGCTCTGCGACAACAGAGGCCACGATGGGAGGCCCACCCGGGCCAAAGAATAAAGATGGATGAAAATAGACAAATGAAAGACCAATAGAAGTGGCCCGCCTGAACAACTTTGAATCTATTAAAGAAATGTAATTCATTATCAGAAATCTCCCCTAAAGGAAAGTTCTACTTCTCTGTGGTTTCAATTATATATTATTTCAAATATTTAAGAAATAAAGAATACTTACGCAAATACTTTTAGAAAATACAGTAAAAAGAAATGCTTCCTAACTTATTCTTGAAGCAAGTATAACCCAGATATCAAAATCTCTCAAAGATATTACAATAAAAGAAATGGATGTGAACATGGACAAAATTTCTTGACAAAATGAATAAATACACTTCAGCAATATCTCTTGATAATTTAATACATGCTTATCCTCACCTCATACCTCAGTTGTACCATCTTTTATATCTAAACTGGAAAACTGTGTATACATGTATGCAATACACTCTATATTGAAATATTCATTGTAGCATTTTTGTAAGAACAGAAAAAATTGAGTGACTTAGATATTGGTGGATTGAGGATAGTATTATAAGTATAATGTGGAATATTTACTATAGTAGGGAAAAACTTGTAGCAGTTTCACATTTAGTAAGTTATATATCCAAAATATACTTTTAATTATTAAAATAAAGGTCACAGAATAATACAAAAACAAGTTATAGAATTGTTGGAAAAAAAACCACTAAAAACAACATTCTGCATTTTCAAATATAATATAAACATATAGGCACAGTGATATATTAAAAAATATCTAGAAAGTGACACATGAAATTGCTAACAAAGGTTATTTCTGTAAAAACAGGAGAGATATAAGGATACGGAACAAGTAGAACAAGGTTGTATCAAAGAGAACTTCATATCATCTAAAAGGTTTTAAATTCAAATAACAGGGGCTTCCCTGATGGTCCAGCGGGTAAGGACACCGCCTTGCAGTGCAAGGGGTGCCGGTTCGATCCCTGGCCTGGGAAGATCCCATGTGCCACGGGGCAGCTGGACGGATGTGTCCAATTACCGAGCCGGAGCTCTCAAGCGCATGCGCCCAGAGCCGGTGCTCTGCGACAACAGAGGCCACCGCGATGGGAGGCCCAAATGGGCCAAAGAATAAAGATGGATGAAAATAGACAAATGAAAGACCAATAGAAGTAGCCCGCCTGCTCCCCTCCCTCCCCACCCCACCCCCCCAAAATAAATAAATAAATAAATCTTAAAAAATTCAAATAACATTTTGAAATTTAAAATAACAGAGGTCATGTATTACTGTATAATTTAAAAGATCAAAAAATAATATTCCAATGAAAAGATGAGAAGTAGAAAAGGAGAGGTTTAAAATGATGTCAACATCATTAAGTGAATAATACATTAAAAAAGAAGAAGAAAGAAATACACATGTACACTACTCCAAGTCACAACGCTGAAAAATAACAGAACTAGAAGCAGTGATAAAAATATATGTGGGGATGGGGGACCTTCCCTGGTGGTCCAGTGGGTAAGGACACTGTCGTGCAGTGCAAGGGGTGCGGGTTCAATCCCTGGCCTGGGAAGACCCCGCGTGTCACAGAACAGCTATACTGATGTGTCCAACTACCGAGCCAGAGCTCTGCAGCACATGTGTCCAGAGCCGATGCTCGGCAGTGAGAGAGACCACTACAACTGGAGGCCCACACAGGCCAAAGAACAAAAATATAAATGAATGAAAGATCAATAGAAGTGGCATATATATATATATATATATATATATATATATATATATATAAACAAAAAATGAGAAGCCTTGTGAAGTAAAAGTGAATGTTTTACTTGTCTGTCAAAGCAAGAACTAGTATATAAAATCCCAGACATGGAGATAAAGTAAAGAATAAGAGTAAATATCAGTCCTGCTAAAAAGCAGGATTCCATGGGGGTAGTGGACCTTCACTTTTCATGCTAGGTTCTTCTGTTTAATTTCTTTCATCAGTATACATATATCACTATTATTCTGAGTTTAAGAAGGTTACAAAAATTCAACTTCACAATAATATGTATAAGAAATTTAATTTTCCTGTGTTTCTTTTGAGTGTAATGATATGGAAGAAGGGATATTACTTACTTACTTGAAGAGTAAGATAACACTTTTTGCTCTACCTTTTTCTCATTTTTGATTTTTAATAAGCTTTTCATCTTAGAAGCTTATTTAGATTAATAAAAAATTTGATGATAGTACAAAGAATCCTCACATTAAATTTCTCCTAATGTGATTATCTTATAGTAATATGGCACATTTCATAACTAATGAACCAATATTAATAGATTAGTATTAACTTAAGTCCATAGTTGATTCAAGAATCCTTAGATTTCTACCTAATTTCCTTTTTCTACTTCAGAATTCCATGCAGGATACCATAATATGTTAGTCATAATGTCTCCTTAAGCTCCTCTTGGTTGTCAGACTTTATTTTTGATGGCTTTGACAGTTTTGAAAAGTACTGGTAAGTATCCTGTGTAATTTCCCACATTTAGGATTTGTATAATGTTTTCCCCATGATTAGACTGCAGTTCAAAGTTTCTGGAAGGAAGACCTCATGGCATAGTGCCAATCTCATGACATCATATCAAGGGAATATACCATCAGCGTGACATATTACTGTTGATATTAATCTTGATCATGTGTATTTATCAGATTCTTCTCTGCAAAGTTATTATTTGCCCCTTCTCTACAATGTAATTCTTTGAATGACAGTCACTACGTGGAGTCATACCTGATGAACAGGGAGTTATGATCCATATCCTTGAGGTCAAAGTATGTGCATAAATTATTTATAATTCTTTGGCAGGGGAGTGTTAGCTCTTTTTAGTATACACATACAATATACAAAATATACTCATGTATATTTTACACTTTGGGTTATAAGCTAAAGCTTATGGGGGTGGGGGAACTTCATGAAGCACTTTCTGTGTAAGTAACTTTCAGGACCACGGACAGTTCTACCTGGGCCTCTCTTGTGTTTGGTTTTTTTTTTTTTTTTTTTTTCCCTTGTTAATGGAAATTCACACTATAAAGAAACAAGAATAGAGCTGCTTTAATTTTCTGAGAGCTCTTGGAAGACTGCCATGCAACCTCCAACCAGAACAGTGAGACACCAAACTAAAACAGCTCTGACCTCATCACATTCCTTTGGTGTTTTGAACTGGCATGAAGAAGCTATTGCCACAGACACTAATCTAAAAGGTGGCTGAGATCTTGATCTTACTGACAAAACTCTCTTTCCAAGTCTGTCTTTTTAAAAATTCTGACAATTGATAAGGAAAAAAAAAAAAGAACCAGCCTACTTTTGAACTTGCAGGTATAAAATTTTCCAATTTGAAATTAAAACTCCATCACATTTCCAACTCTATCTGGTGAAGTCCCAGGTTGCTCTGGTACCCTGCCTGTGTAAAGGTCATCTCAGGCATGACTCTATTGCTTCCCCTCAGTCATGTTACATACTCTTCTCTTCAAGTACTATCGCTGTCACTCGCACCATCTCCTGCCTTTCCATTTCATAGCTAATTGGGTAATTCTGAGTAGAAGCTGACTGACAATCTCTGTCCAAATGCATGCCCATCATGTTTATCAATAACGATAACAATAACAGCAAGTGCCAAATGTATTCAGCACACAAAACAGAACAGAGAACTGGACTTGGGACATGCCCAACAGAATCAGGATCAGAATTAAAATGCTAAGAGAGAAACATGAATCCAAAATAGTAATGCCCTCTGTAGGAAGAAAGAATTCCTTGATGAGGAAGAGATTTTTAGGAGTTTTGTCAAGATGAATCTCTCCTGCTTTGGAAATTGCTTGTATGAATTCTCTTTAAATATGTGAAAACAGGACAAAATTGATAAACACTTACTAGAAATGTAACACCAGTCAGACTTTCATTTGTTATTTTGCTTGCCTTGAGGTTAACAATAATAGAGAAAAAAGATGTTATTTACCCAAAGTCATGGCAGAGGTTGTCATGTTAAGAGTTTCTTAGGCAGATTACTGCATGGGTAGGACTTACAACTAAATCCTGCTGTTCAATCACTCCCTCCAGCTCCTCCTTCATTCTCTCTTTAGTTCTCAATTCTCCTTCTTGCTTTTGAAAACCTCAAGACAATTTTGACAACAGAAGATTCCTATCAAATTCTAGAATCTTAATTTAATGTAATGCAATGATTATCACTTGGGAATCAGTCCCTATAGAAGCGTTTAGGACATAGGACACACAGGTGAG
Organism: Tragulus kanchil; assembly: GCA_022376925.1. Classification (NCBI taxonomy): domain Eukaryota; kingdom Metazoa; phylum Chordata; class Mammalia; order Artiodactyla; family Tragulidae; genus Tragulus; species Tragulus kanchil. The sequence goes on from JAIOJX010000032.1 coordinate 255,965,886, forward strand.
CCTGGCTTCCTGGGTGGAATCCTAAGTAGTCCAGGTCAGCTTTGACTCTGTCCTAACTCTGATTGACATAACCTCTCACCAGTTTGTAAATGAAGTTTTACATTCACCTTTAAAGGACAATAAATTGTATGGTCAGAAAAGAAAAAGACTATTCAATAAACTTTATATTGTACTTACACACAGAGAAACCTGAAGAGTTGCAGTCCTCTTTAACACCTTTACAACCATGGAGAAAGACATTTTTTTTGTAATCTAGTTAATGACCTTTTGTATTAAGCAAAATTTAGCCAGGCTGACATTTCTATCTACTATTTCACCTCAGCATGCAAGACACTACATTGAGCATGTTATTTGAGTTTGGGGTTTAAGTATTTCAACTCCAGCCCAGGTAATCTTTGCTTTCACCTTTGATCACAGACTTTAATATTTCTTTTCCCGATTCTGTTTCCATTTCCAATTATTTGTGTGAACTTGTATTGGTGAAGGGAGATGGACTCCATTAACTGGCAACAGAAAATGAAATGCCTGAAATATTTGGAAAAAAAAGAGATAATGAGCCACAGTGTCTTAAGAAATATCATAAGAACAGCTATATGACTTATAGCAAGTCATCTTTACTGTTATTCAGCTCTGGTCTCTCTGTTTTTTATTTTACATTCAGAATGCGCCTAAGATTCTCTGCACTCCTTATCTGACAGATAAGGTCTGAAAGAACCATGCACACTAGCAAAAGCCCAGCCACTGTAATCTGATATTATTAATAAATCCATTCATTCTGGCCTCATTTAGGTTAACAATAATAGAGAAAAAAGATGTTATTTACCCAAAGTCATGGCAGAGGTTGTCATGTTAAGAGTTTCTTAGGCAGATTACTGCATGGGTAGGACTTACAACTAAATCCTGCTGTTCAATCACTCCCTCCAGCTCCTCCTTCATTCTCTCTTTAGTTCTCAATTCTCCTTCTTGCTTTTGAAAACCTCAAGACAATTTTGACAACAGAAGATTCCTATCAAATTCTAGAATCTTAATTTAATGTAATGCAATGATTATCACTTGGGAATCAGTCCCTATAGAAGCGTTTAGGACATAGGACACACAGGTGAGCCTGGCTTCCTGGGTGGAATCCTAAGTAGTCCAGGTCAGCTTTGACTCTGTCCTAACTCTGATTGACATAACCTCTCACCAGTTTGTAAATGAAGTTTTACATTCACCTTTAAAGGACAATAAATTGTATGGTCAGAAAAGAAAAAGACTATTCAATAAACTTTATATTGTACTTACACACAGAGAAACCTGAAGAGTTGCAGTCCTCTTTAACACCTTTACAACCATGGAGAAAGACATTTTTTTTGTAATCTAGTTAATGACCTTTTGTATTAAGCAAAATTTAGCCAGGCTGACATTTCTATCTACTATTTCACCTCAGCATGCAAGACACTACATTGAGCATGTTATTTGAGTTTGGGGTTTAAGTATTTCAACTCCAGCCCAGGTAATCTTTGCTTTCACCTTTGATCACAGACTTTAATATTTCTTTTCCCGATTCTGTTTCCATTTCCAATTATTTGTGTGAACTTGTATTGGTGAAGGGAGATGGACTCCATTAACTGGCAACAGAAAATGAAATGCCTGAAATATTTGGAAAAAAAAGAGATAATGAGCCACAGTGTCTTAAGAAATATCATAAGAACAGCTATATGACTTATAGCAAGTCATCTTTACTGTTATTCAGCTCTGGTCTCTCTGTTTTTTATTTTACATTCAGAATGCGCCTAAGATTCTCTGCACTCCTTATCTGACAGATAAGGTCTGAAAGAACCATGCACACTAGCAAAAGCCCAGCCACTGTAATCTGATATTATTAATAAAGTCCATTCATTTGCCAAAGAGTTCGGCTTCAAATTATATTTTATTCAGTCTTTTTACTAATCACCCTATTCTACTCATATGTTTGCCATTTCTTTCAGTGCGTAAGTATTAAAAATAGAAAAGTTCTTTGGATTTGAAAACAAGGCTAAACCCTGATGCATGCAAAAGACTTTCCTTCTTTTGATATCTTCTTTTCTACCTCTACACTCCTATAATACTTCTGTTCTTCCTAACTTGACAACCACAGTGTGGCCTCTTTTAATTGACACCCTAGAAATTTATTCCAAAATTTATTATTTCCTTGCTTTGGAAGTCATTCTTTTACCACATCCAAGGGCTTAATGTGCTCTCTCTCCAGCCGCCATGGGCTGTGCTTCTTCACTCTGTCATGACAGTGACCTGGCTGTCCTACAAAACTCTTATGAAGAGCATATTTCCTTGATGTTTGTTTCCTCTCAGTGACATTGTGGTGGAGGATGAGACATTGTTTTGCCCACCAAACCTGACACTAACAAGCTTGCAGTAAGTTTGTAGGAGCAATGAGGAAGGTTGATTAATCTGAGTTCAGTCACCATCAATTACACTATTGAATAAGGGACCTCAATGTCAACTACAAGGACTGATCAAGTGCTTAATTAGGTCTCTAATAAGAACTGTTTAAAGGAAGTCTCTGAATGCTTATATTAATGAAGTCACCATCCCAGTATGATGCCTAGAATGGAGATCACAAGTTTGCCTCACTTTTTTTTTTCTATATTTGGGGGGTTGGGGGAAGAGGGAGGGGGGTGTATGGGCCACTTCTATTGGTCTTTCATTTATCTATTTTCATCCATCTTTATTCTTTGGCCTGTGTGGGCCTCCCATCGCAGTGGCCTCTGTTGTCGCAGAGCACCGGCTCTCCCTGGGCGCATGTGCTTGAGAGCTCCAGCTCAGCAACTGGATACATTGGTCCAGCTGCTCTGTGGCACGTGGGATCTTCCCAGGGGGCCAGGCTGCTCTGTGGCCACCTTACTATTTCTAGCACTAATCTGAAAGAACCATGCACACTAGCAAAAGCCCAGCCACTGTAATCTGATATTATTAATAAAGTCCATTCATTTGCCAAAGAGTTCGGCTTCAAATTATATTTTATTCAGTCTTTTTACTAATCACCCTATTCTACTCATATGTTTGCCATTTCTTTCAGTGCGTAAGTATTAAAAATAGAAAAGTTCTTTGGATTTGAAAACAAGGCTAAACCCTGATGCATGCAAAAGACTTTCCTTCTTTTGATATCTTCTTTTCTACCTCTACACTCCTATAATACTTCTGTTCTTCCTAACTTGACAACCACAGTGTGGCCTCTTTTAATTGACACCCTAGAAATTTATTCCAAAATTTATTATTTCCTTGCTTTGGAAGTCATTCTTTTACCACATCCAAGGGCTTAATGTGCTCTCTCTCCAGCCGCCATGGGCTGTGCTTCTTCACTCTGTCATGACAGTGACCTGGCTGTCCTACAAAACTCTTATGAAGAGCATATTTCCTTGATGTTTGTTTCCTCTCAGTGACATTGTGGTGGAGGATGAGACATTGTTTTGCCCACCAAACCTGACACTAACAAGCTTGCAGTAAGTTTGTAGGAGCAATGAGGAAGGTTGATTAATCTGAGTTCAGTCACCATCAATTACACTATTGAATAAGGGACCTCAATGTCAACTACAAGGACTGATCAAGTGCTTAATTAGGTCTCTAATAAGAACTGTTTAAAGGAAGTCTCTGAATGCTTATATTAATGAAGTCACCATCCCAGTATGATGCCTAGAATGGAGATCACAAGTTTGCCTCACTTTTTTTTTTCTATATTTGGGGGGTTGGGGGAAGAGGGAGGGGGGTGTATGGGCCACTTCTATTGGTCTTTCATTTATCTATTTTCATCCATCTTTATTCTTTGGCCTGTGTGGGCCTCCCATCGCAGTGGCCTCTGTTGTCGCAGAGCACTGGCTCTCCCTGGGCGCATGTGCTTGAGAGCTCCAGCTCAGCAACTGGATACATTGGTCCAGCTGCTCTGTGGCACGTGGGATCTTCCCAGGCCAGGGATCAAACAGGCGCCCCTTGCACTGCAAGGCGGTGTCCTTACCCACTGGACCACCAGGGAAGCCCTTGTCTCACTTTTGAACTGAAGTTCTCTCTCCAAATTACAAGATGAATTAAAAAAAAAAAAAAAAAAAAAAAACTGGGACAGAGTTTGATTCACCCATGTCTGAAGCCTCCTAATATCTTTGAGCCTTGAGTGAGCCAGTAAATATCACCAAGTCTCCATACCCCCATCTGTAGAATGGAGAAAAATGTCTAACTTATGGGGTAGTATTAAGGACTAAATTAGATCACACATATAAAAAATTTTGCACAGCACCTGGAAGTTAGTAAAGATTTATTATGGATTTTAATTATTGACAGATGCAGTTTATCCAGAAAGCACTTTCATATTTTACATCTAATGTGAGTGATGAGAGAACCAAGTGTGGCACTAATGTGAAAGGACTAATGACAGGCAGCTGTCTATGGACAATTCTTCTAAGCAGAGGTGAGCCCCCATACATTTATCTGACCCTAGTTTAATTAAATATTCAATATATCCATCATATGTATAGCTGTCACAGTGGACCTCTGTCCTAAACATCACCTAACTTCCCTCCACCTTCTCCAGGTGTGGCCTACAGTTTTTGGTTGCTTTAAGACACTCTTGCTCTACCTTCCCCTGCAAAAGGAGACCTCAATGGTGACTTCAGTGTGTTGGGGGAAAACTAGTTCATATACTATGGTTCAGACGATAAAAGTCTTTTATAATCCAGGCATTAGGAGATACTGCTGAACTTTGGGAAATAGTGCCTCAACCCAGGAGTTGCATATGAATGAAATTTATAGAGGCCTGAACCAGCTGCTGAGTTGGTTATAGTAGACCACGTTTCTACAGTGGAACCATGTAGCATGAGAAGTAACAGCAAATCTAAATGGATGGATTGGAGTGGATGTTTCTTCTACACCCCAGTCTTAAAGGCTTTTGGATAACTCAGTCTTCCAGAGTGACCCTTTTCCATTAAGGGTAGGTGAAGTCTTTAGTAAGGTTGAATCCAGCTCAGCACTGGATCACCCGGATGGGATCTTCCCAGGCCAGGGATCAAACAGGCGCCCCTTGCACTGCAAGGCGGTGTCCTTACCCACTGGACCACCAGGGAAGCCCTTGTCTCACTTTTGAACTGAAGTTCTCTCTCCAAATTACAAGATGAATTAAAGATAAAAAAAAAAAAAAAAAAAAAAAACTGGGACAGAGTTTGATTCACCCATGTCTGAAGCCTCCTAATATCTTTGAGCCTTGAGTGAGCCAGTAAATATCACCAAGTCTCCATATCCCCATCTGTAGAATGGAGAAAAATGTCTAACTTATGGGGTAGTATTAAGGACTAAATTAGATCACACATATAAAAAATTTTGCACAGCACCTGGAAGTTAGTAAAGATTTATTATGGATTTTAATTATTGACAGATGCAGTTTATCCAGAAAGCACTTTCATATTTTACATCTAATGTGAGTGATGAGAGAACCAAGTGTGGCACTAATGTGAAAGGACTAATGACAGGCAGCTGTCTATGGACAATTCTTCTAAGCAGAGGTGAGCCCCCATACATTTATCTGACCCTAGTTTAATTAAATATTCAATATATCCATCATATGTATAGCTGTCACAGTGGACCTCTGTCCTAAACATCACCTAACTTCCCTCCACCTTCTCCAGGTGTGGCCTACAGTTTTTGGTTGCTTTAAGACACTCTTGCTCTACCTTCCCCTGCAAAAGGAGACCTCAATGGTGACTTCAGTGTGTTGGGGGAAAACTAGTTCATATACTATGGTTCAGACGATAAAAGTCTTTTATAATCCAGGCATTAGGAGATACTGCTGAACTTTGGGAAATAGTGCCTCAACCCAGGAGTTGCATATGAATGAAATTTATAGAGGCCTGAACCAGCTGCTGAGTTGGTTATAGTAGACCACGTTTCTACAGTGGAACCATGTAGCATGAGAAGTAACAGCAAATCTAAATGGATGGATTGGAGTGGATGTTTCTTCTACACCCCAGTCTTAAAGGCTTTTGGATAACTCAGTCTTCCAGAGTGACCCTTTTCCATTAAGGGTAGGTGAAGTCTTTAGTAATTAACTGGATATATAAAGGTCTAAAATCATATGTTTATCCAAATTGGTGAAGCAGATCTACCAGACAAATGACTTTCTAGGTGATATTAATATTTTCAGCTTTCATAAGCATAGACCTAACAACAATAGTAAAATGAAAGCATGAGAAAAATCTGAGAAAACACCAAGATTGACATAACATTAAAAAAGGGCACCATGGGGCTTCCCCTGGTGGTCCAGTGGATAAGGACACCACCTTGCAGTGCAAGGGGCGCCAGTTCGATCCCTGGCCTGGGAAGATCCCACGTGCCGCGGAGCGGCTGGACAGATGTGTCCAATCACCGAGCCGGAGCTCTGGAGCACATGCGCCCAGAGCCGGCACTCTGAAGCAGATGCCACCGCGATGGGAGGCCCACATGTGCCAAAGAACAAAGGCAGATGAAAATAGAGAAGCGAAAGACTAATAGAAGTGGCCCGCCTGCTCCCCTCCCTCCCCAACCCGACCCCCGCCCAAAAAATTAAAAAAAAAAAAAAAAAAGAAGTAGCCCATCTTCTCCCTCCTCCGCAACCCCACCCCCACCAAAATAAATTAATAAATAAATCTTAAAAAAAAAAAAAAAGGGCACCATGGTGAAACACACTGTGTGTGGGTAGTATCTGCCTTCTTCACATCCATGTGTGGGACCTTTAAGTTCTGGTCACTTGACCATATTTCTGGCCTATTAACATTGCTAATCATGTGAGGCCATTTGATGACATGGTTTTATCACACAACCTTATAAATTCCATACAGATAAGAAAAATTCAAATTGAAAGTAAAAGAACTTAATTTCTTCAATAATAGTTGTTCTCCAAAAGCATTTGAATTTATATTTGATTTATTTCTATTTTTCAAACTTGTTCCAGAAAAAAATTGAGGAGACTTCCTTTGGAATTATCTTTTTATTTAATAGACCCAGTCTCCAACTGTGAACCAGCTGCTGAGTTGGTTATAGTAGACCACGTTTCTACAGTGGAACCATGTAGCATGAGAAGTAACAGCAAATCTAAATGGATGGATTGGAGTGGATGTTTCTTCTACACCCCAGTCTTAAAGGCTTTTGGATAACTCAGTCTTCCAGAGTGACCCTTTTCCATTAAGGGTAGGTGAAGTCTTTAGTAATTAACTGGATATATAAAGGTCTAAAATCATATGTTTATCCAAATTGGTGAAGCAGATCTACCAGACAAATGACTTTCTAGGTGATATTAATATTTTCAGCTTTCATAAGCATAGACCTAACAACAATAGTAAAATGAAAGCATGAGAAAAATCTGAGAAAACACCAAGATTGACATAACATTAAAAAAGGGCACCATGGGGCTTCCCCTGGTGGTCCAGTGGATAAGGACACCACCTTGCAGTGCAAGGGGCGCCAGTTCGATCCCTGGCCTGGGAAGATCCCACGTGCCGCGGAGCGGCTGGACAGATGTGTCCAATCACCGAGCCGGAGCTCTGGAGCACATGCGCCCAGAGCCGGCACTCTGAAGCAGATGCCACCGCGATGGGAGGCCCACATGTGCCAAAGAACAAAGGCAGATGAAAATAGAGAAGCGAAAGACTAATAGAAGTGGCCCGCCTGCTCCCCTCCCTCCCCAACCCGACCCCCGCCCAAAAATTAAAAAAAAAAAAAAAAGAAGAAGTAGCCCATCTTCTCCCCCCCCCCCCCCCCCCCCCCCCCACCAAAATAAATTAATAAATAAATCTTAAAAAAAAAAAAAAAGGGCACCATGGTGAAACACACTGTGTGTGGGTAGTATCTGCCTTCTTCACATCCATGTGTGGGACCTTTAAGTTCTGGTCACTTGACCATATTTCTGGCCTATTAACATTGCTAATCATGTGAGGCCATTTGATGACATGGTTTTATCACACAACCTTATAAATTCCATACAGATAAGAAAAATTCAAATTGAAAGTAAAAGAACTTAATTTCTTCAATAATAGTTGTTCTCCAAAAGCATTTGAATTTATATTTGATTTATTTCTATTTTTCAAACTTGTTCCAGAAAAAAATTGAGGAGACTTCCTTTGGAATTATCTATATTTGAATATAGGTTAAAATGGAGCTTCTTGATAGTTGAGACCCAGTCTCCAACTGTAGAACCTCAAGTGTAGTAAAGGAACTAAATACACAAATCTAAACTAAATAGGAAAGAAAATCAAAGGGTCAAATAAAAGAACAATCCCAGATCTGTAGGAGTTTAAAAACAGAGCAGATCTCATTTGTTTGGGGATTCAGGCAAAACTTGCCTAGAGTAGATTATGTTCAAAAAGAGCCTTAAAAGAACTGGATCTGAACAGATAAGACAGTGATTATTTAGACAGAAGGAATAGACTGGAAAGACATGGAGAAGTGGGTGTATTCTGGGGAGGTGGGACAGTGCCCTTAGAGAAATGATGATGAAGCTAGAAACATTAGGTGAGTACAAATGAATGGCAGGTTCATGAGTGTGCTACATAATTTGATAAGTAATAGAAACTAAAGTTTACTGACTAGAGAAAAGATCTGATCACAACTGCTCTTAATAAAATAATGAATTCAGAGATGTTGAGTTAAGCACTGCAGAGGGAGACAGAAACTGTCATTTTAAGGGAATGGTTATAAGGGCTTGAATAAGGCAATGGGACTGAAAGGAAAGGGTGATTGCAAGAATGAGACAGAGAAATTTAATGAATGTGAGTATCTAGGAGAAGAGACGAGGGCAGAGCGATTAAGATTGACTAATGGGGAGGACTGAGATGAAAATGTAGTATGCTTTGTAAACTATGCAGTATGGTACAAACGAATGGCTGCTAGCATTACTGATGGACATTGGTGGACTTAATCAGAAACCTTCCTCATGGGCAAGGTGATGTACATATTCCAGTGTCAGGTATTAGTAAAACGCTTATGTGGTAGTGTCCTAAGGCAGATAAAAATGTGGTATGAGTCTGGCACTTCAGGGAGTACAAGGGAGTAGGGGAATATTTGTAAACTGACTGCAGAAAAGTTGGGATAGAATTAGTAAAATGAATTATATCTCTATTGGACATGGTATAGAAAAAAAAAGAAAAGATTCAGAGATGGTCTTTTGCGGCCTGTAGAAATTTCTGGCACAGAAAGGATATATAAAAACCCAAAATGGTAATTTAGAGCAGGGACCAACACATTTGTCCAGTAAGTGGCCAGAAATATTTTAGCAAATATGTTTGGTGAGGAAATATGTTTGGCTTTGAGACTCATACAGGCTTCTGTTATAACTACTGTCTGCCATTGAAGTGTAAAATAAGCCATAGACACTACAAACACACGGCCACGTTTCAATAAACGTTACCTAAACAACTGGGCTTCCTTGGTGGCTCAGACAGTAAAGAATCTGCCTGCAGTGCAGGAGACCTTAATTCTTTCAAACTGTGGTGCTGGAGAAGACTCTTGACAGTATTTTGGACTTCAAAGAGATCTACCAGTCAATTCTAAAGGAAATCAACCCTGAATATATTCATTGGATGGGCTGATGCTGAAGTTGAGGCTTCAACACTTGGGCCATCTGATGCCAAGAGCTAACTCACTTGAAAAGACCCTGATGTTGCGAAAAATAGAAGGTAGAAGGAGAAGGGGATGACAGAGTAGTGAAGGACATGAAAAAGTGGTGTGCAAAGTCCATGACTTCACAGAGTCAGACACAACTTAGCGACTGAACAACAACAAATAATAAGCAGAAAGTCAAATTTGTTCTGTGAGTCAGTTTGCCAATTCTTGCTTTAGACAGGAGAATCATGATAATACAGCATCTCAAAAGAGAATTTAAAAATGAATTGGGGAATTAAATTATGCTGTAGAAAAAGTCAGGAAGTTCAGGACTGACAGAAGGTCATTTTATTTGAAGATCATCAGTCATGCTTCACAGAGGACCTCCCATACAAGAGGGGGAAACATAAGCCAGACTGTCAAAGAGTAAAGAACAAGTAGATATTGCAAAGTGGGATGCATGTCACTGTGACTTTCCTTGTGAGAACCCATGGTGGGGAGGAGCAAAAAGTTGAGGTAGGTAGCACTGGAGGAGGGGAAGAAGACTGAATACTATCTTTTAGGACTGGAACAGTTTAAGCACGTTTATACATCTGTAGAACAGAGAGAAAATATGCAAGCAAGAGTCACTCCAAATATTTATTTCAAAATGGAAGCTTTGCATTCAGGCAGAAAAATAGAGGGGGACACCCTCAGAAGACTCACTGATGTCTTATTTGTCTAGTAGCTCTATGAGATGCAGGAAGGGAGTGTTGTTCTCCACCAACCCAGTAGAACAGAAAGGTCAAAGCAAACACTGGAATCAGACTAGTCATGTTCTAATTCCACATTTTTTTTTCCTTACCAGCAGAGTGACCTTGGACAAATCACATCATTCCTCTGAAGCAAAATGGGGATGACATTAACCCTGTTGTTGTTGTTTAGTTGCTAAATCATGTCCAATTCTTTGCAACCTCATGGATTGTAGCCTGCCAGGCTCCTTTATCCATGGGATTTCCCTAGGCAAAAATACTGGAGTGGGCTGCCATTTCCTTCTCAGAGGATCCCAAGCAAAATGAACCCACAACTCCTGCATTTGCAGGTGGATTTCCTAGCCATCAGGGAAGTGGAGGCTGATGCTGAAGTTGAGGCTCACTTGGGAATGCCAAGAGCTAACTCACTTGAAAAGACCCTGATGTTGCGAAAAATAGAAGGTAGAAGGAGAAGGGGATGACAGAGTAGTGAAGGACATGAAAAAGTGGTGTGCAAAGTCCATGACTTCACAGAGTCAGACACAACTTAGCGACTGAACAACAACAAATAATAAGCAGAAAGTCAAATTTGTTCTGTGAGTCAGTTTGCCAATTCTTGCTTTAGACAGGAGAATCATGATAATACAGCATCTCAAAAGAGAATTTAAAAATGAATTGGGGAATTAAATTATGCTGTAGAAAAAGTCAGGAAGTTCAGGACTGACAGAAGGTCATTTTATTTGAAGATCATCAGTCATGCTTCACAGAGGACTTCCCATACAGTAGGGGAAGCATAAGCCAGACTGTCAAAGAGTAAAGAACAAGTAGATATTGCAAAGTGGGATGCATGTCACTGTGACTTTCCTTGTGAGAACCCATGGTGGGGAGGAGCAAAAAGTTGAGGTAGGTAGCACTGGAGGAGGGGAAGAAGACTGAATACTATCTTTTAGGACTGGAACAGTTTAAGCACGTTTATACATCTGTAGAACAGAGAGAAAATATGCAAGCAAGAGTCACTCCAAATATTTATTTCAAAATGGAAGCTTTGCATTCAGGCAGAAAAATAGAGGGGGACACCCTCAGAAGACTCACTGATGTCTTATTTGTCTAGTAGCTCTATGAGATGCAGGAAGGGAGTGTTGTTCTCCACCAACCCAGTAGAACAGAAAGGTCAAAGCAAACACTGGAATCAGACTAGTCATGTTCTAATTCCACATTTTTCTTTCCTTACCAGCAGAGTGACCTTGGACAAATCACATCATTCCTCTGAAGCAAAATGGGGATGACATTAACCCTGTTGTTGTTGTTTAGTTGCTAAATCATGTCCAATTCTTTGCAACCTCATGGATTGTAGCCTGCCAGGCTCCTTTATCCATGGGATTTCCCTAGGCAAAAATACTGGAGTGGGCTGCCATTTCCTTCTCCAGAGGATCTTCCCAAGCAAGAGACTGAACCCACAACTCCTGCATTTGCAGGTGGATTCTTTACCACTGAGCCATCAGGGAAGTCAGATATATACCATACTCACTTCATAAATTCAATACGAGGATTAAATGAAACTTAGCATAGTGAAATTAGGAAGGGCTTAATCCATACCAGAGGTGTGATTCTTATTAAAACTCTGTTGTAAATACTGGCCTAAATTTTCTTGCCTACAATACAGTCATAGAAACTGAAGGAGGAGTATATTGCTCACTTTGAATCTATGATATGGGATTCCGTGGAGACCAGTATGTGAAAGTAACCTCAGTTATAAATTAGGTACGACGGAGTTTGACTACGAACAGGTATTTTACAAGTTAAAAAAAACACTTCAGTAAATTTCATGGCACTTCAATATAAGAATCTGAAGCTAATGAGGAAAATATCTAAGAGGTAAATTACTCAGCAGTGTCATCCCAATAATATTCAGGAGCAATATTAGAACTTGGGCGTCTAGGCTTCTTTATAACTTCTCCACATTTGTGAAATTTTTTCTTTTTACTGATACTGGTAAAGAAATATGTTGAGGGTGAAAGAAAAGTATTGATTAGATCATCTGGCAAATTTTGACTCTCATTTCCTCTGCAAGGATCTCTTATTCTCGGTAAAAATGAACAGGAACCTAGAAAATTCATCATTTTGGATGATGTTGTTTTTTCAAGTGGATCTCAAACCTAAATATAGACCTGACTCTTCCACTTGGACATTAAATTCGAGACTCACTTTTTGATATAAATGACAAAAGTTGATCTCATCATCCTCACTCTGATTGTAGACATTGCTAGAGCTGTCTATGCTGCCTGTGGAGGCAGGCATGTGAGGCCAAGACACTCCTGGTATACAGTTAAAGATTTAAGCAGCTAGCTAGAACTTCATTTATATCTTCCCAATTTAAATTCTATACAAGTGTAGAAAATGTAATTTGACAGCTTGTTAGTCTCTCCAATAGATTCTCCAACAAAAGACCTATATTCACCTTATCCAGTTTGCATTAGATATGAAATATAATCATTTTCTCTGTGCTCCCACAGTCAAGTAAGTCCTTAACATATGTTTCTGTTGAAGAAATTATGGTGCTCATTTCATTTCTACCACAGACTGGTAGTTTAGGGAGAAAGCTTTATTTTAATGTACTACAGCAATTTTCCTGCTCTGATATTTTTCTGTTGCAATTTATATCTCAGAAAAAAAATCATTAACAAAAATCATTAAGCTGTATCTTTTTCAGTAACTTGGATTGGTTTCTTCCTGGCTGCCTTCACATCTGTTAGACTGGTGTGCATCTTTATTACAATGATCTTAGAACAGTTTTCCAACAGGAGTAGGAGTCAGTATTTAAACTATGGAGCTTCACCTTGAATAAACTTTGTGAAAAGGCACTCACCAGGAGAAGCAACAGCATATGCCATCTAAATATGTAAAAGATGTTATGAGAAAAATAAAATCTTCAGCTATTCCTGTAACTAGCACTTGGCATGTTCCTACTGATGTGTCCTACTGGGAAAGGAAGAAAAAAAAGAAAATCCTGTTGACTTCCACTTGTGTTTATTTCACACCTTTTAGGTGGGCCCAGCTGTCCTTGGTGGCAACAGTGGCAGGCACAGTGATCTCGGTTTCTGAGTCAATGCCTCCCTATTCAATCCAATTTACAAAGGCCACTCCAACCTGGGGAATTAGCTCTATTATTTCCTAGTGCTTAAAGTGTTTTCACCCTTAAAGCTATATTTATTAGGTAGAAGATTAAAAAAAAATGTAAGTGTGTAAGTGCCTAATTTATTAATAAACTATGATCATGTCATTTGGACAAACCCAATAGTTTCACAAATTTAATTTCTCTCATTAACAATCCAGGTCCACTCCTTTGCAGAGGATGATTTTGAACAAGGGCACTGGTATCAGTCAAATAGATGCAGACTCTGCTGCTGAAGCAGAGAGCTAGAAGGCTGCTATGTAAGAGTTTTAGCCTTTCCATTCCTTGATCATAGATAGAGTCCAGGGATGTCCCTTGAGACAGAAGTTCAAGGCAGGAAATTTGTTCCAACAGTACAGAAGCAGTTTCACAATTCAAAGACCAAAAAACAAAAGGGAATGTCAGACCTCCTTGTGATCTCACCATTACACAGACATTCTCTTAATACTTACTAGACCATCCCTTAATTCCTAAGAGTAATTATTTACAATACCTGTTAATCTATCTCCAATTACTATTTCTTGTTTATATGTGGATCTTCTTATCATACCACTGACCTAACAAGAAAATCTCAGTAAGTTCAGGATCTGTCACATTCAAATGGTTTAATCAGCTCCACTGTATCATTGGCTCATTTCTACCTTATAGTTGTCTAAAAGTAAACACTCTGGAGTTACAGAAATGTCACATTTCTGTCACCCTTGAAATTAAAAGTTAGCCCATTTGATTTCTTCTAACTTTAATAACACTGTATTTCATTATATTAGACGTTTATTCTAAATAATATTAGATAAAAATTCTCCTCTAGATTTTCTGAAAGGTGCAGTGATCAGCAAAACTCTCTTAATATTTGTCAGCATCAATATTTTGAGACTGCCATTACAATTATGTCATTGAGAATCATAAACTTCAAATAACAAAGTAAAACTTGGAATAATATACTGAGACATATATGCATATGAAAGGGGTGAATAGACAGATTTGATAAGGAGGCCAGTGGATCCTAAAGGAGGAGAGGGAGGAAAAAGGAGGAAAAGAAAGGAAGATAAACATTTTTCTAGCCTGAAATGTTTGTTATGATAAGGATCAAGCTTGAAACTAAGTTTATTGTCTTATGTCAATGTTGTAGGCCTAGCCAGGCCTTTACATTGGAATGCCTCACCTAGCCCAGAGACTATTCTTTAGCTAATTTCATGCTACTGTTGTGAGTGTGGACCTCACAAAGTCTTTACAACCTTAAGATATTCTTTTGATCTATTCTTTAATAACATAAAATTCTTGCCAGAAGTTTGCTGAAAAGGGCACTGGTATCAGTCAAATAGATGCAGACTCTGCTGCTGAAGCAGAGAGCTAGAAGGCTGCTATGTAAGAGTTTTAGCCTTTCCATTCCTTGATCATAGATAGAGTCCAGGGATGTCCCTTGAGACAGAAGTTCAAGGCAGGAAATTTGTTCCAACAGTACAGAAGCAGTTTCACAATTCAAAGACCAAAAAACAAAAGGGAATGTCAGACCTCCTTGTGATCTCACCATTACACAGACATTCTCTTAATACTTACTAGACCATCCCTTAATTCCTAAGAGTAATTATTTACAATACCTGTTAATCTATCTCCAATTACTATTTCTTGTTTATATGTGGATCTTCTTATCATACCACTGACCTAACAAGAAAATCTCAGTAAGTTCAGGATCTGTCACATTCAAATGGTTTAATCAGCTCCACTGTATCATTGGCTCATTTCTACCTTATAGTTGTCTAAAAGTAAACACTCTGGAGTTACAGAAATGTCACATTTCTGTCACCCTTGAAATTAAAAGTTAGCCCATTTGATTTCTTCTAACTTTAATAACACTGTATTTCATTATATTAGACGTTTATTCTAAATAATATTAGATAAAAATTCTCCTCTAGATTTTCTGAAAGGTGCAGTGATCAGCAAAACTCTCTTAATATTTGTCAGCATCAATATTTTGAGACTGCCATTACAATTATGTCATTGAGAATCATAAACTTCAAATAACAAAGTAAAACTTGGAATAATATACTGAGACATATATGCATATGAAAGGGGTGAATAGACAGATTTGATAAGGAGGCCAGTGGATCCTAAAGGAGGAGAGGGAGGAAAAAGGAGGAAAAGAAAGGAAGATAAACATTTTTCTAGCCTGAAATGTTTGTTATGATAAGGATCAAGCTTGAAACTAAGTTTATTGTCTTATGTCAATGTTGTAGGCCTAGCCAGGCCTTTACATTGGAATGCCTCACCTAGCCCAGAGACTATTCTTTAGCTAATTTCATGCTAATGTTGTGGGTGTGGACCTGCAGGGCCTTTACAACCTTAAGATATTCTTTTGATCTATTGTTTTAATAACTAACTTGGAAAATACAAATTGTCTTGCCTGAACTAGCTAAGGGGAGTTCTCTTCTATCCCTTTTTCCAGTGTCTGTGTTGGAAGCTTTCTCTATTTCTTTTTCTTTAATAAACTTTTACCTCATGAAGCTCTGAGTGACCAAAGTGAAGTCCTTTTTGATCCCAATTGGAATTCTTCTCCGTTGGAAATCAAAAATCTGACAGGGTTCACCGAAACCATCTACCTGTCAACTATCAAAACAATACTACAAAGCTTCAGTAATCAAAACAGCAAAGTACTGGCACAAAAACAGACACAAGGATTTATGGACCTGAATAGAGGGAGCAGAAAGAAATTGTAGACTTATGGTACATTAATCTATGACAAAGGGGACAAAAATAAACAAAGGGGAAATGATGTATTTTCAATAAGTGGTGCTGGGAAAACTGGATAGCCACATGTAGAAGAATGAAATTAAGACATTTATTCAAACCATGTACAAAATAAACTCAAAGTAGACTAAAAGCCTAAATGTAAGACCAGAAATTATAAAATTCCCATAAGAAAATATAGTCAGAATAGTCTTTGACATAAACTGTAATAATACTTTTTAATGTTTCCTAAGGTAAAGGAAACAAAAGCAAAAATAACAAGTGGAGCATATTTAAACTTAAAAAAGAAATCTGTATAGCAAAGGAAACCAGCAACAAAATGAAAAGACAACCCACAGAAACAGAGAAAACATTTGCAAATGATATAAAAGATAAGGAGTTCATACCCAAAATATATGAGCAACTCATTCAACTTAATAACCAAAAAACAAATAAAATAACTCAATTAAAAATGGGCAAAAACCCCTGAATATATAGAGATATATATATTTTCAAATAAGATGGTCATAGGCACATGAAAAGGTACTCCATATCACTAATCATTAGAGAAATCAAAATCAAATATTATCACCTCACATCTGTCAGAATGGCTACCCTCAAAAAGGACCACACTCTGTGATGACCTGGGTGGGGATGATATGTGGAATTTAAAATATAAGACAAGCAAACTGACATAACATAGGTAGACTCAGAGCTATAGAGAATAAACTAGTGATTACGGGTCAGAGAAAGAAAAGGAGAAGGAGCAAGACAGAGGTAAAGGATAAAGAGCTGTAAGCTACTATGCACAAAATAAACTACAAGAATATATTGTACAGTACAAAGAATATAATCATATTTTACAAGTTTTCATGAAGTATAATCTATAATATAGAATTGCTATGGTGTATACTTGAAACTAATACTGCCAATCGACTATACTTCAATAAAAATTAAAATAATAAAAAGATCTAGTAACTTAACTGGATTGATACAAATGAAAACATTTTATACAAGAGTATGATGCTTCATTTTTTATTGTGTTATCTATATCCATATACCTTCCACATATATAAGGATAAGCACAAATAGATAAAATCCACTAAGTGAAATTGAAAAATAAAATGACCATTGAAGTTTGAAAAGAATAATATAAAAAATATAAATATAGAAGTTTAACTATCAGTTGTACGAGCTATGACTTCTATCAATGAAAATTATTTTGGTTTTGACATAGAAGTACTAAAATTAATTATTTAGAATACTATATTAAATACTCCTTCATGAATCATAGCCTTATCATGGTAAGAGGCTTGCATAACTCAACCTATGAGTGAGCCATGCCATGCAGAGCCACCCAAGATGAAAAGATCATGGGGAAGAGTTTTGACAAAACTTGGTCAACTGGAAGAAGAAATGGCAACCCACTTACGCATTCTTGTCTGGGCAATCCCATGAACAATATGAAAAGGCAAAAAAGATATGACACCAGAAGATGAGCCCTCCAGGTTGGAAGGTGTCCAGTATGATTCTGGATAAGAGGAGATGGCAATTACTAACAGCTCCAAAAAGGATGAAGTGGCTGGGCCAAAGCAGAAATGGTAGTTATGAATGGAACTGGTGATGAAATTAAAGCCCAATGCTGTAAAGAACAATACTGCATAGAAACCTGGAATGTCAGGTCCATGAATCAAGGTAAATAGGATGTAGTCAAGCAGGAGATGGCAAGATAGAGCATCAGCATTTTAGGAATTAGTAAACTAAAACTAAAATGGACAGGAAAGACTGAATTTAAATCAGATGACCATTATATCTACTACTGTGGAAAAGAATCCCTTATAAGAAATAGAGTAGCCCTTATAGTCAACCAAGGAGCATGAAATGCAGTACTTGGGATCAATTTCAAAAGTGAGAAAATTATTTCAGTGCTTTTTCAAGCTAAACCGTTCAAAATCACAGTAACCCAAGACTATGTCCCAACTGCTGATGCTGAAGAAGCTGAAGCTGAACAGTTCTATAAAGACCTCTGACTTCTATATGCTCACTCACTCATGGCCAACTCTTTGATACCCCATGAACCATAGCCAGACTCCTCTATCCATGGCATTTTCCAGGCACTAATATTGGAGTGGGTTTCATTTCCTTCTTCATACAACTTCTCTAACATAAAAAAAAAAGTCCTTTTCATTATAGGTGATTGGATTGCAAAGTGGGATCAAGAGATACCTAGAATAAAAGCCAAGATTAGTCTTGGAGTACAAAGTGAAGCAAGACAGAGGCTAAAAGAGTTTTGTCAAAAGAAAATGCTAGTCATGAAGAATACCCTTTTCCAACACAAGAGACAATTCTACACATAGACATCACCAAGTGGTCAGTACTGAAATCAGATTGATTATGTTTTCTGAAGCCAAATGTGGCTATATAGTCAGTAATAATAAGACCTGGAATTTACTATTGCTCAGATCAAGAGCTCCTTATTGCAAAATTCAGGCTTAAATTGAAGAAAGTAGGGAAAATCACTAGGCCACCCAGGTAGACCTAAATCAAATCCCTTATGCTTGTACAGTGGAGGAGATGAATAGACTCAGGAGATTAGATATGGCAGACAGTGTGCCTGAAGAGCTATGGACAAGTTTCATAACACTGTATGGGAGGCAGTGACCAAAACCATCACAAAGGAAAAGAAAAGCAAGAAGGCAAAGTAGGTGTCTGAGCAAGTTTTACAAATAGCGGAAGAAAGAAAAGAAGGGACAAGTGTTAAAGGAATGATATACCTAAGTAAATGCAGAGTTTCAGGGAATGGCAAGGAGATATAAGAAGGTATTCTTCAATGAACAATGCAAGAGATAGAGGAATATGATTGAATGGAAACGAGCAGAGAGCTCTTCATGAAAAATGGAAAGATCAAGGGAATATTTTATGCAAGGGTTGGCTGATAAAGGACAGAAATGGTAAGGCCCTAACAGAAGGAGAAGGGATTAAGAGGTGGCAAGAATATATGTAAGATCTATACAAGAAAGGCCTCAATGACTGATATAACCACGATGGTGTGGTTATTCGCCTAGAGCTAGACATTCTGGAATGTGAAGTTAAGTGGGTCTTAGGAAGTATTACTCTGAACAAAGCTAGTAGAGGTGAAAGAATTCCAATTGAGTTAATTAAAATCCTAAAAGATGGTGCTATGAAAGTGCTGTGCTCCATAAGCCAACCTACTGGAAACCTCAGCAGTGGCCACAAGACTGGAAAAGTCAGTGTTCATTCCAATCCCAAAGAAGGGCAGTGCCAAAGAATGTTCAAATTACCATACAATTGCACTCATTTCACATGCAAGCAAGATCACGCCCAAAATCCTTCAAGCTAGGTTTCAGCAGTACGTTAACTGAGAAATTCCAGATGTACAAGCTGTGTTTCAAAGAGCTGGAAGAATCAGAAATCAAATTGCCAACAGTTATTGGATCATGGAAAAAGCAAAGGTCTTCTAGAAAAATATCTACTTCAGTTCCACTGAGTACACTAAAGTCTTTGATTTCAAAAAATTTATGGCAGAACAAGTTTTGCCTGAAAGAGCTTATGGAAAAAAAAAAACACTAGGCCACCCAGGTAGACCTAAATCAAATCCCTTATGCTTGTACAGTGGAGGAGATGAATAGACTCAGGAGATTAGATATGGCAGACAGTGTGCCTGAAGAGCTATGGACAAGTTTCATAACACTGTATGGGAGGCAGTGACCAAAACCATCACAAAGGAAAAGAAAAGCAAGAAGGCAAAGTAGGTGTCTGAGCAAGTTTTACAAATAGCGGAAGAAAGAAAAGAAGGGACAAGTGTTAAAGGAATGATATACCTAAGTAAATGCAGAGTTTCAGGGAATGGCAAGGAGATATAAGAAGGTATTCTTCAATGAACAATGCAAGAGATAGAGGAATATGATTGAATGGAAACGAGCAGAGAGCTCTTCATGAAAAATGGAAAGATCAAGGGAATATTTTATGCAAGGGTTGGCTGATAAAGGACAGAAATGGTAAGGCCCTAACAGAAGGAGAAGGGATTAAGAGGTGGCAAGAATATATGTAAGATCTATACAAGAAAGGCCTCAATGACTGATATAACCACGATGGTGTGGTTATTCGCCTAGAGCTAGACATTCTGGAATGTGAAGTTAAGTGGGTCTTAGGAAGTATTACTCTGAACAAAGCTAGTAGAGGTGAAAGAATTCCAATTGAGTTAATTAAAATCCTAAAAGATGGTGCTATGAAAGTGCTGTGCTCCATAAGCCAACCTACTGGAAACCTCAGCAGTGGCCACAAGACTGGAAAATGTCAATTTTCATTTCAATCCCAAAGAAGGGCAGTGCCAAAAAATGTTCAAACTACCATACATTTGCACTCATTTCACATGCTAGCAAATTAATGCTCAAAATCCTTCAAGCTAGGTTTCAGCAGTATGTGAACTGAGAAATTCCAGATATACAAGCTGTGTTTCAAAGAGCTGGAAGAATCAGAAATCAAATTGCCAACAGTTATTGGATCATGGAAAAAGCAAAGGTCTTCTAGAAAAATATCTACTTCAGTTCCACTGAGTACACTAAAGTCTTTGACTGTGTTGAACAAAATAAACTGTGGAAACTTCTTAAAGAGATCAGAATACCAGAAAATCTTACCTGTCTCCTCAGGAACATATATGCAGGTCAAGAAGAATTCAAAATTGGGAAAGGAGTACGGCAAGGCTGTATACTGCCGCCCTGCTTTCTTTTTTTTTTTTTAACTTCTATGCAGAGTATATCATGTGAAATACCAGGATGGATGAATCACAAGCTGGAATGAAGGTTGCCACGAGAAATATCAACAACCTCAGATATGCAGAAGATACCACTCAAATGGCAGAAAGTGAAGAACTAAAGAACTTCTTGATGAGGGTGAAAAAGCAGGATAAAAAAAAAAATCAACACTCAAAAAAACAAAAAAACCCAAATCATGATATCTTGTCTCATCACTTCATGGAAAATAGAAGAGGAAAAAGTTGAACCAGTGATAGATTTCATTTTTCAGGGCTCCAAAATCATTGAAGATAGTGACTGAAGCCATGAGATTAAAAGCAAAGCTATGACAAACCTAGACAGGATGTTTAAAAGTCAAGACATCACTTTACTGACAAGTCCTGTATAGTCAAAGCTGGTTTTTTTTTTTCAATAGTCATGTATAGATGTGAGAATTGGTCCATAAAGAAGACTGAGTCCTGAACGATTGATGCTTTTGAGTTGTGCTGGAGAAGATTCTTGAGAGTCCCTTGGACTGTAATTTGATCAAACCAGTCACTCCTAAAGGAAATCAACTCTGAATATTTATTGGAAGGACAGATAATGAAGCTGAAGCCCCAATTCTTTGGTCACCTGATATGAAAAGCTGACTCTTTGGAAAAAGACCCTGATGCTAGGAAACATTGAAAGCAAAAGGAGAAGGGGATGGCAGAAGATGAGATGGTTAGATAGTATAATGACTCAATGGACATGAATTTGTGCAATCTCTGGGAGACAGTGGAGGACAGAGAAGTCTGGCATGCAGTAGCCTATGGGGTTCCAAAGTGTCAGACAGGATCTGTAAACTGAAAAAAAACAACAACAAAACAACATCTTGAAATACATATGTGATTAAAGTAGGAGAAAAACTGAACATATGCAATATATTCACATTTTATTGTAGTACTCTTTGTCTTTTCGATCATGGAAAAAGCAAAGGTCTTCTAGAAAAATATCATAGACAGTCTGCTTGACTGTGTTGAACAAAATAAACTGTGGAAACTTCTTAAAGAGATCAGAATACCAGAAAATCTTACCTGTCTCCTCAGGAACATATATGCAGGTCAAGAAGAATTCAAAATTGGGAAAGGAGTACGGCAAGGCTGTATACTGCCGCCCTGCTTTCTTTTTTTTTTTTTAACTTCTATGCAGAGTATATCATGTGAAATACCAGGATGGATGAATCACAAGCTGGAATGAAGGTTGCCACGAGAAATATCAACAACCTCAGATATGCAGAAGATACCACTCAAATGGCAGAAAGTGAAGAACTAAAGAACTTCTTGATGAGGGTGAAAAAGCAGGATAAAAAAAAAAATCAACACTCAAAAAAACAAACAAAAAAACCCAAATCATGATATCTTGTCTCATCACTTCATGGAAAATAGAAGAGGAAAAAGTTGAACCAGTGATAGATTTCATTTTTCAGGGCTCCAAAATCATTGAAGATAGTGACTGAAGCCATGAGATTAAAAGCAAAGCTATGACAAACCTAGACAGGATGTTTAAAAGTCAAGACATCACTTTACTGACAAGTCCTGTATAGTCAAAGCTGGTTTTTTTTTTTCAATAGTCATGTATAGATGTGAGAATTGGTCCATAAAGAAGACTGAGTCCTGAACGATTGATGCTTTTGAGTTGTGCTGGAGAAGATTCTTGAGAGTCCCTTGGACTGTAATTTGATCAAACCAGTCACTCCTAAAGGAAATCAACTCTGAATATTTATTGGAAGGACAGATAATGAAGCTGAAGCCCCAATTCTTTGGTCACCTGATATGAAAAGCTGACTCTTTGGAAAAAGACCCTGATGCTAGGAAACATTGAAAGCAAAAGGAGAAGGGGATGGCAGAAGATGAGATGGTTAGATAGTATAATGACTCAATGGACATGAATTTGTGCAATCTCTGGGAGACAGTGGAGGACAGAGAAGTCTGGCATGCAGTAGCCTATGGGGTTCCAAAGTGTCAGACAGGATCTGTAAACTGAAAAAAAACAACAACAAAACAACATCTTGAAATACATATGTGATTAAAGTAGGAGAAAAACTGAACATATGCAATATATTCACATTTTATTGTAGTACTCTTTGTCTTTTTCAAAGGATCTCCCATAATATATAACCTGACTAACCGGAGAGTAAGATTGTAAGAAATTATTTCCTTTGTACTTTTCTAGAGTAATTATTTTTTATCAGTAGGAAAGTCAATAAGAATTGTGGTGATATTCTGAAGGCTGTCCTATGCCTTCACTTTTTGCATAGGACAGCATCATAGCAAATCCAGAAAGGCATTTTCACATCTGAGATATTTAAATATTTTCACAACATGGAAATAGAATTTTTCTTTTGCATGCAAAAAGAAAACTTTTAAATTTGAAATTTAAAACACTATCAAACTTTTTTTGTAATGTTAAATGTCAGGGAAAGCAATTTAGAAAACTCTGTCTCTACAGTTCTGAGAGTCCTGAAACCTAGCTTTGCTAAATAAGTTGCCCTATGCTCACTGTATGTACTTGTGATTCTCATACTTCCCTTATATCCTCTTCCCTGTTGGAAGTAAAATACCCTTTTCTAAAAGAACTTTACCTCCACAGATTCTTGTCACAGGGAGAGGTCTATTTAAAAAATGTACACTAGCATCATAACAGCAAAGAAATATGGCAGAAGTCTTCCTGAAATTAAGCAGGAACTATTTCATTAAAGGATAATGGTAGGCAGTTAATTTTTCTTTAATATTCCACTTAAGTCCATAAAGAGTATTCCTCTCATTGTGGGAACTGGTTAGAATGCCTTTGAAGATTCTGGATGCCTTGATAGTCAGAAGTCAGCAGGATAAATGTTAAAGATGAAGTGGGTACACATTTATCCTTATAGCTAAAGGAATGATATTTGGTAGTCATATTTCAATTATAGAAAGCTATATTAATACCTTAAAGCTATTCCCCTCCCCTGCACCAGTACATTAAGTGTAATACACATTTTTCTATATTAAAGATAGAAAATTAATTCTACCTTTCTTCTCCTAATGTTTAAAAGTTAATACTATTTCCTTCCTCTCTTGATGTTTTAGTTTTTTAATATGACAATAGAAAGGGGGGGAAAAGACTAGGATAGAAATGGTAGAAAGATCATCATAAGTTTCATGCTTAAGATGACTTGCTTAGTATACCATCTTCCTAAAAACTATAAAAAGGACAGAAAGGAAATCTAACAATAAAAATAAAATTTTAACAGTCTGAGAAAACTAATAAAGTGGTACTACTTTCAAACATAACATATATTATGAATTGCAAGAAGATATAATGAAGATAAAGAAAAAAATAATGATGTCAACCACAGGGCTAGGGAGAAAAACACATATCCTTTTCCAAAAGAGAGAACCTCAAAAAAAAAAAAAAAAAAAAAAAAGCAACCTCAGCACCATCAGCCCCCACTACATTTAATTCACAAGCAGAGAATTACAAGCCACATAGGAAGTACCAGCTATCAACCTTTCTCTAATAAATCATCAGGTGAATCTCCTATCACACATCACATTTCTATTTGTTTCACCACTTTCAAAGATCTGTTATCCAGGCCACACATCAACTCCCATCCCTATACTGCAGTGCCAATGTACATGACCCAAACAGCTGTCTTGTAATAATCTGTAATTCCCTAAATCTCTCACCATGTCTTCTGATGTTCCTCATATAAAATAAGCAAATTTTCCTAAGACCTTGAGCTCCTCTCTGAATATACCATTTACCTCCTGGCCTTGAAGAAAACCTGGAAGTCTTCTGAGCTCATGATGTCTACTGACACTCTCCCAAGAGAGATTTCAGGAAAAACACATGAGTAGGTATCTTTAATATCACTTAAACACCAGTATTTCCTCTTCCTCCATTCTAAAACCGAGGTCTTTTGAAATAAATCATTTCTCATTATTTGCAATTAGTAACATTTTATAAAGTTACCAGTTGATAGTCAGAAGTCAGCAGGATAAATGTTAAAGATGAAGTGGGTACACATTTATCCTTATAGCTAAAGGAATGATATTTGGTAGTCATATTTCAATTATAGAAAGCTATATTAATACCTTAAAGCTATTCCCCTCCCCTGCACCAGTACATTAAGTGTAATACACATTTTTCTATATTAAAGATAGAAAATTAATTCTACCTTTCTTCTCCTAATGTTTAAAAGTTAATACTATTTCCTTCCTCTCTTGATGTTTTAGTTTTTTAATATGACAATAGAAAGGGGGGGAAAAGACTAGGATAGAAATGGTAGAAAGATCATCATAAGTTTCATGCTTAAGATGACTTGCTTAGTATACCATCTTCCTAAAAACTATAAAAAGGACAGAAAGGAAATCTAACAATAAAAATAAAATTTTAACAGTCTGAGAAAACTAATAAAGTGGTACTACTTTCAAACATAACATATATTATGAATTGCAAGAAGATATAATGAAGATAAAGAAAAAAATAATGATGTCAACCACAGGGCTAGGGAGAAAAACACATATCCTTTTCCAAAAGAGAGAACCTCAAAAAAAAAAAAAAAAAAAAAAGGCAACCTCAGCACCATCAGCCCCCACTACATTTAATTCACAAGCAGAGAATTACAAGCCACATAGGAAGTACCAGCTATCAACCTTTCTCTAATAAATCATCAGGTGAATCTCCTATCACACATCACATTTCTATTTGTTTCACCACTTTCAAAGATCTGTTATCCAGGCCACACATCAACTCCCATCCCTATACTGCAGTGCCAATGTACATGACCCAAACAGCTGTCTTGTAATAATCTGTAATTCCCTAAATCTCTCACCATGTCTTCTGATGTTCCTCATATAAAATAAGCAAATTTTCCTAAGACCTTGAGCTCCTCTCTGAATATACCATTTACCTCCTGGCCTTGAAGAAAACCTGGAAGTCTTCTGAGCTCATGATGTCTACTGACACTCTCCCAAGAGAGATTTCAGGAAAAACACATGAGTAGGTATCTTTAATATCACTTAAACACCAGTATTTCCTCTTCCTCCATTCTAAAACCGAGGTCTTTTGAAATAAATCATTTCTCATTATTTGCAATTAGTAACATTTTATAAAGTTACCAGTAAATGCTAAGTTAGCAATTATTAAACTATTGCACCTAAAGAAAATTCAGTGTTAGGTTCCCATGAGTCTCTGGTCACATTTTCATTTCTAACATTTCAAATTAAGAAAATTAAATAGATGTATATAATAGCAGAAATCACACAGTTGAGAATCAAATTAATGAACTGGAAAACTGAGTTGAAATATTTACTCAGAATATGATCCCATGGATACAGAGATAATAATGTGGAAGAACAGATATTAAAATAGAAAATAAATACAGAGATTCCAATAATTATCTTATGATTTCCATAATTCAGGGGAAAGAAATAATGTGAGGAAACATATCTAAAATAAATAAAAGCTCACATCTTCAGGGAATATTAATGTATAATCATGAATATGAGAAGTTATGAAATTTAGAAATACCTCTGTGAAATTTCAGGGTTCAAAACATAAAAAAATTTTCTCATCTAGAGAAAAATTGGTTGCCTCTAAATAAACAAAAATCAGTTGATATAAATCATGTGAAAATCAATAAAAATTTCAAGTAAATATCTATTTCATTGATGAAATAAATCAAAGATGACACATACAGATGACGACACAAGATATATCATATTCTTAGATTAGAAGATTCAATATTGTCAAATGCATATATTCCCTTAGGCAATCTACAGATTCAATATAATTTCTATTAAATTAAAAATAGCATTTATTCACAGATATAGAAAATTTTTTCTGCAATTTTTATGGAAACACAAAGACCTGAATATCTAAAATAATCTTGAAAAAGAAAAATTGAGTTGGAGGAACCAGGATTCCTGACTGCGGGGACCTTCCTCAGAAAGGAAGGCAGCGGAATTGCCCCAGGCTGAACCGGGAGATCTTGGAGAGAGCTGCCTGCCACCTATCCCCGCCACCCCTCCCCCCCAGGCAAATGCAGGAGACAATCAGACAAGGCAGGGGTTCTGTCAAAGCAGTTCCGTTTTATTAGTGCAGACTTACAGCTTTTATAGGCAAATAATGGGGGTTTTGCAAGGGACTTCCTATAGTTACACCAATCAAGCTAAAGTTTAAGCAATTATGTATTTACATCGCAATAGGAATTTATGATGAGCATGCATTGCCCACTAACACGGAAATCAGGGGGATCAATAGAGGGATCAAGTTTTGACAATCGACTTTAAATTATGCCCTCTTCTCTTCCTGCAGGCGTCTTCTTAGCCCCAAACCGCAAATATGTGCTTAAGCTTCCTTATGCTTGCAAAGGCCCTCTTTCATTTAGGGCCCCACACCAAACTTCAGGTTATACTGCAAAGTTACAGTCATCAAAACAGTATGGTACCAGCACAAAAACAGAAATACAGATCAATGAAACAGAAAAGAAAGTCCAGTGATAGACCCACACATCTATGGCCACCTAGTCTACAACAAAGGATACAAGAATATACAATGGAGAAAAGACAGTCTCTTTAATAAGTGGTGTTGGGAAAAACTGAACATCTACATGTTTCTACAACATATTATTCGTAAAATAAACTCAAAATGGATTACAGACCTAAATGTATCTTTAGATAGCTATAAATTAAAGATGACACATACAGATGACGACACAAGATATATCATATTCTTAGATTAGAAGATTCAATATTGTCAAATGCATATATTCCCTTAGGCAATCTACAGATTCAATATAATTTCTATTAAATTAAAAATAGCATTTATTCACAGATATAGAAAATTTTTTCTGCAATTTTTATGGAAACACAAAGACCTGAATATCTAAAATAATCTTGAAAAAGAAAAATTGAGTTGGAGGAACCAGGATTCCTGACTGCGGGGACCTTCCTCAGAAAGGAAGGCAGCGGAATTGCCCCAGGCTGAACCGGGAGATCTTGGAGAGAGCTGCCTGCCACCTATCCCCGCCACCCCTCCCCCCCAGGCAAATGCAGGAGACAATCAGACAAGGCAGGGGTTCTGTCAAAGCAGTTCCGTTTTATTAGTGCAGACTTACAGCTTTTATAGGCAAATAATGGGGGTTTTGCAAGGGACTTCCTATAGTTACACCAATCAAGCTAAAGTTTAAGCAATTATGTATTTACATCGCAATAGGAATTTATGATGAGCATGCATTGCCCACTAACACGGAAATCAGGGGGATCAATAGAGGGATCAAGTTTTGACAATCGACTTTAAATTATGCCCTCTTCTCTTCCTGCAGGCGTCTTCTTAGCCCCAAACCGCAAATATGTGCTTAAGCTTCCTTATGCTTGCAAAGGCCCTCTTTCATTTAGGGCCCCACACCAAACTTCAGGTTATACTGCAAAGTTACAGTCATCAAAACAGTATGGTACCAGCACAAAAACAGAAATACAGATCAATGAAACAGAAAAGAAAGTCCAGTGATAGACCCACACATCTATGGCCACCTAGTCTACAACAAAGGATACAAGAATATACAATGGAGAAAAGACAGTCTCTTTAATAAGTGGTGTTGGGAAAAACTGAACATCTACATGTAAACATATTATCTATACTACACTAATATTATTCGTAAAAATAAACTCAAAATGGATTACAGACCTAAATGTATCTTTAGATAGCTATAAAACTCTTAGAGGAAAACATAAGAACACTCTTTGACATAAATCAAGCAATATATCTTTTGATGTACCTCCTAGTGCAATACAAATTTAAAAATAAACAGATGGGACCTAATCAAATTTAAAAACTTTTGCAGAGTTAAGGCAGTCATAAAGAAAAAGAAAAGACAACTCATAGAATCAGATAAAATGTTTGCAAATGATGCAACTGGCAAGGAATTAATTTCCAAAAAGTATGAAAAGTTCATGCAGCCCTATTTTTAAAAAAAATTGAAAATAAGCAGATCTATGTAAACATTTCTTCAAAGCAGACACACTGATGACCAAAGAGTATTTGAAAAGATGCTCAACATCACTAATTATTAGAGAAATGCAAATCAAAACTGCAATGAGGTATCCCTTCACATCGGTCAGAAAAGTCATCACCAAAAAAAAAAAGCAACAAACAATAAATGCTAGAGAGGGTATGTGGGGAAAAGAGGACCCTCCTACACTGTTGATGGGAATGTAAATTGGTACAGCCATTATGAAAAACAGTATGCAGTTTCCTTAACACTTAATATAAAACTACCATATAATCTAGTAATCCCAATCCTGGGCATTTATCTGGAGAAAACCACAATTCAGGAAGATATATGTCCCCAGTGCACTATTTATGATAGCCTAGACGTGGAAGCAACCTAAATGTCTATTGACAGAGAACTAGATATATAAGATGTGGTACAATAAAATAGAATATTAGTCATAAAAAAGAGTGAAATGATGCCATTTGCAGCAACATGGGTGAACCTAGATATTATCATACTAAGTGAAATAAGTCAGAGAAAGATAAATATGTGATACCACTTATATGTAGAATCTAGTGAAAATGATACAAATGAACTTTTTTACAGAATATAAATAGACTCACAGATCTTGAAATCAAATTTACAATTGCCAAAGGGAAAACATGGGGAAAGAGATAAACTAAGAAATTGGGAGTAATATACTCACACTACTATATATACAATAAGTAACTAACAAGAACCTACTGTATAGCACAGGGAACTCTACTCAATATTCTGTAATAACCTACATGAGAAAAGAGTTTGAAAAAGAAGGGACATATGCATATATATAACTGATTCACTTTGCTGTATACCTGAAACTAGCACAATACTGTAAATCACCTAACTCCAATAAAAAAAATTAAAAATGAAATGTCCTAGAGAAAAGGGTGAATAAGCTGTCAATCTTGGGAAGCAGGCTGAAGGATAGGGCCAGGATGCAGTCTTAGGGAGGCCCAGGGGAAGGTGATTACATGATTTAACTCTGCAGAAATCAACAAATCAACCCTTAATTTAAGAGCTAGTTCCCCCCTTGAGTAGTGTTTTAAGTCACAAAACTACCTCTTCAATAGTTTGTCTTAACTCTTGAAGGACTTTGGTCTTATGAAGTCGTCAGCCTATTTGATATTTGTTAGTAAGAAGAAATTCATTTCTGTAGAGTAATTGGATTCCACAAAACAATGGAGAAGTGAGTTGTATTACTTGAGTGCAAATTTTTCCTGAAATACATACCTTAGAGAAATCTTCACAAGTGTCTTGCTACCCCACAGCAATAAATGCATATAGAAAACAAACGTCCTGAGAAAGAAGAATTTTAAAGCTGTATATCTTGATTAATACTTCTGTTTTAAAATGACCTTGTTATATTTGGCTTAAGCACATTGAATTTTCAGAGTACCAAGAGACACAATAATATTTAATAGATTGCAAACCCACAAGGAAAATCTATGATTATTCTCCATTTACTGTATCACCTCCAGGCCAGTGGTGTTAGTGCTATAAAACTTGGGCTTAAAGCAAAGGGCTGTGGAAGAATAACATTTTGTAACCTTCACAGGAGCATTTACAAGTTTTTTAGTAGTTAGTGCAAGCATCTGAATGAAATGCAAAAGTAAAAGCTTCCTTGGAGACAAGCTTTATCACAGTTCTTAAGCCAAGCTTTTACATCTCCAGGTGGGCAAGTTATGACTATGTTTTTTATTGTGCCACTTTAAATGGCTCTCAATAAACACTCCTGTGTCTAATAACTCACACAAAAAAACTATATAAAACAATAAGTAACTAACAAGAACCTACTGTATAGCACAGGGAACTCTACTCAATATTCTGTAATAACCTACATGAGAAAAGAGTTTGAAAAAGAAGGGACATATGCATATATATAACTGATTCACTTTGCTGTATACCTGAAACTAGCACAATACTGTAAATCACCTAACTCCAATAAAAAAAATTAAAAATGAAATGTCCTAGAGAAAAGGGTGAATAAGCTGTCAATCTTGGGAAGCAGGCTGAAGGATAGGGCCAGGATGCAGTCTTAGGGAGGCCCAGGGGAAGGTGATTACATGATTTAACTCTGCAGAAATCAACAAATCAACCCTTAATTTAAGAGCTAGTTCCCCCCTTGAGTAGTGTTTTAAGTCACAAAACTACCTCTTCAATAGTTTGTCTTAACTCTTGAAGGACTTTGGTCTTATGAAGTCGTCAGCCTATTTGATATTTGTTAGTAAGAAGAAATTCATTTCTGTAGAGTAATTGGATTCCACAAAACAATGGAGAAGTGAGTTGTATTACTTGAGTGCAAATTTTTCCTGAAATACATACCTTAGAGAAATCTTCACAAGTGTCTTGCTACCCCACAGCAATAAATGCATATAGAAAACAAACGTCCTGAGAAAGAAGAATTTTAAAGCTGTATATCTTGATTAATACTTCTGTTTTAAAATGACCTTGTTATATTTGGCTTAAGCACATTGAATTTTCAGAGTACCAAGAGACACAATAATATTTAATAGATTGCAAACCCACAAGGAAAATCTATGATTATTCTCCATTTACTGTATCACCTCCAGGCCAGTGGTGTTAGTGCTATAAAACTTGGGCTTAAAGCAAAGGGCTGTGGAAGAATAACATTTTGTAACCTTCACAGGAGCATTTACAAGTTTTTTAGTAGTTAGTGCAAGCATCTGAATGAAATGCAAAAGTAAAAGCTTCCTTGGAGACAAGATTTATCACAGTTCTTAAGCCAAGCTTTTACATCTCCAGGTGGGCAAGTTATGACTATGTTTTTATTGTGCCACTACTGGACCTCCTGTGTCTAGCACTGTGTTTGACACGACTGGCTCTCAATAAACATTTGCTATCTTATTGTATAAAGAATTCCAAAGAATGTATGTGCGTAGGAGCTCTGTCTTGCCTGCCTCTTTGCAACTTTGTGGACTGTAGACCACCAGGCTCCCCTGTCCATGGAATTTTCCAGGCAAGAATACTGGAGTGGGTTGCCCTTTCCTACTCCAAGGGATCTTCCCAATCCAGGAATTGAACCCAAGTCTCTTGCCTCTCCTGCATTGGCAGGCAGATTCTTTACCACTGCATTACCTGGAAAGCCAAACAATGCATAAAATGTATAATTAATGTATAAATTCATGTATAAAGAATTCCTTTTATTATCAATATCATAGTGTGAATTCACCTTCATAACAACCAAGGCATTCCTGACACTCTAACCTTTCTTTACTGATTGTTCCAAATGTGAAGGTGACAGCCAAGGAATGAATTAAAGAAGAGAAGAGAAACATGGAAATTGGTAACTGGTTACTTTTATTTCTGATAATGCCCTAGGGTTTTAATAGTAAACCATCAGTACCTAATACCATACTTAGGTGATATCTTCTGTGAGCAAGAGATATTTTAGATATTAGACACTGGAAAACCAGGTCAGAGGAGAATGGAGCATCCAAAAGAAGGAGAGTGGAAGTTATAAGAGAGGAAAGATCAGACATAGGCTCTATCTCACAGTTCAATGTATTCAAAAGCACATTGAATTTTCAGAGTACCAAGAGACACAATAATATTTAATAGATTGCAAACCCACAAGGAAAATCTATGATTATTCTCCATTTACTGTATCACCTCCAGGCCAGTGGTGTTAGTGCTATAAAACTTGGGCTTAAAGCAAAGGGCTGTGGAAGAATAACATTTTGTAACCTTCACAGGAGCATTTACAAGTTTTTTAGTAGTTAGTGCAAGCATCTGAATGAAATGCAAAAGTAAAAGCTTCCTTGGAGACAAGATTTATCACAGTTCTTAAGCCAAGCTTTTACATCTCCAGGTGGGCAAGTTATGACTATGTTTTTATTGTGCCACTACTGGACCTCCTGTGTCTAGCACTGTGTTTGACACGACTGGCTCTCAATAAACATTTGCTATCTTATTGTATAAAGAATTCCAAAGAATGTATGTGCGTAGGAGCTCTGTCTTGCCTGCCTCTTTGCAACTTTGTGGACTGTAGACCACCAGGCTCCCCTGTCCATGGAATTTTCCAGGCAAGAATACTGGAGTGGGTTGCCCTTTCCTACTCCAAGGGATCTTCCCAATCCAGGAATTGAACCCAAGTCTCTTGCCTCTCCTGCATTGGCAGGCAGATTCTTTACCACTGCATTACCTGGAAAGCCAAACAATGCATAAAATGTATAATTAATGTATAAATTCATGTATAAAGAATTCCTTTTATTATCAATATCATAGTGTGAATTCACCTTCATAACAACCAAGGCATTCCTGACACTCTAACCTTTCTTTACTGATTGTTCCAAATGTGAAGGTGACAGCCAAGGAATGAATTAAAGAAGAGAAGAGAAACATGGAAATTGGTAACTGGTTACTTTTATTTCTGATAATGCCCTAGGGTTTTAATAGTAAACCATCAGTACCTAATACCATACTTAGGTGATATCTTCTGTGAGCAAGAGATATTTTAGATATTAGACACTGGAAAACCAGGTCAGAGGAGAATGGAGCATCCAAAAGAAGGAGAGTGGAAGTTATAAGAGAGGAAAGATCAGACATAGGCTCTATCTCACAGTTCAATGTATTCAAAAGCAATTCATCAGTATTTGCTTGTAGTTGAACAACATGTTCAAGCTTCAATTTCATTTTTCTCCATTTGTGTTCAAGTTTTCATTACCTTCCCATTTGTCTTGATTCACTGAGACATCTACACATATTTGACTTTTCCTTTTTTTGTACTTATTCAATCATCCATCTTTTGAGCATCTACTATCAGCCAGATTTCATTCTATGTTCTAGAGAATGTGTATTCATGTCCCCACACCCTCTACTTTCAAAAAAAAACTTGTCATCTAGCATCCAACATACCACCCAGCTTAAATCCTTATTACCAGTAATCTCATTGCTATAATTTCTCATTCTGACATATATGCATCTGACTCATTATTCACTCAAATGTGTATTTATCTTTCTTTTCAAAAAGAGAATGTGTATGTGTGTATACTTTACATTCTACTCTCTAGATATTTATACTAAATATTTATACTCTAGATATGTATACTCTAGATATTTATACCCATCCATTATGCATTACTAACAGAACCTTGTCTTGTTTTAAGCATTTAGATACGTACAATTCCTAGCTTTCATTGTAGCCATGTAAGAGTTTCTGGACAAGGATATATAAGCAGAAGTTGCAAGGTGAGACTTCCACAGAAGCTCTTAGAAAGGAGAAGCCTCTACTGAAATACATGTTCACCCCTTATTTTCTCTCCCATCATTTTACAATCTGGAATATGGACCTGAAGCTATAGATATTTCTTGACAAAACTGCAAAAAGCCTATGGACTAAAGACATAGTCAGGAATGTGCTTAGTCACCTAATTGTCTTTGACTCTTAGCAACCCCAGAGACTATAGCCAACTGGGCTCCTCTGTCCATGGAAAATATCCAGGCAAGAATACTGGAATAGGTTGCCATACCCTCATCTGGCAGACTTTCCCAAGCCATGTATTGAACCCAGGTCTCCCTCATTGCAGGCATATTGTTTAGTTGAACCACCAGGGAAGCCCAAGAATACTGGAGTGGATAGCCTGTCCATTATCCTGGGGATCTTCCTGACCCAGGAATCAAACCAGGGTCTCCTACACTGCAGGTAGATTCTTTGCCAGCTGAGCTACCAAGGAAGCCCATGCCAGGGATGGCTAAGAAGGAATATAAAGCAAGCTTCAATCCCTGATGGTACTGTGAAGATGCTACGCCAGTCCCAAGTTGGGAGTTTTCAGATTGCTCACACATGTATCTTTATTATAAATCATTAATCAGTTTTCTATTACTCCCAGCCAAGCATGATCCTAACTAGCACATCTAACTCCCTTCCCAGTCACACTTTCTGTTTCACTTCTGCAGTAGACCTTTTTACTGTCAAGCCCCTTTACTTGGTGCCACCAAAATGGACCATGAACTTTGTGCCTTTAATTCTTTTGTTCCTTCCAGTTGGATAAAGGCTCTCTCCCATCCCTTTCTAGATATCTAACTGCTACCCTCTTGTGTAAGGGCAAGATTACAAGATTACAATATGAGCTTTTTCACCAGGCTGGCCTAGGTTTAAATCCTAACCCTGCTGTTAACCAACACTGGTTAAGATCTTTTTAGAGTTCTGTGAGCCTGGAAACCTGGGAACCTCTGATTTATAGCCAATAGATTAGAAGTACAGATAACCTCCTGGATTTGTGATTGGCATCTTGAGTTGGAGGGGGTCAGAAGCACAGTTGAAAATGTGGGCTCATGACTGGCATTGAAATTAGGTTGGGGAAGAATCTTGTAGGACAGAGCCCTTTACTTATGGAATCTGTTGCTGTCTCTGAGTACGTATTGTCATGTGCTGTGCTGTGCTGTGCTCAGTCACTCAATTATGTCTGACTCTTTGTGACCTCATGGACTGCACCTTGCCAGGCATCTCTGTCCATGGGATTCTCCAGGCAAGAACACTGGGGAATGTGCTTCTTAAAAGCCAAATATTGCCATGCCCTCCCCCAGGGGATCTTCCCAACCAAGGGATCAAACCGAAGTCTCCTGCCTTGCAGGTGGATTCTTTACCATGTTAGTCATCAGGGAAGCCCAGAGACTGTCACAATTGAGTTGAATTGTAGGACATCCAGGTGGTGTCTGAGAATTGCTTGTTACCTGACCCAACATTTTGAAATTGGCTTCAGAAACCCACCTTACAAACATCAATTCTCCATTTCAGACGAGTTCACATTCATGTTTCATGCCAGAACTGACCCTCTCCTAGGCTGCTGAACCCTAAGTTTCTACTCTATCACAAATCTACTCATAATTCTCCTGAAATGGCCTCCATCTCTTCTTGGCACACAGTCCCTTGGCCACCTGCTTTAGACTGCTGCTCTCCTAAATGTCTTCTGGCTCTCATCATAAAAGTTTTCTTAAAGTTAGATTAATCATCTCATGTGGAGAACATAGTTTACATTTTCTGATGTTTACATATATGCCTAGTACATGTGTTTCCCCACAAATCACCAAGCAGCATAAAAATTAAGAGTATCTGTAGTAAACATATTTACTCTAGTTCTCTTGGCAGTCAAAGTGGCCTTTGACTTCCATTCCAAACCTCCATTTGTTAGGTAGATATTAGGACCAAGGACATCAGTAGCAAGGGCAGAGTCAAAAAGAGGGGAGTAATCAAGCCAAACCCCAACCAACCCGGGCAATGAAGAGGTGATGTGGTTTAAATCCTAACCCTGCTGTTAACCAACACTGGTTAAGATCTTTTTAGAGTTCTGTGAGCCTGGAAACCTGGGAACCTCTGATTTATAGCCAATAGATTAGAAGTACAGATAACCTCCTGGATTTGTGATTGGCATCTTGAGTTGGAGGGGGTCAGAAGCACAGTTGAAAATGTGGGCTCATGACTGGCATTGAAATTAGGTTGGGGAAGAATCTTGTAGGACAGAGCCCTTTACTTATGGAATCTGTTGCTGTCTCTGAGTACGTATTGTCATGTGCTGTGCTGTGCTGTGCTCAGTCACTCAATTATGTCTGACTCTTTGTGACCTCATGGACTGCACCTTGCCAGGCATCTCTGTCCATGGGATTCTCCAGGCAAGAACACTGGGGAATGTGCTTCTTAAAAGCCAAATATTGCCATGCCCTCCCCCAGGGGATCTTCCCAACCAAGGGATCAAACCGAAGTCTCCTGCCTTGCAGGTGGATTCTTTACCATGTTAGTCATCAGGGAAGCCCAGAGACTGTCACAATTGAGTTGAATTGTAGGACATCCAGGTGGTGTCTGAGAATTGCTTGTTACCTGACCCAACATTTTGAAATTGGCTTCAGAAACCCACCTTACAAACATCAATTCTCCATTTCAGACGAGTTCACATTCATGTTTCATGCCAGAACTGACCCTCTCCTAGGCTGCTGAACCCTAAGTTTCTACTCTATCACAAATCTACTCATAATTCTCCTGAAATGGCCTCCATCTCTTCTTGGCACACAGTCCCTTGGCCACCTGCTTTAGACTGCTGCTCTCCTAAATGTCTTCTGGCTCTCATCATAAAAGTTTTCTTAAAGTTAGATTAATCATCTCATGTGGAGAACATAGTTTACATTTTCTGATGTTTACATATATGCCTAGTACATGTGTTTCCCCACAAATCACCAAGCAGCATAAAAATTAAGAGTATCTGTAGTAAACATATTTACTCTAGTTCTCTTGGCAGTCAAAGTGGCCTTTGACTTCCATTCCAAACCTCCATTTGTTAGGTAGATATTAGGACCAAGGACATCAGTAGCAAGGGCAGAGTCAAAAAGAGGGGAGTAATCAAGCCAAACCCCAACCATCTGGAAACCTTCCTTGAAAGTAGCAATGAAGAGGTGATGTGGTTAAAGAAAAGACGAGAGGGCTTCCCTGGTGGTCCAGTGGATAGAGAGTCTACCTTGCAGTACAAGGGGCACTGGTTTGATCCCTGGCCCAGGAAGATCCCGAATGCCAAGGAACAGCTGGGAGGGTGTATCCAATTGTGAGAGGCCACTGCGATGGGAAGCCCACACATTCCAAGGAATAAAGATGGATGAAAAATAAATGATGACTTAGAGGGAAAAATAAAAGAAAAGAGAGAAATAGATCAGTTAGGTCCCAACCATCTGGAGACCCTCTGCTGACACTGACTTCACCCAAAACCAGTGAAATTAGTCAGGTGGTGGGCACTTTATCCTGATAAAGAGGGAGAACTAACAGGGGAGAACTTCCCTAGACTGCACATGACAAGATTAGACAGGCATACAAATTCTAATATACCCAAACATATTACACCAACATTATAATAAATCTATATGTGATTTTACCCTCCTGTGAGTGGACTTTCCCTAACAAATCAATGGTAACAGCATGGCCAATAATAAACTTGTTACAGAACTTGAGATGGTCAGTAAAATAGCAATGCCCTATCACTCACCCATGATCGCACCTGACGCCTTATAGAAAAACTGTTTACAAATACTGTAAGCCTATCTAGGAGGGCTAGTTTCACTTCCCAGAAATAGCCTGGTCTTCCTCAAGAGTGTATCTATGCTTAAATAAACTTTGGTTTTCACTTAAGCCTGAAGTGGCAGTTTGCAAATTTTTGCTTGCTACTGTGAGGACCAAGATTGCTGATCTGAGGCTTTCATTGACCTCTTAGGTGAAGCTATCTGACACAATGCATGGCTACCCATTTAACACATTCACTGTTCTGTATTCCTTAGCTAGGGGCTCTCCCCAGCTCTCTATGAAGCTCCTCCCACTGCTCTGAAATAGTCCCTCAAATAACATATGGGATCCGATCTTCCCTCTCTCTTATTTCATCTTCCTTTGTTTCATCAGTCCATTGCTGAAGAGCTACTATTCTTGCCAATGTACTAGTGAGGCCATGTCAAAGAGACTTCCTATCACAGATAAGGCACTCTAGTGCCAAAGCCTCTATCTCCAAAGCTGTGGCATTTGCCTGTGTGGGGAGAGTCTAAGAGTTTAAAAAATATTTTCTAGATCTTAGAGCCCTGAGTATTATATTGTATTTAATATCATTCTCTGCTATTTTCTCAATCTGAGGCATTATTTGTGAACAGATTGATCATTCATCCTGGTTTGCCTCCCAGTTATTCATATTTGTTATTTTGGCTAAATTATAAACAGTGGCTCGTTCTCAAAGGTGCCCTCATTTGGGTGATAAATTACAGTCACTCTATCCACTCATTAATCCTGTGTCTCTCATTCTCTTGAGCTCCAAACTCTCTCATTCAAATAGGTCCATGCTCAGTATTTCTGTATTCTGTAATTCTATAAACATATTTCAGCATATAAAACTGCATATTTGTTAATGCTACATAAACATTACCAATTAGCTTTCTAAATTCCAATATTTACTCTTTATTTAGACATATATATCCTCAAAATAATAAAATAATACTCAGGGCTTCCCTGGTGGTCCATTGGGTAAAGAGTCTGCCTTTCAGTGCAAGGGTCACCAGTTTGATCCCTGATCCAGGAAGATCCCACATACCGCAGAGTGGCTGGACTAGTGTGTCCAATTGCAAGCCAGCACTCTGCAGCACATGTGCCCAGAGCCAGTGTTCTGCAATCAGAGAGGCTACTGCAGTGGGAGGCCCACACATGCCAAAGAACAAAGATGGATGAAAAATAATAAATAACTAAGAAAGAGCTTGTGGCATGAAGTTAAAAAAATATACAAAACATAATAATAATACTCAGCGACCTAGTATGATTGAGTTATTTCATTCAAATTTTCATAGCAAGTAAATAGTAATTTTCTAGCAATGATACTTTAATGAGTTGTCTTTTGGTGAGGTTTTCTCAAGTCTGTACTCTATTCCTTCATTCATCATAGTAACAGTCGTAAAATCCTAGTTTAAAGGTAGTGGTAATTCAAGATCATACAACTTTGGGATCCCGGATCTTCCTCTCTCTTATTTCATCTTCCTTTGTTTCATCAGTCCATTGCTGAAGAGCTACTATTCTTGCCAATGTACTAGTGAGGCCATGTCAAAGAGACTTCCTATCACAGATAAGGCACTCTAGTGCCAAAGCCTCTATCTCCAAAGCTGTGGCATTTGCCTGTGTGGGGAGAGTCTAAGAGTTTAAAAAATATTTTCTAGATCTTAGAGCCCTGAGTATTATATTGTATTTAATATCATTCTCTGCTATTTTCTCAATCTGAGGCATTATTTGTGAACAGATTGATCATTCATCCTGGTTTGCCTCCCAGTTATTCATATTTGTTATTTTGGCTAAATTATAAACAGTGGCTCGTTCTCAAAGGTGCCCTCATTTGGGTGATAAATTACAGTCACTCTATCCACTCATTAATCCTGTGTCTCTCATTCTCTTGAGCTCCAAACTCTCTCATTCAAATAGGTCCATGCTCAGTATTTCTGTATTCTGTAATTCTATAAACATATTTCAGCATATAAAACTGCATATTTGTTAATGCTACATAAACATTACCAATTAGCTTTCTAAATTCCAATATTTACTCTTTATTTAGACATATATATCCTCAAAATAATAAAATAATACTCAGGGCTTCCCTGGTGGTCCATTGGGTAAAGAGTCTGCCTTTCAGTGCAAGGGTCACCAGTTTGATCCCTGATCCAGGAAGATCCCACATACCGCAGAGTGGCTGGACTAGTGTGTCCAATTGCAAGCCAGCACTCTGCAGCACATGTGCCCAGAGCCAGTGTTCTGCAATCAGAGAGGCTACTGCAGTGGGAGGCCCACACATGCCAAAGAACAAAGATGGATGAAAAATAATAAATAACTAAGAAAGAGCTTGTGGCATGAAGTTAAAAAAATATACAAAACATAATAATAATACTCAGCGACCTAGTATGATTGAGTTATTTCATTCAAATTTTCATAGCAAGTAAATAGTAATTTTCTAGCAATGATACTTTAATGAGTTGTCTTTTGGTGAGGTTTTCTCAAGTCTGTACTCTATTCCTTCATTCATCATAGTAACAGTCGTAAAATCCTAGTTTAAAGGTAGTGGTAATTCAAGATCATACAACTTTGGTAGCTGTGTTGATGTCAGGATATCCCATGAAGTAAATTACCAATACAAACCAAACTTTGAAAACTCCTATGAAATACCACATTGAGATTAAATATAAACCTAGTGAGTTTTAATAAGACATTTGCCTAAACCATAGTTTCTCAATCTGAAGATTATTTCCATTTTGGGCCAAATAATGCATTGTTGTTGGGGGGTTTTCCTGTGTATTGTATATTCACAGCATCCCTGATCTCTGACCATGAGATGCTGATAACAATCCCATACTTTCCCCCACAGCCCATGTTGTGGCAGTCATGTATAGCTCCAGCTATTGCCAAATATCCTGTAGAAGACAAAATTGCTCCTAGTTAATAACCACAGGAATAAGTAGTTGCAGGACAGAACTGAGTCCTGACATTCCAATAGCTACAGAATCATATAAAATTCATAATATATCTTTAGATAAGAGTTAATGTATTTCAAATGGGC
This sequence comes from Tragulus kanchil, assembly GCA_022376925.1. Taxonomy (NCBI): domain Eukaryota; kingdom Metazoa; phylum Chordata; class Mammalia; order Artiodactyla; family Tragulidae; genus Tragulus; species Tragulus kanchil. The sequence continues at coordinate 256,006,982 of JAIOJX010000032.1, forward strand.
TGATGCTTATTGAGCATCTACTATGCACAAAATAGTTTTCCAATACTACAAGGGATTAAAACAAATAAACCTGAAACACAATTCCATGAAAAACTTCGAAAGATGCCTTTGAAGTCATCAACACAATTCTTTCCCTTTAAAAAAAAGGGGTCTTTTAATAACCCCTTGTGGGAAATTTAACAAAGATCTATGAATGTAAAATTCCTGGGCCATACCGCAGAGTGGCTGGACTAGTGTGTCCAATTGCAAGCCAGCACTCTGCAGCACATGTGCCCAGAGCCAGTGTTCTGCAATCAGAGAGGCTACTGCAGTGGGAGGCCCACACATGCCAAAGAACAAAGATGGATGAAAAATAATAAATAACTAAGAAAGAGCTTGTGGCATGAAGTTAAAAATATACAAAACATAATAATAATATCAGTACGTAGTAGGATTGAGATATTTCATTCAAATTTTCATAGCAAGTAAATAGTAATTTTCTAGCAATGATACTTTAATGAGTTGTCTTTTGGTGAGGTTTTCTCAAGTCTGTACTCTATTCCTTCATTCATCATAGTAACAGTCGTAAAATCCTAGTTTAAAGGTAGTGGTAATTCAAGATCATACAACTTTGGTAGCTGTGTTGATGTCAGGATATCCCATGAAGTAAATTACCAATACAAACCAAACTTTGAAAACTCCTATGAAATACCACATTGAGATTAAATATAAACCTAGTGAGTTTTAATAAGACATTTGCCTAAACCATAGTTTCTCAATCTGAAGATTATTTCCATTTTGGGCCAAATAATGCATTGTTGTTGGGGGTTATCCTGTGTATTGTATATTCACAGCATCCCTGATCTCTGACCATGAGATGCTGATAACAATCCCATACTTTCCCCCACAGCCCATGTTGTGGCAGTCATGTATAGCTCCAGCTATTGCCAAATATCCTGTAGAAGACAAAATTGCTCCTAGTTAATAACCACAGGAATAAGTAGTTGCAGGACAGAACTGAGTCCTGACATTCCAATAGCTACAGAATCATATAAAATTCATAATATATCTTTAGATAAGAGTTAATGTATTTCAAATGGGCTGATGCTTATTGAGCATCTACTATGCACAAAATAGTTTTCCAATACTACAAGGGATTAAAACAAATAAACCTGAAACACAATTCCATGAAAAACTTCGAAAGATGCCTTTGAAGTCATCAACACAATTCTCTAGGTGTCTTTTAATACCCCTTGGGGAATTTAACAACAGTTACTAAACATCCAAGTGTATCTATTGGAGTAATATATTAGCAAGCATTCTAAACAGAAGGGTCTGAAAGAATAAAGTGACACACAGAATTGACACACACTGGTCTATTAACAAAGATCTGATGAATGCATAAAGAAATTCACACAACTGCTGCTAAAAGGAAGGCCACAAAGATGCTTCATAGCAGATGAATTTTCTTCTTGGCTAAATAAAACATACAACAAAGAAATGCTGGTACTTTTCTGGGGATCAAGAAAGGGCTTACTGAAAAGCCTATACTTCAGCTTGGAATTTATGACATTTTTCTTTGAGCTTGGGATATTAAACTTGCAAAAGTTGGAGAGCTCTGACGCAAAGCCTGAGGATAACAAGGTGGATTGGTTGAAATCTAGACCCTGAGCTGAAGGGCCATGGATATCCTGTTCTGGGCCCAGCAGGGAACACATCTATAGAAAGAGATCTGACCTGGAAAGTGGAAGAATTTGGTTCCAAAGTTAATTTTTGACACTAAACTGCAGTCTTCATTTTTTAAAGGTCATTTGAAACCTAAATACATTTTTCTCAGTATAACATGGGAATTGTATCTTCCCAGTGTACCTCAAATTAAACCTTGTAAATGAAAACATAAGCCAAAATTGGTTCTATAAAAATAGACTGTTAATGATCTATAAAATAGAATAATGTTACTAAATAGCCTCTCAGGTTTCTTCCAGCTCTGAAAAATCTAGGGCTTTCCTGGTGGCTCAGATGGTAAAAGAATCTGCCTGCAACACAAGAAACCTGGGTTCAATCCCTGGGTTGGGAAGATTCCCTGGAGAAGGGAATGGCTACAAACTTCAATGTTCTTGCCTGAGAAATTCCATGTTCAGAGGAGTCTGGCGGGCTACAGCCTTTGGGGTAATCACAAAATAAAGTTTTCCAGATAAGAGTGAATGTATTTCAAATGGGCTGATGCTTATTGAGCATCTACTATGCACAAAATAGTTTTCCAATACTACAAGGGATTAAAACAAATAAACCTGAAACACAATTCCATGAAAAACTTCGAAAGATGCCTTTGAAGTCATCAACACAATTCTCTAGGTGTCTTTTAATACCCCTTGGGGAATTTAACAACAGTTACTAAACATCCAAGTGTATCTATTGGAGTAATATATTAGCAAGCATTCTAAACAGAAGGGTCTGAAAGAATAAAGTGACACACAGAATTGACACACACTGGTCTATTAACAAAGATCTGATGAATGCATAAAGAAATTCACACAACTGCTGCTAAAAGGAAGGCCACAAAGATGCTTCATAGCAGATGAATTTTCTTCTTGGCTAAATAAAACATACAACAAAGAAATGCTGGTACTTTTCTGGGGATCAAGAAAGGGCTTACTGAAAAGCCTATACTTCAGCTTGGAATTTATGACATTTTTCTTTGAGCTTGGGATATTAAACTTGCAAAAGTTGGAGAGCTCTGACGCAAAGCCTGAGGATAACAAGGTGGATTGGTTGAAATCTAGACCCTGAGCTGAAGGGCCATGGATATCCTGTTCTGGGCCCAGCAGGGAACACATCTATAGAAAGAGATCTGACCTGGAAAGTGGAAGAATTTGGTTCCAAAGTTAATTTTTGACACTAAACTGCAGTCTTCATTTTTTAAAGGTCATTTGAAACCTAAATACATTTTTCTCAGTATAACATGGGAATTGTATCTTCCCAGTGTACCTCAAATTAAACCTTGTAAATGAAAACATAAGCCAAAATTGGTTCTATAAAAATAGACTGTTAATGATCTATAAAATAGAATAATGTTACTAAATAGCCTCTCAGGTTTCTTCCAGCTCTGAAAAATCTAGGGCTTTCCTGGTGGCTCAGATGGTAAAAGAATCTGCCTGCAACACAAGAAACCTGGGTTCAATCCCTGGGTTGGGAAGATTCCCTGGAGAAGGGAATGGCTACAAACTTCAATGTTCTTGCCTGAGAAATTCCATGTTCAGAGGAGTCTGGCGGGCTACAGCCTTTGGGGTAATAAAGAATTGGACATGACTAAGTGACTAAGATGAATCTGCTCATATCTCCAAAATAGTATATGCATTTTTGAAAGAGTAACATGTAAGTATTAGCTTCCTAAGATGTACTAGTCAAGTTCCTTAAGCAAATAGACTGAGATTTAAATAAAATTGGTAAATGATCAACATTTTTGTAAAGAACAAAAGATATATGAGTATCCAGAAAAAAGTCCCAGTTGAGATTCAACATTTAGAGGGAAAATGTGTCTATATTTTTCTTTTATTTGCTCTAACTTCTCAATATCATATGATAGTTAAGAATCATAACTCAGGCCTTGGTGCCCTGAGTTTAGAATGGGCAACAAAGTGCATTTCATCTCTTCTATCTAAACTGTACTCTCATATAATGGAGAAACTTCGATTTTTCAACAGACCTCCAACTAGCCAAAACACTCCAGAATCTGACTTTCCACTGATGGTTCCCACCAAACAACTAACATTTTTTCTTCAGCTAATAAAAGAATTCTTGATCAGGAAAGAGGAAGTCACCAGGCCCAACTTATATAGAACAAAGGCAGCACATTGATAGAACAAGAGGGTGAAGATATAATTTTTTTCATGTTTTCAGGAAACATATGAATAGCAATAATGGAATTCACTATCAACTGTGTCATATTTTACAGGCATACTCTCATGTTCATTATCATTTTTAATCAGTGACTGAACTCACTTAGCAAAACTAATTTTTACTAAACATTTATTACTATTCATTAAAATCAGTCTGTCATCTTGTGATTTTTCTCTTTCATATTTTCCTGAGGAACTAGTCTACTCAAAGTGAAACAGCAGAAGCTTGGAAATATTGATAAGAAAAATTTTAAATTATTCCTAAGGCTGGATTCAATCTCAGTCGAAATCAGGTTCCCACTTCCATCTGTTTCTTCAAGATTCATGGGAAGCAGGTATGCCAGTTGGATCAGAAAATTCTAGGATAAAATGAAATTTTCTTACTAAAAATGTAGACTTCATAGCCTGTCAGCAAACATAAGTTTGAGATATTTTGTGCAAATATTTCCTCAGAATAGCCCACAGTATGCTGCTTGGGAAATGTTTGAAAAAGGAGGCAGACTTCAGTCAAAGAAGTTTGTGATCATGGAAGACAAGGTGCTCTATAGAATTTTCTAATGTGTAGAACTTTGTGCCCATTTCCTTCTCACCTGTGTATTTTCTCTCTTCTTTCTGATGCAGCAGCTCAATGGGGTGCATCTATATTTAGTATTTACTTGGTATAAATGGGAATCTGTAATCTTCTCATACTTGGCAAGGATGATTCACTTTGTTGTTTTCTTGCTGTTGCTACTAATTGGAGAATTATCTCACAGCAGCCTTGTGCACCAACTCTGGTTCCACTCTACTCTGAATCTTCATTAGGTTAAAAAAGTTGATAATAAAACCACTTCAAAACCACAGTATTTAGCTTGAAATATTTAACTCAAAATATGTAATGATGAAACACTTTTTAAAAAAACACTTCAGAATCTGACTTTCCACTGATGGTTCCCACCAAACAACTAACATTTTTTCTTCAGCTAATAAAAGAATTCTTGATCAGGAAAGAGGAAGTCACCAGGCCCAACTTATATAGAACAAAGGCAGCACATTGATAGAACAAGAGGGTGAAGATATAATTTTTTTCATGTTTTCAGGAAACATATGAATAGCAATAATGGAATTCACTATCAACTGTGTCATATTTTACAGGCATACTCTCATGTTCATTATCATTTTTAATCAGTGACTGAACTCACTTAGCAAAACTAATTTTTACTAAACATTTATTACTATTCATTAAAATCAGTCTGTCATCTTGTGATTTTTCTCTTTCATATTTTCCTGAGGAACTAGTCTACTCAAAGTGAAACAGCAGAAGCTTGGAAATATTGATAAGAAAAATTTTAAATTATTCCTAAGGCTGGATTCAATCTCAGTCGAAATCAGGTTCCCACTTCCATCTGTTTCTTCAAGATTCATGGGAAGCAGGTATGCCAGTTGGATCAGAAAATTCTAGGATAAAATGAAATTTTCTTACTAAAAATGTAGACTTCATAGCCTGTCAGCAAACATAAGTTTGAGATATTTTGTGCAAATATTTCCTCAGAATAGCCCACAGTATGCTGCTTGGGAAATGTTTGAAAAAGGAGGCAGACTTCAGTCAAAGAAGTTTGTGATCATGGAAGACAAGGTGCTCTATAGAATTTTCTAATGTGTAGAACTTTGTGCCCATTTCCTTCTCACCTGTGTATTTTCTCTCTTCTTTCTGATGCAGCAGCTCAATGGGGTGCATCTATATTTAGTATTTACTTGGTATAAATGGGAATCTGTAATCTTCTCATACTTGGCAAGGATGATTCACTTTGTTGTTTTCTTGCTGTTGCTACTAATTGGAGAATTATCTCACAGCAGCCTTGTGCACCAACTCTGGTTCCACTCTACTCTGAATCTTCATTAGGTTAAAAAAGTTGATAATAAAAACCACTTCAAAACCACAGTATTTAGCTTGAAATATTTAACTCAAAATATGTAATGATGAAACACTTATCACTTGGCAATTTTTTTAGGAAAAATTTCAAAACACAAAACTGAACAAATGAAGAAAAAACTAAGCCCAGATTTATTGTAACCAGTCATTACATGACTGTTTGGGAAGGCATTTTGAAAGTGTTCAACCTCAATTTGAGACTTAAAGCCAGGGCCCAGACTTAATCAAATCTGCTTGGGACTTGAACACACATGGCTGGGACTCGAATCCAGCCTAAACCCTGTTAATTAAAATCACTCACCCAATGTCTGGACCCACTGAGGTTCAGGTTCTTCATGTCTCTTTGCAGAGAAGAATTCAGTGAGAGACAAAGTGATAGGTAAGAAATGGATTTATTCAGATTCAGAGAAAGCACACTCTAGAGACAGAGTGTGGGCCATGGCAGAGCAAATCCAGTGGCCCCGAAAACATGGCATTCTTAGCTTTTATGGGCTGTGTAATTCCATATGCTAATGAGTGGGAGGATTATCCCAGCTCTTTTAGGGGAGGGGTGAAACTGTTATGATGCCTCTAGGCATGGCATTTAGCTTGCTGACTGAAGATCAAGGTCTGGTCTGCCATCTTGGACCCATTTGATTCTAATGGGCTTATGCTGTGTCCTTGAGCTGTCATTCTTTTCAAAAATTGTGCCCTGCTCCTTTCTCTCCTAACCTTTACAATTTTAAAGATGGGTGAAAAGCACCATCCAAAATATTTATTCAGTTTCCATTTGCTAAAGAATTATGTCCTGCTGGATACAGTAATATCTATCCACAAAGAAAATGGTATCTTGTAGTCAAATAGGTCATATAGCTGGAAAAGTTTAATACAAGAATTGAATAGTATATTAACCAACATTAAAAGAACTTCTAAAACATTACTTTAGGAATTTCCACAGTTAAGTTCAGAGAAAGATTAATTTATTAGGGGCAAGTGGCTGTGTGGCATATGGATAAGCTTCACAAAGATAGATTAAAAACTTGGCCTTAAAATTATCTAGACTTTGTCTAGGTAAAGGAGAAAAGAAAACACTTCTCAGATGGAAAAGTCCACTCACTTCTAATCAAGTTATACATACTGCACTCTGTGCCACATCCTTTCTAAGTCACAGTTCTACAAGGGTAGGCAGAACAGATATAATCTCTGCCCTGTGAAGTTCATTTCTGGGCCCATAAAACATAGCCAAAGAAAGTGCTGGTGTCAGTGAATAGCCCAGGAAGCAAAGGTGGAAAAGTCCTGTAAGGAGAGGGTAGAGACTAAATGTCAGTGGGTGTATTGGGATGAGATGAAAGAGAGCCTGGTGCAAAACTGTTCCCAAGGTCACAGGGTCAAGCAAAACTCCACACAAGCCAAACAGTCCTGTTCTTACCTCTCCATCTATCACTCAGTTACATCCTGAAGTGAAATCAGATTAATTACATTGGAAGGCCTCTTCTTAGTAGCTAGTATTAACACATTTATACTCAAGAGTCTCAGTTCCTCTATTGTAAATTGACATAAAGACACAGCATGTTCACTCCTTTTCCCCTTCCTCCACCTCTAATCTCTGCCCAGCCCCCACCATACTAATGCTAGAATAATGGTCTAGATTGATCAAGCCCTAGGGAATATTTCCCTCCAACAAGTAAACGGCTGCACTTGAACTACTGTAGCCTGTGTAAACAAGAAAGTGCAATCACAGATTTGTTGAACTCAAGTCTGACTTCCCCCCTCCTCATTCCCATTTAGGCATTTCATCCTCTAAAATAGCAATTCCATAAGAAGGTTATAAAAAAAGAAAAAAACAAGTGGGGGATGGGTGCGTGGTAGAGACAGTTCTGAACCTCCTGAGCCAATAGATCTGTTGATGTTATGGGTGTTGCAGGGTGGAAACCAATTCTGACCCCAGTTGCAAACTGTTTCTTTGACTTGTTTTTTGTTGGTGTTTTTGTTTTTATAATCATACTTAATGACTTGCCTGTGCCTCTGCCTGATTGTTACAGTGCCTTTCTTCAGAACCCTGTCCACCTGAGGATGGCCCAGAAGGAAGAAAGGAGCACATCCCCTGCCTGAGGCTTGACATTCTAGGAGATGTTTGCACGATAAATGGCCTTTTTACTTTGCTTCCTTGTCTTCCTCCATCTCTGATTTAAGAAAGAACCTAGCATCCAGACCCTGATAAGATAGGTATTTTGAGGTGCTAGCCAGCCATCTTCTTGGTCAGTTGTTTTCAGAATAAAGTCATTTTCCTTGCCTTAGTACCTTGTCTCTTGGTTTCATTGGCCTGTTGTGCAGCAAGCAGAGCATGGGTATGAGATGTAGGCAGTTGACCAAATGGCTGTACTGCAAAAAGTGGGGTCAGAATTTAGAATCACTTTGAACTGGTTTTCAGGCCCACCCTGCCTCCAGGCTACACTACTTGCTTGAAAACTAATCTCTATTTATGCCTTAAATTTGACTATGTTTTACCATCTCCAGATTATATGCATTTAGAACATTATAAACTGAGTTTTTGGTTGTTTAAAGAATATCAAGGATTACAAGAAATAAAGTACTGTTTTGGTAAGTGAGAGTTGGCCTGAAATTAGTTTTTCTGTTTGGGGAGGAAGGGGTGTGAGCAAGTAAACTCTCTGGGTTCAGGATAAGCTTTGCCCCAGGGGAAGAGGTGTAGGTTTTGTGTGTAGATTTCTAGATAATCCACTCCTTATTCTCCATCACTCCTAGCTCCAAGCAGTGCAGGCCACTGAGAAATGCTGCAGAAAATAACACTTTACCTATATCATTGCAAAGTACACCATCAGTAGATTAGATAGATGTTGTTGTTGCTGTTCAGAGTCTAAATCATGTCCAACTCTGTGCAACCCCATGAAATGAAGCACACCAGATTTCCCTGTTCTTCATGATCTCTTGGAGCATGCTCAAACTCATGTCCATTGAGTCTGTGATGCCATCGACTATCTCATCATCTGTCTCCCCCTTCTCCTTCTGTCCTCCCCCTTTCCCAGCATCAGATTAGACAGTAACTGAGGGGAAAAGCTATTATTTTAATTAAAATCTAGTGATAGCTTTTCTTTAGGTACAACTCACATAAGAGGCCACAAATCTCAAGGTAACTGTCTCTATTGATCCAGGACTCAGAACAAACACACGGGTGATGTTTTTCGAAGTCTAGGCTTGCTGGTCTTGCCACAAGGCAGGCCAATGAATCAGAGAAAGGGGTTGAGGCAAGGAATACCACTTTATTCAGAGAACTGATTGACAAGGAAAATAGCAAACTAATGTCTCAAAATAACCATCCTATGAGGGTCTGGATGCCAGGGTTTTTCATAAATCTCAGATGGGTGAGGGTGAGGAAACAAAGTAAAAATGCAATGCATCTTGCAAATATCTCCTAGAACAGCAAACCTCACACAGGAGATGTGCTCATTTCTTCCTTCCAGGTAGACAAGGTTCTGAACAAAGGCAATTTAGTTAATCAGTCAGACAAAGGGGCAGGATTCTCTGAGGCAGGACATTATGTACTATTATAATAACAAAAGCAATTAAAAAAAAAAAAAACCAAAGAAGCAGTTTCAACAATGGTTTCCCCAGTTTAAAGAAGGCTATTAAAGTACTGTTTTGGTAAGTGAGAGTTGGCCTGAAATTAGTTTTTCTGTTTGGGGAGGAAGGGGTGTGAGCAAGTAAACTCTCTGGGTTCAGGATAAGCTTTGCCCCAGGGGAAGAGGTGTAGGTTTTGTGTGTAGATTTCTAGATAATCCACTCCTTATTCTCCATCACTCCTAGCTCCAAGCAGTGCAGGCCACTGAGAAATGCTGCAGAAAATAACACTTTACCTATATCATTGCAAAGTACACCATCAGTAGATTAGATAGATGTTGTTGTTGCTGTTCAGAGTCTAAATCATGTCCAACTCTGTGCAACCCCATGAAATGAAGCACACCAGATTTCCCTGTTCTTCATTATCTCTTGGAGCATGCTCAAACTCATGTCCATTGAGTCTGTGATGCCATCGACTATCTCATCATCTGTCTCCCCCTTCTCCTTCTGTCCTCCCCCTTTCCCAGCATCAGATTAGACAGTAACTGAGGGGAAAAGCTATTATTTTAATTAAAATCTAGTGATAGCTTTTCTTTAGGTACAACTCACATAAGAGGCCACAAATCTCAAGGTAACTGTCTCTATTGATCCAGGACTCAGAACAAACACACGGGTGATGTTTTTTTCGAAGTCTAGGCTTGCTGTTCTTGCCACAAGGCAGGCCAATGAATCAGAGAAAGGGGTTGAGGCAAGGAATACCACTTTATTCAGAGAACTGATTGACAAGGAAAATAGCAAACTAATGTCTCAAAATAACCATCCTATGAGGGTCTGGATGCCAGGGTTTTTCATAAATCTCAGATGGGTGAGGGTGAGGAAACAAAGTAAAAATGCAATGCATCTTGCAAATATCTCCTAGAACAGCAAACCTCACACAGGAGATGTGCTCATTTCTTCCTTCCAGGTAGACAAGGTTCTGAACAAAGGCAATTTAGTTAATCAGTCAGACAAAGGGGCAGGATTCTCTGAGGCAGGACATTATGTACTATTATAATAACAAAAGCAATTAAAAAAAAAAAAAACCAAAGAAGCAGTTTCAACATGGAGTCAGAACTGGCTTTTCCCCACAACATGGTGAGGAACTGATTGTTAGGTTGATAGGCTATTAAAGGGTTAACACTGCAGCTGTGGACTCTCAGGCCCTGCAGGGTCAGCAGCAAGGGGCCTGTTGCTGATCTGCTGGTGCCTGGGAGTCTCTCAAAGCCTGCAGTAAGGAGCTCACCCTGGCCATGAAAATTTTTCAGCTGATCTAAAAAGTAACAAGAACTGCATGCCTCCATGCCCACAGCCAACTCAAGGACAGCCAACTCATTACTAATTTCCCCGCTCAGTTTAAACAAAGACTGTTTCTGTGCCTGCTATAAGAAATCCCCTCCCTTTTCTTTTTTCCCCCTTTTCCTGCCAAATAAAACCTCCTCCTCCCATCTCCTGGATGCGACTTCACTGGCCCACCTTTTAGACCTGTGGATCTCGCCCAGGAACTATTCCCAAATAAATTCTTTCCCTAGCAGGTTGCTGTCTGTCATGTCTTTGTGATTCTTACACTGATAAACTAGGCATCTTATGGCTTTTTTCTTGGAAGTTGAACCAAAATGGATTAACTAAGGAATTGTGACACATTTTAAGAGTAAAATACTGAAATCTAAAATCATTCTTTCTATTTCCTGTTCTATATTCTTTCTCAACATACTGTAAGAAATAGTCAACAGAAATTGCAATTAAATAGAGTTTGGAGGGCTCTTATGCCTTGTGATCATAGCAGAGTACAGCAGAGAGAAGAAAGACTCTTCTTTCCTGGCAAGGACTTAGCCAGTGAAATAGCATGGACTCTGTTTGCTGCAGCCCATGCAGGGTCTGGATGCCAGGGTTTTTCATAAATCTCAGATGGGTGAGGGTGAGGAAACAAAGTAAAAATGCAATGCATCTTGCAAATATCTCCTAGAACAGCAAACCTCACACAGGAGATGTGCTCATTTCTTCCTTCCAGGTAGACAAGGTTCTGAACAAAGGCAATTTAGTTAATCAGTCAGACAAAGGGGCAGGATTCTCTGAGGCAGGACATTATGTACTATTATAATAACAAAAGCAATTAAAAAAAAAAAAAACCAAAGAAGCAGTTTCAACATGGAGTCAGAACTGGCTTTTCCCCACAACATGGTGAGGAACTGATTGTTAGGTTGATAGGCTATTAAAGGGTTAACACTGCAGCTGTGGACTCTCAGGCCCTGCAGGGTCAGCAGCAAGGGGCCTGTTGCTGATCTGCTGGTGCCTGGGAGTCTCTCAAAGCCTGCAGTAAGGAGCTCACCCTGGCCATGAAAATTTTTCAGCTGATCTAAAAAGTAACAAGAACTGCATGCCTCCATGCCCACAGCCAACTCAAGGACAGCCAACTCATTACTAATTTCCCCGCTCAGTTTAAACAAAGACTGTTTCTGTGCCTGCTATAAGAAATCCCCTCCCTTTTCTTTTTTTTCCCCTTCTCCTGCCAAATAAAACCTCCTCCTCCCATCTCCTGGATGCGACTTCACTGGCCCACCTTTTAGACCTGTGGATCTCGCCCAGGAACTATTCCCAAATAAATTCTTTCCCTAGCAGGTTGCTGTCTGTCATGTCTTTGTGATTCTTACACTGATAAACTAGGCATCTTATGGCTTTTTTCTTGGAAGTTGAACCAAAATGGATTAACTAAGGAATTGTGACACATTTTAAGAGTAAAATACTGAAATCTAAAATCATTCTTTCTATTTCCTGTTCTATATTCTTTCTCAACATACTGTAAGAAATAGTCAACAGAAATTGCAATTAAATAGAGTTTGGAGGGCTCTTATGCCTTGTGATCATAGCAGAGTACAGCAGAGAGAAGAAAGACTCTTCTTTCCTGGCAAGGACTTAGCCAGTGAAATAGCATGGACTCTGTTTGCTGCAGCCCATGCAGCTTCCTTTCTCCCTCTATAAAAGTGTTCTCTTCTCCTTGTTGTGCAGGGATTTGGATATGGTTGGCCATGGTTGCAGACTTCAAGTGGCAGTTCTTTGCTGAACGCAAATAAACGAATTTTTCCTGGAGAAATAGTTGATAGTCTATTTAATTTAGATCAACAAGACAATAAAGATGTTTTAAAAATGAAAACTTTATGAAAATATGTGTATGCATATATATATACACACACACACACACAGAGGAATTATAAGAATAGCAGAGTATTAATAATTAGAAAGCAAAAAAAAGCTAAGCAAAACTACTAAGTGTTTCAGATTTTTAAAAATTAAGATATTAACGCCTATTATTCCTTCTCTAGGGTTAAAAGAACATGGTGTAGGAAATGGGTCAAGTACTGTAAAATTTTTTCTACAATTTTAATCAACTTAAACTGTGTTTGTTCTTCATGATCATATCCCAGTGGAGGGTAAAGAAGGCTTCTCCTTTTTTGTCACCCACATAATAAATTGGTAAAAAAAAAATCAATGTCTAAAGCAAAAATGGAACTAGCATAATGGTGTTCTTTACAAATGGTGTTCTTTACAGTGACAAAACAGTCTTTTGCAGCAAAACTTAACTAAAGGTACCCAGTCACTCAGCCTTCCCAAAGGGAGAAACATTTAATATTATTTAGAGAAACCTTTGGCCACAAGTTACTTATAGGGTTTAAGGGTCCAGGAGGAGTGGTGAGGCAGGAAGTAAAGTAAATTGAAATCCCTAAATCTGGACTGAAGTCCCTGATTCAATCTGATTGAATTGAGTGTCCTATCAGTGAGACTTTAGGAGAACCATCTAACTTCTCCAAAATTAGCATGTCCTCTCAGACAAGGCAGGACTGAAAAAGGGATAATGGATCCTGAAGCTATGTGAGTTTATGGGTTTTGGAACTGAGAAATGGAGTTGTTGTTTAGCTGCTAAGTTGTGTCTGACTCTTTGTGACCCCATGAACTACAGCATGCCAGGCTTCCCTGTCCTTCACCACTGCCCAGCGATTGCTTAAACTCATGTCCATTGAGCCAATCATGCCATCCAACCATCTCATCCTATTTCATCCCCCTTTTCCTTCTGTTTTCAATTTTTCCCAGCATTAGGGTCTTTTCTAATGAGTTGACTCTACACATAAAGTGGCCAAAGTATTGGAGTTGTAGCTTCAGCATCAATCCTTCCAATAAATATTCAGGGTTGATTTCCTTTTGGATTGACTGCTTTGACATTCTTGCCGTCCAAGGGACTTTCAAGAGTTTTCTCAAAACTTTCTATTTTGAAAGGATCAGTTCTTTGGCACTCAGCCTTCTTTATGGTCCCACCCTCACAACCATACATGACTACTAGAAAAAATATAGCTTTTACTACATGGACATCTATTGCCAAAGTGATGTCTCTGCTTTTTAATACACCGTCTAGGCTTGTCATAGCTTTTTTCAAGCATCTTTTAATTTCATGTCTATAGTCACCATCTGCAGTGATGTTTACTCCAACCCCAAAGAAGGATAATGCCAAAGAATTTTCAAACTACCCTATAAATATGTTCATTTCACATGCTAGCAAGGTAATTCTCAAAATTCTTCAAGCTAGGCTTCAAAAGTATGTGAACCAAGAACTTCCAAATGTACAAGCTGGATTTAGAAAAGACAGAGAAACCAGAGATCAAATTGCCAAAATCTGTTGGATCATAGAAAAGGCAAGAAAATTCCAGAAAAATAATATATACTTCTACTTCATTAACTATGCTAAGCCCTTTTACTATGCAGATTATAACAATCTGGAAAATCTGGAACAGATGGGAACACCAGTCCACCCTTACCTGCCTCCTAAGAAGCCTATGTGTAGCTGAAGAAGCAACAAAATTAGACATGAAACAATGAACTGGATCAAAATTGGGAAAGGAGTACATCAAAGCTGTATATTGTCACCCTGCTTATTTAACTTATGTTCAGAGTACATCATATGAAATACTGAGCTGGGTGAATCACAAACTGGAATCAAGATTGCCAGAAGATATAGCAATAATTTCAAATATGCAAATGATACCACTTTAATGGAAGCAAGTGAAGAGGAACAAAAGAGCCTGTGGATGAAGGTGAAAGTAAAGACTGAAAAAGCTGGTTTAAAACTCAACATTCAGAAAACTAAAACCATGACATCTAGTCCCATCACTTCATAGCAAAAAGAAGAAGAAAAATGCAAACACTGACTGACTTCTTTTTTCCTTGGGCTCCAGAATCACTACAGACAGTGACTGCATCCACGAAATTCAAAGATGTTTTGCTCCTTGGAAGAAAATCTATGAAAATCCCAGACAGCATATTAAAAAGCAGATACATCACTTTTCCAACAACGGTTCATATAGGCAAAGCTATGGTTTTTCCAGTAATTATGCATGGTTTTGAGAGTTGGACCATAAAGGCAGCTGAGCACAGAAGAATCGATGTTTTTGAACTGTGATGCTGGAGAAGACTCTTGAGAGTCCCTTGGACAGCAAGAATATCAACCAGTCATTCCTAAAGGAAGTGAACCCTGCATATTCATTGGAAGAACTGCTGCTGAAGCTCCAATGCTTTGGCCACCTGATGTGAAGAGCCAACTCATTGGAAGAGATCATGATGTTGGGAAAGATTGAGAGCAGGAGGAAGAGTTTAACGGGTGAATTCTCAAAATTCTTCAAGCTAGGCTTCAAAAGTATGTGAACCAAGAACTTCCAAATGTACAAGCTGGATTTAGAAAAGACAGAGAAACCAGAGATCAAATTGCCAAAATCTGTTGGATCATAGAAAAGGCAAGAAAATTCCAGAAAAATAATATATACTTCTACTTCATTAACTATGCTAAGCCCTTTTACTATGCAGATTATAACAATCTGGAAAATCTGGAACAGATGGGAACACCAGTCCACCCTTACCTGCCTCCTAAGAAGCCTATGTGTAGCTGAAGAAGCAACAAAATTAGACATGAAACAATGAACTGGATCAAAATTGGGAAAGGAGTACATCAAAGCTGTATATTGTCACCCTGCTTATTTAACTTATGTTCAGAGTACATCATATGAAATACTGAGCTGGGTGAATCACAAACTGGAATCAAGATTGCCAGAAGATATAGCAATAATTTCAAATATGCAAATGATACCACTTTAATGGAAGCAAGTGAAGAGGAACAAAAGAGCCTGTGGATGAAGGTGAAAGTAAAGACTGAAAAAGCTGGTTTAAAACTCAACATTCAGAAAACTAAAACCATGACATCTAGTCCCATCACTTCATAGCAAATAGATGAGGAAAAAATGCAAACACTGACTGACTTCTTTTTTCCTTGGGCTCCAGAATCACTACAGACAGTGACTGCATCCACGAAATTCAAAGATGTTTTGCTCCTTGGAAGAAAATCTATGAAAATCCCAGACAGCATATTAAAAAGCAGATACATCACTTTTCCAACAACGGTTCATATAGGCAAAGCTATGGTTTTTCCAGTAATTATGCATGGTTTTGAGAGTTGGACCATAAAGGCAGCTGAGCACAGAAGAATCGATGTTTTTGAACTGTGATGCTGGAGAAGACTCTTGAGAGTCCCTTGGACAGCAAGAATATCAACCAGTTATTCCTAAAGGAAGTGAACCCTGCATATTCATTGGAAGAACTGCTGCTGAAGCTCCAATGCTTTGGCCACCTGATGTGAAGAGCCAACTCATTGGAAGAGATCATGATGTTGGGAAAGATTGAGAGCAGGAGGAGAATATGAGTTTCATCAAACTGTGAGAGATGGTAAAGAGCAGAGAAGCTTGGCTTGCTGCAGTCCATGAGGTTGCAAAGAATGGAACAGTACTGAGTGGCTGTACAACAACAGCCATGTGAAAGGAGTGAGTTCAGTGAGCCTAGATTCCTTCAATTTCTCATATATAGAAAAGTACCAAATTATTTATTTGAGACATGTTTTCAAAAAAAAAATAACAATAATCTTTTGATGTTCAGACTACCGGCCTTCTGTTGTAAAAGTTCTATATAATCTGGCTCCTCCCCTCATCTTCTTAGAACAGTTCTTTCAAGGTTACTTGAGATTCAGTCTCCTGTGCTTGAAGTCCTAAAAATTCCCACTGAATATAAGGTAAGTCTCAACTTTTAATCTATGACTAGTTCTTAAGTCAAAAGAAGGATAAGGCAGAGAATCCTGTTGACTATGAGGTGAGGTATATAGTACCATGATACACATTCTGTAGTACAGGCACTAGGATCCCCTATGCTAATTGCTATGGATATACCATGAATCTGATTGGCATTCCCCTACTCTGATAGAACTCAGACTATACAGGAAGACCCAGACACACCAATCAGTAGGATAAAAACCAGCAGAGGGGTTTGCATCAATGCTATAGGACACAGAGGTGAACTATGTATCTTGGGGAATAAAAGCAGACCATTGCGAAGAGGTGACAATGAAGCTAAGCCATCAGGGAAAATTGTTTTTAACCCCCAAATGTAGCCATCTTGCGGGAATAAAAGCAGACCATTGTATGAAAATCCCAGACAGCATATTAAAAAGCAGATACATCACTTTTCCAACAACGGTTCATATAGGCAAAGCTATGGTTTTTCCAGTAATTATGCATGGTTTTGAGAGTTGGACCATAAAGGCAGCTGAGCACAGAAGAATCGATGTTTTGAACTGTGATGCTGGAGAAGACTCTTGAGAGTCCCTTGGACAGCAAGAATATCAACCAGTCATTCCTAAAGGAAGTGAACCCTGCATATTCATTGGAAGAACTGCTGCTGAAGCTCCAATGCTTTGGCCACCTGATGTGAAGAGCCAACTCATTGGAAGAGATCATGATGTTGGGAAAGATTGAGAGCAGGAGGAGAATATGAGTTTCATCAAACTGTGAGAGATGGTAAAGAGCAGAGAAGCTTGGCTTGCTGCAGTCCATGAGGTTGCAAAGAATGGAACAGTACTGAGTGGCTGTACAACAACAGCCATGTGAAAGGAGTGAGTTCAGTGAGCCTAGATTCCTTCAATTTCTCATATATAGAAAAGTACCAAATTATTTATTTGAGACATGTTTTCAAAAAAAAAATAACAATAATCTTTTGATGTTCAGACTACCGGCCTTCTGTTGTAAAAGTTCTATATAATCTGGCTCCTCCCCTCATCTTCTTAGAACAGTTCTTTCAAGGTTACTTGAGATTCAGTCTCCTGTGCTTGAAGTCCTAAAAATTCCCACTGAATATAAGGTAAGTCTCAACTTTTAATCTATGACTAGTTCTTAAGTCAAAAGAAGGATAAGGCAGAGAATCCTGTTGACTATGAGGTGAGGTATATAGTACCATGATACACATTCTGTAGTACAGGCACTAGGATCCCCTATGCTAATTGCTATGGATATACCATGAATCTGATTGGCATTCCCCTACTCTGATAGAACTCAGACTATACAGGAAGACCCAGACACACCAATCAGTAGGATAAAAACCAGCAGAGGGGTTTGCATCAATGCTATAGGACACAGAGGTGAACTATGTATCTTGGGGAATAAAAGCAGACCATTGCGAAGAGGTGACAATGAAGCTAAGCCTAGAGTGTGCATGTGTGCTCAATCATGTTTGACTCTTTTGAGACCTCACGGACTGTAGCCCACCAGGCTCCTCTGCCCATGGAATTTTCAAGGTAAGAATACTGTAGTGGATTGCCATTTCCTACTCTAGGAAATCTTCCCAACCCAGAAATGGAAACTGCAGTTCTTTTTTTTTTCTTTTTGGGCGGGGGTCGGGTTGGGGAGGGAGGGGAGCGGGCAGGCCACTTTCATTGGTCTTTCATTTCTGTTTTCATCCGTCTTTGTTCTTTTGGCCCGTGTGGGCCTCCCATCGCGGTGGCATCTGTTGTTGCAGAGCGCCGGCTCTGGGCGCATGCGCTCCAGAGCTCCGGCTCGGTGACTGGACACATTGGTTCAGCCACTCCGCGGCACGTGGGATCTTCCCAGGCCAGGGATCGAACCGGCGCCCCTTGCACTGCAAGGTGGTGTCCTTACCCACTGGACCACCAGGGGAAGCTCGGAAACTGCAGTTCTTTTGTTTCTTGCATTGGTGGGTAGATTCTTTATCACTGTGCCTGGAGTATGTGTTGAGTCCTGAAGCCCGGAGTATGTGTGGTCAAAAGTTTAGTGAATTTCATCAGAACTTTTATGGGACAAGTGATGCCTGAAAATGGACTTGTGTGCTCATACCAAGAGAGTGAAAATTTGTAATAAGCAAGTCAACAAACCATACAGTATAAGAAAATATAAGTGTTCAGGTTGAAAACAAATCTAAACAGAAGAAAATTCTATGCATGTTAGCATTACCTTGGCTTTTCTATTCTCATTTTCCTTCACTCTATAACTGTTCTTACAAGGTGGTGGGGCTGAGAGGGCAAGGCCTTGGGAAGGGTGGAGATGGACTCAGGAGAAAGGGATTTTAAGTTCACAGCAGGTTAGCAGAGAGCCTGCAATTGAATGTCAGTTTCTTAACAATGTAGCTCCTCCTGTTCCAGGTTTGGAAAGCATCAATTTATCACCAAGCACTTGAGGGTGTTTAATAAGCATTGCTTAATAATTAATGGAACTTTTGAACATACCTTTTTTTGTAAGGAATGCACTTAGAAAAGGCGGAACTTAAAACCCCGTGCTCCTCATAAGAGATGTGAAAATGGGGAAGAGGTGTCTTGGAACTTCAGAGGGCATTGTTTTACCATGTGTGAGCAAAGAGAACAGAGGGTGTAATGGAAAGAATGGAAAGGATTAATATTTTAAAGAGCATCATAGAGGATACTAATGTTTTGCTAATACAGACTTACAGAATGGCCCTTAGGGATCACCCCATTCAGTGATTTTCTAACCTTTGTTCAAATAAAATTTTAACAAAAGTCCAATATCCATATGTAATACAACAAGAAAAGTTGTGGGATGGCACTGAAACCTTGTCTGAAATTCAATCTCCCATCACCATTCCAAGCTGCCTCTGAGACATTACCCCAGACTTCCAGGACTTGGCAGAATTCAATTCTAAACAATTACCTGGTTTACTTCTTTAGGAACAAAGCTCTGTACCATTTTCATTTCTTAATTTAATTACACATTTTATTTCATTTTCAAGAAACTGAGCTTTAGTTTGCCTAAAAACCAACTGTATCAGTGAAATTTTACATGATTGGAAAAATTTTAACATTCTTAAATAATGAACTCATTGTCAAATTCATCCTTTACCCAGAGAAGTAACCTGACTAATATAATGGGAGAGACAGGTATGGAACCCTGCTCTTCTCATTTGGGCCACTCTGCTCTGTTGTCTCTGCCAAGAATGTACACCAACTGTGTGTGCTAAGTCACTTCAGTCATGTCTGACTCTTTGTGACCCTATGTCTGTCAGACTTTTCTGTCCATGGGACTCTTCAGGCAAGAATACTGGATTAGGTAGCCACGCCCTTATTCAGGGATCTTCCTTTTTTCCACTCAAAGTTCTTACAAGGTGGGGCTGAGAGGGCAAGGCCTTGGGAAGGGTGGAGATGGACTCAGGAGAAAGGGATTTTAAGTTCACAGCAGGTTAGCAGAGAGCCTGCAATTGAATGTCAGTTTCTTAACAATGTAGCTCCTCCTGTTCCAGGTTTGGAAAGCATCAATTTATCACCAAGCACTTGAGGGTGTTTAATAAGCATTGCTTAATAATTAATGGAACTTTTGAACATACCTTTTTTTGTAAGGAATGCACTTAGAAAAGGCGGAACTTAAAACCCCGTGCTCCTCATAAGAGATGTGAAAATGGGGAAGAGGTGTCTTGGAACTTCAGAGGGCATTGTTTTACCATGTGTGAGCAAAGAGAACAGAGGGTGTAATGGAAAGAATGGAAAGGATTAATATTTTAAAGAGCATCATAGAGGATACTAATGTTTTGCTAATACAGACTTACAGAATGGCCCTTAGGGATCACCCCATTCAGTGATTTTCTAACCTTTGTTCAAATAAAATTTTAACAAAAGTCCAATATCCATATGTAATACAACAAGAAAAGTTGTGGGATGGCACTGAAACCTTGTCTGAAATTCAATCTCCCATCACCATTCCAAGCTGCCTCTGAGACATTACCCCAGACTTCCAGGACTTGGCAGAATTCAATTCTAAACAATTACCTGGTTTACTTCTTTTAGGAACAAAGCTCTGTACCATTTTCATTTCTTAATTTAATTACACATTTTATTTCATTTTCAAGAAACTGAGCTTTAGTTTGCCTAAAAACCAACTGTATCAGTGAAATTTTACATGATTGGAAAAATTTTAACATTCTTAAATAATGAACTCATTGTCAAATTCATCCTTTACCCAGAGAAGTAACCTGACTAATATAATGGGAGAGACAGGTATGGAACCCTGCTCTTCTCATTTGGGCCACTCTGCTCTGTTGTCTCTGCCAAGAATGTACACCAACTGTGTGTGCTAAGTCACTTCAGTCATGTCTGACTCTTTGTGACCCTATGTCTGTCAGACTTTTCTGTCCATGGGACTCTTCAGGCAAGAATACTGGAATAGGTAGCCACGCCCTTATTCAGGGGATCTTCCTGACCCAGGGATCCAACACTCATCTCCTAAGTCTCTTGCATTAGCAAGCAAGTTCTTTACCACAAGCACCAACCAACTGTAGGCACACACATTAATCTATGCATTGTACAAAATCTAGCCTTTTTTAATTGGTAGATTCTTTGTTAAATTGATAATTGAGGAGTCCATGCTAGAATTACTGGTCTTTTCTAGTTGAGGATTAAGGTTCAATGGGAGAAAAATGAAAAAGCAGTAAACACACAATGGCATTCTGCTCATGTATATCCCTGATATGACAGCTCAATGAGGCTCATTCCCCTAAAGACAGGGCATTAAAGCAAAGGGTATTCTTTTATACTGCATTTGTCTGGAGTACAGATTTCAGAAGCCTACACTTAAGAGTTCTCAACAAGCCAGTTAGTTCTTTTACATAAAAGAAAGCACTCTGGTTTCTGAACTTAAAAAGGGTATTGAGAAATTCAGATATAAGATTTAAGATTCAGGAAGACCTAATCTAGAAATAAACAGAAACTAGAGGTGAGTCACAATGGAGATGCTCACAGTATCATTACTGCTGGACGCTGCCCCAGTTCCAGTCTCACTCACCCTTTTTGCTTGTGCTACACACTAAAGATGCACCCTTCCATGACAGAAACAGCTAATATACTAAACTTTGGTCATAGTTTCATCCTGGCTGCCAGGGAACAAGGAGAGTTTTCTAGCCTTTTACTTACAGCATTGGGGATCGTCCAAAATTAATAAGGGGATTCAGGTGCTAGACATCCAGAGGGATGGCAGGTGACTACTGTAACATTATCTGGATGACAATAAGTCCAAAGATAGCACTATTAATCATTTAAACTATAGAAAAAGATTAGAGATAAGAGTAGAAGTTTAAATTCCAGAGTTAACATTCTTAGACTATAGAGAACAAGAGGAAAGATGTTTTAAGACTTGAGTACTTCTATTTTGTAGAACAATTTTATCCAAAGTGTCCCCTATAAAATAACACATATCCCCACTTTGGAGACTCAAAATACTGGTTAGTATATTACAGATGCTAAAAGCTTATTTCATTTCACATTTTTCAACCTTCTTTATCATTGAGCACTCAACATCCAAAGAATCCAAGGTATGCATTTTGAAAACTGCTGCTTCTGATGAAAAAAAAAAAAAAAAAACAAAAAATAACCACTTTAATTCTATAAGCTATTTGAGGTCAATTCATGAGAGTAAACTTTTCTGGTTACATAAAGGATCTCTCAAATACTTTCTCCTTGAATAACTTATTTGTTGATCATTATTCAATCTTGGATACCATGGACATTACAGTTACTTGCTCTAAATCAGATTACACAGTTTCCCCAAAGATAGGGACAAGTGAGAACTTTGATTCTGCCTCGAAGGCCATCTCTAATGGTCAATGGATAACTGGTGACTCTTCTTCCCTGACTCAATTAGCAAAGTTTTACAGAACAGTAGAAGCCCCCTTGAAAAAGAGAATGATTTTAAGGCTTCTGACTGGAAGTGAAAGTCCTCTTCTTCACCCTTTGTCTTTAATTAGCCCTTGGTCTTTCTTTCTGTAGTCCACAGCCCACGCGTCCTACATTCAAACAATTCTGCTAACTTTCATGTCTTCAATTTCTCCGTAACCATGAACATGACAGCTGAAAGCACGAGACATCACTGAAACCACTTCCTTTCATTTTGCCTCCTTTAATTAAATGCAGATTAAAAAAAATAATCCTTAGCAGGAACAAAATCTGAAAGTGAGAGGTATCAAGTGTTTTATCATATCCTTCTGGTAACTCTGTACTTGGCTTTGTATCCACGCAGAAGATTATTGCAGTTTACTTGACAAACATGATAAATAACTCAGCCAGAGCTTTTTGTACTAGATGTAGTGTTTGCCAAAAATGGCAGAACTCAATGGTGAAGGGGCCACTGCAATGACAGTTACTTTCCTGCCTCATGACCCTTCTTTGTAATTAAAAACCAAACTCAATTATGTAGCAAACACTCAGTGACATAAGTCTTCTCCTCCCTCCTTTGAGTAATGATTGCTGATGTTGAGATTCTTTTTACAGCTCTAAAATAAAGCCAAAGGAAATGAAAATTCAGTTTGCACTCTCACTGTTTGCAGCCCTGGAGCCCTATTGGGCGGCGACCTTTATCACCATGCATGGGAGATGCAGGACTCTAAGTGCCTTTGTTGGGGACCAGAGAAGCCATGAAATCGTGCTCTATGTCCCTT
This sequence comes from Tragulus kanchil, assembly GCA_022376925.1. Classification (NCBI taxonomy): domain Eukaryota; kingdom Metazoa; phylum Chordata; class Mammalia; order Artiodactyla; family Tragulidae; genus Tragulus; species Tragulus kanchil. Next base: position 256,030,169 of record JAIOJX010000032.1, read on the forward strand.
TTACCTGATACCATATGAAAGGTGGCTTGTGGCAGAAATTCAAGAAAACCATGAAATATACTATCCCCAGACATTTTCCAAATGAAGAGGCTTGGCAGTAATATGGTCTAAATTCTGTGGCTATTTCTGCTGCTGAATCGTTTTGTCAATTGCACCATTTTCCCGACTCTGGTACAGTTTATTCCTTACCGTTGAAGTGCAGTTTCTTCCCTGCTGTGGCAGCTTCCAAACAGCAGCTGTGACACCACCCACGAGCATCCCAACAATGTCAGCAAACTCCAGCAAACAGGTTGTGTGATTCTACCCCTCCTACGCACACGTGCAAGGAACTGCTCGCGGATGCAGATTTCCGCAGGAGAAAGCAGAAAGATCCACAGAGAAAGCAGTCGATCCACACAAGGGAGGCACAATCCTGCCTGGTTGATTTTGAGGGCATAATCACTTTATTTATAAAGTTCCCCTCCTACCACTGCCCTGGAAAGCAGTCACAATAGTGACTAGTTAAAAACGCTAATTAAGACATCATAAGCCGCCTTGCAAAAGGGAAAGGGCAAAAAATCACTGAAACCACTTCCACTTCCTTTCATTTTGCCTCCTTTAATTAAATGCAGATTAAAAAAAATAATCCTTAGCAGGAACAAAATCTGAAAGTGAGAGGTATCAAGTGTTTTATCATATCCTTCTGGTAACTCTGTACTTGGCTTTGTATCCACGCAGAAGATTATTGCAGTTTACTTGACAAACATGATAAATAACTCAGCCAGAGCTTTTTGTACTAGATGTAGTGTTTGCCAAAAATGGCAGAACTCAATGGTGAAGGGGCCACTGCAATGACAGTTACTTTCCTGCCTCATGACCCTTCTTTGTAATTAAAAACCAAACTCAATTATGTAGCAAACACTCAGTGACATAAGTCTTCTCCTCCCTCCTTTGAGTAATGATTGCTGATGTTGAGATTCTTTTTACAGCTCTAAAATAAAGCCAAAGGAAATGAAAATTCAGTTTGCACTCTCACTGTTTGCAGCCCTGGAGCCCTATTGGGCGGCGACCTTTATCACCATGCATGGGAGATGCAGGACTCTAAGTGCCTTTGTTGGGGACCAGAGAAGCCATGAAATCGTGCTCTATGTCCCTTTTACCTGATACCATATGAAAGGTGGCTTGTGGCAGAAATTCAAGAAAACCATGAAATATACTATCCCCAGACATTTTCCAAATGAAGAGGCTTGGCAGTAATATGGTCTAAATTCTGTGGCTATTTCTGCTGCTGAATCGTTTTGTCAATTGCACCATTTTCCCGACTCTGGTACAGTTTATTCCTTACCGTTGAAGTGCAGTTTCTTCCCTGCTGTGGCAGCTTCCAAACAGCAGCTGTGACACCACCCACGAGCATCCCAACAATGTCAGCAAACTCCAGCAAACAGGTTGTGTGATTCTACCCCTCCTACGCACACGTGCAAGGAACTGCTCGCGGATGCAGATTTCCGCAGGAGGATGCCTCAGAGAAAGCAGTCGATCCACACAAGGGAGGCACAATCCTGCCTGGTTGATTTTGAGGGCATAATCACTTTATTTATAAAGTTCCCCTCCTACCACTGCCCTGGAAAGCAGTCACAATAGTGACTAGTTAAAAACGCTAATTAAGACATCATAAGCCGCCTTGAGGAAGTGAGAATAAAAATAAAGAAGAAGCTTGCAAAAGTGGGGCTTTCCAAAGGGTGTCCTAAAGAGAAATAAAGCAAAAAAGAGATTCTTGAGAGAAGAGGGGCCAAATTTTACAAGATCGTCAAGGCAACAGAAAATGCAGCCCTCATAGGGGTATCTGTGATAAAGCTGGGAGCTGAGCAAAGAAGCCCAGACAGGTATGATACACCTGTATGTGGTTGCCCTGTTAGGTCTGCCTTGTCTCCTGAAAAACTGAACCAATAGCGCACTGACACAGATGGATCAGAAAGCTCCGTTATTTCCTCTAAAAGCAGATGGGATTAACCAGGAAAATCTATTTCATTATTTGTATAACACTTTGTGTATGTCCATGGAATTTTCCAGCAATACTAGAGTGGATAGCCATTCCCTTCGAAAGGGTTTTACCTCGATTTGAGACTTAAACCCAGGACCCAGACCTGATGGAACCCTGTTTTGGACTTGAACCAACGTGACTGGGGCTTGACCCTAGCCAAAACCGGTTTGGGACTCGAACCCACATAGTCAGGACTCAATCCCAGCCAAAACCCTGTCTGGGACTTGAACCCACGCGGCCTGGACTTAATCCAGCACTCATCCAACATCCGGACCCACCGAGGCTCAGGTTCTTCCTGCCTCGAGGCAGAAAGAATTCAGCGAGAAGCAGAATGATAGACAAGAAAAGGATTTCTTAGGATAAGATATTTGTAAGAGGTGCAAGTGGGCAGGCAGGAAAGCTCTGCTTCAATTTAGTGGGTAGCAATATATATAGGATCGTAGAAGACTGCCCCCCTCAAGTAGACGCAGATGCAGGACATACATCATTGGTTGTTTCTTCGCCAGCTCCTCCTTCATCAGCTGTTTATACCCAGTCAAGCCTGCTTTACTGAACAAGGAGCAGCTCTCCCGAGCTATCATTAACTTACTGGCCTCCCAACCTTTCTCAGATTTCTCCCTTCTACCTACCATCCCCTACTAGGACTTTACAACCACCTGCCTATTCTACTCTGTCCCTATCACCTTCATCAGGGAATCTTCCTGACCCATGGATTCAACCCAAATCTCCCACAATGCAAGAAGATTCTTTACCATCTGAGCCACCAGGGAAACCCTTTGTCTCGTGTGTGCGTGTGCATGTAAAACTAAATAATTGTCTAATTCATACTCTAAAATAGCAAGCGTGTGGTTTTTCAACTCTAAAATTAATCATCCTTTCCATCTTTCAGATGTTACTCATTCAATCAGGCTCCTCTGTCCATGGAATTTTTCAGGCAAGAAAATTGAAATGTGTATCCATACCCATCTCCAGGGAATCTTTCCTACCCAAGGACTGAACCCAGGTCCCCTAGAAAGCAGGCAGATGCTTTCCTGGATGGTGGTCATTTCTCAGCAGAAAGATAAAATCAATCAATCTAAAATTTTATCTTTAATAAAATACTCAATACTCAGCATATATTGAGTAATACTGTGTAAAGAAAGCACGATTATCCATATATACATACAAACACAAGCAACTCATTTTTTTCTTGTCATGACTCATTTATATCAGAATCCTTAAAATGTGATTTGTCATTTAGGGAAGTGATAAAAGTAAGACACTCCCGAAAAGACTGTCATCCATCACTACTCTTTACCTTTTCACTCCATTGGGTGAAAAAATTCTACTTCTCATGAATAAAGTAATGAATCATGTTTCAAGTACTTCTGCAAATCATCCAATAATTTTATCTAAGATAACTAGACTTTCAGAGCTCTTATAAATTGCACCATACATTAAAGTCAGCTCACCAAGAGTAATGATTAAAAGAAAAACAAACAAAAACCTAATTTTAAAAATTAATTTGTGGCATATGTGGCAAAATGGGCTTCATTAAGACATTTGTAAGCAAGACAGCCTTTTCATCTGATTTGACCCACTCCAATATGGGAGACCTTGGTTGGGAAGATCCCCTAGAGGAGGACATAGCCACTCACTCCATTATTCTTGCCTGGAGAATCTGCATGGACAAAGGAGCCCAGTGGGCTACAGTCCATGGGGTCACAAAGTGTCGGACACAACTGAGCAACTAAGTATGGCAAATCACAGGCACCTATGCCTTGGTGCTGTATTGGAGCTATCTTGTCTATACAAAGAAACTAAAGTGATTTTTAACAAGAATTTTTAAATAAATACATATAAAACATATATCTGTATATATATAAAACATATATATATATGTATGTGTGTGTGCATATGTACACACACATATATGTGTGTATGTATGTGTGTATGTGTGTGTGTGTATATATATGTGTATATATATATATATATATGTATATATATATATATATGTATGTATATATATATATATATATATATATAAAACAGTGACCTAAAATGCTTTAGAATACATTCAAATGTCAGACAGAAGCTTATGATACCTCAAACTGTGGCCAGTATAACTGTCTCTACATTGATTCAACCTATGTGTTTTTCATTATTTTTGTCCTAAGTGAGTTCTGATCTTTGCTGAGATGTCAATTTGTTATGTCAGGGCCCCTATTAAGTGCATCCAAGTCTTTGCTTACGCAGTGACCCTGCGCAACCCTTGATTATTGAGTAGTTAATACTGAAAATACCTGTGCAGTTCTGGACCTATGCCTTTTATATGAACTCTTAACTAGGGCGTTTGCCGAGGAGATAAGTATCCTGGGACTCTGACTGCTGTCACTGATCCACTTTCCTGCCTGAGAGTGAACTTGGAAGGAAGGAACAACCTGCTAAGAAGCCTCACTGAGAATGGATCCTCTTGCTAACCTCACAAGCACAGCCTTCATGACCCTGTCGTGAGAGTGAATTGTATCCAGTAATGAAGACGCGTGCAAGTAAGAATCATGAGGCTATTTTTGCCAGTACTTAAACATAGAAGATAGTCTTAGAGAAAATGTGCTTCAGGTTTGCTTGTTCTAATTCAAGAAGAAAATCCAAATTGTGGCTCAAGATTTTATATCATGTACCAGTGTATTACCAACAAGCAAACAAGAAAGGTATTCACTTATTTAGGATTTCTTTGAGGGGGAGGGGTCTTTGATCAACACCTTACATAAAGTTAAAAAAACTAAGTTTATTCAAAGTTCTCCACCAAAATTTGAATTCATTGACTTCAAAGAAAGAAGGTAATTTTCTTAAATGCCTAACCTTCATTTATTGGGATTTCTGCCAATATTCACCATCAGATTCAACTGTGATAGGTTTTAGATAAAACTGTGAGATCAATAACAAAAACTGCACATAAAAGCAAATCTTGTGATTTTATATTCATATCTTATTGCAATGAATTACTCTCAGTTACCTGATAGCTATCAGTTTTATGGATATAAGTGCAATGTTAATAATATCATTATGATAATCAGCAAGGAGGATACTGACTTTTGTAATAAAACTACAAATCTAGTGGATGTAAAAAAAAGATGCTTTGAGCTCTTTTTCTGTGCTAGAAAGGTTGCTCTGTTCTGAAAAAACAAATGAATAAAAGACAGTTATTTATTTCAGAATGCTCACATATGGAACCAAAGAATGAGTAATGATTAAAAACAATGATGGGTATGTTACTGGTCAGAAAGGTATTTGGCAACAAGTAAGCTGAAGCCTAATTAGCAGTAGCTTTAAGAGGAAGGAATTTACTCACTAATTTAACAAGAAATCTGAGGCTAGTCACCCCAGGTTGATTCTGTGACTTAATCATGGCATAAAGGACCTAGGGTCTTTCCACTCCATCATCCTCTGACATCATCCTATATTTTAATCCCATGGTCATGAAATGGTATAACTAGCACCACACACCTTATAGTCACATTTCAGGAGAAACAAAGAAACAACAAGGCCAAAAGGAAGCGTATGATCAATCTGCCCCTTTTAAAAAGGTTCCCTGGAAGCTTTAGGACCTTCTACATTTCCGTGGTCAGAAATGGTTCCGCCACCTATCACTGAGGTCCTACAAGAAGGTAAATATTTCAGTTGTACCATGATGTTTTCTAATGAGAGAGGAAGAAGTGGAGAAGTACAACTTGGTAGACAACTAGAAGTATCTATCACAGGAAATACAGAAACACCAAAGGGTTAGCCAACATAGATGAGGCAAGTTTTTCTCAAGGAAAGGACTACTAAGGGTAATTCTAAAACTCTTCCAAGAACCAGCAAGGTGTACATGCAGGGAGAAAGGACTGGAATAAATGGAGGATAGGAATGGCATTCCAAGCAAAGGACCCAGCAATATTCCTAGCACTGCAAGTAGTTCGGTATGACTGGAACACAGAGTTCATGTCAGGGCACAAACACGGTGAGACTAAAGGAATATGAGAAGACTAGAGACAGGTAGGTATGTGAAAGGTTGTAAAGAGCCTTGTGGGCTGTGCTCTACTAAGCAGTTCTGACATTAAAGTGAAGTTTAAGAGATGCCATTGCATAATATTATGCTAAGCCCTGTAGTTGGTGTCATGAGCCTCACCTCATTTCATTCTGCAGAGAATGTATCATAATAAAAGCAAGGAGGATACTGACTTTTGTAATAAAACTACAAATCTAGTGGATGTAAAAAAAAGATGCTTTGAGCTCTTTTTCTGTGCTAGAAAGGTTGCTCTGTTCTGAAAAAACAAATGAATAAAAGACAGTTATTTATTTCAGAATGCTCACATATGGAACCAAAGAATGAGTAATGATTAAAAACAATGATGGGTATGTTACTGGTCAGAAAGGTATTTGGCAACAAGTAAGCTGAAGCCTAATTAGCAGTAGCTTTAAGAGGAAGGAATTTACTCACTAATTTAACAAGAAATCTGAGGCTAGTCACCCCAGGTTGATTCTGTGACTTAATCATGGCATAAAGGACCTAGGGTCTTTCCACTCCATCATCCTCTGACATCATCCTATATTTTAATCCCATGGTCATGAAATGGTATAACTAGCACCACACACCTTATAGTCACATTTCAGGAGAAACAAAGAAACAACAAGGCCAAAAGGAAGCGTATGATCAATCTGCCCCTTTTAAAAAGGTTCCCTGGAAGCTTTAGGACCTTCTACATTTCCGTGGTCAGAAATGGTTCCGCCACCTATCACTGAGGTCCTACAAGAAGGTAAATATTTCAGTTGTACCATGATGTTTTCTAATGAGAGAGGAAGAAGTGGAGAAGTACAACTTGGTAGACAACTAGAAGTATCTATCACAGGAAATACAGAAACACCAAAGGGTTAGCCAACATAGATGAGGCAATTTTTTCTCAAGGAAAGGACTACTAAGGGTAATTCTAAAACTCTTCCAAGAACCAGCAAGGTGTACATGCAGGGAGAAAGGACTGGAATAAATGGAGGATAGGAATGGCATTCCAAGCAAAGGACCCAGCAATATTCCTAGCACTGCAAGTAGTTCGGTATGACTGGAACACAGAGTTCATGTCAGGGCACAAACACGGTGAGACTAAAGGAATATGAGAAGACTAGAGACAGGTAGGTATGTGAAAGGTTGTAAAGAGCCTTGTGGGCTGTGCTCTACTAAGCAGTTCTGACATTAAAGTGAAGTTTAAGAGATGCCATTGCATAATATTATGCTAAGCCCTGTAGTTGGTGTCATGAGCCTCACCTCATTTCATTCTGCAGAGAAACCTCTAGTAGGAAAACATTCCCCATTCTTTTTTTCTTTTTTGAGCCAACCTGCTCCTCCTCATGGCAGTCTTATAGAGGCAAGCCCTGCCTCTGTGAAGGAGGCCTGATGCTATCCAGCACTGTCTATGACCAGGACAGTGAATACGAAATACAATGTTAGGATGCTCATCACAGTTTCCACTTCAAAGTCAACTTCTTCAATCCAACTTTACCAGTAGAAGTGCTGATATTTTAGTTTTCTGCTGTCTGTACTCCTCACAGTTAGTTCTGAAGTTGGCCCTTTAAAATCTTAACAGTTGGTGACTTCCTATTTCCTGCCCCAGTTTTTCTCAGTCATGCTAGCTCATCCCTTTACTCTAGTGCTCATCCTCAGCCACACAATTTCCCTGTTCTTTCCTGCCTCAGTGAGCACACAGGTGCAGGGAAATCTGAAACCCCTCTAGGCTGGTAGATGAGTTCTGTAATGCTCTGCCTGATGGTTATGTGGCAAGCACTTCTCTCAGGAGCATTTTTTTAATTCCTAGTTGATATTTCTCATTAGAAATAAATTTAGTTGGGAACTCTGTGCTTGGCACTCTCATCCCACAGAATTTTGGCCAGCACTCTCCAGTGTTTCCAAAACAAACTCTGCCTTAAATGCCTCTGGCAGAATATTTGAAAATAAAATCCCAAAGCAAGGCAAGTAGATTGCTGACATTGATGGTACCCAATTTGACACATTTGCCTGGTTGAAGAACTTATGTCAGAAAGAAATGAAAATAGAAATTCAAGTTGCATGATCCTTACAGGGGCATGTTCTCTGGATCTGTGTGGAAAGGCCAGAAGTATACTCCCTGTCCTCTCTTGATTGGAAAACACAGAGTACAGCTGTATAAACATTGTTCAAATGGCTTCCACGAATATCAACAGAGAATGGCTAGGTCAAACAGTAGCTTTAATGAGAGCACCACTGCTCAGAGATAGGAAACTTGCAAATGCTGAGTGTGAGGCAGAAAATGCAGAAAGAATCACATAGAAAGAAATGCTGAAGAATCAAGACAAAGGTTGAGAGGTACCCAGGGATGGAAAACAAGTAGAATAACCTTTAGAGTTCACCCTATGTATCAATACAAACACATAGATATTCTTGAACATTTTTCCCAATGAATTACAATTTAACTATAAATGACATTTTTAACATCAGGGGCATGAGAATTTCTATTAATTGGCATGATAAATGAGTATGCAAATTCACTTTACCTCTGCTATTTCTGATTTGTCCCTTTGTCATGTTATTTAGGCATAACATTGTCATGATAGAGAAGTTAGAGAAGAAGTTAGAGAAGTTTCATCACCTCTTATTCTTTTAGAATATAGGATATATAAGTGAGAGAGGAAAGGCAGCCTAATAAGATCCTTAATCATGTGAATTTGTTGCTCCATATGCCCATTCACATGAATGCAGTTATCCCCTCATCAATTGGGTCCAAAAATATTAAATGGAAAGTCTAAGAAATAAACACACTCTTCTGAGAGGTGTGATGAAGTGTTGCACAGTTTGGCCAAGATATGATTCATCCTTTGCAGAGGGTGTCCTGTCCCTAGTCACAAGTAGCCATGCAGGGTATCTGATGGATGCATGCAGTATCAGCATCACAGGTCTCTGTTCAAGGAACCCTTATTTTACTTAATAATAGCCCCAAAGTACAAGCGCATTGATGCTGGCGAATTGGATGTGCCAAAGAGAAGCCGAAAAGTGACTCCTTCAAGTGAAAATTCTTTGTAAGGAAAAAATCATATGCTGAGATTTCCAAGATCTATGATAAAGACAAATCTGAAATTCTCAAGAAAGAAACAAATTCATGCTAGTTTTGCTGTCGTTTCTCAAACTGCAAAAGTTATGGTATGTGTTGATTGAAAAGGCATTAAATTCATACAATAAGATATTTTGAAAGAGGGAGAGACCATTTTCGCTTAACATTTACTAAAAATATATTGCTATAATTGCTTTATTCTACTATTATTGTTGTTGTTCAGTCACTAAGCCATGTCCGACTCTTTGTGACCCCATCAACTGCAGCCTGCTGGCTTTTCTGTCCTTCACTATCTCCCTGAGTTTGCTAGTATAAGTCATTTATAATTATGGAGGAAATGTAGTCACCACTTGGAAACACTGGAATTGCAGTTGCGGGCACCAGAGGGCCTGTATTCGAATCCTCATTCTGCTGTGTCTTCCTCAATGATTTGGAGTGAGTGAGTTTGTGACTCTAGGTCTCAGTTCACTTATCTGAGCAGGGAATGATGGATAATCAGACCCACTGCAGAGAGTAGTTATGAGGCTTAAAGGAGTAACTAGAAAGTAGCCTCGTGCAAAGTTCTTCATTTCTGAAAGCCTTACAATTAGGGGGCTTGTATACAAGCATAACATTAAAAGAGTATATTAGAAAATTCTCCAAATATATTCATGGGCAAAAAGTATATTAAGAAAAGTCTCTGTCTAACCTGTTTTAAAAGTAAATTTAAATATGCATTTGAGATTATCTTATCTAGGTAGGAAACAGTTATTTTAGAAATCTATAGCAGTTATATTTGGATAATAAAAGATATAATTTAGAATTGTCATATAGGATTATGATTTTTGAATACAAAGAATTTAGAAATAGATATAGAGTTTTTTGTATGATGTTTCATTACCCTTTTATAAAATTAAAAGACCAAGAGTAAAATAAGCAAAATGATTTTCAAAGTTTCACTTTGAAAACAAAACCCAGATGATTACTGAATTAATGCTACCAGTGCCAAAGACATTTGACATGCCCTCAAAACAGCCTAATTTTTATTTATAAAATATTATTGACATAATAAATGGGAAAGATCAGAAAATGAAGAGAAAGTAGCTTTGTGTAGAGGAATGCCAATAAATGATACCTATTTATATTATACCTCTTTCCCATATTCTTTGCATTATAAATTATATTTCAAATTGGAAGGAAAGAAAGATTGAGCAGAAAAACATTTGGTGGGGGTGAGAAATCAGACTATGCTACTTAAATATATGGCTAAACTAAAATGTCAAATAAAACCTATGCTAAACCACCATTTCAGACAAAAGTTACCTGAAAAGGAGATTTGCATAAGGGATAATTTGCCGGTAGAACCTTTTACTTTCAAAATTGCTATAATTGCTTTATTCTACTATTATTGTTGTTGTTCAGTCACTAAGCCATGTCCGACTCTTTGTGACCCCATCAACTGCAGCCTGCTGGCTTTTCTGTCCTTCACTATCTCCCTGAGTTTGCTAGTATAAGTCATTTATAATTATGGAGGAAATGTAGTCACCACTTGGAAACACTGGAATTGCAGTTGCGGGCACCAGAGGGCCTGTATTCGAATCCTCATTCTGCTGTGTCTTCCTCAATGATTTGGAGTGAGTGAGTTTGTGACTCTAGGTCTCAGTTCACTTATCTGAGCAGGGAATGATGGATAATCAGACCCACTGCAGAGAGTAGTTATGAGGCTTAAAGGAGTAACTAGAAAGTAGCCTCGTGCAAAGTTCTTCATTTCTGAAAGCCTTACAATTAGGGGGCTTGTATACAAGCATAACATTAAAAGAGTATATTAGAAAATTCTCCAAATATATTCATGGGCAAAAAGTATATTAAGAAAAGTCTCTGTCTAACCTGTTTTAAAAGTAAATTTAAATATGCATTTGAGATTATCTTATCTAGGTAGGAAACAGTTATTTTAGAAATCTATAGCAGTTATATTTGGATAATAAAAGATATAATTTAGAATTGTCATATAGGATTATGATTTTTGAATACAAAGAATTTAGAAATAGATATAGAGTTTTTTGTATGATGTTTCATTACCCTTTTATAAAATTAAAAGACCAAGAGTAAAATAAGCAAAATGATTTTCAAAGTTTCACTTTGAAAACAAAACCCAGATGATTACTGAATTAATGCTACCAGTGCCAAAGACATTTGACATGCCCTCAAAACAGCCTAATTTTTATTTATAAAAATATTATTGACATAATAAATGGGAAAGATCAGAAAATGAAGAGAAAGTAGCTTTGTGTAGAGGAATGCCAATAAATGATACCTATTTATATTATACCTCTTTCCCATATTCTTTGCATTATAAATTATATTTCAAATTGGAAGGAAAGAAAGATTGAGCAGAAAAACATTTGGTGGGGGTGAGAAATCAGACTATGCTACTTAAATATATGGCTAAACTAAAATGTCAAATAAAACCTATGCTAAACCACCATTTCAGACAAAAGTTACCTGAAAAGGAGATTTGCATAAGGGATGGGGAACCTTTTAGTACCCAGTGGTAATCCAGGACTTACTCTTTTGACAGGTGTTCCAGAGTGCCCTAAGATGCCCACCAAAGACCAGGGATAATTAGGTACCATTTGTTCATTTTTGCTTTTGTTTCTTTTTGCCTTAGGAGACAGAGCTAAAAAAAAATGTTGGTATGATTTATGTCAAAGAGTGTTCTGTTTATGTTCTTTTCTAGGAGTTTTATAGTTTTAGGTCTTACATTTAGGATTTTAATCCATTTTGAGTTTATTTTTGTATATGGTATGAGGGACTTTTCTTATACATGCAGATTTCCAGTTTTCCAACACCTAATTAAGCTTAAAGGGGGAGAAAATGGAAAACAATTGACAAAAACTCAAAAAGTTGTATGAGTTCTTTATACACAAATTAAATAAACAACAAATCTAATTTAAAAAATGGGCAGAAGACCCAAGATGGCATTTTTTTCCAAGAAGATGTACAAATGACTGACAAGCATTGAAAAGAGGCTCAACAGGACTAGTCAGAGAAATAAAAATTAAAACCACAGGGTGATACCACCTCATACTTGTTGGAATAGCTAGTATCAAAAACGACACAAATAAGAAATACTTGTTGATGTGAAGAAAAGGTAACCCTCATACACTGTTAGTGAGATTGTAATTTGGTGCAGCTACTATGGAAAATAGTAGGGGATTCCTCAAAGAACTAAAAATACATCCCCATGTCATCAAGCAATTCCACTCCTGAATACATACTCAAAGAAAACAAAAAAATACTAATTTGGGGCTTTGCTGGTGGTCCAGTGCGTAAAGACATCGCCTTGCAGTGCAAGGGGTTCAGGTTCGATCCCTGGCCTGGGAAGATAGCACTTGCTGTAGAGTGGCTGGACTGATGTGTCCAACTACCGAGCTGGAGCTCTGGAGCACATGTGCCCAGAGCCAGTGCTCTGTGATGAGAGAGGCCACTGCAATGGGAGGCCTCCACAGGCCAAAGAACAAAGATGGATGAAAATAAATAAATGAAAGACCAATAAAAGTGGCAAAATAAAAAAAATGATAATAATTTGTTAAGATGCATTTATCCCAGTGTCCATAGGAGCATTATTTAAAACAAGGGAAGCACCCGTGTCCATCAACAAATGAATGGATAAAGAAGATGTGACATCTGAGTAATGGAACATTATTTAGCCATACAACAGATGACATTCTACCATTTGCAATGGCATGAGTGGAGCTAGGGAGTACTATGCTAAGAAAAATAAGTAGGACAGAGAAAGGCAAATACTGCATCTTATCACATACATATATGTGAAATTTAAAAGATAAAAAATAAATATAATGAAACAGAAAAAGCTCACAAATACAAAGAACAAACTAGTGGTTACCATGGAAAGAGGAAAGCCGGAGGGGGAGGAGAGGAGACTAGAAGACACAAATGACTGCGTATAAAATAAATAAACAGCAAGGGTATATTGTACAGCATGAGACAATATGGCTATTATTTTGTAATAACTTTGAATGGAATCTAATCTATAAAAATATTGAATTACTATGTTGTACACCTGAAACTGATACATTAATAATAAGTCAACCATACATAAAAAGAACTGTTGAGAGTCCTTTGGATATCAAGGCAATCGAACCAGTCAATCCTACAGAAAATCAACCCTGAATATTCATTGGAAGGACTGATGCTGAACCTGATGCTCCAATACTTTGGCTGCCTGATGCAGAGAGCTGATTCGTTAGAAAAGACTAATGCTGGGAAAGATTGAAGGCAGACGCATAATGGGAGGACAGAGGATGAGATGGCGGATGGTATCACTGATTCAATGAACATGAGTGTGAGCAAACTCTCAGAGATAGTGAAGGACAGGGTATGGAAAATAGTAGGGATTCCAAATTTAATTTGAAGACAGACGCAAAGAAAACAAAAAAATACTAATTTGGGGCTTTGCTGGTGGTCCAGTGCGTAAAGACATCGCCTTGCAGTGCAAGGGGTTCAGGTTCGATCCCTGGCCTGGGAAGATAGCACTTGCTGTAGAGTGGCTGGACTGATGTGTCCAACTACCGAGCTGGAGCTCTGGAGCACATGTGCCCAGAGCCAGTGCTCTGTGATGAGAGAGGCCACTGCAATGGGAGGCCTCCACAGGCCAAAGAACAAAGATGGATGAAAATAAATAAATGAAAGACCAATAAAAGTGGCAAAATAAAAAAAATGATAATAATTTGTTAAGATGCATTTATCCCAGTGTCCATAGGAGCATTATTTAAAACAAGGGAAGCACCCGTGTCCATCAACAAATGAATGGATAAAGAAGATGTGACATCTGAGTAATGGAACATTATTTAGCCATACAACAGATGACATTCTACCATTTGCAATGGCATGAGTGGAGCTAGGGAGTACTATGCTAAGAAAAATAAGTAGGACAGAGAAAGGCAAATACTGCATCTTATCACATACATATATGTGAAATTTAAAAGATAAAAAATAAATATAATGAAACAGAAAAAGCTCACAAATACAAAGAACAAACTAGTGGTTACCATGGAAAGAGGAAAGCCGGAGGGGGAGGAGAGGAGACTAGAAGACACAAATGACTGCGTATAAAATAAATAAACAGCAAGGGTATATTGTACAGCATGAGACAATATGGCTATTATTTTGTAATAACTTTGAATGGAATCTAATCTATAAAAATATTGAATTACTATGTTGTACACCTGAAACTGATACATTAATAATAAGTCAACCATACATAAAAAGAACTGTTGAGAGTCCTTTGGATATCAAGGCAATCGAACCAGTCAATCCTACAGAAAATCAACCCTGAATATTCATTGGAAGGACTGATGCTGAACCTGATGCTCCAATACTTTGGCTGCCTGATGCAGAGAGCTGATTCGTTAGAAAAGACTAATGCTGGGAAAGATTGAAGGCAGACGCATAATGGGAGGACAGAGGATGAGATGGCGGATGGTATCACTGATTCAATGAACATGAGTGTGAGCAAACTCTCAGAGATAGTGAAGGACAGGGTAGCTTGGCTTGCTCTGGCTCATGGGGTTACAGAATCGGACATGACTGAACAATAACAACAACAACATACTTTTAAAAAGAGATCTGGGTTTAGAGGCAAATATCCCAAAGTCTGATCAGACTTGAGCTGGTTCTGAAGTTGTCAGGTCAATATAATGCATTTTCCATAATGTTTAAAAAGATTTACTTTTTAATTTAAGACTATCAGCTCACTAGGAAGAGAATTCAGGAAAGTACATGAAGTATTCTTCCAAATAGAATAAATAACTGACACAAGGAAGTTACAGAAATATTAGATACCGAGACTATTGCCTTGCACAGAGAAGGTAGTCCATAATTATAGAAGGGTGTCCCTTCTGCCTGGTGCCCTACAAGCCAGAAAGAAGAAATGACATTTGGAAAGAGTCTTCCAAAAGGTTTGCTGTTTAAGAAGTTTGCAACATATTAATGAAAAATATTGCAGAGACTTTTTTTTTTAATAGAAATGTATCATGAACATTGATTTTTTACTGCAAACAAACAAAAAGAATAGAGATGTTAAGGCTCTGCAGAAACAGTAAGCTTTGCTTGAGGCAAATTTATAAAATTCCCCCAGAGGCAAAGTGCCAGACTTTTCCTCTTAGGAGCTGCATTCAGGAGATATATTCCCAGCTGGAAATGTGAAATTTTAGATCAAAAAGAAATATGGGCATGTTTTTCAAACTAAAATTGATCCTGTTATTTTGATTCTGAGTCAGACCAAAGAATCTCCTATAGGTTTAAGGTATGATGAAGGAGGAGGATGAGGAGGTAAAGGTCCAGAAATAAGAGAGGAAGAAGGGATGGGTAATGGAAGTATTTAGCAGACAAGATCCTCAGAAATATCAAAAGGATATAGTGTATTATTTTAAAACCAAGTTCATCATACCAGATCCCCAACCAAGACCCTGAAACAAGGACTTCTTTTCTGGACTCTAGTTCTGCTAAATCCAACCTTTTCTCTCTGTTGTCTGATTTTCCCTTGATAGAAAAGACTAATGCTGGGAAAGATTGAAGGCAGACGCATAATGGGAGGACAGAGGATGAGATGGCGGATGGTATCACTGATTCAATGAACATGAGTGTGAGCAAACTCTCAGAGATAGTGAAGGACAGGGTAGCTTGGCTTGCTCTGGCTCATGGGGTTACAGAATCGGACATGACTGAACAATAACAACAACAACATACTTTTAAAAAGAGATCTGGGTTTAGAGGCAAATATCCCAAAGTCTGATCAGACTTGAGCTGGTTCTGAAGTTGTCAGGTCAATATAATGCATTTTCCATAATGTTTAAAAAGATTTACTTTTTAATTTAAGACTATCAGCTCACTAGGAAGAGAATTCAGGAAAGTACATGAAGTATTCTTCCAAATAGAATAAATAACTGACACAAGGAAGTTACAGAAATATTAGATACCGAGACTATTGCCTTGCACAGAGAAGGTAGTCCATAATTATAGAAGGGTGTCCCTTCTGCCTGGTGCCCTACAAGCCAGAAAGAAGAAATGACATTTGGAAAGAGTCTTCCAAAAGGTTTGCTGTTTAAGAAGTTTGCAACATATTAATGAAAAATATTGCAGAGACTTTTTTTTTTAATAGAAATGTATCATGAACATTGATTTTTTACTGCAAACAAACAAAAAGAATAGAGATGTTAAGGCTCTGCAGAAACAGTAAGCTTTGCTTGAGGCAAATTTATAAAATTCCCCCAGAGGCAAAGTGCCAGACTTTTCCTCTTAGGAGCTGCATTCAGGAGATATATTCCCAGCTGGAAATGTGAAATTTTAGATCAAAAAGAAATATGGGCATGTTTTTCAAACTAAAATTGATCCTGTTATTTTGATTCTGAGTCAGACCAAAGAATCTCCTATAGGTTTAAGGTATGATGAAGGAGGAGGATGAGGAGGTAAAGGTCCAGAAATAAGAGAGGAAGAAGGGATGGGTAATGGAAGTATTTAGCAGACAAGATCCTCAGAAATATCAAAAAGGATATAGTGTATTATTTTAAAACCAAGTTCATCATACCAGATCCCCCAACCAAGACCCTGAAACAAGGACTTCTTTTTCTGGACTCTAGTTCTGCTAAATCCAACCTTTTCTCTCTGTGTCTGCCTCTGGTATTTTCCTTTGATAGAAATTGTGCCAGATTTTATTATACAATTTCAAAGAGAAAGGATTTTGCTGTTGTATTCGGACTGAATTTTCAAGATGTAATTTCCTAAAACAAGCTTTGGAGAAAAGCATGAAAGTAAAACTTCTAAAGATGTTTCACAAACATTTGATCCTTTTTCCCAAGGATTGCAAAGCTTCATAAACCTTCAACTTTTTTCTGTGGGTTCAAGCTCTTTGCCTACAGAATTTTATATCCACATCATGTATAAGGCACAGAAACTGGACTTGGAAGGGCTGTACAATAACAGAATTTAAATATATGTTTTTAACCCCATTAAGTTTTATTATGGGAGGTAGGCTTGAGAACATAAAATAAACCTCTAAACATGACTTCTTTATTAAATAAGATAGGTGTTTTCACTATCCCTGAACATCCTTTGAACATTCATTTATTTACTAACCCAGCCAGTATTGTCTCTTCTATTCTAGACAAAGGAAATGATGTGAAGATTTTTAAACATCAGAATATTCAAAGATTTATTTTGAGTACATGTAAAGTTCCTCAGTCACAGATCCAAGTAAGAACCTTCAATAATTACAGCTTCCCTTGTCAGAATAAAACTACCTCTGAAATAAAGAAGTCTGGGCTCAGTTTACCTTCACCACTAAACTCACACTACCCATCCTAAAACATTAGGAAGCAAATCTGTATGGCATACATGACATTTAGATGCATATGACATTTAGTTCTGGCATATAGGACACTTCAGTTTGAAGAGAAATGGATACACATGAAGACAGATCATTTGCTTACAGTCGTGAAGTAGGAAAACTTTCACCAGGAGGTCAAAAATGAAATATGACATTATCCCATCTCAGAGCAGTTGAGTAAATACTCAGCTATTTGGAACAATAAATCATGTAAGCAGCACTGATGGTGCAAGTACCATATTCCACATCTTGAATGAGACAGAAGAAAGGAAATGAGAACTTAAAAAGGAATATACAATTGGGCTCCAGCTTGGAAATAATTGCTTAATGGAAACTGTTGGGTCATTTTTCCTTTAGGAGGAGTTTCATTACTGAGGAAGAGTTGACTGAATGGACTTTAAAAAATGGAACCTTTCATACACATGGTAAGTGGTAAATTAAAAGGAGATCCCAAATTATTTCATGCTGTTAGCAAGACTGTTCCCGAGAAATGCTAGTGATTGAAAGTAAAACTTCTAAAGATGTTTCACAAACATTTGATCCTTTTTCCCAAGGATTGCAAAGCTTCATAAACCTTCAACTTTTTTCTGTGGGTTCAAGCTCTTTGCCTACAGAATTTTATATCCACATCATGTATAAGGCACAGAAACTGGACTTGGAAGGGCTGTACAATAACAGAATTTAAATATATGTTTTTAACCCCATTAAGTTTTATTATGGGAGGTAGGCTTGAGAACATAAAATAAACCTCTAAACATGACTTCTTTATTAAATAAGATAGGTGTTTTCACTATCCCTGAACATCCTTTGAACATTCATTTATTTACTAACCCAGCCAGTATTGTCTCTTCTATTCTAGACAAAGGAAATGATGTGAAGATTTTTAAACATCAGAATATTCAAAGATTTATTTTGAGTACATGTAAAGTTCCTCAGTCACAGATCCAAGTAAGAACCTTCAATAATTACAGCTTCCCTTGTCAGAATAAAACTACCTCTGAAATAAAGAAGTCTGGGCTCAGTTTACCTTCACCACTAAACTCACACTACCCATCCTAAAACATTAGGAAGCAAATCTGTATGGCATACATGACATTTAGATGCATATGACATTTAGTTCTGGCATATAGGACACTTCAGTTTGAAGAGAAATGGATACACATGAAGACAGATCATTTGCTTACAGTCGTGAAGTAGGAAAACTTTCACCAGGAGGTCAAAAATGAAATATGACATTATCCCATCTCAGAGCAGTTGAGTAAATACTCAGCTATTTGGAACAATAAATCATGTAAGCAGCACTGATGGTGCAAGTACCATATTCCACATCTTGAATGAGACAGAAGAAAGGAAATGAGAACTTAAAAAGGAATATACAATTGGGCTCCAGCTTGGAAATAATTGCTTAATGGAAACTGTTGGGTCATTTTTCCTTTAGGAGGAGTTTCATTACTGAGGAAGAGTTGACTGAATGGACTTTAAAAAATGGAACCTTTCATACACATGGTAAGTGGTAAATTAAAAGGAGATCCCAAATTATTTCATGCTGTTAGCAAGACTCAGAGAAATAGAAGATGCAGCAAGACAGAGAAACTGGAACTAGTGATTGAAAAGCCTGTATTCCAGAGGGTATTCAGATAGAGGACTTTTTCAAGAGCAGCCACACGCTTACTGGCATGTGCTAGTAAATCACTGAGTGACTTTGGATAAAAGAGTGAGAAATACCAGGGACAGACCTACTGAAAACAGGGCACCGCAGAGAATTGGCAATGAGCTAGAAGAGGTAAGTCTCCTGGAGAACAGGGTTCAGTCACTATTAACTCAGAACTCCTAGCCACCTAATGTTACCCTAACTGTTTCTAAAGCTTAATTGTGCATACACTCACTGGAAGCAGAATCTTGTTAAAATGCAGATTCTGATTCAATAAACCTGGGAAGTTTTGCTTTCAGGTAATGCTGAAGCTACTAATCCATGGACAACACATTGAATATCAAAGTACCTAATGCTGAATCTCACCACTTTGGTGAAATCATCACAAGCTAATAAATGTATTGCATCCAGGTGTTTTAATATAATGAATCAGCCTGGCCTCTGGAGTATCTTTGGATCTGCTTCACCTTCTGTATGCATGATTTGCATCTGTTCTTGTAGGGCATGTAACCGAAAGTGTGTGATGAGCATGGCATCCACATTTCCACTTGCACTCCATCTGCCTCGTTTTCTAACTCTACAATCTTTCTGAGCCTGAGTTCTTTAAAACGGTAATAACTATCCAATAGTGCTATTATGAGGATGAAAAATAAATTAGTATGTAGTAAACATATAGCAAGAACTAACCAATATTAGTCCTTTCTTCCCTCCTATTTTGTGTGTGTGTGTGTGTGTGCGTCTGTGTGCTTAGTTGCTCAGTCATGTCCAACTATTTGTGACCCCATGGAGGGATGCTCCAGGGAAGAATGTGGCAGTGGCTAGCCATTTCTTTTTCAAATAATAAGTGATAATCACTTACAGAACTGACAATGGACCAGGCTCTTTCACTGACACTTTTATTTTGTCCTTTCAAACTCCATAAACAAGATCTATGTTATTACTCTCTAAAGATGAGGAAACTGAAGCTCAGAGAGATTTAGTGGTATAACCAAGAGCCTGAGGCTTGAATATAGCACACCTCCATTTAAATTCTCCATCTATCTTATCTTTAATAGAAACTTTATAGAGTGGCACCAACATGAAGTGAAATAATGCGCGCAAAATTACTATCAGAACTTCCTGTGAAATATAGGTTTGCTTTGCTCCTTCCTAAAATGCCGCTATAAGGATGACAGATAATTTGTCATTCTATTATAGCTTGCTAGGGCTGCCATAACAAGTACCATTGATTGGGGACTTAAACAGCAGAGATTTAATGTCTCACAATTCCTGAGGCTCTAAGTCTAAAATTAAGGTGTCATCAGGATAGTTCCTCTTGAGAATTGAGTGAAAGATCTGTTCTAGCCTTCTCTCCTTGGCTTGTAGACAGCTGTCTTCCTTCTGTGTCTCTTACATTGCACTCCCTCTGTGTGCCTGTGTCCAAATTTTTCCTTTTATGAGGATGTTAGTCATATTGGGGTTAAGGTCCCCCCAATGACCTCATTTTAAATGATTGCTGCTTTAAAGACCTGATCTTCAAATAAGGTCACATTCTGAGGTACTGGGTTGCAACTTCAACATACAAATTTTAGGAAAACACAATTTAACTCATAAATTCAACCCATAAAGAAAACAATGGAAACAGAAGTCAGAGATCTGGGAGATGAAACTATGGACAGATGATTAGAAGGTCTAAGAAATCTAAATGCCAAGCGCACATGGGGTCAGGGAAGATAGTATACAAACAAGAAATGAAGCATCTCAAATACTGAACACCAGAAAAGCTCTAGAGATGGTGGTAACTGATTCTCCCAAAGAAGAAAGAGAAGCAAAGTGTTGAAACAAGGTATTTATTTGAAAATACACTTTAGAAGTAGTTATATCCCCAGGCATTCTTTGGTGCATAAACAGGACTTATCTGATGGAGAAACTGAACCATGAATATTCTAGACACAGGGAGGACTGGGGGAGGGGAGGCTTCTTACTGTAAATAGATGACTGACTTAAAATCAGCATCTTGAATGACAAGATGCACACTTCTTTTCTATATTATTCTTTAGGAATACCAGCAGCCAGGCAAACACTGCTTCAGGCCCCACATGGAAAACAGGACCTGAGGCAAACCCCTATTAAATTCTCCATCTATCTTATCTTTAATAGAAACTTTATAGAGTGGCACCAACATGAAGTGAAATAATGCGCGCAAAATTACTATCAGAACTTCCTGTGAAATATAGGTTTGCTTTGCTCCTTCCTAAAATGCCGCTATAAGGATGACAGATAATTTGTCATTCTATTATAGCTTGCTAGGGCTGCCATAACAAGTACCATTGATTGGGGACTTAAACAGCAGAGATTTAATGTCTCACAATTCCTGAGGCTCTAAGTCTAAAATTAAGGTGTCATCAGGATAGTTCCTCTTGAGAATTGAGTGAAAGATCTGTTCTAGCCTTCTCTCCTTGGCTTGTAGACAGCTGTCTTCCTTCTGTGTCTCTTACATTGCACTCCCTCTGTGTGCCTGTGTCCAAATTTCTCCTTTTTATGAGGATGTTAGTCATATTGGGGTTAAGGTCCCCCCAATGACCTCATTTTAAATGATTGCTGCTTTAAAGACCTGATCTTCAAATAAGGTCACATTCTGAGGTACTGGGTTGCAACTTCAACATACAAATTTTAGGAAAACACAATTTAACTCATAAATTCAACCCATAAAGAAAACAATGGAAACAGAAGTCAGAGATCTGGGAGATGAAACTATGGACAGATGATTAGAAGGTCTAAGAAATCTAAATGCCAAGCGCACATGGGGTCAGGGAAGATAGTATACAAACAAGAAATGAAGCATCTCAAATACTGAACACCAGAAAAGCTCTAGAGATGGTGGTAACTGATTCTCCCAAAGAAGAAAGAGAAGCAAAGTGTTGAAACAAGGTATTTATTTGAAAATACACTTTAGAAGTAGTTATATCCCCAGGCATTCTTTGGTGCATAAACAGGACTTATCTGATGGAGAAACTGAACCATGAATATTCTAGACACAGGGAGGACTGGGGGAGGGGAGGCTTCTTACTGTAAATAGATGACTGACTTAAAATCAGCATCTTGAATGACAAGATGCACACTTCTTTTCTATATTATTCTTTAGGAATACCAGCAGCCAGGCAAACACTGCTTCAGGCACATAACTGGTAGACTGTCCTCTGGAATAACTGAAAAGATCCAGGAAGGAAAAAACAAGTTCCATAAATATTGATATACAGGATTCCCTTAAGAAACTTCTAAATCCCTGCCCTTTAAATCTTCAGTGAAGGCTACAAGTTGGCCAGGTTTGACCACGGCCATAGAATGTCTATCTTTTTTAGTTCTTCATTCTTTTAAAAACTACTGGTATTGTAAAATACAACACATACAGAGCAGTGCCTAAAACACAAGTGATTATACTCAACAAAATATCACATATACTGCATAGGCTGAATACCTATGCAGCCACTAGACAAGAAATAAAACACCTCCAGCAGTCCAGAAACCACCATCTTTCACCCATAGTGGTAAAGGACAATTTCTGCCTCCTTTCAAAGATGACTAATATTCTATATTCTAACTCCACTGTTTAGTTTTGCCTGCTTTGGAATCTTACCTAAATGGATGTACTTAACTTATATATTCTTTCTCTCTGGCTTCTTTTTCCCAAAATTATGCTTAAGAGTTTAATTTATGAATTTGGAAGCACTGAGAGTTTGCTTCTTACTGCTGTATCATATTACTAGATGACACCACTATAATTTAATGCATCTACTTTACTGTATCTATCATGTATTCTTCAATATTATATTTGTCAGATTTATCCATTTTCTTGCAGGTAACTATAGTCCATTTTCCATGTTGTTATAGATAATATAGGCCAGTTTTTCAATTTTCTGTGCCCGGTATACATGTCCATTATACTGAACACCAGAAAAGCTCTAGAGATGGTGGTAACTGATTCTCCCAAAGAAGAAAGAGAAGCAAAGTGTTGAAACAAGGTATTTATTTGAAAATACACTTTAGAAGTAGTTATATCCCCAGGCATTCTTTGGTGCATAAACAGGACTTATCTGATGGAGAAACTGAACCATGAATATTCTAGACACAGGGAGGACTGGGGGAGGGGAGGCTTCTTACTGTAAATAGATGACTGACTTAAAATCAGCATCTTGAATGACAAGATGCACACTTCTTTTCTATATTATTCTTTAGGAATACCAGCAGCCAGGCAAACACTGCTTCAGGCACATAACTGGTAGACTGTCCTCTGGAATAACTGAAAAGATCCAGGAAGGAAAAAACAAGTTCCATAAATATTGATATACAGGATTCCCTTAAGAAACTTCTAAATCCCTGCCCTTTAAATCTTCAGTGAAGGCTACAAGTTGGCCAGGTTTGACCACGGCCATAGAATGTCTATCTTTTTTAGTTCTTCATTCTTTTTAAAAACTACTGGTATTGTAAAATACAACACATACAGAGCAGTGCCTAAAACACAAGTGATTATACTCAACAAAATATCACATATACTGCATAGGCTGAATACCTATGCAGCCACTAGACAAGAAATAAAACACCTCCAGCAGTCCAGAAACCACCATCTTTCACCCATAGTGGTAAAGGACAATTTCTGCCTCCTTTCAAAGATGACTAATATTCTATATTCTAACTCCACTGTTTAGTTTTGCCTGCTTTGGAATCTTACCTAAATGGATGTACTTAACTTATATATTCTTTCTCTCTGGCTTCTTTTTCCCAAAATTATGCTTAAGAGTTTAATTTATGAATTTGGAAGCACTGAGAGTTTGCTTCTTACTGCTGTATCATATTACTAGATGACACCACTATAATTTAATGCATCTACTTTACTGTATCTATCATGTATTCTTCAATATTATATTTGTCAGATTTATCCATTTTCTTGCAGGTAACTATAGTCCATTTTCCATGTTGTTATAGATAATATAGGCCAGTTTTTTCAATGGTGTATAATATTCAATTGTAAGAACACATTTTTATCAGTTCTACTATTTATATGCCTATCATTTGTTTCTATTTTCTGCATATTATAAAATAGTGATGAGTTGAATATTCTTGCATGTATCTTTTTATGCACATGTACAAGTATCTCTGTTAGGTTTTTACCTAAAGGTAAAAGCACTGAGTCATAAGTTATGTATATTTTCAATTTCAAATGGAAGTTATGTTTTCCTAGTTATTTTGTACCAATTTACCTTCTCCAAAATAGCTCTAGAAACTTCCCAGTCTCCCATATCTTTACCAACATTGGGTAGGTACAATATTTTACAATTTAACTTGTACCTTACACTTATGTACAAAAGTATAATGACGATTAACAGCTATCTGAGGAAACCCACCAACATGAAAGATAAAGACAATGACAACAGAGATTGTGGAAGGCAGGGACAATAAAGAAAACAGAAACAAATGTTTAAAAAATATCTTAGTATCTTAGTAGTATTGGATAAATAAAAACCCATTAATTTCAGGTAAAAAAGAATGTTTTTATTGAACAGAAAATAAGAAAATACTAAAATTCAATGGAAAGATTAAAAGGTAAGCTTAAGGATTTCTCCCAAAAGGGCAAGCAGGGAGGGGAAGAAAATGAAAGGTTAGGGAACATTTAAAATAATCCAGGATGTCCTACTACTAATTTATAGGAGTTATAAGAAGGGGGAAAAAAAAAGCAGATGAAAGGAAATTATCGAAAAACAATTACAGGAAAATTTCCTAGAACTAAAGAACATGCATTTCCAGATTAAAGGGGCTGCACAAGTGCTTGCCACATGAACTGACACAAAATAAAAAACACACTAAGCCACACTGTCAATTAATTTTAGAACACCAATGATAAAGAAAAGATTCTAAATGATTCAGAGCATAAAACACAGACCATATACAAAGGAAGTAAAAATTTTTAAATGGATCAATGGGGCTCCACAAGCACAACACTGAAGTTAGAAAACAATGGGGGAAAAAACATCCATTTCAAAATTGGTAGGTGAATGAGCCAGATATCTAACCAAAAAAGGAGATCAAACAAAAAACTGACAGCAAAAAGCACATGTGGTTTCATCATATTGCTATATTGGGGCAAAAGTATGTGCATGGGTATGTAAGCTTAAGGATGTTCGTATGTGTGCTATCAGACATAACAAAATATTTAAAATATTCTGAAAATAATTTCCAACTGAGCATTCTCTGACTGAACAAGAGATCAATAATGTATGAGAGTAGAACAAAGACATTTTGGGATGGTCAACATCTCTAATTGCATCCTTTGCACATTTTTCAGGAAGTTACAGTAGGAATCATTTATTCAAGCTAAAGAGGAAGACAACGAACCCAGGAAATTAAAAAATGTCCTGAGAGACTGCATATGCTCTAACTAGGTCAAGATAACAATTAGTATAGTGTTTAAGAGAACAGAAAAATCTAGAAGTATACTCCTAAGAAGAGAACAAAACCTGATACATTAGCTGGTTTGTTTGATTTGATAGGAAATATAATTCCATAGTTTTAAATTTTTTTTAAAGAATTTGTGGAAAATTAATGATAGTTATTTACATAGAAAACTAAGCACACCAATGTGAAGAAAAAAATGCACCAAAGAGAAAAAGACCCTTTATAGCTTCAAGAAAAATAAAAAGTTATTTAAAAAAAGGCATAATCAGAGTATACTATTTGAGCAGGAAATTATCTATGTAATGATACTAATGTAACTATGTTGGAATGTATCAATACTGAATACAGGAGAGGGACTAGGGGAAGAAAGGAGAGGAGTGAAAATAGACCCACTGTGGTAAAAGTTTACGAATGATGAGTAATTGTACAAATAAAACGGTACAATATTTAGATATATGCTAATAGAAATCAGAAGAAACAACTTAAAAAGTTGAAAGTTGCTTCTAAAGAGTGATAGGGAGTGTGGTGCTTTGAAAACGAGGCTTTTGTTGTCGTCAAATGTCTTACTGTATTTTGACCTTTTAAACTATGTTAATGAGTTACTCTAATTTCTAGCTAAAGAAGTAATAATCAAAATTAAGTGCTTAGGGATCTTCCTGGTGGTCCAGTTGTTTAAAAAAAAAAAAAAATCTGCCGGCCAGAAAAGGGGATATGGTTTACATCCCTGGTCCAGGAAGATTCGAAGATTCCACAAGCCTTGGAGCAACTGAGCTTATGTAGCACAACTATTGAAGCCTGCATTCTAGAGCCCACTAGCTGAAGTTACTGAGCCCATGAGCTGCAACTACCAAAATATTTAAAATATTCTGAAAATAATTTCCAACTGAGCATTCTCTGACTGAACAAGAGATCAATAATGTATGAGAGTAGAACAAAGACATTTTGGGATGGTCAACATCTCTAATTGCATCCTTTGCACATTTTTCAGGAAGTTACAGTAGGAATCATTTATTCAAGCTAAAGAGGAAGACAACGAACCCAGGAAATTAAAAAATGTCCTGAGAGACTGCATATGCTCTAACTAGGTCAAGATAACAATTAGTATAGTGTTTAAGAGAACAGAAAAATCTAGAAGTATACTCCTAAGAAGAGAACAAAACCTGATACATTAGCTGGTTTGTTTGATTTGATAGGAAATATAATTCCATAGTTTTAAATTTTTTTTAAAGAATTTGTGGAAAATTAATGATAGTTATTTACATAGAAAACTAAGCACACCAATGTGAAGAAAAAAATGCACCAAAGAGAAAAAGACCCTTTATAGCTTCAAGAAAAATAAAAAGTTATTTAAAAAAAGGCATAATCAGAGTATACTATTTGAGCAGGAAATTATCTATGTAATGATACTAATGTAACTATGTTGGAATGTATCAATACTGAATACAGGAGAGGGACTAGGGGAAGAAAGGAGAGGAGTGAAAATAGACCCACTGTGGTAAAAGTTTACGAATGATGAGTAATTGTACAAATAAAACGGTACAATATTTAGATATATGCTAATAGAAATCAGAAGAAACAACTTAAAAAGTTGAAAGTTGCTTCTAAAGAGTGATAGGGAGTGTGGTGCTTTGAAAACGAGGCTTTTGTTGTCGTCAAATGTCTTACTGTATTTTGACCTTTTAAACTATGTTAATGAGTTACTCTAATTTCTAGCTAAAGAAGTAATAATCAAAATTAAGTGCTTAGGGATCTTCCTGGTGGTCCAGTTGTTTAAAAAAAAAAAAAAATCTGCCGGCCAGAAAAGGGGATATGGTTTACATCCCTGGTCCAGGAAGATTCGAAGATTCCACAAGCCTTGGAGCAACTGAGCTTATGTAGCACAACTATTGAAGCCTGCATTCTAGAGCCCACTAGCTGAAGTTACTGAGCCCATGAGCTGCAACTACCAAAGCCCACACACCTAGAGTCTGCTCCACAACAAGGGAACCGTTGCAATGAGAAGCCCGCACACCCCAAAGGAAGACTAGCCCTTCTTTCCGCAACTCAAGAAAGTTCATGTTCAACAACAAAGACTCAGCACAGCCAAAAATAAATGAGTATTTTTAAATTAAATAAAAAACAGTAAGTGCTAAGTATAGTAGATAAAAGGACTTCTTTTGTGGCTCAGTGGTAAAGAATCTACCTGCAATGTAAGAGATGTGGGTTTGATTCCTGGGTTGAGCATATCTCTTGGAGAAGGAAATGACAACCCACTTCAGTTATCTTGCCTGGGAAATCTCACGGACAGAGGATCCTGGCAGGCTACAGTCCATTGGGTGGTAAAAGAGCTCAACACAACTGAGTGATCAAACAATAGTATGTAAAACAAAGTAATATCAATAATGACAATAACAACATTTACCATGTTTTTTCTTCTCAATTAAAATGCAAATTTTAAAAATTATTCAAATGCACTTTGAAGTAACAAACTATTGCACACTTCTTGGGTTTACAAGTGTTCTTTCAATATTTTTGTTGTTGTTTTAAAAGAAACTAATCTTTGAAGTTTCTTTTTGGTTGACTGTAGCTATTTTTGAATCTTCTTCTTCCTCTCTGGTTCACTAATGTCCTTGTTTGAAGTATTAGGACAAACGTTTACGAATGATGAGTAATTGTACAAATAAAACGGTACAATATTTAGATATATGCTAATAGAAATCAGAAGAAACAATTTAAAAAGTGGTGCTTAAAGAGTGATAGGGAGTGTGGTGCTTTGAAAACGAGGCTTTTGTTGTCGTCAAATGTCTTACTGTATTTTGACCTTTTAAACTATGTTAATGAGTTACTCTAATTTCTAGCTAAAGAAGTAATAATCAAAATTAAGTGCTTAGGGATCTTCCTGGTGGTCCAGTTGTTTAAAAAAAAAAAAAAATCTGCCGGCCAGAAAAGGGGATATGGTTTACATCCCTGGTCCAGGAAGATTCGAAGATTCCACAAGCCTTGGAGCAACTGAGCTTATGTAGCACAACTATTGAAGCCTGCATTCTAGAGCCCACTAGCTGAAGTTACTGAGCCCATGAGCTGCAACTACCAAAGCCCACACACCTAGAGTCTGCTCCACAACAAGGGAACCGTTGCAATGAGAAGCCCGCACACCCCAAAGGAAGACTAGCCCTTCTTTCCGCAACTCAAGAAAGTTCATGTTCAACAACAAAGACTCAGCACAGCCAAAAATAAATGAGTATTTTTAAATTAAATAAAAACAGTAAGTGCTAAGTATAGTAGATAAAAGGACTTCTTTTGTGGCTCAGTGGTAAAGAATCTACCTGCAATGTAAGAGATGTGGGTTTGATTCCTGGGTTGAGCATATCTCTTGGAGAAGGAAATGACAACCCACTTCAGTTATCTTGCCTGGGAAATCTCACGGACAGAGGATCCTGGCAGGCTACAGTCCATTGGGTGGTAAAAGAGCTCAACACAACTGAGTGATCAAACAATAGTATGTAAAACAAAGTAATATCAATAATGACAATAACAACATTTACCATGTTTTTTCTTCTCAATTAAAATGCAAATTTTAAAAATTATTCAAATGCACTTTGAAGTAACAAACTATTGCACACTTCTTGGGTTTACAAGTGTTCTTTCAATATTTTTGTTGTTGTTTTAAAAGAAACTAATCTTTGAAGTTTCTTTTTGGTTGACTGTAGCTATTTTTGAATCTTCTTCTTCCTCTCTGGTTCACTAATGTCCTTGTTTGAAGTATTAGGACAAACGTTTATTTCTGGTATCTGTGGTTCTACCACAGACATTTGGATTTTCTGATGCTGAAGATTAGATGAGTCTAACATAGTTTTCTCTTTTACTTTATCAAATATATGAAATACTGTGTCTTCTATTTTTAGAGATGGTATCTCATCATCATAAACAAGCCACAGATCCTTTTATTCAAAAAACACTGTACCTTCTAAAGCATACTT
Source organism: Tragulus kanchil (assembly GCA_022376925.1). Taxonomy (NCBI): domain Eukaryota; kingdom Metazoa; phylum Chordata; class Mammalia; order Artiodactyla; family Tragulidae; genus Tragulus; species Tragulus kanchil. The sequence continues at coordinate 256,059,711 of JAIOJX010000032.1, forward strand.
TGGAATTAACACCATGGTAAATGTTGTGACCTATGCATTTCTTGAATATTTGCTATGAAATTAATACCATAGTCTAATGCTTTCACCAGCAACTCACCATTTTACAGGTAAGAGAACAGGGTCACTGAGAGGTTTTGTTCTTTACTCAGATGATAGCTAGTAAGTGAAAGAACCACGAGTTCTTGCTTGCAGAATGGGCCCTTAACCAGCAACCTACATGGCTTGCAGAAACAAAGGTGCCTATCATTACACAGCTAAAGGACTTGCTAAGAAGTGACACAGAAAAGTCTTGATTATAAATCCTATGTTCTTTTCATTAATTATCTATTCCACATATTATATCAATAGTGTAACTAATGAGGACCTACTGTATAGTGCAGGAAACTCTACTCAGTGCTCTGTGAAGAATTAAATGGGAATGGAATCCAAAAAAAAGAGAGACTGTGTGTGTGTGTGTGTGTGTGTGTGTGTGTGTTTATGCATAGCTGATACATTTTGCTGGAGAGTGGAAACTCATATAACTTTATAAAGCAGCTATACTTCTATAAAAATTAATTTAAAGAAATCCTATGTTCTTATTATTTAACCTACCATATTTCATTAGAAAGCTCACATTTTATTTTTAAATTAACTTGAGTCAATTTGAAAATACTTCATTTTCAATGGAAACATTTACTTGAAACAAAAAATCAAAAATATTTTGCATTTGACCACTAGAAATTTCTTTCCTCAGGAAATCCTTACTCATTTGCTATACTTGGAATGTCCCTGTTAACTTCCTTCAACCAGAATTCTCCCTTACTCCAACCAAGATGACTTGGAATGGCTATCCAGTGGAGCACCATTCACCATGCTGCAGCTGGGCGATCCATCCTCTGGTCCCGAAACAGAAAGGAGACAAAAGCAGGAGTACTTAGAATATTGCTACCAGAATTTAAAGCAGGTCTTTTCTCTCAAAACACCCACTAGTTAAGACACAGTGTCATTTAAGAAATGAAGCAGCTAATTAAGCAGGTTGCAAAAATAAAAATAATGAAAAAGAATTCAGTCCTTTCAATTATCCAGGTTTTGAATAAAATTATGATTAAAAGGAATTCACTAATTAAGATCCATGTGATCTGACCTCCATGCCAGATCCAAGTTCATCAGTCAAGGCCGTTCCCCCACTTGTTGAAGAGACTCCAACATCAAGGACCTCCTTGCTGTTCCCTGGGTACAACAAAATGGGTCCCAACTGATGGCCTTCACATCTGCCTTTGTTTTTGTCCGGAGCACATTTCTCTCAGATCCTCATTGACTCTCTTATCACCCAATGGTCAGCTCAGACACCATGTCTTCAAGCAAAACTTCCTTGATTGTTCTCTATTAACAAGACCATTCTAAACCAATACATGGCTGTCACTATACCCTGCTTTATCTTCCTCAGAACATTTAATGCTATTTAAATTTTGTCTGCTCAATTTTTTATTGTTTCCTGTATTCTCCTTATGAATATAAGGAGAATAGTTTTGTTTACCTTATTCATTCAATATTCAGCAGAGTCTGGCATAGAGTAGATAATAAGAAGTGCTTAAAGATGGAAGGGGAGAAAGGAGGAGGAATCATATTCAAGTTGGGACCCAGCCAGGTTATACCAGAGGGCATTTGCCAATGTCAAAGTTCATTTCTGACATCAATATGGCTGGAAGTGAGAGAGACAGAGATGCAAAACATTCAGGTAAGAAAATGGAGCCTAGACACCAATTAGCAACAGAGAGGCAAATAAAAATGGTACTCATCATGTGTAGATACTGAACACAAAAAGCTATTATTTTTCTTTTCATTTCTTTTTTCATCATTTGCTATACTTGGAATGTCCCTGTTAACTTCCTTCAACCAGAATTCTCCCTTACTCCAACCAAGATGACTTGGAATGGCTATCCAGTGGAGCACCATTCACCATGCTGCAGCTGGGCGATCCATCCTCTGGTCCCGAAACAGAAAGGAGACAAAAGCAGGAGTACTTAGAATATTGCTACCAGAATTTAAAGCAGGTCTTTTCTCTCAAAACACCCACTAGTTAAGACACAGTGTCATTTAAGAAATGAAGCAGCTAATTAAGCAGGTTGCAAAAATAATAATAATAAAAAAGAATTCAGTCCTTTCAATTATCCAGGTTTTGAATAAAATTATGATTAAAAGGAATTCACTAATTAAGATCCATGTGATCTGACCTCCATGCCAGATCCAAGTTCATCAGTCAAGGCCGTTCCCCCACTTGTTGAAGAGACTCCAACATCAAGGACCTCCTTGCTGTTCCCTGGGTACAACAAAATGGGTCCCAACTGATGGCCTTCACATCTGCCTTTGTTTTTGTCCGGAGCACATTTCTCTCAGATCCTCATTGACTCTCTTATCACCCAATGGTCAGCTCAGACACCATGTCTTCAAGCAAAACTTCCTTGATTGTTCTCTATTAACAAGACCATTCTAAACCAATACATGGCTGTCACTATACCCTGCTTTATCTTCCTCAGAACATTTAATGCTATTTAAATTTTGTCTGCTCAATTTTTTATTGTTTCCTGTATTCTCCTTATGAATATAAGGAGAATAGTTTTGTTTACCTTATTCATTCAATATTCAGCAGAGTCTGGCATAGAGTAGATAATAAGAAGTGCTTAAAGATGGAAGGGGAGAAAGGAGGGAGGGGAATCATATTCCAAGTTGGGACCCAGCCAGGTTATACCAGAGGGCATTTGCCAATGTCAAAGTTCATTTCTGACATCAATATGGCTGGAAGTGAGAGAGACAGAGATGCAAAACATTCAGGTAAGAAAATGGAGCCTAGACACCAATTAGCAACAGAGAGGCAAATAAAAATGGTACTCATCATGTGTAGATACTGAACACAAAAAGCTATTATTTTTCTTTTCTCCATCATGCCTCTTTTATTTATGTTTATTTTCATCCATCATTTTTATTCTTTGGCATGTGTGGGCCTCCCATTGCAGTGGCCTCTCTGGCTGCAGAGCACTGGCACGTAATTGGACACCCTGGTTCAGACACGGACGTGGGATCTTCCCAGGCCAGGGATGGAACCGGTGTCCCCTGCACTTCAAGGCAGACTCTTTACCCACTGGACCACCAGGGAAGCCCCCACAAAAAGCCATTTTGAGAAGACGCATGCCATGCATCTAAGACAAGTGAACTTAGAAAGTGGAAAAGTAATGGTTAAAAAACCAGCAACTATTGGGAAACTAGAATTTGAGATTCAGCTTTTGAAGCTAGTGTCTAGGAATATAGCTGATCTCTATTTTAAGAAGTGGAGCTGTCAGTGAAATGATCCAAAGTGGTAATTTAATAATAGTACTTTCAGTGAGAAGACTATCAAATCACAAATTTCTCTGAAGAATTCCAAGGTTTATTTATATGAGGCACCGTAAGAGGTCTAAGTCCAATTTGGAAAGACCTGCAGTTACTCCCTCCAAAAGTGAAGCAGATTTTTCTAGGGAAGAAGCTAATTCATTTACCCTAGCCTGGAATATTCCAACAGAGACAGGCGAAAATCCTCTAAATTTAAATTATAGCACTGACAGTGAAAATTTGGGCTTGTTATAGTGAGGCCAGGAAAAGATTCATATATCCTTCACCTCCTAGGAGAGTCAGAGTACCCTCTGGCTTCACACTCAATCTAAGTCGCTCTAGTCCCTATAAGGATATAGAATTTTGCCTTATTCATTCAATATTCAGCAGAGTCTGGCATAGAGTAGATAATAAGAAGTGCTTAAAGATGGAAGGGGAGAAAGGAGGGAGGGGAATCATATTCCAAGTTGGGACCCAGCCAGGTTATACCAGAGGGCATTTGCCAATGTCAAAGTTCATTTCTGACATCAATATGGCTGGAAGTGAGAGAGACAGAGATGCAAAACATTCAGGTAAGAAAATGGAGCCTAGACACCAATTAGCAACAGAGAGGCAAATAAAAATGGTACTCATCATGTGTAGATACTGAACACAAAAAGCTATTATTTTTCTTTTCTCCATCATGCCTCTTTTATTTATGTTTATTTTCATCCATCATTTTTATTCTTTGGCATGTGTGGGCCTCCCATTGCAGTGGCCTCTCTGGCTGCAGAGCACTGGCACGTAATTGGACACCCTGGTTCAGACACGGACGTGGGATCTTCCCAGGCCAGGGATGGAACCGGTGTCCCCTGCACTTCAAGGCAGACTCTTTACCCACTGGACCACCAGGGAAGCCCCCACAAAAAGCCATTTTGAGAAGACGCATGCCATGCATCTAAGACAAGTGAACTTAGAAAGTGGAAAAGTAATGGTTAAAAAACCAGCAACTATTGGGAAACTAGAATTTGAGATTCAGCTTTTGAAGCTAGTGTCTAGGAATATAGCTGATCTCTATTTTAAGAAGTGGAGCTGTCAGTGAAATGATCCAAAGTGGTAATTTAATAATAGTACTTTCAGTGAGAAGACTATCAAATCACAAATTTCTCTGAAGAATTCCAAGGTTTATTTATATGAGGCACCGTAAGAGGTCTAAGTCCAATTTGGAAAGACCTGCAGTTACTCCCTCCAAAAGTGAAGCAGATTTTTCTAGGGAAGAAGCTAATTCATTTACCCTAGCCTGGAATATTCCAACAGAGACAGGCGAAAATCCTCTAAATTTAAATTATAGCACTGACAGTGAAAATTTGGGCTTGTTATAGTGAGGCCAGGAAAAGATTCATATATCCTTCACCTCCTAGGAGAGTCAGAGTACCCTCTGGCTTCACACTGTCATGTGAAACTCAGTAGTATTCCCACCAGTGCAAACAAGACCACCTGGGCTAAGACCTCCATGAGGCTCATAAGTCAACTACCTACTTCTCTTTAGGGACTAGAAGAGCAAAAGGAAATGTGGGGAAATTAGAAAAGCAGAGATGCCAGTATTGGTAATAGCATCCCTCCAAAATTGAACTCAGTGGACCTTGATTCTTTTTTCCATAGCCATTTTTGAACTAAATATGATACAGTGCAACACTAGATAAAATCATGTGATACAGCAGCACTAAATGGTCCCCCACAGGGATAAGTTGGTTTACCTTTAAATTCATGTTTTTGACTTGGAGACATATCCTTTGAGGCCATGAGTTTTCCCACTCTCCCATGCCTCTTTTACTAGCTAATGCAGTGGTTTTCAAAATGTGATTCTCACACCAGCAGCATGAGCATCACTAGGAAGTTTGTTAGAAGTAAAACATTTGGGATCCTACCCCAGACCTATAGAATCTGAAACTCTGGAGTTCAACAATGGTGCTTTATCCAGCCCTCCAGGCAACTCTGATGCACACTAGAGTTGGAGAATCTTTGAGTTAGGATAATTATAGTCCCTCTAAACAAACAAACCTCTAACTCTGAGTGACTTAACATAATAAACATTTATTTTTCACTCACCTATGGTTCAGTATAGCTGTGGTCAGCTTTTTCCCATGTCATGATTGAGGCAGCCAGACACCTTTCATCCTGAATCTCTTCCATCCTCAGAGTTCTCTGAGTAGTTCTGATGGACGGAGAAGAGTAGAGATGTTCTGTTAGCATCTTAGCATCCTTGGCTGGGAACTATCACACATCATTTCCACTCACATTCTAATTTTGATAACTGATGAATGTGTCACATTTAGATACAAAGAGAATCAGAAATTTTGGGGGTGATGGGGGTATGCCCCCTAACAAAAATGTACATCAGGGAATCAGGAGCTCAAATCTCTGCCACAGATAAGCAAACTGTACCCTATAAACTGTGAGGTAACTAGGACAGCAGTAGATGATCATTCCCTGGAAACTACCCTTCAACCATGGCAGTTTTTCAAAATTTTAAAGTGTAGGTGTGATGGTTGTTACTACCATGAAAGAAGGGACTTCCAATGTGGCTTCTCAAATGTTAATGTACATCAACCACCAGAGAAAGTAGTTAAAATTCATATGATTTGTAGGGGCAAGATGGGGCTTGATTCTGCATTTCTAAATAGCTCTCAGTTAACTCTAGGGCACTAGTTCAGGAACCATACATTGAGAGAAAGAATTTGGAGACAGCTGCTTGAAAACAAAAGTCAGTCTGTCCAATATATGATTGTCATATGTAAAAAGCTGATGTCCTCATGATGGTCTCATTTCTCTAATCTCTCCTCATCCTGCTCCCCATTTTGTTCACTTCACTCCAGCTCCAGTAGCCATGTGGCTTGTCTTTCACACACCCAGATACACTCCTGTCTCAGAGCCTTCACACTAACGTTTCCTCTGCCTGGAATCGCCCTTCCTCAAGATATACTTGTGGCCAACTGACTCCCTTGTCTCCTTCAAATTTTTGTTCACATGTCACCTTCAAAGGAGACCCACCTTGACCCAATCAATGTATTACTTTGTTTAAAGATTTGTTTATTTTTGGCTTGCAAATTTTTTTTTTCCCCGTATTCTCTCACCTCTGGTGTTTCTTCCTCTTCTGAAGAGGACACCAGTCCTGTCAGATTAAGGCCCCATCCTGTGACCTCACTTAACCTTTATTACCTCCTTTTTTCCAAATGCAGCCACCTTGAGAGTCAGGGCTTCAACATACAAATTAGACTGGGGGGGAAGGGTGGGCACCATTCAGCCTGATGGTGAGATTATGTGCATATAACTTATCTGCATATATATCAGGTGGTTGTGTTGTACACATTTACATGTGCAAATATATTCTGTGGTTCTAAAATTGTTAGATTTTTAATTACTCAGTCATTACACATAAAAAGTGACTGTCATTTTCCAGGAGCCCACAGACATTTACTCTCACTGTGTTAATGAAGTTTTAGGAATGCAAAGTGTCTGACACTGCAGCAGAGAAACAGGGATGACTTGGTTGGAGGGTGAAAAGGTGATATCTGCTTTCATATTTGGAAAATAAAAAGGCTCATTGTTTCCCCTCTGTCTAAATATGTTTCTTACAGACAGGATACTTATAGTTCCATCTGAAATCTTTCTTATGTGTAATGGGAATATATGAAATTATAAGCATTTATAATCCTATCACCTTCCTCTTTGATAGGGAGGGAGATTTCTTGGTTTTTGTAATTATTGAACTTTTATTGTGTCGAATACAGGGAGAGATGAAGAAAAATTAGGAAGCTAAAAAGGCCAAATTGTTCTTCCTGAGGAAAAATTGCTTAATACCAAGATAGGAGGGAGAGAAGGGTTAAAACATGGATTTGGGGGGCCTGGAAAAGAGATGACAGAAAAAGGCAAAGAGAAAAAACAAGAAAAGTGTGAGAGATGTGAGAACAGCCTTAGAGGTTGGGATTGAGGAAGTGGCAGCAAAAGAGTTTATTAGGGAATATCACTCAGCATATCTACTGAAAAAAATCTGTTCAGTTAATATATATCATGCTTTAGGGGTATGCTTCATGTAACTCTATTTGTGTTTATTAAACTTCATAGTATCAATGCCTATGTTGATTAAAAATGTTTGATTAATTAGTTCTATATGATCCAAGCTAACAATTTAGTTAAGTATAAATTTTTTTTTCCCCGTATTCTCTCACCTCTGGTGTTTCTTCCTCTTCTGAAGAGGACACCAGTCCTGTCAGATTAAGGCCCCATCCTGTGACCTCACTTAACCTTTATTACCTCCTTTTTTCCAAATGCAGCCACCTTGAGAGTCAGGGCTTCAACATACAAATTAGACTGGGGGGGAAGGGTGGGCACCATTCAGCCTGATGGTGAGATTATGTGCATATAACTTATCTGCATATATATCAGGTGGTTGTGTTGTACACATTTACATGTGCAAATATATTCTGTGGTTCTAAAATTGTTAGATTTTTAATTACTCAGTCATTACACATAAAAAGTGACTGTCATTTTCCAGGAGCCCACAGACATTTACTCTCACTGTGTTAATGAAGTTTTAGGAATGCAAAGTGTCTGACACTGCAGCAGAGAAACAGGGATGACTTGGTTGGAGGGTGAAAAGGTGATATCTGCTTTCATATTTGGAAAATAAAAAGGCTCATTGTTTCCCCTCTGTCTAAATATGTTTCTTACAGACAGGATACTTATAGTTCCATCTGAAATCTTTCTTATGTGTAATGGGAATATATGAAATTATAAGCATTTATAATCCTATCACCTTCCTCTTTGATAGGGAGGGAGATTTCTTGGTTTTTGTAATTATTGAACTTTTATTGTGTCGAATACAGGGAGAGATGAAGAAAAATTAGGAAGCTAAAAAGGCCAAATTGTTCTTCCTGAGGAAAAATTGCTTAATACCAAGATAGGAGGGAGAGAAGGGTTAAAACATGGATTTGGGGGGCCTGGAAAAGAGATGACAGAAAAAGGCAAAGAGAAAAAACAAGAAAAGTGTGAGAGATGTGAGAACAGCCTTAGAGGTTGGGATTGAGGAAGTGGCAGCAAAAGAGTTTATTAGGGAATATCACTCAGCATATCTACTGAAAAAAATCTGTTCAGTTAATATATATCATGCTTTAGGGGTATGCTTCATGTAACTCTATTTGTGTTTATTAAACTTCATAGTATCAATGCCTATGTTGATTAAAAATGTTTGATTAATTAGTTCTATATGATCCAAGCTAACAATTTAGTTAAGTATAACTGTTACAATTCAACTTGATGGCGAGAGAGAGGATTCACAATATTCCAGATACATCTAAGGAAAGCTAGAGAAGAGCATGTGGTTCAGAGTAGGGGCCTAGAATCCTCCTTCTCATGCACTGGCTAAAATCCAAATTCTATCTTATTCCAGGTACAAAGAACAAACTGAAAATAACGGTCCTAGATTTGCATCAGAGCCAATGTATCCTTCTTCTTCCTGACTCACAGAATAGGGACATAAAGAAAGTAGTCCTCCACCTACTAGTCAGGCGACAAGGATTATAAGAAAGAGAAGGGAACTTGATCATGTGATATGACAACACTTAGGGGCTTCAATCAGCATGTTAGAATCTGAGAAAGCAGATGAATGAATGTTTCCTCCACTTGAGGATGTTAACCAAGAAGATCAGGCTAGAAGATGGTATCCTTCCTTAGTTCTGGCCTGCAAATGTTGCCATATATTGAGCATAAATATGAGGTAATGCACATTACATGTGTCCATTCATTCATTCATTCAGTTAAAGAGTATGTTTTGAGCATCTATTTTATGGTGTCTTCCACAACACGTTATCATATCTAATCTTCTCAACATCTTTACAAAGGAGAAAGGCATTATTTCCCCATCTATTGAAGAAAACCTAGGCCATAGGGAAATGAGTGAATTGTTCATAATTAGGTAGGGGCTTAGCTGGAATTTCAAATGAGGTTTGCTGTAAGCCCCATTCTTATAACCACAATAGGATACGCCTAAAGTTTTCCCAACTTCAGTCTATGAAATTTCTGTTCTTCTGCCAGCTTGTACTGTGATCTACATCATGGGCAGCTGGAAGGACTACACTGTGACTGGGCTGAGCTGCTGCCAGAACACACTCAGTGAGGAGATACTGTTGTTCTCCCCTCCTGAGCCAGTGGTAATTGTTCAGAGCTCCAGAAGCTTGCCTCATTAATGCAGAACCACGGGTGTTAACAAATCCCAATTTCTATTCACTGTCCTTCTCTAGCTCACTAGATTGAAGCCATGGGTGGGAATAAGACTAAATAATGAATTTAAATAGTAGGTCAGGGGATATTATCTAATCCAAGGCCTCAAGTAGAAAACAGAGCCAAAAACCACAGGAGAGGCAAGTGGGATGAACAGCTAAAATTGCAGAGGGATGGATGTTTTACTCTTTCTCCATTTGCTCTTATACTCCCTAAAGAGGTTTCAAAACCCTCAATTAATATAACTGTAGATCCTTCTAAATGATCTGGTGAGAAAACCCCAAATAAATAGGGACTCACAATGAGAGATATGAAAAATAATAGCCATTATTTCTGTAGGTAAGCCTTTTATAATAAAGTTTACTTCATTCACTTGAGCAAAAGAAATAAGATTGAATTTTTTTTTCCCTTTATACGCCCACTAATCCAAAAGCTTTTATAGGTATTTAATCAAAATGAGTGTGTTATTCTCTTCACACTTTCTCAAACCACCTCTCCAAACCATCTTTTATCAGATTCCATTTTCTCTCTCAGATCGTATGTTAACTTTCTACTGCCTTCAACTAAAGGTAAAATTTCCATATATTCATAGTCCAATGGACTAAATGTCTGTGTCCCCCAAAATTAACCCACTGAAGCCCTACACTCCAATAGTGTTTGGAGATGGGGTCTTTGGGAGGTAACTTAGTCATAAGGGTGAATCCTAGGGATTAGTGCCCTTATAAGAAGAGATACCAGAGTGTTTGCTCTCTCTCTCTGCCATGTGAGGACTCAACAACAAGGTAGCCATGTACAAGCAAGGAGAAGACCTCTCATCAAATCCCAACCATATTGACACCCTGATCTCAGACTTCCAGTCTCCAGAAATGTGAGAAAATAAAATTTGGTTTATGATATCACTATGGCATCCTGAGAAGTATCTATGGAGTGCCAGTTCTGGGCAAACTTCCATCTTAGACACCATGAGCCCATATACACCAATCATGCATAAGTCTTAACATTTAATGTTCAGTTAAGAATAATTTTGTACCTATATCAAAGGAGTTAATTGAAATAATGGAATCCAAATGTCTAGCACCATGACAAATATGTAGCAGATTTTCAAAAATACCAATTATTTAAAAGAATAAGTGGATTTTCTCTATGCATGTGCCCCAATATCCAAAGAAAAACATAGTTAGCAATGATACATGCACCCTAGTGTTCACTGCAGCACTATTTACAATAGCGCAAACTTGGAAGCAAACTAAAGGTCTTTTAACCAATGAGTGGATAAAGATGTGGTAATATATCACATATGCATGTGTGTGTGTGTGTGTGTGTGTGTGTGTGTGTGTGTGTAATAGAGTATTACTCAGTCATTAAAAAGAATGAAATAATGTCACTTATAGCAAAATGGGTGGCCCTGGGGATTATCATACTAAGTGAAGCAAGTCAGACAAAAACAAATATGATAGAGCTTGTATGTGGAATCCAAAAAAACTATGCAAATGAACTTATTTACAAAATAGAAACAGACTCACAGACTTAAACTTATGGTTAACAAAGGGGAAGGATTGGGGGAAGGGATAGACTGAGAGTTAGGAACGGGCATATACACATTGTTATATTTGAAATAAAATACATTTACATGGAAAAAAATAGTAAATAAAAAAAGAATAAATGGAAGTGGACAATTTTGGAAGGGTCTTATTAGTCAGGGTTAATTGCAGACTGTAGGAATTGACTATATTAAACTGAAGAAGAACTTTTTAGTTGATATTAAATTGCTTTCAGAATCTCAGGATGGAAGAAGACACTTTTAGTTGAGATGGGGTCTTTGGGAGGTAACTTAGTCATAAGGGTGAATCCTAGGGATTAGTGCCCTTATAAGAAGAGATACCAGAGTGTTTGCTCTCTCTCTCTGCCATGTGAGGACTCAACAACAAGGTAGCCATGTACAAGCAAGGAGAAGACCTCTCATCAAATCCCAACCATATTGACACCCTGATCTCAGACTTCCAGTCTCCAGAAATGTGAGAAAATAAAATTTGGTTTATGATATCACTATGGCATCCTGAGAAGTATCTATGGAGTGCCAGTTCTGGGCAAACTTCCATCTTAGACACCATGAGCCCATATACACCAATCATGCATAAGTCTTAACATTTAATGTTCAGTTAAGAATAATTTTGTACCTATATCAAAGGAGTTAATTGAAATAATGGAATCCAAATGTCTAGCACCATGACAAATATGTAGCAGATTTTCAAAAATACCAATTATTTAAAAGAATAAGTGGATTTTCTCTATGCATGTGCCCCAATATCCAAAGAAAAACATAGTTAGCAATGATACATGCACCCTAGTGTTCACTGCAGCACTATTTACAAAAAGCGCAAACTTGGAAGCAAACTAAAGGTCTTTTAACCAATGAGTGGATAAAGATGTGGTAATATATCACATATGCGTGTGTGTGTGTGTGTGTGTGTGTGTGTGTGTGTGTGTAATAGAGTATTACTCAGTCATTAAAAAGAATGAAATAATGTCACTTATAGCAAAATGGGTGGCCCTGGGGATTATCATACTAAGTGAAGCAAGTCAGACAAAAACAAATATGATAGAGCTTGTATGTGGAATCCAAAAAAACTATGCAAATGAACTTATTTACAAAATAGAAACAGACTCACAGACTTAAACTTATGGTTAACAAAGGGGAAGGATTGGGGGAAGGGATAGACTGAGAGTTAGGAACGGGCATATACACATTGTTATATTTGAAATAAAATACATTTACATGGAAAAAAATAGTAAATAAAAAAAGAATAAATGGAAGTGGACAATTTTGGAAGGGTCTTATTAGTCAGGGTTAATTGCAGACTGTAGGAATTGACTATATTAAACTGAAGAAGAACTTTTTAGTTGATATTAAATTGCTTTCAGAATCTCAGGATGGGCCAGATCAGACTTATCAGTTATCAGGCCAATAATAATGTTTTTAATCACATACATTAGTTTGTTTGCATGTCTTGATTATTGTAAAAAGAAAAACATACCAATCTGAATGCATAGTTTCAAAGAATAAGAAGGAGAGATAAAGCCTTCTTAAGTGAGCAATGCAAATAAATAGAGGAAAACAATGGTATGGGTCAGAGTGGAACTCTCTTCAAGAAGGTTAGAGATACCAATGGAACATCTCATGCAAAGATGGACACAATAAATGACAGAAGTGGTATGGACCTAACAGAAGCAGAAGATATTAAGAAAAGGTGGTAGGAATATACAGAAGAACTAGACAAAAGAAATCTTAATGACCTTGAAAACTATGATGGTGTGATCAACTCTCCTAGAGACAGACATGCTAGAGTAAGAAGTCAAGTGGTCCCTAGAAAGTGTCACAACTAACAAAGCTAGTGGAAGTGATGTAATTCCAGCTGAGCTGTTTCAAATCCTAAAAGATTATGCTATTAAAGTGCTACACTCAATATGTCAGTAAATTTGGAAAATTCAGCAGTATCAACAGAACAGGAAAATTCAGTTTTCCTTCCTATCCCAAAGAAGGGCAATGCCAAAGAATGTTCAAACTGCCATACAATTGCATCCATTTCATATGATAGCAAAGTAAAGCTCAAAATCCTAGCTGGATTTAGGAAAGCAGAGGAACCAGAGATCAAATTGCCAACATCCACTGGATCATAGAAAGAGCAAGGAAATTCAACATATAGAACAATCACAAACTATGAAATTTTATGGTTAAAACAAAAATAGAAACAGACTCACAGACTTAAACTTATGGTTAACAAAGGGGAAGGATTGGGGGAAGGGATAGACTGAGAGTTAGGAACGGGCATATACACATTGTTATATTTGAAATAAAATACATTTACATGGAAAAAAATAGTAAATAAAAAAAGAATAAATGGAAGTGGACAATTTTGGAAGGGTCTTATTAGTCAGGGTTAATTGCAGACTGTAGGAATTGACTATATTAAACTGAAGAAGAACTTTTTAGTTGATATTAAATTGCTTTCAGAATCTCAGGATGGGCCAGATCAGACTTATCAGTTATCAGGCCAATAATAATGTTTTTAATCACATACATTAGTTTGTTTGCATGTCTTGATTATTGTAAAAAGAAAAACATACCAATCTGAATGCATAGTTTCAAAGAATAAGAAGGAGAGATAAAGCCTTCTTAAGTGAGCAATGCAAATAAATAGAGGAAAACAATGGTATGGGTCAGAGTGGAACTCTCTTCAAGAAGGTTAGAGATACCAATGGAACATCTCATGCAAAGATGGACACAATAAATGACAGAAGTGGTATGGACCTAACAGAAGCAGAAGATATTAAGAAAAGGTGGTAGGAATATACAGAAGAACTAGACAAAAGAAATCTTAATGACCTTGAAAACTATGATGGTGTGATCAACTCTCCTAGAGACAGACATGCTAGAGTAAGAAGTCAAGTGGTCCCTAGAAAGTGTCACAACTAACAAAGCTAGTGGAAGTGATGTAATTCCAGCTGAGCTGTTTCAAATCCTAAAAGATTATGCTATTAAAGTGCTACACTCAATATGTCAGTAAATTTGGAAAATTCAGCAGTATCAACAGAACAGGAAAATTCAGTTTTCCTTCCTATCCCAAAGAAGGGCAATGCCAAAGAATGTTCAAACTGCCATACAATTGCATCCATTTCATATGATAGCAAAGTAAAGCTCAAAATCCCTAGCTGGATTTAGGAAAGCAGAGGAACCAGAGATCAAATTGCCAACATCCACTGGATCATAGAAAGAGCAAGGAAATTACAGAAGAACTTTTGCTTCATTGACTACTTACTCAAAAGCCTTTGATTGTGTGGATCACAACAAACTGTGGAAAATTCTTTGAGACGGGAATACCAGACCATCTTACTTGGTTCCTGCAAAACCTGTACTCAGTTTCAAGAAGGAACAGTTAAACCAAACATGAACAACAAATTGGTTTCAAATTGGGAAAGCAGTATGCCAAGGCTGTATATTGTCACCCTGTTTATTTAACTTATATAGAGAGTACATCATGTGAAATGTTAGCTGGATGAATCTCAAGCTGGAATCAAGATTGCTGGGAGAAACAACAACTTCAGATCTGCAAATGATACCACTTTAATGGCAGGAAGTTAAGATAAATTAAAGAGCCTCTTGATAAGGTGAAAGAGGAGAGTGATAAAGCTGACTTAACATTCAAAAAAGATTGATCCCATCACTTTATGGCAAATAGGTTGTGAAATAATGTGAACAGTGACAGAATTTATTTTCTTGGGATCCCAAATCTCTATGGATGGTAAGTGCAGTGAAATTAAAAGACACTTGCTCCTTGGAAGAAAAGCCATGACCAACTTAGACAGAATATTAAAAAGCAAAGACATAAATTTGCTGACAAAGCTCTATATAATTAAAGCTATGTTTTTTACAGTAGTCATGCACAGATGTAAGAGTTGGACCATAAAGAAGTCTGAGTACTGAAGAACTGATGCTTTTGAACTGTGGTGTTGGAGGAGATTCTTGAGAGTCTCTTGAAAGGACAGCAAGGAGATAAACCAGTCAACCCTGAGGAAAATCAACCCTGAGGAAAATCAACCCTGAATATTCATTGGAATGACTGATACTGAAGCTCCAATACTTTGTACTTAGGGTTACCTTAAATTATCATCCAAGTAGAACATGTGCCTATGTAAATGCTCAGTTGCTTAGTCATGTCCTACTGTTTGTGATCCCATGGATTCTAGCCTTCTAGGCTCCTCTGTCCATGGAATTTTCTAGGCTAGAATCCTGGAGTGGATTTCTGCTCCCTTCTCCATCCAAACCAAAAATATTATGAGAAGAAGCAGAAACACTATAATTTGCTAGGCCAATAATTGTATCAAAAGACTGTCTTGCTCAAACTCTAACATATGGTAATCCTAGTTTGTCCCCAGGACAGAATCATCTTCATCAGTGAGTTTACAAAATTATCTGTCATTCCATCTTCTCATTTAAGTTTCGAACTACCTGTAACTTCTATTCAAAATATTCATTCATTTATCACAACAAACTGTGGAAAATTCTTTGAGACGGGAATACCAGACCATCTTACTTGGTTCCTGCAAAACCTGTACTCAGTTTCAAGAAGGAACAGTTAAACCAAACATGAACAACAAATTGGTTTCAAATTGGGAAAGCAGTATGCCAAGGCTGTATATTGTCACCCTGTTTATTTAACTTATATAGAGAGTACATCATGTGAAATGTTAGCTGGATGAATCTCAAGCTGGAATCAAGATTGCTGGGAGAAACAACAACTTCAGATCTGCAAATGATACCACTTTAATGGCAGGAAGTTAAGATAAATTAAAGAGCCTCTTGATAAGGTGAAAGAGGAGAGTGATAAAGCTGACTTAACATTCAAAAAAGATTGATCCCATCACTTTATGGCAAATAGGTTGTGAAATAATGTGAACAGTGACAGAATTTATTTTCTTGGGATCCCAAATCTCTATGGATGGTAAGTGCAGTGAAATTAAAAGACACTTGCTCCTTGGAAGAAAAGCCATGACCAACTTAGACAGAATTTTAAAAAAGCAAAGACATAAATTTGCTGACAAAGCTCTATATAATTAAAGCTATGTTTTTTACAGTAGTCATGCACAGATGTAAGAGTTGGACCATAAAGAAGTCTGAGTACTGAAGAACTGATGCTTTTGAACTGTGGTGTTGGAGGAGATTCTTGAGAGTCTCTTGAAAGGACAGCAAGGAGATAAACCAGTCAACCCTGAGGAAAATCAACCCTGAGGAAAATCAACCCTGAATATTCATTGGAATGACTGATACTGAAGCTCCAATACTTTGTACTTAGGGTTACCTTAAATTATCATCCAAGTAGAACATGTGCCTATGTAAATGCTCAGTTGCTTAGTCATGTCCTACTGTTTGTGATCCCATGGATTCTAGCCTTCTAGGCTCCTCTGTCCATGGAATTTTCTAGGCTAGAATCCTGGAGTGGATTTCTGCTCCCTTCTCCATCCAAACCAAAAATATTATGAGAAGAAGCAGAAACACTATAATTTGCTAGGCCAATAATTGTATCAAAAGACTGTCTTGCTCAAACTCTAACATATGGTAATCCTAGTTTGTCCCCAGGACAGAATCATCTTCATCAGTGAGTTTACAAAATTATCTGTCATTCCATCTTCTCATTTAAGTTTCGAACTACCTGTAACTTCTATTCAAAATATTCATTCATTTATTCTTTCAATAAATATTATGTGCCAGGCTTAATTCTTGGTTATAGTGATAAGATGGGAAACATAATACATTTTCTACCTTTATATAACTTATATCCTGTTTACAAATAAAAAATAAGATGCAATGCAGTATCATAGGGATAAGGTCTATTAATGAAAATGAAGATAGTTAAGTGATAAAAGTGATATATGGTTCTATCTCACATAGGGTTGTTAAGAAAGACCTTGCTGAGAATATATGATTGGAAAAGGGCTCTGAACAAAATGAAAAAGTGAACCCTTAGAATGTCTGGGAGGGAGCTTTTCAAGGTAACATCAAATCTGAATACCCTGGGAGTGCTTGGCATCTTCAAAGATCAGCTAGCACCCAGTGAGGCTACCACAGAGGTATTAGGGGAATGAATCTTAAAGAATGAATCTGCCTTTAGAGACTACCTTCTGTCCCAACAGAAAGTAGGAAAAAAATAATCAAGAATGCTGATTTTAGTTTATGCCAATTCTTTGGATAGTAGTCTCACTAACTCAGGCCTCTGGGCCTTAATTTTAGACCTCATATTTCCTCTGACCTCTTTTTATGCTCTAGGCAACTGATTGACTCCCAGATATATGGCCCCTGACATCTAGTTACTATGGACAATCTCCCTAATTTCTAATTCTTAATAGATCTTCTAATTCTTACCTCTTGATCTCTGGATTTTTCATACTATTGTGTTCCATCCTAGTTTCCCAACTCCTTGAGCTCTGGTTGAATAGGACCTCCTTTGACTGACTGTTCAAATTCAGCTTCTCCTTAGTAAGTGCCTTCCTCGGTTCTTAGCTAGGAATAACAGTTTCCACTAATGTGCCTATGTAAATGCTCAGTTGCTTAGTCATGTCCTACTGTTTGTGATCCCATGGATTCTAGCCTTCTAGGCTCCTCTGTCCATGGAATTTTCTAGGCTAGAATCCTGGAGTGGATTTCTGCTCCCTTCTCCATCCAAACCAAAAATATTATGAGAAGAAGCAGAAACACTATAATTTGCTAGGCCAATAATTGTATCAAAAGACTGTCTTGCTCAAACTCTAACATATGGTAATCCTAGTTTGTCCCCAGGACAGAATCATCTTCATCAGTGAGTTTACAAAATTATCTGTCATTCCATCTTCTCATTTAAGTTTCGAACTACCTGTAACTTCTATTCAAAATATTCATTCATTTATTCTTTCAATAAATATTATGTGCCAGGCTTAATTCTTGGTTATAGTGATAAGATGGGAAACATAATACATTTTCTACCTTTATATAACTTATATCCTGTTTACAAATAAAAAATAAGATGCAATGCAGTATCATAGGGATAAGGTCTATTAATGAAAATGAAGATAGTTAAGTGATAAAAGTGATATATGGTTCTATCTCACATAGGGTTGTTAAGAAAGACCTTGCTGAGAATATATGATTGGAAAAGGGCTCTGAACAAAATGAAAAAGTGAACCCTTAGAATGTCTGGGAGGGAGCTTTTCAAGGTAACATCAAATCTGAATACCCTGGGAGTGCTTGGCATCTTCAAAGATCAGCTAGCACCCAGTGAGGCTACCACAGAGGTATTAGGGGAATGAATCTTAAAGAATGAATCTGCCTTTAGAGACTACCTTCTGTCCCAACAGAAAGTAGGAAAAAAATAATCAAGAATGCTGATTTTAGTTTATGCCAATTCTTTGGATAGTAGTCTCACTAACTCAGGCCTCTGGGCCTTAATTTTAGACCTCATATTTCCTCTGACCTCTTTTTATGCTCTAGGCAACTGATTGACTCCCAGATATATGGCCCCTGACATCTAGTTACTATGGACAATCTCCCTAATTTCTAATTCTTAATAGATCTTCTAATTCTTACCTCTTGATCTCTGGATTTTTCATACTATTGTGTTCCATCCTAGTTTCCCAACTCCTTGAGCTCTGGTTGAATAGGACCTCCTTTGACTGACTGTTCAAATTCAGCTTCTCCTTAGTAAGTGCCTTCCTCGGTTCTTAGCTAGGAATAACAGTTCCACACAGGCTATTTGGCCCTGGTGTGTAACTGACTTCACTAATGTGGATAAATTAATTTAAGCAAAAGTGGATAATGCCTGAAAGACAACTACTCCTAATATACCTAACCTTAATGTTTGTTGAACACCAAAATTGCAACTGGCTGCTGAACCACCATTGACAGGAGAATGTTGGAACCTACACAAAAAGATAGCCCTTGTCCAAGGGCAAAGGAGAAGCTGCAGCAGCAAAGTAGGAGGGGCACAGTCACGTTTATAATCAAATCTCATACCTGCCAGATATGCTTGTAGGGCAAGAACCAAATCTTGTGTGCACCAGCACCCAGGGAAAGAAGCAATGACCCTCACAGGAAATTGAGCCATACCTGCCTGTGATTATTTGAGGGTCCCCAGAGGAGGCATGGGTAGCTGGTGGTCTGCCCCGGGGACAGGGTCTTTGGCAGCAATATCCTGGGAGGCATGGTGCTGGCTTAAGTGGAGGAGATTGCCATTAGCCCCACTATAGAGTTGCCAGGTGGGCAATACATAAGCTGAAGAACAATTACACCAAAGAAATTCTTGCACTGTTGCAAAAGCTCTAAGCCCTACAACAGACTTCCCAACCTGGGGATCCAGCAAATGGACTGAGTACTCCCAGAAAATTTGAATTTGAAGGTCAGTGGGATTTGATTACAGAACTTCCATAGGACTGGGGAAACAGAGACTCTTGGAGCACACAAACAAAACCTGGTACACACAAGGACCCTGGGAAAGGAGCAGTGACCACATAAAAGACTGAGACAGATTTGCTTGTGAGTGTTTGGGAGTCTCAAGTGGAGGCATGGGTCAACAGTGGCCTGCAGCAGGGTCAGGGACACTGAGAGCAGCAGTCCTGGGAGGCACAGCATACTGGCGTAAGACATTTTGGAGGCCATCAACATTACCTCTACCATGGTTTGGTCTGAGACCAAACTACAGGGAGGGAACATAGCCCCACCCATTAACAGAAAATTGGATTAAAGATTTACTAAGCATGGTCTTGCCCATCAGAGCAAGACCTCGTTTTCCACAGCCAGTCTGTCCCATCAGGAAGTTTCCACAAGCCTCTTGGTTTTTAAATTTTAAGGGCCGTCCTCGGTGCTTAGCTAGGAATAACAGTTCCACACAGGCTATTTGGCCCTGGTGTGTAACTGACTTCACTAATGTGGATAAATTAATTTAAGCAAAAGTGGATAATGCCTGAAAGACAACTACTCCTAATATACCTAACCTTAATGTTTGTTGAACACCAAAATTGCAACTGGCTGCTGAACCACCATTGACAGGAGAATGTTGGAACCTACACAAAAAGATAGCCCTTGTCCAAGGGCAAAGGAGAAGCTGCAGCAGCAAAGTAGGAGGGGCACAGTCACGTTTATAATCAAATCTCATACCTGCCAGATATGCTTGTAGGGCAAGAACCAAATCTTGTGTGCACCAGCACCCAGGGAAAGAAGCAATGACCCTCACAGGAAATTGAGCCATACCTGCCTGTGATTATTTGAGGGTCCCCAGAGGAGGCATGGGTAGCTGGTGGTCTGCCCCGGGGACAGGGTCTTTGGCAGCAATATCCTGGGAGGCATGGTGCTGGCTTAAGTGGAGGAGATTGCCATTAGCCCCACTATAGAGTTGCCAGGTGGGCAATACATAAGCTGAAGAACAATTACACCAAAGAAATTCTTGCACTGTTGCAAAAGCTCTAAGCCCTACAACAGACTTCCCAACCTGGGGATCCAGCAAATGGACTGAGTACTCCCAGAAAATTTGAATTTGAAGGTCAGTGGGATTTGATTACAGAACTTCCATAGGACTGGGGAAACAGAGACTCTTGGAGCACACAAACAAAACCTGGTACACACAAGGACCCTGGGAAAGGAGCAGTGACCACATAAAAGACTGAGACAGATTTGCTTGTGAGTGTTTGGGAGTCTCAAGTGGAGGCATGGGTCAACAGTGGCCTGCAGCAGGGTCAGGGACACTGAGAGCAGCAGTCCTGGGAGGCACAGCATACTGGCGTAAGACATTTTGGAGGCCATCAACATTACCTCTACCATGGTTTGGTCTGAGACCAAACTACAGGGAGGGAACATAGCCCCACCCATTAACAGAAAATTGGATTAAAGATTTACTAAGCATGGTCTTGCCCATCAGAGCAAGACCTCGTTTTCCCCACAGCCAGTCTGTCCCATCAGGAAGTTTCCACAAGCCTCTGATCCTCATCCATCAGTGAGCAGACAGAATGAAAACCACAATCACAAAAAACTAACCAAATTGATCACATGGATCACAGCTTTGTGTAACTTAATGAAACTATAAGCCATGTCATTTAGGGTCACTCAAGTTAGACGAATCATGGTGGAGACAGACAAAATGTGATCCCCTGGAGAAGGGAATGGCAAACCAGGATTCTCGCCTTGAGAACTCCATAAACAGTATGAATTCATGCTTGTTTCTTGCCAAAATAAAGGACATATTAGCTTGCCAGTATAAATAAATACCACAAAGATTTTTAAAGCTTTTCTTCATATATAAATGAACAGTATAATTTTTTTTTTTTTGCTATTTATAATAAATGATTTAGGTTAACATAATTTACTCTTATGTCACAAAGAAATGATTCTCAACCATTTTCATATTTTGGCTCACATAGAAAATAATATTTCTAGATTACACTGTGGTAACTGGATGTGGCTACATCATGGCCTCCCAAAATCAACTCCTTAGCACATCAGCACAACAAAGCGTATCAGTTTAGAGCTCTTCGATGCAGGTATGCTGTTTTCTTCCTTTTCCCCTTCAGAATTAGTTCAACTGTGTCTAAAATTCAATTAATTACAGATATTCTTACCTATATCCTAATAAAAAACTAATACCCTGCCTACATTTCCACATACTTTTCTAAAGGACTCAAGACCAAAAAGAATAGAAAACATAACACTAATATATTTTAAAATTTCCTTTTACTTCTCTGAAACAAATACCTTATTCAAATAAAACTGACATGAACAGTAATATATTTCATAATTAGTTTATATTTTCCAATGTATTATTTTCCTATCCACTTCTTTTTTCCCCAAATGTGTCTAGCTTAAACTTTTCATAATATAGATTTCATTCCAAAATACTCTCATTTTCAGTTTTATACTTCCAAAATTAGAGCGTGCCCCTTTCAAAATCACTATAGCCTGGAGAAGTAAGAGAAAGCATTTCAAATTGGATTAAAGATTTACTAAGCATGGTCTTGCCCATCAGAGCAAGACCTCGTTTTCCACAGCCAGTCTGTCCCATCAGGAAGTTTCCACAAGCCTCTGATCCTCATCCATCAGTGAGCAGACAGAATGAAAACCACAATCACAAAAAACTAACCAAATTGATCACATGGATCACAGCTTTGTGTAACTTAATGAAACTATAAGCCATGTCATTTAGGGTCACTCAAGTTAGACGAATCATGGTGGAGACAGACAAAATGTGATCCCTGGAAAAGGGGAATGGCAAACCAGGATTCTCGCCTTGAGAACTCCATAAACAGTATGAATTCATGCTTGTTTCTTGCCAAAATAAAGGACATATTAGCTTGCCAGTATAAATAAATACCACAAAGATTTTTAAAGCTTTTCTTCATATATAAATGAACAGTATAATTTTTTTTTTTTTGCTATTTATAATAAATGATTTAGGTTAACATAATTTACTCTTATGTCACAAAGAAATGATTCTCAACCATTTTCATATTTTGGCTCACATAGAAAATAATATTTCTAGATTACACTGTGGTAACTGGATGTGGCTACATCATGGCCTCCCAAAATCAACTCCTTAGCACATCAGCACAACAAAGCGTATCAGTTTAGAGCTCTTCGATGCAGGTATGCTGTTTTCTTCCTTTTCCCCTTCAGAATTAGTTCAACTGTGTCTAAAATTCAATTAATTACAGATATTCTTACCTATATCCTAATAAAAAACTAATACCCTGCCTACATTTCCACATACTTTTCTAAAGGACTCAAGACCAAAAAGAATAGAAAACATAACACTAATATATTTTAAAATTTCCTTTTACTTCTCTGAAACAAATACCTTATTCAAATAAAACTGACATGAACAGTAATATATTTCATAATTAGTTTATATTTTCCAATGTATTATTTTCCTATCCACTTCTTTTTTCCCCAAATGTGTCTAGCTTAAACTTTTCATAATATAGATTTCATTCCAAAATACTCTCATTTTCAGTTTTATACTTCCAAAATTAGAGCGTGCATTTCATTTTTTTTTCACTTTTCATTTCAATAAACACATATTTTACACCTAGGAAATGCTATATTCTATAGCCTGGAGAAGTAAGAGAAAGACATGTTCCTTTGTCCAATCTCTTTATGATCTAGAGAGTATAAACTGCCAAGGAAACATTGTTTCTAGAAGTATGAACTTAACATATCAGATATTATATATCTGGCTATGAGGAAAATGCTGACCATTTTGATTGCCCTCTATGGGTCAATTTATCCAAAGGCACTGATGTGTTATCAGAGATGATAGAGCACTTCTGAACGATTTTATCAAGAGAATGAAGTCAATGGTGTTTGGACACCAACATCTTTTTACCATTTCAGAAGCTAAGCATTAGAAGAGCATCAATTACATGCCTGAAAAAAAAATGTATTCAAACCTTATAGGCAGCCCTCTTTGCATTTAACTTAACTCATGTCCTTTCCTCATTACAGATGGCATGAGTATGTTGGTAGTTAATATCGTCTGCCCAAAAAATGACTAAATTAGGTGCCGCTTGTGCCTCTGCTGATATTGATGATTCATGTGAATCCCTAGATACAATTTTAAGGGTAATGTTAACTGCAGTGGCCTGTAAAATTCCAGAGCAGATAACTTTGATCTAAGTATTGCCTATCAAACAACTTTAAACAATTTAAACTACTCTATGTAAATGTATCACTTCATTTCTCTTTCAAAATTATTGAATATAACTATGAAAGATTGGTAAAAGAGATACCATGTCTGATATGCATATATTTATATATAATATAATATATATTTATAATACATAATATATATTTATATATAATATATTAATATAATTTTATTACCTATCATAAATAATGTATTATTATGTTTAAAATATATACAATGTATATTATATATTTATTTCTAATGTATTTATATAACGTATTTAATGCATTTATATATTATATATGTTTATATGTAAATTAATATGTTATATATATTATAAATATAATTTTATTACCTACTGTAACACATGAAAAGGCTAATTTTATTAATTTTCTTAATCTTATGCTTATTATTTGTGATATATTGGAAAATATAGATAATTGCAACATATTAAAATCAATTAGATAATTACTGTGAGGGTCTAGTAAGATAAGACCTTCTTTGTTGGATTTTCTGTTCATCTTTTCCTTTCTTTCTACATGTTCACTCAGGGATATTATATTCCATGACCTTAATTTCAACTCAAGCCCAGAATTCTCTCCTGGATTTCAGGCCCCTATGTTCTATTTCTTAACATATATCTCCACCTGTACATCCTGAAGATATCTCAGTTCCCAAAAAGAAATGAAATTATTATCTGTCCTGTCCTCTTATATCTTTTCTGCCCATATTCCCTACACCCATTCAGGCTGCCAAGTCAGAAATTTGTGAGACATCACAGTCCCACTCCTCCTCCTCTCCATTTCTTTTATATCTAAGAATTTTCAAAGTCATACAATTTCAATCTTATGAGTCTTTCACCCATAAAATCTTTTCCATTCTTATTTCTATTACTCTGCTTCTGATCAACTCTCTCTAGATCATTGGAATGATTCTTAATTAAAGTTTCCCACTCTTGAGTTTTAGATTGCTTTATTCACATTGTTGCAGTGGCTAGGGAATGCCTATGTGTACGGCAGATGGTCTGAAATTAAGGTGTAAGTTGAATCTGAGACAAAAGATTTTAGAGATTCGGTAAATTGAAAGTATGAGGGTCAAGTAGATCAACTAGCCAATGTTTTCTTGAGAGATGATGATGGTCTAATAAACATTAATGTTTAAGAGATTGTGAAAACAAGGGAAGAAAATAATAAAGACAGTGGGAGTGTTAGAAAAGCAAACTTTTAATCTCATTAAAGTGTGTGATTACAGGTTGCCTTATTCTGGACAACTTTTTTTTTTTTATTGAGTATGTGTGTGTGTATCAACCCAAGAAAGGTCATCCATCCTTCAAGTTAGCCACTTGCTGCAAAGCACACCAAAAATTCTTAGGATGCAATGAAGCATTTGGTTGCTTGTTCCTAGAAGTCTCTTGTAATTGCCTGCTGTCTTTCATAATTTGTCCCACCTGACAATTTAGCTTCATAATTCATATCAAGTGGACCTTCAACTTGTAAAGTAGAATGGGTAGAAAAACAGTATGATGCTGGCTGGGTAATACTGTTTACTTGAATATTTGAAAGATAAAACATTTGTGTTATGTAGTCTCTATCTGATGAGAAAACTGAAAATGATACATACTTGAAAGCTGTTGTAGAGCAAAACAGAAACATAAGTCATTTGAAGGAGCTAAGGTAGACATTTTTCTCTTTAAGATCGTAAAGAGGACTGCTAAATATAACAGCCTCCATATTACAGTCTGCAAAGGATTATGAAAGTGAATATTGTGATAATTAATCAACTGAAGCAAACTTTTGCATTGCCTTAGTATTTAAGAGCTACATGTGATACTGCACTGTATCAGTCATTATCACACTTAATTTGAAAAGGTAAACTGAACAGCAACTCCTCATCAGCACTATTTCTGTCAGAGTGGCTATCTCTTCTGTCTCTCTCCTCTTAGGTAATACAAAGTCTACTAAGAGAAATCAACAGTGTATGGAACACATTGTTTTACAAGGAACCTAATATTCCGCAAAGCAATAAGACCAATGTGTTGCTTGACTCTAATATCTGTTCCTCAGTAAGGTGTCTGGCTAAAATGAAAAGCTTATACAAAACAATCACTTCACATTGCTTATCTATCCTTGGATAGATAAAATAAGAAACTCTTAATGAGTTTGAAATGATATAGAGGTGTGGGAAAAGGTGTATTCTATTGATTTTTAAAGTCAGTACCAATAGAATATAAGATCTTTGCTCTATACATGAACCTAAGCACTTAGGGAAATCAATTAAATTTTCAGCTTAGTGTATGGAGTTATAAGTTAACTGTCTTCATATTTCACCTGATTGACTTATTCAAGTTGAAGTATTTCTAGATCTATGTTGATTGTGTTGTATGACTTAGGAGAGTACAAACAATTTTCAAGATAGGTCAACCAACTTAATTTTATGAAGCACTCAATTTCTAAATTATTTTAATAATAGTAACACTTGTGCTATTATTAGCTTTCATACTGTATTCAGTTACAATGGTTTCATAGGACTGGTAAGTTTTGTTGGTATCTATTTTATTCCTGCCTTTTTTTAAAATTTATTTTTTTTTAATTTTATTTTTTACAGAGCTTTGTTGTCTACAGCCACACATCAACCTGAATCGACCATAGGTATATATATGTGCCACCCCCATACCCGCTTTAACTCTATGAATATGATTTAAATTATTTGAACCTCAAAGATATTCATTTCAGTATTGAAAATTACTCTTACAGGTACAAATTATGTACAAATACAACTCATCAAAATAAGTTTGAAAAGGCTGAATGCTGACTAGAGTCAAATAGTAAATTTCCCTAGCCAAACTGGTACTCAGTTGATGGCCTCAACTTCAGGTATGTATTGATAGTTGCTCACAGAGATGCTGAGATTCCTGCCCAGTTCTCCCTTCTTTGCCTGTGAAAGCTTGTCCTGGCTGATCTCTGTCCTCATTAGATGCCTGGGTATTTGCTTTAGGCTGCAGCTGGAGCCTTCCTGCTTCTAGGTCTCCATTGGTGACTCCGTGATTCTCTAATTTAAGAACCCCACACAACAGGACATATCTCTTTATTCCAGTGAAAAGTGCAAGATTCTTATCGTGAAGTTTGTGTTTTTAATCCTAACTGGGTTTAGGAGAATTTTTCTAAACAGACAAACTCACTCTCAAGTCTAAGTAAATCCTTGCATCCAATTAATTTTTTAGTCAGCCTGACTGAGGATTCACTCTTTGAAGTATAGAATTGGAAATCCTGTAGGATAGTTCATGTGGCTTATTTTCCTTGGATAGTTGAAGGATATACTGCTGAGAATAAATAAACCATACATCTATGTTTTAGGCATTTAGATTCCTTTTTAATCTC
This sequence comes from Tragulus kanchil, assembly GCA_022376925.1. Classification (NCBI taxonomy): domain Eukaryota; kingdom Metazoa; phylum Chordata; class Mammalia; order Artiodactyla; family Tragulidae; genus Tragulus; species Tragulus kanchil. The sequence continues at coordinate 256,086,886 of JAIOJX010000032.1, forward strand.
CTTTAACCTCTAGGAGAGTCAGAGACTGCTGCTTAAGATAGTAGCCTTGGTGCAGGGTGTTGATTTAGGAGATAAAATAGTATTCTCAATTAATGTATTTCTTAGTACTTGCTGGTATTAGGGATAAGCAGGCAGCTAGATGGCTAGACATTAAGGCAGTAAGTTAGTATCAATTTTCAAGATAGGTCAACCAACTTAATTTATGAAGCACTCAATTTCTAAATTATTTTAATAATAGTAACACTTGTGCTATTATTAGCTTTCATACTGTATTCAGTTACAATGGTTTCATAGGACTGGTAAGTTTTGTTGGTATCTATTTTATTCCTGCCTTTTTTTAAAATTTATTTTTTTTTAATTTTATTTTTTACAGAGCTTTGTTGTCTACAGCCACACATCAACCTGAATCGACCATAGGTATATATATGTGCCACCCCCATACCCGCTTTAACTCTATGAATATGATTTAAATTATTTGAACCTCAAAGATATTCATTTCAGTATTGAAAATTACTCTTACAGGTACAAATTATGTACAAATACAACTCATCAAAATAAGTTTGAAAAGGCTGAATGCTGACTAGAGTCAAATAGTAAATTTCCCTAGCCAAACTGGTACTCAGTTGATGGCCTCAACTTCAGGTATGTATTGATAGTTGCTCACAGAGATGCTGAGATTCCTGCCCAGTTCTCCCTTCTTTGCCTGTGAAAGCTTGTCCTGGCTGATCTCTGTCCTCATTAGATGCCTGGGTATTTGCTTTAGGCTGCAGCTGGAGCCTTCCTGCTTCTAGGTCTCCATTGGTGACTCCGTGATTCTCTAATTTAAGAACCCCACACAACAGGACATATCTCTTTATTCCAGTGAAAAAGTGCAAGATTCTTATCGTGAAGTTTGTGTTTTTAATCCTAACTGGGTTTAGGAGAATTTTTCTAAACAGACAAACTCACTCTCAAGTCTAAGTAAATCCTTGCATCCAATTAATTTTTTAGTCAGCCTGACTGAGGATTCACTCTTTGAAGTATAGAATTGGAAATCCTGTAGGATAGTTCATGTGGCTTATTTTCCTTGGATAGTTGAAGGATATACTGCTGAGAATAAATAAACCATACATCTATGTTTTAGGCATTTAGATTCCTTTTTAATCTCCTTTAACCTCTAGGAGAGTCAGAGACTGCTGCTTAAGATAGTAGCCTTGGAGCAGGGTGTTGATTTAGGGAGATAAAATAGTATTCTCAATTAATGTATTTCTTAGTACTTGCTGGTATTAGGGATAAGCAGGCAGCTAGATGGCTAGACATTAAGGCAGAGGGAAGATTTACAAGTTATCTGAAATATGAAAGGATGAGGTTTGTGTTTTGTTGAGTTCAGCCTTTATTTAGTCTATCAATGCTATTGCTAGACTAGCCCTCATGGTTCTTATGATTACAAGATACCTTCCACTGTAACTACTAAGAAACTTTAAGAAATGAAAACAAAGATTTATCACTTACAAGAACTGGAAATCGCACAGCTCTCCTGGGCCCACTTCAGGCAGACTGAAAGCAAGACTCTAGGCAGAACGTTAAAGGTTTCAGCCCTAAGTTAATTGGTTTTATTGGGGTCAAGGGTTGAGGCCTAGAATTTCACATGCTTACTCTTTATTGGTAAATTTAAAATGTATGAGTGGGAATTTAGAGCATGGGAAGAGTTAAACAAGACGCCTAAATGGTCATTATTGAAATCAGCCAAGATACTTAGAGGGGCTTTGGGAGAAGGGGTGGCTTGGCTCTTTTTCTAGTCCTGAAACTGGCAACATGTTTATTCAATACACCCATCTTTGAACTACATGCCTGGTTAATCAAAAACTAAATCAGAAACTTTCATTAAAAAAAAAAAAAGGTAGAAAGAAAGCCCAACTGTTGGGGCTTACACTATAAGATCAAAGAAAAGCTAAAATAAGAAGAGTTGAAAAGTATAGGGCAAGGCTAAAGAAGCAGTAAATCAGATTTAGACACAGAACTTCTAGTGTACCAATTCAGAACTCCAGAAAGAGAGGGATTGGTACCCTGGATAACTCTTTTAGAGATGAATTCCTCAGAATGTATTCTGAATCTGACTGAGAATTTTTAACTTGGTTCTAGGATTATTAAATGTCTCCACCTTCTTTTTTTATAACTTTATAATCTATATTGGAGTAATGGGAGGCCTCCACTTTCTCTATGAAACTGATGGTTAAAGAAGGCTGACCTTATTTTGACAGTATTCATTTTCGTGGAGTTGGGATATAGGTTTTTTCTCACAGAAAGTTTTGGTCACTGCCTTATGAAATCAAGAAACCAAATCTCACAGAAGATTACAATTAATGTATTTCTTAGTACTTGCTGGTATTAGGGATAAGCAGGCAGCTAGATGGCTAGACATTAAGGCAGAGGGAAGATTTACAAGTTATCTGAAATATGAAAGGATGAGGTTTGTGTTTTGTTGAGTTCAGCCTTTATTTAGTCTATCAATGCTATTGCTAGACTAGCCCTCATGGTTCTTATGATTACAAGATACCTTCCACTGTAACTACTAAGAAACTTTAAGAAATGAAAACAAAGATTTATCACTTACAAGAACTGGAAATCGCACAGCTCTCCTGGGCCCACTTCAGGCAGACTGAAAGCAAGACTCTAGGCAGAACGTTAAAGGTTTCAGCCCTAAGTTAATTGGTTTTATTGGGGTCAAGGGTTGAGGCCTAGAATTTCACATGCTTACTCTTTATTGGTAAATTTAAAATGTATGAGTGGGAATTTAGAGCATGGGAAGAGTTAAACAAGACGCCTAAATGGTCATTATTGAAATCAGCCAAGATACTTAGAGGGGCTTTGGGAGAAGGGGTGGCTTGGCTCTTTTTCTAGTCCTGAAACTGGCAACATGTTTATTCAATACACCCATCTTTGAACTACATGCCTGGTTAATCAAAAACTAAATCAGAAACTTTCATTAAAAAAAAAAGGTAGAAAGAAAGCCCAACTGTTGGGGCTTACACTATAAGATCAAAGAAAAGCTAAAATAAGAAGAGTTGAAAAGTATAGGGCAAGGCTAAAGAAGCAGTAAATCAGATTTAGACACAGAACTTCTAGTGTACCAATTCAGAACTCCAGAAAGAGAGGGATTGGTACCCTGGATAACTCTTTTAGAGATGAATTCCTCAGAATGTATTCTGAATCTGACTGAGAATTTTTAACTTGGTTCTAGGATTATTAAATGTCTCCACCTTCTTTTTTTATAACTTTATAATCTATATTGGAGTAATGGGAGGCCTCCACTTTCTCTATGAAACTGATGGTTAAAGAAGGCTGACCTTATTTTGACAGTATTCATTTTCGTGGAGTTGGGATATAGGTTTTTTCTCACAGAAAGTTTTGGTCACTGCCTTATGAAATCAAGAAACCAAATCAGAAAAAAAAAATGAAAGAAAGAAAGTAAATCAAGACAGTTGTGTTATGAGGAGATGGTCTATCCTCCTCACTAGCAATTCCTGCTGTGGGATATCTACTTGTCCATAACTAGGTAGGCAGTTAAGTCCAGGACTCTGACAACCCCTCTGTTAAACATGTATTCAGTGACCATGTGATTGACATTTATTACTCAGAACTTTTCTGTCACTACTTAGCATATCTTGCACTTTGAGAAATTGAATTTTACCTCAATACTTGAACTGTTTCCAACATAGGAACTTCCAAGGATAGCCATGGTGCATGCTCTGAGAAAATGCCTATAGAATAGAAAACAGTGACTCACTGCAGGAATGTAAATCTTATATGTGAATGGAGCATTATGTGCTTAAATCTTCTCAGTGGCAAATGACTGAGATGTGGAGGACAGATGCACAGTGAGTGTCATTATGGGTTTGTCTGATGCGTTAAATTTTGGGAAAATATTTGAAACAGACACCAGAGCACTGGTATGGCCTTAGTCTTTGTGTACAGGTGGATCATGTCAATTCTTTTGACTCCAGAACAAGAAATCTTTGAAAAGACTAGATTGCAAGGTAAGCAGATTTTGCTTTCAGACAAATGCTTCCAGGTTCTTGAAGCTCTGCCCTACTTGACATCATCCATCTAAAAAGGATTGCTCCTTTTGAGTAAGATTATCTGCAGACCATATTTGAGAAGTATAAGAGCCATAAAGTGAATGAGTACTGTGCAAAAAAAAAAAAAAGCACATTCTAATCAAATGGGAAAATTAATAGTGAAAATGGAATGAGAAGTGTAAGAAAACATTTGAATCTGCTCTGTTGGGCTCACCGAAGCAGGCCTGCAAGCCCTGTATTTGCCCAGCCTCAGACTGAAGAAAGACCCCAGAATCAGTGGCATCAGTGGTTTAATAGATGGGGGTCTTACCCACCTGAAGTGACATCCCACCACATGCAGCAGATGTAGCAGGATAAGGCAGCAATCTTCACTGTAGAGGGTGAGGTTGGGGATCAGAGTGTTATAAAGGGAATTGATATCAGGTTGGCTGGGCTCAGCAGTTACCAGGGAAACCAACAAAGGTCATGTCAATGCCCTTTGATAAACTATTATAGTACACTTAGTTTTAGTATAATGGTTAGAACAATCACTAGCTGGGGCAGAGGCACGTACATAGCATTTACATTAGGTCAAAGCGCAATTCCTGCTGTGGGATATCTACTTGTCCATAACTAGGTAGGCAGTTAAGTCCAGGACTCTGACAACCCCTCTGTTAAACATGTATTCAGTGACCATGTGATTGACATTTATTACTCAGAACTTTTCTGTCACTACTTAGCATATCTTGCACTTTGAGAAATTGAATTTTACCTCAATACTTGAACTGTTTCCAACATAGGAACTTCCAAGGATAGCCATGGTGCATGCTCTGAGAAAATGCCTATAGAATAGAAAACAGTGACTCACTGCAGGAATGTAAATCTTATATGTGAATGGAGCATTATGTGCTTAAATCTTCTCAGTGGCAAATGACTGAGATGTGGAGGACAGATGCACAGTGAGTGTCATTATGGGTTTGTCTGATGCGTTAAATTTTGGGAAAATATTTGAAACAGACACCAGAGCACTGGTATGGCCTTAGTCTTTGTGTACAGGTGGATCATGTCAATTCTTTTGACTCCAGAACAAGAAATCTTTGAAAAGACTAGATTGCAAGGTAAGCAGATTTTGCTTTCAGACAAATGCTTCCAGGTTCTTGAAGCTCTGCCCTACTTGACATCATCCATCTAAAAAGGATTGCTCCTTTTGAGTAAGATTATCTGCAGACCATATTTGAGAAGTATAAGAGCCATAAAGTGAATGAGTACTGTGCAAAAAAAAAAAAAAGCACATTCTAATCAAATGGGAAAATTAATAGTGAAAATGGAATGAGAAGTGTAAGAAAACATTTGAATCTGCTCTGTTGGGCTCACCGAAGCAGGCCTGCAAGCCCTGTATTTGCCCAGCCTCAGACTGAAGAAAGACCCCAGAATCAGTGGCATCAGTGGTTTAATAGATGGGGGTCTTACCCACCTGAAGTGACATCCCACCACATGCAGCAGATGTAGCAGGATAAGGCAGCAATCTTCACTGTAGAGGGTGAGGTTGGGGATCAGAGTGTTATAAAGGGAATTGATATCAGGTTGGCTGGGCTCAGCAGTTACCAGGGAAACCAACAAAGGTCATGTCAATGCCCCTTTGATAAACTATTATAGTACACTTAGTTTTAGTATAATGGTTAGAACAATCACTAGCTGGGGGCAGAGGCACGTACATAGCATTTACATTAGGTCCTATGTTTAAATAGTCCTGGTGGCTCAGTGGTAAAGAAGCCACATACCAATGCAGGAGACACAAGTTTGATCCCTGAATTGAGAAGATCGCCTGGAGAAGGAAATGTTAACCCACTCCTGTATTTTGCTTGGGAAATCCAAAGGAGGATCCTGGTGAGAGAGGAACCTGGTGGCTACCTCTGGGTCTCAAAAGAGTCAGGCACAACTTAGCAATTAAAACATCAACCTATGATTAAGATGGAAGAAGTGTCATATAAGTAGAGTGTAAGGGAAGCAGGGACTGGTCGATTGGGGGACGTACAGAGAGCAAGAGAATGTCTGCCTTGGGTGGCCTGATCACACATGCCCCTTTTCCATTTTATCTGACATTTCATTCTCTCCTAAAAGCCTAATGGCCTTATATTAATACTTGTAACAGACAGACATACTGTTCCTTTTGTTTCCAGCTAAATGTTTCAGAATAAATGCCTCTCTGTGGGTGTGAAGTTATCACTCTTGGAGTCAGTTACAGGCATGCAAGTGTATGGACAAAAGTGAATAGTGCAGGTTTCCTTTCTCTAATAGACAACCTATGGATGGGTTGAGATTTTAAATCCATGGCCTGGAAGACAATAATCTAGCCCTAGTTAATCTGGCAAAGTCAAAGCTATTAAAGGATGCAAGAGCTCTTAGATTAGAGAAGCACCAGAAACCAATCTTGTCTCATGTTACCTAGGTTTCCAAGGTGATGGAAGTAGAGGAAAAATCAGGAAGAGACAGGAATAAAAAAAAATTGCATTGTGCCTAATCATCTGTTTGTGTATGTGTTTTCAGGCGATTACCCCTGCTCTAACTGTGTCAGGGATTCCTTAAGCAAGACTGGCATCCCACCACATGCAGGAGGTGGAGGCGGATAAGGGAGCAATCTTCACTGGAGAGGGTGAGGTTGGGGATCAGAGTGTTATAAAGGGAATTGATATCAGGTTGGCTGGGCTCAGCAGTTACCAGGGAAACCAACAAAGGTCATGTCAATCCCCCTTTGATAAACTATTATAGTACACTTAGTTTTAGTATAATGGTTAGAACAATCACTAGCTGGGGGCAGAGGCACGTACATAGCATTTACATTAGGTCCTATGTTTAAATAGTCCTGGTGGCTCAGTGGTAAAGAAGCCACATACCAATGCAGGAGACACAAGTTTGATCCCTGAATTGAGAAGATCGCCTGGAGAAGGAAATGTTAACCCACTCCTGTATTTTGCTTGGGAAATCCAAAGGAGGATCCTGGTGAGAGAGGAACCTGGTGGCTACCTCTGGGTCTCAAAAGAGTCAGGCACAACTTAGCAATTAAAACATCAACCTATGATTAAGATGGAAGAAGTGTCATATAAGTAGAGTGTAAGGGAAGCAGGGACTGGTCGATTGGGGGACGTACAGAGAGCAAGAGAATGTCTGCCTTGGGTGGCCTGATCACACATGCCCCTTTTCCATTTTATCTGACATTTCATTCTCTCCTAAAAGCCTAATGGCCTTATATTAATACTTGTAACAGACAGACATACTGTTCCTTTTGTTTCCAGCTAAATGTTTCAGAATAAATGCCTCTCTGTGGGTGTGAAGTTATCACTCTTGGAGTCAGTTACAGGCATGCAAGTGTATGGACAAAAGTGAATAGTGCAGGTTTCCTTTCTCTAATAGACAACCTATGGATGGGTTGAGATTTTAAATCCATGGCCTGGAAGACAATAATCTAGCCCTAGTTAATCTGGCAAAGTCAAAGCTATTAAAGGATGCAAGAGCTCTTAGATTAGAGAAGCACCAGAAACCAATCTTGTCTCATGTTACCTAGGTTTCCAAGGTGATGGAAGTAGAGGAAAAATCAGGAAGAGACAGGAATAAAAAAAAATTGCATTGTGCCTAATCATCTGTTTGTGTATGTGTTTTCAGGCGATTACCCCTGCTCTAACTGTGTCAGGGATTCCTTAAGCAAGACTGGCATCTCTCTTAAATTACTTTCCAGCCTTAAAAAATTTAAGTAGCTAAAACTGCTAAAAAAAAAAATTTACATAGCTAAAGCTACAGGTAAATTCTGATACCTGTAACAAAATTGTTAAATAGTAAAATACTCTAGAGGTACAAATTTAACAGTTTTGTACAGATGCTACAGCAGTTTGGTCAGAGAGAGGTGATATAAAAAATAGGAAATATCTAGGAATGATTATAAATCAAATAACTTTGAAAAATACTTATAAGTGGGTAACTCTCCTCTTGAAAATTCTGAAGCCAGGATTTTTCCTGTTTCTATCAAAAACCAGGGAGGAGTATGAATCCTTCCCATTTTGCAGCAAGTAAAAGACAGCCTTGTAACCTGAAGCTGTTGTACTTGTTCAAATCTTCACATTCTTAAACAGTAACAGAAATAGTTAGACTTTTAAAAATAATTGGTTCTTAAAAAGTCAGAACTGTAAGCACTTGTAACAGAACTAACCAATTTTTGAACAGGTATATACTTTCTAATGCAAGGAAGTTATGAATCTTATTTGGACTTCTGTGGATAGAGTTGAAGATGAATGGATATCACAGCAAGGATAATGAGGAAAAAAAGTAATTTCCCTTACACAGCCAATGCAGGGAGACTCATCGATGCAGCAGTGAAGAGATATTTGTGGTTATGTATGAATTCCCACACTACATGTCTATTATAATGTATTAGGGTGTCAGTATACATGCATATTCAGAAATTTGCTGGCATTTTCTATTTCTGTGTTCATGGTTGATTCTAGCATGAATTTAGTTTTTCTTATCAATACATGCTGTTTATAAAGACCTAACTTAAAGTCCTTTAACTATATAGATCCAAATACAATTGTTATGGAAAATCTCATTGTTCAGTATGGATTAGACAAAATAGATGACTTGCAAAATTAGCTCTTAGATTGGTCGTCATGTTACCTAGGTTTCCAAGGTGATGGAAGTAGAGGAAAAATCAGGAAGAGACAGGAATAAAAAAATTGCATTGTGCCTAATCATCTGTTTGTGTATGTGTTTTCAGGCGATTACCCTGCTCTAACTGTGTCAGGGATTCCTTAAGCAAGACTGGCATCTCTCTTAAATTACTTTCCAGCCTTAAAAAATTTAAGTAGCTAAAACTGCTAAAAAAAAAAATTTACATAGCTAAAGCTACAGGTAAATTCTGATACCTGTAACAAAATTGTTAAATAGTAAAATACTCTAGAGGTACAAATTTAACAGTTTTGTACAGATGCTACAGCAGTTTGGTCAGAGAGAGGTGATATAAAAAATAGGAAATATCTAGGAATGATTATAAATCAAATAACTTTGAAAAATACTTATAAGTGGGTAACTCTCCTCTTGAAAATTCTGAAGCCAGGATTTTTCCTGTTTCTATCAAAAACCAGGGAGGAGTATGAATCCTTCCCATTTTGCAGCAAGTAAAAGACAGCCTTGTAACCTGAAGCTGTTGTACTTGTTCAAATCTTCACATTCTTAAACAGTAACAGAAATAGTTAGACTTTTAAAAATAATTGGTTCTTAAAAAGTCAGAACTGTAAGCACTTGTAACAGAACTAACCAATTTTTGAACAGGTATATACTTTCTAATGCAAGGAAGTTATGAATCTTATTTGGACTTCTGTGGATAGAGTTGAAGATGAATGGATATCACAGCAAGGATAATGAGGAAAAAAAGTAATTTCCCTTACACAGCCAATGCAGGGAGACTCATCGATGCAGCAGTGAAGAGATATTTGTGGTTATGTATGAATTCCCACACTACATGTCTATTATAATGTATTAGGGTGTCAGTATACATGCATATTCAGAAATTTGCTGGCATTTTCTATTTCTGTGTTCATGGTTGATTCTAGCATGAATTTAGTTTTTCTTATCAATACATGCTGTTTATAAAGACCTAACTTAAAGTCCTTTAACTATATAGATCCAAATACAATTGTTATGGAAAATCTCATTGTTCAGTATGGATAGACAAAATAAGCATGTCCACTTGCAAAATTATAAAACTCATACACATTCACAGGTACGGTGGATGACTTATTAATAATGAAGCCAGGTGGCTTAGACTGTAAAGAATCTGCTTGCAAAGCAGAAAACCCAGGTTTGATCAGGAATATCCCCTAAAGAAGGGAATGAGTATCCACTCAAGTATTCTTGCCTGGAGAATTCCATGGACTGAGGAGATTTTAATAATGCTCAGTCCAAAGAATTATCATATGCAAACTCATTGTGCCATAGGAACCTTGAAGTATAATAAAAGCATGAGAGCTGAAGAATTGATGCTTTTGAATCGTGTTGCTGGAGAAGACTTTTGAGAGTCCCTTCGACTGCAAGGAGATCAAAACAGTTAATATTAAAGGAAACCAACCCAGAAAATTCATTGGAAGGACTGATGCTAAAGCTGAAGCTACAGTACTTTGGCCACCTGATGCAAAGAGCAGACTCATTGGAAAAGACCCTCAGGCTGGGAAAATTTGAGGGCAGTAGGAGAAGGGGACAACAGAGATGAGATGGTTGGATTGCATCACTGGCTCAATAGACATGAGTTTGAGCAAGCTCCAGGAGATGATGAAGGACAGGGAAACCTGGCATGTGGCAGTCCATAGGGCCACAGAGAGTTGGACATGACTGAGTGACTAAACAAAAACAGCAGTTTCTTGAAGAATAGCATCACTTATCAGGCAAGAACTCAAACAAGCTCAGTGTGCTGTAAAATGGGGAAGGGTATGTTTACTTGACATTAGCCTTCATGTACCATCCTTTCTTTCATATTTCTGTATTAGTCTTGAATATGAGATGGTATATGAGTATAAATACGTGTCAAAGTTTACATTATAAAAATCATATACTTATTTAGAAAAATACTTATTTTAAAGTAACTCAAACCATGGTGATGAGCAGAAATGTATCTTGTTACTCTTTTGGAGCCTTTTTAAAAAGCATATAAATAATTGTGCCCGCTGAGACTCCAGTCCTGCATGGGTCTCTCTCTAAATCTTGCTTGAATATTTTTCCCTGCCTGATACCCTATCTTTCTGTAAATGAACTCCTGTGTTTTCTTCCAGGGGATCATTGCTGATATCAAGGCTTTGATTAAAGTGAAGTGCAGGCTCAAGGCTTATTTTGAGTGGTAGTTAATGAAAGGTAAGCTACGGATATGGGCTTCTCTGGGTTCACTGATGAAGAACCCACCTGACAATGCAGGAGATGTGGGTTTGATCCCTGGGTCGGGAAGATTCCCTGGAGGAGGAAATGGAAGCCCACACCAGTATTCTTGCCTGGGAAATTCCATGGACAGAGAAGTGTTAGCTGGCTTTCAGTTCATAGGCATCACAAAAGAGTCACACACAACTTAGAAAATTAACAAAAGTGGATATAATGGAGACTCATCTAGGACTCACTCTGTATCTGGGGACACTTGGGTGTAATTGAAAGATGATAACTGAATAAATCCAAAAGAGATGCTAAAATTGCTACATACTGCAATGTGTTTGAGCAAAGACTGAGACTGTGACCTTGAGCAGTAGCCTAGCCCAAAATAGGCACTATGTACATTTAGTACTGAAAATGGAGACTTTTGCTCCTTTTGCTCAGGTCTAAAATCCTTAGCCAGCATCATTCATGCTGTACACTTACTTCTCAGATACCTAAGCAAGAATGACAGGTCTAATTTTATTATCCTTACTCTAGCAAAATACCCACTGTCATCTTGTAAGGACAATATGATCAAGTCTCTTGGCTGAAGAATGCATTTCCTCAGCCATAATGTCCCTAAGGCTTCTAAATAAAATGGAAATTCAAACTTTACTTTTCGAAAAAAAAAATCCACTATGTTGCATTTCTAAAAATAAGTTTTGTTCAGAAAGAGCTCTCTGTAATGCTAGAGGGAGGCATTCTAGCTGACGTTTATAGAATGTGGCAATACAGTCTCCTAATTGATGTACAATCAACAGTCTGGCATTAACTCTAGTCACAGGTAAAATAAAGGTAAGAGAGAGATAATCTGCAGCCCAGAGAGGAAAAACAAAGAGCAGCAGTGATGAATGTTTACAGGTCTTCTAAGTCAGACTCCATGCCTTCAGGGACCAGATGGGCAATCTATGTTTGTAAAACAGTGACTGTAATAAAACATGGAATGTTAGGGACTCTGATTCAGCAAGCACTCACATTTTGGGGCAATTACTTTTTCATGAACTACCAGTTTGTGATTTTATATTTACAATCATGCAAAGGCTTTGATTAAAGTGAGGGTAGGCTTATTTTGAGTGGTAGTTAATGAAAGGTAAGCTACGGATATGGGCTTCTCTGGGTTCACTGATGAAGAACCCACCTGACAATGCAGGAGATGTGGGTTTGATCCTGGGTCAGGAAGATTCCTGGAGGAGGAAATGGAAGCCCACACCAGTATTCTTGCCTGGGAAATTCCATGGACAGAGAAGTGTTAGCTGGCTTTCAGTTCATAGGCATCACAAAAGAGTCACACACAACTTAGAAAATTAACAAAAGTGGATATAATGGAGACTCATCTAGGACTCACTCTGTATCTGGGGACACTTGGGTGTAATTGAAAGATGATAACTGAATAAATCCAAAAGAGATGCTAAAATTGCTACATACTGCAATGTGTTTGAGCAAAGACTGAGACTGTGACCTTGAGCAGTAGCCTAGCCCAAAATAGGCACTATGTACATTTAGTACTGAAAATGGAGACTTTTGCTCCTTTTGCTCAGGTCTAAAATCCTTAGCCAGCATCATTCATGCTGTACACTTACTTCTCAGATACCTAAGCAAGAATGACAGGTCTAATTTTATTATCCTTACTCTAGCAAAATACCCACTGTCATCTTGTAAGGACAATATGATCAAGTCTCTTGGCTGAAGAATGCATTTCCTCAGCCATAATGTCCCTAAGGCTTCTAAATAAAATGGAAATTCAAACTTTACTTTTCGAAAAAAAAATCCACTATGTTGCATTTCTAAAAATAAGTTTTGTTCAGAAAGAGCTCTCTGTAATGCTAGAGGGAGGCATTCTAGCTGACGTTTATAGAATGTGGCAATACAGTCTCCTAATTGATGTACAATCAACAGTCTGGCATTAACTCTAGTCACAGGTAAAATAAAGGTAAGAGAGAGATAATCTGCAGCCCAGAGAGGAAAAACAAAGAGCAGCAGTGATGAATGTTTACAGGTCTTCTAAGTCAGACTCCATGCCTTCAGGGACCAGATGGGCAATCTATGTTTGTAAAACAGTGACTGTAATAAAACATGGAATGTTAGGGACTCTGATTCAGCAAGCACTCACATTTTGGGGCAATTACTTTTTCATGAACTACCAGTTTGTGATTTTATATTTACAGTCTGAAGGAGATAAAAGTGACCTCACTTATTAGAATTGTTTCCTTACCAAAGAAAGAATTGGGAACTAGAGAGAGGCAAACATTCATTTAAGAAATCTCGACATTTCTCCTTTGGTTTTTTACCCAGTGCAAATAAAGTCTTACTGAGGCAAAGTCAAAAGGGTTTTATAAATGTTTTTCCTTTTTTTCATCAAAGCAAGGGATCATAGCGTTGATGATCAACAGAAACCTGAGGGGAGGGGATCCTGCAATCTATCAATGAGAAAAAGAATGAAATAATGCCATTTGCAGCAACATGGATGGGCCTAGAGATTGTCATACTGAGTGAAGTAAGTTAGATAAAGAAAAAACGTGTATCACTTGTATAATAAATTTTAAAAAAGGATTAAAATAAACTTATTTACAAAAACAGAAATAGACTCACAGACTTATAGAATGAATTTATGGTCACCAGGGGAAAGTGTGGCGGTAGGGAGAGATGCTTAGGGAGTCTAGGACTAATGTATATACAATGTCATATTAAAATGAATAACCAGAACCTAAGATATAGCACAGAGAACTCTGCTCAACGTTATGTAACAAAAGAATTTGAAAAAGCATAGAATATAAGTATATAATCATATGTATAACTGAATCACTTTGTTGATCTAACCTTACGTGACTAATCAACTGTACTCCAATACAAAGTAGAAAGTTTAAAAAAAGAGATCATGACATCTAATGTTATGTTATCATCTCCCCTGTGCCTATTCCTTCCGCATTTGTTGTTGTTGTTCAGTTGCTAAGTCGTGTCCTATTCTTTGAGACCCCATGGACTGTAGTTTGTCAGGTTCTTCTGTTCATAGAATTTTCTGAGCAGGAATATTGGAGTGGACTGCCATTCCTTCACCAGGGGATCTCCCTGACCCAGGGATAAAACCTGCATTTCCTGCAATATAGATGAATTCTTGACCACTGAACCACCAAAAGGGCATATTAAAAACATGCTCAGGTCTTCTAAGAAGTGGAGATAATAAAACAGTGACTGTAATAAAACATGGAATGTTAGGGACTCTGATTCAGCAAGCACTCACATTTTGGGGCAATTACTTTTTCATGAACTACCAGTTTGTGATTTTATATTTACAGTCTGAAGGAGATAAAAGTGACCTCACTTATTAGAATTGTTTCCTTACCAAAGAAAGAATTGGGAACTAGAGAGAGGCAAACATTCATTTAAGAAATCTCGACATTTCTCCTTTGGTTTTTTACCCAGTGCAAATAAAGTCTTACTGAGGCAAAGTCAAAAGGGTTTTATAAATGTTTTTCCTTTTTTTCATCAAAGCAAGGGATCATAGCGTTGATGATCAACAGAAACCTGAGGGGAGGGGATCCTGCAATCTATCAATGAGAAAAGAATGAAATAATGCCATTTGCAGCAACATGGATGGGCCTAGAGATTGTCATACTGAGTGAAGTAAGTTAGATAAAGAAAAAACGTGTATCACTTGTATAATAAATTTTAAAAAAGGATTAAAATAAACTTATTTACAAAAACAGAAATAGACTCACAGACTTATAGAATGAATTTATGGTCACCAGGGGAAAGTGTGGCGGTAGGGAGAGATGCTTAGGGAGTCTAGGACTAATGTATATACAATGTCATATTAAAATGAATAACCAGAACCTAAGATATAGCACAGAGAACTCTGCTCAACGTTATGTAACAAAAGAATTTGAAAAAGCATAGAATATAAGTATATAATCATATGTATAACTGAATCACTTTGTTGATCTAACCTTACGTGACTAATCAACTGTACTCCAATACAAAGTAGAAAGTTTAAAAAAAGAGATCATGACATCTAATGTTATGTTATCATCTCCCCTGTGCCTATTCCTTCCGCATTTGTTGTTGTTGTTCAGTTGCTAAGTCGTGTCCTATTCTTTGAGACCCCATGGACTGTAGTTTGTCAGGTTCTTCTGTTCATAGAATTTTCTGAGCAGGAATATTGGAGTGGACTGCCATTCCTTCACCAGGGGATCTCCCTGACCCAGGGATAAAACCTGCATTTCCTGCAATATAGATGAATTCTTGACCACTGAACCACCAGAGTAAGGAAAAGCCCTTTCTGCATATTAAACACCAGAAAACTATGCTCATAATCATTTGTAAAGAGCAGGGGCTAATTATGAAGACTTAGGAGAATCACTTTTTTTAGCTGAACATGTTTTCTTATTAGTAAGATAGGAATAATGGTATCTCTTTTTTTTCTTTTAATTTTGGCCTCTTTTACTGGTCTTCTATCCAAGTATTTTGATCCATCTTCATTCTTTGGTCTGTGTGGCCCTCCCACTGCAGTGGCCTCTCTCAATGCAGAGCAGCATCCCCGGTTGCATGCAGCCTACAGCACTGGCCCGCAATTGGACACTCCAGTCTAGCAGCTCTGTGGCACACAGGATCTTCCCAGCCCAGGGATGGAACCTGTGCCCCCTGCACTGCAAGGTGGACTCTTTACCCACTAGACCACGAGGGAAGCCCCAAATAATGGTATCTTATGCTAGCTTCTTTACAAGATTTAGATGGAGAGAAAATTAAGAATTAGATAAAAATAAAGTTTCTAAAAGTAAAATAATTCCATATTAAAGTGACAGTTACTTATAATTATGAGATTATGGTTTCTTACAGTGAACTAAATTTTAACCAGTCTCTTATTCAACTATATACATGTACATATATATATGTTGTAATATTGTTATCACCTTCTATGACTGTGAAATATACCATATATATTTTCCTACGAAAGAGTAGGCATACCTATACATGCATATATATAAAAATATATTATACTCTGAAAATTTTCCTTCAGATGTGAAAATGTATGTAAGTATGTAGTTGAATCTATCATCCTTTATAACCACTATTACTGAGAATGCTGTCATTGAAATACAGCCAAAATCATCCACTACAACAGGAGAAACCCTATAATACCTAGCCCAAAGAACTTTTTGTTAAAATATTTTCTTTGCCAAAAAATTCTATTGCTGAAATGAGGAGGAAGGTTTTTCATTAACCAAAAAATAATAATAAATATTCAGACTTAATGTTTCATTAAGATGAAAGAGGAGAGTGAAAAAGCTGGCCTAAATCTCCACAGTCAAAAAATAAAGATTATGGCATCCAGTCCCACCACTTCATGGCAAATAGATGGGGAAACAATTGAAACAGTGACAGACTTTGTTTTCCTGGGCTCCAAAATCACTGCAGATGGTTCCTGCAGCCATGAAATTAAAAGGTGCTTGCTCCTTGGAAGAAAATGACAAACCTAGACAGCATATTCAAAAGTAGAGACATCATATTGCCGACTAAGGTCTGTATAGTCAAAGCTATGGTTGTCCCAGTAGCCATGTATGGATGTTAGAGCTGTACCATAAAGAAGGCTGAGTGCCAAAGAATTGATGCCTTTGAACCATAGTGATGAAGGCTCTTGAGAGTCCCTTGGACTACCAGGAGATTAAGCTAGTCAATCCTAATGGAAATCAACCCTGAATATTCATTGGAAGGAATGATGCTGAAGTTGAAAATCCAAATACTTTGACCACCTGATACGAAGAGAGAACTCATTGGAAAAGACCCTGATGCTGGCAAGAATAAAAGGCAAAAGGGGATGACAGAGGACAAGATGGTGGATGGCATCACTGAGTCAATGGACATGAGTTTGAGCAAGTTCCAAGAGATGGTGAAGGACAGGGAAGCCTGGTGTGCTGCATTCCATGGGATTGTAGAGCTGGACATGACTGAGCGACTGAACTGAACTGAATCTCTCATAAACTGTAAGACCTAAAATGAAAGAATAATTTAGAGATAAAAGGAATGAAATCAGGTTGATGATTTCTGCGTTTTCCTGAAAAGGTGAAACATCCTTTTTTGCTTTAGACTGAAGGAGAGAAAATGTATGATTTTTGTGTTGTTGAAATACTGTCATCATGTGTCCAGGTGAATAACTTTTTTGGAAGCAATTGGACCATTTTGCCTTAATGAAAACACTAGAAAATAGTTGAAAATATGGAAAGTTAAAGGTCAAAATTTATTCAGTTGAAAAAAGATTTTTCCTTTCCTTAGCATTACAAGAAGAAAGTCCTTCTGTATGATGATTCTTTGAATTGATTTATATCCTTTGATATTTCAACAAACAATAAAATACACATATACATAGGACTTAGCTAACTGATATCTTACAAGAACACTTGATAGAGTCTCAGAACACTGCTACAATCAACCTGAAAAGTTACTTGGTAATCAGGGCTCACTTTGTATTCAGCCACATTGTTTAATGTCTTAAATAATAAATGTCCCTAACTATAGAGTTTCATTCACCCATTTGTTCACCCAACAAATACCTATCACATACCTTTTATGTGCCAGTACTGGGCAAGTCTCTGCAAACAACATTTCAGTTCTCTTGGAAAGATTCAGTGCAATCAGTATGTCAGATAGTAATATGTTCTGTGAAGGAAAATATAGTATAATAAAATAATCAAAGGAGATGATGGGACTGTGTTGAAGAATGTGCTTTCATATTAGATGGTCAGGGAATGCCCTCTGATAAGGTGACTTTTGAGCTAAGGTCTGGAGGAAACAATGGAGTGAGCCATCCATCTCAGAGTAGGCATCCTTGGCAGAAGGCACAGTTAAGTTAAAATGGTCAGGGATCTGAAGGCAAGAGTGTCCTTTCTGTATTTGAAGAAAACAAGGAGGTCATTGTAGGTGTAGTAGAGAAAAAGGAAAGGTGGTTGTCCTTATAATACTTGGTTAGGTCATATAGTCCTTTGAAGGTCAAAGTAAAGATTAAATTTTAGTATGATTGATATGGGAGACCCTGAAGCATTTTAAGCAGAGGAATAACATAATCCAGGTCACTGAATCTTATGAGTAAATAAAATAATTTTGAAATAAAAGGAATGAAATCAGGTTGATGATTTCTGCGTTTTCCTGAAAAGGTGAAACATCCTTTTTTGCTTTAGACTGAAGGAGAGAAAATGTATGATTTTTGTGTTGTTGAAATACTGTCATCATGTGTCCAGGTGAATAACTTTTTTGGAAGCAATTGGACCATTTTGCCTTAATGAAAACACTAGAAAATAGTTGAAAATATGGAAAGTTAAAGGTCAAAATTTATTCAGTTGAAAAAAGATTTTTCCTTTCCTTAGCATTACAAGAAGAAAGTCCTTCTGTATGATGATTCTTTGAATTGATTTATATCCTTTGATATTTCAACAAACAATAAAATACACATATACATAGGACTTAGCTAACTGATATCTTACAAGAACACTTGATAGAGTCTCAGAACACTGCTACAATCAACCTGAAAAGTTACTTGGTAATCAGGGCTCACTTTGTATTCAGCCACATTGTTTAATGTCTTAAATAATAAATGTCCCTAACTATAGAGTTTCATTCACCCATTTGTTCACCCAACAAATACCTATCACATACCTTTTATGTGCCAGTACTGGGCAAGTCTCTGCAAACAACATTTCAGTTCTCTTGGAAAGATTCAGTGCAATCAGTATGTCAGATAGTAATATGTTCTGTGAAGGAAAATATAGTATAATAAAATAATCAAAGGAGATGATGGGACTGTGTTGAAGAATGTGCTTTCATATTAGATGGTCAGGGAATGCCCTCTGATAAGGTGACTTTTGAGCTAAGGTCTGGAGGAAACAATGGAGTGAGCCATCCATCTCAGAGTAGGCATCCTTGGCAGAAGGCACAGTTAAGTTAAAATGGTCAGGGATCTGAAGGCAAGAGTGTCCTTTCTGTATTTGAAGAAAACAAGGAGGTCATTGTAGGTGTAGTAGAGAAAAAGGAAAGGTGGTTGTCCTTATAATACTTGGTTAGGTCATATAGTCCTTTGAAGGTCAAAGTAAAGATTAAATTTTAGTATGATTGATATGGGAGACCCTGAAGCATTTTAAGCAGAGGAATAACATAATCCAGGTCACAATGTGAAATCAGTAATTTGGAAGCTGTATGAAAAATACACACAGGCATGTGAGCAGAAATACTAGCTAGGAACTCTTGCAATAATGCAGGTGAAAGATGATAATGACTTGAATAGGATGTAAGCAGGTAAAGAGAGTGAGAAGACAGAACCACCCAGATTTGCTGATGGATTAGAAGTGTGAAAAAGTAATCAAAGATGATGGCAAGATTTTGACTTAGGAAATAAGAATAGCAGAGTTTCCATTTAATAAGAGCATAATGGATCTGAAAGTAACAGGTTCAGGGACTGGATGGAATTGAGAGTTCAATTTTGGAAATATTCATTAGAGATGCCTCCTCCATGTGTAAATTTTGAGTAGGCACTTAAGCACACAATTTTGGAAAGGTAGGTACCTAAATTAGGAGCTTGTGTTTAAAAAATATATGAAACTTATGAGATTTGAGGAGATCACCTGGGGAATGAGTGTAGAGAGAAATTGGGAGATGGTCCTATGATTAAGTCCCAGGATGCCATAATACTTAGAGGCTGGGGATATGAGGATGATTCAGCAAAGGAGACTAAGAAGGAGTAACTTGTTCAAGAAAAATAAAGATCATTTTATTCTGGTAACAAGCTGAAACTGTTGTTTCAAAGAAGACTAGTAATCAATTATTAATTGCAGCTGATTGATTAAGTAAATTGAAACCCCAAGACTGACTAATCTCTATAGCATGAAGCCTGTTGGTGACTTCTTATTAGAGCTGTTTTAGGGAAGAGATTAGAGATGGTGAAGAAAACCTGATAGACTGAAATCAAGAGAGAATGAGCTTCACTTCCAGCCAAAATGGAAGATTTACCATCCCATTTGAAACATTCAAAGGAGAAAAAATAAACAGACACAATATGGGACAATGGTTTTTAAGACTCTGCATACCAGGCAATGTGTGGCAGTGATCATCAAGACACTTGAACAAAGATGTTTTCCTATAGGTGCTCCATTTGATTATTTTGAGAGAGTTTCCAGATTGTAGATCCACAGGGAAAACAGTACATAGACTTGTGGTAAGGTGGTCAGCTTGTTCCAATTTGCTTCACTTTCCCAATTTTATTTTAATCATTTTGGCTTATGCACTAATTTTTAAAATTATTTATTTAATAAGAGAACAATTACTTTGCAATGTTGTGTTGGTTTCTGCCTTACAAGCATGTGAATCAAATATATATACATATATATATACCTCCCCTCCCTCTTGAGCCTCCCTACACACACACATAACCACCTTCATTCTACCCCTCTAGGTCATCACAGAACACCGGGCAGGGCTCCCTGCATTAAATATGAGAGATTTGCATCCCACAATCCTCTTTAACCCAAATCCGGGGATACCTAGTGACCTCGAATTGAAATGGAGATGAGAACTAGGAATCT
Source organism: Tragulus kanchil (assembly GCA_022376925.1). Lineage (NCBI taxonomy): Eukaryota > Metazoa > Chordata > Mammalia > Artiodactyla > Tragulidae > Tragulus > Tragulus kanchil. Next base: position 256,107,425 of record JAIOJX010000032.1, read on the forward strand.
AAAAAAAAACTACACTTCACAAAAATGACCAAAGGAGAGCAACACAGGGAAAGAATCTCCCAGATCCACATAAGGTCATTCCTCAGATTTTCACCTTAGAGTCTTGATGAAAATAAACCTGCGAGGAAATTATCTGAGACTCAGGTTAAGAGTTAACTGACAGAATTAGAGGGAATAGTATATGCCACTTGTATAGAGCCACAGAACCATGAATAATGCCTATTTCCATCTTCCAGATTGGAAACTATCTCACTTCACAGAGTATTAGGTAAAGTCGTCATAAGCACCTTGCTTCAGTACTGGAGACTAATTAGCTCTAGACTAAATAATGCTGTGGTTGCAACCTCTTTAAAAGGGAACCTAAAACAATCAAAGTATTCTCAATAAATTAACTGCATTAAAAAACAAGGCTCAAGAAGACTTACAGAAACAAAAACTGATAGACTGAAATCAAGAGAGAATGAGCTTCACTTCCAGCCAAAATGGAAGATTTACCATCCCATTTGAAACATTCAAAGGAGAAAAATAAACAGACACAATATGGGACAATGGTTTTAAGACTCTGCATACCAGGCAATGTGTGGCAGTGATCATCAAGACACTTGAACAAAGATGTTTTCCTATAGGTGCTCCATTTGATTATTTTGAGAGAGTTTCCAGATTGTAGATCCACAGGGAAAACAGTACATAGACTTGTGGTAAGGTGGTCAGCTTGTTCCAATTTGCTTCACTTTCCCAATTTTATTTTAATCATTTTGGCTTATGCACTAATTTTTAAAATTATTTATTTAATAAGAGAACAATTACTTTGCAATGTTGTGTTGGTTTCTGCCTTACAAGCATGTGAATCAAATATATATACATATATATATACCTCCCCTCCCTCTTGAGCCTCCCTACACACACACATAACCACCTTCATTCTACCCCTCTAGGTCATCACAGAACACCGGGCAGGGCTCCCTGCATTAAATATGAGAGATTTGCATCCCACAATCCTCTTTAACCCAAATCCGGGGATACCTAGTGACCTCGAATTGAAATGGAGATGAGAACTAGGAATCTAAAAAAAAACTACACTTCACAAAAATGACCAAAGGAGAGCAACACAGGGAAAGAATCTCCCAGATCCACATAAGGTCATTCCTCAGATTTTCACCTTAGAGTCTTGATGAAAATAAACCTGCGAGGAAATTATCTGAGACTCAGGTTAAGAGTTAACTGACAGAATTAGAGGGAATAGTATATGCCACTTGTATAGAGCCACAGAACCATGAATAATGCCTATTTCCATCTTCCAGATTGGAAACTATCTCACTTCACAGAGTATTAGGTAAAGTCGTCATAAGCACCTTGCTTCAGTACTGGAGACTAATTAGCTCTAGACTAAATAATGCTGTGGTTGCAACCTCTTTAAAAGGGAACCTAAAACAATCAAAGTATTCTCAATAAATTAACTGCATTAAAAAACAAGGCTCAAGAAGACTTACAGAAACACAAAAACATATAACACCCACTGAGGCAAAATCCGCAATAAATGATATCCAGTCAAAATTATCAGGCATTAAAAAATACACATAAATATTTCAACAAACAATGAGGAGACATATAGCAAACAGATTAAGGACTGGTATAATTGTTAAAGCTAGTAGACAAAGACATTAAAACAGTTATTTTAACTTCATTCTAAATATTCAGGCATGAAAGACATTTTTAAAAATTGCAAATAAAATTTCTATAGATGAAAATATAGAGGAAAAAATTAGTGAACTTGAAGACTTGTCTTCAAGTGAAATGAACCACATAAATATTATATTATTATTTAAGAAACTATCTTAAAGGAAACACAGAAAGAAAACAAGAATTCACAATTTTAGAAAGGATTATTTTATTAGTACTAGAGAACTGAGCATTCAAAGTATAAGATAAATGATAGGGAGCTGTGATAGGAAAAAGGAGATCAAACATTTTTGCCTTAAAGAGGACATGCCCATGAGGGCAAGTACTGGATGGAAGGTTAAAATAAAATTATTAAATAAATTTGAGTGCTTCACTGTAATAAATGCAAAGAAGCTCTCTTTACATTTTGTATTATTTTGAATTACTTATTTAGACGTTTAAGCTCTTATATTAGGGTTTTTACAAGCTGGTAAACACTTACAAATGATATATCCTACATAACTTTAACCACACTTTCCCAGACAGTATAAACATATGGTTGAACTAACATTATTATACATCATTATTTCATAAGCTAAAAAATAAAACAAATGACCAAGTATCTGAATATTAGGTTATACAACACAAAAGATATATACATTAGATGCCTACTCAATAATTAGAAAACCCTCCTTTGTTGCCAGAGAGACTGCTAGGAGAAGGGAAAAAATTTACACTTCAAGAAAAAATAATAGTTGCTAAACAATTTCTAGTGTTTTAGGAAAATTATAAGACTATCAGAAATTTGATAATTGAGAATCATGTTAAGTATGATAAAGCATCTATACTGTTTAAAAAATATTCATCAAATTAAAAGCCATATGATACATGTTCTGTATAAGACAAAGATATCATTTTATGAAAAATATTTAATATCCCTTCCCATTTTTTTAGATCCTTAATTTTATAAGGATGTTATTTTCATGCCATAAATCATAGAGACTAACACTAAGGCTTTTTGTCTGGAGCCATTAGATACACTCAGTTCTTCTGTACAATGCAAATTTTTTAGATGGAGATTTTCCATAAGAATGTAAAAGCAGATACCTAACAATGTCTTAAATAATCAACATGGAGGGTGAAGTAGGAGGGAGGCCCAAGAGGGAGGGGATATAAGTATACATATGGCTGATACATGTTGCTGTACATCAGACACTAACATGACATTGTAAAGCAATTATACTCCAGTTCAGACAAATAAACTTAAAAATTTTTTAAAATTATAAACATAAGATTTGGTAAAAAATTCAAAACCCAATGGATATACAAATGATGTCAACCGATACAAATATTGGAGATGTAAACATAAACTGAGCAGGTGACCATACATATAAACCCTACTTTCAGTGTTTTAAATGACTGAAGAAATGAACCACATAAATATTATATATAGGAGCCAAGATGGTGGAGGAATGAGGGGAAGATTTCACCAGCTCCCCAACAGAATCACCAGAACTAATCAAGAAATGAAACATCACCAACAAACCAGCCATTGGACGACAGAAGAACTCCTTAGGACTGCGAGGGTCAAAGACTGAACAGCCAGAACATTCCCAAAGCTCCTGATCTGAGAACCCTCTATCCTAACCCCCTCGCCAGACCGGACCGACGGAGAGCACGCCAGCAAGTGCCCTAAAAGGGGGCCTGAGTGGAGCGTTCAGGGAGAGAGGGCAGCGCTCAGCACGAAAATTCCAAGAATCTGGCCGGATTGCCAGCAGAAATTAAGACACTGCGAAGATAGGATACTGGAGCAGGGCTGGCCTGAACGCACTTAGGAAGTTCCCCGTGGAGTGCTGTCTAGAGACCTGGAGCCGGAAGGGAGCGCCCAGTGCAAAAATCGTGCCGCTTGGCCCGGCGAAAATCGCGATTTTGCGCCTGGCACTGGGTAAGTTCAAACACATCTAGTGGGGGGCTTGCTGAACTGAGAGGGGAATTCGCCCACGGACTGCTGACCAGGGACCGGGCTCGAACTGGTCGGGAAAGCTCTTGCCCGCCTTTGCGACTTGGACGTGTAACTGGCAGTGTCTGCGCACCAGTGGCAGAGGAGCACGTGCACCCCCATAGCTACACCCACAACGGAGGAAGCCAGAAGAAGGGCAGGTATTGGAGGCTACCAGCAGCGGGGTAGAACTGGGGCACCCTTGCCCAACACAGGACTGCGCGCACCGCGGCCCCCCGCTCCACGGACTGGGATCAGCACGCCGCCAAGGCCAGCACAAGAGGTTGCAGCAAAGCCTTATTTGGCTGAAAACAAAAACAGAAACCAATAGCTGCCGGTGCTTTAAGGGAAAGGCTACACCATCAAGACAACAGGATCAAGAGCAGATTGGCTTCCACCAGGCAGATGAGAGGATAAAAACCTGGGACAGTATTTAGCTTTTTTTGTTTGTTTATTTGTTGTGGACGGTTCTGTTTATTCGTTTGATTGATCACATTTTTTTTTTATCTCTTCTTATTAAGTTTTTCTTCCCTTTTTAATTTTTAATTTCTTTTTTTTATTTTTAATTTTTTTAAAAAATATTAATTCTTGGAAACTTCTAATTTTCTTTCCTCTTTGCTACTGCTTCCTCACTCTGTGTTCTAAATGTAAAACTTTCTCCTATCTACCACTATCCTCTAGATAAATATTTCCTACCTTCCTATCTCCATTATTCTCTTCCAGCTGCGCTAAATGATGCAACACACTAATCTTGGCTACATAACCCTATAAAATCCTTCCAAGACGAATCTATTCCTTCTCATTACCCATACACTGTCCTCCTCCTCACTCCCAACACATGTCTTAGTTAAAAATTGTTTTCAATAAAATATTGCAAGTCAGGATCTTGCCCCAGATCTATTTTTCAGGCACTATTTTAATTAATTCAGAGGTTAACGGGCAAGTATCATCTTTGATTGTGTCATTTGCCAGAAAAATTTCCTATGTTGTATCTCTGTAAGACTGGTTAGATGTGGTTATTGCTGTGTATGTATGTATATCTTACGACTATGTTAGAAAACATCTGCATGCTTTTATGACTGTCATCCGTCAGGAATGCACCTCTTCTTCCTCAGATGCTAGTATGTGAACTAATATCACAAACACCATAGCAAACCAGACATAGAGCCTACACCCCATGACCAGTCATCAAACCAAGGATCCTTGGAGTGGAAGCCCTGATTCCAACACCCCACACTATCAAAGAACATACAACACTAGAGATTAAACATCTGTAAACAAGACAAGACCTAACACCATCCAAGACACAACCCACTGAACCCTTCTAGAAGGACAGAAACCCAAAGGAATGGAGAATTCAACCAAAAAGCCTGGTGGGGGAAAAAGAACTCCATACACACAGACACACACAAAGAAACAGAAACTAACCTAATAATGAAACGACAGAGAAACACTGCACAAATGAAGGACCAAGCTAGAGAAACACAGCTTCAAATGACAGAGGAGGAGATAGATAAATTATCTGAAAGAGAATTCAGAAAAGCTATACTAATGAGGATGCCAAACACCGAAAACAGAATATTAGAGGAAATTAGTGCACTGAGAAGAGACATGCAAGAAGTGAAAAATAAGCAAATAGAAACCACCAACTCAATTGCTGAACTCAAAAACACTATAGAAGGTCTCAAAAGTAGAGTATCGGAGGCAGAAGAATGGATAAGTGAGCAAGAAGACAGAATGGTGGAAATAAGTGCTGAAGAAAAGAACAAAGCTGAAAGAATTAAGAGAACTGAAGATAGCATTAGAGACCTATGGGACAATATCAAACGCAACAACATTAGAATTATAGGAGTTCCAGAGGAAGAAGAGGGGAAGAAAGGCTATGAAAAAATTCTTGAAGAGGTTATAGTTGAAAACTGTAAGGGAAAGGAAATAGTCAACCAAGTCCAAGAAGCACAAAGAGTTCCATAAAGGAGAAACCCCAGAAGAAGCACACCAAGGCACATTCTAATCAAACTAACGCAGACTAAATATAAAGACAGATTACTAAAAGCAGCTAGGAGCAAACAACAAATAACATATAAAGGAAACCCCAAACGTCTATCTGCGGATCTTTCCACAGAAACCCTGCAGGCCAGAAGACAATGGCAAGACACATTTAAACGGTTAAAAGAGAATAACCTCCAACCAAGAATTCTCTACCCAGCAAGAATCTCATTCAGAATTGATGGTGAAGTCAAAAGCTTCACAGACAAGCAAAAACTAAAAGAATTCTGTACCACAAAGCCAGCCCTACAGCAAGTGTTAAAGACCCTGATATAGCCAATAAATACAAGAGTAGGAGAAGTCCCACAAATTAAACCCCAAATTTCTAAGAAGATGACAATAGGAACATTCGTATCAACAATTACTTTGAACGTAAATGGACTAAATGCTCCAACCAAACGACACAGGCTGGCTGAATGGATCCAGAAGCAAGACCAATATATATGCTGTTTACAAGAGACCCACTTCAGACTTCATAGACTGAAAGTGAGAGGCTGGCCACAAAAACAAGAATCTAACCTAATAATGAAACGACAGAGAAACACTGCACAAATGAAGGACCAAGCTAGAGAAACACAGCTTCAAATGACAGAGGAGGAGATAGATAAATTATCTGAAAGAGAATTCAGAAAAGCTATACTAATGAGGATGCCAAACACCGAAAACAGAATATTAGAGGAAATTAGTGCACTGAGAAGAGACATGCAAGAAGTGAAAAATAAGCAAATAGAAACCACCAACTCAATTGCTGAACTCAAAAACACTATAGAAGGTCTCAAAAGTAGAGTATCGGAGGCAGAAGAATGGATAAGTGAGCAAGAAGACAGAATGGTGGAAATAAGTGCTGAAGAAAAGAACAAAGCTGAAAGAATTAAGAGAACTGAAGATAGCATTAGAGACCTATGGGACAATATCAAACGCAACAACATTAGAATTATAGGAGTTCCAGAGGAAGAAGAGGGGAAGAAAGGCTATGAAAAAATTCTTGAAGAGGTTATAGTTGAAAACTGTAAGGGAAAGGAAATAGTCAACCAAGTCCAAGAAGCACAAAGAGTTCCATAAAGGAGAAACCCCAGAAGAAGCACACCAAGGCACATTCTAATCAAACTAACGCAGACTAAATATAAAGACAGATTACTAAAAGCAGCTAGGAGCAAACAACAAATAACATATAAAGGAAACCCCAAACGTCTATCTGCGGATCTTTCCACAGAAACCCTGCAGGCCAGAAGACAATGGCAAGACACATTTAAACGGTTAAAAGAGAATAACCTCCAACCAAGAATTCTCTACCCAGCAAGAATCTCATTCAGAATTGATGGTGAAGTCAAAAGCTTCACAGACAAGCAAAAACTAAAAGAATTCTGTACCACAAAGCCAGCCCTACAGCAAGTGTTAAAGACCCTGATATAGCCAATAAATACAAGAGTAGGAGAAGTCCCACAAATTAAACCCCAAATTTCTAAGAAGATGACAATAGGAACATTCGTATCAACAATTACTTTGAACGTAAATGGACTAAATGCTCCAACCAAACGACACAGGCTGGCTGAATGGATCCAGAAGCAAGACCAATATATATGCTGTTTACAAGAGACCCACTTCAGACCTAGAGATACCCATAGACTGAAAGTGAGAGGCTGGAAAAAGATATTCCATGCAAATGGAAATCAAAAGAAAGCTGGGGTAGCAATCCTCATATCAGACAAAATAGATTTTAAAGTAAAGAAGATTCTAAGAGACAAGGCAGGTCACTACATCATGATTAAGGGATCCATCCAAGAGGAAGACATAACAGTCATGAATATCTACGCACCCAACACAGGGGCACCTCAATACCTAAGACAAATACTTTCAGACATAAAAGAAGAAATCAACAATAACACAGTAATAGCAGGAGACTTTAACACTCCTCTTACACCAATGGATAGATCATCCGAAGAGAAAATTTAAAAAAAGAAACACAAGCCTTAAATGGCACACTAGAAAAGATGGACCTCATCGATATCTTTAGGACTTCCCATCCAAAAGCAGAAGAATACACTTTCTTCTCAAGTACTCATGGAACATTCTCCAGGATCGACCACATCTTGGGCCATAAATCAAACCTCAGTCAATTCAAGAAAACTAAAATAATATCAACCATCTTCTCAGACCACAATGCGATGAGACTAAAGATCAACTACAGGAAAAAAAAAAAAAAAACACTAAAAACACAAACACATAGAGATTATACAACACATACCTAAAAAACCAACTGATCACTGAGGAAATCAAAGGAGAAATTTAAAAATTCCTAGCAGAAAATGACAATGAACATATGACCATGCAAAACCTATGAGATACTTCAAAAGCAGTTCTAAGAGGGAAATTTATAGCAATACAATCCCACCTCAAGAAACTAGGAAAATATGAAGCAGATGACCTAACCCTCTGCTTAAAACAATTGGAGAAAGAAGAACAAAAACACCCCAAAGTCAGCAGAAGAAGAGAAATCATAAGGATCAGAGCAGAAATAAATGATAAAGAAACAAAAGAAACGGTAGTAAAGATAAATAAAACAAAAAGCTGTTTCTTCGAAATAATTACTTTGAACGTAAATGGACTAAATGCTCCAACCAAACGACACAGGCTGGCTGAATGGATCCAGAAGCAAGACCAATATATATGCTGTTTACAAGAGACCCACTTCAGACCTAGAGATACCCATAGACTGAAAGTGAGAGGCTGGAAAAAGATATTCCATGCAAATGGAAATCAAAAGAAAGCTGGGGTAGCAATCCTCATATCAGACAAAATAGATTTTAAAGTAAAGAAGATTCTAAGAGACAAGGCAGGTCACTACATCATGATTAAGGGATCCATCCAAGAGGAAGACATAACAGTCATGAATATCTACGCACCCAACACAGGGGCACCTCAATACCTAAGACAAATACTTTCAGACATAAAAGAAGAAATCAACAATAACACAGTAATAGCAGGAGACTTTAACACTCCTCTTACACCAATGGATAGATCATCCGAAGAGAAAATTTAAAAAAAGAAACACAAGCCTTAAATGGCACACTAGAAAAGATGGACCTCATCGATATCTTTAGGACTTCCCATCCAAAAGCAGAAGAATACACTTTCTTCTCAAGTACTCATGGAACATTCTCCAGGATCGACCACATCTTGGGCCATAAATCAAACCTCAGTCAATTCAAGAAAACTAAAATAATATCAACCATCTTCTCAGACCACAATGCGATGAGACTAAAGATCAACTACAGGAAAAAAAAAAAAAAAACACTAAAAACACAAACACATAGAGATTATACAACACATACCTAAAAAACCAACTGATCACTGAGGAAATCAAAGGAGAAATTTAAAAATTCCTAGCAGAAAATGACAATGAACATATGACCATGCAAAACCTATGAGATACTTCAAAAGCAGTTCTAAGAGGGAAATTTATAGCAATACAATCCCACCTCAAGAAACTAGGAAAATATGAAGCAGATGACCTAACCCTCTGCTTAAAACAATTGGAGAAAGAAGAACAAAAACACCCCAAAGTCAGCAGAAGAAGAGAAATCATAAGGATCAGAGCAGAAATAAATGATAAAGAAACAAAAGAAACGGTAGTAAAGATAAATAAAACAAAAAGCTGTTTCTTCGAAAAGGTAAGCAAAATCGACAAGCCACTAACCAGACTCATCAAGAAAGAGAGAGAAGAACCAGATCAACAAAATTAAAAATGAAAAAGGAGAGATTACAACAGATAATGCAGAAATCCAAAGGATTCTAAGAGACTATTATGAACAACTCTATGGCAACAAACTGGACAACCTGGAAGAAATGGACAGTTTCTTGGGAAAGATCAATCTCCCAAGACTGAGCCAGGAAGAAACAGAAACTTTGAACAACCCAATCACAAGCTCAGAAATCGAATTTGTGACTAAAGATCTACCCAAAAATAAAAGCCCAGGGCCAGACGGCTTCACAGGAAAATTCTACCAAACATTTAAAGAAAAGCTAATGCCTGTCCTTCTAAAACTCTTTTGAAAAATTGCACAGGAAGGAAAACTTCCAAACACATTCTACGAAGCCACCATCACCCTGGTACCCACACCAGGCAAAGACAACACAAAAAGGGAAAATTACAGGCCAGTTTCTCTTACAAACTTAGATGCCAAGATCCTCAACAAAATCCCAGCAAACAGAATTCAATGACACATCAAAAAAGTCATACATCATGATCAAGTCGGGTTCCTCCCAGGCATTCAAGGATTCTTCAATATCCATAAATCAATCAATGTGATACACCATATCAACAAATTGAGAGACAAAAATCACATGATCATCTCAAAAGATGCAGAAATATCCTTCGACAAAGTACAACATCCATTTATGATAAAAACTCTTCAGAAAATGGGCATAGAAGGAACCTATCTCAACATAGTGAAAGCCATATATGAGAAGCCCACAGTGAACATTATCCTCAACGGTGAAAAACTGAAAGCATTCCCTCTAAGATCAGGAACAAGACAGGGGTGCTCACTTTCACCATTACTATTCAACATAGTCCTGGAAGTTCTAGCAACGGCAATAAGAGAAGAGAAAGAAATCAAAGGAATCCAGATTGGAAAGGAAGAAGTCAAGCTCTCTCTTTTTGCAGACGACATGATATTATACTGTCCGGGACTGCGGGTCGGCCCGGCCACATCCTATAGCTTTGCCTGTCCGGGACCGCAGGTCGGCCCGGCCGCATCCTAAGCCTCCCAAGCATGAATGCTACAATGTAACATTTGAGATAGCGCTTGGCGGAGCTCCCAGCATGAGAGTATCATCATCCTGACTGGGACTGTGAGAACCTTAACCACGCCTTATGACCTTCAGTTTGAGAACATCGCCCCAGGCTCCCAAAGATGGCGCCTAGCGGGAGCAGGAGGGGCGCGGTCTTGCGCGGTCTGGGACGTGTGCTCATTGCCGTGATTGGCTGAGTGAAGTTTCCGTGCTCGTGATCAGTGCATGCTCCTCATAGACTCTTACCATTATGTAATCTCGTGCATAGTTGACCTTTAACATGATTGGTCTATTGTTGGGCTCTTCCGCCTTTTGTACAGCATAAATATTGCTCACTTTCAACAATAAAACGAGACTTGATCAGACTCCTGTCTTGTCTCCATTTCTCGTGTCTCTTGTCCTCTCAATTCCCACTCCCCCCCTTTAGGTCTGCGTTGACGAATCCTGCGGGTCGGGACAAGTGGCGCCCAACGTGGGGCCTGAAGTACGGGGGTCCCCCGTGAGGAAGCGGTGCCAAGAGCCGGCGACAAAACAGAGAAGAGTGAATTGCCTCTCAGCTGCTGCGGGAACCTGCCGCGCCAGGATTGAGGTAAGATAGGCACCAAATAGGGGACAAGCATAAAAAATTTTGTAAAATGGGACAAGAATTGAGTCAACATGATGTGTATGTAAAACAATTAGGAAGAGCTTTAAAGACACGAGGAGTAAAGGTAAAAAGTCAAGGTTTGTTTAAATTTTTTGATTTTGTTAAAGATGTCTGCCCCTGGTTTCCACAAGAAGGAACTATTACTTTAAACAAGTGGAAGCGGGTAGAAAATGCACTGCGAGATTTTTATGACGCTTTTGGACCAGAGAAAGTTCCCGTGACTGCTTTCAGTTACTGGAATCTAGTTAAAGAACTTATAGATACTAGAGATAGACCTCCAAAAATAACAATTGCTATTGCTCATACAGAAGAAATCTTAAAGACTAGTTCTCAAGCTGATCTTAGGAAGTCTCCCTTAAAAGAAGAGACAGATTTAATATCTTTAGAGAGTGATGATGAGGAGCCTACTGCCACTCCTGTTAAGAAAAAGCAGGAGGTTATAGGAGAACCCCCTGAGACAGAACTAAAGGGAAAGGTTCCAAAAATATATCCCAAGTTGCAAATAGAGAGTGAGAATCAGGATAAGCATGGTCCTGGCCCTTTAGAGGTTGGTTGGGATAACTTAAAAAAAGAGGTCATAAAAAGTCATGGGTTAGACCAGCTTCCGCCATTTTCATGCCCTCCCCCCTACAAAATGGCCTCCGCGCCTACAGTCATGGCGGCCATGGGTGAGAGAGAAGATATTAATCCTAGGGAGGAACTGAGAGATAAGATTGCCTTATTAGAAGAACAAATAAAGCTTGAAGAATTACATCAGTCATTAATTACCAAATTACAAAGATTAAAAACTAAAAATGAGCGGGTTGATGACGTAGTGAAAGAAAGTCCTGCCACACATCAGCACCAGCAGCCTGGTAAACATGTCCCTAAGGGCAAGATGGCTGCTTACCCGAAAGAAAGAGATTATGACTGTAAAGTTGCCTTTCCGGTCACGGAGACCACAGACAATCAGAGAACGATATGGAGACATCATAGGGGTTTTGATTTTGCTATCATAAAAGAATTAAAAACTGCAGTCTCCCAATATGGAGCCACTGCGCCCTATACCATTGCCATATTAGAATCTGTGGCAGACACTTGGCTTACACCTGGGGACTGGAATACTTTAGTCAGAGCAGTTCTCACAGGGGGTGATCATCTGTTATGGAAATCAGAGTACTTGAGGCGTGTAAGGAAACAGCACAAAAAAATTTTCCCGGCAGGAAATGGGTGGACTCTCGATATGTTGACAGGTTCTGGTCACTATAATAATGGTGATACACAAATACAATATGACCCTAGATTATTTGCACAGATTCAGACAGCTGCCACTAAAACTTAGAAAACTCCCAACAAAAGAGATCTAGGAGCCTCACTTAAGGGAAAGGGTCGATGGCAAATGAGATTTTATGACGCTTTTGGACCAGAGAAAGTTCCGTGACTGCTTTCAGTTACTGGAATCTAGTTAAAGAACTTATAGATACTAGAGATAGACCTCCAAAAATAACAATTGCTATTGCTCATACAGAAGAAATCTTAAAGACTAGTTCTCAAGCTGATCTTAGGAAGTCTCCCTTAAAAGAAGAGACAGATTTAATATCTTTAGAGAGTGATGATGAGGAGCCTACTGCCACTCCTGTTAAGAAAAAGCAGGAGGTTATAGGAGAACCCCCTGAGACAGAACTAAAGGGAAAGGTTCCAAAAATATATCCCAAGTTGCAAATAGAGAGTGAGAATCAGGATAAGCATGGTCCTGGCCCTTTAGAGGTTGGTTGGGATAACTTAAAAAAAGAGGTCATAAAAAGTCATGGGTTAGACCAGCTTCCGCCATTTTCATGCCCTCCCCCCTACAAAATGGCCTCCGCGCCTACAGTCATGGCGGCCATGGGTGAGAGAGAAGATATTAATCCTAGGGAGGAACTGAGAGATAAGATTGCCTTATTAGAAGAACAAATAAAGCTTGAAGAATTACATCAGTCATTAATTACCAAATTACAAAGATTAAAAACTAAAAATGAGCGGGTTGATGACGTAGTGAAAGAAAGTCCTGCCACACATCAGCACCAGCAGCCTGGTAAACATGTCCCTAAGGGCAAGATGGCTGCTTACCCGAAAGAAAGAGATTATGACTGTAAAGTTGCCTTTCCGGTCACGGAGACCACAGACAATCAGAGAACGATATGGAGACATCATAGGGGTTTTGATTTTGCTATCATAAAAGAATTAAAAACTGCAGTCTCCCAATATGGAGCCACTGCGCCCTATACCATTGCCATATTAGAATCTGTGGCAGACACTTGGCTTACACCTGGGGACTGGAATACTTTAGTCAGAGCAGTTCTCACAGGGGGTGATCATCTGTTATGGAAATCAGAGTACTTCGAGGCGTGTAAGGAAACAGCACAAAAAAATTTCCAGGCAGGAAATGGGTGGACTCTCGATATGTTGACAGGTTCTGGTCACTATAATAATGGTGATACACAAATACAATATGACCCTAGATTATTTGCACAGATTCAGACAGCTGCCACTAAAACTTAGAGAAAACTCCCAACAAAAAGAGATCTAGGAGCCTCACTTACAGGGGTAAAACAGGGATCAGATGAGCCATTTACAGACTTTGTGCACAGACTTATCACAACGGCAGGCAGGATTTTTAGAAATGCTGATGCGGGACTGGATTATGTAAAACAGTTGGCCTATAAAATTGCCAATACAGCCTGTCAAGCTGCAATTAGGCCTTATAAAAAAAAGACTGACTTGACGGGATATATACATCTTTGTACAGATATTGGACCATCATATCAACAAGGTTTGGCCATGGCAACAACATTTAGTAAAAAAACAGTCGAGGACTTTCTAGCTGAGCGAGATAGAAATAAAAAGGGGTGCTTTAAATATAGAAGGCCAAGACACTTTGCTCGAAATTACAACAATGTAGCTCAAGATAGTGATAAAAAAGCTGACGAAAAAGCCCCTGGCCTCTGTCCTAGATACAAAAGAAAAAAACATTAGGTGAATCAGTGTAGGTCTAAGACTGATGTTCAAGAAAATCCTCTAACACCCCAACAAAGAAACGAAAAGAGGGGCCAGCCTCAGGCCCCGAGACAAACATATGGGGCAGTCAGCTTTGTTCCAGCTCAGAACAACAACAACCCCTTTCAAGACTTAATAGAGCAATCCCAGGCAGCACAGGATTGGACCTCTGTGCCGCCACCCACACAATATTGACTCCAGAAATGGGGCCTCAAGACTTGCCTACAGGGGTCTATGGTCCCCTGCCTCCTAAAACTTTTGAGTTACTCCTGGGGCATAAAAATGTCACCATAAAAGATCTCCAAGTCTTCCCAAGAGTTATTGATAACGATTATACAGGAGATATTAAAATTACGGCCCAGGCTAATGAGAGTATTACAACTATTAATCAAAGAAAAAAAATAGCTCAATTGATATTAATACCTTTAATTACAACCGATCACATAACACAGTCGAGGCAAAGAGAAGCCAAGAATTTTAAATCCTCAGATACATATTGGGTACAACAGATCACCAATAATAAGCCTTCGTTGACTCTCTGGTTAGATAAAAAATTATTCAATGGGCTAATAAATACAATATGACCCTAGATTATTTGCACAGATTCAGACAGCTGCCACTAAAACTTAGAGAAACTCCCAACAAAAGAGATCTAGGAGCCTCACTTACAGGGGTAAAACAGGGATCAGATGAGCCATTTACAGACTTTGTGCACAGACTTATCACAACGGCAGGCAGGATTTTTAGAAATGCTGATGCGGGACTGGATTATGTAAAACAGTTGGCCTATAAAATTGCCAATACAGCCTGTCAAGCTGCAATTAGGCCTTATAAAAAAAAGACTGACTTGACGGGATATATACATCTTTGTACAGATATTGGACCATCATATCAACAAGGTTTGGCCATGGCAACAACATTTAGTAAAAAAACAGTCGAGGACTTTCTAGCTGAGCGAGATAGAAATAAAAAGGGGTGCTTTAAATATAGAAGGCCAAGACACTTTGCTCGAAATTACAACAATGTAGCTCAAGATAGTGATAAAAAAGCTGACGAAAAAGCCCCTGGCCTCTGTCCTAGATACAAAAGAAAAAAACATTAGGTGAATCAGTGTAGGTCTAAGACTGATGTTCAAGAAAATCCTCTAACACCCCAACAAAGAAACGAAAAGAGGGGCCAGCCTCAGGCCCCGAGACAAACATATGGGGCAGTCAGCTTTGTTCCAGCTCAGAACAACAACAACCCCTTTCAAGACTTAATAGAGCAATCCCAGGCAGCACAGGATTGGACCTCTGTGCCGCCACCCACACAATATTGACTCCAGAAATGGGGCCTCAAGACTTGCCTACAGGGGTCTATGGTCCCCTGCCTCCTAAAACTTTTGAGTTACTCCTGGGGCATAAAAATGTCACCATAAAAGATCTCCAAGTCTTCCCAAGAGTTATTGATAACGATTATACAGGAGATATTAAAATTACGGCCCAGGCTAATGAGAGTATTACAACTATTAATCAAAGAAAAAAAATAGCTCAATTGATATTAATACCTTTAATTACAACCGATCACATAACACAGTCGAGGCAAAGAGAAGCCAAGAATTTTAAATCCTCAGATACATATTGGGTACAACAGATCACCAATAATAAGCCTTCGTTGACTCTCTGGTTAGATAAAAAATTATTCAATGGGCTAATAAATACAAGAGCTAATGTAACCATTATCAGAAAAAAAGATTGGCCGTCTAATTGGCCTACTTCAGAAACCATGACAAATTTAAGAGACATTAGACAAAGTACCAACCCCAGACAAAGTTCCAAATATCTCACTTGAAAAAATAAAAAACATAATTCTGGATTGATCAAACCGTTTGTTATTGCTCGCCTGCCTGTAAATTTATGGGGCCGAGATTTGCTGTCACAAATGAAAATAACTATGTGTAGCCCAAATGACATAGTTACAGTACAGATGCTAGCCCAAAGATATACCCCTAAAAAAGGTCTAGAAAAAAAAGAAGATGAGATAGTAGAACCTGTCCAGGCTGTAGGCAAAATAGATCGTAGAGGTTTGAGAAGTTTTTAATGGCGACCATTGACTTGCCTGTACCCCAGAGATGCACAGATCCTATAACTTGAAAGTCCTCGTCGCCTGTCTGGGTTGCTCAATGGCCGCTAACCACTAAAAAATTACAAGCCGCCCAACAATTAGTACAGGAACAGCTGGAGACTAGACATATAGTAGAGAACATTTCCCCTTAGAATACTCCTATCTTTGTTGTAAAAAAAAAATCTGGTAAATAGAGGCTCTTACAAAATCTGAGAGCCATTAATGCCACCATGGTAGTAATGAGAGCCTTACAACCAAGATTGCCCTCTCCAGTGGCTGTCCCTAGAGACTATTTTAAAATTATTCTAAATCTTAAAGATTGTTTCTTTACTATACCATTACATCCTAATGATCAGGAACGGTTTACATTTAGTTTGCCTTCCATAAATTTCCGAGAGCCCATGAGACGCTATCAATAAAAAGTGTTGCCTCAAGGCATGGCCAATAGTCCAACATTGTGTCAAAAGTTTATAACAACAACGATACAGCCTATACGAAAAGCCTAAAAACAGATGTATATAATCCATTATATGGATGATATCCTAATAACAGGACATAAAAGAACAAAAGTTTTACAATGTTTCCATCAGCTTAAAAATAGTTTAAATGCTGCTGGACTACAAATAACACCAAAAAAAGTACAATTAAAAGACCCTTATACTTATTTAAGTTTTGAACTACAGGGGCCAAAAGTTATTAATCAAAAAACAACCATTCGTAAAGACCAATTACAAACACTCAATGATTTTCAAAAACTCTTAAGAGATATAAATTGGTTTCATCCGTATTTAAAAATACCTACTGGTAACTTACAGCCTTTATTTGATATATTAAAAAGAGATCCAAATCCAAAATCCCCTCGATCCTTGACTCCAAAAGCTCTAGATGCCCTTACTGAAGTAGAAACAACAATTGCTAATCAATTTGTGACATATATAGATTATAACAAATCTTTAACCTTTATAACCTTTAATACAAAGTTAACCCCTACAGGCCTTTTCTGACAAAATAATCCTATCATGTGGGTTCATCTCCACTCTTCCCCAAAAAAAATCTTAGTACCGTATTATGATGCTCTTGCTGATCTAATTATCCTAAAAAGAGAACAGAGTAAAAAATATTTTAAGTTTAAACCATCAACGATAATTCAACCTTACACCCGAGATCAAATTACTTGGCTCTTACAGAACAGTGACTCTTGGCTTCTCACATTAGCTTCTTTTACAAAAAATCTAGATAATCATTATCCACCCGATAAGTTTATTTAATTTAGTAGATTGCATGCCTTTGTTTTTCCACGTGTTGTCAACAAAAAACCATTGAACGACGCCTTAATAGTATTCACTAATAGATCTTCTTCAAAAATTGCTGCTTATAC
Organism: Tragulus kanchil; assembly: GCA_022376925.1. NCBI lineage: Eukaryota > Metazoa > Chordata > Mammalia > Artiodactyla > Tragulidae > Tragulus > Tragulus kanchil. Next base: position 256,125,065 of record JAIOJX010000032.1, read on the forward strand.
TTTTAAAAATACAGTAATAAAGTTTAAAACTAAATATAGTTCAACACAATTGGTTAAATTACAGGCTATAATTACTGTTGTGTGCCTTCCCAAAACAACCTATCAATATATATACTAATAGTGCTTATGTAGCTCATTCGGTGCCTCTTTTAGAGACGGTTGCCCAGATTAAATCAATATCAAAAACTGCCATGTTATTCTTACAATGTCAACAAACCATTCGACAAAGGACACATCCTTTCTTTTTGGGTCATGTCAGAGCTCATTCTGGTCTTCCAAGACCATTGGCCAAGGGTAATGCCATAACTGACATGGCTACCAAACTGGTAACGACTGTGACGGTAGATAATTTACAACGAACACAAAGTACCCATGCCTTACATCATTGCTAGAGTTTAAATGCTGCTGGACTACAAATAACACCAAAAAAAGTACAATTAAAAGACCCTTATACTTATTTAAGTTTTGAACTACAGGGGCCAAAAGTTATTAATCAAAAAACAACCATTCGTAAAGACCAATTACAAACACTCAATGATTTTCAAAAACTCTTAAGAGATATAAATTGGTTTCATCCGTATTTAAAAATACCTACTGGTAACTTACAGCCTTTATTTGATATATTAAAAAGAGATCCAAATCCAAAATCCCCTCGATCCTTGACTCCAAAAGCTCTAGATGCCCTTACTGAAGTAGAAACAACAATTGCTAATCAATTTGTGACATATATAGATTATAACAAATCTTTAACCTTTATAACCTTTAATACAAAGTTAACCCCTACAGGCCTTTTCTGACAAAATAATCCTATCATGTGGGTTCATCTCCACTCTTCCCCAAAAAAAATCTTAGTACCGTATTATGATGCTCTTGCTGATCTAATTATCCTAAAAAGAGAACAGAGTAAAAAATATTTTAAGTTTAAACCATCAACGATAATTCAACCTTACACCCGAGATCAAATTACTTGGCTCTTACAGAACAGTGACTCTTGGCTTCTCACATTAGCTTCTTTTACAAAAAATCTAGATAATCATTATCCACCCGATAAGTTTATTCAATTTAGTAGATTGCATGCCTTTGTTTTTCCACGTGTTGTCAACAAAAAACCATTGAACGACGCCTTAATAGTATTCACTAATAGATCTTCTTCAAAAATTGCTGCTTATACTTTTAAAAATACAGTAATAAAGTTTAAAACTAAATATAGTTCAACACAATTGGTTAAATTACAGGCTATAATTACTGTTGTGTGCCTTCCCAAAACAACCTATCAATATATATACTAATAGTGCTTATGTAGCTCATTCGGTGCCTCTTTTAGAGACGGTTGCCCAGATTAAATCAATATCAAAAACTGCCATGTTATTCTTACAATGTCAACAAACCATTCGACAAAGGACACATCCTTTCTTTTTGGGTCATGTCAGAGCTCATTCTGGTCTTCCAAGACCATTGGCCAAGGGTAATGCCATAACTGACATGGCTACCAAACTGGTAACGACTGTGACGGTAGATAATTTACAACGAACACAAAGTACCCATGCCTTACATCATTGTAATGCTCAGACTTTAAGACTTTTACATAAAATCACCAAAAAACAAGCTCGCCAAATTGTTAAGAGTTGTACTACCTGTATTCAACATTTACCTGTACCTCACCTTGGCATAAACCCAAGAGGTCTTCTACCTAATGTGTTATGACAGATAGATGTTACCCATTATAATGACTTTAGTACTATAAAATATGTTCATGTCTGTATTAATACTTTCAGTGGCTTTCTTATGGGCTCACTTCAATCCAAAAAAACTGTTAAACATGTTAAGGCACACCTTTTACACTGCTTTGCCCTAACAGACATACCCTCACAAATCAAAACAGATAACGGCCCCAAATATACTTCCAAGACTTTTCAAGATTTCTATAATACTTTACACATTCAACATACCACAGGTATCCCCTATAACCCTCAAGGCCAAGACATGGTAAAACGTACTCATCTATCCATTAAAGTTACCATTAAAAAAATAAAAAAGGGAGATTGGTACCCTACCAAGGGTACCCCCAGAAACATACTAAATCATGCCCTTTTTATTTTAAATTTTTTAAATTTGGACGCCCAAGAAAAATCTGCGGCTGATCGATTCTGGCATTCAACAACAAATACAAATTTTGCCATGGTCAGATGGAAAGATCCTCTTGACAATTCCTGACATGGTCCAGATCCAATGTTAATCTGGGGACGAGGATCAGTTTGCGTGTTTGCGCGTAAATATGATGCCACACGATGGCTACCTGAACGTCTTGTGAGACAAATGGATAATTAATAAACCAGGAAAAAAGTGTCTCCCTGAGAAGCTCTCTCTTCTCTTTTCTACAAAATGCTCGTCGTCAAGATGTTGGCCTTATTCCTGATGCTATATAGACGACTGACAGAAACAGAAGCAGGTTTTGGCGACCCGTCGGATGTTCGCTATTGCAAGAACGGTATGGTCCTTTCTTTTTGGGTCATGTCAGAGCTCATTCTGGTCTTCCAAGACCATTGGCCAAGGGTAATGCCATAACTGACATGGCTACCAAACTGGTAACGACTGTGACGGTAGATAATTTACAACGAACACAAAGTACCCATGCCTTACATCATTGTAATGCTCAGACTTTAAGACTTTTACATAAAATCACCAAAAAACAAGCTCGCCAAATTGTTAAGAGTTGTACTACCTGTATTCAACATTTACCTGTACCTCACCTTGGCATAAACCCAAGAGGTCTTCTACCTAATGTGTTATGACAGATAGATGTTACCCATTATAATGACTTTAGTACTATAAAATATGTTCATGTCTGTATTAATACTTTCAGTGGCTTTCTTATGGGCTCACTTCAATCCAAAAAAACTGTTAAACATGTTAAGGCACACCTTTTACACTGCTTTGCCCTAACAGACATACCCTCACAAATCAAAACAGATAACGGCCCCAAATATACTTCCAAGACTTTTCAAGATTTCTATAATACTTTACACATTCAACATACCACAGGTATCCCCTATAACCCTCAAGGCCAAGACATGGTAAAACGTACTCATCTATCCATTAAAGTTACCATTAAAAAAATAAAAAAGAGAAATTGGTACCCTACCAAGGGTACCCCCAAAAACATACTAAATCATGCCCTTTTTATTTTAAATTTTTTAAATTTGGACGCCCAAGAAAAATCTGCGGCTGATCGATTCTGGCATTCAACAACAAATACAAATTTTGCCATGGTCAGATGGAAAGATCCTCTTGACAATTCCTGACATGGTCCAGATCCAATGTTAATCTGGGGACGAGGATCAGTTTGCGTGTTTGCGCGTAAATATGATGCCACACGATGGCTCCCTGAACGTCTTGTGAGACAAATGGATAATTAATAAACCAGGAAAAAAGTGTCTCCCTGAGAAGCTCTCTCTTCTCTTTTCTACAAAATGCTCGTCGTCAAGATGTTGGCCTTATTCCTGATGCTATATAGACGACTGACAGAAACAGAAGCAGGTTTTGGCGACCCGTCGGATGTTCGCAAGCTATTGCAAGAACGGTATGGACGACCCTGTCAATGCTTAGGGGGATATAGCCTTCCTAAGTTAGGTCAATATATCACCACGATAAATTGCGGAGGTCATAAAGCATACCTCCTAGCCGATAACCGATGGGTATGTAGTCCCAGTCCTAAAGTAGATATAACTCACCCGAGCCTCTTATGTAACTACTGCAAACAGGTACATATCGCAGTACATAGCTCCTGCTATATTCAATACAAACTGTGCCGATTTGGCAGTGAAACTGTTTTCAGTGCTACCTTAGCGCGCGGCCCTACTAAAGAGATAAAGGGCCCGGGAGGATTGGTTATAGCAAGATGTCCTGGCAAAGAGAGAGATCAAATATGCTGGCGAATGAAAGCCCCCATACATGTGTCAGATGAAAGAGGACCACAAAATTTGTATCGAGAAGAGACAATAAAGGGTCAGATAAAAAGGCTCCGACAAGAACTCCCGCCTGAACTAAAATATCACCCTATAACACTACCAAAGGTGAGAGGAAAATTGCAACTTGATCCACAAACTTTAGATATTTTAAATGCTACCTATAGGTTGCTGAACGATACCCAACCAGACTTAGCTAAGGACTGCTGGCTCTGTTTGCATCAGGGAGTCCCTCGCCCTGTTGCTATGCCCTATTTCAGCCAAACCAACATAAGCCTCTATACTAATCGCTTGACATGTATACCTACTCTTCCCATTACTGTATCCTTGATACTGAATGCTGATAATTGCACATTTGTTTTTAAATCAGGAAAGAATAATGGTTATGATATAGACGTAGAGATCATAGAAAATAAATGTGCCACGGTAATAAGCATCACTGGCGCCTTGTGCGCAACCAATGGTACAGTCTTTGTGTGTGGGAATAGCCTTGCATATACGTATTTGCATCAAAATTGGACAGGACAATGTTTATTGACCTATCTCCTTCCAGATGTAGATATAATCACAGGAGGTCAGGAAGTTCCTATCCCTAGTATTGATCACTTTCTATATAGACCAAAGCACGCAGTATTGTTTGCCCCTTTGTTAGCAGTTTTGGGTATTACAACTGCAGTAGCCACAGGGTCAGCAGGTATGGGCATCTCTCTTACTCGATATGCCAAGCTGTCCCAACAACTAATTTCTGATGTGCAAGCTATATCAGAAACTATACAAGATATCCAAGACCAGGTTGACTCCTTAGCGGAGGTGGTATTACAGAATAAAAGAGGTCTAGACTTAGTAACTGCAGAGCAGGGAGGTATCTGTTTGGCTCTACAGGAGAAATGCTGTTTCTATGTCAACAAGTCTGGCATAGTCAGAGACAAGGTGAAACAACTACAAGAAGAACTTGAGCAACGAAGATGTGACCTCGCTGCCAACCCCTTCCTGACGGGATAGAATGGACTGTTGCCTTACCTTATGCCCTTACTTGGACCTTTGATCACCCTACTTCTTCTATTTGCTTTTGGACCCATGCTGTTTAATAAGCTTATAGCATTCATTAAGCAACACATTGAGGCTATTTTGGCAAAGCCAATTCAGGTCCATTATCATCGCCTTGAGATGGCAGAACAAGGTGAAGCATCTCTTTCTACTAGTAGAGAGCAATCACCTCCCCTGTGAGCTAAGCTGGTCAGCCAGAGACGGGTAAGAGGACATCATTGCAGAGCAAACCTAAGACAGGAGGGCTGCCATGGCTGCTGCCTTATCCCATGACGGGTAATGCCTGCTAATGTTGTGTCCCAACCTAAGACAGACACAGTTCCCGAAGAGTTTCTCTTGGCTTTGAATAAAAAGGGGAGACCTGTCCGGGACTGCGGGTCGGCCCGGCCACATCCTATAGCTTTGCCTGTCCGGGACCGCAGGTCGGCCCGGCCGCATCCTAAGCCTCCCAAGCATGAATGCTACAATGTAACATTTGAGATAGCGCTTGGCGGAGCTCCCAGCATGAGAGTATCATCATCCTGACTGGGACTGTGAGAACCTTAACCACGCCTTACGACCTTCAGTTTGAGAACATCGCCACAGGCTCCCAAAGATGGCGCCTAGCGGGAGCAAGAGGGGCGCGGTCTTGCGCGGTCTGGGACGTGTGCTCATTGCCGTGATTGGCTGAGTGAAGTTTCCGTGCTCGTGATCAGTACATGCTCCTCATAGACTCTTACCATTATGTAATCTCGTGCATAGTTGACCTTTAACATGATTGGTCTATTGTTGGGCTCTTCCGCCTTTTGTACAGCATAAATATTGCTCACTTTCAACAATAAAACGAGATTTGATCAGACTCCTGTCTTGTCTCCATTTCTCGTGTCTCTTGTCCTCTCAATTCCCACTCCCCCCCTTTAGGTCTGCGTTGACAAATCCTGCGGGTCGGGACATTATACATAGAAAATCCCAAAGACACGGTTACAAAGCTACTAGAGCTAATCAATGAATTCAGCAAAGTCACAGGATACAAAGTGAACACACAGAAATCACTGGCATTCCTATACACAAAGAATGAAAAATCAGAGAACGAAATCAAAGAGGCAATCCCCTTCACCATTGCAACCAAAAGAATCAAATACTTAGGAATAAACCTACCCAAAGAAACAAAACAACTGTACACAGAAAATTACAAGACACTCATGAGAGACATTAAAGAAGACTTAAACAGATGGAGAGATATTCCATGTTCCTGGGTCGGAAGAATCAATATTGTGAAAATGACCATACTACCAAATATCATCTACAGTTTCAATGCAATACCTATCCAACTACCATTGACATTTTTCACAGAACTAGACCAAACAATAACACAGTTCATGTGGAAACACAAAAGACCTCGAATAGCCAAAGCAATCCTGGGAAAGAGAAACGGAGCTGGAGGAATCAGCCTTCCTAACTTCAGCCTCTACTACAAAGCAACAGTCATCAATACAGTATGGTACTAGCACAAAACCAGAACTATAGACCAATGGAACAAGATTGAGAATCCAGAGATAAACCCACGCACATATGGGAACCTTATTTTGACAAAGGAGGTGAAACTATAAAATGGGACAAAGACAGCCTCTTCAACAAGTGGTGCTGGGAAAATTGGACAGCTACATGCAAAAAATGAAGTTGGAACATTCCCTGACCCCATACACAAAGATCAACTCAAAATGGATTAAAGACTCAGTTTGAGAACATCGCCACAGGCTCCCAAAGATGGCGCCTAGCGGGAGCAAGAGGGCGCGGTCTTGCGCGGTCTGGGACGTGTGCTCATTGCCGTGATTGGCTGAGTGAAGTTTCCGTGCTCGTGATCAGTACATGCTCCTCATAGACTCTTACCATTATGTATTGTGGGGCATAGTTGACCTTTAACATGATTGGTCTATTGTTGGGCTCTTCCGCCTTTTGTACAGCATAAATATTGCTCACTTTCAACAATAAAACGAGATTTGATCAGACTCCTGTCTTGTCTCCATTTCTCGTGTCTCTTGTCCTCTCAATTCCCACTCCCCCCCTTTAGGTCTGCGTTGACAAATCCTGCGGGTCGGGACATTATACATAGAAAATCCCAAAGACACGGTTACAAAGCTACTAGAGCTAATCAATGAATTCAGCAAAGTCACAGGATACAAAGTGAACACACAGAAATCACTGGCATTCCTATACACAAAGAATGAAAAATCAGAGAACGAAATCAAAGAGGCAATCCCCTTCACCATTGCAACCAAAAGAATCAAATACTTAGGAATAAACCTACCCAAAGAAACAAAACAACTGTACACAGAAAATTACAAGACACTCATGAGAGACATTAAAGAAGACTTAAACAGATGGAGAGATATTCCATGTTCCTGGGTCGGAAGAATCAATATTGTGAAAATGACCATACTACCAAATATCATCTACAGTTTCAATGCAATACCTATCCAACTACCATTGACATTTTTCACAGAACTAGACCAAACAATAACACAGTTCATGTGGAAACACAAAAGACCTCGAATAGCCAAAGCAATCCTGGGAAAGAGAAACGGAGCTGGAGGAATCAGCCTTCCTAACTTCAGCCTCTACTACAAAGCAACAGTCATCAATACAGTATGGTACTAGCACAAAACCAGAACTATAGACCAATGGAACAAGATTGAGAATCCAGAGATAAACCCACGCACATATGGGTACCTTATTTTTGACAAAGGAGGTGAAACTATAAAATGGGACAAAGACAGCCTCTTCAACAAGTGGTGCTGGGAAAATTGGACAGCTACATGCAAAAAAATGAAGTTGGAACATTCCCTGACCCCATACACAAAGATCAACTCAAAATGGATTAAAGACCTAAATGTAAGGCCAGAAACCATCAAACTCTTAGAGGAGAATATAGGCAAAACCCTCAAGGACATCAATCAAAGCAAGATCTTCTCTGACCCACCAACTAAAATAGCAGAACTGAAAAGAAAAATGAACATGTGGGACCTCATGAAACTTAAAAGCTTTTGTACAGCCAAAGAAATTACAAAAAAGCTGAACAGACAGAGAGTGGGAGAAAATCATAGCAAATGAAACAACAGACAAAATATTAATCTCCAAAATCTACAAGCAACTCAGACAACTCAGCACCAGAAAAACGAACAACCCAATCAAAAAATGGGAAAAAGATCTAAAGAGACACCTCTCCAAAGAGGACATACAGATGGCCCAGAAGCACATGAAACGATGCTCAACCTCACTTATTATTAGAGAAATGCAAGTTAAAACTACAATGAGATACCACCTCACACCCGTCAGAATGGCCATCATCAATAAATTGACAAGACAATAAATGCTGGAGAAGGTGCAGAGAAAAGGGAAACCTCTTGTATTGCTGGTGGGAATGTAAACTGATACAGCCTCTATGGAAGACCGTATGGAGATTTCCTAAAAAGCTAAAAATAGAAGCACCCTATGACCCAGCAATCCCACTATTATGGTTATATCCTGATGAAATCAAAACTGAAAGAAGCACCTGTGCCCCAATTTTCATTGCCGCTCTCTATACAATAGCCAGAATATGGAAGCCACCTAAATGTGCATCGACAAATGAATGGATACAGAAGCTTTGGTACATATATAAAAGGAATAAACTGTTAAAGAAATGCAGAAGACTCAGTCCTAATGAGGTGGCTGACTCTAGAACCTATCATAAAAGTGAAGCAAAGAAGCTACCAAACAATAACACAGTTCATGTGGAAACACAAAAGACCTCGAATAGCCAAAGCAATCCTGGGAAAGAGAAACGGAGCTGGAGGAATCAGCCTTCCTAACTTCAGCCTCTACTACAAAGCAACAGTCATCAATACAGTATGGTACTAGCACAAAACCAGAACTATAGACCAATGGAACAAGATTGAGAATCCAGAGATAAACCCACGCACATATGGGTACCTTATTTTTGACAAAGGAGGTGAAACTATAAAATGGGACAAAGACAGCCTCTTCAACAAGTGGTGCTGGGAAAATTGGACAGCTACATGCAAAAAAATGAAGTTGGAACATTCCCTGACCCCATACACAAAGATCAACTCAAAATGGATTAAAGACCTAAATGTAAGGCCAGAAACCATCAAACTCTTAGAGGAGAATATAGGCAAAACCCTCAAGGACATCAATCAAAGCAAGATCTTCTCTGACCCACCAACTAAAATAGCAGAACTGAAAAGAAAAATGAACATGTGGGACCTCATGAAACTTAAAAGCTTTTGTACAGCCAAAGAAATTACAAAAAAGCTGAACAGACAGAGAGTGGGAGAAAATCATAGCAAATGAAACAACAGACAAAATATTAATCTCCAAAATCTACAAGCAACTCAGACAACTCAGCACCAGAAAAACGAACAACCCAATCAAAAAATGGGAAAAAGATCTAAAGAGACACCTCTCCAAAGAGGACATACAGATGGCCCAGAAGCACATGAAACGATGCTCAACCTCACTTATTATTAGAGAAATGCAAGTTAAAACTACAATGAGATACCACCTCACACCCGTCAGAATGGCCATCATCAATAAATTGACAAGACAATAAATGCTGGAGAAGGTGCAGAGAAAAGGGAAACCTCTTGTATTGCTGGTGGGAATGTAAACTGATACAGCCTCTATGGAAGACCGTATGGAGATTTCCTAAAAAGCTAAAAATAGAAGCACCCTATGACCCAGCAATCCCACTATTATGGTTATATCCTGATGAAATCAAAACTGAAAGAAGCACCTGTGCCCCAATTTTCATTGCCGCTCTCTATACAATAGCCAGAATATGGAAGCCACCTAAATGTGCATCGACAAATGAATGGATACAGAAGCTTTGGTACATATATACAATGGAATACTACACAGCTGTTAAAAGAAATGCAGAAGACTCAGTCCTAATGAGGTGGCTGACTCTAGAACCTATCATAAAAAGTGAAGTAAGTCAAAAAGAGAAAGACATGTACAGTATACTAACTCATATATATGGAATCTAGTAAGATGGTCATGATAACACATGCAGTGAACTCATGGAAAAACAGACAGAGAATAGACATAAGGACATTGTGGAGAACGAACAGTAGGAGGGAGGAATAGAAGAAGTAACATCGAAACCTCTACTGGCACGTGTGGGAAAGATAGCTATAGTCATTGTGCTAAAGGAATAGGAGTGCCTACAATCACTTGGGGTGATGGTCCGGAGGGGTGGGAGGTGGGTAACTGGCTGGGGGTGGGTACCAGGGATGTGCATATGAATGATCTGGGAACATACATGTCAGTGAACAACAAAACTCAGTAAAATCTTTAAAATAAAGAATTAAAAATTAAATATATATATATATATATACACCATGGAGAAAAGAAAGTCTATTCAACAAAAGTTACTGAGGAAACTGGAAGCTACACATAAAAGAATAAAAGTGAAACATTATCTAACACTGTATACAAAAATAAATTCAAAATGAATTAAAGACCTAAGTGTAAAATCACAATTCATAAAATCCATAAAAGAAAACATAGGCAGGACATTCTTTGACATAAATTGTGGCAATATTTTTTAATATATATCTCTAGTATTCTTGCCTGGAGAATTCCATGGACAGAGAAGCACAGTAGGATACAGTCTATAGGGACTCTAAGGTTTGGACATGACTGAGCAGCTAACACTTTTACTTTCATTCAAAATACATAAACAGCTGACACACTCCACATCAAATAAACCTGATTTAAAAATGGGCAAAGCCTAAATAAACACTTTTCCCAAAAAAGCATACAGATGGCCCATAAGCACATGAAAATATGCTCAACATTTTAATCATCAGAGAAATGCAAATTAATACCATAATGAGGTATCACCTCACACCTGTCAGAATAGCTATCATCAATAAGAACACAAATAAACATTGGCAAATATTTAGAAAGAAAGAAGCCCTAGTATACTGTTGGTGGGAATGAAATGTGTTGCAGTTACTATGGAAAAAAAAATGGTGTGCCTCAAAAACTAAAAATAGAACTACCATTATGGGGCGTTAAAAGAAATGCAGAAGACTCAAAAAAAAAAAAGTGAAGTAAGTCAAAAAGAGAAAGACATGTACAGTATACTAACTCATATATATGGAATCTAGTAAGATGGTCATGATAACACATGCAGTGAACTCATGGAAAAACAGACAGAGAATAGACATAAGGACATTGTGGAGAACGAACAGTAGGAGGGAGGAATAGAAGAAGTAACATCGAAACCTCTACTGGCACGTGTGGGAAAGATAGCTATAGTCATTGTGCTAAAGGAATAGGAGTGCCTACAATCACTTGGGGTGATGGTCCGGAGGGGTGGGAGGTGGGTAACTGGCTGGGGGTGGGTACCAGGGATGTGCATATGAATGATCTGGGAACATACATGTCAGTGAACAACAAAACTCAGTAAAATCTTTAAAATAAAGAATTAAAAATTAAATATATATATATATATATACACCATGGAGAAAAGAAAGTCTATTCAACAAAAGTTACTGAGGAAACTGGAAGCTACACATAAAAGAATAAAAGTGAAACATTATCTAACACTGTATACAAAAATAAATTCAAAATGAATTAAAGACCTAAGTGTAAAATCACAATTCATAAAATCCATAAAAGAAAACATAGGCAGGACATTCTTTGACATAAATTGTGGCAATATTTTTTAATATATATCTCTAGTATTCTTGCCTGGAGAATTCCATGGACAGAGAAGCACAGTAGGATACAGTCTATAGGGACTCTAAGGTTTGGACATGACTGAGCAGCTAACACTTTTACTTTCATTCAAAATACATAAACAGCTGACACACTCCACATCAAATAAACCTGATTTAAAAATGGGCAAAGCCTAAATAAACACTTTTCCCAAAAAAGCATACAGATGGCCCATAAGCACATGAAAATATGCTCAACATTTTAATCATCAGAGAAATGCAAATTAATACCATAATGAGGTATCACCTCACACCTGTCAGAATAGCTATCATCAATAAGAACACAAATAAACATTGGCAAATATTTAGAAAGAAAGAAGCCCTAGTATACTGTTGGTGGGAATGAAATGTGTTGCAGTTACTATGGAAAAAAATATGGTGTGCCTCAAAAAACTAAAAATAGAACTACCATGTGTATGTGGGCATGCTAAGAAGTTTCAGTCCTGTCTGACTTTTTTGGACCCTATGGAATATAGTACACCAGGCTCGTCTTTCCATTGAAATCTCCAGCGAGAATACTGGGTTGTCATGCCCACCTCCAGGGGACATTCCTGTTCAATCCAGGGATCAAACCCATGTCTCCTGTAGCTCCAACATTGCAAGCAGTTTCTTTATCACTGAGACACTGGGGAAATCCCCAGAACTACCAGTAATTCCATTCTTGGGTTTATATCTGAAAATACTCTAAAGCACTAATTCAAAAAGATACATGCACCAATGTTCATAGAAATATTATTACAATTGCCAAGATAGAGAAGCAACCTAAATATCTATCAACAGATGATTAAATAAAGAGATGTGATACACACACACACACACACACACACACACACACACACACACTAGAATACTACTCAACTTTAAAAATAAATTAAATCTTGCCATTTGGAACAACATAGGTGGACTTTCATGGCATTATGCTAAGAGAAATGACAGATGTATGTATCACTTATGTGTGAAACCTAAAATATAAAACAAAACAGTGAATATAATAAAACAAAAGCAGACTCAGATGTAAAGAACAAACTAGTGGTTACCAGTGGGGTTAGGGAATGGAGGGATGGAGTTAGGGGTATGGGAATAAGTGGTATAAAATAATATGTGTAAAATAAACAAGCTCCAATAATTTGGTTAATATATATCTCTAGTATTCTTGCCTGGAGAATTCCATGGACAGAGAAGCACAGTAGGATACAGTCTATAGGGACTCTAAGGTTTGGACATGACTGAGCAGCTAACACTTTTACTTTCATTCAAAATACATAAACAGCTGACACACTCCACATCAAATAAACCTGATTTAAAAATGGGCAAAGCCTAAATAAACACTTTTCCCAAAAAAGCATACAGATGGCCCATAAGCACATGAAAATATGCTCAACATTTTAATCATCAGAGAAATGCAAATTAATACCATAATGAGGTATCACCTCACACCTGTCAGAATAGCTATCATCAATAAGAACACAAATAAACATTGGCAAATATTTAGAAAGAAAGAAGCCCTAGTATACTGTTGGTGGGAATGAAATGTGTTGCAGTTACTATGGAAAAAAATATGGTGTGCCTCAAAAAACTAAAAATAGAACTACCATGTGTATGTGGGCATGCTAAGAAGTTTCAGTCCTGTCTGACTTTTTTGGACCCTATGGAATATAGTACACCAGGCTCGTCTTTCCATTGAAATCTCCAGCGAGAATACTGGGTTGTCATGCCCACCTCCAGGGGACATTCCTGTTCAATCCAGGGATCAAACCCATGTCTCCTGTAGCTCCAACATTGCAAGCAGTTTCTTTATCACTGAGACACTGGGGAAATCCCCAGAACTACCAGTAATTCCATTCTTGGGTTTATATCTGAAAATACTCTAAAGCACTAATTCAAAAAGATACATGCACCAATGTTCATAGAAATATTATTACAATTGCCAAGATAGAGAAGCAACCTAAATATCTATCAACAGATGATTAAATAAAGAGATGTGATACACACACACACACACACACACACACACACACACACACACTAGAATACTACTCAACTTTAAAAATAAATTAAATCTTGCCATTTGGAACAACATAGGTGGACTTTCATGGCATTATGCTAAGAGAAATGACAGATGTATGTATCACTTATGTGTGAAACCTAAAATATAAAACAAAACAGTGAATATAATAAAACAAAAGCAGACTCAGATGTAAAGAACAAACTAGTGGTTACCAGTGGGGTTAGGGAATGGAGGGATGGAGTTAGGGGTATGGGAATAAGTGGTATAAAATAATATGTGTAAAATAAACAAGCTCCAATAATTTGGCCACCTAATGCAAAGAGCCAACTCATTGGAAAAGACCCTGATGCTGTGAAAAATTGAAGGCAAGAGGAGAAGGGGGTGACAGAGGACAAGATGGTTGGATAGCATCACTGACTCAATGGACATAAATTTGAGCACACTCCAGGAGATGGTGAAGGACAGGGGGGCCTGGCACGTTCTAGTTCATGGGGTTGCAAAGAGTTGTATATGACTGAGTGACTGAACAACAAAGTTTTATTTTATTAAGTGGTATAAACTGATATGCACAAAATTAATAAGCTATAAGGATATATAAAAGCTTTTGTTCCTTGGAATAAAAGCTATGACAAACACGGACAGCATATTCAAAGGCAGAGACGTATAGTCCATATAAGTACAAGCTATGGTTTCCCCAGTAGTCATGTATGAATGTGAGAGTTGGACTGTAAAGAAGGCCTTTGAACTGTGGTGTTAGAGAGTGCTCTTGAGAGTCCCTTGCACTGCAAGGAGATCAAACTAATCATTCCTAAAAAAATCAACCATGAATATTCATTGGAAAGAATGATGAGGAATCTGAAGCACCAATACTTTGGCCACCTGATGCAAAGAGAGAACTCTTTGAAAAAGGCCCTGATGTTGGGAAAAATAGAAGGCAAAAGGAGAAGGGTATGACAGAGGACAAGATGGTTGGATGGTATTACTGAGTCAATGGACATGAGTTTAGCAAGCTCCGGGAGACGGTGAACGACAGGGAAACCTGGCGTGCTGCATTCCATGGATTAGCAAAGAGTCAGACACAACTAAGAAACTGAACTGAACAAGGATATATTGTACAACATGGGAATACAGTCAACATTCTATAATAAGTGAAATATAACCTTTTAAAATTGAGCATTGGCATCTATGTTGTACACCTAAAACTTATATAATATTGTATATTAACTATATCTCAATTAAAAATAAACAGACTGTTATTACTTCTGCATTTAAGGGGGCAACAAAAAAGGGTGTTATTTTAATCTATCCCTGACCATTCTGGTAGTTTATTGCCATTTAAGAAATTGTCCCCAGACTTAGTGTTATTATCTAGCATCATCTCTGTGGTGATGTTCATCATCTCTGAACTTCAGAAGAGATTGGACTGAGTAATCTTCATTTGGCGGGTCTCTCACGATATAGCCATTCAACAACAGCTGGATCTACAACAGTGAAGAGTAGGAACATCTAGGGCTGGCAAACTTAGCCTCTCTCTCTCTCATCATATGGTTCCAGAGCTTCTGCATTTTTGTCTGCTTTGTGGATTAATTTTGGCCTCCTTTCAGCTGTGGTGCTTATATGTGGTTCAGTTGAACTGCTTATATGGCAGCTCAGGGCTCCAGCATGAAAGAACTAATAAACAAGCAGAAGCCTTTTATTACCTCACCTTGTTAGTCACGTAATATTACTTCTGCCCTCACCATGATGCTTCCAATTTTTTTTTTTAAGCTGTTTCTTTTTTTGTTTTTAATTTTGGCCTCTTTCTTTTTTTTTTTTTGTCTTATATTTTATAAAATTATGTTTTCAATGCAACTCTGGCCTGCTATATTTCTAGTATTTATTTATTTATTTTATTAAACTTTTATTTTACTCTTAACTTTTACAGAGTTTTGTTGTTGACAGATATGTATGTTCTCAGATTAGTCATATGTATATCACCTCGATCCCACCCCTCCAGACCATCATACAGCACCCCTGCAGGATCCCCTTTTCTCACAGAGCAATGACCATAGCTATTTTCTTCACATATGATAGTACAGGCCTTCATGTTACTTCCTTTATGTCTCTCTCCCACTGTTCCTTCCCCACAATGTCCATATGTCCACTGTCCATGTCTGTCTTTCCGTCGTAATTTTGGCCTCTTTCACTGGGCCTTCATTTATTTATTTTCATCCATCTTTTTAATTCTTTGGCATGTGAACCTCCCATCACGGTGGCCTCTCTTGTCCCAGAGCACCGACTCTGGGCACATGCGCTCCACTGTGCTGGCTCTTACTTGGACACACTGGTCCAGCCGCTCCATGGCATGTGGGATCTTCCCAGGCCAGGGATCGAACTAGTGCCCTTGCACTGCATAATAAAGGTTTTTGTTAAAAAATTTTAATCTATCCCTGACCATTCTGGTAGTTTATTGCCATTTAAGAAATTGTCCCCAGACTTAGTGTTATTATCTAGCATCATCTCTGTGGTGATGTTCATCATCTCTGAACTTCAGAAGAGATTGGACTGAGTAATCTTCATTTGGCGGGTCTCTCACGATATAGCCATTCAACAACAGCTGGATCTACAACAGTGAAGAGTAGGAACATCTAGGGCTGGCAAACTTAGCCTCTCTCTCTCTCATCATATGGTTCCAGAGCTTCTGCATTTTTGTCTGCTTTGTGGATTAATTTTGGCCTCCTTTCAGCTGTGGTGCTTATATGTGGTTCAGTTGAACTGCTTATATGGCAGCTCAGGGCTCCAGCATGAAAGAACTAATAAACAAGCAGAAGCCTTTTATTACCTCACCTTGTTAGTCACGTAATATTACTTCTGCCCTCACCATGATGCTTCCAATTTTTTTTTTTAAGCTGTTTCTTTTTTTGTTTTTAATTTTGGCCTCTTTCTTTTTTTTTTTTTGTCTTATATTTTATAAAATTATGTTTTCAATGCAACTCTGGCCTGCTATATTTCTAGTATTTATTTATTTATTTTATTAAACTTTTATTTTACTCTTAACTTTTACAGAGTTTTGTTGTTGACAGATATGTATGTTCTCAGATTAGTCATATGTATATCACCTCGATCCCACCCCTCCAGACCATCATACAGCACCCCTGCAGGATCCCCTTTTCTCACAGAGCAATGACCATAGCTATTTTCTTCACATATGATAGTACAGGCCTTCATGTTACTTCCTTTATGTCTCTCTCCCACTGTTCCTTCCCCACAATGTCCATATGTCCACTGTCCATGTCTGTCTTTCCGTCGTAATTTTGGCCTCTTTCACTGGGCCTTCATTTATTTATTTTCATCCATCTTTTTAATTCTTTGGCATGTGTGAACCTCCCATCACAGTGGCCTCTCTTGTCACAGAACACCGACTCTGGGCACATGCACTCCAGAGTGCTGGCTCTTAATTGGACACACTGGTCCAGCCGCTCCATGGCATGTGGGATCTTCCCAGGCCAGGGATCGAACTAGTGCCCCTTGCACTGCAAGGCAGACTCTTTACCCACAGGACCACCAGGAAAGCCCACTGATTGCAATTTTTAAAACATTTAAACATTTGCAGTAAAGGGTATGGACTCCACTTCTTAGTAGGAGTGCCAAATAATATGAGGTCTTATTTTTTAATCTTCACATTCTTCACTTTTGTCCCCTAGATTATTTGCACCATTCCCACATTCAAAATACAGTCACTCTCTCTAATGGTCTCCACAAGTGTGATCTCATTACAGCGTCAGTCTTAGGTCCAGCACCTCATTACAAATGGGCATGTGTACCCCTGGGCTAATTTCCTTAGATTCATTTCCTCAGATGTAGCTTCTCTTAAGATGTGTGAATTAAAATGAAAAGTTATTTTTCTCCTAACATATACAATATACATTCATAGGATTAGGCACAGGATAAATGGCACAGGCACAACTACTCAAAAGGAGAGTGGGGTGGAAATGGGAGGCACACAGGTCACTGATACACAGCAATCTTAAAATCTAGTCAGACACACATTCCCAGTTTCTTGGTTAGGAGCCACTTCTGCAACCTGGTGCTGATCCTCCAGAATTCTTGGTTCCATCTAGTTAGACCTTTCTTCTGTGGTTTGAGTTATCTTCCTTTCCCATAAAAAGGAGGCTATGTATGCAACTGAGTCATTTTCTCAGGCTGTTCCTTGTCTGCATAGATTCAAAGATCCAAAGACTCTTTTGCATTTTGTGTTGTCTTTGTCCCATTCTGTCCACACTGACACAATTGCTTTGAAAATGTTATGGGCTTTCTGTGTAGCAATTTTAACCGTTCCAAAATATGATAGTACAGGCCTTCATGACTTCCTTTATGTTTGCCTTCCCCACAATGTCCATATGTCCACTGTCCATGTCTGTCTTTCCGTCGTAATTTTGGCCTCTTTCACTGGGCCTTCATTTATTTATTTTCATCCATCTTTTTAATTCTTTGGCATGTGTGAACCTCCCATCACAGTGGCCTCTCTTGTCACAGAACACCGACTCTGGGCACATGCACTCCAGAGTGCTGGCTCTTAATTGGACACACTGGTCCAGCCGCTCCATGGCATGTGGGATCTTCCCAGGCCAGGGATCGAACTAGTGCCCCTTGCACTGCAAGGCAGACTCTTTACCCACAGGACCACCAGGAAAGCCCACTGATTGCAATTTTTAAAACATTTAAACATTTGCAGTAAAGGGTATGGACTCCACTTCTTAGTAGGAGTGCCAAATAATATGAGGTCTTATTTTTTAATCTTCACATTCTTCACTTTTGTCCCCTAGATTATTTGCACCATTCCCACATTCAAAATACAGTCACTCTCTCTAATGGTCTCCACAAGTGTGATCTCATTACAGCGTCAGTCTTAGGTCCAGCACCTCATTACAAATGGGCATGTGTACCCCTGGGCTAATTTCCTTAGATTCATTTCCTCAGATGTAGCTTCTCTTAAGATGTGTGAATTAAAATGAAAAGTTATTTTTCTCCTAACATATACAATATACATTCATAGGATTAGGCACAGGATAAATGGCACAGGCACAACTACTCAAAAGGAGAGTGGGGTGGAAATGGGAGGCACACAGGTCACTGATACACAGCAATCTTAAAATCTAGTCAGACACACATTCCCAGTTTCTTGGTTAGGAGCCACTTCTGCAACCTGGTGCTGATCCTCCAGAATTCTTGGTTCCATCTAGTTAGACCTTTCTTCTGTGGTTTGAGTTATCTTCCTTTCCCATAAAAAGGAGGCTATGTATGCAACTGAGTCATTTTCTCAGGCTGTTCCTTGTCTGCATAGATTCAAAGATCCAAAGACTCTTTTGCATTTTGTGTTGTCTTTGTCCCATTCTGTCCACACTGACACAATTGCTTTGAAAATGTTATGGGCTTTCTGTGTAGCAATTTTAACCGATTCTTTAAGATAGAGATCAAACCCACAAATCTTTTACAGATAAGCCCTTTTCTGTCTTGATTTCCCAATAAAACATATATGGGAAAACACCCTTAAGATTCTTGGGAACCTATTGTTTACCAGTAAGGTAAACACTGGGCTGTCCTTACAGTCTTTAGAAGGCTTTACAGTACATGGAGTTGCAAAGAGGTGGACACAACTGAGTGACTGATTTCTTCTTTCTTTCTTTAAAAGAATTTATGTGACACAGAATTTTCTGAGGTCTTAATAAGGAATCTTATAGGCTAACCTTGGATTTAGTCTTTGGTTTGAAGTTATTTCTTAATTTAAACATGGTATTATTTTATTTTATTTTTGCTATCTGGAGAAACAGACTGACAAAAATGATTTTTCCTTAACACCCAGAAAACCCTGGATCCTTTATTTTGCTTGCAAATTATGCTTTAAAATGAGTAATTCCTTTTTGTGGTTCATCTATTTATAACTATAACTTATCATGTATGCTAAAAGATCTTACACTTCCAATATCTTGCCCTCCTCTCCAATCTTAGCGAGATCTATCAGTTCATGAAGAATGTTTTCTATTTTTAATATTTCTGCATTTAAGAGCTTTGCTAAACATTATGCCACTGCATGCAATAAATATCCTTTCCTCCAGCTTTGAATGAACCTTTTTCTCAATTTCCTTTAGGAATTCAGTAACAGATGGCACAAAACTACTCAAAAGGAGAGTGGGGTGGAAATGGGAGGCACACAGGTCACTGATACACAGCAATCTTAAAATCTAGTCAGACACACATTCCCAGTTTCTTGGTTAGGAGCCACTTCTGCAACCTGGTGCTGATCCTCCAGAATTCTTGGTTCCATCTAGTTAGACCTTTCTTCTGTGGTTTGAGTTATCTTCCTTTCCCATAAAAAGGAGGCTATGTATGCAACTGAGTCATTTTCTCAGGCTGTTCCTTGTCTGCATAGATTCAAAGATCCAAAGACTCTTTTGCATTTTGTGTTGTCTTTGTCCCATTCTGTCCACACTGACACAATTGCTTTGAAAATGTTATGGGCTTTCTGTGTAGCAATTTTAACCGATTCTTTAAGATAGAGATCAAACCCACAAATCTTTTACAGATAAGCCCTTTTCTGTCTTGATTTCCCAATAAAACATATATGGGAAAACACCCTTAAGATTCTTGGGAACCTATTGTTTACCAGTAAGGTAAACACTGGGCTGTCCTTACAGTCTTTAGAAGGCTTTACAGTACATGGAGTTGCAAAGAGGTGGACACAACTGAGTGACTGATTTCTTCTTTCTTTCTTTAAAAGAATTTATGTGACACAGAATTTTCTGAGGTCTTAATAAGGAATCTTATAGGCTAACCTTGGATTTAGTCTTTGGTTTGAAGTTATTTCTTAATTTAAACATGGTATTATTTTATTTTATTTTTGCTATCTGGAGAAACAGACTGACAAAAATGATTTTTCCTTAACACCCAGAAAACCCTGGATCCTTTATTTTGCTTGCAAATTATGCTTTAAAATGAGTAATTCCTTTTTGTGGTTCATCTATTTATAACTATAACTTATCATGTATGCTAAAAGATCTTACACTTCCAATATCTTGCCCTCCTCTCCAATCTTAGCGAGATCTATCAGTTCATGAAGAATGTTTTCTATTTTTAATATTTCTGCATTTAAGAGCTTTGCTAAACATTATGCCACTGCATGCAATAAATATCCTTTCCTCCAGCTTTGAATAACCTTTTTTCTCAATTTCCTTTAGGAATTCAGTAACAGTCTCCTTGAGATGCAACTAGCTTCTTGTGACAATCTCTTCAAGTCCACTCAACTCATGCTCACCATTGGCTCCAAAGCCAATGGCAACTCTTTTAAGTTAGTATTATAGATACAGTCCAATTCCAGATACCAATTTACATTCTGGTTCTCTGTTGTTGCTCAGAAAATGAACTCAAAACTTAATGGCTTAATATACTCTTCATTGTATTATGTGTCACAATTTCTGTGGTAAGAAGTTCCTGAAGAGCAGGGCAGCAGATTCTGCCTTGGCATCTGTCATGAGACTGCACTTGGACAGTGGTTGGAGCTGGAAGAAGAGGCGGCTGGAGTAGCTAGTGCCTGTGGAGCCACTCTCACTCAGTCTTGGGGCTAGTCCCTGTGATTGTGCATGGGCTCTGTAGACGTCTCATAGCATGGCAACCTCTGGGCTCTTGTATGAGTGCTCCAGTAGTGTCACTTCCTTTTGTGACTCAGCTTAAAAGTCACTTATCATCATTTCTCTTGTAGTCACAAGTCTTCCCAAATTCAAGAAGGAGGGGAAGTATACACTCCCACCTCTCAATGAATTGGGGGCTATATTTTAAAACTGACACAATTAATTTGACTTATTTTAATCATGCTTGTTAAATAAGGTCTTAAGTTTCTTAATCACAAAGTCTAAGTCTCCTACAAAAATTTTTCAGGAATTCAATTCTCACCTTGGGATGAAGGGACCACAGAATTAATTTGAATAGCTATATCATGGACTTTTAAGCCTCAAATAACATAACTCTAGGGTATCTTAACCACTTGTCTTTGTCCTCTCTGCCCTCCTAAAACAATGACTCAAATTCTAATGATCTAACTTCTCTGTATGTGAAGACTTCTCTCTGTTCTGCTCAGTTATTTCCCTTTTCTGACCATTCCATTGCCTGACATTTTAAATCAATTACACTAAATGGTATGACCTTCGAGTGAAAAGTATGACCTTCTACTCTGAAGAACTTTTCCTTATACAGTTAACTTCTTTGCCCCTATAAAGGACCTGAAATTAAGGTTATTTCATTCTATCTATCACTCAGCAGAAATATCTCATTAGAGTATGAATTCAATATAACAGGTGAAAGAGGACATTTTGGCTGCTTAACTTTAACAGGCTGTAAATGTGATCCTGATGACTATTCAATTTCATTAATCTTGATTTTATTTCTGCATAAGGGAATAAAAAACATCAAGATGCAAATAAAATGCATCAACACTAGGTCATTAAGATAAAATTTTGTTTTTTTTTCATACAGTCATTTTTACCTGAAAAGCTGATTGGAGTTCCAGTCTTATGTGGAAAAAAAAAAAAAGCACTTATATAATTGAAATGCTGTTAAGTCATTAAGAACAATTTTTAAATATTATGTCATTGGGTAAAACTCTTAGGTTACGTGTACATTGCAAGTTCATTTTGCTATTCATCATCCATCACAACCATCATGGTATCACAAAAAGAACATGAATTGAAAAAAGAATCTTTGTTGTTGTTGTTCAGTAAATCATGTCCAGCCCTTTGCAAACCCTTCCTTGAACTACAGTACACCACTCCTTGATGGCTAGTGTCACTTCCTTTTGTGACTCAGCTTAAAAGTCACTTATCATCATTTCTCTTGTAGTCACAAGTCTTCCCAAATTCAAGAAGGAGGGGAAGTATACACTCCCACCTCTCAATGAATTGGGGGCTATATTTTAAAACTGACACAATTAATTTGACTTATTTTAATCATGCTTGTTAAATAAGGTCTTAAGTTTCTTAATCACAAAGTCTAAGTCTCCTACAAAAATTTTTCAGGAATTCAATTCTCACCTTGGGATGAAGGGACCACAGAATTAATTTGAATAGCTATATCATGGACTTTTAAGCCTCAAATAACATAACTCTAGGGTATCTTAACCACTTGTCTTTGTCCTCTCTGCCCTCCTAAAACAATGACTCAAATTCTAATGATCTAACTTCTCTGTATGTGAAGACTTCTCTCTGTTCTGCTCAGTTATTTCCCTTTTCTGACCATTCCATTGCCTGACATTTTAAATCAATTACACTAAATGGTATGACCTTCGAGTGAAAAGTATGACCTTCTACTCTGAAGAACTTTTCCTTATACAGTTAACTTCTTTGCCCCTATAAAGGACCTGAAATTAAGGTTATTTCATTCTATCTATCACTCAGCAGAAATATCTCATTAGAGTATGAATTCAATATAACAGGTGAAAGAGGACATTTTGGCTGCTTAACTTTAACAGGCTGTAAATGTGATCCTGATGACTATTCAATTTCATTAATCTTGATTTTATTTCTGCATAAGGGAATAAAAAACATCAAGATGCAAATAAAATGCATCAACACTAGGTCATTAAGATAAAATTTTGTTTTTTTTTCATACAGTCATTTTTACCTGAAAAGCTGATTGGAGTTCCAGTCTTATGTGGAAAAAAAAAAAAAGCACTTATATAATTGAAATGCTGTTAAGTCATTAAGAACAATTTTTAAATATTATGTCATTGGGTAAAACTCTTAGGTTACGTGTACATTGCAAGTTCATTTTGCTATTCATCATCCATCACAACCATCATGGTATCACAAAAAGAACATGAATTGAAAAAAGAATCTTTGTTGTTGTTGTTCAGTAAATCATGTCCAGCCCTTTGCAAACCCTTCCTTGAACTACAGTACACCAGGCTTCCCTGTCTTTCACTATCTCTCAGAGTTTTCTCAAAGTCGTGCCCATTGAGTCAGTAATGCCATCCAACTATCACATCCTCTTCCACCATTCCCTTCTCCTTTTGCCTTCAATCTTTCCCAGCATCAGGGTCTTCTCTTCGCATCAGGTGGCCAAAGTATTGTAGCTTCAGCTTCAGCATCAGTCCCTCCAATAAATATTCTGGGTTGATTTCCTTTGGGATTTATTACTTTAACAATCTTTATCTATTTTGTCTTGAATTTTATTCCTTTAATAAGAGCAAACAATTTTGTTTCCAGTTTTTAGGTTCCAGCATAATTGGCTAGAACCAGATCTACCTACATGTTTACTGAAGAGTTGACTAAATCATTCCATGATTCTGACTTCCTCATACTATATAAAATAAGAAAAATCCAGGTAGTTAGATTCAGAGGAACTGGCATTTTGGACGGTCTTTATATTTTTCATTCAAAAGTTATATAACTCTAAACTACTCTTAGTTCATACTCATGCAATTTTTCAGATCATAAAACCTATGTAGTCTGGCCTCTCAATATTTTTATATTATCAAACAAAAGTCAATGATGAATCTTAGTAGTTATAATTAATTGCATAAAGGATAAACCAAAAAGAAAATACATTGGTATTATCAACTTTTTTTTAGCATTATGGCCTGTTTCATTAACTGGAGTACTACTTAGCATAATTGTCTCTTGTCTTTATCCTGTGACAAGTTTAACAAAAACAAGTCTGTGAAAAGCTTCTACCTAGAAAATGAGGCAGGAATTCATCAGAAATTCAGTGCTTTTCCATCTTTTTGCAATGTAAGAAGGGATTAATATGTGCAAACCATGTTCTCAATTGGTTGGTTCATTTATCCATTATTTATCCAACAAACATTATTATAAATCATATGTCCTGATAAAAGGGCCTTCTATATGTGCTCAATTACAAAGATCTCATTATTTATATTCAGGACATGTTAGAGGTTAGAAAAGTTGAATTTTTATTGTCTTCCTGAAAGTCTTGAAGGGAAAATTCAGGAACAGTGACTATCTCTTATTGTCAGAAATCAAAACCTGAATGCAATTAGTTTGCAAAGTCAAATTTGATATAAAAAGAAAAAATCTTTTAATTGAATAATATTTTACATTTCCAGACACCTCTATCACATTTAATTATCTTCTGTAATTATCTTCAATATTATTTCTGTGTGTCAAGTAAATTGCTCAGGACACTTGTTTGGATGTGTTAAAATTAATCTGAGTCTTTAAAAGCTTTAGTTAAACTAATAATTATTTTATTCCTAGGTTAAAACAAAACTCATTGACAATATACTAATTAGTATGTAAAAACATATGTGCATTTCTATTCTCAAGCACAAATATATATTTTCATCGGCATGCTATATAAATTTTCAATTTCTTTATATGAGAATTCTTCATTGATTCTAACAAAAACAATTAGGATAAATAGACACCAAGTATGTATCCTTATTTTAGAAACTAAATTTGCCTAATTAGAGACTATACCACCCAGGGGTATGTCATAGAAACAAAACTGTTACAAGTGATATAGAATGAATAATTTATTTTATGGGTTGGACAGCATACAGTTGTGTGAGTTTTTGGAGCAGCCTATTGCTTCTGTGTTTAATGTTGAGCCTCAAATTACTATAGATTAGACAGAGACCAGTTGAAAAACTGGATATGAATGAGAGCATGGACAAATTGGAACTTGCAAAAACAGGAGACACAGAATGGCAACCAGCACTTATGAAAATAAACTGGAACTCCTGTCTGTCTCTTACCATATCCAACCTCAATGCTGTGAGTATATACAAGCTTATGTCTTTACTATATAGTTTCAAATGCACTTGTGCATAAGCCAAATTACCTGGTCCCCTATACCAACCTTCATAACTGCCTCATTTCCATCTTCCAAATCTGGTCACACTATCTCCTATGGATCATGCAAACTCAGAATCATGCAGAATTGCTCTAAAAAAACCATGGTTTAGGGCTTCCCTGGTGGTCCAGTGGGTAAAGAGTCTGCCTTGCAGTGTAAGGAGCACCTGTTCTAAATTTTGGATTTCCAAACCAAACATTATTATAAATCATATGTCCTGATAAGGGCCTTCTATATGTGCTCAATTACAAAGATCTCATTATTTATATTCAGGACATGTTAGAGGTTAGAAAAGTTGAATTTTTATTGTCTTCCTGAAAGTCTTGAAGGGAAAATTCAGGAACAGTGACTATCTCTTATTGTCAGAAATCAAAACCTGAATGCAATTAGTTTGCAAAGTCAAATTTGATATAAAAAGAAAAATCTTTTAATTGAATAATATTTTACATTTCCAGACACCTCTATCACATTTAATTATCTTCTGTAATTATCTTCAATATTATTTCTGTGTGTCAAGTAAATTGCTCAGGACACTTGTTTGGATGTGTTAAAATTAATCTGAGTCTTTAAAAGCTTTAGTTAAACTAATAATTATTTTATTCCTAGGTTAAAACAAAACTCATTGACAATATACTAATTAGTATGTAAAAACATATGTGCATTTCTATTCTCAAGCACAAATATATATTTTTCATCGGCATGCTATATAAATTTTCAATTTCTTTATATGAGAATTCTTCATTGATTCTAACAAAAACAATTAGGATAAATAGACACCAAGTATGTATCCTTATTTTAGAAACTAAATTTGCCTAATTAGAGACTATACCACCCAGGGGTATGTCATAGAAACAAAACTGTTACAAGTGATATAGAATGAATAATTTATTTTATGGGTTGGACAGCATACAGTTGTGTGAGATTTTGGAGCAGCCTATTGCTTCTGTGTTTAATGTTGAGCCTCAAATTACTATAGATTAGACAGAGACCAGTTGAAAAACTGGATATGAATGAGAGCATGGACAAATTGGAACTTGCAAAAACAGGAGACACAGAATGGCAACCAGCACTTATGAAAATAAACTGGAACTCCTGTCTGTCTCTTACCATATCCAACCTCAATGCTGTGAGTATATACAAGCTTATGTCTTTACTATATAGTTTCAAATGCACTTGTGCATAAGCCAAATTACCTGGTCCCCTATACCAACCTTCATAACTGCCTCATTTCCATCTTCCAAATCTGGTCACACTATCTCCTATGGATCATGCAAACTCAGAATCATGCAGAATTGCTCTAAAAAAACCATGGTTTAGGGCTTCCCTGGTGGTCCAGTGGGTAAAGAGTCTGCCTTGCAGTGTAAGGAGCACCTGTTCGATCCCTGGCCTGGGAGGATCCTTCTTGCTGCAGAGCAGCTGGACTGGTGTGTCCAATTGTGAGCCAGGGCTCCAGAGTGCATGCGCCCAGAGCTGGTGCTCTGCAACAAGAGGGGCCACTATAATGGGAGGCCCACACAGGCAAAAGAATAAAATTGGATGAAAATAAATAAATTAAAAAAAAACAATAAAAAGAGACCAAAATTTAAAACAAACAAACAAACAAAAAACATGGTTTAGCTTAGCTAAGTTGACCCAATACAGCACCATTGTAGGAGAAATTTAATAGAATCTGGGTCTCCTAACTTTCTTCTCTTATTACATTTGCTAAACCTAAAGTCCAACAGTAAGCTGAGGTCTAGCACTAGCCATATAGGAAGCAGAGCTTGGAAGACGAATCACAAGAAAAAAATCCAATCCCCTTGAAATGTGATGACTTCTACAGGGATATGGCAAAATCAACTTGCTCAATAAGGAAGAAGAATATTATATGTTGATTTATGTACCAGGCATATTTCAATAGAAAATTAACCATTCCTTTAATCTTTACTATCTATCATCATTTATGTTATTATTTTAATAAACTACTCTCTTTAGACAGTTCTTATTAAATACAATAATAAAAAATTAGTTATGAGGATTAGAAAGATCATCTAATTTTTATCACTTACTTTGCTTCAATGGAAGTTTCCAATCATATCCCATTGGACCCACGACCATGTGAAAATCCAGTGTTTCATCAGGATATAAGGTACTATTATATATACAGGGAATTTAGGACTTCCTGGGTGGCCTAAAGGCTAACTCCATGCTCCCAATGCAAGAGGTCTGTGTTCAGTCCCTTGTCAGGGGATGCCACTAGGAGTTGACATGCCACGTCTAAAAGTCCTATATGATGCAGTGAAGATCCCACGTGTAGCAACCAAGACCCAACATAGCCAAATAAATTTTAAAAATAAAATATTCAAAAAAATATGCAAGGACTTTTCTCCCCTTCATTTATGATTTATCCAGCCGATCAACAACACTTAATAGATGACCCCTATACCTCCTATTTCCATCTTCCAAATCTGGTCACACTATCTCCTATGGATCATGCAAACTCAGAATCATGCAGAATTGCTCTAAAAAAACCATGGTTTAGGGCTTCCCTGGTGGTCCAGTGGGTAAAGAGTCTGCCTTGCAGTGTAAGGAGCACCTGTTCGATCCCTGGCCTGGGAGGATCCTTCTTGCTGCAGAGCAGCTGGACTGGTGTGTCCAATTGTGAGCCAGGGCTCCAGAGTGCATGCGCCCAGAGCTGGTGCTCTGCAACAAGAGGGGCCACTATAATGGGAGGCCCACACAGGCAAAAGAATAAAATTGGATGAAAATAAATAAATTAAAAAAAAACAATAAAAAGAGACCAAAATTTAAAACAAACAAACAAACAAAAAACATGGTTTAGCTTAGCTAAGTTGACCCAATACAGCACCATTGTAGGGAGAAATATAATAGAATCTGGGTCTCCTAACTTTCTTCTCTTATTACATTTGCTAAACCTAAAGTCCAACAGTAAGCTGAGGTCTAGCACTAGCCATATAGGAAGCAGAGCTTGGAAGACGAATCACAAGAAAAAAATCCAATCCCCTTGAAATGTGATGACTTCTACAGGGATATGGCAAAATCAACTTGCTCAATAAGGAAGAAGAATATTATATGTTGATTTATGTACCAGGCATATTTCAATAGAAAATTAACCATTCCTTTAATCTTTACTATCTATCATCATTTATGTTATTATTTTAATAAACTACTCTCTTTAGACAGTTCTTATTAAATACAATAATAAAAAATTAGTTATGAGGATTAGAAAGATCATCTAATTTTTATCACTTACTTTGCTTCAATGGAAGTTTCCAATCATATCCCATTGGACCCACGACCATGTGAAAATCCAGTGTTTCATCAGGATATAAGGTACTATTATATATACAGGGAATTTAGGACTTCCTGGGTGGCCTAAAGGCTAACTCCATGCTCCCAATGCAAGAGGTCTGTGTTCAGTCCCTTGTCAGGGGATGCCACTAGGAGTTGACATGCCACGTCTAAAAGTCCTATATGATGCAGTGAAGATCCCACGTGTAGCAACCAAGACCCAACATAGCCAAATAAATTTTAAAAATAAAATATTCAAAAAAATATGCAAGGACTTTTCTCCCCTTCATTTATGATTTATCCAGCCGATCAACAACACTTAATAGATGACAAATCTAAATCTTTAAAAAACAATGGATTATAGAAAAATTCTCTTGCTTATTTCTAAGGTCTTCTTTCTACTGATTTTTCTCCATTTCCCAGTTAAGGAGAACCTGGGACTGAGGAATGATAGGAAATCCTAAAGTTTGGATGCTCCACCACCTTCTGGAACAGTAAAAAATGAGATGTATAGGACAGATGGTACTAGGGAGAAAAGAAAACATTTTATTTTTAGACGATCCCAAGGAGCTAGAAAGAAAGTGAGAATTCAGGTACACAGAAACAAGGAAAGAACAAGATGAAGAATGGGGATAAAGACAGAAATGAAAGACATGTGTCAAAACCCCTCAAACAACCTTTGTTTCTGACTGTGGATAGAAAGCCCCATGCACTGTGACATTTTGAAAGAAGCATTAGGAAGAAATGAGACTCAAACCTAGAGAGGACGGCATAGTACAAATGGGGGTCATTACTACTCAGAGTCTAGAGGTTACAGTTAAGAAGAGACAGGGTCAGAATCAAATAAGGTAGAAACTGAAAAGAAGGATCAAAGCCTTACCACTTCCTTTTGCACACATTTACAGTTTCAGGCCTATCCCAGAGTTACCCACCACAAGCACATAGGGCCATTCTTTTCAAGCACTATACAATGAGAGGCATTTGCTAAAATTATAAAGTACTTGATCAGTACAGAATTGTGGTCTCTTTAGCATCTTTTCCATCATGTCTAGTACTACCTGATAAAAGAACAAATCAGCAAGATTCACGAAACCTGATACAATGCTTTATGTTTGCTGCGGAGGAGCAGAAGGGCAGCTGATGTGTTCCTTTTTGGGTTTTGGACCCACGACCATGTGAAAATCCAGTGTTTCATCAGGATATAAGGTACTATTATATACAGGGAATTTAGGACTTCCTGGGTGGCCTAAAGGCTAACTCCATGCTCCCAATGCAAGAGGTCTGTGTTCAGTCCCTTGTCAGGGGATGCCACTAGGAGTTGACATGCCACGTCTAAAAGTCCTATATGATGCAGTGAAGATCCCACGTGTAGCAACCAAGACCCAACATAGCCAAATAAATTTTAAAAATAAAATATTCAAAAAAATATGCAAGGACTTTTCTCCCCTTCATTTATGATTTATCCAGCCGATCAACAACACTTAATAGATGACAAATCTAAATCTTTAAAAAACAATGGATTATAGAAAAATTCTCTTGCTTATTTCTAAGGTCTTCTTTCTACTGATTTTTCTCCATTTCCCAGTTAAGGAGAACCTGGGACTGAGGAATGATAGGAAATCCTAAAGTTTGGATGCTCCACCACCTTCTGGAACAGTAAAAAATGAGATGTATAGGACAGATGGTACTAGGGAGAAAAGAAAACATTTTATTTTTAGACGATCCCAAGGAGCTAGAAAGAAAGTGAGAATTCAGGTACACAGAAACAAGGAAAGAACAAGATGAAGAATGGGGATAAAGACAGAAATGAAAGACATGTGTCAAAACCCCTCAAACAACCTTTGTTTCTGACTGTGGATAGAAAGCCCCATGCACTGTGACATTTTGAAAGAAGCATTAGGAAGAAATGAGACTCAAACCTAGAGAGGACGGCATAGTACAAATGGGGGTCATTACTACTCAGAGTCTAGAGGTTACAGTTAAGAAGAGACAGGGTCAGAATCAAATAAGGTAGAAACTGAAAAGAAGGATCAAAGCCTTACCACTTCCTTTTGCACACATTTACAGTTTCAGGCCTATCCCAGAGTTACCCACCACAAGCACATAGGGCCATTCTTTTCAAGCACTATACAATGAGAGGCATTTGCTAAAATTATAAAGTACTTGATCAGTACAGAATTGTGGTCTCTTTAGCATCTTTTCCATCATGTCTAGTACTACCTGATAAAAGAACAAATCAGCAAGATTGACTTACACAGGAAATATTCCCTGGGCAGTAACAATAGCTTTCATGTTTGCTGCGGAGGAGCAGAAGGGCAGCTGATGTGTCAGCAACTGAGCTAGTAGCTGGGGTAATATTTGCTTTTGTAATGATGGCTATGGCTTTTTTTTCTTAAAAGAGCTGACCTATTTTTTTCTCTTTGCTCAGCTTACCACCCACCACTGGCCCCAAGAAAAGGGCAGGTTAGAAAAAAGGAAAACTGCCACAATATTCTATCAGAACTTCTATAAAATCTCATGAGGGGAGAAAACAGAGAAAATAATACAGAGTTCTAAAACATTTTATGGGAGGAAAGGAAATGTTCAATTTACTATAAAATCACTCAAACATACAGGGAGATTTCATCTTATTCATTCACATTTAAAATTTGGAAATACTTGAATTGGCAGGTAGACTGACCAAGATGTTTCCTAGGAGATAAACAATTTAAAGCAAAGTCCTCCCAAGAGAGAATCATGGGATGACCAGGTTAAATTCCTTAACTGATGAAGAAGGCAGTCATAGGTTCAGTCTGATGGATATTATTTGAACTTTTTCTGTTACCTTCATGGCCCCTTGTCTACTTTCTGGGGAGAGAGAAAGGCATACTTGGAAATTTTAAAAAGTTATTCTACTAAGTCAGTAATGTTTCAGAACACTTTTATCTCAATGCAACACAGAAGAGTTTGAGAGGCTTGCCTCTCTCCTGTGTCAAAGATCTCCATGAAAATTTGGCATTGTGCTTTCTTCAGTTTTTCAGTAAGAGCACAGGCAAAGAGGGGGTTTCCCTGGTAGCTCAGTGGTAAGGAGTCTGCCTGCAGTGCAGGAGATGCAAAGACTCGTGTTCAACCCCTGGGTAAGGAAGATCCTCTGGAGAAGGACATGGCAACGTACTCTGGTATTCTTGCCTGGAAAATCCCATAGACAGAGGAGCCTGGTGGGCTGCAGTTCATATGGTTGCAAAGAGTTGACATGATTGAAATGACTAAGGATGCACATATACACAGGAAAAGAGAGATATCCACAGCAGTCATGATAAGGCCTATTAGGGGCAGATATCTGTGCATCCAAGGAAACTCTCCCTGGAGATACCCAGAATATAGGGTTTTGATTGTGAGGAAGGGGAACTCTTTTCAAAGGGCCTGAGTACCTTGCATCAGAAACTGTGAGCAAGTCTCAATTAAATTTGAGCTATTACTACCTGTGTGACTCTTTACCTGCCCAGATGTTGATAAGGCTTGGGGAATTTTGGTTATAAAAATAATTGGGAACCATATTAATTTTATAGGAATGCTATAACAAATTACTACAAATTGGGTGGCTTAAAACAACAGAAATTTATTCTCTCACAGGGCTGGAGTCTTAAAGTCTAAAAACAATGGTTTCTTCTGAGACTCTGAGGCAGAATCTGCTCCAGGTCTCTCTCCCAGGCCTTCTCTGCCAACAATTATCGGCATTCTTTGGTTTGAGGAGGCAAGACTCCAGTCTCCACTTCAGTCTTCTCACTGTGTTCTCCCTTCGTGTAAATCTCTGTTACCTCTCTTGTTCTGGCAAGCACACAGGTCATTGGATTTAAGACCCACCCTAATCCAGAGTGACTTCATTTTATCTAATTACTTCTGCAAAAAATTCCTATTCCCAAATAAGATTGAAGTTGGAGTCAGTCATCTCTGTAATATGGAGAATGACTTGTATCTTTTGTCAGAATGCTTTTATATTCAAAGTCCTAACTTAAGCAATAACCCTGAAAGGCATGACTGAAACAAAAGCCACCAAAACATCTTTGTACTTGATCTACACAGTATATTTATTATAGAAATTCTACTTTTAATCATTTCAAGTGATATTCTTCTTGGTGCCTATTCAGAAATCCAGGATGTCTTTTATGTCTTTCCACTGATACTATGCTTAATTTAGAATGACTTCTGATAAGTTAGTTTATTACCAAATGGAAAATAGAGGTCATATCATACTTTTCTTAGAAGAGTTCAGAAAAACTGCCTGAATCAAGGGTGTGGAAGAACAATGGCTAGTGAAAGTCAAGCATGACAAGATCAGATAAAAGATAACAAGGAGTCTAAGATGCTAAAACCTGCTTCCAGTTGGCATAGTTTTTCTTTCATGCAATCTGAGGCTAAAAAGGAGAAATCTATATGCAAGCAATTTATATGTCCAATACGTAAAATCATCTTGTTTTCTTTAGCTCTAAAGGAAATGGCAAGAAACCAAAGCCATCCTTGTTAGTAGGCCTGTTTGACATCTGAATAACTGTTACATGTCCCTCGCCTTGAGTTACTCTGTTTATTCACATTTATCCTTCATACTGTTTTCTATCAATTTCCTTTTGCATAATTGATCAGGAACTAAATTTATCTAGATTTGTTATTAGAAAAAAAGATATTGCTAGGTCTGTGTAAGTATGCCTTTAACATTTTTTTCCCTCTAGCACAGCCTCATAAACCCTTTCCTTAATACAAAACAATATGACAAAGAGAAGAACCTTTAAGTAAATGATGGCTGACAAAGTCATTTGGGATATACCATAAATATGCACTTTTGTTTTTTTCAAACACCATCATTCAAAATCTGAGATTTAAGACTTCCACGTCCTCCAACTTCAGTCTTCTCACTGTGTTCTCCCTTCGTGTAAATCTCTGTTACCTCTCTTGTTCTGGCAAGCACACAGGTCATTGGATTTAAGACCCACCCTAATCCAGAGTGACTTCATTTTATCTAATTACTTCTGCAAAAAATTCCTATTCCCAAATAAGATTGAAGTTGGAGTCAGTCATCTCTGTAATATGGAGAATGACTTGTATCTTTTGTCAGAATGCTTTTATATTCAAAGTCCTAACTTAAGCAATAACCCTGAAAGGCATGACTGAAACAAAAGCCACCAAAACATCTTTGTACTTGATCTACACAGTATATTTATTATAGAAATTCTACTTTTAATCATTTCAAGTGATATTCTTCTTGGTGCCTATTCAGAAATCCAGGATGTCTTTTATGTCTTTCCACTGATACTATGCTTAATTTAGAATGACTT
Source organism: Tragulus kanchil (assembly GCA_022376925.1). NCBI lineage: Eukaryota > Metazoa > Chordata > Mammalia > Artiodactyla > Tragulidae > Tragulus > Tragulus kanchil. Next base: position 256,159,293 of record JAIOJX010000032.1, read on the forward strand.
CTGATAAGTTAGTTTATTACCAAATGGAAAATAGAGGTCATATCATACTTTTCTTAGAAGAGTTCAGAAAAACTGCCTGAATCAAGGGTGTGGAAGAACAATGGCTAGTGAAAGTCAAGCATGACAAGATCAGATAAAAGATAACAAGGAGTCTAAGATGCTAAAACCTGCTTCCAGTTGGCATAGTTTTTCTTTCATGCAATCTGAGGCTAAAAAGGAGAAATCTATATGCAAGCAATTTATATGTCCAATACGTAAAATCATCTTGTTTTCTTTAGCTCTAAAGGAAATGGCAAGAAACCAAAGCCATCCTTGTTAGTAGGCCTGTTTGACATCTGAATAACTGTTACATGTCCCTCGCCTTGAGTTACTCTGTTTATTCACATTTATCCTTCATACTGTTTTCTATCAATTTCCTTTTGCATAATTGATCAGGAACTAAATTTATCTAGATTTGTTATTAGAAAAAAAGATATTGCTAGGTCTGTGTAAGTATGCCTTTAACATTTTTTCCCCCTAGCACAGCCTCATAAACCCTTTCCTTAATACAAAACAATATGACAAAGAGAAGAACCTTTAAGTAAATGATGGCTGACAAAGTCATTTGGGATATACCATAAATATGCACTTTTGTTTTTTTCAAACACCATCATCACTTTCCTTTATTAGTTAGTACTAAAGGTTTTGTCTCCCATAATTGACTAAATTCTTTGGGTCCAAGAATTGTGTCTTTTTCATATTTAGAGCCCAGATTTGGGGCTTAACATACATACCTAGCATAGAATAGTACTCAGTGAGGGTTGAATTAAGTTGCAAATTATGTAAAGACAATGTACTATTTTCATAACTAAGTATGCCTTTATGCTTTTATACCAAGGAGAAAGTTTGGGCAATTTTTTTTCTAGGCCTATTCAGGAGGACAATGGCAGAAGAAAAGCTCTGAAGATTTTTCCTCTTTGTTTTTTTTCCAGACCTGCTCTGGATCTGGCTCAATTTAATTAAAAGCATTTTACATTAGGTGGGTTTACCCTTTAGGTGAGAGTGTGGAGTTCTATTCCACAAAGTTAGGCAAAGTTGCAAGAGTAAGTTTAGGTATTATATCCTGTCATTCTAATTCTACTCAGAGCTTTGAAATGATTATAAATGCAGTTTCTTGTTAACGTTTGTTGTTTAGTTGCTATGTTATATCCAGCTTTCTGTGACCACATGGACTGCAGCACATCAGGGTCCCCTGTCCTTCACGATCCTCCTGCGTTTGCTCAAACTGATGTTCATTGAGTTGGTGATGCCATCCAACCATCTCACCCTCTGTCCCCCTCTTCTCCTCATGACCTTAATTCTTTCCCCATGTTAGGGTCTTTCCCAATGAGTCGGCCCTTTGCTTCAGGTGGCCAAGCTTCAGCTTCAACACGAGTCCTTCTTTAGCTCTAAAGGAAATGGCAAGAAACCAAAGCCATCCTTGTTAGTAGGCCTGTTTGACATCTGAATAACTGTTACATGTCCCTCGCCTTGAGTTACTCTGTTTATTCACATTTATCCTTCATACTGTTTTCTATCAATTTCCTTTTGCATAATTGATCAGGAACTAAATTTATCTAGATTTGTTATTAGAAAAAAAGATATTGCTAGGTCTGTGTAAGTATGCCTTTAACATTTTTTTCCCTCTAGCACAGCCTCATAAACCCTTTCCTTAATACAAAACAATATGACAAAGAGAAGAACCTTTAAGTAAATGATGGCTGACAAAGTCATTTGGGATATACCATAAATATGCACTTTTGTTTTTTTCAAACACCATCATCACTTTCCTTTATTAGTTAGTACTAAAGGTTTTGTCTCCCATAATTGACTAAATTCTTTGGGTCCAAGAATTGTGTCTTTTTCATATTTAGAGCCCAGATTTGGGGCTTAACATACATACCTAGCATAGAATAGTACTCAGTGAGGGTTGAATTAAGTTGCAAATTATGTAAAGACAATGTACTATTTTCATAACTAAGTATGCCTTTATGCTTTTATACCAAGGAGAAAGTTTGGGCAATTTTTTTTCTAGGCCTATTCAGGAGGACAATGGCAGAAGAAAAGCTCTGAAGATTTTTCCTCTTTGTTTTTTTTCCAGACCTGCTCTGGATCTGGCTCAATTTAATTAAAAGCATTTTACATTAGGTGGGTTTACCCTTTAGGTGAGAGTGTGGAGTTCTATTCCACAAAGTTAGGCAAAGTTGCAAGAGTAAGTTTAGGTATTATATCCTGTCATTCTAATTCTACTCAGAGCTTTGAAATGATTATAAATGCAGTTTCTTGTTAACGTTTGTTGTTTAGTTGCTATGTTATATCCAGCTTTCTGTGACCACATGGACTGCAGCACATCAGGGTCCCCTGTCCTTCACGATCCTCCTGCGTTTGCTCAAACTGATGTTCATTGAGTTGGTGATGCCATCCAACCATCTCACCCTCTGTCCCCCTCTTCTCCTCATGACCTTAATTCTTTCCCCATGTTAGGGTCTTTCCCAATGAGTCGGCCCTTTGCTTCAGGTGGCCAAGCTTCAGCTTCAACACGAGTCCTTCTAATGGATATTCAGAATTGATTTCCTTTAGTTTTTTACTATTATTTTATTCCTATCATATTTAGCTTATATTACTACCATGAGTATTGCATATTTAAGCACATTAGAACTTGAAAAAAGTTCAGTTGTTTACAGTCATTTAAAGAATCACCATACTTGCCTATTATATCACTAGTTTAAACACAGATTGATAGGCATATGGATTTGTTGCACAGGAAAGAAGCCTCATGCTGGTAATTTCCTCCAGCATATACCTGCACAGCTGAAACCTAGAAAACAATGCTTAATTCATTTTCTGGCATCCAAAACAAAATAAATAAGAAGTGGAACAAACCCTATAAAAAATATCCTTCTGTTATAAACAAGAAAAACTCTGCCTTATTCATGCTGAAAACCAAAGTGATCAGAGGGAGACAGTGAAGCTTCTGGCAGGTGAAAGGAATGTCAGTTTTAGGAATGAGTGGAGCCTGGTTTTCACATCTTCCTCTTGCAGTTTCCAGCATTCTGTGAAGCCATGTTTCAGTCTTTGGGCCAGACTAAAATCTTAACCTGAAATCCTCCACTCTACTTTGTATCCTTCTAATAAATAATGCTCTATCATAAGAAGTTTACTTTTCTATATTAAAAAATACAATACTCTTTTTTAGAATGATCTAGAATTTACAATATTTCTAACTGTCCTTGAGATGATAGCATTGTAAACACATAGCATAGTAGACTTCCACTGCATGTTCATGTTCAGATAAACTTTGTGTATTACAAAATGAATTCTCCCCGAAGCAAAATAATAATAAAAATAACAGCTACACCTACCATCTAATTTTTATTACTTATGATTTGTGTTTCAGCATGTTAACTATAATATAACAATTATAAGAGGTTATAGCAGTTTCCATTACAATTATTAGCAGCATTATAATGCTAGCAGTGTTATAACGGTTCAATTAAGCTCATCCTTATAGAAACTGCATGTCTCATAAGAACAAAAAATTGTTCAGAAGTATCACTTTTAATAGGAATATGATGGAAAGTTAAATTTCAATATCATCTAATCCAGTATTATTACCATCAGTGAGATCTAGTTCTATGTAAGATCCAAAAATGCAAAACACAGCAAAGAGAACTTCCAGGGACAGCCCACACTTGTCTTCAACTTATTAGCAGCACATGCCTTGGTGGCTCAGTGGTACAGAATCCATCTGCCAAGGCAGAAGATGAAAGAGATGTGTATTTTAACCCCAGGTTGGGAAGATCACCTGGAGAAGAAATTGGCAACCCACTCCAGTGTTCTTTCCTGGAAAATGCTGTGAACAGAGGAGCCTGGTGGACTACACTCCATGAGGTCTCAAAGAGCTGAATACAACTATGTGACTAAGCAACAACAACTAACACATTTTGAGGGTATAATTGTGATCCATGTACCACATTTTGATGGCTATGTCAAATATTTACTCTTGATTCAGTTTTTGATTTGAATGTGGGGACAGTGTATGTTGCTGGCACAGCTAGAAATAATGTCAAGAGACAGATCAGTTCTTAGAATATTACACCATGGCCTTCATAATGTACTGTTTAATCTTAAGTGACACTCGGGCAATGAATTTTTGCACTGATGCTTCAAAGTATAAAAATAATCTGCCAAATTGTATCTAGGAGAGTAGATGAAATTCTAACAACAAATATGAAAACTGGTACCATTTAAAAAATGCTTAAGAATCTCAGAGTTCAAATGTCCTTTCTGAGAGCATCTAATCAACCCCAAAGCATAAGATAGAATCACAGCTAAATAACTACTCTATTTGAGAAACAAAAGACTCTAATAATTTATTATCACAACAAAATATTCAACAGCTTTTCAATGCAGGAAATATTTTCATCTAATCAGCAACCTGTAGGCCTAAGTAAAAGATCTTTATCATTGTTTTTCAGCGTGATAAACAGAAGGTTTTGACATAGATTGATTGTGAGTAGCATATGGCTCTTCTATCTCCCAATGAAAATTATCACAAATTATCAGAAAAACTGATTAATTTTTCTCTTCTAAACTCTGACAACACTTTCATCTTTATTGGCATATTCAACTCAATTAAGCTCATCCTTATAGAAACTGCATGTCTCATAAGAACAAAAAATTGTTCAGAAGTATCACTTTTAATAGGAATATGATGGAAAGTTAAATTTCAATATCATCTAATCCAGTATTATTACCATCAGTGAGATCTAGTTCTATGTAAGATCCAAAAATGCAAAACACAGCAAAGAGAACTTCCAGGGACAGCCCACACTTGTCTTCAACTTATTAGCAGCACATGCCTTGGTGGCTCAGTGGTACAGAATCCATCTGCCAAGGCAGAAGATGAAAGAGATGTGTATTTTAACCCCAGGTTGGGAAGATCACCTGGAGAAGAAATTGGCAACCCACTCCAGTGTTCTTTCCTGGAAAATGCTGTGAACAGAGGAGCCTGGTGGACTACACTCCATGAGGTCTCAAAGAGCTGAATACAACTATGTGACTAAGCAACAACAACTAACACATTTTGAGGGTATAATTGTGATCCATGTACCACATTTTGATGGCTATGTCAAATATTTACTCTTGATTCAGTTTTTGATTTGAATGTGGGGACAGTGTATGTTGCTGGCACAGCTAGAAATAATGTCAAGAGACAGATCAGTTCTTAGAATATTACACCATGGCCTTCATAATGTACTGTTTAATCTTAAGTGACACTCGGGCAATGAATTTTTGCACTGATGCTTCAAAGTATAAAAATAATCTGCCAAATTGTATCTAGGAGAGTAGATGAAATTCTAACAACAAATATGAAAACTGGTACCATTTAAAAAATGCTTAAGAATCTCAGAGTTCAAATGTCCTTTCTGAGAGCATCTAATCAACCCCAAAGCATAAGATAGAATCACAGCTAAATAACTACTCTATTTGAGAAACAAAAGACTCTAATAATTTATTATCACAACAAAATATTCAACAGCTTTTCAATGCAGGAAATATTTTCATCTAATCAGCAACCTGTAGGCCTAAGTAAAAGATCTTTATCATTGTTTTTCAGCGTGATAAACAGAAGGTTTTGACATAGATTGATTGTGAGTAGCATATGGCTCTTCTATCTCCCAATGAAAATTATCACAAATTATCAGAAAAACTGATTAATTTTTCTCTTCTAAACTCTGACAACACTTTCATCTTTATTGGCAATAGGATTGTCAGATAAGGTGGTCCAGTTCAGAATAGAAGGACTATCTCCACACAGGCACTGAAAGTGCTTGTCACTTTCAGTATACGTCTTTGTTAATATACCCATCTAGAGTCAGATATCATGGAGTATGAAGTCAAGTGGGCCTTAGAAGTTGTCACTATGAATAAAGCTAGTGGAGGTGATGAAATTCCAGCTGAGCTATTTTAAATCCTAGAAGATGATGCTGTTAAAGTTCTGTACTCAATATGCCAGCAAATTTGGAAAACTCAGCATTGGCCACAGGACTGGAAAAGGTGAGTTTTCATTCCAGTCCCAAAGAAGGGCAATGCCAAAGAATGTTCAAACTACTGTACAATTGCTCTCACTTCACATGCTATCAAGGTAATGCTCAAACTAGGCTTCAACAGTGCATGAATCAGGAACTTCTAGATGTACAAAATGAGCCTAGAAAAGGTAGAGGAATCAGAGATCAATTTGCCAATATCTGCTGGATCATAGAAAAGCTAGAGAATTCCAGAAAAACATCTACTCTACTTCATTGACTAGCTTCAATGAAGCTAGTCTGTTTCATTGATTGAATTGACTATGCTAAGGCCTTTGAATCTGTGGATCACAAAAAAACATGTGGAAAATTCTTAAAGTTGGGAATATCAGACCAACTTACCTGCCTTCTCAGAAACCTGTATGCAGGTCAAGAAGCAACAGTTAGAACTGGATATGGAACAACAGACTGGTTCCAAATTGGGAAAAGAGTATGTTAAGGCTGTATATTGTAACCCTGCTTATTTAACTTATATGCAGAGTACATCATGTAAAATACCGTCTAGATGGAGCACAAACTGGAATCAGGATTGCAGGGAGAATTACCAGTAACCTCAGATATGCAGATGACACCACCCTTTTGGCAGGAAGAGAAGAGGAATTAAAGAGCCTCTCAATGAAGATGAAAGAGGAAAGTACAAAAACTGACTTAAAACTCAACATTCAAAAAATGGTGCTCTTGGCATCTGGTACCATCACTTCATGGTAAACAGATGGGGAAATAATTAAAATAGTGACAGACTTTTCTTGGGCTTCTAAGTTACTGCAGGAACTGCAGTCATGAAATTAAAAGATTCTTGTTCCTTGGAAGAAAAGCTATGACAAACCTAGACAGCATATTAACAAGCAGAGATATCACTTTGCTGACAAAAGTCTGTGAGTCAAAGCTGTGGTTTTTCTGGTAGTCATGGACGGATGTGAGAGTTGGACCATAAAGAAAGCTGAGTGCTGAAAAAGTGATGCCTTCAAACTTTGGTATTGGAGAACACTCTTCAGAATCCCTTGGACTGAAAGGAGATCAAACCAGTCAATCCTGGAGGAAATCAACCCTGAATATTCATGGGAAGGACTGATTCTTTTTTTTTTTTTTTTTTTAAGGACTGATTCTTAAGTTGAAGCTCCAATAATTTGGCCACCTGATGTGAAGAACCAGCTCTTTGAGAAAGACCTCGATGCCTGGAAAAATAGAAAGCAAAAGGAGAAGACGACAGAGGACAAGATGGTTGGATGGCATCACCAACTCAATGGACATTAGTTTGAGCAAGCTCTGGAAGAGGGTGAAGGATAGGGATGTGGCATGCTGGGGTCTATGGAGTCACAAATAGTCAGACATGACTAAGCACCTGAACTGAACTGAATGCATCCACATTTTTCTTCCCAGACCACCTTTTGATGGCATGAGATTAACAGAAAATTTTCCCATTGAAAAATTAGTGGCATGTTCTTCTGCCCTAAACTTAACTCGGTGACTATAAACAAGAACTTCTAACCCATTGTCCTTACATTTAAAAATTACCTATTTTAAAATTTAATCACAGTTCTCTTTTTTTGGAAGTTAAATTTACATATAATGAAATACATATTTTAAAATTTTTAAAATTTTATTTATTTTTAGGTATTATGAGTTTTCATTGCTGCTGCAGGATCTTCTCTAGTTGCAAGGAGTGGGGGCTACTCTCTATTTGAGGTGAGCAAACTTCCTGTTGAGGTGCCTTCTCTTGTTGTGGAACTCATGCTCTAGGACACACAGGCATCAGTAGTTGTGGCACATGGGCTCAAGAGTTGCAGCTCTGAGATTCTAGAGCCCAGGCTCCATAGTTGTGACTCACAGGCTTAGTTGTTCCACAGCATGTGGGATCTTCCTGGATCAGGGATCAAACCTGTGTCTCCTGCATTGACAGGTGAACTCTTTACCACTGAGCTATTAGGGGAAGCCCAAAATGCATCTGTTTTAAGGTATGGGTAACTGTTATCCATAGTAAAATATATAACATTTTCCTTATGTCAGATGATTCTCATGCTCTTCCCATGCAATTTCTTCCTATCAACAACAACCACTTTTCTGATTTGTTTTGCCTGTTCTGATTTCATATACATGGAATCACACAGTATGCAGGCTTTAGATTTGGCCTATTTCTTCTGGTATAATGTTAATGAGATTCTTGCACATTGTTTTATTTTTTATTGTTGTTTAGAAGCAGTCCATTCTGTGATTAAACACAAATTTGATTATTTCACCACTGATAGATATTTACAAGTTTTCCAGTTTTATTGCTACTGTGTACATAGCTTCTGGAACATTATTACACAAGTCTCTATGTATATAAGTGTATATATTATACAAGACTTTTATTTCTCTTGGGTAGATGCCTAGGATTGAAATTGTTAGATCATAGAGGAAGAGTGTATTTAACTTTAAAAGAAACTTCCACACTGTTCACCAATTTTCTCTTTCACTAATAATATATAAGAGTTTCAGTTGTTATGCAATCTCCCCAAATTTAGGGACTTACAAACTTTTTGATTTTTGTCATTCTAGTGACTTAAGTGGCATATTATTATGGTTTTAAATCTGATATCCTGAAAACCAACATAAGCTTTCATGTGCTTATTGGCCATTCATGTATCGTCTCCTACCATGTGTTTATTCCAGTCCTTCATATGTTTTTAAAACTGGGTTTGTTTGTTCTTAACTTATAGAAATTCTTAGTATATTCTTCATATAAATTTTTAGTTATATGTTATATAGATAGATACACATATTTGCTTATTCACTTTCTTAAAGCTGTTACTTTTCTGAGTAGAAGATTAAATTTTGATTAAGTATATCATACCATTTTTTCTTTTATTGTTCTTTTCTCTGTCTGCCTAAGAAGGGTTTACCTAACCCTAGATCATAAAGATATTCTCATTCTTATAGTTTTTACAAGAAGTTACACAGTATTAGATTTTAGTTTTAGGTTGACAATCTTTCTCAAAATTCTCTGTTGTGTAAAGTGAAACATGAGAGTTGAGGCTTACTTTTTTCATACATATATTCACTTATACAAAATTACTTTCAGAACCATTAGCTGAAAATGGTGGAAGCTTATTGAATTGTTCCAATGAATCATTTGGATTGCTGTATCAAAAATCATTTGTTGGGGCTTCCTTGGTGTTGCAGTGGTAAAGAGTCAGCCTTGCAGTGCAAGGGGCACCGGCTAGATCCCTGTCCTGGGAAGATCCCACATGACTCAGAGCAGCTGGACTGGAGTGTCCAATTATGAGCAAGCACTCTGGAGTGTATGCGCCCAGAGCCAGTGCTCTGCAAGAGAGAGGCCACTGCAATGGGAGGACAAAGAATTAAGATGGATGAAAATAAATAAATGAAGGATCAATAAAAGAGGGAAAAAAATTTTTTTAAATCATTTGTCCCAAACATTATTGTCAATGGTCAAAAAAAGAAAGCATTTCCTTTAAGATCAGGAACAAGACAGGGGTGTCCACTCTCACCGCTATTATTTAACATTGTCTTGGCAGTTCTAGCTACAACAATTAGAGAAGAAAAAGAAATACAAGGAATCCAGAATAGAAAGAAGTAAAACTCTCACTGTTTGCAGATGACATGATACTATACACAGAAAACCCTAAAGACACTATTAGAAAATTACTAGAGCTAATCAGCAAATTTAGCAAAATCTCAGGATACAAAATCAATACATAGAAATCACTCACATTGCTATATACTAACAAGGAAGAATCAGAAAGAGAAATCAAGGAAGCAATCCCATTCACCACTGTAACAAAAAAGAACAAAATATCTAGGAATAAACCTACCTACGGAGACAAAAGAACTGTATACAGAAAATTATAAGACACTAATGAAAGAAATCAAAGACAATATAAACAGAGAGATATTTCATGTTCCTGGACTGGAAGAATCAGAGGTGGAACACTCAATGACATACATCAAAGCAAGATCTTCTACGACATGCCTCCTAGAGTAATGGAAATAAAAACAAAAATAAACAAGTGGAACCTAATTAAACATAAAAGCTTTTGCACAGCAAAAGAAGCTATAAACAAGGTGAAAAGGCAACCCTCAGAATGGCAGAAAATAACAGCAAATAAAACAGCTGACAAAGAGTTAATTTTAAAAATATGCAAGAAGCTCATACAACTCAACACCAAAAAGACAAACAACCCGATCAACAAATGGGAAAAAGACCTAAACAAACATCTCTCCAAAGAAGATATACACATGGCCAACAAGCACATGAAAAGATGCTCAATGTCACTCATTATTAGAGAAGTGCATATCAAAACTGCAGTGAGATATCACCTCACACCAGTCAGAATGGTCATCATCAAAAAATCTGCAGGCAATAAATGCTGGAGAGGGTGTGGGGAAAAGGGAACCCTCTTGTACTGTTGGTAGGAATGTAAGTTGATACAGTCACTACAGTATCAACAGTATGGCAATTCCTTAAGAAACTAGGAATAGAACCACCATATGACCCAGAAATCCCACTATTAGGCATATACCCTGAGGAAATAAAAATTGAAAAAAAACACATGTATCCCATTGTTTATTGTAGAACTTTTTACAATATCTAGAACTTGGAAACAACCTAGATGTCCATAAACAAATGAATGGATAAAGAAGCTGTAGTACATATATACAATGGAATATTTCTCATCTGTAAAAAGAAATGCATTTGAATCAGTCCTAATGAGTTGGATGAACCTAGAACCTTTTATACAGAGTGAAATAAGTCAGAAAGAGAAAAACAAATATCGTGTACTAACACATATATATGAAATCTAGACAGATGTCCTGATAAATGTATATACAGAGCAGCAATGGAAGAACAGACATAGAGAATAGACTATGGTCATTGGTGAGGGGGAGGAATAGGTGAGAGATATGGACAGAGTAACATGGAACTTATATTGCCATATATAAAAGGGACAACCAATGTGACTCTACTGTAAGAGTAAGGGAACTTACACAGCAGCTATGTAACAACCTAATGGGGTGGGATGGGGAGGGAGATGGGAGGGAAGTTCAAGTGGGAGGGGGCATGTGCATACCTACGGATGATTTGAGTTTATGTATAGCAGTAAACAACAAAAATCTATAAAAGTAACATAAAAATAAAATAAGAAAAAAAAGGATACCCTTAAAACATAAAGAAGTCTTACGACTGAATAATATGAAACTAAAAATCTAAAGCAAATGGCCAAAATATCTGAAAAGGCACTCTGCAAAAAAGTTTAGATGGCAAATAAATACATAAAGATATTACCAGAATTATTAACTATTTAGGAACTGTGAATTAAAGCTACAATGAAATACCATTAGACATTCTCTAGAATGGCTGTAATAAAAAAGAAAGACAATGGCAACATTGAGAGTTGACAACAAGATTCAGAGCAGGAAATGGAAAATGGTAGAGCTACTTCACAAAACAGTATGGAAGTAGTTTTTTTTGTGTAGTTAAATATACATTTATATGATCCAGTAATCCCATGCCTAGATATCTGCCCTAGAGCAATTGAAATGCAGCTCAATCAAAACACTTGAACAAAAATGTTTGAGGCCGTTTTCTTCATTAGAGTCTGATATTTTCAATTTACATCCGCAATATCTGCCAGTTGCCAATGTAAGAGCAAACCATGATAAACTCATATCATAGAATACTACTCAGCAATTGTCACAGCTTTGCATACCACCTTGGCCATGCTGAACGGAAATTCCCAGAATGCCTTTTTTATCTATATTTCTGGTTAGTAAGCGGTACTTTAAATCTTCTGGTTTTCCATTTGTGTTTTCTTTTGGATAAAGTACCTTTACAAGCCTTTTGCCAATTTATCACTTGGCATTTGTTAGTTGAGTTGTTTGTTTCCTTTGCGCTATATATATATTCTGGATACACATATTTTGTTGGATATGTGATTTGCAAATCGTTCCCAGTCTGCAGTTTGCCTTTTCATTCTCTTAGCAATACTTAATTGCATATTCACAACATTGAAGTCATTGAAAAAATGTTAATTATGATGAAGCTCAATTTGACAATCTTTTTTCCTATATAATGGACTGTTCTTTTTAAAATTGTGTCTAGGAACTTTTAGCTTAAATCCCAGTAATAAAGATTTTTTATTTTAAAGTTTTATGTTTTTAATTTACTTCTGTGGTTTATTTTGAATTTGTGTGTGTGTGTAAAGGGTAAGCTTTGAGTCAGATTTTCTCTTTCTTTTTTTGCATGTCAAATTATCCCAACACCATTTGTCAAAAAGACAATCTATTCTTGAGGAGGAGGGCCAAGATGGCAGAGGAATGAGGGAAGATTTCACCAGCTCCCCAACAGATGTATCAAAAAAAAATCTTACGACTGAATAATATGAAACTAAAAATCTAAAGCAAATGGCCAAAATATCTGAAAAGGCACTCTGCAAAAAAGTTTAGATGGCAAATAAATACATAAAGATATTACCAGAATTATTAACTATTTAGGAACTGTGAATTAAAGCTACAATGAAATACCATTAGACATTCTCTAGAATGGCTGTAATAAAAAAGAAAGACAATGGCAACATTGAGAGTTGACAACAAGATTCAGAGCAGGAAATGGAAAATGGTAGAGCTACTTCACAAAACAGTATGGAAGTAGTTTTTTTTGTGTAGTTAAATATACATTTATATGATCCAGTAATCCCATGCCTAGATATCTGCCCTAGAGCAATTGAAATGCAGCTCAATCAAAACACTTGAACAAAAATGTTTGAGGCCGTTTTCTTCATTAGAGTCTGATATTTTCAATTTACATCCGCAATATCTGCCAGTTGCCAATGTAAGAGCAAACCATGATAAACTCATATCATAGAATACTACTCAGCAATTGTCACAGCTTTGCATACCACCTTGGCCATGCTGAACGGAAATTCCCAGAATGCCTTTTTCATCTATATTTCTGGTTAGCAAGCGGTACTTTAAATCTTCTGGTTTTCCATTTGTGTTTTCTTTTGGATAAAGTACCTTTACAAGCCTTTTGCCAATTTATCACTTGGCATTTGTTAGTTGAGTTGTTTGTTTCCTTTGCGCTATATATATATTCTGGATACACATATTTTGTTGGATATGTGATTTGCAAATCGTTCCCAGTCTGCAGTTTGCCTTTTCATTCTCTTAGCAATACTTAATTGCATATTCACAACATTGAAGTCATTGAAAAAATGTTAATTATGATGAAGCTCAATTTGACAATCTTTTTTCCTATATAATGGACTGTTCTTTTTAAAATTGTGTCTAGGAACTTTTAGCTTAAATCCCAGTAATAAAGATTTTTTATTTTAAAGTTTTATGTTTTTAATTTACTTCTGTGGTTTATTTTGAATTTGTGTGTGTGTGTAAAGGGTAAGCTTTGAGTCAGATTTTCTCTTTCTTTTTTTGCATGTCAAATTATCCCAACACCATTTGTCAAAAAGACAATCTATTCTTGAGGAGGAGGGCCAAGATGGCAGAGGAATGAGGGGAAGATTTCACCAGCTCCCCAACAGAATCACCAGAACTAATCAAGAAACGAAACACCAACAACAAACCAGGCACTAGACAACAGAAGAACTCCTTAGGACTGCGAGGGTCGAAAACTGAACAGCCAGACTTTCCCGGAGCTCCTGATTTGAGAACCCTCTGTAACTCCCACGCCAGACCGGACTGATGGAGAGCGCACCAGAAAGTGCCCTAAAAGGGGGCCTGAATGGGAGCATTGGGGGAGAGAGGGCAACGCTCAGTGCGAAAATTCTAAGAACCCGGCTGGATCGCTGGCAGAAATTAAGACACTGCGAAGATACTGGAGCGGGGCCGGGCGGAACGCAATTAGGAAGTTCCCCGCGGAGTGCTGCCTAGAGACCTGGAGCCGGAAGGGAGCGCCCAGTGCAAAAATCGTGCCGCTTTGCTGGTGGGAATGTAAAATGATACAGCCTCTATGGAAGACAGTATGGAGATTTCTTAAAAAACTAAAAATAGAAGCACCCTATGACCCAGCAATCCCACTATTAGGCTTATATCCTGATGAAATCAAAACTGAAAGAAGCACCTGTACCCCAATGTTCATTGCAGCTCTCTATACAATAGCCAGAACTTGGAAGCAACCTAGATGTCCATCGATGAACGAATGGATCCAAAAGCTCTGGTACATATATACAATGGAATACTACTCAGCTGTTAAAAGAAATGCAGAAGACTCAGTCCTAATGAATTGGCTGGCTCTAGAACCTATCATAAAAAGTGAAGTAAGTCAAAAAGAGAAAGACAAATACAGTATACTAACACACATATATGGAATCTAGTAGGACGGTCTTGATAACACATGCAGGGAACTCATGGAAAAACAGACAGAGCATAGACATAGGGACATTGTGGTGAAGAAATAGGGAGGGGGAAACATGGAGGGAGTAACATGGAAACCTATACTGTTATGTGTGGAAAAGATAGCTAGTGTCGTAGTGCTAAGGGAATAGGAGTGCTTACAATGGCTTGGGGCGAAGGTCTGGAGGGGTGGGATGGGGGAGCTGGAGTGGGGGGAGACCAGGGATATGCATATGAATGATCTGGGAACATACATGTCTGTGAACAAAATCAGATTTTCTTTCTTTTTGCATGTCAAATTATCCCAACACCATTTGTCAAAAAGACAATCTATTCTTGAGGAGGAGGGCCAAGATGGCAGAGGAATGAGGGGAAGATTTCACCAGCTCCCCAACAGAATCACCAGAACTAATCAAGAAACGAAACACCAACAACAAACCAGGCACTAGACAACAGAAGAACTCCTTAGGACTGCGAGGGTCGAAAACTGAACAGCCAGACTTTCCCGGAGCTCCTGATTTGAGAACCCTCTGTAACTCCCACGCCAGACCGGACTGATGGAGAGCGCACCAGAAAGTGCCCTAAAAGGGGGCCTGAATGGGAGCATTGGGGGAGAGAGGGCAACGCTCAGTGCGAAAATTCTAAGAACCCGGCTGGATCGCTGGCAGAAATTAAGACACTGCGAAGATACTGGAGCGGGGCCGGGCGGAACGCAATTAGGAAGTTCCCCGCGGAGTGCTGCCTAGAGACCTGGAGCCGGAAGGGAGCGCCCAGTGCAAAAATCGTGCCGCTTTGCTGGTGGGAATGTAAAATGATACAGCCTCTATGGAAGACAGTATGGAGATTTCTTAAAAAACTAAAAATAGAAGCACCCTATGACCCAGCAATCCCACTATTAGGCTTATATCCTGATGAAATCAAAACTGAAAGAAGCACCTGTACCCCAATGTTCATTGCAGCTCTCTATACAATAGCCAGAACTTGGAAGCAACCTAGATGTCCATCGATGAACGAATGGATCCAAAAGCTCTGGTACATATATACAATGGAATACTACTCAGCTGTTAAAAGAAATGCAGAAGACTCAGTCCTAATGAATTGGCTGGCTCTAGAACCTATCATAAAAAGTGAAGTAAGTCAAAAAGAGAAAGACAAATACAGTATACTAACACACATATATGGAATCTAGTAGGACGGTCTTGATAACACATGCAGGGAACTCATGGAAAAACAGACAGAGCATAGACATAGGGACATTGTGGTGAAGAAATAGGGAGGGGGAAACATGGAGGGAGTAACATGGAAACCTATACTGTTATGTGTGGAAAAGATAGCTAGTGTCGTAGTGCTAAGGGAATAGGAGTGCTTACAATGGCTTGGGGCGAAGGTCTGGAGGGGTGGGATGGGGGAGCTGGAGTGGGGGGAGACCAGGGATATGCATATGAATGATCTGGGAACATACATGTCTGTGAACAACAAAACTCTGTAAAACCTTTAAAATAAAGAATTTAAAGAAAAAAAGAAAGAAAGAAAGACAAGAACAGTATGCTAACGCATATATATGGAATCTAGTAAGAGGGTAATGATGACATACTCTGTGAAGCAATGGAAAAACATACTTAGAGAATAGACATATGGATATTGTGGGGAATGAACAGTGCATCAGAGGCATAGAGGGGGTAACATGGAAACCTATACTATCATATGTGAAAAAGATAGCTATTGTCATTGGGCTGCGGGAATAGGAGATCCTGCAAGGGCTCAGTGTGATGGCCTGGAGGGGTGGGATGGGAATGACTGGAAGGGTAGAGGGGACCAGGGATATGCATATGACTGATCTAGGAACATACATCTCTGTGAACAACAAAACTCTGTAAAACCTTTAAAATAAAGAATTTAAAGAAAAAAAGAAAGAAAGAAAGACAAGAACAGTATGCTAACGCATATATATGGAATCTAGTAAGAGGGTAATGATGACATACTCTGTGAAGCAATGGAAAAACATACTTAGAGAATAGACATATGGATATTGTGGGGAATGAACAGTGCATCAGAGGCATAGAGGGGGTAACATGGAAACCTATACTATCATATGTGAAAAAGATAGCTATTGTCATTGGGCTGCGGGAATAGGAGATCCTGCAAGGGCTCAGTGTGATGGCCTGGAGGGGTGGGATGGGAATGACTGGAAGGGTAGAGGGGACCAGGGATATGCATATGACTGATCTAGGAACATACATCTCTGTGAACAACAAAACTCTGTCAAAATTAAAAAAAAAAAAAATGCTGCTCTACTGGGATTATACATAATTGTAAACAACAAAACTGTAAATGTAAAAAGTAAAATAAAAATAATTATTTAAAAAATGCTGCTTTAAAAACTAAAAAAAAATAAGACAATCTATTCTGTATGGAATTGCATTTGCAACTTTGTCACAAATCAATTAACAAATGAGTGGAATTCTTCTGAATCATATACTTTAAAAGTGCAAACATGACTAACTTTATGTATTTTTTTCCCATAATAAAATATAATTTCTTCATATTCATGAGGATCTATATTTATGGGTTATATGTTAAAGAAAACATCTTACTGTTCCATTGATATCTTTATCTGCTCATTCACCAGTACCCATGATGTCTTACAGTTTTTTATGTGTTCTAATTGGGCAATAGGAGTCATTCAATGTTATTTTTCAAAAAAGAAAGTCATACTTCCTTAATAGATAATTATGTTGGTAATCTTTTTATGTATGTATTTGCCATCTGAACTTTTTTCTGAGGGCCCTTTCAAATATTTTGGTTATTCTATATTTTTACCTTTCCCTATAAATTTTTTAATCAATTTGTCTGATACATATCTACAAAAATTCTTGATTTTTTTTTTCTTCAATCTGTAGATTAGTTTGGGGAAAATTGATACCTTAACTATATCTTTTTTTCAGCTTTGTTGAGATGTAATTGACAAAGAATATTGTAAGATCATCTTGACTGTTTTGAGTATTTCAACCGAAGACATGTTATGTCTTCTGATATACTTAACATCACCCTTTTATTGTTTCATTAATGGTTTGTAATATTATGTATAGAGAACTTGTACCTGTTTTGTTAGATTTATACCTATAACTTTCAAGTTTTGATGCTATCATAAATTATATTATTTTTCAAAATGTCATTTTCCAGTTATTCATTATTATTATATAGACATATGCATGCATGAAATGTCCTGAAAAAGACTTGATGAGATCAGTCTTGGGGTGATTGGTGCTAGTTGTAAAGAACCTGTCTGCCAATGCAGGAGACTCAGTTTTGATACCTGAGTTGGAAAGATCCTGTGGTGAAGGAAATGGCAGCCCACTCCAGTATTCATGCCTAGAGAATCCCAGGGACAGAGGAGCCTACTGGGCCACAGTCTGTAGGGTCACAAGGAGTCAGATATGACGGAAGCAACTTAGAATAGTACATAGAAATAAGATTGATTGTCCTTGTGTGTTTCCCTTGTGTCCTGCTACCTTCCAAAACATTTATTAGTTCTAGGAACTTTTCGGTAGATTCCATGAGCATTTTCATCTATAAAGTAATGTAATCTATGAATAAGGGCAGTTATATTTCTTTATTTTCAATCTGTGTGCTTATTATATACTCTACCTTATTTCACTATGACTTATACTTTAATGTTGACTAGTTATGGTGAGGGTAGACAGTTGTTTTTATTCATGGTATTAGAGTGAATACATTTAGTTTCTTTCTATTATGTGATATTTGTAATAGGTTTTTGTAAAATAGATATTATTTATCAAGTTGAGGAAGTACCTTATATCCCCAGGCTGATCAGAGTTTTTAGAATAAAGTTTTTAGATGCTGAATTTTGTCAAATTCTTCTTCTGTGTCAATTGATATGATCATGTAATTTTTCTGTATTATGTTAATACAGTGAACTACACTGACTTTCAAATAATGAAGAAACTTCATTCTTGGAATAAATATCAAGTTATGTTATGCTATTTTTTCTGTATGAAATTAGGTTATATTTGCTCATATGCTATTGAAGATTTTTTTCATCTGTACTCAAGAGAAATACCTGTCTGTAGTTTACCTGTATATCAGCAGAAGTTATCAATAATTTTTATTATAATTATATCATTATTGATGTTTTCAAAGAATCATCTTTGGATTTCATTGATTTTCTTTACTGATATTTTCAAAAAATCATCCTTGGGTCACTGCTTTTCTTTTTTGTTTTTTCCTCTTTTCAGTTTTATTGAATAGATATAGTTTATTATTTCCTTCTACCTATTGTTCAGCCAATAAACTGCATCCAACTCTTTGCAACCTCATGGACTGTGGCATGCCAGGCCTTCCCGTCCCTCAGTATATACCAGAGTTTGTACAAATTAATGTCCATTGAGTTGATGCTATCCAATAATCTCACCCTCTGTTACCCATTTCTCCTCCTGCCCTCAATCTTTCCTAGCATCGAGGAGGAAACCTCGGGGTTTTGATACCTGAGTTGGAAAGATCCTGTGGTGAAGGAAATGGCAGCCCACTCCAGTATTCATGCCTAGAGAATCCCAGGGACAGAGGAGCCTACTGGGCCACAGTCTGTAGGGTCACAAGGAGTCAGATATGACGGAAGCAACTTAGAATAGTACATAGAAATAAGATTGATTGTCCTTGTGTGTTTCCCTTGTGTCCTGCTACCTTCCAAAACATTTATTAGTTCTAGGAACTTTTCGGTAGATTCCATGAGCATTTTCATCTATAAAGTAATGTAATCTATGAATAAGGGCAGTTATATTTCTTTATTTTCAATCTGTGTGCTTATTATATACTCTACCTTATTTCACTATGACTTATACTTTAATGTTGACTAGTTATGGTGAGGGTAGACAGTTGTTTTTATTCATGGTATTAGAGTGAATACATTTAGTTTCTTTCTATTATGTGATATTTGTAATAGGTTTTTGTAAAATAGATATTATTTATCAAGTTGAGGAAGTACCTTATATCCCCAGGCTGATCAGAGTTTTTAGAATAAAGTTTTTAGATGCTGAATTTTGTCAAATTCTTCTTCTGTGTCAATTGATATGATCATGTAATTTTTCTGTATTATGTTAATACAGTGAACTACACTGACTTTCAAATAATGAAGAAACTTCATTCTTGGAATAAATATCAAGTTATGTTATGCTATTTTTTCTGTATGAAATTAGGTTATATTTGCTCATATGCTATTGAAGATTTTTTTCATCTGTACTCAAGAGAAATACCTGTCTGTAGTTTACCTGTATATCAGCAGAAGTTATCAATAATTTTTATTATAATTATATCATTATTGATGTTTTCAAAGAATCATCTTTGGATTTCATTGATTTTCTTTACTGATATTTTCAAAAAATCATCCTTGGGTCACTGCTTTTCTTTTTTGTTTTTTCCTCTTTTCAGTTTTATTGAATAGATATAGTTTATTATTTCCTTCTACCTATTGTTCAGCCAATAAACTGCATCCAACTCTTTGCAACCTCATGGACTGTGGCATGCCAGGCCTTCCCGTCCCTCAGTATATACCAGAGTTTGTACAAATTAATGTCCATTGAGTTGATGCTATCCAATAATCTCACCCTCTGTTACCCATTTCTCCTCCTGCCCTCAATCTTTCCTAGCATCAGGGTCATTTCCAAGGACTTGACTGCTCACATCAGGTGCCCAAAATATTGGAACTTCAGCTTCAGCATCATTTCTGTGTTAGGAATCAAAGCAGGGTCTCCTGCATTAAAGGTAGATTATTTATCAGCTGAACTATACGGGGAGCCCTATAATGCTGAAAGATAGGTATTATCATTACCATTTTAGAGATGAGGAAAATGAGGCAGACGTTAAAAAAATATCATGAGATCATTCATCTAGAAAGTGACAGACTGACCTGGAGTTTGAATCAGGTGTGAGTGGCCTCAAGAATGATGTACTTTCCTGTAAACTTTACCTTTATTTAAATTACACAAGCAATGCCATTAGTACAGTTTCCAAATAATGTCTTTCTCATCTGATAAGTTATGTTCATTTAAGTATCCTTTTTCCTCACTGATTTCTTTCAAAGGAAGGCAACTTAATAAAATGCATATTTGTAAGTTTAAATATTTGCTTGGATAAAAAAAGCTGAGTGTAAAATCTTTAATTAAAGCAGATAAATTCTACATTCTATGAAAACTGTGATAAAATTCATCAAATCAAGTCAAGGATGACTTTTGGAATCTGAATCATAAATGGAAATTCAGTAACAGAAATCCAAAAGATCCTTTATGCTCGATTTATTTCTTATTTGAATCACTAATTAAAACCAGACAGAGTGCGTATAGTTGTGTGATGATGCATGAATAATAAAGATAAGCAATTGCGTATTTGTCTTTTAAGAACAAATACATCATTTTAGGCAAAAGCATAGATTAGCATCTTTCTTGGCATATTCCAAAAATGATTTTATTTATGTGAAAGAACTGTAATTGTACAGGACCTACAGAGCATGAGTTTGGTAAGAAGATCAGTTTTGTACTCTGGTGTATGACTATGACTCAAAATTCCATATTGTTTCCATAGCTTTGCAATCACTCTTTCACTTAACAGTCTTTTCTAAAATGCTGTCTTTTTAAAAATTCTTTTTCAGTACTCCGAAGAAATTATCAGCAGAAACAAGAAACTCATTTCTGGAGAACTATTAACTAGTTTTTGAGTTAGCTGATGAGAAAATGAACAGCAGAGCTCTTAGTATCACTTATGTCAGGGTTTCTTACAGGTCCCAAAAGGCAAACAGTTCTAGTTACAAAGTTCACTATATATTTCTCATTATTATAATATATATATATATTTCTGATTATATGTAATATATATATAATATTTATAGTATAGATTTAAAATATAGTATACCTCCTTATATACTCTATGTAGAGACAAACCTTACAATTATGTTTCCTGTTAAGCACTGGGTGGCACAGATTGGTATAATACATGGGGCCTTCCACCTGTATTTTAAGATCAGATGAAACATACTAGAGGTAAATGGCCATCCAAATAATTCAGAATTCTATAGGAAGAAAAAAATTAAACCCTTTTGTCCTGTGTTGTGAACCAGCTACAAGGTAATATAAAAACTAGTAGAATAACGTCATAAATAAGGAAAATAATGAAGTGACACAAAGCCAGCAACCAAAGTTTCCAATTTGTCTTTCTCATCTGATAAGTTATGTTCATTTAAGTATCCTTTTTCCTCACTGATTTCTTTCAAAGGAAGGCAACTTAATAAAATGCATATTTGTAAGTTTAAATATTTGCTTGGATAAAAAAAGCTGAGTGTAAAATCTTTAATTAAAGCAGATAAATTCTACATTCTATGAAAACTGTGATAAAATTCATCAAATCAAGTCAAGGATGACTTTTGGAATCTGAATCATAAATGGAAATTCAGTAACAGAAATCCAAAAGATCCTTTATGCTCGATTTATTTCTTATTTGAATCACTAATTAAAACCAGACAGAGTGCGTATAGTTGTGTGATGATGCATGAATAATAAAGATAAGCAATTGCGTATTTGTCTTTTAAGAACAAATACATCATTTTAGGCAAAAGCATAGATTAGCATCTTTCTTGGCATATTCCAAAAATGATTTTATTTATGTGAAAGAACTGTAATTGTACAGGACCTACAGAGCATGAGTTTGGTAAGAAGATCAGTTTTGTACTCTGGTGTATGACTATGACTCAAAATTCCATATTGTTTCCATAGCTTTGCAATCACTCTTTCACTTAACAGTCTTTTCTAAAATGCTGTCTTTTTAAAAATTCTTTTTCAGTACTCCGAAGAAATTATCAGCAGAAACAAGAAACTCATTTCTGGAGAACTATTAACTAGTTTTTGAGTTAGCTGATGAGAAAATGAACAGCAGAGCTCTTAGTATCACTTATGTCAGGGTTTCTTACAGGTCCCAAAAGGCAAACAGTTCTAGTTACAAAGTTCACTATATATTTCTCATTATTATAATATATATATATATATTTCTGATTATATGTAATATATATATAATATTTATAGTATAGATTTAAAATATAGTATACCTCCTTATATACTCTATGTAGAGACAAACCTTACAATTATGTTTCCTGTTAAGCACTGGGTGGCACAGATTGGTATAATACATGGGGCCTTCCACCTGTATTTTAAGATCAGATGAAACATACTAGAGGTAAATGGCCATCCAAATAATTCAGAATTCTATAGGAAGAAAAAAATTAAACCCTTTTGTCCTGTGTTGTGAACCAGCTACAAGGTAATATAAAAACTAGTAGAATAACGTCATAAATAAGGAAAATAATGAAGTGACACAAAGCCAGCAGCACCAAAGAATGTTCAAACTACTGGGCAAGTGCACTCACTTCCCATGATACTAAGGTTATGCTCAAAATCATTCAAGCTAGGCTTCAGCAGTACCTGAATCAAAAACTTCCAGATGTAGAAGCTGTGTTTAAAAAAGGCAGAGGAATCAGAGATCAAATTGTCAACATTTGTTGGATCATAAAAAAGCAAGGGAATTCTAGACAAATGTCTACTTCTGTTTCATTGACTATGCGAAAGTGTTTGACTTTGTGGATTGCAACAAAGTGCAGAAAATTCTTGAAGAGATGGGAATACCAGATGATATTATCTGTCTCTTGAGAAACCTGCATGTGGGTCAAGAAGCAGTGGTTAGGGTTTCCCTGGTGGTCCAGTGGGTAAGGACACCGCCTTGCAGTGCAAGGGGCGCCGGTTCAATCCCTGGCCTGGGAAGATCCCACGTGCCACGGAGCGGCTGGACCGATGTGTCCAATTACTGAGCCGGAGCTCTGGAGCGCATCCACCCAGAGCCGGTGCTCTGCAACAAGAGAGGCCACCGTGATGGGAGGCCCACACGGGCCAAAGAACAAAGATGGATGAAAATGGACAAATGAAAGATCAATAGAAGTGACCCGCCTGCTCCCCTCCCTCCCTGCCCCACCCCCCTCAAATAAATAAATAAATAAATCTTTCAAAAAAAAAAAAAAAGAAGCAGTGGTTAAGAGTCTTATATGTACCAACTGAATGGTTCAAAAAAGTATGACAAGATGGTCTATTGTCACCCTGTTCATTTAACTTATATGCAGAGTACATCATGTGAGATACTGGACTGGATGAGTTACAAACTGGAATCAAGTTTTCTGGGAGAAATAACAACTTCAGATAAACAGATTAAACCACTCTAATGGCAGAAAATGAAGAGGAACTAAAGGGCCTCTTGTTGAAGGTGAAGGAGGATACTGAAAAAGCTGGCTTAAAACTCAACATTAAAAAAAAAAAAAAAAAACCACAAACAAAACTAAGACTCTGGCATCTGGTCCCATAACTTCAAGGCTAATAGAAGGGAAAATGTAGAAGCAGTAAAGGATTTTCTCTTCTTGGACTCCAAAATCACTGGAGATGATACTGCAGCCATAAAAGACTCTTGCTTCTTGGAAGGATGGCTATTACAAACTAGGGAGCATATTAATAAGCAAAGATGTCACTTTGCCAACAAAGGTCTGTGTAATCAAAGCTATAGTCCTTTCAATAGTCATGTAGGGATGTGAGAGTTGGATCTTAAAGAAAACAACACCAAAGAACTGATGCTTTCAAATTGTGGTGCTGGAGGAGACTCCTGAGAGTCCGTTGGACTGCAAGGAAATCAAGCCAGTCAATCCTAAGTTAGTCTGAATATTCATTGGAAGGACTGATGCTGAAGCTCTAATACTTTGACCACCTGATATGATGAACCAACTTGTTAGAAAAGACCTTGGTGCTGGGAAAGACTGAAGGCAAAAGGAGAAGAGGGCAGCAGGGAATGAGATGGTTGGATAGCATCAACAATTCAATGGATATAAACATGGGCAATCTCTGGGTGATGATGAGGGACAGGAAGGACTGGTGTGTTGCAGTCCCTGGGAACTCAAAGAATCAGGCATGACTTAATGACTCTACAACAACAAAGCCAGATAGTTAACACAGAGAATTAGGAAAGACTTCGGAAAAAAAGGAGACAGAAAGTGTAAAACACATAAAAATAAACATCAGATAAGAAGAAATTTATCTATTAATAAATGAATAAAGAATATTAACATTGCATTTAACACTGAAAGTATGGGGGTTTAAATAAAATTAGGGTCATAGAAAGAAATTGTAATCCTTTGAGTAAAAGTAAATTACATAAAGCTTTCAGGAAGTCCATCATCCCTCCGCATCCATCTCACCAGACACATTTGGAAGTTTGCAAGTTTAGACCATGAGATAGAAAGGAGGTGGGATCTTAAAATAAAAGCTCTAGGTACAACCCATAAGGACTGGTAACAAAAAAGTGGCAATACAACTTATACTAATATAAGTAATAATGAATATATGTGACTTAAAGCATTCAAGCAGAACTTCAGAGACTATGTCAGGGTATGTAGAGGTGATTTTTTTTCCAAAAAGCCGAAAGAGCCATTTCTTCAGGGAACCAAGAAAAACCTGGTGTATCTGAGAAGTGCTTTTGGAGAGTGAAAAATTAGAATATATAGGCAACTTCTAAGCTTCATTTCAAATTTAAGATCTTATCTTTCTATTTTTGCTAATTTTTGTTTATATTTCTTTTCTTGATCATATTCCTTTTAGTTATACAACTTTTATTTTATTTTCATCTGCTGTAAAGACTAATTTCAAAATCTATCACTTTCCTTGTGTTGACTATTGCATGTTATTTACTGCAACAAAAAACTGTGACCTATGAACCAAAAGAATAGAAGAAGACATTTATTCTTTCAGAAGATAGCATCTCATTAAACATGTAATTTATGTCAGAAATGGCATGCTATTATAGTATTTATTTTTCTTATTATTAAATTAAAGTTTGTTCATTGTAGAAAATTCAGAAGATTCATAGAAAATATACATTGTCCTGTGTACCAAGAGAGGGAAACATTTGTTTTTTTCTCTCTTTTCTTCCTCCTGTTTCGCTTTTTGGAACAGAGGATTAATATGACAGGCCATAGATTGACATGCTGCTAGGACATATTTTCCAATGATCAGTCATCACATTTTAAAAAGTTAAACCCTGCATGAAGAGTTTTTGCTCCTCAAGCCTCTAAATAGGAGGCAGTTGCAATTTAATTGAGGCCTTACATTAGACCCACTCTGTTCCCCTTTCTTTTCTCTGCCACCAGAATCTAGAAGGTTCCAAGAGAAAAGTGGGCTTGGGAGTAGAAGGATATGGGGGTTGAGTGGGCATTAGATCTAAGAGAGATTATTTAGATATCTATCCTAGGACACCAGACTGTTGGAATTTCAGATATACTGCCAGATAACAAATTTGTTCCTTGGAGGATTTGTGTAAAAGAACAACTGAAACATAGAATGGAATATTTGATTACCTAGTCTCATATTACCTATCAGAATGCTAATCTCACTATTATGCCTAACAATTCCTTCTGAGACCATTTGAATAAAAGGATGGGAAAAAGTGCCCTAATGGTAAGAAAAAAGTGGCAATACAACTTATACTAATATAAGTAATAATGAATATATGTGACTTAAAGCATTCAAGCAGAACTTCAGAGACTATGTCAGGGTATGTAGAGGTGATTTTTTTTCCAAAAAGCCGAAAGAGCCATTTCTTCAGGGAACCAAGAAAAACCTGGTGTATCTGAGAAGTGCTTTTGGAGAGTGAAAAATTAGAATATATAGGCAACTTCTAAGCTTCATTTCAAATTTAAGATCTTATCTTTCTATTTTTGCTAATTTTTGTTTATATTTCTTTTCTTGATCATATTCCTTTTAGTTATACAACTTTTATTTTATTTTCATCTGCTGTAAAGACTAATTTCAAAATCTATCACTTTCCTTGTGTTGACTATTGCATGTTATTTACTGCAACAAAAAACTGTGACCTATGAACCAAAAGAATAGAAGAAGACATTTATTCTTTCAGAAGATAGCATCTCATTAAACATGTAATTTATGTCAGAAATGGCATGCTATTATAGTATTTATTTTTCTTATTATTAAATTAAAGTTTGTTCATTGTAGAAAATTCAGAAGATTCATAGAAAATATACATTGTCCTGTGTACCAAGAGAGGGAAACATTTGTTTTTTTCTCTCTTTTCTTCCTCCTGTTTCGCTTTTTGGAACGGAGGATTAATATGACAGGCCATAGATTGACATGCTGCTAGGACATATTTTCCAATGATCAGTCATCACATTTTAAAAAGTTAAACCCTGCATGAAGAGTTTTTGCTCCTCAAGCCTCTAAATAGGAGGCAGTTGCAATTTAATTGAGGCCTTACATTAGACCCACTCTGTTCCCCTTTCTTTTCTCTGCCACCAGAATCTAGAAGGTTCCAAGAGAAAAGTGGGCTTGGGAGTAGAAGGATATGGGGGTTGAGTGGGCATTAGATCTAAGAGAGATTATTTAGATATCTATCCTAGGACACCAGACTGTTGGAATTTCAGATATACTGCCAGATAACAAATTTGTTCCTTGGAGGATTTGTGTAAAAGAACAACTGAAACATAGAATGGAATATTTGATTACCTAGTCTCATATTACCTATCAGAATGCTAATCTCACTATTATGCCTAACAATTCCTTCTGCTCAGAGATGAATATTGGAACACTTTTGTGCAAAGACTTTCTGTCTCCCTTCCATGTGTTGAGTCAAGGAATTTCTTTTTTCCTTAATCTAAAGTACAGAAAACTGTAATATTTATAATTTAACAATTACTTTCCAATAAAATAAATTTACAACATAACTTTAAAAGGTTCATTGCATCTATACCTAATTACTGCACACCTGAATGGCAAGAATGTTAACACCTACCCAATGGCCACATTTTCTCCTTTTCTTGATAATTTTACTCTGATTTTGCTTAGGGTTGCAATGTATTTCAGTTCAGTTCAGTCACTCAGTCATTTCCAACTCTTTGTGACCCCATGGACTGCAGCATACCAGACTTCCCTTCCTTCACCATCTCCCCAAGCTTGCTCAAGCTCATATTCATTGAATCAGTGATGCCATCCACTTGTCATCCCCTTTTCCTTCTGCCTTCTATTTTTCTCAGCATCAAGGTCTTTTTCAATGAGTTGTCTCTTTTTATCAGATGACCAAAGTACTGGAGCTTCAGCATCAGTCCTTTAAATGAATATTCAGGGTTGATTTTCTTTAGAATTGACTGACTTGATCTCCTTTCAGTGCAATGTATTTAATCCCTAGGAAATGATGCAAGAGAGTCCCAAAAATAAATAAATAAAGTAAATTCTCTCTCTTTTTTTTTCAGGTATCTACTTTCCCAGCCTGTTTGCATCTAGAATTTGCTATATGTCCCACTTCTGGCAAATAATAGGTAGCAGCAAGTCTACTGAGATAGGGAGAATTCTGGGAAGTATCATCTCTACCCATGATGAATTGAGAGCTTTATTTATCATTTACTCCATTTTCTCCAGGTTGTTGCTTGGATCTGTGGCCAAGAGAAATAAGATTTTTAAAATGCTGCCCAATGAGGATGACAGAGGATAGAAAGAGCTTAGTTTCTCAATCAGATAGCAGAAACAAACAAGGAATATAGTATATCCACACAGTGCTTCCCTGGCAGCTCAGATGGTAAAGAATGTGCATGCAATGTGGGAGACCTGGGTTTGTTTTTTGGATCAGGAAGATCCCCTGGAGAAGGTAATGGCTACCCACAACAGTATTCATGCCTGGAGAATTCCATGGACAGAGGAACCTGACAGGCTACATATAGTCCATGGGATTGCAGAGTTGGACATGACAGAGCAATTTTCACATACAATATAAATGCATGCACTATTGATATGATTTTTCTGCAGCATACAAGTAAATATAATTTATACTTCTCCCCTTACAAGCAGAGCTTTGATGAACATTTATGATTATGTCTATATGATGCATTTCTAAAGATATAATTATTAATTCATAGGAAAGGCAAAACACTAAGACTTTTGATATTTGTTGCTAAAATTCCTCAAGAAAGAGAGAAAAAACTGTGGGTTCAACAAGTATTATAGAAACTCTTTTTGAAGTAAAATTGTGCCAAAAGTGGTTTCCTTAAGAAGATCCCACATCCCTGCAACTTCCTGGAATGTTCATCAAAATCCCAAGAGAAAACAGAGGGTCCATAAAGTCTAGAAAACATAATAGTATATATATATATATATATATATATATATATATATATATATATATAATGTCATAAAGGCCATTTTCTATCTGTAAAAGCATTAAAAAATTATCTGTTTCCAGACTTACGTACAACTTGGTAAAATTATCACCTGACAAGGCTCTTTGTTTTCAGAGGTTAAATACTTTGATTAGTATGTGCAGGAAATAACTCCATAGCGCAGTATAGGTTTATGGCTAATGTGCTGTTGTCTGAAGACTGTCAGTGAGTGTAAAGTAAAATTGTCTCAGGAATTCTTTTCTCAGACACTTCGGGCTGATTTTCTAAGCTCAAAATTTCCCACTGGCTCCTCTTTTCAGTCCCCCATCTTTGCTAAAGTTCATTCCATAGAATTATAAAGCCAGACATCAGTCATAGCATACTAAATCCAGTGAAATGGGGGAAAGCATATGGTAGGCTGATTACTCTAATATAGCTCTAATTAATGACATAGCAGAACCCCATTACCAGGTTAGTTAACTGAAAGGTGAAAGAAAGGTTGAAGATAAAAATGTCCTTTTGAAAAGTTTTTATTTGTTGATATGTGTATTTTAGCTCCATTCAACAAGTCTTTTATGTTTATACCACTATGAATATTCCTAATACTTGAATTTATATGCTAAGATATGTTTAAAGCAAATTTTGGGGCCATAAAATGTTATTCCTCTTGATAAACAATGTATTTTCATCTTATTTTGGGTTTAGTATACTGTAGGAATCAAAGTATTTTAAAAATATCTATTCGCTCTAAAAGAATAACAATTGCTAACTGCTCTCTAATAAAATGTTTCTATTTAGTTCTAGATATATATTCAGTCTGAATGGGATGTGAGACCATCAACATGGTCTTTCACTTGAAATGTTTACAAATTAATTGGGAGTAGAAGTATATAATGAGAGTTAATTATGATTGTGTATATAGTGAAAATACCAGGTAAAGATTGGAGTTACATTGCCACAAGTCACCTTCAGTATGAGCTTCTGGCTACCATAGCTATGAGGCAATACATTTCTGGTTCTTAGCCACCAAGCTATGGATACTTTGTAAAAGCAGCCTTAGGAAAAACTAATACATCCATAATATTATGTCTCACCATCTGAAAGTTATCTCATTTCCTTATGCTTTTACATTTTTTCTCTTCCACAGAATATGCTTTATGAGAACAGGGACCACAGCAACTGAAGACCCATAGATGGATGAAATGTAATACTTACATCTCAGGAATTTGGGCAAGTATTATTAATTAAAACGTAAAGCACTTACATAGTCATTAATTGAGTAAATATTTAAGCACTGTGGGTTCCAGGTAATGCTACAAGTGCTGAATTCATTGTTTAGATTAGGTGATTGAAACATAGGATAGGACAAATAAGAATGAGATGGGGCCAAGTGTTTAATCTCATAGGACCTAGTAAGCTATGGACAGGGTACAGATTTTCATCTAAGTACCACAAAAAGTTATTAGAAGGCTGCAATTAAGAGTTTGTTGTGTTCTTCCTACCTCAACATAGTGAAGGCCAAATATGATAAGCCCACAGCAAACATTATTCTCAATGGTGAAAAACTGAAAGCATTCCCTTACAGATCAGGAAACAAGACAGGGGTGGCCACTCTCACCACTATTATTTAGCATAGTCTTGGGAGTCCTAGCTATGACAATTAGAAAAGAAAAATAAATAAAAGAAATCCATACTGGGAAAGAAGAAGTAAAACTCTCACTGTTGGCAGATGATATGATACTATACATAGGAAACCCTAAAGATACTATCAGAAAACTACTAGAACTAATCTGTGAATTTAGCAAAATCATAGGATACAAATTCAATACACAGAAATCACTCACATTCCTATATACTAACAATAAAAATATCTATTCGCTCTAAAAGAATAACAATTGCTAACTGCTCTCTAATAAAATGTTTCTATTTAGTTCTAGATATATATTCAGTCTGAATGGGATGTGAGACCATCAACATGGTCTTTCACTTGAAATGTTTACAAATTAATTGGGAGTAGAAGTATATAATGAGAGTTAATTATGATTGTGTATATAGTGAAAATACCAGGTAAAGATTGGAGTTACATTGCCACAAGTCACCTTCAGTATGAGCTTCTGGCTACCATAGCTATGAGGCAATACATTTCTGGTTCTTAGCCACCAAGCTATGGATACTTTGTAAAAGCAGCCTTAGGAAAAACTAATACATCCATAATATTATGTCTCACCATCTGAAAGTTATCTCATTTCCTTATGCTTTTACATTTTTTCTCTTCCACAGAATATGCTTTATGAGAACAGGGACCACAGCAACTGAAGACCCATAGATGGATGAAATGTAATACTTACATCTCAGGAATTTGGGCAAGTATTATTAATTAAAACGTAAAGCACTTACATAGTCATTAATTGAGTAAATATTTAAGCACTGTGGGTTCCAGGTAATGCTACAAGTGCTGAATTCATTGTTTAGATTAGGTGATTGAAACATAGGATAGGACAAATAAGAATGAGATGGGGCCAAGTGTTTAATCTCATAGGACCTAGTAAGCTATGGACAGGGTACAGATTTTCATCTAAGTACCACAAAAAGTTATTAGAAGGCTGCAATTAAGAGTTTGTTGTGTTCTTCCTACCTCAACATAGTGAAGGCCAAATATGATAAGCCCACAGCAAACATTATTCTCAATGGTGAAAAACTGAAAGCATTCCCTTACAGATCAGGAAACAAGACAGGGGTGGCCACTCTCACCACTATTATTTAGCATAGTCTTGGGAGTCCTAGCTATGACAATTAGAAAAGAAAAATAAATAAAAGAAATCCATACTGGGAAAGAAGAAGTAAAACTCTCACTGTTGGCAGATGATATGATACTATACATAGGAAACCCTAAAGATACTATCAGAAAACTACTAGAACTAATCTGTGAATTTAGCAAAATCATAGGATACAAATTCAATACACAGAAATCACTCACATTCCTATATACTAACAATAAAAAATCAGAAAGAGAAATCAAGGAAGCAATTCCATTCACCATTGTAACAAAAAGAACAAAATATCTAGGAATAAACCTACCTAAGGAGACAAAAGAACTGTACACAGAAAATTATAAGATACTAATGATAGAAATCAAAGACGACATAAACAGATGGAGAGATATTCCATGTTCCTGGGTTGGAAGAATCAATATAATGAAAATGACCATGCTATCAAATATAATCTACAGATTTATTGTAACCCCTATCAAATTACCAATGGAATTTTTCACAGAACTAAAACAAAGAATTTTGCAATGCATACAGAAACACAAAAGACTCCAAATAACCAAGGCAGTCTTGAGAAAGAAGAATGGAGCTAGAGGGATCAACCTTCCTGACCTTAGACTATAGTGCTAAGCCACAGTCATCAAGACAGTATGGTACTGGCAGAAAAACAGAAATATAGACCAGTGGAACAAGATAGAGAGCCCAAAGATAACCCCATGCACTTATGGGTACATTATTTTTGACAGAGGAGGAATGAATATATACTGGGGCAAAAAATAGCCACTTCAATAAGTGGTGCTGGTAAAATTAGACAGTTACATGCAAAAGAATGAAATTAGAACACTTCCTAACACGATACACAAAGTTATTAGAAGGCTGCAATTAAGAGTTTGTTGTGTTCTTCCTACCTCAACATAGTGAAGGCCAAATATGATAAGCCCACAGCAAACATTATTCTCAATGGTGAAAAACTGAAAGCATTCCCTTACAGATCAGGAAACAAGACAGGGGTGGCCACTCTCACCACTATTATTTAGCATAGTCTTGGGAGTCCTAGCTATGACAATTAGAAAAGAAAAATAAATAAAAGAAATCCATACTGGGAAAGAAGAAGTAAAACTCTCACTGTTGGCAGATGATATGATACTATACATAGGAAACCCTAAAGATACTATCAGAAAACTACTAGAACTAATCTGTGAATTTAGCAAAATCATAGGATACAAATTCAATACACAGAAATCACTCACATTCCTATATACTAACAATAAAAAATCAGAAAGAGAAATCAAGGAAGCAATTCCATTCACCATTGTAACAAAAAGAACAAAATATCTAGGAATAAACCTACCTAAGGAGACAAAAGAACTGTACACAGAAAATTATAAGATACTAATGATAGAAATCAAAGACGACATAAACAGATGGAGAGATATTCCATGTTCCTGGGTTGGAAGAATCAATATAATGAAAATGACCATGCTATCAAATATAATCTACAGATTTATTGTAACCCCTATCAAATTACCAATGGAATTTTTCACAGAACTAAAACAAAGAATTTTGCAATGCATACAGAAACACAAAAGACTCCAAATAACCAAGGCAGTCTTGAGAAAGAAGAATGGAGCTAGAGGGATCAACCTTCCTGACCTTAGACTATAGTGCTAAGCCACAGTCATCAAGACAGTATGGTACTGGCAGAAAAACAGAAATATAGACCAGTGGAACAAGATAGAGAGCCCAAAGATAACCCCATGCACTTATGGGTACATTATTTTTGACAGAGGAGGAATGAATATATACTGGGGCAAAAAATAGCCACTTCAATAAGTGGTGCTGGTAAAATTAGACAGTTACATGCAAAAGAATGAAATTAGAACACTTCCTAACACGATACACAAAGATAAACTCAAAATGGATTAAAGACCAAATGTAAGACCAGAAACTATAAAACCATTAGAGGAAAACATAGGCAGAACAGTCAATGACATAGATCAAAGCAAGATCTTCTATGACTTGCCTCCTAGAGTAATGGAAATAAAAACAAACAAGTGGAACCTAATTAAACTTAAAAACATTTGCACAGCAAAAGAAACTATAAACAAGGTGAAGAGGCAACCCTCAGAATGGGAGAAAATAATAGCAAATGAAGCAACTGACAAAGAAATCATTTCCAAAACAGACAAGCAACTCAGACAACTCAACACCAAAAAAAAAAAAAAAAAAAAAAAAGGCACCACCAATCAAAAATGAGAAATAGGGCTTCCCTGGTGGTCCAGTGGGTAAGGACACTGCCTTGCAGTGCAAGGGACGCTGGTTAGATCCCTGGCCTGGGAAGATCCCATGTGCCGCTGGGCGGCTGGACCGATGTGTCCAATTACCGAGCTGGAGCTCTGGGGCGTGTGCGCTCAGAGCCGGTGCTCTGCGACAACAGAGGCCACTGCGATGGAAGGCCCACACGGGCCAAAGAACAAAGATGGATGAAAATACATAAATGAAAGACCAATAGAAGTGGCCTGCCTGCTCCCTCCCTCCCCAACCTGCACCCCCCCCCCACCAAAAAAAGAAAAAACATGAGAAATAAACCTAAACAGACATCTCTCCACAGAAGATATACACATGGCCAACAAACACATGAAAAGATGCTCAATATCGCTCATTATTAGAGAAATGCAAATTAAAACTATAATGAGATATACACCAGTCAGGATGGCCATCATCAAAAAATCTGCAGACAATAAATGCTGGAGAGGATGTGGAGAAAAGGGAATACTCTAGCACTGTTGGTGGGAAAGTAAGTTGATACAGTTGCTATGGAAGACAGTATGAAGATTCCTTAAGAAACTAGGAATAAAACCACCATATGACCCAGCAATCCCACTATTAGGCATATACCCTGAGGAAATATAACTCGAAAAACTCACATGTATCCCAGTGTTCATCACAACACTTTTTACAATATCTAGAAGATGGAAACAACCTAGATGTCCATCAACAAATGAATGGATAAAGAAATTTTAGTATATATGTGTGTGTGTGTGTGTGTGTGTGTGTGTGTGTGTATACAATGCAATATTTCTCAGCCATAAAAGGAAATGCATTTGAGTCAGTCCTAATGAGGTGGATGAGCCTAGAACCTATTATACAAAGTGGAAGTTAGAAAGAAAAATATAAATATAGTATACTAACACATATATATGAAATCTAGAAAGATGATACTGATAAATGTATAGGCAGAGCAGCTATGGATAAACAGACATTTAGAACAGATTTATGGACATGGTGGCGGAAGGAATGGGCAAGATGGATAAAAACAGTAAACAAAGAAACTTACATCACCATGTGTAACAGTGACTACCAAGGTGAATACGCTGTAAGACCACAGGAATTTGCAGAGGGTCTATGTAACTACCTAGTGGGGTAGGAGGGAGATAGAGATAGGAGGCAAATTTAAGTGGAAGGGGTCATGTAGATTGGAGGTACTGTTAGATCCCTGGCCTGGGAAGATCCCATGTGCCGCTGGGCGGCTGGACCGATGTGTCCAATTACCGAGCTGGAGCTCTGGGGCGTGTGCGCTCAGAGCCGGTGCTCTGCGACAACAGAGGCCACTGCGATGGAAGGCCCACACGGGCCAAAGAACAAAGATGGATGAAAATACATAAATGAAAGACCAATAGAAGTGGCCTGCCTGCTCCCTCCCTCCCCAACCTGCACCCCCCCCCCACCAAAAAAAGAAAAAACATGAGAAATAAACCTAAACAGACATCTCTCCACAGAAGATATACACATGGCCAACAAACACATGAAAAGATGCTCAATATCGCTCATTATTAGAGAAATGCAAATTAAAACTATAATGAGATATACACCAGTCAGGATGGCCATCATCAAAAAATCTGCAGACAATAAATGCTGGAGAGGATGTGGAGAAAAGGGAATACTCTAGCACTGTTGGTGGGAAAGTAAGTTGATACAGTTGCTATGGAAGACAGTATGAAGATTCCTTAAGAAACTAGGAATAAAACCACCATATGACCCAGCAATCCCACTATTAGGCATATACCCTGAGGAAATATAACTCGAAAAACTCACATGTATCCCAGTGTTCATCACAACACTTTTTACAATATCTAGAAGATGGAAACAACCTAGATGTCCATCAACAAATGAATGGATAAAGAAATTTTAGTATATATGTGTGTGTGTGTGTGTGTGTGTGTGTGTGTGTGTGTATACAATGCAATATTTCTCAGCCATAAAAGGAAATGCATTTGAGTCAGTCCTAATGAGGTGGATGAGCCTAGAACCTATTATACAAAGTGGAAGTTAGAAAGAAAAATATAAATATAGTATACTAACACATATATATGAAATCTAGAAAGATGATACTGATAAATGTATAGGCAGAGCAGCTATGGATAAACAGACATTTAGAACAGATTTATGGACATGGTGGCGGAAGGAATGGGCAAGATGGATAAAAACAGTAAACAAAGAAACTTACATCACCATGTGTAACAGTGACTACCAAGGTGAATACGCTGTAAGACCACAGGAATTTGCAGAGGGTCTATGTAACTACCTAGTGGGGTAGGATGGGGAGAGAGATGGGAGGCAAATTTAAGTGGAAGGGGTCATGTGTATACCTATGTTGATTTGGATTTGTGTATACTAGTAAAGAACAAAACTCTATAAAATAAAAACAAATAATAATAATAATGAAAAGCCAATTGAGAAAAAACTAGGAATAAAACCAACATATGAACCAGCAATCCCACTACTAGGCATATACCCTGAGGAAACCAAAACTGAAAAAGACACATATACCCCGATGTTCATTGCAGCACTATGTACATGGAAGCAACATATATGTCCA
Organism: Tragulus kanchil; assembly: GCA_022376925.1. Classification (NCBI taxonomy): domain Eukaryota; kingdom Metazoa; phylum Chordata; class Mammalia; order Artiodactyla; family Tragulidae; genus Tragulus; species Tragulus kanchil. Next base: position 256,195,644 of record JAIOJX010000032.1, read on the forward strand.
TTGACAGATGAATGGATAAAGAAACTGTGGTACATATATACAATGGAATATTACTCAGCCATAAAAGGAAGGCATTTGAGTCAGTTTCAATGAGGTGGATTAACCTAGAGCCTATTATACAGAGTGAAATAAGTCAGAAAGAGAAAGATAAATAATGTATACTAACACATATATAGGGAATCTATAAAAATGGTACTGATGAATTTATTTGCAGGGCAGCAATGGAGAAACAGACATAGAGAACAGACTTATGAACATTGAGGGAGGGAGGAGTGGATGAAATGTATGGAAAGGGTAACATGGAAACTTACATTACCAGATGTAAAATAGATAACCAGTGGGAATTTGATATAAGACTTAGCAAGCTCAAACAGGTGTTCAAGGAACTCAAACAGGGGCTCTGTAACAACTCAGAGGGGTGGGACGGGGAGGGAGATGGGAGGGAAGTTCAAGAGGGAGGGGACATATATATGTCCCCTTATGTCTGATGTATGTTGATCTCTGGCAGTAAACAGCAAAACTCTGTAAAAAAATAATTAATTAAAAAAAGTTTTTTGTGTTCTTGACATTATACATAGAAAATGTTAAACATACCACCAGAAAATTACTAGAGCTCATTAATGAATTTAGTAAAGTTGCAGAATACAAAATTAATATACAGAAATATGTTGTGCTCCTATATACTAACAACAAACTATCAGAAAGAGAAATTAAAGAAGAAATCCTGTAGTACCATCACATCAAAAAGAATAAAATACCTAGGAATCAACCTACCTAAGAGGGCAAAGTGCTGTACTGGGACAACTATCAGTCACTGATGAAAGAGTTTGAAAATGACACAAGTAGATGGAAAAATATACCATGTTCTTGGAATGGAAGAATCAATATTATTAAAATATTCATATAACCAAAGGCAATATACAGATTCAATCTAATTCCAATGATATTTATCAAAAAATCAAAGAGAGAATTTTAAAATTTGTACGGAAATGCAAAGGACCCCAAATAGCCAAAACATCTTAAGAAGAAAAGAGTTGAAAGAATCACATTCCCTGACTTCAGACTATACTACATATCTACAGTCATCAAAACAGTATTGGTGCAGTACAAAAACAGAAATACAGATCAAGAGAACAGAATAGAGAGTCCATAAATAAACCCATGAATTTAAGGTCAATCTACAACAAACTGGGGCAAGAACATACATTGGAGGAGAAGACAGTCTCTTTAATAACTGGTACTAGAAAAACTGGACAGTTACATGTAAAAGAATGAAATTAGGTCCTTCTTTAACACTAAATAATATAAATATTATTATAAATATAAATATAAACTCAAAATGAATTAAAGAGCTAAAAGTAAGTCAGATATCACAAAGCTCATAGGGAAAATATAGGTAGAATACTCTGTGTCATAAATTGTAACAGTCTTTTTGGAACCATCTCCAAAAGCAAAGAAAATAAAAGAAAATAAGCAAACAGAATATAATTAAGTTAAAAGCTTTTGCACATCGAAGGAAACCATAAACAGACCAAAAAAAGATAATTTACTGAATGGGAGAACATATTTGAAAAGATATGCCCAATAAGGGGTTAAAATCCAACACATATAAACAACTCATAAAGTTTACATCCCAAGAAACCAACTCAGTAAGAGGATAGTTGGGAGTAGAGTGGAGACTCCATTCTAAACTAGATGCATGTTACTCATGAATTTTCTAATTTCACATGACAGTACTTTGGTTAATCATAGACATTATCATTTCTGGCTACCTCTGTGTTCTAGGCTTGATGTTAATGCTTTGCATAAGTTATCACATAATGCTCATAAAATATGTTGTGCTCCTATATACTAACAACAAACTATCAGAAAGAGAAATTAAAGAAGAAATCCTGTAGTACCATCACATCAAAAAGAATAAAATACCTAGGAATCAACCTACCTAAGAGGGCAAAGTGCTGTACTGGGACAACTATCAGTCACTGATGAAAGAGTTTGAAAATGACACAAGTAGATGGAAAAATATACCATGTTCTTGGAATGGAAGAATCAATATTATTAAAATATTCATATAACCAAAGGCAATATACAGATTCAATCTAATTCCAATGATATTTATCAAAAAATCAAAAGAGAGAATTTTAAAATTTGTACGGAAATGCAAAGGACCCCAAATAGCCAAAACATCTTAAGAAGAAAAGAGTTGAAAGAATCACATTCCCTGACTTCAGACTATACTACATATCTACAGTCATCAAAACAGTATTGGTGCAGTACAAAAACAGAAATACAGATCAAGAGAACAGAATAGAGAGTCCATAAATAAACCCATGAATTTAAGGTCAATCTACAACAAACTGGGGCAAGAACATACATTGGAGGAGAAGACAGTCTCTTTAATAACTGGTACTAGAAAAACTGGACAGTTACATGTAAAAGAATGAAATTAGGTCCTTCTTTAACACTAAATAATATAAATATTATTATAAATATAAATATAAACTCAAAATGAATTAAAGAGCTAAAAGTAAGTCAGATATCACAAAGCTCATAGGGGAAAATATAGGTAGAATACTCTGTGTCATAAATTGTAACAGTCTTTTTGGAACCATCTCCAAAAGCAAAGAAAATAAAAGAAAATAAGCAAACAGAATATAATTAAGTTAAAAGCTTTTGCACATCGAAGGAAACCATAAACAGACCAAAAAAAGATAATTTACTGAATGGGAGAACATATTTGAAAAGATATGCCCAATAAGGGGTTAAAATCCAACACATATAAACAACTCATAAAGTTTACATCCCAAGAAACCAACTCAGTAAGAGGATAGTTGGGAGTAGAGTGGAGACTCCATTCTAAACTAGATGCATGTTACTCATGAATTTTCTAATTTCACATGACAGTACTTTGGTTAATCATAGACATTATCATTTCTGGCTACCTCTGTGTTCTAGGCTTGATGTTAATGCTTTGCATAAGTTATCACATAATGCTCATAAAATGCCATGCAGTAAGTAAAATTATTCCTCTCAGATAAATCAAGCAGTTCTCAGATGGCAGTAAAACGTTCAAGACCCCAGAGCTACGCAATAATGCATTTGGAGTTTTAACCTAGATCTAACTTCCAAAATTGTTCTTAGCTCCTATTTTGTACTGTTTCACTCTAATTTGCAAAGATTTTCAGTGAGTAATAAATAACGGCTATGAGAAACATCAAAAATAGGGTGGAGTAGATAAATATCTGTCTCAGTTTATTTGAAATCTATTTTAGTATGAAATAGTGTGAATAGTAGTGTGAATATGTACATATATCAATACCCACAGATAAAACATGCACCAATACACACATACATTGACTCTCAACAGAAAAAAAAAATCTTAGTAGTAAAACAGGTAAAATCCTCTTGTCATAGATAGCTTTAATTCCAGAGCAATACTTTAACTTACTGGAGAAGCTTCCTTGAGTCAAAATGAGAATCTTCTTTGAAAAAGAAGAAAAATGTCATTTTTATTTCTCACTTTATATTCCTGTTCATTGGTTGCTTAGAGAATAAATCAAAGTGACAATGAACTGAAATGAAAATCAACTTTTGCTAGCGTTTTCATTTAAAGAATTCTTCAAAAAACTAAAAATGGAAGAAAAATATGAAAGTCATTCTTACTGCTAATGAAATTTTCCTTGCTATCCAGCAATATGTGGCTGGAAGAAAAATGACTTGGACTCAACCAGAAACTCAAAATACGATGCATTTACAGCCTGGTAATTAAGCAGATATAAAATGTCACAAACAGTGATTTTTACAATGGACTGGTTCTGAAATGCACACTCTGGATTAAATGCTACCTGCCTGGTGAAGGCACCACCCCCTATAGTCTTGCCTAATCTATGTGAAATGATGACATTAAGAAGTCACTCCTGCTGGCTCCCAGTAAAGCCCGTCCCTGTGCACCTACTGGAAAAGAAGGTGTTTTTTTTCTCATAGACCTGATTTGAAAAAATAAGGTTAAAAGATGACAGCTGTGAGAAAATGAAATGGTTCTCTGGAGAGTAGCTGCCCTGTGGGATAAGGAAACTGTTCTTGGAAGCCAGCCCTGTGGTACTTTATTACTCAGGTGTGAAAGGAGCTGCCTCCTCTAGAGCTTGAGCTGATGGTTTCCTTTTAAGCCTCTCAGGCAATATAAGTTTTCACTCTCTTTGATCAATTAAAAATGAACTTCTATAACAATATATTCATTTGATAGTTGTCTCACAAATATTTATTGAACAATTATTTAAGTAATATTAACAGTAATGCTAAAATGCTCCTGAGAAAACTAAGAACTTAATCAGGAAATTTTGATGTGTCATAACCAAAAATATTTAATTCAGCATTTAGCATTTCTCTACACATGCTAACAGACTATTGTTGCTATTAATTAAGGTCATTTGGTGGTTCTGCTCAGTGATATAAAAGACTTTTCATGAGAAGCATGTCAAACTAAAATATTTGTATTAAATTCCTATTGTACAAAGTACTGTGGTGTGGAGGAATTTAATGAGGAATAAAACATTCTTTTTTCTTTAAGGGAGCTGAGTGTCTGGTGAAGAAAGTAGATATATAGACAGTAAAATTCAAGTCACAATTATGCTTACATGGTGAAAGTGTCCTATGAACACAGAACAGAGGAAAATAAAACTTAACTGGGCAATTAGGGAACCATTTAAAGGGATTATAGTTCAACCTGCTTCTGGATATAAACTATAAGTTAGGATGGGATATTCTGGCAGAAGGGCCAGTAGAACCAACTACAAAATTTGAAGAATGACAACTAGTTTGGGTAGGAATGGTGGAAGAGGAGATTTTAATGGAAGATAAAAATGAAGTCCGTGACCACAAATATCATGCTGAGGACTGTGGGAATTATTTTTAATGAAAATCAAGAAACATTAGCAGTGCTTGAGAAGTGGGCCATGATCACAATAGTGCTTTAGGAAGATAAAGCCTGTAACTATGTGTGGACTATACTGTGCTTTCAGTGAAGAAATCAGCTTTGGCCACACAGACTCTCATCTTCTAAATCCTGATACAGGGCCATTTCTGCAGCAGTCCTGACAATATGCTATTTTTCTGGTCAGGTAGGGATTTTAAATGATTTTATTTTTATAGAAGAGTAGAAATACAGAAGAGATATAATCGTTTCAATGCTCAAGTTTGTACAGTTAATGTCTAATATTTTTATATTAATTTATAATTTGTAAGGAGTTTTAATAAAATCCCAATGTCCATTACGTGTTCCTTTGAATTCCAAGATAATCTTTTATTGCATGAGTATGACAGTTTCCTTTTAAGCTTAGGCAACTCTCAGGCAATATAAGTTTTCACTCTCTTTGATCAATTAAAAATGAACTTCTATAACTAGATATTCATTTGATAGTTGTCTCACAAATATTTATTGAACAATTATTTAAGTAATATTAACAGTAATGCTAAAATGCTCCTGAGAAAACTAAGAACTTAATCAGGAAATTTTGATGTGTCATAACCAAAAATATTTAATTCAGCATTTAGCATTTCTCTACACATGCTAACAGACTATTGTTGCTATTAATTAAGGTCATTTGGTGGTTCTGCTCAGTGATATAAAAGACTTTTCATGAGAAGCATGTCAAACTAAAATATTTGTATTAAATTCCTATTGTACAAAGTACTGTGGTGTGGAGGAATTTAATGAGGAATAAAACATTCTTTTTTCTTTAAGGGAGCTGAGTGTCTGGTGAAGAAAGTAGATATATAGACAGTAAAATTCAAGTCACAATTATGCTTACATGGTGAAAGTGTCCTATGAACACAGAACAGAGGAAAATAAAACTTAACTGGGCAATTAGGGAACCATTTAAAGGGATTATAGTTCAACCTGCTTCTGGATATAAACTATAAGTTAGGATGGGATATTCTGGCAGAAGGGCCAGTAGAACCAACTACAAAATTTGAAGAATGACAACTAGTTTGGGTAGGAATGGTGGAAGAGGAGATTTTAATGGAAGATAAAATGAAGTCCGTGACCACAAATATCATGCTGAGGACTGTGGGAATTATTTTTAATGAAAATCAAGAAACATTAGCAGTGCTTGAGAAGTGGGCCATGATCACAATAGTGCTTTAGGAAGATAAAGCCTGTAACTATGTGTGGACTATACTGTGCTTTCAGTGAAGAAATCAGCTTTGGCCACACAGACTCTCATCTTCTAAATCCTGATACAGGGCCATTTCTGCAGCAGTCCTGACAATATGCTATTTTTCTGGTCAGGTAGGGATTTTAAATGATTTTATTTTTATAGAAGAGTAGAAATACAGAAGAGATATAATCGTTTCAATGCTCAAGTTTGTACAGTTAATGTCTAATATTTTTATATTAATTTATAATTTGTAAGGAGTTTTAATAAAATCCCAATGTCCATTACGTGTTCCTTTGAATTCCAAGATAATCTTTTATTGCATGAGTATGACAGTTATCAATGATCAGCTTTCTGAAAGCTAGACAACCATGAAAAGTGCTTTGGTCTGGCCATAAAAAAAATCTTTCAACTTTAAAGGAATTACCGAGAGAAAATAAATCACATTTTGTTAGTATTACTTATTTAGTTGAGATTTGCATTCTGGATATTCAAGAAACTTTTGACATCTCACATTACAGCAGACACTAAAGAGAATAGCAACACAAAATGTTCTTGTTGCCCGAGGCACATTTTAATTTGGTACTCAATGATTCAGTCCTACATGGGCAACTGAAACACAAACTTTTCTTTTGCAAGTTGGTTTGTGAGGATTGGGGGGTTAATGTCTATAAAGAGCTTAAGTAACATGTGTCAGAATAGGTTTGTTGCTTTATCTGGTTTTGAACTGTTTATAGATAGAGACAAACTTTGATTTAATTCTGTCATCTTTTCTTTCCAACTTAATAGGAAAGAAGATATATCATAGATTGGGCAGCAATAAGAACAACATTCTTCCAGGGAGTATGTTAAAGTCATTAGCCCAGGGTTTCATCCTGGCTTCTTTCAGCAGTGCCAGTGTCAAGGGACAGTTTCTGTGGAATTTCACCTGAAATTTATTTACTTTTTTAAGTTATTTAAGATCTGAAAAATGGTGGGGCTGAGTGTCTCAGTGCTTTCTGAAGTTTCAAGGAGTCCATTTTCTGAGGCTGAAAAATTTAAGAAGGTTGCCATATTATTTTGGAGGTTAAGCTGAGATCTTCCTTGGGTAATTGGGCAGAGTGCTTTAGGAAGATAAAGCCTGTAACTATGTGTGGACTATACTGTGCTTTCAGTGAAGAAATCAGCTTTGGCCACACAGACTCTCATCTTCTAAATCCTGATACAGGGCCATTTCTGCAGCAGTCCTGACAATATGCTATTTTTCTGGTCAGGTAGGGATTTTAAATGATTTTATTTTTATAGAAGAGTAGAAATACAGAAGAGATATAATCGTTTCAATGCTCAAGTTTGTACAGTTAATGTCTAATATTTTTATATTAATTTATAATTTGTAAGGAGTTTTAATAAAATCCCAATGTCCATTACGTGTTCCTTTGAATTCCAAGATAATCTTTTATTGCATGAGTATGACAGTTATCAATGATCAGCTTTCTGAAAGCTAGACAACCATGAAAAGTGCTTTGGTCTGGCCATAAAAAAAATCTTTCAACTTTAAAGGAATTACCGAGAGAAAATAAATCACATTTTGTTAGTATTACTTATTTAGTTGAGATTTGCATTCTGGATATTCAAGAAACTTTTGACATCTCACATTACAGCAGACACTAAAGAGAATAGCAACACAAAAATGTTCTTGTTGCCCGAGGCACATTTTAATTTGGTACTCAATGATTCAGTCCTACATGGGCAACTGAAACACAAACTTTTCTTTTGCAAGTTGGTTTGTGAGGATTGGGGGGTTAATGTCTATAAAGAGCTTAAGTAACATGTGTCAGAATAGGTTTGTTGCTTTATCTGGTTTTGAACTGTTTATAGATAGAGACAAACTTTGATTTAATTCTGTCATCTTTTCTTTCCAACTTAATAGGAAAGAAGATATATCATAGATTGGGCAGCAATAAGAACAACATTCTTCCAGGGAGTATGTTAAAGTCATTAGCCCAGGGTTTCATCCTGGCTTCTTTCAGCAGTGCCAGTGTCAAGGGACAGTTTCTGTGGAATTTCACCTGAAATTTATTTACTTTTTTAAGTTATTTAAGATCTGAAAAATGGTGGGGCTGAGTGTCTCAGTGCTTTCTGAAGTTTCAAGGAGTCCATTTTCTGAGGCTGGCTCTTTCCTCATGGTTCTGTCTCAGGCATGTAATTTAAGAAGGTTGCCATATTATTTTGGAGGTTAAGCTGAGATCTTCCTTGGGTAATTGAGGTCACCTTCAAGTGGGCAGGAGTTGGTGTGAGGCAATTCCATTTTTTTTAATCTTTCTTTTTCCTTTTCTCTGAAGATGTATTCAGAGATGGCAATGAAATAGAATGAAATCCTCTGTTTTTAGCTGGGAGTAGATTCAATTTAGCTGGGGGTAGATTCAAGGTTTTCAATTCTTCTTACTATACATGTTATATAAAATCCTTCATATATATAAACCTTTTATTTCAAAACCTTTTAAAAATACTTTTCTCATTTTTTAAAATGTATATTCTCAGAAAATTATAATCTTCCTTTACCCTGTTCTCTGTGCGTTTCTTTGATTTCAACCCTTGTGAGAAGAGAAACAAAATTAAACAATTTTCTAAAAATCAGTTCTTTCAAAGACTAAAGATTATGGACTGGAACATTGGATTATAGCCAATTAATTGCCTTTAATAACATAGAACTTCAAAAAATATTTCATATAATTTTTGCATTCTCTCTCTCTTTGCATTTTACCTGTGCTATAGAATTTTTAACTTACTTTTAAAATGCTGCAGACCTATTATGCTCCAGAAATTGGATATTTAGCATAAAAAGACCTAATGTTTAGAGTGAACGTGACTGAAATCAGATGCAAATTATTTGGGTCTTCCTGTCCCCCTCCAAACTTGTCTGCTAGGACATTATCTCCTTAAAGTAATCTTCCAAAAATCACAATTTACACAATGGGCTTTAATTGTTTCTTTTAGCAGTGAAGGAATAAGAGAATGACCATAAAAAGCAACTAAAACTGGAAAAGGAGAGTAGATGTGGAGAGGGAATTAAAAAGGGCAAAAATGAAAACTGAGGAGTGTCTATGCCATAAACTCTTCAGAATGCCTTTGCTAATGTCTTTTTAGCTAGGCTTTCACAGGTAGAGCTTTCAATTTCCTTGCAAAATCATTCTATTGCCTCTGATCTCCCCATATACCTAAAAGAAATCTGGGTGGGGCTGAGTGTCTCAGTGCTTTCTGAAGTTTCAAGGAGTCCATTTTCTGAGGCTGGCTCTTTCCTCATGGTTCTGTCTCAGGCATGTAATTTAAGAAGGTTGCCATATTATTTTGGAGGTTAAGCTGAGATCTTCCTTGGGTAATTGAGGTCACCTTCAAGTGGGCAGGAGTTGGTGTGAGGCAATTCCATTTTTTTTAATCTTTCTTTTTCCTTTTCTCTGAAGATGTATTCAGAGATGGCAATGAAATAGAATGAAATCCTCTGTTTTTAGCTGGGAGTAGATTCAATTTAGCTGGGGGTAGATTCAAGGTTTTCAATTCTTCTTACTATACATGTTATATAAAATCCTTCATATATATAAACCTTTTATTTCAAAACCTTTTAAAAATACTTTTCTCATTTTTTAAAATGTATATTCTCAGAAAATTATAATCTTCCTTTACCCTGTTCTCTGTGCGTTTCTTTGATTTCAACCCTTGTGAGAAGAGAAACAAAATTAAACAATTTTCTAAAAATCAGTTCTTTCAAAGACTAAAGATTATGGACTGGAACATTGGATTATAGCCAATTAATTGCCTTTAATAACATAGAACTTCAAAAAATATTTCATATAATTTTTGCATTCTCTCTCTCTTTGCATTTTACCTGTGCTATAGAATTTTTAACTTACTTTTAAAATGCTGCAGACCTATTATGCTCCAGAAATTGGATATTTAGCATAAAAAGACCTAATGTTTAGAGTGAACGTGACTGAAATCAGATGCAAATTATTTGGGTCTTCCTGTCCCCCTCCAAACTTGTCTGCTAGGACATTATCTCCTTAAAGTAATCTTCCAAAAATCACAATTTACACAATGGGCTTTAATTGTTTCTTTTAGCAGTGAAGGAATAAGAGAATGACCATAAAAAGCAACTAAAACTGGAAAAGGAGAGTAGATGTGGAGAGGGAATTAAAAAGGGCAAAAATGAAAACTGAGGAGTGTCTATGCCATAAACTCTTCAGAATGCCTTTGCTAATGTCTTTTTAGCTAGGCTTTCACAGGTAGAGCTTTCGTCAATTTCCTTTGATCACAAAATCCTCATTCTATTGCCTCCCTGATCTCCCCTTCATATACTCCTTAAAAGAAACACACATATTCTTTGTCCCCTTTTCTTATTTTATACTTATTTCTTGGTCTTTCCCCCTATCAATCCACCAAAGCAGTTCTTTCAAAGGCCACAGATGACCTCTATCTTCCCTGAAAGGCCAGTTTAAAGAATTTCTTGTTGTATCTGGTTTGTTAATAGTATTGGAGACAGTTGATTGGTCTGAAACTTCTTTTGATTTTAACCATTGCACAGTCTCCTAGATTTGTTTCTTTCAGTTGCTCCCTATGTAGTTCCTTTTTGTGGGCTTGTCTTCCCTTAGGCAGGCATCAAGTACTGTAGTTTCTCAAGGATCCTACTAGGCTGCTTTCTCATCTAACTCTGTGGAGTCTCCTCGGGTAATTTCTCCCAACTCATAATTTCAAATCCTCCCCCTTACACTAATGGCTTCCAAAGTATATTTTTGGCTGAGGACCATATATCTAACATCTACTTAATGTTTCCTATTGGATGTCACATAAGTACTTCACTTTCAAAATACTCAGGATGGAAGTCAATTGACTCCCCTCTACCCCAAATCTAATAATACCTTTTCTACTATTCTTTCTATTAGTGAAAGACTCCACCAATCGTCCAAGTGGAAATCAGTCATCTGGAGGACATTTGGAATATTTCTGTCTCATTGGCTATAATCCATTTGTTTCAAAACCTTGTCAAGAGTAATCTCTCAACTTCCTAGGAGTGGATACCTTCCTATCCACTCCACTTGGCTCTGTCTCAAAATACTTTTCTATACAGATTTGTATCATGTATAACTCTGCGTATGTATTGCTCTGTATATGTGCTATGTTGCTCTTTCATGCACATTATTGGCACAATATAGCAGGTTTCTACAGCATACATCCTACCTTACAGCAAATACATGTAAATATTGATAGACATCTAACTTACCATTTGCAACTAAAACTGGAAAAGGAGAGTAGATGTGGAGAGGGAATTAAAAAGGGCAAAAATGAAAACTGAGGAGTGTCTATGCCATAAACTCTTCAGAATGCCTTTGCTAATGTCTTTTTAGCTAGGCTTTCACAGGTAGAGCTTTCGTCAATTTCCTTTGATCACAAAATCCTCATTCTATTGCCTCCCTGATCTCCCCTTCATATACTCCTTAAAAGAAACACACATATTCTTTGTCCCCTTTTCTTATTTTATACTTATTTCTTGGTCTTTCCCCCTATCAATCCACCAAAGCAGTTCTTTCAAAGGCCACAGATGACCTCTATCTTCCCTGAAAGGCCAGTTTAAAGAATTTCTTGTTGTATCTGGTTTGTTAATAGTATTGGAGACAGTTGATTGGTCTGAAACTTCTTTTGATTTTAACCATTGCACAGTCTCCTAGATTTGTTTCTTTCAGTTGCTCCCTATGTAGTTCCTTTTTGTGGGCTTGTCTTCCCTTAGGCAGGCATCAAGTACTGTAGTTTCTCAAGGATCCTACTAGGCTGCTTTCTCATCTAACTCTGTGGAGTCTCCTCGGGTAATTTCTCCCAACTCATAATTTCAAATCCTCCCCCTTACACTAATGGCTTCCAAAGTATATTTTTGGCTGAGGACCATATATCTAACATCTACTTAATGTTTCCTATTGGATGTCACATAAGTACTTCACTTTCAAAATACTCAGGATGGAAGTCAATTGACTCCCCTCTACCCCAAATCTAATAATACCTTTTCTACTATTCTTTCTATTAGTGAAAGACTCCACCAATCGTCCAAGTGGAAATCAGTCATCTGGAGGACATTTGGAATATTTCTGTCTCATTGGCTATAATCCATTTGTTTCAAAACCTTGTCAAGAGTAATCTCTCAACTTCCTAGGAGTGGATACCTTCCTATCCACTCCACTTGGCTCTGTCTCAAAATACTTTTCTATACAGATTTGTATCATGTATAACTCTGCGTATGTATTGCTCTGTATATGTGCTATGTTGCTCTTTCATGCACATTATTGGCACAATATAGCAGGTTTCTACAGCATACATCCTACCTTACAGCAAATACATGTAAATATTGATAGACATCTAAAAACCTTTACCACTTTGTGGACCTAGGTTTCCCTGAAGACAAAGGCAACTCTGAAAACAAGGGGTTTTTTCATTGTTATTGTTTGAAAGCTTTGTAATCAATAGTAATGAAGGAAGTATATGTTATTACATTGTATAACCTATCTTTAGGCTAGAAAGAATCAATTCATAAAGTGAATCAGTAGAGAACTCAGAAATTCTGCCTTCTACAAATTAGTTTATCCCTCTCCTCTTCTCACTTTTAAGTGGGAGAGTTGACTATAAACTTCTGAAACCCTGTTAATGTATTATTCATGAAAGAATGCTAAAAAAGAGTTGTTTGGTGCATACTTTTGAGTCTGAAGGTACATGTCCTTACATCTAAGAAAGAAAGCAGTGAATAGAAATCTTGTCAACAAGCACAAGGAAATATGTCATTATCAGTTTGAGGATTCATTTTTTTCAGGAAAATTGCAAATATATCTTTCTAAAACTGCTGACCCAATAATGCATTGGTTATAAACTGGTTTTACTTGATCCTAAATTCAAGTATTCTGGATGACTGTAAAATAATGTATAAAATAAAAGGTGTTATTTTATTCAGTTATTTCTCATTGGGTGATATATGTGCACTGAATTAAAAGAACTATAAATAAAATGTCTATACACAAACATTTTAGTTGCACATATGAATTTGTGCTTTTCTGGTCCAAAATTCTGTTTTTCTTTTTAAAAATGGGCATATATCTAACATCTACTTAATGTTTCCTATTGGATGTCACATAAGTACTTCACTTTCAAAATACTCAGGATGGAAGTCAATTGACTCCCCTCTACCCCAAATCTAATAATACCTTTTCTACTATTCTTTCTATTAGTGAAAGACTCCACCAATCGTCCAAGTGGAAATCAGTCATCTGGAGGACATTTGGAATATTTCTGTCTCATTGGCTATAATCCATTTGTTTCAAAACCTTGTCAAGAGTAATCTCTCAACTTCCTAGGAGTGGATACCTTCCTATCCACTCCACTTGGCTCTGTCTCAAAATACTTTTCTATACAGATTTGTATCATGTATAACTCTGCGTATGTATTGCTCTGTATATGTGCTATGTTGCTCTTTCATGCACATTATTGGCACAATATAGCAGGTTTCTACAGCATACATCCTACCTTACAGCAAATACATGTAAATATTGATAGACATCTAAAAACCTTTACCACTTTGTGGACCTAGGTTTCCCTGAAGACAAAGGCAACTCTGAAAACAAGGGGTTTTTTCATTGTTATTGTTTGAAAGCTTTGTAATCAATAGTAATGAAGGAAGTATATGTTATTACATTGTATAACCTATCTTTAGGCTAGAAAGAATCAATTCATAAAGTGAATCAGTAGAGAACTCAGAAATTCTGCCTTCTACAAATTAGTTTATCCCTCTCCTCTTCTCACTTTTAAGTGGGAGAGTTGACTATAAACTTCTGAAACCCTGTTAATGTATTATTCATGAAAGAATGCTAAAAAAGAGTTGTTTGGTGCATACTTTTGAGTCTGAAGGTACATGTCCTTACATCTAAGAAAGAAAGCAGTGAATAGAAATCTTGTCAACAAGCACAAGGAAATATGTCATTATCAGTTTGAGGATTCATTTTTTTCAGGAAAATTGCAAATATATCTTTCTAAAACTGCTGACCCAATAATGCATTGGTTATAAACTGGTTTTACTTGATCCTAAATTCAAGTATTCTGGATGACTGTAAAATAATGTATAAAATAAAAGGTGTTATTTTATTCAGTTATTTCTCATTGGGTGATATATGTGCACTGAATTAAAAGAACTATAAATAAAATGTCTATACACAAACATTTTAGTTGCACATATGAATTTGTGCTTTTCTGGTAAAACTAGAAAATCCAAAATTCTGTTTTTCTTTTTTTAAAAAATGGGCAAACAGAAAAAGATTTAGGGGTCAAATTTACAAAAAGGTCTAGGCTTCCCTGTCGTTCACTACCTCCTGGAATTTGACATTATTCATGCTCATTGAGCTGGTGACACTACCTAACTATATTAGCCTTGGCCACTCCCTTCTCTTTTTGCCTTCAAACTTGCCCAGCATCAGGGTCATTTCCAGTGAGCTGGCTCTTTGCATCAGATGACCAAAGTATTGGAGCTTCGCCTTCAGCATCAGTCTTTCCAATGAATATTCAGGGTTGATTTCCATTAGGATTGAAACTTTAAATTCTATAATTAACATTACATACTGTAATTAATTTACTATATATCAGTTCATCTATCTATCTGTCTCCCCACATTAAGTCCATCTAATTTTTTAATATATGTTTCCAAGTAAGTGAAACATCAGTGCTGTTAACCCATAGTGCTTCAGTGTGCACACTTAACTAAATTCCATCTTTATTCATATTTCTTTTTCTTTTGAAATAAAATTTGCATACAAGAAAATGAATACTTTCAAGTATACTATTCAATAGGTTTTGTAAACAGTGGTAGTCTAACTCCTATCCCTCTTAAGATATAGAATATCCTAGAAAATTTCCTAAAAAATATCCTAGAAAGTTTCATTCTTTCTCAATCACTTGAAATTCCTAGAGGTAGTCCTGTTCTATTTTTTTAAGACATGATTAGTTTTGTTTGTTCTAGAATTTCATATAAATGAATCATAAAATGTATATTCTTATGTAATACCTCTTTACTCAATATGTTTTTGATTTTCACACTGTTTTGTATAAAATAATAATTTTATTGTTGAGTAATATCCCACTTAATGTCTGTATAACAGTTTATTCATCTCCTATTGATGAACACTTGGACTCTTTCCAGGTTTGGGCTATATGCTAAAATACAAACAATATTTTCAAACAGGCTCTCTACTTTCAGCCGATTGAGGTGATATGTAACAGTGTCTCATTTTGATTTTGATGATCATTTCCTGATTTAAATTAATGACACTAAGCATTTTTTCACAGGCACACTTCTTTGAAGAACTTATTCAAAACATTGCCAATTTTTTCTTGCTTGTTTTTAATACTCAATTGTAGGAGTTCTTTATATTTCTTGAATACAAGGATATTCTCAGGTATACATTTCACAAATATATTCGACTGCCCTGTATATTTTCCTAATGATATAATTTTGGTGAATAGAAGGTTAAAATTTTTTAAAAATCCAATTTATTACTTCTATAGTGCTTTAATGTCACGTCTACAATCTCTTTGATATAGCCTTGATCACAAAGATATTTCTCTATGACTTCTTCTTAAAAAATAGATAAATCTACATTTTGATCTGTGATCCATTTTTTACTTAGTTTTGTTATAAGTCATGATATTTACATTGAGATTTATTGTTTTACATATGGATGCTCAATTATTCCAAGATCATTTCCACGTTTAATTTCCTTTGCAACTTATCAAAAATCAATTAGCCAAATGTGAAAGTGAAAGTGTTAGTTGCTCAGTTGTGTCCGACTCTTTGAAGCTCCATGAACTAGCCTTCCAGGCTCCTCTGTTCACAGAGTTCTGCAGGCAGGAATGCTAGAGTAGGTGGCCATTCCCTTCTCTATGAGATCTTCCTAACCCAGAGAATAAACCCAGGTCTCCTGCATTGTGGGTAGAGTTTACCATGTAAGCCATCAGGGAAGCCTGGTCACATGTATAAGAGTCTATTTCTGGACCATGATCTCAATATCTATCCCTTCATCACTATCATACTACACTTGGGGCATTTTAGGCTTATGGTAAATTTTTATAATTAAATGGTATGATTTCTCTGACTTTTTTCTTTTTCAAAATTGTTTTAGATAGTCTAACTCTTTGTCCTTCATTTACATGTTAGAATCAGTTTATTTATAACTAGCACAAATTCTTCTGGAACTTCACATTAAATCTATAGTTAATTAGGGAGAATTGACATATTTGTATTGTTGATTATTCCAATCTATGAACTCAGTACTTATCACCATTTATTTTAGTCTATTTTTCAGTTTTCAACATATTTCTCTTGTTTTGTTAATTTATATATAAATATTATATATCTTATGGATACTATTTTAAATGCTATTATGTTTTGAATTTTAGTTAAAAATTATTCATTATTAATATATACAAATATTAATTTTTTTGTGTAGTGACCTTGTATCCTTCAATCTTACTAAATCACTTATAAAGTCCAAGAGATTATTTATAAACTTATATTTTAAATATCTTAGCATGTACAAGTTGGAAACATGTTTATTTCTTATTTAATATTATATGTAACTTTTATTTTCATATCTTGACTTTTTGCACTGGTTAGATCTTCTGATACCATGTTGAATAGAAATGATGAGAGTAATCATTGGCTTGTTCCTGATCTTATGGGAAAAGTGTTTAGTCTTCCACCTTTAAATATGATGATAGATGTAGGATCTTTATTCATGCTCTTTATCAGTTTGCAGAAGTTCCTCTGTCTTCTTGATTCGCTTAGACTTTTTATCATAAATGGGGGCTCAAATATTTCTCTAGATCTGATAATGTGATGAGTTTTTCCTTCCTTGAACTATAAGATGTAGGTTATATTGACAGATTTTTTCCAACTTTATTGAGATATAGTCAACAGATAACATCATATGAGTTTGAAGTATACAATTTGATACATCTATATTGCAAAATGTTTACCACAGCAAACTTAGTTAACACAATCTTGACCTCACATATTTGGATTATTGTTATGGTGAAAAAATTTTGGATCAAAACCTAAAGCAACTTTCAAGTGTAGAATATATTGTTGCTAATCATAGTCACCATGCTGTACATTAGATGCCTGGAACTTATTTCTCTAGTAGCTGAAAGTCTATACACTTTGACCAGTTTCTCCTCATTTCCTCCACCCCAAATCCTAGCAACTGTCTACTCCCTGTTTCTATAGACTTGATATTTTCAGATCCTACATATAAGTGAGATTATGCATTACTTGTCTTCCTCTGACATTCCATTTAGCATAATTCATGATGCAATGGCAGGATTTATTTCTTTTTATGACTGAATAATACTCTATTGTTTATCTATAAATATTATATATCTTATGGATACTATTTTAAATGCTATTATGTTTTGAATTTTAGTTAAAAATTATTCATTATTAATATATACAAATATTAATTTTTTTGTGTAGTGACCTTGTATCCTTCAATCTTACTAAATCACTTATAAAGTCCAAGAGATTATTTATAAACTTATATTTTAAATATCTTAGCATGTACAAGTTGGAAACATGTTTATTTCTTATTTAATATTATATGTAACTTTTATTTTCATATCTTGACTTTTTGCACTGGTTAGATCTTCTGATACCATGTTGAATAGAAATGATGAGAGTAATCATTGGCTTGTTCCTGATCTTATGGGAAAAGTGTTTAGTCTTCCACCTTTAAATATGATGATAGATGTAGGATCTTTATTCATGCTCTTTATCAGTTTGCAGAAGTTCCTCTGTCTTCTTGATTCGCTTAGACTTTTTATCATAAATGGGGGCTCAAATATTTCTCTAGATCTGATAATGTGATGAGTTTTTCCTTCCTTGAACTATAAGATGTAGGTTATATTGACAGATTTTTTCCAACTTTATTGAGATATAGTCAACAGATAACATCATATGAGTTTGAAGTATACAATTTGATACATCTATATTGCAAAATGTTTACCACAGCAAACTTAGTTAACACAATCTTGACCTCACATATTTGGATTATTGTTATGGTGAAAAATTTAGGATCAAAACCTAAAGCAACTTTCAAGTGTAGAATATATTGTTGCTAATCATAGTCACCATGCTGTACATTAGATGCCTGGAACTTATTTCTCTAGTAGCTGAAAGTCTATACACTTTGACCAGTTTCTCCTCATTTCCTCCACCCCAAATCCTAGCAACTGTCTACTCCCTGTTTCTATAGACTTGATATTTTCAGATCCTACATATAAGTGAGATTATGCATTACTTGTCTTCCTCTGACATTCCATTTAGCATAATTCATGATGCAATGGCAGGATTTATTTCTTTTTATGACTGAATAATACTCTATTGTTTATCTATACCACATCTATTTAATCCAGTCATCCATAGGAGACACTTGGGTTACTTCCATATCTTTGCTATGGAATAGTACTGCAATGAGCATGAGAGTGCAGATATCTTTTTGAGATCTTGCAACATTTTCTTTGGATATATACCCAAAGATGAAATTGCTAGATCCTTTGGTACTTTTATTTAAAATTTTCGAAGAACATCATACTGTTTTCCACTATGGCTACACCAATTTACATTCCCACTAATAGTGCACAGTAATTCCGTTTCTCCACATTCTCAGCAGTACTTTTTATCTCTTGTCTTTTTCAATAGTTATTCTGATAGATGCAAGGTGATATCTCACTGTGGTTTTGCTTCACATTTCCCTGAGGATTAGTGATATTGAACATCTTTTTTACGTACCTGTCAACCTTTTATGTGGCCTGTTGTCTTTGGGAAAATATCTGTTCAGTTCTTCTGTTCATTTCATGTCAGGATATTTTTTTTACTACTGAGTTATATAAATTTCTTACATATTATGGATATTATTAAACCCCATTAAGTAGATAATTTGCAAATAAGTTCTCCCTTTCTGTAGGCTGGCTTTATATTTTGTTGATTTTTAATTCATTTTGCAATGCAGAAGCTTTTTAGCTTGATGTACTACAACTTCTTTTGTGTTAGTTACTTGTGCTTTTGAGGTTAAAAAAAAAAAAAAGGTCGTCAAGACCAATATCAAGGATATTTTCCCCCTATGTTTCCTTCAAGGAATTGCAGTTGCAGATCCTTTCCTATGTTTCCTTCAAGGAATTTAGGATCAAAACCTAAAGCAACTTTCAAGTGTAGAATATATTGTTGCTAATCATAGTCACCATGCTGTACATTAGATGCCTGGAACTTATTTCTCTAGTAGCTGAAAGTCTATACACTTTGACCAGTTTCTCCTCATTTCCTCCACCCCAAATCCTAGCAACTGTCTACTCCCTGTTTCTATAGACTTGATATTTTCAGATCCTACATATAAGTGAGATTATGCATTACTTGTCTTCCTCTGACATTCCATTTAGCATAATTCATGATGCAATGGCAGGATTTATTTCTTTTTATGACTGAATAATACTCTATTGTTTATCTATACCACATCTATTTAATCCAGTCATCCATAGGAGACACTTGGGTTACTTCCATATCTTTGCTATGGAATAGTACTGCAATGAGCATGAGAGTGCAGATATCTTTTTGAGATCTTGCAACATTTTCTTTGGATATATACCCAAAGATGAAATTGCTAGATCCTTTGGTACTTTTATTTAAAATTTTCGAAGAACATCATACTGTTTTCCACTATGGCTACACCAATTTACATTCCCACTAATAGTGCACAGTAATTCCGTTTCTCCACATTCTCAGCAGTACTTTTTATCTCTTGTCTTTTTCAATAGTTATTCTGATAGATGCAAGGTGATATCTCACTGTGGTTTTGCTTCACATTTCCCTGAGGATTAGTGATATTGAACATCTTTTTTACGTACCTGTCAACCTTTTATGTGGCCTGTTGTCTTTGGGAAAATATCTGTTCAGTTCTTCTGTTCATTTCATGTCAGGATATTTTTTTTACTACTGAGTTATATAAATTTCTTACATATTATGGATATTATTAAACCCCATTAAGTAGATAATTTGCAAATAAGTTCTCCCTTTCTGTAGGCTGGCTTTATATTTTGTTGATTTTTAATTCATTTTGCAATGCAGAAGCTTTTTAGCTTGATGTACTACAACTTCTTTTGTGTTAGTTACTTGTGCTTTTGAGGTTAAAAAAAAAAAAAAGGTCGTCAAGACCAATATCAAGGATATTTTCCCCCTATGTTTCCTTCAAGGAATTGCAGTTGCAGATCTTATATTTAAATCTTTAATCCATTTTGAGTTAATTTTTGTAAGTGATGTAAGATTGTAGTCCAATTTCTTTCTTCTGAATGTGGTCATTTAGTTTTACCAACACCATTTATTAAAGATACTGTCCTTTTCCCATTGCATACTCTTGGTTTCCTTGGCAAACATTAGTAGGTTGTATATGTGAGGGTTTATTTTGGGGGTCTAAGTTCTGGTACACTGCTCTATGTATCTTTATTTATATCTATAACTTTGCAATATACTTTTAAATCTGGAAGCAGGATGCCTCCAGTTTCATTCTTTCTCAAGATTTCCTTGGCAGTTTGAGGCCTTTGGTAATTTCACATACATTTTTGGATTGTTTTTGTGTTTCTGTGAAAACATCATTGGAATTGTCATAGGGATTGTATTGAATATATATATGGCATTGAATAGTATGAAAATTATAACAATATTCACTCTTCTTATCCATGAACATAGATCTGTTTGTGTCTTCTTCAATTTGTTTCATCAATATCATAATTTTCAGTATATAAAATTTTCACTTTCTTGGTTAAATTTATTCCATTTATTATTTTTGATTCATTGTAAATGAGATTGTTTTTATTTCTTTTTCAGATGCTTCATCATTAGTTTATAGAAATGCAACTGATTTTTGTATATTGATTTGGTATCCTGAAACTTCACTGAATTCATTAATTAGTTCTAACAATTTTTTGGTAGAGTATAGGATTTTCTATGTACAAGATCATGTCACTAGTAGAGACTATTTTATTTCTTTCTTTTCAGTTGGATGCATTTTGTTTGCCTAATTGCTCTGACTAGCATTTCCAATTAAATTGTATTTGTTGAACAGTCAGTATTTGGCTTTTAAAATAGCATTTATTAAACCCCATTAAGTAGATAATTTGCAAATAAGTTCTCCCTTTCTGTAGGCTGGCTTTATATTTTGTTGATTTTTAATTCATTTTGCAATGCAGAAGCTTTTAGCTTGATGTACTACAACTTGTTTTGTGTTTGTTACTTGTGCTTTTGAGGTTAAAAAAAAAAAAAAGGTCGTCAAGACCAATATCAAGGATATTTTCCCCCTATGTTTCCTTCAAGGAATTGCAGTTGCAGATCTTATATTTAAATCTTTAATCCATTTTGAGTTAATTTTTGTAAGTGATGTAAGATTGTAGTCCAATTTCTTTCTTCTGAATGTGGTCATTTAGTTTTACCAACACCATTTATTAAAGATACTGTCCTTTTCCCATTGCATACTCTTGGTTTCCTTGGCAAACATTAGTAGGTTGTATATGTGAGGGTTTATTTTGGGGGTCTAAGTTCTGGTACACTGCTCTATGTATCTTTATTTATATCTATAACTTTGCAATATACTTTTAAATCTGGAAGCAGGATGCCTCCAGTTTCATTCTTTCTCAAGATTTCCTTGGCAGTTTGAGGCCTTTGGTAATTTCACATACATTTTTGGATTGTTTTTGTGTTTCTGTGAAAACATCATTGGAATTGTCATAGGGATTGTATTGAATATATATATGGCATTGAATAGTATGAAAATTATAACAATATTCACTCTTCTTATCCATGAACATAGATCTGTTTGTGTCTTCTTCAATTTGTTTCATCAATATCATAATTTTCAGTATATAAAATTTTCACTTTCTTGGTTAAATTTATTCCATTTATTATTTTTGATTCATTGTAAATGAGATTGTTTTTATTTCTTTTTCAGATGCTTCATCATTAGTTTATAGAAATGCAACTGATTTTTGTATATTGATTTGGTATCCTGAAACTTCACTGAATTCATTAATTAGTTCTAACAATTTTTTGGTAGAGTATAGGATTTTCTATGTACAAGATCATGTCACTAGTAGAGACTATTTTATTTCTTTCTTTTCAGTTGGATGCATTTTGTTTGCCTAATTGCTCTGACTAGCATTTCCAATACTGTATTGAACACAGTTTGGTAGCATTTGTTGAGATTTATTGCATGTATATTTGTCAAGTATATTGGCCTGTATTTTTACTTTAATATCATTATCTAGCATTTATATAAAGGTAATACTGTCCTCATAAAAAATAAGTCTGGAAGTATTCCCTCTTCTTCAATATCTTAGAAGAGTTTGAGTAAGATTGGCATTGATTCTTTCTGAAGTGTTTGGTAGAAACCACCATCTGGGATTTTTGGTAGAAATCCCAGGACCAAATGGGATTGGTCCTGGGATTTTCTTTCCTGGGAGCCTTTTAATTAGTGATTAAATACCCTACACATTACTGATCTGTTCAGATTGTTTATTTCCTCATTATTTCATATTGGTAAGTTATATGTATTCTAGGAATTTATCCATTTCTTCTAGGTTACCAAGTTTGCTGTCATATAATTGTTCACAGTAATTGACTATGACCCTTTACATTTTTATGATATCAGTTGTAGTGTCTGCTTTTTCATTCCTAGTTTTGGGTTGTCACTCTTAATTTTGCTTCTCTTCTCAAAAACCAATTTTAATTTTATTCATCTTTTATAGATTTTTTCTGTTTTCTACTTATTTCTGCTCTAATCTATATTATCTCCTTTCTTCTAACTTTGAATTAAATTGGTTCTTTTTAGTTCCTTAAAGTATAAAGTTAAGTTGTTTATGCAAATTTTTTTTAATACAGTCATTTGTCACAGTCAACTTCCTTCTTACCAGTGGTTTTTCTGTATCCCATAAGATTTTTTTATTTTGCATTTCCATTTTTATTTGTTTCAAGATAATTTTTGATTTCCCATTTGAATATACTTTGACAAGAGGTTGTTCAGGATTATATTGTTTAATTTCTATATACTTGTAAAATATCCAGTTTACCTCTTGCTATTGATTTCTAGTTTTATACCATCATATTTGGAAAAGATACTTGAAATGATTTCAATCTTATTAAATCTTAAGGATATTTTAAATTTCTTCTCTCAGTTCTTTCCATTTTTCTATATATTACAAAAATGCATAAGCTTAGGCATTTTAAAGATCTGTCTTTTGTGCATGATAATTTGGGATTGACTGTCTTCTTCGTGACCTGCCATGTGTAGCCCTGATAATTTTCTTTTTCCCAAAGTTAATTAATCTGATATTAATAAAACACTGAAGATTTCTTCAATTAGTACTTATGTGTTATATATATATATACTGCTTAAAAAAGTATCAGTGTTTTTAGATGGATATTGAAGATTATGATGGATACATTGTAGAGACTCTGACTTTAGTTACCTTTGTCTCAAGTGTGTGTTAGTTTCTTAGTGGTGTCAGACTCTTTGCAACCTTATGGACTGTAACCCACCATTCTCTGTCCGTGGAATTCTTCAGGCAAGAATACTGAAACTGGTAGCTATTCCCTTCTCCAAAGAGTATTCCCAACCCAAGGATCAAACTTGGGTCTCCTGCCATTCCCGAACCCAGCAAGACTTTTGGTCTCAATTGTTTATTTCCTCATTATTTCATATTGGTAAGTTATATGTATTCTAGGAATTTATCCATTTCTTCTAGGTTACCAAGTTTGCTGTCATATAATTGTTCACAGTAATTGACTATGACCCTTTACATTTTTATGATATCAGTTGTAGTGTCTGCTTTTTCATTCCTAGTTTTGGGTTGTCACTCTTAATTTTGCTTCTCTTCTCAAAAACCAATTTTAATTTTATTCATCTTTTATAGATTTTTTCTGTTTTCTACTTATTTCTGCTCTAATCTATATTATCTCCTTTCTTCTAACTTTGAATTAAATTGGTTCTTTTTAGTTCCTTAAAGTATAAAGTTAAGTTGTTTATGCAAATTTTTTTTAATACAGTCATTTGTCACAGTCAACTTCCTTCTTACCAGTGGTTTTTCTGTATCCCATAAGATTTTTTTATTTTGCATTTCCATTTTTATTTGTTTCAAGATAATTTTTGATTTCCCATTTGAATATACTTTGACAAGAGGTTGTTCAGGATTATATTGTTTAATTTCTATATACTTGTAAAATATCCAGTTTACCTCTTGCTATTGATTTCTAGTTTTATACCATCATATTTGGAAAAGATACTTGAAATGATTTCAATCTTATTAAATCTTAAGGATATTTTAAATTTCTTCTCTCAGTTCTTTCCATTTTTCTATATATTACAAAAATGCATAAGCTTAGGCATTTTAAAGATCTGTCTTTTGTGCATGATAATTTGGGATTGACTGTCTTCTTCGTGACCTGCCATGTGTAGCCCTGATAATTTTCTTTTTCCCAAAGTTAATTAATCTGATATTAATAAAACACTGAAGATTTCTTCAATTAGTACTTATGTGTTATATATATATATACTGCTTAAAAAAGTATCAGTGTTTTTAGATGGATATTGAAGATTATGATGGATACATTGTAGAGACTCTGACTTTAGTTACCTTTGTCTCAAGTGTGTGTTAGTTTCTTAGTGGTGTCAGACTCTTTGCAACCTTATGGACTGTAACCCACCATTCTCTGTCCGTGGAATTCTTCAGGCAAGAATACTGAAACTGGTAGCTATTCCCTTCTCCAAAGAGTATTCCCAACCCAAGGATCAAACTTGGGTCTCCTGCATTGCAGGCAGATTCTTTACTTTCTGAGCTACCAGGGAGGCAGCACAGTTGGTCAAACTTCACATTCAGATTTCTATTTATATCAGCAGTTGAAATCTCTACTTAGTTCTTCCATCTTCAAGTTACTCGCGACTTTACTGTCTCCTCTGTAATTGCTCAGTTCCTTGATTAACCAAAGATTTCAGTGACTTCACATTTTACATGCAGATTTTGAGGATTCCATCTATGTGACCTCCTCCTCCCTAGATTCTCTACCCCTTAATTGTTATTTGTTATCCCAGTCTCAAATACTGTCTTCCAACACATAAAGCCCGTACAACTGAAGTTTTCTGATATTGAGAGAACTAATTCTTAGGCAAGTTCATAGGAAAGCTAGGGGATCCCCAAGAAGGAGGAGGAAGAGTGGGTACAAAAACTTTTTAGCCAAGGTGCCTTAACCTTGGTTTTCACATGTATGGCAATACTCTATTTTTCCGAAGACTTTCTTTAAGCCCTTTAATCTGTAATAGAATTGTAGAGATACCAAAGAAACATTTCATGTGAAGATAGGTACAATAAATGACAGAAATCACATGGACCTAACAGAAGCAGAAGATATTAAGAAGAGGTGGAAAGAATACACAGACCTATACAAAAAAAATTTTTTAATGAGCTGGATGACCACATTGGTATAATCACTCACCTAGAGTCAAATATCTTAGAGTGTGAGTCTGACACTTTTCACCATAAGCTGTATACTATCATCTATCAATACCCTGAACTGTTTTCTGATGCCATGGAGAGATTGGGGGATGAGTCAGACAAAAAAAAAATTAAATTTACATATATTGCCAGTATCCTTTTCTATCTTTCGAAGGAAGATTCCTCTCCAGTTGATAGTTTTGATCACTCTCCTATGCCTTCATACAGTAGGGTGAGGCTCTATGTTTGTTCTAAATTTTATCTAGGTATCTCTGCTGTATCTGCTAGAGGTTTAATCTCAACATGCCACATTGCTATTACTGAAATCAGTAAGTTCACTTTACCATTTATTGTGGGTATCACATGTTATAATAGTAAATGCCAGAAAAACCATCATTAATGACATGAATCTGCTTCTTGTTGTTTTATGCTTACTTTTGTTAACAAGGGATACAACCCCATTCTGCTTTGAAAATTATTGTTCACTTCTAGCACTTGAACCATATAGTTATGTGCCAGAATCTCACTCCTGAGGGAACTATTTACAGACAGAAACACCCCACAGTCTCCAAAAGTGCTGATTCCCTCTTCAGGTCAAGAGGGGTTAGTACTTAATTCAGAGATTCATAGGTGAAAGGATACTGTTGTATCTGGACAATGCCTATTCCAGTTGCCTGAAAAAAGTATAGAAGACTGTTTTCTTTAGAGTATCTACATAAAATCATGACCCTTATGGGAAAATTCCAGGTATCTCCTGATAATATTCCTTCAAGTCAAATTAAGACAACCACATAAAACTTCACGTATCAAAACTCCCATTATGTCTACTGGCTTCCCGATTCTTTTGTGGGGAGTGGAGGATATCATCACGGTGAAAAGGAAAAAAGCTCCCAAGAAGGAGGAGGAAGAGTGGGTACAAAACTTTTAGCCAAGGTGCCTTAACCTTGGTTTTCACATTTCTTCTAAGACTTTCTTTAAGCCCTTTAATCTGTAATAGAATTGTAGAGATACCAAAGAAACATTTCATGTGAAGATAGGTACAATAAATGACAGAAATCACATGGACCTAACAGAAGCAGAAGATATTAAGAAGAGGTGGAAAGAATACACAGACCTATACAAAAAAAATTTTTTAATGAGCTGGATGACCACATTGGTATAATCACTCACCTAGAGTCAAATATCTTAGAGTGTGAGTCTGACACTTTTCACCATAAGCTGTATACTATCATCTATCAATACCCTGAACTGTTTTCTGATGCCATGGAGAGATTGGGGGATGAGTCAGACAAAAAAAAAATTAAATTTACATATATTGCCAGTATCCTTTTCTATCTTTCGAAGGAAGATTCCTCTCCAGTTGATAGTTTTGATCACTCTCCTATGCCTTCATACAGTAGGGTGAGGCTCTATGTTTGTTCTAAATTTTATCTAGGTATCTCTGCTGTATCTGCTAGAGGTTTAATCTCAACATGCCACATTGCTATTACTGAAATCAGTAAGTTCACTTTACCATTTATTGTGGGTATCACATGTTATAATAGTAAATGCCAGAAAAACCATCATTAATGACATGAATCTGCTTCTTGTTGTTTTATGCTTACTTTTGTTAACAAGGGATACAACCCCATTCTGCTTTGAAAATTATTGTTCACTTCTAGCACTTGAACCATATAGTTATGTGCCAGAATCTCACTCCTGAGGGAACTATTTACAGACAGAAACACCCCACAGTCTCCAAAAGTGCTGATTCCCTCTACAGGTCAAGAGGGGTTAGTACTTAATTCAGAGATTCATAGGTGAAAGGATACTGTTGTATCTGGACAATGCCTATTCCAGTTGCCTGAAAAAAGTATAGAAGACTGTTTTCTTTAGAGTATCTACATAAAATCATGACCCTTATGGGAAAATTCCAGGTATCTCCTGATAATATTCCTTCAAGTCAAATTAAGACAACCACATAAAACTTCACGTATCAAAACTCCCATTATGTCTACTGGCTTCCCGTTCTACTCTCTTTTTTGTGGGGGAGTGGGAGGATCATACTCATACTCATCAGTGTTAATGAGGTGGGATCGTGTTGAATATATAAGGGAAAATTATAATGACTTGATATTCAAATTGTGAATATGAACTAGCATCTTGAGCATCACCTAGAAAATTTTTATTTAACAAAATGAAGACTATCAGGACATAAATCTGTCGAATCAGAATGTTCGTTTTAATAATATACCCAGGTGATTTGCACATATTAAAGTCTGTCTGAGAAACGCTAAGCCAAAATACAGGCTGCCCAGAGAAGGACTTCATAAAATATGTGTAGATATTTTTAATTTTTTGTTAGTGGGTCATATCCATTAAGATCAATATATCATAGCATACAATAAAATGTATTAATATTTAAATAAAATAAAACATATACTATATAATTTTGATTTTTATTAGACTCAATCCAGATATTAATTAGATGCAGAACTATATTTCAAAAACATAAAACATAAAAAATAAGAGCTATTAAAGTTATA
This sequence comes from Tragulus kanchil, assembly GCA_022376925.1. Lineage (NCBI taxonomy): Eukaryota > Metazoa > Chordata > Mammalia > Artiodactyla > Tragulidae > Tragulus > Tragulus kanchil. The sequence goes on from JAIOJX010000032.1 coordinate 256,223,902, forward strand.
TTTGTTCACTGGAGTGCTTTTTAGACTATCAATATTTGCATATAAGAAACATCTTCTGTTGAATTTACAAATTCAATATTCTTTCTTTCAAATTATTTTTGTGCGAATTTATTTGTAATGATTTGTTTGAAAATTCCACTTAGATTTTAATGGTTTCATTGCTTCATTAGCCAGTAGATCTCTGCAAATAATACTTTGTGGTTTTCTCACATCATCATTAATTATGTTTACAAAACCAAATTAAATATAACTCAGATGAGCTTTGAAAATTATTGTTCACTTCTAGCACTTGAACCATATAGTTATGTGCCAGAATCTCACTCCTGAGGAACTATTTACAGACAGAAACACCCACAGTCTCCAAAGTGCTGATTCCTCTACAGGTCAAGAGGGGTTAGTACTTAATTCAGAGATTCATAGGCGAAAGGATACTGTTGTATCTGGACAATGCCTATTCCAGTTGCCTGAAAAAAGTATAGAAGACTGTTTTCTTTAGAGTATCTACATAAAATCATGACCCTTATGGGAAAATTCCAGGTATCTCCTGATAATATTCCTTCAAGTCAAATTAAGACAACCACATAAAACTTCACGTATCAAAACTCCCATTATGTCTACTGGCTTCCCGTTCTACTCTCTTTTTTGTGGGGGAGTGGGAGGATCATACTCATACTCATCAGTGTTAATGAGGTGGGATCGTGTTGAATATATAAGGGAAAATTATAATGACTTGATATTCAAATTGTGAATATGAACTAGCATCTTGAGCATCACCTAGAAAATTTTTATTTAACAAAATGAAGACTATCAGGACATAAATCTGTCGAATCAGAATGTTCGTTTTAATAATATACCCAGGTGATTTGCACATATTAAAGTCTGTCTGAGAAACGCTAAGCCAAAATACAGGCTGCCCAGAGAAGGACTTCATAAAATATGTGTAGATATTTTTAATTTTTTGTTAGTGGGTCATATCCATTAAGATCAATATATCATAGCATACAATAAAATGTATTAATATTTAAATAAAATAAAACATATACTATATAATTTTGATTTTTATTAGACTCAATCCAGATATTAATTAGATGCAGAACTATATTTCAAAAACATAAAACATAAAAAATAAGAGCTATTAAAGTTATATTTGTTCACTGGAGTGCTTTTTAGACTATCAATATTTGCATATAAGAAACATCTTCTGTTGAATTTACAAATTCAATATTCTTTCTTTCAAATTATTTTTGTGCGAATTTATTTGTAATGATTTGTTTGAAAATTCCACTTAGATTTTAATGGTTTCATTGCTTCATTAGCCAGTAGATCTCTGCAAATAATACTTTGTGGTTTTCTCACATCATCATTAATTATGTTTACAAAACCAAATTAAATATAACTCAGATGAGCTTTTTTCTGTCTTTTCTTTTTCAGAGTCATTTCCATTTTTATTTATTTTTTTAAAAGATTTATTTATTTTATTATTTATTTTGGGGCAGGGGTTGGTTTGGGGAGGGAGGGGAGCAGGCGGGCCACTTCTATTGGTCTTTCATTTCTCTATTTTCATCCGCCTTTGTTCCTTGGCTCCTGTGGGCCTCCCATTGAGGTGGCCTCTGTTGTCACAGAGCACTGGCTCTGGGCACATGCACTCCAGAGCTCTGGCTCGGTAATTGGACACATCAGTCCAGCCACTCCCACGGCACATGGGATCTTCCCAGGCCAGGGATCGAAACAACGCCCCTTGCACTGCAAGGCGGTGTCCTTACCCACTGGATCGCGAGGGGAAGCCCTCATTTCTACTTTTTTTTTTTTTTTTAATTTATTTATTTTGGGCAAGGGTCGGGTTGGGGAGGGAGGGGAGCGGGCAGGCCACTTCTATTGGTCTTTCATTTCTCTGTTTTCATCGGTCTTTGTTCTTTGGCTCCTACGGGCCTCCCATCGCGGCGGTGTCCGCTGTTGCAGAGCGCCAGCTCTGGGCGCATGCGCTCCAGAGCTCCGGCTCGGCGATTGGACACATCAGTATAGCCGCTCCGCGGCACGTGGGATCCTCTCAGGCCAGGGATCGAACCTGCGCCCCTTGCACTGCAAGGCGGTATCCTTATCCACTGGACCACCAGGGGAAGCCCCTCATTTCCACTTTCATAATATGTTTCATTACTACTGCCATGTGAGGGAAAAGGGTGTCTTTGTTTGATAAAGAGTACAATGAAGCTTGTTTAGTTATATATATGGTATATTTTAAAATTAATAACTGAAAATTGACTTCCTTAAACTATTGTGATAAAATAAAAGCTTATATTTTCTCATATTCTTAAATCTTTTGAAATAGTTGTAAGACACTCAAAATATTACACCTTACAACATTGTCTCATAAGGCATAGCAGTGTTCAGTTTGCAGCATATAAAAATCATACAATGGGGGCCTCCCCTGGTGGTCCAGTAGGTAAGGACACTGCCTTGCAGTGCAAGGGGCGCCAGTTTGATCCCTGGCCTGGGAAGATCCCACGTGCTGCAGAGCGGCTGGACTGATGTGTCCAATTACCGAGCTGGAGCTCTGCGACAACAGAGGCCACCGCGATGGGAGGGCCACAGGAGCCAAAGAACAAATATGAATGAAAATAGAGAAATGAAAGACCAATAGAAATGGTCCACCCATCCTCCTCCATCCCCACCTCACCCCCCCCCCAAATTTAAAAAACTAAAATCATACGATGAATTCAAGAACAGAACTGGTCTATTATTACTAAAAAAGACATATTCATTTATCATGCTTTGGATGTTATAGTAATGTCAAGTTACTATAAAAATGCCTGAAATGCTTATACTCATTAATAATTTTTATTATTATTATTTTTTTTTTTTTTGCAGATCTGCAACAGCGTTGATGGTCTTAATAAATTCACAGACTCTATGTTGAGCAGCTCTGGTCTAGACTATTGAGATTGAAGGAAGACTAATCCAGTGTACCAAGAAAGTGAGCAGTTTTCATCTTCACATCCACTTGAAGGAAGTAGGGAAAACCACTAGGCCATTCAGGTATAAATGAAATCAAGTACCTTATGATTATACAATGGATGTGACAAATTTGGGGGATCAGATCTGATAGAGTAGCTGAAAAATTATGAATGGAAGTGACCAAAACCATCCTGAGGGAAAAGAAATACAACAGGGCAAAATGGTTGTCTGAGAAAGCCTTCCAAAAAGCTGAGGAAAAAAAAGAAGCAAAAGGCAAAGGAGAAAGGGAAAGATATACCCACCTGAGTGCAAATTTCCAAAGACTAACAAGGAAAGATAAGAAAGGCTTCTTAAGTGAACAATGCGCAGATAGAATGGGAAAGACTAGAGAGCTCTTGAAGAAAAATTAGAAATACTAAGAGAATACTTCATGCAAAATAGGTACAATAAAGGACAGAAATGGTATGGACCTAACGGAAGCAGAAGATATTAAGAAGTGATGGCAATAATACACAGAGGAACTATACAAAAGAGGTCTTAATGACCTGAATAACCATGATGGTGTGATCAATCACCTATAGCAGACATCCTGGAGTGTGAAGTCAAGTGGGTCTTAGGAAGCATTATTATGAACAAAGCTAGTGGAGCTGATGGAATTCCAGATGAGCTATTTCAAATCCTAAAAGATGATGTTGTTAAAGTGCTACACTCAGTATAACAGCAAATTTGGAAAACTCAGCATTGGGCACAGGTCAGTTTTCATTCCAATCCTAAAGAAAGACAATGACAAGGAATGTTCAAACTACTGCACAACTGCACTCATTTCAGTAGCAAGGTAATGTACAAAATATTTCAAGCTAGGCTCCAACAGTATATGAACTGAGAACTTCCAGGTGTACAAGCTGGATTTTAAAAAGGCAGAGAAACCTAAATCAAATTGCTTACATCTACTGGATAATAGAAAAAGCAAGGAAATTCCAGAAAACATTTACTTTTGCTTCATTGACTATGCTAAAGCTTTTGACTGTGTGAATCACAACAAACTGTGGAAAATTCTGAAAGAGATGGGAATATAAAACCACCTTATCTGAATCCTAAGAAACTTGCAAGCAGGTCAAGAAGCAACAGTTAGAACTGGACATAGATCAACAGACTGATTTCAAATTGGGAAAGCAGTATGCCAAGGTTGCATATTGTCACCCTGCTTATTTAACTTATACACCAAGTACATCGTGCGAAATGCCTGGCTGGATGAAGCACAGGCTGGAATCAAGATTTCTGGGAGAAAGATCAATAACCTCAGATATGCAGATGACACTACTCTAATTTCAGAAAGTGAAGAGGAACTAAAGTACCTCACGATGAAGGTGAAAGAGGAAAGTGAAAATCTGTCTAAGACTCAGCATTCAGAAAACTAAGATCATGTGTCTGGCACCATGATTTCATGCCAAGTAGATGAAAAAATAGAAACTGTAACAGACTTTAGTTTCTTGGGTTTCAAAATCACTGCATCTGATGAATGTGTCCATGATATTAAAAGATGCTTGCTCCTTGGAAGGAAAGTTATGACAAACTTAGACAGTGTATTAAAAAGCAGAGACATCACTTTGCTGACAAACAGTCCTATTGTCAATGCTATATCTTTCCAGTAGTCATGTATGAAAGTGAGAGTTGGACCATAAAGAAGGCTGAACACCAAAAAACTGATGTTTTCAAACTATTGTGCTGGAGAAGATTCTTGAGAGTCTCTTGGGTGGCAGGAGTTCAAACCAGTCAATCCTAAGGGAAATCAACCCTGAATAGTCACTGGAAGGACTAAAGCTGAAGCGCCAGTATTTTGACCAGCTGATGTGAAGAACCCACTCATTGGAAAGAGCCTAATGTTGGGCAAGATTGAATGCAGGAGAAGGACGTAACAGAGGATGAGGTAGTTGGATGATATCATCAACTTGTAGGACATGAGCTTGAGGTAATGTACAAAATATTTCAAGCTAGGCTCCAACAGTATATGAACTGAGAACTTCCAGGTGTACAAGCTGGATTTTAAAAAGGCAGAGAAACCTAAATCAAATTGCTTACATCTACTGGATAATAGAAAAAGCAAGGAAATTCCAGAAAACATTTACTTTTGCTTCATTGACTATGCTAAAGCTTTTGACTGTGTGAATCACAACAAACTGTGGAAAATTCTGAAAGAGATGGGAATATAAAACCACCTTATCTGAATCCTAAGAAACTTGCAAGCAGGTCAAGAAGCAACAGTTAGAACTGGACATAGATCAACAGACTGATTTCAAATTGGGAAAGCAGTATGCCAAGGTTGCATATTGTCACCCTGCTTATTTAACTTATACACCAAGTACATCGTGCGAAATGCCTGGCTGGATGAAGCACAGGCTGGAATCAAGATTTCTGGGAGAAAGATCAATAACCTCAGATATGCAGATGACACTACTCTAATTTCAGAAAGTGAAGAGGAACTAAAGTACCTCACGATGAAGGTGAAAGAGGAAAGTGAAAATCTGTCTAAGACTCAGCATTCAGAAAACTAAGATCATGTGTCTGGCACCATGATTTCATGCCAAGTAGATGAAAAAATAGAAACTGTAACAGACTTTAGTTTCTTGGGTTTCAAAATCACTGCATCTGATGAATGTGTCCATGATATTAAAAGATGCTTGCTCCTTGGAAGGAAAGTTATGACAAACTTAGACAGTGTATTAAAAAGCAGAGACATCACTTTGCTGACAAACAGTCCTATTGTCAATGCTATATCTTTCCAGTAGTCATGTATGAAAGTGAGAGTTGGACCATAAAGAAGGCTGAACACCAAAAAACTGATGTTTTCAAACTATTGTGCTGGAGAAGATTCTTGAGAGTCTCTTGGGTGGCAGGAGTTCAAACCAGTCAATCCTAAGGGAAATCAACCCTGAATAGTCACTGGAAGGACTAAAGCTGAAGCGCCAGTATTTTGACCAGCTGATGTGAAGAACCCACTCATTGGAAAGAGCCTAATGTTGGGCAAGATTGAATGCAGGAGAAGGACGTAACAGAGGATGAGGTAGTTGGATGATATCATCAACTTGTAGGACATGAGCTTGAGCAAACTCCAGGAGATAGTGAAAGACTGGGAAGCCTGGCTTGCTGCAGTCCATGGGGTAGCAAGGGACTAGACCCAGCTGAACAACAAAAACAAAAACACTTCTTTTCATGCAACAATGCTGAATAATGAAACAGATCAGGCAATGTGGATATAGAAACTTTGTATTTCATGTCCTATATCTACCCAACTAAATTTACTTGAGAAACAACTGTTAGCTAGTACCCTCAAAAGTTCTGAGATGCATGGATTGGATTTACAAGCTAAATTTGGATCAAAAGTCCTCTCTCCTTAGGTTGCTCATCTACTTTACCCATGTTCTTTACCAAAATCTCACTTGCTCTGATCATACAGTGCTCTTTGTCCTATAGCAATGTTTGGCCTGTGCTTGCGGCTTCTTCAACTTTCATTTTATTTCACTACAGAGACTATATATTCTCTTTCCATTGTATCTTGTTAACAACATTTTATGTTAAAATGATTTATATGGTAATTGCATTTTACTCTGATTCTTACATAAAGCTGTTTTTTCTTAAATATTTTTCATTTGTGTTTATTTCTAAACACTCTAGCACATTTTTAAATGCTTTATTTTGACCACCATCATCACCACAACTTGACTGATAATTCTACAACTTTAGAGCACAGTCTGATTAGGTATAGTTTCAAGATACTGTGGTTTGGTTCCAGGCATTATAATGAAGTTAATATCACAATAAAGTGAATCGCACAATTTTTTTAGCTTTCCAGTGCATATAAAAGTTATGACTATCCTATAGTAATCTGTTAAGTGGTCAATAGCATTCTGTCTTAAAAAATAATTTACTGCTAAAAAATACCAATATAATCTAAGTCATCAATGAGTCATCATCTTTTTGCTGGTGGAGGGTGTTGCCTTAATGTTGATGGCTGCTGACTAAGCAGGGTGTTCAGAGTCAGTGTGGGTGAAGGTAGGGGTGACTTTGGCAGTTTCTTAAAATAATACAACAATGAAGTTTGCTGTACAAATAGACGTTCCCCTTCAGAAAAATTTTCTCTGTACTATATAGTACTGTTTGGTAGCGTTTCACACACAATCAGATTTCCTCCAAACTTGAACAAATTCTCAGACTTTTTTTATATTCTAAATCCTTTGTTGTCATTACAACAGTCTTCACAGCTCTTCACCAGAAGGAGTTTACATTTCAAGAAACCGATTTCCTTTCTCATCCATAAGAAGCAACTTCAGATCTTTTCAAGTTTTAACATGAGATTGGGGCAATTCAATCATGTCTTCAAGCTCCACTTCTGATTTTCTTGCTATTTCCACCACATCTGCAGTGACTTCCTCTACTAAAGTCTTGAACCCCTCAAACTCACCCTTGAGAGTTACAATCAACTTCTTCCAAACTCCTGCTAATGTTGCTATTTATATCTGATTCCATGAATCAGGAATGTTCTCCATGAATTCAGGAATGTTCTCAAAATTTTTTGTCCTATAGCAATGTTTGGCCTGTGCTTGCGGCTTCTTCAACTTTCATTTTATTTCACTACAGAGACTATATATTCTCTTTCCATTGTATCTTGTTAACAACATTTTATGTTAAAATGATTTATATGGTAATTGCATTTTACTCTGATTCTTACATAAAGCTGTTTTTTCTTAAATATTTTTCATTTGTGTTTATTTCTAAACACTCTAGCACATTTTTAAATGCTTTATTTTGACCACCATCATCACCACAACTTGACTGATAATTCTACAACTTTAGAGCACAGTCTGATTAGGTATAGTTTCAAGATACTGTGGTTTGGTTCCAGGCATTATAATGAAGTTAATATCACAATAAAGTGAATCGCACAATTTTTTTAGCTTTCCAGTGCATATAAAAGTTATGACTATCCTATAGTAATCTGTTAAGTGGTCAATAGCATTCTGTCTTAAAAAATAATTTACTGCTAAAAAATACCAATATAATCTAAGTCATCAATGAGTCATCATCTTTTTGCTGGTGGAGGGTGTTGCCTTAATGTTGATGGCTGCTGACTAAGCAGGGTGTTCAGAGTCAGTGTGGGTGAAGGTAGGGGTGACTTTGGCAGTTTCTTAAAATAATACAACAATGAAGTTTGCTGTACAAATAGACGTTCCCCTTCAGAAAAATTTTCTCTGTACTATATAGTACTGTTTGGTAGCGTTTCACACACAATCAGATTTCCTCCAAACTTGAACAAATTCTCAGACTTTTTTTATATTCTAAATCCTTTGTTGTCATTACAACAGTCTTCACAGCTCTTCACCAGAAGGAGTTTACATTTCAAGAAACCGATTTCCTTTCTCATCCATAAGAAGCAACTTCAGATCTTTTCAAGTTTTAACATGAGATTGGGGCAATTCAATCATGTCTTCAAGCTCCACTTCTGATTTTCTTGCTATTTCCACCACATCTGCAGTGACTTCCTCTACTAAAGTCTTGAACCCCTCAAACTCACCCTTGAGAGTTACAATCAACTTCTTCCAAACTCCTGCTAATGTTGCTATTTATATCTGATTCCATGAATCAGGAATGTTCTCAAAGGCATCTAAAATAGTGAATCCTTTCCAGAAAGTTTTCAGCTTACTTTGCCCTATCCATCAGAGGGATAACTGTCTTTAGTTGCTGTAGCCTTTAAAAATGTATTTCTTAAATTATAAGACCTGAAAGTCAAAATTATTCATTGACCCAAAAGTTTTAGGATGGATGTTTTGTTAGTTGGCATTAATCTCTTCATACATTTCTATCTGAGTTCTTGAGTGACCAGGTGGATTGTCAATGACTAGTCATATTTGTGGGCTTCCCTGGTGGCTCAGATGGTAAAGAATCCACCTGCCATGTAGGGGACACAAGTTTGATTTCCAGGTTGAGAAGATCAAAAATTAGAGTGGTTGTTAACCCACTCTAGTGAGCCTGATGGGCTACAGTTCATGTGGTCACAAAGGGTCTATTTAAAAAAAAATTTTTTTTTTTCCTGAGCAGTAGATCTTCACAGTGAACTTAAAATATTCAGTAAACAATGTTGCAAACAGACATGCTATCATTCAGACTTTGTTGTTCTTATAAAGCACAGGAAGAGTACACTAAGCATAATTTTAAAGACCCTAAGATTTTTGAATGGTAAATGGCTTCAACTTCAAGTCACCAGCTATATTTGCCTCCAACAAGAAAGGCAGCCTGTACTTTGAAATTAGACATTCACTTTTCTCTCTAGTTTTGAAAGTCCTAGATGTCATTTTCTTCTAAGAGAGGGCTGTTTCATCTACGTGAGATATCTATTGTTTACTGTGGCCATCACCATTAATTATCTTAGCTAGATCTCTTGGATAGCTTGTTCCAGCTCCTTCTCATGAAACAACATTTCCTAGCTTCAGATTTCTCTTCTGCAGCTTCCTTCTCTCTCAGCCTTCACAGAACTGAAGAGAGTTAGGGCCTTGCTCTCAATTAGGCTTTTGTTTAAGGATATATCGTGGCTTGACTTGATCTTAAATGTAGAGCACTAAATCTCTCCCCACATCAGAATGAAGGCTGCTTTCCTTATCATTCATATGTGCACTGGAGTAGCACTTTTCATTTCCTCAAGAACTTTTTCCTTTTCCTGCACAAATTGTCTAACAGTTTGGCACAACGAGCCTTGCTTTAGGTCTGTCTCTATTTTTTTTTTTTTTTTTTTAGGTAAGAAATGTATTTATTCAGATTCAGAGAAAGCGCACTCCACAGACAGAGTGTGGGCCATGACAGAGCAAATCCAGTGGCCTGTCTCTGTTTTCGACATGCCTTCCTCACTAAGCTTGTAGGCTTGATTTAAAGTTAAACACATTCTTTTCACTTGCACACTTAAAGTCATAGAGTTATTAATTGGCATAATTTAAAATATCATTGTGTCTCAGTAGATAGAAGGACTGAGGCGGGGAAGTGGGGGAAAAGTGCCAATGGAGAGAGTAGTCAGAGCAAACACTTTATCAGTTAAGCCCACCATTTCATAAAGTTGTAATGCATGGTGCCCCAAACAATTACAGTAACAACATTAAAGATCATTAATCATAGACCAAAATAACAAAGAACATAATTTTGAAAAATTTGAAATATTGTGAGAATTACCAAAATGTGGCACAGAGACAAAAAAGAGCAAATGCTATTGGAAATGTGGAACTGTTTGACTTGCTTAACACAGGGTTGCCACAAACCTTCAATTTGTTTTAAAAAAAAAATACATCTATGAAGCACAATAAAGTGAAGTACAATAGAACTAGGTATGCTTATAGACACTTCTATTAAAATGAAGACTGGTGGTAGGGAAGAGAATAATCCTAAATATTCACCACCTGAAAATTCACTTTAAGACAGATCTCACTATTGCCTAACTACCAGCACACTTATTGGGCAACTCAATTTCCATATCCAGTACTAGCCATTTCTAAGCCTTCAAAATCTTTCAGTTGAGCAAATGACAAAACACTCCCTGAAGCAACCAGAATACTGGATCCATGCCATGTGCCTTGGAGAATTGGGAATGGACTGTCTTTCCTTGTTGCATATCACATATTGTGACACAGATTCCAAGTTACATGATTTATAACATGCAATCTCAAAAGAAACTGAGTAAGAGAAATTGTTGCCTTCTGCAAAGATTAAGGTGGGCATTAGGAGGATGAATCCCAAAGGAAAGAAAACAGTATGAAAATTAATAAATTGGAAGTAATGCCATTATGATAGTTAGGGTCTATATAAAAAGTAATGGGGCCTGAATTACTATAGTAGGACAAGAAAGAATAGACCAATTTTGAGAGACATTACAGAGACTGATTAGATATGGGATGGTAGGGAATGTAGAGATTTCAGAGATAATGATGTGGAAAGAAGAGTACATTCATGCAATTGTGAGTAAATAAAATATGAAGTGCCAATATGGTTCAAGTGATCACCGTAAGTGCAGAGATCTGCATGAGAAAGGCCACCCCAAATATTTTGAATAATGCCAACTACAAACAATCAAATAAAATTATAGGAAAACAAAAAATAGTCATTCCAAAGCAATCAGTAAATGATGAGCTGAGATATAAATGGGTATTTGTTATTATGCCCATGTCTGGGAAATCCCATGGAAAGAGGAGCCTGGTGGGCTATAGTCCATGGGGCTGCAGAGCCAGACACAACTGAGAAACTAAACAAAATATGTATACCTAAAGGATGCTGAATTACACAAAGTAGAGTTTAAATATCTACTTCAAGGGGTTTCCAATCAAGGTGGCAAAGTTAGAAGACATGAAGTTCACCTCTGCCCACAAATACATTGAAAATATATCTACATGTGGAACAATTTTCACTGAAAATTAATTGGAAAGTGGCAGAAGGACTCCTGTAAAACCAAGGTTGTAAGAAAAAACCATAGATAATTGGGTTAGATAATTGGGACCTGTGTCCCTGGGAGAGGACTCCGATTAAAGGGAGATTACAGGAGTAGACACCTGACCTGAGGAGTGAGCAGGCCAAGTCACAGAGTGAGTGCTATAGTCCTGGGGTCTTCATGTTAGGGAGACAGGCCCTCTTGGCTGGTTGGAGGACCTCTGAGTCTAACAGAAAGGCTGAAGAAGACTGGACTGGCACTCACTCGGTTGCCTGCAGAGGCAGACATATTGTGACACAGATTCCAAGTTACATGATTTATAACATGCAATCTCAAAAGAAACTGAGTAAGAGAAATTGTTGCCTTCTGCAAAGATTAAGGTGGGCATTAGGAGGATGAATCCCAAAGGAAAGAAAACAGTATGAAAATTAATAAATTGGAAGTAATGCCATTATGATAGTTAGGGTCTATATAAAAAGTAATGGGGCCTGAATTACTATAGTAGGACAAGAAAGAATAGACCAATTTTGAGAGACATTACAGAGACTGATTAGATATGGGATGGTAGGGAATGTAGAGATTTCAGAGATAATGATGTGGAAAGAAGAGTACATTCATGCAATTGTGAGTAAATAAAATATGAAGTGCCAATATGGTTCAAGTGATCACCGTAAGTGCAGAGATCTGCATGAGAAAGGCCACCCCAAATATTTTGAATAATGCCAACTACAAACAATCAAATAAAATTATAGGAAAACAAAAAATAGTCATTCCAAAGCAATCAGTAAATGATGAGCTGAGATATAAATGGGTATTTGTTATTATGCCCATGTCTGGGAAATCCCATGGAAAGAGGAGCCTGGTGGGCTATAGTCCATGGGGCTGCAGAGCCAGACACAACTGAGAAACTAAACAAAATATGTATACCTAAAGGATGCTGAATTACACAAAGTAGAGTTTAAATATCTACTTCAAGGGGGTTCCAATCAAGGTGGCAAAGTTAGAAGACATGAAGTTCACCTCTGCCCACAAATACATTGAAAATATATCTACATGTGGAACAATTTTCACTGAAAATTAATTGGAAAGTGGCAGAAGGACTCCTGTAAAACCAAGGTTGTAAGAAAAAACCATAGATAATTGGGTTAGATAATTGGGACCTGTGTCCCTGGGAGAGGACTCCGATTAAAAGGGAGATTACAGGAGTAGACACCTGACCTGAGGAGTGAGCAGGCCAAGTCACAGAGTGAGTGCTATAGTCCTGGGGTCTTCATGTTAGGGAGACAGGCCCTCTTGGCTGGTTGGAGGACCTCTGAGTCTAACAGAAAGGCTGAAGAAGACTGGACTGGCACTCACTCGTTTGCCTGCAGGCAGGACAAAGAGAGGGGCTTCCCAGGTGACTCATTGGTAAAGAATCTGCCTGCCAATGTAAGAGACATGGATTCAATCCCTGGGTCAGACAGAACTCCTGGGGGAGGAAATAGGAACCCACTCTAATATTCTTGCCTGAAGAATCCCATGGACAGAGCCTAGTGGGCTACAGTACATAGGGTCTGAAAGAATCTGACATAACTAGGCAATGGATCACAGGAGAGAGACAAAGAGAAGTCTATTTTACCGGCAGGAGGGATTCCTGCAACTGTCTCATTGACTGCCCCAGACTGTGCCAAACAAACACTCTGGCTCCACTCACTCCATGACACAGTGACACACTGGGTCTAGGGAAGCCATGACGAGGGAAAAGACCTGACCATGGGATCTATAGGCAACTCAGTTCTGGGGCAGAACCTGGGTGGCTGGCTGCAGCCATTGCTGGCACTACTTCAAGCAGTGCCTCTGAAGCAGCTAGGAATCTCTGAGAGCAGCCACTCCACCACAGCGCACCCATCCCCAATATGTGCTGAGAGTCCACACAGGCCTCACCTGCCTTGCAGAGAAGTTCTACTACAGGGAAGAGGTAGTGGAAGCTGAGTTCATGGTGCTCTGTGAGGAATACAGGTGACTTGCCCCTGAGGCTGCACGGGCAGTGCACCAGCTCTCAGCCTGTGACTGACTAGAGCAAGAAGTCTGAACAGGCCCCACTGTTTCAGCACTTTCAGTCATCTCAGCCCAGGGGACAAAGGATCCCCTTCAGAGAAGAAAAAACCACTCTTATTGGGAACAAAGCCAGTTTAGACCTGACCCTCAGGGCTTCCACTCCTGAATAAAAAAGTGTTAAGTCGCTCAGTCGTGACCAACTATGAGACTCCATGGACTGTAGCCTGCCAGGCTCCTCTATCAATGGAATTCTCCGGGTGAGAATACTGGAGTGGATAGTCATTCCCTTATGCGGGGGATCTTCCTGAACCAGGGGTCAAACCTGGGTCTCCTTGGCTGCAGGCAGATACCTTACCATCTGAGGCACCAAGGAATGCCTCTACTCAAGCAACTTGAGATCAAGTCCTACCACCAATTGGTGGTGATGGCCATAGAAGAGGAGAAATCCTGCCTCACATCTGGATCCTGCTCTAGCTCCTCCATTGCCAGCCCCACCTGTTACAAAGTTGACAACTGCCAGCACACCTGAGGAAAGGCTTCCATTTTTCCCTTAATCTTTTTTTTTTTTCCTTTGGCCACTTCTGTTGGTTTTTCTTTTATCCATTTTCATCTATCTTCATTATTTTAGCCTGTGTGGGCCTCCCATTGCAGTGGCCCCTGTTGCTGCAGAGCACCTACTCCAGGCACATGCGCTCCAGAGCTCCAGCTCAGTAGTTGGACACATTGGTCAAGCTGCTCCACGGCACATGGGGGTCTATTTTACCGGCAACCTGACTCTCATTGACTGCCCCAGACTGTGCCAAACAAACACTCTGGCTCCACTCACTCCATGACACAGTGACACACTGGGTCTAGGGAAGCCATGACGAGGGAAAAGACCTGACCATGGGATCTATAGGCAACTCAGTTCTGGGGCAGAACCTGGGTGGCTGGCTGCAGCCATTGCTGGCACTACTTCAAGCAGTGCCTCTGAAGCAGCTAGGAATCTCTGAGAGCAGCCACTCCACCACAGCGCACCCATCCCCAATATGTGCTGAGAGTCCACACAGGCCTCACCTGCCTTGCAGAGAAGTTCTACTACAGGGAAGAGGTAGTGGAAGCTGAGTTCATGGTGCTCTGTGAGGAATACAGGTGACTTGCCCCTGAGGCTGCACGGGCAGTGCACCAGCTCTCAGCCTGTGACTGACTAGAGCAAGAAGTCTGAACAGGCCCCACTGTTTCAGCACTTTCAGTCATCTCAGCCCAGGGGACAAAGGATCCCCTTCAGAGAAGAAAAAACCACTCTTATTGGGAACAAAGCCAGTTTAGACCTGACCCTCAGGGCTTCCACTCCTGAATAAAAAAGTGTTAAGTCGCTCAGTCGTGACCAACTATGAGACTCCATGGACTGTAGCCTGCCAGGCTCCTCTATCAATGGAATTCTCCGGGTGAGAATACTGGAGTGGATAGTCATTCCCTTATGCGGGGGATCTTCCTGAACCAGGGGTCAAACCTGGGTCTCCTTGGCTGCAGGCAGATACCTTACCATCTGAGGCACCAAGGAATGCCTCTACTCAAGCAACTTGAGATCAAGTCCTACCACCAATTGGTGGTGATGGCCATAGAAGAGGAGAAATCCTGCCTCACATCTGGATCCTGCTCTAGCTCCTCCATTGCCAGCCCCACCTGTTACAAAGTTGACAACTGCCAGCACACCTGAGGAAAGGCTTCCATTTTTCCCTTAATCTTTTTTTTTTTTCCTTTGGCCACTTCTGTTGGTTTTTCTTTTATCCATTTTCATCTATCTTCATTATTTTAGCCTGTGTGGGCCTCCCATTGCAGTGGCCCCTGTTGCTGCAGAGCACCTACTCCAGGCACATGCGCTCCAGAGCTCCAGCTCAGTAGTTGGACACATTGGTCAAGCTGCTCCACGGCACATGGGATCCTCCCAGGCCAGGGATCGAACCAGCACCCCTCGCACTGCGTGGTAGTATCCCTATCCACTGGACCACCAGGGAAGCCCCTCCCCTTAATCTTTTAAACAACTTTTGTCTAATTCTCTGAACCTATTTATCAGAGCTGCTTCAAAGTCTTTGCTTGATTAATCCAACATCTGAGTCATGATGGATCAGCTTCTATTGACTAATTTTTGACTGTAAGTCATGGTTTTCTATTTCTTAAATGCCTATTAGTATTTTATTTTGTACTGAACATTATAAATGATACATTTTAGAAGCTCTGAAGTCTTTTATCTTTCCCTGGAAAGTGATTATTGTTCTAGTTCCATGTTCAGTTCCTGGCTGAGCATCACAAACTTGTATAGGCTTGCTTTCACAGTTTATTAGTGGGAATTCCCAAAAAGATTAGTACATTTCCCAAACACTTCTAACTGGATAAAACTAAACACTTATACACTGCCTCCCCTGTACATGTAGCCAGGATATTAGACTTTATTAGGACAAATCTAAAGTAGGTCTTTGTTGTTCTTTTTTTTTTTTTTTAAGATGGAAATTTTCTGATATCTCAGTTGAATGCCCACTATGTTAAAAGAATGTTTGCATTGATTAACTTTACTATATACCTGAAATGAACACATTGTAAATCAACTATACTCTAAATTTTTAAAAAAGCTTGTTTACAAGTTCTCTGCACTCTGTCTGGGTTCATTTCCATAGCACTTAAACCCAATACTCTCTTACCCATGCACAGTCCTTCCCACTGCCAAGAACCCTTTGGGAAACCCTCTGCACAATTGCCTTCTCTCCAATATCTTCCCCCATATATTCCAGTGACTTAAGTTGCCAGGGGTTCTTGATCTCTGACTCCTCAACTCAGCATGATTTCCATGCTCTACTCTGTCTCAGTGTGCTATGATTAGAATATGATGTCCAGGTAGCTAGCTATTCTAATTGTAGGTCTCCCCTTCAGTATCTCAACTTTCATGGACTGCATACTTGTATCACCTGTTGTGCAGTGCCTGAGGGCTCCTGGCTCATATATTCTATTCAGTTTTATGATTAACAAGAAGAGGACAAGTCTAGTAGAGTTTCTTCTTCATAGTCATTTAGATTTCGACTCACATTTCTAGGTCAGTGCTATCTAAGAGAACTTTATGCAATAATCTAAAAGTTTTGCACTCCTGCCACCCAATAAAGGAGCTACTACTCACATGCAGTTAACTGAGCAATTAAAATATAGTTAGTGAAACTGAAGAACTAGAACTTTAAGTATTATTTAAATTAATCACACGAGGTTAGCAGATACCATATTGTACAATGAAGTTCTAAGAAACAGAGATAAAAGCACTTAACTCAAGCCTGAACAACTGTTAAATGTATCTTAGTTTTGTTACTTGAGTCAGTTTTCTAGCTAGCTTTGCATTTTTCTTACTTTGGTGTTTAGAAAATCACTCACCCCAGTTCCCATGAGTCATTTTTTTCACTGATGTGTGTTTTTCTGATACTTTTATTTCTGCATTGCTTCTGACATGATGCCAGTCTTGACTCCCACCCTTTTTACATTTCCTGATTTAACCTGTTTCCTTGACATGGGTCCAGAGTTTTGCTCTAAATTTCTTTTAGTGTAGACTCATGTCTCAAATAAATAGAAACTGTGTTCCAACAATACTGAAAATCACAATAGCACTGTGTGCTGTGTCTCATCATGTGCTTGTCTCTCTATTTTGATATTCTGACTCTAAGACAAAACTAGAGGTTTGTATCTGGAAGAGAGTCAGAATTTAGAGAAAAATGTAACACTTATTTGGAGTTATCCAGAAATATAGATAATCAGACCAAAATCTGTTTTCCTCATATTGGTCTAAACTTATGCCATTCAGATATTATGTTAAGACTGTATCATTTTTACTCCTGGTTATTTTTTGAAGTAACAGTGCAGAAATAAAATCATAATTAGGCATAAATCTGTGTGTCCAGTCTAAAGACAGATTCCGACATCCATTAGATTTCAACATCTACCTACTAGAACGTAACAAATATAAATACATAATAGCTATATGTTAAAATGAGCAGCGTATGAGATAACTAGGTATGTCTAGAATAATAAAATGATAGCAAACTTCTTATGGTCACTAGCTCTTGATGATTAACAAGAAGAGGACAAGTCTAGTAGAGTTTCTTCTTCATAGTCATTTAGATTTCGACTCACATTTCTAGGTCAGTGCTATCTAAGAGAACTTTATGCAATAATCTAAAAGTTTTGCACTCCTGCCACCCAATAAAGGAGCTACTACTCACATGCAGTTAACTGAGCAATTAAAATATAGTTAGTGAAACTGAAGAACTAGAACTTTAAGTATTATTTAAATTAATCACACGAGGTTAGCAGATACCATATTGTACAATGAAGTTCTAAGAAACAGAGATAAAAGCACTTAACTCAAGCCTGAACAACTGTTAAATGTATCTTAGTTTTGTTACTTGAGTCAGTTTTCTAGCTAGCTTTGCATTTTTCTTACTTTGGTGTTTAGAAAATCACTCACCCCAGTTCCCATGAGTCATTTTTTTCACTGATGTGTGTTTTTCTGATACTTTTATTTCTGCATTGCTTCTGACATGATGCCAGTCTTGACTCCCACCCTTTTTACATTTCCTGATTTAACCTGTTTCCTTGACATGGGTCCAGAGTTTTGCTCTAAATTTCTTTTAGTGTAGACTCATGTCTCAAATAAATAGAAACTGTGTTCCAACAATACTGAAAATCACAATAGCACTGTGTGCTGTGTCTCATCATGTGCTTGTCTCTCTATTTTGATATTCTGACTCTAAGACAAAACTAGAGGTTTGTATCTGGAAGAGAGTCAGAATTTAGAGAAAAATGTAACACTTATTTGGAGTTATCCAGAAATATAGATAATCAGACCAAAATCTGTTTTCCTCATATTGGTCTAAACTTATGCCATTCAGATATTATGTTAAGACTGTATCATTTTTACTCCTGGTTATTTTTTGAAGTAACAGTGCAGAAATAAAATCATAATTAGGCATAAATCTGTGTGTCCAGTCTAAAGACAGATTCCGACATCCATTAGATTTCAACATCTACCTACTAGAACGTAACAAATATAAATACATAATAGCTATATGTTAAAATGAGCAGCGTATGAGATAACTAGGTATGTCTAGAATAATAAAATGATAGCAAACTTCTTATGGTCACTAGCTCTTGATGATTTGCTTTCAAAATTGTATTGTGTGACTGTGCATGAGAGAGAAAAATGTACAAGGGAAACAGGATTGCTTAACTAACATTTGGTCACATAAAAGAAATACTAATTTGCCATTTACATGGACTATGGGCTATCTATATTTTTGCATTCGTAGCATGTTAACTGTTCATCCTCTAAAGTACGCTATATTTGTCTAATCATTTTATTTTATTATAATGCTAATTATGATTCATATTCTTAGCCTTTATTGTTTTGCAACATAGTACTTATTGGCTTTATGAGTTAAAAACATTAAAGAAAGATGACATGGTTAACTACTGCATTTTCATTGCCATTGTTACCATGGAGATATACTGATAAAATACATCTATGGATAAAAATAATGAGAATAAAAATAATTAATAGTTATTATCTAAAACATGGAAGTGAAAGGAACCATGAAAAAGTATTTTCCCATTTCCATAATGAAACCAGAGCCACTGCCATTTTTTCCATGAAAAATCATCATTATCTTCTGTTTATGGCATGTTATTTATAATCAAGCTCATTGGTTTACATTTATGCTCATTTTGTTTCTTACTTTATAGTCAGATAATACAGAACAGTTGTTATCCAGATAAAATTCTGTTCCTACTAAGTCATGAAATATTAGTAGTACTTTGTTTGACATTTTCTTATATTGTATTATACCATTTGACTGAACATCTCAGTATTTCAGCTACACAGTATATACTTCATAGATAAAGATTCCACACATCTTTTCTCTTCTTGGCCTCCATGACATCTAGTTTCATGGTTTTTATAGAAGAATTCTAGCTATTAATAACACAAATGTGCCTTCTCACATATTTAAAACTTGGAAACTTGGACCTAATCTAACAGCCTGAAATCACTATGGGTTCTCCCATTCTCTACTCTATCTGTGTGTCCAGTCTAAAGAAAGATTCCGACATACATTAGATTTCAACATCTACCTACTAGAACGTAACAAATATAAATACATAATAGCTATATGTTAAAATGAGCAGCGTATGAGATAACTAGGTATGTCTAGAATAATAAAATGATAGCAAACTTCTTATGGTCACTAGCTCTTGATGATTTGCTTTCAAAATTGTATTGTGTGACTGTGCATGAGAGAAAAATGTACAAGGGAAACAGGATTGCTTAACTAACATTTGGTCACATAAAAGAAATACTAATTTGCCATTTACATGGACTATGGGCTATCTATATTTTTGCATTCGTAGCATGTTAACTGTTCATCCTCTAAAGTACGCTATATTTGTCTAATCATTTTATTTTATTATAATGCTAATTATGATTCATATTCTTAGCCTTTATTGTTTTGCAACATAGTACTTATTGGCTTTATGAGTTAAAAACATTAAAGAAAGATGACATGGTTAACTACTGCATTTTCATTGCCATTGTTACCATGGAGATATACTGATAAAATACATCTATGGATAAAAATAATGAGAATAAAAATAATTAATAGTTATTATCTAAAACATGGAAGTGAAAGGAACCATGAAAAAGTATTTTCCCATTTCCATAATGAAACCAGAGCCACTGCCATTTTTTCCATGAAAAATCATCATTATCTTCTGTTTATGGCATGTTATTTATAATCAAGCTCATTGGTTTACATTTATGCTCATTTTGTTTCTTACTTTATAGTCAGATAATACAGAACAGTTGTTATCCAGATAAAATTCTGTTCCTACTAAGTCATGAAATATTAGTAGTACTTTGTTTGACATTTTCTTATATTGTATTATACCATTTGACTGAACATCTCAGTATTTCAGCTACACAGTATATACTTCATAGATAAAGATTCCACACATCTTTTCTCTTCTTGGCCTCCATGACATCTAGTTTCATGGTTTTTATAGAAGAATTCTAGCTATTAATAACACAAATGTGCCTTCTCACATATTTAAAACTTGGAAACTTGGACCTAATCTAACAGCCTGAAATCACTATGGGTTCTCCCATTCTCTACTCTATCTCACTATAGATTTGAATTTACAGTTCTTATGCTATTTAACCTACCTGCCAACTGTTCCCAAAGGGAGATCCTGAATTACTTCTGACCGTTCCATTGTGATTAGTCAGCAAATATGTTCTCATTACGAAATGCTTGAGACAGAGAAAGATGTTGATTAGTTTCTACAGGTTCAGTTCAGTTCAGTCGCTCAGCTGTGTCCAATTCTTTGCTACCTCATTGACTGCAGCACACCAGGCCTCCTTGTCCTTCACCATCTCCCAGAGCTTGCTCAAACCCATGTTTATTGACTCAGTGACACCATCCAACCATCTCATCCTCTGTTGTCCCCTTTTTGTGCCTTCTATTTTCCCCAGCATCACAGTCTTTTCCACTGAGTCATCTTTTCACATCCAGGTAGCCAAAATATTAAAGCTTCAGATTCAGCATAAGTCCTTTCAATGAATATTAAGGGTTAATTTCCTTTAGGATTGACTGGTTTGAACTCCTTGCAGTCCAAGGGACTCTCAAGAGTCTTCTCCAATACCACAGTTCAAAGGTATCAGTTCTTCAGTGCTCAGCCTTCTTTATGGTCCAGTTCTCAATTCCACACATGACCACTGGAAAAAACCACAGCTTTGACTACATGGACTTTTTTTTGTTTTGCCTCTAAGTCATCATTTGCTTTTCATCCATCTTTATTCTTTGGCCTGTGTGGGCCTCTTCTTATCGTAGCTTTTAATACAAGCTCATTGGTTTACATTTATGCTCATTTTGTTTCTTACTTTATAGTCAGATAATACAGAACAGTTGTTATCCAGATAAAATTCTGTTCCTACTAAGTCATGAAATATTAGTAGTACTTTGTTTGACATTTTCTTATATTGTATTATACCATTTGACTGAACATCTCAGTATTTCAGCTACACAGTATATACTTCATAGATAAAGATTCCACACATCTTTTCTCTTCTTGGCCTCCATGACATCTAGTTTCATGGTTTTTATAGAAGAATTCTAGCTATTAATAACACAAATGTGCCTTCTCACATATTTAAAACTTGGAAACTTGGACCTAATCTAACAGCCTGAAATCACTATGGGTTCTCCCATTCTCTACTCTATCTCACTATAGATTTGAATTTACAGTTCTTATGCTATTTAACCTACCTGCCAACTGTTCCCAAAGGGAGATCCTGAATTACTTCTGACCGTTCCATTGTGATTAGTCAGCAAATATGTTCTCATTACGAAATGCTTGAGACAGAGAAAGATGTTGATTAGTTTCTACAGGTTCAGTTCAGTTCAGTCGCTCAGCTGTGTCCAATTCTTTGCTACCTCATTGACTGCAGCACACCAGGCCTCCTTGTCCTTCACCATCTCCCAGAGCTTGCTCAAACCCATGTTTATTGACTCAGTGACACCATCCAACCATCTCATCCTCTGTTGTCCCCTTTTTGTGCCTTCTATTTTCCCCAGCATCACAGTCTTTTCCACTGAGTCATCTTTTCACATCCAGGTAGCCAAAATATTAAAGCTTCAGATTCAGCATAAGTCCTTTCAATGAATATTAAGGGTTAATTTCCTTTAGGATTGACTGGTTTGAACTCCTTGCAGTCCAAGGGACTCTCAAGAGTCTTCTCCAATACCACAGTTCAAAGGTATCAGTTCTTCAGTGCTCAGCCTTCTTTATGGTCCAGTTCTCAATTCCACACATGACCACTGGAAAAAACCACAGCTTTGACTACATGGACTTTTTTTTGTTTTGCCTCTAAGTCATCATTTGCTTTTCATCCATCTTTATTCTTTGGCCTGTGTGGGCCTCCCATTACAGTGGCCTCTCTCCATTGTAGAAAACTGGCTCTGAGCACATGCACTCCAGAACTCTGGCTTGTAATTGGCTGTGACAGTCCAGCTGCTCCACAGCACATGGGATCCTCCCAGGCCGTGGATCAAACCAGTGCCCCTTGCATTGCAAGGTGGACTTTCTACCCACTGGACCACCAGGGAAGCCTCTATATGGACTTTTGTCAGCAAAGTGATAGCTTGTTTTTTTATCTGCTTTTTTGGGTATGGATTTGTAGTCCAATTTTCAGTTTTTCCAGTGATGACATGGGCATTGTGCTATGTAACTGGGGACAGACAGCATAAGCAAATACTAGATTGAAAACAAGTGCAAGGAATGAAAAGAGGAGAGGATGCAGAGATAATCACCACAGTGTGACACTGAAAAGACTTTGAGGACAAAGCAGAGAATGAAACGACTTGAGGAGATGATTTATGCTTTCAGATCTTTGCTTCAAAAGAAAATAAATATGTATTTAATATACAAGGCTAATTTACTGACAGAGTGACAGTTTGATCTCATTTAACATAGCTTACGAAGAAAAGAAGATGGGAAGGAATTGAGGACAAGGAAAATATGAGGAAATTCAGGGTAGAGAGATGATGTTTTGTAGAAAAGATGGAATGGAAGGACACTGGCCAACAGTCAGGCTTCATGCAGGGAAAATGAGCATTCTAGGCTGTGGTTTGAAGAGATTACTCCCAACAGCTACCTGGTTTACAGCTACTCTCTATGAAGATCATGTTGTTCAACTTTCCTTCTCCATGAAATTGAACTTTTTTTTTTTTTTTTTAAGATTTATTTATTTATTTATTTAGGGCGGGGGACAGGTTGGGGAGAGGAGCAGGCAGGCCACTTCTATTGGTCTTTCATTTATCTATTTTCATCCATCTTTGTTCTTTGGCCTGTGTGGGCCTCCCATCACAGTGGCCTCTATTGTCGCAGAGCGCTGGCTCTGGGCGCATAAGCTCCAGAGTTCAGCTCGGTAATTGGACACATCGGTCCAGCCGCTCCACAACACGTGGGATCTTTCCAGGCCAGGAATTGAACCGACGCCCCTTGCACTGCAAAGCGGTGTCCTTACCCACTGGACCACCAGGGGAAGCCCGAACTATTTTTTTTTTTTTTAATGCAAGTTTCTTTTACTTCACAGTGTTCCAAATAACTATGTCCATGTTACAAGGACAATTGTAAGGATTGTTGCTTCCTTACAATCCTATAGTCAACCTGGTATATATTTGGCATCAACACCAGATATTCCATTGTTAGGTTAGAAAGCTGACATAGAATATAATTTAAAATAACAAATAACTCTATGATTGGGATCAATAGAAATAAAGGACTACACGACTACCACTCTTTCTAGAATAGCTCAGCACTAGTCTTGAATATCTCAAAGAGAAAATAATAACATTTTTAGTATGCAACCGTATTATTTTCACAATGGTGATGAAAGAACTCTTGAATAAAGTTACCATTTTAAGAATTATTTATAATTTTCAAACTGCTGATTTATAAAAATACTTGCAAAAAATATTGTTCTAAGATTGGACAAAAAAATGAGAATGCCCTAAGCAGTAATTTGAAGGAAAAACATGTTGACTAAAAAGTTATCGTAGATATATAATATGCTAGATGATAATGTTGATTATCTGAGACATTTTGATGACTTACATTTATTACTATGGTTCATAAAAAGTAGCTATCAGCCATACTTAACATAATAAACATTCTTATATCCATCACCATAAGGAAACAAAGTCTATTCTAGCTTATTAACTTGTGTCTATAATAGCTCAAACTTATTTAATTTAGTGTAAATATTGGCCTGGTGTTAACTATTCATCAGTGTTTTGTTTATGTAATTTAATTTTATGCAAAATAAACTTTCCACACTCAATAATTTGGACCAGGCAATCAAATTCACTTAGTGTATCTATTGTCAACCTTCAAAGAATTATTTAAGAATATACTGACTTTAACTTTATAATTGTGTCATACAAGCAAAAATCTCAATTCTGCTATTCAAGTTTACTTGTAAAAACTTGCTCCTAAAAGCACAATTAAACAAAAGTTAATCTGAATTACTAATTCATGATGTAACGATGCTAGTCAAGATAAAGCTAAATTATAGCTTCATTCCCTTT
The DNA here is from genome assembly GCA_022376925.1 of Tragulus kanchil. Classification (NCBI taxonomy): domain Eukaryota; kingdom Metazoa; phylum Chordata; class Mammalia; order Artiodactyla; family Tragulidae; genus Tragulus; species Tragulus kanchil. Next base: position 256,248,502 of record JAIOJX010000032.1, read on the forward strand.
GTTTTAGAAGAATTTTAATACTTTCTTAGTGTTAATTAAATATTGAATGACTCCTTTTTGCTCATTAGGACAATGGAATTAGAAACAACTCAAATAATGTATAGCTAGAAAATATACCATCAGTGTGAATTTAAGGAGAAAAGTTGATTACTCATAATTCTTTGCAATGTATTGTCCTATCTTTACCAAAATGATACTTTGGACAACTGAGGAAATTTCATGGTTATTTTCTAACAAATAAAGGTGATAATACTAAAACACTGAGTTGACACCAATAAGAGGAAATCTATTACTACTTCCACCTTTACCCCTTCTATTTGCCATGAAGTAATGGAGTCAGATGCCATGATCTTAGTTTTATAACATTTAGTTTTAAGCCAGTTCTTTTACTCTCCTCTTTCATCTTAGTCAAGAGGCTTGTTAGTTCCTCCTGGCTCTCTGCCATTAAAGTGGTATCATCTGCATAACTGAGGTATTTGATGCTTCTCCCAACTATCTTGATTCCAGCTTGTAACTCATCCTGCCTGGGATTGCTCATGATGTGCTCTGTGTATAGGAAAAAAGCTCTGCCCAATATCTGATAATGTTGATTATCTCATACATTTTGATGACTTACATTTATTACTATGGTTCATAAAAAGTAGCTATCAGCCATACTTAACATAATAAACATTCTTATATCCATCACCATAAGGAAACAAAGTCTATTCTAGCTTATTAACTTGTGTCTATAATAGCTCAAACTTATTTAATTTAGTGTAAATATTGGCCTGGTGTTAACTATTCATCAGTGTTTTGTTTATGTAATTTAATTTTATGCAAAATAAACTTTCCACACTCAATAATTTGGACCAGGCAATCAAATTCACTTAGTGTATCTATTGTCAACCTTCAAAGAATTATTTAAGAATATACTGACTTTAACTTTATAATTGTGTCATACAAGCAAAAATCTCAATTCTGCTATTCAAGTTTACTTGTAAAAACTTGCTCCTAAAAGCACAATTAAACAAAAGTTAATCTGAATTACTAATTCATGATGTAACGATGCTAGTCAAGATAAAGCTAAATTATAGCTTCATTCCCTTTGTTTTAGAAGAATTTTAATACTTTCTTAGTGTTAATTAAATATTGAATGACTCCTTTTTGCTCATTAGGACAATGGAATTAGAAACAACTCAAATAATGTATAGCTAGAAAATATACCATCAGTGTGAATTTAAGGAGAAAAGTTGATTACTCATAATTCTTTGCAATGTATTGTCCTATCTTTACCAAAATGATACTTTGGACAACTGAGGAAATTTCATGGTTATTTTCTAACAAATAAAGGTGATAATACTAAAACACTGAGTTGACACCAATAAGAGGAAATCTATTACTACTTCCACCTTTACCCCTTCTATTTGCCATGAAGTAATGGAGTCAGATGCCATGATCTTAGTTTTATAACATTTAGTTTTAAGCCAGTTCTTTTACTCTCCTCTTTCATCTTAGTCAAGAGGCTTGTTAGTTCCTCCTGGCTCTCTGCCATTAAAGTGGTATCATCTGCATAACTGAGGTATTTGATGCTTCTCCCAACTATCTTGATTCCAGCTTGTAACTCATCCTGCCTGGGATTGCTCATGATGTGCTCTGTGTATAGGTTAAATAAACAGGGCAACAGCAGACAACACTGTCATATGCTTTTCTCAATTGATCTTGAACCAATCAATTGTTCCATACAGGGCTCTAACTATTGCTTCTCGACCTACATATAAGTTTTTCAGGTGACAGGTAAGATGGTCTGGTATTCCCATCTCTTTCAAACTTCCCGGAATTTGTTATAAAAAAATAGTCAAAAGCTTTAGCATAGTTGATCAAACAGAGGAAGATGTTTTTCTGGAATTCCCTTGCTTTCTGTATGATCCAGTGAATGTTGGCAATCTGATCTCTGGTTCCTCTTCTTTTTCTAAATCCAGCTTTCTTGTAGCTATCTATAATCTTTTAATGGCATTTTGATTTTGTTACCTCATATTGTGTATCTTGTGTTTTGTTTATTTTCATCAAATATTCAGTTATCTTTGGTTCTGAATTTATTAATGAAAGGCAATTGGCATGTATAATACACAAAATACTTTTAACAAATACATACAATTATGTTCATGAATACAATACAAATTCTGTTTCCCACTTGTATTTATTTTTCTTTCATATTTGTATTTCCTATTATAAACGATTAAACATATGTTTTCAGCAAAAGCTTAAAATTTAAATATATAGAAATAAAAGAGTAAAAATGCACTTTACTTCTAGACATTTTGGAACAACTGGCATAGGATATGTAACACAGTAACTAAAAAGATGGAAAAGTAATAGTGCTTCAGTGATTTGTGGTACAATATGATCTAATATAAGGCTAATTGGAGTCCTCAAAGCAGAATGTATCAGGATGAAAAGTATGGATATATTTGAAAAATAGATGAAAAATTTCAAATTTGTTATCATTAAATGACTGAACTAAATAAATTTTTAAAATTAAAGGAGCACTTCCAAACACATTCTATGAGGCCATACTCACCCTGCTACCCAAACCAGGCAAAGACAACACAAAAAAAGAAAAATACAGGCCAATACCAGTGATGAATTTAGATGCAAAAATCCTCAACAAAATTCTAGCAAACAGAATACAGCAACATATCAAAAAAGTCATACACCATGATCAAGTTGGGTTTATCCCAGGCATGCAAGGATTCTTCAATATCTGCAAATCAATCAATGTGTTGGTTAACACAAATTAACAAATTGAAAGACAAAAATCATATAATAATCTCAATGGAGGCAGAAAAAGCCTTTGACAAAATCCAATACCCATTTATGATAAAAAAAAGATCTCTTCAAAAAACGGGCGTAGAAGGAACATATCTCAGCATAGTGAAAGCCATAGATGATAATCCCACAGCAAAGATTATTTTCAGTAGTGAAAAACTGATCACATTCCCTGTAAGATCAGAAACAAGAAAGGGGTGTCCACTCTCTCCACTATTATTCAGCAAAGTCTTGGAAGTTCTAGCTACAGCAACTGGAAAAGAAGAAGTAAAACTATCACTGTTTGCAGATGACATGATACTATACATAGAAAACCCTAAAGACACTATTAGAAAATTAATAGAGCTAATCAGTGAATTTACCAAAGTCACAGGATACAAATTCAATACGCAGAAATCACTCACATTCCTATACACAAACAATGAAAAATGAGAAAGAAGTTAAGCAGGCGATCCCATTCACCATTGCAACAAAAAGAATAAAATACCTAGGAATAAATCTACCTAAAGAGACAAAAGAACTGTACACAGAAAATTATAAGACACTAATGTAAGTAATCAAAAGTGACATAAACAGATGGAGAGACACTCCATGTTCCTGGGTTGAAAGAATCAATATTGTGAAAATGACCATGCTACCAAATATCATCTACAGATTCAATGCAATCCGTACAAAATTACCAATGGCATTGTTCACACAAAAAGACCAAAAAATAGCATAGTTTGTATGGAAACACAAAAGACTCCAAATAGCCAAAGCAATCCTGAGAAACAAGAATGGAGCTGGAGGGGTCAATCTGCCTAACTTCAGACTATACTGCAAAGTGATAGTCATCATGACAGCATGGTATTGGCACAAAAACAGAAATATATACCAATAGAACAAAATAGAGAGCCCAAAGAAAAACCCACACACTTATGGGTACCTTATTTTTGACAAAAGAGGCAAAAATATACAATGGGGCAAAGACAGCCTCTTCAACAAATGGTGCTGGGAAAATTGGACAGCTACATGCAAAAAAATGAAGTTGGAACATTCCCTAACACTGTACAGAAATATAAACTCAAAATGGATTAAAGACTTAACTATAAAACCAGAAACCATAAAACTCAGAGCAAAACAGAGGCAGAACACTAGATGGCATAAATCAAAGCAAGATCTTCTATGACCAGCCCTCCAGAGTAATAGGAAAAAAGAATAAACAGGTGGGACCTAATTAAACTTATAGTTTTTGCACAGCAAAAGAAACTAGAAACAATGTGAAAAGACAACCCTCAGAATGGGAGAAAATAAGAGCAAGTGAAACAACTGACAAAGAATTAATTTCCAGAACAGACAAGCAGCTCAGACAACTCAACACCAACAACAAAAAAAAAAACAAGTAACCAAACAAAAAATGGGCAAAAGGCCTAAAAAGATATCTCTCTGAAAAAGACATACAGATGGTCAATAATCACAAAAACAGATACTCAACATCGCTCATTATTAAAGAATTGCAAATTAAAACTACAATGAGATATCACCTCACACACATGAGACAGAATGGCCATCATCAAAAAGTCTACAGATAGGGCTTCCCTGGTGGTCCAATGGGTAAGGACACTGCCTTGCAGTGCCAGGGGTGCCAGTTAGATCCCTGGTCTGGGAAGATCCCATGTGCCGTGGAGAAACTAGACCAATGTGTCCAACTAACGAGCCGGAGCTCTGGAGCGCATGTGCCCAACTCTGCAGAGACAGAGGCCACTGCAATGGGAGGCCCACACAGGCCAAAGAACAAAGATGGATGAAAATAGATAAATGAAAGACCAATAGAAGTGGCAAAAAAAAAAAAAAAAAAGAAAACTATATATATAAACAAAAGTCTACAAATAATAAATACTGGAAAGGGTGTGGAGAAAAGGGAACCCTCTGGTACTGTTGGGGAGAATATAAGTTGATACAGTCACTATGGAAGACAAATATGGAGATTCCTTAAGAAACTAGAAATAGAACCAGCATATAACCCTATAATCCCCCTGCTAGGCATATACCCTGAGGAAATCAACCTTGAAAAAGACACGTGTACCCCACTGTTCATTACAACACTATTTACCATAGCTAGAACATGGAAGCAATGTAGATATCCATTGACAGATGAATGGATAAAGAAGCTGTGGTACATATATATATTAGAATATTACTCAACCATAAAAATGAATGATTTTGAGTCAGTTCCAGTGAGGTAAATGGACCTAGATAATAGACCTAGGTAAATAGACCTAGATAATAAGAGGTGGCATGAATACACAGAAAAACTGTTAAAAAAAAAACTTTATGAGCCAGATGACCACAATGATGTGATCACTCACCTAGAGCCAAATGTCTTAGAGTGTGAAGTTAAGTGGGCCCAGGAAGTATTATGATGAACAAAGCTAGTGGAGTTGATGGAATCCCAGATGATCTATTTCAAATGCTAGAACATATGCTGTTAAAATGCTGCAGTCAATATGCCAGCAAATTTGGAAAACTCAGTAGTGGCCTCAGGACTGAAAAGGGTCAGTTTTTATTTCAAACCCAAAGAAGGGCAATGTCAAAGAATGTTCAAACTACTGCAGTATTGTACTCATTTCACACACTAGCAAAGTACTGCTCAAAATCCTCCAAGCTAGGCTACAACAGTATACGAACCAAGAACTTACAGATGTACAAACTGGATTTTGAACAGTAAGAGGAATCAGAGATCAAATTTCCACAAAAAGAGCAAAGCAATTCCAGAAAAAACATCTACTTCTTGCTTCATTGACTATGCTAAAAACTTTGACTGTGTGGAGAACAAAAAAACTGTAGAAAATTCTGAAAGAGTTGGGAATACCAGACCACCTTTCCTGCCTCCTCAGAAACCTGTATGCAAGCCAAGAAGAAACAGTTAGAACTGGATGTGAGACAATGGACTGGTTCCAAGTTGGGAAAGGAGTACATAAAGGCTGTAGATTGTCGCCCTGCTTATTTAATTTATATGCAGAATACATCATGCAAAATGATTTTCTGGATGAAGCACAAACTGGAATCAAGATGTTGGAAGAAATATCAATAACCACAGGTATGCAGATGACATCACTCTTATGGCAGAAAGTGAAAACAAACTAAAGATGAAGAACATAAAATCTTAATGAAGGTGAAGGTGACAAAGGTGAAAGAAGAGAGTGAAAAAGCTGGCTTAAAACTCAACATTCAAAAAACAAAGATCATGGCATCCGGTTCCATTACTTCATGGCAAATAGGTGAGCGATCAATGGAAACAGTGACAGACTTTATTTTCTTGGGCTCCAAAATCACTGCAGATGGTGACTGCACCCACGAAATTAAAAGACACTTGCTCCTTGGAAAGAAAGCTATGACAGACCTAGACAGTGTATTCAAAAGCAGAGATATCACTTTGCCCACAGAAATCTGTATAGTCAAACCTAAGGTTTTTCATGTTTGGATGTGACATTTGGACCATAAAGAAGGCTGAGCACTAAAGAATTAATGTCTTTTTATTATGATGTTGGAGAAGGCTCTTCAGAGTCCCTGGACTTTAAGGAGATCAAACCAGTCAATCCTAAAGGAAATCACCCATGAATATTCATTAGAAGGACTGATGCCAAAGTTGAAGCTGCAATACTTTGACCACCAGATGCAAAGACATAAGGCATTGGAAAAGAGTCTGATATTGGGAAAAATAGAAAGTGGAAAGAGAAGGGGATGACAAAGGACGTGATGGTTAGATGGCATCACTGAGTCAATGGACACGAGTTTGAACAAGCTCTTGAAGATGAAGGACAGGGAATCCTGGAGTACTGCAGTCCATGAGATTGCAAAGAGTTGGACATAACTGAGCAACTGAACTGAACTGCAAAGCACAATAATTGAGGAAGAAATACAAATCTGATTTGTTGAGCAGAAATGATCCATCTACTTCTTGCTTCATTGACTATGCTAAAAACTTTGACTGTGTGGAGAACAAAAAAACTGTAGAAAATTCTGAAAGAGTTGGGAATACCAGACCACCTTTCCTGCCTCCTCAGAAACCTGTATGCAAGCCAAGAAGAAACAGTTAGAACTGGATGTGAGACAATGGACTGGTTCCAAGTTGGGAAAGGAGTACATAAAGGCTGTAGATTGTCGCCCTGCTTATTTAATTTATATGCAGAATACATCATGCAAAATGATTTTCTGGATGAAGCACAAACTGGAATCAAGATGTTGGAAGAAATATCAATAACCACAGGTATGCAGATGACATCACTCTTATGGCAGAAAGTGAAAACAAACTAAAGATGAAGAACATAAAATCTTAATGAAGGTGAAGGTGACAAAGGTGAAAGAAGAGAGTGAAAAAGCTGGCTTAAAACTCAACATTCAAAAAACAAAGATCATGGCATCCGGTTCCATTACTTCATGGCAAATAGGTGAGCGATCAATGGAAACAGTGACAGACTTTATTTTCTTGGGCTCCAAAATCACTGCAGATGGTGACTGCACCCACGAAATTAAAAGACACTTGCTCCTTGGAAAGAAAGCTATGACAGACCTAGACAGTGTATTCAAAAGCAGAGATATCACTTTGCCCACAGAAATCTGTATAGTCAAACCTAAGGTTTTTCATGTTTGGATGTGACATTTGGACCATAAAGAAGGCTGAGCACTAAAGAATTAATGTCTTTTTATTATGATGTTGGAGAAGGCTCTTCAGAGTCCCTGGACTTTAAGGAGATCAAACCAGTCAATCCTAAAGGAAATCACCCATGAATATTCATTAGAAGGACTGATGCCAAAGTTGAAGCTGCAATACTTTGACCACCAGATGCAAAGACATAAGGCATTGGAAAAGAGTCTGATATTGGGAAAAATAGAAAGTGGAAAGAGAAGGGGATGACAAAGGACGTGATGGTTAGATGGCATCACTGAGTCAATGGACACGAGTTTGAACAAGCTCTTGAAGATGAAGGACAGGGAATCCTGGAGTACTGCAGTCCATGAGATTGCAAAGAGTTGGACATAACTGAGCAACTGAACTGAACTGCAAAGCACAATAATTGAGGAAGAAATACAAATCTGATTTGTTGAGCAGAAATGATCCATTGACACAAGCATCAAAACATATTTTGGAAGAATATTCCAGGGGAAAATAGTAAAATACTCTTTAATAAAAGCTCTCAAATGGGCAGAGATATCTGTATTATTGTTATTCAGTTGCTAAGTGGCATCCAACTCTGAAACTTCATGAACTGCAGCATGCCAGACTTTTCTGTCCTTCACTATCTCCTGGAGTTTGTTCAAACTTATGTTCATTGAGTTGATTAATCCTTCCTGACATGTTGCCTTCCCTTCTTCTCACATCTATTTGCATTTTCACAGAAGCCCAAGCTGTGTTCAGGCATTATTTATATAATGCCTCCTTTCAGTACATGCCTTGGTTGAGTAGCACAGAAATTCTAGCTTTTCTATTAAATCAGGTCCTTCTCTCTGACAGAATACTCAACTTGTTTTTCTTATTTTGCATTCCAGTTGTTTTAATAGACATCCTAGAGCTTTCCTTATTAGCCCCCACTGGAGTGCCATGACAGCTGTAAACCATTAGTTACTGGGCTTGCCGGAGGCCTGCAAAACACTATGCCACGATTGTATGATTAATCCAATTCCTGCAACAACCATAATTCTGAATTTCTGATGGATTTTTAATAGGGATGGTTGGGGAAGAATAGATCTCAGGGAAAAAAAAGGGTTGGGGAAGAAAATCCAGTTGATGTTGGAGAAGGCTCTTCAGAGTCCCTGGACTTTAAGGAGATCAAACCAGTCAATCCTAAAGGAAATCACCCATGAATATTCATTAGAAGGACTGATGCCAAAGTTGAAGCTGCAATACTTTGACCACCAGATGCAAAGACATAAGGCATTGGAAAAGAGTCTGATATTGGGAAAAATAGAAAGTGGAAAGAGAAGGGGATGACAAAGGACGTGATGGTTAGATGGCATCACTGAGTCAATGGACACGAGTTTGAACAAGCTCTTGAAGATGAAGGACAGGGAATCCTGGAGTACTGCAGTCCATGAGATTGCAAAGAGTTGGACATAACTGAGCAACTGAACTGAACTGCAAAGCACAATAATTGAGGAAGAAATACAAATCTGATTTGTTGAGCAGAAATGATCCATTGACACAAGCATCAAAACATATTTTGGAAGAATATTCCAGGGAATATAGTAAAATACTCTTTAATAAAAGCTCTCAAATGGGCAGAGATATCTGTATTATTGTTATTCAGTTGCTAAGTGGCATCCAACTCTGAAACTTCATGAACTGCAGCATGCCAGACTTTTCTGTCCTTCACTATCTCCTGGAGTTTGTTCAAACTTATGTTCATTGAGTTGATTAATCCTTCCTGACATGTTGCCTTCCCTTCTTCTCACATCTATTTGCATTTTCACAGAAGCCCAAGCTGTGTTCAGGCATTATTTATATAATGCCTCCTTTCAGTACATGCCTTGGTTGAGTAGCACAGAAATTCTAGCTTTTCTATTAAATCAGGTCCTTCTCTCTGACAGAATACTCAACTTGTTTTTCTTATTTTGCATTCCAGTTGTTTTAATAGACATCCTAGAGCTTTCCTTATTAGCCCCCACTGGAGTGCCATGACAGCTGTAAACCATTAGTTACTGGGCTTGCCGGAGGCCTGCAAAACACTATGCCACGATTGTATGATTAATCCAATTCCTGCAACAACCATAATTCTGAATTTCTGATGGATTTTTAATAGGGATGGTTGGGGAAGAATAGATCTCAGAGTGAATAAAATCCATTTTTCCTCCCAATCAATGCCAGAGTGAATTTGAGAAAGCATTCTTTTGTTTTGTTTTAAGCAAACAAAAATAAAATAAAGTTCATACTTCCTGCTTGATGAGGTAAATTATAGATAGTGTCTGGAAATGTCTTGCAGAAAACAGCTCTCCAAAATTTATGTTTGTCATTAGCAGCATGAATTGTCTGTATATGGAAAAAGAGAAGTGAGTTGGGAAATGTTTATGCATGCCTCAAAAATGGTTCCCAGCTGTTTCTATGCTGGTCTCATTCTTTCCTACATAGATGAATATCATTCACCTATTTATGCAATGGTGTCCCTGAGATCCTGGGGTCTCATGGTATAGTGTTCCTAAAGGACCTCTGAAGAATGAAGCAAAACTTGAATATTTCACTGCTGTATTATTCTTTAGAAATTAAAAAGGAGATGTAAAAAGGAAAAACAAAACACATTTTTCATAATTATCTCAGTCAATATTAGCTACTTGAATAACTGACTAAATATGAAATGGAGGCAATATGAATTTCCATAAAACCTGCATCCATATCAATTTTTAACTCCCTGTCCTGTGATTCCATTCTTATTCAATGGTAAACTATTCCCACACAAGATAACAGTCACTGTGGCACCACATGTGATTACTAAATTCCCAAGAATATTTTATTATTTATAAACTTATTCACTAAATTCTTTTTAAGAGACTACTTTATGACAGATACTTGGTACGGTGCTAAGAACTCAAAAGTGCCTCCTTTCAGTACATGCCTTGGTTGAGTAGCACAGAAATTCTAGCTTTTCTATTAAATCAGGTCCTTCTCTCTGACAGAATACTCAACTTGTTTTTCTTATTTTGCATTCCAGTTGTTTTAATAGACATCCTAGAGCTTTCCTTATTAGCCCCCACTGGAGTGCCATGACAGCTGTAAACCATTAGTTACTGGGCTTGCCGGAGGCCTGCAAAACACTATGCCACGATTGTATGATTAATCCAATTCCTGCAACAACCATAATTCTGAATTTCTGATGGATTTTTAATAGGGATGGTTGGGGAAGAATAGATCTCAGAGTGAATAAAATCCATTTTTCCTCCCAATCAATGCCAGAGTGAATTTGAGAAAGCATTCTTTTGTTTTGTTTTAAGCAAACAAAAATAAAATAAAGTTCATACTTCCTGCTTGATGAGGTAAATTATAGATAGTGTCTGGAAATGTCTTGCAGAAAACAGCTCTCCAAAATTTATGTTTGTCATTAGCAGCATGAATTGTCTGTATATGGAAAAAGAGAAGTGAGTTGGGAAATGTTTATGCATGCCTCAAAAATGGTTCCCAGCTGTTTCTATGCTGGTCTCATTCTTTCCTACATAGATGAATATCATTCACCTATTTATGCAATGGTGTCCCTGAGATCCTGGGGTCTCATGGTATAGTGTTCCTAAAGGACCTCTGAAGAATGAAGCAAAACTTGAATATTTCACTGCTGTATTATTCTTTAGAAATTAAAAAGGAGATGTAAAAAGGAAAAACAAAACACATTTTTCATAATTATCTCAGTCAATATTAGCTACTTGAATAACTGACTAAATATGAAATGGAGGCAATATGAATTTCCATAAAACCTGCATCCATATCAATTTTTAACTCCCTGTCCTGTGATTCCATTCTTATTCAATGGTAAACTATTCCCACACAAGATAACAGTCACTGTGGCACCACATGTGATTACTAAATTCCCAAGAATATTTTATTATTTATAAACTTATTCACTAAATTCTTTTTAAGAGACTACTTTATGACAGATACTTGGTACGGTGCTAAGAACTCAAAAGTGCTACTAACAAAATTAGACCTCTTCCATATTTTCAATGAATTTGTAGTATAGAAATAGAGATTAGCACTAAAAATTTTTTTCACAAAAATGAGCATGATTATAATTTGTGATAAAGGATATGAAGAGCAGAAAGTAAAAACACAATTTTTCTAAAGGCTTTTTTTTTTATGCGGACCATTTTTAAAGTCTTTTTTCCCCCATTTTTAAAGTCTTTATTGAATTTGTTATAATATTGTCTCTGTTTTATGTTTTGTTTTTTTGACCACCAGGCATGTAGGGTCTTAACATCCCCCACAAAGGATTGAATTTACACACCTTGAATTGGAAGGCAAAGTCTTAACTACTGGACCATGTGGGAAGTCTCAAGAACATAGACTGTTAAACAGCCATCTCCTCCCCATCTTTCTCTTGGCACAGCAGTGCTCCCAAGAAATGAGGTGAGCTAACAATTCCTCAGCCCCAGTGTGGGCATAGCAGCCTATTGTCCTGTTTTAGTCAAGGTGCATTAGTGTGTTGTCCAGGAACCAGCTGAGGAGCTGCTCTTGATACCAAGGAAGGTCTCTGACCTTGAATGTTTATAATAGGCCTCTGCATGGGAGGTCTGTTTCAGGTTTGTCAAAAGAAAATTGATATTCTTTGAAAGACAAGAAGGCTTGTAACTTATCTTTCCAGCTTCTAAGACCCTTTCTAGACTATCCACAGCAACAAAAATAGCATCATTATGTATAATTAGCCAGTTTTAAGCTCATTCATGGATGTTATCCAGCTTGAACCTTCTTACATCCACCCAGAGCAGCACAATTTAGTATTCTCACTTACAAGGAAATCAAGACTCAGAAAGAATACATTACTTGCCTGAAGTCACATAGTTTGGATTGGATTGGCCAAAAATTCATTCAAGTTTTTCCGTAAGATGTTACTGAAAATCTGATGAACTTTTGACTAATCCAATAATATTATGGGCTGGGCATGAGACCAGCTCTCCTAAACCCAAAGCGAGAGCTCTTTCTACCATGTCATAGTGTTCATCCCTCTGAGGCATTCATCATTCCAATTCCTAGATGATTGTTTAGATCACCATTTTAGTTGCCATCTAAAGTTTGAGCATTGTGGGAATGATTCTGTTTTTCTGGAACCTCAGAAGTGAGCAAAATTTTTTTCACAAAAATGAGCATGATTATAATTTGTGATAAAGGATATGAAGAGCAGAAAGTAAAAACACAATTTTTCTAAAGGCTTTTTTTTTTATGCGGACCATTTTTAAAGTCTTTTTTCCCCCATTTTTAAAGTCTTTATTGAATTTGTTATAATATTGTCTCTGTTTTATGTTTTGTTTTTTTGACCACCAGGCATGTAGGGTCTTAACATCCCCCACAAAGGATTGAATTTACACACCTTGAATTGGAAGGCAAAGTCTTAACTACTGGACCATGTGGGAAGTCTCAAGAACATAGACTGTTAAACAGCCATCTCCTCCCCATCTTTCTCTTGGCACAGCAGTGCTCCCAAGAAATGAGGTGAGCTAACAATTCCTCAGCCCCAGTGTGGGCATAGCAGCCTATTGTCCTGTTTTAGTCAAGGTGCATTAGTGTGTTGTCCAGGAACCAGCTGAGGAGCTGCTCTTGATACCAAGGAAGGTCTCTGACCTTGAATGTTTATAATAGGCCTCTGCATGGGAGGTCTGTTTCAGGTTTGTCAAAAGAAAATTGATATTCTTTGAAAGACAAGAAGGCTTGTAACTTATCTTTCCAGCTTCTAAGACCCTTTCTAGACTATCCACAGCAACAAAAATAGCATCATTATGTATAATTAGCCAGTTTTAAGCTCATTCATGGATGTTATCCAGCTTGAACCTTCTTACATCCACCCAGAGCAGCACAATTTAGTATTCTCACTTACAAGGAAATCAAGACTCAGAAAGAATACATTACTTGCCTGAAGTCACATAGTTTGGATTGGATTGGCCAAAAATTCATTCAAGTTTTTCCGTAAGATGTTACTGAAAAATCTGATGAACTTTTTGACTAATCCAATAATATTATGGGGCTGGGCATGAGACCAGCTCTCCTAAACCCAAAGCGAGAGCTCTTTCTACCATGTCATAGTGTTCATCCCTCTGAGGCATTCATCATTCCAATTCCTAGATGATTGTTTAGATCACCATTTTAGTTGCCATCTAAAGTTTGAGCATTGTGGGAATGATTCTGTTTTTTCTGGAACCTCAGAGTGAGCAAAATGTGAGCTACATGACATAGATATTGTAAAAGTGCTTTGTAGAAAGGAGAGAGAAATTCAAATGATCAGTGTGAGTCTCTTTATGAGGTGAATGTCCAGGCAACAGAGAAACAGAAAGTGACAAATAGGATCCTAAATGAAAAATCTATAGGAAGCAATACAGAGTAAGTGAAAGAGATGGTGAATATTTTTGTAAAGTATGCAAGTCACTGCCCAAGTGGTAGATCTATTTCAGAAAACTGAGTATTTTGTTTAAACACTTCAGGAAGTTCGATTATTATACTGATGTGCAAAATAAATTCTCAAAGTAAATCTTATCCTTTGAAGGAGAAAAAAAAAGTCTTTTTAATTTTTTTGTAGCTCACACAACAATCAGATTTGAAATTTTAAAACAACTGTCATGGCTGGCTCTTACTCCTGCCTAACAGGACAGAAAGTAGGGCTGTGAGCCAGACCCAAGACAAGTTGCCCCTCAGCATGTGTGCTTTACCTTAAAATATTCAGTCTGCCTTTGGGATCCTCGTTTAGTTTTGTTTTGTTTCTGGCTTGCATCAAGTATGTAGATGGCTTTGTTTTCTCAATTAGTACAAACTTTCTGTAAGGAGTAAAAGTGAAGTACAGTGAAAGTCCCTCAGTCATGTTCCACTCTTTGTGACTCCAAAGACTGTAGTCCGACAGGCTCCACTGTCTAAGCAATTCGTCAGACAAGAATACTGGAGTGAGCAGCCGTTCTCTTCTCCAGGAAATCTTTCCAACCCAGGGATTAAATCCAGGTCTCCCGCACTGCAGGCAGATTCTTTACTGTCTCAGTCACCAGAGAAGCCCATAAGGAGCAGATACAGTACTCAAATCAAACTAGTATACATTTATGTGTTTAGTTTGGGATGCCCCAGTGTCTAGGAGGTAAGGTGACCTTGGGAAAGCAGAAATGTATATTTCGTGTATTCTCTTGTATGTTTCTGACTTGTGAGAGTCTTAGAAATGTAAAAAATTTCGTTTTTTGAGTCTTTGCTCGTTTGCTTATGCTAAGTCTGGGAAGATGTATTTATTCTGTCATCATTCCAATTCCTAGAGAAATCACCATTTTAGTTGCCATCTAAAGTTTGAGCATTGTGGGAATGATTCTGTTTTTTCTGGAACCTCAGAGTGAGCAAAATGTGAGCTACATGACATAGATATTGTAAAAGTGCTTTGTAGAAAGGAGAGAGAAATTCAAATGATCAGTGTGAGTCTCTTTATGAGGTGAATGTCCAGGCAACAGAGAAACAGAAAGTGACAAATAGGATCCTAAATGAAAATCTATAGGAAGCAATACAGAGTAAGTGAAAGAGATGGTGAATATTTTTGTAAAGTATGCAAGTCACTGCCCAAGTGGTAGATCTATTTCAGAAAACTGAGTATTTTGTTTAAACACTTCAGGAAGTTCGATTATTATACTGATGTGCAAAATAAATTCTCAAAGTAAATCTTATCCTTTGAAGGAGAAAAAAAAAGTCTTTTTAATTTTTTTGTAGCTCACACAACAATCAGATTTGAAATTTTAAAACAACTGTCATGGCTGGCTCTTACTCCTGCCTAACAGGACAGAAAGTAGGGCTGTGAGCCAGACCCAAGACAAGTTGCCCCTCAGCATGTGTGCTTTACCTTAAAATATTCAGTCTGCCTTTGGGATCCTCGTTTAGTTTTGTTTTGTTTCTGGCTTGCATCAAGTATGTAGATGGCTTTGTTTTCTCAATTAGTACAAACTTTCTGTAAGGAGTAAAAGTGAAGTACAGTGAAAGTCCCTCAGTCATGTTCCACTCTTTGTGACTCCAAAGACTGTAGTCCGACAGGCTCCACTGTCTAAGCAATTCGTCAGACAAGAATACTGGAGTGAGCAGCCGTTCTCTTCTCCAGGAAATCTTTCCAACCCAGGGATTAAATCCAGGTCTCCCGCACTGCAGGCAGATTCTTTACTGTCTCAGTCACCAGAGAAGCCCATAAGGAGCAGATACAGTACTCAAATCAAACTAGTATACATTTATGTGTTTAGTTTGGGATGCCCCAGTGTCTAGGAGGTAAGGTGACCTTGGGAAAGCAGAAATGTATATTTCGTGTATTCTCTTGTATGTTTCTGACTTGTGAGAGTCTGAGGTGTAAGAACACTAGCATGATTGAAAGCATAAAATTTGAAATCAAGCTTCCTAATGTTGAGTCTTTGCTCGTTTGCTTATGCTAAGTCTGGGAAGAATTTATTGTATTTAACTTCTGTAACCTCATCTATAAAATAGGAATGAGGGAAGTTTTCCTATTTTTTTTCTCCACTTCTTTTTTCTCTGTTTCTCTCTCTCTCTGCTCTTTCTCTTTCTCTCTCCCTCTTTCTTTTCCTTTTTTCTAGCTGGCATCACACAAAGTCCCTTTTCTTCCTTCTGAGGAATCTGCCACTTGTATGCCTTCCTACTATGGAGGCCAGAGGCCAGACGTCCTCTCAACCCCACCCTCACCTCCCATCCTGTTGGTTGAAACTCCAGCATGTGGCCAAAAATTCTTCCTGCTAAGGTTTTGCCCCTGGAGGGAGGAGTGCACACATAACAAGAGATGAGAAATGGATGATTCTAAAAACACAGCAGAGGCAGTCTGGGGTATCCAGGAGCAGTGGAGCCTTAGACAATAGCTGAGATGGTTACCTTCTCCCACCCTCACGGTGCCAGCTCCCTACTCCATCCTCCAGCCTTCCTGAAGACTGTTAGCTGCCCCATGTCCATCCAACAAGGGGCTCCTTGGTGGTACTAGTGGTAAAGAATTCACCTGCCAATTCAAGAAACACAAGAGATGTGGGTTTAATCCCTGGGTTTGGAAGATTCCCTGGAATAAGAAATGACATGCCACTCCAGGATTCTTGCCTTGAAAATTCCATGGACAGAGGAGCCAGGAGGGCTACAGTTCATGGGACCCCAAAAGAGTCAGAGGCGACTTAGCACACAGCACAGTCCATAGAAAACAGTTCTCTACTGTAAGCTAAGCCAGGTTATGTTCTATTGTTTTCCTCTAAGAATTGCTGGGAAGAAATTAACATTAGAGCTGTATAAATTCCCCGGTTTGTATTTTTACTTAGTCACCAGAGAAGCCCATAAGGAGCAGATACAGTACTCAAATCAAACTAGTATACATTTATGTGTTTAGTTTGGGATGCCCCAGTGTCTAGGAGGTAAGGTGACCTTGGGAAAGCAGAAATGTATATTTCGTGTATTCTCTTGTATGTTTCTGACTTGTGAGAGTCTGAGGTGTAAGAACACTAGCATGATTGAAAGCATAAAATTTGAAATCAAGCTTCCTAATGTTGAGTCTTTGCTCGTTTGCTTATGCTAAGTCTGGGAAGAATTTATTGTATTTAACTTCTGTAACCTCATCTATAAAATAGGAATGAGGGAAGTTTTCCTATTTTTTTTCTCCACTTCTTTTTTCTCTGTTTCTCTCTCTCTCTGCTCTTTCTCTTTCTCTCTCCCTCTTTCTTTTCCTTTTTTCTAGCTGGCATCACACAAAGTCCCTTTTCTTCCTTCTGAGGAATCTGCCACTTGTATGCCTTCCTACTATGGAGGCCAGAGGCCAGACGTCCTCTCAACCCCACCCTCACCTCCCATCCTGTTGGTTGAAACTCCAGCATGTGGCCAAAAATTCTTCCTGCTAAGGTTTTGCCCCTGGAGGGAGGAGTGCACACATAACAAGAGATGAGAAATGGATGATTCTAAAAACACAGCAGAGGCAGTCTGGGGTATCCAGGAGCAGTGGAGCCTTAGACAATAGCTGAGATGGTTACCTTCTCCCACCCTCACGGTGCCAGCTCCCTACTCCATCCTCCAGCCTTCCTGAAGACTGTTAGCTGCCCCATGTCCATCCAACAAGGGGCTCCTTGGTGGTACTAGTGGTAAAGAATTCACCTGCCAATTCAAGAAACACAAGAGATGTGGGTTTAATCCCTGGGTTTGGAAGATTCCCTGGAATAAGAAATGACATGCCACTCCAGGATTCTTGCCTTGAAAATTCCATGGACAGAGGAGCCAGGAGGGCTACAGTTCATGGGACCCCAAAAGAGTCAGAGGCGACTTAGCACACAGCACAGTCCATAGAAAACAGTTCTCTACTGTAAGCTAAGCCAGGTTATGTTCTATTGTTTTCCTCTAAGAATGCTGACAGGCAAAATGGGAAGAATAATATAATTGTAAGCACCAAGTAGGAAAATAAAAATTAAGAACTTTAATATACTGACTGGCATATAAAATACAATAATAAAATATTAGTTATTACATACGGTGACACTAGTGATAAAGAACAAACTTGCCGATGCAGGAGATATAAGAGACATGGTTTCGATCCCTGGGTTAGGAAGATCCCTTGGAGGAGGACATGGAAACCCACTCCAATATTCTTTCCTGGAGAATCGATGGACTGAGGAGCCTGGTGGACTACAGTCCATAGCTTTGCAAAGAGTCAGACATGACTAAAGCGACAGAGAAGGAACAAAAAATGACATTATTCTACTACTGTTCTAGCATTACAAGTTGTCTTCTTATTAGTAACAGGAGTTTAAAGGCTTCCCTCCCCACCCGAACATAAATTAAAATACATTTCTGATTAAATGAATGATAATATGTAAGAAATTTTTAAAATATAGATTATGAGGAAGGAAATGTAAACAGTTATTTCTTTTCTTAAAATCAATACACATGAATGGATAAAGATTCATCTGTAGTATAATATAGCTTGTGTGGTATATAATACATGGTATATGCAATTAATCCTTGCACATGAGTTTGAATTGTGTGGATCCCAATACAGATCTACATGTAGGTTACTTCAATAAACACTGTCCAAGTTTGGTTGACTCTATGGAAGCAGAACCAGGGATATAGAAGGCTGACTATAGAACTTGAGCATCTGTGGATAGTTGTAGCCATAGTAGGCCCTAGGACCAATCTCTCACAGATACTCAGGAATGACCATATACGCAATAGAATATCACTCAGTCATGAGAAAGAATGACAACCCCCACTTGTAATAACACCTATATTTGGAATATAAAATAGGCCAACTTATAGAAATAGAGGATAGTGCTTATCAGGGGCTGGGAGTTGGAGGAAAGGAGAAATGTTGGTCAAAGACTACAAACTTCCAGTTATAAATGAAGAATCACTTGGGGTCTAATGTACAGCATAATGATTATATTTTAAAAAACCTGTGTTATATACTTGAGATATAAAAAAAGAATAACTGGTGTGGCAGCTACCAAGATCAGTCTCTTGAGTCTCTCTTTGAGAAAGAACCCTCAGTGCAGCTGCAAGGAAAACAGTTAGCTGCCGGCCTCCACCCTCTAACACCATGGAGATCCTTCTCTGCTTTGCATCTGACTGGCATATAAAATACAATAATAAAATATTAGTTATTACATACGGTGACACTAGTGATAAAGAACAAACTTGCCGATGCAGGAGATATAAGAGACATGGTTTCGATCCCTGGGTTAGGAAGATCCCTTGGAGGAGGACATGGAAACCCACTCCAATATTCTTTCCTGGAGAATCGATGGACTGAGGAGCCTGGTGGACTACAGTCCATAGCTTTGCAAAGAGTCAGACATGACTAAAGCGACAGAGAAGGAACAAAAAATGACATTATTCTACTACTGTTCTAGCATTACAAGTTGTCTTCTTATTAGTAACAGGAGTTTAAAGGCTTCCCTCCCCACCCGAACATAAATTAAAATACATTTCTGATTAAATGAATGATAATATGTAAGAAATTTTTAAAATATAGATTATGAGGAAGGAAATGTAAACAGTTATTTCTTTTCTTAAAAATCAATACACATGAATGGATAAAGATTCATCTGTAGTATAATATAGCTTGTGTGGTATATAATACATGGTATATGCAATTAATCCTTGCACATGAGTTTGAATTGTGTGGATCCCAATACAGATCTACATGTAGGTTACTTCAATAAACACTGTCCAAGTTTGGTTGACTCTATGGAAGCAGAACCAGGGATATAGAAGGCTGACTATAGAACTTGAGCATCTGTGGATAGTTGTAGCCATAGTAGGCCCTAGGACCAATCTCTCACAGATACTCAGGAATGACCATATACGCAATAGAATATCACTCAGTCATGAGAAAGAATGACAACCCCCACTTGTAATAACACCTATATTTGGAATATAAAATAGGCCAACTTATAGAAATAGAGGATAGTGCTTATCAGGGGCTGGGAGTTGGAGGAAAGGAGAAATGTTGGTCAAAGACTACAAACTTCCAGTTATAAATGAAGAATCACTTGGGGTCTAATGTACAGCATAATGATTATATTTTAAAAAACCTGTGTTATATACTTGAGATATAAAAAAAGAATAACTGGTGTGGCAGCTACCAAGATCAGTCTCTTGAGTCTCTCTTTGAGAAAGAACCCTCAGTGCAGCTGCAAGGAAAACAGTTAGCTGCCGGCCTCCACCCTCTAACACCATGGAGATCCTTCTCTGCTTTGCATCTGATCATGCTCTTCCCAGTCAATAGCTAAGCACAGTGGCATCAGTTCCTGGCCAATTCTGCCTAACATGAAACTTCTCTGATGGTCAACCTTCAGAGCTCCCTGATGGACTGGAAGAGACAGTCAAATCTACTTTATGAAGAGGGCTTTCTCCACTTTCCACATCACAGATATCAGATCTGCATAGTGCTCTAAAGACTATTTCTGCCCAATTATACTTCCTCCTCTTTTTGTCTTTCATTCTACCAACAAAAGAGCACTTATACTCCTAATTCCATCATGATGTCTGCTTCCTTTAAGAACGAACTAACATAAAGGAATATTTGCTCTGTCTTTTTTTCAAAATGTCTGTATTTGTATGTACATGTGTCTAATTTCTGATATATAATTGAGTTCCTATGTATATTTAATTTTACAGTTTCATTGTCTTCCCATTAAACATTAGAATGTTTCTATGTCATTAGAGCTTGTATCTTCAGCCCATTTTCAATGGCTAAATGATGATTATTTTACATATTTGTGTAGAGTATTTAACTGAATTCTCATATCACCAGCCTCAAAATAGGCACTATTAGTACAACTTACATTGTGAAGAAACTAAATCTAGGTAAGTAAAGAAACTTACCCGCAGGCACAAAGAAAGCAGAGCTAGGGAGTAGATCCACCATGATGACCCAGGTTTGCCTACTCTGAGCCCACACTGCTCCAGCCTCCATTCTGCCTTGGACCCTCTCAATCACCAGAATGCATTTGAAAACAATTTTCAAAATCTCTATTCCTTGTAGCACTTACCCTAGCCTTGGACAAAGGAAAAAAATGGAGACTAGCATACTGATCATGGCCTCTCTCCTTAATTATCCTTCTCCAAACTATTGTACAGAGAGTAGTAATAGACTTTCATTCAATCATTTAAAAGTTGTGGGACATTATATGCAGAAAGACCTCAAACACACTTTTGCTACCTCTATGGGCTGGTAGGAAAGAGATTAGTACAATTCCATGTGATAAACAGCATGATAGAACTTTGCAGAAAGTTCTATGAGAATATAAACCCAAGGAATAGAGTTTCAGTGAAGGTTCTTATAAAAGCTGAGTTTAGTAGACTTATTGGAGTCTCCCAGGTGGTGCTAGTGGTAAAGAACCTGCTTGTCAAAGTGGGAGATATAAGAGATGCATATTTGATCCCTGGGTTGGAAAGTTCCCCTGGAGAAGGGCATGACAACCCACTCCAGGATTCTTGCCTGGAGAATCTCACAGACAGAGGAGCCTGGCAGGCTATAGTCTATGAGGTCACAAAGAGTCGGGATGACTAAAGCAATTTAGCATGAAGTAGACTTATTGAAAATTCCAACACAGTAGTGATATGTGCACAAAGAATTCAAAAGGTATTAAGGTTAAATGAGGTTATTACATTGTGCCCTAATTCAATGTGACTACTCTCCCCATCATAAAAGGAAATTAGTACAGATACATCGAGAAGAAAAACCATGTGAAATTACAAGAAAAGGGTTGTCTATAAGTCAAGAAGAAAGGTCTCAAGAAGAACCAATCATGAGTACAGTTTAACCTTGGACTTCTGGGCTCCAGAAACTTTAGAAAATAAATTCATTTTATTAAAGCAGCTCAACCTATGGTATCTTTTTATGGAAGCCCTAGCAAACTATCCCAGAGGATGAAGCTAAAAAATAAGGCAAGGAATTGATTAGAAAGGTCCATGTATACCATGTTTAGGAATTCATACTTTTATGAATACAATAGTGAGCTACCAAAAGATTTTAATCAAGAAGAGACAAAATAAAATTTATGCTTTATAAATGTTTAGCTTTCATACTTACAAATTCCACATCTGTCCCTATCTAGCTTTTCCATAATATAAGTCAATGGGTCTGATGGGGAATGGAAGAAATTACTAAGTGACTGGTTTTTATGTATCTGATCAGGTGTCAGGCTGCATTCTCCAGCAATCCCATCTCTGCCTTGTCCTTGTTTCCAACTTTGTTTTATTCCCAGAGTAATCCTTGAGTCCACAATTATGACTCTCTTCCAGGCCATGAGTCCTGCATGACTCATGATATCTATCAGCACCCATTACCCAGCATGACATTTAGAGAACATAGAAAAGGAGTGCAAACTGGAATATTTGTAATAAATGCCGAATACTGTGTTCATACTGGGATTCTTACCTATATGAGCATAGGAAAAACATGCATGATGCCTGTGGTGGACTTAAACTGCTAAAGTGGGAGATATAAGAGATGCATATTTGATCCCTGGGTTGGAAAGTTCCCTGAGAAGGGCATGACAACCCACTCCAGGATTCTTGCCTGGAGAATCTCACAGACAGAGGAGCCTGGCAGGCTATAGTCTATGAGGTCACAAAGAGTCGGGATGACTAAAGCAATTTAGCATGAAGTAGACTTATTGAAAATTCCAACACAGTAGTGATATGTGCACAAAGAATTCAAAAGGTATTAAGGTTAAATGAGGTTATTACATTGTGCCCTAATTCAATGTGACTACTCTCCCCATCATAAAAGGAAATTAGTACAGATACATCGAGAAGAAAAACCATGTGAAATTACAAGAAAAGGGTTGTCTATAAGTCAAGAAGAAAGGTCTCAAGAAGAACCAATCATGAGTACAGTTTAACCTTGGACTTCTGGGCTCCAGAAACTTTAGAAAATAAATTCATTTTATTAAAGCAGCTCAACCTATGGTATCTTTTTATGGAAGCCCTAGCAAACTATCCCAGAGGATGAAGCTAAAAAATAAGGCAAGGAATTGATTAGAAAGGTCCATGTATACCATGTTTAGGAATTCATACTTTTATGAATACAATAGTGAGCTACCAAAAGATTTTAATCAAGAAGAGACAAAATAAAATTTATGCTTTATAAATGTTTAGCTTTCATACTTACAAATTCCACATCTGTCCCTATCTAGCTTTTCCATAATATAAGTCAATGGGTCTGATGGGGAATGGAAGAAATTACTAAGTGACTGGTTTTTATGTATCTGATCAGGTGTCAGGCTGCATTCTCCAGCAATCCCATCTCTGCCTTGTCCTTGTTTCCAACTTTGTTTTATTCCCAGAGTAATCCTTGAGTCCACAATTATGACTCTCTTCCAGGCCATGAGTCCTGCATGACTCATGATATCTATCAGCACCCATTACCCAGCATGACATTTAGAGAACATAGAAAAGGACTGCAAACTGGAATATTTGTAATAAATGCCCAATACTGTGTTCATACTGGGATTCTTACCTATATGAGCATAGGGAAAAACATGCATGATGCCTGTGGGGTGGACAAGGGACAAATGGTCTGGAAGCACAGAATTGTCTCTGCTGTCAATTTCTGGTCCAACCTCTTGATATGTGCCAGGTTAGTGAAGGAAGAAATGGAAGAAATTGGTTGTATGGTTGTGTGATTCTGGTGAGAAAGTAGAGTGACCGCCTGTGATAGGACGGTTAGCATAGATTTATCCTCCTGTAATCCATATGTTACATAGCACAGGCCTTCTGAGGGGTCTGGCTATTTGGGTAGGATGGGAAGATAATAATGATGTTGGCGTAGAAATGAGAGTTTTCACAGGAAGGAGGTAGACCATGAGAGAACTGTTGCTAAACAAATCATGCATTCTCCCCTCCCACCCTCACTTCTGGGCTCACCTGTGACACTCAAGGTGGTGATGGAACAGGGGTTAAGTAGTTGTATGAGGCAGGTTGCCAAGAGTGAATGAGCTAATGAGGACCAGGGAAACTTGGCATCACCAAGTCAAGGAATTATTCAGGTAAACATTGAGTGCCACTCACCAGTTTGTACTGCTGTCTCATCCCTGTTTCTTGTTTACTGAGTCAGAGTTCATATAGCATGCCATATATCAAACATTTCTTCTTCAACTTCTGGGAGAAAATAAGGACAAAAAGAAAGACTTGCTTTTACCCTTTCTGTATAACAAGCTTGTAAGGTCATGCTTAATATCCTTCATCCTTGACTTCAGCATTATGCTAACCAAGAATGTCTGATGACATTCTTGAACAAGCTGGGTTTAAAAAAGGCAGAAGAACCAGAGATCAAATTGCCAGCATTCACTGGATCATAGAGAAAGCAGGGAAATTCCAGAAAATCATCTACTTCTGTCTCATCGACCATGCTAAAGCCTTTGACTGTATGGAGCATAAAATGGAAAGCTCTGAAAGAGATGAGAGTAATCCTTGAGTCCACAATTATGACTCTCTTCCAGGCCATGAGTCCTGCATGACTCATGATATCTATCAGCACCCATTACCCAGCATGACATTTAGAGAACATAGAAAAGGACTGCAAACTGGAATATTTGTAATAAATGCCCAATACTGTGTTCATACTGGGATTCTTACCTATATGAGCATAGGGAAAAACATGCATGATGCCTGTGGGGTGGACAAGGGACAAATGGTCTGGAAGCACAGAATTGTCTCTGCTGTCAATTTCTGGTCCAACCTCTTGATATGTGCCAGGTTAGTGAAGGAAGAAATGGAAGAAATTGGTTGTATGGTTGTGTGATTCTGGTGAGAAAGTAGAGTGACCGCCTGTGATAGGACGGTTAGCATAGATTTATCCTCCTGTAATCCATATGTTACATAGCACAGGCCTTCTGAGGGGTCTGGCTATTTGGGTAGGATGGGAAGATAATAATGATGTTGGCGTAGAAATGAGAGTTTTCACAGGAAGGAGGTAGACCATGAGAGAACTGTTGCTAAACAAATCATGCATTCTCCCCTCCCACCCTCACTTCTGGGCTCACCTGTGACACTCAAGGTGGTGATGGAACAGGGTTTAAGTAGTTGTATGAGGCAGGTTGCCAAGAGTGAATGAGCTAATGAGGACCAGGGAAACTTGGCATCACCAAGTCAAGGAATTATTCAGGTAAACATTGAGTGCCACTCACCAGTTTGTACTGCTGTCTCATCCCTGTTTCTTGTTTACTGAGTCAGAGTTCATATAGCATGCCATATATCAAACATTTCTTCTTCAACTTCTGGGAGAAAATAAGGACCAAAAAGAAAGACTTGCTTTTACCCTTTCTGTATAACAAGCTTGTAAGGTCATGCTTAATATCCTTCATCCTTGACTTCAGCATTATGCTAACCAAGAATGTCTGATGACATTCTTGAACAAGCTGGGTTTAAAAAAGGCAGAAGAACCAGAGATCAAATTGCCAGCATTCACTGGATCATAGAGAAAGCAGGGAAATTCCAGAAAATCATCTACTTCTGTCTCATCGACCATGCTAAAGCCTTTGACTGTATGGAGCATAACAAACTGGAAAGCTCTGAAAGAGATGAGAGTACAAGACCACCTTACCTATTTCCTGAGAAACCTACAGGCAGGTCAACAAGCAACAGAACCCTGTATAGAACAATTGGTTGGTTCAAGATTGAGAATGGAGTACGACAGTGCTGTTTGTTGTCACTCTGTTTGTTTAACCAATACACGGAGCACATCATGAGAAATCCCAGGCTGGATGAGTTACAAGCTGGAATCAAGATAGGCAGGAGAAATAGCAATCTCAGATATGTGGATGATACCACTCTAATGGCAGAAAGCAAAGAGGAACTAAAGAGTCTCTTGATGAAGGTGAAGGAGGAGACAAAGAGCCAGCTTAAAACTAAATATTGAAAAAGCTATGATCATGGCCTCCAGCCCCTTTACTTCATGGCAAATAGAAGGGGAAAAGATGGAAGTAATGACAGATTTGCTCTTTGGGGTTCTAAAATCACTGCAGATGGTGACTGCAGACATGAAATCAGAAGACAATCACTTCTTGATAGGAAAGCTATGACAAACCTAGACAGTGTGTTGAAAAGCAGAGACATTACCGACAAAGGTCTGTATAGTCAAGGCTAGGGTCTTTTCAGAGGTTGTGTATGGTTGTGAGAGCTGGACCATAAAGAAGGCAGAGTGCAAAAGAATTGATGCCTTCAAACTGTGGTTCTGGAGAAGACTTCTGAGAGTTGATTGGACAGCAAAGAGATTAAATCAGTCAATCTTAAGGGAAATCAACCCTGAATATTCATTGAAAGAACCGATGCTGAAGCTGAAGCTTCAGTATTTTGGTCATCTGATGTGAATAGCCAACTCATTGGAAAAGTCCCTAGGGGACATTGAGGGCAGAAAGAGGGATCAGGAGGGGATTGATGTAATGGACATGAACTTGTAATATCCTTCATCCTTGACTTCAGCATTATGCTAACCAAGAATGTCTGATGACATTCTTGAACAAGCTGGGTTTAAAAAAGGCAGAAGAACCAGAGATCAAATTGCCAGCATTCACTGGATCATAGAGAAAGCAGGGAAATTCCAGAAAATCATCTACTTCTGTCTCATCGACCATGCTAAAGCCTTTGACTGTATGGAGCATAACAAACTGGAAAGCTCTGAAAGAGATGAGAGTACAAGACCACCTTACCTATTTCCTGAGAAACCTACAGGCAGGTCAACAAGCAACAGAACCCTGTATAGAACAATTGGTTGGTTCAAGATTGAGAATGGAGTACGACAGTGCTGTTTGTTGTCACTCTGTTTGTTTAACCAATACACGGAGCACATCATGAGAAATCCCAGGCTGGATGAGTTACAAGCTGGAATCAAGATAGGCAGGAGAAATAGCAATCTCAGATATGTGGATGATACCACTCTAATGGCAGAAAGCAAAGAGGAACTAAAGAGTCTCTTGATGAAGGTGAAGGAGGAGACAAAGAGCCAGCTTAAAACTAAATATTGAAAAAGCTATGATCATGGCCTCCAGCCCCTTTACTTCATGGCAAATAGAAGGGGAAAAGATGGAAGTAATGACAGATTTGCTCTTTTGGGGTTCTAAAATCACTGCAGATGGTGACTGCAGCCATGAAATCAGAAGACAATCACTTCTTGATAGGAAAGCTATGACAAACCTAGACAGTGTGTTGAAAAGCAGAGACATTACCGACAAAGGTCTGTATAGTCAAGGCTAGGGTCTTTTCAGAGGTTGTGTATGGTTGTGAGAGCTGGACCATAAAGAAGGCAGAGTGCAAAAGAATTGATGCCTTCAAACTGTGGTTCTGGAGAAGACTTCTGAGAGTTGATTGGACAGCAAAGAGATTAAATCAGTCAATCTTAAGGGAAATCAACCCTGAATATTCATTGAAAGAACCGATGCTGAAGCTGAAGCTTCAGTATTTTGGTCATCTGATGTGAATAGCCAACTCATTGGAAAAGTCCCTGATGCTGGGGAACATTGAGGGCAGAAGGAGAAGAGGGGATCAGAGGATGAGATGGCTGGATGGCATCATTGATGTAATGGACATGAACTTGGGGAAACTTCAGGAGATGGTGTGGGATGTGAGGCCTGGTGTGCTGCATTCCATGGGGTTGCAAAGAGTTGGACATGACTGGGCAACTGAACAACAACATGTAACATGACTTCTTATATTTTCTTAACGTTTGTGACTGGCTTGGTAATTAATAATCACTTTACGTATAAAAATTATGACAGAGTTGGAACAAGGTGCTACTATTTTCTCATAAAAATTGTCTTCATGACACTTGGTATTGTCCTACTCAAGGGAGGCAGTAAAGAGTCATCAGTGCACTTAGAGACACTGGGCAGACGACTCAACAAACATGATAAATTGAGTAGAAAGGGCTCTTTTTTTATGATGGTGGGGAGAGTGAGTGGTAAGTTGGGACGGATTTTTTATAGCTAAGAATGTAAAGGTCTAATCTCTCCAAGTTATAATCAACTGGCTCATCTTTTCAAGCTTGCTTTAGCTGAATCCACCATGAATCATGTTCATGGACTTAAGACTACCATTGTTCCTGAATTATCCACAGATGACTCTGTATATATACCAATCCACTTTAGTTCTCAGTTAGCCTAAGTAATGATGTGACATATTCTATCTTTCAAAAATGACCATGGCAATATTTCTGCCTTTATGTGTATTAAAAACTTTGCTACTCTCTCACCCAAAGTAGAGTCTATTTCCTCTCCTCTTGAAAATGGGCCAGATTTTGTGGGATAAAGAGAATTAGCAGTACAGTCATCCCTTGGTTTTTTCAAGAAATTGGTTACAGGCCACTCTGGATACCAGTATCTATGAATGCTCAAGTTCCTTAATATAAAATTGCATATAACCTACACGCATCCTCCTAAAAACTTTAAATCCCCTCTAGATTACTTAAAATATGTAATATAATGTAAATAATATGTAAATAGTTGCCAGTATGAGGTAAATTCAAGTTCTGCTTTTTGAAATTTTCTGAAATTTTTGTCACAAATATAATCCATGGTTGTTTGAATATACACATGTACAATTCAAGGATACAGAGGGGTGACGACAACTCTGTAGGACTCCTGAGAGTGAGTTATCAAGGGCCATACAACTTCCACATGCCTCTCTCTGCTTTACTATGCTCATTTTTGGGAACAAGTCATCATATTTTAAGGACCCATAGTGAGGCCTTGCGTAGGTGTTATGCCTTTGGCCCCAGCAAAGGTTCAAGGTGACAGTTAGCATTGCCTATCAGACACATGAGTGAACAAGACCTCAGATGATTTTAGCCCTCAAGTTTCAAACTGCCACTAATAGAATGGAGCTCTTTCCACTGAGCCCTGCCCAAATTGCTAATGGATGAACAAACTAAAATCTGTCGTTGTTTTAGGGTGGCTGTACTGCAGGAATAATAACCAAAACAAATGAGCTATCACCAACAAGACATGGTTTCCATTGTGCCAAGTATGGGATGCAGCATTTTGTCGTTATCTTTAAGGCTAAAATAATGCAATGGGAAAAAACAAAGGCTTTGGAAGCAGAAGAATCTCAGTTCAGATTCCAGCACTGCACGCTACAACCACCTGGGTGACCTCTGGCAGTTTAGAGAACCTAGTTGTAAAAACGGGATTTCTTTCCTCACTAAGCTTTTGTGGGGATCAACTGAGAGCCTCTAAGCACTTAATACAAACTAGCATACACTCCCTTTGGAACTAAGGTCTCTGTATGAATAGAGTTCAAAAATTTTAGGGACAGGAAACAACACTTTGGGGAGTGGGTTATTAAGAGTAGAACTATAAGGAACCTATTCCACTTTCAGACTTTGCTTCCTGAATTTGTCACATTTTGATTATGGAATTAATAAGTATCATACTCTAGTCATTGGTCTATTACATATGTACAACTTCCACTTAATAACAGTGTCAATGCCTTCAGACTTCATTATGGTTTGGAGGATTAAAATCATTTGGCTCATGTTGGGTAATGGGTTGTGTGACCATCTGGTATTCTGTCTTCACCTTTATGCATAAGCAAAGAGAAAAGTAAGATCACATAGATTTAACTGCTTAGAAAACTTATCTCTAACATTTTGGTGTTCATCCTTCTAGATTATTTCCCATGGAAAAATGTGTATCCACACAGAATCATAATCTACATGTATTTTGTAACTTACTCTGCTTCTCTGCCATAGAACAATATATCTCGTGTATCCTTTCTTGTTGATAACTATGTGTATGGCTTTTCTATCTTTAATAACATTCCAGTGAATGGGAATGGAACCTTCCTCTGAATACAGAAAGATTCATCTTAAAATTTATCATTTTTTTTCCTTTTTTCTTTTAAAATTTATTGCTTTTGAATAATTAAAATCTGTACACATAATCAGTGTACAGCTGTGTGTGTGATAACATTAAGATCAGTTTTCAAAACTAGAATTACTAAGTTAAAGGATATGGATTTTTAAAAGTCTTTTGAAAAATAATAAACAACTAGAAGACAAAATGGCTTCCCAGGTGACCCTAATGGTAAAGAATCTGCCTACCAGTGCAGGAGACTTAAGAGACATGGGTTCAATCCCTGGTTCAGAAAGATCTGTGAAGAAGGAAATGGCAGCCCACTCCGGTATTCATGCTTAGAGAATCCATGGACAGAGGTGCCTGGCAGGTTATAGTACTGGGGATGCAAAAGTCAGGCACAGCTGAGCTCCCTCTCACACAAGTGTTTACCTGGCCTAGTAGCCGGTATAGTCGGATGCAGTTGTAAAACGGGATTTCCTCACTAAGCGTGTGTGGGGATCAACTGAGAGCCTCTAAGCACTTAATACAAACTAGCATACACTCCCTTTGGAACTAAGGTCTCTGTATGAATAGAGTTCAAAAATTTTAGGGACAGGAAACAACACTTTGGGGAGTGGGTTATTAAGAGTAGAACTATAAGGAACCTATTCCACTTTCAGACTTTGCTTCCTGAATTTGTCACATTTTGATTATGGAATTAATAAGTATCATACTCTAGTCATTGGTCTATTACATATGTACAACTTCCACTTAATAACAGTGTCAATGCCTTCAGACTTCATTATGGTTTGGAGGATTAAAATCATTTGGCTCATGTTGGGTAATGGGTTGTGTGACCATCTGGTATTCTGTCTTCACCTTTATGCATAAGCAAAGAGAAAAGTAAGATCACATAGATTTAACTGCTTAGAAAACTTATCTCTAACATTTTGGTGTTCATCCTTCTAGATTATTTCCCATGGAAAAATGTGTATCCACACAGAATCATAATCTACATGTATTTTGTAACTTACTCTGCTTCTCTGCCATAGAACAATATATCTCGTGTATCCTTTCTTGTTGATAACTATGTGTATGGCTTTTCTATCTTTAATAACATTCCAGTGAATGGGAATGGAACCTTCCTCTGAATACAGAAAGATTCATCTTAAAATTTATCATTTTTTCCTTTTTCTTTTAAAATTTATTGCTTTTGAATAATTAAAATCTGTACACATAATCAGTGTACAGCTGTGTGTGTGATAACATTAAGATCAGTTTTCAAAACTAGAATTACTAAGTTAAAGGATATGGATTTTTAAAAGTCTTTTGAAAAATAATAAACAACTAGAAGACAAAATGGCTTCCCAGGTGACCCTAATGGTAAAGAATCTGCCTACCAGTGCAGGAGACTTAAGAGACATGGGTTCAATCCCTGGTTCAGAAAGATCTGTGAAGAAGGAAATGGCAGCCCACTCCGGTATTCATGCTTAGAGAAATCCATGGACAGAGGTGCCTGGCAGGTTATAGTACTGGGGATGCAAAAAGTCAGGCACAGCTGAGCTCCCTCTCACACAAGTGTTTACCTGGCCTAGTAGCAAGCAGGAGCCAGCAACATCCCTGTTTGCCACAGACTTTAGCATCCTTGTACAAGCAGGGTCAAAAGGCTTAAAATTATAGCATAGGTCTAGCCTGCTGCAGCCTAGCTTGCTGCAGACCTTGTTTTGCTCCAGGACTCACTCACATGTCAGTTGCTAAGTTAAATGAGTGAAAACAGCACATTCATATTGGTATATACTGTTTTTAAAATTCAGATATGACCATGCCTCTTTCTTACTGGTAGGAAACTGATCTTTCACTTTGGAAGGAATATCCCAACAAGCCCCAGACATCTGAACTCTTAGAAAATTTTCTAAAGAAACAGGCCCCTGAATTTTCATGGTGTTTGTTTCCCAGACTCTGGAAAAGTCTTGTCTTATTTAGGTTTCTAGAATATTTCTCT
This sequence comes from Tragulus kanchil, assembly GCA_022376925.1. Taxonomy (NCBI): domain Eukaryota; kingdom Metazoa; phylum Chordata; class Mammalia; order Artiodactyla; family Tragulidae; genus Tragulus; species Tragulus kanchil. Next base: position 256,280,291 of record JAIOJX010000032.1, read on the forward strand.
TGCACTGCTCCTCAGGTCCAGTAAAAATAATAAGTGATTTATGGGATGTCAGGAGAGTCAATGTTCTCTACAGTTTATTACAAAAGAGAGGAGGGGTGTTCTTAGGCAAAACCTTCTCCCCACCAGGTAAAATATGTCTCTGCTGCTCCTTATTGTTTATATGGAGGAACAAAGCAATATGATCAATATGCATATCAGCTGTCAAGGGCAGTTTAATTTGATTCAATAAATATACCATATGTGGAATGTCAGCTGTAAATGAAGTTATACCTAATTGGATTTATGATAACCTGTGATCACTCTCTAGAATCCATTTGCCAAAAAAAATGGATTCTATTTGTGAGAGTAGAATGAGAACATAGCAGGAATCATCACCCCTGTAACTTCCAAGTCTTGGATAACAGCACACTAATATCTGTACAGCTCCCACATATGAAGCTGTGGCTCTGGTTTACACAATGAAAAGTAGGGGAAGTTCCTGAACCAATGTGCTGATGTGGCCATTTGCTGGGTATGCCTATTCCAATTCTATATTTACAAATTGAGGAAATCCAGGACAGAGGTGCCTGGCAGGTTATAGTACTCCGGTATTCATGCTTAGAGATCCATGGACAGAGGTGCCTGGCAGGTTATAGTACTGGGGATGCAAAAAGTCAGGCACAGCTGAGCTCCCTCTCACACAAGTGTTTACCTGGCCTAGTAGCAAGCAGGAGCCAGCAACATCCCTGTTTGCCACAGACTTTAGCATCCTTGTACAAGCAGGGTCAAAAGGCTTAAAATTATAGCATAGGTCTAGCCTGCTGCAGCCTAGCTTGCTGCAGACCTTGTTTTGCTCCAGGACTCACTCACATGTCAGTTGCTAAGTTAAATGAGTGAAAACAGCACATTCATATTGGTATATACTGTTTTTAAAATTCAGATATGACCATGCCTCTTTCTTACTGGTAGGAAACTGATCTTTCACTTTGGAAGGAATATCCCAACAAGCCCCAGACATCTGAACTCTTAGAAAATTTTCTAAAGAAACAGGCCCCTGAATTTTCATGGTGTTTGTTTCCCAGACTCTGGAAAAGTCTTGTCTTATTTAGGTTTCTAGAATATTTCTCTTGCACTGCTCCTCAGGTCCAGTAAAAATAATAAGTGATTTATGGGATGTCAGGAGAGTCAATGTTCTCTACAGTTTATTACAAAAGAGAGGAGGGGTGTTCTTAGGCAAAACCTTCTCCCCACCAGGTAAAATATGTCTCTGCTGCTCCTTATTGTTTATATGGAGGAACAAAGCAATATGATCAATATGCATATCAGCTGTCAAGGGCAGTTTAATTTGATTCAATAAATATACCATATGTGGAATGTCAGCTGTAAATGAAGTTATACCTAATTGGATTTATGATAACCTGTGATCACTCTCTAGAATCCATTTGCCAAAAAAAATGGATTCTATTTGTGAGAGTAGAATGAGAACATAGCAGGAATCATCACCCCTGTAACTTCCAAGTCTTGGATAACAGCACACTAATATCTGTACAGCTCCCACATATGAAGCTGTGGCTCTGGTTTACACGATGAAAAGTAGGGGAAGTTCCTGAACCAATGTGCTGATGTGGCCATTTGCTGGGTATGCCTATTCCAATTCTATATTTACAAATTGAGGAAATAACCACATGATGGTTATATCCATTGGGCCAACTGTAAGATAAACTCCGAGCAAACTCCATTTAACAGCTGATCTCCATAAATCCTAAGAACTGAGAATTCATTTCAACACATAGTTCTCTACTCTTACATATTAACTTTTTATATTGTTTGGTTCAAATTCAACTCTATCCGGGTTAGCAATTTTAAGTTTCTTTCTGTAACTTACTGTGCCACATTCTAGCTATGAGTGTAGAAGTAATTAGGAATAGTGTGGTGGGTCTAGGGAAGAACGAACATCTTCCTGCAAGACACCTGCTTCAGAGGATCTTCAACTGTTTGATTAGTTTCCCATGCCCTATCTTCAATATATATTCTTTCTCTGGCTCAAACAAATTATACTGAAAGTAATTATAAAAACCAACCATTTGTGGGCTATCAGCATTATGTTTCCCACTGGTAACGCAGTCAACATTTTGTTCAAGACAATTTAGTTTCTTAGTTTTGATAATTCTTTGCCTGAGATAAGTAGTTGTTATCTTCCCAGGAAAAGAAAAAAATGACTATATACATCAAAACATAGTTACATACACCAAGAAGAGAGGATTGAATACAGGATAACAGTTAAAATGTATAAAAATGACTAGAGGAGCAGAAGGAAGAAAAGATGTCATTCCCAAATCAGAAAACCACTATCATCTCTGCAATGGAGTCCATAGCATGCAGGGCTAGAACTTCCAAAGGGTGTGTTACACTTGCCAGAACTGGAAACCAGGAAGAGGTTGCCTGCTGGAATAAATGCATGGCCATCTGGTCTCCACTACTTTTACACTGCTAGAGCAACTGCTGATGTGTTCAGAGCCAGATGCAGAATTGTTCTTCCTTTCTCCTACTTTAAAATCTCCCATCAGTGACTCCTTTTTGGCAAAATTTAACAAGAAGTCAGCTGCCAAAATAGTCTGGGAAATATAGCCTGCAGATCCCCTTTGCCAGCAGTTCAGAGCAGATTCGGGAAGAATAGGCACAAAACTGGTAAAAAAAAAAACAGATAAATAGCCAAAGTGGAAAGATAGATTTAGGGATGATGGTGGCAGCAAGGAGGAGTTGCTTTAATAGCCCTGGACTATTCTGTTACATCAAAAACAAGATCATAACATCCTGAAGGCCAACTGTAAGATAAACTCCGAGCAAACTCCATTTAACAGCTGATCTCCATAAATCCTAAGAACTGAGAATTCATTTCAACACATAGTTCTCTACTCTTACATATTAACTTTTTATATTGTTTGGTTCAAATTCAACTCTATCCGGGTTAGCAATTTTAAGTTTCTTTCTGTAACTTACTGTGCCACATTCTAGCTATGAGTGTAGAAGTAATTAGGAATAGTGCGGTGGGTCTAGGGAAGAACGAACATCTTCCTGCAAGACACCTGCTTCAGAGGATCTTCAACTGTTTGATTAGTTTCCCATGCCCTATCTTCAATATATATTCTTTCTCTGGCTCAAACAAATTATACTGAAAGTAATTATAAAAACCAACCATTTGTGGGCTATCAGCATTATGTTTCCCACTGGTAACGCAGTCAACATTTTGTTCAAGACAATTTAGTTTCTTAGTTTTGATAATTCTTTGCCTGAGATAAGTAGTTGTTATCTTCCCAGGAAAAGAAAAAAAAATGACTATATACATCAAAACATAGTTACATACACCAAGAAGAGAGGATTGAATACAGGATAACAGTTAAAATGTATAAAAATGACTAGAGGAGCAGAAGGAAGAAAAGATGTCATTCCCAAATCAGAAAACCACTATCATCTCTGCAATGGAGTCCATAGCATGCAGGGGCTAGAACTTCCAAAGGGTGTGTTACACTTGCCAGAACTGGAAACCAGGAAGAGGTTGCCTGCTGGAATAAATGCATGGCCATCTGGTCTCCACTACTTTTACACTGCTAGAGCAACTGCTGATGTGTTCAGAGCCAGATGCAGAATTGTTCTTCCTTTCTCCTACTTTAAAATCTCCCATCAGTGACTCCTTTTTGGCAAAATTTAACAAGAAGTCAGCTGCCAAAATAGTCTGGGAAATATAGCCTGCAGATCCCCTTTGCCAGCAGTTCAGAGCAGATTCGGGAAGAATAGGCACAAAACTGGTAAAAAAAAAAACAGATAAATAGCCAAAGTGGAAAGATAGATTTAGGGATGATGGTGGCAGCAAGGAGGAGTTGCTTTAATAGCCCTGGACTATTCTGTTACATCAAAAACAAGATCAATTTCCATTTGTTTAAACAGTTATTATTTGTATTCTCTGCTGCATCAGGGTGATAACTATCCCTGCCTTAAGTAGAATTTGGTAAGGGGAAGTATGATGCTATAGTATAGAGGTGATGTATAAGGATCTGTGAGGGATGACACATATATTGTTATAGAGAACTGGTTGACTTTATTACATAGTGGGGCAATATCTGGCCAATTTTTGACATGCTGTAACTTGAACCACAGGCTGCAGTGTTAGGGGAAATGCAGGAAATTCAGATTTCTGTGTGTGTGTGTGTGTGTGTGTGTGTGTGTGTGTGTTTGTGTGTGTCTGTACTGATTATTTCTTGTCATTGTAAGCAAGAATGTCTTGATAGAGAAATATGAGCTTAAACTTAGACCTCACCAGTCAAAAAACCAAGATGGAAAGAAACAGGACACTGCTAAGAGAGCTGATCTCTGTACCTGTCTGCAATTTAAATGTAATAAGAATCCCATAATTTGCAGCCAAATAGAGTTGAAAAGGCTGCTTGCTTTTATTTCCAAAACAGAAGAGTTATAAACAGTAGCAATAAATAGGCATTAGAGTAACAAATGAGGCTGATGTCCCAGGTCTTTACCAAACACATCCCTTGAAAAAAATTACAAAGAGCTTTGACAAGGACCCAGATAAAATTATATATATATTTGCATTGCAACCTAACATATGTATACTTATTGGGTTACCCAAAATCTTTTTCAGAATTTTCCATTGGAATGCTATGGAAAACCTGAAAAAATATTTTGGCCAATCCATATCATATATACAGTGTGTGTGTGTATATATATATATATGTCATGAGCAAATGAAGATATCTGCACTGATAGATATTGGGACCCTAATTATGAGGAGAACAGTTCTGATGGGGAAAGTGATAAGGAAGAGAAGTTAGGTTATTTGCAGGGAATGCCACTATGCAGGGAAGAAGACCCCTCTACTCTAACTTTGTGGGTATGTCGAATGCTCCCACAAGGGTGGTCACTAGCAAGAGGGGATGGTTTCGTATTCACGTCTCATAGGAAAGATCAAGATAAGATACACGGGCCGAGCAGACAAATGTCTACTCACACTAGTGATAAGCACTGCCTGCAGCCTCGCCTCTCTGTAACCTCCTCAAAGGATGAATAGGTAGCTAGTTACTGATAAAAGCCTGGACCTGAAATAGCCCCACTCATAAAATTAGCAGTTTATAGACTTAAACTATCACCTTTGGCAAACATTGATACAGATGTTTTCTTAGACAAAAGCTTTTCCACTTATGCCCTTTTTAGTTATAATCTAACACATTCTTTACAACTCGTAGTAATCTAACACATTCTTTACAACTCGTAGTTCCCTTTGTAGGTTAAGAATTATAAGAATGTTTTCTCTACAAACAAATGTTTCCCCTCTAGAACAAAGGTGTTTACCTAGGCATTAGTAAAGGAGCAAAAAGCTCCAGTAATAACCTCTTTTCCGTCTCTAGAGAAGCAAAAAACTCTTGTAATAACCACTTTTATGATTACTAATTAACTTTTTTTGAGATTGTAGTATCACGGAAATTGACTGCAAAAAGCCAAATAGAGTTGAAAAGGCTGCTTGCTTTTATTTCCAAAACAGAAGAGTTATAAACAGTAGCAATAAATAGGCATTAGAGTAACAAATGAGGCTGATGTCCCAGGTCTTTACCAAACACATCCCTTGAAAAAAATTACAAAGAGCTTTGACAAGGACCCAGATAAAATTATATATATATTTGCATTGCAACCTAACATATGTATACTTATTGGGTTACCCAAAATCTTTTTCAGAATTTTCCATTGGAATGCTATGGAAAACCTGAAAAAATATTTTGGCCAATCCATATCATATATACAGTGTGTGTGTGTATATATATATATATGTCATGAGCAAATGAAGATATCTGCACTGATAGATATTGGGACCCTAATTATGAGGAGAACAGTTCTGATGGGGAAAGTGATAAGGAAGAGAAGTTAGGTTATTTGCAGGGAATGCCACTATGCAGGGAAGAAGACCCCTCTACTCTAACTTTGTGGGTATGTCGAATGCTCCCACAAGGGTGGTCACTAGCAAGAGGGGATGGTTTCGTATTCACGTCTCATAGGAAAGATCAAGATAAGATACACGGGCCGAGCAGACAAATGTCTACTCACACTAGTGATAAGCACTGCCTGCAGCCTCGCCTCTCTGTAACCTCCTCAAAGGATGAATAGGTAGCTAGTTACTGATAAAAGCCTGGACCTGAAATAGCCCCACTCATAAAATTAGCAGTTTATAGACTTAAACTATCACCTTTGGCAAACATTGATACAGATGTTTTCTTAGACAAAAGCTTTTCCACTTATGCCCTTTTTAGTTATAATCTAACACATTCTTTACAACTCGTAGTAATCTAACACATTCTTTACAACTCGTAGTTCCCTTTGTAGGTTAAGAATTATAAGAATGTTTTCTCTACAAACAAATGTTTCCCCTCTAGAACAAAGGTGTTTACCTAGGCATTAGTAAAGGAGCAAAAAGCTCCAGTAATAACCTCTTTTCCGTCTCTAGAGAAGCAAAAAACTCTTGTAATAACCACTTTTATGATTACTAATTAACTTGAGATTTGTAGTTGAAAAAATATAAAAGGGTAAGGTAAGATTGTGCAGGCTCACTCACGGAAATTGACTGCGCCCAATGTGAGATTGAGACTCTCCAGCTCTGGGGTAAGAACATCTGTTTGCATTTGATTGAGTTCTGATTATTTGATTGAGTTCTGATTATTTGTGCTTGCTGTTATTTGAATCCTGATTAATGGAATCTTGATTCTGGTTATTATATGTTCTATGATTAATAAAACTACTCTTGGTTTGACAATGTTCAAGACCACAACACTTTACTGTCCAAGTCTTGAGACTCATAACTCTGAGGGGACTACGCTGTGACTGTAACAGATCTCTGACCTATTTAAGATCATGTCTCTTAGTGAGAACTAATAAGAATAGGAATCAGAGTAAGCTGTAGCACAATGCCCGCGACATATATATATACTATATATATATGTAATTAAGACAGATATTTCATGAAAGAATATTTACACTTGTTACTTATAATGCAAGCCTGGTAATTTTGTATTCAATTCTGTCCAATCCCTTTATGTTTATTCTTAACAATGCTGACTATGACCTACTAAACAGCCTCCATAATCCAGTTTTAAAACATTTTCAAACTACTGGTTTACATCATCACAAATCCTATTACATTTCATGAACCCTATTTCTCTCTTTCCCTTCTCTCTTGGCCCAGTTTATATTATGTGGCATATCTTTGTAATCATGTTCTTGCATCCTTTCCTCACTCTGTTACTTCTCCTTCTGGCCATTATATAAGAGTTGTCATACTTAGTTAAATCCAACTCTTAACATTCCATACAAGCACCAGAGTAGAGGACCGTGTCAGAAGAGAGCACACAACCAAGTTACATTACTGACCAAGCCTATAGTGCTCCCTCGATATTTCCTAAATCCCTTTTTCTGTTCATTTCCCCAGTCTCCCACTAGGTAATCTACTATGTTCTCTCTTTTCCTGAACATATTGCTCTCTATTTTAAACTTAGTTGATTTAAATTCCTTATTTTTCACTGATAAAAACAACTAAAAGAAAACATCAAACACTGTCAAAATCAAGAAACCTACCTACATGCACTAGGCCTTTCCTTCTCTTATAAAGCGTGATATCAAGACCTCCCCACAAGCACTTAACTTCATATGCCTCCACAGTTGTTACTTGCATCACAATTTGTATGTCCCTGATGAATCATTCCCAGAGTCATATAAATATGCTGCAGTTCTTGGATCACAAAGAGTTGGACAGAGCTTCGCGACTGAACAATAATATGTCCCACCTTAGTAGAAAATTGCCTTGACTCCAAGCTCTACCCCAGCTACTACACATTTCTGTAATTCCTATGATATCCAAATTCTAGTTTTATCTTCTCCACTTCATCTCCTCCCAATATTTCTTAAATCAACTCCAAGCAAGCTTCCATCATCACTACCAACACACCACAAAGATTCTATGTCAAGTTTGATAAGACTTCTCAGACTTCATCTTCTTCAGTCTATCAGCCATTGATAGATACAGTGGCTAACGTTTCACTTGGTCTGCAGAATACCGTTTTCTTTGCCTTTTCATATCACATCCTGTTTTGTGAGTCACCTTTGTTAATACTTAGAATGATCTCCCTTTATGTTTATTCTTAACAATGCTGACTATGACCTACTAAACAGCCTCCATAATCCAGTTTTAAAACATTTTCAAACTACTGGTTTACATCATCACAAATCCTATTACATTTCATGAACCCTATTTCTCTCTTTCCCTTCTCTCTTGGCCCAGTTTATATTATGTGGCATATCTTTGTAATCATGTTCTTGCATCCTTTCCTCACTCTGTTACTTCTCCTTCTGGCCATTATATAAGAGTTGTCATACTTAGTTAAATCCAACTCTTAACATTCCATACAAGCACCAGAGTAGAGGACCGTGTCAGAAGAGAGCACACAACCAAGTTACATTACTGACCAAGCCTATAGTGCTCCCTAGATATTTCCTAAATCCCTTTTTCTGTTCATTTCCCCAGTCTCCCACTAGGTAATCTACTATGTTCTCTCTTTTCCTGAACATATTGCTCTCTATTTTAAACTTAGTTGATTTAAATTCCTTATTTTTCACTGATAAAAACAACTAAAAGAAAACATCAAACACTGTCAAAATCAAGAAACCTACCTACATGCACTAGGCCTTTCCTTCTCTTATAAAGCGTGATATCAAGACCTCCCCACAAGCACTTAACTTCATATGCCTCCACAGTTGTTACTTGCATCACAATTTGTATGTCCCTGATGAATCATTCCCAGAGTCATATAAATATGCTGCAGTTCTTGGATCACAAAGAGTTGGACAGAGCTTCGCGACTGAACAATAATATGTCCCACCTTAGTAGAAAATTGCCTTGACTCCAAGCTCTACCCCAGCTACTACACATTTCTGTAATTCCTATGATATCCAAATTCTAGTTTTATCTTCTCCACTTCATCTCCTCCCAATATTTCTTAAATCAACTCCAAGCAAGCTTCCATCATCACTACCAACACACCACAAAGATTCTATGTCAAGTTTGATAAGACTTCTCAGACTTCATCTTCTTCAGTCTATCAGCCATTGATAGATACAGTGGCTAACGTTTCACTTGGTCTGCAGAATACCGTTTTCTTTGCCTTTTCATATCACATCCTGTTTTGTGAGTCACCTTTGTTAATACTTAGAATGATCTCCCAGATCTTTAAGGATTTGTGCAGCCCAAGTCTTGGCTTTTCACATCTTTTTGTAAATATTTTCAATTATTTAATTCAGTCCTATGAATTTTACTAGTACCACTTTGATAATGATTCTCAAATGTATATCTTAAGCATGAATCTCTACTCTGAACTTTTCTCTCAAATATATAAAACTCCTTGCTTGACATCTTCACTCTCTTCTATCAGGGTGTTTCAAACATTCCCTCAAAATGAACTCTTTACTCACCTCAAACCTGCCTCTCCCCTAGTGTTTCCAGTCTCAGAAGTGAAACAGCTTTCTTCTAGTCGTTCAAGACCAAGCCCTTGACTACTCACATGCACTCACACTATTTATTCCACCTTTGAGTAAATCTTATGTGCTTTTTACTAAATATTTCTATAACCTGATCAAGTATTTTCAGTTCTTCCACTACCAATTATTACAAGACACTATGCTTTCTTGCTTAGACTCCTGAAATATTATATAGAGTTACAGGGTCTTTTTTCCTATTCTGCATGCTTGGTGCTGTATGTTTTAAATTCTGAGTATTTTTCAGACAAACTACAATGGTGAAGTTTACCCTGAAGTCTTTTGGACGATTTCAACATCTTTTGCCCGATTTCTAGTCTTTTGGACTGTAATCATTTTAATCACAGAATGTGTATGATAATGACCTTGTATTGTAGTTTCTGTTTCTTTTATGAGTAGTAATGTCTTCACATCATAGTTTTCTTGCAAAATAATTTTAACACATTGTCTTCTCTATGAGATTTCATTCAGTTATAATTAGATAATATAGCCCATACATCCACCTCACAAGGCTTATGTAAGTTTAAATACATGACAACACACTGAAAATGATAAAGATGCTGTATCAAGCCTTTTGTACTGGTAGAACTCCCACAAAGATTCTATGTCAAGTTTGATAAGACTTCTCAGACTTCATCTTCTTCAGTCTATCAGCCATTGATAGATACAGTGGCTAACGTTTCACTTGGTCTGCAGAATACCGTTTTCTTTGCCTTTTCATATCACATCCTGTTTTGTGAGTCACCTTTGTTAATACTTAGAATGATCTCCCAGATCTTTAAGGATTTGTGCAGCCCAAGTCTTGGCTTTTCACATCTTTTTGTAAATATTTTCAATTATTTAATTCAGTCCTATGAATTTTACTAGTACCACTTTGATAATGATTCTCAAATGTATATCTTAAGCATGAATCTCTACTCTGAACTTTTCTCTCAAATATATAAAACTCCTTGCTTGACATCTTCACTCTCTTCTATCAGGGTGTTTCAAACATTCCCTCAAAATGAACTCTTTACTCACCTCAAACCTGCCTCTCCCCTAGTGTTTCCAGTCTCAGAAGTGAAACAGCTTTCTTCTAGTCGTTCAAGACCAAGCCCTTGACTACTCACATGCACTCACACTATTTATTCCACCTTTGAGTAAATCTTATGTGCTTTTTACTAAATATTTCTATAACCTGATCAAGTATTTTCAGTTCTTCCACTACCAATTATTACAAGACACTATGCTTTCTTGCTTAGACTCCTGAAATATTATATAGAGTTACAGGGTCTTTTTTCCTATTCTGCATGCTTGGTGCTGTATGTTTTAAATTCTGAGTATTTTTCAGACAAACTACAATGGTGAAGTTTACCCTGAAGTCTTTTGGACGATTTCAACATCTTTTGCCCGATTTCTAGTCTTTTGGACTGTAATCATTTTAATCACAGAATGTGTATGATAATGACCTTGTATTGTAGTTTCTGTTTCTTTTATGAGTAGTAATGTCTTCACATCATAGTTTTCTTGCAAAATAATTTTAACACATTGTCTTCTCTATGAGATTTCATTCAGTTATAATTAGATAATATAGCCCATACATCCACCTCACAAGGCTTATGTAAGTTTAAATACATGACAACACACTGAAAATGATAAAGATGCTGTATCAAGCCTTTTGTACTGGTAGAACTCCCACATGGAAGACAATGAAGAGTGAGAATTATTATAACTTACTTGTTTCTTAATCCCTCAATTTCCTCTAGCCAATGAAATATATGCAAAAATCTCTGGAGAGGGTATCTCTTCCAAGATAGCACCTTTCTAGAAGGACTTTCACTCTGTATCTTTCCTTTCCTTTAGGTCAGGACTGTGGATCCAGTCATTGAAGAAGCAGCGACCATCTTGCCTGAGAATGAGAAGTCTCAAGAATCGACCAGTAAATGTCAACATGTGGACTAAGATTCAGAAATACCTGATTCCAAAGACAAAATGCTCTTAACCACTTTAGTATACCACTTCACCACAGCTAAAATGAAATGAGCTTCATGAAAGGAAGAGAATTAAGAGGAAAGTAGACAAACAATAGCAATGAGGAGTTAAGAATGATAAACTGGGTAAGACAAGAAGATTTTAGGATAATAAGGAGTTTCCACAACACCAAGCAAAAAGAAGTCATGTCCTTGGGACTTTTGTAGAAGTAGGGTACTGTGATAAGGTATATCGATTATTAAATATGACACGTATAAATCAACTTTGTAGCATTAGATCCTAATTGTTGTTGCTGTTGTAATAAGATGGAGATTGTTAAATGCTTTGTGAACTGCAGGATTTGTTTGAAATCAATGGATTAGTTAAAGAAAAGGGTGGTTAACATATTCTGACATTTTGGCAAGCTTTTTCTACCTGTTTAAAAGGCAATTTTTAAAAATCAATTTTAGGCATTGTGAAGTTTACCCTGAAGTCTTTTGGACGATTTCAACATCTTTTGCCCGATTTCTAGTCTTTTGGACTGTAATCATTTTAATCACAGAATGTGTATGATAATGACCTTGTATTGTAGTTTCTGTTTCTTTTATGAGTAGTAATGTCTTCACATCATAGTTTTCTTGCAAAATAATTTTAACACATTGTCTTCTCTATGAGATTTCATTCAGTTATAATTAGATAATATAGCCCATACATCCACCTCACAAGGCTTATGTAAGTTTAAATACATGACAACACACTGAAAATGATAAAGATGCTGTATCAAGCCTTTTGTACTGGTAGAACTCCCACATGGAAGACAATGAAGAGTGAGAATTATTATAACTTACTTGTTTCTTAATCCCTCAATTTCCTCTAGCCAATGAAATATATGCAAAAATCTCTGGAGAGGGTATCTCTTCCAAGATAGCACCTTTCTAGAAGGACTTTCACTCTGTATCTTTCCTTTCCTTTAGGTCAGGACTGTGGATCCAGTCATTGAAGAAGCAGCGACCATCTTGCCTGAGAATGAGAAGTCTCAAGAATCGACCAGTAAATGTCAACATGTGGACTAAGATTCAGAAATACCTGATTCCAAAGACAAAATGCTCTTAACCACTTTAGTATACCACTTCACCACAGCTAAAATGAAATGAGCTTCATGAAAGGAAGAGAATTAAGAGGAAAGTAGACAAACAATAGCAATGAGGAGTTAAGAATGATAAACTGGGTAAGACAAGAAGATTTTAGGATAATAAGGAGTTTCCACAACACCAAGCAAAAAGAAGTCATGTCCTTGGGACTTTTGTAGAAGTAGGGTACTGTGATAAGGTATATCGATTATTAAATATGACACGTATAAATCAACTTTGTAGCATTAGATCCTAATTGTTGTTGCTGTTGTAATAAGATGGAGATTGTTAAATGCTTTGTGAACTGCAGGATTTGTTTGAAATCAATGGATTAGTTAAAGAAAAGGGTGGTTAACATATTCTGACATTTTGGCAAGCTTTTTCTACCTGTTTAAAAGGCAAATTTTTACATGTTCTAGCATCAGATCCTTGGATATCAGTCTATTTTTTATTTTGTGTTTTTTTTGTTCGGTAAAGCTCAGTTTTGCTCTCAACGCTACAATGCTGCCTATAAAAATAATTAAAACTATTTGGCTTCATTGTACGGAATATACATTGTCAGAAGAGGTTTTTTTCCCTATTGTATAATTCTTGTAATTTAGAGAAACTGTGGGAACAGACTATTCTCAAAACCTTAATTGTACTGGTTTAAATACAGCAGGGTTCACAGGAAAAATTATTGAGAAATAAAACTTGAAGGTCAGGTGGAGCCAGGCTGTGATGTAATTGAACAGGTCCTGAAAATGAAGAGGACCATGGAGTTTAGGTGGGGGTTTGATGGTTACGATCTATAGAGTCACAACAGAAAAATGGCACCTTATTCAACAAATACTTGTTGAAAATCTACAGCTATATAGGATATTTGCAATTTCTGTATCAGGAATTAAGTTATCTGTATTTTGCTAAGTATTTTTTAGGTATTTCATAATGTAATTAAAATCTTGTTTTTAGTAAGTTTGTAACCAGCTCCTTCCAAAATCCCTCTATACCTGACCAGTGATGACCAAAAAATAGACTCACTTTCAAATCAAGTCAGAAATGAGGAAAAATGAGGAGAAAAAGACTCTCTGTGGAAAACACCCTGTCATTAATTTCATGAAGCTGGATTTTGAGAACTGCTAATAGGAACACCTATGCTGACCTGAATATCATGGCACATGGGTAGATTTTGAAAGGTATCTAGACTGAAAACCTCTTAGGAATTTGTTGCTGATAGTTATAACCTTGTGGTATAGTCTGACACACACCCAGATCTTGGCTACATGGACAGTGGACATATGGACATTGTGGGGAAGGAACAGAGGGTGGGAGGCATAAAGTAAGTAGCATGAAGGCCTGTACTATCATAAGTGAAGAAAATAGCTATAGTCATTGTTCTGTGAGAAAAGGGGATCCTTCAGGGTTGCTGTGTGATGGTTGGGAGGGGTTGGAAGAGGGGAATATACATATGACTAATCTAGGAACATGCATATCTGTAAACGACAAAACTCTGTAAAAGTTAAAAGTAAAATCAAGGTGTTTTTTTTTTTTTTTAAATACAACATGAGACAGCTGCATTTATCATTTTGTCTGTGCCAGATGCCAAAGTAGAAAACAAAATTGGAATAAACATTTCTATAATCCAATTATGACAGTTTTTTTTCAGTTTTTATTTTATTTTTTTACTTTTACAGAGTTCTGCTGTTTACAGATATGCATGATCCCAGATTAGTCATATGTATATTTCCCCTATCCCACCCCTCCAGGCCGTCACACAGCGCCCTTGCAGGATCCCCTTTTCTCACAATGCAATGACAATAGCTATTTTTTTCCACATATGATAGTATAGGTTTCCGTGTTGCTTCCTTTACGCCTCCCAGCCACTGTTCATTCTCCACAATGTCCATATGTTTACTGTCCATGTTGGTTTTTCCATCACTTCACTGTGTGTGTTATCATTACCATACTACTGGATACCATACGTACGTGTTAGTATATTGTATTTATCCTTCTCTTTTTGACTTACTTTACTTTTTATTCTAGGTTCTAGGTCCAGCCACCTCATTAGGACTGATTCTTCTGCATTTCTTCCTAGAACTATGTAGTATTCCATTGTATATATGTACCAGGGCTTCTGGATCCATTCATTCGTCGATGGACATCTAGGTTGCTTCCATGTTCTGGCTATTGTATAAAGAGCTGCAATGAACATTGGGGTACAGGTGCTTCTTTCAGTTTTGATTTCATCAGGTTATAAGCCTAATAGTGGGATTGCTGGATCATAGGGTGCTTCTATTTTTAGTTTTTTAAGGAATCTCCATACTGTCTTTCATAGAGGCTGTATCAATTGACTTTCCCACCAGCAATGCAAGAGTGTTCCCTTTTCTCCACACCCTCTCCAGCATTTATTGTCTGTCGATTTGTGGATGATGGCCATTCTGACGGGTGTGAGGTGATACCTCATTGTAGTTTTAATTTGCATTTCTCTAATAATAAGCGAGGTTGAGCATCGTTTCATGTGCTTTTGGGCCATCTATATGTCCTCTTTGGAAAGGTGTCTCTTTAGATCTTTTTCCCATTTTTTGACTGGGTTGTTCAATTTCCCTGTGCTGAGTTGTCTGAGTTGCCTGTAGATTTTGGAGATTAATTCTTTGTCTGTTGTTTCATTGGCTATGATTTTCTCCCATTCTGTGGGCTGTCTGTTCAGCTTTTTTGTAATTTCTTTAGCTGTACAAAAGCTCTTAAGTTTCATTAGGTCCCACATGTTCATTTGTCTTTTTAGTTCCACTATTCTAGTAGTTGGGTCAGAGAAGATCTTGCTTTGATTTATGTCCTTGAGTGTTTTACCTATATTCTCCTCTAAGAGTTTGATTGTTTCTGGTCTTACATTTAGGTCTTTAATCCATTTTGAGTTGATCTTTGTGTATGGTGTCAGGGAATGTTCCAACTTAATTTTTTGCATGTAGCTTCATGAGATAAAGATTTGTATGTATTAGAGTTTAATGCTGTAGGAAAAGAGCATCAGAGAAAGCAAAGAAGTAATTGTAGAGAAAGTAGTAATACATATAAAAAATTGAAAAATTAAAACATATAAGTATGTAGAAAAATATAGAAAAATAAAGCAAAAACAATAAAAACAAACAACCCCCCCGCCCAGAACCATAAAAGGCCAATGTGGAACCAGAAGTATATACCAAAATAAGATGTGTGGTTTAAAAGAAAAAAATTATGTAAACTTGAATATATTCAGTCTTACTGATAAGATTAGTAGCTTCAATAGAGTTCAGTGGAGGAAACAAACAAACAAAAAAATGCCTGGGAGGGGGTGCACTGAGGGGGGTTGGAAAAAGGGGGAAAAATGAGTTAAAAATGGCAATAAAAAGGAATAACAAATGAAATTAAAAATTTAAAAATCCTGCAGTAACTCCGGCTCCAGACAAAACATGAAAATAGTGTTTATGTTCTTCTGTCTCTTGCTGACTATTCACGAATTATCAGTCTTTTTCTTGCCTCTGGCAGTGGTTGGATCTGAAGGCCTCTTTTACTGCTTGTTTATTTCCGCCTATTCCAGATCTAAAAGGTCTCCCCAGGCTGGCCCTGGTAGTTTCTTAATCCAGATCCCTTTTTTGCTGGGTGGAGCTTAATTCCCTCCCTGTAGTTGGACCAGCAGCCAAACTACAGTAGTGAAAATGGCGTCTCTCTCACAAAGGATTTATTCCCACATGCTCTATGAGAAGCACTTTTACAGTGACCCCCAACCCTGCTGCAGGCTACCATCGACCCCTGCCACCGCGGCAAACATCAGATTACTCAGAGATGAGTCTGGCTCAGTCTCATGCAGGATCACTATTCTCCTCTCCAGGATCTTGGTGCACATCGAGTCTCCAGTCCTACTCAGTGGCTCTATGATCGGGTTAATGGTAACCTCCTTCAAAGAGAATTGAATGCTGTCTTTCTGAGGACTGCTCAAAGGCACTTCTAGCTTAACGGGGCATTTGGACCCTTTGGCAGGTCTGGTTCAGTCCCTTGTGGGGGTCACTGCTCCTTTTCTGGGTCTTGATTTGCAACAGGCTTTGCATATTTGCTCCACCCAACCTCTCTGGCAGGTATGAGGTTTGACTTTTAAAAGTGCGATTGCACCCCTCGTACGGTCTTGTTGCAGCTTCTCCTTTTCTCTTCGATGTGGGGTATCTTTTCTATGATCGGATCCAACCTCCTCCTATGGATGGTTTTTCAGGAACTTGTTGCAATTCAGACGATTTTTCAGGAGAGATGAGTGCACGTCCTTCTATGCCGTCATCTTAGCTCAACCTTCCCAATTATGACAGTTTAAACTAGATGGATCTACTTGGAGTTTTATCCACAAAGAATTTCAAAAATTATCTGTCCCTTTTGCACTGTCTAAAGATTTCTCAACCTCAGCACTGCTAACTTTTGAGCTGGATAATCTTTTGTTATGAATTACAAACACATTTAGCAGCATCCCTGGCCTCTACCCACTAGAAGCCAGTAGTTTTCTTCCCCAGCCATGTCCATCAAAAACATGTCTGTAGACACTTCCAAATGTCCCCTCAGGACAAAATTTGCTTCTACCCAGTTGAGAATTACTGCTCTATTTAGAGATTCAACCTATGCTGAAATATGGCAAATGACTCTGTGGTCCACAGAACCAAGAGAACGTGAAGAGCATATAGAATAAGGGCTCAGCAAAAAGCCATTTTGTTTGGCAGTGTAGATCCTGTAGGAGATGGAAAGACACAATTCTGGCAGACTGAGAGTAATGTAGTCTCTACTAAAGATTTAAGAGAAAGAAAGATGTGAATTTTTTTTAACGTACAAATTGGCTGCATTTCTGCAAGTTGGCACAAAGGGAGAGAAGTAGGCTGATAGCTGGCCAGCCTCAGTGCCTAACTGAAAGTTGTACTGAACGAATAGATGCACCTTTTTCATTTTTTCTTTTTGTTTAACTTAGGGCTTTCTTCTCCAGGTGGTAGACAGGTGAGCAGATTTAAAGTCAGAAAAGAGTTAAGAGAAAAGGGAATGAAGGAAGACATAGAAAAAGGAAACAGAAGGTGGAAAGAAGAGCTCAAGGGGATATTAGGAGCTGGAAGGTGTCCCAGAAGAAGGATAATAACAGAGCAGACAGAATAACACAGCTGAAAGAATTTGGAATCCAGAACTGGGCTGTGTGACTTTAAATTCTGGGTCCATCATTCCTGACATATGTGACTTTCAAGATTTTTTTACTCTCTTAAAATTTCCATTTTCTAGTATCCAAAATGAGGATAGTAATACCTCCCAAGCTTGAAAGTTCCTAGGATGTGAAAATGTGATGATGTCTGTGAGGCATATAATGCAGGGTCTGTCCTAAATAGAAAAGCTATGGAATGGTACTGAGGGTGACCCAGGTTCTACCTGTGGGAGCTTCTACAGTGACTGCAAGGTCCTTGGTGGTCCAGGTGCAGAGAAGGTTGACAGCAAGGTGTGGACATGGCCCAGTTGGCACAATAGAAAGGAAAGGGGAATATCACAAGGCTTGGCTGAACCACAGACCCAGAGTGAGCTTTCTTAATGAATATCTGAAATGGCTTAACAGAAAAGGAATGCAGTGTCTCATCTGCCAGGAGCATTGGCAAGCAGGAGAGTTGATGAGTAAAGAGCTGTCAAAAGTGTGGGAATAGCAACACCCAGGCCAGGCTCTTAGTGGGAGAGCAGGGAAGAGTGCTACATCATTCTGTGGTCTAGGTGCTGTCCATATCAAAGTATACTTCCTCTGTAGGGGTGGGGCTTTGTGCTGAAATACCAGTCTTTAAATGGCATCTCTTTCATGCAACTGCTCAATAAATGATCAGATGAATGAACAGTAGGATTGAAGCATAGATGAGGGAAATCAATAGCTTCTTTTCTGAACTGAACACTTCTTTCAAACCTTTTAAATCTTTATAGCAATTAAATTTTACTTTTTCAGAGAGTCAAAATTTATATATCAACCTGAGACTGGGATGCAGAGCCTAAAAATGACGAAGTGCACCTTTTCATTTTTCTTTTGTTTAACTTAGGGCTTTCTTCTCCAGGTGGTAGACAGGTGAGCAGATTTAAAGTCAGAAAAGAGTTAAGAGAAAGGGAATGAAGGAAGACATAGAAAAAGGAAACAGAAGGTGGAAAGAAGAGCTCAAGGGGATATTAGGAGCTGGAAGGTGTCCCAGAAGAAGGATAATAACAGAGCAGACAGAATAACACAGCTGAAAGAATTTGGAATCCAGAACTGGGCTGTGTGACTTTAAATTCTGGGTCCATCATTCCTGACATATGTGACTTTCAAGATTTTTTTACTCTCTTAAAATTTCCATTTTCTAGTATCCAAAATGAGGATAGTAATACCTCCCAAGCTTGAAAGTTCCTAGGATGTGAAAATGTGATGATGTCTGTGAGGCATATAATGCAGGGTCTGTCCTAAATAGAAAAGCTATGGAATGGTACTGAGGGTGACCCAGGTTCTACCTGTGGGAGCTTCTACAGTGACTGCAAGGTCCTTGGTGGTCCAGGTGCAGAGAAGGTTGACAGCAAGGTGTGGACATGGCCCAGTTGGCACAATAGAAAGGAAAGGGGAATATCACAAGGCTTGGCTGAACCACAGACCCAGAGTGAGCTTTCTTAATGAATATCTGAAATGGCTTAACAGAAAAGGAATGCAGTGTCTCATCTGCCAGGAGCATTGGCAAGCAGGAGAGTTGATGAGTAAAGAGCTGTCAAAAGTGTGGGAATAGCAACACCCAGGCCAGGCTCTTAGTGGGAGAGCAGGGAAGAGTGCTACATCATTCTGTGGTCTAGGTGCTGTCCATATCAAAGTATACTTCCTCTGTAGGGGTGGGGCTTTGTGCTGAAATACCAGTCTTTAAATGGCATCTCTTTCATGCAACTGCTCAATAAATGATCAGATGAATGAACAGTAGGATTGAAGCATAGATGAGGGAAATCAATAGCTTCTTTTCTGAACTGAACACTTCTTTCAAACCTTTTAAATCTTTATAGCAATTAAATTTTACTTTTTCAGAGAGTCACAAATCATGTTGGTAAACTTTATATATCAACCTGAGACTAGGAGTATGCAGACATTTCACCAAACATTTTTCTAGGTGAGTGTGAAGATGTTTCTGGATGAGAGTATCTTCTGAATCAGGAGAATGAGTAAAAGAGGTTGTCCTCCTTAATGTGGGAGACCTGTATCCAATCAGGTGAAGGCCTGAATAGAAAAAAAAGGCTGAGCTTCCCATGAGAAAGAGAGAGCTCTTTCTGCTTGACTGATTGCACTGGGATATCAGTCTTTTCCCAACTTTGGACTTGAGCTGAAATGTCAGTTCTTCTTGCACCTAAAGCCTGGCATTCCGTACTGGAACTTACACCATCATCAGCTCTGATTCTCAGGCCCATGTATTCCAACTAGAATGACATCACTTGACAGGCTGGGATCTGATACCCGGGACCCTTTCCTGCAGTGCTTGTACTAGACAAATATCTTCTCAGGCAACAAAATGCAAAAAAAAAAAAAAAAAAAAATTATAAGGAACTAAAAATAACTTTGTGCAAGTAAATTGGGGAAAATTATGGACAATGAGATACAGAAAGACCAAAAATCCAACTGCCACTTCTAGAGAGTCAGGAGCAAATATAGGTTACCCAGAGCAAAAGTAAGATTTCTCCTTAACACAACATCACCGAAGGGGTGAGTTAACCACATAAACCATTCTTTAGCCAGATCGTGGGTCCTACCCTCATCCCATATAAGGAAACAGCTTGTCCCCCACTATTCAGGGAGAGAGAGCGCAAGGGAACCTGTTACTTGTTTTAGCTCCCTCATCTGCATCAGGAGCCCCAGTAAAGTCTTGCCTGAATTTCTTACCTGGCCTCTTATCAATGTCTATTGACTAGGGAAGGCCAAGAACCTTGGTCGGTAACACAGTGACTCTCTCAGGTTTCCAGCATGCTAGACGCAGATCCCTATGAACAATTTTATAATAAATCTCTCTCATGTATATATCTTATAGGTTCTGTATCTTTGAATATTTGTGACAAATATACATATTTTTCCTAGTGTTATAATTACTGCATATTTGTTTTCTTTAATTAGATAAAAAAATTCTTCAAGATAATGAATGTAGCTTAATTTATATATTTGTGGTCTAATTGTGCCTTGATTGCAATATCAAGTACTGTAGACATGTGTAGAATTAAAATCAATTTTAAGGCAGTGATAGTGAAAAAAATTTGCATATCTATGATGTCAGATTGGCCAGAGGGCCATTGGATTCAGTGCTTCTTCACATTAAATTCATGCATATTTTCTTGAGGATTTCTAAGAGGATTTTTGTGAATCTGGTATTTTTAATGTAGTCTTTATTTTGGTGATAACCTAAAGAATATTTTATGAGCTATATAGTTGATTTTTGTGGTGGTAGTGTACAAATAAAAGGCATTCTGATACTTTGATCTCAAGTCAATGCTTCTCTAAGTTAGACTTTTAATTTATATTAAAAGGAACTACGCTATTATTCAAATTTAAGAAAATCTTATTTGGGGAACTCTGGGATGAAAAGTAGAACAGTAGGATCTAGTCCTGGTTCTGCTAACAGCATTTGGTAAATCACTCGAGGCATCAATTTTGTAATCCATAAAACAAGGCTTTTGAAGTTTATTGATTTCTGAGTATCCCCCTCAGTTCTAAATTGCCATGTTCTAAGGAGACTGAAGTTGGCAGTGGAAGAGGTAGAGAATAAAAATGTGAACAAGGTTGTACAAATATCAAGAAAGGTGAAAATGGCACCTATAAAGCAGTGAAAACAATAGTATGTCAAGTATTTTCTTTTTTAAATACTGTATTTGTAGCATATATATGTCAGGCATGGTTCCAGGAATCCAGGATTGATCAGTGTACAAATCAAGACCTGTGCTCTCAGGAACTTTGCAATGGGGGCAGATACTGATAAATGCGTAAGCGGGTTAAAAAGAAAACAAGCAAATGAATTAATAGGTGATCTATGGGATTTCCCTCATGGTCCAGCAGTTAAGAATCTGCCTTGCAATGCAGGTAATTTGAGTTCTGTCTCTGGTGAGGGAACTAAGATCCCACATGCTGCAGAGAAACTGAGCCTACTCACTGCAACTACTGAGCCTCTCTGGGGGCCACACCTAGAGAATCTGCGTGTCACAGTGAAAGATCCCCTGTGTCACAGCTAAGACACAAGGCAGCCAAATAAACTACATATATATATATGTATATATACACATATATATGTATGTGTATATATATAATTTAGTATATAATAATAAATTATATATAATAATTCTGCTTTTAGTCATTTATCATTTTTTAGCAAATCTACAGTTGTGTAAGTTGTGGACAACTGATAGGCAAATGCAGAATAAATCTGTACACTTGTAAATTCTGTCAGGTCTAGAAATATATTTGACTTCTCTTGACCATTTCCCTCTACTCTCCCCGACTCCTCGCAAAAAAAAAAAAAAGATGCCAATTTTGTCTCTACTAGAACATTCATTTCAACATTCCTGATCTACAAATTTGTCTGATCTACTGATTGTCTCTTAAACTTGTCATAACATCTGTATGTTACAGAGGAATAGAGAATCTGAAATGTTTATTTTTACGTCTTCATAAGGGTTGTGATTTTACCTTTTTCTGAAGGTTACCTCTTTAACAATGGCTGAAAACTATGAAGGAAATAAGCAAGGTTAGCGAGACAGAGAAGAATAATGAGACTGGACAGCTGGTCAGGAAAGACCTCTTGGAGAATGGAGCCATTGAGTTGAGAGCTGACTGATGGAAAGATACCTCAGAGGCCTAGAGGATGATCATTCCAGGAAAAGGCAGCAAAGAGGGCCACCGGCCCTGAACGTAGAATTTCTTTGGTATATTTAAACTTTTAAAAAAGGCCTTGGTAGAGTAGCTGGCATATGTGTAACAAAGGGGATATAGTACACAATTAAGAAATATGTAGGCAAGTGTCAGGTGTTTGGGATCTAAAAAGCCTTGATAATATGTTTGGATTTTATTCTCAGTGCAATTAGAAAGACTTAAAAATGAATTGGATTCTATACTTGTAATAATCTCTATGGCCAATATTCTTGACTTACTGCTTTATGTGGGGCTCCCCAGGTGGTGCTAGTGGTAAAGAGCCTGCCTGCCAATGCAGGAGAAGTAAGAGACGACCTGGGTTCAATCCCTGGATCAGGAAGATCCCTGGAGGAGGGCATGGCAGCCTACTCCAATATTCTTGCCTGGAGAATCCCATGGACAGAGGAGCCTGGCGAGCTATAATTCAAAGAGTTGTAAAGAGTTGAACATGCCTGGAGTGGCTTAGCATGCACTCACTGCTTTACCCGCATTACTTTAGTCAGTCCTCATGTAATTCTATGGAATAGGGATTATTACATTACCTCCTTCACAGATGAAGAAAATGAGGTTCAGAGAATACATGAACAATTATCTACACAGTAATGATCATTATTCATCAGTGTAAATAACAGGTGTTTCTATTTACTGTTTGTAAAATGACTGTGATTAAGCTGTAAGTTCAATTACAATCAGTAATACTTTTCTGAACCATTACACTGAATTACTTTTCTAGATTTACTTTACAGAATGTTTTGTCCTCTCTTCTCAGATTATTTTCTGGCTCTGCTTTCGAGAATTATTTGAAAAGTAAATTTTGACTCTGAGTTTTAGTTAATACCAGTATTGAATCAATGCTGACTGTGAAGGCATGGGCAAACTTACCCAGCTTCTACATTGTCTCTGTGGGTTTTTACTTGTGCATATAATGGAATATAGAGTAGCTTGCATTTTTTCTTAAAAATAGAATATATTTAATTGCCATATCACATATTATACTTAAACTGACATTTATCAAACCTACCTACTATATCAACATCCAATAAAAATATAGTATGTCTCATCATGTGATAGTTTCTAAGTTGCATGTGCAGCTTGGTGACTATAATAATGACTTGGCCTTTTTTTTTTTTAATTTAGTGAATCTATGAAAAATATTATTATTCACACTGATAGTGAAAAGTTGAAAGTGAAAGTCACACACTTGTGTCTGACTCTTTGAAACCCCATGGACAGTGGCCTTCCAGGCTCCTTTTACCATGAAATTCTCCAGGTAAGAATACTGGAGTGGGTAGGCATCGTTGATCTCTCACTGTTTAAAGCTTACAGTATTCTCATTATTAGAGTAGGGAAATATCATTTTTGGAGAAAAATCAGTGAACAAGCAAGTAAAATCCTGCCAATGAGTTGTAATGAGACTTGTCAATATCTGCAATCTCTTCAGCTTGATACCTTAACTTTTCAGGAATTGTAATTCTTTTTTGCAATCATCCTCTGCTTTTAATGTCATGATCTGCTTCACTTTATTTTCTTGGCTAGACAAGTTTACTGTGTACTCAACTTGGATGCTTTTCCATCTGGAAATATAGATGATTTTGACAAGCCAAACAATAGCACCTTGGACTCACACTGAAATGAACCACCAGTGGTTTCTTTGAAGAAGTAGAACGATTATTTTGTGTGAGAACATCTCTCCTCAAGTCCCCTGAATCATTGAGCTTGGCTGCATCTCAATTTTTCTTTCAGGAAAAAATAGAAAAAAGGAAAAAACTGGGATGACTAGCTAAGCAAAACACAAGCTGCTTAAAGACTAAAGAAGCATAAAGGTTATTTCAGGAAGGGCAGTCAACTGGAAGCTTTGAGTCAAAACTATCAGTTAGTTGGTTCTGAAAGGTTTAGGAATTTAAACTTTACAAGAAAAAATAAAACTACACAAATTTTCCTGTGTGTATGTTTGTTGATATGGATACACTTATTGTGCATTTTACATTTATTTTAAATAGATTTTCCAAGCCAGAATGTCATGCTTGAACTGATACCTTCTACTCCCACAGTTGTACTGTGAGAAACAAAAATAAAACACTAAGCGTATTAAAAGTGTGTAAATATTTTCTCCTACTGATTTTGTTAGCTGAGTATCTCATGTGTATGTGCTCTGCTTAGCCTGGTAGTTTTATTCTCTTAATTCTTTTTAATTTCATATATAAAAAAAAAAGTATGTCTCATCATGTGATAGTTTCTAAGTTGCATGTGCAGCTTGGTGACTATAATAATGACTTGGCCTTTTTTTTTTTTAATTTAGTGAATCTATGAAAAATATTATTATTCACACTGATAGTGAAAAGTTGAAAGTGAAAGTCACACACTTGTGTCTGACTCTTTGAAACCCCATGGACAGTGGCCTTCCAGGCTCCTTTTACCATGAAATTCTCCAGGTAAGAATACTGGAGTGGGTAGGCATCGTTGATCTCTCACTGTTTAAAGCTTACAGTATTCTCATTATTAGAGTAGGGAAATATCATTTTTGGAGAAAAATCAGTGAACAAGCAAGTAAAATCCTGCCAATGAGTTGTAATGAGACTTGTCAATATCTGCAATCTCTTCAGCTTGATACCTTAACTTTTCAGGAATTGTAATTCTTTTTTGCAATCATCCTCTGCTTTTAATGTCATGATCTGCTTCACTTTATTTTCTTGGCTAGACAAGTTTACTGTGTACTCAACTTGGATGCTTTTCCATCTGGAAATATAGATGATTTTGACAAGCCAAACAATAGCACCTTGGACTCACACTGAAATGAACCACCAGTGGTTTCTTTGAAGAAGTAGAACGATTATTTTGTGTGAGAACATCTCTCCTCAAGTCCCCTGAATCATTGAGCTTGGCTGCATCTCAATTTTTCTTTCAGGAAAAAATAGAAAAAAGGAAAAAACTGGGATGACTAGCTAAGCAAAACACAAGCTGCTTAAAGACTAAAGAAGCATAAAGGTTATTTCAGGAAGGGCAGTCAACTGGAAGCTTTGAGTCAAAACTATCAGTTAGTTGGTTCTGAAAGGTTTAGGAATTTAAACTTTACAAGAAAAAATAAAACTACACAAATTTTCCTGTGTGTATGTTTGTTGATATGGATACACTTATTGTGCATTTTACATTTATTTTAAATAGATTTTCCAAGCCAGAATGTCATGCTTGAACTGATACCTTCTACTCCCACAGTTGTACTGTGAGAAACAAAAATAAAACACTAAGCGTATTAAAAGTGTGTAAATATTTTCTCCTACTGATTTTGTTAGCTGAGTATCTCATGTGTATGTTGCTCCTGCTTTAGCCTGGTAGTTTTATTCTCTTAATTCTGTATTTTACTTCATGTTGGGCAGAATGCCTCTGAAGAGAAGACAGTTGATCTCCCTGGACTCCCAGGTCACCCCAGGAAAGAGGGCTATTATTGCTTGCCCAAGCTGAAAATACACTGCTTGTTAAATCTAAGATATCAGAATACTGTCCTTAAAAGACCCAGCAATAGGGTCTGCTACATCACATGTGTTCTATTTATCTTCCTTGGAGAAAAAAGTCAAATGGAATGGCTTTTTTCTTGCAAGTCAAGCAGAGTATGGTTAAGGAAAAACAGCAACAGCTCTTCTGACAAGACCTTGAAGGCTTTTATTGACTACCTTACTCTATGTGTAGGAACTATTGCAGAAATTAAAATATCCAAATGTTAGGGCTCATTTTTCGGGAAAAAAATTCACTTACAGTTTAGGTACCACTTGACATTAGGATATAAGAGGTTCCATTAAAACATCAGATAATGATAGGAAAACATTATAGACTGAGTCAAAACAATTACTTTCATAAAACAATTAAAATTACTTCACTTTGTAAGGTCAGATCAATTGGCAGTAACATGTACTATTGTCATTCTCCTTATATACTAAACATTTAAGATCACTAATTGCTAACAGTCCTTTTTCAAAATATTTAATGTATTGATGGATTGTTAAACAATTGTATGTGTTTGTTAACATGTCTTTGCAAGGTTCTGGCATTGCCTGAGTGTAGAACCTGTTATATAGCTTCTTTGAAGGTTAATGGAGCAAAAGGATGAAATTTGATTACATGGAGAGAAAAATAATGCAAGGAGAAGAAAGGGAAAAAATTACAGGACTTTCAGAAGCACATACTGTAAAAATATTGTGTGGCCTTTTATAGTTTTGACATGGATACACTTATTGTGCATTTTACATTTATTTTAAATAGATTTTCCAAGCCAGAATGTCATGCTTGAACTGATACCTTCTACTCCCACAGTTGTACTGTGAGAAACAAAAATAAAACACTAAGCGTATTAAAAGTGTGTAAATATTTTCTCCTACTGATTTTGTTAGCTGAGTATCTCATGTGTATGTTGCTCCTGCTTTAGCCTGGTAGTTTTATTCTCTTAATTCTGTATTTTACTTCATGTTGGGCAGAATGCCTCTGAAGAGAAGACAGTTGATCTCCCTGGACTCCCAGGTCACCCCCAGGAAAGAGGGCTATTATTGCTTGCCCAAGCTGAAAATACACTGCTTGTTAAATCTAAGATATCAGAATACTGTCCTTAAAAGACCCAGCAATAGGGTCTGCTACATCACATGTGTTCTATTTATCTTCCTTGGAGAAAAAAGTCAAATGGAATGGCTTTTTTCTTGCAAGTCAAGCAGAGTATGGTTAAGGAAAAACAGCAACAGCTCTTCTGACAAGACCTTGAAGGCTTTTATTGACTACCTTACTCTATGTGTAGGAACTATTGCAGAAATTAAAATATCCAAATGTTAGGGCTCATTTTTCGGGAAAAAAATTCACTTACAGTTTAGGTACCACTTGACATTAGGATATAAGAGGTTCCATTAAAACATCAGATAATGATAGGAAAACATTATAGACTGAGTCAAAACAATTACTTTCATAAAACAATTAAAATTACTTCACTTTGTAAGGTCAGATCAATTGGCAGTAACATGTACTATTGTCATTCTCCTTATATACTAAACATTTAAGATCACTAATTGCTAACAGTCCTTTTTCAAAATATTTAATGTATTGATGGATTGTTAAACAATTGTATGTGTTTGTTAACATGTCTTTGCAAGGTTCTGGCATTGCCTGAGTGTAGAACCTGTTATATAGCTTCTTTGAAGGTTAATGGAGCAAAAGGATGAAATTTGATTACATGGAGAGAAAAATAATGCAAGGAGAAGAAAGGGAAAAAATTACAGGACTTTCAGAAGCACATACTGTAAAAATATTGTGTGGCCTTTTATAGTTTTTGACATGGATTTTAAGGTTTTTTAAAAATCATTATTATTAGTCATATGTGGTTATACAACTCTTACCTGTTCCAGGCTTCCACATAGCTTTTATCTGTGACTGTAATGTAGCTTAGAACCACAGTCCTGAAATCTACTAAAACTGCTTTTTACCCTAGACTCTGTTCCAGCCTAATCAGGACCCACATTGGGCAACCAAGCAGAAAACCTGAAGGGAATGAGATAGGACAAAAACACACATAAGGACCAAATTGCCTTGGGTTCTCAGGATGGCCAGCAAAGCTGTCCACAGCTTGTTGCTCTGTTAATGAATCTTGATGGATCCCTGGAGTGGAAAATCAGGACAATTTCTTTATCATGGAATTATCCACTGTCCACTGAATAGTTTCCTCTGTTTATCTTTAAAATGATAAGATTTTGCACTTGAAATTGAAAGAAAATACTAACAAAATTACCCTATAATCCAGATATTTCACTTTTATCTATTTATCCAAAGAATATGAAAATACTAATTAAAAAAATGTATCTCCATGTTCATGTTTTTATATACAATAGCCAAGACATGGAAACAATCTAGTGTCCACTGATGTGTGAATGGGTAAAGAAGTAATAGTGTACATACACAGTGGAATATTACTCAGCCATAAAAAGAATGGAATTTTGCCATTTGGGACAACATAGATGGATCTTGAGGGTATTATGCTAAATGAAGTAAGTCAGACAGAGAAGGATAAATAGCATATGATTTCACTCATATATATAATATTAAAAGAACAAATGAAAGAAATTAACAAAGAAAGCAAAGCAAACCAAACAAACATATGAATAGAGTTCAGCATATTGGTTACCAAAGGTGAAAGAGTAGAGAGGAGGTGAAATGGGAAAAAGAGATCAAGAGTATATTAATGAATAGAAACTCATTTTTGGTGGTGAACATACTGTAAAGCAAACAAAAGTAAAATATTTTATTGTGGACATGAAACTTTCAAAATGTTAGAAACCAGCCACAGTGAAAAGATAAAACAAAAGCAACTAATTAGGAGCCTTCCAGAATTTTTTGTTCATCAATGTATCAATATTCATTAGCAAAAATCTTACTGATTGATCAAGTATAAATATCAAGACTGAACTTAAAATCATAAATTGCTTACAATAAGCCAATGACACTTAAAGCCTGTTTTATGAATAGCCATAGTTGTCTGTCATGGAAATGGTAACTTAAGTGCATGCAAACTTCGAACTCTTCAATGTAGTTCTACATTGTATTCAACTTGATTCCTACATGCATCAGGATAGGATAACTTTTGCTGTAATGACAAACCACTCCAGCATATCACTGGCTTAAAACAGTAAAGGTATATCTTTGCTTCCTGTTTATTGTGAGTTAGATCCAGACAAGCTGTCCACAGCTTTTTTTAATGAATCTTGATGGATCCCTGGATCCTTTTTAAGGAATTATCCACTGTCCACTGAATAGTTTCCTCTGTTTATCTTTAAAATGATAAGATTTTGCACTTGAAATTGAAAGAAAATACTAACAAAATTACCCTATAATCCAGATATTTCACTTTTATCTATTTATCCAAAGAATATGAAAATACTAATTAAAAAAATGTATCTCCATGTTCATGTTTTTATATACAATAGCCAAGACATGGAAACAATCTAGTGTCCACTGATGTGTGAATGGGTAAAGAAGTAATAGTGTACATACACAGTGGAATATTACTCAGCCATAAAAAGAATGGAATTTTGCCATTTGGGACAACATAGATGGATCTTGAGGGTATTATGCTAAATGAAGTAAGTCAGACAGAGAAGGATAAATAGCATATGATTTCACTCATATATATAATATTAAAAGAACAAATGAAAGAAATTAACAAAGAAAGCAAAGCAAACCAAACAAACATATGAATAGAGTTCAGCATATTGGTTACCAAAGGTGAAAGAGTAGAGAGGAGGTGAAATGGGAAAAAGAGATCAAGAGTATATTAATGAATAGAAACTCATTTTTGGTGGTGAACATACTGTAAAGCAAACAAAAGTAAAATATTTTATTGTGGACATGAAACTTTCAAAATGTTAGAAACCAGCCACAGTGAAAAGATAAAACAAAAGCAACTAATTAGGAGCCTTCCAGAATTTTTTGTTCATCAATGTATCAATATTCATTAGCAAAAATCTTACTGATTGATCAAGTATAAATATCAAGACTGAACTTAAAATCATAAATTGCTTACAATAAGCCAATGACACTTAAAGCCTGTTTTATGAATAGCCATAGTTGTCTGTCATGGAAATGGTAACTTAAGTGCATGCAAACTTCGAACTCTTCAATGTAGTTCTACATTGTATTCAACTTGATTCCTACATGCATCAGGATAGGATAACTTTTGCTGTAATGACAAACCACTCCAGCATATCACTGGCTTAAAACAGTAAAGGTATATCTTTGCTTCCTGTTTATTGTGAGTCATCTGGGGAGAGAGTCTTGCACTATATTATCTACATCAGGAACCTGGGCTAAGGAGCTCTGTCTCTGCATTTCCAAGACTGGAAAGATGGGAAAAGGGAATATAGTGACTGATGTGATTTTGTTTCCATTGGAGTATAATTGCTTTACAACATTGTGTTAGTTTCTGTTGTATAATGAAATGTGTGTGTGCAAAATTGCTCCACTCCTGTCCAACTCTGTGCAACCCTGTGGACTGTAGCCACCAGGCTTTTCTATCCATGGGATTCTCCAGGCAAGGATACTGGAGTGGGTTGCCAAGCCCTCCACTCAGGGATCTTCTCAACCCAGGGATCAAACCCACATTGCTTGTATCTACCATATTGCAGGAGGATTCTTTACTGCTGAGTCACTGGGGAAGTCTACAATAAAGTGTATCAACTGTCAATGATACGTACATAGGTATCCCCTCTCTCTTGAATGTCCCTCTCACCCCAACCCCGACTCATCTAGGCTATCACAGAGCACTGAGCTGAGTTCCCTATGCTATTCAGTTGGCTCCCACTAGCTATCTATTTTACACATGGGAGTGTGTATGTGCCAATCCTAATCTCCCAGTTTGTCCCATCATCCCCATCCACCTCTTTGTTCACATATCCATTCTCTACATCTGCATCTTTATTTCTACCCTGGAAATAGGTTCATCTGTACCATTTTTCTAGATTCTACAGTTATACATTGATATACAGTACTTTTTTTACTTTTTATGACTTTCTTTATTCCATATGTACTCAGGTTGAAATCAAAATTTCCAGGAGAAATATCTATAACCTAAGATATGCAGATGACACTACCTTTATGGCAGAAAGCAAAGAGGAACTAAAGAACCTCTGATGAAGGTAAAAGAGAAGACTGATAACCTGGCCTAAAACTCAACATTCATAAAGCTAAGATCATGGCATCTGGTCCCATCACTTCATGGCATATAGGTGAGCAAACAATGGAAACAGTGACTTACTTTATTTTCTTGGGCTCAAATCATGCATCAGGATATCGCTGTAATGACAAACCACTCCAGCATATCACTGGCTTAAAACAGTAAAGGTATATCTTTGCTTCCTGTTTATTGTGAGTCATCTGGGGAGAGAGTCTTGCACTATATTATCTACATCAGGAACCTGGGCTAAGGAGCTCTGTCTCTGCATTTCCAAGACTGGAAAGATGGGAAAAGGGAATATAGTGACTGATGTGATTTTGTTTCCATTGGAGTATAATTGCTTTACAACATTGTGTTAGTTTCTGTTGTATAATGAAATGTGTGTGTGCAAAATTGCTCCACTCCTGTCCAACTCTGTGCAACCCTGTGGACTGTAGCCACCAGGCTTTTCTATCCATGGGATTCTCCAGGCAAGGATACTGGAGTGGGTTGCCAAGCCCTCCACTCAGGGATCTTCTCAACCCAGGGATCAAACCCACATTGCTTGTATCTACCATATTGCAGGAGGATTCTTTACTGCTGAGTCACTGGGGAAGTCTACAATAAAGTGTATCAACTGTCAATGATACGTACATAGGTATCCCCTCTCTCTTGAATGTCCCTCTCACCCCAACCCCGACTCATCTAGGCTATCACAGAGCACTGAGCTGAGTTCCCTATGCTATTCAGTTGGCTCCCACTAGCTATCTATTTTACACATGGGAGTGTGTATGTGCCAATCCTAATCTCCCAGTTTGTCCCATCATCCCCATCCACCTCTTTGTTCACATATCCATTCTCTACATCTGCATCTTTATTTCTACCCTGGAAATAGGTTCATCTGTACCATTTTTCTAGATTCTACAGTTATACATTGATATACAGTACTTTTTTTACTTTTTATGACTTTCTTTATTCCATATGTACTCAGGTTGAAATCAAAATTTCCAGGAGAAATATCTATAACCTAAGATATGCAGATGACACTACCTTTATGGCAGAAAGCAAAGAGGAACTAAAGAACCTCTGATGAAGGTAAAAGAGAAGACTGAAAAAGCTGGCCTAAAACTCAACATTCATAAAGCTAAGATCATGGCATCTGGTCCCATCACTTCATGGCATATAGGTGAGCAAACAATGGAAACAGTGACTTACTTTATTTTCTTGGGCTCCAAAATCACTGCAGATGGTGACTGCAGCCATGAAATTAAAAGATGCTTGTTCCTTGGAAGAAAAGCCATGACAAACCTAGACAGTGTTTTCGAAAGCAGAGACATAACTTTGCCAACAAAAGTCCGTAGAGTCAAAGTTATGGTTTTTCCAGTAGTCCTGGATGAATGTGAGAGCTGGACCATAAAGAAGACTGAGCATTGAAGAATTGATGCCCTTGAACTGTGGTGTTGGAAAAGGCTCTTGAGAGTCCCTGTGACTACAAGGAGACCAAACCAGTCAATCCTAAAGGAAATCAACCGTGAATACTCACTGGAAGGAATGATGCTGAAACTGAAGATCCAATACTTTGGCCACCTGACAAAAGAGGTGACTCACTTGTAAAGAGCCCAATGTTGGGAAAAATAGAAGGCAGAAGGAGA
The DNA here is from genome assembly GCA_022376925.1 of Tragulus kanchil. NCBI lineage: Eukaryota > Metazoa > Chordata > Mammalia > Artiodactyla > Tragulidae > Tragulus > Tragulus kanchil. The sequence goes on from JAIOJX010000032.1 coordinate 256,313,144, forward strand.
AGTGGATGACAGAGGAAGGAATGTTTGGATGGCATCACTGAGTCAATGCATATGAGTTTGAGTAAGCTCTAGGAGATATGAAGGACAGGGAAGCCTTGCTTGCTGCAGTCTGTGTGGTCACAAAGATCGGACACGACTGAGTGACTGAACTGATTAACTCTTAAGATATCTGCTTGAAAATGACTCATGACACTTCTTATCGTATTTTATGGGTCAAAGCAAGTTACACAATCCTTTCTAACTTAAAAAGAAGTAGGAAAGTTTAATCTTTCCTTCTGTCTAGAAGGAAAAGAACTTGAATATCTGGATGAGATCAGTGACTATCATATTTCTCTTTATATCTCTATGAGGAAACATAGTCAGTAAGGCAAAGCCATGGGAACCAGGAAGATTTCTCCTAAGATAGTATATAGTGAAAGAATACAAAGTGGCCCTCGTGTGAAAATGCTTTTCCTTTTTGTCCATAAATATCTTCCACTCATCATGCTACAATGCCTAAAATTTCATTCTTCACTTATTTAGACTGAGGAATGCCTTGCTTAAAAGGTATACCTTTCCTAACATTTTGTTGTGCTAGTTATCAAAAGATGATTAGGCAGTGCTCTTCAAGATCAATAGGGGTTCCTGAGTTCAGTATGGGAAGTAAGGAGGTCTCTAGGACTCTTGCAGCATGATGGGATGAGGATGACAGGGGTTAAGGCACTCTTTTTACTGAAAAGCATGACAATCTTTTTTTAGTCCTTGGGATAAGACCTATGGAGACATTTTTACAGATAATACACTGTGAAGGAGTTAAGTTTTATGCCCTACTGAAGATTTATTTCTCAGGAAGATAAAGAGAAAATTAAAGGCAAAGAAGAATTAAACACATGACACATTTAAACTGTAAACTTTATGCAAATGAAAAGAGAGAATGAAAGTTTCCTTGAAATTGCTATGCTAGTACTACTCAAGTAATTGATTATTCCAGTGAAGGTCATTTGGACACTGAAATTCAGAATTAGAACTCTGGAAAAGAGACATCTGATGAGATTTGGGTACCTACTCCTCCTAAATACACTGAAGTTGCTTTAGACATCAAGAATTGGAAGTTGATACCAAAATCATTCTATGTATTATTTGTTTGACATATGTATGTGCCTTCTTATATTAACAAGGTGCTTTGGTGTTCTTGATTATGAAACTTTTTTGAAGTCTTCATGAATTCTCATAGCAATTTCTGACTTTTTTTCTTCTAGCGTTCTCATAAAACAGTAGCATATTTTCAGTCCACGGTTTTATTCACTCTGTTTGCTCAAAAGCTCCAATGAAAAGATACAGTGGCTTTAGGTGGCGAAAGGAAAAGAACTTTTGAATATTTTTGTCTAGAAGGAAAAGAACTTGAATATCTGGATGAGATCAGTGACTATCATATTTCTCTTTATATCTCTATGAGGAAACATAGTCAGTAAGGCAAAGCCATGGGAACCAGGAAGATTTCTCCTAAGATAGTATATAGTGAAAGAATACAAAGTGGCCCTCGTGTGAAAATGCTTTTCCTTTTTGTCCATAAATATCTTCCACTCATCATGCTACAATGCCTAAAATTTCATTCTTCACTTATTTAGACTGAGGAATGCCTTGCTTAAAAGGTATACCTTTCCTAACATTTTGTTGTGCTAGTTATCAAAAGATGATTAGGCAGTGCTCTTCAAGATCAATAGGGGTTCCTGAGTTCAGTATGGGAAGTAAGGAGGTCTCTAGGACTCTTGCAGCATGATGGGATGAGGATGACAGGGGTTAAGGCACTCTTTTTACTGAAAAGCATGACAATCTTTTTATAGTCCTTGGGATAAGACCTATGGAGACATTTTTACAGATAATACACTGTGAAGGAGTTAAGTTTTATGCCCTACTGAAGATTTATTTCTCAGGAAGATAAAGAGAAAATTAAAGGCAAAGAAGAATTAAACACATGACACATTTAAACTGTAAACTTTATGCAAATGAAAAGAGAGAATGAAAGTTTCCTTGAAATTGCTATGCTAGTACTACTCAAGTAATTGATTATTCCAGTGAAGGTCATTTGGACACTGAAATTCAGAATTAGAACTCTGGAAAAGAGACATCTGATGAGATTTGGGTACCTACTCCTCCTAAATACACTGAAGTTGCTTTAGACATCAAGAATTGGAAGTTGATACCAAAATCATTCTATGTATTATTTGTTTGACATATGTATGTGCCTTCTTATATTAACAAGGTGCTTTGGTGTTCTTGATTATGAAACTTTTTTGAAGTCTTCATGAATTCTCATAGCAATTTCTGACTTTTTTTCTTCTAGCGTTCTCATAAAACAGTAGCATATTTTCAGTCCACGGTTTTATTCACTCTGTTTGCTCAAAAGCTCCAATGAAAAGATACAAGTGGCTTTAGGTGGCCCATCTATTATGATGATAATTTTCTTTGCTTAAACTAAGAAGTACTAAAATATACCATAATTTTAAAATATGAAAGATTTTGGTCAAGCTTTTCCTGAATTGTTAGCTTCAGGCCTGATTTTTATATTTAGCATATTATAAATGATTGAAATCTTAAATTGTTGGAAACAGTAAGTTTTGATGAAGTTTTAAAAAATACTCACTGCAGTGTTTTCTTCTAAAATATATGTAATGAACATTTTATTTCTTGCTTATCTTACTTTTTCTCATTTAAACATAAATACTTAAATCCATCTATCTATTAAAATGTGCTATTCAATTCCTTAACATTAGTTCAGCATCAACCTTTTAGTCATTAAAATTTTAGCTTGATTTCTAGTGTCTCAATTTGCAAAGCATTTTGTGATAAAATCAGAAAATAAATTGCCTAACATTATTATTTTATATTTATCCTGTATTTTTATTATTAAAAATGCACTATTTACAAGGATATATCATGCAATAGGAGAATACAGCCAATGTTTTACAATAACTATAAATGCATATGAATTTGCATAAAATTTTTTAAAATTAAAAATTTACTATCTCACAAGCTATTTTACAAAAGTTAGACTATGTTGAAAAGATCCATTATTGAAATATATTTGTATATTTTTCATTAGTGTCAGCCTTATTCTGAATTCCTATATAAAAATCAGGAGATGCTGCTTCATACATTCTTTTGGCACATTGTCCACTAAACTCAGAAGACCACCTGAATTTGAGTTCTGGCTTTGCCTCTTTTAGCTTTTAAACTTAAGCCTAGCCATTTACCAGCTCAGGTATTACATACATCAAAAGGAAATAACATCTGTTCTGCCTTTCATAGATTTTGTGTTTCAAAAATTAAATAAATTTAAAATCATGAAAAATACTTTGACAATTCTGAAAAATGGAAACAGTGACAGACTTTATTTTCTTGGGTTCCAAAATCACAGCAGATGGTGACTCCAGCCATGAAATTAAAAGATGCTTGCTTCTTGGAAGAAAAGCTATGACAAATCTAGACAGTGTATTAAAAAGCAGAGACATTATTTTGCAATAAAGGTTCACATAGTCAAAGCTGTAATTTTTTCAGTAGTCATGTACGAATGTGAGCATTGACCTATAAAGAAGTCTGAGCACCCCAAAATTGATGCTTTCCTGGAGAATATTCTTGAGAGTCTCTTGGACTGCAAGGATATCAATCCCAGTCAATCCTAAAGGAAATCAAACCTGAATATTCATTGGAAGGAATGATGCTGAAGCTCCAATACTTAGGCCACCTGATGCAAAAGCCAACTCATTGGAAAAAACCCTGATGCTGGTATAGATTGAGGGCCGAAGGAGAAGAGGGCAACAGAGTGTGGGAGGCAAGTCAACAGAAATCTTCGCAGCCTTGGCCAAGCTGTGAGAAAACATCTTGGAAAGAGAGAAAACAATGAAAGAGAAGTATAACAGGGAACTCTGAGACAAAATATGGGCTCATTAGCTGGGTTCACGCTAGCCTGAAAGAACAGGTAGGAGTGTTGCTGTGGGCTTAGTAACACTGGGTCAGTTCATGTCAGAATGCTACATGTGCACACAGACCAGACTCGAATTTCTTAGAGGTCTAGTTGCCTTCCAGCTGTAGCAAGCCCTTTCCCTTAAAGAAATAACATAAACAACATAGAATTTCAAGGATAGATGCTGACTAGGGATGTTACTGAGTTCGAGTCTGCGCTGATTGGAAACATTTCCTGAATGCTTAAGCTATCCGTAAAAGAGGATTTGAGTGAATGTGTTCAGGGCTATCCATTCACGAGATCTGGGGTTCCCCATTCCCATCCTGTCAGCTTATCTCTATGCATGTATTTCTTAATGTCTCACCATACGGGTTATTCTCCCTACACCTGACTGAGGTGCTTCTCCAACAGAGGATGGGATGGTTGGATGGCATCACTGAATCAATAGACATGAATTTGAGCAAACTCTGAGAGATAGTGAAGGACAGAGGAGCCTGGTATACTGCAGTTCATGGAGTTGCAGAGTTGAACACAACTTAGCTACTGAAGAAAAAAATGTTACAGAAGCTTAAATAATTGATATAATTGTTGGATTATTGGATTTCCTTGCCCTTTGAAATAAAGAATTAACTTTAATTATAATGAGAATTAGAAATATTACTAAAAGACTCAGTTTACTTTTGTGGCAGTTGAAAACGCTGAAGGTTACACGATTATATAAATTATTTGCTATTGTTCTTATTATGCTTTCTTACTGGGTTTATAAGATATGATTAACTGTGTTAAGGGAAATAAAATCAAATTTCTTGTCTCATATGTAATTTAGGACCTAAAGTATGTATACTTTGATAACAGTCTCTTCCCAATTCTAGAATAAAATTGATCTCTTTCTGCAGAGTCAAAGAAATAGGGAGATGAGCTGGCATACAGATGCATTTAAACTGAAATGAGGGAGGCCAGGTGACTGATACCTTTTCTCTGAGATATACAGCTATGATAGGTTCATCCCAAACTCTTCAGAAAAAAGAAACTAATCTTGGAAGAAATATAACTGAACCCAATTGGATATGAGAAAATTTCTCATCAAAAAGATAAGTTTTAGATAAGAGTTTGTCTGTAGGTATACTTTATAAATACAAATCTCAGAAATATATGAAATGCTTAAATGAACTGATAAAAACACCTATGTAAATTAAAAGACGTTACATTTTCTTTCTAGATATTATTGGATTAACTGACTCTGCCACCCTAACAGTAAATGTCTCTTGGATAATGACTGGGCCTCCCAAATGTGGTTTCTTTCTTTATCTGTGAAAGAACTATAATGTGTCTCCTGCCTTTTTCCCCTACAGTTTCTTGCCTATGGGTAATTCTACTTCACTAAAGCAGCAAAACAATCATGGTGTTCTTTATCTGTACTAGAAAGAAATCAAATTAAGGATTACTGGTTTCCAACATCACTAAGAATGTTAGGCTTCTCATTTCAAAGGAAGAGTCAACTGCTTTTTTCAAATACCCATTTTTTATTTCCTGAAAATTTTACTTAGGCAATAAGACAATCATCACATGAAAAAATAACAGAAGGACAGAAAACAGGAACCGTGTTTTCACTAATTATAGGAGGTGTAAGATAAAAGAAACAAACTCTACTTCAGCAGGACTTTCAGAGAAAATAGTTTCAAGATATTGTGAAAGATGAGTCTTATTATCACCCTCAAATTGCCACATATTTGGGGTCAGCTGGACTTGAAAGCAGAGTCCCCTCCCTTCCTACACACCTATCTACAGCTATAGTCAATTCCTTTTATTTATTTATTTATTTTTGGCCACTTTTATTGGTCCTTCATTTATTTATTTTCATTCACCTTTGTTATTTGGCCTGTATGGGCCTCCCACCACAGTGGACTTTTCATTTTTTAATTAAGTTACTCACTTATTTTTTTTAGTTTTATTTTATTTTATTTTTACAGAGTTTTGTTGTTTCCTGCCACACATCAACCTGAATCCCCCATAGGTATACATATGTCCCACCCCTCGTGAACCTCCCCACATCTCCCTCTCCATCCTACCCTTCCAGGTCACCACAGAGGCCCTGTTTGAGATCCTCTAGTCCCAGAGCATATTTCCCTCCCTCAACCCAATGTCCATAAGTCTTCTCCATGTCCACCTCTCCATTGCTGCTCTGCATATACATTCATCAGCCCCAACTTTCTAGATTCCATACCTATGTGTTAGTATACAATATTTACTTTCTCTCTATGGCATATTCACTCTGTATAATATGCTTATTTTGGACTGTCCCTGGGACTTTTTCACTGTGCTCAGGCCTTCTCTAGTTGTGGTGAGTAGGGCTACTCTTCTTTGTAGTAGGAGGGCTTCTCAACACAGTGGCACCTCTTGTTATACAGACTCTAGGCACACAGGCTTCAGTAGCTGTGGAACTGCAGGCATAGTTTCTCTGCAGCATATATAATCTTAATTCCTTGACCAAAGATTGAACCAATGTCTTCTGCAGTAGCAAGCAGATTCTTAACCAGTGGACCACCCTAGTCAATTCCTTTTAGATTGCTTTCCCTCAGTGATTCCAGTGCCAACTCTCTCTTTCCCATCTCTACTTTAGACCTTTAAATGTCTAGGTTTGGGTTTCCCAGGTGGCTCAGTGATAAAGAATCTGCCTGCAAATGCAGGAAATGCATAACACATGGACTTCATCCACGGGTTTGGAAGATACCCTGGAGGAGGAAATGGCAATCCACTCCAGTATTCTTGTCTGGAGAACCCCATGGATAGAGGAGCCTGGCATGCTACAGTCCTTGGGGTCACAAGGAGTCAGACACCAGTTAGCAAGTTAACATATGTTCAGGTTCAAGCCCTTCCCATTTCTGTCTTTGCTCATGCTGTTTCCTTCATTTAGAATCCCTTTGGTATAACAAGTGAAATCTTACCTAGTACTTCTTCATGAAGTATTTCTTACTTCATGTCTATTAAATCATTTATCTGCCACTGAAAAACATTCTTCATTTCTTATTCCTGTTGTAGAGGCTTTATTACTCATTGATCTACCATCATGTTAGCATTCCCTTCAACCTGAAATATAATGTCCATCATTTCTTTAACAAATTTTTATTACAAGCATACTAGCTTCAAAATCTTATGTGATTATTGAATCCAACCAACTGCTTTGTACAGAGGTAGATCAGTTAAATGCTGGAGGATCATTCAAGATGGAAGGATTACCTATGACATTTTCTTCAGCCCTCTCTATTAGTTGCAAAATAACCTCTCAATAGTTTCTTATTGCTGTGGATGACTTGGCAACAGGGATAAAATTTAGGGCAGTTGTTCAAATGGGACAATAGAGTTTGAGGAATGTGTTGACCAAATTCTGAATGCCTAGGGTCACAGAAAGCATATGGCATTATGAGAAAGCACTAGAGAATGGATTGCGTGGGAAAGCACAGGTAAGTGGCTAAGAAATGCCTCCCAAATAAGTTGGGAGAGGAGGGGACTGGACAGGAAAGAAGGTTCTGTGTATATTAATACATCTGTACTTATTGACATTTTACTTTTAACTCTGGTCCTGTGGAGGATAGCTAAAAGGAAAGAAGGACAATATCAGTGATTGATACAAAAGAGTGTAGCATCAAGGACTCATGTACTTCCATGCTGGTCCTAATTTGAGTGTGTAGGGTGGGACTAAAAAATCTACACTCTTAATAAGTATCCCAAATGACTGATGTATGCAGTTGAAGGGCCCTCCTTTGGGAAACACTGGTAGAGACTAGAATGCTTCACTGTCAAAATATGTCTAAGATGCCAGCATCTTCTAGTTAATTTACACTCTGTGGTGTCCATGAACCTGGAGGAGCTGACACTCATTTCTTCATGAAAGGGGTATTAATCCTTGGGGTCACAAGGAGTCAGACACCAGTTAGCAAGTTAACATATGTTCAGGTTCAAGCCCTTCCCATTTCTGTCTTTGCTCATGCTGTTTCCTTCATTTAGAATCCCTTTGGTATAACAAGTGAAATCTTACCTAGTACTTCTTCATGAAGTATTTCTTACTTCATGTCTATTAAATCATTTATCTGCCACTGAAAAACATTCTTCATTTCTTATTCCTGTTGTAGAGGCTTTATTACTCATTGATCTACCATCATGTTAGCATTCCCTTCAACCTGAAATATAATGTCCATCATTTCTTTAACAAATTTTTATTACAAGCATACTAGCTTCAAAATCTTATGTGATTATTGAATCCAACCAACTGCTTTGTACAGAGGTAGATCAGTTAAATGCTGGAGGATCATTCAAGATGGAAGGATTACCTATGACATTTTCTTCAGCCCTCTCTATTAGTTGCAAAATAACCTCTCAATAGTTTCTTATTGCTGTGGATGACTTGGCAACAGGGATAAAATTTAGGGCAGTTGTTCAAATGGGACAATAGAGTTTGAGGAATGTGTTGACCAAATTCTGAATGCCTAGGGTCACAGAAAGCATATGGCATTATGAGAAAGCACTAGAGAATGGATTGCGTGGGAAAGCACAGGTAAGTGGCTAAGAAATGCCTCCCAAATGAGTTGGGAGAGGAGGGGACTGGACAGGAAAGAAGGTTCTGTGTATATTAATACATCTGTACTTATTGACATTTTACTTTTAACTCTGGTCCTGTGGAGGATAGCTAAAAGGAAAGAAGGACAATATCAGTGATTGATACAAAAGAGTGTAGCATCAAGGACTCATGTACTTCCATGCTGGTCCTAATTTGAGTGTGTAGGGTGGGACTAAAAAATCTACACTCTTAATAAGTATCCCAAATGACTGATGTATGCAGTTGAAGGGCCCTCCTTTGGGAAACACTGGTAGAGACTAGAATGCTTCACTGTCAAAATATGTCTAAGATGCCAGCATCTTCTAGTTAATTTACACTCTGTGGTGTCCATGAACCTGGTGCATGAGTAGGAGGAAAGCATCCAGATGGCTTCACACACAGATTGCTCACTCTTATTGTAGAAACCAAAGGTCCAATTTAAGAGAGAGGAAAGAATCTATAGTTGAATCTTGAGGTCCCACATCTGCTCTATGTAGTACTATATGATTTCAGCTAAACAGGATATAGTTTTCCTTTCACATACTTTTAGCTCCTTAAAGTCTAACATTATGCACAGTTTTCACTAGTAAAGGCTCTATAGATACCCCAGTGATAATTCATAAAATTTCTCACCAAAGCCAAACATGCAAGTATAAGCACAATCTTTTTAGCTTTTTCAACTTCAGACTATAACCAAAGAGCACACGTATGTCTCTGTGCAGTAATTTTCTAATGAAAAATGGCAAGTAAATGCTTCCCATAGATAATTTATTTCAGTGTTATTGATTTCTTTACTTCTAAAAAGCTGTATTGAAACAACAACCATTAAGGGTTATAGAGCTTTACAACATCTGGTTATGATTGCAGACAATTGCTTCATTCCTTATTCTTGAGACTGATTACGATACCACAGAGAACACCTTCATTAGCTGCCTACTACTCCCCTTTAAGATGGCATCTGGGGAATGGCATGCAAAAGAAATAGAGACATATCTGAAGACAAAGAAATGGTTATTGTCCATAAATTACTTATGTCATTTACCCACAGTCTGCTCCCTGGTGTTGTGTTAGAAGAACATTTTGCTTCTACATTCACTACATGGAATAACTGCTCAATGTATTTAGTAAATTAAATACATCCATTTTAAATTTGAGGCATGCTAGCACATAGCCTTCCACTTAAACGGTTCTGCATAAGTAAAGTTCATCAAGAGCTATTGAATCTGCATCTCTTGTGTCTTCTTCATTGGAGAGCAGATTCTTTACCACAGCACCACCTGGGAAGCCCATATAAAGAAAAGATGCTTCCTTAATAAGGAAGCAAACTGGTATGAAAAACTGGTGGAAAAGTGATCATTTATAGTATCTATTTGTGCTTGTGCTCAATGAATGACCGGATGTGAAATCTCTTCACTCCATGACACAAGCTCAGCTTGTTCAAATATTTTGGTAGTGAATCACTTCTATATATTAGATATAGACAGAGAGACATGATAGAAAGGTGCAGATTCAGATATATCTATTTATAGTTATAGATATATACATATATATAAATATGCCTATGAATATAGATAGGTTATAGACATGGTTATGAATATGAAGACAGAGATAGGTATTTGGACTGCATAGGTACCTCCTGATTATTCAGGCAACTATGAAAATTAAACCAAGTAAGCAATGATATCAAAAAGTTTATTTCACATTGTTAAAATTTAAAAATAAAATTCAATGATTTATGAGGTTTGCTCTGAAATATTAAGGGAGGGAAAAGGGGTGGCATGTTATTGGTCAAACAAGATTAGCTATGAGTTAGGTTTCTTTTGGAGCCAAGCAATTTGATATATTGACGCTTATTTTACTAAATTGTCTACTTTCACACTTATTGAAATATTTTTCAACAACAAAGTTTTTAAACAGTGAAAGTTCACACCTCAGAGTTCTATGTGTTAAAATAACATTTAAATTCAATACTAAACTTCAGAGTAGAGATTATTAAGTCAGAGAATGTTCCAGAAAACTGTCAAAGAGAGGATTGGACCTGCAACAGGCAGAGGAATTGTGAGGGCACTTTCAGCAAGAGAAAATGATGGGGAAAGAGGAGTGTATCATTGAACAAAAAAATACCAGTTTATAAAAGTAACAGATGAATGACACAAATATTGAATTAGGGAGATAGCTTTGATTGTGAAAAGTCCTTAAGTACTAAAAGTTTCAATTTCTTATGTGCATAGTTTAAAAATGGTACTCACAAATTTTTAAAAGAGGAAAAATATGAAGAAATTTATTAAGAGAGAGCACTCAAAGGAAGAATTAAAGAATGTAGACTGTCCAGAGGTGAAGCAAAGGGATACGTATAGTAAAGACATTAAAGCAAACCAGTTTTATTTATGATAAGATAATATTGGCAAGAACTGTTGGTTTGAGGTTTTAAAAGATGATATATTCAGACATTTTAAAAGATACGCATCATTTAATTTTCTCAATCTGATATTTTATAAAGTCTGATATTTCTTCTTGAACCATTTTTCTCTAATGTCTGTCACCAATATTCTGAATACTTTCTCTAAGTAGGCAGGTATTATGAATAATACAGAAGTAGGAATGCAAGGACAGGGCCACTCTACTAAAAGTTGCACTTTTCCTATGAGACAGGAAAAAATGTAAATGTACATTATAACACACCTACACAATATAAGTCAATAGACATGAAATCTCATTCTCTATGCATTACATAAGAAGGTCAAGTGCATCTCAACTGTTCACTTAATACAGCTGTGCATCTGAGTTTATTAAGATTTGGGCACAAAAACCAGTCTCAAAATACTGAAGTGAATTTAATTGAGTATTTATGGAATTGAGTATATTTTATTCTAATAGGGAGCAACTTAATGCATTTCTGAGTCTGAACAAACACAATCCTACACAAACGATCAAGTGTATGAGTGACAAGGTGCCAACACATGATGACAACTACAGTGCTGCCCGAACTGGAACACTGATACATTTTCTAAAAGTGCATAAAACACAACTTTTATCATTGCTTCTAGCACATCAAGCTTGCATTTTTAATTTTTATCACCCATAATCCCACGGGCTCTGGGAAAACATCAACCTCAAGTTCATTAGTTAACATTTTAAAAGGGTATGATTTTAAGAGGCTCCCCCGGGTGCATGGATTTCAGCAATTTTGCTTCCTATGCCAAGTAGCAAACAAATCACTAGCCCTGAAAACAGCCAACGACACTATTATTATCAACAATGAAATCCTCCCACAATTCGAACCAAAGCCAACCAGCCACACGGAAATGCTGACGGTAACATAGGGCTTTCCAGCCATGGGGACGTGGAAAGCAGCTGTGCTTCCCCTCACTAGATTCAGATGGTGAGACACGAGACTGGTTTTGTTGGTGCTCAGGAGGATGGATACTGATGGGAAAACCACTAGGAACTTCCACAGAGGTACCCAGTGATAAAACAGTTAGTTCCAGATATCAGTTACAGACTGATCTTTTCATCTCCCGCCTGCTTTTCTTCCTCCATTTTCTTTCTCAGCTCACTTGGCATTACCACCTACCCAATGGCCCAAGATAGAAACCTCCAAACTGTTTTTTTTGTACATTCCCCAACCACACACATCAGGAAATCTCAATTCCATCTTCTTTCCCTCACTGCCACCTTTTGGGTCCTTTCATATCCCTCTGGACAATTGCTAGAGGTCTTAATGGGGTTTGAGTTTGGCTATAATTAATTGCTAACATAGTACTCTGTCTTTAATAAATTAGATGAGACATTAGAGACTTGTTGCTAAAAGACTTAGAAGTATTAATATAGAAACTAGAAATAAAATTAGCAATCATTTCCATGTGATGCTTAAACACACATCCAATATTGAAAGGGATGACAGATAAATTCTTTAATTAGACATCCCAAATATTCTAAGAAATGCTACTTTTTTTTTTCAGTAAAAAAAGATACTGAGATCCTCAAGTATTATTAGCTAAAGTAGGATTTAAAAGTCCTATCCTCCTGTTGTTTAGAGGTTAGTCAGGAATGTGTTTCCCAGATTCCTCTCCCTGTTTGCACTGGCAAATGTTGCAAATTTGAGTTCTTAAGAGATTTCTTTTTTAGAAAATAAACATGTTATCTTTGATTATAAATTTGTAGATAGATATGAGTACTGGGCTTTTGCTTTACTACCATTGAACTCAAATGTTCTGAGCAATTTAGTCAGATCTAGTCTGAGTGACAGCTCCGGAAGGGGCTATATTGATTACACTGTTCCCTTTTTCCATGATGCTTCCTATGCCAAGTAGCAAACAAATCACTAGCCCTGAAAACAGCCAACGACACTATTATTATCAACAATGAAATCCTCCCACAATTCGAACCAAAGCCAACCAGCCACACGGAAATGCTGACGGTAACATAGGGCTTTCCAGCCATGGGGACGTGGAAAGCAGCTGTGCTTCCCCTCACTAGATTCAGATGGTGAGACACGAGACTGGTTTTGTTGGTGCTCAGGAGGATGGATACTGATGGGAAAACCACTAGGAACTTCCACAGAGGTACCCAGTGATAAAACAGTTAGTTCCAGATATCAGTTACAGACTGATCTTTTCATCTCCCGCCTGCTTTTCTTCCTCCATTTTCTTTCTCAGCTCACTTGGCATTACCACCTACCCAATGGCCCAAGATAGAAACCTCCAAACTGTTTTTTTTGTACATTCCCCAACCACACACATCAGGAAATCTCAATTCCATCTTCTTTCCCTCACTGCCACCTTTTGGGTCCTTTCATATCCCTCTGGACAATTGCTAGAGGTCTTAATGGGGTTTGAGTTTGGCTATAATTAATTGCTAACATAGTACTCTGTCTTTAATAAATTAGATGAGACATTAGAGACTTGTTGCTAAAAGACTTAGAAGTATTAATATAGAAACTAGAAATAAAATTAGCAATCATTTCCATGTGATGCTTAAACACACATCCAATATTGAAAGGGATGACAGATAAATTCTTTAATTAGACATCCCAAATATTCTAAGAAATGCTACTTTTTTTTTTCAGTAAAAAAAGATACTGAGATCCTCAAGTATTATTAGCTAAAGTAGGATTTAAAAGTCCTATCCTCCTGTTGTTTAGAGGTTAGTCAGGAATGTGTTTCCCAGATTCCTCTCCCTGTTTGCACTGGCAAATGTTGCAAATTTGAGTTCTTAAGAGATTTCTTTTTTAGAAAATAAACATGTTATCTTTGATTATAAATTTGTAGATAGATATGAGTACTGGGCTTTTGCTTTACTACCATTGAACTCAAATGTTCTGAGCAATTTAGTCAGATCTAGTCTGAGTGACAGCTCCGGAAGGGGCTATATTGATTACACTGTCCCTCTCCACCAGCTTTGTCTGAGGCCAGTGTATTGCTACGTGACAAACAGTCACCTTGGAGGCACAGCATGAGCTGCTTCATCCAGTGCCCTTTTCTTTAGTTCCTCACTTTGAAAGCCACTTACACTTGAATGTATTATTTAAGGTGGTGGAAAATGCATTACTCTTGCAGACCTTCAGAGCACAAACAGGTTAAAAAAGCTTCAGAGACCTTTCTAAACCTGAAATGACTCTGCCCTTGCAAGAACAATGCACAGTATTCATATCAAGATTATCAGCAGTGGGCCTGGGTGAGTAAAAACAATTAAATGAACAGTTTTACAAAGTTTGGTGCTGTGATGCCTCCAACCCCCTGCTCACCCAAGAAGCTTAAAAGGGCTTTATAAGTCATAAACCAATTATCCTCCTATCATGCTTGTAAGAAGTACAAAATTGGTATAGATATAGTTTCAAAGGTAGTATTAAGTCCTAGACACACAATAACTGTGGCAAAGAGAAAGGAAATAACTTGATGCAGCTTTAAAAGGAGTTAACCAGATGTCCAATTTTCTGACAAATGAAATAAATTGACCTTACGGTTTGAATCAGAGATTGCCAATCCAATTAGTTCATTTAAGCAAGTCCTAAAGAGTTCACACATAATTTTTCACCGCACCTTTTTTTTTAATAATTTTTTTTTATTGTTTGCTTCTAAGTCATATTTATTTTTTCATCCATCTTTTTTTATTCTTTGGCATGTGTGGGCCTCCCATTGCAGTGATCTCTCTGGGTGCATGCGCTCCAGAGCACTGGCTCATAATTGGTCACACCAGCCCAGTTGCTCCACAGCACGTGGGATCCTCCCTGACCAGGAACCAAACTGGTGCTCCTTGCACTGCAAAGTGGACACTTTACCCACTGGACCACCAGGAAAGCCCTTCATCACACCTTTGGATAACACGGATGGGAAGAAATAAAATGATTTAGAGACTCTGTACTATGCCAGCTTAGCTAAGCTTGAAATATGTTTCCTGGAATTCTCTTCTTTGTATTATTCTGGGTGAAAACTAACCACAAGGGAAATTTGTGAAAGAAATGGTCTCCAGAAGTGAATTAAGCGGCTTGTTTAGCTTGGCAGGTCAGATGCTAGTTCAGCTCACTATGTTGTTGTGAATAGGTTGGTTCACCTTGTTGACTTTTATCTAATCTCTTTGGGTTTCTCCAACACCTGGGCCAGATGCATCTTTAGTATTCTAAAGAGTGTCACCCTCTCCTACAGGTCATTGTATCATCTAAATTACAGGATTGGCAGTGGTGACAGATTAACTCAACTGTCAGCTTATCCTTTGGGTTCCACCTTATCCTTCTGAGTTAAAGCTTGTTCTTGGTTTTGTCTACTTCCCATTCATCTCTCCTTTCAAACTCTCTGCTCACTTCAGGTCCAGCACCAGATGTAAAAGCAGCAGCCATACATAAATTGTTCAGCCAACTCCCTCACTGGCACAATGTCAAGTACCTCTAATAAACCCCTTATTCTATCTCATCTCTGATGGTTTTGATGCTCTTATCAAATCCTGAATAACAGAGAAGGTATGCAAGGATCTGTAATAGATGCATTTCTATACATTGTTCATTTAAAACCTCGCAAACCTTCATTGTCAAGTAAAAGAGGAAAAATACAAAACTATTAAATCAACACAGCATAGTCTATGGCACCAAATCCAGGTTTTGTAGTATTTTCTGTGTCACATAACTTGAAAGCTCTTTCCCCGTAGAAAAGCACATTAAGAATCAATTTTAGAGGATTGTTGGTGACAGAAGTAAAAGGTAAAAGATTGAGTTTTTCATCCATCTTTTTATTCTTTGGCATGTGGGCCTCCCATTGCAGTGATCTCTCTGGGTGCATGCGCTCCAGAGCACTGGCTCATAATTGGTCACACCAGCCCAGTTGCTCCACAGCACGTGGGATCCTCCCTGACCAGGAACCAAACTGGTGCTCCTTGCACTGCAAAGTGGACACTTTACCCACTGGACCACCAGGAAAGCCCTTCATCACACCTTTGGATAACACGGATGGGAAGAAATAAAATGATTTAGAGACTCTGTACTATGCCAGCTTAGCTAAGCTTGAAATATGTTTCCTGGAATTCTCTTCTTTGTATTATTCTGGGTGAAAACTAACCACAAGGGAAATTTGTGAAAGAAATGGTCTCCAGAAGTGAATTAAGCGGCTTGTTTAGCTTGGCAGGTCAGATGCTAGTTCAGCTCACTATGTTGTTGTGAATAGGTTGGTTCACCTTGTTGACTTTTATCTAATCTCTTTGGGTTTCTCCAACACCTGGGCCAGATGCATCTTTAGTATTCTAAAGAGTGTCACCCTCTCCTACAGGTCATTGTATCATCTAAATTACAGGATTGGCAGTGGTGACAGATTAACTCAACTGTCAGCTTATCCTTTGGGTTCCACCTTATCCTTCTGAGTTAAAGCTTGTTCTTGGTTTTGTCTACTTCCCATTCATCTCTCCTTTCAAACTCTCTGCTCACTTCAGGTCCAGCACCAGATGTAAAAGCAGCAGCCATACATAAATTGTTCAGCCAACTCCCTCACTGGCACAATGTCAAGTACCTCTAATAAACCCCTTATTCTATCTCATCTCTGATGGTTTTGATGCTCTTATCAAATCCTGAATAACAGAGAAGGTATGCAAGGATCTGTAATAGATGCATTTCTATACATTGTTCATTTAAAACCTCGCAAACCTTCATTGTCAAGTAAAAGAGGAAAAAATACAAAACTATTAAATCAACACAGCATAGTCTATGGCACCAAATCCAGGTTTTGTAGTATTTTCTGTGTCACATAACTTGAAAGCTCTTTCCCCCGTAGAAAAAGCACATTAAGAATCAATTTTAGAGGATTGTTGGTGACAGAGTAAAGGATTCAGAGCAAAGATTTAGAGTAAACAATAGGGTCAGAAGGAAATAGATTGATTAGAATAGGGTAGAGCTGAGAAACTAGTGGTCAGGGTAAAATTTAGGGTCCGGGAGTAAGTTCCTAATCACTGGGTCCCAAATTCTCAGGAAGATTTTACAGAAAGACAAACTCTCATAAAATGGAAGAATAGTTAAGATCTTTTCAAGTTATAAGCCAGAAAACGACAAGAAGATGCCAAGACCAGAGGGCAACGAAATGCAGAAGGGTTTAGAATTTTGGAAACCAGGTGATCAAACATTTTATCACCACCTTATTTATGCAGGGTAAATTTGGGTGCCATAGAATTCGAAGAACATAGCAAAGCAAAAAAATTAAACCCATAGCTGAGAACCAGATCTTAGGGTTTAAACAAGCAGGAAGAACTTTCAGGAGGACAAATTCAGTAAATGACTTTTTCTGCCTGGGGGATCTGAGTTTTTTGTTGAGTCAAGAAGCCTTCTCAATGGAATTTGATCTAAGTTTATGTCTGATCTCAAAATTTAGATAAAAGGAGCAAGACTAAGATACAGTTAGTCACGAGGACTCAAGCCTAAAGCCAGATTAGAGGCAAATCAGAATGGCTCAGAGTTGAACCAGGAAGCATTTCCTTGAGATTCTGTCTCTCTTGCTGGAACTCAGTGCTGGTCTCATCAGTGCTGTACACTGAGGCCAAGTGACTCCTGCAGAAGCCATAAGGCTTAGTCCAGCACCAGATGTAAAAGAAATTTTTCAGCCAACTCCTCACTGGCACAATGTCAAGTACCTCTAATAAACCCCTTATTCTATCTCATCTCTGATGGTTTTGATGCTCTTATCAAATCCTGAATAACAGAGAAGGTATGCAAGGATCTGTAATAGATGCATTTCTATACATTGTTCATTTAAAACCTCGCAAACCTTCATTGTCAAGTAAAAGGGGAAAAAAATACAAAACTATTAAATCAACACAGCATAGTCTATGGCACCAAATCCAGGTTTTGTAGTATTTTCTGTGTCACATAACTTGAAAGCTCTTTCCCCCGTAGAAAAAGCACATTAAGAATCAATTTTAGAGGATTGTTGGTGACAGAGTAAAGGATTCAGAGCAAAGATTTAGAGTAAACAATAGGGTCAGAAGGAAATAGATTGATTAGAATAGGGTAGAGCTGAGAAACTAGTGGTCAGGGTAAAATTTAGGGTCCGGGAGTAAGTTCCTAATCACTGGGTCCCAAATTCTCAGGAAGATTTTACAGAAAGACAAACTCTCATAAAATGGAAGAATAGTTAAGATCTTTTCAAGTTATAAGCCAGAAAACGACAAGAAGATGCCAAGACCAGAGGGCAACGAAATGCAGAAGGGTTTAGAATTTTGGAAACCAGGTGATCAAACATTTTATCACCACCTTATTTATGCAGGGTAAATTTGGGTGCCATAGAATTCGAAGAACATAGCAAAGCAAAAAAATTAAACCCATAGCTGAGAACCAGATCTTAGGGTTTAAACAAGCAGGAAGAACTTTCAGGAGGACAAATTCAGTAAATGACTTTTTCTGCCTGGGGGATCTGAGTTTTTTGTTGAGTCAAGAAGCCTTCTCAATGGAATTTGATCTAAGTTTATGTCTGATCTCAAAATTTAGATAAAAGGAGCAAGACTAAGATACAGTTAGTCACGAGGACTCAAGCCTAAAGCCAGATTAGAGGCAAATCAGAATGGCTCAGAGTTGAACCAGGAAGCATTTCCTTGAGATTCTGTCTCTCTTGCTGGAACTCAGTGCTGGTCTCATCAGTGCTGTACACTGAGGCCAAGTGACTCCTGCAGAAGCCATAAGGCTTAAAAAACAAACTGTATATGAATAGATGTATATATCACACATAAATCCTAAAGCTCAAAATGGGTGATTATTAGGTAACTAACCTTATATATATATATATATATATCCATGTATATATTTCTGTGTATATTTCCATATATATAATATTTGTATGTATCATACATGAGGTACTTAGAGATCATATATACCTACTATATGTAAATAAGGTATGTAGATCCCATTTTTATCATCATTATGTTTAGTAAAGTTGAATAATTTATATACATATATGACACAGATTCATAACTAACTCAATTTCCTGAATTCAAAGACCTATCAGTTTTTCCTAAACTACTTACATTGGGAAAAGATAATTTCACAGATATTATTTGCATAAGTATTATTTTTCTCATTTATAGGGATTCATTATCTGACACTGAGCTCTTTCAGTTTCTTAAATTTTTGCCACAAACATGTGGACAAATAATTTTATTGACCAAATTTGACTTTGGGGTCCTAATCAAATTTCACAAAATAGGATTTCAAAGTTAGTGAGTTCACAAATATATACTGCCAGGACCTCCTAATCACCACCAGCCCACACACATGTTTGAAAGAAGTACACACAATTGCCTGCTATTTATTGCCACAGAAGCAATGTTTGAAAAGCATATACTTATGGCAGCTTTCTGGCTTTTGGGATTATTGGATCCCATGCTTAACAATAACAATTTCTGTAAATGCAAATCTTCAAGACTCAGTTTTTGAAAAGCAAAAATACTTATTTGCAGCTAATTCAGTAAATGACTTTTTCTGCCTGGGGGATCTGAGTTTTTTGTTGAGTCAAGAAGCCTTCTCAATGGAATTTGATCTAAGTTTATGTCTGATCTCAAAATTTAGATAAAAGGAGCAAGACTAAGATACAGTTAGTCACGAGGACTCAAGCCTAAAGCCAGATTAGAGGCAAATCAGAATGGCTCAGAGTTGAACCAGGAAGCATTTCCTTGAGATTCTGTCTCTCTTGCTGGAACTCAGTGCTGGTCTCATCAGTGCTGTACACTGAGGCCAAGTGACTCCTGCAGAAGCCATAAGGCTTAAAAAACAAACTGTATATGAATAGATGTATATATCACACATAAATCCTAAAGCTCAAAATGGGTGATTATTAGGTAACTAACCTTATATATATATATATATATATCCATGTATATATTTCTGTGTATATTTCCATATATATAATATTTGTATGTATCATACATGAGGTACTTAGAGATCATATATACCTACTATATGTAAATAAGGTATGTAGATCCCATTTTTATCATCATTATGTTTAGTAAAGTTGAATAATTTATATACATATATGACACAGATTCATAACTAACTCAATTTCCTGAATTCAAAGACCTATCAGTTTTTCCTAAACTACTTACATTGGGAAAAGATAATTTCACAGATATTATTTGCATAAGTATTATTTTTCTCATTTATAGGGATTCATTATCTGACACTGAGCTCTTTCAGTTTCTTAAATTTTTGCCACAAACATGTGGACAAATAATTTTATTGACCAAATTTGACTTTGGGGTCCTAATCAAATTTCACAAAATAGGATTTCAAAGTTAGTGAGTTCACAAATATATACTGCCAGGACCTCCTAATCACCACCAGCCCACACACATGTTTGAAAGAAGTACACACAATTGCCTGCTATTTATTGCCACAGAAGCAATGTTTGAAAAGCATATACTTATGGCAGCTTTCTGGCTTTTGGGATTATTGGATCCCATGCTTAACAATAACAATTTCTGTAAATGCAAATCTTCAAGACTCAGCAAATAAAAATTTCCACTGTCAAGACATGATAAAATTTGCAGAAGGAATCACTTCAGCATTATTGACTTTGGCCCATTTTGGTAATGATTCATTTTAATATCATCTGTATTGCTGAATTATTATCCTTACTTTTATTTGCTCGCTATGTCCTAACCAGCAAGAAAGCTATTAACAAGATATTCATGCATGTTCCTTTCTTTAAATATTCTATTTTCTGTTCCCCTTCACTGGAGATAACAGTATTGAAATGAATATTACATCATGATACTTTCATCTATGTGTAATTTTAATGCATTTAATCTGGACCAAGAAAGCCTGTCTGCTAATAGAGCTATGAGCAAAGAGAAATTTCTAGGTTTCTCAGTCCAGAAGCTTTGTGTGCAGTAGAGAATTGGGGCAAATGGATCTCTAAAGGGAAAATGAGGATAAGGCACATCATGGCCAGTAATATCTATTACCCTCAGGCTGGCTGGGAGATCAGACAGAGCTACAGTTCTCATAGGGAGTTTCAGGAAGAGATGCTTATAGTAAAAGTTCTGATCCCATGAAGATCATTTATACTGTTATTTGAAGGAAATGTGTGTGGGCAAGGGGAAAGAATGATGGACTGCTCCACACCAAAAACTACTCACTTGACCTTAAGTACTGTCAGTTACATCAAAAGGCACAGGAGATGATAATTTGAGCTATGGGAAATTTTCTTTAAGCTGAGTGATACCAAGGCCAGTGTTGAGAGTGGTCTGTTCTGGTGCACCAATAAAAGGAGAAAGAAATGCTTTGATTCTACAGAATTGAAAAATAATAAAACAACTGAAAGAGGATGTGTGTTTCATAACCACCATTTGTTGGCAATTCTTAATGTTAGTGATAAATATATCTCTCAAAAACTATTTTACTCCTCTAAATTCTAGACAAATCCTTCAGGTATGACTTGTTTTAGTTTTCACACATATTTATAATTTGTTTTTATTTGTATTTACAGTTTAAAACACTGAAAGAAAGTGTGAAGTGATAATATAATAATAATATAATATTTTTCTGTGTTAAGTACAAGTTTTAGTTCATAGATAAAACAACCAATGAATTTGAATATTTTTTAAAGTAGTGTTTAATCTTTTACTTTTAATTGTCATTTTTTTGTTATGAAGCTAAAGAAAGAACTTGAAATAATAATTGCTGATTATTGCATTGTTACCATAAATATTTTTGTCCTACAGAGGAAGAAGGGGTTAAAAAAAATGATCTGCCCCAGAGATCAAATACTCCAAGCACACCACTGTCTAAAATAAGCCAGGTTCTGAGATTACGGTTTGCATAGTATGTCAGACACTCACTCCAGAGAAATAAAATAGAACCAACCTGGAAAGGACCCTTAGAGGCACAGATGTGATCAGTTCTGTGATATGCTTTGAGTGACTCATCACTTTTAGCATTTAGCCTGTTATAATTGCTCAATAATTTGATTTTTGTTTAGGGAAGATTCAAGATGTCTTAAAACAATAATCTTCATTCAGTGTTTCTGTATAGGGAACAAGTCAGAGCTATATTACTCCTGAGAAGTCCTGTCTAGTTTTCCTGATTAAAGATATTTTGCAAAGCTACTTTGTGGAGACCATTCAGTGTGATTTAAATATACTCTGAATCAAAGAGGAAGAGGTATAGGGATGCCTGTTTGCCCAAACTCTTGTTTGAATGTTGATCACAGGGTACCAAGGGATACAAATGATTCATGGCATCTGTGATTTTCACCTCCAAACTTTTCAACATCAATTCAGCTTGATGTATTTCCATTTTTTGTGGACCCCGTATATGTACTTAAGAAATAATAAGAACTAGTCTTTCAAAAAGAGCTATTTTCTTTTACTAAGAATTATAAGCCTTGAATAAGAATATAATATTGGGCATGCCAATATTGGGCATGCTACACAAATGGAACAGATGCAGGAATCAGCAGTTTTTGATTTGTTTATGTTGTTGATTTATTTAACAATGGGAAATCAGCAAACAGAGCCACTGTTGATTGCCTCATGGACAAGCATGGCTACTAGCATAATCCAAAAGTATTTCGTTTTATATTTTTACACTTACATTAGTATATAGGAGCATGTGATACCCTATTGGAAAATAGAGTTAAAAAGGAAGTCAAGTTCATAGTTGAGAAGAGTAAGGCTTCTATTTCCTCTTCTTTTATCTTCTATGCATTTTAGACTTCATGTTAACCCCATAGACTGTTATTGATTTTTTTTTCATTTTTTTTTTTTATGAAGCTAAAGAAAGAACTTGAAATAATAATTGCTGATTATTGCATTGTTACCATAAATATTTTTGTCCTACAGAGGAAGAAGGGGTTAAAAAAAATGATCTGCCCCAGAGATCAAATACTCCAAGCACACCACTGTCTAAAATAAGCCAGGTTCTGAGATTACGGTTTGCATAGTATGTCAGACACTCACTCCAGAGAAATAAAATAGAACCAACCTGGAAAGGACCCTTAGAGGCACAGATGTGATCAGTTCTGTGATATGCTTTGAGTGACTCATCACTTTTAGCATTTAGCCTGTTATAATTGCTCAATAATTTGATTTTTGTTTAGGGAAGATTCAAGATGTCTTAAAACAATAATCTTCATTCAGTGTTTCTGTATAGGGAACAAGTCAGAGCTATATTACTCCTGAGAAGTCCTGTCTAGTTTTCCTGATTAAAGATATTTTGCAAAGCTACTTTGTGGAGACCATTCAGTGTGATTTAAATATACTCTGAATCAAAGAGGAAGAGGTATAGGGATGCCTGTTTGCCCAAACTCTTGTTTGAATGTTGATCACAGGGTACCAAGGGATACAAATGATTCATGGCATCTGTGATTTTCACCTCCAAACTTTTCAACATCAATTCAGCTTGATGTATTTCCATTTTTTGTGGACCCCGTATATGTACTTAAGAAATAATAAGAACTAGTCTTTCAAAAAGAGCTATTTTCTTTTACTAAGAATTATAAGCCTTGAATAAGAATATAATATTGGGCATGCCAATATTGGGCATGCTACACAAATGGAACAGATGCAGGAATCAGCAGTTTTTGATTTGTTTATGTTGTTGATTTATTTAACAATGGGAAATCAGCAAACAGAGCCACTGTTGATTGCCTCATGGACAAGCATGGCTACTAGCATAATCCAAAAGTATTTCGTTTTATATTTTTACACTTACATTAGTATATAGGAGCATGTGATACCCTATTGGAAAATAGAGTTAAAAAGGAAGTCAAGTTCATAGTTGAGAAGAGTAAGGCTTCTATTTCCTCTTCTTTTATCTTCTATGCATTTTAGACTTCATGCTTTTACACACAAATAGATAAGGTCGAGAGATGATTAAAAAACTCCTCAAAAGGATATTTCTTTGAGTTCCATAAGAAGTTCAGACAGGGTCTCAAGTCTTAGTTATCGACAGTGTTTATAGTAATCACTATCCTTAACCCTTATTTTCTCACTAATTAAATAAGTCAATGGGAGTTTGAAAAGTACAATACCAAAGGTGAAACAGCATAGCTCTGGTGATAATATACCATAGAGACCATATTTATAGATATTAAAAACACAGTGAGGAGAATGACCCTTTCTATCCACAGTATAGTATATTTTTTAATAGCTATATTTTTAGTGTAAGGTTTCTCTCTCAATGACAATAGAAAGAGTTTCACATGTTAATCTGCCTTTTAGACTAAATTTGGACAAATAATTCAACTGAAACTTTGTTCAGGTTTCAACTTGTCATATTTATCATCATATGAGTGAATATTATGAGAGAAATGTTACTCAAATTTTTTTCCCTTAGAAAAGTTTTTCCTTAGAAATGCATTTCTGTCATTTCTTTCCATCTCTTGACATTACACCAACTCATGAAAAGATACAGCCTATTAAGTTACTATGATTCTTTATAAAATGCTACTGTCCAATTAGTTCACACTATGTTGCTTCAGTCTTGTCTGACTCTTTGCAACCCTACGGGTTGTTGCCCACCAGGTTCCTCTGTCTATGGGATTCTCCAGCTAAGAATACTGGAGTGGGTTGCCATGCCCTCCTCCAGGGTATCTTCCCATACCAGGAGTCTGAGTTGTATCTCTAATGTCTCTGGCACTGACAGACAGGCTTCTCATCAATTAGGAGCAGTGGCAATTCCATGCCAAAAGGACAAATGTAAATTTCATAGTTTACAAACCATTATTTCCCTCTGAGCAAGCTGAAATGATTCTTCTCTTATTCCTCCTTTTTTCTCTTACTGTTTCCCTTTGTCTTTGACTCAAATGCATTCTTCTTTACATACATAAAACATGGCTCTTACTTTCAAGGCCCTCTGATATTTCAGTTACCTCCAACAGTCTTAACTCAGAGTAAGGCTTCTATTTCCTCTTCTTTTATCTTCTATGCATTTTAGACTTCATGCTTTTACACACAAATAGATAAGGTCGAGAGATGATTAAAAAACTCCTCAAAAGGATATTTCTTTGAGTTCCATAAGAAGTTCAGACAGGGTCTCAAGTCTTAGTTATCGACAGTGTTTATAGTAATCACTATCCTTAACCCTTATTTTCTCACTAATTAAATAAGTCAATGGGAGTTTGAAAAGTACAATACCAAAGGTGAAACAGCATAGCTCTGGTGATAATATACCATAGAGACCATATTTATAGATCTTACAAACACAGTGAGGAGAATGACCCTTTCTATCCACAGTATAGTATATTTTTTAATAGCTATATTTTTAGTGTAAGGTTTCTCTCTCAATGACAATAGAAAGAGTTTCACATGTTAATCTGCCTTTTAGACTAAATTTGGACAAATAATTCAACTGAAACTTTGTTCAGGTTTCAACTTGTCATATTTATCATCATATGAGTGAATATTATGAGAGAAATGTTACTCAAATTTTTTCCCTTAGCAAAGTTTTTCCTCAGAAATGCATTCCTGTCATTTCTTTCCATCTCTTGACATTACACCAACTCATGAAAAGATACAGCCTATTAAGTTACTATGATTCTTTATAAAATGCTACTGTCCAATTAGTTCACACTATGTTGCTTCAGTCTTGTCTGACTCTTTGCAACCCTACGGGTTGTTGCCCACCAGGTTCCTCTGTCTATGGGATTCTCCAGCTAAGAATACTGGAGTGGGTTGCCATGCCCTCCTCCAGGGTATCTTCCCATACCAGGAGTCTGAGTTGTATCTCTAATGTCTCTGGCACTGACAGACAGGCTTCTCATCAATTAGGAGCAGTGGCAATTCCATGCCAAAAGGACAAATGTAAATTTCATAGTTTACAAACCATTATTTCCCTCTGAGCAAGCTGAAATGATTCTTCTCTTATTCCTCCTTTTTTCTCTTACTGTTTCCCTTTGTCTTTGACTCAAATGCATTCTTCTTTACATACATAAAACATGGCTCTTACTTTCAAGGCCCTCTGATATTTCAGTTACCTCCAACAGTCTTAACTCACTTGTCTCCTTCTTGAAGACTCATGATTTAAAGGTACTATTTCCTTCAGTGTTATTAGATTTGAATAATAACTTGCCTAGATGTGGTACAAAAATCACTAATATAACTAATATCCAAAGATGGTTCATAGCTACTGAAGCAGAGAAAATAAAGCTAAAATAGCATCTAATATTCAAAATGGAAGGTTTTTCTAAAAGAAAGAAGCAAGCCTCAGTTATTGTTGCCACCTTATGTACAATTTGTTGAATATTTATGAATATTCTCTTTAAGGATATAATAATTAATTAGAGAGGTCATGAAAGGCTCTAAACTTGGACTGTCAGGTCAAATTATGACTCTGTTGTGGTGTTAGCTAGGTAGCCTTGGACTCATGACTTAACATCTCTATGTCTCAGATTTTTTTTTCACCTGTAAAAGTAGAATAGGGTTTTTGTAAGTACTAAATGAGTTAATATTTGTAAAGCTTTTAGGAGAGCATTAGACATAGGTACATATATTGCAATTCTTACTCTCATAGACACTAGGTAAACAGATAGCAAAGGAGAATTAGTTATTTCAGTGAAGATCATGGATATTTTCACAGAACTGACTCATACCAGTTGAAAGGAGAGACCAGCAGTGCTAATAAGCTCATTTTTATTGTAACACTTAACGTAAGAGATAATGGGAGACTCAATCAGAGCAATAGCAATGGATAAGTTAAGGACACCTTTTAGACCATGAGCAAAGGACCTACATAATGTGGCAACTGAGTAAATAAGTAAAGTAAGGTAACAAGGAGCACTAAAGGTAGCAAGATATTGGTTTCAACATCTAGTAGAAAGAGTACCTCTTAAAAGCAAACAGACACAGAGCACTGTGAGGACAAGGTAGTAGGATAGTGGGGCATTTGTGAACAGAGAAAAGGACCACTGCAGGAGTCTGGAGGCAAGAATGCATGATTGATGGAAAAGTGCCAAGATCAAGGCAGGGATCAAGGCAGGGATTAATGCAGGGATGAAGGCAGGAGACTAGATCCAAGAGTCGGGTTTAAGGAGTGAGAAAATTGAAACAGTAACCTAGTCTGGGAGCATGAACTAAGACACAAGGTCAGAGAAGAATAAAAGGTAACCTCCATTTGCCTCCCAGGTATTAGATTACAGCTTCCAAAATCTCTCTTACTAAAAACCAAGATTTATCCTAGATACCAAAGAGCAATTATCATACTGTAGGAGTTCAACTAAAGAAGAATCAAGAGTCCAGAAATTAGCAGAAGTTTATCTCCCTATAACTTTGGAAAGCAATTTCTACGTATTTGGATGATCCAATGTAGGGCTTTCCAAGTAAAATTGGAGACCAAGAAGCTATCAATACCAGTCATATCTTTTAAAACAACTACTTTGAAGTGTGTCAAGCTTATCAATGAAGGAAACATAAGAAAGTGGTCATAAGATATTCAGATATCTCTATACTGATGTACAGAGATTTGATAAATTGAATTTAGGTCTTTCAGGTTAAGAATAGATATAGTAACTCATGTATGTTGTCAAAACATAGAAACAAATAGCTATGGAAAACTAAAGTCTGCTCAAAATAAGCAGATTTTTCTTTATTTGGTTTAATTTGGTTCAATTTAGTTTTCACAATAGATATAAAAAAAGATATTCTATTAAGAACACATATACCCCTGTGCAGTGTCAATAATTTTTAGAATATAAACTTTTGGCTAATTATTGGAAATTGTAGAAAAGAGAAGAAATGAAGAGGAGAAAGAGCTCCTAGGAGAACCAAAGACATATTTTGCTTAATTAAGAGTTGTTCTAGGCTCAAGTTTGATCGTAAGACTCTGGAAGTAGTCAATTGTGCAGACAGAATTTAAGATATGACCTTATTTTTTGACTTCAAGTAAGCCTGTAGGAATTGTGTTGGTAAACAGACTGTGTTGGCAATAAGCCTGCATCTCTAGGTTTCCTAATGGACCTGTTGTCATTGCATTAAGGTGTAAGAAATATCCAGCATCAGATTGTTTTGGTTACAACCTGGCTTCTGTAGCATGAATACTGAGTACAAATTCTGAATAACAGATATCAGTAACCCTAAACCACAAAAGTATTGCATGTAATTTATCTGGTGCAAAATTATAGTGGACAATAGTTTGAACCACAAATCAAAGTAACCTAGTCTGGGAGCATGAACTAAGACACAAGGTCAGAGAAGAATAAAAGGTAACCTCCATTTGCCTCCCAGGTATTAGATTACAGCTTCCAAAATCTCTCTTACTAAAAACCAAGATTTATCCTAGATACCAAAGAGCAATTATCATACTGTAGGAGTTCAACTAAAGAAGAATCAAGAGTCCAGAAATTAGCAGAAGTTTATCTCCCTATAACTTTGGAAAGCAATTTCTACGTATTTGGATGATCCAATGTAGGGCTTTCCAAGTAAAATTGGAGACCAAGAAGCTATCAATACCAGTCATATCTTTTAAAACAACTACTTTGAAGTGTGTCAAGCTTATCAATGAAGGAAACATAAGAAAGTGGTCATAAGATATTCAGATATCTCTATACTGATGTACAGAGATTTGATAAATTGAATTTAGGTCTTTCAGGTTAAGAATAGATATAGTAACTCATGTATGTTGTCAAAACATAGAAACAAATAGCTATGGAAAACTAAAGTCTGCTCAAAATAAGCAGATTTTTCTTTATTTGGTTTAATTTGGTTCAATTTAGTTTTCACAATAGATATAAAAAAAGATATTCTATTAAGAACACATATACCCCTGTGCAGTGTCAATAATTTTTAGAATATAAACTTTTGGCTAATTATTGGAAATTGTAGAAAAGAGAAGAAATGAAGAGGAGAAAGAGCTCCTAGGAGAACCAAAGACATATTTTGCTTAATTAAGAGTTGTTCTAGGCTCAAGTTTGATCGTAAGACTCTGGAAGTAGTCAATTGTGCAGACAGAATTTAAGATATGACCTTATTTTTTGACTTCAAGTAAGCCTGTAGGAATTGTGTTGGTAAACAGACTGTGTTGGCAATAAGCCTGCATCTCTAGGTTTCCTAATGGACCTGTTGTCATTGCATTAAGGTGTAAGAAATATCCAGCATCAGATTGTTTTGGTTACAACCTGGCTTCTGTAGCATGAATACTGAGTACAAATTCTGAATAACAGATATCAGTAACCCTAAACCACAAAAGTATTGCATGTAATTTATCTGGTGCAAAATTATAGTGGACAATAGTTTGAACCACAAATCAAAGATCAATGCAGAATGGGGACAGTGTGGTAAGGCCCACCACTTGGTATTGATCTTCTGAGCCACATCCTCACACACAGATGATAATTACCATTACTTACACCCACAAAGATAGGACCACAACACTTCTCTTGTGCACATCCACATGCAGCAAGCTGTTGTCACTTAGGATAATCCCATGTTTGTAGCTCTGTAATTCAGCCATAAATTATAGGTAACTGACAAGTATTGTAAAGTCATAACTTAAATGAAGGTCTGGTGTGTTATCTGCCTATCAATGATTTTAGTAGTGAACTGCAATCATAATACGTACTTGAAAATAAAAATGTCACTTTAAAAATATGTGTAATTGTAATAGCATATTTCTCAAATGAATCACAATGTGTTTGTAGTATTCTTAAATTTTTTGAAATAAATTAATGAAATATGAAAAATCACTGAAACAATTTAAACCTTTAAGCAAATTACATGAACTTCCTACCAAAATAACAAAGAACACAAATTATGCTTTAAAAAACTGTATATATCTCTAATGTTTTAGAAAGTGTGTTTAAATTACCCAGATTCCACCTGCTTCTTACACACAATGAAACAGAAATCCTTTATTTCTTTTCCATAATACTAGCATTGCCTAAGTAGAGGAAAGGACCGACCAAGATTTACTGGTTGATAAATGAAAAGTATGGAAATAGCACACTGCTAGATTATCATCTATATGTTGTTGAAAATAAAGATTTAACAATCATCAATTTGATTTGATTTGTAAATAATATCCTTGCTTTTAATCTAAATGTGCTATACCGAAAAAACCTAAGATTTGCACATCAGGTTTGATTTAAAAATTTTTAAAAGTAATAAATGCAACATCTCTAGGTTTCCTAATGGACCTGTTGTCATTGCATTAAGGTGTAAGAAATATCCAGCATCAGATTGTTTTGGTTACAACCTGGCTTCTGTAGCATGAATACTGAGTACAAATTCTGAATAACAGATATCAGTAACCCTAAACCACAAAAGTATTGCATGTAATTTATCTGGTGCAAAATTATAGTGGACAATAGTTTGAACCACAAATCAAAGATCAATGCAGAATGGGGACAGTGTGGTAAGGCCCACCACTTGGTATTGATCTTCTGAGCCACATCCTCACACACAGATGATAATTACCATTACTTACACCCACAAAGATAGGACCACAACACTTCTCTTGTGCACATCCACATGCAGCAAGCTGTTGTCACTTAGGATAATCCCATGTTTGTAGCTCTGTAATTCAGCCATAAATTATAGGTAACTGACAAGTATTGTAAAGTCATAACTTAAATGAAGGTCTGGTGTGTTATCTGCCTATCAATGATTTTAGTAGTGAACTGCAATCATAATACGTACTTGAAAATAAAAATGTCACTTTAAAAATATGTGTAATTGTAATAGCATATTTCTCAAATGAATCACAATGTGTTTGTAGTATTCTTAAATTTTTTGAAATAAATTAATGAAATATGAAAAATCACTGAAACAATTTAAACCTTTAAGCAAATTACATGAACTTCCTACCAAAATAACAAAGAACACAAATTATGCTTTAAAAAACTGTATATATCTCTAATGTTTTAGAAAGTGTGTTTAAATTACCCAGATTCCACCTGCTTCTTACACACAATGAAACAGAAATCCTTTATTTCTTTTCCATAATACTAGCATTGCCTAAGTAGAGGAAAGGACCGACCAAGATTTACTGGTTGATAAATGAAAAGTATGGAAATAGCACACTGCTAGATTATCATCTATATGTTGTTGAAAATAAAGATTTAACAATCATCAATTTGATTTGATTTGTAAATAATATCCTTGCTTTTAATCTAAATGTGCTATAGCTATGAATCATTTAAAAAAGGCAACAACAAACAAGCAAAAGTAAAGCATCTGGGTGCACATCCAGGTTCTCTTGGACTTTCCTGGAAAATCTTTAAAAGATTTGTCAGAAAAGTACAACCTCTCAACATGTTCACCATTTTCTGACTCACAGAGCAAACCAATTTCAAAAATGTTTCTCTCAGGACTCCTCTGGTGGCCCAGTGGCTAAGGCTCTGCACTTTCAATGCAGGTGGCCCAGGTTAGATCCTTGGTCTAGGAAATAGATCCTATATGCCACAACTAAAATGAAAGTAAATATTAAAAATCACTGACACAATGGATTTGAGTTTGAACAAACTCCGATAGACAGTGAAAGGTAGGGAAGCCTAGCCCTGGCATGCAGTCCATGGGATCGCAGAGTCAGATAGATCGTAGCCTCTGAACAAGAAATTATTTTTTAAAAAATTAGACTCCTAAAATTAAAAATAAATAATGTTCTCTCGCTTCTGCCATCAGATTTGGCTACTTAACCTTAATACTTTCCTTTCCCTTCCTTTCCTTAAGTACCAACCATTTTAAACACATAGGATAAGTTTATTTGCTTGCATTTTTTTTACTACCTTCTTGCCTCTTAACCCCTGGAAGTCTAGGTTCTGCCATTAGCCCTGTATTGAATCTGCTCTCTCGGTGATTCCACTTTCCAAATCTATTGGCATTTTCTGTCTTTCTCTAGGAAGGCTATGACCCTAGGCACAAATTTTCCCTCTGCTTGTGGACTCTAGGCCATTGGCCCTCCTCTGTTGTCCTTCTTTGTCTTCCTTGCCAGGCTCTCTCTTCTCAATCCCTATAATCACTTAACAATTAACACATAATAATGATTACCATTAAAATAATGACTAACACAACTTCCCACCAGCCAAGGATTAATATTCAATAATTTCATCTTTATAACAACCCAATGAGGCAGGTGCTATTTTCATGTGCATGACAAGTCGGTCACAACGAAGTTGATTCACCTGTCCATGTTGAAAGCATGAATAATTGGCCAAGGAGGATTTGAATGCACAGAGCTTGGTCCTGGTTTACAAACATCTGTAAACCTGGTCTTGTTTATCATTTCCAGAACTTTTCCTGACCCTCTCATCCAAGTCCTATTCACTTCTCATTGGTACATTTCTATTACAGTAAGTGTATACTTTTTCTGAAAAAAGTGAAAGTGTTAGTTGTTCAGTCATGTCCAGCTCTTTGCGACCCCATGGACTGTAGCTTGCCAGGCTCCTCTGTCCATGGGATTCTCCAGGCAAGAATACTGGAGTGGTTGCTGTTCTCTTATCCAGGTATCCTTACTTTATTCGCCTCCATTTCCTATTATATCTAATATAAACTTTACACACTATAGCAAAATTTATTGTCCTAGGACATTAATTATGTCATTCTGTTGCTTGTACCTTCAATAGATCACAATTTTCTAAATGAATTCACAACACATTTGTCATTATTAAGGCATGTAGGGCCCTCTTTATCCCAGCCTCCCTAAGTTTCATGTCTTTCTCTCTTATAAATGGTGTATTCGAGCCATCTCCCCAAATTAATGCTAATATTTCACATGTCCATAACTTTGCTTCTGCTATGTATTTTATCTTCACATCTCCCCCAGTTCCGTCCATTAACATAATAGTCATTAGAATTCTAGTTTGTTCTAATCCATGCATCAAAGTACAGGGTCACTTCTCTTTCCCTTGAGTCCCAAATCTTTATAAATCATTTATAGTACTTACCATATCATTCCTTAAACAAAGGTTAGTTATTTTACCCATCATTCCAATAAAAGTGATGAGTGTATCTTACTATTATAGCCCTAGCAGCATAAAACAGTCTTTCACAAAGAACAAATTTTGAAGAAATATCTTCGCATGAATCAATTAAATGAAGTAGCTATGTATCTTTGTGCACAGAGGAAAAGATGGTTTATCAAGAACTTTCCTAACTGAATCATTCAGTCATTTCACATACTACTGTGGACTATTAAGTGTAAAGCAGCATCATAAACATTTTAATAGAACTTTGTGTTGGAAATCAACTCCCATAATTCATTCTACTGTTTCTATTTGACAAAGTGACTCAGTATATTTGGTAGACAATATTACCACCCTACTAAACTCAACATTTTCCAGTTATTCTTTCACCTAAGTATGGTCTGTAACTAAGTCTTTGACAGTGAATGTAATCAGAAGTGTTGTGTAGTATTTCCATAAAGTCTCCAAAAATGTTTGGGCCCCATGTCTCCTTCCTTCCCCTATATTTGTTGCTTGGAATGCAGATGAAATGGGCTCTAGGAGCCATCTTTGATAGTGAGAATTACAGTTCCCCCCTTGAAAAAAGGAACTTGAAAACTAAAAGGAACATGAGTTCTGGAAGACTCTAGAATGGCCATACGAGTCCTATTTTGGATAAAATAAAATACCTGTAGGTGAAGAAACTAGTTTAAGATTACATCCTACTAAGGGATAGAGCAAGGGTCAGAACCCAGTGCGGCTTACCCCAGAGACCACATTCTTAGCCATTAAGTTATACAGTCTCCTCAAGTTCTAGTCTCAATTGATTATATACTATATAAAATAATTGATAATCTAGAATGAACATAAAAATGAACGCTTTCAGAATATTAGTATTTTTATCAAGATAAACTGGGGGAAAATCTGGAGTTAGAAAAATCATTCTTAAAGTAACGTGGAGAGGGGGAAAAATGGAACTAAAATTTGGTCCCAGTTAAGTTGCTATAATAAAGCCTTATGTTAGTCTAAATAATGATTTATAATTTTTCAAGAAGTTTGAATTCTAAGAAATGCTTTTAAAGAGCACAAAATGTTGATTTTTCAACACTAATCTTTATAAATCATTTATAGTACTTACCATATCATTCCTTAAACAAAGGTTAGTTATTTTACCCATCATTCCAATAAAAGTGATGAGTGTATCTTACTATTATAGCCCTAGCAGCATAAAACAGTCTTTCACAAAGAACAAATTTTGAAGAAATATCTTCGCATGAATCAATTAAATGAAGTAGCTATGTATCTTTGTGCACAGAGGAAAAGATGGTTTATCAAGAACTTTCCTAACTGAATCATTCAGTCATTTCACATACTACTGTGGACTATTAAGTGTAAAGCAGCATCATAAACATTTTAATAGAACTTTGTGTTGGAAATCAACTCCCATAATTCATTCTACTGTTTCTATTTGACAAAGTGACTCAGTATATTTGGTAGACAATATTACCACCCTACTAAACTCAACATTTTCCAGTTATTCTTTCACCTAAGTATGGTCTGTAACTAAGTCTTTGACAGTGAATGTAATCAGAAGTGTTGTGTAGTATTTCCATAAAGTCTCCAAAAATGTTTGGGCCCCATGTCTCCTTCCTTCCCCTATATTTGTTGCTTGGAATGCAGATGAAATGGGCTCTAGGAGCCATCTTTGATAGTGAGAATTACAGTTCCCCCCTTGAAAAAAGGAACTTGAAAACTAAAAGGAACATGAGTTCTGGAAGACTCTAGAATGGCCATACGAGTCCTATTTTGGATAAAATAAAATACCTGTAGGTGAAGAAACTAGTTTAAGATTACATCCTACTAAGGGATAGAGCAAGGGTCAGAACCCAGTGCGGCTTACCCCAGAGACCACATTCTTAGCCATTAAGTTATACAGTCTCCTCAAGTTCTAGTCTCAATTGATTATATACTATATAAAATAATTGATAATCTAGAATGAACATAAAAATGAACGCTTTCAGAATATTAGTATTTTTATCAAGATAAACTGGGGGAAAATCTGGAGTTAGAAAAATCATTCTTAAAGTAACGTGGAGAGGGGGAAAAATGGAACTAAAATTTGGTCCCAGTTAAGTTGCTATAATAAAGCCTTATGTTAGTCTAAATAATGATTTATAATTTTTCAAGAAGTTTGAATTCTAAGAAATGCTTTTAAAGAGCACAAAATGTTGATTTTTCAACACTAATCTGTTTATCTAGAAAGATGATAATAAACATTTCAAGATAAAACTTTATATGTTGACTATTTGAAGATCATTATCTATTAATATATACCCATAAAACACTATATAGGAGTACACATTTGAAATTAATGCAAAGAAAGACTTTCCATTTATCTTGAAGGTATTTGTAAAAGAGAAACAGGACAATCTGAAAGGGATTTCTTGTTTTTTACATTAATGAGATTTTCAAGTAAGATAAAATAATATGCCCAGTGCAGATTACCGCCACATTCTTGACAGTAATTTCATGTTCAACCTATACTTTCAACTATATTATTCTTTTACCTACTCATTAAAATTCATCTCTACAAGAAACAGAATACAACTTCAAAGTCTTGTCATGTATTAGATGTCATCATATCTTACTCATTATAAATTAACTTTGAATCTAACAGCATTTAAGCTGAGAAAACTTTGGAGTGTTTTAAACCCATTTTCTCATGGTATAAAACTTTATAGTAAAATGACCTTTTTTTGAAAAGGGAAGAAGTATCACATTTTTAAATTTTTCAAGGATATGACTGTGATAAAGCAGATGGCTTTTATCCAGATGTAATAACTAAGGCTCACCTGTGTTCATTGTATCAAACCCTTTTTTTGTGTAATTCTAACTATAGAAGCTAAAAATGCTCTTGTAAAACTTGTTGTCATGACAACAAAGTCCCCTAAGAAATGATACATGTCTGAATGTGAAGGAAGTATTCATGACATGATTTAACAGAAATATGCTTCAACCACCCACTACAATCCCATTATTAAGCTTGTATATTGTTTGTTTTTATATTTTAACATTTAACAAAACTTCCACTCTACATAGCCTTTGATAAATATGCTAAAAATAGCAGGTAATTTTCAGCTTTCTTCTACCAAATGTTATTTATAGTAAGAAAAAGAGGTATTAAAATTTGCAATTTTATATGTTAGTCAGAAACACTTTTCTTGGTGGCCTGATTTCATTTGAAGAGGCTCTTGAAACATCTTCTAATAGATCCCTCCATCACAGAAACATGTGGTAACTCTGGGAAAGGATAATTTATAAGGAGGTATGAATTTTTTGTTTAATAAAAATTGAAAAAAATTAAATAGGATAATATACTTGTTTTTACCTTAAAACATACACACACAAAAACTTCAAAAGCAGTGCCCAAAAGGAAACTTGTTATTTTACTTTTTAAAAATCTTAAAATCTAGACTGTTAAATGGAAATAAATTTGTAAAAGTTTCTAATAAAATGTAAAATATGAGTGATTCCAATGTGAGGCGGAAAGCAAGAAAAAGAAACTATGAACAGCTTTGGTCTATAGCCTTCATACCCTATGTGTTATGTTACTTTCTACCATTTGTTCTGGCATTTGGGTTCTTTCCCATTATGAATGTAAAGCATCTCTCCAATCCCTTCCTCCACTTGCATCAAGAGTTTAATACCAGAGTTTGATAACATAGATGTTAACCTTTGATCTTGCCAAGTTAAACTTCTCATTGCTCCCTGAAAAAGGTTTTTTTTCTCTCTCCTTTTTTCTTTTTTGGCCACTTCTATTGGTGTTTCATTTATTCATTTGCATCCGTCTTTGTTCTTTTGGGCCTATGTGGGCCTTCCATCATGGTGGTCTCTGTTGTCACAGAGCACCAGCTCTGGGCGCACGCACTCCAGAGCTCTGGCTCAGTAGTTGGACACATCGGTCCAGCTGCTCTGCAGTACATGGGATCCTCCCAGGCCAGGGGTTGAACCGGCACCCCTTGCACTGCAAGGCGGTATCCTTACCCACTGGCCCACCAGGGAAGCCCCCTGAAAAAGGTTTTAACCAGCTTTTTTTTTTTTTTCCATCTTTCATCAATTCTTTGAACCAATATAATAAGGCAAAAAAATGATCAAAGGGTGGAGTAATCAAAAAGGAAGAAGTAAAACTACCTCTATTTGTAGATTCTGTGTCCACATAGAAAGCCCCATGGACACTAATAAAAATACTCCCAGAACTAATAAGTAAGTACAGAAAGGTCATAGAATACAAGATAAACATACAAAATTAAATTACATTACTATGCAATGATAATAAGTTTGTATAAAACAAATTAAGAATACAATACCACCTATAATCACACACACACACAAATATTTACATGTAAACCCTGCTAAAAGGATGAAAAGACATGCTATAGACTGAAAGTATTTGCAAACCACACATCCAACAAAAGACTTACATTTAGAACACATAACTAATTCACAGAACTCAACAGTATAAAAACTTCAACTAAAAATGACAGGGATTTCCTGGTGGTCCAGTGGATAAGGACACCGCTTTGCAGTCACCCAGGGATTCCCCGTCGACGTAAAATATGAGTGATTCCAATGTGAGGCGGAAAGCAAGAAAAAGAAACTATGAACAGCTTTGGTCTATAGCCTTCATACCCTATGTGTTATGTTACTTTCTACCATTTGTTCTGGCATTTGGGTTCTTTCCCATTATGAATGTAAAGCATCTCTCCAATCCCTTCCTCCACTTGCATCAAGAGTTTAATACCAGAGTTTGATAACATAGATGTTAACCTTTGATCTTGCCAAGTTAAACTTCTCATTGCTCCCTGAAAAAGGTTTTTTTTCTCTCTCCTTTTTTCTTTTTTGGCCACTTCTATTGGTGTTTCATTTATTCATTTGCATCCGTCTTTGTTCTTTTGGGCCTATGTGGGCCTTCCATCATGGTGGTCTCTGTTGTCACAGAGCACCAGCTCTGGGCGCACGCACTCCAGAGCTCTGGCTCAGTAGTTGGACACATCGGTCCAGCTGCTCTGCAGTACATGGGATCCTCCCAGGCCAGGGGTTGAACCGGCACCCCTTGCACTGCAAGGCGGTATCCTTACCCACTGGCCCACCAGGGAAGCCCCCTGAAAAAGGTTTTAACCAGCTTTTTTTTTTTTTTCCATCTTTCATCAATTCTTTGAACCAATATAATAAGGCAAAAAAATGATCAAAGGGTGGAGTAATCAAAAAGGAAGAAGTAAAACTACCTCTATTTGTAGATTCTGTGTCCACATAGAAAGCCCCATGGACACTAATAAAAATACTCCCAGAACTAATAAGTAAGTACAGAAAGGTCATAGAATACAAGATAAACATACAAAATTAAATTACATTACTATGCAATGATAATAAGTTTGTATAAAACAAATTAAGAATACAATACCACCTATAATCACACACACACACAAATATTTACATGTAAACCCTGCTAAAAGGATGAAAAGACATGCTATAGACTGAAAGTATTTGCAAACCACACATCCAACAAAAGACTTACATTTAGAACACATAACTAATTCACAGAACTCAACAGTATAAAAACTTCAACTAAAAAAAATGACAGGGATTTCCTGGTGGTCCAGTGGATAAGGACACCGCTTTGCAGTCCAAGGGGCGCTGGTTTGGTCCCTGACCTGGGAAGATCCCATGTGCCATGGAACGGCTGAACCGATGTGTCCAACTATTGAGCTGGAGCTCTGGAGTGACAGTAACCAATGCAATGGGAGGCCCACATGGGTCAAAGAAAGAAGATGGCTGAAAATAGCTAAATGAAAGACCAATAAAAGTGGCCCCCCAAAAAAACACAAACAAAAAAAGCAAATGACAGATACAGGAAGTGACACTTCCCTGAAAAAGAAATATTAATGGCAAATAAGCACATGAAAAGATGTACACCACCACTAGCCATTAGGGAAACACCATGTAAAGCCAACATGAGATATCATGATATACCTAATTGAGTAAAGCAACTCAAGTGCATAATAGTGACTGTAACAAATACTGGCAAGGATGTGGAGTCACTGGGTTTTTCATACATTGCTGGTAGGAATATAAAATGGTATAGTCACTCCAGAAACACTTGGGTAGTTTCTTAAAATACTATGAAATGAAATATTTCTGGGCAATGAAATATTTTCTGCTATACCAGTAAATCTGACTTAACAGCTGAACAATACCAAAATACAGTGTCACAGCCCTCAGGAATTCTAACCTTCCAAATGCAAATTTCTAAGCCTGGGTAGTCATCCAGCAGCCCACAGTCACTTTCTCCCCACCTGAGCTGAGGAGCTTGGGGAGGCTAGAAATCACAAGAGACAGCATCTGCTACATCATTTAAGGGTAAATGATGAATTAAGGATGAGAACAATCAAAAGGTAGGATTGACCCCAGATAGCTGAGATGCATATGAAAGAAATAGTTACAGTATATTGGATTTTTGTATCTTCTCATACAAAGAAGAATGCTAAATCCTTTAATGCAAGAGATCCGGTTTTCCTTAATTAACAGTTATCTTCTAATATTCAGATTACCTGCCCCTTGCTGCAAATTCTAGACAACCTGACTGTGTCCCCTCTCCTAGGAACAGTTCTCTCAAGATCACCTGAGATGCTATCTCCTGGGGTTGAAATCTTCATGACTCCCACCAAATAAACTTAACTCTCAACTTTAGATCCATGTGCATTATTATTATTATTTTAATTGCAGACAGTACTAAGCACACATTAACCACATGACCCAGCAATTTGTAGTCCTGGACATTTATCTCAGACAAATGAAACTAATGTTCTCAAGAAAGCCTAACACAGTTCATCACAGCAGGGTGGTTTGTAATAGGCTAAAAATGGAAGCAAAACATGACCCTCCATGGTGAAACAAACCATGATGCTTTCATACTGTGGCATACTCTGCAAAAGCTAAAAGGAATAAACTGTTAATACCCACAATGAATTGGTTGGATCTCAAGGTTATTATGTTGAATAAAAAGTGTCAGTCTCACAAGATCTCTTCCTATATGATTTTATTCACAAAATATTTGGAAATTATAAAATTATACAGATGGAGGACAAATTAGTGGTTGCTAGGGTTGGAGATGATAATGAGAGGGTAGAGTGGAGGTTGTGACTAACAGGCAGTAGAACAAGAGAGACCTTTTGGTGGTGTTACAGTCAGCAGGTAGCTAGTATGAGCAGAGAAATGTGGGCAGGGGCCAGGGGTCCAGGTATCTGATTTCTCAGGCACCTCGTAAACAGCAGGGTTCCATGGGCAGACAAAGGAAAACAGGAAACTGTAGATCAACAAGAAATCACACATTTGGGTGATAAGGATCTGAGTAGCAAAGAAAGGGCAGGAAAGGCCAGCATCTCCTGCATCCAAATGTAACCTTTTGCTCATTGTGCTCTCATTACAGATAATATTAGCCTTACAGATAAGAAGTACTCATCATATACTATCACTATGATACTTCTGATCTTAGTTAAATAAGGACAAAAATCCCTTCTCCCCTCAGCAAAATGGAGCTGGAATGAAAATCAAGGAAAAGGACTCCCAAACTCCTCCTTCTCCAGTGAATATTCTACTGTTTTTCGTTTGTATGCCCTTTGTTATCCGCTTGCCAAAGAAACCCAGGGCAGCAGCTTCAATTCTTCACATGTTCGCCTGCTCTTCCTCTGAGAGCCTATCCTTATTTAAATAATTATTATTTACTTTCTTAACCTCTCTGCTTCATCTCTGAATTCTTTCAAGACAGGAAAGAAGCTTAAATTCACCAATGGAACAGGGTTGAAATCTTCATGACTCCCACCAAATAAACTTAACTCTCAACTTTAGATCCATGTGCATTATTATTATTATTTTAATTGCAGACAGTACTAAGCACACATTAACCACATGACCCAGCAATTTGTAGTCCTGGACATTTATCTCAGACAAATGAAACTAATGTTCTCAAGAAAGCCTAACACAGTTCATCACAGCAGGGTGGTTTGTAATAGGCTAAAAATGGAAGCAAAACATGACCCTCCATGGTGAAACAAACCATGATGCTTTCATACTGTGGCATACTCTGCAAAAGCTAAAAGGAATAAACTGTTAATACCCACAATGAATTGGTTGGATCTCAAGGTTATTATGTTGAATAAAAAGTGTCAGTCTCACAAGATCTCTTCCTATATGATTTTATTCACAAAATATTTGGAAATTATAAAATTATACAGATGGAGGACAAATTAGTGGTTGCTAGGGTTGGAGATGATAATGAGAGGGTAGAGTGGAGGTTGTGACTAACAGGCAGTAGAACAAGAGAGACCTTTTGGTGGTGTTACAGTCAGCAGGTAGCTAGTATGAGCAGAGAAATGTGGGCAGGGGCCAGGGGTCCAGGTATCTGATTTCTCAGGCACCTCGTAAACAGCAGGGTTCCATGGGCAGACAAAGGAAAACAGGAAACTGTAGATCAACAAGAAATCACACATTTGGGTGATAAGGATCTGAGTAGCAAAGAAAGGGCAGGAAAGGCCAGCATCTCCTGCATCCAAATGAAACCCTTTTTGCTCATTGTGCTCTCATTACAGATAATATTAGCCTTACAGATAAGAAGTACTCATCATATACTATCACTATGATACTTCTGATCTTAGTTAAATAAGGACAAAAATCCCTTCTCCCCTCAGCAAAATGGAGCTGGAATGAAAATCAAGGAAAAGGACTCCCAAACTCCTCCTTCTCCAGTGAATATTCTACTGTTTTTCGTTTGTATGCCCTTTGTTATCCGCTTGCCAAAGAAACCCAGGGCAGCAGCTTCAATTCTTCACATGTTCGCCTGCTCTTCCTCTGAGAGCCTATCCTTATTTAAATAATTATTATTTACTTTCTTAACCTCTCTGCTTCATCTCTGAATTCTTTCAAGACAGGAAAGAAGCTTAAATTCACCAGGAACAGTGGGAGAACAGTTCTTTTTCTATTGTAGTGGTGCATACACAAAACATCCCACGCAGGAGAAAGACTTAGAACTATAAGCACACATTGTGCCAATGTCAAATTCCTATGGGTACACAGGACCTCTCCAAACTACCTTACAACTGCTCATGAACCTATAAACATTTCAAAATTATGAGTTTAATTAAAAATGTTAGTGCTGTGTTCTCTAGCCTTTAGAGATGGCCTATACTCTTGTTCATGTACTGTGTTTCTCTCTAAATAAACCCACTTTTCACCTATCCTTTCATTCCCGAATTCATTCATAAAGACCCAAGGACTTTAAATTCATCAGCAGCACATAGGTGAAACCAGCCAGGAGAACTGGGCAAGTCTCAGCCTCTCTCCTTCCTTGCGCTTGGTGGGTGCTGCCCATACTTTCCACCACTACTCTCCCACTTTCTCCCTCCCTCACTCCTGCTTTCTACTCTTATCTCATGCTTTACTCTGCTGAAAATAGGAAAAAGAACTATGCCAAGCATTTTCTAAACTTGCTGCTAGGTCTTTCATTACTTACTCTTACACATGTGCTGGGCATGTCAGGGAAAGTTTCCAGCCATCCTCACAGGCAGCTAGGGACACAAACCAAAGAATTTCTGCCCTCTGGGTTTGCCTTGTCCACCATTAAATTAACTGTTAACAAGTCAAATTGTGGAAAAATGAGATAAAGCCTTACGTATAGTTCGTGCCCTCTGGGTTTGCCTTGTTCACCATTAAATTAACTGTTAACAAGTCAAATTGTGGAAAAATGAGATAAAGCCTTACGTATAGTTCGTGCCAGGATTACAGTGGCTATGATCCCTTTGGTAGTGCCCTCACACAGTAGGTGGTCTGTGCATGTACTAGGAGGTGTGGGATGGTCCATGTGGTTGGAATATTAGAGACTCGTGGTGGTAGGATGGTAGGATTATCATTCACTGCCCACCTCCTGGTATTTGTCTGGACCCCTCCAATTTCACCCAGGTACCACCCCTATCCCAGGGCAAGCAGCTCAAGCTGGCTGGGACATGTACATGGCTGTACCTCAGGGATACATGCCCAGGCAATGACCTGCATTTGCTTTGCTGGCCTCCTCTGGGGTCACGCAATTGGAAATGTCTTCCCAGAATGGATGGGCCCCCCATCCCCCTAACTACTGTCATGGTGCCTCTGTTTCCTGTCTTGACTGCCAGATCTACTTCTGCACTCAGCCCCATTGCTTGCTGGCCAAAGCACATAAAGTCTGGATGGTACCAAAGACCCAAGGGTGCCAC
The DNA here is from genome assembly GCA_022376925.1 of Tragulus kanchil. Taxonomy (NCBI): domain Eukaryota; kingdom Metazoa; phylum Chordata; class Mammalia; order Artiodactyla; family Tragulidae; genus Tragulus; species Tragulus kanchil. Next base: position 256,356,314 of record JAIOJX010000032.1, read on the forward strand.
TCATGGAACAAAAATGAAGAGGTGTCGTTTTTTTTCTGTTTTTCACAAACCATCTACCTTAATGGCCAGTGCCTGTTTTCTGAAAATTACCTTTTCAGAGAAAAAATATTGGGACTTAAGTACGTCCCAGAGTCAGGAGGATGCCCATACCAGAGAAAAGTATCCCAAACACAAGGATTAATCTATAAAGAAGCCTTCAGGAATGCCAGTCATTCTGGGTACCCTGGATGCTAGGATAGGGCACAGGCCCCAGGACTTGGAGACCAAGAGACTGCCACAAAGTAGCTCACTCCCACTGTGGATAAAGTCGTCAGGACAAGGTCAATGGGGATGCCTGGATCCAGTGCTCTCTTACAGAGTCCCCAACAGGGCCTGCTAATGCTGATGATCCTCTCTGGTATGGAATCATCCTCTCCCTGAAGGAACAAAAGGGAAAAACCTCTTCCATTCCCAAGGAGTCACTCCGCAGGTGCATTTTGAATCACCAGGACAAGTTTACTCTAGACTCTTTAAAATGAAAAGTCTTATTTTCCTTTGCAACAAAGCAGAACCCCAGGATAAACTTGAGGACAATGAGGACTGGCTAGAAAATGGGAGCCTCAACTACAATACCATTCTATAGTTAGACACCGTTTGCAAAAGGCAGGAGAAAAGGACAGAAGTTCTTTAATAGGCTTTTATGGCACGAAGAGAAAACCTGGAGCTGTATAAGTCGGGTTATGGGGCCATCCAAGAGGTTGGAATATTAGAGACTCGTGGTGGTAGGATGGTAGGATTATCATTCACTGCCCACCTCCTGGTATTTGTCTGGACCCCTCCAATTTCACCCAGGTACCACCCCTATCCCAGGGCAAGCAGCTCAAGCTGGCTGGGACATGTACATGGCTGTACCTCAGGGATACATGCCCAGGCAATGACCTGCATTTGCTTTGCTGGCCTCCTCTGGGGTCACGCAATTGGAAATGTCTTCCCAGAATGGATGGGCCCCCCATCCCCCTAACTACTGTCATGGTGCCTCTGTTTCCTGTCTTGACTGCCAGATCTACTTCTGCACTCAGCCCCATTGCTTGCTGGCCAAAGCACATAAAGTCTGGATGGTACCAAAGACCCAAGGGTGCCACTCATGGAACAAAAATGAAGAGGTGTCGTTTTTTTTCTGTTTTTCACAAACCATCTACCTTAATGGCCAGTGCCTGTTTTCTGAAAATTACCTTTTCAGAGAAAAAATATTGGGACTTAAGTACGTCCCAGAGTCAGGAGGATGCCCATACCAGAGAAAAGTATCCCAAACACAAGGATTAATCTATAAAGAAGCCTTCAGGAATGCCAGTCATTCTGGGTACCCTGGATGCTAGGATAGGGCACAGGCCCCAGGACTTGGAGACCAAGAGACTGCCACAAAGTAGCTCACTCCCACTGTGGATAAAGTCGTCAGGACAAGGTCAATGGGGATGCCTGGATCCAGTGCTCTCTTACAGAGTCCCCAACAGGGCCTGCTAATGCTGATGATCCTCTCTGGTATGGAATCATCCTCTCCCTGAAGGAACAAAAGGGAAAAACCTCTTCCATTCCCAAGGAGTCACTCCGCAGGTGCATTTTGAATCACCAGGACAAGTTTACTCTAGACTCTTTAAAATGAAAAGTCTTATTTTCCTTTGCAACAAAGCAGAACCCCAGGATAAACTTGAGGACAATGAGGACTGGCTAGAAAATGGGAGCCTCAACTACAATACCATTCTATAGTTAGACACCGTTTGCAAAAGGCAGGAGAAAAGGACAGAAGTTCTTTAATAGGCTTTTATGGCACGAAGAGAAAACCTGGAGCTGTATAAGTCTTATGTTGGGAACTTTGCCAGCTGGGTCCCATCCAGGCTGCCCCCAAGCCTCTCAAGTGGCAGACCTGGAAGAACAAGAGCTCCAGACAGAAGACCCAAGTCTCAGACTTTTCCACCATCATCAGCCACTCCCCTGCCCTAGAAGCCTTCGTCCTTTTGTACCAGAAATGTAGCCAGAGCTTCTTTGCCCCCATCAGGAAGTGGTAGCCAGACCTCAGAGAATGACGAGAGTCCATACCCCTTTTTCTTTGCCTGATCTTAACCAATGCCACCCTCATTTATGCAGATTCTCAGAGGAGAATCTGAGCTGGTTCACCAAAGAATTTGAGACCAAAAGCTTGCCATGGTGCCCCAAACTCCTTTCAACCTTTTTATTGATACAGCTTTATGTGTTTTTAACAATAGAGGCAAGGCTGTGGAGGAAAAGAATGAACAATGTGACTTAAGGAAGAGATGGTGGCACGTGAATCTTTAGACAACTGTCCTGACAAGACCTAACCCACCTCTTGGTTATAACAAAGAGTGCTCCCAGAAGACCTTTCCCAAAGAAAGGAGTAAGCTTCAGTTTGGTTAGAGTCTTGAACACTGGAGCAAGGAATGCTCAGGAAATAGGTCACTGCCTATAAACAAACACTGTGTTCAGTCTGAAAGAACACGGACCACTTAAAGAGGAATGCCCCCAGGTCTAAAGGGAGCAGAGAAACTCCCCCAAACCAGAAACAGCAGTGGCTGATAAGCAAACCCTGTACCTTCTAAGGCTTCTGAGAACACAATCATCATCACATGGGAGAAACCACATGTGAGGCGACCATTGAGGTGACAGTCTTTTGATGTGACAGTCTGATGTTACAAAATTGCTTCATTAACAAGGAAACTCATAGGAAAAGGATACAACAATTCCACGTCAAAATAATGGCTATGCAAAGATTCCAGACCATACCAACTTAAACTAGAAACTGTCCTGCCCCTGGGGCCCACAGATCAGGCATCCAGAGATTTTAATTCTCTAACAGGCAGGGTCAGTGCCCCTTCTCAGGCTTGAAAACAGTTAGAAGAGATGAACAATGGACCTTCTTTTCATAAGAATATGAGCATAAAATCTCTGAAAGAATGAAATAAGAGGAATGAGGCAGGGCACGACCTTTAAAAGAATGACAGAGCCAAGATGACAAATTGGTTAGAAGTAACTAGGTCCAACATGGCTGACCTCATCAGATTTTGTCCACAGAAGACCCAAGTCTCAGACTTTTCCACCATCATCAGCCACTCCCCTGCCCTAGAAGCCTTCGTCCTTTTGTACCAGAAATGTAGCCAGAGCTTCTTTGCCCCCATCAGGAAGTGGTAGCCAGACCTCAGAGAATGACGAGAGTCCATACCCCTTTTTCTTTGCCTGATCTTAACCAATGCCACCCTCATTTATGCAGATTCTCAGAGGAGAATCTGAGCTGGTTCACCAAAGAATTTGAGACCAAAAGCTTGCCATGGTGCCCCAAACTCCTTTCAACCTTTTTATTGATACAGCTTTATGTGTTTTTAACAATAGAGGCAAGGCTGTGGAGGAAAAGAATGAACAATGTGACTTAAGGAAGAGATGGTGGCACGTGAATCTTTAGACAACTGTCCTGACAAGACCTAACCCACCTCTTGGTTATAACAAAGAGTGCTCCCAGAAGACCTTTCCCAAAGAAAGGAGTAAGCTTCAGTTTGGTTAGAGTCTTGAACACTGGAGCAAGGAATGCTCAGGAAATAGGTCACTGCCTATAAACAAACACTGTGTTCAGTCTGAAAGAACACGGACCACTTAAAGAGGGAATGCCCCCAGGTCTAAAGGGAGCAGAGAAACTCCCCCAAACCAGAAACAGCAGTGGCTGATAAGCAAACCCTGTACCTTCTAAGGCTTCTGAGAACACAATCATCATCACATGGGAGAAACCACATGTGAGGCGACCATTGAGGTGACAGTCTTTTGATGTGACAGTCTGATGTTACAAAAATTGCTTCATTATCAAGGAAACTCATAGGAAAAGGATACAACAATTCCACGTCAAAATAATGGCTATGCAAAGATTCCAGACCATACCAACTTAAACTAGAAACTGTCCTGCCCCTGGGGCCCACAGATCAGGCATCCAGAGATTTTAATTCTCTAACAGGCAGGGTCAGTGCCCCTTCTCAGGCTTGAAAACAGTTAGAAGAGATGAACAATGGACCTTCTTTTCATAAGAATATGAGCATAAAATCTCTGAAAGAATGAAATAAGAGGGAATGAGGCAGGGCACGACCTTTAAAAGAATGACAGAGCCATAGGGCATGACAAAAATTGGTTAGAAGTAACTAGGTCCAACATGGCTGACAAGTCAACCTCTAATAGATCTTGAGCCTTATCATGCACTCATTCTAATACATTAGTGGAGAAAATGATACATCCACCAGCACCATGATAGTTCTGAGGCTAACCATAAAATGACAAAAAGGGGTCAGTGACCCAGTTCCTGGAAATCATCACCCCTTCCGTGTAATAACTGGAATAATCCTCCTACTCCCAGGGTTTCCTTTGTAGCTCAGATGTCAAAGAAACTGCAGTGCAGGAGACTTGGGTCAGGAAGACCCCCAGAGAATGGAATGGTTACCCACTCCAGTATTCCTTCCTGGAGAATTCCATGGACAGAGGAATCTGGCAGGCTACTGCCCATGAACTTGCAAAGAATTGGACATGACTGACTGACTAACACACCACAAAAACTAACCATGCCATATTTTGAGGCTCTCTTGTCTTCTAAGATGGTCCACACTGTTTATGAAATGTTTCTCTCTAAAAAAATCCACTTCTTACCTATTGCTTTGTCTTTGAATTATTTCATGATGAAGCAGGAATATTAAATACACTGGTAACAAGAAGAGAAAGTCAAATACAAATAAGAAGGGTGTTCACTTAAAATTTTATAAGGCTATGTCATTTTAATTCAATTTGCAAAGAATTTGGAACATTTCAATAAAGTAAATAAGAAAGCAAAGACTCCCAAAATTGGCCTATGTGAAGGTGACATTCATCTGTCATCTTTAAATACATTTATTCAAGAAATGAGAGAAATTTTAAGGCAAAAGTCAATGGAAAAAGAAAAGTAGTAAAATAAATGAAAATTATTCTGATATCAACAATAGAGCTATAATCAGAAAATGTTTAGTCATATCAAAAGCAGTAATTCAGTAAGAATTTCCCCTAAAACAGAAACTGTCCTGCCCCTGGGGCCCACAGATCAGGCATCCAGAGATTTTAATTCTCTAACAGGCAGGGTCAGTGCCCCTTCTCAGGCTTGAAAACAGTTAGAAGAGATGAACAATGGACCTTCTTTTCATAAGAATATGAGCATAAAATCTCTGAAAGAATGAAATAAGAGGGAATGAGGCAGGGCACGACCTTTAAAAGAATGACAGAGCCATAGGGCATGACAAAAATTGGTTAGAAGTAACTAGGTCCAACATGGCTGACAAGTCAACCTCTAATAGATCTTGAGCCTTATCATGCACTCATTCTAATACATTAGTGGAGAAAATGATACATCCACCAGCACCATGATAGTTCTGAGGCTAACCATAAAATGACAAAAAGGGGTCAGTGACCCAGTTCCTGGAAATCATCACCCCTTCCGTGTAATAACTGGAATAATCCTCCTACTCCCAGGGTTTCCTTTGTAGCTCAGATGTCAAAGAAACTGCAGTGCAGGAGACTTGGGTCAGGAAGACCCCCAGAGAATGGAATGGTTACCCACTCCAGTATTCCTTCCTGGAGAATTCCATGGACAGAGGAATCTGGCAGGCTACTGCCCATGAACTTGCAAAGAATTGGACATGACTGACTGACTAACACACCACAAAAACTAACCATGCCATATTTTGAGGCTCTCTTGTCTTCTAAGATGGTCCACACTGTTTATGAAATGTTTCTCTCTAAAAAAATCCACTTCTTACCTATTGCTTTGTCTTTGAATTATTTCATGATGAAGCAGGAATATTAAATACACTGGTAACAAGAAGAGAAAGTCAAATACAAATAAGAAGGGTGTTCACTTAAAATTTTATAAGGCTATGTCATTTTAATTCAATTTGCAAAGAATTTGGAACATTTCAATAAAGTAAATAAGAAAGCAAAGACTCCCAAAATTGGCCTATGTGAAGGTGACATTCATCTGTCATCTTTAAATACATTTATTCAAGAAATGAGAGAAATTTTAAGGCAAAAGTCAATGGAAAAAGAAAAGTAGTAAAATAAATGAAAATTATTCTGATATCAACAATAGAGCTATAATCAGAAAATGTTTAGTCATATCAAAAGCAGTAATTCAGTAAGTGGAAGAGATAACTTTCCAATAGAATAATAATGAATAGTTTCTTGGATTGTTTAATGATCCAGTCAATGAAGAAGATTTAATCTTGTGACTTCATTAGAGAAAGATTTACGTTCCTCACTGACAAACTGACACCTGTCAGGATAATACACAACTCATACTATGCCTCTATAACAAGGACATTGAGGACCAGCTGATTAATCAAAGAGTATTTCTCAATTCAAGGAGTGCTTAAAATTAGTTACTGCTAAAGAAAACTTGACATGCTCTAGAGTTTTGCAATCATTTAGGAAAGAAATCTTACTGGAACTATCCCCTAAATTGACAACATTCCTAAACATTTATATGGCATTTCCAATAATGAATTGTAAAACTGGAAATTTTTTGAAACAATCAACAAGAAAAAAATATTGAACAAACATGTTACAGATAAGACTGGCTTGCCTCCTGTCTGCAGAACTGTTATTAAACTAGTACCATTTGAAGAAGTAATCTCAAGAGTATTATGGCTCAAAAAATGTAGGAAAAGATATTTTAGTCATACATCAGGCAGGTAATAAAATATACATTTTTTGGACTTTGTGATGCTTATGGTATTAGTCAGTGTTTTTAAGCTTTGAATTTTATGATTTATTTTCTCATTCTAAATAAATTACAAATTTCAAATCTCAAAAAAAAGTAGTGCTAGAAAGTACTGTTAAGAATTTAATGTGCAGTTTGAATTGAAATAAAAAAATAGCTATCTTAGCCCTATTTCAAAGGATAGTACTAAATGATGGTGAATTTTTTTTAATTTTTTTTTTACTTTACAGATATGTATGATCCCAGATTAGTTGTATGTATATCCCTGCCCCATCCTACCCATCCAGGCTGTTGCTATATGATGGTGAATTTTATTCCCCAATAGACAATAAAGATGGGGAGAGGAGGTCTTCTGCAAAGCTTATAAACATGCAGAATAGCACAACACTCTTCCAAATCTTAAAATAAAATAGTATTTCTTTATTTCTACAGGGCACACATTTTCAATCTAATTTCTAATCAATAAAATAACCTAATTTCCATAAATTTCAAATCTTAACTCATAATTGACTCTGGAAGAAACTTAATTAATATGATAAATTAATACATCTATGCTCAGAAAACTTAACATGACATGTCTGGAAGATTGTATAGGTTATTCTCACAACCTTCAGTTCCCTTGAATCGGGCCAGGGCACATCAAAACTGGACCATTCCAGTACTTCCCAGGATAATACACAACTCATACTATGCCTCTATAACAAGGACATTGAGGACCAGCTGATTAATCAAAGAGTATTTCTCAATTCAAGGAGTGCTTAAAATTAGTTACTGCTAAAGAAAACTTGACATGCTCTAGAGTTTTGCAATCATTTAGGAAAGAAATCTTACTGGAACTATCCCCTAAATTGACAACATTCCTAAACATTTATATGGCATTTCCAATAATGAATTGTAAAACTGGAAATTTTTTGAAACAATCAACAAGAAAAAAATATTGAACAAACATGTTACAGATAAGACTGGCTTGCCTCCTGTCTGCAGAACTGTTATTAAACTAGTACCATTTGAAGAAGTAATCTCAAGAGTATTATGGCTCAAAAAATGTAGGAAAAGATATTTTAGTCATACATCAGGCAGGTAATAAAATATACATTTTTTGGACTTTGTGATGCTTATGGTATTAGTCAGTGTTTTTAAGCTTTGAATTTTATGATTTATTTTCTCATTCTAAATAAATTACAAATTTCAAATCTCAAAAAAAAGTAGTGCTAGAAAGTACTGTTAAGAATTTAATGTGCAGTTTGAATTGAAATAAAAAAATAGCTATCTTAGCCCTATTTCAAAGGATAGTACTAAATGATGGTGAATTTTTTTTAATTTTTATTTTACTTTACAGATATGTATGATCCCAGATTAGTTGTATGTATATCCCTGCCCCATCCTACCCATCCAGGCTGTTGCTATATGATGGTGAATTTTATTCCCCAATAGACAATAAAGATGGGGAGAGGAGGTCTTCTGCAAAGCTTATAAACATGCAGAATAGCACAACACTCTTCCAAATCTTAAAATAAAATAGTATTTCTTTATTTCTACAGGGCACACATTTTCAATCTAATTTCTAATCAATAAAATAACCTAATTTCCATAAATTTCAAATCTTAACTCATAATTGACTCTGGAAGAAACTTAATTAATATGATAAATTAATACATCTATGCTCAGAAAACTTAACATGACATGTCTGGAAGATTGTATAGGTTATTCTCACAACCTTCAGTTCCCTTGAATCGGGCCAGGGCACACTCTGAGCATTACATAGACTTCTGGGAATCAGGAGCAGTGCTCTCTATTCCTCTGGTTTAGTTCACAGCTCTGCATCCCTCGGAGTAAAAACTGGGGTAGATCTGATCACTGATGTTCCCATTTGCAAGTTTCAGAGTGACTCTTTCCACAGTCAGCATTTTCTCTGTTTCCTTTCCCATTCCCTCCACTTGTGCTAAATCTTTTGATACTTGTTTATCTCTGTGCCTCCTATGGGGCTTCCCAGCTGACTTGGCAGTAGAGAATCTGTCTGCAATGCAGGAGACCAGGCTCCATCCCTAGGGTGGGAAGATTCCCTGCAGAAGGGCATGGCAACTCACTCCAAGATTCTTACCTGGAGAATTCCATGGATGAAGGAGAATGGGGTCACAGAGAGTCAGACACGACTGAACAACTAATACTTGTGCCTCCTATTTCAACGCTAAGCTCCTCTGAAATCAAGTTCTTACTGATTTACCTCTGTAGCTCTCCATTTCTAAGCATAGTGTTTCTAGTTCTATGTGGTAAGAATCTAATGCGTGTTTGCGAAGCAAAATACCTCTGCAGAATTGAAGGAGAATTAAAATGGCACAGTTATGGGCTTCCCTGATGGCTCAGTGGTGAAGAGTTCGCCTGTCAATGCAGGAGACATGGGTCCGATCTCTGATCTGGGAAGATCCCACATGCTGTGGAGCAACAGGCCCCTGAGCCACGACTATTAAGCCTGTGCTCTAGAACCTCGGAGCTGCCCCACCCATATGCTGCAGCTACAATAAGAGGATCACCGCAACAAGAAATCTGCTTACCTCAACTGGAGAGTGGCCCCAACTCCTGCAACTAAAGAGGGGAAGGGTCTTCTGCAGCAAACATGCAGAATAGCACAACACTCTTCCAAATCTTAAAATAAAATAGTATTTCTTTATTTCTACAGGGCACACATTTTCAATCTAATTTCTAATCAATAAAATAACCTAATTTCCATAAATTTCAAATCTTAACTCATAATTGACTCTGGAAGAAACTTAATTAATATGATAAATTAATACATCTATGCTCAGAAAACTTAACATGACATGTCTGGAAGATTGTATAGGTTATTCTCACAACCTTCAGTTCCCTTGAATCGGGCCAGGGCACACTCTGAGCATTACATAGACTTCTGGGAATCAGGAGCAGTGCTCTCTATTCCTCTGGTTTAGTTCACAGCTCTGCATCCCTCGGAGTAAAAACTGGGGTAGATCTGATCACTGATGTTCCCATTTGCAAGTTTCAGAGTGACTCTTTCCACAGTCAGCATTTTCTCTGTTTCCTTTCCCATTCCCTCCACTTGTGCTAAATCTTTTGATACTTGTTTATCTCTGTGCCTCCTATGCGGCTTCCCAGCTGACTTGGCAGTAGAGAATCTGTCTGCAATGCAGGAGACCAGGCTCCATCCCTAGGGTGGGAAGATTCCCTGCAGAAGGGCATGGCAACTCACTCCAAGATTCTTACCTGGAGAATTCCATGGATGAAGGAGAATGGGGTCACAGAGAGTCAGACACGACTGAACAACTAATACTTGTGCCTCCTATTTCAACGCTAAGCTCCTCTGAAATCAAGTTCTTACTGATTTACCTCTGTAGCTCTCCATTTCTAAGCATAGTGTTTCTAGTTCTATGTGGTAAGAATCTAATGCGTGTTTGCGAAGCAAAATACCTCTGCAGAATTGAAGGAGAATTAAAATGGCACAGTTATGGGCTTCCCTGATGGCTCAGTGGTGAAGAGTTCGCCTGTCAATGCAGGAGACATGGGTCCGATCTCTGATCTGGGAAGATCCCACATGCTGTGGAGCAACAGGCCCCTGAGCCACGACTATTGAGCCTGTGCTCTAGAACCTCGGAGCTGCAACCCATATGCTGCAGCTACTGCAGCCCGTGTGCCCTAGGGCCCAAGTTCTACAATAAGAGGATCCACCGCAACAAGAAATCTGCTTACCTCAACTGGAGAGTGGCCCCAACTCCCTGCAACTAGAGAGAAAGTCTGCAGCAGCAGTGAAAACCCAAAATAGTCAAAAATAAATAAATACATTAAAATTTTTTTAAAATGGCACAGTTATGTATTAGTAATTCCACATGTTCTGTAATGTTGCAAGCACCATGTCAGAACATATAATTTTTGTTTCTTCATTTTTATAAGTATTGCACCAAAACCAATAAATTTCTTAAAAACTGAAAAACACTGAGCCAGAAGATAGTCTCGCTGGGAGGGAGCCAGTGAGGTATTCAGATATTCCTTCAATATTTAGATATTCTTTCACAGAGATATTCAGATATTCTTTCACAGTGTTAACATTTGACAGTCTTAAGGCAATATTCAATGCTTATTTAGTCAACAAATAACTACTGAGTATATTCCAGATGCATGATCATTTACTAGGTTCTGAGAAAAAAAGTGTGTTCAGGAGATGTGGTCTTAGTCCTCACAGAATCAGGTCACAGAAGCAATCCAATAGAAATGGGACTTATTTTTATAAATTAGTGGAAACCTAGTTTGTACTTTTAAGCTATACTAAATATACTTCAGGACAAGTATATTTAGAAGCAGCATAGTGTGGGCTCCCAGGATTGCGAAACAGTTTTCAATAGGCATCTTCTTTTAAAGTTTCACAGTGGCTTACAATGCGGCAGAGAAAAGTGAGCCAAAACACTTGGTTTGGTGCAATACTAAATTCTAACTGTGAGCAAGTCTGTTTCGGCCAGCATAGTCCAAATTCTTTTTCATCAGGTTATTCTGGAAGAATAAAGCAAAGCTAACCAGTCAAAAGAAAAATGTTTCTTCTTCATACATTTCCAAGAATGAGCCTGCAATACCAACCGCATAGGTGGATCAATATGTTCTATACTGCTGCAATTCCTAAGTTTGTGGCCCAAACTAAGACTCTTCAAAAGAGAATATCAGTATATAACATTATTATATAGCCACGTCTCCTTGATTACAGAGCAAGAATATTTTATTTTAACTAAAAAATAACAAACAAACCAGTTAAAACTATAGGTTGCTGAAGAATCTAGTGGAGAAAAGACCAACTAAGTGATTTTTCTACCAAATAAAAAATTTGACAAAGAAATTTTTGGATAATGGAAACGTTTTAGATCTGGATTATGGCAATGATTGTACAACTATATAAAATTACTAAAAGGCATTGAATTGTACAATTATAATAAGTGAATTTTGTGCTGTTTAAATTTCACTTCAAAAAAGTTATTTGCAAAGGGACAATAAAGCTTCTACAAGGAAAGTTTCTCCAGTAGATCTTCATCTGTTAACAAAATTCTAATAGCAAACAAAATTCACTTGTATACAAAGCGGCACTCACTAGCAGGGTTAAGGGCGGCATATTTGCTGGAGACCATAAACATTTCTAGGAATCACGTTGAAAAATAAATGTGCATAAGGCTGTTAAGCTAAGATTATGTATTGTCTCCCAAGCTTCTTCCATTTACATGAATGTGATATATGCATGTGGTCATGTAGAAGCCATCACATTTAGTCTGAATTTGTAATAATTGAAATGGAAACATGAACATGCTCTCAATGTGTTTTGTCACTGACATGCACAGGCAAGCTCCTGTCTCTGCCAAGCCCAGATTTTTCTTCCAGGTATTGTTTAATGAGTCTGTCAGAACTATATACAACTTAGAAGACAAAACAGAGGCTGAGGAAGGGCAGAAATCCCAATATAATTAAGCCAGGTTGCATTTCTTTAAATTGTTCATAATGAGCCCAGAAAATAAATATTTGTAATTTATTTCCTGCAATTTAAACTATAATACACCGAGTTCTATTTTTTAAAGACTGATTTGTAGTTTGAGAGATACATTAGAGTCATTTAACTATTCAGTGAATTCTTCTAAAATAAAAGTTAGGAATTCAAAGGTTTTTCCATCCACAAATTTCAAGTGAAAGAATCCAATATGAATATATGAAAACTTACATATAGAATAAAAAATACAAATATTCTGTAAAGGATATTTGAGCTGAAAGTTACAGCATAAGACTGAGATTTGCAATTCTATCATGGCAAAATATGGAATGAATTCTGCTTTGTTCAGACAAGTAAGAAAGAAGTATTGAGTATAGAGATTATATACAGATTAAAAGCATTGAAAATTATGGATGGGCTATACTCTAGTCTCCAGTCTTTATTGTGTTTGGGACGGTTTGGGGCTGCTTTTGTGGGTCAAAGTAGTCACATTATATTATAGTGTTATTTTTTTTTTAATTTGAAAAGATCATATAACATGGCCTAAATCAAAGTTTAGGCCTAAATCAAACATGGCCTATGGCCTAAATCAAAGTTTCTCAATGAGATCATCATTTATTGTGTGTGTGTGTGTGTTTTTGTGTGTGTGTCTTTGGAGTGGGAGTGGTTTCTCCACACATTCAACAATTCTTCAACACCAGTTGGGTACACTATGTGTGTATGCATGCATACTTGCTTCAGTTGAGTACAGCTCTTTATGACTCCATGGAATGTAGCTGACAAGGTTCCTCCTTCTATAGAATTTTCCATGCAATAATACTGGAGTGGCTTGCCATGCCCTCTGCCAGGGGATCTTCTTGACCCAGGGATCAAACTCATATCTCTTATGTCTCCTGCATTGGCAGGCAGATTCTTTACCACTAGTACCAACTGGAATGTAACTCAACTCAATTCCAACACTATCCACTCAGAGATAGCATAAGACTCCATGGGTTAAGGGCACAGTCTCTCAAGGATGCCTCTACTTCAACTGCCAAGTGCAGGTCCAGGTTGTAACTTACTTCTGACTGACTAGGCATAAAGCAAAAGTTCCCATGACCACCTCCTTAATTTATTAGAGAGGCTCACAGAACTCAGAGAAACATTGTACTTACTCGATTACTGGCTTCTTATAAAAAACTATGTAAACTCTGGATCAGCCACATGGAAACATAGGATGAGGAATATAGAAAGAGCATGGAGTTTCTGCTCTTTCCACTCTCCTCAAATCTCTACAGGTTCACCAAGCTGTTCTCTGAACCTAGTCCTTTTGGAGTTTTATTATTGGCCTGATTACATAGGCAGAATTGATTAAATCTTTGGCCACTGGTGACTGAATTCACTCTCCAGCTGACCACCCTCCCCCAGAAGTTACTAGGGTGGGACTAAAGGTCCCAACCTTCTCATCACATCATTGGTTCCCCTGGCAAACAGAACCCATCCTGATGAAGAGCATCCTGCTCTTTATCCTGTTTATGATGCCAATTGTCTTGTTGTTCACACTGTTCACACTGTTCGCTGAACCTAGGGTAGACAAGGCATAAGCTAAGAGCCTGAAAAGAAACTGGAGGAGTCATAGGAAGGGCAGACAAGTTTATTCTCTCCTGCCTGGCACAGCAACCATAATTCAGCCCCTCTCTGGGTGACACAGCAGGTATAGCACCAGCCATGACATAATCTTAATGTAGCCTAATATAACCTCATACAGCATAACCACAATATCACTGCAGTGTAGTCCCAGTGCAGCAGCAGATAGGGTTTCTTTTTTTTTTTTTTTAAGATTTATTTATTTATTTTGGAGGGGGTGTAGGGTGGGGAGGGAGGGGAGCAGGCGGGCCATTTCTACTGGTCTTTCATTTGTCTAGTTCATCCATCTTTGTTCTTTGGCCCGTGTGGGCCTCCCATCGCGGTGGCCTCTGTTGTCACAGAGCACCGGCTCTGGGCGCATGCGCTCCAAAGCTCCAGCTCGGTAATTGGACACATCGGTCCAGCTGTTCTGCTGCACGTGGGATCTTCCCAGGGCAGGGATAGAACCGGCGCCCCTTGCACTGCAAGGCAGTGTCCTTACCCACTGGACCACCAGGGAAGCCCCAGATAGGGTTTTCGTGGTGAAGCTCATACAGGCATACCACACAAAGTACGCAGGACCAAGCAAACACCTTATTACACGCATGTGCAGTGCTGTAAGTGAGATCAGCTGTTACACAATCATTCACAGTCCTTGTTTACAGGAAATGGGGCTAGGGGGCATGAGAGGTTGGGGTGAGAGGGAAAGCATGGAAAAATGAGTATCCTTTTTTTTAAACAGGTTCACCAAGCTGTTCTCTGAACCTAGTCCTTTTGGAGTTTTATTATTGGCCTGATTACATAGGCAGAATTGATTAAATCTTTGGCCACTGGTGACTGAATTCACTCTCCAGCTGACCACCCTCCCCCAGAAGTTACTAGGGTGGGACTAAAGGTCCCAACCTTCTCATCACATCATTGGTTCCCCTGGCAAACAGAACCCATCCTGATGAAGAGCATCCTGCTCTTTATCCTGTTTATGATGCCAATTGTCTTGTTGTTCACACTGTTCACACTGTTCGCTGAACCTAGGGTAGACAAGGCATAAGCTAAGAGCCTGAAAAGAAACTGGAGGAGTCATAGGAAGGGCAGACAAGTTTATTCTCTCCTGCCTGGCACAGCAACCATAATTCAGCCCCTCTCTGGGTGACACAGCAGGTATAGCACCAGCCATGACATAATCTTAATGTAGCCTAATATAACCTCATACAGCATAACCACAATATCACTGCAGTGTAGTCCCAGTGCAGCAGCAGATAGGGTTTCTTTTTTTTTTTTTTAAGATTTATTTATTTATTTTGGAGGGGGTGTAGGGTGGGGAGGGAGGGGAGCAGGCGGGCCATTTCTACTGGTCTTTCATTTGTCTAGTTCATCCATCTTTGTTCTTTGGCCCGTGTGGGCCTCCCATCGCGGTGGCCTCTGTTGTCACAGAGCACCGGCTCTGGGCGCATGCGCTCCAAAGCTCCAGCTCGGTAATTGGACACATCGGTCCAGCTGTTCTGCTGCACGTGGGATCTTCCCAGGGCAGGGATAGAACCGGCGCCCCTTGCACTGCAAGGCAGTGTCCTTACCCACTGGACCACCAGGGAAGCCCCAGATAGGGTTTTCGTGGTGAAGCTCATACAGGCATACCACACAAAGTACGCAGGACCAAGCAAACACCTTATTACACGCATGTGCAGTGCTGTAAGTGAGATCAGCTGTTACACAATCATTCACAGTCATTGTTTACAGGAAATGGGGCTAGGGGGCATGAGAGGGTGGGGTGAGAGAGCTGAGGCACCATCTTATTAATGTCTCCACACTATCTTAGATGTTTCCAAAAGTCACCTCTTTAACCAGTCAAGACACCTACATTCCTCTCATCACATAGGAAATTCTAAGGGTTTTAGGACCTCTGTTCCAAAAACAAGGACAAGGACCAAATACGTATTTCTTATAAACTGCAGTATCACACTCAAACTCAGTATTATGGATATATTAGGCTGGATAATTTGTTATTGTGGGGAGCTATTCTATACAATGCAGGATGTGTTGCAGCCTTCCTGGTCTTTATCCAATAAACGCCCATAACATTTCTGATCCAATTAGACAATCAAAAATGTCCCAGCCAAATTCCAATGAAGCAACATTATCCACAGCTAAGAACCAATGGTCTAAATAACCAGTTGAAATTCTTTAGTCAAAAGATTGCACATGAACTTTGAGAAGTATAATGTCTCTCACCATCAAATTATCCAGATAAATTATAAATCTTTTGATACCTAGAAAATGCAAAGTGAGTCTCTTGGAAAGTGAAGACATTTGCAATAAGGAATATATCATTACTTCTGTTTTATTGCATCAGCAAACTCCAGCATCAAGAACAGTGAATGAAGAAAATGAGTTTATTCTAAACTATCAAACTACACAGATAGATTTTTACTACATGCTTGATCCACATCTATGCTAAATAAATTGTCTTTATCATAAAATGTTAGTAGCATGTCAAAAGAGAAAATTCAGAATGTATACCCAAATTTTATCACCACATTTGACTACAAAGCCACACTGTATACAGAGACTGTCACTTAATTAAGCCATCTAAGTGAAAAAAAACACAATATTCTTACATTTGATGAGCAGTGTTTCTTGACAGATATTATAATTCTCTTCAATAAATTGAATTAACACTGTTCTAACTTCAGTTTGTTGGTGACAGAAGAATCCACCATTTCAAATGGTACAAGATGGTCAAACACACACCACCAAACACTGATGATATGAAATAGCAGTTAGAGTCACATATACTCACAGTTTCAGGTAGAAGGAAACTTTGTACCTTGAAGGACGGAACTGGGATTTCATTTGGGAGCAGAACAAGCAAGGGTTGTGAGGGGAAGTCTTTGTAGTAACGCGATGATGGGAGTGGCTCTTGGTTCCCATTTGAGGATGTGATTGGTTTGTTTGAAAAACTCATGGGCTGCCAGGGAAGCAAAATTTATTGAGGATCGAGAGTAATGCAGCTGTTTGAACTGATAGAGAATTAGCCAGGTGGGGATCTTTTCATAATAAGTGGGGCCGTTCATGCACCTATGGCAAGAACAGGGAACTCATAGTTACCTTAGACAGATGGAAGTGATGTATGATGCCTTGCTCATCCTGAATGCACAGAGACCACATGATAGATATATCTTTCTTTCATGAGTTAGGTGTGTTAAAGCTTTTCAAAACTGAAGTGAGTCTGAAAAGAATAGACTTGTGCTATTTCCAGCATCCTTTCAAGACTTCTAATTGTAGAACCTGCACTATGTACAGAGCACACTTCTAAGCACTGAGGGAAGCTATAGAAGGAGAAAAAACCACAGACTGTTTGCTCTATATAGATTCAGGTCCAAAACGTAGGAGGATTCTGCACTGAGGTCAGTACTTCTGTAGGGCTTTCCACATGGATCATTGTGCAGAGGAGAAACTAAGGTATTGCTGTGAACTGAAATACTCCACACCTGTGACTAGGAAGCCCATGTGTGATGAATCTTTACACTGTCTCAGGCCTTAGGAACAACCACAAGGTCAAACCCTGAAATTCTGAGCATGTGTACATGCTCAGTCCTTTCTGACCCTTTTAGGCCCCCTTTTCAATCGAGCTTTACAGGCAAGAATACTGGAGTGAGGCATTACATGTGAAAGTAGCTAGGACTTTATCTGACAAATAATAGATAATCTACTTATTTATCTATCCATTCATATATAATATATAAAATAGTAAGAATCATGGTTCTATGAAAAACCAATTTGAGTAAAACAGTAAAAATAGGAGTAAAAGCCGAACAGATGAGTTCTGTATAGGCAAGATATATGCTATCAGGCAACAGAGAGAGGCTTAGTGAGGAGGATGTAGTTGTTGGTACTGAACTTTGGTCCCTGTGTCACGTTCAGTGTAAATACAGAATTGCCATGCTCACTTGTAGCTAAATCAGTTGGATGAGAGTCCTAAACTAACTCAACATGTAGGGACCTCTCTGCTACTTTAACACTAACTTTGGAAAGGACCTCATGGGCTGCCAGGGAAGCAAAATTTATTGAGGATCGAGAGTAATGCAGCTGTTTGAACTGATAGAGAATTAGCCAGGTGGGGATCTTTTCATAATAAGTGGGGCCGTTCATGCACCTATGGCAAGAACAGGGAACTCATAGTTACCTTAGACAGATGGAAGTGATGTATGATGCCTTGCTCATCCTGAATGCACAGAGACCACATGATAGATATATCTTTCTTTCATGAGTTAGGTGTGTTAAAGCTTTTCAAAACTGAAGTGAGTCTGAAAAGAATAGACTTGTGCTATTTCCAGCATCCTTTCAAGACTTCTAATTGTAGAACCTGCACTATGTACAGAGCACACTTCTAAGCACTGAGGGAAGCTATAGAAGGAGAAAAAACCACAGACTGTTTGCTCTATATAGATTCAGGTCCAAAACGTAGGAGGATTCTGCACTGAGGTCAGTACTTCTGTAGGGCTTTCCACATGGATCATTGTGCAGAGGAGAAACTAAGGTATTGCTGTGAACTGAAATACTCCACACCTGTGACTAGGAAGCCCATGTGTGATGAATCTTTACACTGTCTCAGGCCTTAGGAACAACCACAAGGTCAAACCCTGAAATTCTGAGCATGTGTACATGCTCAGTCCTTTCTGACCCTTTTAGGCCCCCTTTTCAATCGAGCTTTACAGGCAAGAATACTGGAGTGAGGCATTACATGTGAAAGTAGCTAGGACTTTATCTGACAAATAATAGATAATCTACTTATTTATCTATCCATTCATATATAATATATAAAATAGTAAGAATCATGGTTCTATGAAAAACCAATTTGAGTAAAACAGTAAAAATAGGAGTAAAAGCCGAACAGATGAGTTCTGTATAGGCAAGATATATGCTATCAGGCAACAGAGAGAGGCTTAGTGAGGAGGATGTAGTTGTTGGTACTGAACTTTGGTCCCTGTGTCACGTTCAGTGTAAATACAGAATTGCCATGCTCACTTGTAGCTAAATCAGTTGGATGAGAGTCCTAAACTAACTCAACATGTAGGGACCTCTCTGCTACTTTAACACTAACTTTGGGAATTTATCTTACAGCTCTGAATCATAAATCAAAAAAAAACAGTACTTAAGTTTTAGCTGCTGTAGCAGAGATCTCATAAGATACTTTCATTGAAAGTAAAAATGTTGAATAGTACTGTTTTCTTGAGAGTTTCAGATTAATTAAATTAGGGCTATTATATGGCCCATAAATTAATGAGATTTTTAAAAGAGAGAGATTTTTTAAAGATATATTTTGTTTCCTGAAGTGGGAGATAGGACAGAAGAGGGTGTATGGGGTACGTGTTTGTCTTTATGGTTGATTGGGCAGAAAAGCACTCTAGCTGCTAGCCACAGCTGATCAAACTTTGATCTTGCCTGATTTACTCTATAAAAAGTTAGAAAACCTAGAACTTCAGTAGAAATTGGGTGTCATGTGTGCTACTAATATTTGTGACTCAATAAGTTCTACAATCTCACTTTGAGTACTGGGGAAATTAATAGTAAATAGCAAAAACTTCAAGTTTTGTATGGGCTTCCGAGGTGGTGCAGTGGTAAACAATTCACCTGTCAATGAGAGTCAAGAGACACAGGTTTGATCCCTGAGTCAAGAAGCATCCTCTAGAGTAGGAACTGGCAACCTGCTCCAGTATTTTTACCTGGAAAATTCCATAGACAAAGGAGTCTGATGGGTTACAGTCCATGGGGTTGCAAAGAGTTGGACATGACTGAGCACATAATACACACAAACAAACACACTCACACAAGTTTTGTATGACCCATTATTCTTTTCAAAGCACTTTCACTATTATGTGATTATGCCCCAACCTACTCCAGGCTGCACAAAGAATAAAGTACTCACTAGCAGAGGAGAGGAAGAGGGGAGAGACTCCTGGCAGTGCCAAAACGCAGCTCTGAATGTGCTGAAAGGCAGTTCTCCTTCCTGCCCTCTGTCCTCAGACCCTGTCATTAAGAGGGTTTAATGGCGACTGTTTTTTGTCTTGCTCTAGTCCTCCTTTTTTTTTCCCTGAGGCAGGCAAGGAGTCACAAAGACATCAGCTCAAGGTCACCTGCGGAGTGTTTCTTCTCCTCCCCCTGCTTAAAGCCAGTGGAAAACTACAGGGAACAACAGGTAATATGCAAGGCAGCAGTTAAGGAACCAAGATTCTGAAAATCTGTTCTCTTCTGCCTTTTCCCAAACTGTTCAGATTTAGGGGAATGGTGCTAAGAGTGAAGAGTGTAGAAATTTACAGGCATGAGAAAACTGATGAGATGTTTAGATATCATCACTGACTCAATGGACATGAATTTGAACAAACTCCAGGAGACAGTGAAGGACAGGAAAGCCTGGCGTGCTTCAGTCCATGGGGTCACAAGAAGTCAGACTTAACTTAGCCAGTGAACAACAACAACATGAGAAAACAGACATTCTTTCTTTTATCTAAACCCAGGAACTACCTTGGCACTCCTGCCAATCAACAAATTAAATAGCTCAAAAATCATTAGCATAAGCATTTCAATAGAATTTTGATGTTAGAACAGGACATTCACAGTTGTGGAAGACAGTCAACCCTAAGGTTCATTATTTGGGTGTACCTGTATTCAATCAATTTGTCCATCCTATCATACACAGAAGCAATGTTTGTTGATGGATTGAATGATTCCAAGTGACAAGATGCCAGCACTTCACAAGGCACTGTCCCTATTGAACACTGTTATTTACGAACCATGACATAGACATATATTTTCCCTTTTAATTGAAATAGTGAATTTTATCAAGGAAGGTATCCTCCCAGACGCACACATATACATACACACACATACACACACACACACATTTAAAGACTTAAGTTTGGGTATCAGGAGACAGTAGAATCAGGCAAGATAGAGAATAGTGTCTGATGCACCCGCATGGACTCACAATAGACATGAGACCCAGAAGTTCCTGCTTCTGCTCCTCACACAGTGATGTAGGGTGCTCAGCAACCAGCTAATCTTGTTCGCCTCTTCTTGAACTCTTCTCAAGTTACAGCCTTAATCAGATACAACAAACTGGACCTATTTACTTCTGACTCTAGAACCTTCTTCTCAGAAAAAATTACAGCCTTAATCAGAAATAAAGGAAACACAGCTCAAGGTCACCTGCGGAGTGTTTCTTCTCCTCCCCCTGCTTAAAGCCAGTGGAAAACTACAGGGAACAACAGGTAATATGCAAGGCAGCAGTTAAGGAACCAAGATTCTGAAAATCTGTTCTCTTCTGCCTTTTCCCAAACTGTTCAGATTTAGGGGAATGGTGCTAAGAGTGAAGAGTGTAGAAATTTACAGGCATGAGAAAACTGATGAGATGTTTAGATATCATCACTGACTCAATGGACATGAATTTGAACAAACTC
Source organism: Tragulus kanchil (assembly GCA_022376925.1). Lineage (NCBI taxonomy): Eukaryota > Metazoa > Chordata > Mammalia > Artiodactyla > Tragulidae > Tragulus > Tragulus kanchil. Next base: position 256,377,624 of record JAIOJX010000032.1, read on the forward strand.
CAGGAGACAGTGAAGGACAGGAAAGCCTGGCGTGCTTCAGTCCATGGGGTCACAAGAAGTCAGACTTAACTTAGCCAGTGAACAACAACAACATGAGAAAACAGACATTCTTTCTTTTATCTAAACCCAGGAACTACCTTGGCACTCCTGCCAATCAACAAATTAAATAGCTCAAAAATCATTAGCATAAGCATTTCAATAGAATTTTGATGTTAGAACAGGACATTCACAGTTGTGGAAGACAGTCAACCCTAAGGTTCATTATTTGGGTGTACCTGTATTCAATCAATTTGTCCATCCTATCATACACAGAAGCAATGTTTGTTGATGGATTGAATGATTCCAAGTGACAAGATGCCAGCACTTCACAAGGCACTGTCCCTATTGAACACTGTTATTTATGAACCATGACATAGACATATATTTTCCCTTTTAATTGAAATAGTGAATTTTATCAAGGAAGGTATCCTCCCAGACGCACACATATACATACACACACATACACACACACACACATTTAAAGACTTAAGTTTGGGTATCAGGAGACAGTAGAATCAGGCAAGATAGAGAATAGTGTCTGATGCACCCGCATGGACTCACAATAGACATGAGACCCAGAAGTTCCTGCTTCTGCTCCTCACACAGTGATGTAGGGTGCTCAGCAACCAGCTAATCTTGTTCGCCTCTTCTTGAACTCTTCTCAAGTTACAGCCTTAATCAGATACAACAAACTGGACCTATTTACTTCTGACTCTAGAACTCTTAGAGATACAGAGAGTAACATAACTGCAGGATAATAAATAACAGTCAATATCAAAGGGAGAGTACACCTTTTGTGAGATACCTTTTTAATTTAAGAAAACTGAAATAAAGGAAACACAGCTTTAAGTAAATAGCACAGTTGGACAACTCTCAGCAACACAAAAGATTAGACTAGCAAAGTTTTCAGTAGTATTAACTGAAATGTGCGTGTGTGTGTGTGAGAGAGAGAGTGCATGTCTTCATTGTGGGAAACCCACACAGCAATGTGATATAGTGGAACACACACTGAACTTGGAATCAAGGCAACTGAATTTCAATTCTAACTCCTATGTAACTGCAATAACTACACAATATAACTTTGAAGAATCACTTAGCCTCTCCAATTCTTTTTTTTTTTTTCATTTCTTGAAGTGAATGTGGTGACACTTCGTTTCCAAAATCCATTCCAGCTGTAAAATGTCGGATCTGGTTTGCACATCTTTATTTAATTCAGTTAGAACATATGCTTGTTTACCTAGATTAAGAAAGATGGATCTGACTTGTTTTTAATAATGTTATGGAAATCAAAACCATCCTTGCTGGCTGGGAATAGAAGCATACTAATATAAGAAGATAGAAAATTAGAAGATTCATATTTGCTCTGTTCTTCACCACACTTTCAGGAGAAAATACCTCACGGAACAGTAATTTATCCCTCATTCTCCTCCTAATGTCGTATAAACCCATAATATATATCATCACATTTTGGAAGTCATTATCTTTTTCTATTAAGTTATTACCACTAAATTACATGCAGAGATTATATTTCTGAGTGTGTGTATGTTTGCAAGAAAAGAAGGAAAAAGGGAAAGAGTGAAGGAAATTCTGATTACTGATATTTTGAGTGGATTGTACAACTACTTTGATATTCAAGGTTATAGGAAAAAGTTGGCACCGCTGGCTCACAATAGACATGAGACCCAGAAGTTCCTGCTTCTGCTCCTCACACAGTGATGTAGGGTGCTCAGCAACCAGCTAATCTTGTTCGCCTCTTCTTGAACTCTTCTCAAGTTACAGCCTTAATCAGATACAACAAACTGGACCTATTTACTTCTGACTCTAGAACTCTTAGAGATACAGAGAGTAACATAACTGCAGGATAATAAATAACAGTCAATATCAAAGGGAGAGTACACCTTTTGTGAGATACCTTTTTAATTTAAGAAAACTGAAATAAAGGAAACACAGCTTTAAGTAAATAGCACAGTTGGACAACTCTCAGCAACACAAAAGATTAGACTAGCAAAGTTTTCAGTAGTATTAACTGAAATGTGTGCGTGTGTGTGTGTGAGAGAGAGAGTGCATGTCTTCATTGTGGGAAACCCACACAGCAATGTGATATAGTGGAACACACACTGAACTTGGAATCAAGGCAACTGAATTTCAATTCTAACTCCTATGTAACTGCAATAACTACACAATATAACTTTGAAGAATCACTTAGCCTCTCCAATTCTTTTTTTTTTTTTCATTTCTTGAAGTGAATGTGGTGACACTTCGTTTCCAAAATCCATTCCAGCTGTAAAATGTCGGATCTGGTTTGCACATCTTTATTTAATTCAGTTAGAACATATGCTTGTTTACCTAGATTAAGAAAGATGGATCTGACTTGTTTTTAATAATGTTATGGAAATCAAAACCATCCTTGCTGGCTGGGAATAGAAGCATACTAATATAAGAAGATAGAAAATTAGAAGATTCATATTTGCTCTGTTCTTCACCACACTTTCAGGAGAAAATACCTCACGGAACAGTAATTTATCCCTCATTCTCCTCCTAATGTCGTATAAACCCATAATATATATCATCACATTTTGGAAGTCATTATCTTTTTCTATTAAGTTATTACCACTAAATTACATGCAGAGATTATATTTCTGAGTGTGTGTATGTTTGCAAGAAAAGAAGGAAAAAGGGGGGAAAGAGTGAAGGAAATTCTGATTACTGATATTTTGAGTGGATACTGTACAACTACTTTGATATTCAGTTATGTGTGATCATTATATATCCTTGGCTCCCAAATAAATGAGAGACGACCCCAGAACCTCTTAGCCTCTATAAATATACCCTAATGAACCCATATCAAAGAAGCTTTATTTAGCTCTTTCCCAATCAAAATGTTACACTGCACAGAAAAGAAATAGCTAATAATTATTCAGTAATGTTAATATCTAAGTGAACAATACAAAGAAATAGAGGAAAACAATAGAATGGGAAAGACTAGAGATCTCTTTAGGGAGACTGGAGATACCAAGGGAAAATTCCATGCAATGAATTTTTTTTACTCTGTACCATGCAAAGCTGGGCACAATAAAGGAGACAAAAGGCAAGGATATAACAGAAGCAAAAGGGATTAAGAAGAGGTAGCAAGAATACACAGAAATATGCAAAAAAGGGTCTTAATGGCCCAGATAACTGCGATGCTGTGGTCACTCACCTAGAACCGGACATCATGGAATGTGAAATCAAGTGGGCCTTAGGAACCATTAGTATGAACAAAGCTAGTGAAGGTGATGAAATCCCAGCAGAGCTATTTAACATTCTAAAAGATGATGCTGTTAAGGTGCTGTACTCAATATATTAGCAAACTTGAAAAAGTCACCAGTGGCCACAAGACTGGAAAAAGGCAGTTTAAAATAACATTTTAAATATGTTAATATCAAGAGATTTTGAACCCACTGTTTCATATGTTTGTAATGTGAAGATTTCATTTACTAAATTTGAAACAATAATTTTCAACAAAGACTCAATTCAAACAAGTTCCATAAAGTGCACATTTTATTCTGTATCATGAAAAAATATTCACATTTAAATAAAGTGTGAAAAAAAATGTAAGTTAATCCTCCCTGATGAAATACAGATTATTGTGCTGAAACCCAGAATTCTTTTGGGTTAGAAACTTCCACCTGCCAATTCACTTTTTAAAAATGATTATTTCTGAGAACAAATCTTAAATAAAGTGATAATCACCACAAACTTCCCAGAAACAATCAAATCATGATCACAAATATTCCAGAATTGACTTTGAAGTCACAAAAAAAACATTTTCACACATTCTCTCAGCAATCAGGTTATAAGTCAACAGTACATACAAAATTTCTGTATTACACATTGCAATACCTTTACGTAGAAAAAAATGATCTAAACAAGAATTAAATTTTGAAAAGGACAAACCAGTACTGCTTAGCATAAGGTATTAAAAACATCACTTGAAGTTTTTGTATTATTTCCTTAAATCAATTGTCTCCAGTGAATTAACCCTTATAGAGAGAGACATTTTTAATACCGTTGTAGTCAGGGATGTGCAGTATCGTACACAAAACACTGCATCTAATGTAAACAAAGTCACTAGAGCATAGAATAAAAAGAAATCTATAGTTTTCAATATATCATAAATATGCACATTTTACTTTGTGTTGTCTGAGTACCAAGCACTTCTAAGAATCATTGCTTTTTCCATAGACTACAATGGATATATAGAGTCGAAATGGATCTAAATTGTTTTCCAATTTCAATGCAGTAGCCATCATATTGTTCTTAACATCAAGTGCGTGTTTTATCTCACTTTAACTGTGAATGGAATCTTAGGAAGAAGAGGACTGCCAGTAACATGGAAGAGAACAGGACATTTATCCCATCTTTGAAAAAGAACACTGAGAATGATAACAAGAAAACGTTCCTATAGAAATCAAAAATCAATCTTTGCCACTATTTTTCTAAATATGGAATATTGTAAGTAATCCTGATTTCAAATGAAAGTACATTTAGTCTTTGTATAAACTGGCAATGCGCGACTATGACATAATATGCCATTACTAAAGATTCAAGTCTATCAAAATGTCTTTGACATGAAATTCAAAATGAATCTTGATTGTGATTTTGCATAGTTTGCTAGCTGTTCTTCCTGTTTGCTCAACCATGGCCTCATCAGAAATCTTTCTCATCATACTTTGGTTGGAAAAATTTGCAAAGCAAATGAGACATTCACGACACCAACACTTCTGTGAGCCTACAATAATCTTTATGTTGCTTTTGTCACAAAGTCCAATTTCTCAACAAGAGAGTCTGATCATGGAAGAAAGAGGTTAAACTTCATGTCACTGAAGATGATTTAGCAGAGGAGGATAAACTATTTGGTAGTGAATGACTTAATTTGGTTACTATGAATACTCGGTCTGGTTTATTCAGAAATCAGTGCAGACATTTTGGCCTTCATTGGGTTGGCCATTCAACAGTGAGTACATACACAGGAATAAGGGAGTGGGCACATCCTCTTGGTTTTACTACCTGAAGACTGAGCACAATCAGCCACATACTTATGCTCCTGGGCTTCTCAGTAAGAGCTAGACATTCTAAACTCGGCTGATGGGGGAGCACACATTTATATATGTATTAAAGTCCCAGTATTTGACAGACTTTAACAATGCTTCCTAATGTTTCATTAAAGTTTCAATGATGTTTTTTGACAATTATCTATGTAATAATTTATCTATAAATACCTTTAAATAAATAGATATTTAAAAGCATCACACAGAAGAAAATATGTTAAGAAGCAGCAAATGCTATCCCTAGTCCACTTTTTTTATTTCCCTCGGTTATAACTCTGGAACAAATGCACTATTAGGTCAACTGTTCCTTGAACAAATGCATTTAGATGTAGCACAAGTCATAACCTTATTTAAATAGTAACACACACATGATAATGTAAAAGCCAGGGATGAAAGTGAGCTAAATATAAAACCTTTATACAGTGTCATTGGGGTCCTTCCCAGTTGTTAGGGAAAAGGTAGAATGGTCTTTACCTCTCACTGCATTATCATCCAAGTGAAAACAAGATGATTTGGGCTGAGGATCCCAGAATATAATATAATACCTTGTTTTTTCTCCTTATCTCAAAACATTAGCTTAAAAAAAATTTCAAAGGATAGAACAAATTAATCACATTAAGAAAAGTAACATCTTTTTCATTAGAGAAAATTATTTAAACTCTGAAGTAAATATACATACAAGAAGCTCATTAAATTTGGGAACAATACAAATCGCTATTCTAAGCTGAAATAGTTCATTTGGATAATGCATTTAATAGTGGTTTGATTGAAAAGTCAACTGTGGTATAACTTAAAAAAATGAAAAGATCTGAACCATCTACATAAAACTCACGACACCAACACTTCTGTGAGCCTACAATAATCTTTATGTTGCTTTTGTCACAAAGTCCAATTTCTCAACAAGAGAGTCTGATCATGGAAGAAAGAGGTTAAACTTCATGTCACTGAAGATGATTTAGCAGAGGAGGATAAACTATTTGGTAGTGAATGACTTAATTTGGTTACTATGAATACTCGGTCTGGTTTATTCAGAAATCAGTGCAGACATTTTGGCCTTCATTGGGTTGGCCATTCAACAGTGAGTACATACACAGGAATAAGGGAGTGGGCACATCCTCTTGGTTTTACTACCTGAAGACTGAGCACAATCAGCCACATACTTATGCTCCTGGGCTTCTCAGTAAGAGCTAGACATTCTAAACTCGGCTGATGGGGGAGCACACATTTATATATGTATTAAAGTCCCAGTATTTGACAGACTTTAACAATGCTTCCTAATGTTTCATTAAAGTTTCAATGATGTTTTTTGACAATTATCTATGTAATAATTTATCTATAAATACCTTTAAATAAATAGATATTTAAAAGCATCACACAGAAGAAAATATGTTAAGAAGCAGCAAATGCTATCCCTAGTCCACTTTTTTTATTTCCCTCGGTTATAACTCTGGAACAAATGCACTATTAGGTCAACTGTTCCTTGAACAAATGCATTTAGATGTAGCACAAGTCATAACCTTATTTAAATAGTAACACACACATGATAATGTAAAAGCCAGGGATGAAAGTGAGCTAAATATAAAACCTTTATACAGTGTCATTGGGGTCCTTCCCAGTTGTTAGGGAAAAGGTAGAATGGTCTTTACCTCTCACTGCATTATCATCCAAGTGAAAACAAGATGATTTGGGCTGAGGATCCCAGAATATAATATAATACCTTGTTTTTTCTCCTTATCTCAAAACATTAGCTTAAAAAAAATTTCAAAGGATAGAACAAATTAATCACATTAAGAAAAGTAACATCTTTTTCATTAGAGAAAATTATTTAAACTCTGAAGTAAATATACATACAAGAAGCTCATTAAATTTGGGAACAATACAAATCGCTATTCTAAGCTGAAATAGTTCATTTGGATAATGCATTTAATAGTGGTTTGATTGAAAAGTCAACTGTGGTATAACTTAAAAAAATGAAAAGATCTGAACCATCTACATAAAACTCAGTGGGCTAAAATAAATTTCTAAAATAAAATATTTCTATGATCTCATCCAAACCCCAATATAAAAAGTTAAGAGATTATAGAAAAAAATCTGAATGTTTCTTGCTTTCCTTGACTATCATGCATTACCTCTTTAGGTTAAAATGCAGTTGTAAAATGAAATATTAATACCAGTGACCACAACTTGCCTCTTAGTCATACCCACATTTGGCAACTTACCTCTACTGATGCCTGTAACTTGTTGGGAGAAGTAAAGGAAGATTTCATTACTGGGACAAGGCATCTTGTGCTTGTAACAGTTATGATTTCAGTCTCTCATTTATTCTAACCCACTATGGAAAATCACTAATTTACATTTACATCATAGACTCAAATTTTTAAAAATTATTTTTAGGAAACTTTACATGTCTTGAAATATTTGAATTATGTAGTTGGACTAGGTAGCCCTTGCAAGTCGGTATTTTGAAAAATAAAGTTTTCTCTCCAGTGTCAGCCTGCCTGTGTTAAAATCTCAATAGCTATGCTAGCCTGACAAGCTCTCTCAGAGACTCTCCAGCTATGATGAAGAGAAAAGAAGATTCAAACTTCGCCAATCCTTCTCCTTGAGAAGGCTGCACACACTCAGATAGAGTGGTCAATAAAAAGTAATGTAAAGCAATACATACCAGTAAAGCTAAGAAAAGACAAAAAAAATCCTATGTAAACTCACTAAAATTGATTTAATTGCACCTGTAAGCTTTGCCATGAACCATGCTTAGATCTCCACACTCTAAACGGCAATCTCCATTATGTTCTTCTTTGTAGATTTGTTCCAAATATGAAAATGACTTGGACTTGTGTGAAATCATGCAGTCTTGCACCACTAAACTACTTAAAGCCACTGTTTTTGTTTTGATCATGTAGTCCCCCACATATCAGTTCATGGTATGTTTTCCTAGGCCAAAATGAGAATATTGTCTATAATGTCAAATTAATGTATATCATTATTCAAAAGTATGGTATATGTCATGCCATACTTGTAAGTTTTTATTACTGAAGCTGATAACAACATTTAGGCTGTTAAGTACAAAGTTTACACTGAAAGCAAATTGATTGAAACTATTTATTTATACATGCAAATAAATATATAATACAACTGTGAGCTGGAATGCCATGGGTCCATTATAGTGGATAAAAATATAAATGTTATTGCATATGTGCTAAGTTGCTTAAGTTTTGTCCAACTCTTTGCAACCCTATGGACTGCAGCCTACCAGGCTCCTCTGTCCATGGCACCCTCAGGCAATAATACTGGAGTGGGTTGCCATGCCCTTCTCCTGGTGATCTTCCCAACCCAGGGATCTACCCTGTGTCTCTTATGCCTACCTGTATTGGCAAGTGGGTTCTCTACCACTAGTGCCACCTAAGAAACCCAAAATGTTACTGACCACTTAGCAAATAACTCATGAGGATTACAATGCACAGTGAAAAGTAATGGTCAATCATGACCTATCCCTGTAAACCTTCTCTAATGCTTCTTGAAAGTATTAGGGTTTTATAGTTATTCTTCGTTTAACTTGAGAAATTGTGTCTGTTTTCAAAATAATGTCCAGTTCCTAATTTACAATAACAATTTCTAAAATCCAATTTGATGAGAATATTAGAAAACCCAATAAGAGATCTACATATCTCATGTTGTACATTAAAATTTCCCCTTTGTTTTTACATGCTTTTTAAATTTTCTTTACTCAAAAGAGTCATGGCACTAATCTGGGATTGTACGTATCTGTAAACAACAAAACTCTGTAAAAGCAAAAAAGAAAAAAAAAAAAGAGTCATGGCAAATGCAGTACTGCAGGTCTGAGTGTTCCTCTTTGCTTACAAGACAGTCTTTGCAGAATGGACAACTGTTAACAAAGTGAATCTCATTTTTGAAAATGAATTTCTATGTACTATAAGTGGCTTGTCTGAGTTATCAATATTACCAACCATAACTTTTTAAAATTAAAACACTCTCATCAGGATACAAGAGCAGTTTTGTAATGTAATTAAAAGAGTAGTTTTCACCAATCTGTTTATATTTTTCTCAGAAATTAAGAATTTCTGCTAGACAGTATGACTAAATGAAATAAGAAAAAACATAGTATTTATATATGCTATTTTCTCTTATTTTTCTCTTCTTTTCTAAAAGCACTTCATTCTTCTCATGGTTGATAAGTTGCTCTATATTCCTAAATAACTTTCAAATCTTATGCTCGCATGCCTTTGACCAGTAATTAGCCACTTATGTGTTTTTCCACCAACCTCTGACCAGAAACGTCATCTCTAAAATTTAGAAGAATATTTACAAAATGCATCTTGGCTGGTCTTCTGTGAAAGAAAAGAAAATGATAATTTGTCTTAACATCACTTTCATCTGAGAGGAAGATGATTTTCCACTGATCTAACATTCTCTTGATATAAGAAGAGGGCAGTTCTTATTATTTTTGATGGGGTAAACAGATAGCAAAAAAGCAACTGGGTTCTCTACCACTAGTGCCACCTAAGAAACCCAAAATGTTACTGACCACTTAGCAAATAACTCATGAGGATTACAATGCACAGTGAAAAGTAATGGTCAATCATGACCTATCCCTGTAAACCTTCTCTAATGCTTCTTGAAAGTATTAGGGTTTTATAGTTATTCTTCGTTTAACTTGAGAAATTGTGTCTGTTTTCAAAATAATGTCCAGTTCCTAATTTACAATAACAATTTCTAAAATCCAATTTGATGAGAATATTAGAAAACCCAATAAGAGATCTACATATCTCATGTTGTACATTAAAATTTCCCCTTTGTTTTTACATGCTTTTTAAATTTTCTTTACTCAAAAGAGTCATGGCACTAATCTGGGATTGTACGTATCTGTAAACAACAAAACTCTGTAAAAGCAAAAAAGAAAAAAAAAAAAGAGTCATGGCAAATGCAGTACTGCAGGTCTGAGTGTTCCTCTTTGCTTACAAGACAGTCTTTGCAGAATGGACAACTGTTAACAAAGTGAATCTCATTTTTGAAAATGAATTTCTATGTACTATAAGTGGCTTGTCTGAGTTATCAATATTACCAACCATAACTTTTTAAAATTAAAACACTCTCATCAGGATACAAGAGCAGTTTTGTAATGTAATTAAAAGAGTAGTTTTCACCAATCTGTTTATATTTTTCTCAGAAATTAAGAATTTCTGCTAGACAGTATGACTAAATGAAATAAGAAAAAACATAGTATTTATATATGCTATTTTCTCTTATTTTTCTCTTCTTTTCTAAAAGCACTTCATTCTTCTCATGGTTGATAAGTTGCTCTATATTCCTAAATAACTTTCAAATCTTATGCTCGCATGCCTTTGACCAGTAATTAGCCACTTATGTGTTTTTCCACCAACCTCTGACCAGAAACGTCATCTCTAAAATTTAGAAGAATATTTACAAAATGCATCTTGGCTGGTCTTCTGTGAAAGAAAAGAAAATGATAATTTGTCTTAACATCACTTTCATCTGAGAGGAAGATGATTTTCCACTGATCTAACATTCTCTTGATATAAGAAGAGGGCAGTTCTTATTATTTTTGATGGGGTAAACTGAAGCCCTAGATACACTAAAAAATAGCTAACTTGCCACTGTGACTGTGACAAAGCCAGATTCAGAATCTAAGACAGAGTTCAGATGCTCATCCTTCCTATAGTGGAATCCCAGATTTCCAACAAGTTGTTTTGTTCTCTCTCTTTCCATCTATACCACAAGAGAGATACTCTTGTACATAAGAAAGTATGAAACACAACATCCACGTAATTACAAATTTTTCCTATTTTAAAGTTAGCCATGTATGGTGTGTACATTCTAGACAAGTTTTCCAATTACCTATGTAAAATTTTAGAAAAGAGACAGATAAAATAGTTTAAAAGATAAAGATCATGCCAGATAGTAGAATTTATTATAGATATGACAAATAATTTCACTAGTATCAGCCACTGCACACCAAAAAGAGTCACTTTTCTGAAGACTAATTTAAAAATAAAGTTTTCTAAAATAATTTAGTTATTTTAAATGAGACTGGTGATCTCCTTAAATTTAAGGACGGAAAGCTCTGATTTTTGTTTGGGGTCCAATAAGACTGACTTTCAAAATGCACTTTAGTTAGTGGTTATAATTAATATTTCTCTTAAAGTGCTGGGTACTCCAGGAATATTTATTTGTTCTTTGGAGCTATTTAAAACCCCAAACTTTCTAATTCTTTTGTCTGACCTACATAATTTTTTAAAATAAATACTTTGGACATTTGTACTGCTATACTTAATGTAAGATGAAACCCATGTCATAGTAAAGATTTTCCATTTCAGCACGAAAGTATATGTCTCTATTCAACACCTATGCCCAGACCATTCTAAGGACTACTTATTGACATAATAAGTGGGACACGAGTGGCTTTGGCATTGTCTTCTGCCTTTTGTGCTCCTATCTGCCTTTATCATAAGCTCCTCTATTTACTAGATCAAACTTAGTGCAAAAATATCCTGACAGAGACTGATAAGACTTGCCATCTTGACATGCAGCTCACATTTCTGTTTTTGTTTGATTTTTGTTATCACATTACAACCACCTCTCCAGGATATGGCATCTGAACTTATACATTATTATAAAAAAAAATTGAAGTTGTGTAAGCTGCTTTGGAAAATGTTCAGATCTTAAATATATATCTATTTACTCCTATTATTACATTGGTCAGAAAGATAATAATAGCAAATTTTACTCTGGATACACCAAGAGCACCTATACACTGTAAGAGTAAAACATGCAGTTGTCTGGCCCCCAAAGAGAATCTACTGTCTGTGCTGGTTGAGACAACACAAAATGTGGCCGTATTGTTATTGCACATATTAAAGCAAGTGCTCATCCTTCACCCAAATCTGAGTAAATCTGACTGGAAAGAAATGTGGAATCTGGGAATGTAAAAGACTTGTATAATCATATACAATGATTGCTGAACACATGCATTCCTGCTGAAAACAGCAGAGTGTATTCAGCACCTCACCCTGTCATGCACATAGGAACAGGGGTGGCTAGAAAAGAATTCTGTGATAAATGCACCATAAATAAGCAACTGATACACTTCCCTCCTTTGTGACAATCAAAAGTAGTTCTAAACCATATTTTTTTTCTCCAATAGACAAACACCAAAATTGTAGGCCAATCAGATGAAGTTCAGAATATAGCAAAATTAGCGATGTTCATAAGCAAAAGCATGGATTGCCCCCCACTCAGTGGTTATAATTAATATTTCTCTTAAAGTGCTGGGTACTCCAGGAATATTTATTTGTTCTTTGGAGCTATTTAAAACCCCAAACTTTCTAATTCTTTTGTCTGACCTACATAATTTTTTAAAATAAATACTTTGGACATTTGTACTGCTATACTTAATGTAAGATGAAACCCATGTCATAGTAAAGATTTTCCATTTCAGCACGAAAGTATATGTCTCTATTCAACACCTATGCCCAGACCATTCTAAGGACTACTTATTGACATAATAAGTGGGACACGAGTGGCTTTGGCATTGTCTTCTGCCTTTTGTGCTCCTATCTGCCTTTATCATAAGCTCCTCTATTTACTAGATCAAACTTAGTGCAAAAATATCCTGACAGAGACTGATAAGACTTGCCATCTTGACATGCAGCTCACATTTCTGTTTTTGTTTGATTTTTGTTATCACATTACAACCACCTCTCCAGGATATGGCATCTGAACTTATACATTATTATAAAAAAAAATTGAAGTTGTGTAAGCTGCTTTGGAAAATGTTCAGATCTTAAATATATATCTATTTACTCCTATTATTACATTGGTCAGAAAGATAATAATAGCAAATTTTACTCTGGATACACCAAGAGCACCTATACACTGTAAGAGTAAAACATGCAGTTGTCTGGCCCCCAAAGAGAATCTACTGTCTGTGCTGGTTGAGACAACACAAAATGTGGCCGTATTGTTATTGCACATATTAAAGCAAGTGCTCATCCTTCACCCAAATCTGAGTAAATCTGACTGGAAAGAAATGTGGAATCTGGGAATGTAAAAGACTTGTATAATCATATACAATGATTGCTGAACACATGCATTCCTGCTGAAAACAGCAGAGTGTATTCAGCACCTCACCCTGTCATGCACATAGGAACAGGGGTGGCTAGAAAAGAATTCTGTGATAAATGCACCATAAATAAGCAACTGATACACTTCCCTCCTTTGTGACAATCAAAAGTAGTTCTAAACCATATTTTTTTTCTCCAATAGACAAACACCAAAATTGTAGGCCAATCAGATGAAGTCAATATCAGAATATAGCAAAAATTAGCGATGTTCATAAGCAAAAGCATGGATTGCAACTACAAATCATCCTGCTACTTCACAACCACTCATACCTTTGCACCAAATGGTTACTTTTGAAGCACATGGCTAAAGTTAAACCAAACACTTTTGTACTCAGATTATTTTTTTACTACTCACTTTTGAGAGCTTAGGTAAGCTTGTCTCATACATGGTTAAATAGAAAATACCCTGAAATTCAATAAATATCAGAGGTCAAGGAAAAGGACCATCCTTATTGTGAAAAGAAAGGAGTCCCACTTTCAACACTGATTTTTCTACATCATGATTACCTCACCGTCCTGCGCCTATCGTAGGTAGATATTGTAGCACAGCATGAATAGCACGGCTCCCCTGAAAACTTCCAATGTGAGTCATGGAAGCTATGGGCACAGAGAAAGGAAACTGGAAGCTGTGGCACATAACATCTGCTCTGAGACTCCTGGATTAAAGAGGCACATCTTGTGGGCATGTGAAGAAACTCTAATAGAAATTCTAAAACACCAACTATTTTTACAAATCACTTTGTTTTGCACTTCTCCAGGTGGATGGTTGTAACTTGTCTTTCAGTTCTGTTGTTTTGTTTGGGGATCCTGGGATACAGCTTAAAAAGTTCATACAAATGGGTATAATACATCAAAATATCTCCTTTGATTTTGCTATCACCTTGTGTATTAACATATATGTACAGGTGGTCCAATAAAATCTCAAATCACTGACAAATTAAACAGAATTTTTCCCCTTCACCCTGAGTAAATCTGACTGGAAAGAAATGTGGAATCTGGGAATGTAAAAGACTTGTATAATCATATACAATGATTGCTGAACACATGCATTCCTGCTGAAAACAGCAGAGTGTATTCAGCACCTCACCCTGTCATGCACATAGGAACAGGGTGGCTAGAAAAGAATTCTGTGATAAATGCACCATAAATAAGCAACTGATACACTTCCCTCCTTTGTGACAATCAAAAGTAGTTCTAAACCATATTTTTTTTCTCCAATAGACAAACACCAAAATTGTAGGCCAATCAGATGAAGTCAATATCAGAATATAGCAAAAATTAGCGATGTTCATAAGCAAAAGCATGGATTGCAACTACAAATCATCCTGCTACTTCACAACCACTCATACCTTTGCACCAAATGGTTACTTTTGAAGCACATGGCTAAAGTTAAACCAAACACTTTTGTACTCAGATTATTTTTTTACTACTCACTTTTGAGAGCTTAGGTAAGCTTGTCTCATACATGGTTAAATAGAAAATACCCTGAAATTCAATAAATATCAGAGGTCAAGGAAAAGGACCATCCTTATTGTGAAAAGAAAGGAGTCCCACTTTCAACACTGATTTTTCTACATCATGATTACCTCACCGTCCTGCGCCTATCGTAGGTAGATATTGTAGCACAGCATGAATAGCACGGCTCCCCTGAAAACTTCCAATGTGAGTCATGGAAGCTATGGGCACAGAGAAAGGAAACTGGAAGCTGTGGCACATAACATCTGCTCTGAGACTCCTGGATTAAAGAGGCACATCTTGTGGGCATGTGAAGAAACTCTAATAGAAATTCTAAAACACCAACTATTTTTACAAATCACTTTGTTTTGCACTTCTCCAGGTGGATGGTTGTAACTTGTCTTTCAGTTCTGTTGTTTTGTTTGGGGATCCTGGGATACAGCTTAAAAAGTTCATACAAATGGGTATAATACATCAAAATATCTCCTTTGATTTTGCTATCACCTTGTGTATTAACATATATGTACAGGTGGTCCAATAATATACAAATCACTGCTATATATTTTCAACTTGACACAAACATTAACTTCGCTGTTCCACTATTAAATGTCATGCATGTACCAATTTAAAAGTATGCCTCTCTGATCAACTTTATAAAATGAACTTTAGTCAAAAGAAATAAAATTTTTTAAGTTCTTACAAATAAATGTGCATTTTATTCTCAATACATAGCATTTGAGACTCTAGCTATACACAACCTTTTGTTACTTTTTTTTTAGTTGATAATAGGCACTTTCTAAGAGGATTTATGGCCCAAAAGACTCTGAAATTGTCTTTAGTACCCCCTTTCGTAAGTGGACCTGCCCGAGCCGTAGCAGTCTGTTTTATCAACTCAGCAGAAGTACAGCATTAGAACCGTGTGCAAAAAAAGCTTTAGAAAATTGTAATTACAATAAAATTATAGAAAAGCCGTTGTCTGAGTTGAGCAACTTAGTATCTAGTTTTCAGGTTTTATTTTTTCCTAACCACATTTCATGTATTACCTCCACAAGCAGTAAGAATCAGGTGTGAACAATTCTGTACCTGTGTTCTACGTCACACACATTCTACGTCACAAATATGCTACAAAACGTATCTGCTTATATTCTTTTTTATTTTATATCATTCTAGTTAAACTTTTATGTGATTGCTTAATTTTTTTTTTCTTGCGTGTTTCTCTATTAAGAAATTTTCAAGTTCACCTTTAACAAATTTAAAGAAAGCAAATTTAGAATATTCATCACCTTTGGGAAATCAGCATCTCTTAATTGTTAAAAGACCCTTTTTGTCAGTATTTAACTACAATATATGAAAACTTCCAATGTGAGTCATGGAAGCTATGGGCACAGAGAAAGGAAACTGGAAGCTGTGGCACATAACATCTGCTCTGAGACTCCTGGATTAAAGAGGCACATCTTGTGGGCATGTGAAGAAACTCTAATAGAAATTCTAAAACACCAACTATTTTTACAAATCACTTTGTTTTGCACTTCTCCAGGTGGATGGTTGTAACTTGTCTTTCAGTTCTGTTGTTTTGTTTGGGGATCCTGGGATACAGCTTAAAAAGTTCATACAAATGGGTATAATACATCAAAATATCTCCTTTGATTTTGCTATCACCTTGTGTATTAACATATATGTACAGGTGGTCCAATAATATACAAATCACTGCTATATATTTTCAACTTGACACAAACATTAACTTCGCTGTTCCACTATTAAATGTCATGCATGTACCAATTTAAAAGTATGCCTCTCTGATCAACTTTATAAAATGAACTTTAGTCAAAAGAAATAAAATTTTTTAAGTTCTTACAAATAAATGTGCATTTTATTCTCAATACATAGCATTTGAGACTCTAGCTATACACAACCTTTTGTTACTTTTTTTTTAGTTGATAATAGGCACTTTCTAAGAGGATTTATGGCCCAAAAGACTCTGAAATTGTCTTTAGTACCCCCTTTCGTAAGTGGACCTGCCCGAGCCGTAGCAGTCTGTTTTATCAACTCAGCAGAAGTACAGCATTAGAACCGTGTGCAAAAAAAGCTTTAGAAAATTGTAATTACAATAAAATTATAGAAAAGCCGTTGTCTGAGTTGAGCAACTTAGTATCTAGTTTTCAGGTTTTATTTTTTCCTAACCACATTTCATGTATTACCTCCACAAGCAGTAAGAATCAGGTGTGAACAATTCTGTACCTGTGTTCTACGTCACACACATTCTACGTCACAAATATGCTACAAAACGTATCTGCTTATATTCTTTTTTATTTTATATCATTCTAGTTAAACTTTTATGTGATTGCTTAATTTTTTTTTTCTTGCGTGTTTCTCTATTAAGAAATTTTCAAGTTCACCTTTAACAAATTTAAAGAAAGCAAATTTAGAATATTCATCACCTTTGGGAAATCAGCATCTCTAACGTGAATTGTTAAAAGACCCTTGTATCCTGTGGTGCAGTATTTCTCTAAAACTATACAATATATTAGTAGTTCAGTATGTATGGGGTTAATAAAATCAGCTTATAAGATGGTGGTGATTATTCAAGATGGAAGGAGTAGGGATATCCTTACATGAGAGTTCATGATTACTATCTAAGCAAATGTTAAAAAAAGGAGAGGTATAGTTGAGCAAAAATGCAATTCATGCAGAAACCCCAGAACAGTAAGTTCCATATCCCACACTGCTGTCTGACTGAGGCAACAAAATAGTCGTTTCAATGGAGCAAACACTGCCTGTTGGGGAAAATAACCTTGCACTATGCTACAGAAAAATATCCCATGGAGAGAGGTTGTAAAATGGCACTAACAGTTTAAAAGTTTGAATGCTTCCTTGGCATTATTTTATAATTTAACTTAACAGAAGAGTAAGAAAACAACACGTCAATATACTCAGCCTGAGATCAAATTTGTCATGGCAACATTGGCAGGTTGGACCCTGATTCTTTAACTATTACATTGCCTTGGTTAACAAAAATCATACTGTTTAAAATTATAGAGATTATAAATAAATGTAAAGTGTACATGCAGTCAACTGCATCATATACAAGCAATAACTATGTTTTTAATAATTATCTTCTTTGGCAGGCCAGAATCCAGCTGGACATGCAATATTTACACATCAAAATCCATATTGTGTTCATCATATTGAAAGCAAGTGAAAATATATATATATATGTATATACTGTATATACATACATATGTATATAGATGTATATACTGTTTTTACTATATTAACAAATATATATGTATGTATATATATTAAAAGTGGATTTCATCTTTGTCTGATTCAGGTGACTCAGGCCTTGAAACACTAAAAATATCTTGACATGGTATTTGGGGTGGTACTTGGAGTGGTATTTGGGATTTGGGAGAAGAGATCCGGGGTGCACTTTTTTCTGAGAGTATTTTTAAAATTTCTGCCACTTGCTTTTCCAAAGCAGTCATTCTGCAACTTAGCAGCTGAATGTCCTCTTTGAGTTCGTGTTTGACTTCCTGTAGTGTGGTCTGTAAGGCCTGCTCGGGGATGGGATAAAAGGGGTGCTTGGCATCAGCCTGGACGGGACTGTGCTCTAGCGGACTTCGTGCCTCCCCAGCCTTATCCAAACGAAGGTCACTTTTTGTAATCCCACTGTCACAGGAATCCGTTTTCCTTAATGGATTTTTGGTGACGCTGTTCTCTGAGTCGCTGCCCTTGGGGTCCTCAGACAACAGCCCCATCGACTCAGCTTTCGTGACGTTATTCCAGTCTTCCTTCTTCTCCTCATGGACTCCCATATTATTCTTGAGTCGCAGCCACCCTTTCCCGTTTCCGTTCTTCATTCTTATGGGGCTGTTGACTTTGAGACATTTGGGGTCAGTGCCGCCACTGGGCTTGAGCTCCATGGCATCGCGGTTGTTCTGCTTGAGGGACTCGCTGGTTTTCACATAGGCCAGAGACGTCTGAATGGGTGTGATCTGTGACACGGTGACCACACTGGTGCCTGTGATGGACGCTCCGTTCTGCAAGGAGCGGCTTTCTACCTGCAGCTGGTTCCGCTCGGGGTCACTCTGCGTTGACCCCTGATTCCGAAGCTCCTTCTGCTGCTTGAATTTCTGGAAGAGCTTTCTCACCGGGTGGTCCACGGGGATGCTGAGGGTGACCTCATTCTTTTGCCTGAGGCGCTCCTCTTCTTCTTTCTTCACATCACTGATTTTGCGGAAAATAATCTGTGGAGGGGGAGAAAGATTAAAAACGTGATTACAAAAACAGATGACTTTATACTTGTGTGACAAGATATCAGTTATATTCTGTTTGCCAAAGGAAACCCTTCAAGACAGGGTAAGATTACCTCCAAAGGGGAAAAAAATTCTATTGCCAGTTAACAGATGCAATACACTTAAAACCTGACATTGAAACACTGACTAAGCTTGCTCAGCTTATTTAGTCCCACTTTCTTGCATATCAGAGGTGGAGTCTAGTAAAGACAGCTATATGGAGCTATTTGCTTTCCTGTTCACATTCCCACTCCACAGAAAATATACAAATATGCAAATATAAACAACTATTATTATGTTAGTATATATGTGTGTGTGTATATACATGTATTTGCAAGAAACCATATTTATCTCTTAAATTTCTTTGTAATACATCACTATTTCCTTTAAACTTTTCTTTTGAATCATATAAATATGATTCAAAACTAATCTTAATGCCACCCACTGTTTAAAAGTCAAATAATAAGAGTTCTAGGCTATAAAATCACTGAAAATCTAGGCAGTTTACTGACATAGCATGTGAGTTGGGTGGGAGGAAGGATTAAATTTATTTATGTGGCTCTGAGGGCAGAACCAAGATTTATATGTAGAAGCTTCTGGAAGGTAAATGCCAGGTCAGTATACAAACATCATTTCAAACTACTACATATTGAGTATACTACCCCCAAAACTCATAAAACTCACACCACTGAAACATTCAAACAGAACTAAGAATGTTGTCTGTGTAATACTTTCATGGCATAGAAGGTCCAACTCTTCAAATTCCAACATTCTTTAAAATTCAAATATAAAGTTAAATATATAGCACATGTAATATTAGATAAGCATTTACAAGTAAGCATAAATGTTATTAAAAATACATTTTGAAAATAATATTGTGAAGAAGTTACATCTTCATCAAGAAATATGTAAAAGTTTGACTATGTAAGAAATTATTACTACTTATATTATCAGAGTTAGAGGTGAATTTGGAAAGCATAAGATTTTTGTTCAGTCTTCTGAAGAACGGGGCAAAATAAACCCAGAAACCAGTTTTTTTTGACGTTTGGAGGGGAGAAAGATTAAACGTGATTACAAAAACAGATGACTTTATACTTGTGTGACAAGATATCAGTTATATTCTGTTTGCCAAAGGAAACCCTTCAAGACAGGGTAAGATTACCTCCAAAGGGGAAAAAAATTCTATTGCCAGTTAACAGATGCAATACACTTAAAACCTGACATTGAAACACTGACTAAGCTTGCTCAGCTTATTTAGTCCCACTTTCTTGCATATCAGAGGTGGAGTCTAGTAAAGACAGCTATATGGAGCTATTTGCTTTCCTGTTCACATTCCCACTCCACAGAAAATATACAAATATGCAAATATAAACAACTATTATTATGTTAGTATATATGTGTGTGTGTATATACATGTATTTGCAAGAAACCATATTTATCTCTTAAATTTCTTTGTAATACATCACTATTTCCTTTAAACTTTTCTTTTGAATCATATAAATATGATTCAAAACTAATCTTAATGCCACCCACTGTTTAAAAGTCAAATAATAAGAGTTCTAGGCTATAAAATCACTGAAAATCTAGGCAGTTTACTGACATAGCATGTGAGTTGGGTGGGAGGAAGGATTAAATTTATTTATGTGGCTCTGAGGGCAGAACCAAGATTTATATGTAGAAGCTTCTGGAAGGTAAATGCCAGGTCAGTATACAAACATCATTTCAAACTACTACATATTGAGTATACTACCCCCAAAACTCATAAAACTCACACCACTGAAACATTCAAACAGAACTAAGAATGTTGTCTGTGTAATACTTTCATGGCATAGAAGGTCCAACTCTTCAAATTCCAACATTCTTTAAAATTCAAATATAAAGTTAAATATATAGCACATGTAATATTAGATAAGCATTTACAAGTAAGCATAAATGTTATTAAAAATACATTTTGAAAATAATATTGTGAAGAAGTTACATCTTCATCAAGAAATATGTAAAAGTTTGACTATGTAAGAAATTATTACTACTTATATTATCAGAGTTAGAGGTGAATTTGGAAAGCATAAGATTTTTGTTCAGTCTTCTGAAGAACGCAGTAACCACAGATGAGGGTTATAAGGAATATTCACAAGGGAGTTACATTAATATGCTTTCAGAATCAGACAATTTTATGATGGTAGCAAAATTACTTACCTTGATCACCCTTTCTCATTAAGTTGTTGGTTGAATTAGAAATAAATGTGAAGTATACAGTCTTTATCATGTAGCACACACTCAGAATATATTGGTTAGCTTCTTTGAACTCTCTTAAAACACTTTCTGTTTAAAACCATTTTCACCTCCTCTTGAAGACTCAGCAGTCTCCAGGAATAATATATAGTCATTGATCTTCTGCTAGAAACCAATACTAGTGATAATCACTGTAAACAAAGAAGTCAGGGGGAGGCAAATCCTCCATTTAAAGCACATTCTTCTAAATTGAGATTTATGCATTAAATATAGTTTATCAGGTGGAAATAATTTATATTTTAAAATAAATATTCTCTAAATTCAGTAACTGTCTATAAAGACCAGCATATTTTCCCTTCTCTACTGGCACATGAAATTGGATCTCTTTGAAAAAAGTAATACTAATCTTTTAAGTCTGACATCAAAGCTCCAGCAGTTTAATAAGCAGTCTTTCAAAGGGTTGACATTTCTTATGCTTCCTAGATAAACAGGACATGTGCTAAACTTCAAGATATTAACAGTCTTTGAGACTAGACAAATCCAAACAAGGAAACAGAGATAATCTATTCTTGTGTCATCCCTTTCATTGAGAAGGCACTTCCTTTGATTCTTGATTCTTAAAGAACTCACATAACAAACATCATTTCAAACTACTACATATTGAGTTTTTTGAAACATTCAAACAGAACTAAGAATGTTGTCTGTGTAATACTTTCATGGCATAGAAGGTCCAACTCTTCAAATTCCAACATTCTTTAAAATTCAAATATAAAGTTAAATATATAGCACATGTAATATTAGATAAGCATTTACAAGTAAGCATAAATGTTATTAAAAATACATTTTGAAAATAATATTGTGAAGAAGTTACATCTTCATCAAGAAATATGTAAAAGTTTGACTATGTAAGAAATTATTACTACTTATATTATCAGAGTTAGAGGTGAATTTGGAAAGCATAAGATTTTTGTTCAGTCTTCTGAAGAACGCAGTAACCACAGATGAGGGTTATAAGGAATATTCACAAGGGAGTTACATTAATATGCTTTCAGAATCAGACAATTTTATGATGGTAGCAAAATTACTTACCTTGATCACCCTTTCTCATTAAGTTGTTGGTTGAATTAGAAATAAATGTGAAGTATACAGTCTTTATCATGTAGCACACACTCAGAATATATTGGTTAGCTTCTTTGAACTCTCTTAAAACACTTTCTGTTTAAAACCATTTTCACCTCCTCTTGAAGACTCAGCAGTCTCCAGGAATAATATATAGTCATTGATCTTCTGCTAGAAACCAATACTAGTGATAATCACTGTAAACAAAGAAGTCAGGGGGAGGCAAATCCTCCATTTAAAGCACATTCTTCTAAATTGAGATTTATGCATTAAATATAGTTTATCAGGTGGAAATAATTTATATTTTAAAATAAATATTCTCTAAATTCAGTAACTGTCTATAAAGACCAGCATATTTTCCCTTCTCTACTGGCACATGAAATTGGATCTCTTTGAAAAATGTAATACTAATCTTTTAAGTCTGACATCAAAGCTCCAGCAGTTTAATAAGCAGTCTTTCAAAGGGTTGACATTTCTTATGCTTCCTAGATAAACAGGACATGTGCTAAACTTCAAGATATTAACAGTCTTTGAGACTAGACAAATCCAAACAAGGAAACAGAGATAATCTATTCTTGTGTCATCCCCTTTCATTGAGAAGGCACTTCCTTTGATTCTATGAACTCACATAAAGGGACTAATATAAATGATTAACCACCTCCTTCTTCCCACTAGACCCTGGCCTTGTTTGTTTTGCAAGGTAGTTACTTGGCCTTGGAAAGACATGCTCTTGGTGCAATGTGGTAACAAATTATCCTTTATGTTTGGAGGAAGAAAAAGCACCTATATCAAATGAACCACGGAGGAGGCAGATGCTTGGCACATAGGGATGTCAGATAAAATACAAGACATCTATGCTCTATTTAGGACACATTAATAAATAGTCCATTATTTATCTGAATAGGACATATTTATACTTCCATGTGAGATTCACAATTTATGGAAGATTTGGCGATCCTGGAGACTAAGAATCTGTCAGCATCTTAGGCCATAACCTTATGTTTTAAAGTTTCAGTACGATGGGCTAATAATTGTGTATAATTATTGTGTGCTTACTAAGTTTGGGATGCTTTGTGATTTAAGGATATAATATACTCATGTAACGCATCAGTAACAAAAAAAAAAAAAAAAGAAGAAGCCTTCCTTCTCCAGCTTCCTTCATCAGCCGACATCTCTGCACCAACCAAGAACCAACAAAAGAATTTGGACTACTACTATTAAGTGGAGATCAAAGGCTTCTAATGCCAAACTACTGAGTACAAATGGGGTTTTGTGACAGGGCCAGGCTGCCACTCTGCATCAAGGGACAAATGAGATAGAACTGTGTTGGCATATTTTGTCACCAAGAAGATGTAAAAGGAAATGAGAAAGAGAGAAAATGAGGTTTTGGATATGAAAAACAGAATCCTAAGAGCTCATGCCCGGATTTGATCAACTATTTGGTATAACCAAACTTGTAAATCAGAGGTCACTTAAAAAAAAAAACTATTGAATTGAACTGAATGGAATTTACTGAATGAGACTAAATTCATTTTATTTCTTTTGACTGAAGAATAGAAATTATGACTTATTGAAAAATACCTGTAAAAAGTTTGCTTATAGCAAAGAGGTCACTCCTACAAGCATATTATCTCATTTAACTGCCAAACCTCCTCTATGAGATAGGCCCTTTTATTCTCACGTTCCAGAAGAGAAGAATGTGGTGCAAAGAGCTTAAATGGTTTGCATTAGGTCACACAGCTTGTAAGTGGCCAGGATACAAATCCACGGAGTCAGATTCCAAACAGCCTTAACGATTACACTCTATTGCAGCTCCTTAGGATAAATTTGACTCTGATTCCTGAACCTTGTGAAAACCCTGACACCTGTATGAGTGAAATAGGGAGTGATACAGTTTAGTACCCAACATGTAACCCTTCACAGCACATTTGTCTTGATGTACCAGCCCTCAAGGTGGTAAATTCAAAAAAATTGAAGCTTTGTGTTTGTTGAACAAATAGGATTGACAACACTTGCTAAGCAGAATCAAGGTCAGATTTTTGACCCATGAATCAATCTTTAAAGAACTTGAGTGAGAATCCTTCAACTGGAAGAATAAAATAACATCCATCAAGAATGTATTTTATAGCTGATGACAAAGCAAATTTGTCTTAATGCAAGGTAAGAGAATATAGGCCTTGAAATTTAAAAAGCAAAGAAATGAAACAAAGAGTTGATTGTATCATATTTGTAAAGTTTAAAGACTAATTATCCACAAGAGATGTCACAACCAGTTGGCTTACGTCCTACATTTAAAGCATGATAGGCTTTGTCTTAATTTATTAAAATGTGTTATATAACAAATATAAAAATAAAAGTCACTGTATTTCAAAAACACTAAATGTGGTAAGTCCACCCTATAAATTCCTATACTTTGAAAATAATTTTATGACTCTAAACTCCAAGTCTGAAAAACAATTATTTTTATTACTAAGAAAACTATATTTCCTGGTATAAAATAGGATGGAAATTATTCTACATTACCATTACAAGCATGAACATCCTCATACAAATTATCTCAGTCCATGCTGAATCTTTCCCTCTAAAGAAGTGCTTCTTCCTTTTAACTTTTTAATCATGTAAAATAAAATGGTTCAAATTCATAAATAAGAGGAAGATTGATAATTTTTATTTAATTAAACCTTCAAAACAGTCACTCCTACAAGCATATTATCTCATTTAACTGCCAAACCTCCTCTATGAGATAGGCCCTTTTATTCTCACGTTCCAGAAGAGAAGAATGTGGTGCAAAGAGCTTAAATGGTTTGCATTAGGTCACACAGCTTGTAAGTGGCCAGGATACAAATCCACGGAGTCAGATTCCAAACAGCCTTAACGATTACACTCTATTGCAGCTCCTTAGGATAAATTTGACTCTGATTCCTGAACCTTGTGAAAACCCTGACACCTGTATGAGTGAAATAGGGAGTGATACAGTTTAGTACCCAACATGTAACCCTTCACAGCACATTTGTCTTGATGTACCAGCCCTCAAGGTGGTAAATTCAAAAAAATTGAAGCTTTGTGTTTGTTGAACAAATAGGATTGACAACACTTGCTAAGCAGAATCAAGGTCAGATTTTTGACCCATGAATCAATCTTTAAAGAACTTGAGTGAGAATCCTTCAACTGGAAGAATAAAATAACATCCATCAAGAATGTATTTTATAGCTGATGACAAAGCAAATTTGTCTTAATGCAAGGTAAGAGAATATAGGCCTTGAAATTTAAAAAGCAAAGAAATGAAACAAAGAGTTGATTGTATCATATTTGTAAAGTTTAAAGACTAATTATCCACAAGAGATGTCACAACCAGTTGGCTTACGTCCTACATTTAAAGCATGATAGGCTTTGTCTTAATTTATTAAAATGTGTTATATAACAAATATAAAAATAAAAGTCACTGTATTTCAAAAACACTAAATGTGGTAAGTCCACCCTATAAATTCCTATACTTTGAAAATAATTTTATGACTCTAAACTCCAAGTCTGAAAAACAATTATTTTTATTACTAAGAAAACTATATTTCCTGGTATAAAATAGGATGGAAATTATTCTACATTACCATTACAAGCATGAACATCCTCATACAAATTATCTCAGTCCATGCTGAATCTTTCCCTCTAAAGAAGTGCTTCTTCCTTTTAACTTTTTAATCATGTAAAATAAAATGGTTCAAATTCATAAATAAGAGGAAGATTGATAATTTTTATTTAATTAAACCTTCAAAACAGTGTATTTTTGTTTTAGATAAAAAATCTGCATGCTACTTTTTGGCAACCAAGAGAATCTTCAAACAATGAGAGTTTTCATTATCCAGTTGATTCTTACATTGGCTATGCATCATACAGAAAAATAAAAATTTTCCTGCAATAGTTCAATATATAAGCTATACAGATTAACTCTGCTTAATGGTAACATGGAAATGATGATGATTTTTCACTAGAAGACAAAGATTTTTAAAAAATCCCCCCAAACATTATTTTGAAAAACATTAAAGGATCTGAGTGAAGTTCATAGGAGATCAACTTATAAAAATTAAATCATGTAAAAAAATGTATATTATCAGTTTGGTGTTAAAAGAAGTCAGCTTTTAAACACATAACATTTGTTTTTTTCTTCAGAGTTAACAATCTAGAACCTCTTGCACTTGATATGTCCTATGTCTATCTTTTGCCCAACAGCAAGTCAAATTGTTAATGAACACCAAAAAAAATAAGAACAAAATTTAAAAAGAAAAACCATGAATCAGACTATGATTCCAGCCACACATTTATTGGTAGAATGCACAATAGCTTGTACTGTTTCTATGAGCAAAGAGGTTTAGTTCATTTAAGCTTTTCTTCTCCTTGCTTCATTATGTTCTGTAGAGTCCATGCTGGAAGGTTTAATTTATTTAAATGATAAAAGCTTCTTAAACTTAACAGGGAACATGGCCAACTGAGCTTTCCATTTCAAAAGTAGGACATTTGATCATAAAAGGGATATCAAAATTGAATAATTTGAATGTGTACAGAACTTTGAAATCCAATAAAGACAAGGGAGAAAAAAGGGCTTAGAATCATTTATTTAATGACATGGATTTAGTGTTATATAATTTGTAGAAAAGAGGTACACTTTCTGAAATGGCTCATCACCTTTCAGATCTGTGAATCTACAGAATGGACTAGGAACTTATAGCTATATGCAATCAAACACTAACTCCAGACTATCTGACTGTTAAGGATCTAGTTGGCTTGGTGTTTTAGTTTCTTTTACTGTTTCTACAAACTTGGTCATTAATTCTAACTCTAGTTCTTTCAATCATAGAAGTACTTATCAAAATACATACACACACACACATCAAATGTTACAAAATTTTTTTTAAACAAAGGCCACAGTGACAAAGTTGGGGCAGGTGACCATGTGTGACTGAAGGATAACAGTGATCCACCATACTCTGTTTTGAAATATAGCAACCTTGCTTCATTTTAGCCACTCAGTGGCTTTTCAAGAGCAAGGAATGTGTTATAGATCTAGTTTAGGCCCTTAGATGCTAAATGAGCTTTGAGGAATTAACTAATTAAAAGTGATTTATGTAAAGAAAAAGGAAGGAAGGGAGGTGAGTAGAAAGCAAAAAGGAAGTGAGAGAAAAAGAATATTGTTTAATTTTTGTTAATATGTTGGGAAATGCCTAATGTGAATAACCGTGGTTAATACGACACAAATGCAGGACATTCTAGACTTACTGATACAATTACAATTATGTGCTTTTATTGCTAAAGTTTTTGTCATTAAAAAATAATAAAAGAGCGAAGCTAAAGTCTTCAAAACAAAGAATCTATCTATTCCAAGATAAAACTGGCAACGTTTAGACTCACTGTCTCGAATATTGGAATAATCTATGATGCGTCTTCCCTGCCTCAATTTCTACCTTTATTTTCTTTTATTCTATTGTTTGCTATTGCATATCAAATATGGTAGTGTCCCAAGAAAAAAACTGTAAAGTAACGTTAAGCCTCTTTAATACAGTCAGCAAACCTACAGTAATGTAGTCAACCTGCCTCTCCAACCTCTGTTTTCCTTCACTCTCACTTGACCTTCACACACCAGCTACTGAATCAATTTGAAATCCAGAATCCAACACTGCACATAATGTTCACCTTCCTCCTCTTCTTCACCTTCTGTAGATCTCCTACTTATCCTTTAGTCAGCTCAACCATGCTTTTCTTTATGAGGTAGGACCAGCTACATAATATGTAGGATCAAACACAATATAAAATTCCAGTGCCTCTAACATCATACTTAATGGTAAAACGATGAAAGCTCTTTCCTGAGTTCAGGAAAGAGACAAGCATGTACAATCTTGACACTCCTATTCATCATTGTGCTAAAGCTTCCTGCCAGAGAAATTGTCAAGAAAATGAAATAATATTGGAGATGACATGATTAGGTACACAGAAAATCCTAAGGGATCTACATGCAGCTGTGATTGCATGCGCACAAATGCATATATATATATATATATATATACACAACTCTTAAAGGTAATAAAAGTCTTCAGCAAGAATGTGTGATATGACATCAATAAAAATTAATTGTACTTCTATATACTGGTAATGATTCATCTAAAAATAAAACTAAGAAAACAATATCATTGAAGACAGCATCAGAGTGAACAGAAAACTTAAGGACGTTTAAGAAAAGAAATGTACAACTTATACACAAAATTATAAAATATTGCTCAAATAAATCAAAGAGCTAAATGAATGATTAATCATGCTTATGAATTGAAAGACTTAACATGGTTAACATTATAATATTCCCCAAATTTATCTGTAGAGTTAACTTAATTCCTATCAAAATTGTAACTGTTTATTTTTCAGAAATTGAGAAGTTGACCATAAAGTTCAGGTGGAAAAGCGAGAGACCCAGAGTAGCTAAAAATACCAAAATATAAGAATGTAGCTGGGGCATCCCTGGTGGTTCAGTGGGTAAGGACACCACCTTGCAGTGCAAGGGGCACCGGTTTGATCCCTGGCCTGGAAAGATCCAACGTGCTGCGGAGCGGTTGGACCGATGTGTCCAATCATCGAGCCGGAGCTCTGGAGCGCATGCGCCCAGAGCCGGTGCTCTGCAACAACAGATGCCACCGTGATGGGAGGCCCACATCACTTGACCTTCACTCCCCCACCAAGCTACTGAATCAATTTGAAATCCAGAATCCAACACTGCACATAATGTTCACCTTCCTCCTCTTCTTCACCTTCTGTAGATCTCCTACTTATCCTTTAGTCAGCTCAACCATGCTTTTCTTTATGAGGTAGGACCAGCTACATAATATGTAGGATCAAACACAATATAAAATTCCAGTGCCTCTAACATCATACTTAATGGTAAAACGATGAAAGCTCTTTCCTGAGTTCAGGAAAGAGACAAGCATGTACAATCTTGACACTCCTATTCATCATTGTGCTAAAGCTTCCTGCCAGAGAAATTGTCAAGAAAATGAAATAATATTGGAGATGACATGATTAGGTACACAGAAAATCCTAAGGGATCTACATGCAGCTGTGATTGCATGCGCACAAATGCATATATATATATATATATATACACAACTCTTAAAGGTAATAAAAGTCTTCAGCAAGAATGTGTGATATGACATCAATAAAAATTAATTGTACTTCTATATACTGGTAATGATTCATCTAAAAATAAAACTAAGAAAACAATATCATTGAAGACAGCATCAGAGTGAACAGAAAACTTAAGGACGTTTAAGAAAAGAAATGTACAACTTATACACAAAATTATAAAATATTGCTCAAATAAATCAAAGAGCTAAATGAATGATTAATCATGCTTATGAATTGAAAGACTTAACATGGTTAACATTATAATATTCCCCAAATTTATCTGTAGAGTTAACTTAATTCCTATCAAAATTGTAACTGTTTATTTTTCAGAAATTGAGAAGTTGACCATAAAGTTCAGGTGGAAAAGCGAGAGACCCAGAGTAGCTAAAAATACCAAAATATAAGAATGTAGCTGGGGCATCCCTGGTGGTTCAGTGGGTAAGGACACCACCTTGCAGTGCAAGGGGCACCGGTTTGATCCCTGGCCTGGAAAGATCCAACGTGCTGCGGAGCGGTTGGACCGATGTGTCCAATCATCGAGCCGGAGCTCTGGAGCGCATGCGCCCAGAGCCGGTGCTCTGCAACAACAGATGCCACCGTGATGGGAGGCCCACATGGGCCAAAGAACAAAGATGGATAAAACTAGACAAATGAAAGACCAGTGGAAGTGGCCCGCCCACCCCCCTCCCTCCCCACCCCCGCCAAAATAAATAAATAAATAAATGTTTCATTAAAAAAAAAGAATGTAGTTGGAGGATTTCTACTTCCCAGTTTAAAAATTTATTCCAAAGCTATAATAATAAAGATAATGTGATATTGGTCTAAGGACTGATTTATATATATATATATATATATATATATATCTCAATACAATAGAACTAAGAGTCTAAAAATAAACCTACGCATTTATGGTCAACTGCTTTTGGACAAGAATGCCAAGGGAATTCAATTAGGAAAGATTAACCTTTTCAACAAACGGTGCCAGCACAACAGCATAGTCACAAATAAAATATGAAAATGGATATCAGTCTCTTGTCATATACAAAATTTAACTCAAATTTAACTCAAAATTTATTAAAGACTTAAATGTAAGAGATAAAACTATAAAATTCCAGATGGAATCCAAGGCATAAATTTTAGTGACCTTGAATTAGGCAAAGTATTCTTAGACACCTAAATCTCAAGCTTCCCTGATGTTTCAGATGGTAAGGAATCTGCCTGCTGTGTGGGAGACCCAGATTCAATCCATGGGTTAGGAAGATCCCTGGAGAAGTGAATGACAACCCACTCCAGAAATCTTGCCTGGAGAATTCCATGGACAGAGGAGCCTGGCAGGCTACAATCTATGGAGTTACAAAGAGTTGAACACTACTGAAAAAATGAAAAACCCACTCCACGAAATCCAATGTAACCGTTGTTTATTTTTCAGAAATTGAGAAGTTGACCATAAAGTTCAGGTGGAAAAGCGAGAGACCCAGAGTAGCTAAAAATACCAAAATATAAGAATGTAGCTGGGGCATCCCTGGTGGTTCAGTGGGTAAGGACACCACCTTGCAGTGCAAGGGGCACCGGTTTGATCCCTGGCCTGGAAAGATCCAACGTGCTGCGGAGCGGTTGGACCGATGTGTCCAATCATCGAGCCGGAGCTCTGGAGCGCATGCGCCCAGAGCCGGTGCTCTGCAACAACAGATGCCACCGTGATGGGAGGCCCACATGGGCCAAAGAACAAAGATGGATAAAACTAGACAAATGAAAGACCAGTGGAAGTGGCCCGCCCACCCCCCTCCCTCCCACCCCCGCCAAAATAAATAAATAAATAAATGTTTCATTAAAAAAAAAGAATGTAGTTGGAGGATTTCTACTTCCCAGTTTAAAAATTTATTCCAAAGCTATAATAATAAAGATAATGTGATATTGGTCTAAGGACTGATTTATATATATATATATATATATATATATATATATCTCAATACAATAGAACTAAGAGTCTAAAAATAAACCTACGCATTTATGGTCAACTGCTTTTGGACAAGAATGCCAAGGGAATTCAATTAGGAAAGATTAACCTTTTCAACAAACGGTGCCAGCACAACAGCATAGTCACAAATAAAATATGAAAATGGATATCAGTCTCTTGTCATATACAAAATTTAACTCAAATTTAACTCAAAATTTATTAAAGACTTAAATGTAAGAGATAAAACTATAAAATTCCAGATGGAATCCAAGGCA
Organism: Tragulus kanchil; assembly: GCA_022376925.1. Taxonomy (NCBI): domain Eukaryota; kingdom Metazoa; phylum Chordata; class Mammalia; order Artiodactyla; family Tragulidae; genus Tragulus; species Tragulus kanchil. The sequence goes on from JAIOJX010000032.1 coordinate 256,409,406, forward strand.
TAAATTTTAGTGACCTTGAATTAGGCAAAGTATTCTTAGACACCTAAATCTCAAGCTTCCCTGATGTTTCAGATGGTAAGGAATCTGCCTGCTGTGTGGGAGACCCAGATTCAATCCATGGGTTAGGAAGATCCCTGGAGAAGTGAATGACAACCCACTCCAGAAATCTTGCCTGGAGAATTCCATGGACAGAGGAGCCTGGCAGGCTACAATCTATGGAGTTACAAAGAGTTGAACACTACTGAGCAACTTTTCCTTTCTTCTTTTAAACACAGAGTAGATATACAACCCAGCAATTCCACTCCTGGGTATATATTCAAGAAAAATAAAAATGTAGAGTGATGCAAAAACTTATACCCGAATGTTTACAGTAGCATTATTTATCATACCCAAAAAGTAGAAACAACCCAAATATCTATTAATGAATGAATCAGCAAACAAAATCTGGTATAACCATACAAAGAATGTTACCCAGCCTTAAAAGGAAACAAAGTACTGATGCAACACCTTGAAAATATTATCCTAAGTGCAAGAGGTCTGACACAAAGTGTTATGTATTATATAATTTTATTTATATGAAATGTATAGAATAGGCAAATTTAGGCAGAAAGTAATTCATGCTTTTCAAAGGTTTGGGGGCAAGGAAAATGTGGATTGACTACTAACAGGTGAGAGATTTCTTTTCAGGGTAATGAAAATCTTCTGGATCACTGCACAATTTTGTGAATGTACTAAAAACACTGAAGTGTACCCTTTAAAATGGTAAATTGTATTGTGTATGAATTGTATCACTGCAAAAAATTCAGGTCTCTTTGTTCAAAATGATTAAGAATTTCAAGATAGCAGCAACAGCATACTCAACCAAGAGCAGGGCTCTTCTTCTAAGTGTAAAGCCTGCATGGGCTGGGCATTCAGGAAACTAGTGCTGCTGAGGGACTTTCACTTACTCCTCCAGATAGAACTGGGTCCATCCTATTCTCCATCTTCACAGCATTTATTTATTTTGTGACATATTAACTGTGGAATACAGCAGCAGCAAACAAGATATTAATTTACACTCCATTTGTTAAACATCTACATTTGAAGCCCTGTTTAGGAGTTATGCATGTATAAAATAATAAAATCAAAACCCCTTAAATATTCCATACAATGTCAGGTGATGTGGACTACAAAGACAAAGAATATAAGAACCTAGAGAAGGCAAAGTGGTTGGATCTCTATGTGGAAGTGATACTATAGCAAAGAGTCATGGAATGAAGAAGCTGACCATGCAGATGGCCAGGGGGATGGGGGAACCCGAGGTGAAAGAGTGCTCCGCATGTTTGAGAAACAGTGAGGAGGACAGAGCGGCTGCACTTAGCAAACATGGGAAGAATGACTGGTAAGGAGGTTGGAGGGGCCACAAACTTTAGTTTTGAAATGTGAAGATATGCCATGAGACACTTTGGAACAGAGGGTCTCACTTCTGCTCTGAAAGGACAGCTCAAGCTTCTGTGGGGAGAATAAGCTGTACAGTTGGAAGACAGGAAGAAGGTAATTAAGTTTTTTTGAATAATTCTGCTAAGACATCTTGGTGACTTAGGTCAGAGAGGCAGAAATGGAGATAGTGACAAATAGTCAAATCCCGAATTTATTTTGCCAGTAAGACTAATGGAGTTTGCAGATATGCTGGATAAACAATCTGAGAAAAGAGAAGTCTTTTCTTTAGGCTAACCACATGCATAGATAGCAGTACCATTTTGTGAGATAGAGAAACCTGACATGGTGCCCTATGAACTGGAAAGATAAGCTATCTTCTCCAGTAGAGACACACACACATACCCCCCCCCACACAAAGGTGCACACATATATACACACACACACAAAGATGCATGTATCTATCCACACATGCATATATAAACACGTACACACTGTATAAAAGCAGACACAAACAGGATAACTGACAACACTTTCATTAAGGACAGTAGGAATAATGACTGAGCCTTGTACTGGTGATGGGTCCACAGCAATGATATCATCTGCCAGGCCAGCACTGTGAGGTCCCTCTGCCCTAGCAGTAGGGTAAAGTCCTTTATTTGTCTCTCAGTTGGCTATCTGGGATAAACTCTAGCATTGACAGTTTTCTGTGTCTCCTGATTTCATCTCTTTGGATGCTCTTTTTTTTGTCCTTTTTCCTTCTACAATTCAAACCTAATATAGGGGTTGGAGAATTGGTCCTATTTCAGTTCTATAGAGGTTCCTCTGCCTTTTCCCGTTTGGGAATTTGGGGGCCTGAGGTTTGGTTTTCAGCTCACCCAGCAAAATGATTTTTTAATGAGTTTCTCTGATATTTTTATTCATCATTTTACACTGACTTTTTTATGTATTTATTTTTATTTTACTTTTACAGAGTTTTGTTGCTTACAGCTATATATAAATCCGAATCAGTCATGAGGCTTATGGTTTCTTCGGCAAAATAATTATCTTAAAAAATTCAGATTCTGATCTGTCTAGAGTCAGTTCCATGCCCCTGCAACCTAAGAAAAAGTTCTTTCCTAGATCCAGTTCTCAAGTCTGGTTTAATTCTTTGCTTTCTTGGCGAAAGGCAGCCTCAAGCTTCTGTGGGGAGAATAAGCTGTACAGTTGGAAGACAGGAAGAAGGTAATTAAGTTTTTTTGAATAATTCTGCTAAGACATCTTGGTGACTTAGGTCAGAGAGGCAGAAATGGAGATAGTGACAAATAGTCAAATCCCGAATTTATTTTGCCAGTAAGACTAATGGAGTTTGCAGATATGCTGGATAAACAATCTGAGAAAAGAGAAGTCTTTTCTTTAGGCTAACCACATGCATAGATAGCAGTACCATTTTGTGAGATAGAGAAACCTGACATGGTGCCCTATGAACTGGAAAGATAAGCTATCTTCTCCAGTAGAGACACACACACACATACCCCCCCCCACACAAAGGTGCACACATATATACACACACACACAAAGATGCATGTATCTATCCACACATGCATATATAAACACGTACACACTGTATAAAAGCAGACACAAACAGGATAACTGACAACACTTTCATTAAGGACAGTAGGAATAATGACTGAGCCTTGTACTGGTGATGGGTCCACAGCAATGATATCATCTGCCAGGCCAGCACTGTGAGGTCCCTCTGCCCTAGCAGTAGGGTAAAGTCCTTTATTTGTCTCTCAGTTGGCTATCTGGGATAAACTCTAGCATTGACAGTTTTCTGTGTCTCCTGATTTCATCTCTTTGGATGCTCTTTTTTTTGTCCTTTTTCCTTCTACAATTCAAACCTAATATAGGGGTTGGAGAATTGGTCCTATTTCAGTTCTATAGAGGTTCCTCTGCCTTTTCCCGTCTGCGAATTTGGGGGCCTGAGGTTTGGTTTTCAGCTCACCCAGCAAAATGATTTTTTAATGAGTTTCTCTGATATTTTTATTCATCATTTTACACTGACTTTTTTATGTATTTATTTTTATTTTACTTTTACAGAGTTTTGTTGCTTACAGCTATATATAAATCCGAATCAGTCATGAGGCTTATGGTTTCTTCGGCAAAATAATTATCTTAAAAAATTCAGATTCTGATCTGTCTAGAGTCAGTTCCATGCCCCTGCAACCTAAGAAAAAGTTCTTTCCTAGATCCAGTTCTCAAGTCTGGTTTAATTCTTTGCTTTCTTGGCACCGTGTATCTTGCTCTTTGTCTTTATCCATGATGGAAACTACACTGAAGGCATCAGGATCAATAGGATGTCACGTCTATTAACTGATCTTTGCCTCAAAACTGTCTAAATAGACTTTTGTGTACAATGACTTTTCCGTCTACCTTTTCTTGTTCTAAATCCTTTCCATATCTGCTTACAGGCCAGCGAATTCTTGCCTGTGAAGACCTCTTTCTTCTCATGCCTTGTTAAATGTAACCAGTCAAAATTCCCACTCACTACTAATATTCTGTTTTCCAAACTGTTCTAAAAGAACTAGAGTATTGGCAGGCAAGCACAGGTGATTACTTTATCAAATGTTTTGTCATTGGAAAATATTTGTCTCCATTTTTTCAAGTCTCAAATATCAATTTCTTTACTTATTTCTACTCCTGTTAAATTATTGCCACACATTTTAGAAATAATGGTGGCAGAGTTTCACTATTGGTATCAATTCAAGCCGATACCCAGTAGCATTGCCATTTATTTCCAGAGACACAAACAGGAGAATATATTTAACAAATTGGATAGCACAGTTTAAATAAAGTCAGTAATTCTATGCTTTTTCCAACAATCAAAACGTCAAATAATATCTAAAAATAGAATCATAAACTTTTAAGAAATTACTTTCAATTTAAAAAATTCCTTTTGCATCAAAAAATAAAAATTTGAGCCGCCGGAACCCGCCGCCCCGAGGAGCCGTGGCACGGGTAAGTTCAGTCACTCCAACTGGAGGGCTTGCTGAACGGAGAGGGGAAGTCGCCCACGGGTTGCTGACCAGGGACTGGGCACGAGCTGGACGGGAAAGCTCGCGCCCGTCTTTGGGACTTAGACACGTAACCGGCAGTGCACGTGTGCCAGTGGCTGAGGAGCCTGCACACCCCTAGAGCTGCAGCAGCAGTGGGGAAAGCCAGGGAAAGAGCAGGAATTAGAGACTACAGGCGGGTGCGCGGTAGAGTCAGGGCGCCTCCCTCCAACACGGCACTGCGCGCACCGTGGGCTCGGCCCAACTGACTGGGATCAGCCCACCGTCCCGGCCAGCACCCAATATGGCAGCAAAGTCCTCATTTTGTTGAACACAAAAACAGAAACCATAGCAACTGGCGCTATAAGGGAAAGACTACGCTATCAAGGCACCACCATCAAGAACAGATTGGTTTCCAAGAGGCAGATAAGAAGATAAAAACCTGGGACAGTATTTAACTTTTTCTTTTTTCTTTTTTCTTCTGCTTGTTTATTTGTGGTGGACTATGTTACTTATTCAATTGATTGGTTGGGTTTGGGGTTTATTAGTTTGTTTATTCTTTTTGTTTGTTTGTTTTTTGTTTTTGTTGTTGTTGTTTTCATTTGCTTGTTTTGTTTTTTGTGTTTTTTGTTTGTTTTTGTGGTCTCTTATTAATTTTTTCTGCCTTTTTTAATTTTTAATTTTTTTTGACTTTTATTTTATTGTATTTTTTTAATTTTAATTTTAATTCTTGAAAACCTCTAATTCTCTTTCCTCTTTCCCACTGCTTTCTTCCACTATGTTCTAAATGTAAAACATTTTCCTATCTATCAGTATCCTCTAGATAAATTATTTCCTATCTTCCTGTCTCCACTATTCTCTTCCAAATACACTAAACAATAAACACACTAATCTTTGATACCTAATCCTATAAAATCCTTCCAAAACGAATCTTTTCCTTTTTATTACCTATAGACTCTCCTCCTCATCACCCCCAACACATGTCCTAGTTAAAAATTTCTCTCATTGTAATTATCCAAGCCAGGACCTTGTGCTGGATCTATTTATTCAGGCACTATTTTAATTAATTCAAAGCTTAACGGGCAAGTATCATCTATGATTGCATGAATTGCGAGAAAGATTTCCTGTGCCTTATCTCTGTAAAACTGGTCAGTTGTGGGGATTGCTGAGTATGTATGTATATCTTACGATTATGTTAGAAAACATCTGCATGCTTTTATGAATGTCACCCATCAGGGACACACCTCTTGTTCCTCAGATGCTAGTATGTGAACTAATATCATGGAACACCATAGCAAACCAGACATAGAGACTACACCCCTTGACCAATCATCAAACTAAGGATCCTCGGAGTGGAAGCCCTGATTCCAACACCCCACACTATCAAAGAACATACAACACTAGAGATTGTTCAACTGTAAATAAGACCTAACACCACCCAAGACACAAACCATTGAACCCTTCTAGAAGGACAGAAACCCAAAGGAAGGGAGAATTCAACCAAGAAGCCTGATGGGGGGAAAAAGAACTCCACACACACAGAAACACACAAAGAAACAAAAATTAACCTAATAATGAAACAGAGAAACACTGCACAAATGAAGGACCAAGCTAGAGAACCATAGCTTCAAATGACAGAGAAGATAGACAAACTATCTGAAAGAGAATTCAGAAAAGCTATACTAATGAGGGTGCAAAACACCAAAAACAGAATATTAGAGGAAATTAGTGCATTGAGAAGAGACATGTAGGAAATGAAAAATAAGCAAATAGAGACCACCAACTCAATTGCTGAACTCAAAAATACTACAGAAGGTCTCAAAAGTAGAGTATTAGAGGCTGAAGAACGGATAAGTGAGCTGGAAGACAGAATGGTGGAAATAAGTGCTGAAGAACACAACAAAACGGAAAGAATTAAAAGAACTGAGGATAGCCTCAGAGACCTATGGGACAATATCAAACGCAGAAACATTAGAATTATAGGAGTTCCAGAAGAAGAAGGGGGGAAGAAAGACTAAGAAAAAATTCTTGAAGAGGTTATAGTTGAAAACTTCCCCAACATGAGAAAGGAAATAGTCCACCAAGTCCAAGAAGCACAAAGAGTTCCATACAGGAGAAAGCCCAGAACACACCAAAAGCACATTCTAATCAAAGGAACACAGACTATATAAAGACAGATTACTAAAAGCAGCTAGGAGCAAACAACAAATAACATATAAAGGAAACCCCAAACGTTTAACTGCAGTTCTTTCAACAGAAACCCTGCAGGCCAGAAGACAATGGCAAGACACATTTAAACGGCTAAAAGAGAATAACCTCCAATCAGGAATTCTCTACCCAGCAAGAATCTCATTCAGAATTGATGGTGAAGTCAAAAATTTCTCAGACAAGCAAAAACTAAAAGAATTCTGTACCACAAAACCAGCCCTACAACAAGTGTTAAAGTCCCTGATATAGCCAATAAATAGAGTAGGAGAAGCCTTACAAATCAAACCCCAAATTTCTAAGAAGATGACAATAGGAACATTTGTATCAATAATTACTTTGAACGTAAATGGACTAAATGCTTCAACCAAACGACACAGGCTGGCTGAATGGATCCAGAAGCAAGACCCATATATATGCTGTTTACAAGAGCCTCACTTCAGACCTAGAGACACTCATAGACTGAAACTGAGAGGCTGGAAAAAGATATTCCATGCAAATGGAAATCAAAAGAAAGCTGGAGTAGCAATCCTCGCATCAGACAAAATAGATTTTAAAGTAAAGAAGATTCTAAGAGACAAGGCAGGTCACTACATCATGAGTAAGGGCTCTATCCAAGAGGAAGACATAACAGTCATGAATATCTACGCACCCAACACAGGGGCACCTCAAAACATAAGACAGGTACTTTCAGACATAAAAGAAGAAATCAACAATAACACAGTAATAGTAGGAGACTTTAACACTCCTCTCACGCCAATGGACAGGTCATCCAAACAGAAAATTAATAAAGTAAAACAAGCCTTAAATGCCACACTTGAAAAGATGGACCTCATCGATATCTTTAGGATGTTCCATCCAAAAGCAGAAGAATACACTTTCTTCTCAAGTGCTCACAGAACATTCTCCAGGATAGACCACATCTTGGGCCACAAATCTAACCTCAGTCAGTTCAAGAAAACTGAAATTATATCAACCATCTTCTCGGACCAAATGCGATGAGACTAGAGATCAACTACAGGAAAAAAACCCTAAAAACACAAACACATGGAGGTTAAACAACACATACCTAAAAAACCAACTGATCATTGAGGAAATCAAAGGAGAAATTAAACAATTGCTAGAAGAAAATGACAATGAACTTATGACAGTGCAAAACCTATGGGATACTGCAAAAGCAGTTCTAAGAGGGAAATTTATAGCAATACAATCCCACCTCAAGAAACTAGGAAAATATGAAGCAGATGACCTAACCCTCCGCTTAAAACAATTGGAGAAAGAAGAACAAAAACATCCCAAAGCCAGCAGAAGAAGAGAAATCATAAAGATCAGAGCAGAAATAAATGAGAAAGAAATGAAAGAAACAATAGTAAAGATAAACAAAACAAAAAGCTGGCTCTTTGAAAAGATAAACTAAATTGACAAGCCACTGGCCAGACTCATTAAGAAAAAGAGAGAGAAGAACCAGATCAACAAAATCAAAAACAAAAAAGGAGAGATTACAACAGATAATGCAGAAATCCAAAGGATTCTAAGAGACTATTATGAGCAAATCTATGGCAACAAACTGGACAATCTGGAAGAAATGGACAGTTTCCTGGGGAAGATCAATCTCCCAAGACTGAGCCAGGAAGAAACAGAAACTTTGAACAACCCAATCACAAGCTCAGAAATCAAATTTGTGACTAAAGATCTACCCAAAAGTAAAAGCCCAGGGCCAGATGGCTTCACAGCCGAATTCTACCAAACATTTAAAGAAGAGCTAATGCCTGTCCTTCTAAAACTCTTCCAAAAAATTGCACAGGAAGGAAAACTTCCAAACTCATTCTATGAGGCCACCATCACCCTGATACCCAAACCAGGCAAAGACAACACAAAAAAGGAAAACTATAGGCCAATTTCACTGATGAACTTAGATGCCAAGATCCTCAACAAAATCCTAGCAAACAGAATTCAACAACACGTTAAAAAACTCATACATCATGATCAAGTCGGGTTCATCCCAGGCATGCAAGGATTCTTTAACATTCGCAAATCAATCCATGTGATACACCGTATCAACAAACTGAGAGACAAAAATCACATGATCATCTCAATAGATGCAGAAAAAGCCTTTGACAAAGTACAACATCCATTTATGATAAAAACTCTTCAGAAAATGGGCATGGAAGGAACCTATCTTAACATAATAAAAGCCATCTATGAGAAGCCTATAGCGAACATTATTGTTAATGGTGAAAAAATGAAAGCATTCCTTCTAAGATCAGGAACAAGATAAGGATGCCCACTTTCACCACTCTTATTCAACATAGTCCTGGAAGTCCTAGCAACAGCAATAAGAGAAGAGAAAGAAATCAAAGGTATCCAGATTGGAAAGGAAGAAGTCAAGCTCTCTCATTTTGCAGACAACATGATATTATACATAGAAAATCCCAAAGACACAGTTACAAAGCTACTAGAGCTAATCAATGAATTCAGCAAAGTCGCAGGATACAAAATCAACACACAGAAATCACTGGCATTCCTATACCCAAACAATGAAACATCAGAAAATGAAATCAAAGAGGCAATCCCCTTCACCACTGCAACCAAAAGAATCAAATATCTAGGAATAAACCTACCCAAAGAAACAAAAGAACTGTACACAGAAAATTACAAGACACTCATGAGAGACATTAAAGAAGACTTAAACAGATGGAGAGATGTTCCATGTACCTGGATCGGAAGAATCAATATTGTGAAAATGACCATACTACCAAATGTCATCTACAGATTCAATGCAATACCTATCCAACTACCATTGACACTTTTCACAGAAATAGACCAAATAATAACATAGTTCATATGGAAACACAAAAGACCTCGAATAGCCAAAGCAATCCTGAGGAAGAAAAATGGAGTTGAAGGAACCAGCCTCCCTAACTTCAGACTATACTACAAAGCAACAGTCATCAAGACAGTATAGTACTGGCAAAAAAACAGAACTATAGATCAATGGAACAAGATAGAGACCCCAGAGATAAACCCATGCATCTATGGGTACCTTATTTTTGATAAAGGAGGAGAAAATATAAAATGGGACAAAGACAGCCTCTTGAACAAGTGCTGCTGGGAAAACTGGACAGCTACATGCAATAAAAATGAAGTTGGAACATTCCCTGACTCCATACACAAAGATCAACTCAAAATGGATTAAAGACCTAAATGTAAGACCAGAAACCATCAAACTCTTAGAGGAGAATATAGGCAAAACCCTCAAGGACATCAATCAAAGCAAGATCTTCTATGACCCACCTACTAGAATAGCAGAACTGAAAAGAAAAGTGAACACGTGGGACCTCATGAAACTTAAAAGCTTTTGTACAGCAAAAGAAATCACCAAAAAGCTGAACAGACACCCCACAGAGTGGGAGAAAATCATAGCCAATGAAACAACAGACAAAGAATTAATCTCCAAAATCTACAAGCAACTCAGACAACTCAGCACCAGAAAAATGAACAACCCAATCAAAAAATGGGAAAAAGATCTAAAGAGACGCCTTTCCAAAGAGGACATATAGATGACCTAAAAGCACATGAAACGATGCTCCACCTCGCTTATTATTAGAGAAATGCAAATTAAAACCACAATGAGATACCACCTCACACCCTTCAGAATGGCCATTATCAACAAATCGACAGACAACAAATGCTGGAGAGGGTGCGGAGAAAAGGGAACCCTCTTGCATTGCTAGTGGGAATGTAAATTGATACAACCTCTATGGAAGACAATACAGAAATTCCTTAAAAAACTAAACATAGAAGCACCCTATGACCCAGCAATCCCACTATTAGGTCTATATCCTGATGAAATCAAAAATGAAAGAGGCACCTGTACCCCAATGTTCATTGCAGCTGTCTATACAATAGCCAGAACATGGAAGCAACCTAGATGCCCATCGACAAATGAATGGATCCAGAAGCTCTGGTACATATATACAATGGAATACTACTTAGCTGTTAAAAGAAATGCAGAAGACTCAGTCCTAATGAGGCGTCTGGCTTTAGAACCTATCATAAAAAGTGAAATAAGTCAAAAAGAGAAAGACAAGTACAGTATACTAACTCATATATATGGGATCTAGTAAGATGGTCATGATAACATATGCAGTGAACTCATGGAAAAACAAGAGAATAGACATAAAGACATTGTGGAGACCGAACAGTGGGAGGGAGGCATTGAGGGAGTAACATGGAAACCTATACTGTCATGTGTGGAAAAGATAACTATTGTCATTGTGCTAAGGGAATAGGAGTACGTACAACCACTTGGGGCGATGGTCTGGAGGGGTGGGAGGGGGGGAACTGCATTGGGGGAGGGTCCAGGGATATGCATATGAATGATCTGGGAACATACATGTTGGTGAACAACAAAACTCTGTAAAATCTTTAAAATAAAGGAAAAATAAAAATAAAGATTCATCTAATAAACAGATAAGAAATTTAAGACTTTCCATAACTACTCATCAAAACAAACTGAAACTGTAAGCATTAACCAGGAAGGAAAATAAATTACATAAAACATGAACAGTGCAAGGGTAATAATTAAGCAAACACTCACATAGTTTTACTGGCAACAGATATATGGGAGATTCAAATTTGATTTCAGCACCACATTGCTTTTAGCATATTGAATAGAAAGTTGTCATTTACATACTTGATATATAGGTAAAAACAAAAATGAAATTAACTTTGGCAAACCTGTTACAAAAAGGAAAAATGGATTTATAAGCAAATATAAGAGAAAAAGAATTTTCCCAGAATCTGAACACAACATATATGTACTATTAAAAAAAGAATCCTTCTAAATAGCTACAATTTCCAAATGCAACTGTTTGTTAGAATTTGAACATTTAGAAGAATATTCAGAGGAATAAGTTTATTTTGACTTCTAAGTTCTTATAGAATTTTCACACACTCAAGTTCAAAGGAACAAAATTGATAAAAAAAACCATCACCATTACAGATCGCTATGCAATGTGAAAATAAAGCTGCTAGTGAAGGAGGAAAACCCAAATTAAAAGCTCTGGTACATATATACAATGGAATACTACTTAGCTGTTAAAAGAAATGCAGAAGACTCAGTCCTAATGAGGCGTCTGGCTTTAGAACCTATCATAAAAAGTGAAATAAGTCAAAAAGAGAAAGACAAGTACAGTATACTAACTCATATATATGGGATCTAGTAAGATGGTCATGATAACATATGCAGTGAACTCATGGAAAAACAAGAGAATAGACATAAAGACATTGTGGAGACCGAACAGTGGGAGGGAGGCATAGAGGAAGTAATATGGAAACCTATACTGTCATGTGTGGAAAAGATAACTATTGTCATTTTGCTAAGGGAATAGGAGTACGTACAACCACTTGGGGCGATGGTCTGGAGGGGTGGGAGGGGGAACTGCATTGGGGGAGGGTCCAGGGATATGCATATGAATGATCTGGGAACATACATGTTGGTGAACAACAAAACTCTGTAAAATCTTTAAAATAAAGGAAAAATAAAAATAAAGATTCATCTAATAAACAGATAAGAAATTTAAGACTTTCCATAACTACTCATCAAAACAAACTGAAACTGTAAGCATTAACCAGGAAGGAAAATAAATTACATAAAACATGAACAGTGCAAGGGTAATAATTAAGCAAACACTCACATAGTTTTACTGGCAACAGATATATGGGAGATTCAAATTTGATTTCAGCACCACATTGCTTTTAGCATATTGAATAGAAAGTTGTCATTTACATACTTGATATATAGGTAAAAACAAAAATGAAATTAACTTTGGCAAACCTGTTACAAAAAGGAAAAATGGATTTATAAGCAAATATAAGAGAAAAAGAATTTTCCCAGAATCTGAACACAACATATATGTACTATTAAAAAAAGAATCCTTCTAAATAGCTACAATTTCCAAATGCAACTGTTTGTTAGAATTTGAACATTTAGAAGAATATTCAGAGGAATAAGTTTATTTTGACTTCTAAGTTCTTATAGAATTTTCACACACTCAAGTTCAAAGGAACAAAATTGATAAAAAAAACCATCACCATTACAGATCGCTATGCAATGTGAAAATAAAGCTGCTAGTGAAGGAGGACAATAACAAACTCCTTCTCCTAATAGTTATATGGGAACTTACAAGCTCACCTTGTAAGAAAACTTTCCGTGTGACCGTGGTGAACTTTGAGCTGTGCCTAAAACTATGTAACCTTAGGGACAGAAGCCATAGTCCCAGAGATAAAGAACAGCCCAGCAGGCCTGTGTATGATAAGGAAATAGGTCTGGCATCTAAGCCAGAGGTTAACTCCATATTTAAACCCCCCAGGGCTAAGAAAAGCACAGTGCCATTTAAAGACTGATCATCGATTATAAATCCATCTATGCTAATTGAATCCAGACTTCATGTTGGAATGTAACCTGTGGTCCTGTTCTTCATGACAATGTTTCTGGGAAAACTTTGGGAAATTTGGAGGTTGAGGGACGGTTTGGGCACGTATACTTTGAATATAAATGGTTGTCACAAAATTCAGTCGGGGTCCTTGGGTAAGAGACTCTGCCAATGGGTCCACTGGCATAATAAATTTCTGCCCTCCACTATTAAGCTCTGTCCTCTGTGGATCTGTTTCCTGGAAATCCACTACAACACTAGTACTGGCTGAGATCCATAAATGAACCATTAGACCAAATTTCTTTTGAGAACATAGTTATTCTGGTCACAGCAGCAATTGCTTCCACATGTCTTCATCTTGGAATTAATGCAATAAAAATACCAAGATTGGGGAAATTGTGCTAAGTATTTCCCATGGACTATTTGCTCATTTAAATTTAACAATAATCCATTTTATAGATTTAAAAACTGAGGATTTGAAAGATTTTAAAATCATTCCCGTTAGTCTGCACAACTAATGAGAGACAAATCTAGGTTTCCAAACCAATTCTGTTGGACAAAAAAACTAGACTTTTCAGATTTAAGAATGCCTGATCTAAATTTAAAAGAGATGAACAGGCCTGGGGAGATGGAAATTAAATGATAAAAGAGGTTAAATCACTTTAGCAATGGCATATACCAAAGTCATGACTCAGCTGAAAGTTTAATACACAGAAGGAGATACAGACATATGAATATGTAATAGAGCTCTTTAGTATGCAAGTAGAAAATAATAATGCTTAACATTTATCAAATGTGATATATTTTATGATACACTTAGCATATGTTGCCCCACTGCCCTTCCTGAAACTCCAGAAGTCAGGCAGGGCAATTATTATTATCCTTATTTGACAGATGAAGGTCAGAGAAGTGACATGACTTGCCTGAACTCATTTAGCTGGGAAATGGACAAGCTGGGACTGAAATCTATTTCCTATTGCCAACTCCAGTGTTCCTTCCACTATTCCATGCTGACACTCCTGATTCTATGTATTATTTTGTTTTGTAGTTTACAATACACTTTCAGCTACATTACCCTACTAGATCTCATTTACTACGATTTCTTTGTCCCCAGGAATACATCTAACATGTGGCTTTAGCATTTGCCTTGTAAGATAATTGCTGTGCCTCAGGGAGAACCATTACCAAAGTAAGGCAGTTACAATACCTCAAGAAATACTTTCTTAATGAAAGAAGACATCTTTGGTTTTGTCTGAAAAAAAAAAAAAAAAACTCTGGTACATTTATTTAAACGTGTTAATTTATGCCTTTGATGCTAAAAGAATGTTGCAACTTTTAGTTCACAGCACACACGAATTCTCTGCTATTGGGAAATATAGACATTGAGTAGGTAGATAATTGTCTTTACTGGAGAGTTATCTAGAAAGATTTAGCAATGCATATTTAGTCTAGATGATATCTTACTGATTCAATCTTTTAAACTTGGAATCACATTTACATAAAGTAATTCTTGGATATTTCTTTATTTTGAGGAATTTGATAGCTGAGACTCAAAAGGAATCAAGTGAATTGGGATTTGGATGGATAGCCAGACATTCACAGTTGGATTCAGAACTCACTTTTTCTTGTCTCCAAGTCCACTCTCTTATTTCTAGACTAAAACTGTGCAGCACTTTTTTTTTTAAATGTCTCATACTTGGGAGACAAGGGTTTGGATACGATGACTAACTGTATAAACTTGATCAAGCCACTCAATCTTTCCAAACATCAGGTGCACTTAAATATATATTTATACAGGTCAATGAATCTCTTGTTCAGTACATTCAATACATTATATTCAAGTAAAGGGCTACTAGAATCAGAATTGGTGATAAGTACCCCATTCCAACTTGAAAACACTCTGCAGGAAACCTGATGTTTAGAGGGTCCAACCAAAAGAACAATGATGGGTCATTTGGAGGCTGGAGTTCTAGTCATAATCAGGAACTAATTAGCTATGTGACCTTGTGTGCAAGTCCCATAATCAGGTTGGACTTTAGTTTCCTTATTTAAATACTTATGACAGTGCTGGATTTAGTTCTTTTCAGCTCTGTCTTCAGATATATGAAATAAGACAATCTACTTCACACTCTTTAAATTATTCCTAACATAACTTCTGGCTAGAAGATTGCACACTTGCCTCGTTTCAAAAGTGTCAAAATTCTTTGCATCAAACCCTGCCCTACTGAGTCTTCTATCATCCTCAGTAACAATTACAGAGCTAGAAAACACATATGTGCTGTTTTGATTTTTGTTTTGATTCTGTTTCATCTGAGGCAACTGCTCACACACTGTGCTGAGATATGATGAAAGTTTGCTGCTAATTACCAAGATTGTGCTTCTAAAGATTGTGGGCCAGTAATTGAACTGCAGTGTCTAGAGTTGAGTATTAGCTAATAATGTTTTCCCCACAATGCTAAACTGCAATTAGTTATTCCAGTTAAGGAAGAATGAGAAGTTGCATGACTATTTATTTAGTGCTGCAGTTGTCAGGAGTTAGAAAGTATAATTTTAAAAAGAATAGAGCTGTTTATTGATTGAGTGATTGAGATGTATCAGTATAGTTTCCCACTAATGTGCAGGCACATACACATACTGCAAAGCCAGTGGAAGAGCCCTGTGAAAGTGAAGTTTGAGCTATCATCAATGGAAAGTCTGGTTAAAGAGACCTCAGCTCTGGGGTACAAATTTTCAAAAACTATACATGAGTATTAGATGACATTAAAATATATGATAACTTCACTTAACCAAAATCAATTTGTGGAGACAAGGGTTTGGATACGATGACTAACTGTATAAACTTGATCAAGCCACTCAATCTTTCCAAACATCAGGTGCACTTAAATATATATTTATACAGGTCAATGAATCTCTTGTTCAGTACATTCAATACATTATATTCAAGTAAAGGGCTACTAGAATCAGAATTGGTGATAAGTACCCCATTCCAACTTGAAAACACTCTGCAGGAAACCTGATGTTTAGAGGGTCCAACCAAAAGAACAATGATGGGTCATTTGGAGGCTGGAGTTCTAGTCATAATCAGGAACTAATTAGCTATGTGACCTTGTGTGCAAGTCCCATAATCAGGTTGGACTTTAGTTTCCTTATTTAAATACTTATGACAGTGCTGGATTTAGTTCTTTTCAGCTCTGTCTTCAGATATATGAAATAAGACAATCTACTTCACACTCTTTAAATTATTCCTAACATAACTTCTGGCTAGAAGATTGCACACTTGCCTCGTTTCAAAAGTGTCAAAATTCTTTGCATCAAACCCTGCCCTACTGAGTCTTCTATCATCCTCAGTAACAATTACAGAGCTAGAAAACACATATGTGCTGTTTTGATTTTTGTTTTGATTCTGTTTCATCTGGAGGCAACTGCTCACACACTGTGCTGAGATATGATGAAAGTTTGCTGCTAATTACCAAGATTGTGCTTCTAAAGATTGTGGGCCAGTAATTGAACTGCAGTGTCTAGAGTTGAGTATTAGCTAATAATGTTTTCCCCACAATGCTAAACTGCAATTAGTTATTCCAGTTAAGGAAGAATGAGAAGTTGCATGACTATTTATTTAGTGCTGCAGTTGTCAGGAGTTAGAAAGTATAATTTTAAAAAGAATAGAGCTGTTTATTGATTGAGTGATTGAGATGTATCAGTATAGTTTCCCACTAATGTGCAGGCACATACACATACTGCAAAGCCAGTGGAAGAGCCCTGTGAAAGTGAAGTTTGAGCTATCATCAATGGAAAGTCTGGTTAAAGAGACCTCAGCTCTGGGGTACAAATTTTCAAAAACTATACATGAGTATTAGATGACATTAAAATATATGATAACTTCACTTGAAGCTTCCTATAAAATTATATTCATGTATTTGTACCAAATTATTATTAATTAAAACATGTATCTGTGACTTATTCTATTTGGAAGTATATTTACATAGTCAAGATAGATCTGCCAGTATCATTTTCTATTATCATTAACTAGGTGTGTTACCCTTGGATGGAAGGGCCTCATATTCAAAACATCACTGTGACTGGAAGTATTGTCTCCTAATAATATAGGTAAGATAATATAAGTAACTTGTGAAGAATCTTTGCCCTGTTTTCTTAGAAAGCACAGACTATATACCCTTCTGATACTTCAGAGAATCTTGGATCTTAATGAAAGATAATTTCTGAAAAGTAAACTAAGTATTTTTAGTTGAGAATCACATGGTATAAAAGGAGAAAGTATGAGATCATAGTTGATTGAGGACATAAGAGGGCAAGGAGGAATATGAGAGTTTATGTTTTTGAGGGTAAGCTGGGTTCCAGGCACATATTTTGCACAGAGAATACAAAAAAAAAAAAAAAAATGACTTAAATAAATGTAGGGTCAGACAATGCCTGTGGTTTGGAACACGGACTATTGTTACGATGGAAGAAACTTTCCCCTAACTGATTCATACTTATTATAATGCAAATCAGAATCCCAGCAGGATCTTTTGAAGAATCAACAAGCTAACTGTACCATTTATATGGAATTGTAAACAATAGCCAAAGCAAAACCAATTGATAGGAAAAAATATTTATTAGAAGACAGACTGCCTATATTTTCCTATTAATAACTATAGTAATTAAGATAGTGTGGAATAGCACACATTTCAGCCTTTTCAGGCTGCCACAACAAAATATTATAGACTGGGTGATTTATAAACACCAGAAATGTATTTATCCTTGTTCTGAAGGTTGGGAAATCCAAGATCAAGGCACTGTGTGTCCTTAGACACTCAGTTGTGTTCGACTCTTTGACTCCATGGACTATAGCCCACCAGACCCCTCTGCCCATGGAATTTCCCAAGTAAGAATATTGGAATGGGAAGCCATTCTCTTCTCCAGGTTTATCTTCTCAATCTAGGGATCAACTCTGGGTATCCAGCATTGCAGGCAGACTTTTTACCCTCTGAGTCACCAGAGAAGCCCTTAGCTTGACTTTTCCTGAAAGGGGAAGGAAACTCTCTGGGACCTTTTTGGTAAGGGTTCTAATCCTATTCATGGCCCCACCAAATGGCAATCACTTTCCAAAAGCCTCTCAAATACCACCACATCAGAGATTAGGTTTCAGCATATGAATTTTGAGGAAACATGATTGTTCACTCTATAGCAGTACAATAGTATAAGTAAATAGAACAGAATAAACTGTCCCTAAATAGACTGATACATATTTGAATACTAAATTATGATGGAGCAAGCAATAGTGTAATAAATGGGGAAAGCGATCTTTTCAATATAGGTATATGATAGATGGAATACCTGAGAAACATGTATTTCACCTTCTATCTCACATTACAGACAATAATCAGCTTGAGATAGATTGCAGATCCAAGTTAGGACAACAATACCCATAAAATTCTTAAAAGAAATTAAAGGAGAAAATCTTCAGTACCTTAAGATAAGAAAACATCTCTTAAACAGCAAACAAAAAGTAGGAATCATAAAGGGGGAAAGAATAAATGAAATTAACTACATTAAAATTAAGGCTTTTTGTTCTTTGAGAGATACTGTGCAGAGAATCAAAAGACAATCAGAGTGAAATTCAATGTATATATCCAAGAAATGACTCACATGCAATATATATGAAGAATTATTATAATTCCTTGAGAAAGAAGACAGATAACCCCAATAGAAAAATGAACATTTTACCCAGAAAAATTATATAAATGACTATTAATCATATGGAACATCATTCATCTTAAGTAGGCATCAAGGCAATCCAATGTAAAACCACAATGTATTTTCCTCACCAGAATGGCTAAAATGAGAAAGAAAATAACAAGTGTTGATGAAGATGTAGAGAACCTGAAGGTTCATAAACTGCTGATGGGTGTACAAAATTCATGTAACCATTTATAAAATTGATGAGTATCTACTAAAGCTAAAAATAAACTCTAGACTAAGAAAATTCACTTCTAGGTACATACCTCTTCCAAAAATACTGTACAAATATAAATAAAAAGGCATGCACAAGCGTAGCAATACAGTTTTATCATGGGCCCAAAATGTTCATCAAGAGTAGAACAGATATTGGAATGGGAAGCCATTCTCTTCTCCAGGTTTATCTTCTCAATCTAGGGATCAACTCTGGGTATCCAGCATTGCAGGCAGACTTTTTACCCTCTGAGTCACCAGAGAAGCCCTTAGCTTGACTTTTCCTGAAAGGGGAAGGAAACTCTCTGGGACCTTTTTGGTAAGGGTTCTAATCCTATTCATGGCCCCACCAAATGGCAATCACTTTCCAAAAGCCTCTCAAATACCACCACATCAGAGATTAGGTTTCAGCATATGAATTTTGAGGAAACATGATTGTTCACTCTATAGCAGTACAATAGTATAAGTAAATAGAACAGAATAAACTGTCCCTAAATAGACTGATACATATTTGAATACTAAATTATGATGGAGCAAGCAATAGTGTAATAAATGGGGAAAGCGATCTTTTCAATATAGGTATATGATAGATGGAATACCTGAGAAACATGTATTTCACCTTCTATCTCACATTACAGACAATAATCAGCTTGAGATAGATTGCAGATCCAAGTTAGGACAACAATACCCATAAAATTCTTAAAAGAAATTAAAGGAGAAAATCTTCAGTACCTTAAGATAAGAAAACATCTCTTAAACAGCAAACAAAAAGTAGGAATCATAAAGGGAAAGAATAAATGAAATTAACTACATTAAAATTAAGGCTTTTTGTTCTTTGAGAGATACTGTGCAGAGAATCAAAAGACAATCAGAGTGAAATTCAATGTATATATCCAAGAAATGACTCACATGCAATATATATGAAGAATTATTATAATTCCTTGAGAAAGAAGACAGATAACCCCAATAGAAAAATGAACATTTTACCCAGAAAAATTATATAAATGACTATTAATCATATGGAACATCATTCATCTTAAGTAGGCATCAAGGCAATCCAATGTAAAACCACAATGTATTTTCCTCACCAGAATGGCTAAAATGAGAAAGAAAATAACAAGTGTTGATGAAGATGTAGAGAACCTGAAGGTTCATAAACTGCTGATGGGTGTACAAAATTCATGTAACCATTTATAAAATTGATGAGTATCTACTAAAGCTAAAAATAAACTCTAGACTAAGAAAATTCACTTCTAGGTACATACCTCTTCCAAAAATACTGTACAAATATAAATAAAAAGGCATGCACAAGGATGCATGTAGCAATACAGTTTATAATAATCCCAACTGGGCACCCAAAATGTTCATCAAGAGTAGAACAGATAAGTAGAAGTATATTTATTTAGTAGAAAACTTTACAGTGATTATTAATGAACAACTCTAGGCGACATGAATGTTTCCAACAAAACAATACTGAGTGAAACAAGCCAGATAAAAATGACTATGTAATATGCAATTCCATTCACGTCAATCTATTCCATTCAAGTCAAAAAGGGGTGGAACTAATCTAAACTATTAAAAGTCAGAACAGTGGGTAAGTCTTGAGATTTAACTTGAAATATTACAACCACAAACACAAATACAAAGGATCATAAGAGATTGCTATGAACGTGCCAATAAGAAGGACAATCTAAAAGAAATGGAAAGATTATTAGAAAGGTACAATCTCTCAAGACTGATCTAGGAAGAAATAGACAATATGAATAGGCCAAGTACCATTACTAAAATTGAATCAGTAATTTAAAAAGTCCTAAAAAACAGAAGTTCAGGACCAGACGGCTTCATAGGTAAATTTTATCAAATATTTAGAGCAGAGTTAACACCTATCCTTCTGAAACTATTCCAAGAAAAACCACATAGGAAAGGACCCTTCTAAACTCATTCTATGAGGTCACCAACACCCTGATACCAAAACCAGACACAAATATCACAAAAAAAGAAAGAAAACTACAAACCAGTATCACTGATGAACATAGATTTAAAAACACTCAACAAAACATTAGGAAAATGAACCCAACAATACATTAAAGGCATTATACACTATGATCAAGTGTGACTTATCCCAGGAGTGCAAGAATCTTTCAATATATGCAATATATTCAATCAATATGATACACCACATTAACAAATTGAAGAACAAAAACCATACGATCATCTCAATGCATACAGATAAAGCTTTTGATAAAATTCAACATATGTTTATAATTAAAACTCTACAGAAAATAGACACAGAAGGAATATACCTCAACATAACAAAGGCCATATATTACAAACTCACGGCCAACATTATACTCAGAGAAGAGCTGAAAGCAGTTTCTCTAATAGCTGGAATATGACAAGGATGTCCATTCTTGTCTCTTTTATTCAACATAATTTTGGAATTCTTAGCCACAGCAATCAAAAAAGAAAAAGAAATAAAATGAATCTAGACTGGAAGGGAAGAAGTAAAAATGTCACTGTAAATGACATGATGCTATATGCAGAAAATCCTAAAGATGTTACCAGATAACCATGAGAGTTCATCAGTGAATTTGGTAAAGTTGCAGGACACAAACTAACAATAAACTATCAGAAAAAGAAATTAAGGAAATGATTCCATTTGCCATTGCATCCAAAGGAATAAAATACCTAGGAATAAACGTACCTAAGAAGGTAAGACTTGTACTCAGAAAACTATAACACACTGATGAAAGAAATTGAAGATAACACAAGCAGATGGAAAGACATGACATGTCATTGGATCAGAAGACTTACTATTGTTAAAATGACAACACTACCAAAGGTAATCTCAAGATTCATTAAAATCTTTATCAAAATACCAATTGTATTTTTCACAGAACTAGAACAAATAATTTTAAAAATTGTATGGAAGAAACAAAAGACCCTGAATAGCAAAAATGAGAAATAAGTACAGAGCTGTAGAATTCATACTCCTTGACTTCAAAAGCAATTACAAAGCTTCAATCATCAAAAAAGTATGGTACTAGGCTTCCCTGGTGGTCCAGTGAGTAAGGACACCATGCTGCAGTGCAAGGGGCGCTAGTTCAATCCCTGGCCTGGGAAGATCTCATGTGCGGCAGAGCTGCTGGACCGATGTGTCCAACTACTGGGTCGGGGCTCTGGAACGCATGCGTCCAGAGCCGGTGCTCTGCAGTGAGAGAAGCCACTGTGCTGGGAGGCCCACACAGGCCAAAGAACAAAGATGGATGAAAATAGGTAAACGAAAGACTGATAGAAGTGGCCGAAAAAAAAGGTATGCTACTAGAGGAAAAAAAAAAAAAAAGACACATAGGTCAATGTCAGTGGAGCAGAATAGAAGTCTATAAATAAACCCACACACCTATCCTCAATTAATATATGAGAAAGGAGGAAAGAATAAAGAATGGTGAAAAGACTCCTCAACAAATGGTGGTGGAAAAACTGGACAGCTATATGTAAAAATAATAAAATTAGAATATTCTCTAGCATCATATATAAAACAAAACTCAAAATGTATTAAAGATCTAAACAGATTAAAACTGATAGTATAAAATTCCTAGACGAAAACATAGGTAGACCACTCTTGGACATAAATTGTAGCAATATTTTTTGACTCTGTCTCTGAAAGCAAAAGAAACAAAGGTGAAAATAAACAAATGGAACACAGTTAAAGTAAAATCTTTTGCACGGTGAAAGAAACCATCAGCAAAACAGAAATATAATCTACTAAATGGGAGAAGATATTTTCAAATAATACAGTTAATATAAGATTAATTTTCAACATATATAAATAGCTCATACAACTCAATATTGAAACTTGAAAATGGGCAGAAAACTTGAAAGGACATTTTTCCAAATAAGTCATGCAAATGCAATAGACACATGAAAAGATGCTAAACATCACTAATCATCAGAGAAATACAAAGTAAAACCACAATTAAAAGACCAATTGTATTTTTCACAGAACTAGAACAAATAATTTTAAAAATTGTATGGAAGAAACAAAAGACCCTGAATAGCAAAAATGAGAAATAAGTACAGAGCTGTAGAATTCATACTCCTTGACTTCAAAAGCAATTACAAAGCTTCAATCATCAAAAAAGTATGGTACTAGGCTTCCCTGGTGGTCCAGTGAGTAAGGACACCATGCTGCAGTGCAAGGGGCGCTAGTTCAATCCCTGGCCTGGGAAGATCTCATGTGCGGCAGAGCTGCTGGACCGATGTGTCCAACTACTGGGTCGGGGCTCTGGAACGCATGCGTCCAGAGCCGGTGCTCTGCAGTGAGAGAAGCCACTGTGCTGGGAGGCCCACACAGGCCAAAGAACAAAGATGGATGAAAATAGGTAAACGAAAGACTGATAGAAGTGGCCGAAAAAAAAGGTATGCTACTAGAGGAAAAAAAAAAAAAAAGACACATAGGTCAATGTCAGTGGAGCAGAATAGAAGTCTATAAATAAACCCACACACCTATCCTCAATTAATATATGAGAAAGGAGGAAAGAATAAAGAATGGTGAAAAGACTCCTCAACAAATGGTGGTGGAAAAACTGGACAGCTATATGTAAAAATAATAAAATTAGAATATTCTCTAGCATCATATATAAAACAAAACTCAAAATGTATTAAAGATCTAAACAGATTAAAACTGATAGTATAAAATTCCTAGACGAAAACATAGGTAGACCACTCTTGGACATAAATTGTAGCAATATTTTTTGACTCTGTCTCTGAAAGCAAAAGAAACAAAGGTGAAAATAAACAAATGGAACACAGTTAAAGTAAAATCTTTTGCACGGTGAAAGAAACCATCAGCAAAACAGAAATATAATCTACTAAATGGGAGAAGATATTTTCAAATAATACAGTTAATATAAGATTAATTTTCAACATATATAAATAGCTCATACAACTCAATATTGAAACTTGAAAATGGGCAGAAAACTTGAAAGGACATTTTTCCAAATAAGTCATGCAAATGCAATAGACACATGAAAAGATGCTAAACATCACTAATCATCAGAGAAATACAAAGTAAAACCACAATTAAAAAGCACCTCATACCCATCAGAATGACTATCATTAAAAAGACCACAAATTGGAGAGAATGTGAAAAAAATTGTATTGGACAGAATGTGAAAAAAAGGGGACCCTTTGTATACTGTTGGTAGGATATAAATTGGTCCAGTCACTGTGGAAAACAGAATGGAAGCTCCTCAAAAAACTAAACAGAAATACCATATGACCCAGCAATTTGACTATTGGGTATATATACAAAAAAGAAAAAAAAAAAAAACCCAAAATACTTACTCAAAAAGATAGATGCATGCCAATGTTCATAGCAGCATTATTTACAATTGCCAATACATAGAAACAACCTAAGTGTCCAACAACAGATAAATGGATAAAGAAGGTGTAATGTCTGTGTATGTATACATACGTAGATATTTATCTGACAATGAGATTTTCCAGGCAAGAATACTAGAGTGGGTTGTCATTTCCCCTTCAGGGGACCTTCCAGAGCCAGGGATTAAACCCACCTTTCCTGCATTGGCAGGTGGATTCTTTACTACTGAGTCACCTGAGAAGCACAAACAGAAAACCACTCAGCAATCAAAAAAAGAATGAAATTTTGCCATTTACAGCAATATTACTGGACCTGAAGGGAATTATGCTGAATGGAATGTCAGACATAGAAAGACAAATGTGGGGCTTCCCCTGGTGGTCCTGTGGGTAAGGACACCGCCTTGCAGTGCAAGGGGCGCCAGTTCGATCCCTGGCCTGGGAAGATCCCACGTGCCGCGGAGCGGCTGGACTGATGTGCCCAATCACAGAGCCGGAGCTCTGGAGCGCATGCGCCCAGAGCCGGTGCTCTGCAACGACAGATGCCACCACGATGGGAGGCCCACAGGAGCCAAAGAACGAAGATGAATGAAAATAGAGAAATGAAAGACCAATAGAAGTGGCCTGCCAGCTCCCCTCCCTCCCCAACCTGACCCCCGCCCAAAATAAATAAATAAATAAATCTTTAAAAAAAAAAAAAAAGACAAATGTGCATGATATTGCTTATATGTGGAATCTAAAAAAGTACAACAAACTAGTGAATAAAACAAACAAACAAACAAAAAGCAGACTCACAGATAGAGGACAAAGTAGTGGTTATGGGGGAAGAAAAAAGGGGGAGGGGCACTAAAGGAATAAAGGAAAGAGTAGAGTATAATGGAACATATGAAATCAAGCATGTGTGCCCTTTGAAAATCGTAAAGAACTGTAGAATTTAAATAATGTTTCATTAAATTAAATTAACTGAATAAAGTGATATAAACACAGTTTTTGGTGAATGCAATACAGCAGGAAATGTTCTGACATGCTTCTTATTCTGCTTTTCAAGCTAGATGATGATTAAATGGGTGTGCTCAGTTTACAAAAATCTATTAAGCTGTATACTTTGAATTACTTATTGTATATGAGTTATTTATAAATTAACAGTTTACTTAACAGGTAAAAATCTGTCCCATCCCCAAGAATTCTCATTGTAGTAGTAGACCTCTCATTAGCATAACTTAGTATAATTCATCAAAAATTATGTGCACAATAGGCTTGTAAGAACTGAGGATATAATGATGAATAAAATAAGCCTGCTTAGGGTTGGGAGTCTAAATCCCACCTTTCCTGCATTGCATGGATTTTAAGAGTCACCTGAGAAGCACAAACAGAAAACCACTCAGCAATCAAAGAATGAAATTTTGCCATTTACAGCAATATTACTGGACCTGAAGGGAATTATGCTGAATGGAATGTCAGACATAGAAAGACAAATGTGGGGCTTCCCCTGGTGGTCCTGTGGGTAAGGACACCGCCTTGCAGTGCAAGGGGCGCCAGTTCGATCCCTGGCCTGGGAAGATCCCACGTGCCGCGGAGCGGCTGGACTGATGTGCCCAATCACAGAGCCGGAGCTCTGGAGCGCATGCGCCCAGAGCCGGTGCTCTGCAACGACAGATGCCACCACGATGGGAGGCCCACAGGAGCCAAAGAACGAAGATGAATGAAAATAGAGAAATGAAAGACCAATAGAAGTGGCCTGCCAGCTCCCCTCCCTCCCCAACCTGACCCCCGCCCAAAATAAATAAATAAATAAATCTTTAAAAAAAAAAAAAAAAGACAAATGTGCATGATATTGCTTATATGTGGAATCTAAAAATGTACAACAAACTAGTGAATAAAACAAACAAACAAACAAAAAGCAGACTCACAGATAGAGGACAAAGTAGTGGTTATGGGGGAAGAAAAAAGGGGGAGGGGCACTAAAGGAATAAAGGAAAGAGTAGAGTATAATGGAACATATGAAATCAAGCATGTGTGCCCTTTGAAAATCGTAAAGAACTGTAGAATTTAAATAATGTTTCATTAAATTAAATTAACTGAATAAAGTGATATAAACACAGTTTTTGGTGAATGCAATACAGCAGGAAATGTTCTGACATGCTTCTTATTCTGCTTTTCAAGCTAGATGATGATTAAATGGGTGTGCTCAGTTTACAAAAATCTATTAAGCTGTATACTTTGAATTACTTATTGTATATGAGTTATTTATAAATTAACAGTTTACTTAACAGGTAAAAATCTGTCCCATCCCCAAGAATTCTCATTGTAGTAGTAGACCTCTCATTAGCATAACTTAGTATAATTCATCAAAAATTATGTGCACAATAGGCTTGTAAGAACTGAGGATATAATGATGAATAAAATAAGCCTGCTTAGGGTGGATCTTGGGAAGAAGAAGTAACTAATAATAAGAGTTAATTGTATAAAGTCACTAATATTGCCTTGGATGGGGATTTGGGGATAGCTTCCTAAATTTTTGAGTGGGATCTTGAATCATAAGTAGAATGGAGGGAATTGTGAGAAGAGAAACACAGCTGCTTGAACATGCAGAAGACAATCATGCTGCACCAAAAGAACTTTGAAGTGTTCTCTATTCTTGGAGTCAAAGTTTCCTAGGACTACAAGATAGATAGAAGGTTAATCTAAAAATGTAATTTAAATTTAAATTCATTTATTTTTTAATTTAATTTTTTATTATTTTATCACTAAAAAAAATTTGTTTTGGATACAGTTGATTACCGATGCTGTGATAGTTTCAGGTAAACAGTGAAGGGACTCAGTCTTATACATACATGTATCCATTCTACCTCCAAAATCCCCTCCCATCCAGGCTGGCATATAGCACTGAGCAGAGTTCCATCTGCTATACCATAGATTTTTGTTGATTATCCATTAAATAAATCAGTGTATACATGACCTTCCCAAGTCCTTAACAATCCCTTCCCCCATAGTCAAAAATTTACTTTTTAAATTTCTAAATGTCAGAGTACCTGAGAGCCCACAATTTTAAATGATAGCCATTATCGCCACAAATAACCACAAATTTTATGCAGCCATATTCTAAACTTTAAGCTTTTGTATTCATATAATGTATCATCTAAACTAAATATATTTTATATAAGAAGGTGCTATTAATAACTATTTCAAGATAAGAAGTATAAATCAAGATGGTCATGGGAAAACTGGAATATATAGACAGCATATATACAGTTATTCACCCAACATTTCCACTTACATAACCAATAGGCATCTCGTCCTCAGCATGGCTCAAAACAAGCTTGATTATCAGCTGTATACTTTGAATTACTTATTGTATATGAGTTATTTATAAATTAACAGTTTACTTAACAGGTAAAAATCTGTCCCATCCCCAAGAATTCTCATTGTAGTAGTAGACCTCTCATTAGCATAACTTAGTATAATTCATCAAAAATTATGTGCACAATAGGCTTGTAAGAACTGAGGATATAATGATGAATAAAATAAGCCTGCTTAGGGTGGATCTTGGGAAGAAGAAGTAACTAATAATAAGAGTTAATTGTATAAAGTCACTAATATTGCCTTGGATGGGGATTTGGGGATAGCTTCCTAAATTTTTGAGTGGGATCTTGAATCATAAGTAGAATGGAGGGAATTGTGAGAAGAGAAACACAGCTGCTTGAACATGCAGAAGACAATCATGCTGCACCAAAAGAACTTTGAAGTGTTCTCTATTCTTGGAGTCAAAGTTTCCTAGGACTACAAGATAGATAGAAGGTTAATCTAAAAATGTAATTTAAATTTAAATTCATTTATTTTTTAATTTAATTTTTTATTATTTTATCACTAAAAAAAATTTGTTTTGGATACAGTTGATTACCGATGCTGTGATAGTTTCAGGTAAACAGTGAAGGGACTCAGTCTTATACATACATGTATCCATTCTACCTCCAAAATCCCCTCCCATCCAGGCTGGCATATAGCACTGAGCAGAGTTCCATCTGCTATACCATAGATTTTTGTTGATTATCCATTAAATAAATCAGTGTATACATGACCTTCCCAAGTCCTTAACAATCCCTTCCCCCATAGTCAAAAATTTACTTTTTAAATTTCTAAATGTCAGAGTACCTGAGAGCCCACAATTTTAAATGATAGCCATTATCGCCACAAATAACCACAAATTTTATGCAGCCATATTCTAAACTTTAAGCTTTTGTATTCATATAATGTATCATCTAAACTAAATATATTTTATATAAGAAGGTGCTATTAATAACTATTTCAAGATAAGAAGTATAAATCAAGATGGTCATGGGAAAACTGGAATATATAGACAGCATATATACAGTTATTCACCCAACATTTCCACTTACATAACCAATAGGCATCTCGTCCTCAGCATGGCTCAAAACAAGCTTGATTATCAGACCTAAGAAAGAGGATTGCACATTGTTTGGAGATCCCAAACTCTGAGCAGGATACAGTGCCTAGATGAGACTTGCTATTGTCTACTCTGTGCTCTGTGAGACATATAGTCAATCTGCATGGGAGATTACTAATTTATCACTAAAATGTTTACATTTTTCTCCTTGTACAAGGCTGGAGGACATTTTCATGACTCACTTAGAAGTTGCCATATGATAGCTCTAGCTAAGGGAACGTGTACAGAAATGATGTGTGTCATGTTGGTGCTTATCCCAAAATAATTTTCATGCAGGATCCACTCCTGTCAATTGGAAGTAAAAGGACAGTACATCCAGGCAATGATAGAGTCAAAAGATGGAAATCACCCTGTGGATTACCAAATACTTCCTTTGGATTTTTACATAAATAACAATTAAAATTTTATTGAAATACTGAGCAAGGCTTCAACAGTGTGTGAACCGAGAACTTCCAGATGTAAAAGCTGGATTTACAAAAGGCAGAGGAACCAGAGATCAAATTGCCAACATTCGTTGGATCATAGAAAGAACAAGGCAATTCCAGAAAAACATCTACTTTTGCTTCATAGACTACGCTAAAGCCTTTGACTGTGGATCACAACAAACTGTGGAAAATCCTGAAAGAGATGGCAATACCAGACCACCTTTCCTGCCTCCTGTGATACCTGTATGCAGGACAAGAAGCAACAGTCAGAACTGAACATGGAACAGACTGGTTCTAAATTGGGAAAGGAGTAGGTCAAGGCTGTAGATTGTCACCCTGCTTATTTAATTCATATGCATCATGCAAAATGCTAGGCTGGATGAAGCACAATTAGAATCAAGACTGCCTAGATAAATATCAATAACCTCTGGTATGCAGATGACACCACCCTTATGGCAAAAAGCAAAGAGTAACTAAAGAGCCTCTTGATAAAGGTGAAAGAGGAGAGTGAAAAAGGTGACCTAAAACTCAACATTCAAAAAATGAAGATCATGGCATCTGGTCCCATCACTTCATGGCACATATGTGAGCAAACAATGGAAACAGTGACAGATTTTATTTTCTTGGGTTACAAAATCACTGCGGATGGTGACTGCAGCCATGAAATTAAAAGATGTTTGCTCCTTGGAAGAAAATATATGATAAACCTAGACTGCATATTCAAAAGCAGAGACATCACTTTGCCCACCAAAGTCTGTATAGTCAAAGTTATAGTTTTCCCCATATTCATGTATAAATGTTAGAGTTGGACCATGAAGAAGGCTGAGTGCTGAAGAACTGATGCTTTTAAACTGTTGTATTGGAGAAGGCTTTTGAGAGTCCCTTGGACTACAAGGAGATCAACCAGTCAATCCTAAAGGAAGTCAACTCTGAATATTCATTAGAAGGAATGATGCTGAAGCTGAAGCTCCAATACTCTGGCCACCTGATGTGAAAAGAGGATTCACTGGAAAAGACCATGATGCTGGGAAAGACTAAAGTCAGGAGGAGAAGGGGATGACAGAGGATGAGATGACTGGATGGCATTACCAACTTAATGGATATGAGTCTGAACAAGTTCCAGGAGATAGTGATAGACAGGGAAGCTTGGCACGCTGCAGTTCATGGGATCCCAAAGAGTCAGATGCAACTGAGTGACTGAACTGAACTGAACTGATTGATATTTAGTACCTGGAATTTCTTTTACAAGAAACTAATATCTTTTCTCTGAATTTTCTATTTGACTTTAATATTGTCATATAAATATTTTGTTGAAGTCAAAGAACTTGTTAAAATAATCTACATTTTGTAAACTAGCTATTTATTTGTTCTGCTTTGAACTTAGCAAGAATGCAAATTTATTCTAGGAATTTCCTTCTATAGTTTTTGACTTAATGGACTACATGCAAGGACAAGAAACCCATGGGTAAAGCATTATCTTCTGACCCTTATTTTTAAATAGCTGGCAGACTATTTAATTTCAAGCATTGTTTTAGATTTAATGATTACTGTAGATTATCTCACCTCCTTTGATAGTTATGAAGAAAAGTCATTCCAAGAGAGAAAAATAAATAACTTTACAGCGATAATGTCCACTTAAAATCAATGAGGAGAGTGAAAAAGGTGACCTAAAACTCAACATTCAAAAAATGAAGATCATGGCATCTGGTCCCATCACTTCATGGCACATATGTGAGCAAACAATGGAAACAGTGACAGATTTTATTTTCTTGGGTTACAAAATCACTGCGGATGGTGACTGCAGCCATGAAATTAAAAGATGTTTGCTCCTTGGAAGAAAATATATGATAAACCTAGACTGCATATTCAAAAGCAGAGACATCACTTTGCCCACCAAAGTCTGTATAGTCAAAGTTATAGTTTTCCCCATATTCATGTATAAATGTTAGAGTTGGACCATGAAGAAGGCTGAGTGCTGAAGAACTGATGCTTTTAAACTGTTGTATTGGAGAAGGCTTTTGAGAGTCCCTTGGACTACAAGGAGATCAACCAGTCAATCCTAAAGGAAGTCAACTCTGAATATTCATTAGAAGGAATGATGCTGAAGCTGAAGCTCCAATACTCTGGCCACCTGATGTGAAAAGAGGATTCACTGGAAAAGACCATGATGCTGGGAAAGACTAAAGTCAGGAGGAGAAGGGGATGACAGAGGATGAGATGACTGGATGGCATTACCAACTTAATGGATATGAGTCTGAACAAGTTCCAGGAGATAGTGATAGACAGGGAAGCTTGGCACGCTGCAGTTCATGGGATCCCAAAGAGTCAGATGCAACTGAGTGACTGAACTGAACTGAACTGATTGATATTTAGTACCTGGAATTTCTTTTACAAGAAACTAATATCTTTTCTCTGAATTTTCTATTTGACTTTAATATTGTCATATAAATATTTTGTTGAAGTCAAAGAACTTGTTAAAATAATCTACATTTTGTAAACTAGCTATTTATTTGTTCTGCTTTGAACTTAGCAAGAATGCAAATTTATTCTAGGAATTTCCTTCTATAGTTTTTGACTTAATGGACTACATGCAAGGACAAGAAACCCATGGGTAAAGCATTATCTTCTGACCCTTATTTTTAAATAGCTGGCAGACTATTTAATTTCAAGCATTGTTTTAGATTTAATGATTACTGTAGATTATCTCACCTCCTTTGATAGTTATGAAGAAAAGTCATTCCAAGAGAGAAAAATAAATAACTTTACAGCGATAATGTCCACTTTGAATCAAGTACTAAAATCAATGGCACAGTAATCAATTTATCTGACACATCCCTCCTCTTTGTTTTCCTTTTGTTACTCTGCACTATATGGAAATAAACTTCTCCAAGTTATTCAACTTTGTTTAATATTAAGAAAATTAAATGTTTTTTTCATATCTGATCAAGAACAACATGGGAATGTTTGTTGAGTGACTCTGAAAACATAAGAGAAAATTTTTCACAAAAATCTTTATTTTTACAGGGATACAATTAAAATCTATTTTTAAGGAAAGGCAGATTTCATCCCTGACACAAGGACACATATATTAGAAGCTGATAGGGTAAAACTACAAAGGCACAATATCCAGTTAGGTGATATTTAATTATATTACAAACAGTAAGTGTAGATTTGGGATGGGTATAGCTGTTGCATGTGCCACTTTTATAACAATATCATTTTTCATTGATTTTGTTGGTTAAAAATTACAAGGAATTTTGAAATTATAACAACTGAACGTTTTTAGATACTAATCATATTGATTGCTTTGTTCAGTCACTAAGCTGTGTCTGACTCTCTTTGACACCATAGACTGCAGCACACCATGCTTCCCTGTCCTTCACTATTTCCCAGAGGCTAAACTCATGTCCATTGAGTTGATGATGCCATCCAAACATCTCATTCTCTGTCACCCCTTATACTCCTACCATCTGTTTTTCCCAGCATCAGGGTATTTTACAAAAAGTCAGCTCTTCCCATCTGGTGATCAAATTATGGACCTTCAGCATCAGTTCTTTCAATGAATATTTAGCGTTGATTTTCTTCAGAGCTGACGGGTTTGCTCTCCTTTCTGTCCAAGGGACTCAAGTGTCTTCTCCAGCACCACAATTAGAAAGCATCAATTCTTCAATGCTCGGCATTCTTTATATTCCAACTCTCACATCCATACAAGACTATTTGAAAAACCATAGCTTTGATTTTTCGGACTTTTGTTGGCAAAGTGATGTCTCTGCTTTTGAATATGCTGTCTAGGTTTGTCATATTATCTTATAAGGAGAAAGTGTCTTTTAATTTCATGGCTGCAGTCACCATCCACAGTGACTTTAGAGCCCAAGAAAATAAAATCTGTCACTGCTTTCACTTTTTGCCATGAAGTGATAGAACTGGATCAAGTACTAAAATCGATGGCACAGTAATCAATTTATCTGACACATCCCTCCTCTTTGTTTTCCTTTTGTTACTCTGCACTATATGGAAATAAACTTCTCCAAGTTATTCAACTTTGTTTAATATTAAGAAAATTAAATGTTTTTTTCATATCTGATCAAGAACAACATGGGAATGTTTGTTGAGTGACTCTGAAAACATAAGAGAAAATTTTTCACAAAAATCTTTATTTTTACAGGGATACAATTAAAATCTATTTTTAAGGAAAGGCAGATTTCATCCCTGACACAAGGACACATATATTAGAAGCTGATAGGGTAAAACTACAAAGGCACAATATCCAGTTAGGTGATATTTAATTATATTACAAACAGTAAGTGTAGATTTGGGATGGGTATAGCTGTTGCATGTGCCACTTTTATAACAATATCATTTTTCATTGATTTTGTTGGTTAAAAATTACAAGGAATTTTGAAATTATAACAACTGAACGTTTTTAGATACTAATCATATTGATTGCTTTGTTCAGTCACTAAGCTGTGTCTGACTCTCTTTGACACCATAGACTGCAGCACACCATGCTTCCCTGTCCTTCACTATTTCCCAGAGGCTAAACTCATGTCCATTGAGTTGATGATGCCATCCAAACATCTCATTCTCTGTCACCCCTTATACTCCTACCATCTGTTTTTCCCAGCATCAGGGTATTTTACAAAAAGTCAGCTCTTCCCATCTGGTGATCAAATTATGGACCTTCAGCATCAGTTCTTTCAATGAATATTTAGCGTTGATTTTCTTCAGAGCTGACGGGTTTGCTCTCCTTTCTGTCCAAGGGACTCAAGTGTCTTCTCCAGCACCACAATTAGAAAGCATCAATTCTTCAATGCTCGGCATTCTTTATATTCCAACTCTCACATCCATACAAGACTATTTGAAAAACCATAGCTTTGATTTTTCGGACTTTTGTTGGCAAAGTGATGTCTCTGCTTTTGAATATGCTGTCTAGGTTTGTCATATTATCTTATAAGGAGAAAGTGTCTTTTAATTTCATGGCTGCAGTCACCATCCACAGTGACTTTAGAGCCCAAGAAAATAAAATCTGTCACTGCTTTCACTTTTTGCCATGAAGTGATAGAACTGGATGCCAGGATCTTAACTGTTTGAATGTTGAGTTTTAAGTCAGGTTTTTCACTCTCTTCTTTAACCCTCATCAAGAAACAGACACCTCTCCAACGATGACATACAGATGGCCCAAAAACACATGAAACGATGCTCAACTTCACTAATAATTAGAGAAATGCAAATCAAAACTACAATGAGATATCACCTCACACCCGTCAGAATGGCCATCATCCACAAATCGACCGACAATAAATGCTGGAGAGGCTGCGGAGAAAAGGGAACACTCCTGCATTGCTGGTGGGAGTGTAAATTGATACAGCCTCTATGGAAGACAGTCTGGAGATTTCTTAAAAAACTAAAAATAGAAGCACCATATGACCCAGCAATCCCACTCTTAGGCTTATACCCTGATGAAATCAAAACTGAAAGAAGCACCTGTACCCCAATGTTCATTGCAGCTCTCTATACAATAGCTAGAACATGGAAGGAACCTAGATGCCCATCGACGAACGAATGGATCCAAAAGCTCTGGTACATATATACAATGGAATACTACACAGCTGTAAAGAGAAATGCAGAAGAATCAGCCCTCATGAGGTGGCTGGATCTAGAACGTATCCTAAAAAGTGAAGTCAGTCAGAAAGAGAAGGACAAATTCAGTATATTAACACATATATATGGAATCTAGTAGGATGGTGATGATGGCACATGCAGTGAAGCGACAGAAAGACAGACATGGACAGTGGACATATGGACATTTTGGGGAAGGAACAGTGGGTGAGAGGCGTAAGGGAAGTAGCATGAAGGCCTGTACTATCATAAGTGAAGAAAATAGCTCTAGTCATTGCTCTGTGAGAAAAGGGAATCCTTCAGGGGTGCTATGTGATGGTCGGGAGGGGAGGGAAGGGGGGGATATACATGTGACTAATCTGAGAACATGCATGCCTGTGAACAACAAAACTCTGTAAAAGTTAAAAGTAAAATAAAGGTTTAAAAAAAAAAAAGAAAGACAACCAGAATTTAAAAAAAAAAAAAAAAGAAGCTCTTTATTTCCTTTACACTTTCTGCCATTTAGAATAATAGCATCTGTATATCTGTAGTTATTGATACTTATCCCAGCAATCTTGGTTCCCGCCATGAGTCAACCAGTCTGACATTTGCATGATGAATTCTGCATATAAGTTAAATAAGCAGGGCAACAGTATGCAGACTCAACATGCTCTTTTTCCCAGTTTTAAACCAGTCCATAGTTCTATGTCCAGTTCTAACTGGTGCTTCTTGAACTGCATACAGGCTTATTGGGAGGCAAGTCTGTATTCCCATTTCTTTCAGAATTTTCCATAGTTTGTTGTGACCCACACAGTCAATGAAGCAGATGTTTTAATGGAGTTCCCTTGCTTTTTTTTTTTAATTGTGGCCTCTTTTATTGTTTTTTTATGTATTTACTTTCATCCATCTTTACTCTGGCCTCTGTGGGCCTCCCATCACAGTGGCCTCTGTTGTTGCAGAGCACCGGCTCTGGGTGCATGTGCTCCAGAAGGCTCTTTTGACACACAGGTCCAGCTGCTCCATGGCACAAGCTGTAAAGAGAACAGGGCAGATGCCCATCGACGAACGAATGGATCCAAAAGCTCTGGTACATATATACAATGGAATACTACACAGCTGTAAAGAGAAATGCAGAAGAATCAGCCCTCATGAGGTGGCTGGATCTAGAACGTATCCTAAAAAGTGAAGTCAGTCAGAAAGAGAAGGACAAATTCAGTATATTAACACATATATATGGAATCTAGTAGGATGGTGATGATGGCACATGCAGTGAAGCGACAGAAAGACAGACATGGACAGTGGACATATGGACATTTTGGGGAAGGAACAGTGGGTGAGAGGCGTAAGGGAAGTAGCATGAAGGCCTGTACTATCATAAGTGAAGAAAATAGCTCTAGTCATTGCTCTGTGAGAAAAGGGAATCCTTCAGGGGTGCTATGTGATGGTCGGGAGGGGAGGGAAGGGGGGGATATACATGTGACTAATCTGAGAACATGCATGCCTGTGAACAACAAAACTCTGTAAAAGTTAAAAGTAAAATAAAGGTTTAAAAAAAAAAAAAAAAAAGAAAGACAACCAGAATTTAAAAAAAAAAAAAAAAAGAAGCTCTTTATTTCCTTTACACTTTCTGCCATTTAGAATAATAGCATCTGTATATCTGTAGTTATTGATACTTATCCCAGCAATCTTGGTTCCCGCCATGAGTCAACCAGTCTGACATTTGCATGATGAATTCTGCATATAAGTTAAATAAGCAGGGCAACAGTATGCAGACTCAACATGCTCTTTTTCCCAGTTTTAAACCAGTCCATAGTTCTATGTCCAGTTCTAACTGGTGCTTCTTGAACTGCATACAGGCTTATTGGGAGGCAAGTCTGTATTCCCATTTCTTTCAGAATTTTCCATAGTTTGTTGTGACCCACACAGTCAATGAAGCAGATGTTTTAATGGAGTTCCCTTGCTTTTTTTTTTTTTAATTGTGGCCTCTTTTATTGTTTTTTTATGTATTTACTTTCATCCATCTTTACTCTGGCCTCTGTGGGCCTCCCATCACAGTGGCCTCTGTTGTTGCAGAGCACCGGCTCTGGGTGCATGTGCTCCAGAACTCTGGCTCATAATTGGACACACAGGTCCAGCTGCTCCATGGCACATGGGATCTTCCTGGGCCAGGGATCGAATCAGTGCCCCTTGCACCGCAAGGCAGACTCTTTACCCACTGGACCACCAGGGAAGCCCTCCCTTGCCTTTTTTTATGATCCAATGGATGTTGACAATTTGATTTCTGGTTCTTCTGCCTTTTCTAAATCCATCTTGTACATCTGGAAGTTCTCAGTTCAAACACTGCTGAAGTCTAGCTTGAAGAATTTTGAGCATTCCTTTGCTAGCAGGTAAAATGAACATGAATATATGGTAATTTGAAGATTCTTTGGCATTGCCCTTCTTTAGGACTGGCACGAAAACTGACCTTTTCCAGTCCTGTGACCACTGCTGAGTTTTCCAAATTTGCTGACATACTGAAAGCAGCCCTTTTACAACATCATCTCTAATGATTTTTAGTAGCTTAACTGGAATTCAGTCATCTACACTAGCTTTATTTGTAATAATGCTTCCTTCCTTCCTTTCTAAGGTCCACCTGACTTCACACTCCAGGATATCTGGCTCTAGGTTAGTGACCACACTATCATAGTTATCTGGGTCATTAAGAAGGCAGACAGAAAAAGCAAGGACTACAATCGCATAGCATCCAGAATGAAAAGCACAATCACAGAAAGCTAACCAAAATGGCCACATGGATTTTGAGTCATTCCATGCAGGGTCCCCAAAGATGGGTAGACCATGGTGGAGAGTTCTAATAAAGCATGGTCCATTAGAGAATGGAATGGCAAACCATTCCAGCATCCTTGCTTTGAGAACCCCATTAACAGTATGAAAAGGTAAAACATATGACAACAGAAGATGAAGATCCCCATTAAAAACAAAATAAACAGAATTTTCCATAGTTTGTTGTGACCCACACAGTCAATGAAGCAGATGTTTTAATGGAGTTCCCTTGCTTTTTTTTTTTTATTTGTGGCCTCTTTTATTGTTTTTTGATTTATATTTACTTTCATCCATCTTTACTCTGGCCTCTGTGGGCCTCCCATCACAGTGGCCTCTGTTGTTGCAGAGCACCGGCTCTGGGTGCATGTGCTCCAGAACTCTGGCTCATAATTGGACACACAGGTCCAGCTGCTCCATGGCACATGGGATCTTCCTGGGCCAGGGATCGAATCAGTGCCCCTTGCACCGCAAGGCAGACTCTTTACCCACTGGACCACCAGGGAAGCCCTCCCTTGCCTTTTTTTATGATCCAATGGATGTTGACAATTTGATTTCTGGTTCTTCTGCCTTTTCTAAATCCATCTTGTACATCTGGAAGTTCTCAGTTCAAACACTGCTGAAGTCTAGCTTGAAGAATTTTGAGCATTCCTTTGCTAGCAGGTAA
Organism: Tragulus kanchil; assembly: GCA_022376925.1. NCBI lineage: Eukaryota > Metazoa > Chordata > Mammalia > Artiodactyla > Tragulidae > Tragulus > Tragulus kanchil. The sequence continues at coordinate 256,447,802 of JAIOJX010000032.1, forward strand.
AATGAACATGAATATATGGTAATTTGAAGATTCTTTGGCATTGCCCTTCTTTAGGACTGGCACGAAAACTGACCTTTTCCAGTCCTGTGACCACTGCTGAGTTTTCCAAATTTGCTGACATACTGAAAGCAGCCCTTTTACAACATCATCTCTAATGATTTTTAGTAGCTTAACTGGAATTCAGTCATCTACACTAGCTTTATTTGTAATAATGCTTCCTTCCTTCCTTTCTAAGGTCCACCTGACTTCACACTCCAGGATATCTGGCTCTAGGTTAGTGACCACACTATCATAGTTATCTGGGTCATTAAGAAGGCAGACAGAAAAAGCAAGGACTACAATCGCATAGCATCCAGAATGAAAAGCACAATCACAGAAAGCTAACCAAAATGGCCACATGGATTTTGAGTCATTCCATGCAGGGTCCCCAAAGATGGGTAGACCATGGTGGAGAGTTCTAATAAAGCATGGTCCATTAGAGAATGGAATGGCAAACCATTCCAGCATCCTTGCTTTGAGAACCCCATTAACAGTATGAAAAGGTAAAACATATGACAACAGAAGATGAACCCTCGAGGTCAGTAGGTGTCCAATATGCTACTTGGGAAGAGCAGAGAAACAGTTCCAGAAAAGATAAAGAGGCTGGGCCACAGAGGAAATGACATTCAATTGTATTGATATGAAAAAAAAGAAAGAAGATATTGCAATAATTCAATATAGTTCTCTTTTTTGAGATATAATCTTAATGTGTTAGCCATAACCTACATGGATTTAACAAATACTATTGATGGTTTCCATATGCAATGTAGAGACATAAATATTGTTCAGTTCTTTACTAAAATTTGAACCTGCATTATATTTATCTGTCTTATGTGACACTTGTTTTAACCGTCAGAAAAAAAAGTGCTGCCCTCAGCATGAAAATGCTAATTACAATATTTGTAGGCATTTTATCTAAATTTTATGAAAAATTTCCAAGAATGTCACCACTATCATGGATTTAAGTATATATGTCGCAAATATACTTTTTAAATAGTGCCCAAAATAAGATAGTGAAAATAACATTATTTCAGTAGTGTGAGATGGATTTTGAGTGAATATCACCAATGACCTCATTTCCTTTGCTCTTATCCTACTAATAAAGCTAATCTGATAAAACCTGTATCCTGAGGTATCCTTTTAATTGACCATTCATTGCACAGTCAGGCTATTGTGCATACACCACTGATGAAAACCCCTCATTCATACATATAAGGCACATGTGAGAGCTCACATTCTCCAACATTAACCAGGCTTTCAGTGGACATACCTTGTCTAGGTCACCTCCTTCTACTGCTCCCCACAGTGTCTGTTTTAAAAGATCATCATTCTCTTCCATCCAAACATCCCACTCTCTCATGCTCAGCAGATGATCATATCTTCTCTACGGAGAGTTCTTTAATTTCTTACCTCTCCCATTTCCAACTTATAGATTCCATACAACTGTCTTTCTACCTCTCCTTTTTGTCAAACTGAGAAAACAAGATATTCTTCCTCCTGTTTAAAGCTTCTCCTTCACTTTGATTCTATCACCTGAATCCTCCAGGACTTGTCTCTAATGATTATCCTTAAATTCTCCAATAGCATGAACTTCTTTTCTATTAACTTATTAACCTCAGTCTTTTAACCTGTCTTCATGCTGGTACAGTGGGAAAAACACTTTATGAAACTCAACCCCTTCCTTTGACTCTAAAGCCACTTTAATATTGTGTTTTCTTACTGCTCTACTGAAACTAATTTTGTACTGAATATATTCTATGTGCCCTTCCAGATCAAATCTTCATCCTTCTCGATTTTGTTCTGTGCACTGGATGTTGGCCTGTATGATTATTATCAATAGGTCTACTTTCTGCCTTGCTTCCAGTTGGGTTTTTCCAGTGGGAAACACTAGAAGGAAGAGTTCAAGGAAGTAAAGAGAGTAAGAATCAGGATTTTCATATCTCAATTCCTCCTGGGTTGTCTCCATGATCTGGCTTAATTTACTGTTTAAACAGCTCTTATCAGGCAACTTTCTTGATAAAAGCTATCTCTCTCTCTCTTTTCCCCCTTTCCCTCTCTCCCTCCTTTTCCTATCTCAGGTCAATAGACAGTAATGGTGAGCTGTAACTAGTCCATGGTAGCAGTATCCTCTTTGTGGATACTTTCGGATACTATTAAGGGATTCTCACACTTGGTAAGTAAGCCTTTAATTTAGCTTGCCCCAAATTATCCAATAAGAGTCTGTCATTTTTATCCTGCTATGTTCCATTTGATATAATTTCTTGAAAGAATACTTTATGCAGGTACCACTTACACACCTCCTATTCAGTCATCAACTTACACAACTTAGCTTTTGTCCTGTCATACCTACACTAAACCTATTTTCTTTCTCTCTGGTCACTATTACTGGTATCCACATAGACAAATCCAGTAGTCATCCTTAGGTTCATATCCTACTTGACAGTTTTTCTTCCTTTTATACTGTCGAACACTTCATTCTTCTAATAAATTAACTTTTTAGACTTAGACACAAAAAATGCTCTTTTTTCTCCCTGTATATCTTATTCTTGAGATCCTTTATTAGTATCCCTTCCAACATAGGTACTCCTCATGCTTCAGTCCTTGGCCCAATGTCCTTTTAATGTTGTATGATTTTCTGAAGTTAAGCATTTCACTCTCAAGACATTAAGCATATCCAACAAGGTCAAAATTCAGCTATTCACTTGGACACAGCTATCTATACATTCCAAAGATACTTTAAGGAGCTGGCCAAGACTATAATCACTGTCCCTGTACTACTCACTTCAGAACTTTTCCTCCTTCTATTTTTCTTAGGCTAATGGCTGCATTTATTCAACCAGAAATCTAAGTCATCTTAGACTCCTCTCTCTTCCCACTCCCCACCATAAGAGTTTCTGCTCAGGAGTCACTGAAAAATTACTCTTTTTGCTTCTACCAGAGAGAAATTCTGGAGGAAAAAAATATGACCAGTCTACTCCACTGTTTAGGACCTGTAAATGACAATAACTTGAGCTCTTTCAAGGCAAACGAGTGGTACTTCCATCTTGTACATTACTTGTATCCTTAGTCTTGGCAGTTGGAATTATCATGCTTTGTGCTTTCTGTGTTATTAAGACCAAACTGCTTATAGTTTCTAGTTCAAGTCATAATATTTTATGCCTCCGTGCCTTTTAAAATCTGTTACTCTTGCCAAAATGCTCTTGACCATGTTATTTGATTCGTTCTTAGTGTTTTAGCCCAAGGACTATTATTTTCCAGGAAACCCCTCCTATTGCCAATATTTACCCAACCTCTCCTCTGCTAGCATTCTGCCCATCTCGCTGTCATTCTGCTGGTGATTGTCTATAGTTTGGCTCCCAGAACACCTATAAAATCTCTCAGAGAACTTAACATAGTATACTGAGACTATCTGTTAGCATCTATCTCTACTTCATTAAACCTAAAGTGTTCTAAGGTAGAGAACATGACTTGTTCATCTTTTAACCCTAAATGGTATAGTCACCTAAATTAAAGCAAATATTTAACATATATTTTTCATAAATTAAGGGTAGTTATTAGTAACTGCAAACTTCTTGTTACACCTTAACATCAATGTCACTACTTAGAAAATGGATATTGAAACATTTTGGATATCCACGAAAAGCCTAGTATTCTGATATAGGAAAGTTTTTCTAAGCCATGAATGGATGTATTGCATGCAGCAGCCATACACAAGTCTGAGGTCCTATGTTATGTATTCACTTGAAATTAAGACAAGTGCAGACAAGTCCTTGGGGGCAGGCCAGGCTGGATTTTTACATCTCAAGACCAAGGAAGATATCATGTCAACATCTATGAGAGCTGGTTTAATCATATATCTGAGACCCTGTTAGAGATACTGCAGGAAACAAAGCTTAAAGTTCAGTTTGAAAAGTAGTAGAATGACTTTGTAGCAAGAAGACATGTGGTTTCAATAGGGAGAGTTGAAATCAATATTGGTGATATAGAGGTAACAAGAATGCTGAAGCTGTAGCTGCAGTTAGGAAGTGTCTTTGGGTGGCCTCAAGAATGGTAGTTACCCCAGTTATGAGGCAGAGCAAGCACTGGCACAGTGAGGCAAGACTACCTAGGACCATGTGAGCTAACCTAGAGACCTCTTGAACTGAAGAAAGGAATTTTACATCTGATGTTCTTAAATTGCATGGATACTGTTTTCCTTTTGCATCACCTAAGGAAAGGTGCACTTGCACAAGCAGTGTTGCTACTGTGATCATCTGATCATAATAATAAATTTAAGAACAAAAATAATCATATCTACTAATTAGCAGTTTTAATAGCCACTAGGCTATTATATATAATGTGTATAAGTGTGTGTATATATATATATATATATATATATATATATATATACGCACAACATATTTCAATTAGCCAGTAACTGAAATATATATTTGTATATACTTTTGGAACATATATATAATTGAATATATATATATATTTCAATTAGTAAATATTGATGATTACTGTTTCTACTGATACCAATACCACTCTGGCCTAAGCCACTATTACAAGTTGAATTGTGTTCCTCAAACAAAGTATACTGTGGCTTTAACATCTAGTACTTCAGAATGTGGCTTCATTTGGAAATAGACTTCACAGAGGTATTCAAATGAGGGCATCAGAATGAACCCTAAACCAATATGACTGGTGTTCTCATAAAAAGAGAAAACTCAGAGATAGACATGCACAGCAGAAAGATGTAATGACTCACAGGAGTAAGACAGCCATGTGACTGAAGCGATATCTAAAAGCCTAGGAATACGGAGGATTCAATAGAAGCTAGAAAAGTCAAGGAAAGATTCTCCCCTAGAACCATCAGACAGAGTATAGCTCTGTTGATATCTTTATTTCAGATCTGGTGCTTCCAGAACTGTGAGACAATAAATTTCTGTTATAATCACCCAGTTTATGGTGCTTTGTGAAGGCATCTCTAGCAAACTATCACAGCCCCAACACTTGGGTCAGTTTAATAGTCTCCTCACTAGTCTTTCATTCTGAATTTCTACATCTCCCCATTTCCCTACCCAAGAATCTATTCTCAATGTAAAAGACAGAAGCAGGAGTGAACCATTTAAAGCATACACCATGCCATACTAGGACCATGGGGGAGGCCCCAGTTATGAGGCAGAGCAAGCACTGGCACAGTGAGGCAAGACTACCTAGGACCATGTGAGCTAACCTAGAGACCTCTTGAACTGAAGAAAGGAATTTTACATCTGATGTTCTTAAATTGCATGGATACTGTTTTCCTTTTGCATCACCTAAGGAAAGGTGCACTTGCACAAGCAGTGTTGCTACTGTGATCATCTGATCATAATAATAAATTTAAGAACAAAAATAATCATATCTACTAATTAGCAGTTTTAATAGCCACTAGGCTATTATATATAATGTGTATAAGTGTGTGTATATATATATATATATATATATATATATATATACGCACAACATATTTCATTTAGAAAGTAAGTGAAATATATATATGTATATATGTTTGTAAAATATATATAATTGAGTATATATATATATTTCAATTAGTAAATATTGATGATTACTGTTTCTACTGATACCAATACCACTCTGGCCTAAGCCACTATTACAAGTTGAATTGTGTTCCTCAAACAAAGTATACTGTGGCTTTAACATCTAGTACTTCAGAATGTGGCTTCATTTGGAAATAGACTTCACAGAGGTATTCAAATGAGGGCATCAGAATGAACCCTAAACCAATATGACTGGTGTTCTCATAAAAAGAGAAAACTCAGAGATAGACATGCACAGCAGAAAGATGTAATGACTCACAGGAGTAAGACAGCCATGTGACTGAAGCGATATCTAAAAGCCTAGGAATACGGAGGATTCAATAGAAGCTAGAAAAGTCAAGGAAAGATTCTCCCCTAGAACCATCAGACAGAGTATAGCTCTGTTGATATCTTTATTTCAGATCTGGTGCTTCCAGAACTGTGAGACAATAAATTTCTGTTATAATCACCCAGTTTATGGTGCTTTGTGAAGGCATCTCTAGCAAACTATCACAGCCCCAACACTTGGGTCAGTTTAATAGTCTCCTCACTAGTCTTTCATTCTGAATTTCTACATCTCCCCATTTCCCTACCCAAGAATCTATTCTCAATGTAAAAGACAGAAGCAGGAGTGAACCATTTAAAGCATACACCATGCCATACTAGTCTTTGACTCCAAATTCTCCCATGGCTTCCCATTTTATTCAGAATAGAAATCAAAGCCCTAACAGTGAATCCAAGCCTATGTACCCTTTGATCTTATCTTCCACTAGCCTCTCTTTACTTACCACAGTCCAGCCTCACTAGCCGACTTTCTGTCCTTCAGACATTCTAAGAAAATCCCTGCTTCAGACCTTTGCACTTGCTTGAACTTCCTTGATATCATAAGACTCTCTTCATCTTTTTTAAGTCTTACCTCTAAGAGTCACTTGCTCACAAGGTCTAATTATCCTATGCACAGTTGAAACCCTCTGAAATGCACTACTCGCTTTCCCTGCTTCATTTTTTCCCTACGTTAATTATAAATATTTAATTCACGATATGTTTCATTTATTGAACTTGTTTTTTTTCCAACCTGAACTTAATCTCAAAAAAGACTTGATACTTGTTTGTCTTATTCACTGATGCATACTGAGTGCCTAGGACACACAGCTTAAACAATGCAAAAGGTGCACCTATTGCTGGCAAAGGTCCATATAGTCAAACCTGTGGTTTTTCCACTAGTCATGTACCAATGAGGGTCAGACAATAAAGAAGGCTGAGCACTGAAGGACTGATGCTTTCAAACTGTGGTGCAAGAGAGTCCCTTGGAAAGCAAGGAGATCAAACCAGTCAATCATAAAGGAAATCAGTCCTGAATATTCACTGGAAGGGCTGATGTTGAAGCTCCAATACTTTGGTCACCTTGATGAGAAGAGTCAACTCATTGGAAAAGTCTCTGGTGCCAGGAAAGATTGAGGGCAGGAGGAGAGGATAGGGGCAGAGGATTTGATGGCTGGATGGCATCATTGACTCAATGTACATGATTTTGAGCAAACTTCAGGAGATAATGAAGGACAGGGACACCTGGTACAGTCCATGGGGTCACAAAGAGTCAGACACAACTGAACGACTGACAGCAACAACAATTGAGTGAATAAATAGATTAGTTTCTTCGAGGTAGCACAAAATAGAATGAATATTGATTGCCACTGGAGTTAGAATTCCTGGGTTCTATACCCATGGAATCACTTATTGAGGATAAGTGGACTGCTGTAGCCAATCTCTGAGACCATTTATTCATCTGTGGAAATGAGAATCAAATGCACTCTATCTACTTCACAGTGCTGTTCTGAGGATCAACTTGGTTGATACATATAAAAGTCCACATGTAATCTATACCATGTTATATAAACATGAACTATTATTAAAATAAGTCTATTCAGAGTTTTATAGAATGAAAGTGATTATATTAAGAGATAGGTAATTAAAGATGGCATTCTTAATTGCTGAGAAGTCAGGCTTCCTGAAAACAGGTTCTAAAAAAGAAAAAGGAAAATAAATCCCTGCCAAGCATAACTTAAAGATTTTTTTTTAAAGTGGAAGCTAGGAAATGCAATATTCGTTATTAACAGCTATTAGTAAGAGTTACTAAACTTACTTGGGTAAATAGCAAAATATTTAAGAACCCAGGACATTCAGGCTTTCTTGAAGCATTGTGAGTTGAATGAGACTCAGCATTATTTCCTGAAAGTATATCACTCAATAAAAAAGGAGAAAACATTTTAAGATATCATACTGTGGTTTTCTCAATTTACCTTGCCCACTGTGATTTACATATGCTAATATACTCCTGCTAAATAAATTTTCCATGGATAATATATAGTTAGTGCTCATCTCCTTAACAAATCCTACAATCACACTTAGGATACCTGGTATCCATTTAACAATCACCCCACAGTTAAACAGGAATCATTTCCTAAATATCTATTGTGGGCCAGGCACTGTCATTAATGCAGCGAGCATGGTGAATAAAACATGGCCTCGCTCTAACAGTCGTTTGCAATCTACTTAGGAACATACAGTCATATAAACCTCAATACAAATCAAATTCTAAAAGGCCTTTAATAGAAAGAACTCACACACAAACACACACATAAAGTCCATTACGAAAGACAGAAACTGACTGGTGCTATCTGACCTGAGTCTTAAAGGACTTAACTGGAAGAGAAGTAGGGAGGGTGTAGGGCATGCCTACGCATGATCAGGAGCAGTACCAACTTCAAGAATGATTTAGACAGGGGCTTCCCTGGTGGTCCAGTGCAAGGGGCGCCAGTTTGATCCCTGGCCTGGGAAGATCCGACGTGCTGCGGAGCGGCTGGACTGATGTGTCCAGTTACTGAGCCGGAGGAGCGCATGCGCCCAGAGCCGGTGCTCTGCGACAATAGAGACCACCGTGATGGGAGGCCCACATGGGCCAAAGAACAAAGATGTATGAAACTAGATAAATAAAAAGACCAATAGAAGTCGCCCGCCTACCCCTCTCCCTCCCTAACCCACCCTCTCCCTAACCTCCAAAATAAATAAATAAATAAATCTTTAAAAAAAAAAAAAAAGAATAATTTAGACAGCCTTGTGGTACCTAAATCTGTAAGTATGTTTTCATGGCAACATGGCTATTCAGGGGTCATCCTTGATCCCTGGAAATTAATAATGGCAGTGGTAAACTTTGTCTCCAGTACAAAGTTATTAACTAAATTGGACAAAATGTTCAATCTCTTGTGAGGTCACATGCTTTTTATGAATCTAATAAAACTTATAAAACCTTCCTCGACAATATACATTGCCCAAAACACAAAACATTTTAAACCTTATTTCAAAAATTTGATAGATTTCTTTGAACCTTGATTTGGAACAAAGGCTTCGAACCTTTGTTCCAAAAGATATGGTTATTTGTGTGAGGAATTTTTGTTTCCTTTTTTGTGTCAGGGTATTTCAGAGTTCTTAGAGGGAAACTTTTGAGGCAGTACTTAAGTAACACAGCATTTGAAAAACAAAAAGTCATATGTCAACGTGTTGAAGGATGTTGTCTACTAAATATTGACATTTACCATATTAACAGAGAAAATTTTTGATAGGGTGCTCTGTGACCACTGAAATTAAAAATCCCAAATAACTGCCAGTTTCAATCACAGCACCATCGTGCAGATCAGAATACTGCTATGAGAGAGTTCAGCACACACATTATAAATGGATGAAGACGTATGTTCCTATAGACTCAGGATATGGTATTTGAGTGGTACTCTTTGTCATATAAACCTGCAGGGAGTTTGAAGAATTGAAGGGAAAGTTTACTGCATAGTGCACGGATAGCCAGTAGCACATTATCTTTGATTTACAACAGCATTTTAATGGTGTTTTACAGATAGGCCATAAAAATAAAATATAATCAAATGTGAACCTTTTTAGCAAAGTAAGATGGTGTTTTGGTGGAGTGGGATGGGAATGTTCTAACATCTGAATCAGCAATGCTAAAAATCCTTTCTCTTGACAAACAGACCATATAAATAGCTAAGCTGCTTTCCATTCCTAAAATCACACATTTAAATAAGTCAAGTCTGGTTAACTAACAGGAGAAGAAAGAAAATCAAGTAGGAGTCAGTCTGTAATAGATTCATTACATGGACTAAGACATCAACATATGTCTTTCAAACCAAAATACGCCACAGTATATAGCAGGTATGTACACTGACATTTGTGAGAACATATTTGACTATAGAAAAACACACTTCTTGTCATTGCTCTCATTTGTCTATTGTTCAGCCTTTGTGTGTGTGTGTGTGTGTGTGTGTGTGTATTTGTCTTACTTGATATTATACATTCAACAAAAACAATGACCATCATATCTCTTGTCCTGGTGTTCAGACAGAGGTAATCTCGTTCTGTTTTTCATCTATTGCTCTCTTGCTCATGAACTTCCTACCTCATGCTGCTTCCCTGCTGGTTTTCTAACATTACCCCCCAAATTGCCCCTTGCTTTAACCCCATTCTGAAAAAGCCTTCCTACTCTCTGAAGTTAGTTGAAAGAATATGACGTTTAAGAGATGTAATCGCCCCAAAGGAAGCTTTCCTATGATCTAACCTTATTCTGATTTTCTTTTTTTCCCATTTCTATTCATATATTTTGTGTCAAATTTAAGAATTTTCAGTACTTAAGTAACACAGCATTTGAAAACAAAGTCATATGTCAACGTGTTGAAGGATGTTGTCTACTAAATATTGACATTTACCATATTAACAGAGAAAATTTTTGATAGGGTGCTCTGTGACCACTGAAATTAAAAATCCCAAATAACTGCCAGTTTCAATCACAGCACCATCGTGCAGATCAGAATACTGCTATGAGAGAGTTCAGCACACACATTATAAATGGATGAAGACGTATGTTCCTATAGACTCAGGATATGGTATTTGAGTGGTACTCTTTGTCATATAAACCTGCAGGGAGTTTGAAGAATTGAAGGGAAAGTTTACTGCATAGTGCACGGATAGCCAGTAGCACATTATCTTTGATTTACAACAGCATTTTAATGGTGTTTTACAGATAGGCCATAAAAATAAAATATAATCAAATGTGAACCTTTTTAGCAAAGTAAGATGGTGTTTTGGTGGAGTGGGATGGGAATGTTCTAACATCTGAATCAGCAATGCTAAAAATCCTTTCTCTTGACAAACAGACCATATAAATAGCTAAGCTGCTTTCCATTCCTAAAATCACACATTTAAATAAGTCAAGTCTGGTTAACTAACAGGAGAAGAAAGAAAATCAAGTAGGAGTCAGTCTGTAATAGATTCATTACATGGACTAAGACATCAACATATGTCTTTCAAACCAAAATACGGCCACAGTATATAGCAGGTATGTACACTGACATTTGTGAGAACATATTTGACTATAGAAAAACACACTTCTTGTCATTGCTCTCATTTGTCTATTGTTCAGCCTTTGTGTGTGTGTGTGTGTGTGTGTGTGTGTATTTGTCTTACTTGATATTATACATTCAACAAAAACAATGACCATCATATCTCTTGTCCTGGTGTTCAGACAGAGGTAATCTCGTTCTGTTTTTCATCTATTGCTCTCTTGCTCATGAACTTCCTACCTCATGCTGCTTCCCTGCTGGTTTTCTAACATTACCCCCCAAATTGCCCCTTGCTTTAACCCCATTCTGAAAAAGCCTTCCTACTCTCTGAAGTTAGTTCAAAGAATATGACGTTTAAGAGATGTAATCGCCCCAAAGGAAGCTTTCCTATGATCTAACCTTATTCTGATTTTCTTCCTATGTTTATTTCATTAAACTAATCTTGCTATTCATATATTTTGACACGCTATACATAAAAGATATTTAATATGGTGCTAGAAATGAAATTTAGTCAACTCTACATTGCGGCTGATTGTTTAATGTCAAGAAATTATTTTTGGATAATTCTTAGTAAGAATGAAATTAATATCCACTAACATATAAAGCCTTCCCCTTGTCTCTTTAGAGAAATAATCACTGATGAGCTCTATGCAGCAATTTAAAACAAAGAACTTACGGGAAATCTTTAATAGCCTTGTTTCTGGCTTCGATTACTTAACTAAACTTTATCTGCTAGTTTCCAGACATGCCTTTATTTTTAAATAAAAGTCACTTAAATGTATGTCTTGATTTCACTGAAAATGAAAACAAGAAAAATGCTTATAAATGTAAAAGACATCTTTCTCATATTTAAGGGCAAGCACTGTAATGTTAAACTCTAGAGATTCCTATGTGAAGAAGGCTTATAACGAAACGTTCCCAGCAAAACAAGTATACTTTCAGATGACGTGACTTATACTTATTTCTTCAGAACTTTTCTTACGTGCTTAATGTTTCAGATGTAGGGAAAAAAGACTATATATTTTCAGATGAGAGGACGATTGATAACACAAAGACCCACCTTGTCAACAGACTAGATTAAGATGGGAGAAAAGGGGGCTTCCCTGGTGGTCCAGTGGGTAAAGAGTCCTTCTTGAAGTGCAAGAGGCACCAGTTCAACCCCTAGCCTGGGAAGATCTCACGTGCCACAGAGCAGCTGGACCTGTGTCTCCAATTATGAGCCAGAACTCTGGAGCACATGTACCATCATATCTCTTGTCCTGGTGTTCAGACAGAGGTAATCTCGTTCTGTTTTTCATCTATTGCTCTCTTGCTCATGAACTTCCTACCTCATGCTGCTTCCCTGCTGGTTTTCTAACATTACCCCCCAAATTGCCCCTTGCTTTAACCCCATTCTGAAAAAGCCTTCCTACTCTCTGAAGTTAGTTCAAAGAATATGACGTTTAAGAGATGTAATCGCCCCAAAGGAAGCTTTCCTATGATCTAACCTTATTCTGATTTTCTTCCTATGTTTATTTCATTAAACTAATCTTGCTATTCATATATTTTGACACGCTATACATAAAAGATATTTAATATGGTGCTAGAAATGAAATTTAGTCAACTCTACATTGCGGCTGATTGTTTAATGTCAAGAAATTATTTTTGGATAATTCTTAGTAAGAATGAAATTAATATCCACTAACATATAAAGCCTTCCCCTTGTCTCTTTAGAGAAATAATCACTGATGAGCTCTATGCAGCAATTTAAAACAAAGAACTTACGGGAAATCTTTAATAGCCTTGTTTCTGGCTTCGATTACTTAACTAAACTTTATCTGCTAGTTTCCAGACATGCCTTTATTTTTAAATAAAAGTCACTTAAATGTATGTCTTGATTTCACTGAAAATGAAAACAAGAAAAATGCTTATAAATGTAAAAGACATCTTTCTCATATTTAAGGGCAAGCACTGTAATGTTAAACTCTAGAGATTCCTATGTGAAGAAGGCTTATAACGAAACGTTCCCAGCAAAACAAGTATACTTTCAGATGACGTGACTTATACTTATTTCTTCAGAACTTTTCTTACGTGCTTAATGTTTCAGATGTAGGGAAAAAAGACTATATATTTTCAGATGAGAGGACGATTGATAACACAAAGACCCACCTTGTCAACAGACTAGATTAAGATGGGAGAAAAGGGGGCTTCCCTGGTGGTCCAGTGGGTAAAGAGTCCTTCTTGAAGTGCAAGAGGCACCAGTTCAACCCCTAGCCTGGGAAGATCTCACGTGCCACAGAGCAGCTGGACCTGTGTCTCCAATTATGAGCCAGAACTCTGGAGCACATGTACCATGAGCCGGTGCTCTGTGACGAGAGACCACTGCAATGGGAGGCCCACAAAGGCCGAAGAATAAAAAGATGGATGAAAATCAATCAATCAATCAATAAAAGAGGCTGAAATTTAAAAGAAAAAGAAAAAAAAGATAGGAGAAAGCATTCAAGGAGAGTTCATAGAATGCTCTTCTAGCTCTGTACTATAGAGTGCCTATATAGAGAGAACTACTGGCATAGTGGCACACCATGCTTCATTCTGTCAATGAACCGAACATGCCAAATCAATTTTCAGTTAAAATTGACTGCTTTATCCAGATTTTAGATTATAAAACTCTTTCATCTCTCCCAATATCTTGTAGAATAGAACCTCTGCATCCCCTTCCCCTACCCAATGACAATACAAGGCTTGGAGAGAAGGATTCACCCACCTGAATGATATTTGCAGCTAACTTAGAATGAATTTTTAAAATGGGTTGCCAGAGGGAGAGAAAGACACTATGAGAATAAGATTTTGGGCTAACAGAATTTGATATTATTTTCTAAAGATCCCATCATCTAATCTTTTTCCATGGTGAAAGACAAAATAGTTTCCTCCTCAGCTTTTGTTTTACAACAGCCTCTACAACGGCGTTCTAAAACATATCCAAGCAAAAAAAAAAAAAAAGGAATAGAATTGGTTCAAATGAAAAGCATTATAAATTGTTCTATAAAAAGTTAAGATTTATTTTTAGCGGAAGATAGTTTAAGAAAAGACAACCAACCTCAAAGTGAGATTCTAGTGCTTAAATTTCATCTTTACCACCTATCAGGGTTACAATAATTGGTCTTAGCCTCCGTGAACCTCAGTTTTCTGGAATATACAATGGAACCATAAAGTCTTCCTCAAAGGCCTAGTAGGATTAAATGAAATAACATCTGTAAAGCAGTGGCATGAAAGCATAAACATATTTAAAAGCTTTAGATCAGCTAATGTCATAAGAAGAGAGCATGAGGGCTTCCCTGGTGGTCCAGTGGGTAAGGACTCCACCTTGCAGTACAAGGGGCGCCAGTTCGATCTCTTCCCTGGGAAGATCCCACATGCAGTGGAGCGACTGGACCTATGTGTCCAATTACGGAGCCGGAGCTCTGGAGCGCATGCACCCAGAGCCGGTTCTCTGCGACAACAGAGGCCGCTGTGATGGGAGGCCCACACAGGCCGAAGAACAAAGACAGATGAAAATAGATAAGTGAAAGACCAATAGAAGTAGCCAGCCCCACCTCCCAACACCCCCACACACACAAAAAAAAACTTAAAAAAAAAAAAAAAAACTAGAAGAGAGCATGAGGTACCCTTTAACATGTAATTCAACATATTTCCTTTTTTTTGGCCACCTCCGTTGATCTTTCATTTATTCATCCTTGTTCTCTGGCCTGTGTGGGCCTCCCATTGCAGTGGCTTCTGTCGCTGCAGAGTACCAACCCTGGGTGCACAGGCTCCAGTGTGCTGGCTCATAATTGAATACACCGGTCCAGCCATTCCAGGGTACATGGGATCTTCCCAGTCCAGGGATGGAACCGGTGCCCCTAGCACGGCAAGGAGGACTCTTTACCCACTGAACCACCAGGGAAGCCCCGATATGCAAAGTCTTGACCACTTGACTGCCAGGGAAGTCCTTCAATTTATTTTAGATTCTTGAAAGATCTTCAATTTTTTATGTTTTATTATGAGACCTTAAAATAAGTTAACACAATTATATATTAATATATAAAAAATCCTAAGTAAACTGAGTGTGTGTGTGTGTATGTGTGTGCTCTCAGTAGTTCAGATTCTTTACCACAAGAACCACCTGGGAAGCCCACATAAGGTGAAAAAAATAATTCAATCATATTTTAATAAAACCTCATAGCAGAAAATCTTAAAAGATTTTATACACTGAGTCTAAGTCCAAAGTCCATAATTTTATAGATGAGTGGGAAGGACCAGAAATTTTAAAAAGATTAAAGAAAAAATAACTATTGTCTTCTCCCTTAGCTATTGGAGTGTTTCTCAAACTGTTTTCCAAGAAGCAACCAAATTATAATCATTTAGGGTAGATTCCTATGTTCTACTTCAGACCAGATAAATCAGAACCTTTGAGGGTAGGCCCTGAGAAATCTAAATTTTAGCCAATATTCCCCAAGTAATTCTTGTGTACAGTTTTAAAGTCACTGACAGAAGACAGTAGTTTTCAACTCTGGCTGCACATTATAATCACTTAGGAAACATAAAAAATAAAATTAAAAGAAAAAGATATGTATGCCTTGTTCCAAACCAATTAGAATCTCTAGGGGTGAGGCTGAACATCATATTTTTTTTTCAAAGCTCCCAAAATGATAGTAAGTCTGAGTGCAGTCTGAGTAGAACACCACTGCATTAAAGCACTCCAAGTTCCTGCTTCCTCTGTCAAGGCAATGGTCAGAAATCTGCATCAAAACATAAACTCGCTTCCACATGTAGACCTCCAGCTGGGCCTCATTGTTAAAGCTAAACAAAAGTTAAAGGATGGTCCTTTATCACCTCAATTCACTATCTTGCCCTTATTTATTTCAGAGGAGTAAATTTTTAGATTTGTTCCATTGGATTCCACCCCCAACTTAGTTAATTAAATTAACCATTCAATGCCCAGAATACAATTGACACTCCAAAGAAGTTTTCATTCCCTTGCAATTTGTTGTCACACAGTCGTCATTCAACACATATTTACTGATTGAATGTGGATTCTCTTAGCCTGTTTTGGTAGTTGTAACAAAAATGCCATAAACCAAATGACTTACATAGTTCTCACAGCTCTAGGGGATGAGGGGTCCAAGACTGAGGTGTTCGTAGATTCTGTGTCTAAAAAGGACTGTATATATTTTTTTTTTACAGTGCCTTCTCTTTGTGCCTTCACATGGTGGAATGGGACAGGAGGGTTTCTTGGGCCTCTTTGATAAAGAAACTAATCCCTTTCATGAGGGCTCTACCCTTATGACCTAATTACATCCCAAAGGTCCCACCTTGGGAACTAGGATTTCAGCGTATGAATTTGGGGGAGGGGATATACAAACATTCAAGCTATAATAGTCTCCATGTCTTTAAAAGAGAAAGGGGGAAAGCTCTATATTCCACTGTATAGCCACAGGGACAGCTGAAGCACCAAACAACCTAAGGTGAATTTACAAATTACAAACTCGCTGAGAGTTTTATTTTTCTAAATCTAAATTTTAGCCAATATTCCCCAAGTAATTCTTGTGTACAGTTTTAAAGTCACTGACAGAAGACAGTAGTTTTCAACTCTGGCTGCACATTATAATCACTTAGGAAACATAAAAAATAAAATTAAAAGAAAAAGATATGTATGCCTTGTTCCAAACCAATTAGAATCTCTAGGGGTGAGGCTGAACATCATATTTTTTTTTCAAAGCTCCCAAAATGATAGTAAGTCTGAGTGCAGTCTGAGTAGAACACCACTGCATTAAAGCACTCCAAGTTCCTGCTTCCTCTGTCAAGGCAATGGTCAGAAATCTGCATCAAAACATAAACTCGCTTCCACATGTAGACCTCCAGCTGGGCCTCATTGTTAAAGCTAAACAAAAGTTAAAGGATGGTCCTTTATCACCTCAATTCACTATCTTGCCCTTATTTATTTCAGAGGAGTAAATTTTTAGATTTGTTCCATTGGATTCCACCCCCAACTTAGTTAATTAAATTAACCATTCAATGCCCAGAATACAATTGACACTCCAAAGAAGTTTTCATTCCCTTGCAATTTGTTGTCACACAGTCGTCATTCAACACATATTTACTGATTGAATGTGGATTCTCTTAGCCTGTTTTGGTAGTTGTAACAAAAATGCCATAAACCAAATGACTTACATAGTTCTCACAGCTCTAGGGGATGAGGGGTCCAAGACTGAGGTGTTCGTAGATTCTGTGTCTAAAAAGGACTGTATATATATTTTTTTTACAGTGCCTTCTCTTTGTGCCTTCACATGGTGGAATGGGACAGGAGGGTTTCTTGGGCCTCTTTGATAAAGAAACTAATCCCTTTCATGAGGGCTCTACCCTTATGACCTAATTACATCCCAAAGGTCCCACCTTGGGAACTAGGATTTCAGCGTATGAATTTGGGGGAGGGGATATACAAACATTCAAGCTATAATAGTCTCCATGTCTTTAAAAGAGAAAGGGGGAAAGCTCTATATTCCACTGTATAGCCACAGGGACAGCTGAAGCACCAAACAACCTAAGGTGAATTTACAAATTACAAACTCGCTGAGAGTTTTATTTTTCTAAATCTACATAAATGAAATAATCTGTTTACTACATCATGTGAAAATAGACTACTTTTCACCAAGTTTGTAGGGCACATTCAAGATGTATACTCAATATGCACTGTACCTGCAATTCACATGCTATGGAGCATATAGAGGAACTAAGCAGTCATCCTCCAGCCTAGCAAAGATGCAGTACAAAGCCTGTGTGACTGCTACCCAGGATGAGTGAGATATATATAGGATATACGTATTAGAACACTGTAGTTAACAAAAACAGAGAGGTTCAAATGTGAGGTCCAAATCAGAAGAAGGGTGGAAAGAAGCTTTAAATGGCAGGGCTCAATTTGTCAGAAAATGATTTCCTCAAATGGTGGCTCAGATAGAAAAGAATCTGCCTGCAACACGGGAGACCCAGGTTCAACCCCTGGGTTGGGAAGATCCCTGGAGAAGGACATGGCCACCCACTCCAGTATTCGTGCCTGGAGAATTCCATGGACCGAGGAGCCTGGCAAACTATAGTCCATGGGGTCACAAAGACTCAGACACGACTAAGTGACTAACATTTTCACTTTCTTTCATGTACAAAACATGGTTTCAGAGTCAGCAATAATGGACATTTATTTAATTCAGTAATGGCTAATGTATTCTCCTTGGCATTGATGTAAAAGTCACTAAAAATTTGCTGAATGACAAGGGTTTTGAGAGAAAAAGCTATCTTATCAGGGAAGAAAAAGCTGGTTGCTGAATATCTATGCATAGTTAGTACTTGTTAGTACAGTCTTTAACCACTACAGAAGCCAAGAATAGCCTCCATCTGACTGGCTAGTTAACATAAGAAATAAAAAAGTAAAATCTTATCCCACTGATAACCATATGTTTGTTTTCTACATCTATGACTGTTTCTGTTTTATAAATAAGCTCATTTGTATCACTTTTTAGATTCCAAATATAACCTTTCATGAGGGCTCTACCCTTATGATAAAAAGACCTTGGGAACTAGGATTTCAGCGTATGAATTTGGGGGAGGGGATATACAAACATTCAAGCTATAATAGTCTCCATGTCTTTAAAAGAGAAAGGGGGAAAGCTCTATATTCCACTGTATAGCCACAGGGACAGCTGAAGCACCAAACAACCTAAGGTGAATTTACAAATTACAAACTCGCTGAGAGTTTTATTTTTCTAAATCTACATAAATGAAATAATCTGTTTACTACATCATGTGAAAATAGACTACTTTTCACCAAGTTTGTAGGGCACATTCAAGATGTATACTCAATATGCACTGTACCTGCAATTCACATGCTATGGAGCATATAGAGGAACTAAGCAGTCATCCTCCAGCCTAGCAAAGATGCAGTACAAAGCCTGTGTGACTGCTACCCAGGATGAGTGAGATATATATAGGATATACGTATTAGAACACTGTAGTTAACAAAAACAGAGAGGTTCAAATGTGAGGTCCAAATCAGAAGAAGGGTGGAAAGAAGCTTTAAATGGCAGGGCTCAATTTGTCAGAAAATGATTTCCTCAAATGGTGGCTCAGATAGAAAAGAATCTGCCTGCAACACGGGAGACCCAGGTTCAACCCCTGGGTTGGGAAGATCCCTGGAGAAGGACATGGCCACCCACTCCAGTATTCGTGCCTGGAGAATTCCATGGACCGAGGAGCCTGGCAAACTATAGTCCATGGGGTCACAAAGACTCAGACACGACTAAGTGACTAACATTTTCACTTTCTTTCATGTACAAAACATGGTTTCAGAGTCAGCAATAATGGACATTTATTTAATTCAGTAATGGCTAATGTATTCTCCTTGGCATTGATGTAAAAGTCACTAAAAATTTGCTGAATGACAAGGGTTTTGAGAGAAAAAGCTATCTTATCAGGGAAGAAAAAGCTGGTTGCTGAATATCTATGCATAGTTAGTACTTGTTAGTACAGTCTTTAACCACTACAGAAGCCAAGAATAGCCTCCATCTGACTGGCTAGTTAACATAAGAAATAAAAAAGTAAAATCTTATCCCACTGATAACCATATGTTTGTTTTCTACATCTATGACTGTTTCTGTTTTCTAAATAAGCTCATTTGTATCACTTTTTTAGATTCCAAATATAAACTATATCAAATTAAAATAGTAAACTTATTAATAAGGACCTACTATATAGCAAAGGGGATTCTTCTCAGTACTCTGTAATAGTCTATATGGGAAAAGAATCAAAAAAAATGTGTGTATGTGTGTGTGTGTGTTTGATTCACTTTGTTGTACAACAGAAACTAACGTAACATTTTAAATCAACTGCACTCCAATGAAAATCAAAAAAAATAAATTCTTTAAAATTAATCAAGTCTAAATACAGAAAGTCAAGTTTAAAAACTGCTATCCAAAGGCTTGCCTCTATATTGATTTCATTATCCCACATGAGCTTTGAATTCTTCCAATCTCAAGGACCTAAAGAGAAAAGCAAGAATCTCTAGGGTTTATTAGTAAAAACAATCTTGCTTCATTAAATATTAATTTACATTTGTATAGCTATTGATTTTTTAAAAACCTTTTTGCTCTACCTCACTTAACTTCTCCTAATAATTCCTTTGGCTCTGTAGAACATACTTTCTGAAGATGGGTCTTGTTTTCAGGACTGTTACTTTGCCATTTAATATTTAGAGATCTTGGTAAATTATGTTGTTTTTGTAGGCTCTGTTTTTCTCATTCATTAAACGGAGATATGATTCTTGAAGGATACATAAGATATTATATTTTAAATAGATTACTAAACTGTAAGAGTTAAAAAAGTGTCAAATATTATAAATGTCCCAATTTTAAATATGACCAGATTGAGGCACAAGATGTTAAGGTGGTCGTAAATAAGAAATGTGACCATGGTTTCAATACAGATTCTCTCATTTTAGTCAGTGAATTTTTTCCATATTACCACAAATATTATTAGAATATATTTGGGTCAAATGAACTTTTTGGACATCAAAAATGTTCAAATGGACTTTTTGACATCAAACCAAGTAGAAAAAATAGATTTATATCTATTTATTTCTATCTATATCTATATATAAAGAGAAACCTAATTTTTGAAAAAAATAATCGAGTCAAATATCACAACTTTTAGAATGCTCATCCAAAATCTGATTTGGAATCTAACAGACTCTTGGGTGTAATGAATGGAGAAGGAAGGAAAATGAGATAAGAAACCAGGAAAAATGTAGAGTATGTCCTTCCAAGGACATATTAATATTAACAAACTCACACAATCAAGTCTTCTCCTCTTCATTTTGTTTGGACCTGAAGTTTAGCCGAGGGAGTTCTTTATTACTTGCTATCTTATAAGACACATATTATAGAAACTGACAACAAGAGTGAAAGTCAAATTCTCAGACTTTAAGGTACAAACATGGTCTGGCATGGCTTATCAATTCAGTAGCTGCTTGCTCAGTTTGTCTGTGTAGCTCACAAGTCATAAGGCAGAAAATCTCAGAGTCACTCATCCCTTCATCTTAAGGCCCGTGTCGTCCCAGACAGATCAGCCATCAAACTCCTTGAATAACATGTGTGCTCGTGCTACAAGTTGCTCAGGTCTGTTCAGTCAGTCAGTTGTGGCTGATTCTTTGTGACCCCATGTACTGCAGCATGCCAGGCTGCTCTGTCCTTCACCATTTCCTTTAACCTAACTCTCCATGAAAAGTAGTATTTCCTCAGAATATCTAACATTGTGTGGAATGTTCAAAAGCACCAAGTTGATCAACTATCTAAACAAGCATAATTTTAAACACTGTATGAGATTTAGTTTAAAATGAGCTTCCCAGGTGATGCTAATGGTAAAGAATCCATCTGCAAATAGAGGAGATGCAAGAGATGCGGGTTCGATCCTTGGGTCAGAGTGAATTCCTTGGGTTGAAGATCTCCCAGAGTAGGAAGTGGCAACCCACTCCAATATTCTTGCCTAGAAATTCCATGGACAAAGGAGCCTGGTGAGCTACAATCTATGGGGCCTCAAGGAGTCAGACACGACTGAGTGACTGAACACACAGCACATATAGTTTAAAACTTTCAGAGAATCAATCACATATACTTTATCCATTTTTATTTAAATAATCGCTGGAAAAGGGACTTTTGTTACAGGCCCATGGCCAGAGATATGCTTAAGCTAAGGGCTGTAGGGAACTGAGGGTTGGTGAGGGGGCAGGCATTGTTCACAGAGGCCCAAAACAAGACAGATAGGATACTAATCAGTTTACTGCTTTTCATATCAATCAGATGTCCTAGTACAGAGATAAAATGCCAGAAATCTCTGGAAAGGAAACACTGCATACTTGGAACTATCCACAACAACCTATAGAGCAGCCATTTCCCTGGTTACCTTAGTGTCAGAAGAGTCTTCACTCATAAAAATCTTCATCTTCTATGTCTCTTTTTAATGAGGAATGAGGGATTACAAAAGCTGGTCACAACCCTCTGCACACCGTAAGGAAGTTACCACTTTAGCAGTGGCTTTCCAACCACACCGGGCATGTGAATTACCCTGGAGTGCATCTTCCTGATTCAGGTCTGAAGTGCGATAAAGTCCACCTGATAAAGCCCTAAAACCACAACCTCCAATCTGCTTTATCAGTAATAATAGTCATATTTTAATCTCTCAATTGGTTCCAAATATGAGTCAGGCAAAGGATTTTATATCTTAAACCTCTACAACATTCCAAAAGACACATATCATGGTCAGCAGAAGAGCAGGTGTTTCTAAGTTTTAAAAAGCTTCATGGAGAATAAAGCTTTGGGAGTACAGGTAAAGGCAAAAACTAGAAGTTCTAGAAGGTGAGAGGGAGGTATGAATTCATTAAAGGGGAAATTTACAATGTTTTTTCACAATCTGACTCTGCTGAGGATTTTTATGACCTAAGCTTAAATAGAAAGATCCTTTAAAAATCTAACCTTTTCTTAGAGAAATTGTTTATGTTCTGAAAGTCACTCAGTCAAGTTCAACTCTTTGTGACCCCACAGATGAGCCATGGAATTCTCCAGGCAAGAATACTGGAGTGGATAGCCATTCTCTTCTCCAGGGGATCTTCCCAACCCAGGAAATGAACCAGGTCTACCACACTGGAAGCAGATTCTTTACCATCTGAACCACCAGGGAAACCCATTTATGTTAGGGGAATGTAAATCCATGTAGATGATAACCGTATTCAATCCTCTTGCAAATAGGAGGCACTCCAGTATTGAGTCACTCACTTGCCAAACATTATTTGAACATCACAGTATAAAATGCTACTGCAGATGCTATGATTACATTATTCAAAATCTTGGACCTCAAGCAGTTTACAATCCTGTGAGAACAATGGACTCAATGTAAGAAGTATAATAAAAGACGTAAGTACTAAGCACAAGGAGCTACTTCTTTAAGTTACCATAGCTTTGATGCAAAAGCATCTCATGCCCAAATGACACAGGTATCACCCAGGAGGCAACCTGGCTCAACACGAATCCTGGACAGAGAACTTTCCTGAGCTGTATTTTTGACTGGGGACTAATTCACGATCTGCTCTTTTTAAATTATAGCGCTCTCTTCCTATATTTCTTTTAATCAATAACCCTGTGGAATGTTTTTCATTAAAAATGAATTTTACCTTTATTCTGAAATGTCAAACATGAATAAAATGAGCAACTTTTTCTTGCAGGGAATATTAAAAAAGAAAGATACTAATTCACCTTTTCTCTGACAAATTTGACTAGTTGAATGAGTTTGTTGAAACAATATATCTCATTCTTCCCATATCCATGGCCTATTATGGTTTTTTTTTTCACAAACAAATGAATGGATGCAAATTTTTTTTTTAATTAAGTTCTTTAAACATGCCAGAATGTTAAGGGCAGGTGACGTCAAAATTTATTATGAAATCAAAATGTAGTTGCCTCTTCTAAAGGTGCCATTTAAATTTAGCTCAAGGCTCTAAATAAGACTAAACTTAGCTCTTGGTTTACAAAACTACCAGTTAATACTAATCATAGATTAGAAAAGCTAACCTTTTCTTAGAGAAATTGTTTATGTTCTGAAAGTCACTCAGTCAAGTTCAACTCTTTGTGACCCCACAGATGAGCCATGGAATTCTCCAGGCAAGAATACTGGAGTGGATAGCCATTCTCTTCTCCAGGGGATCTTCCCAACCCAGGAAATGAACCAGGTCTACCACACTGGAAGCAGATTCTTTACCATCTGAACCACCAGGGAAACCCATTTATGTTAGGGGAATGTAAATCCATGTAGATGATAACCGTATTCAATCCTCTTGCAAATAGGAGGCACTCCAGTATTGAGTCACTCACTTGCCAAACATTATTTGAACATCACAGTATAAAATGCTACTGCAGATGCTATGATTACATTATTCAAAATCTTGGACCTCAAGCAGTTTACAATCCTGTGAGAACAATGGACTCAATGTAAGAAGTATAATAAAAGACGTAAGTACTAAGCACAAGGAGCTACTTCTTTAAGTTACCATAGCTTTGATGCAAAAGCATCTCATGCCCAAATGACACAGGTATCACCCAGGAGGCAACCTGGCTCAACACGAATCCTGGACAGAGAACTTTCCTGAGCTGTATTTTTGACTGGGGACTAATTCACGATCTGCTCTTTTTAAATTATAGCGCTCTCTTCCTATATTTCTTTTAATCAATAACCCTGTGGAATGTTTTTCATTAAAAATGAATTTTACCTTTATTCTGAAATGTCAAACATGAATAAAATGAGCAACTTTTTCTTGCAGGGAATATTAAAAAAGAAAGATACTAATTCACCTTTTCTCTGACAAATTTGACTAGTTGAATGAGTTTGTTGAAACAATATATCTCATTCTTCCCATATCCATGGCCTATTATGGTTTTTTTTTTTTTTCACAAACAAATGAATGGATGCAAATTTTTTTTTTAATTAAGTTCTTTAAACATGCCAGAATGTTAAGGGCAGGTGACGTCAAAATTTATTATGAAATCAAAATGTAGTTGCCTCTTCTAAAGGTGCCATTTAAATTTAGCTCAAGGCTCTAAATAAGACTAAACTTAGCTCTTGGTTTACAAAACTACCAGTTAATACTAATCATAGATTAGAAAAGCTCTTTTCCATTTTTCCTAATGTTCCCTTCTGAGTGTTTCTCATTAAAAGAAAAGAAAATAATAACTGTTTCTGTATTGCAGAGTCATAGTTAATAGGATAGTATTTCAGGAGATAGCAGTGCTCAATCACACTTGATAGATAAAATTCAGCATGAGTTTAGAACCTTTAGTTAAGTTACACATTTTAGATCAAGCTAAATTAGCTAATGCTAGCCTTCATACACACAGCAAAACCGAGCATGGAAATGTGGTCATTAACCTACATTAGAGAAAATGAATCCACGGGTTAAAAGGGCCAGGAACTTTACTTGACATCACAACCCCTGCCTGTTCTCTTAATGTGTGCCTTTAACTAAATTATTTCATCAAATATTAGGGACTACAGCTGAGGTTTTACCCCTGTTGGAGATGATGCACACTGAAATATGTGAAGTTAAGAAAAGGTAGAGATACATATTGTTTAGGGTTAACAGAAGAAAGTAGTTATTTCTTTTGAGAAAAGCCAACATTATTCCGGGCAAGCATGAAAGCACTTATTTCCACAATTCTCAGCTTAGTTTATTGCTGCATATGAAATTCCTCACCAGTACATATTATACTTGACTTTTAGAGGGGAATTCCACTTTCTAAAGAAATCAGATCTGGGTGCTTTGCTAACATTGCTTTTATTTTCATTATCACCAGTGACTCACAGACTCCAGTAATACTGAGACTAAAGGTTGACCTTCTCTTCCCATTAGAATTTTGAGAGGGTCTTGGGTACCACTCTGACACTGCCACTTATGAAATCCATCCTCATCAACATTTTTCATCACCATCCATCTCAAACATGAATAAAATGAGCAACTTTTTCTTGCAGGGAATATTAAAAAAGAAAGATACTAATTCACCTTTTCTCTGACAAATTTGACTAGTTGAATGAGTTTGTTGAAACAATATATCTCATTCTTCCCATATCCATGGCCTATTATGGTTTTTTTTTTCACAAACAAATGAATGGATGCAAATTTTTTTTTTAATTAAGTTCTTTAAACATGCCAGAATGTTAAGGGCAGGTGACGTCAAAATTTATTATGAAATCAAAATGTAGTTGCCTCTTCTAAAGGTGCCATTTAAATTTAGCTCAAGGCTCTAAATAAGACTAAACTTAGCTCTTGGTTTACAAAACTACCAGTTAATACTAATCATAGATTAGAAAAGCTCTTTTCCATTTTTCCTAATGTTCCCTTCTGAGTGTTTCTCATTAAAAGAAAAGAAAATAATAACTGTTTCTGTATTGCAGAGTCATAGTTAATAGGATAGTATTTCAGGAGATAGCAGTGCTCAATCACACTTGATAGATAAAATTCAGCATGAGTTTAGAACCTTTAGTTAAGTTACACATTTTAGATCAAGCTAAATTAGCTAATGCTAGCCTTCATACACACAGCAAAACCGAGCATGGAAATGTGGTCATTAACCTACATTAGAGAAAATGAATCCACGGGTTAAAAGGGCCAGGAACTTTACTTGACATCACAACCCCTGCCTGTTCTCTTAATGTGTGCCTTTAACTAAATTATTTCATCAAATATTAGGGACTACAGCTGAGGTTTTACCCCTGTTGGAGATGATGCACACTGAAATATGTGAAGTTAAGAAAAGGTAGAGATACATATTGTTTAGGGTTAACAGAAGAAAGTAGTTATTTCTTTTGAGAAAAGCCAACATTATTCCGGGCAAGCATGAAAGCACTTATTTCCACAATTCTCAGCTTAGTTTATTGCTGCATATGAAATTCCTCACCAGTACATATTATACTTGACTTTTTAGAGGGGAATTCCACTTTCTAAAGAAATCAGATCTGGGTGCTTTGCTAACATTGCTTTTATTTTCATTATCACCAGTGACTCACAGACTCCAGTAATACTGAGACTAAAGGTTGACCTTCTCTTCCCATTAGAATTTTGAGAGGGTCTTGGGTACCACTCTGACACTGCCACTTATGAAATCCATCCTCATCAACATCTTCATCACCATCATCACTCCCATCAACACCACTAATCTTCATTAAGACCTCACATAAGATTGTCTCTATGAATTTAACACTCACAAAAACCCTCTGAGGAGGCTAAATAAGCCCCCAAATGAAAGGAAATTACTTATTTTATTCACTCCTAATATTCTGGATTTAGAAAAGTATCTGGAACTTAAGAGGTCCTTCTTAATTGACTATTATCTAATTTCATATATGTATAAACAGAGACCTATTAAGTAAACTTATGTGCCCAAGATCACACTCTTAAACTCAGAGTTGGCTCTCAAGTTTTCACAAAGACAGATCCTGAGACATTCCCTACAAAAGAGTGTAGATGTCCCTTGACAATGGGTATAAACAAAATTGCTTTTAGTTCTAAATTGGGTGAAAGTTGTGGTCCATGTTTCCTGCCTGAGTTCTTTAGGAAAGAAGGAGCCATGTGTTTGGGGCATGTTTTCCCTTTTTATCTTTTCATAAAAACAACAACTAACAACTCATTCTAAATTCAGTGCCTACTACTGGCAAAGAAAGAATTTGGGTATCTCTTGAAGAGTCCAAAATACTACCATTTACACTTAATATTTTTGTATGGGTTTTAACCTGTTAAAATGTATCAGTTCATAGTAACCCAACAGCAAACCCACATTTTATATCTTTAATTTCTCAAAGAATGTTTTTAATTTCTCAAAAAATGTTATCTTTGGAAATTCCTATTAAAGATACATTCAAAATAATCCCAGTAGTTATCAGAATTTTAAAAATAATAAACTGGGTAGCTCTTTTCCTGCTACTTTACTCTTAACACTTACGCCCACAGTCTCTGCTGCCAGAAGAGAAAGCAGCACACATTGCTTCAAATTAATGAACTCTGTAGTATCACTACTCATTCAGTCAATGAATGTCAGGGGAGTACTGGAGCACAAAGAACAGTTGGATGTAGGGGATAGTAGACATTTCTCTATCTTTAAGAGCTTGACAGTCAATGTATGGGGACAGGGCATCAGTTCAATACATTAGCACCCTACAAAGCAGCATGCAGTAAATACTGAATACATGACACAGTGGTAGGTGGTACCAGAGTAGAGATAAGGGAGAGATCATGAGCAGCTGGAGCATGTGGCGAGGCCGGCAGAGAAGATGGGGGCAATGCTGATCCTTGAGGAGGGAGCTGAAGTCACAGGACAGGTGATTGGTTGCTTTTATAAGCTAGTAATTCTAGTGGCACATAGCTTTTTTCTTGTAACATATTCTTTTCTCAAGCTCTCTTGTATTTGTCTAAATATTGATGAGTCCATTGTCCCACACTTTAAAGATGTGATCTCAAGTTTTTAGTTTTGAGAAAAAAAGTCTTCTATAATTCAGTAAAGGAATACATTTGCCCTAGTTCTGCATTTAAAAGAACTACTTTTTTGCTGTGTGAATTACTATGCTTTGCCTTATTATAACCCTGGTCATTCTTCTTTTTGGCCATACAGCATGGCATGCAGAACTTCCCTGACTAGGGATTGAACCCAAATCCCCTGCAGTGGAACCAATGGAGTCATAGTCACTGGACCACCAGGGAGTCTACTCTGGCCATTTATTTTAGCTTCACTTAATTTTGGTGAGTTATCAACTACATTTCTGATAATCTTTAATCAAAATTAATAGCAGCATCTTTGACAAAGTAGAATACATATGAAAGTTGAATACTTCCACTGTCTGATAGAAAAGTATAAGTTTTCCAAACTGGGCATATTTTTCTAAAAAGGATTGGGACAAAATGTGAAAGTGCCTGAATAATTAAGTTTTATGGCATCAATTATGAATTGATTTCTAGTATATTTGACCATGGAAAACACAGAGGTGCCTTTGCTTCCAGAAACAGAGTGATGTGTTCATTCTATAAAGTTCAAAAGCTGAAGATTCAAATCTCTTACAGCTTGTTGGTAAAGTCAGCTTACCCTCCAAGATCAGATACACTTTCATATAATTGCATTTGTTGCAAGTCTTTTCTGCTGACAGACTTTCCCTGAGTGAATTTTTTTTGCATATTTAAAGTCATTTCTCTCTCTGCATTGTTTGAACTTCATTACTGTTGCCAACCTCCATAGAATTTCTGGTTCATAATGAATACATCCATCTAAAGAGTGTGCCAAGTAGAATGGCCTAGAAACGTAAAACAGAGATTTTCAGTTTGGCAAAACTATCAAATTCAAATCTACTTGCAGAGTTTCCCCTCAAAGGTCCACATTAAGCCCCTTTTTAGCGTTAAAACAGGGGGATTCTGTCAGGCAAGGCCGGCAGAGAAGATGGGGGCAATGCTGATCCTTGAGGAGGGAGCTGAAGTCACAGGACAGGTGATTGGTTGCTTTTATAAGCTAGTAATTCTAGTGGCACATAGCTTTTTTCTTGTAACATATTCTTTTCTCAAGCTCTCTTGTATTTGTCTAAATATTGATGAGTCCATTGTCCCACACTTTAAAGATGTGATCTCAAGTTTTTAGTTTTGAGAAAAAAAGTCTTCTATAATTCAGTAAAGGAATACATTTGCCCTAGTTCTGCATTTAAAAGAACTACTTTTTTGCTGTGTGAATTACTATGCTTTGCCTTATTATAACCCTGGTCATTCTTCTTTTTGGCCATACAGCATGGCATGCAGAACTTCCCTGACTAGGGATTGAACCCAAATCCCCTGCAGTGGAACCAATGGAGTCATAGTCACTGGACCACCAGGGAGTCTACTCTGGCCATTTATTTTAGCTTCACTTAATTTTGGTGAGTTATCAACTACATTTCTGATAATCTTTAATCAAAATTAATAGCAGCATCTTTGACAAAGTAGAATACATATGAAAGTTGAATACTTCCACTGTCTGATAGAAAAGTATAAGTTTTCCAAACTGGGCATATTTTTCTAAAAAGGATTGGGACAAAATGTGAAAGTGCCTGAATAATTAAGTTTTATGGCATCAATTATGAATTGATTTCTAGTATATTTGACCATGGAAAACACAGAGGTGCCTTTGCTTCCAGAAACAGAGTGATGTGTTCATTCTATAAAGTTCAAAAGCTGAAGATTCAAATCTCTTACAGCTTGTTGGTAAAGTCAGCTTACCCTCCAAGATCAGATACACTTTCATATAATTGCATTTGTTGCAAGTCTTTTCTGCTGACAGACTTTCCCTGAGTGAATTTTTTTTGCATATTTAAAGTCATTTCTCTCTCTGCATTGTTTGAACTTCATTACTGTTGCCAACCTCCATAGAATTTCTGGTTCATAATGAATACATCCATCTAAAAGGAGTGTGCCAAGTAGAATGGCCTAGAAACGTAAAACAGAGATTTTTCAGTTTGGCAAAACTATCAAATTCAAATCTACTTGCAGAGTTTCCTCACCAGATCAAAGGTCCACATTAAGCCCCCTTTTTTGCGAGCTGTTTGGAAAAGTCAGCTGCATTAGAATGGTGGTGATGAGCTTCTGTCAGGCAATTTTCTTTGCTCTCACTATATACCCATTCCCAACAGCCTACAGAAAAAGTCCTCCTAGTGTGCAATTTTAGTAACAAGCCACTCAGTGACTGCCAGGTGTGAAAATGTTGCTATTAGCAAACCAGCAGTCAGCCTCATTTTATGATGTCATAAATCCAGCAGCCCAGATCTGATGTTTCATGCTTGCTTTTTGCTGGCATAACAGACCCTTCCCCATGTAATAGCGTGCTCTACAATGGCTAAGTAGGTCATTCTACATCCTGGTGTCTAAATTTTCAAGCATTAGGAAACACTATTTTCTCACTCAGAGGGGACACACATCTTCTTGTCATGGTAAACTAACTTTCAAAGAACCTATGTTACAAACGTTCAAAGAACCTATGTTACATATCACCCACTTAATGTGCTACAAATCTGATGCAGTCCACAATCGTATCCAAAGTAGTTGCTACGGCATCTGTTAAAGGAAGGAAGGAAATTCCTAGACAAGATCCAATGCCCCAGATCACCTCTCTGTGATGCCTTCAGGGGAAACTGTTTGCATTTTACATGCAGAATTAGCAGTTACAGTTTTCACTCTGTGGTTTCCTTTACAGATTGTGAGCTTCCTAAGGGACAGCACCCCTGTTGAACTTCTAGAGATGACATCACTCTCTAGAGGATGAAATTGTGGACACAGAACAAACCTGCATAAAATCAAATGCCAACTTCTCAAAATATTGGGCAAACCAAGTATAACCTGATTCAGAAAAAAGAAGCAGAAAATGAAAGACTTTCTCTGGGAGAAATTACTGTAGCCTCCGTAGGTCATCTGAGTGGCTCAGGCTATTGAACGGAACAACTTGACTTGATTCCTCTGGGAAAAGATGCCTTGATTGAAATGTCAAAATCTGTGAAATGCACTTCTAAGCTGGGGGAAAAATATGGACATTCCAGGAAGGTAGATTCTACTCTGGCTGAAACAGTCAGCTATTAAGAATTAAACCTAGCCACAAAGCAGTTCTCTATTTTCTCATTTGCAAAATGGATATATTATGTTCAAATGCTTTTTATTTTATAAAAATAAAATGTATATGTTTATTGCAATGTTTAGTCTATTGGCAAAAGTCTGAATTCTCTGAATACACAATAAATATCTTGAAACTCCTCCTCTGAATAGTCAAACTGTTCTCAAAATATGTCCTCCTATAAACTGTTAAAAAGTTACTTCTCAAAATCAGTGCAAAAGGTTTTGGAATACATGACTTTTCAGCTCTACATTTTTCTCAGGTACTTCAGAGAAAGAGAAAGGCCGAGTCAATAGATTTCACTTAAAAAGTGAAGATAAAAAAAATCCCTACAATAAAAGCTATGCCATCACATTCAGGTGCTATCTTAGGTATTGAGGAAGGAACTAACCCCAAAGAATTCTACCTAAAAATTCATTAAAATACAGATCCATAAACAAATTCAGATTTTGTATTTTACATT
The DNA here is from genome assembly GCA_022376925.1 of Tragulus kanchil. NCBI lineage: Eukaryota > Metazoa > Chordata > Mammalia > Artiodactyla > Tragulidae > Tragulus > Tragulus kanchil. The sequence goes on from JAIOJX010000032.1 coordinate 256,479,477, forward strand.
CAACCACATCCACTGACTTCTTTTTCCAAAAAAGGGAAAGAAAAAAGAAACTAAAAAATATAGTAGATAGGAAAATTACATGCATCCCAAGTTTAAATCCCTACCAAAAAGCATTAGAGAAAAAAAATACACTTGTATTTCAGCCTTAATACTAATAGAAATCCTTAAATGAAGATGTTATGATAGAGCACTGGGCTTTTTTTGTGGTCCCTCATCAAATATTAATTGCTAAGAATTAAGAAATGGTATTCGAACTGTAGTATTAGAGAACTCATGAGAGTCCCTTGAACTGCAAGATCAAACCAGTCAATCCTAAAGAAAATCAACCATAAGTATTCATCGGAAGGACTGATGTTGAAACTGAAGCTCCAATACTTTGGCCATCTGATGTAAAGAGTTGACTCATTCGAAAAGACCCTGATGCTGGAAAAGATTGAAGACAGGAAAAGAAGGGAACGACAGAGGACAAAATGGTTGGATGGCATCAACAACTCAATGAACATAAGTTTGAGCAAGCTCCGGGAGATGGTGAAGGACAGGGAAGTCTGGCATGCTACAGCCCATGGGGTCTCAAAGAGTTTGATTTTATGAATGACTGAACAACAAAAAGTGGTAGACATATTGGAAATGAACAATCTGATATCCAGTTATGATGCTCCTAGAAAGGCACCACTCTAAGGCAGAATTCAGCTCCAAAATAAATGATTCTTTCAAGTGATTGTTGACTACTTTGAGAATTCCTAAGAAAAATAATTTATACAATATCTACCTTTTTTACTACGTTAAATACTCTTCTGTCCACAATAGGCTTATTCACTTCATTCTTATTTACTACTAAAATACATACTTTCTTGCAATCCAAATAAATTCCAGCATTGCAAAAAGCTGTCAAAGAACAGACAGCATAATCTACCAGCAAGTATGTTGGTAAATTATTGAATTTAGCCCTCACTCTTAAACTTGGGAAACTCTGTCCTTAACAAATGCTTTGGAGGCATTATTTGGAGCAAAGGATCTGTGAACCTATGTTCTGGTAACTAAATGTGGGAAAGTTTCTTTTCTGTTTGGAAGCAGACCAACATAGAGCTCTAAATAGAAGCAGTTTAAGGGCTCAGAAGACTGCATAATTAGGTTTTTGCTTCATCTAAACGCACATGACAAACTTCTGGAATTGCTGAAAGTTCTCTCCTTTTAACCACGATCTATGAAATGAGAGCCAGCTTGGAGTTGGGAAATGAAGGCTGTGGCCTCAGAACAGCTATCAGCTCTGCGGCCACAAGCAAGTCAACTTATTTCTCTTTGTTCACTTCCCTATAGTGTTGATGGGAAGCTCTAATGAGATAATGCCTGTGGTATGCAGAGTACATCAGTTGAGAGGTGAAAGTTCTACAAACTGTAGCATTTAAGCAGAGCGATTGCCAGCAGAGCCAGTAGTTCACAGTGAATTCACAATCCTGATGCTCAACTGAGGTCACATGAGTTATAACACTGCCCAGGTTCAAGTGTGGCGTGCAGATTCTTCAAAGGAAAGGGCAAGAAAAGAAGTTTGTTCTTTGAAGTAATTTAGAATGAAATTAAGACACTATCCTGGTAACATAGCCCCCGGCATTAAGTGGTCTTAATTCACTCAACATGATGTTAAAATTGCTTTACTAGGCTGAAAGCACTACCATTATACAGAATCTATGGGCATAAATGGTTAGAAACTGCAGCTAGAAAGTTAACCATAATTGTGATTGAACAATAATTACGAATGGTCATTTCCATAATCCTATTTCATAAAGCTCTTTGCCAAAGGTGTCAAGGGTATCATTTGTTTCTCAGAATGACCAAGATTGTTCTGTACTGGGCAGAATGACTGATTCATAGTTTACTCCTTCAGTTAGCAGGCACTACAGGTACTATTCTGGTCACTAGCCCCTAAAATACATACTTTCTTGCAATCCAAATAAATTCCAGCATTGCAAAAAGCTGTCAAAGAACAGACAGCATAATCTACCAGCAAGTATGTTGGTAAATTATTGAATTTAGCCCTCACTCTTAAACTTGGGAAACTCTGTCCTTAACAAATGCTTTGGAGGTATTATTTGGAGCAAAGGATCTGTGAACCTATGTTCTGGTAACTAAATGTGGGAAAGTTTCTTTTCTGTTTGGAAGCAGACCAACATAGAGCTCTAAATAGAAGCAGTTTAAGGGCTCAGAAGACTGCATAATTAGGTTTTTGCTTCATCTAAACGCACATGACAAACTTCTGGAATTGCTGAAAGTTCTCTCCTTTTAACCACGATCTATGAAATGAGAGCCAGCTTGGAGTTGGGAAATGAAGGCTGTGGCCTCAGAACAGCTATCAGCTCTGCGGCCACAAGCAAGTCAACTTATTTCTCTTTGTTCACTTCCCTATAGTGTTGATGGGAAGCTCTAATGAGATAATGCCTGTGGTATGCAGAGTACATCAGTTGAGAGGTGAAAGTTCTACAAACTGTAGCATTTAAGCAGAGCGATTGCCAGCAGAGCCAGTAGTTCACAGTGAATTCACAATCCTGATGCTCAACTGAGGTCACATGAGTTATAACACTGCCCAGGTTCAAGTGTGGCGTGCAGATTCTTCAAAGGAAAGGGCAAGAAAAGAAGTTTGTTCTTTGAAGTAATTTAGAATGAAATTAAGACACTATCCTGGTAACATAGCCCCTGGCATTAAGTGGTCTTAATTCACTCAACATGATGTTAAAATTGCTTTACTAGGCTGAAAGCACTACCATTATACAGAATCTATGGGCATAAATGGTTAGAAACTGCAGCTAGAAAGTTAACCATAATTGTGATTGAACAATAATTACGAATGGTCATTTCCATAATCCTATTTCATAAAGCTCTTTGCCAAAGTTGTCAAGGGTATCATTTGTTTCTCAGAATGACCAAGATTATTCTGTACTGGGCAGAATGACTGATTCATAGTTTACTCCTTCAGTTAGCAGGCACTACAGGTACTATTCTGGTCACTGGCAATAAAGAGGATACAGAAAATGCCTTCCTTAGGAAGCTCATTTTTTTCTTAAAAAAAAAAAAAAGCCACAAATGTAAATAGGAAACCAAAATATCACGATCAATGCTGTGAGAGAAGTAAGCACAGACTATCTCAGAGCTTTATGCATCTTTTATTTCAACTGTGTACATTGTTTTCCTAATGCCTTTTTCATGAGATTAAAGAAAATGGATTTGTGTAATGAATGTGCTCTCATCTCTTGTTTGGCTGATATGGGCAGGAGAGGGACAAGGAAGTTAGTGAATCTGGGACCCCCATTATTACCTTTCTGAACTACTGCTTGAAAGACACCAGTCATGCCTATTGAAATACATGTGGTGTACAACACATGTACACAAAGAAAATGCTTTGGCTTTGTTTGATATCCAATTTCAGTATCTTTTCCATCCACAAAAGTAATTGCTGTAGAGATGCTTCATTGCTCACGGAAAACAGGCATTCAGTGCCACTTGATTTCCCATTTTAAGAATGTCGTCTTGAAAGAAAAACTGTTACTTAGTTCTGAGGCTGTGCCATGCAGGAGTGAGTCTAAATCACTATTTCTTACTACGAGAACATTAAAATACAGGATTGGTACTACACTTACCCAGTTGGCTTCAATTGCCATCTATGTAAAAACAGTGCCCTCTGTGGCTTTTTTACCTTATTCTCTAGTTTTTCCACTTAAGGATTTGTGTTGATTATTCTTGGAAATTTTAGAATGAAATTAAGACACTATCCTGGTAACATAGCCCTGGCATTAAGTGGTCTTAATTCACTCAACATGATGTTAAAATTGCTTTACTAGGCTGAAAGCACTACCATTATACAGAATCTATGGGCATAAATGGTTAGAAACTGCAGCTAGAAAGTTAACCATAATTGTGATTGAACAATAATTACGAATGGTCATTTCCATAATCCTATTTCATAAAGCTCTTTGCCAAAGTTGTCAAGGGTATCATTTGTTTCTCAGAATGACCAAGATTATTCTGTACTGGGCAGAATGACTGATTCATAGTTTACTCCTTCAGTTAGCAGGCACTACAGGTACTATTCTGGTCACTGGCAATAAAGAGGATACAGAAAATGCCTTCCTTAGGAAGCTCATTTTTTTCTTAAAAAAAAAAAAAAGCCACAAATGTAAATAGGAAACCAAAATATCACGATCAATGCTGTGAGAGAAGTAAGCACAGACTATCTCAGAGCTTTATGCATCTTTTATTTCAACTGTGTACATTGTTTTCCTAATGCCTTTTTCATGAGATTAAAGAAAATGGATTTGTGTAATGAATGTGCTCTCATCTCTTGTTTGGCTGATATGGGCAGGAGAGGGACAAGGAAGTTAGTGAATCTGGGACCCCCATTATTACCTTTCTGAACTACTGCTTGAAAGACACCAGTCATGCCTATTGAAATACATGTGGTGTACAACACATGTACACAAAGAAAATGCTTTGGCTTTGTTTGATATCCAATTTCAGTATCTTTTCCATCCACAAAAGTAATTGCTGTAGAGATGCTTCATTGCTCACGGAAAACAGGCATTCAGTGCCACTTGATTTCCCATTTTAAGAATGTCGTCTTGAAAGAAAAACTGTTACTTAGTTCTGAGGCTGTGCCATGCAGGAGTGAGTCTAAATCACTATTTCTTACTACGAGAACATTAAAATACAGGATTGGTACTACACTTACCCAGTTGGCTTCAATTGCCATCTATGTAAAAACAGTGCCCTCTGTGGCTTTATGGTGTGAAAATAATGTTACCTTTATTCCTCTATTTCTGTTTTTCCACTTAAGGATTTGTGTTGATTATTCTTGGAAATTTTTCAAATTTTAAATGGGTATCCTTTTCCATATCCTTGTAGGAGCACAAAAATATTTAGCAAGCATTGATAAGCATGCACTGCCCAGAAGAAAATCAATGCTGAATACGGTTACTGTTGCACATCCCCGGATTTCAGCTGTAACTTTTGATTTTAGAATATTTCTAAAAATTACTCCACATTTAATTGAAAAAAAAAAATAACAGGGTTATTTTGGATTGAATTTTTCTTACCTGCTCTATAAAATCTGTAAGAGTTACATCCTATTAAACACACCATTTGGACCACCTTTAACTGGACAACTCGTATTCCCATGACTATGGAACTCTCACCAGAATCCATCTCCTCCATTTATCACCTTCCTAAACTTGAGCTCTATCCCCGTTAACCACTAATTCCCCAGTCAACCTCTCAATCCTCCTACCTCTACACCTGCCAGCCTATGCATCTAAAAATGCACTTTCTGATGCTATGAATTTGACTATACTAGGTCCCTTATATAAGTGGAATCAAATATTTTCTCCTTCATACATAGCAGTGAAATACATCAATCACAATCTCCAAGTTCATCCCACAACCCACCTCCCTGCTTGGCATCCATATGTTTGTTCTCTATGTCTGTGTCTATAATTCTTATGAAAAGAGACACTAGAGAGTTCACTGTCACTTCCCGACACTTACACACACAGTAAAGGTCACATGAGGACACAGCAAGAGGGCACCCATCGGGGACCCAAGTGTCAGGGCAGCTGAGAGTTCCCCACCTCTCACCCCCCAAGGTCCAATTCGCCCACATCCTGTTTGTGGCAGAAAATTGCAGCCCCATCTCTAACAAATTATAAAACAACATCTGGCTGTTTTGCCACCTGGCAGTCCCACCTGATAAGCAGACATCTGTCACAGACACACAGTCTCCTAATAAGCAGACCCCTGCATCCCCCTCCCAATCTCCCCAGAACAAAAACCTACATGTCCTGCTGTTCCCCCCACTTCTGCCAATTACATGCCACATGTAAAACAGTGCCCTCTGTGGCTTTATGGTGTGAAAATAATGTTACCTTTATTCCTCTATTTCTGTTTTTCCACTTAAGGATTTGTGTTGATTATTCTTGGAAATTTTTCAAATTTTAAATGGGTATCCTTTTCCATATCCTTGTAGGAGCACAAAAATATTTAGCAAGCATTGATAAGCATGCACTGCCCAGAAGAAAATCAATGCTGAATACGGTTACTGTTGCACATCCCCGGATTTCAGCTGTAACTTTTGATTTTAGAATATTTCTAAAAATTACTCCACATTTAATTGAAAAAAAAAAATAACAGGGTTATTTTGGATTGAATTTTTCTTACCTGCTCTATAAAATCTGTAAGAGTTACATCCTATTAAACACACCATTTGGACCACCTTTAACTGGACAACTCGTATTCCCATGACTATGGAACTCTCACCAGAATCCATCTCCTCCATTTATCACCTTCCTAAACTTGAGCTCTATCCCCGTTAACCACTAATTCCCCAGTCAACCTCTCAATCCTCCTACCTCTACACCTGCCAGCCTATGCATCTAAAAATGCACTTTCTGATGCTATGAATTTGACTATACTAGGTCCCTTATATAAGTGGAATCAAATATTTTCTCCTTCATACATAGCAGTGAAATACATCAATCACAATCTCCAAGTTCATCCCACAACCCACCTCCCTGCTTGGCATCCATATGTTTGTTCTCTATGTCTGTGTCTATAATTCTTATGAAAAGAGACACTAGAGAGTTCACTGTCACTTCCCGACACTTACACACACAGTAAAGGTCACATGAGGACACAGCAAGAGGGCACCCATCGGGGACCCAAGTGTCAGGGCAGCTGAGAGTTCCCCACCTCTCACCCCCCAAGGTCCAATTCGCCCACATCCTGTTTGTGGCAGAAAATTGCAGCCCCATCTCTAACAAATTATAAAACAACATCTGGCTGTTTTGCCACCTGGCAGTCCCACCTGATAAGCAGACATCTGTCACAGACACACAGTCTCCTAATAAGCAGACCCCTGCATCCCCCTCCCAATCTCCCCAGAACAAAAACCTACATGTCCTGCTGTAAATTCCACAGCCTCACTATACATTTGCTTCAAGGCCAATTGGACACTGCTCTCTCCTCTCTAAGAGACATCCCAGCTGGTCTCCCAATCAAACTTTATTTTATCAGATTCAGCTGTCACTCTTTCTTTTCTGCCCATCTCCCTCCCACCGGTTCTTTCACCAAGGGAGTCACCATCAGACACCAACCCTGACAGCAATATGATCTTGGACTTCTAGCCTCCACATCCTGTGAGAAAATAAATTTCAGTTTAATCACCCAGTCTTTGTTATATATATATATATATATATATATATTTTTTTTTTTATTTACTTTGGGCGGGGCCAGGTTGGGGAGGGAGGGGAGTGGGCGGGCCACTTCTATTGGTTTTTCATTTCTCTATTTTCATTCGTCTTCGTTCTTTGGCTCCTGTGGGCTTCCCATCGTGGTGGCGTCTGTCGTTGCAGAGCACCGGCTCTGGGCGCATGCGCTCCAGAGCTCTGGCTCGGTGATTGGACACATCAGTCCAGCCGCTCCGCGGCACGTGGGATCTTCCCAGGCCAGGGATCGAACCGGCGCCCCTTGCACTGCAAGGCAGTGTTCTTACCCACTGGACCACCAGGGGAAGCCCCAGTCTTTGTTATATTGTTATGGTTTTCTGAACAGACAAATTCAAGAGTTACATGAATATTGTTGAGGTATTTCAAATTAGCCTATCTTGAACTAAGGGATACAGAAATGTATGGTAAAAAGTAGTATCCACCAGGAGCAACAGGAGTCTTTGAGGCAACATGGAACCATTTTTTGAGACTACACCTAAAGGGCAAGCATCCATTTGGCATTACTTTGAATCAATGTCCAATGGGCTGCCCTCCATGAACACGCTTCCAAGGGTCCTCTCTGTAATTCCTCCAGCACTCAGTTGTGACAACACTTGTGAAGTGCTGAAGTTTTGCCACCAGGTATGCTCATTAGAGACTCTGTGCCCAGGGGTTTTACAGGAGTTTAGTCACACAGGTATCTATCCTGGCAGTCCCACCTGATAAGCACTCTGTCACAGACACACAGTCTCCTAATAAGCAGACCCCTGCATCCCCCTCCCAATCTCCCCAGAACAAAAACCTACATGTCCTGCTGTAAATTCCACAGCCTCACTATACATTTGCTTCAAGGCCAATTGGACACTGCTCTCTCCTCTCTAAGAGACATCCCAGCTGGTCTCCCAATCAAACTTTATTTTATCAGATTCAGCTGTCACTCTTTCTTTTCTGCCCATCTCCCTCCCACCGGTTCTTTCACCAAGGGAGTCACCATCAGACACCAACCCTGACAGCAATATGATCTTGGACTTCTAGCCTCCACATCCTGTGAGAAAATAAATTTCAGTTTAATCACCCAGTCTTTGTTATATATATATATATATATATATATATTTTTTTTTTTATTTACTTTGGGCGGGGGTCAGGTTGGGGAGGGAGGGGAGTGGGCGGGCCACTTCTATTGGTTTTTCATTTCTCTATTTTCATTCGTCTTCGTTCTTTGGCTCCTGTGGGCTTCCCATCGTGGTGGCGTCTGTCGTTGCAGAGCACCGGCTCTGGGCGCATGCGCTCCAGAGCTCTGGCTCGGTGATTGGACACATCAGTCCAGCCGCTCCGCGGCACGTGGGATCTTCCCAGGCCAGGGATCGAACCGGCGCCCCTTGCACTGCAAGGCAGTGTTCTTACCCACTGGACCACCAGGGGAAGCCCCAGTCTTTGTTATATTGTTATGGTTTTCTGAACAGACAAATTCAAGAGTTACATGAATATTGTTGAGGTATTTCAAATTAGCCTGTCTTGAACTAAGGGATACAGAAATGTATGGTAAAAAGTAGTATCCACCAGGAGCAACAGGAGTCTTTGAGGCAACATGGAACCATTTTTTGAGACTACACCTAAAGGGCAAGCATCCATTTGGCATTACTTTGAATCAATGTCCAATGGGCTGCCCTCCATGAACACGCTTCCAAGGGTCCTCTCTGTAATTCCTCCAGCACTCAGTTGTGACAACACTTGTGAAGTGCTGAAGTTTTGCCACCAGGTATGCTCATTAGAGACTCTGTGCCCAGGGGTTTTACAGGAGTTTAGTCACACAGGTATCTATCCTCTGTTGGTACACACTAAAATTCCACATTCCTTGAAGGAAAGTAAATGTTCAGCTTGAACCACATTGTTTGAACAAATAGTAGACACAGTGAGGCACTCGTATTAGTCAACATATTAGAAATCCTCTTGAATTTCAAGTTCTCAGATGCCAGCAAGGGTCCACTTTAGAAGCAGGACTTTCAAAGTCCACCAGGCAGACCTGCTATGTTACTCTTTACACACAAATGATAAACATCAGTGTAGAACAAGAGGCAGAATGAGCACAACATTCTGATGAGTTACTTTTAAAGTCTAATTGGAATTCTTTAAAATTTAGATTATCACTTTTTCTGGTTTTATTGTGTGACTTCTGGGTCCTATATCTGAGGGTTAGCATTCAAATTAATATAATTTAGTCATTCCAAGAAAGGGTATCTTATATTGGTATAGGAAATAACCTATGAATAAAGTCAGAAAAGGAGTCAGTTTTCCTCTTCTGCTCTCCAGTGACTTTTCTGAATATGTTTAAACTATTTGCAAACTATAGAATTGTCTTATTATTATTGAAAAACATAAACCAATCAGTCTTTTTGCTCAATTAGTCCAGTCTCTGACTCTCACATGAAAGGGGTCTTAATCTCCAGAAGTCTGGTAAAGCCTTTGGAATAAGCCTCATTCCAGAAGAGTTGCTTTAAATGCACAAAATAAAATACATCGGAGGGGGCTTCCCGGGGCTTCCCTGGTGGTCCAGTGGGTAAGGACACTGCTTTGCAGTGCAAGGGACGCCGGTTCGATCCCTGGCCTGGGAAGATCCCACGTGCTGCGGAGCGGCTGGACCAATGTGCCCAATTACCGAGTTGGAGCTCAGGAACGCATGCGCCCAGAGCCAGTGCTCTGCGACAACAGAGGCCACCGCGATGGGAGGCCCACATGGGCCGAAGAACAAAGATGGATGAAAAATAAATAAATGGGCTTCCCCTGGTGGTCCAGTGGGTAAGGACACCGCCTTGCAGTGCAAGGGGCGCCGGTTCGATCCCTGGCCTGGGAAGATCCCACGTGCCGCGGAGCGGCTGGACCGATGTGTCCAATTACCGAGCCGGAGCTCTGGAGTGCATGCGCCCAAAGCCAGCATTCTGCAACAGACGCCACCGTGATGAGAGGCCCACAGGAGCCAAAGAACAAAGACGGATGAAAATGGAGAAATGAAGGACCAACAGAAGTGGCCCGCCCGCTCCCCTCCCTCCCCAACCCGACCCCCGCCCAAAATAAATAAATAAATAAATAAATAAATCTTTAAAAAAATAAATAAATAAATAAATAAATAAATAAATGAAAGACCAATAGAAGTGGCCCGCCCACCCTGCTCCCGGCCCAACTCGCCCTCCACAAAAGAAACCATTAAAAAAAAAATTAAAAAAAATACATCGGAGGGTTGCAAAGGGAATATATTATATTGAAATTCAGTTATCAAAATATTTTGCTGATCTGAATGAAGCACAAGCTGGAATCAATATTGCCAGGAGAAATATCACCAACCTCAGATAAACAGATAACACCACCCTTACGACAGAAAGTGAAGAAGAACTAAAGATCTTGATGAATGTAAAGAGGAGAGTGAAAAAGCAAGCTTAAAACTCAACATCCAAAAACTAAGACAATGGCATCTGGTCCCATCACTGGCAAATAGATGAGGAAACAGTGAAATTTTTCAGGATGGTGATCATCAAATGAACTTTATCTCCAGAAGTCTGGTAAAGCCTTTGGAATAAGCCTCATTCCAGAAGAGTTGCTTTAAATGCACAAAATAAAATACATCGGAGGGGGCTTCCCGGGGCTTCCCTGGTGGTCCAGTGGGTAAGGACACTGCTTTGCAGTGCAAGGGACGCCGGTTCGATCCCTGGCCTGGGAAGATCCCACGTGCTGCGGAGCGGCTGGACCAATGTGTCCAATTACCGAGTTGGAGCTCAGGAACGCATGCGCCCAGAGCCAGTGCTCTGCGACAACAGAGGCCACCGCGATGGGAGGCCCACATGGGCCGAAGAACAAAGATGGATGAAAAATAAATAAATGGGCTTCCCCTGGTGGTCCAGTGGGTAAGGACACCGCCTTGCAGTGCAAGGGGCGCCGGTTCGATCCCTGGCCTGGGAAGATCCCACGTGCCGCGGAGCGGCTGGACCGATGTGTCCAATTACCGAGCCGGAGCTCTGGAGTGCATGCGCCCAAAGCCAGCATTCTGCAACAGACGCCACCGTGATGAGAGGCCCACAGGAGCCAAAGAACAAAGACGGATGAAAATGGAGAAATGAAGGACCAACAGAAGTGGCCCGCCCGCTCCCCTCCCTCCCCAACCCGACCCCCGCCCAAAATAAATAAATAAATAAATAAATAAATCTTTAAAAAAATAAATAAATAAATAAATAAATAAATAAATGAAAGACCAATAGAAGTGGCCCGCCCACCCTGCTCCCGGCCCAACTCGCCCTCCACAAAAGAAACCATTAAAAAAAAAATTAAAAAAAATACATCGGAGGGTTGCAAAGGGAATATATTATATTGAAATTCAGTTATCAAAATATTTTGCTGATCTGAATGAAGCACAAGCTGGAATCAATATTGCCAGGAGAAATATCACCAACCTCAGATAAACAGATAACACCACCCTTACGACAGAAAGTGAAGAAGAACTAAAGATCTTGATGAATGTAAAAGAGGAGAGTGAAAAAAGCAAGCTTAAAACTCAACATTCAAAAAACTAAGACAATGGCATCTGGTCCCATCACTTCATGGCAAATAGATGAGGAAACAGTGACAGACTTTATTTTCTTGGGCTCCAAAATCACTCTGGATGGTGACTACAGTCATGAACTTAAAAGAACCTTGCTCCTTGGAAGAAAAGCTATGACAAACCTAGGCAGCATATTAAAAATCAGAGACATCACTTTGCTGACAAAGCTCCATATAGTCAAAGTTATGGTTTTTCCAGTAGTCTTGTGTGGATGTGAGAGCTGGACCATAATGAAGGCTGAACACTGTAAGGATTGATGCCTTTGAACTGTAGTGTTGGAGAACACTCTTGAGACTCGCTTGGACTGTAAGGAAATCAAACCAGCTAGTACTAAAGGAAATCAACTCTGAATATGCACTGGAAGGACTGATGCTGAAGCTGAAGCTCCAACATTTGGCCACCTGATGTGAAGAGAAGACTCATTGGGAAAAAAAGAAAAAACTAATACTGGGAAAAAATATAAGACAGAAGGAGAAGGGGACAACAGAGGATGAGATGGTTGGATGGCATCACTGACTTAATGGACATGAGTCTGAGCAAGATGTGGAAGATGGTGAAGGACATGGAAGCCTGTCATGAGGTCACAAAGAGTCAGACAAACTCAGTGACCTGAACTGAACTGAATTTTCAAAATAGTCATCAATGTGCTTTTTTATTAACACAATAACACATCTAGCAGCAGGTCTAATAACTATCATAATTATTAAGTACTGATTAGTGTAAACATTTCAGGATGTCTTCAACAAAAACAATATGTTATGAAAACATAACCTCTTTTGGTACTAATACCATAGTTTGTTATCAATCTTCGTAACTGAAGGAAAAGCTAAATTTCACTTAGAAATTAATAATGTAATAATTTTTCTCATTGAAATTTGTAAGATCCAGGTAAAATTTTCAGGCTTGTAGTATCATAAGATCAGAAATTCATGAAATCATTCCATCCGATTCACAAACTGTTGACCAAGGGAAGGCAGACCTGTTTTATATGATTATAGTGTTTTAAAAGAAAAGTAAATTAGTAACCAAACTGATATGATTTCTTCCACATAAAAATTCATACTTCTGGCTTCTTTTTAAAAAAATGCAGACCAAGCAACAGTGTACTGGCATTCCAGGGCAAAGTACAAGCAGACTAACTAACAGCTGCCCATATTACATATGACATGAGTTCTCTGGTCTTCACAGCCAAATAGCCTTGCCTCACTCCCCTTGGTAGCCACCGCCTTTTTTGTTTTGTTTGGTTGGTTTTGTTTTTGTGTGCATCCACCTCTTATACATGGCATTTTTCATTTCATTATAACCTTTTGCCTGGGTGGCAATTAGTAGAGATTTGCTTTCTAATTAATGGGAGAATTCTATTTGCACATCTATTGCCATCCCCATCTAAATTTCAGGCCTCTACTCTTAGCTATTGACAAACTAAGACCCATTAGAAGCCACCTATGTTTGCAAACAAAGTTTCATTGAAGCACAACTATCCTCATTTATTTACATACTATCTTTGGCTACTATGGACTGAATTCTGTCCCCCTAAAATTATGTGTTTCAGGGGAATAATTAGGTTTAGATGAGGCCATGAGGGCCCTCATGATAAAATCAGTGCTTTTATAATTGGGCTTTCCAGGTAACTCAGATAGCAAAGAATCTGCCTGAAATGCAGGAGACATGGGCTTGATCCCTGGGTCGGGAGGATTCCCCGGAGAAGGGAATGGCTGCCTACCCCAGTATTCATGCCTGGAGAACTCCGTGGACAACGAATCCTGGTGGGATATAGCACATGGGTGGCAAAGAATCAGACACAACTGAGTCACACTTTCACAAGAAGAGTAATCCTATTAAGTACTGATTAGTGTAAACATTTCAGGATGTCTTCAACAAACAATATGTTATGAAAACATATCCTCTTTTGGTACTAATACCATAGTTTGTTATCAATCTTCGTAACTGAAGGAAAAGCTAAATTTCACTTAGAAATTAATAATGTAATAATTTTTCTCATTGAAATTTGTAAGATCCAGGTAAAATTTTCAGGCTTGTAGTATCATAAGATCAGAAATTCATGAAATCATTCCATCCGATTCACAAACTGTTGACCAAGGGAAGGCAGACCTGTTTTATATGATTATAGTGTTTTAAAAGAAAAGTAAATTAGTAACCAAACTGATATGATTTCTTCCACATAAAAATTCATACTTCTGGCTTCTTTTTAAAAAAATGCAGACCAAGCAACAGTGTACTGGCATTCCAGGGCAAAGTACAAGCAGACTAACTAACAGCTGCCCATATTACATATGACATGAGTTCTCTGGTCTTCACAGCCAAATAGCCTTGCCTCACTCCCCTTGGTAGCCACCGCCTTTTTTGTTTTGTTTGGTTGGTTTTGTTTTTGTGTGCATCCACCTCTTATACATGGCATTTTTCATTTCATTATAACCTTTTGCCTGGGTGGCAATTAGTAGAGATTTGCTTTCTAATTAATGGGAGAATTCTATTTGCACATCTATTGCCATCCCCATCTAAATTTCAGGCCTCTACTCTTAGCTATTGACAAACTAAGACCCATTAGAAGCCACCTATGTTTGCAAACAAAGTTTCATTGAAGCACAACTATCCTCATTTATTTACATACTATCTTTGGCTACTATGGACTGAATTCTGTCCCCCTAAAATTATGTGTTTCAGGGGAATAATTAGGTTTAGATGAGGCCATGAGGGCCCTCATGATAAAATCAGTGCTTTTATAATTGGGCTTTCCAGGTAACTCAGATAGCAAAGAATCTGCCTGAAATGCAGGAGACATGGGCTTGATCCCTGGGTCGGGAGGATTCCCCGGAGAAGGGAATGGCTGCCTACCCCAGTATTCATGCCTGGAGAACTCCGTGGACAGAGAATCCTGGTGGGATATAGCACATGGGTGGCAAAGAATCAGACACAACTGAGTCACACTTTCACAAGAAGAGATAGTAGAGAAATTGTCTCTAATTTCTCTCCCCACCACATGAGGGCACAGCATGAGGTCAGAGGTTGCCAAGCCAGAAATAAAAGAGCCTTTACTGGGAAACTAAATAGACCACTACCTTGATGTTGGAGTTAAACTCTAGAACTGTGAGAAATAAATTGCCATTGGTGAAGCCTCCCAATCTATAGTGTTTTGTAATGACAGGCTAAGTTAAGACAGCTAATATCATGCTACAGTAGCAGGGTTGAGTGGTTGAGACAGAAACTATATGACCCTCAAATATCTGGTCCTTGCCAGAAATGTTTGCCAACCCCTTCTCTAGTTTTTGGATGAAATTTCCAGTTATAGTTCTAGAAATTTTACATTGAGGCACCTAAGGATAGTCAGTGGGAGCTATATTTGCATAATAAACATCCTGTCTCTCTTTAATGGAGATGGAAACAAGCAGCTAAAGCACAATCACATTTCTGCTCACCGCAGCTACCAAGAACTACACAATATACTAAACTCCCTACTGAGAAACCTTGTGTGCTCATGTGGCCAGACCTGTCATCTATGAAGGCTCAAAACCTGAGTCCCAAATATGTTCCTCCAAATACAAAGGAGCACACCCTGAATTCATGGTCATCATAGCTGGGAGACATCAATAGCATACCAAGGACATAGTCTTGACTCTATAGTTCACAACAAATGTTCACTGTGAGAATGCTTAAAATAGTAGCAATATCACCAAAATAGTTTTTGTTAATAGTTCAGTGGGGAAATGAAATTAACTGTGTGAATGAGAAACACTATACATTGTTGACAGTGTGTTTGTGTGATATTGCTCTGGGGGAAAATCAGCTATTTGACAAACAAAAGCAATATAGTATAACCTAAAGAATATGGGTTATGGAATAGAGATGGATTCAAATCTAGGCTGTGACCAATAATTTATTTGACAACTAGCTGCCTCACTCTCAGACTCAACTTCCTCATCAATGAAATGGAGATTATACTGCCTCATCTGTGGGTTGTTGGTATTTAATATGATTAATTATATGTAAAATACATTGAAGCTCGTAGATATAAAATAGGCTTTCAAAATGGTAGCTATTCTCATGAATCACAGGAAGATATTGTCTCAGTTTCTCTTATTGATGAGAATACTTTTTTTTCTGAGAACAGAGTGACACTGATTAGCAATACACCTGAACACACATTCAGGTTATTGAGACCATTGATCAATTGCAGAAGGGCAGGAAATATTTTTAAAGAGCACACAAAATAAACTGACACAAAGTATAACAAGGAACAGGCTTTGAAGGGAAAAAGTCATTTGATATAATTTACACACTGGCACCTACAGAGGCAGGTGCACAATCCCTGGTTCCCAGTAAAAAAAATAGCACAAGTTTTCTGCTCAACTCCTATACCTATCAGAGACAGACATGCTGCTATGCACACTTCACTCTCATAACCAGTGCGTGTGTGTGTGTGTGTGTGTATACACCTGTGATATGCAGGTGCTCAGATGTGTGAAAGAGAAAAACAGATGATCAAGCTTTGTGATTAGAAGAAGCAAAGTTTATTTTCCACTGATGCTTTGTCTTCCTTATCCCTCTTTAAGACCTTTCACTGCAAGTACATCAGTCAGTTATTTAATATTAATCCCTCCCATGTGTTTTGAAGGGAAAACAACTGCCCTTTATAAGATAATGTGTAAACAACAATATTTAGAGGAGGACAGTGACAGATAATATCTGCCCTGAGCATAGGAAGGACAGATCTGGGCTGTGGTAAATTTGTGGTTTGTGGAAAGATTCCAAAACTGGAAAACTGTAGAAAATTTAATAAAATCTAAGAGTTTCAAATATCCATCAGGCAGTCTTGTAGAAGAATTTGCCACTAGAGAAGGTAGAGCACAGAGCTAAGAGACATATTTCTGTGTGGTACTAGACATGAATCTGATCTCCTTAGTGAAGGAGCAGGTGCTCTGTTCAGTTCATATCTGGCACCCATCTTCTGAGTTTATCATTACCTTAACTCTCAATTACTTGTACAAAGAGATGGTTCCCATGTTTTCACTTCACAATAACATTTGTACCCGTCTGTCAGCTCCTTGAGTGTAAGGACTGTGTTATTTAGATTCCATGTTCTCTATGGCTCTTTACATTTTGTCTTGCAGGTTGTGGATGCTCAATAACTATTTGTTGGCTAAGTATAAATTGAAATTGCTTTTCAAATATAAATCAAGTCTTGTGACACTATTAAGACTATGACTCCTCTAGTCTTACCCTCTCTTAGAACCCCGAGTAGAGAAATATATTGATTTGCTTATGCTCACTTCTATGCTGCTGCAGTATAGATGTTAATTTGTCTCTTGGATTGATTTTTTTTATCCCTGTTAACTAGCAGGAAGGTTCTATTTAAGGGACTGGTAGAAGGGAAGGCTTGTTATTTCAAAATACTTCACTTCAGACAGGCAATCATCTTAGATGAAATTCCTTAAGTGCAGTTATCCAAATGTCTATCTCATTCTGGGCAATAAAAGAGCCCTCACCAATGTCCAAAGACCTATAAATCAGAGCTAGAAGATTTCTTTATGCAAACTAATTTGTGCGACACTCATCAATAAAAAAGAAAACATCAAGAAGATTAAATTTGCAGCAGCCATGCAAAGTAAAGGATTTCTATATCTATTTATAGGATGCATCACTATGGCTTATTATTTTTGAGAGTTTCTTTGAAAGAATTAATGGGGAATGACTTACCATGTGTTTTGAAGGAAAACAACTGCCCTTTATAAGATAATGTGTAAACAACAATATTTAGAGGAGGACAGTGACAGATAATATCTGCCCTGAGCATAGGAAGGACAGATCTGGGCTGTGGTAAATTTGTGGTTTGTGGAAAGATTCCAAAACTGGAAAACTGTAGAAAATTTAATAAAATCTAAGAGTTTCAAATATCCATCAGGCAGTCTTGTAGAAGAATTTGCCACTAGAGAAGGTAGAGCACAGAGCTAAGAGACATATTTCTGTGTGGTACTAGACATGAATCTGATCTCCTTAGTGAAGGAGCAGGTGCTCTGTTCAGTTCATATCTGGCACCCATCTTCTGAGTTTATCATTACCTTAACTCTCAATTACTTGTACAAAGAGATGGTTCCCATGTTTTCACTTCACAATAACATTTGTACCCGTCTGTCAGCTCCTTGAGTGTAAGGACTGTGTTATTTAGATTCCATGTTCTCTATGGCTCTTTACATTTTGTCTTGCAGGTTGTGGATGCTCAATAACTATTTGTTGGCTAAGTATAAATTGAAATTGCTTTTCAAATATAAATCAAGTCTTGTGACACTATTAAGACTATGACTCCTCTAGTCTTACCCTCTCTTAGAACCCCGAGTAGAGAAATATATTGATTTGCTTATGCTCACTTCTATGCTGCTGCAGTATAGATGTTAATTTGTCTCTTGGATTGATTTTTTTTATCCCTGTTAACTAGCAGGAAGGTTCTATTTAAGGGACTGGTAGAAGGGAAGGCTTGTTATTTCAAAATACTTCACTTCAGACAGGCAATCATCTTAGATGAAATTCCTTAAGTGCAGTTATCCAAATGTCTATCTCATTCTGGGCAATAAAAGAGCCCTCACCAATGTCCAAAGACCTATAAATCAGAGCTAGAAGATTTCTTTATGCAAACTAATTTGTGCGACACTCATCAATAAAAAAGAAAACATCAAGAAGATTAAATTTGCAGCAGCCATGCAAAGTAAAGGATTTCTATATCTATTTATAGGATGCATCACTATGGCTTATTATTTTTTGAGATAGTGTGCTTTGAAAGAATTAATGGGGAATGAGCTTTATGGATTGACTATTAAATGAAAGGGAGGGTGTAAAAAGACTCAGGAATATAAAGTAGGCAACCAATTTGATTAAACTTATGAGCTATAAAATACCTACATAATAAAGCAAAAGACACTGATATTAATTTTATAGCAGCATTATAAACCCCAAGAATTAATGAATTATACTATAGTTCAGATTGTTTCTTCTTAAGTCTGTTTTTTTCATTGTATATATAAATAATAAGGATTCAAAACTTCATTCATGTACTTGGGGTTTTTATCACTCCTTTAAGAAGTATATAAAACATAAATAAAGGGGGGAAGTTATGTCACTTTACATTGATGGGAATGTACTACTTCAAAACAAAACCACCATACCACTCCTTAACTAACAGAGCATAAGGCATTAACTCCATAGAGGCTAGAAAATGGAAGTGGATCCAGACAACATACCCGTTTCCTTAGATTGCAAGTAAGAGTGAGATTCCTCGAGAATGAATTTGCAAAAGCTGTGTAAAAGTCCAGGACTTTAAGCAAAGCTTCTCGCTTGATGATGTGGAGGTCACAGTATGTCAGTGCTCGGACATTGGCACACGCGTGAGCAAGGGTGGTTTCCTTCCAGAAGATGTCTCCAAATACATCCCCTTTCCCTGGAAAACAGTTAAGATATATCAATTCAAGTGTCTACACTAGCTTTTATCCTGGTCATGTTCTTTTTTAAAAAATTCAGTTACATATATTACTAATCATCTAACATAAAGTCCAAGTACGTAACACCACATACATGCATATAACAATGTACAACACTTTCATGTAATAGGTGGAGCAACATCATCCTAAATTCAGTCTTGATGGAAATCTAGAGTGGCACGAAAAAATGAAATCCAACAGAGCAGCCAAGGACCTCATTTTAAGAAATAGTTTTATTATCTTCTGCCACCTTAACTTTCCTCATTCTGAATAAAAGGAGCAAAGGTGACTTCTTAGTTTCACCTTTTCTTCTGCTGCTTCTGGTACAGATGACAGTAGAAAGCAATGTACAAGGATCTCCTGTTATAGTTTCGTAAGTCTGGAACTAACTTGATATATATTACATATACATTATTCAGCAACTCAGTCTTGTGCTCCAGGGAAACAAAACCTCACCATGACTGATTCTCCAAGGACACCCTTCCCTCTTCACAGAGCCAAACTTCATGCAAGGCTTCAGTGCCCCTGGAGAGAGTTCTGTTCCATAATTAACAGAGCCACAGAAACTAAGTTAGGTAAAACATGGAGGTCCAGATTGGCCATAGGCCAGAAACAGTTCCACAGAGAGTGTTGTACTGTCGTCCAATGTGGATGCTAAAATTCTAGAACACAGAAAGCAACTATTTACTTCAGAGCAACACCCACTGGTGACCTGAAGTCAAGAGTTCACCATCCTGAGTCAAGGGTACTTAGTTGCCTAAACACGGCTGAGGCAGTTCCATGAGTGGCCCTGGCTTGTGATGGGCTGTCAGCTGTGTTCTCTGTTTTTCTGCAGGGAAGAGAAAGTTTATAGTGGAAAAGATGGGAAATATATACAGATGGAAAAAAATCTTTCCAGGGTCACTCTACCAGATTTACTCTTTCTATACTCTAACCACAGACATGAGTGAGTATCTGCTCTCATTGTGAAGATTAAAATCAGAAGTGACAGGAACAAAGGAGGAAGAAAGATGCCTTACAATACTTTAGATGTTAGACCACTAAAGGGAAAAGATAGCATGTAACCAGAGAAATAAGAGGAAAAGAGAGGGAGAGAGAACAAGAGAGACCAAGAGAGAAGCTAAGAGTAAGTGAGATCACAGCTTCTTTACCCACCCTACACACGAAGTTTGGAAATTCTTATAGAACAGGGAGGCACTCTGGGAGGGAAAGAGAAAACACACACGTTATTGAGGAGGTGGTTAAAACCACTATGTGATCAAATAATCAGCATAAAATAGCCATAATAGATATTGCATAAATATCGAGCAATCTCCTATGTTTCCAGATTCTCCCAAAATTCCTTTCAGTTAGTGATGCTGGTGAACAGCTTAATTGTCTGATAGTCATATATTTGTTCAAGGAAGGACAATTAGAGACCTGAGAGCCAAATAAGGCATCTGGCATTATACAGCCTCAGAGTAACACAGGGAGACTTTAACCATAGAAATTTAAAAGATAAATCCTGCCTCCACTTACACAGATGAATTTCAGAACTTCATTCTCTTTAAACTAGTAATTCCAATTACAGGTATTTATTCCAATTGCATTATCAGAAGTACCAAATTTGATTATAAAAATGTTCACTGAAGTGATTTTTATAATAGCCAGAAAGGGTAGAAACAATATAAATATGAGTGAAAAATAAATAAACTAATGAAACATAATACAAACAGTAAATATCATAATTTTTTTAAAAACAGTGACAAGAGAATCTGCCTCCTTAGACCAGTAGGCAGCATGCCAGTCTCATAAAAGTGACAGAGAAATGTTCACAATATATAAAATAATAAAAGTAGGATATCAGATCATATATAATATTATCTCATTTTATGCATCTTCTTCTCCCCAGAAATACACACAAAGAAAATGTATCAAATAGTAGGTTTTCTCTCATTACAGGATAACTGTTGTTGTTCAGTCGCTAAGTCGTGTCCAACTCAGACCCCACGAACTGCAGCATGCCTGACTTCCCTGTCCTTCACTGTCTCCTGGAGTTTGCTCAAACTTGTGTCCATTGAGTCAGTGATGCCACCCAACCATCTCAACCTCTGTTGCCCCTTTTCCTCTTGCCCTCAATCTTCCCCAGTATCAGGGGAAATGTCAGTTCTTTGCATTGCAATAACTGATGAGTTTTATTATACCTAAAATTTTACATGTATTGTTTTCTAATCAGAAGAGATCACCTATTATATTATTATAGTCCCCAGTATTATGGAAATAATAGGACTTTTAAAGGGTAGCTTTGATCTACTTCTTGTTCCCTTTCCTTTATTGCCATTGTTACTCTTTCTATAGTGGGTTTTATACTGAAGAGAGGTAGTGATTACATTTCTTTCTGAATCATTTCTGAAACCTTTTCATAAGTTATCAGTCATAATACAAGCTCTGACCAATTTATAAGTACTCATTACTTTTCAACTATTTCATTTTCATGTATAGTAACAACAATTATTAGCAATATCTTTGACTTAGTAATTTTGCTTCTGGAACTCAATCAAAGTAAATTCATCTGCTGCTCCTCTCCCTAAAACTGTCCAGAGGAATAGCAACATTAATAAACATGGATTATCCTGCTCTAAACATGAGAACTCACATTACATATAAGAAATACTGATTGTTTTATAACACAGAATTTCCACTAGGATACACAACATATTGATTAGACAGTAATCTAATCAACCATTTCAAAGTATCTCACTTTATCCAGTTTTCTATATCACCTAATAGTCACTCAATTTACAACTTTTAGGGCACTTGTGGAAAGGTGGTTGTGGTGTAAGTCAACTAATTAATTTACAACTTAACTAATGTTCTTCAGGAAACACAATGTACATTTACACTGAATAGTATGCAGGAATCACAGCAGTGAAGACGTGGGGCTATGTATGGACTGTCTAATAGAGAAGTGCCCTTTTCCTCATCGCAAATGTTTTGCAGTTTCAGGCCTGGGAAACCCTGTCCATCCTCATAACCATAAAATATCTGATGCTAGTTTTTAGGTCAGATCCCACTGGGTGAAAGTAGCCTCAGTTAGAAATATTTTAGAGTTTGAGAAAACTAACCTTCCCCCAAAGTGCTAAAATTAGTAGAAAAGCTCACACTCTACATGAAAGTTGTTGTTTGGTCTATTTATATTTTCTCAGTTCTTTGCATCAAGTCTTATAAAATATTTCACTTCCAAACCACAGGAAACTGGATCATAAAACAGAAGAAAATGTTAATGACTCATAGAGTAGAAAACTGGAAAACTTAAAGGCAAAACAGAGATAAACAGTTACAACATAATTAAAGGAGGAATACAGACCATAGTATGTTAGCCCCTGAGGTGCTGCTTTTTCAGACAGTGTTGTTATTTTAATGTGAAACACATCATTTGATGAGTTAATGACATAGATAAAATGAATTCATAAAAATTATCTGTTATTCATCAATGAGTACAGTGATCTACTATAGCCAATGAATTCCTAAAAAATATAGCATTTGAGGCTTACTTAGGTCATTTCCTGTGGGAGTTTAGGGGTGTAGTGATAGCTCTATTTAACAATTCTTCTGCAGAATGGACTTAATTCACCTATTTACTTTTATTAGTCAGTCCTTCACTAAAACAGATTGTTGTAGTTGGCTCATAAACTTTATTGTGAATTCATACACACAAAAATATTCATTTATAAATAAACAAGACCAAGAGATCTTAAATCGTGTGATTTTAAATTGACTTTGACTTTATAAACAGTAAATGTCATAAAGTAATATTTGAAGGAAAAGAACATGATGAGCATTGAAACTTAGAAATCATATAGGTGTGTTACAGTGTTTGAATCATTCAGAACTGATACCTGTTAATCTTCAGTGATTGATGTTCAAAGTCATTTTGTTGAAAAATTATAATGGATGAAAATTTGACACTTTGAGAGAAGTAAACAATTCTCATCTACCAAAAGTTACTGATTTAGCTTCTGAATTTTTACTGATACCACACAAAGAATGAACGTAGTAGCAATCATGGTCAAAAAAACAGGCAGTATCCTGATGACTATGTGAAGAATGATGCTAGCTTGAGGAGGTAGAAGATGTGGTAATAATATTGAATTTGGCATTACTAGTATTAAGAACAAATTGGTTATGTACACAAGTCTGAACATGTATCCAAATCAAGTTAGTAGTACATTATAAAAAAAAAAATCCAAGAAAGAGATTAAATTGAAAGTGAGTTACATCTTTAAATTCTTCTATTTTCTTTTTTTAAAAAAGCATTCATATTTGAAGCTTATTAGAATTGCATACTGTAACTAAGCCTTATAACTTTCACAGGTGTCAAATGGGAACAATGATAGCTGTCCACTGACCCCCATTCAATGAATGTATCCAGCATCTTAACCCTAACTCTAGCACTACCTTTTAGCGAGAACATGTACTTTATACCCTAGGGGCAATAGGGGAAAGACACACAGGAAATATAAATCCTGCTTTCAATAATTTTTCAGTTTATAATAAGAGAGACATGTCCAAAGAGTGATAAAATAGGTAAACATAAAATAAGTACTGTAGGATTAAAAATGGCAAAGTACATAAGAAAAAACATTCATTTGGATTCAAGGGAATTTAGATAAGACCTCATGAGTAAAGCAGCATTTGAGTTTAATCACAGCAGTCTTTGAGAGAAGAACAGAACTTTTTGTGAAAGAGCAGCATGAACATGATCTGCCCAGGGCAAGATGAGCAGTGTTAGCCCACTGCTGGAAATCTATGGGATGCAGAGAGAAGGCCACATCCAGAGGGAAAACACAGCACCCAAGAGGGACAACCTTTAGTGCCATGCAAGTGTCTTATCCTGTTTTGAAGAGAGAACCACTAAAAGTGTTTCAGGTAAAGAGAGTCATGGCCTATTCAGTACTTAAGTAGCAAAACTAATGGTTACATGAAGAGTGTCAAAGGATGTACTGTTACATCACTGTAAGACAACCATATGATGTTTCGAAGATTATAGACACATGACTTCACCTCAGATCACAATCCCCTCATCAAAAGTGAAGACAATGGCAACTAGACTAAAGAGAAGAGAAAGATACAAAAGATATGATGGCAGAAAACATAAGCTCCATGATTTGTCTATTGCCTTGAGCGAGATCAAGGCAGTAACATATTTGCAATACTCTAGAAAGTAATACAAACCAAGAATTTCCTAACCAGCAAAACTGATTTTCAGGAATAAAAGACACAAACTGTATCACCAACATAAAAGAATATTGCTCCTCTGGATTTTACCCGTGATTAGTGAATATCCTTCAGGTAACTAAAATACCTAGAGATACAATGACAGAAAGACTAGAGGTAGCACTAACTATATACTTGTGACAAATTCTAGTTACTCGTAGAATTAAAAGTAAATGCAGGTTAAAAGGGAACGAGTACAGTATGCAATGATTATAGGCTCTGACAACATAGAGACAGTATGATTACTAAAAGTGATGATGGGGGGAGGGACAAGCATATGCAAAAATCTCTATGTCTATTTTCAGTAATTATATTGGTGGTAATGGTAGTACTGTTATTCTGTGGTGGTTGTCTTTGCAGTGTGGCATAAAGCAATTGTGTAGCTACGCAATATTTAAAGTTGATCATTCCCAGCATTTTTAATATGGAAGAAGATGAAAGATAGAAGCAAATAAATAAAGCCTTAGTACACTGAATTTTAGTTCAATATCATCTGTATGAACTCATAAAAAATTTTACTTTTATCAACATATACATGTGGGTGTATATACACATACATACAGAGACAGACACATGAATATCTTTCTACTCATTTTAATTATTGAATGGACAAAGAGACCATGACCAACTCAAGAGTAATGAATATCTGTAGGATCAAGATTGTGAATATTTTTCACAAAAACAAATTCAAGCTTCTTAGAGAAATGACTAATGGCTGATTCCAGGTGTGGGGCAGAATTATACAGGATGAGGATCCAGTCATATTACATAGCAATGAAGTCATCTAAGACTATTGTATCAAAAAGACATAGGAGCCAACTTGAAGAGGCTCTAACTTGGCAAGAGTATGAAATTGGTACTTCAATAGTGGTCAAACTGTAATGCACTAAAATCCATCATTTGTTTAAATTCATTAGTATATAAGGATAAAGAAACTATCTAGGTACCCCTAAAGGACAAGAAACCAACTGGTTACCTTAAAAGTTGGTAAATAATGGAAAAGTATTAAGTATATGTGTGGGCATTCCTATGTGAACTGCATCCTGGGTAACCAAAGAGTAGTTGAGAGGAAATACCTTTCTATAAAATTCAAATTTTTTAAAAAAAGAAAACACTAGAATATCTTCCTTCTCTATCAGTTGCTAACAAAATAAAAAATGCAGCTAGATTATGATATGTCATCTGATGAAAATACACAGACCCAACTATAGTCTTGCAAATAGATTAAACCTGAGTCTAATAGGGTCTTTGGCTCCAGTTGCTAATTGAAAGGAAATAGGATGGAGAACCCTGTTGAACCAGTGAGGATGCAGTCAGCCAAGTCCAGACTGTGGAACTGTGTAGGACAAAGGGCACAGGCTCTTCAGCAAACAATTACAAAGAAAAGAAAGGGGTAGAGGAGGAACTTGTAGATTTAAATGATAGAACAAATTTAGAAATAGGCAAACTTGGTGTTTAGACTGGGTCACAGGGTATGATTTCTCCCAGAGGGATGGAAATTATAAAAGGTCTATTTCTTGACCTGTGAAATGGTTATAGGATCTTTGATCTATAGAGCTTCATGAAGTTATATGTTTATATTGTTATATTTTCTGAACCTGTTTTTCAGTCAAATTAAAATTTCAAGTAGTTTTGATGTGTGCCTACTCACTAATAACACCTCTATCTCCGTATATCAAAAGGAAAACTGAATTCTCAATGGCATTTACACAGCAAGGCAACAAACACTTTACAGCTTACTAGCTTTGATCTTCTTAAGTGACAAAACTAAACCAACTTATTAAACTTGTAATTAGTTAAGTTTTCAATTCCTGAAAAACAAAAGCACCCCTGGTACTTTTCAAGAAAACATGAAATAATGGGCTTGACTAGGATGGCACAGTTTACAAGAACATGGCAAGAGTATGAAATTGGTACTTCAATAGTGGTCAAACTGTAATGCACTAAAATCCATCATTTGTTTAAATTCATTAGTATATAAGGATAAAGAAACTATCTAGGTACCCCTAAAGGACAAGAAACCAACTGGTTACCTTAAAAGTTGGTAAATAATGGAAAAGTATTAAGTATATGTGTGGGCATTCCTATGTGAACTGCATCCTGGGTAACCAAAGAGTAGTTGAGAGGAAATACCTTTCTATAAAATTCAAATTTTTTAAAAAAAGAAAACACTAGAATATCTTCCTTCTCTATCAGTTGCTAACAAAATAAAAAATGCAGCTAGATTATGATATGTCATCTGATGAAAATACACAGACCCAACTATAGTCTTGCAAATAGATTAAACCTGAGTCTAATAGGGTCTCTGGCTCCAGTTGCTAATTGAAAGGAAATAGGATGGAGAACCCTGTTGAACCAGTGAGGATGCAGTCAGCCAAGTCCAGACTGTGGAACTGTGTAGGACAAAGGGCACAGGCTCTTCAGCAAACAATTACAAAGAAAAGAAAGGGGTAGAGGAGGAACTTGTAGATTTAAATGATAGAACAAATTTAGAAATAGGCAAACTTGGTGTTTAGACTGGGTCACAGGGTATGATTTCTCCCAGAGGGATGGAAATTATAAAAGGTCTATTTCTTGACCTGTGAAATGGTTATAGGATCTTTGATCTATAGAGCTTCATGAAGTTATATGTTTATATTGTTATATTTTCTGAACCTGTTTTTCAGTCAAATTAAAATTTCAAGTAGTTTTGATGTGTGCCTACTCACTAATAACACCTCTATCTCCGTATATCAAAAGGAAAACTGAATTCTCAATGGCATTTACACAGCAAGGCAACAAACACTTTACAGCTTACTAGCTTTGATCTTCTTAAGTGACAAAACTAAACCAACTTATTAAACTTGTAATTAGTTAAGTTTTCAATTCCTGAAAAACAAAAGCACCCCTGGTACTTTTCAAGAAAACATGAAATAATGGGCTTGACTAGGGGATGGCACAGTAAAGAAGGGTAGTGGGAGCAAGACACTGGTATGTAGGTAGGCATAAGAAATCTAGAAAAATAAAGATGAAGCTTTCTGCACTTGGATGCCATGACTTCAGGAAAACAGAAGAGCAATGAGAAAAGCAAGACAAGCACCAGAAACTCTGTCCAGAAACTGAAGAGAAGAGTAGAGGATTCGGCATAAGAACCAAGACACATCACAAGGCCAGCAGAAACTCAAGGAAGTGGAGACATAGCCTCCACCTCCTCATGGAAGAAAGTGAAAGATGCATGGCCATTCCTGCAATCCTGAAGTGTTCTTCATTTCCACTTTAATACCTACCAATTAGATGGACTCTGAACTCTTCCAATAACCAGATGAAAGACATATAAACTGAACTTAGCACCTCAACTTATGCTCTGAGGGCTCATGTCAGTTCTCCCCAGTCCTAAACACCTTCCTGGGGTACACTAGTCGCTTGGAGAAGGACCATATTTGTAGATATTTAGTAGCTGATTAATCATGTTATACTTGGGTGATGTTTATTTTTTTGTAATACATACTGCATGGAACTTTTTTTAAAAAAAGGTACAATGTACTTTTTATTGAAGCACAGTTGATTTACAATGTTGTGTTAATCACTGGTATGGTACTTAACAGTGTTATTAGAAAAAGGATACTTTTTTTTTTTTTTTGGCTGTGTGGCACGTGGAATCTTATTTCCTTGACCAGGGATCAAAACCATAGCCCTGGCATTGGATGAGCAAATTCTTAACCACTGAACCATGAGGGAAGTCCCAGAGAAAACATGTTTTAGTAAAACGAAACAAAGTGGTAAAGTTAATATTAGGCACTCTATTTTCTGTCAAGATAAAACCACTACTTGCATAATTTCAAAACTCCATTTTAGAATTCCTGGTAAAGAAAGCATCGCATTTGAAATGTGACAGTTAAGAGAATGGACAATGAGTCAGATGAATCAGGGTTTAAATCCAACACCCACCATTTACTTTCTAGGTGTGACGTAGGGTAACTCACCTGATACTGCAGAGCCTTGATTTATTTATCTGTAAGATGACTACACTAATTCTTCACAGAGTAAATCAAATAATTTGATGTAATAATGCTTCTAAGATAGTATTTAACAACTATTAGTATTTACATCAGACTTTCAAAAGGGGTCTGAGCTGCATTTCTCAAGTATATACTTCAAAAGTTGTGATAGGAAATCTTAAAGTCAAAACAAATCTTGGTGTTTAAATTTTACTTAAGCATGGGCATGTTCAGTTACTAACTATAGAAATTATGTTTCTTACTGTAAGTCCCTTTTAAACATTGATTTTTTAATAAAATGAATCTAATTTGTAGATCTATCCATTCCAGTTGATGCTAAAAGTAATGCCAATTTCATGAATTAAAGCCAAATTCCCTTCCATAGATAAAACATTTTTCTTCCATGGTCAACAAGCAGGGTACATTCTTTCTTGCTATTGGGAGCTCCTGATGGAGAACAAGGAAAAAGTGTTTTATTAAAGAGTTTTTAGTGGCCTGAGCTATTTTAACATTTATCCCTTCTTATTTTCCTTGTTCAAATTGCCCAACTAACAGTATAAAAAATGTTTTCTTGGCTTATACTAGGTCTATACTAAAGATAGGATCTTAGGGAAATACATTTTAAAAAAATCACGTAGATGAGGGACTTCCCTGGTGGTCCAGTGGTTAAGACTCTGTGCTTCTAACGCAGGGGGCCCAGGTTTGATCCCTGGTCAGGGAATTAGATCCCACATGCCACAACTAAGACCCAGTGCAGTCAAATTAAGATAAATAAAGCAATAATTTGTTAAAAAATCAGATGAAAGAGAAACAGGGTAGTCAGTATCTCAAGATAAAATACAAAGAAAATGGTGAGAGAATAAGTACAGAATTAAAACATTTGTAAAAACAACTTGATGGCAAAACAAAGTGCTGCCTAATTTGGCTCATCAAACCTTTACTGAGAACCTATTAAAGAGGGTCTTATCACAGACAACAGAGAGACAAAATGAGCAAGACAGTTCAAGTACTCAGAGCATAGTAGGAGGATAAACAAGTTAAAAAAAAAGCACACATAATCCTGTGTAGACCGTTTTTTGTTAAATCAAATATTGATGTAATAATGCCCCCTTTTTTTAGGTGTGACGAGGGTAACTCACCTGATACTGCAGAGCCTTGATTTATTTATCTGTAAGATGACTACACTAATTCTTCACAGAGTAAATCAAATAATTTGATGTAATAATGCTTCTAAGATAGTATTTAACAACTATTAGTATTTACATCAGACTTTCAAAAGGGGTCTGAGCTGCATTTCTCAAGTATATACTTCAAAAGTTGTGATAGGAAATCTTAAAGTCAAAACAAATCTTGGTGTTTAAATTTTACTTAAGCATGGGCATGTTCAGTTACTAACTATAGAAATTATGTTTCTTACTGTAAGTCCCTTTTAAACATTGATTTTTTAATAAAATGAATCTAATTTGTAGATCTATCCATTCCAGTTGATGCTAAAAGTAATGCCAATTTCATGAATTAAAGCCAAATTCCCTTCCATAGATAAAACATTTTTCTTCCATGGTCAACAAGCAGGGTACATTCTTTCTTGCTATTGGGAGCTCCTGATGGAGAACAAGGAAAAAGTGTTTTATTAAAGAGTTTTTAGTGGCCTGAGCTATTTTAACATTTATCCCTTCTTATTTTCCTTGTTCAAATTGCCCAACTAACAGTAAAAAAAATGTTTTCTTGGCTTATACTAGGTCTATACTAAAGATAGGATCTTAGGGAAATACATTTTAAAAAAATCACGTAGATGAGGGACTTCCCTGGTGGTCCAGTGGTTAAGACTCTGTGCTTCTAACGCAGGGGGCCCAGGTTTGATCCCTGGTCAGGGAATTAGATCCCACATGCCACAACTAAGACCCAGTGCAGTCAAATTAAGATAAATAAAGCAATAATTTGTTAAAAAATCAGATGAAAGAGAAACAGGGTAGTCAGTATCTCAAGATAAAATACAAAGAAAATGGTGAGAGAATAAGTACAGAATTAAAACATTTGTAAAAACAACTTGATGGCAAAACAAAGTGCTGCCTAATTTGGCTCATCAAACCTTTACTGAGAACCTATTAAAGAGGGTCTTATCACAGACAACAGAGAGACAAAAATGAGCAAGACAGTTCAAGTACTCAGAGCATAGTAGGAGGATAAACAAGTTAAAAAAAAAAAAGCACACATAATCCTGTGTAGCCACGAAATGGAAGCCCAGAATAGAGGCACTTGATCCAGACCAGGGCGATAAGGGAAAGAGTAAAAGAAGATGAAGAAATGAGAGACAGACAAAAAGAGGAGGAAAAAATGATCTAAACAAGGGAGCAGTGTATGCAGTAGCTTGCCAGGAAGAGAGAACGTGGTGCCCAGGAAACTTTCTGTAATTCAACATGGTGAAAATAGAGTAGGAATAGAGAATGACACAAATCAGACTGGAAAGGAGGGCAAAGATCAAGACCTAAATGACCTCATAGGCCAGGCTAAAAGTTATGTTTTACCTGCAAGGCACTAAAAAGTCAATCCTAACAAAAATACTAACAAGATATTCTATATTTTAGAAAAACTACTGTGGTGGGAGCATAACATAGAATTAGAGGTTGAAGTTAATGAAAGGTTGCAATCAGATAGACCTTTCAGATGGCAGCCATGATCCAGAAGCAAAATTTTAAGGACAGTGGTCATAGCAAGTGTCATTAAGTATAGGTTAAAGAGACCCCAAGAAGTTAGGAAGAACAGACTTCAGTTTTGAAGGATGACAGGGAGAAGGGGTGAAGTTAAATCTAAACTTTGTACTGTTGCTTGGTCACTAAGTGGTGTCCAACTCTTTGTGACCTCATGGACTATAGCCCAACAGGTTCCTCTGTCCATGGGATTTCCTAGGCAAAAATATTGGAATGGGTTGCCATTTCTTTCTGCAGGAGATCATCCCAATACATAGATTGAACCTGCATCTCCTGCACTGGGGCAGGAGGAATTAAATCTAAATACTAACGCAGGGGGCCCAGGTTTGATCCCTGGTCAGGGAATTAGATCCCACATGCCACAACTAAGACCCAGTGCAGTCAAATTAAGATAAATAAAGCAATAATTTGTTAAAAAATCAGATGAAAGAGAAACAGGGTAGTCAGTATCTCAAGATAAAATACAAAGAAAATGGTGAGAGAATAAGTACAGAATTAAAACATTTGTAAAAACAACTTGATGGCAAAACAAAGTGCTGCCTAATTTGGCTCATCAAACCTTTACTGAGAACCTATTAAAGAGGGTCTTATCACAGACAACAGAGAGACAAAAATGAGCAAGACAGTTCAAGTACTCAGAGCATAGTAGGAGGATAAACAAGTTAAAAAAAAAAAAGCACACATAATCCTGTGTAGCCACGAAATGGAAGCCCAGAATAGAGGCACTTGATCCAGACCAGGGCGATAAGGGAAAGAGTAAAAGAAGATGAAGAAATGAGAGACAGACAAAAAGAGGAGGAAAAAATGATCTAAACAAGGGAGCAGTGTATGCAGTAGCTTGCCAGGAAGAGAGAACGTGGTGCCCAGGAAACTTTCTGTAATTCAACATGGTGAAAATAGAGTAGGAATAGAGAATGACACAAATCAGACTGGAAAGGAGGGCAAAGATCAAGACCTAAATGACCTCATAGGCCAGGCTAAAAGTTATGTTTTACCTGCAAGGCACTAAAAAGTCAATCCTAACAAAAATACTAACAAGATATTCTATATTTTAGAAAAACTACTGTGGTGGGAGCATAACATAGAATTAGAGGTTGAAGTTAATGAAAGGTTGCAATCAGATAGACCTTTCAGATGGCAGCCATGATCCAGAAGCAAAATTTTAAGGACAGTGGTCATAGCAAGTGTCATTAAGTATAGGTTAAAGAGACCCCAAGAAGTTAGGAAGAACAGACTTCAGTTTTGAAGGATGACAGGGAGAAGGGGTGAAGTTAAATCTAAACTTTGTACTGTTGCTTGGTCACTAAGTGGTGTCCAACTCTTTGTGACCTCATGGACTATAGCCCAACAGGTTCCTCTGTCCATGGGATTTCCTAGGCAAAAATATTGGAATGGGTTGCCATTTCTTTCTCCAGGAGATCATCCCAATACATAGATTGAACCTGCATCTCCTGCACTGGCAGGAGGAATTTTTACTACTGAGCCACCGGAGAAGTCCCTAAATCTAAATTACCAGATTGCAAAGACTATATTCTACCCAAAAATCTATAGACTGAGGAAGTCTAAAGTATATAACTTAAACCATAGGTAAATTATATTTAAATCACTACATAGAAAGTTTAAACGAAGACAAGCATGCAATTTTTTCAAGCAAATAACTGGTTTGCATTTTATAAAATTGTCTAAATTAACTAAGTTCATCATCACCATAATACATATAGCAGACCTATCTGGCTCACAGTATAATATCTCAAAGC
The DNA here is from genome assembly GCA_022376925.1 of Tragulus kanchil. Classification (NCBI taxonomy): domain Eukaryota; kingdom Metazoa; phylum Chordata; class Mammalia; order Artiodactyla; family Tragulidae; genus Tragulus; species Tragulus kanchil. The sequence goes on from JAIOJX010000032.1 coordinate 256,512,494, forward strand.
AGAGAAATGTGGATGCAAAAGAAAATAATTTTCTGGGACTTGGGAAAAGCCCTTTTAAGAATTTAAAGTGTGAAACATTTGACTTTCAGTAACAAACATATGGGAAGAAATCTTAACTACAACACAAAAGTCACATTTTCACAAATTCTCAAAATAGAAGAATATTATTCATTCACATCTCAGATTTATTCTTTTCTGGAATAAAAATAAGAAGTGGATTTTGAGTTCTAAGAGCAATAATTTATGTTTTCTTCGGTTATGGATAAAAGATTATAAGAAACGAACTGACTCTAAACAATTGATTCTAATTAAAATGGAATTTTACCCAGGTAATAGAGATTACCCTTTTTATATTACTGTGTTGTGTTATGTGTGTGCTCATATTCAACTCTCTACAGACCTCACTGACTATAGCCCACCAGTCTCCTATGTCCATGGGGTTTTCCAAGCAAGGATACTGCAGTGGGTTGCCATTTCCTACTCCAGGGGATGGTCCCTACCCAGGGACCTAACTTGTGTCTCTTGTATTGAAGGCATATTCTTTACCCGTTCCACTGTGCCACCTGGGAAGCCCATTTATATTATTAACTTCATTTAATTCTTGTCTTTTCCTTCTCCACTTATGCCTTTTTCCTTCAGCTTAAAAAAGAGCATTTAACGCTTCTGTCCAAACTCTATATAAATAAGCATAGTTCTCTTGGGAATTTAAAGTTACAGTTAAAAGACTTAGATACAGATTGCCTTATCATTCCAACCATATAATTTTAATAATCAGTGAACAGGAAAAGACAAAATGTGAATGCAGCAAAACAAGAATCTTAGAATTTGGGTCTAAAGTTAGTGGGGACATGCCATTAGTATAGTCTCTACATACTTTGTAAGAGACAAAGTATACTGGCTATTTTAGGCACACCAATAAATCTGTTCACATCAAGTAATTATATGGTATAAACTAAAAAGCAAGAAGGTGTTAAAGCACGTAAAATATTATGTATGCATCATGAACTTAATTTGGAATTCTTTGTGTTTCATAAAAAGTGGGAAGGTCAAAAGAAAAAAAAAGTGGAGATGTGATACCCCTGCAAGCAAATAACTGGTTTGCATTTTATAAAATTGTCTAAATTAACTAAGTTCATCATCACCATAATACATATAGCAGACCTATCTGGCTCACAGTATAATATCTCAAAGCAGAGAAATGTGGATGCAAAAGAAAATAATTTTCTGGGACTTGGGAAAAGCCCTTTTAAGAATTTAAAGTGTGAAACATTTGACTTTCAGTAACAAACATATGGGAAGAAATCTTAACTACAACACAAAAGTCACATTTTCACAAATTCTCAAAATAGAAGAATATTATTCATTCACATCTCAGATTTATTCTTTTCTGGAATAAAAATAAGAAGTGGATTTTGAGTTCTAAGAGCAATAATTTATGTTTTCTTCGGTTATGGATAAAAGATTATAAGAAACGAACTGACTCTAAACAATTGATTCTAATTAAAATGGAATTTTACCCAGGTAATAGAGATTCCCCTTTTTTATATTACTGTGTTGTGTTATGTGTGTGCTCATATTCAACTCTCTACAGACCTCACTGACTATAGCCCACCAGTCTCCTATGTCCATGGGGTTTTCCAAGCAAGGATACTGCAGTGGGTTGCCATTTGCTACTCCAGGGATGGTCCCTACCCAGGGACCTAACTTGTGTCTCTTGTATTGAAGGCATATTCTTTACCCGTTCCACTGTGCCACCTGGGAAGCCCATTTATATTATTAACTTCATTTAATTCTTGTCTTTTCCTTCTCCACTTATGCCTTTTTCCTTCAGCTTAAAAAAGAGCATTTAACGCTTCTGTCCAAACTCTATATAAATAAGCATAGTTCTCTTGGGAATTTAAAGTTACAGTTAAAAGACTTAGATACAGATTGCCTTATCATTCCAACCATATAATTTTAATAATCAGTGAACAGGGAAAAGACAAAATGTGAATGCAGCAAAACAAGAATCTTAGAATTTGGGTCTAAAGTTAGTGGGGACATGCCATTAGTATAGTCTCTACATACTTTGTAAGAGACAAAGTATACTGGCTATTTTAGGCACACCAATAAATCTGTTCACATCAAGTAATTATATGGTATAAACTAAAAAGCAAGAAGGTGTTAAAGCACGTAAAATATTATGTATGCATCATGAACTTAATTTGGAATTCTTTGTGTTTCATAAAAAGTGGGAAGGTCAAAAGAAAAAAAAATGTGGAGATGTAGAAACTGAAAGAACTTCTTGTTAGGAAAAGACATGAACTGCAATTATCTTCATATGCCCTATTCAGAAAACATCCTGAAGCCATCTCCCTGCGTTAAAAGAGAAAGTATTTATTGACTATAGTTTTTATCCTTCCATTAATTAGTTCTGCTTCAGAACTTATTCATTAAACACCCTAACACTTTTGACACTCTAAAGAATTATGGAGACCATTTAGAGGCAAGGATCCAAGAGAATGAACTGCACCTGGTTTTGGATTCAGAGATTTTAATTAATTTTAAAATGACCTCACTTCTCTACCTTTCAACTGGCAAATAAATCAGCCTAAGAGCAAGCAAGGCCTACTTATTTCTCCAATCAGATCAACTTAGACAAATTCTCATTTTTCTGAGGTATATGCAGAAGGGGGAGGGGATGCTGATTTCTGTTGGAGCCTTACAAGGGTTGTGATGAAAAAGAACACAGTCCAATGCTAAAGGCCACAATTCAGATGAAGATATAATAGTTACAAATATCTATGTACCGAATACCATAGCAACAACCATTATAAAGCACAAACTATAGGACATATGAAGAGACAGGGCTATAACACATTAACCATAAAATAACATGCCACTGTTAGTTTCAGGATAGATGAAGAGGAAAAAAACAAGACACTGAAAACCTAATTAATTTACTCATTTGGTAGAGAACTCAGATATATGTCAAACTTTGCGTGGTGATCATTTTTGCAACTTTTCCTTCAGTTTGCAATTATTTCAAAATTAGACTAAGAAAAAAAATTAGAAACAGGAAAAACTAGGATATATATAAAAAGAATAGTCATCATAGTGTCAGAAATGATACTGATGAGGTATTACTTCCCCCTCTCCCTTTCCTAAAACATGTGTTAAAGCATCTTAAGTGTTAAACAGAAAATCTTTTTAATTGTAAAAGGAAGTATTTTTGGTTTAGAAAGATCTAAAAACATGCATCCCCAGTGGAAAGTACACTTGAGAAGTCATACAACAGAGCTGGTGAGACAATCTACAGGTCAAGAAACTGGTTCACTAAGAAAGGCCCTTCTGGCAGGTCCCATGCCCCTCTAATGAAACTCAGGTGGCAAAAGCCACAGGCTTTAGCAACCACCTCTAAGCCATGTGAGCACAAGGTTGTATCTGGACCATGGCAGACACACTCTTTGGGGCACATGGTGCCAATATATTTCACTTGTGACATCACACTCCATCTCCTGTGCTATAAATCCACACTCCTACTTCACAATATCCTCAGACTGCCTTTCTATAAAGCCAGATCAGCAGAAGGCACAACACCAAGGCAGAGTTCTCAAAATTGTTATCCACAACATTGTCACTGGTGATCCAAATGACAGACACCATAAGGACAGTGACTTTGGCCAGCACAAGGGCACCTAGGCCACCCTATGAACCTCTCCAGGGTCACGCCTCCCCACCACACACTTATCTCCTCCTTGCGAGATTACTTCCAGATCAAAACTCAAAAACCTTCTGATTGCCTTTTGGCTGAGTTAATCTTTGTTAGAGATCCATAGAATAAAGGAAAGAAAAATTGTCAGAGAGGTATACATGTAATCTGACTCATTAAACCAAGAGATGAAAAGTCTCTGAAATCTTAATAATTTTGAGAAAGATAAACAAAAAGCATTCATTCAAAGAAATAAAATGTGACAGCTATATGATGAGATTGGCCCAATACCCAGAGGCTCTGTGTTAGTAGATGAAGAGGAAAAAACAATGACACTGAAAACCTAAATTAATTTACTCATTTGGTAGAGAACTCAGATATATGTCAAACTTTGCGTGGTGATCATTTTTGCAACTTTTCCTTCAGTTTGCAATTATTTCAAAATTAGACTAAGAAAAAAAATTAGAAACAGGAAAAACTAGGATATATATAAAAAGAATAGTCATCATAGTGTCAGAAATGATACTGATGAGGTATTACTTCCCCCTCTCCCTTTCCTAAAACATGTGTTAAAGCATATTACGTGTTAAACAGAAAATCTTTTAATTGTAAAGGAAGTATTTTTGGTTTAGAAAGATCTAAAAACATGCATCCCCAGTGGAAAGTACACTTGAGAAGTCATACAACAGAGCTGGTGAGACAATCTACAGGTCAAGAAACTGGTTCACTAAGAAAGGCCCTTCTGGCAGGTCCCATGCCCCTCTAATGAAACTCAGGTGGCAAAAGCCACAGGCTTTAGCAACCACCTCTAAGCCATGTGAGCACAAGGTTGTATCTGGACCATGGCAGACACACTCTTTGGGGCACATGGTGCCAATATATTTCACTTGTGACATCACACTCCATCTCCTGTGCTATAAATCCACACTCCTACTTCACAATATCCTCAGACTGCCTTTCTATAAAGCCAGATCAGCAGAAGGCACAACACCAAGGCAGAGTTCTCAAAATTGTTATCCACAACATTGTCACTGGTGATCCAAATGACAGACACCATAAGGACAGTGACTTTGGCCAGCACAAGGGCACCTAGGCCACCCTATGAACCTCTCCAGGGTCACGCCTCCCCACCACACACTTATCTCCTCCTTGCGAGATTACTTCCAGATCAAAACTCAAAAACCTTCTGATTGCCTTTTGGCTGAGTTAATCTTTGTTAGAGATCCATAGAATAAAGGAAAGAAAAATTGTCAGAGAGGTATACATGTAATCTGACTCATTAAACCAAGAGATGAAAAGTCTCTGAAATCTTAATAATTTTGAGAAAGATAAACAAAAAGCATTCATTCAAAGAAATAAAATGTGACAGCTATATGATGAGATTGGCCCAATACCCAGAGGCTCTGTGTTCATTTTTACTGTTTCAATGGACAAAACCAGCTACCATTTTATTTTAAAATGAAAAGAAAATGCATTTTGTCTGTCTCACTGAGCAAATGATTCCAGCTTAGCAGACCCAGCCCAGAGGCACTGCACTCAGGCCTTTCTCAATCCATCTTTTTAGAAAATAAGCTACCAAGGTGAAGCTATAATGAAGAAAATGGGGCAAAGCAAATGACTATGAGTGTACAGCCTAGGAAATTCATCATGACAGTGCTCACTTTAATGTAATATATTTGATATCTGCTCTCCCACCCACCAGTGACATGAACAAGTTGGAAAAAATAAACCTGTTTTGGGCTTGTGTTTTATCATTGTCTTTAAGCAAACAAGAATGGTTGTAGTGTGTATATGCTACATTTTACCACAAAGGATTGTTCTGGTGAAAAGTACACTTTTTGTGAAGGATTATATAACTCTTTCTATACTCCAGGAAATAAAGCAGAATACACACTAAGCAGCATTAAACACACCCAGAGTGCTGATTCTAAGTGTTGCATTCATTTTTCTTACAAAAAAGTAAAAATAGTTTCTAGAAGAAATTTATGCAGAAATGTAATATTATTTCTCAACAGTTAAAGTTTTAGAAACGATAGTGTTAAGTCATTTGTGACCCTGAACTGCTTTCTGTAATCCTTACAAGTTCTATTGAACCTATTTTCATTGTTTCTCAATTCTCAATTCTGTCTTTTTCAAGTAATTGTGCTCTTTGAATCAGTCTTTTATTTGGGGGCTGGATTTTGCTTTTGCAGTTTCTAAAATACATCAGTCAATCTTTTACTTATGAGAATAAATGGCATTCAAGCTATGGTAGGTTGACCTCAGCAGCTAAAAAATCCAATAGTTTAAAAATTGAGCTCATTTTTCATGAGACACAAGTCATGAAAAATGCTATCAAAAGACAGTTGACATCCTGCAATTCTAGCTTATTTTACTTGAAAAAAAACCAAGAGAAATGATTCTCCCCTGGCCTCATTATTACTTCCTTTTTTTTTTTTTTAATCTATGTGGACTTCATGCTGCAGATATTTGAGCAGAAAATACTCTAAAATATCATTTCATATTTTTTACCAAGATAAAATGTAAAATGGATTACACCGTCTTCAAACATGTAATTTTTTTTTCAAACATGTAATTTAAAAAATATTTTGTTGCTCATATGGACTATCACTGCCTTTTTTCACTAGTACAACTATCTACCAGGTCTCTGAATTTTAGAACAAATTTATTACTAGCTGAGTAACTTTCCTCACTCATAAACATAGCTGTGTTGAACCAGTTTTAGAAACCTAAGTTTAGTCGCATTGTCATCATTTCAATACAGCAGGTCAAATTCATTTACCTCCTCATCACTATGCACTCACTACTTAGGTCCAGTGTGAGGAAACACAAAGATTTAGGGTACGATGATCAGTACTCAAGTCTTAAATCATTTACTAAGTAGCTGAGACAGTCACTAAACTTTTCTGAGTCTCAGCTGATACATCTCTAAAGAGCAGTGTTGAGCTGCAAGGGTTCTGTTGTGCCTCCGAGATTAACACTGTAGGTTACTAACCTGACAATCATTTCACAAGCCATTTTCACACTTACCAGCATGGAAATTCAGTCCGCCTAGGCTGTGATCAACTCTAGTCTAAAAGGCATTGTCCTACTGTTGCCAAAGAAAGTTTAATCACACCCTCATGCAGTCCATTAAGCTACGACCAATACTAATGTTCTTTGCTGATACAGCATTACTAGTTTTCACTGGGATTCATCATCTCATTACTGACCCAATTTCCAAAGTTACTAAGCAAAGGACATTTCTCTTAGGAAACCTGAGAAGGAAAATCTCTAAAACTGTTACACGTTTGCTACTACATTAGGAAAGTTCACAGTACCTAAAATAGCCACCACCTCATCATCCTGGATGACTTCCAAGGATCCAGACACCACAAAGCAGAGAGCGTCCACACTTTCTCCAGCATGGTAAATGAGGTCTCCGGGAGCACAGTGAATAGTTTGGAATTCTACTGCCAGGGCTCGCAGACACCCATCACTGGCCAATCGAAAAGCAGGATGTTCATTAAAAACCTTCCGGTTTAGATGGACACAGATATCAGCTCTCATGTCCTTGGGACAGATGGAGAGGACCTGAAGAAAGTGAGAGATGAATAAGTGAGAAGAAAAGAGAGAGAAAGACTATTTCCAAAAAATAAGCAATCTGATGAATACTTATTAGCCATGACACAGTCTGCAAAATGCTGTACTGAGGAAAAATACACAGCTCTGCCCTGAAAAATCTAATAATCCAGTGAGATGGGTTGATGGGCATACAACACCATGTAGTGAATCTCTAAGGGGGTATCCCTTAGAACTCAGCATAGAGAGAACACAGTCTTTTCCTTTTTCTTTTTTTTTAAGATTTATTTATTTATTTATTTTGGACGGGGGTCGGGTTGGAGAGAGAGGGGAGCGGGCGGGCCACTTCTATTGGTCTTCCATTTCTCTATGTTCATCCGTCTTTTTTTCTTTGGCCCGTGTGGGCCTCCCATCGCGGTGGCCTCCATTGCCGCAGAGCGCCGGCTCTGGGCGCATGCGCTCCAGAGCTCCGGCTCGGTAGTTGGACGCATCAGTCCAGCCGCTCTGCGGCACGTGGGATCTTCCCAGGCCAGGGCTTGAACCGGCGCCCCTTGCATTGCAAGGCGGTGTCCTTACCCACTGGACCACCAAGGAAGCTCGAGAACACAGTCTTAAGATGGCTGGGAAGAGTTTAAGGGAAAAAATGTATTAAATGTCATTTTAAAAAAAAGCCAACTAAAATAGGTCATTAACATTTATTTTCGTCTAGTTGATATTTTATAATTGTTTTCATAACTAAATCAGAATTCAGGATAATGGACCTTACTACACATTGGAAATGGATTCATATTAATCAATTACAGGACGACAAAATAGACAAATGCACCTTGCAATATGTCATGCAACCTGACATGGCTGATAATAACTCCACTCTTGATATGTTTTCTTCACTCTGAAATATTTTTATTTTTACTAATAAATTCATGTTTATGGAGCAAAGGTATTCACCAGCCTTCTGAGAGACCTAAAAAACTGGCCATGTCCATGCTGGCCAGCATGGTAAATGAGGTCTCCGGGAGCACAGTGAATAGTTTGGAATTCTACTGCCAGGGCTCGCAGACACCCATCACTGGCCAATCGAAAAGCAGGATGTTCATTAAAAACCTTCCGGTTTAGATGGACACAGATATCAGCTCTCATGTCCTTGGGACAGATGGAGAGGACCTGAAGAAAGTGAGAGATGAATAAGTGAGAAGAAAGAGAGAGAAAGACTATTTCCAAAAAATAAGCAATCTGATGAATACTTATTAGCCATGACACAGTCTGCAAAATGCTGTACTGAGGAAAAATACACAGCTCTGCCCTGAAAAATCTAATAATCCAGTGAGATGGGTTGATGGGCATACAACACCATGTAGTGAATCTCTAAGGGGGTATCCCTTAGAACTCAGCATAGAGAGAACACAGTCTTTTCCTTTTTCTTTTTTTTTAAGATTTATTTATTTATTTATTTTGGACGGGGGTCGGGTTGGAGAGAGAGGGGAGCGGGCGGGCCACTTCTATTGGTCTTCCATTTCTCTATGTTCATCCGTCTTTTTTTCTTTGGCCCGTGTGGGCCTCCCATCGCGGTGGCCTCCATTGCCGCAGAGCGCCGGCTCTGGGCGCATGCGCTCCAGAGCTCCGGCTCGGTAGTTGGACGCATCAGTCCAGCCGCTCTGCGGCACGTGGGATCTTCCCAGGCCAGGGCTTGAACCGGCGCCCCTTGCATTGCAAGGCGGTGTCCTTACCCACTGGACCACCAAGGAAGCTCGAGAACACAGTCTTAAGATGGCTGGGAAGAGTTTAAGGGAAAAAATGTATTAAATGTCATTTTAAAAAAAAGCCAACTAAAATAGGTCATTAACATTTATTTTCGTCTAGTTGATATTTTATAATTGTTTTCATAACTAAATCAGAATTCAGGATAATGGACCTTACTACACATTGGAAATGGATTCATATTAATCAATTACAGGACGACAAAATAGACAAATGCACCTTGCAATATGTCATGCAACCTGACATGGCTGATAATAACTCCACTCTTGATATGTTTTCTTCACTCTGAAATATTTTTATTTTTACTAATAAATTCATGTTTATGGAGCAAAGGTATTCACCAGCCTTCTGAGAGACCTAAAAAACTGGCCATGTCCATGCTGGCCATGGCAGGCACTGCATGCTGCATGGTAGCCTTTGCTCATTCAGGTCTTTGATTCCTAAAGACTGCTGAGAGCAACAGCAGAATTCAAACTGAAGCATCATTTGGAAGAGGGAACAAATGGCATAAAGAAGCTCAAAATAGACAAGGGCATGGAGTTTTTATTCCCTGTAGCTTTCAAACTAGGCAATTCAAGACTCAGATTAAAATGAACATGTAATCACACTATCATCAGAGCATCATCAAACAAGATATGATTTTAGAAGCGAAGACAACCTACCTAAAAGGTGCATGTGAAAACTCAGAATCCCCTCCCAATTCCCTTGGTAAATTTTTCCTTATAATCAAAATGTTTTTATTTGGTAGAATTTGAACCCCTTGAGCTGAAGTTGATTTGTCCTCACTAAATTACATCAAGTAATGTTTTCATATAAAATAGTGTTTTTCTTCCTACACTCTGTTTTAACCTTAAAAAAATTTGCCTAAGGCTTGCAATATGACCTCACTATTCCTTTTACTTGGAGATCACTGTCAGAAATTCTGGTTGCTTCTGTGTGTAGAAGATGAGCCCATCATAAATGTAAAGACTCCTCATTAAATAATGTTTTCAATCTCCCTCCCCTTACCCTTTCCTAATATGGTGACCCTGTGTCTCATCACGTCAGCATTTTGGGGCATTTTCTCTTACTCTTCTGAATTCCTATATATGTGCAATAGCCATGAGTCCTCCTACCTTTCTGAAAGAGTTCCTCTTTGAGAAGATCAACATCTAACAGGGCCATGGAAGAAACTGGCACTTTCCATATCTGTTACTTTCCATAATAATAAAAAAAGTATTTATTAACTTTCAGTGACTTCCAAAAATATTAGTCATTCAAAGGGCATTTACTGAGCTTCTATTCTGTAGTGTGCCACTGAATTAAATTCTGGAATATGTCATGACCTGACAGGGATAATAACTCCACTCTTGATATGTTTTCTTCACTCTGAAATATTTTTATTTTTACTAATAAATTCATGTTTATGGAGCAAAGGTATTCACCAGCCTTCTGAGAGACCTAAAAAACTGGCCATGTCCATGCTGGCCATGGCAGGCACTGCATGCTGCATGGTAGCCTTTGCTCATTCAGGTCTTTGATTCCTAAAGACTGCTGAGAGCAACAGCAGAATTCAAACTGAAGCATCATTTGGAAGAGGGAACAAATGGCATAAAGAAGCTCAAAATAGACAAGGGCATGGAGTTTTTATTCCCTGTAGCTTTCAAACTAGGCAATTCAAGACTCAGATTAAAATGAACATGTAATCACACTATCATCAGAGCATCATCAAACAAGATATGATTTTAGAAGCGAAGACAACCTACCTAAAAGGTGCATGTGAAAACTCAGAATCCCCTCCCAATTCCCTTGGTAAATTTTTCCTTATAATCAAAATGTTTTTATTTGGTAGAATTTGAACCCCTTGAGCTGAAGTTGATTTGTCCTCACTAAATTACATCAAGTAATGTTTTCATATAAAATAGTGTTTTTCTTCCTACACTCTTTTTTAAACCCTTTAAAGAAATTTGCCTACGGCTTGCAATATGACCTCACTATTCCTTTTACTTGGAGATCACTGTCAGAAATTCTGGTTGCTTCTGTGTGTAGAAGATGAGCCCATCATAAATGTAAAGACTCCTCATTAAATAATGTTTTCAATCTCCCTCCCCTTACCCTTTCCTAATATGGTGACCCTGTGTCTCATCACGTCAGCATTTTGGGGCATTTTCTCTTACTCTTCTGAATTCCTATATATGTGCAATAGCCATGAGTCCTCCTACCTTTCTGAAAGAGTTCCTCTTTGAGAAGATCAACATCTAACAGGGCCATGGAAGAAACTGGCACTTTCCATATCTGTTACTTTCCATAATAATAAAAAAAGTATTTATTAACTTTCAGTGACTTCCAAAAATATTAGTCATTCAAAGGGCATTTACTGAGCTTCTATTCTGTAGTGTGCCACTGAATTAAATTTCTGGAACTGAAAGGGTACAATGGTGCCCTTGCTTTCGGGGAGCTAACCATGAAGTAGGGGGAGGTAGGCAGGTAAAAAGACAGTTGTGATAAAGTGAGAAAACCATGAGAAGGGCAAGGCCAGACTGACATGGCAGTGTATGGTGTCTAGAGGTATCACAAAAGATCAGCCTCCACAGGACATAGGTCTGGGTATAGATCTACCACTTACTACCTCTATAACCTAAGATAAGTTATTTAATCACTCTAAACTTCATCTGTGAAATGGGATGGTAGTGTTTATTTCACAGGTTCATTGTAGGAATTAAATGAAAGGAGTTGAGTTTAGCCAAATTTAGCCTTGCACCTGGCAAAAGTTAAAGAAAGGCTAGTCTTTATTTTTTCTATTGAACATTTGAGTATTCCAACAAAATTTAATGCTTTTTTTTAGTTCTCTTCAAAAGCAGTTTGCCCTCCCCCACCTTTTTTTTAAAATTTTCAACTCCTGCCTGAATTCTGTTTCTTGACTGTTTGATGAGGTTCCAGGCAGAATTAAGAAAGTATTTCTGCATAAGCCTGAATATATTTCATGCTTTAGCTAATGTTAATATTATCCTCAAGTTGAAAATGAAATTGGTGCTAGAAGAGCAAAAAATGTTAAAGCAATTGTAAAATATATATGCACGTGGATAAATGTTACACTGAATAGATTAATGGATAAATGCATCTATTTCTATTTTATTTACCTTATAGAATTCCATTAGTTTAGATTCATTTTGACAATAATCACTTTATGCCCTTTTAATTATTTCTTTCAAGATCCATACAGAAAACGAAATCTCCTTGTGTTAGCAATATTCTGTTTAATGTAATGCTTATTCACTCAGTCATGTCTAACTCTTTGCGACCCCATGGATTGTAGTTTGCTAGGTTCCTCTGTCCGTGGGGATTGTCCAGGCAAGAATACTTGAATGCCATGCGTCCTCCTCACTTTATGAAAGAGTTCCTCTTTGAGAAGATCAACATCTAACAGGGCAATGGAAGAAACTGGCACTTTCCATATCTGTTACTTTCCATAATAATAAAAAAAGTATTTATTAACTTTCAGTGACTTCCAAAAATATTAGTCATTCAAAGGGCATTTACTGAGCTTCTATTCTGTAGTGTGCCACTGAATTAAATTTCTGGAACTGAAAGGGTACAATGGTGCCCTTGCTTTCGGGGAGCTAACCATGAAGTAGGGGGAGGTAGGCAGGTAAAAAGACAGTTGTGATAAAGTGAGAAAACCATGAGAAGGGCAAGGCCAGACTGACATGGCAGTGTATGGTGTCTAGAGGTATCACAAAAGATCAGCCTCCACAGGACATAGGTCTGGGTATAGATCTACCACTTACTACCTCTATAACCTAAGATAAGTTATTTAATCACTCTAAACTTCATCTGTGAAATGGGATGGTAGTGTTTATTTCACAGGTTCATTGTAGGAATTAAATGAAAGGAGTTGAGTTTAGCCAAATTTAGCCTTGCACCTGGCAAAAGTTAAAGAAAGGCTAGTCTTTATTTTTTCTATTGAACATTTGAGTATTCCAACAAAATTTAATGCTTTTTTAGTTCTCTTCAAAAGCAGTTTGCCCTCCCCCACCTTTTTTTTAAAATTTTCAACTCCTGCCTGAATTCTGTTTCTTGACTGTTTGATGAGGTTCCAGGCAGAATTAAGAAAGTATTTCTGCATAAGCCTGAATATATTTCATGCTTTAGCTAATGTTAATATTATCCTCAAGTTGAAAATGAAATTGGTGCTAGAAGAGCAAAAAATGTTAAAGCAATTGTAAAATATATATGCACGTGGATAAATGTTACACTGAATAGATTAATGGATAAATGCATCTATTTCTATTTTATTTACCTTATAGAATTCCATTAGTTTAGATTCATTTTGACAATAATCACTTTATGCCCTTTTAATTATTTCTTTCAAGATCCATACAGAAAATGAAATCTCCTTGTGTTAGCAATATTCTGTTTAATGTAATGCTTATTCACTCAGTCATGTCTAACTCTTTGCGACCCCATGGATTGTAGTTTGCTAGGTTCCTCTGTCCGTGGGGATTGTCCAGGCAAGAATACTTGAATGCCATTCCCTTCTCTAGGGGATCTTTCCAACCCAGGTCTCCTGCATTGCAGGCAGACTCTGTACCTTCTGAGCCACAAGGGAAGGCCAAATGTGAATGAGGGCTCCCCAAATTGATCTAGTGAATGCTGCCAATTCCACAGTGATTGCTGAGGAGCTGGGGGAACACAAGAAGCAGCCACTCCTTACGGTGTACAAGGATACAGGGTTGGCCCCAGATAGCTGAGGTGCATATGAGAGGAATGTAGAGAACTCTTAGTAAAACACAAATATCTCGCTTTCTTAAAAGTCCAAAGACTTGCTTCCTCACCCGGTACAGCTCAAGTCCTAAGCAGGCATACAAGGCTCTTTATGGTGGGAGCCTCTTCCAGCCACATCCCTTACTATCTGCCTTCAGCCCTGCATTCCCGTCACATGATATTTCTTGTCTCTCTAAAGTTACCATGCTCACTTGTGGTTGTTTGCCTTTGCCCATGCTCTTCTTTTTGACTGGCATGCCCCATCCTTCCCTCATTACCTGCGATTCCTCCAGCAAAACACAGACCATTCCTTGCTGTGTCACAATTATAATTTACGCACAGCTCTATCATACAATTTTAAATCATATAGAAGGTGCATATGAGAGTAACTAGTGTTGTGATCTGCATTTGTAAATGATAGCACACAGTGGTAACATTAAATTATCACTGAGTTGAAAAGACTTCATCTTAACGCTTTCAAGCTTTTATTTACAGCAATAGAATTATCTTTTACATTCTTAATGAAATCTTACCTTATGCCCTCCCCTGCTTCTGATAGGTAAAGCAGATATAGACAGCATTATGATCGGTGAAATTCTGGTGGAAAAGCTGACTCCAGGCGGGCTCCAGAGGGCATATTCATTCATTCATTTAGCTCACAGCTACTGAGCTCTAATTATAATTAGTGACATGCCAGCTATTATATATGCCCTTTAGATTTCTGAGATAACACTCTCATGGTGCCAACCTCACTTGAGCTTCCAGTCAGGAACAGCTTGAAAAATCACTGTAGAGTCCAGTACCCCATTTTATAGAAAAGGCAAATGTATAACATAAAGGTTATGTGATTTGCTCAAGGCCTCTCTGTAAATTAGCAACACCCAAACTCTTGAGTTCCAGCTCTTAAGACAATGCTCCTGACCAAAGCTGAACCAGGATTAAAATATAACATCTGGCATTTTCCAGTGTTCTCCAGTTCTTACTGTACTATAAAAACATAAATGCTGATTTCTGAAAATTAAAGTCCAATTAATCAAACTAGTTTATTTATTAGGAGGTCAGTAATGTTAGCACCACCACCACCACCACCACTGAAAGCTTCAATTTTGTTGTAAATTTATTTTCATTTCTAACTAAGCATTTTATTTTAACTCTATTGTATTGCATACAAAATGTATTGGTAAAGACATGAGGATTTAGTGACAAATTATTTATTTATCACATTATTATTTGCCAGTGAAGGCATCTTATTTCATATGTAATTTTAGCATATCTTCTGAAAGGATCCAACCTAGAGATTAGCATGGAAGTGAAAATGTGAGTCACTCAGTTGCATCCATGCCTGACTCTTTGCAACCGCCTAGACTGTAGTCTCCTCTATTCATGGAATTCTCCAGGTAAGAATACTAGAGTGAGTAATCATTACCTGCGATTCCTCCAGCAAAACACAGACCATTCCTTGCTGTGTCACAATTATAATTTACGCACAGCTCTATCATACAATTTTAAATCATATAGAAGGTGCATATGAGAGTAACTAGTGTTGTGATCTGCATTTGTAAATGATAGCACACAGTGGTAACATTAAATTATCACTGAGTTGAAAAGACTTCATCTTAACGCTTTCAAGCTTTTATTTACAGCAATAGAATTATCTTTTACATTCTTAATGAAATCTTACCTTATGCCCTCCCCTGCTTCTGATAGGTAAAGCAGATATAGAAAAGCATTATGATCGGTGAAATTCTGGTGGAAAAGCTGACTCCAGGCGGGCTCCAGAGGGCATATTCATTCATTCATTTAGCTCACAGCTACTGAGCTCTAATTATAATTAGTGACATGCCAGCTATTATATATGCCCTTCAGATTTCTGAGATAACACTCTCATGGTGCCAACCTCACTTGAGCTTCCAGTCAGGAACAGCTTGAAAAATCACTGTAGAGTCCAGTACCCCATTTTATAGAAAAGGCAAATGTATAACATAAAGGTTATGTGATTTGCTCAAGGCCTCTCTGTAAATTAGCAACACCCAAACTCTTGAGTTCCAGCTCTTAAGACAATGCTCCTGACCAAAGCTGAACCAGGATTAAAATATAACATCTGGCATTTTCCAGTGTTCTCCAGTTCTTACTGTACTATAAAAACATAAATGCTGATTTCTGAAAATTAAAGTCCAATTAATCAAACTAGTTTATTTATTAGGAGGTCAGTAATGTTAGCACCACCACCACCACCACCACTGAAAGCTTCAATTTTGTTGTAAATTTATTTTCATTTCTAACTAAGCATTTTATTTTAGCTCTATTGTATTGCATACAAAATGTATTGGTAAAGACATGAGGATTTAGTGACAAATTATTTATTTATCACATTATTATTTGCCAGTGAAGGCATCTTATTTCATATGTAATTTTAGCATATCTTCTGAAAGGATCCAACCTAGAGATTAGCATGGAAGTGAAAATGTGAGTCACTCAGTTGCATCCATGCCTGACTCTTTGCAACCGCCTAGACTGTAGTCTCCTCTATTCATGGAATTCTCCAGGTAAGAATACTAGAGTGAGTAATCATTCCCTTCTCCAGGGAACCTTCCCAAGTCGGATAATGAACCCAATCTCCTGCTTTCTGGCAGATTCTTTACCATCTGAGTCATCAGGACGCCCAGACATTATCATAGAGAGAAAATTTGGTAAATGTCATCCAGGTAGGTCCCTCCCTCAACACTTTCATCCATTATGGTATTAGTGCTTAGAAGACACATATAATAAGTGTGATTTAAATATTTTAATTAGAAACCACGGAGCTAAATCTCTAAGAAAATGATAGACTAGAGTCAAAGGAAGAAGATTTATCCTCTCTAGTCCATTTTTTGAATATATTTTAAAATGTATTTTAATATTCACTATATAAAACATGAGTGGTCAAAAAACCATAGAAAAGAAAAGAAAATTTCTTCATTATTTATACATATTTATACATGTACAGAGGCTTCCCTCATGGCTCAGAACTACATTCCATGAGGTTGCAAAGAGTTGGACACAACTCAGTATACACATACACATTTAGAGGATTTTCAAAAACTTGAGTCTCTAAAGTTTTGTTTCAGGGTATAATTGCTCAATGTCATGTTATAATCACTTTCCATGCCACAAAATACTGATTTAAAAACATAACTTGAAATCACTGCATAATAATTCCTAATATAATTATGACACACTTCACTTAACCATTGCATTATAATTGGATATCAAAATTTTCAGTTTTACCTTCCATAAATCAAGTCATAAAAAATACCCTATCCATTTCTTTTCCTAACCATCAAGACTTTATATCAGATTGTCTCAAGGACAGCAATTTTAGAAGTAAAATTAGTGAGCAAAGTATAAAGCATTTTTAA
This sequence comes from Tragulus kanchil, assembly GCA_022376925.1. Taxonomy (NCBI): domain Eukaryota; kingdom Metazoa; phylum Chordata; class Mammalia; order Artiodactyla; family Tragulidae; genus Tragulus; species Tragulus kanchil. Next base: position 256,529,645 of record JAIOJX010000032.1, read on the forward strand.
GGCTCTTGCCAAATTGCTTCCCAGAAAAGTTATACCAAATTACACTTTGACTAGTAGTAAGTGAGAGTATCTTAATGATCATTGTATTTTACTAAAGCATAACAAAAATGTATTGGTAAAGACATGAGGATTTAGTGACAAATTATTTATTTATCACATTATTATTTGCCAGTGAAGGCATCTTATTTCATATGTAATTTTAGCATATCTTCTGAAAGGATCCAACCTAGAGATTAGCATGGAAGTGAAAATGTGAGTCACTCAGTTGCATCCATGCCTGACTCTTTGCAACCGCCTAGACTGTAGTCTCCTCTATTCATGGAATTCTCCAGGTAAGAATACTAGAGTGAGTAATCATTCCCTTCTCCAGGGAACCTTCCCAAGTCGGATAATGAACCCAATCTCCTGCTTTCTGGCAGATTCTTTACCATCTGAGTCATCAGGACGCCCAGACATTATCATAGAGAGAAAATTTGGTAAATGTCATCCAGGTAGGTCCCTCCCTCAACACTTTCATCCATTATGGTATTAGTGCTTAGAAGACACATATAATAAGTGTGATTTAAATATTTTAATTAGAAACCACGGAGCTAAATCTCTAAGAAAATGATAGACTAGAGTCAAAGGAAGAAGATTTATCCTCTCTAGTCCATTTTTTGAATATATTTTAAAATGTATTTTAATATTCACTATATAAAACATGAGTGGTCAAAAAACCATAGAAAAGAAAAGAAAATTTCTTCATTATTTATACATATTTATACATGTACAGAGGCTTCCCTCATGGCTCAGAACTACATTCCATGAGGTTGCAAAGAGTTGGACACAACTCAGTATACACATACACATTTAGAGGATTTTCAAAAACTTGAGTCTCTAAAGTTTTGTTTCAGGGTATAATTGCTCAATGTCATGTTATAATCACTTTCCATGCCACAAAATACTGATTTAAAAACATAACTTGAAATCACTGCATAATAATTCCTAATATAATTATGATACACTTCACTTAACCATTGCATTATAATTGGATATCAAAATTTTCAGTTTTACCTTCCATAAATCAAGTCATAAAAAATACCCTATCCATTTCTTTTCCTAACCATCAAGACTTTATATCAGATTGTCTCAAGGACAGCAATTTTAGAAGTAAAATTAGTGAGCAAAGTATAAAGCATTTTTAAGGCTCTTGCCAAATTGCTTCCCAGAAAAGTTATACCAAATTACACTTTGACTAGTAGTAAGTGAGAGTATCTTTAATGATTTTAAAAATCTGTCTCTGAAGTTTCTCCTTTGCATTTGAAAGAGAAACAAATGGCAATTTCACCTGAAACAAAAAAACTGTATAGTGCAATGAGACAGAGGCTTGAGAGCTTTAGTCTTAATGAAGGTATCCCCTATCACTACTCCTGAATTCAGCCACCACAGGCAGACATTTTCTAAACCATCTACAATAACTTTCTAATGTGAAAATGGAGATAATGGGGATAATTGTATTGGAAGTGACTGAAGGCAGTGAACTAAAGAAGACTCTCTTGAGACATCTTACTGCTCTGAAACGTATTATTTTATTGTTTATAAAATTTTACATCAGCCCGAATAGCCAAAGCAATCTTGAGAAAGAAGAACGGAACTGGAGGAATCAGCCTTCCTGACCTCAGACTACACTACAAAGCAATAGTCATCAAGACAGTATGGTACTGACACACAGAAAGGAAATATATACCAGTGGAACAAGATAGAGAGCCCAAAGATAAACCCATGTACTTATGGGCACCTCATTTTTTACAAAGGAGGTAAAAATATACAATGAGGCAAAGGCAGCCTCTTCAACAAATGGTGCTGGGAAAACTGGATAGCTACATATAGAAAAAGTTAGAACATTCCCTAAAACCATACACAAAGATAAACTCAAAATGGATTAAAGAACTAACTGTAAGATCAGAAACCATACAACTCTTAGAGGAAAACATATGCAGAACACTCAATGACATAACTCAAAGCAAGATCTTCTATGACCCACCTCCTAGAGTAATGAAAATAAAAACAAAAAATAAACAAGTGGGATCTAATGAAACTTACAGGTTTTGCACAGCAAAAGAAACTGCAAACAGGTAAAAAGAAAACCCCCAGAATAAGAGAAAATAGTAGCAAATTAAACAACTGACAAACAATTAACTTCCAAAATACACAAGCTGCTCAGACAACTCAACACCAAAAAAACAAAGAACCAATCAAAAAATGAGAAAAAGACCTAAACAGACATCTCTCCAAAAAAGACATACACATGGCAAACAAACACATGAAAAGATGCTCAACGTCACTCATTATTGTACAAATTCATATCAAAACTACAATGAGATATCAGCTCCTACTAGTCAGAATGGCCATCCTCAAAAAATCTACAGGCAGTAAATTTTGGAGAGGGTGTAGAGAAAAGGGAACCCTCTCGCACTAGCAGTGGAAATGTAAATTGATACAGCCACTATGGAAGACAGTATGAAGATCCCTTATAAAACTAGGAATAGAACCACCATATGACCCTGAAATCCCACTATTAGGCATATACCCTGAGGAAATCAAAATTGAAAGAGACACATGTACCCCAATGCTCACTGTAGCACTTTTTACAATATCTAGAACATGGAAGAAATATAGACATTCATCAACAAATGAATGGATAAAGAAGTTATGGCGTATATATATATATATATATACACACACAATGGAATATTTCTCATCTATAAAAGGAAATGCTTTTGAGTCAGTCCTAATGATGTGGATGAATTTGGAACCTATTATACAAAGTGAAGTAAGTCAGAAAGAGAAGGATAAATACAGTATACTAACACAGATATATGGTATCTAGAAAGATGGTCCTGATAAGTATATGCAGAGCAGCAATGGAGAAACAGATATAGAGAACAGACGTAAGGATATTGTGGGGAGGGAGGAGTGGGTGAGAGGTATGGAGAGAGTAACATGGAAACCTACACTACCATATGTAAAAGAGACAACCATTGTGAATATGCTGTATGACTAAGGGAATTTACATAGGGGCTATGCAACAACCTGGAAGCATGGGATAGGGAGGGAGGTTGGAGGAGGGCTCACGTGGGAGGGGTCAAGGGTATACCTATGACTGATTCAGGTTTATGTTTAGTTGTAAACAACAAAACTCTGTAAAAGTAAAATAAGAATTAATTAATTAAAAAGTGTTATATTAAAACAAACAAAAATCTTACATCATGAATAATACAATGTCAGCTATTTTTAATAATAATTGAATAGTGAAAATGATCTCCCAGTTTTCTTTCTTAGGACAATGTAATAAAAACATTAATGACAATTTGATAGGCACTGAAGTCATCATTCACATTCTTCAAAATTCTTTCTCCCTTTGATGCAATTAAGTTATGCTCTGCTAATTAATCTCTGTTCACCAATCCAATTGTGACATTTTCTCTTATGGCATTTTCACAATTCTTCCTGGGGATGAGGAGCTCAAGACTGCTAACAGTTGAAGCAGTGTCTATATAAAGAATTCACTTCTCATTCAGTTTATGGGAAGAAAAGAAAGCTCACCTTATTTTTTTTTTTTTTTTTGAGTATAGCCAGGTAGCCATGTGGACCAAGGGAGAACAACTAACTGGATGTCAGTCTGCCAATTACAGAGTATCAAAACTACTCAGAGCAATGTAATGTAATAAAACTAAAGTAAATTAATTTCCATTATTTAAAAGTAAAAGGTCATTTTTAGCAACAGAAGACTTCTATAATCAGTAAGTGATTATAGGTTAAAATTCATAGGTTTCAATTTACGGATGAATTTTCTGTAACTAGACTTCATATACAAAAGTAAAACATAAGGTTTTTGTTTTAGAAAATACAGAAAACCAGTTCTACTAAAGTTTTCATGATCTTGGTTTTCTAGCAAAGTGAGCAGTTAAAACAATAAATACCAATTGTTATCAATTTTTTAACTTGTTGAAACTGTTGTTTGGGATTACTAACTTTCCAAAGGTAGGACTCTGGTGAAATTAAAAATTTTTTATTGTTCTCTGTCTCATGGCTTTATTTTCATATTTGCATATGTTTGACTAAATAAGAATACTCTGTAAAAGTAAAATAAGAATTAATTAATTAAAAAGTGTTATATTAAAACAAACAAAAATCTTACATCATGAATAATACAATGTCAGCTATTTTTAATAATAATTGAATAGTGAAAATGATCTCCCAGTTTTCTTTCTTAGGACAATGTAATAAAAACATTAATGACAATTTGATAGGCACTGAAGTCATCATTCACATTCTTCAAAATTCTTTCTCCCTTTGATGCAATTAAGTTATGCTCTGCTAATTAATCTCTGTTCACCAATCCAATTGTGACATTTTCTCTTATGGCATTTTCACAATTCTTCCTGGGGATGAGGAGCTCAAGACTGCCAACAGTTGAAGCAGTGTCTATATAAAGAATTCACTTCTCATTCAGTTTATGGGAAGAAAAGAAAGCTCACCTTATTTTTTTTTTTTTTTTTGAGTATAGCCAGGTAGCCATGTGGACCAAGGGAGAACAACTAACTGGATGTCAGTCTGCCAATTACAGAGTATCAAAACTACTCAGAGCAATGTAATGTAATAAAACTAAAGTAAATTAATTTCCATTATTTAAAAGTAAAAGGTCATTTTTAGCAACAGAAGACTTCTATAATCAGTAAGTGATTATAGGTTAAAATTCATAGGTTTCAATTTACGGATGAATTTTCTGTAACTAGACTTCATATACAAAAGTAAAACATAAGGTTTTTGTTTTAGAAAATACAGAAAACCAGTTCTACTAAAGTTTTCATGATCTTGGTTTTCTAGCAAAGTGAGCAGTTAAAACAATAAATACCAATTGTTATCAATTTTTTAACTTGTTGAAACTGTTGTTTGGGATTACTAACTTTCCAAAGGTAGGACTCTGGTGAAATTAAAAATTTTTTATTGTTCTCTGTCTCATGGCTTTATTTTCATATTTGCATATGTTTGACTAAATAAGAATACTTTTCCACATGTAAAAATATTTTCTAAAATTTTATTTTAAAAGTAATTTGATTAACTATCCAGAACAGTAGAAACCATCTTAGAAACAGTCTGGCCAAGATCTTTTTAAAAGTCATCACTGACAAATGATGTTGCCAGAATCTATGAAAGAATGAGTTCTTCTCGTACGTTGTGGTTGAAAATAAATTAATACTTCCACCACCTGGTTATATTAACAGAAGCTAAATACATATCTATATTTATCTATCTATCTAAGTTGCTCAGTCATGTTGAACTTTGCGATCCCAGGACTTAGCCCAGCAAGCTCCTCTGTCCATGGGATTTCCCAGACAAGAATATTGGAGTGGCATCCCATTTATCACTCCAGGGGATCTTTCTGACCCAGGAATCAAACTCTCTTCTCCTGCAGTGGCAAATTCTTTACCACTGTGTCACCTGGAAGCCATGTATAATATATGCATGTATACTTTATACAAGGACTGTAAGGTCAAACCAGTCAATCCTGAAGGTAATCAACCCTGAATATTCATTGAAAGGATTGATGCTGAAACTGAAGTTCCAATACTCTGGCCACCTGATGGGAAGAGCTGATTCATTGGATAAGAGCCTGATGCTGGGAAAGACTGAAGGCAGAAGGAGAAGCAGCTGGCAGAGGATGAGATGATTAGATAGCATCACTGCCTCAATAAACATGATTCTGTGATAATGAAGGACAGGGAAGCCGGAGTGCTGCATTCCATGGGGTCGCAAAGAGTCAGACACGACTGAGCAACTCCGTAACAACAAAAATACTTTACTCACTAATTTTACTTCTAAAAATGCTGTCCTCGTTTTAACATGATCTTTTGGTTTTCTAGCAAAAATTTGGTTTTGTTTTAGAAAATACAGAAAACCAGTTCTACTAAAGTTTTCATGATCTTGGTTTTCTAGCAAAGTGAGCAGTTAAAACAATAAATACCAATTGTTATCAATTTTTTAACTTGTTGAAACTGTTGTTTGGGATTACTAACTTTCCAAAGGTAGGACTCTGGTGAAATTAAAAATTTTTTATTGTTCTCTGTCTCATGGCTTTATTTTCATATTTGCATATGTTTGACTAAATAAGAATACTTTTCCACATGTAAAAATATTTTCTAAAATTTTATTTTAAAAGTAATTTGATTAACTATCCAGAACAGTAGAAACCATCTTAGAAACAGTCTGGCCAAGATCTTTTTAAAAGTCATCACTGACAAATGATGTTGCCAGAATCTATGAAAGAATGAGTTCTTCTCGTACGTTGTGGTTGAAAATAAATTAATACTTCCACCACCTGGTTATATTAACAGAAGCTAAATACATATCTATATTTATCTATCTATCTAAGTTGCTCAGTCATGTTGAACTTTGCGATCCCAGGACTTAGCCCAGCAAGCTCCTCTGTCCATGGGATTTCCCAGACAAGAATATTGGAGTGGCATCCCATTTATCACTCCAGGGGATCTTTCTGACCCAGGAATCAAACTCTCTTCTCCTGCAGTGGCAAATTCTTTACCACTGTGTCACCTGGAAGCCATGTATAATATATGCATGTATACTTTATACAAGGACTGTAAGGTCAAACCAGTCAATCCTGAAGGTAATCAACCCTGAATATTCATTGAAAGGATTGATGCTGAAACTGAAGTTCCAATACTCTGGCCACCTGATGGGAAGAGCTGATTCATTGGATAAGAGCCTGATGCTGGGAAAGACTGAAGGCAGAAGGAGAAGCAGCTGGCAGAGGATGAGATGATTAGATAGCATCACTGCCTCAATAAACATGATTCTGTGATAATGAAGGACAGGGAAGCCGGAGTGCTGCATTCCATGGGGTCGCAAAGAGTCAGACACGACTGAGCAACTCCGTAACAACAAAAATACTTTACTCACTAATTTTACTTCTAAAAATGCTGTCCTCAGAAAATATGATATAGGTAGAGGGTATTTCTTATGAATTTATATATACTTATAATCACAATTATTTCTAGAGTGAAATACTATTTCATAACTCTAATACTTAGATATACTATAAATAGCAATGTGTGTATTGTAATGACTAGGTACTATGAAACCAGAAATCTTTCAATGAACACTGAGCTCTCCCAATGAATACATATTCTCCCAATATGTTGACAATTTATTAGAATAGACCCTAATCAATACATTCTTATTGAATAAAAACTGCTTTGTTATTATTTATAGTTGAAATGGGATAGCAATACCAGACAGCACCTTCTTGTAATTATACCCTTCACTATTAGTAACATGTCTCAGGAATTCAGCTCTCTGAGACCACTAGAACAGACAAGAAAGTATGGTTACTTGAGTATTTACATGTTCAAGTATTCCTCCTAAATTTTGTAAACTATAAAAATAACATACAGACTATATTCAAAACAAATTTAAAAACTCATATAATAAACATAATTTTTAAAATTAATAAAATAAAATATAAGTCTTAGATAGAAGACATTTGTCACATATGTATCTTGCAAAGGAGACAGATCCAAGATAACATGAAAAACTTCTGCAAATCCATAGGAAAGAAGCAGACAACCTAATTTAAGAAAAAAGAAACTTAAGAGTTGGGCAACTTACAAAAGAGATTATCTAAACAGACAATATTATTTTTAAAGATGTTCAAAACCATTAAGTATGGGGAAATACCAAGTTCTGGAAGAACAAAACCAGTTCCGGGACCCTGAATATTCATTGAAAGGATTGATGCTGAAACTGAAGTTCCAATACTCTGGCCACCTGATGGGAAGAGCTGATTCATTGGATAAGAGCCTGATGCTGGGAAAGACTGAAGGCAGAAGGAGAAGCAGCTGGCAGAGGATGAGATGATTAGATAGCATCACTGCCTCAATAAACATGATTCTGTGATAATGAAGGACAGGGAAGCCGGAGTGCTGCATTCCATGGGGTCGCAAAGAGTCAGACACGACTGAGCAACTCCGTAACAACAAAAATACTTTACTCACTAATTTTACTTCTAAAAATGCTGTCCTCAGAAAATATGATATAGGTAGAGGGTATTTCTTATGAATTTATATATACTTATAATCACAATTATTTCTAGAGTGAAATACTATTTCATAACTCTAATACTTAGATATACTATAAATAGCAATGTGTGTATTGTAATGACTAGGTACTATGAAACCAGAAATCTTTCAATGAACACTGAGCTCTCCCAATGAATACATATTCTCCCAATATGTTGACAATTTATTAGAATAGACCCTAATCAATACATTCTTATTGAATAAAAACTGCTTTGTTATTATTTATAGTTGAAATGGGATAGCAATACCAGACAGCACCTTCTTGTAATTATACCCTTCACTATTAGTAACATGTCTCAGGAATTCAGCTCTCTGAGACCACTAGAACAGACAAGAAAGTATGGTTACTTGAGTATTTACATGTTCAAGTATTCCTCCTAAATTTTGTAAACTATAAAAATAACATACAGACTATATTCAAAACAAATTTAAAAACTCATATAATAAACATAATTTTTAAAATTAATAAAATAAAATATAAGTCTTAGATAGAAGACATTTGTCACATATGTATCTTGCAAAGGAGACAGATCCAAGATAACATGAAAAACTTCTGCAAATCCATAGGAAAGAAGCAGACAACCTAATTTAAGAAAAAAGAAACTTAAGAGTTGGGCAACTTACAAAAGAGATTATCTAAACAGACAATATTATTTTTAAAGATGTTCAAAACCATTAAGTATGGGGAAATCCGAAACAAAACCAGCCGACAATATACCAAGTTCTGGAGAACATGTGAAGCAACTGAACTATCAGTTACTCTAGTGGAAATGTCAAATAGTACTACCACTTTCAAGACTCTGACTTCTAATAAAACCAAACTCACACCAATACTGCAACTCATCAATTTATGCTACAGAAGCCTGTAAACATGTTTATTAAAATAAATCTAATAACATCTTTATCCATAACAGCCCAAACTGAGAAGCAACTCTCATGGTCATCAGCCATGGAATGAAGAGGTCACCTTGGATATATGCACATAATTGGATACTACATATATACTGAATGATTCTACTTATATGAAGTTTAGCATCAAAATAGTGGTTATGGGGAACAACTCAAATGCTCATCAACTGATGAATGGATAATCAAAATGTAGTATAAATTCATGCCAGGGAATATGATTAAGTTATTGAAAAGAAATAAATAGTGATACATGCTATAACATGGGTGAAACTGGAAAACAAGCTAAGTGAAGTAAACCAGTCACAAAAGACCATGTATCATATTAATATGATTCCACTTATAGGAAATGTCGAGAACCAGCAAATCTATAGAGACAGAGAGTAGATTAGTCCTTTCCAAGGACTTGAGGGAGGGGTTAATAGAAAGTTATCACTAATGGGGATGAAGCTTATTTTCAGGGTGATGAAAATGTTCTGGAGGGTGGTGATGGTTCCACAACATTGTGAATCTACTAAAAACTACTGAACTGTAAATTTTCACAAGGGGAATTTTACATGTGAATTATATCTCAATTTTTAAAACAGTGATTACTCCAATGTGGAGAAAGTGAAATATGCATATGAAAGTGAAAGCGTGACCGGGCTTGGCTGTGTCCAACCTTTGTGATCATATGGACTGTGGTTTCCCAGGCTCCTCTGTCCATGGAATTCTCTGGGCAAAAAAAAAAATGGAGTAGGTAGTGATCCCCTTTGCCTGGGCTTTGCATGGGATGAGTCTTTGAGGGTAAGAAAAATAGTCTTTCCTTGATCTAAGTAGGAGTTGCATGGTATATACAGACATAAAAACTTATTGATATTTATGCCTATGATTTGTATACATTATGTGTCTGTACGCATGTATAGGTGAGTACCTATCTCTGATAGAATACTATCTGGAAAATCATTACTATCACCAGTTTGCAACCACTAAAAAGATCAGCATTAGGCAAATTTGGATAGAATTAATTTGTACCACGTACAGAATAGAACACTGCAGGAAACACAACTATCTAATTTCATTCAGTAATTACTTAGTACTGATATTGAGTATCTTTCATATATAAAATATATAGGAGATGGCTTTAATTGCTCCAGTTTCTGCAACCAAGTTGTTTGCCTATCTCACCAAAAAGGTAAGACAAACTCACTAGTCAGTCAAAACTACAGGGATAGGTAAGCAAGTTGCAAAAAAAAAAAAAAAGAAGCCAGCTTTAGAGGAAACAACTGGCAGAGTTCAAAGGAGGGTATAATTAAGGAATGTTTGGGGGAAAGTAAGCTGGTCTACATAGGCCAAACCAAAGTGAGACTTGACTATTTTATAATTAATCTACCTTATGAGTGTGGAATCTCTTTCACTTCATATAGTTAAAACAACTTTTCTTAAATAATTGGCACATCCTAATGAATTTCTATCACTAAATACAGTGTCTACCATCTTAAGTTTGTATCAATATTAATAAGACCTAGAAAAAAATAGTAAATACTTCTAGTTATGCCACTGTTTACTTAACAGCATATATGCTTCCACGGTGACTAAACTGTCCCAGTGTTTTTAGAAGCAAAAATAAACTTCTTTACATGAGTCCATTTAGTAGCACAGGAGAAATACATGTTTTTGTAAGTTTTAAGGAATTCTATCAAAACTCAATAGTATTTTATAATATCCCAGAAACCAAATTATCATCTTTATGATATAGCCTGTTATATTGATCTTATTAAAGGAACATTAGGGAAATAAATCCAAAATGAATTTTGGTTTATATATTACTTACATGTGACCAATGTCTTCATTGCTGAGAAACCAGACATATCAGTAATTAAATGTGTTGCAATTTCCATCATCCAGCAAATAGCCATGAATGAATACAAGAGTAAGTAAAACTATCCATGAATAGGAGAAAAGACTCAAAGCATATGAAATCTGCATGCAACAGAGGCCCTCAAAGGTCACCAGATTCCTTTTTTAAACCCTACATTGAATGCTTACTCTATATCAACTTTTGTATATTACCACTATGACTTTTGTATATTATCATTTAATTTTCATAGGCACCCCTGTGAAGTAGGTACCACTATATCTGATCTCCATTTCACAGATGATGACACCTGATTCTTTAAGGAACCCTGCCAGAGTCCTGGATCCTGTAAACATGATGTAGTTTCTGCCCATGGTAGTTCAAAAAAAGGAGATGGCTTTAATTGCTCCAGTTTCTGCAACCAAGTTGTTTGCCTATCTCACCAAAAAGGTAAGACAAACTCACTAGTCAGTCAAAACTACAGGGATAGGTAAGCAAGTTGCAAAAAAAAAAAAAAAGAAGCCAGCTTTAGAGGAAACAACTGGCAGAGTTCAAAGGAGGGTATAATTAAGGAATGTTTGGGGGAAAGTAAGCTGGTCTACATAGGCCAAACCAAAGTGAGACTTGACTATTTTATAATTAATCTACCTTATGAGTGTGGAATCTCTTTCACTTCATATAGTTAAAACAACTTTTCTTAAATAATTGGCACATCCTAATGAATTTCTATCACTAAATACAGTGTCTACCATCTTAAGTTTGTATCAATATTAATAAGACCTAGAAAAAAATAGTAAATACTTCTAGTTATGCCACTGTTTACTTAACAGCATATATGCTTCCACGGTGACTAAACTGTCCCAGTGTTTTTAGAAGCAAAAATAAACTTCTTTACATGAGTCCATTTAGTAGCACAGGAGAAATACATGTTTTTGTAAGTTTTAAGGAATTCTATCAAAACTCAATAGTATTTTATAATATCCCAGAAACCAAATTATCCTCTTTATGATATAGCCTGTTATATTGATCTTATTAAAGGAACATTAGGGAAATAAATCCAAAATGAATTTTGGTTTATATATTACTTACATGTGACCAATGTCTTCATTGCTGAGAAACTAGACATATCAGTAATTAAATGTGTTGCAATTTCCATCATCCAGCAAATAGCCATGAATGAATACAAGAGTAAGTAAAACTATCCATGAATAGGAGAAAAGACTCAAAGCATATGAAATCTGCATGCAACAGAGGCCCTCAAAGGTCACCAGATTCCTTTTTTAACCATACATTGAATGCTTACTCTATATCAACTTTTGTATATTACCACTATGACTTTTGTATATTATCATTTAATTTTCATAGGCACCCCTGTGAAGTAGGTACCACTATATCTGATCTCCATTTCACAGATGATGACACCTGATTCTTTAAGGAACCCTGCCAGAGTCCTGGATCCTGTAAACATGATGTAGTTTCTGCCCATGGTAGCTTAAAGCCAGCAAATTGTTAGAAATTGTGCAGCCAGTGCATGCTGACTGTGAGGAAAAGCAGTAGTTGAGAGCCTAAAGCCAAAGAAATATTCAAAAAACTAAAACATAATGATGAACATATGGAAATAAAAACTTAAAGCACAGTATTATCTATAATTTGTAAAATAAAATAGTAAATCTATCAAAACATGGACAAGATCTATATTCTGAAAATTACAAAATGTTGAGGAAGGAAATCAAAGAATAACTAATGGAGAGATACACACTATTTGTGAATTAGAAGATAATATATTAACAGCAAATAAAGTAATTCTCCCCAAATTTACCTATAAATGCAATGCAATTCCTATCAAAATTCCAGCAAGGTTTCTTGGTAGACATAGACAAGCTTATTCTAAAATGTAGATGGAAAAGCATAATACCTGGAATAGCAAAGAACGCTGAAAAAGAAACAAGGTGGGAGGAATCACTCTATCCCATGTTATGTTGAATTCAATAGCTGTAGCAACAGAGAGAGCATGATAGTGGCAAAGATAGTCTTTTCGACAAATGGTGATGGAAAAATTAGACATACATTGGGGAAAAAAGCCAACTTCAACCTAAACTTTACATCTTAAACAAAAATTAACCCAAAACACATCTTAAATATAAAATGTAAGACTATAAAACTTGAAGGGAATGAAAATACAAACTATAAATGAAAAAAATACTTGCAAATCACATATCCACCAAGAGACAAATATCTAAAATACATAAAAAGTACCAAAGCTCAGTATTTAAAAAAATCCATTTAGAAAAAAAGACATGAGGGGTGTTTTATGAAAAATCTGTTCACCATGATTAACCATTAGGGAAAGAGAAATGAAACCCATTCTGTGATATCAGTGTACACCTAAAATAAGAAATAGTGATGACCCCAAATATTATGAAGATGCTGAGAAACTAGATTATCTATATATTGCTGGTGAGTATACAAAATTATGTATCTACTCTGGCAGTTTCATACAAAACTAAACATGTGCTTAACATATGACCCAGCAAATACACTCTTAGGGCATTTATCCCGGAGAAAAGAAAATTAATATCCACACAAAACTCTGCCCCCAAATGTTTATAGAAGTTCTATTTGTAATAGCCCCAAATGGAAACAGCATAAATTTTCTTTAGTGGGTGAACAGTTGAGCAAACTCTAGTTCATCTATGCCATAGCGTACCATTCAGTAATAAAAAGGAACAAAATAGCAATACACACAAGAATTTAGATAGATCTCAAAGGAATGATGCATAATGAAAAAAGATAATCTTAAAAGTTTACATGGTTCTATTTACACAGCATTCTTGAAATGGCAATACCAAAGTGCTGGAAAATAGATTGATAGTCGCTAGGATTTAGGAAGGTGCCGGGAGGAAGGTGATTGTGTCAGTGAAAGGTTAGCATTAGGGCCCTAATGATGGAAATGTACTGCACCACTCTGGCCATTGCTGCATGAATTTATGCTTGCAATTGTTTAGTATAGAACAGAACACACACTCACACACCCACTCATATACACATACACAGAAATTAGTGTGTGCAAATTGGTGGAATTTGAATAAGGTTAATGATTCATATCAATGTCAACTTCATGGTTATAAGGTAAACTGGGTGAAAGGTAGGTTCTTTCTATGTTCCTTCTTACAACTGCATGTGATCTACAATTATTTTAAAATGAAAAGATTTTTTATTAATAAAGGTAAAAGTTTTGTATTAACAAAAATTAGAAGTTTTTTCCCTTCCTTTCCAGCAAGGGATAAATATCCCTTCAAACAACAGTGCCTCTAAAACATTAACGAATAACAGAGTACTGCATTTGGTAGCCTTTTTATTGAGTGTTACTTTTCAAAAAGCCAAACATACTGGAGTATGCCCCTCAGTAGAAGAACTGTCTGTAGGCTTTGGATTTACATGTGCCAGCATGGCTGGAAGATTAGCTTAATCTCATCAGAGACAACTACAGTTTGTTCCTCTCTTCCACGGTAAACCAACCAAATGCCAAACCTCTGACCTGGAGGCCCATTAGCCCTGTATACAAAATTATGTATCTACTCTGGCAGTTTCATACAAAACTAAACATGTGCTTAACATATGACCCAGCAAATACACTCTTAGGGCATTTATCCCGGAGAAAAGAAAATTAATATCCACACAAAACTCTGCCCCCAAATGTTTATAGAAGTTCTATTTGTAATAGCCCCAAATGGAAACAGCATAAATTTTCTTTAGTGGGTGAACAGTTGAGCAAACTCTAGTTCATCTATGCCATAGCGTACCATTCAGTAATAAAAAGGAACAAAATAGCAATACACACAAGAATTTAGATAGATCTCAAAGGAATGATGCATAATGAAAAAGATAATCTTAAAAGTTTACATGGTTCTATTTACACAGCATTCTTGAAATGGCAATACCAAAGTGCTGGAAAATAGATTGATAGTCGCTAGGATTTAGGAAGGTGCCGGGAGGAAGGTGATTGTGTCAGTGAAAGGTTAGCATTAGGGCCCTAATGATGGAAATGTACTGCACCACTCTGGCCATTGCTGCATGAATTTATGCTTGCAATTGTTTAGTATAGAACAGAACACACACTCACACACCCACTCATATACACATACACAGAAATTAGTGTGTGCAAATTGGTGGAATTTGAATAAGGTTAATGATTCATATCAATGTCAACTTCATGGTTATAAGGTAAACTGGGTGAAAGGTAGGTTCTTTCTATGTTCCTTCTTACAACTGCATGTGATCTACAATTATTTTAAAATGAAAAGATTTTTTATTAATAAAGGTAAAAGTTTTGTATTAACAAAAATTAGAAGTTTTTTCCCTTCCTTTCCAGCAAGGGATAAATATCCCTTCAAACAACAGTGCCTCTAAAACATTAACGAATAACAGAGTACTGCATTTGGTAGCCTTTTTATTGAGTGTTACTTTTCAAAAAGCCAAACATACTGGAGTATGCCCCTCAGTAGAAGAACTGTCTGTAGGCTTTGGATTTACATGTGCCAGCATGGCTGGAAGATTAGCTTAATCTCATCAGAGACAACTACAGTTTGTTCCTCTCTTCCACGGTAAACCAACCAAATGCCAAACCTCTGACCTGAGGCATTAGCCTCTAGCACAAATCCAAAGGCTTTAGCTAAAAAGCACTTTGCTCTGGGAAATCAAGCTCTAATTCTTCAGTTTATAACAGAGCTCTCTATAAAATATTCCAGTTTCATCTTCTTAAATGCCAAGACACTTCAAAACTGTATTGCAAATTTCATTTAGACAAAAGAGTTTATTTGGTAGTGTTTTACTAAGTATGAACATCATTTCGTTTTACCTGAAAAAAATATGCATTTTTTTTTCATTTAATGAATCTTTTAATGGTATTAGCTTTGCAAATTATAACTAATAAGCTGCGAAAGCAATCATCAAAGTAAAGGGAATAACGCCTTCCCTAAATTCACAATTCTATCAGTACTTGCTATGTCATTTACTCATTGGTTGATGTTCACCCAGGTACACTAGACACATGCATTGTCTTTCATCTGTAGACAAAAAAATGTACATAGCCACTATAAGTATGAGTAACAGTTTGGGAAAGCCCAAGGCCTGGATGACTCAGAAGTTACCTTGCCCTGAATAGTCTGCAGCTTTCAGCCTATTTTTGAAATCACAGTATCTAGTATTTTACCAGACTAGCAAACAAAATATCCCTGCTGAGCTGTGTTTGAACCTTAGAAGGAATTAATTTCAAATTGGGTTCCCCTTTAGAATTTTCCATGAAAATGATACAAAGCAGATCATATCATTTCCATTTTATAAAGTTCACACTCTGAAAGAATAAAAATGGCCACTTTTAACTTATGAAAAAAAAAAAAAAACAAAAATTAGAAGTTTTTCCTTCCTTTCCAGCAAGGGATAAATATCCCTTCAAACAACAGTGCCTCTAAAACATTAACGAATAACAGAGTACTGCATTTGGTAGCCTTTTATTGAGTGTTACTTTTCAAAAAGCCAAACATACTGGAGTATGCCCCTCAGTAGAAGAACTGTCTGTAGGCTTTGGATTTACATGTGCCAGCATGGCTGGAAGATTAGCTTAATCTCATCAGAGACAACTACAGTTTGTTCCTCTCTTCCACGGTAAACCAACCAAATGCCAAACCTCTGACCTGAGGCATTAGCCTCTAGCACAAATCCAAAGGCTTTAGCTAAAAAGCACTTTGCTCTGGGAAATCAAGCTCTAATTCTTCAGTTTATAACAGAGCTCTCTATAAAATATTCCAGTTTCATCTTCTTAAATGCCAAGACACTTCAAAACTGTATTGCAAATTTCATTTAGACAAAAGAGTTTATTTGGTAGTGTTTTACTAAGTATGAACATCATTTCGTTTTACCTGAAAAAAATATGCATTTTTTTTTCATTTAATGAATCTTTTAATGGTATTAGCTTTGCAAATTATAACTAATAAGCTGCGAAAGCAATCATCAAAGTAAAGGGAATAACGCCTTCCCTAAATTCACAATTCTATCAGTACTTGCTATGTCATTTACTCATTGGTTGATGTTCACCCAGGTACACTAGACACATGCATTGTCTTTCATCTGTAGACAAAAAAATGTACATAGCCACTATAAGTATGAGTAACAGTTTGGGAAAGCCCAAGGCCTGGATGACTCAGAAGTTACCTTGCCCTGAATAGTCTGCAGCTTTCAGCCTATTTTTGAAATCACAGTATCTAGTATTTTACCAGACTAGCAAACAAAATATCCCTGCTGAGCTGTGTTTGAACCTTAGAAGGATATTTCAATGTTCTCTTAGATTCAGTTGGTTCACACTCTGAAAGAAATAGAAAATGATGCCACTATTTTAATCCTTATGAAAATGATACAAAGCAGATCATATCATTTCCATTTTATAAAGTCAATAAAAAAATTCATGGCCTGGGTAACTTAAAACCTGCTTGCTATTTCTATAACAAAGCATTTTCCTGTATCTGGTGGCCCTTCATATGTCTTTTATGAAGAGATGTCTATTCATGACCTTTGCCTATTTTCTAATTGGACTATTTGATTTTTTTATTATTAAGCTGTGTGAGTTCCTTATATATTTTGTGTATTAATCCTTCATCAGATAGAGCAAATATTTTCTCCCATTCTATAAACTGCCTTTCCATCTATTATTTGCTTCCCTGCTGTGCAGAAGCATTTTAGTTTGGTGTGGTCTCATTTGTCTATTTTTGCTTTTGTTGCCTGTGCTATTGGTTATATCCAAGAAATTGCTGCAAATATTTAAACATAAGACCCAAAACTGCAAAATTACTGAAAGAAAACAAAGGGGAAAGCTTCTTGACATTTGTCTTAACAATGTCTTAATTTATGCTGAGTTGATTTCTGTGTATGGTATCAGATAAGAACCCAATTTCATTCATCCACTTGCAAATGTCCAGTTTTCCAAATACGATTTGTTGAAAAGTCTACCCTTGTCCTTACTGTGAATTCTTGGCACCCTCATCAAAGACCAGTTGATATCTATATGCCAGTTTAATTCTGGGCTCTGTATTCTCTTCCTTGGTCTGTATGTCTGTCTTTTTGCTTGTACCACACTATTGCAATGACTGCAGATTTGTAAATTATTTTGTTATCAGTAAGTGTGATGTCACCAACTTACTCTTTCTCAAGATTGCTTTGACTGTTTGAGGTCTTTTGTGGTTCCCTCTGAGAATGACACATGCATTGTCTTTCATCTGTAGACAAAAATGTACATAGCCACTATAAGTATGAGTAACAGTTTGGGAAAGCCCAAGGCCTGGATGACTCAGAAGTTACCTTGCCCTGAATAGTCTGCAGCTTTCAGCCTATTTTTGAAATCACAGTATCTAGTATTTTACCAGACTAGCAAACAAAATATCCCTGCTGAGCTGTGTTTGAACCTTAGAAGGATATTTCAATGTTCTCTTAGATTCAGTTGGTTCACACTCTGAAAGAAATAGAAAATGATGCCACTATTTTAATCCTTATGAAAATGATACAAAGCAGATCATATCATTTCCATTTTATAAAGTCAATAAAAAAATTCATGGCCTGGGTAACTTAAAACCTGCTTGCTATTTCTATAACAAAGCATTTTCCTGTATCTGGTGGCCCTTCATATGTCTTTTATGAAGAGATGTCTATTCATGACCTTTGCCTATTTTCTAATTGGACTATTTGATTTTTTTATTATTAAGCTGTGTGAGTTCCTTATATATTTTGTGTATTAATCCTTCATCAGATAGAGCAAATATTTTCTCCCATTCTATAAACTGCCTTTCCATCTATTATTTGCTTCCCTGCTGTGCAGAAGCATTTTAGTTTGGTGTGGTCTCATTTGTCTATTTTTGCTTTTGTTGCCTGTGCTATTGGTTATATCCAAGAAATTGCTGCAAATATTTAAACATAAGACCCAAAACTGCAAAATTACTGAAAGAAAACAAAGGGGAAAGCTTCTTGACATTTGTCTTAACAATGTCTTAATTTATGCTGAGTTGATTTCTGTGTATGGTATCAGATAAGAACCCAATTTCATTCATCCACTTGCAAATGTCCAGTTTTCCAAATACGATTTGTTGAAAAGTCTACCCTTGTCCTTACTGTGAATTCTTGGCACCCTCATCAAAGACCAGTTGATATCTATATGCCAGTTTAATTCTGGGCTCTGTATTCTCTTCCTTGGTCTGTATGTCTGTCTTTTTGCTTGTACCACACTATTGCAATGACTGCAGATTTGTAAATTATTTTGTTATCAGTAAGTGTGATGTCACCAACTTACTCTTTCTCAAGATTGCTTTGACTGTTTGAGGTCTTTTGTGGTTCCCTCTGAGAATGACACAGTTTATGTCTGTTTGTTTTTAAGTCAAAACCCTGTATTGATTAATATGGTAGAATAAAGAGGTCAAGTTGGACTTTTTATTCCATTATGCCCATAACATTTATTGAATGGTCTTTCCTTTTCAATTCATGTATTAATATGTTCAACTATATTTGTCATATATAATGTCTCCTCATATATGTGGGACTATATTTAGATTTATTAACTTGTGTCATTGTGGTGCTACTGGTAAAGAATCCAACTGCTGTGGTTCCCTGGTAGTCCAGTGGGTAAAGAGTTCACCTTGTAGTGCAAGGGGCGCCAGTTCGATCCCTGGCCCAGAAAGATCCCATGTGCCGCAGAATGACTGGACCAGTGTGTCCAATTATGAGTCAGCACTCTGGAGCGCATGTGCCCAGATGCTCTGCAGCTAGAGGGGTCACTGCGATGGGAGGCCCACACAGGCCAAAGAATAAAGAAAGATGAAAATAAAGAAAGAAAAAAAAACAATAAAAGAGGCCAAAATTTTTTTTAAAATAAAAGTATCCACCTGCCAATGCAGGATATATAAAAGATGTGGATTTAGGAAGATCAAGGAAGAGGATCTTCCTTGAGTCATGAAGATCCCTGGAGGTGGGCATGGCAACTCACTCCAATATTCTTGCCTGGAGAATCCCCATGGACAGAGGAACCTGGGAAGCCACAGTCCATAGAGTCATACAGAATTGGATAAGACTGAAGTGATTTTGAGTTAACAATGTCTTAATTTATGCTGAGTTGATTTCTGTGTATGGTATCAGATAAGAACCCAATTTCATTCATCCACTTGCAAATGTCCAGTTTTCCAAATACGATTTGTTGAAAAGTCTACCCTTGTCCTTACTGTGAATTCTTGGCACCCTCATCAAAGACCAGTTGATATCTATATGCCAGTTTAATTCTGGGCTCTGTATTCTCTTCCTTGGTCTGTATGTCTGTCTTTTTGCTTGTACCACACTATTGCAATGACTGCAGATTTGTAAATTATTTTGTTATCAGTAAGTGTGATGTCACCAACTTACTCTTTCTCAAGATTGCTTTGACTGTTTGAGGTCTTTTGTGGTTCCCTCTGAGAATGACACAGTTTATGTCTGTTTGTTTTTAAGTCAAAACCCTGTATTGATTAATATGGTAGAATAAAGAGGTCAAGTTGGACTTTTTATTCCATTATGCCCATAACATTTATTGAATGGTCTTTCCTTTTCAATTCATGTATTAATATGTTCAACTATATTTGTCATATATAATGTCTCCTCATATATGTGGGACTATATTTAGATTTATTAACTTGTGTCATTGTGGTGCTACTGGTAAAGAATCCAACTGCTGTGGTTCCCTGGTAGTCCAGTGGGTAAAGAGTTCACCTTGTAGTGCAAGGGGCGCCAGTTCGATCCCTGGCCCAGAAAGATCCCATGTGCCGCAGAATGACTGGACCAGTGTGTCCAATTATGAGTCAGCACTCTGGAGCGCATGTGCCCAGATGCTCTGCAGCTAGAGGGGTCACTGCGATGGGAGGCCCACACAGGCCAAAGAATAAAGAAAGATGAAAATAAAGAAAGAAAAAAAAACAATAAAAGAGGCCAAAATTTTTTTTAAAATAAAAGTATCCACCTGCCAATGCAGGATATATAAAAGATGTGGATTTAGGAAGATCAAGGAAGAGGATCTTCCTTGAGTCAGGAAGATCCCCTGGAGGTGGGCATGGCAACTCACTCCAATATTCTTGCCTGGAGAATCCCCATGGACAGAGGAACCTGGGAAGCCACAGTCCATAGAGTCATACAGAATTGGATAAGACTGAAGTGATTCAGCATGTGCATATATCATTACCATATGTTAATTTCATCATGCCTATACCAAAATCACACTCATAATTACTACACATTACTCCTCCTCACTCCAATATCACATCTGTCTCCACTACTCTAATAAATCTGCTTTATTATATTCAGTCTACAAATATACTCTATGTTAAAAAATCCAAGCAGAATTTTTCACATTCTATTTATATTTAGAAGATTTCAAGATAATTGTTCATTATCTCTCTTGGCTTCCATGAAATCAAGTATTTCTGCTTTTGTTGATGTGATATAACCAATCACAGATCAATGTCCTTTCAGGCCCTTTCTCAATTATTTCATCTAAATGTAGGACCTTCTCAAAGCTTGATCTTATTTTCTTTTCTCTTTCCTAGCTACTATGTCACCTTGAGTTATCACAGCCTTTTATATATTAATGACTTCCAAGTGTATATGTCCTATAAACACCACAATTATACCTACTGATAAAGTAAGTATTTACTGATCATATAACATGTATCAGTCACTATTCTGGGTGCAAATATGTTCAGCAATGAACAAAAGAAGTAACACTCCTTGCTTGTATGAAATGCTTATTCTAATAGCAACCTAATTAACAAATAAGAAATGAACTATGTATAATACTTCAGTCTGTGATAAGTTCTGTGAAGAAAATTAAATATTAGGTACCTAAAGACTTTAAGGGTGGAGAGGTTGTGATTTTTGGCGGGGAGGGGGATAGGGGTGGGAGGAAGAGGGGGCAGGCGGGCCACTTCTCTTGGTCTTTCATTTATCTATTTTCATCCATCTTTGTTCTTCGGCCCGTGTGG
Source organism: Tragulus kanchil (assembly GCA_022376925.1). Classification (NCBI taxonomy): domain Eukaryota; kingdom Metazoa; phylum Chordata; class Mammalia; order Artiodactyla; family Tragulidae; genus Tragulus; species Tragulus kanchil. Next base: position 256,551,565 of record JAIOJX010000032.1, read on the forward strand.
GCCTCCCATCACAGTGGCCTCTGTTGCTGCAGAGCACTTGCTCTGCGCGCACGCACTCCAGAGCTCCGGGTCGGTAATTGGACACATCAGTCCAGCCGCTCCGTAGCACGTGGGATCTTCCCAGGCCAGGGATCGAACCGAGCCCCTTGCACTGCAAGGCAGTGTCCTTTACCCACTGGACCACGGGGGAAGCCCGAGGCTGTGATTTTAAATAGGATAGAAACCTGACAATCTGACTACAGATGTAGTAATCATGAGCAGAGGTCAGAAAACTAGGACCTGAGGGCTCAATGTAGACTACCACTTGCATTTGAATGGTCAGTGACCTAAGAATGGTTTTTACATGTTTAAGTGATTAGTGAAAAAAAGGAAAGTAATCTTTTATGACATGTGAAAATAGATGAAATTCAAATTAATGTGACTATAAATAAGTTTTTATTGGGATACAGCAATATTCATTATTTTATTCTGTCTGTGGCACTTTTCATGCTGCAATGGCAAAGTTTAGTAGTTGGGACAAGGACCACATGGCTCATAAACTAAACTTTGTACTTCATAGTCCTTTAAAGCTTTGCTGATTCTTGATCTTAATCAATTTACTTTATTGCTTGCAAACCAAAAGGTTTACATAACAAAGTCCCCTTTGAATTTAGTGCCAGCAGAAAATGTTTTAGACTATAGGCAAATGCGTTTGCTTTCTTTAATAGACAACATTTCTCTTTTTTAATTCAGGTTTCAGGAAAATAAATCTCAGTATAAACATAAAACATCAAATTAAGATCGTATCAGTCACTATTCTGGGTGCAAATATGTTCAGCAATGAACAAAAGAAGTAACACTCCTTGCTTGTATGAAATGCTTATTCTAATAGCAACCTAATTAACAAATAAGAAATGAACTATGTATAATACTTCAGTCTGTGATAAGTTCTGTGAAGAAAATTAAATATTAGGTACCTAAAGACTTTAAGGGTGGAGAGGTTGTGATTTTTGGCGGGGAGGGGGATAGGGGTGGGAGGAAGAGGGGGCAGGCGGGCCACTTCTCTTGGTCTTTTATTTATCTATTTTCATCCATCTTTGTTCTTCGGCCCGTGTGGGCCTCCCATCACAGTGGCCTCTGTTGCTGCAGAGCACTTGCTCTGCGCGCACGCACTCCAGAGCTCCGGCTCAGTAATTGGCCACATCGGTCCAGCCGCTCCGCAGAACGTGGGATCTTCCCAGGCCAGGGATCGAACCGGAGCCCCTTGCACTGCAAGGCAGTGTCCTTTACCCACTGGACCACGGGGGAAGCCCGAGGCTGTGATTTTAAATAGGATAGAAACCTGACAATCTGACTACAGATGTAGTAATCATGAGCAGAGGTCAGAAAACTAGGACCTGAGGGCTCAATGTAGACTACCACTTGCATTTGAATGGTCAGTGACCTAAGAATGGTTTTTACATGTTTAAGTGATTAGTGAAAAAAAGGAAAGTAATCTTTTATGACATGTGAAAATAGATGAAATTCAAATTAATGTGACTATAAATAAGTTTTTATTGGGATACAGCAATATTCATTATTTTATTCTGTCTGTGGCACTTTTCATGCTGCAATGGCAAAGTTTAGTAGTTGGGACAAGGACCACATGGCTCATAAACTAAACTTTGTACTTCATAGTCCTTTAAAGCTTTGCTGATTCTTGATCTTAATCAATTTACTTTATTGCTTGCAAACCAAAAGGTTTACATAACAAAGTCCCCTTTGAATTTAGTGCCAGCAGAAAATGTTTTAGACTATAGGCAAATGCGTTTGCTTTCTTTAATAGACAACATTTCTCTTTTTTAATTCAGGTTTCAGGAAAATTAAAATCTCAGTATGACCAAGTTCAATAAAAATAACATTCCAGGTAGTTAAACACGTCTGTTTTGTTTAATCCTTTCCTTGTATATGTATGTGGACGTTGTTTATGCGTGTCTTATATTGTCTTGTTGTCTTATTTTCATGCCTTGTCTCATTTTTAACTTTATGAAAAGCCTATAATTTTGTGTGAAAATCTACATAAATATGAACAAACCGAAGGATAAATTACATTGATATACTATTTTGAAAAGTTATCCTTAGGATTATAATAACTAAACTTCCTTTCCTTATTATGGAATTTGGAGTTAAGGGGTTAAATGACAACCTGCCCAAATTCATGAGGAAGTATAGTGCTCCCTGTGAGGAAATTATTTTTCTAATTTATGTAATAGATAATATTCTCTATGAGGAAAATATGCAGTGTCATTTGAAAGACTTTCCTCGAGTTTCTTGTTAAATAATTGTGCAGGAAAGTACACCACCACCTGGAAAATATACTTCTGTGAAATAGCTCATGCTTTGACACTGACATTCTTGTGCATCATTGCCAATAGAGAACTGAAGTATATTAAGATTAGGTGATAATAGGTTTCATGGTTTATTAGTTAGAAAGTAAAGGTCATATAATTAAGATTTGGGGTTTTCTATCAGCTATTCTGAATCTTCTTATAATATACTCTAAAACCAAGCTATCAAAAAGAAAAAATTAGAACACTTTTGGGGGTTTTTTGTTGTTGTTCATTTGCTTGTTTATTTTGGTTTATTTTGTTTTTGAATATTTTATTTCATTTTACTTTTGAACCTTTTACAATAGCCCTCAAAAAGTCAGATAAATGAAACTCTTCCTCTGTGAATTTGTAGGGAGATTTCACTACAAGAACTTTCTTAAAACCAATTAAAGATCAATTTATTATGAAGAATACTAACTCTAGTACACTAAAGTTTGACCATCGAATCAGGTCTTTTTGTATTAGGTGTCCTACATAAGTAACAAGTTCGACGATATAATTACTGCTGATATATTTATTCTGCACTTTCTTATTGTGGTACTTAATGTTTGTTGGCTTAAGTAAGACCTTATGGCTTTCTGAAATCTGTTCATTAAAACATTAAGTTCTTAAAGGAATTTAAGAAAATAAAATTTGTATGTATTTTTTAAAGATCATATACTAAACATCTATACAAATCAAACCAGATTTTCTTAGAATCAATACCAGTAAGAATACAATAACTTCTTTTCAGTATTAAAAACCCTGCTGCTGCTGCTGCTTAGTTGTGTCTTTGTGACACCATTGTCTGTAGCCCACCAGACTACTCTGTCCATAGGATTTCCTAGGCAAGAATACCAGATTGGGTTGTGATTTCTTTCTCCAGAGGATCTTCCTGACCCTGGGATTGAACCTGTGTCTCATTATTAATCTAATATTCATCCCAAGTTTAGGCAGCATAAGCTCACTAAAATTCCAATTTTCATTTTTCTTCATTGTAATTATACCAATTCGGTCTAATAAAATTACATATCTCTTATTGATAATTGAAAACAACAATTGTCACAAAAATGCTATTATTTGACTTCAGAGTATTTACAAGGTATTAACTGAAAATCATATCATTGTAACATATCCATAAGGACTCAGCTAAATCACAGAGCATAGTATGTCAAGGAATAGCACATTTACTCACCATTCTCAATGCAAGCAGAAGCAGCCTTCTCTATGTTAAGAAAGAATACCAAGGATTTTTTAAATTTGTTCTTTTACACTGAATGCTAACACATCATAATTATTTAGATTTGTATTAGGGATTAAAAATATTAATAATTCACACAATTATTTTTCTCTCTTCCCTACTAGATTACAGGTTTCATGAGGCAAAGACCTTATCTATGTTGTTCGGTTTCATCCCCAGTGCCTGGTGTAGTGTCTGGAACACAATAGGTCTAGATTAAGTGATGCAGGGCAAAGAGCATGAAATTTGGAATCAGAACCTTATGAACCAGAATCAAATTCTGACTCGTCATTATATTCACTAAATGTGTGCTCTGTTACCTTCTGATTCTTTGCCTGTACATTCTTCCAGCTTCCCCAGACCTGAGGGCCAAGTGCCTCTTGGTATAATCATAAAAGATTATCAGCAGGTCAAAGAGAATCAAATTGATTTGATCTGTCTGCCAAATTTGGAATCCTATAGGACAGGTACGGTCCTACTCACCATTGTAATTCCAGAGACTAGAACAATATCTTAAATATAAACAGAGATTTAATCAACATGAATTCTTAAATACTGAAACAGGAGATAGATCTTTAATGTATTGATAAATACCAATCTATGCATTAATATGATTCTATTTACGAATTCTTAACTAAATTTCTCAGGTCTTAGTTCTCAGCATAGAGAATTTCATTGCCATTTAAATTTTTTTTTTCCATTTTCCTCTAATCATACAATATTTTATTACAGATAAAAAGTCATTTTTAAATCAAAATCCTTCTAACAGAACATTTAAATGATAATGAAGTGTCATCATGAACAAGAAAGAGGATTTGGGGTTTGAGGTTTTAGTTTGACTTGCTTCCTTCCTAACTATATGGAAGGATAGTTCTCAATGGTTTTGAGAATGGCTGAATAAATGACATACTTTCATTCATACTGTGATTAACTGAAGTATATCAATAGTAAAAACATGCTAAAATTAGGCAACTATTGATTTTACCACTTTTCAAGGTTCTTTGAAGTCAAGTAGTAACTTTCATATTAAATGGGAAGAGTCTCCTTAAAGGTTCTGGCATTTAAACTGTGCTATTAGACAAGAGTAAACTTAATGGAAACAATGGGTGTAACTCAGTGGTTAGGCTAGGTTGTTTCTGTTCTTATGGTGACTGGTTTTCCCTCAGAAAACTGCTTTCCATTAATTCCTCATTTATTGTCAAGATAAAGTTTGATACAAGGATTACAACATTAAACTATTAGCTTAGATACTATTTTCTGATTTTCCCTGTGTGATAGAAACTATTAATATTTCTCACAAAATCTTTCCAAATATACATTTAAGTTTTAATTTTGGAAATGGAAAGATCATTAAACATAATACTCTTCAAGTACATCTGAGCTCAGTCACTTTAATCATACCCTACTCTTTGCAACCCTATGGACTATAGCCCATGGGATTCTCCAGGCAAGAATACTGGAGTGGGTTTCCATGCCCCTCTCCAGGGGATCTTAACAACCCATGGATCAAACCCAGATCTCCCACATTGCAGGAAGATTCTTTACCATCTGAGCCACCATGGAAGTCCCTCAAGTATATCCGTGTTTTGGCAAATATGTAGAATCTAAAAAATAAAGCAAACTAAAAAGAACACAACATAAAAGAAATAGACCCACAGATGTATATAGCAAACTAGTGGTTATCAGTGGAAGGTGGACAGGGGAAAGATGCAAGACAGGGATAAAGGGTTAAGAGACATAATCTTTAATGTATTGATAAATACCAATCTATGCATTAATATGATTCTATTTACGAATTCTTAACTAAATTTCTCAGGTCTTAGTTCTCAGCATAGAGAATTTCATTGCCATTTAAATTTTTTTTTTCCATTTTCCTCTAATCATACAATATTTTATTACAGATAAAAAGTCATTTTTAAATCAAAATCCTTCTAACAGAACATTTAAATGATAATGAAGTGTCATCATGAACAAGAAAGAGGATTTGGGGTTTGAGGTTTTAGTTTGACTTGCTTCCTTCCTAACTATATGGAAGGATAGTTCTCAATGGTTTTGAGAATGGCTGAATAAATGACATACTTTCATTCATACTGTGATTAACTGAAGTATATCAATAGTAAAAACATGCTAAAATTAGGCAACTATTGATTTTACCACTTTTCAAGGTTCTTTGAAGTCAAGTAGTAACTTTCATATTAAATGGGAAGAGTCTCCTTAAAGGTTCTGGCATTTAAACTGTGCTATTAGACAAGAGTAAACTTAATGGAAACAATGGGTGTAACTCAGTGGTTAGGCTAGGTTGTTTCTGTTCTTATGGTGACTGGTTTTCCCTCAGAAAACTGCTTTCCATTAATTCCTCATTTATTGTCAAGATAAAGTTTGATACAAGGATTACAACATTAAACTATTAGCTTAGATACTATTTTCTGATTTTCCCTGTGTGATAGAAACTATTAATATTTCTCACAAAATCTTTCCAAATATACATTTAAGTTTTAATTTTGGAAATGGAAAGATCATTAAACATAATACTCTTCAAGTACATCTGAGCTCAGTCACTTTAATCATACCCTACTCTTTGCAACCCTATGGACTATAGCCCATGGGATTCTCCAGGCAAGAATACTGGAGTGGGTTTCCATGCCCCTCTCCAGGGGATCTTAACAACCCATGGATCAAACCCAGATCTCCCACATTGCAGGAAGATTCTTTACCATCTGAGCCACCATGGAAGTCCCTCAAGTATATCCGTGTTTTAGCAAATATGTAGAATCTAAAAAATAAAGCAAACTAAAAAGAACACAACATAAAAGAAATAGACCCACAGATGTATATAGCAAACTAGTGGTTATCAGTGGAAGGTGGACAGGGGAAAGATGCAAGACAGGGATAAAGGGTTAAGAGACATAATCTGTTATGTATAAAATAAACAAACTACAAGTATGTATTGTACAGCACAGGGAATATAGCCAATATTTTGTAATATTATAAATGGAGTATGCTTAGTTGTTCAGCCAGCTGTGTCCACCTCTTTGCAATTCTGTGGACTATAGTCCACCAGGCTCCTCTGTCCATGGGATTTTTCAGACAAGAATACTAGATTGGATTGCCATTGTGGATCACCATGTTGTACATCTGAAACTGATACTTAATACCAAATATACCTAAATTTAAAACAAAATTTAAAATAATGAAAGAATATACACTCTGAGACCAAATGAGATGAAGTGATTTGTCATTCAGCTGAAAATCAGCAACTAGACTGACAGGCCAATTGACTAGAAGTTAAGTCTCCTTACTGCTGGTCTAGCATTTTGTTTCTCATACCCATATACACTACCTCCAGTTTGTATCCAAACTACGGACTTTTGATCTTCACGTTGGTTTCTAGGAGTGGAACCTCTAACTCTGTCCTAAAAGACCTATTTCCAAGATTTTTAATTACTTCTCATGAGCCCACCACATCTCATCTGACAACCTGTCCAGTTTTCAGATGACCTCTGACATATGGCTTAACGCTGAGATTATGACAATGCAACCCCAATCAAAAGCTAATGGGATTTATCTCTGGGGATACAGGAAGATGATAAGTAGAAAGGGTAGGGAAACTCTACTTGGAAATATAAACAGGCAAAAAAATAGGGACAGTTAAGATGTGATAAGAAGATACTTGCCAACTAGGTAAAAATATGCAACAAGGGATACAGTGGCTAAAAGCACTGCTTCTCTAATACAGACCTGGGTCAAACACAAGTTTCAATATGTGTGACCTAAGGCAAGTCTTTCACTGTCTTACAGCATAGTTTCCGTATTATTAAATGGGAATAATTATGGTATTTATGTATTGGAAAGGATAAAAATTAAACATAAAATTGGCCTATTAAAAGACAATCAATGCCTACTCTAAACAATGCTATAGGTTACAGCTCATTTGATCTTCTGAAAGAAAGAAATTATAAAAATAATATAAAATATAAAATGTGCATACCCTTTGACTTGACAAGCCCCATTCTCAGTGTTTACCTTATATAATTCTTAGACATCTTAAATATCCAATCCTATTAATAAAATATAACATATTCTTTAAACTGACTACAAATAGGTATGAGCATATAACATAAACGCATTTCACAAAATCACACAGAATAAATGTGGCAAGCTATATCCCAGTGAATGGCAAGATTATGGGTGATTTATCATAGCTTATTCTTTCCCTATCTCTTACTTTGTATTTTATAGAACAGTGTATATCTCTATTAAATGAAGCATGTATCTCTACTAAATAAGCATTTTGGGGAAAAATAGTTAGAAAAATATTTTTCTTCTAACATTTATTGATCCTTGGTAAAAATGAGGATAACAGAATATGTAAAATATGCTCTGCTCATGAACATATTCTCTTATATTTGTCTACAAAGGAAGTAGACCTATTTCTAAACAAATATGTGTTAATTAGTTTCCTCAGGATTAGGGAATGAATGGAATCAGTATGTCCCTATATGTGTTGTTACTGGTTTTAGAATAAGATTTTTAGCCAATACAACTGTTAAGCTCAAATTATTTGCTAGCACATAGGATGTATAATCTATGTACAGTTAATGAACTAACTAGACCTTTGGATTTTCCTCTTTATTTCTATGTTCAGACCAGTCAGTTGCAGATTAGCACCTAGGCCATTGAGTTTCATTATAAAATTCATGAAATTTCATTTTGTAACATACTTTTATGTCCCAATTTTATTACTTTCTCTATTGCCTTCTTTAACCCACATTTTCTAATCTTAATTAGATTCACTCCCTTTTCTTTTATTTTCAAATATTTCTTAGCTCTCCTTCCTCACAATTTGGAATCATACACTTATCTCTGTGGTTATGTAAGCCTTTCCTCTCACATTAAATTCAGAGCAACACACGAGGAGGAACTATGGAGGAGGAACTATGTTTATTGTATTTACTGCTTCATAGCAATTACTACAATATCCTACAAAACTGATTCCCTTTTCTTTCTTTTTATCAAGGTATAATTGATTTATAATATCAAATTTGTTTCAGGTGCATAACACAGTGATCCAAATTTTTATATATTATATTCAATTTAAAGTTATAGAATATTGACTACATTCTCTTAGCTGTATAATACATCCTTGTAGGTCATTTACTTCATAGATAGTAGTTACATAAAATACAATCCAACATTTCTACTCCAGCCTTCCCTCTCTCCACCAGTAAAGCTGGCTTCCTCTCTATATCTGTGAGTCTGTTTGTTATATTCCATTTATTTTTTAGATTGTACATATAAAGTGAAAATATATAGTACTTGTCTCTTTCTGACTTCCTTCACTAAGTGCAGTATGTTCCAGGACCCCTCATATGATCTCAAATGGCAGCCTTTTGTCCCTTATGACTGAGTAGTATTCTATTGTGTGTCCTTGTGCATGTGTACAGCATATTATCTTTATCCATTCATATGTTCAGGAGCATTAGATTACTTCCATACCTTGGCTACCGTCAGTAATGCTGCTATAAACACTGAGGTGCGTGTATCTTTACAAATTAAGCGTTTTAATTTTCTTTGTTTATATATCCCAGAGAACAACTGTTAGATCATATATTAATAGCAGTTCCATGTTTAGTTTGTTGAGGAAGCTCCATACCATTTGTATAGTGTCTATACCAATTTACACTCGCACCAACAGTCTACAAGGGTTCACTTTTCTCTACAACCTTGCCAACAATTGTTATTTCTGGTCTTTTTGATGACAACCATTTTAACAGATATGACATGATATCTCATTACTTTTTTGACTTGCATTTCTCCAGTGATTAGCAATGTTGACTATGTGCTGCTGGTCATCTACATGTCTCCTCTTGAAAAATGTATATTCAGATCTTCATCCACTCCACTTTTTAATCAGATTATTTTATATGTTTATATACTGAACTGCATACACTATTTATGTATTTTGGATATTTCTTAGCAGTCAGATCATTTGCAAATATTTTCTCCCATTCAGTAGATTATCTTTTCATTTGTTGATGTTTTCCTTTTGTATATCAAAGCTTTTACATTTAATTAAGCCCCTTAGTTAATATTTGCTTGTTTTGTTTGCCTTAGGAGACAGATCAAAAATATTGCTACAATATATATCAAAGAGTGTTCTGTCTATGTTTCCTTTTAGGAGTTTTATGGTTTACAGTCTTACAGACTTTTAAAGCATTTTGAATATTTTTCTACATGGTGTGAGGAAATGTTCTAATTTCATTCTTTTGCATGTGGCTGATCAGTTTTCCCAGCATCACTTACTGAACACTGTCCTTTTTCTATTATATATTCTTTTCATTTTTACCGATTATGAGTTCACTTGATTTTATTTTTATTGGAACATAATTGATATACAAAATTGTGTTAGTTTCTGGTGTACAATGCTGTCAATCAGCCATATGTGTACATATATCTTCTTCCTCTAGAACCTCCTTCCTACCCCCAAGCCTTTTGTCCCTTATGACTTAGTATTCTATTGTGTGTCCTTGTGCATGTGTACAGCATATTATCTTTATCCATTCATATGTTCAGGAGCATTAGATTACTTCCATACCTTGGCTACCGTCAGTAATGCTGCTATAAACACTGAGGTGCGTGTATCTTTACAAATTAAGCGTTTTAATTTTCTTTGTTTATATATCCCAGAGAACAACTGTTAGATCATATATTAATAGCAGTTCCATGTTTAGTTTGTTGAGGAAGCTCCATACCATTTGTATAGTGTCTATACCAATTTACACTCGCACCAACAGTCTACAAGGGTTCACTTTTCTCTACAACCTTGCCAACAATTGTTATTTCTGGTCTTTTTGATGACAACCATTTTAACAGATATGACATGATATCTCCTTACGTTGTTGACTTGCATTTCTCCAGTGATTAGCAATGTTGACTATGTGCTGCTGGTCATCTACATGTCTCCTCTTGAAAAATGTATATTCAGATCTTCATCCACTCCACTTTTTAATCAGATTATTTTATATGTTTATATACTGAACTGCATACACTATTTATGTATTTTGGATATTTCTTAGCAGTCAGATCATTTGCAAATATTTTCTCCCATTCAGTAGATTATCTTTTCATTTGTTGATGTTTTCCTTTTGTATATCAAAGCTTTTACATTTAATTAAGCCCCTTAGTTAATATTTGCTTGTTTTGTTTGCCTTAGGAGACAGATCAAAAATATTGCTACAATATATATCAAAGAGTGTTCTGTCTATGTTTCCTTTTAGGAGTTTTATGGTTTACAGTCTTACAGACTTTTAAAGCATTTTGAATATTTTTCTACATGGTGTGAGGAAATGTTCTAATTTCATTCTTTTGCATGTGGCTGATCAGTTTTCCCAGCATCACTTACTGAACACTGTCCTTTTTCTATTATATATTCTTTTCATTTTTACCGATTATGAGTTCACTTGATTTTATTTTTATTGGAACATAATTGATATACAAAATTGTGTTAGTTTCTGGTGTACAATGCTGTCAATCAGCCATATGTGTACATATATCTTCTTCCTCTAGAACCTCCTTCCTACCCCCAACTCCACCCCATCTAGGCCATTTTTTGTGTTTTCTTGCCTCCATTGCTGTAGATTAAACTATCATAGTTGTGTGGGTTTATTTCTAAGCTCTCTATCACATTCTGTTGATTTATGTGACTGTTTTTGTACCAGTATCATGTTATTTGGACTACTGTAGCTCTTTAGCATAGTTTGAATTCAGGGAGTGTGATGCCTCCAGCTCTGTTCTCCTTTCTCAAGATTGTGTCAGCTATTGTGTTTTCTGTGTTCCCATGCCAATTTTTGAGATTATTTGGTCTATTTCTGTGAAAAAATGCCCTTGGTATTTTGATAGGGACTGTATTGAATCTGTATATTGCTTTGAATAGTATGGTCATCTTAACAACTTATTTCTTCCAATTCATGAAAACAGTATACCTTCAATTTCTTTCATCAGTATTATAATTTTCCAAGTACAAGTCTTTTATCTGCCAGGTATTTTATCCTTTTTGATGGGATTATTTTCTTATTTTCCCTTTCTGAGTTTGCTCTTAGTGGGCAAAAATGTAACAGATACCTGCATATCAAGTTTGTATCCTGCAACTTTACTGAATTCATTGATGAGATCTAATAGATGCTTTTTGGAGGCATCTTCAGGATTTTTATGCATAGTATCATATCATCTGCAAACAGTGACAATTTTACTTCTTCCTTTCCAATTTGGATTCCTACATTTTCTTTTTCTTGTTTGATGACTATGGCCAGGACTTATGGCAGTTTTTTTAACAGATCAAAAATATTGCTACAATATATATCAAAGAGTGTTCTGTCTATGTTTCCTTTTAGGAGTTTTATGGTTTACAGTCTTACAGACTTTTAAAGCATTTTGAATATTTTTCTACATGGTGTGAGGAAATGTTCTAATTTCATTCTTTTGCATGTGGCTGATCAGTTTTCCCAGCATCACTTACTGAACACTGTCCTTTTTCTATTATATATTCTTTTCATTTTTACCGATTATGAGTTCACTTGATTTTATTTTTATTGGAACATAATTGATATACAAAATTGTGTTAGTTTCTGGTGTACAATGCTGTCAATCAGCCATATGTGTACATATATCTTCTTCCTCTAGAACCTCCTTCCTACCCCCAACTCCACCCCATCTAGGCCATTTTTTGTGTTTTCTTGCCTCCATTGCTGTAGATTAAACTATCATAGTTGTGTGGGTTTATTTCTAAGCTCTCTATCACATTCTGTTGATTTATGTGACTGTTTTTGTACCAGTATCATGTTATTTGGACTACTGTAGCTCTTTAGCATAGTTTGAATTCAGGGAGTGTGATGCCTCCAGCTCTGTTCTCCTTTCTCAAGATTGTGTCAGCTATTGTGTTTTCTGTGTTCCCATGCCAATTTTTGAGATTATTTGGTCTATTTCTGTGAAAAAATGCCCTTGGTATTTTGATAGGGACTGTATTGAATCTGTATATTGCTTTGAATAGTATGGTCATCTTAACAACTTATTTCTTCCAATTCATGAAAACAGTATACCTTCAATTTCTTTCATCAGTATTATAATTTTCCAAGTACAAGTCTTTTATCTGCCAGGTATTTTATCCTTTTTGATGGGATTATTTTCTTATTTTCCCTTTCTGAGTTTGCTCTTAGTGGGCAAAAATGTAACAGATACCTGCATATCAAGTTTGTATCCTGCAACTTTACTGAATTCATTGATGAGATCTAATAGATGCTTTTTGGAGGCATCTTCAGGATTTTTATGCATAGTATCATATCATCTGCAAACAGTGACAATTTTACTTCTTCCTTTCCAATTTGGATTCCTACATTTTCTTTTTCTTGTTTGATGACTATGGCCAGGACTTCAAATAGTATGTTGAATAAAAGTGGAGAAAGTGAGAACTTATTCCTGATCTTAGAGCAAATGTTTTCAGCTTTTTACCATTCAGTATGATGTTAGCTGGGGGCTTATCATAATGGCCCTTGTCATGTGAGGTTTGTTACGTCTATACCAAATTTGTGGGCTTTTTTTCATAAAAGGATGCTGAATTTTGTCAAAGGTTTTTTCTGCAACTATAGAGATTCAAATATGACTTTTTAATTCTTTAACTTTTAAAATGATGTATCATACTGATTAACCTGTGGATGCTGAACCATCCTTGTATCCCTGAAATAAATCTCACTTGATTGTGGTATATGATCCTTTTAGTATATTGTTGAATTTGGTTTAGGAAAGTGTTGGCCTCATAGAATGAGTTTGAAAGCATTCCTTCCTCTGTAAATTTGTGAAATAGTTTTAGAAGAACAGATTAACACCTAAATGTTCCCTCAATACTTGGTAGAATTGACTGGGGAAGTCATTTAGTCCTGAATTTAATTTGGGGGGAATTTTTCATTATTGGCAATTAATCTGTGCATGTTTTCTATTTCCTCCTGGTTCAGTCTTCAGAACTGGACACTTACAGGAAATTATCCATTTACTCTAAGTCATCCATTTTACTGTCAGATAATTATTTGTAGTAAATTCTTATGAACGTTTATATTTCTGTGATGTTGACTGCAGCTTCCTGTTTATTACTTATTAATTGAATCAGACTCTCTTACTTTGTTTCTTGATATGTATGGCTAAAGGTTTATTAATTTTATCTTTTCAAAGAACCAGCACTTAGTTTATTTTTTTTTTTTATTTTTTCAGTCTCTATTTCATTGATTGCTGCTCTGATATTTATGATTCTTTTTTGGGTTTTGTTTTTCCTACTTTTCTCCTGAAGTAGGTGTGTGTTGTTATAAACTTTTCTCTTACCACTGCTTTCCCTGTATCCCATAGATTTTTAGATTTCTGTGTTTGCATTTAATTTGGCTCAGGGTACTTTTTAAAATTTTTTTCTTTGAATTCTATAATAATTTACTTGTTGTTTAGTAGTATACTGTTTAGCCTACATGTATTTGTGTTTTTTTGATATTTTTACCTTGTAGTTGATTTGTAGTCTAATAGCATTATGATCAGAAAAGATGCTTGACATGATCCTCTTAAATTTACTGAAACTTGTTTTGTGACCTATCATATAACCTATTTTGGAGAATGTAAAATCATGTCTCCCTTTGCTGTGGATGCAAATTTTAAAAGATGGTCATTTTCTAAATCCTGCCATAGTATCGAACCTTCCTTAAATGGTGTCTTCTGTTTCAGAGATAGCCCAGCAGAAGTTAGGAAAATGAAGACTTCAACAAATAAGTTTGACACATAAAGAGATAATAAGGAATGTTAACATAAGAAAAGAAGAGGGCTTTCCTGGTGGTGCAATGGGTAAAGTGTTCGCCTTGCAGTGCAAGGGGCACCGGTTCGATTCCTGGCCCAGGAAGATCCCACATGCTGTGGAGCGGCTGGATCAGTGTGTCCAATTAGGAGCCAGTGCTCTGAAGAGCATGTGCCCAGAGCTGGTGCTTTACAGTAAGAGAGGCCACTGCAATGGGAGGCCCACACATGCCAAAGAATAAAGAAAAGATGGATGAAAATAAATATAAATTTTAAAAAGAGGCATGATGTAAAAAGAAGAAAAACTTCTAAGAAAAAAAAGAAGAGAAAGCTGAAAGGTCTCAAGACAGATCAAGACCCATAAGAAGCAAAATTTAGAGAAAGATGCTAAACTGCACAGAAATATGTCTCCCCCTTAACTCCAGGACCATGCACAGAGTAAAGCATGAAGCAGCATCTCAGATAATGAACAGTAAACAACTAGAGGAATTTTTCTTATATAAAAAATATTCATTTTCTTGTAGTGTATTTACTCTATTTTCTCCACCCTCTTGCTACCTTCTGCTTTGCCAGACAGGGCTAATCATGGTTACTTAGCACTTTCAGTAATTCATAGACTACAAATGATTAAAATAAAAACCAATCAACATAAGCCAAAAAATAGGCATCTTTTAGTCACTATCATAAAAACCAGGAAAGAAATGGGAAAATAGATGGAGTGTAGAAAGCCACAAGGCCCTAGAATAAAAATATAAAATAAAACGGATATCCTGGAGTACAAAATCAAGTGGGCCTTAGGAAGCATCACTATGAACAAAGCTAGTGGAGGTGATGGACTTCTAGCTGAGTTATTTCAAATCCTAAAGAATGATCCTGTTACAGTGCTGCACTCAATATGCTAGCAAATTTGGAAAGCTCAGCCATGGCCACAAGACTGGAAAAGGCCAGTTCACATTCCAATCTCAAATAAAGGCAATGTCAAAGAGTGCTCAAATTACCATACAACTGCACTCATTTCACACGCCAAGAAGATTATGCTCAAAATCCTTTAAGCTAGGCGCTAGTAGTATGTGAACTGAGAACTTCCAGATGTACAAAATGGATTTAGAAAAGGCAGAGGAAGCAGAGATCTAATTGCCAACATATGATAGATCATAGAAAAAGCAAGAGAATTCCACAAAACATCTACTTCTGCTTTATTGAGTATGCTAAAGCCTTTGTGCAGATCAAAAAAAACTGTGAAATATTCTTAAAGGGATGGGAATACCAGGGAAACCTGTCTGCTGAGAAACCAGTATGCAGGACAAGAAGCAACTGTTAGACATGGACATGGAAAAATGGACTGGTTCAAAACTGGAAAAAGAGTAAATCAAGGCTGTATATTGTCACTCTGCTTACTTAACTTACATACATAGTACATCATATGAAATCCCAGGCTAGATGAATCACAAGCTGGAATAAACACTGTCAGGAGAAATATTAACAACCTCAGATATGCTGAGAATCTCAGATAATGAACAGTAAACAACTAGAGGAATTTTTCTTATATAAAAAATATTCATTTTCTTGTAGTGTATTTACTCTATTTTCTCCACCCTCTTGCTACCTTCTGCTTTGCCAGACAGGGCTAATCATGGTTACTTAGCACTTTCAGTAATTCATAGACTACAAATGATTAAAATAAAAACCAATCAACATAAGCCAAAAAATAGGCATCTTTTAGTCACTATCATAAAAACCAGGAAAGAAATGGGAAAATAGATGGAGTGTAGAAAGCCACAAGGCCCTAGAATAAAAATATAAAATAAAACGGATATCCTGGAGTACAAAATCAAGTGGGCCTTAGGAAGCATCACTATGAACAAAGCTAGTGGAGGTGATGGACTTCTAGCTGAGTTATTTCAAATCCTAAAGAATGATCCTGTTACAGTGCTGCACTCAATATGCTAGCAAATTTGGAAAGCTCAGCCATGGCCACAAGACTGGAAAAGGCCAGTTCACATTCCAATCTCAAATAAAGGCAATGTCAAAGAGTGCTCAAATTACCATACAACTGCACTCATTTCACACGCCAAGAAGATTATGCTCAAAATCCTTTAAGCTAGGCGCTAGTAGTATGTGAACTGAGAACTTCCAGATGTACAAAATGGATTTAGAAAAGGCAGAGGAAGCAGAGATCTAATTGCCAACATATGATAGATCATAGAAAAAGCAAGAGAATTCCACAAAACATCTACTTCTGCTTTATTGAGTATGCTAAAGCCTTTGTGCAGATCAAAAAAAACTGTGAAATATTCTTAAAGGGATGGGAATACCAGGGAAACCTGTCTGCTGAGAAACCAGTATGCAGGACAAGAAGCAACTGTTAGACATGGACATGGAAAAATGGACTGGTTCAAAACTGGAAAAAGAGTAAATCAAGGCTGTATATTGTCACTCTGCTTACTTAACTTACATACATAGTACATCATATGAAATCCCAGGCTAGATGAATCACAAGCTGGAATAAACACTGTCAGGAGAAATATTAACAACCTCAGATATGCTGATGATATCACTTCAATGGCAGAAGGTGAAGAGGAAATAAAAAGCTTCTTGTTGAAGGTGAAAGAGGAGAGTGAAAAAGCTGGCTTAAAGCTCTACATTCAAAAAGTTAAGATTATGGCATCTGGTCCCATCATTTCATGGCAAATAGATAAGGAAACAATGCAAACAATGATAGACGTGATTTTCTTGGGCTCCAAAACCACTGTGGACATGACTGTACCCTTGAAATTAAAAGACACTTGCTCCTTGGAAGAAAAGCTATGACAATCCTAGATGGTGTATTAGAAAGCAGAAATATTACTTTGCCGACAAATGTCCACGTAGTAAGAAGGCAAGGTTTTTACAGTGATCATGCATGGATGTGAGACTTGAACCATAAAGAAGGCTGAGTGCCAAAGAATTGATGTTTTCAAACTGTGGTGTTGGAAGAGACTGTTGAGAGTCCCTTGGACTGCCAGGAGATCAACACAGTCAGTCCTAAAAGAAATCAGCCCTGAATATTCATTGGAAGGACTGATGCTGAAGCTGAAGCTCTAATACTTTGGCCACCTGATGTGAAGAGCCAACTCTTTGTCAAAGATCCTGAGGCTTGGAAAGATTGAAGGCAGTAGTAGAAAGGGATGACAGAGGACAAGACGGTTGTGTGGCATCATTGACTCAATGGACATGAGCTTGAGCAAGCTCCAGGAGATGGGGAGGGACAGGGAAGCCTTGCCTGCTGCTCTCCATGGTGTCATAAAGAGTTGGACACAACTGAGTAAATGAACAATACCAACAATATCAACAACAGAAATCAAAGAAGTGGAAACATTTTTTTAAAGTTTATTCTATAAAATCTAATCATTTGAAAAACCCTACCTTTATCTGGTGTACTGAAAAAGTTGTAGGAAACAGTATGATATTATTCAAAACATTAATATTTTTATGGTTATTGCTATGGTTTTACTGCATTAAGTTTAGAGAGTTTAAAAACAGATTAAACAAGATGGCTTAGTACAGGGCTTCCCTGGTGGTCCAGTGGGTAAGGACACCGCTTTACAGTGCAAGGAGTGCCGGTTCGATCCTTGGCTTGGGAAGATCCCATATGCCCGGAGTTGCTGGACCAATGTGTCCAACTACAGAGCCAGAGTCAGATATGCTGATGATATCACTTCAATGGCAGAAGGTGAAGAGGAAATAAAAAGCTTCTTGTTGAAGGTGAAAGAGGAGAGTGAAAAAGCTGGCTTAAAGCTCTACATTCAAAAAGTTAAGATTATGGCATCTGGTCCCATCATTTCATGGCAAATAGATAAGGAAACAATGCAAACAATGATAGACGTGATTTTCTTGGGCTCCAAAACCACTGTGGACATGACTGTACCCTTGAAATTAAAAGACACTTGCTCCTTGGAAGAAAAGCTATGACAATCCTAGATGGTGTATTAGAAAGCAGAAATATTACTTTGCCGACAAATGTCCACGTAGTAAGAAGGCAAGGTTTTTACAGTGATCATGCATGGATGTGAGACTTGAACCATAAAGAAGGCTGAGTGCCAAAGAATTGATGTTTTCAAACTGTGGTGTTGGAAGAGACTGTTGAGAGTCCCTTGGACTGCCAGGAGATCAACACAGTCAGTCCTAAAAGAAATCAGCCCTGAATATTCATTGGAAGGACTGATGCTGAAGCTGAAGCTCTAATACTTTGGCCACCTGATGTGAAGAGCCAACTCTTTGTCAAAGATCCTGAGGCTTGGAAAGATTGAAGGCAGTAGTAGAAAGGGATGACAGAGGACAAGACGGTTGTGTGGCATCATTGACTCAATGGACATGAGCTTGAGCAAGCTCCAGGAGATGGGGAGGGACAGGGAAGCCTTGCCTGCTGCTCTCCATGGTGTCATAAAGAGCTGGACACAACTGAGTAAATGAACAATACCAACAATATCAACAACAGAAATCAAAGAAGTGGAAACATTTTTTTAAAGTTTATTCTATAAAATCTAATCATTTGAAAAACCCTACCTTTATCTGGTGTACTGAAAAAGTTGCAGGAAACAGTATGATATTATTCAAAACATTAATATTTTTATGGTTATTGCTATGGTTTTACTGCATTAAGTTTAGAGAGTTTAAAAACAGATTAAACAAGATGGCTTAGTACAGGGCTTCCCTGGTGGTCCAGTGGGTAAGGACACCGCTTTACAGTGCAAGGAGTGCCGGTTCGATCCTTGGCTTGGGAAGATCCCATATGCCCGCGGAGTTGCTGGACCAATGTGTCCAACTACAGAGCCAGAGTTCTGGAGCGCAAGTGCCCAGAGTTGGAGCTCTGCAATGAGAGAGGCCATTGCGATGGGAGGCCCACACAGGCCAAAAAACAAAGATAAATAAATGAAAGATAAATAGAAGTAGCCAAAAAAAAAGGTCTTAGTACAAAATAAGAGGTTAGTTACAGACACCTACTCATACAATAATGCCACCTACAACATCCATGGATTCATTCATTATTTAATTTTTTCACCAAGTCCAAAATGTATTGATTTGTATTCAGTGGATATGTATATAGAAATATTTTTTTCATTTAAATTATCCTCCAACTGAGGTTCTATTTTCATCTATATTTAAAGATAATAATACACATTAAATACCAAGCAAAGACTACAGTTAAAAATTATGCCATGCATGACCTAGTTTTTATAGCTTATGATTAGTAAAAGAAGAAATCAAATATAACCGCAATAAATTTTAAATTATTTGATATCACATATTATCACCTATCTTAAGCAAGCACTATATGCACACTTTTCATCTCTAACCAAGTAAGTAAGGTGGGTTTCTCTATTGTAGATGTGAGTGACATAAAAGCATTGAAACCTATTCCCATGGTCAAGATCAACCCAGGCTACTAAGCAAGTCATCCATGTTCCTACATAACAACTCCTTCTCATTCCTGGACTACAGAGATCAAATGATTCCTTGTCCCTTCCTCAATGAGAATAATGAGACTAATGACAACCTTGAGAAGATGAAATACAAACTAGCCCACTGTAATGCACTAAAGTAATTTCAACATCATGCATAAAAAGCACACTTAATATTATTCCTAGAGAATGATTTGAGCTACTCCGTTTTTAACGTAAGTTATACGAAGTCTCCCTATCCTTACTAGAGAAAAAAATACTTCCTACTACCTGACATACACAAAGTTTATTACTAATTATGTTAGCTAACAGCAAATAAAGCTGGCTTTGGAGCCATCTTTACATATGCCAAAGTCATAACATATCAAAAGTACACTTGATGTTTCAAATTACTATCAGAGAAAATATTATTTATAATTCCTATCTACTTATAATGTTTCTAATAAATTATTGAGTGCTATTTTATTTAACTTTTGATTCATGAAAGGAAAAATATAAATGAGGTTTTAGATAAAGACGACCTTTTCATATAGTGTATTCAGGTCAGCTGGAAAAGAGAAATATCAATGATAAGTCTTAATGCTTACCCTGTAATTTTTCAGCAGGTAACAACAAGAAGCACACGAGCACATGAGAATAAAAGTTTCCTTGACATGTTGAGGTATATATAGATAGAAAAGTAAGAGTGTTAAGATACTTGTATCATGATACTTTCACAAAACAGGTTGAAGTACAGTTTCCTATAATAATAGACTAACCATAGTCTCACTTGCTCAACAAGCAGTTTATTTAAAGGCCATAGGGAAAAAATGTTAGTTGTCCCTTAGATCTGGCTTAGCCCCATCAGAGAGTCTGTATCCTCACAATCAATTTTTAGATGGCATTTGTTCTGCTACCTTAGAAAAACCAGTTAGTTTCACGTGTAAAACTATGGTAGTAAGATGCACTGATAAAAAATTGTTGAGAAATAATTGAATCATTACTGTATTTTATTCTATAATATTCAATAAAGGATTTCTTGAATATGTTTTTGAATTGTAAAAAGGACATGATGTTTAACAGTACTCTAAATCATTCAGATATAATTATCATGTAATTTTAGTGTCACTTTTTTTTCATTTTAAACCTATTCCCATGGTCAAGATCAACCCAGGCTCGCAGATGTTCCTACATAACAACTCCTTCTCATTCCTGGACTACAGAGATCAAATGATTCCTTGTCCCTTCCTCAATGAGAATAATGAGACTAATGACAACCTTGAGAAGATGAAATACAAACTAGCCCACTGTAATGCACTAAAGTAATTTCAACATCATGCATAAAAAGCACACTTAATATTATTCCTAGAGAATGATTTGAGCTACTCCGTTTTTAACGTAAGTTATACGAAGTCTCCCTATCCTTACTAGAGAAAAAAATACTTCCTACTACCTGACATACACAAAGTTTATTACTAATTATGTTAGCTAACAGCAAATAAAGCTGGCTTTGGAGCCATCTTTACATATGCCAAAGTCATAACATATCAAAAGTACACTTGATGTTTCAAATTACTATCAGAGAAAATATTATTTATAATTCCTATCTACTTATAATGTTTCTAATAAATTATTGAGTGCTATTTTATTTAACTTTTGATTCATGAAAGGAAAAATATAAATGAGGTTTTAGATAAAGACGACCTTTTCATATAGTGTATTCAGGTCAGCTGGAAAAGAGAAATATCAATGATAAGTCTTAATGCTTACCCTGTAATTTTTCAGCAGGTAACAACAAGAAGCACACGAGCACATGAGAATAAAAGTTTCCTTGACATGTTGAGGTATATATAGATAGAAAAGTAAGAGTGTTAAGATACTTGTATCATGATACTTTCACAAAACAGGTTGAAGTACAGTTTCCTATAATAATAGACTAACCATAGTCTCACTTGCTCAACAAGCAGTTTATTTAAAGGCCATAGGGAAAAAATGTTAGTTGTCCCTTAGATCTGGCTTAGCCCCATCAGAGAGTCTGTATCCTCACAATCAATTTTTAGATGGCATTTGTTCTGCTACCTTAGAAAAACCAGTTAGTTTCACGTGTAAAACTATGGTAGTAAGATGCACTGATAAAAAATTGTTGAGAAATAATTGAATCATTACTGTATTTTATTCTATAATATTCAATAAAGGATTTCTTGAATATGTTTTTGAATTGTAAAAAGGACATGATGTTTAACAGTACTCTAAATCATTCAGATATAATTATCATGTAATTTTAGTGTCAGGATATGAAAATTCACTTTGTCCTGTGCTCTGTCTGTATCCTTTACTGGTGGGGAGTTAGTTTCTGCCTGATGCAGACAAATCACTGCATCTTTAAATACTTCACATATCTCAGGCCACCCACTATCAGTCTCCAAAGTCTTTAATTAGCCAAACTATTAGCCAAACTATTCATATTTCTTTTAAGTATTCATCTTGTAACAAGATTCCCATAAATTTTATATCATCATGATTATCTTTGGCAAGTGTACCGCTGTTTGATAATATTTCTTCAAAAATATTCCACTAAACATAATATCTTGCTTGTGATATGAATAACATGGACTATATTGGGATGAGTACCACCTCTCTCAATCCAAACACAGAAGTCTTATTAATTCATCTTAAGACCAATTCATTTTCATTTGACTATCGTAACATGTGTATACTTACATGGCATATTTAGCCAGGAAAAGCTCTTCTCAGAAAGCTAGTGCCTTCACTCTTGGGTTCAGCTATACATTGCTATATAAATTTCATGAAGTATTTAAATAATTTAAGTATTCAACCAATATAATGATACCATGAATATATAAGAACGTCCTCCCTGTA
This sequence comes from Tragulus kanchil, assembly GCA_022376925.1. Classification (NCBI taxonomy): domain Eukaryota; kingdom Metazoa; phylum Chordata; class Mammalia; order Artiodactyla; family Tragulidae; genus Tragulus; species Tragulus kanchil. The sequence continues at coordinate 256,574,250 of JAIOJX010000032.1, forward strand.
TTTCACATTTACGAATACAAAGACATTTAGACAAGCTATTTTTAAATTGAAAAACATTTGCACAAAAATAAACCAATCAAAAGAAAGTTACTTTAATTTGTAGAAAAATATACATTGCCTGCTATATTTAGAAGTAAGGTGCTTCTGTAATAGAGTGTTAAGATACTTGTATCATGATACTTTCACAAAACAGGTTGAAGTACAGTTTCCTATAATAATAGACTAACCATAGTCTCACTTGCTCAACAAGCAGTTTATTTAAAGGCCATAGGGAAAAAATGTTAGTTGTCCCTTAGATCTGGCTTAGCCCCATCAGAGAGTCTGTATCCTCACAATCAATTTTTAGATGGCATTTGTTCTGCTACCTTAGAAAAACCAGTTAGTTTCACGTGTAAAACTATGGTAGTAAGATGCACTGATAAAAAATTGTTGAGAAATAATTGAATCATTACTGTATTTTATTCTATAATATTCAATAAAGGATTTCTTGAATATGTTTTTGAATTGAAAAAAGGACATGATGTTTAACAGTACTCTAAATCATTCAGATATAATTATCATGTAATTTTAGTGTCAGGATATGAAAATTCACTTTGTCCTGTGCTCTGTCTGTATCCTTTACTGGTGGGGAGTTAGTTTCTGCCTGATGCAGACAAATCACTGCATCTTTAAATACTTCACATATCTCAGGCCACCCACTATCAGTCTCCAAAGTCTTTAATTAGCCAAACTATTAGCCAAACTATTCATATTTCTTTTAAGTATTCATCTTGTAACAAGATTCCCATAAATTTTATATCATCATGATTATCTTTGGCAAGTGTACCGCTGTTTGATAATATTTCTTCAAAAATATTCCACTAAACATAATATCTTGCTTGTGATATGAATAACATGGACTATATTGGGATGAGTACCACCTCTCTCAATCCAAACACAGAAGTCTTATTAATTCATCTTAAGACCAATTCATTTTCATTTGACTATCGTAACATGTGTATACTTACATGGCATATTTAGCCAGGAAAAGCTCTTCTCAGAAAGCTAGTGCCTTCACTCTTGGGTTCAGCTATACATTGCTATATAAATTTCATGAAGTATTTAAATAATTTAAGTATTCAACCAATATAATGATACCATGAATATATAAGAACGTCCTCCCTGTATTTCACATTTACGAATACAAAGACATTTAGACAAGCTATTTTTAAATTGAAAAACATTTGCACAAAAATAAACCAATCAAAAGAAAGTTACTTTAATTTGTAGAAAAATATACATTGCCTGCTATATTTAGAAGTAAGGTGCTTCTGTAATAGATACGGTTTAAAAATAATATTTTAACATATTCAAAATCAATTTCTTTATATTCTAAAGGCATAATTCTGCCTGAATGTTTTGCATAATTCTGACAGAAATTTTCATATAATGGGATCTGCCTACTGATACTTTATGCTTATTACAAAATACATGAAATAAGAAATGAAGGCCAAAGAGCTTTTCCTGCTAAGATTTTTCAAAGAACATATGAGAAAAAAGGTGTTAAGACAGTAGAAAATAAAAAATGTTAAGGTTTTAAACCTTATTCTATAAAACAAGCTCAAAATGAATCCAGTATAGGAGAAATATGTAGTCTACACATTATACAACTTGTATATTTTTATATGGCCCTAAAGCTGAAAATAAAGTCTCTAGGCATTTACTTAATTTGAATTATTTTTAAGTAAAGTTATTTGAAACTGTAGGATGGCATTTTTAAGCTTTAACTATCATCATTTCTATTTTTTCCCCATAATCTGCTCTTTTCCTTTCAAATCCTCACTCATTCCACCCATTTGTCTTGCCATTTAAGTGCACAGAATGTTAGCAGCTAGCAAAGCCCAGAAGGACGGATTTTGGTTATTAAAATTTAAAAGAATCTACGGCAACTATGTAATTGGTAGTCAATAAAATACTTTCAACCAAATAAAATTAATCTAGGCACTGGTTTATATTTTTAAATTGCCTAAGGCAACCTTTCATGATAAAAAAACCCTACAATCTCAACATCAGTACTGATTTTAATGCAACAATTTGTATTAGAGAAAGCATTATTCACAAAAGACAACTTAAGACTGAATTAAATCACAGTGATTAATTTGCTTGTAGGTTTAAAGCTGAATTCAAAAAAATCCATAAAACTAAATATGTGGAAGTGGTAGAATGAAATGTCAGTAATTGAGGCAAAGCTTTTCTCTAAATTTTTTGAACCAATATAATGATACCATGAATATATAAGAACGTCCTCCCTGTATTTCACATTTACGAATACAAAGACATTTAGACAAGCTATTTTTAAATTGAAAAACATTTGCACAAAAATAAACCAATCAAAAGAAAGTTACTTTAATTTGTAGAAAAATATACATTGCCTGCTATATTTAGAAGTAAGGTGCTTCTGTAATAGATACGGTTTAAAAATAATATTTTAACATATTCAAAATCAATTTCTTTATATTCTAAAGGCATAATTCTGCCTGAATGTTTTGCATAATTCTGACAGAAATTTTCATATAATGGGATCTGCCTACTGATACTTTATGCTTATTACAAAATACATGAAATAAGAAATGAAGGCCAAAGAGCTTTTCCTGCTAAGATTTTTCAAAGAACATATGAGAAAAAAGGTGTTAAGACAGTAGAAAATAAAAAATGTTAAGGTTTTAAACCTTATTCTATAAAACAAGCTCAAAATGAATCCAGTATAGGAGAAATATGTAGTCTACACATTATACAACTTGTATATTTTTATATGGCCCTAAAGCTGAAAATAAAGTCTCTAGGCATTTACTTAATTTGAATTATTTTTAAGTAAAGTTATTTGAAACTGTAGGATGGCATTTTTAAGCTTTAACTATCATCATTTCTATTTTTTCCCCATAATCTGCTCTTTTCCTTTCAAATCCTCACTCATTCCACCCATTTGTCTTGCCATTTAAGTGCACAGAATGTTAGCAGCTAGCAAAGCCCAGAAGGACGGATTTTGGTTATTAAAATTTAAAAGAATCTACGGCAACTATGTAATTGGTAGTCAATAAAATACTTTCAACCAAATAAAATTAATCTAGGCACTGGTTTATATTTTTAAATTGCCTAAGGCAACCTTTCATGATAAAAAAACCCTACAATCTCAACATCAGTACTGATTTTAATGCAACAATTTGTATTAGAGAAAGCATTATTCACAAAAGACAACTTAAGACTGAATTAAATCACAGTGATTAATTTGCTTGTAGGTTTAAAGCTGAATTCAAAAAAATCCATAAAACTAAATATGTGGAAGTGGTAGAATGAAATCTCAGTAATTGGGGCAAAGCTTTTCTCTAATTAGCTGCAATGCATCATTAAATTCTATTGTACCGGCAGCTGAAAAAAATTATAGAATTCTTGCTTTAACAAGAGAAGCATTAGAACAAAGCATTTCATTTCACACATTATATTTCAACCTTTTTTGGTACATGTATGTGTGTATATACTTACATTTAAGTCTGATGATCACTGTTAATAAAATATTTGAAAAAATCAAGTATGAGGTAAGAAACATAATAAGACAAATATTTCACGTATTGAGGAACAGCAGGTCTAATAGAGGTATCTAATATCAAACAGTGAAAGTGGGTAGTATCAGTTGCTCAGTCATGTCCAGACTTTTGCAGTCCCATGGACTGCAGCCTGCCAAGTTTCTCTGTCCATAGAATTCTTCAGGGGAGAATACTGGAGCCATAGTTCAGTATCTATTCAACCCAGGGATTGAACTTTGGCATTGCAGGTGGATTCTTTATGTTATGAACCACTAGGGAAGTCCAATATCAAGCAACATGACTGTTACAAATTAGCAGCTGTTTACTGAAGCTATTCCCAAGTAAAACCATAAGATTATGATAGTCTAAGATTATGACTACAATTACAAGTTTTATGTGATTACTGTCATACAACTTTCATGTTGCTTTATCCTTATATCTTAAAAGGTTCAACCAACGTCATTCCTATTATCAAGTAAGATAGCCATAAGATAAAGTAAAGACAAAAGTATTCAAATCTCATTCCACCCATTTGTCTTGCCATTAAGGCAAGAACCTAGCAAAGCCCAGAAGGACGGATTTTGGTTATTAAAATTTAAAAGAATCTACGGCAACTATGTAATTGGTAGTCAATAAAATACTTTCAACCAAATAAAATTAATCTAGGCACTGGTTTATATTTTTAAATTGCCTAAGGCAACCTTTCATGATAAAAAAACCCTACAATCTCAACATCAGTACTGATTTTAATGCAACAATTTGTATTAGAGAAAGCATTATTCACAAAAGACAACTTAAGACTGAATTAAATCACAGTGATTAATTTGCTTGTAGGTTTAAAGCTGAATTCAAAAAAATCCATAAAACTAAATATGTGGAAGTGGTAGAATGAAATCTCAGTAATTGGGGCAAAGCTTTTCTCTAATTAGCTGCAATGCATCATTAAATTCTATTGTACCGGCAGCTGAAAAAAATTATAGAATTCTTGCTTTAACAAGAGAAGCATTAGAACAAAGCATTTCATTTCACACATTATATTTCAACCTTTTTTGGTACATGTATGTGTGTATATACTTACATTTAAGTCTGATGATCACTGTTAATAAAATATTTGAAAAAATCAAGTATGAGGTAAGAAACATAATAAGACAAATATTTCACGTATTGAGGAACAGCAGGTCTAATAGAGGTATCTAATATCAAACAGTGAAAGTGGGTAGTATCAGTTGCTCAGTCATGTCCAGACTTTTGCAGTCCCATGGACTGCAGCCTGCCAAGTTTCTCTGTCCATAGAATTCTTCAGGGGAGAATACTGGAGCCATAGTTCAGTATCTATTCAACCCAGGGATTGAACTTTGGCATTGCAGGTGGATTCTTTATGTTATGAACCACTAGGGAAGTCCAATATCAAGCAACATGACTGTTACAAATTAGCAGCTGTTTACTGAAGCTATTCCCAAGTAAAACCATAAGATTATGATAGTCTAAGATTATGACTACAATTACAAGTTTTATGTGATTACTGTCATACAACTTTCATGTTGCTTTATCCTTATATCTTAAAAGGTTCAACCAACGTCATTCCTATTATCAAAAGTGAAAATGAAGATGTAATAGATAGCTAGATACAGAGATAGATGGATGTATGAATTATATAAATAAGATAGAGAGAGAAGGGAAAGAGACAATAGAAAGCTTTATTATGAAAGTCCAACAAGCTCATTGGTTGCAGTTTTGAGAATGATCTATAAAGGACAGGAGAGGATGCAGATACCAATCACTTGGCTACAGAATAACCCAGGTAGGACATGATGGTGACTTGAACCAAATGGAAGTGGTGAGAAATGAATGCAGCCAACAGGATTTGGCAGAAGTTTCAATGCGGGAGGTTTGATCTAAGCAACTGAAGAGTGGAACTTCCATTAACTGCAATGCAGAAGAATATCAGTGAAGCACATTTATAGGAGATGATTAGGAATTCAGTTCTGGAAATTTTCATTGAATAATAGTAGGCGGTTTAATAGGGGAATCTGTGACTCACAGAATACATCCAGGATGACTATGTATACTAGGGTGGTACTAGCATATATTATTACAGTCCTGAGATTGCATGATATCATTGAAAAAGAGATTACTAAGTAGAACAGGAAAGAGACATAACAACTGAGGTCTAGAATATCTCCAAATTTAGGATATATTCTATTAAAACATCTGGTCAAACTACTTTCAAACGAAGTGCCCTACAAAATTACATATAGACTAGAATAACGTGATAATGTCAGTCACTACAGCCTTTGCTAATATTGGGAATTGTCTTTGACAGTTTCTTCTTCTTTTTGGGATTTACTCATTACAAGTGAAAATTAAGACTTTTTGTATGTTTATTAGTAATTTATATTTTTGTCTTCTATAAGTCACCTTGGAGAACAAAATGAAGTAGAGCAAAGGCTAATTGATTTCTGCCAAGAGAATGCACTGGTCACAGCAAATACTCTTTTTCAATGTCATAAGAGATGACTATACACATGGACATCACCAAATGGTCAATACTGAAATCAAATTGATTATATTATTTGTAGCTGAACATGGAGAAACTAAAAATAAGACCTGGAGCTGACTGTAGCTCAGATCATCAAAAATTGAAGTGGGAAAACCACTATGGACATCAACCTATACAACTTTCATGTTGCTTTATCCTTATATCTTAAAAGGTTCAACCAACGTCATTCCTATTATCAAAAGTGAAAATGAAGATGTAATAGATAGCTAGATACAGAGATAGATGGATGTATGAATTATATAAATAAGATAGAGAGAGAAGGGAAAGAGACAATAGAAAGCTTTATTATGAAAGTCCAACAAGCTCATTGGTTGCAGTTTTGAGAATAATCTATAAAGGACAGGAGAGGATGCAGATACCAATCACTTGGCTACAGAATAACCCAGGTAGGACATGATGGTGACTTGAACCAAATGGAAGTGGTGAGAAATGAATGCAGCCAACAGGATTTGGCAGAAGTTTCAATGCGGGAGGTTTGATCTAAGCAACTGAAGAGTGGAACTTCCATTAACTGCAATGCAGAAGAATATCAGTGAAGCACATTTATAGGAGATGATTAGGAATTCAGTTCTGGAAATTTTCATTGAATAATAGTAGGCGGTTTAATAGGGGAATCTGTGACTCACAGAATACATCCAGGATGACTATGTATACTAGGGTGGTACTAGCATATATTATTACAGTCCTGAGATTGCATGATATCATTGAAAAAGAGATTACTAAGTAGAACAGGAAAGAGACATAACAACTGAGGTCTAGAATATCTCCAAATTTAGGATATATTCTATTAAAACATCTGGTCAAACTACTTTCAAACGAAGTGCCCTACAAAATTACATATAGACTAGAATAACGTGATAATGTCAGTCACTACAGCCTTTGCTAATATTGGGAATTGTCTTTGACAGTTTCTTGTTCTTTTGGTATTTACTCATTACAAGTGAAAATTAAGACTTTTTGTATGTTTATTAGTAATTTATATTTTTGTCTTCTATAAGTCACCTTGGAGAACAAAATGAAGTAGAGCAAAGGCTAATTGATTTCTGCCAAGAGAATGCACTGGTCACAGCAAATACTCTTTTTCAATGTCATAAGAGATGACTATACACATGGACATCACCAAATGGTCAATACTGAAATCAAATTGATTATATTATTTGTAGCTGAACATGGAGAAACTAAAAATAAGACCTGGAGCTGACTGTAGCTCAGATCATCAGATTTTCATAGCAAAATTCAGCCATAAGCTAAAGAAAGTGGGAAAACCACTAGGTGGTGGTTGCACATATGACTTAAATTCTCTATGAATATGCAATGGAGGTAATAAATAGACTCAAGGGATTAAATCTAGTCAACAGTGTGCCTGAAGAACTATAGATAGAAGTCTCTAATATTGTACAGGAGGCAGCAAACAAAACCATCCCAAAGAAAAAGGCTTTACAAATAGATGAAAAAAGAAGGTAAGCAAAAGGAAAGGGAGAAAGGGAAATGTACATCCAAGTAAACACAGAGTTTTAAAGAATATGAAAGAGAAACAAGAAGGCCTTCTTCAAAGAACAGTGCATAAAACTAGAAGAAAACAACAGAAGGGGAAAGACTAGAAATCTCTTTAAAAAATTAGAAACATCAAGGGAACATTTCACTCAAACATGGGCACAATAAAGGACAGATATGGTAGAGACATAGTGGAAGATGCTGAAGCGATCAAGAAGAGAAGGAAAAGAATACACAGAAGAACTATACAAAAATGATCTCAGTGAACCAGATTACTATGATGGTATGGTCAGTCACCTAGAACCAGGTATACTGGAGTGTGAAGTCAGGTGGGTCAGACTGCTGTTAATAAAGCTAACGGATGCCATGGAATCCCAGTAGAACTATTCATAACCCTAAAGAATGATGTTGCATCCAATTTATCAGCAAGTATGGAAGACCCAGCAGTGGCCACAGAACTGGTAAAGGTCAATCCTCATCACTGTTACCAAGAAGGGTAGTACTAAAGAATGTGCTACCCATCAGACAATTGCACTCATCTCCCATGATAGTAAGACCATGCTTAAAATCTTGCATGCAAGGCTTCAGCACTATGTGAACCAAGAACTTCCAGATGTTTAGAAATGGCAGAGAAACCAGAAATCAAGTTGTAAACATTTTCTGGATCATAGAACAGCGAATTCAAGAAAAACACCTACATCTGAAACCAAGATTATATCATTGTGGAAAGCTCTGAAAGAGATGGAAACCAGATCATCTTACCTGTCTCCTAAGAAACTTGTATGCAGGTCAAGAAATACTTTAATGTCATGGATGACTAAAATGGACATCACCAAATGGTCAATACTGAAATCAAATTGATTATATTATTTGTAGCTGAACATGGAGAAACTAAAAATAAGACCTGGAGCTGACTGTAGCTCAGATCATCAGATTTTCATAGCAAAATTCAGCCATAAGCTAAAGAAAGTGGGAAAACCACTAGGTGGTGGTTGCACATATGACTTAAATTCTCTATGAATATGCAATGGAGGTAATAAATAGACTCAAGGGATTAAATCTAGTCAACAGTGTGCCTGAAGAACTATAGATAGAAGTCTCTAATATTGTACAGGAGGCAGCAAACAAAACCATCCCAAAGAAAAAGGCTTTACAAATAGATGAAAAAAGAAGGTAAGCAAAAGGAAAGGGAGAAAGGGAAATGTACATCCAAGTAAACACAGAGTTTTAAAGAATATGAAAGAGAAACAAGAAGGCCTTCTTCAAAGAACAGTGCATAAAACTAGAAGAAAACAACAGAAGGGGAAAGACTAGAAATCTCTTTAAAAAATTAGAAACATCAAGGGAACATTTCACTCAAACATGGGCACAATAAAGGACAGATATGGTAGAGACATAGTGGAAGATGCTGAAGCGATCAAGAAGAGAAGGAAAAGAATACACAGAAGAACTATACAAAAATGATCTCAGTGAACCAGATTACTATGATGGTATGGTCAGTCACCTAGAACCAGGTATACTGGAGTGTGAAGTCAGGTGGGTCAGACTGCTGTTAATAAAGCTAACGGATGCCATGGAATCCCAGTAGAACTATTCATAACCCTAAAGAATGATGTTGCATCCAATTTATCAGCAAGTATGGAAGACCCAGCAGTGGCCACAGAACTGGTAAAGGTCAATCCTCATCACTGTTACCAAGAAGGGTAGTACTAAAGAATGTGCTACCCATCAGACAATTGCACTCATCTCCCATGATAGTAAGACCATGCTTAAAATCTTGCATGCAAGGCTTCAGCACTATGTGAACCAAGAACTTCCAGATGTTTAGAAATGGCAGAGAAACCAGAAATCAAGTTGTAAACATTTTCTGGATCATAGAAACAGCAAGCGAATTCAAGAAAAACACCTACATCTGTTTCATAGACTACGCTAAAGGCTTTGACTGTGTGGATCATAACAGATTGTGGAAAGCTCTGAAAGAGATGGAAACCAGATCATCTTACCTGTCTCCTAAGAAACTTGTATGCAGGTCAAGAAGCAACAGTTTGAACTCTGTATGGAACAACTGATAGGCTCAAGATCAAGAAAGAAGAATGTTGTCACCCTGTTTTTTAACCTATACACAGTGCACATCATGAGAAATGCTGGCTTGGATGAGTTATAAACTCAAATCAAGATAGTTGGGAGAAACATCAAAAACTTCAGATATGCAGATGCTACCACTCTAGTGGCAGAAAAATGAGGAGGAACTAAAGAGCCTCTGGATGAGGGAGAAGGAAGAGAGTGAAAGAGCCAACTTAAAATTAAATATTAAAAAGACTAATATCATGGCATTTGGTCCCATTACTTCAAGGCAAATAGAAAGAAAAAAGGTGGAAGTGGTGACAGATTTCCTCTTCTTGGACTCTAAAATATCTGTAGATGCTGACTGAAGCCCTGAAATCATAAAAGGACTGAAGCTGAAACTAAAGCTCCAGTATTTTGGTCATCTGATTTATAGATTCAACTCATTGGAAAAGTTCCTGATGCCGGGATAGATTGAGGGCAGAAGAATGGGATGGCTGGATGACATCATTGTTGCAAGGGACATAAACTTGGGCAAACTGGGAGATGGTGAGGGACAGAGAGGCTCATGACAGTCTGCAGTCCATAAGGTCATGAAGAGTCGGACACGACTGGGTGAATGAACACATAACACACAAGTTATCCATGGATTCAGCTTATTATCCTCCTATATTCTAATATTTCTTCTTGATCTGTAAAATCACTCTACATATTAAGGTAATTAACATTTTGCCTGTGATTTGTGATTTTTGCAAATGCTTTATCTCATTTTTATTTCTATGGTTCTTGGTGTGAAAGGTTGTAAATCTCTAGCAGAATTTTTTCATCACTTAATTTATGTACTCTCTTGTACTAATCCACACAGACTTTCATATTTGCCACAGTTCTCTAGATCTGCTTATCCCACTAGTCACAAACTACTCTAAGGACATTTCTTTTAATTGAAAGACTCATCTGTGAGTTTGTTTTATCCAACAGCTAATCCATTTTAATATTTTTACTTATTCCTTTAAAATTATTTTATGTGAATTAAAATTTTATTTCAATTTTAACATTAACCTCTCCATCCTTTTTCCCCTAATACTCCATTTTCTATGAATATTTTACCAATCGGAAGTACATTCCTATGACTAGAAACAGTGAATAGCAAACAACCAAAAAAAATATATCCACAATAAGAACTACATGCTGGGTGCACTTCCCTTATACACCCAATTGTTACGGTTGGTCAGTTGCTGAGTCATGTCCAGTTCTTTGTGGCATCAGGGACTGCAGAATGCCAGGCTTCCCTGTCCTTCACCGTCTCCCTAAATTTGCTCAAACTCATGTCCATCAATTCACTGATGCCATCCAATCATCTCATCCTCTGTTGTCCCCTTCTCTTCCTGCCCTCTATCTTTCCCAGCATAAGAGTCTTTTCAATGATTCAGCTATGGGCATCAGGTGACCAAAGTATTGGAGCTTCAGTTTCAGCATCAGCATCAGTCCTTCCATTGAATATTCAGGATTGATTTCCTTAAGGATTAACGGGTTTGATCCACTTTCTTCGGAGAGTTCTGGTCACACAACAGACTTCCCAACCTGGGGATCCAGTAAAGGGACTGAGTATCCCCAAGGAATGTGACTTTGATGGTCAGCAGTATTTGATTACAGAACTTCCCCAGGACTAGGGAAACAGCACAAGCTAAACCTTGTGTACACTAGGACCCAGGAGACAGGGGGAATGACCCTAAAAACACTGAGCCAGACTTGCATGTGTGTGCTTGGGAGTCTCTGGCAGAGGTGTGTGTCCACTGTGGCCTGTCAAAGGGTTAGGGACACTGACTACAACAGCCCTGAAAGGCCCAGCACTGCTGGCAAAAGCCCTTTTGAAGGAGGTCACCATTACCACCTTTACACACCTGATGCTAGTGCATTATACCCTGCGTCATGAAGCAGACAGGTGAGCAGGGACAAGAGGTGAAGCCTGTGAGAATCTATTGGTTCCATTCCTGAACTAACCCAGCATCTGGGAGTTCAGAGAAAAAGAAACTCAAAAGATCAGATCTGTACCAGATATATGACACAAACTCTGGGTCAGGCACTTTTCTAATGTAAAGAACTAACATTCCAACATTTTACTGATGTTTTCTGTCAGCTAGCATGAGACCCCACTGAATTTTCTTGAAAGAAATTTTTCTGACCCAGATAGCAATTGGCAAGTGGTTGTCTCTCGAGTTCAGTGAGTGTGGATACAGAGAATATTCTGCATTTGGCAGTTTAAATGCTGCCTCTAACATGCACTTTGAGGAAGATTTGATTTCTTCTCTGGATAGTTTCAATAATAAACTTACATCTGTTCAGGTATACATTAATCAAATTCTACAGATGTACAATTTGACCTTTTCCCCTCTGTGGTCACACATTCCACTTTAAGGGGCCATTTAACTAGATTTTGTAATATGTGGAGAGAGGACCAAATCTCACCCTCTTTCATAATTATTCTACACAGTTATCCTCCAGGATCTCACTTGCACTCTCTGAAATGCAACTCTTCGACTCTTACTTTTCAAGTCCATTCCCATTACCTCCCCTCAGCCCTTTACTTCTAACATCTGTTCTGGCTTAAAACTACCTACTTGCTTCATGAAATTCCCCTAACTAAACATCTACTTTTCTTGTTGGTTCTCAACTATGACACTGAAAGTTGCTGGTTGAGAAGGTCTGAAATAAATACTACGTGAACCTCATATGATTAAAACAAACAAAAAAAAATTGTGGGAAATTGCAAGGAAGGTTATGTGCTGGTTACCGTATGCCAAAAATCAGTACCTAAAAATTAAGCTTATAAAGTGAAATACCCCATGGCCAATTTTCTCTAAAATTCTTACATGCAAGGCTTACCTGTCATTCTCTATATTTGATGTGAATTAGCTGAGTTAGGAACTGGGTATTTTTAAATTTGACTTTGTCATAAGAGGACTTTGGTTTCTCTTTTGCCCCTGATATAAGTCAGATGGGAAAAATTTAAAGAGATTCCATGAAAAGACAAGCAAGAAATTAGGAATGTTGGGTGGATCTGAGAGTAGTATCCATGTCATAGATTTTTATAAGAATAAAGGAAAACAGAATACTAAGCTGCATTATAAAGCATGTAAGAAAGAGAAGAGAAATTGAATAGACGATAGAAGTAGAGGATAGAATAGAAGACAAATAACCTTTTAGTTACATTACTCTAAATTTTAAATGAGCAAAATGTCAAAAAAGAAATCAAGAATAAACCGAGCAGGAGAAATGGCAGCACAGTTAGCATTTTAGAAAAATTCAGTAATTTACTCTGAATGGTAATGAGAGTGTTTTAGGGAAATAAAGAAATTCGTTGTTCTCAGGAACCACAATTCTTAAATTGAGTGTGATGACTAGTACTAATTGATGATCAAGCTCTTTCTACCTTCTAAGAACTAAGCAATATGATTGACTAATATGTTACTTATGCAGAGTAATATTTATGAAGTAGTTATATAAGTAATATGTAAGAGAGAAAGCTACAGATATCTGAAGATCCTATTGAAATAGAAACTAAGTAGCAACAATGATAATAATAACCCATACCTTTTCTGTGTCAATGCCTTTTGACATGGACCATGTTGACACAATATAATCCATGACTCGTTCACTAAGGCCTTTGGGGACCTGATAGAGTTTCAGAAAGTCCCGTACATTATTCAGCATCTCATGGTATCGGTTGGTGTTGGCATACATTTGCTGGAAAATTGTGGTAACATTTCCAAAAATAGTTGCATAAAGAAGAGCTGTAAGAGAAGAAATGATGAAAATAAAACAAATATCCCAGTGAAAATAAATGATATGAACACTGTCCAGATCAATAACTCATTTGACAGAGATGCCTTAAAACTTTCCAGAATTATGCATGATAACCCCTGAGAAGAATTCCTAGAATTTGGTGTTCACTCAGTAAATGTTATCCTTGGTATGATAAACATGGTTTTAAGGAACTGGGTATTTTTAAATTTGACTTTGTCATAAGAGGACTTTGGTTTCTCTTTTGCCCCTGATATAAGTCAGATGGGAAAAATTTAAAGAGATTCCATGAAAAGACAAGCAAGAAATTAGGAATGTTGGGTGGATCTGAGAGTAGTATCCATGTCATAGATTTTTATAAGAATAAAGGAAAACAGAATACTAAGCTGCATTATAAAGCATGTAAGAAAGAGAAGAGAAATTGAATAGACGATAGAAGTAGAGGATAGAATAGAAGACAAATAACCTTTTAGTTACATTACTCTAAATTTTAAATGAGCAAAATGTCAAAAAAGAAATCAAGAATAAACCGAGCAGGAGAAATGGCAGCACAGTTAGCATTTTAGAAAAATTCAGTAATTTACTCTGAATGGTAATGAGAGTGTTTTAGGGAAATAAAGAAATTCGTTGTTCTCAGGAACCACAATTCTTAAATTGAGTGTGATGACTAGTACTAATTGATGATCAAGCTCTTCCTACCTTCTAAGAACTAAGCAATATGATTGACTAATATGTTACTTATGCAGAGTAATATTTATGAAGTAGTTATATAAGTAATATGTAAGAGAGAAAGCTACAGATATCTGAAGATCCTATTGAAATAGAAACTAAGTAGCAACAATGATAATAATAACCCATACCTTTTCTGTGTCAATGCCTTTTGACATGGACCATGTTGACACAATATAATCCATGACTCGTTCACTAAGGCCTTTGGGGACCTGATAGAGTTTCAGAAAGTCCCGTACATTATTCAGCATCTCATGGTATCGGTTGGTGTTGGCATACATTTGCTGGAAAATTGTGGTAACATTTCCAAAAATAGTTGCATAAAGAAGAGCTGTAAGAGAAGAAATGATGAAAATAAAACAAATATCCCAGTGAAAATAAATGATATGAACACTGTCCAGATCAATAACTCATTTGACAGAGATGCCTTAAAACTTTCCAGAATTATGCATGATAACCCCTGAGAAGAATTCCTAGAATTTGGTGTTCACTCAGTAAATGTTATCCTTGGTATGATAAACATGGTTTTATGAGTGATCACCACTCTAGCCAATGTGGTAAAACTTGAGAGTGACTGATAGGTTTCATGAAGAACTAGATGATCCAAGGTTATGATTTGCCTAAGCATTCTTAGCCTTATCACTAAAGTTATCCTCTAGCCCTGTCCTCCTGAATGAAGCCTGATCAATTTCAACTTTTTGAGGGATTGATGATTCACTTTAGAAATTCATGCTCATTCTCATTCCTTGCTTCTTCCAGCTTTTGGAATACTGCCCTGCTTATCAATATTTTTGACAGAATATCAAAAATATAAAGTGGGGAGACAAATCAAGGTGCTTCATTTCTAGAAGAGTCTAGGGAGAAACAGGATTAGAATTAACAAGTAAAATAAAACTGGGAGTGCCTGAAATTTCCACTTATTAAATTTATGTAATCACCTATTGCAAGGTTTTTTTATTGCATTATTTTAATTAAGAATAAAGTCAACTTACAAACCATCGTTATCTATCTACAGTAGCTAAAGGAAAGCATAAAGTTTTTTAATGTCCTTGACTGCTACTTATTCCATCAACCAATAATTTACCAACTCCTCTCTTTCCAGATACTATTGTTGACCTGACCTCGAAAAAGCTTTTAAAAGCAGTTGAATTCAGAGCCAAAGTAACACATCTTCAATCACACACCACCCTTAGCCTATCCTGTCCCTTTAATTTTACCCCTTTGTTAACAGTAAGCTCTTTTGAAAAGAGGGCAGTATTTTATTCCCCTTCATATTCAGTAAATACAATGCTTAGTAACCATATTCATAAGCATTTCACAAATAACTGGAATATCAGACAATGAATACTTCCACTTTTATTCCTCTAAACATTTGAAAAAATAATTCCCCTGAGCAAGAAGTATGGACTGTTTCATTTCACAGTTTCATCAGTCAAATCCTTCTCAATGGAAGGAGCATACATCTAGCCAGTGAAGCAACTTAAGACCCTCAATCTGTTCTCAGGAAATCACTTGTTTTCTTTTAAGAACAGTTACTCTTTGATTATAACAAATTAAAATTTCACAATAGGAAGCTATGATTTTACAAGCAATTATTTGGGAGGCTTTTTTCTGGTTTGTTTTCTGCAGGCTTTTTTGCTATTATTTATTTATTATTGATGCCAGTGCAGAACATTTTTTATGAACAATATTTTGTTAAACTAAATAGGAAGACTATAATGCTGACATTTCCCAATTAGATCTTTAAATCTTTGAATATTTATACTGAAAAACAACAAAAAAATTGAGGTAATCACAGAATTAACACTCTATTCCATCACTGTTGGTATTAGGAAAGACAAGCACAGAAATAATGTGAACAAATTAATCGTAGAAGAACCATGGAACAAATATAGAATTTTGCATAAAATATTAAGATATACTTTTAAAATAATGAGCTTTGTAGAGATTAAGTAAATAATTCTACAGTCATGTTTTTGAATAGTCCCCAGCTACTTTTAAGTCATCGATAAATATCATAAAACTATTATTTTGACATATTCAACATGTTTGGCTCCCTGAGATGCTTGTAATATGCTATATTTGCCAAAGTATCTTACTACTGCCTTTTAGTTAAACAAATTACCACGCATTTCATCTTTTGGGATACATTAAATATGCATACATTCTACTCATATGAAAAGCTTAAGTACTGAAATACTAATAAAACTGTCAATGTATTTGCAGTGTTCAGCATTAATAAATGAAGAATATAATCAACATCACATTAAGTTTAGTATATTACAAAAATATCTTTTGCCTCCAGCTTCCATGTGAGAGTGGGGTCCTAACTTTGGTAAGACTAATCAAGGTCATAATTTAAGGTAAGACATTCAATTATATAATATATATATAAATAATTGTGTATATATAAATATATGTAGATATTCATAATTGTATATACATTATATATAAATATATAAATTAAATATATTAACAAATTAAATTTTATATATTTTGCATGTATCATAAATTAAAATTTATATAAAGATATAAATAATATTACATATATAATTTTTACTTTGAAATGTTATATAAAATCATGCAAAAAGTTCACATATACCCATATGTAGCTCTCTCAATCATGATATCTTGCAGAACTATAAGAATCCACCTGCCAATGCAGGAGATATAAAAGATGCAGGTTCAGTCCCTAGGTGAGGAAGATAACCTGAAGGAGGAAATGGCAACCCACTCTACTATTCTTGCCTGGAGAATCCCATGAATGGAGGAGCCTGAAGGACTACAGTCTTTGGGGCTGGCAAAGACTTAGACACGACTTAGCACCTGACCAGCAACAACAAGTAGACATTACATTTAACTAGTATTTTACATGCAGTCATTTTAAGGGTATACAACTTTATGTAAGCTTATCATCTGCACAAATCTATGCTATATATTATAGAATATATATTTATTATACACATATATATTATATATTATATACTTACATATTTTTAAAAGAAGAAACCATTTCTTCCTTAAAAATATTTTCAACATTTAAGACTAGCACACATTTCATAAAATATGGTAACAGCAATTAGAACATTCCATAGAGAGCACCCACCACAGTTTGTGTTCACAGGATAAATGAGTACAAACTTAATGACAGTGACCCTGGAACATTACACAGGATAATAAAAGAAATTGATATCAGTATAAAGTAGTTCTATGCTGCTAACTCTCAAAGTAATACCTCTTCTCTGAATTACAGACACATGAATCTTCATGTGTATTTAATGTCATTCAAATCTAACATGTTCAAAAGAAAACTCATTTAACACTACCTTCTCATCAACAATCAAATGCATTTTTCATCTCATTAAATTGCAAAGCCATAGCTATTTGCTCAGACCAAAGCTACAGGTTTCTTCAATTCACTCCTTGGTTCCTCTCCTACATCTGCTCCATCAACAATTCTTATTGGCTCTATCTTCAAAACAGAGCCTCAATTCAATTCCTTCTCACCACCACTACTAACTTCCTTGCCTCCTTCCACTTACTAGCTATGTCTTTGGACCAGTTACTAGAGCTCTCTAGGATTCCATTTCCTGTCTTACAACTTTACAATTAGTCTAGAACCTTTACAAAGAAGTTGTGCTAAATAACTCATATGAAAGAGTTTTGAAAGAGTTTTAAGAGTCTAGTAGGGAGTAAGCATCCATGAAATGTTATGCATGTGTCATCATCACAGAAATAGCTTTCAAACAATTTTCACTAAGTAGAAAGAACATCCATGCCCTTAAATACCAATCTCCACTCCATACTATGCCTCTGTTCCTAATCTTATTTATCACTACTTTGATTTATACTTAACATTTATATGTTGATATCTACCTTCAGTACTAGAAATGCAAAATGGATAACAGGCCTGGTCTTTGTGCTTTGCTTTTTGCTCACTGTTGCATTTCCAGAACAAAGGTCAGTTCCTGGACCATAATAGGTATTTAAATATGTTTTCCAGTAAGTTGATACACCAAAAACCTAGGAAATATTTTTCTTCCAAGTCAAAGTTTTGCTACTGGCAACACAAAAACACAGAAGGAATACACATTATTAATTCACATGAGAGAACAAAATCTTTAGAAGCTAAGGTGATAAATGCCCTGGCCATATTAAGATAATAAACTGGGAAGGCCTATTGTCATTCATCAAACATGAATGCTCATGCTGGGCAAAGCCAGTTTTGTAGGGGACTATTATATAGTTTTACCTTTGAATGGGGTGCCATAGAGGTAATTTGCCTAGTTTACTACTAATAATTAGGTTAAGATGTTAAAATTTGATAAGCCTCTTTTTATATACTCTCCTATATCTTTTTAAGCTTCAGACCATTTAAAACAAGTTAATCTTTCAAGTTTATCATATTTAAAGACTTGGTAATTCTCACATATATACTAGTAAATGTCTCATCTAAAAAGTCTCATAGTTTTCTCATTCACTGCAAGGGGATTATTTTAAAGAGAATTATGTTAGATTAAAGATGGCTACGATTTTCTGACACCCCTTTCAAGGACAGCCAGAGTGCATATTCCTTTTCCTTGAATCTAAGCATATTCTAGGACTATGTTACTAACACACTATGGTAACTATAATCACATGCCAGTATCTGTGCCTACACCTTAAGAAACCAGAAATTTCCAATTCC
Source organism: Tragulus kanchil (assembly GCA_022376925.1). Lineage (NCBI taxonomy): Eukaryota > Metazoa > Chordata > Mammalia > Artiodactyla > Tragulidae > Tragulus > Tragulus kanchil. The sequence continues at coordinate 256,593,145 of JAIOJX010000032.1, forward strand.
TTACTGCTAAAATACCTGCTAAAATAAAAGAACTAAATTCTAGAGTCCATGTTGTAAGGAAACCTGAATATTCTTCTAGAAAGGTCTACATGGAGAGGAATCAAGGCCCAAGGGTCTGGGCTGAGCTCCCAGCTAAATGCTCGCCTTAGGATGAACGATTCAGAATATAAAATAAATTAAAAACCCCAAAATATTGATATAATAAGACATTCCTGATAACATTAAGGCAGTATGGATGATTCAACCATCACTTCCCTTTCTAGTTATATGCATATTTAATGATGAAAGTTAGGAAAGGAAGGAAAATGTCCTATCAATCATGTGCAGTACACAGCTTGACAAAATCAGCTTATCAACCATGTATGGGGCTGAGTCAACTAAAAAGTGAATTCTTCTGACCCAATCAAGCCATACGAGCTATAACACATGGACCAGAAATAAGTCATGCCTTTCTAAACCTACACAAATTATAGATTCATGAGTAAAATAAATGGTCTTGCTTTCATCCACTAATTTTGATTAGGTATGCAATTCTAATATTTTAATAAACAGTTTTATTAATAGCCTAACAAGACAGATTGAATCTCAATTGATTAGAAAACCTGGGAGAGAAGTGAGCTCCTTATGACGCATATAAAGGTCTACTAGCTTACTTTGGAGAAAGGTTTTTTTCAATATTTAATATATTTTATTCAATATATTTTAATACACAAAAATGTCTATCATTTTTATAATGTAAACATTGATGTCATAAATAAATGTTTTAAAAAAGAGTTTAAATGATTTAATAATTCATATAACATAATTACAAATTTCATTACTCTTTCATACATTAATTATGTAGATATTTATTGATATCTATTATATGCCACCACTATAATAGTCAGTAAGGATATAATACAATCTCTACTCTTAAATAGTATTAATTATTTCCTACAGAAAAATATTAATCTTTAATTCTCCAAAATTATATCTTGTGAAAGAAACCTAATGGTTATTTCCTTTTCATAGTTTATAAAAATTCACAAGCTTAAATCCATTCCAAGTATTTAAACAAAGTATAGCTTATTTCTAATGGTTAAACAATTTTCAGAGTCAAACAAAATCTATATTGAGCTAATTAACAGTAACTTTATCTCCACTCTTATAAGTTGCACAGAATATCAGATCAGATGATGATATCCAGTTCTCTGAATAAATTATGTTCTCTAGTCACTTCATTTTGTTTGCTGCTTAGGTCAAGCTGTACCCATTCATCTTCTTATTAATAATTCACATTTTTAAGACTTTTACATCCATTCATGTTGACATCCAACATTTATTTTTCCTAATTACTTTTCTTTTATATATTTTAGCAAGCAATCATTAGCCTTAGACTATGCAATTTAAAATACTGATATGAAACTGAATTTCTGGTAACCATTAAGATTACATAAGTGGTTCAACTATCAGTTCCATTTCTATTTCTATTCACTGAAGTCCACCTTTAATAATATTTAAGATACAGAGGGAAAATATTTCAATAAAATATGGTTGTGCATATCACATAATGTGTTAAAACACTCAAAATAACTCCAGCTAACCTTAGAACAAAAAGAAGAAGCTGATCATCAGACCTCCAGTTTCAAAGTTTATTCTCCTTCTAGCTGTCTCATCAGGGCGTCTGGTTTCCCTGGGTGCTCTTTTGCACCTTCTGGGTATCCAGTTATGAACCAGGTATTTTCTTTTTCTGGTATTCTCTTAATTCATGTTCCATTTCATCTGGTCACCTGAATCATGTGAACTATCTTCTTAGAAAATTATTTCATTAATTATTTTATATTAAGTATTAAATACTCAAAACTACTTGTTATCCCCTTTAAATGTAACATTGATGTTTAAATGATTTAATAATTCATATAACATAATTACAAATTTCATTACTCTTTCATACATTAATTATGTAGATATTTATTGATATCTATTATATGCCACCACTACAATAGTCAGTAAGGATATAATACAATCTCTACTCTTAAATAGTATTAATTATTTCCTACAGAAAAATATTAATCTTTAATTCTCCAAAATTATATCTTGTGAAAGAAACCTAATGGTTATTTCCTTTTCATAGTTTATAAAAATTCACAAGCTTAAATCCATTCCAAGTATTTAAACAAAGTATAGCTTATTTCTAATGGTTAAACAATTTTCAGAGTCAAACAAAATCTATATTGAGCTAATTAACAGTAACTTTATCTCCACTCTTATAAGTTGCACAGAATATCAGATCAGATGATGATATCCAGTTCTCTGAATAAATTATGTTCTCTAGTCACTTCATTTTGTTTGCTGCTTAGGTCAAGCTGTACCCATTCATCTTCTTATTAATAATTCACATTTTTAAGACTTTTACATCCATTCATGTTGACATCCAACATTTATTTTTCCTAATTACTTTTCTTTTATATATTTTAGCAAGCAATCATTAGCCTTAGACTATGCAATTTAAAATACTGATATGAAACTGAATTTCTGGTAACCATTAAGATTACATAAGTGGTTCAACTATCAGTTCCATTTCTATTTCTATTCACTGAAGTCCACCTTTAATAATATTTAAGATACAGAGGGAAAATATTTCAATAAAATATGGTTGTGCATATCACATAATGTGTTAAAACACTCAAAATAACTCCAGCTAACCTTAGAACAAAAAGAAGAAGCTGATCATCAGACCTCCAGTTTCAAAGTTTATTCTCCTTCTAGCTGTCTCATCAGGGCGTCTGGTTTCCCTGGGTGCTCTTTTGCACCTTCTGGGTATCCAGTTATGAACCAGGTATTTTCTTTTTCTGGTATTCTCTTAATTCATGTTCCATTTCATCTGGTCACCTGAATCATGTGAACTATCTTCTTAGAAAATTATTTCATTAATTATTTTATATTAAGTATTAAATACTCAAAACTACTTGATACACTATCCCTCTTATGGATAAAAGCATTTGAAGGAGGAATTCCAAGTAATACAATGAATTCATTGACTCATTTCTATAATTAAATCTCAACTAGTAAGATGAGTTAACACAAAGAGGGAGCTTTTTTTTTTTTTAATTCATAAAAGTATAGCATGAAAAGGCAAAAAGATATGACACTGAAAGGTGAACTTTCCTAATTGGTATGTGCCCAACATTCCATCTACTAGAGAAGACCTGAGAAATAGCTCCAGAAGGAATGAAGAGGCTGAGCTAAAGAGGAAACAATGCAACATTGTGGATGTGTCTGGTGGTGAAAGTGAATTCAGATGCTGTAAAGAACAATATTGCATAGGAATCTAAAATGTTAGGTCCATGAATAAAGGTAAATTAGAAGTGGTTAAATAGGAGGTGGCAAGAGTGAACATCGACATTTTAGGAATCAGAGAACTAAAATCAGGAATCAGGAATGGATGATTTTAATTCAAATGACTATTATATATGGATGATTTTAATTCAAATGACTATTATATTACTGTGGGCAAGAATCACTTAGAAGAAATGGAGTAGGCCTCATAGCCCACAGAAGAGTCTGAAATGCAGTACTTGGGTGCAATCTCAAAAACAACAGAATGGTCTCAGTAATATCACGGTAATTCAAGTACTATGCCCAACCAATAATGCTGAAGAAGCTGAAGTTGAATTGTTCTCTGAAGACCTACAAGACCTTCTACTAGAACTAAAACCAAAAAAAAAAAAAAAAAGTTGTCCTTTTCATCATAGAGGACTGGAATGCAAAAGTAAGAAACCAAGAGATACCTGGAGTAACAGGCAAGTTTACCCTTGGAGTACATAATAAAGCAGGGAAGGGCTAACAGAGTTTTGTCAAGAAAATACACTGATTATAGCAAACACCCTCTTCCAGCAACACAAGAAATGCCTCTATACATGGACATAACTGATGGTTAAAAAAAAAATCAGATTGATTATATTCTTTGTAGCTGAAAATAGAGAAGCAAAAAACAAGACTGGATGCTGACTGTGGCTCAGATCATGAATTTCTTATTGCAAAATTTGTAAGTAAATTGAAGAAAGCAGGGAAAGCCACTAGGCCATTCAGGTAATGACCTAAATCAAATCTCTTATGATTATACAGAGGGATAACAAATAGAGGGAGTGACAAACAGACTGAAGGGAGCAGATCTGCTAGACAGAGTGCCTAAAGAACTATGGACAGAAGTTTGTAACTCTGTACAGGAGGCAGTGATCAAAACCATCCCTAGGAAAAAGAAATGCAACAGATAAAATGGTTTTCTCAGGGCCCCTTATACACTGCTGAAAAAAGAAGCAAAAGGCTAAAGAGAAAAGGAAAGATATAACCATCTGAACGCAGAGTCTCAAAGAAGAGCAAGGAGAGATACGAAAGCCTTTTTAAATGAACAATGCAGTGAAATAGAGGAAAACAATAGAATGGGAAAGACTAGAGATCTCTTCAAGAAAATTAGTCATCAAGGGAACAGTTCATGCAAAAATGGGCACAATAAAGGACAGAAAAGGTATGGACCTAACAGAAGCAGAAGATATAATGAAGAGGTGGCAAGAATACACAGAACTATATATACAGAAAAGATCTTACTACTGACCTGAATAACCAAGATGGTGTGATCAGTCACCTAGAGCCAGAGATTCTACAGAGTGAAGCCAAGTGGGCCTTAGGGAGCATCACTATAAACAAAGCTAGTGGAGTTGATAGAACTCCACAAAAAAGACCATCAGGAAATCTGAGATGAGCAAGAGGACTGATCTTATCAGGTCTGTTGCTGACTCCAATCTTTGTATGACCCCTTTATAAAATCAATTACCAAGAGTTGTTCATTCTGCCTTCAGAATATCTCAAACTTACAGCCTCCTTCCTATTAACATCCCAGAATCTCTGATCCTTTTATCCTATGGATAGGTCACCACAACAGCTTCCTCACTGTTCTATCTCCAGTCTCTCTTACAATGCAGTTGGCACATGGCCATTTTGCAAAATTTCCTAAAATACTAAAATATTTTTAACTTATTTTCCTCCTTAAAAAATACTTTGGTGAATACACATAACCATTAAGGTGAAGGCACTCTGGAAGAATCAATAGAATGTTTATAATAGGGTATTTTTCTATGGGAAAGTTTCTACCTACCAGATTCAGCACTTTGTATTGATATTTCTTCCATAAGCTAATTATTACTTCCCTATCCACTCTAAGCTGTTGGAAAGAAGAAACCACATCCTTAACTTCTTCTCCAAATAAGTCAGAGTTTTGCCAAGTGAATGAGTTTTAAAACTTAATTTCAACTAAGAGCAATCGCAACAGATGCCTAAAGAACTATGGACAGAAGTTTGTAACTCTGTACAGGAGGCAGTGATCAAAACCATCCCTAGGAAAAAGAAATGCAACAGATAAAATGGTTTTCTCAGGGCCCCTTATACACTGCTAAAAAAAGAAGCAAAAGGCTAAAGAGAAAGGAAAGATATAACCATCTGAACGCAGAGTCTCAAAGAAGAGCAAGGAGAGATACGAAAGCCTTTTTAAATGAACAATGCAGTGAAATAGAGGAAAACAATAGAATGGGAAAGACTAGAGATCTCTTCAAGAAAATTAGTCATCAAGGGAACAGTTCATGCAAAAATGGGCACAATAAAGGACAGAAAAGGTATGGACCTAACAGAAGCAGAAGATATAATGAAGAGGTGGCAAGAATACACAGAACTATATATACAGAAAAGATCTTACTACTGACCTGAATAACCAAGATGGTGTGATCAGTCACCTAGAGCCAGAGATTCTACAGAGTGAAGCCAAGTGGGCCTTAGGGAGCATCACTATAAACAAAGCTAGTGGAGTTGATAGAACTCCACAAAAAAGACCATCAGGAAATCTGAGATGAGCAAGAGGACTGATCTTATCAGGTCTGTTGCTGACTCCAATCTTTGTATGACCCCTTTATAAAATCAATTACCAAGAGTTGTTCATTCTGCCTTCAGAATATCTCAAACTTACAGCCTCCTTCCTATTAACATCCCAGAATCTCTGATCCTTTTATCCTATGGATAGGTCACCACAACAGCTTCCTCACTGTTCTATCTCCAGTCTCTCTTACAATGCAGTTGGCACATGGCCATTTTGCAAAATTTCCTAAAATACTAAAATATTTTTAACTTATTTTCCTCCTTAAAAAATACTTTGGTGAATACACATAACCATTAAGGTGAAGGCACTCTGGAAGAATCAATAGAATGTTTATAATAGGGTATTTTTCTATGGGAAAGTTTCTACCTACCAGATTCAGCACTTTGTATTGATATTTCTTCCATAAGCTAATTATTACTTCCCTATCCACTCTAAGCTGTTGGAAAGAAGAAACCACATCCTTAACTTCTTCTCCAAATAAGTCAGAGTTTTGCCAAGTGAATGAGTTTTAAAAACTTAATTTCAACTGGCTATAAATTAAAGGAATGGAAGGTTGACTTTTTCTCCAACTCTTTTTATGGTACATGAATGATCTTGCTACCTATTAAAAATTCATGCAATATATAGCAAACAATTCATCAAAGGACAGATAATATAATCCTTAAATAAATTTATACTCTAAGCTATTTATTGCAGAGCCAGTAGCATCAATTTCCTTCATAATCCCTAAGAATACTAGAATGTACTTCAACAAAGTAGGTTACTGACAAAAGTGGCCAACTAACATGAAATGATTACAGGAGCTAGTCTATACTCTGTCCTTTTTGGTGAAATGATAAAACTAGTTTGTGCTTGTATGGAAGACTTTAAATTATATGTATGCTGTCGAAACTTAGTTCTAACAAGGTGTTTTTGCTATTTTATCATTATATTTATGTCATTTTGGTATTAGTCAATAATTGATTATGCATTAACATGCCAAATACACATTTATTAAGTGCTTACTGTGTGTAAACACAATGCTAAGCATTACAGGAGATATAGGAATGCACAATTTTATGCAAATATTTTTATTTTTGACTAATAAAATAATAAAAGTAAAGTAATTAGCAATTTAGATATAAAAATACTCTAAATTAAAGTAATTTAGATGCAAAATTCTATGCTTAAGAGTGATTATGAATTTTCTCATATTTCTTAAAAATCTTCTAAACAATATATTAGAAATCTGACAATACAACACCACAATAAGAAGCTTGATCATTTAATAACAATATATTTGACAAAATGTCCTGAAGAGTCAGGTGACTTACTTTCCTACTGAAAATATTCTACATTAAAATCTTAAGTCAGTCTCATCATTGCTGACTTAAAATTGCCCTTAACAACTTTCATTAGTCTTTTCCTTTTAGGCAATGCTTATCTTCTTCACATTTAGGACACACTGGCTGTTGTCTTCTCCTCTATAATTAATGAGTCAAACCAACACCTTCTTGAAAGCCAAAGGCGGCAATCTTATTAGTATGCTGACTTGTATTTCTTCATAAGCAAAAAAGTTGGAAAGAAGAAACCACATCCTTAACTTCTTCTCCAAATAAGTCAGAGTTTTGCCAAGTGAATGAGTTTTAAAAACTTAATTTCAACTGGCTATAAATTAAAGGAATGGAAGGTTGACTTTTTCTCCAACTCTTTTTATGGTACATGAATGATCTTGCTACCTATTAAAAATTCATGCAATATATAGCAAACAATTCATCAAAGGACAGATAATATAATCCTTAAATAAATTTATACTCTAAGCTATTTATTGCAGAGCCAGTAGCATCAATTTCCTTCATAATCCCTAAGAATACTAGAATGTACTTCAACAAAGTAGGTTACTGACAAAAGTGGCCAACTAACATGAAATGATTACAGGAGCTAGTCTATACTCTGTCCTTTTTGGTGAAATGATAAAACTAGTTTGTGCTTGTATGGAAGACTTTAAATTATATGTATGCTGTCGAAACTTAGTTCTAACAAGGTGTTTTTGCTATTTTATCATTATATTTATGTCATTTTGGTATTAGTCAATAATTGATTATGCATTAACATGCCAAATACACATTTATTAAGTGCTTACTGTGTGTAAACACAATGCTAAGCATTACAGGAGATATAGGAATGCACAATTTTATGCAAATATTTTTATTTTTGACTAATAAAATAATAAAAGTAAAGTAATTAGCAATTTAGATATAAAAATACTCTAAATTAAAGTAATTTAGATGCAAAATTCTATGCTTAAGAGTGATTATGAATTTTCTCATATTTCTTAAAAATCTTCTAAACAATATATTAGAAATCTGACAATACAACACCACAATAAGAAGCTTGATCATTTAATAACAATATATTTGACAAAATGTCCTGAAGAGTCAGGTGACTTACTTTCCTACTGAAAATATTCTACATTAAAATCTTAAGTCAGTCTCATCATTGCTGACTTAAAATTGCCCTTAACAACTTTCATTAGTCTTTTCCTTTTAGGCAATGCTTATCTTCTTCACATTTAGGACACACTGGCTGTTGTCTTCTCCCTCTATAATTAATGAGTCAAACCAACACCTTCTTGAAAGCCAAAGGCGGCAATCTTATTAGTTATGCTGTGACAACAAGGGTAAGGAGAGGTGTCCCAGGTCAACAAGACATACCATGGGTAATGCCACATTTATTTCAATTCCTCTCTCTATGGCCCCTTCCCTTATTACAAGAGACAAAGTCTGGGGCTTGTAATGATCACTTGCATCAGAGATCACTCTGAGGATTTCTGTTCATTCATGGGATCTCAACACCTGAACTCATATGTCTTCCTTGATTATATGCCCTATCATCTCATGATACAAGAACCTACACAATCACTTGATTTAGATGAATGCATCGATCAAACCGCCTGATGTAATACCTAAAAGGAATCATGTCATTTCCTCCTAGCCTGCAATATTACTCTTCCCCAAATGTCTCTTTACATTCAGCGACATGGGCATGAAGTATAAAACCAAGGCTCCAGAAGCTGAAACCACTATGTATTTTTTGCTGAGACTGTATACATGCTAATATAGCTGACTTAGAGTTTAAAATAAACAGTGAATCTTTTAAAATATATGAGTGATACCAAGACAATACTTTTTAGAGACTGCATTTGACAGCGCAGTCCAAAATTTACAAACACTATTGTTTTTGGAACACGATAATTCCCTGTGATGGTAACAGATGTTTGACTTTAAAAAAAAAGTTTCTGGATCAAACAAGTTTTATATTAGCTCTTCCTCTTAGAATCCTAATTCACATTAGCACATCACAATGCACATTAGCATATCAAAAGCTCCGAGAAACTTTGCAGTAAAGACACCATTTTTCATACTTGTTTGCTCTTAGAACCCTTTTTGTTCTGGGGGCCTGGAGGGTTGGGAAGGGGGAGATTCAGAGGGGGGCAGAGAAGGGAGGGGTCGGGGATATACATATGACTAATCTGGGATTATACATATCTGTAAACAGCTAAACTCTGTAAAAGCAAAAAGTAAAATAAAAATAATTATTAAAAAAAAAAAAAAAAACAGGATTTCCATGCAAAACCATTTCACAATCACTGCAGTAGACAGGAAGAAGCAGATGTAGGCATTGGAGCATATGATAAATTGATGCCACAATCCCAGGACACTAATGCAGGCCAACAACTGAGGAATTTATTTTAGGAAATCTGAAAATTGGTGTGCTAATCAACCCATGTCATAGATCAATGGAGAGAAGGAACTAGGCATGAAAGGTAAGACCAGTCTGTAGGTAAGGCAAGAGTAGAAGTGCCAGGTGGTGAAGTCAAACTTGAATTTGGTTAAAAAACAATCTAGGCAAATGTCAAAAAGCAAGGTGAAGAATAGTATATGTGAGTTGACAGGTTCCTTACTTTTTCTAGCGAAGGCTTGTGGAGGTTTCAGGTCTAGACTCCCTGAAGTCCTTTGTCACTATGCTTTGTGAGTCTTAGAGTGGCATTCCTTAATTGAATTTTGAGTCAATGTTTGATGAATAAAAGATAAAAGGTCGGGCTTCCCTGGTGGTCCAGTGGGTAAGGACACCACCTTGCAGTGCAAGGGGCGCCGGTTCGATCTCTGGCCTGGGAAGATCCCACGTGCCACAGAGTGGCTGGACTGATGTGTCCCAACTACCGAGTCGGAGCTCTGGGGCACATGCGCCCCAAGCCGGTGCTCTGCGACAACAGAGGCCACCGAGATGGGAGGCCCACAGGAGCCAAAGAACAAAGATGGATGAAAATAGATAAATGAAAGATCAATAGAAGTGGCCCGCCCATTCCCCACCCCCCCCACCCCACCCCACAAAAGATAAATAAATTAAAAAAAAAAAAAGGATAAAAGGTCACTTGCAAAAACATATTTTGATCATTTTAGACAAGCTTATGAGAATGGGAAAAAGACTACAAAAGATAAATAAGCTACCAGGTTGGACATCATTTCAATGAAGAGAGAAATGATGAGGATCTATAAGATAAACTAAAACACATGAGAAAGAATCAGCAATACAGAGAAACAGTTTAAGTCAGTGGACTCTAACATAGTTTTATCATTGCAATCTTGGAGAGCCTGAGAAGGGTTGGCCATAACTTGGCACACTGCCTAATCAGTCTCTGTCTTTTCCTTTGTATTGATCTGTATTTTCTAATTCTGTTTTGGTAAGTCACATCAGTTGCATAACTGTAGCATCTCCACATAGAGTACAAATTCATTACGCATTAGCAAATATATTTTTCATGGGCTTCCCTGGTGGTCCAGTGGGTAAAGAGTCCACCTTGCAGTGCAAGGGACACCAGATCAATCCCTGGCTCAGGAAGATCCCACATGCCACAGAGTGGCTGGACCCGGGTGTCCATTTACAAGCCACCGCTCTGGAGCACATGCACCCAGAGCCAGTGCTCTGCAATGAGAGGCCACTGCAACGGGAGGCCCACAAAAGCTAAAGAATAAAGATGGATGAAAATAAATAAATAACAATTAAGAAAATAAAAGAGGCCAAAAAATTTTAAAAAGAGAAAATATATTTTCCTGAAATTGCACATTTCCCAGGAAAATCTTGTACAATGCATGCAGCAACAAACTGATATTAAGCATTCACTGATGGCATGCATTTTATATATGAAAGGTACTTCCCTGACTTATTTTAATGATAATATCCCATCCTATGTTTAGATAGAACTGGATCTCTCAGTGTATAATCACCAAGAGATTATAATGTGTAAGGCAGTCACATCATCATCAAATTAAAAGAATAAATTCATGTGATAATATATGAAAACATGAAAAAAATCATAAGTTGGAAACTTAGAAACCAGAGTATACTACTTCACTTATGATTTCTGGGAATTTCATAAGTAGAAACTTTGAGCATTCTAGAAATTCTAGTTTCTACAGAAACTTTGTATACCCTCCATCTATTAATTAGGAGATGGCTAAAAAGAAATATTTAGTTAACTGCTTAGAATGAAGGGAGACAACACAAACCTGTCAGGTCAAAAGAAATGGCATTGATTTAATACATTTTAAAAGTTTTAATTCTTAGGTCTATTAAATTATCCTCATCTTCCTAATTTTTAAGATGGTGTAGTCCACGAAAACAAAATGAGTAGCCATAAAACAGTGCATGATATATTGCTAAACTTGGAGAGCCTGAGAAGGGTTGGCCATAACTTGGCACACTGCCTAATCAGTCTCTGTCTTTTCCTTTGTATTGATCTGTATTTTCTAATTCTGTTTTGGTAAGTCACATCAGTTGCATAACTGTAGCATCTCCACATAGAGTACAAATTCATTACGCATTAGCAAATATATTTTTCATGGGCTTCCCTGGTGGTCCAGTGGGTAAAGAGTCCACCTTGCAGTGCAAGGGACACCAGATCAATCCCTGGCTCAGGAAGATCCCACATGCCACAGAGTGGCTGGACCCGGGTGTCCATTTACAAGCCACCGCTCTGGAGCACATGCACCCAGAGCCAGTGCTCTGCAATGAGAGGCCACTGCAACGGGAGGCCCACAAAAGCTAAAGAATAAAGATGGATGAAAATAAATAAATAACAATTAAGAAAATAAAAGAGGCCAAAAAATTTTAAAAAGAGAAAATATATTTTCCTGAAATTGCACATTTCCCAGGAAAATCTTGTACAATGCATGCAGCAACAAACTGATATTAAGCATTCACTGATGGCATGCATTTTATATATGAAAGGTACTTCCCTGACTTATTTTAATGATAATATCCCATCCTATGTTTAGATAGAACTGGATCTCTCAGTGTATAATCACCAAGAGATTATAATGTGTAAGGCAGTCACATCATCATCAAATTAAAAGAATAAATTCATGTGATAATATATGAAAACATGAAAAAAATCATAAGTTGGAAACTTAGAAACCAGAGTATACTACTTCACTTATGATTTCTGGGAATTTCATAAGTAGAAACTTTGAGCATTCTAGAAATTCTAGTTTCTACAGAAACTTTGTATACCCTCCATCTATTAATTAGGAGATGGCTAAAAAGAAATATTTAGTTAACTGCTTAGAATGAAGGGAGACAACACAAACCTGTCAGGTCAAAAGAAATGGCATTGATTTAATACATTTTAAAAGTTTTAATTCTTAGGTCTATTAAATTATCCTCATCTTCCTAATTTTTAAGATGGTGTAGTCCACGAAACACTGAGTAGCCATAAAACAGTGCATGATATATTGCTAAACTTCTCTATCTCCCACATGACTAGGCTTCATTTTTTTCTAATAACACTTGGTAGAAAATGTTCACTTTTTCAATAAATCATTACTGCCAAAGTCTGACATATATGGAATAAAGCCATACCAAGTTCATTTTACTGGGCACATCACTGTGGCAGAAATGTCAACTCTAATAAGCATACAATGAAAAAGATCTTCAGGGCTACCATCAGGTAGTACATAACCTGACAGTAGGTTAAAACTGAACATTTACATGAAAAGATTGGGTGAATGAGGCTGACAGCTGTCATTAACACTCTGAAGAAGAAATATGCTACCTAAGTTTTCTTGGCTTTCACAGTTTACATGTGCTTTCAGAATCCCATTTAATCCTTTTAGCAAATATGGGCCTGGGCATTTCTCCCCATTTACAGATAAGTAATCTGCCTTCTTTCCCCACCCATATTACCATTGCCCTGGTTAAGCATTCATCATCTCTCAACCCACTAACTGACATCCTTACCAAAAGCCATGTTCTAACTGTAAGAACTAGATCATGTTAAGTTCTTCTAGGGGCAAAAAGAACCTGAAAACTCAGTTCTATAAGAATAAACAATTTTCACTTGTAGTTCACAGCTACAGACTGGATGTGCTGTTCTCTTTGTTGTTACCAACATAAAGGCCTATAATGTGGCTCTTTCTGAGTGAAATGAATGCCTTTTGTAATCATTTCAGTCATTAGGTAAATTTGTATAATTTATCTGATAATAAGAACCATATACAAATCAGTGATTCAAAAACATATCATCGGGCTTCCCCTGGTGGTCCAGTGGGTAAGGACACCACCTTGCAGTGCAAGGGGCGCCAGTTCGATCTCTGGCCTGGGAAGATCCCACGTGCCGCGGAGCTGTTGGACCAATGTGTCCAATTACCGAGCCGGAGCTCTGGAGCGCATGCGCCCAGAGCCGGTGCTCTGCGACAACAGAGGCCACCGCGATGGGAGGCCCACAGGAGCCAAAGAAAAAAGACGGATGAAAATAGAGAAGTGAAGGACCAATAGAAGTGGCCCGCCCGCTCTCCTCCCTCCCCGACCCCCGCCCAAAATAAATAAATAAATAAATCTTAAAAAAAAAAAAATCATATCATCTGTTATACATCCTTGTGCACTTAATATAAATGAGTTGTCCAACTGGTTAAATCATAGAATTTATATTTGAGAAGGATGATTGATATCCCAATATTTTGAGTTTAATTATTGTTTGGAGGTACTTAAAAAAGACAAACACTAATATTTTATTTTCTGAAATTTGGAGTAGAAGAAACTAGTAAAATTTTGAAACTAGTAAAAATTTTGATTTTTTACCATAAATCCCAAAACCCTGCTCAATATTTTTCACCAATTGAAAGAATCAGGTACAGGATATAGAAGTAGTTGGAAACGAGAACAGCCCTTAGATTTTGCAAAACACAAGGGTAACTGTCACCAGGCTGCATCTGACAGATGCAAAGTGATCTCTGTATCTGCATATGTCAATAGACAGCACAGCGAGTGCCAAGGGTTGATCTAGTGTTAGCTTTCCATTTTCAATTTTAAACCCAGAATTCTAACATAAGAAGGTATTTTAAGGAGTTCAATACCTACTAACTCTTTAGCAGAAAGGACACCTGAAACTCCCAAAGCTAATGATGAAAATAATTTCTATCAATATTTTTACTGTTCAGTTGCTAAGTCATAAGTGACTCTTTTTGACCCCATGGACTGTAGCACACCAGGCTTCCCTGTCCTTCACCATCTCCCAGAGATTGCTCTAACTCTTGTTCATTGAGTCAATGATGTCATCCAACTATCTCATCCTCTGCTGTCCCCTTCTTCTCTTGCCTTCAATTTTTCCCAGCATCCAGGTCTTTTTCAATGAGTCAGCTCTTTGCATCAGGTGGCCAAAGTATTGGAGCTTCAGCTTCAGCATCATCCCATCAATGAATATTCAGGGTTGATTTCCTTTAGGACTGATTAGTTTGATCTCCTTGCTGTCCAAGGAACTCTCACGAGTCTTGTCCAGCACCACAACTTGAAAGCATCAATTCCTCAGCATTCAGACTTCTTTATGGTCCAACTCTCACATCTGACATGACTAATGGAAAAACCATAGTCAAGCTAAAATATCCTTCCAGAGAAGAGAGTACAAACTAAAGCTTATCTCTTATAACTTTATTTCTGAACTGGAGACTGTTAGTGTGTTTGTTACCACAGAAGACTTCAACTTCACAAAGATGTTCATAATGAGTTCATAAAGAATCATGTGTATAAATGTGCTTCTTTGACTGGTAAGCTTAAGAGTATAGGATTTCTGAATCAGATGAATCTGAATTCAAGTCCCAAAAATACCACAGACCAGGTTGTGACATTGTGACATTGTTATTTTTCTACATTTGTTTCATAAGATAAAAATAACAACAATAACATTATACCTTGCCTTTTGTATTATGGTTTGGGGAGGAAATTGAATGACATGTTTTTATATAAAATGGTCTGCACAGAGGTTGAAACAAGAAAAATGAGCTATAGTTCTAAATTAAGAAATAGTAAAATTTTGTCAGCTCTTTTGTATGTTCTTAAAAGAGAAAGTTTAAATCAGACTTCAATATCAAATTGACATATATAAAGATTGTGGAAGTCAGAAAAATACTTATTAAGCATTTTTAGGATGAGACCTTGAGTGTAGGTAATCAGCAAAATCCCAAATTCTGAGATTTGCTTGCTATCTTAAGCAAAGAACTTGAAAATTCAGTTGCTTTTTGGAATTTTCCTGTATTATTCTTTTTTTTTCTTTGCACTTTTCTCACACCCTAGTCTCTTAGGACTCTCAACCCTTGCTCCCTCTGTTTCAGTTACAGTGGTTCTTCTTTCTATTCTTAAAACACACCAGGTATTCTCCTGTCTCAGAGCCCCTGCCCTTGATGTTGTTTCTGTCTGGAATACATGTCCCCCTGGTATCTATATTCCTCACCAATATCACATCTTTATTATTCTTTTTCTTTTATTCATTTTTCAACCATCTTTCTTTTTTTACATATATATATCATATATATACATATATATATATGTATATGTATTCTTTTTGTTTGTTTATTTTTACTTTTTATTTTCACAGAGTTGTTGTTTACAGATATGTATAATCCCAGATTAGTCATATGTATATCCCTGGCCCTCTCCCTCCAAAATATCCCCTTCAAAGAGAAGAAAGAGCTAATGGAAAACCATAGTCAAGCTAAAATATCCTTCCAGAGAAGAGAGTACAAACTAAAGCTCATCTCTTGTAACTTTAGTTCTGAACGGGAGACTGTTAGTGTGTTTGTTACCACAGAAGACTTCAACTTCACAAAGATGTTCATAATGAGTTCATAAAGAATCATGTGTATAAATGTGCTTCTTTGACTGGTAAGCTTAAGAGTATAGGATTTCTGAATCAGATGAATCTGAATTCAAGTCCCAAAAATACCACAGACCAGGTTGTGACATTGTTAAAGCTATTTTTCTACATTTGTTTCATAAGATAAAAATAACAACAATAACATTATACCTTGCCTTTTGTATTATGGTTTGGGGAGGAAATTGAATGACATGTTTTTATATAAAATGGTCTGCACAGAGGTTGAAACAAGAAAAATGAGCTATAGTTCTAAATTAAGAAATAGTAAAATTTTGTCAGCTCTTTTGTATGTTCTTAAAAGAGAAAGTTTAAATCAGACTTCAATATCAAATTGACATATATAAAGATTGTGGAAGTCAGAAAAATACTTATTAAGCATTTTTAGGATGAGACCTTGAGTGTAGGTAATCAGCAAAATCCCAAATTCTGAGATTTGCTTGCTATCTTAAGCAAAGAACTTGAAAATTCAGTTGCTTTTTGGAATTTTCCTGTATTATTCTTTTTTTTTCTTTGCATTTTTTTTTTCTCACACCCTAGTCTCTTAGGACTCTCAACCCTTGCTCCCTCTGTTTCAGTTACAGTGGTTCTTCTTTCTATTCTTAAAACACACCAGGTATTCTCCTGTCTCAGAGCCCCTGCCCTTGATGTTGTTTCTGTCTGGAATACATGTCCCCCTGGTATCTATATTCCTCACCAATATCACATCTTTATTATTCTTTTTCTTTTATTCATTTTTCAACCATCTTTCTTTTTTTACATATATATATCATATATATACATATATATATATGTATATGTATTCTTTTTGTTTGTTTATTTTTACTTTTTATTTTCACAGAGTTGTTGTTTACAGATATGTATAATCCCAGATTAGTCATATGTATATCCCTGGCCCTCTCCCTCCTCCACCTTCCTCCCAATTCCCCCCACCCCACTCCTCCAGGCCTTCAAACAGCAACCTGCAGGATCCCCTATTTCCACGACAATGACAATAGCTATCTTTTTCACATATGATAGTATAGCTTTCCATGTTACTCCCTTTATGGCTCTTACCCACTGTTCATTCCCCACAATGACTGTATTATTCCTAAACACTAAACCTAGTATTTTAAAAACTTTATATGGCAAATAAGCAAGATGGTAAAGTCTGCTTCTAAAAGTACTGCTAGATGAAAAATTAAGAAGGCTAATTTAGACTAGAAAGATTTACTTTTTGTAATTCTTATTCTCCATTATCTCTGAACAAGTTGAAATTATAGTAGGTATGCTTTAGAGAATAGTAAGTGATTTCCTAAAACTGAAGTATGAACTTCATCCAACCATGATATAGCAATTGATAACAGATATATCCTCTTGCAAATAATGACAAAATAAATAAAGACAACTGATTTTAGAAGTTGTGCAGCAAAGGGACATAACTATTACACAGAGGGGTAGGAAATAAATAGAATGAGCCCAAGAATTCCCTTGATTTTTTTAGAGGGGGAGAAACAAAAGATTGGGGTGGAGAGGAAATGAATTTCAAGTTGATGAGGGTGTCAGACTGAGCTGACAAGACTGAGATGATAATTTGGCAAAGGCTACGCAAACAAAAGTTTTTATGATTAAGTATGAGAAGTAAATATACTGAACAAAGGATAAAGCTCTAGAAATATGCATAAAACCCCAGCTTGAGTCTTTGTCTGAATATTATACTCTGTATGCATAGAGAACAACCTCTAAAGATCAAATAAAATAGTTGTCAAATATGTAAGCTGGATCCAGATATCATAAAAAGCTATTATTGACTTGCTTCCAATCAGCCAGAATGAAGAAACCTCATTGAATATATAGGACATTCACTTGAGAGTCCAGAAGATTTATGTCCTAGCAATAGGGTTAAATTAGTAAAACAATAAAGGATATTTAGATTTACCTAAAAGAACCAGCCTGCCAAAGTGGGAAATGTGGGTTTCATCCCTGGACTGGAAAATCTCTGGAGAAGGAAATGGCAACCCACTCCAGTATTTTTGTTTGGGAAATCCCACAGACATAGGAGCTTGGCGGGCTACAGTCCATTGGGTTACAAAAGGGTCAGATATGACTAAGTGACTAAACAACAAAAATAAAGCTTTAAAAACAAGTCTTAAAAGGATCAAACTTATCTGGAAATTATTGAACCATGTAGAAAACAATATTCAAAATACTTCAAGGGAAGGCAATAAAATCTAATCAATGAAATAACAACAATGCTTAACATTTGTTCAAAAATTACAAGATATGTGAAGAAAATGTGACCTATAGACAAGATAAAAATTTTGTCACTATAAATCGATTAAGAATTAAAAGAGATGATATAACTAGCACTCAATAACTTAAAAATGGCTTTTATAAATATGCTTAAGGATTTAAATAAAAACGTGAGCATGAAAAGAAGAGAAAGAGAAGGCATAAAAATAACCAGACAGAACTTCTAGAGATGAAATACATAAAATCTGGAGTGAAAATGTACTGGATAGGTTTTATAGCTGATTAAACACTTTCATAAGAAAAAATTAGTAAGCTTAAAGACAACGTGTAAATAGAGTCCTAGAGAGACAATGAAACTGGAGAAATATTTTTAAGGAAAAGGAGATGAAATGTTCCCAAATTTAATGAAAATCCAAAAGCCATAGGTTGAAAAAGCTCTATAAGCCACAAACAAGATAAAACAGAGAGAGAAAAAAAGAGTACATCATAACCAAATCATAAAACCACTGATAAAAGAAAACTCTGCCAACCTGTAATTTTGAATACCATGATGATATTCTTGAAATATAAAGACAAGAAGGTCTTCACAAAAATAGAAACTGGGAAATTTATCACTAGAAAACATGCACAACAAGAAACATTAAATAAAGTTTTCTACACAGAAGGAAAATAACTCCAGATGAAATACACATAAAGGAATTAGATTTACATTCACTTGAGAGTCCAGAAGATTTATGTCCTAGCAATAGGGTTAAATTAGTAAAACAATAAAGGATATTTAGATTTACCTAAAAGAACCAGCCTGCCAAAGTGGGAAATGTGGGTTTCATCCCTGGACTGGAAAATCTCTGGAGAAGGAAATGGCAACCCACTCCAGTATTTTTGTTTGGGAAATCCCACAGACATAGGAGCTTGGCGGGCTACAGTCCATTGGGTTACAAAAGGGTCAGATATGACTAAGTGACTAAACAACAAAAATAAAGCTTTAAAAACAAGTCTTAAAAGGATCAAACTTATCTGGAAATTATTGAACCATGTAGAAAACAATATTCAAAATACTTCAAGGGAAG
The DNA here is from genome assembly GCA_022376925.1 of Tragulus kanchil. NCBI lineage: Eukaryota > Metazoa > Chordata > Mammalia > Artiodactyla > Tragulidae > Tragulus > Tragulus kanchil. Next base: position 256,612,535 of record JAIOJX010000032.1, read on the forward strand.
GCAATAAAATCTAATCAATGAAATAACAACAATGCTTAACATTTGTTCAAAAATTACAAGATATGTGAAGAAAATGTGACCTATAGACAAGATAAAAATTTTGTCACTATAAATCGATTAAGAATTAAAAGAGATGATATAACTAGCACTCAATAACTTAAAAATGGCTTTTATAAATATGCTTAAGGATTTAAATAAAAACGTGAGCATGAAAAGAAGAGAAAGAGAAGGCATAAAAATAACCAGACAGAACTTCTAGAGATGAAATACATAAAATCTGGAGTGAAAATGTACTGGATAGGTTTTATAGCTGATTAAACACTTTCATAAGAAAAAATTAGTAAGCTTAAAGACAACGTGTAAATAGAGTCCTAGAGAGACAATGAAACTGGAGAAATATTTTTAAGGAAAAGGAGATGAAATGTTCCCAAATTTAATGAAAATCCAAAAGCCATAGGTTGAAAAAGCTCTATAAGCCACAAACAAGATAAAACAGAGAGAGAAAAAAAGAGTACATCATAACCAAATCATAAAACCACTGATAAAAGAAAACTCTGCCAACCTGTAATTTTGAATACCATGATGATATTCTTGAAATATAAAGACAAGAAGGTCTTCACAAAAATAGAAACTGGGAAATTTATCACTAGAAAACATGCACAACAAGAAACATTAAATAAAGTTTTCTACACAGAAGGAAAATAACTCCAGATGAAAAATTAGACCTATATAAAAGAATGAAAAACACTGGAAAGAATATATATATATGGGTAAATATAAAAGACATTTTTCCATTTTAAAATTCACTTGAAAGGAAGGTGACTAAAATAAAACAATAATATATTGTAGAGTTCGCAATATATTTAAAATTAAAGTTTATTATAGTCATAGTAAAAGAACAGTGATAGGATTTAAAGTGATCCTGTTTTAAACATCTTATATTAAATGGAAAGGAAGCTTCCCAAGTGGCACAGTCACAAAGAATCTGCTTGCCAGTTGGAGCAGTCACAAGAGATGTGGGTTCGATCCCTAGTTTAGGAAGATACCCTAGAGTAGGAACTGTAAACCCATTCCAGTATTCTTGTTTAGAAAATTCCATGGACAGAGGAGCCTGGTGAGCTACATTCCATGGGGTGCTTAAGAGTCAGACACAACTGAGCAACTGAGCACACATACAATATATGTAAAGTGTTAAAACATCATGTGAAATGAAGGTAAAATATGGTGATAAATTAAAGTTACATATTATAAACCATTAAAAATTAGAACAAAGAGGTTTAGCCAATAAACCAACAGAGGCAATAAAACTGAATGCTTAAAAATACTTACTAAAGGAGTAACATGAAACCTATATAATCATATGTGAAACAGACAGCTACTGTCATTGCACAGGGGGAATACGGGGTCCTGCAAGGGCACTGTGAGATGGCCTGGAGGGGAGGGATGGGGGGTACTGGGAGAGGAGTGGAGGAGGGAAGGAGCCAGGGATATACATATGACTATACTGGGATTATACGTATCTGTAAACAACAAAACTCTTAAAGTAAAATAAAAATAATTTAAAAAAAATTTTTTTTAAATACTAAATATAAAGACAGAGGGGGGGAAAACCAACAAAAACAAATAGCAAAATAGGACATACAAACCCAACCATTGTGACAACACAGTAAAAGTGAATAGTCTAAATATTCCAATTAAAAAACAGGAAATGTCAGATTAAATAAATACACAAGACCCAACTATAAGAAGTGCACTTTTAATATAAAGACACAGATAGCTTGACATTCTTAAATGGCCATAATAAACATAAGAAGCTAAGTGGGATAAATTTATCAAAGGAGATTTCAGTATAAGAAACAGTAACAGAGGAATACTTTATGATAATAAACTCCCTACTTCATTAAGAATACACAAAAATTTTAAATGTGTATGCACCTAAAAAAAGTCTCAAAATAAATAAGGTAAAAACTATAAGAACTAAATGTAGAAAGAATCAGCACCACAAATAGAGGTTTTAATTCTCCTCTCTCAAGAATTAATTGAACACGTACCAGAAAATCAATAACAAAATGGAAAACCTCAACACTATTATCAAGTAACTTGACCTAACTGACTATAAAACATTACTCCAAGCAATGTCATAATATACAAAATTTTCAAGTGTATATGAACTATTCACCTGGATAGAACATACACTATGCAATAAAATGAATGTTAATAAACTATTTTAAAGATAGAAAATTCTGTGCAAAGAAAGTTTAAACCAAGGATCAACAACAAATTAATATTTGGAAAAAATCAAACATTTGGAAATTAAGTACCATACTTCTAAAATAGTTATTGATTAAAGGAGAAATCCAAAAGAAAACTTGAAAATATTTTGAATTTAATGAGTGTGAAAATATGAAAAAAACTTAAATAAAAGCAGGGTTAAATTCAGGATCTGTAAATTTAAACATGTATATTAAAAGAGAAATACAAGAATATTGATTGAAGTCTGACATTAAGAATCTAGAAAAAGAAGTCTAAATTAAACCCTAAGTAAGCTGAAGGAAGGAAATAAGAAAAAGCAGAAGTCAATAAAAGTTAAAACTAGAAAAAACAGAGAAAGAAAAACCAATGAAATCTAAAGAAGATTATATTTAAAGAAGCAATAAAACTGATAAATCTCTGACTAGATTGATCAAGAATAACAAAAATTATGAATATCAAGAATGAAAGTAGCGTCTTCAACTAATAATAAAAAATTCTATAAATCATACTTTATGTCAATCATTCAGATGACTTAGTACAAATTTAACATGCTGCCACAAAAACAGAAAATGTTAATATCACAATTTCTATTAAAGATATGACATTTGAAATTAAATGGCTTTCCACAAATAAAACTCTACCCAGACAACTTTACTAGGAATTTCTCAAACACTTAAGGAAAAAATGTTTGGAACTTAAGCAAGGTTGTTGTTTTTTTGTTTGTTTTAAGAAAATAGATCCTTAAAAAATAATTCCCAACTTATATGATGAAGGTAGCATAACCCTGATACCAAACTAGTCAAATGTGTTAGAATACTAATGCTACACTACTGCAGAAGGAAATGAAAACCTCTTCCAGTATTTTTGTCTGGAAATCCAATGGACAGAAGAGCCTACAGACCTTGGGATTGCAAAATGTTGGACACAACTTAGCAACTGGTCAAGCACGTACTGAGAACACTAAAAATAAATAATTCTCATAAATGTTAATACAAAAGTGCTTAATAAAATATTTGCAAATTCAGCAATATTTTAAAAAGATAAATATCACAATGAAGTATGACTTACCCCAGAAAGCCAAGATTGATTTAGCATTTGGAAAATCAATTAATGTAATTCACTAAAAGCTAAGATCATGGCATCTGGTCCCTTCACTTAATGGCAAATAGATGGGCAAACAATTGAAACAATGATAGATTTTATTCTCTTGGGTTCCAAAATCACTGCAGATGGTGACTGCAGCCATGAAATTTATCACAGCCATGAAAGCTATGACAAATCTAGACAGTGTATTAAAAAGAAGAGACATCACTTTTCTGACCAAAGTCCATATAGATAAAGCTACAGTTTTTCCAGTAGTCAGTAGGATGTGAGAGCTGGACCATAAAGAAAGCTGAGCACCAAAGACTTGATGCATTCAAACTGTGGTGTTGGAGAAGACTCCTGAGAGTCCCTTGGACTGCAAGAAGATCAAGCCAGTCAGTCCTAAAATATCCAGTCAACCCTGAATATTCATTGAAAGGATTGATGCTGAGGCCCCAATACTTTGGCCACTTGACGCAAAGAGATGACTCACTGGAAAAGACCACAATGCTAGGGAAAATAGAAGGCAGAAAGAGAAAGGGATTATAGAAGGTGAGATGGTTGGATGGCATCACTGACTTAATGGACATGAGTTTGAGCAAACCCCTGGGAGATGGTGAAGGACAGGAGACCTGGTGAGCTGCAGTCCATGGGGTCACAAAGAGTTGGACATGACTAAGTGTCTGAATTAAACTGAAAGTAGCAAAATAATACAATCATCTCAATAGATTTCAAGAAAGTACTTTAAAATTTAATACCCATTAATCATAAAAATTCTCAGAAAAGTAGAACTTGATCAGAATATTTTCAAAGGGATAGAAATAATCTACAAAAATAGGTGATATATATTTAATATTGAATTATTTTCAAAGGATAGAATATCACAGTATTTTTGTCTGGAAATCCAATGGACAGAAGAGCCTACAGACCTTGGGATTGCAAAATGTTGGACACAACTTAGCAACTGGTCAAGCACGTACTGAGAACACTAAAAATAAATAATTCTCATAAATGTTAATACAAAAGTGCTTAATAAAATATTTGCAAATTCAGCAATATTTTAAAAAGATAAATATCACAATGAAGTATGACTTACCCCAGAAAGCCAAGATTGATTTAGCATTTGGAAAATCAATTAATGTAATTCACTAAAAGCTAAGATCATGGCATCTGGTCCCTTCACTTAATGGCAAATAGATGGGCAAACAATTGAAACAATGATAGATTTTATTCTCTTGGGTTCCAAAATCACTGCAGATGGTGACTGCAGCCATGAAATTTATCACAGCCATGAAAGCTATGACAAATCTAGACAGTGTATTAAAAAGAAGAGACATCACTTTTCTGACCAAAGTCCATATAGATAAAGCTACAGTTTTTCCAGTAGTCAGTAGGATGTGAGAGCTGGACCATAAAGAAAGCTGAGCACCAAAGACTTGATGCATTCAAACTGTGGTGTTGGAGAAGACTCCTGAGAGTCCCTTGGACTGCAAGAAGATCAAGCCAGTCAGTCCTAAAATATCCAGTCAACCCTGAATATTCATTGAAAGGATTGATGCTGAGGCCCCAATACTTTGGCCACTTGACGCAAAGAGATGACTCACTGGAAAAGACCACAATGCTAGGGAAAATAGAAGGCAGAAAGAGAAAGGGATTATAGAAGGTGAGATGGTTGGATGGCATCACTGACTTAATGGACATGAGTTTGAGCAAACCCCTGGGAGATGGTGAAGGACAGGAGACCTGGTGAGCTGCAGTCCATGGGGTCACAAAGAGTTGGACATGACTAAGTGTCTGAATTAAACTGAAAGTAGCAAAATAATACAATCATCTCAATAGATTTCAAGAAAGTACTTTAAAATTTAATACCCATTAATCATAAAAATTCTCAGAAAAGTAGAACTTGATCAGAATATTTTCAAAGGGATAGAAATAATCTACAAAAAATAGGTGATATATATTTAATATTGAAAGATTTAAGGTCTTCCTCTAAGCTGGGATGTAAAGCATATTAATTTTCAACACCTGTAGTTTACATAATATTGAAATCTCAACTAGTGAAACAATGCAGGGAAAAGAAAAGTTACACTAGTTGGAAAGGTGAAGGATAGTTCATTTGCCAATAATGTAATCATACAAATAGAAAATTCTGAGAAATCTATCAAAAGCTATAAGAGCAAAAAGTGTGAATGTAGCCATGTGCAAGACACAGAGAATAAGCAAAAATCTAATTTTATGTCTATATATTACCAATAAATAACACAAAATTAAGTTTGAGAAGCAATAATACTTAAAAATCAAATGTCACAAAATATTTAAAGTTTAACTAATGTAAATCCTGAATGATAAAATTCTACAAACATACTGTATATTATATACTATATGGTGATCTTTATCAAGATGATATAGTATTGCCATATGAGTAAGAGATACTGATTAATGGAACAAAATAGAGTCCAGAAAGTTAATATATGCTTGTCCAGGAAATTAAATAGAGAAAAGACAGTGATCCACAGTAAAGGGAGGGAGAAAAAATAGCATCTTTACACAAAAGAAAATAAATTTTGATTCTTACAATACATCATATATATATTTTTTTAAATGCAAAGTATAATCATAGACTATAAGGTAAAACTAGAGCTACAAAATTACTAAAAGAAAATGTGGGACAAAATCTTATTGACCTATGGGGGAAAAAGTATTTCTATAAATAGAACACCAAAAGTATTAAGTATTTTCAAAACTGATAAACTATATTTCTTATAAACTAAAATATCTGTACTACAACATATTATCATTAGAAAATAAAAATAACATCACAGACTTCGAGAAAATGTTCCCAATACATGTGTACAAGTATATATGGATATATATGTGTATATCCAAAAATGTATAAAGAATATGTTTTAAACCAGTTTCAAGACCTTTTGTACTAGTTTGCTATGGTTCCGTAACAAAATGTCACAACTGAATGGCTTATGAAAAAAAAAAAAAAAAGGATTTTATTTTCTTACAAGTCTTGAAGCTAGAATTCTGAGATCAAGGTATTAGCAGGCCTCTCTCCTTTGCCTATTCATGACTGCCTTATCCCTATATCTTCAGAGTCTTTCTTCTGTGTATGTCTCTATTCAAATTTCCTAGTCTTACAAGCATACAAATCATAATGAATTAGAGTCTACCATAATTACCTTACTTTAACTCAATTACCACTTTAAAAAATATCTTCAAGTAAGGTCACATTCTGAGGTACTAAGGACTTCAACTATGAAGCCTAGGGACACAATTCAGCCTATAAATCGTTCATTAAAAATATATAGTAATGAATAATAATCATGATCCCCTGATTTCAAGGTATATTATAAAACTATAGTAATTAAAACAGAATGGTATTGGTATTAAAACAGACATAAAGCAATGGGAATAGAGCAGAGCCCCAGAAATAAATAAACTCATGTATATATTGTCAATACACTTGTGACAAGGCACTCAAGAATATAAAATGAGAGATATACAGTCTTTTTGATAAATTGCGTTGGGAAAACAAGATGGTCACATGCAAAAGAATGTGACTTAAACACTATTTGAGACCATCTACAAAGTGAACCTGAAATAGATGAAAGGCCTGAGTGTAAGACCTGAAACCATAAAACTCTTAGGAAAAACATAGGTAGCATGCTCCTAAAATAGATTTTGGTGATGATTTTTTCTTCTGACACCTGAAGTTCTGAAACCATAAGGTAAAACTAGAGCTACAAAATTACTAAAAGAAAATGTGGGACAAAATCTTATTGACCTATGGGGGAAAAAGTATTTCTATAAATAGAACACCAAAAGTATTAAGTATTTTCAAAACTGATAAACTATATTTCTTATAAACTAAAATATCTGTACTACAACATATTATCATTAGAAAATAAAAATAACATCACAGACTTCGAGAAAATGTTCCCAATACATGTGTACAAGTATATATGGATATATATGTGTATATCCAAAAATGTATAAAGAATATGTTTTAAACCAGTTTCAAGACCTTTTGTACTAGTTTGCTATGGTTCCGTAACAAAATGTCACAACTGAATGGCTTATGAAAAAAAAAAAAAAAGGATTTTATTTTCTTACAAGTCTTGAAGCTAGAATTCTGAGATCAAGGTATTAGCAGGCCTCTCTCCTTTGCCTATTCATGACTGCCTTATCCCTATATCTTCAGAGTCTTTCTTCTGTGTATGTCTCTATTCAAATTTCCTAGTCTTACAAGCATACAAATCATAATGAATTAGAGTCTACCATAATTACCTTACTTTAACTCAATTACCACTTTAAAAAATATCTTCAAGTAAGGTCACATTCTGAGGTACTAAGGACTTCAACTATGAAGCCTAGGGACACAATTCAGCCTATAAATCGTTCATTAAAAATATATAGTAATGAATAATAATCATGATCCCCTGATTTCAAGGTATATTATAAAACTATAGTAATTAAAACAGAATGGTATTGGTATTAAAACAGACATAAAGCAATGGGAATAGAGCAGAGCCCCAGAAATAAATAAACTCATGTATATATTGTCAATACACTTGTGACAAGGCACTCAAGAATATAAAATGAGAGATATACAGTCTTTTTGATAAATTGCGTTGGGAAAACAAGATGGTCACATGCAAAAGAATGTGACTTAAACACTATTTGAGACCATCTACAAAGTGAACCTGAAATAGATGAAAGGCCTGAGTGTAAGACCTGAAACCATAAAACTCTTAGGAAAAAACATAGGTAGCATGCTCCCTAAAATAGATTTTGGTGATGATTTTTTTCTTCTGACACCGAAAGCAAGAATAATTAAGTGAGACTACATCAAACTAAAAAGCTTCTGCACATCAAAGGAAACCATCAGCAAAATGAAAAGACCACATAGTGAATGGGGGAAAATATTTGTACCTCATATATCTGATAAGGGACCAATGCCCCAAATATATAAAGATTCCATACAACTCAATAGCAAAAAAAAAAAAAAATCATTTTTTTAAATGGGCACAAGATCTGAATAGACATTTTTCCAAAGAAGTCATAATAGATGGCTAAGAGATATATGTAAAGGAATTGCTCAAGGGGCTTTCCTGGTGGTCCAGGGGGTAAAGAATCTGCCTTGCAGTACAAGGAGCACTTGTTCCATTCCTGGCCCCAGAAGGTCCCAGGTGCAGTGGAGCAGCTGGACTGGGGTGTCCAATTATGAGCCCTCACTCTGAAGTAAATGCACCCAGAGCCAGTGCTCTGCAATGAAAGAGGCCACTGCAATGGGAGTCTCACACAGGTCAAAGAATAAAGACAGATGAAAATAAACAAATAAAAGAGGAAAAAAAAATTAAAAGAATTGCGCAACACCAGTAATCATGAGGAAAATACAAATTAAACCACAATGAAATATCACCTCACACCTGTCAGAGCCCGTATTATCAAAAAGACAATGAATAACAAGTGTTGGTGAGGACATGCAGAAAAGGGAACCCCATGCACTCTCAGTGGGAATGTAAAATGGCTTAGCCACTGTAAATTTTTGTTCCACAAAAAATTAAAAATAGAACTACCATGTGATCAGTAAATTTGTTCCTGAATATTTACCCAAAGAAAATAAAAACATTAATTTGCAACATTATATGGACCCTCATATTCATTGCAGTGTTGTTTAAAAGAGCCAAGACATGGGCTTCCCTGGTGGTCCAGTGAGTAAAGAGTCCACCTTGTGGCGCAAGGGGCACAGGTTCAAGCCCTGGCCTGGGAAGATCCCACATGCCGTGGAGCAGCTGGGCCAGTGTGTCCAGTTATGAGCTAGTGCTCTGGAGCACATGCGCCCAGAGCCAGTGCTCTGCAACAAGAGAGGCCACTGCAATGGGACGCCCAAAGAATGGACATGGATGAAGGTAAATGAAAAACAATAAAACAGGCCAAAATTTAAAGGAAAGAAAAAAGAGCTAAGACATGGAAACAACCTAAGTGCCTATCTACGGATGAATTGATAAGGAAAATGTGATATATATATAAAATACATATAGTAGAATATTATTCAGCCATAATAAAGAATGAAATCTTGCCATGTGCGACAACGTGAATGGATTGGAGGACATTTTGGAAAGTAAAATAAGTCACACAAAGACAAACATTATATGATCTGTCTTATATGCAGAATCTAAGAAAACGAACAAAAAAACAAGTTTATGGATAGAAAGAATAGATTGATAGTTGCTAGAGAGGTGTGACGGGGGTTAGCAGAAATAGGTGAACCAAAATGAAAAGAATGATTAACATGAACAAAACTAACTCTCGAAACCTTTAATAATTAAGCCACTTCAAATTAATCACAAGTATATATTACTGCACATACACAAAAATGGGTAAAATTATAAAGCCTAACTGTACAATACATTGAAAAGTATGTAAACCAAAACTCTCATACAAAGCCAAGGGGAATGAAAAGTGGTACAACCACTTGGATAAACAGTTTGGCAGTCTCATTTCTACCATACGCCACTAACGTTGCCATGTAATCTGTGTGATTAAACTCTAATAATTTAATCTATAGTAAAGGATCAAGCCATGTACATGTCATCTGTTCCCAGCAAAGCCCCAAGAGACAAGAACAGTGTGTGGCATATAGTGAATATAGACAAAACATTAAATGAATGAAGGCATTTCCTTAACCAGTCCGTTTATATCAAACAGTTTGTTTACAATGTAAAGGTAAACTTTTACCTTCAACCACATCTCTGGTAATCTAGGCACACTTTAACTTCTTTGAAGCGTATTCCGTAATACTACCCAAAAACTTTGTAGCCATTTATATTCCCATTGATATGTGATACAGCTATCTCATTCTGCTCTCTACCCAGTATGAGGCAGGTCTCCAGAATCACTGCAGACAGTGAGTGCAGCCAGGAAAGTTAAAGATGATTGTGCTTGGCAGGAAAGCTATGACAAACTTGGTCAGCATATTAAAAAGTAGAGACATCACTTTGTCAATAAAGACCCATATAGCCAAAGGTATGCTTTTTCCAGTAGTCACATACCGATGTCAGAGTTGGGCCAAAAAGGCAGCTGACCATCGAAGAACTGATGCTTTCAAATTGTGGTATAAGAGACAACTTTCTAGTTACTTGGACTGCAAGAAGATTCAACCAGTCAATCCTAATGGAAACTAGCTGGAATTATTCATTGGAAGGACTGATGCTGAAGTTCCAATACTTAGGCCACCTGATATGAAGAGCCAACTCATTGGAAAAGACCCTAATGTTAGGAAAGACTGAGGGAAGGAAAAGGGGGTGACAGAAGATGAGATGGTTGGATAGCATCAGCAACTTAATGTGAATGAGTTTGAGCAAATTCTGGGAGATGGCGAAGGCCAGAGAATCCTGACGTACTGCAGTTCATGGGGTAGCAATGAGTTGGATACAAGTTACCAACTGGACAACAACAACCATTTCTTTGTTAGAAAATCATTCTACATCCAATTATATTTTCTCTGCAATAGACTGTGGCACTTGAAAAATAATTCATTAGTAGTGCAATTAAATATTAGAACTACAAATTCTATCCTTTTTAAAAATGCACTTACATGAACACTTGTGTACTCACATATACCATTCCAAATTTCCAAAATTGAAGGAAAAAATATTTTTAAAAATCTTTCAAGAAAACTAGCACTGAGCTTTAAAAATCTTTTCAGAATGTGAAAAAAAATTAAGATAGCAGGATCTGGTTTCCAATGCTGGTGTAATAAAACTGCTTGATCTCACTGGACACACCAATTAGGATACTGTTGCATTCTGCAGCCAAAAGGAGATTCTCACTCAAAATAATAAAAAAAAAGTATTTAGTACTACTATGATCCATAACTACATACAACTGTAAATTTTAGGCTGATGCTAAAACAATGATGTGTAGATGTTCTTGGGGACAAGGACAAAAGGTAAAAGAAAGTGGGTTATAGACAAACAAAAAAGAGAGGATTGTGAAGAATTTCTTTAAAATTAGTGCTCAACTTTACCTTGTTTCCTCTCTTTTCAAAATAACAAACAGCCATTATGAATTTAGTGCAGTATTTGTCCATTTTAAAACATTTGAGAAACATAGATGTATTTTTTGAAAAAGCGCTGGATATGTTTATTGCCAAACTGAACTTGGAACTAAGGCACCACATACAGCGCCAGCCAACCACTGATATATGGTTCAGTCTTTTCTTTCACTGACACAGAGAGGGAAAAATTGCTATAAAACTGCGACCATTTTGGAAGAGCTGAATTGATTGAAATTTGTCAATTTTTATTGGGATATGATTGCTTTACAATGTTGTGTTGGTTTCTGCTGCATATGTACACCTACCTCATAAGCTTCCTTCCACCCTCCCATTCCACCTTTCTCGGACATCACAGAGCCACCAACAAAAATGAGCAACTTAATGTGAATGAGTTTGAGCAAATTCTGGGAGATGGCGAAGGCCAGAGAATCCTGACGTACTGCAGTTCATGGGGTAGCAATGAGTTGGATACAAGTTACCAACTGGACAACAACAACCATTTCTTTGTTAGAAAATCATTCTACATCCAATTATATTTTCTCTGCAATAGACTGTGGCACTTGAAAAATAATTCATTAGTAGTGCAATTAAATATTAGAACTACAAATTCTATCCTTTTTAAAAATGCACTTACATGAACACTTGTGTACTCACATATACCATTCCAAATTTCCAAAATTGAAGGAAAAAATATTTTTAAAAATCTTTCAAGAAAACTAGCACTGAGCTTTAAAAATCTTTTCAGAATGTGAAAAAAAATTAAGATAGCAGGATCTGGTTTCCAATGCTGGTGTAATAAAACTGCTTGATCTCACTGGACACACCAATTAGGATACTGTTGCATTCTGCAGCCAAAAGGAGATTCTCACTCAAAATAATAAAAAAAAAAGTATTTAGTACTACTATGATCCATAACTACATACAACTGTAAATTTTAGGCTGATGCTAAAACAATGATGTGTAGATGTTCTTGGGGACAAGGACAAAAGGTAAAAGAAAGTGGGTTATAGACAAACAAAAAAGAGAGGATTGTGAAGAATTTCTTTAAAATTAGTGCTCAACTTTACCTTGTTTCCTCTCTTTTCAAAATAACAAACAGCCATTATGAATTTAGTGCAGTATTTGTCCATTTTAAAACATTTGAGAAACATAGATGTATTTTTTGAAAAAGCGCTGGATATGTTTATTGCCAAACTGAACTTGGAACTAAGGCACCACATACAGCGCCAGCCAACCACTGATATATGGTTCAGTCTTTTCTTTCACTGACACAGAGAGGGAAAAATTGCTATAAAACTGCGACCATTTTGGAAGAGCTGAATTGATTGAAATTTGTCAATTTTTATTGGGATATGATTGCTTTACAATGTTGTGTTGGTTTCTGCTGCATATGTACACCTACCTCATAAGCTTCCTTCCACCCTCCCATTCCACCTTTCTCGGACATCACAGAGCACCAACCTGAGCTCCCTGTGCTGCTTATCATATGAGTGAAATAATTCAGTAAAAGAAAAACAAATATCATATATTAATGTCTATATTTGGAATATAGAAAAATGGTACTGATGAATCTATTTGCAGGGCAGGAATAGAGGTGCAAATGTAGAGAATGGACTTATGGACACAGTGCGGGAAAGAGAGAGGGGATGAACTGAGAGAGCAGCATTGACATATGTAAATTTTTCACTGTTCAACAGTTAACATTGCATAGAAACACCATTAAGGCATCAATAAAATTCAGATGCATTTAGGGATATTTATGTCACCTAACAGTTTCCCAGGTGGCTCAGTAGTAAAGAATATATCTGCCAATATAGGAAATGTAGGAGATGCAAGTTTGATCCCTGGGTTAGGAAGATTCCCTGGGGGAAGAAATGACAACCCAATCTGTATTCTTGCCTGAAAAATCCCATGAACAGAGGAGCCTGGTGAGCTACAATCCATGGCGTCTCAAAGAGTTGGACGTGACTGAGCAACCGAACATGCACAAGTATAAGATCTCCTGCTTGATCACGGTTTTCTATCTGCATTTGGCAGTAGAGGTAATCAATGGTACACTGACATGGTACTTAACTGCAGGAGCTTAGATTCTTGAATAAGCAATTGTAAGGTACAAAACAACAAAAAGAAACTGAATACATAGCACTTGTGTAAAGATGTCCACGGAAGATTGCACTGTTGATAAATCCTCAAGAATGTCTCACTTCTAAAATCTCTGAAATCCCTCATGCTGTAAAATATGCAAAATAGCCCATTATCACTGTATACTTTGGTAGTAACAGTGGTAGTAATAATATATATATATATGTATACACACACACACACACACACATATAGTCTCCTAAAATAACTCTGATGATTCAGTATATTTTTACCACCCTCAGAAACCTAGTATTTTAAACAGTTATTTATCTTTTAGGGACCTTCTGGAATCCACTGTAAACTCTTCAGTCTCCTCTCTACCTGGTCAGCTGGAGAGGACCAGAGGTTAAAAGTCCTTTTCAGGATAAACAGCAATTCTCTCTAAGGAGAGTGAATGAGAGTTACAGAATCAATATTGAGCTTCATGCTGTGAGTTCTATGTTCCACGACATGCACAAAAATGATACTTTAGCCAAGTTTCACAAATGATGTGCTACACACTCAGTAATCAGACTCATGCTTCATATAGGACACTGACAATTAGAAAATGTCCACAGTACAGCCCTAGGCTATAGCAGGACCACATGCCTTTGTGGTTGTAATTCATAGCGTAACATGTGCCCTGGAGTATAGTGCCACTGTTCTCACTCACACAACAGTCACTTCCACACTGAATTTGGAATGCTCATTTTCTTGCCTTTTCTTTCTTTATGAAGCTTAATACATTTGCTTTACCATTACAACACACGTTGAACATGCTTCCTGCGTGGATTTTGATTGAACAGCATAACTCTTCAGAATTAGACCTAGATGCAAATTTATAACCAATCGAGGCTTGGTAATAAAACATGCAACTTTAGCCTCATATTGGTCAATTGAATTAGCATTTAGGAAACTAAAAAAAAAAGCCATTAACTCTTCAGAATTGGACGTGACTGAGCAACCGAACATGCACAAGTATAAGATCTCCTGCTTGATCACGGTTTTCTATCTGCATTTGGCAGTAGAGGTAATCAATGGTACACTGACATGGTACTTAACTGCAGGAGCTTAGATTCTTGAATAAGCAATTGTAAGGTACAAAACAACAAAAAGAAACTGAATACATAGCACTTGTGTAAAGATGTCCACGGAAGATTGCACTGTTGATAAATCCTCAAGAATGTCTCACTTCTAAAATCTCTGAAATCCCTCATGCTGTAAAATATGCAAAATAGCCCATTATCACTGTATACTTTGGTAGTAACAGTGGTAGTAATAATATATATATATATGTATACACACACACACACACACACATATAGTCTCCTAAAATAACTCTGATGATTCAGTATATTTTTACCACCCTCAGAAACCTAGTATTTTAAACAGTTATTTATCTTTTAGGGACCTTCTGGAATCCACTGTAAACTCTTCAGTCTCCTCTCTACCTGGTCAGCTGGAGAGGACCAGAGGTTAAAAGTCCTTTTCAGGATAAACAGCAATTCTCTCTAAGGAGAGTGAATGAGAGTTACAGAATCAATATTGAGCTTCATGCTGTGAGTTCTATGTTCCACGACATGCACAAAAATGATACTTTAGCCAAGTTTCACAAATGATGTGCTACACACTCAGTAATCAGACTCATGCTTCATATAGGACACTGACAATTAGAAAATGTCCACAGTACAGCCCTAGGCTATAGCAGGACCACATGCCTTTGTGGTTGTAATTCATAGCGTAACATGTGCCCTGGAGTATAGTGCCACTGTTCTCACTCACACAACAGTCACTTCCACACTGAATTTGGAATGCTCATTTTCTTGCCTTTTCTTTCTTTATGAAGCTTAATACATTTGCTTTACCATTACAACACACGTTGAACATGCTTCCTGCGTGGATTTTGATTGAACAGCATAACTCTTCAGAATTAGACCTAGATGCAAATTTATAACCAATCGAGGCTTGGTAATAAAACATGCAACTTTAGCCTCATATTGGTCAATTGAATTAGCATTTAGGAAACTAAGATAAAAAGAAAAAAGAAAATTTAAATACTTGCTGGACACCCAGAGTTTGTAGCATTGTATTGCTTCCTTTCTACTTTATGACCTAAGAAATTTTTCTAATGTTTCTGAAAGTTTTATCAATAGCTTACAATGATAAGCTTCTGAAGTTAGGTTTTAAGTCTGTGAACATCAGATTAGCCTGAAATTACACTGAGGAATCACAGTGGGAACTGTTTAATGAGTTAATTAGTACTCACTAGTCCAATAGAGTTGCACTCATTAATCTGGGAGATGAACAGCAGATGCTTCCTTTCTACTCTCTGAAGTATGGTTTTTCTCCCATATCCTTTGTCCATTTATCTATTTGGCCCAATCAGGACAAATATTTGAGTATGAATTGGATGTATTTTCAAGCTCGGGAGAAGTCAATTACCTCGGATGTGTCTCGGCAAAGTTAGCTACTCTGTTTAGAAAGCTAGTAAATGGGTTAGTTCCTTAGGTACTCCAGGAAATGTAAGGATTTCACCTAAAAAAATTAGTTTTTCTTTGTATGAAGTATTATGATTAGCTAGAGACTGCCTCTAAATTCAAAAGAATGACAGTTCTGTGACTTCTTGTTAAAATAAAAAACAGCTGGAGATGACCTTGAAAAATTCCCTAAGCCAACAAAACCAAACAAGCAAAGCTTAATTTAGCTTATTTTGCAAGCCTGACATGGCCTGGTTCATTTCTTGCTTTGCCTCTGGAAATCATAAGCTAACTTAAACTGCTTCCCAAAGTTGATATGAGGTAATCACAAACAAATTTCCTATCATTTAAGAAAACTCTGAGATTATAACCAATCACTGAAAAGAATTAAACAGTGACTGCTTTGTCACTATATTAACTGTTTCATAACCATATAGGCCTAAGCCTCCTCTCAGGTTTTGGTTTGAAGGCTCCTGGGTGCAAACTGTCCTTTTGGTATATGCAGAATAAATTTTTAATAATTACTGCTTTGGTTTTACTTCTGTTATTTTTAAACTTTTGACATTTTATGGCATCAGAACTGAGATTTTTAAAAGATCCCTAATGACTCTGGGGCAGTGGGCTAACAGGTCCTGATATCCACAGGGCTCACTGAATTCAGGGCTTTCTCAATGACCCCAGAATCTGAGCCTAAGCCTCTCTTGGATATGAGTTCTCTGCTCTCTTTGAGTGCTCAGATTTTATTGTGCACACCTGTATTCTGTTTCTTGATAAATCATCCTAATCTGCTTTAAAAAAAATGGGGGGGTGGGTGGAGAAAACATGTGATTCCATGTGTTTTGGAACTGCTGTTAGAAAACAGAGCCCCTCACAGTTAGACATCTTAGAAAATCTAAAGACAAATATGGGATCTGCCTGGTTCATAGGTCAGGCTCTCGTGGCTTTGTTGAAATAAGTGAACTTTCACTAACTGTAGTAGCCACTTTGGGAGCCTCTATCTTAGCTGTCAGTCAGTCATTCTGACCCCATGAACTGCAGTCCACTACACTACTCTGTTGATGGGATTTCCCAGGTAAGAATATTGGAGTGGGTTGTCATTTCCTTCTCCAGGGGATCTCCCTGTCTCAGGGACTTAACCCAGGTATCTTGTATTGCATATGGATTCTTTACCAGCTGAGGCACTAGGGAAGCCCTTATCCTAAGTAAGTCCACCTTAAAGAGCACTAGGTAAAGAATCTGCCTACCATTGTAGGAAATCCAATAGACTTAGGAGATCAATTCATGGGTCGGGAAGATTCCCGAGGAAAAGGAACTGATAACCCACTCCAGTATTCTTGACTGGACAATTCCATGGAAGAGGAACCTGGTGAACTACAGTCCATGGCATCACAAAGAGTCACACACACCGGATCAACTGAGCACACATGCACGCACGCACACTTCTAAAACACAAAATGACACCAAAAATAGCTCAGTATGCAAATAAAAATCTTTAGTGAAAAATTTTGGCTGTCTGAGCAGGTAAAATTGACATTAGTGTGTCTGCCAAAAATATAATTTAGCCATACCGCAAAAATCCTACAGGTTTTGGTTTGAAGGCCCCAACGGGAATTTTTAAAAACTGCTTTGGTTTTACTTCTGTTATTTTTAAACTTTTGACATTTTATGGCATCAGAACTGAGATTTTTTAAAAGATCCCTAATGACTCTGGGGCAGTGGGCTAACAGGTCCTGATATCCACAGGGCTCACTGAATTCAGGGCTTTCTCAATGACCCCAGAATCTGAGCCTAAGCCTCTCTTGGATATGAGTTCTCTGCTCTCTTTGAGTGCTCAGATTTTATTGTGCACACCTGTATTCTGTTTCTTGATAAATCATCCTAATCTGCTTTAAAAAAAATGGGGGGGTGGGTGGAGAAAACATGTGATTCCATGTGTTTTGGAACTGCTGTTAGAAAACAGAGCCCCTCACAGTTAGACATCTTAGAAAATCTAAAGACAAATATGGGATCTGCCTGGTTCATAGGTCAGGCTCTCGTGGCTTTGTTGAAATAAGTGAACTTTCACTAACTGTAGTAGCCACTTTGGGAGCCTCTATCTTAGCTGTCAGTCAGTCATTCTGACCCCATGAACTGCAGTCCACTACACTACTCTGTTGATGGGATTTCCCAGGTAAGAATATTGGAGTGGGTTGTCATTTCCTTCTCCAGGGGATCTCCCTGTCTCAGGGACTTAACCCAGGTATCTTGTATTGCATATGGATTCTTTACCAGCTGAGGCACTAGGGAAGCCCTTATCCTAAGTAAGTCCACCTTAAAGAGCACTAGGTAAAGAATCTGCCTACCATTGTAGGAAATCCAATAGACTTAGGAGTTCAATTCATGGGTCGGGAAGATTCCCGAGGAAAAGGAACTGATAACCCACTCCAGTATTCTTGACTGGACAATTCCATGGAAGAGGAACCTGGTGAACTACAGTCCATGGCATCACAAAGAGTCACACACACCGGATCAACTGAGCACACATGCACGCACGCACACTTCTAAAACACAAAATGACACCAAAAATAGCTCAGTATGCAAATAAAAATCTTTAGTGAAAAATTTTGGCTGTCTGAGCAGGTAAAATTGACATTAGTGTGTCTGCCAAAAATATAATTTAGATCCAACTATTCTTTTGAGTTTTATACCCAAGACATGGCTAGAATTTTTAAAATAAAAGCTACAGGGTTCCTGCTTGCATGTGTCTATTTATGTTTGTCTATGTACATATGTTTCAGTTACATGATACTTTTCTACCCTCACAGTGTATTGTCAAAATTAATTTCTAATGAGCTCCAATTAATTTACTAAAAGAAAAAAATGTACATAAATTTGGTGTTCCTAAAAGTCTCAAAAATACAGAAAATAACACAAATGTCTTTCAAGTTCACATGATCTGGGGCAATATTTCATAAATAGAAGCTAGTTTAAGTTTGTTGGTTTAATGAATGCAGGCATATCTTCAAATTTATCAACTAGAAAAATAAGATGACAGCTGTTTAAAGTCTGATCCAAGCATACTTGCTAAAAACAAGTGACTTGTGTAAGTGGAAATAAGATAAAAATTTTTACTGTTAAACTGAACAGTGTATATACATTGAATATCTGAATTATTTTCATATAATATAAAAGACTGAAAAATTAATTGATCAGAATAAGTTTACAGACCTTTGGCTTCTTCATTTTTAGAGAGATGAAGAATATTTGATTCTATTAATACATATGTCTCTTGTAATGTCACAGTAAAAAAACTATACTATTGGGACTTCCCTGGTAGTCCAGTGGGTAAGGACACCGCCTTGCAGTGCAAGGGACACCGGTTCGATCCCTGGTCTGGGAAGATCCCACGTGCCGCGGAGCGACTGGACCGTGTGCACCCAGAGCCGGCTCTCTGTGACGACAGAGGCCGCTGCGATGGGAGGCCCACAGGAGCCAAAGAACAAAGACAGATGAAAATAGAGAAATGAAAGACCAATAGAAGTGGCCCACCGGCTCCCTCCCTCCCCTCTCCACCCCCGCCTCACCTCACCACAAAAATAAATAAATAAATCTTTTTAAAAAAAAATTATACTATTAAAAATATGTGTTTGAAAAATGTTTTTATAATAACATGTTTATAAATTTGCTAGTCTACTATGGGATGATAATAATAGTTCAAAATTCCCTGATTCCTTGTTTTCACTGGAGAACAAAGATTTATGTTGAAATTCATAATTAATGTGTAAAAATAAAAGTACTAGAAACAAGAAAGTGATGTTATATAAAAACTAGGTAAGAAAAATAGAATGTGTTTTTTATTAAAAGAAAGTTATGAAGGACAAGAGTTTGGGGTTTGTTCCTTTCCTTTTGTTAAGGTAAAAAGGAAAGTAATTTTGTCTTAAAATAATTATTCTCAAATAAGAGGGGGGAAAGATAGAACAAAACTTAAATTAATACAGAAAATGGCAGAAGGTTTGCAGAAAGGAATCTTGAAAAAATAAATCTTATGTGTGGTCAAGGCAAGAGTGAAATGAATTTAAGTTAAAAAAAGAGAAATACAGGAAGGGGTTGGGTAGAGGTATGGTATTAAAGACACAAACTACTCTGTATAAAATAAATAAGCAACAGAGAAATATTGTACAGCATAGGGGAATATAGTGACTGTTTTTTAATAACTTTAAATGAACTAAAAATATAAAAATATTAAATCACTATGTTATATACCTCAAACTAATACATATCACAAAGGGACTATATTCAATTTACAAAAGAGTTTAATATTAAAAGTATACTGGAGCAAAATTAGAATTTGATTTTCTCTATTAAATCATAGAAATTTTCAATTATTGATCTACTTGTAATAAGAAACTGTACACAAATTTTTTCTCTACCTGTAACATTATCTGCCTGGTGGTGGTGAAAGGGGTAAATAGACAGACTTAATAAGGAGCCCAGTGGTTCCCAAGGAGGAGGAGAAGGAGGGAATAAACATTTTCTAGCCTAAAATGTTTTTCTAACATACATATGCATTACAGCATAACAATAACAATAATGTAAAAATGAGTGGAAAGAGTAAATTTGGAGGAGTGAGCATTAAGAATCTTTAAGCTATAGAGGCTAATGTCCTTTATTCCCAGATTAGAGTATCTGGATGTACACATAGTCATCTTCTTTCTCATATTCCAACACAGACATTTAACAGGTCTTATCCCAGAAGGATCTACTTGATAGCCACAGCCCTTTTTTCCACTTATAGAGTCACCAATACTGAAGAAAGGTCATTTTCTAAAGTTCTGTGTTATAATTAAAAACGTTTTTTCTAATTGAAATTATAATAAAACTGGACAATAACTTACAAAATCCCATTTAACTTATATCTATAATACGATACTAATAACATTCAGTATGTATTATATTTGTATCACCCACACTTAAAAATCTGATTTCCCTGAGTCTGTGATTTGTATTCTAAACAGTATAGAAATGAAAATTATTACTCTAAACTTCCCAATTGCACAGCTTTGATGTACGTAAATGTAGAGAATATAAATATGCCATGAATATGCCAGATGTTTTCAAAAACACAAATGACAAACACAGAGCAATAGAAAGCTTGATAATAAGCTACTAAATGGAAAATATTGATGATATAAACATTAAAAATATGTTTTTATATTAGTACAAATAATTAGTACAAAGTCAAAGTCTAGAAAATTTTCATCTGAATTGCATAATACAAAATTATATCAATTCTAGTATGAAATGAATAAATTTAGGAACAGACTAGATTTTTTTTAAAAGCATTGAAAAAGGCACATAGTCAATTTATAAATTATTTCTACAATTTTATTGGATGACAGTGTACAAAAAATAAAGATGATCTCAAATCCTTAAAAAAAAATTCTGCTTTAGTGAATAAAATATAAAGACTAGTTTTTGAGGAATTCAGTATAATAATAGTAATTATTTTTCTATTGTTGCTCTTAGTGCTCAGGAAAAGATTTTTGAAATGCCACAAAATCAAATATATATATAATATATAAAATAAAATAATCCACAACTGAAACTAAAACCTACCAGTACGGTACTAAAAAAGCCAAGTACTCTATCTGGATTTTAACTTCATTATTTTCTTTTGGGTTACATGATACCTCAAGTTTTTTTTAAGTTCTAAGACAACTATGTTAATTATAATTACCATTATATCCCATATTCTGAGAATATAGTGAGTATATAATGTTATAGGAGACTATAAAAGGGAAAAGCATTTTCCAGGAATGTGATAAGAAGATAAAGGTTTATAACTAAGATTATCAGATTCTATCATTGACCAAGCTCACAAACAATAATTAAAAAATAATAGTTGAAAATGTATTACTTTAAAGACAATGACACAACGACATGATCTGTGCCCTAAGGAGTGCTAGATTCCAGTGGAGGCAATAGGTAATTGAACAAGTCCTTTAAAATATTATAGGTATAAAGTTTGTTGAGAGGATGATGAAGATCATTGTCAAAGTACCCTATTGTGTTTCAGAGTTGTTTATCATCACAAGGTAGAAGAGAGAAGGTAAAGGTACAATTAAATACAAAGTTTGATGGAGATTGTATATTATATACTATTTTTATACAAATAAATAAAATGTTGATATTCCAAAGAAAGAGTTTTAGAAGAATGGGAAAAATGAAGTCTTAAATCCCACAGCACTTCTAATGTAATAATTTCTACTTTGGATTCTGTGCTGTCAACACTTGTCTGTTTGCAAATAAACATTTCACAACTATTAGTCATGTTTACTCAAGCTGAACATTTCTCTCCTTGAAAATTGAACACCTGCAGAGAAAACATACACACACACATGCACACACACACACACACACACACACACACACGAATCCCTCTTCTGCACATCCTCAGACTGCAACTTTGGTACAAACTTGCCAAAGCAGCTTTAATTGGACAGCTGGTTTCCCGTGGATTCCATGAACCCAAAAAATAACATCTAAGCATGAAGCAGTTTGTTAAAATCTATACTTGCTGCATGTAGAAATTTGTGCTTTGATTTTTTTGTTGTTGTTGTTTTTTGGACACTTCTATTGGTCTTTCATTTATTTCCATCTTTGTTTTTTTGGCCTGTGTGGGCCTTCCATTGCAGTGGCCTATTTTACTGCAGAGCACCAGTTCTCGGCGCATGTGCTTCAGAGCACTGGCTGGGTAATTGGACACATCTGTCCAGCCGCTCTGCAGCACATGGGATCGGCCCAGGCCAAGGATCGAATCAATGCACCTTGCACTGCAAGATGGTGTCTTTACCCACTGGACCACCAGCGAAGCCCTGTTCTTTGATTTTTGTACCATGCCGTGTGGTCAACACATAAAACTAACAATGACAACAGCAACAACAAAAACAGGATCCTGCTGGATACAGATTTTCAAGAACACAACCATATGTTTTCCTTAATATTTGTGATGTACCAAAGCTGTGACACAGCAAGGCTTCCCATGACTTTAACTGCAACTGCTGTGTGAGTGTGTCTGGAAACTCACAATGATTGCAATGCCAGTTGAAATTTTTGAAAGAATAGTTTGCCATTTGCTCCATGAAACTCTTCAAGCTGTCAAACTCGAGTTGAACCTTGAAAGAAACTGATCATGAGCTCTTTGCAAAACTGAAGTTTTCAACCAGGCTTTTCAGGAAAAAATATGGCTTCTATCAACATGAGCATTATGCTAATATGCACACCTGTTTGGATGTGTATTTCCTTTCAAAGACACTGGCTCCTGGAATAGGCTTGTGGAGTTTATGAACCATCTTCAAAATGACATAAAATGGGTAAATCAACACATCTTTGTATTAAAAAAAAAACTAAGTGAGGAGTTACTGCCAGAACAGCTAAGACTGTTAGATGAGACTACTTTATAACAGAACATTTAGAAATAAGTAGAACTGATATTGTGATGATATGGGAAGTTACACTTTCAGGAGTTTAAAATAATACTTTTAAACATAAGAAAATGCCAAACAAAATGCCACATATGGTTTACCTAATCCTCTATCTCTAACAATAACAGAAAGGGCATTTAAAGGGAGGATACACAATTAGTCTTTGTGGTCCTATTTTTCCTGATATAAATTGATTTTATGCTATCTTAGCTAAATGAGGTGGTTATTTTACTATTATCACTGCAGAAATCTCACAGAAAATAGGTCTAATCATTTCCACCTACTAACCTGGACTTCAGGTAGACTTCAGAACTATATTACTTGTGTGGTCTTTTTGGCAACAGCAGGAAAGCAATACAAGCCAAATTAGTTCTCAATTGAGACAAGAGAAAAATAGCACTATTTATATATCCTGGTGCTACTACAAACTTTAGCTACAAATAAGGACTGCCCAAGACTTCAGGTCAATATTGTGTGGCCCACACAATTCAGCCTTTGTAGCTCCACGGTGAATATTTCCAAACATAGGAAGACAAAACACAGAGTATGAGAAAAACACAAGACAAATTTGCCTCTTACCAATGCTTCAAACATAATGTGGATATTTTCTTTTTTAAATGAACTGTGGAAATAAGCATTCAGCTTAAAGCTCAGTACTGAACGCATCAGATAAAATAATGGCCAGCATGATATATGGTTTGAGGATCCCAGAAGAGAATTCACTTCATTAAAGTACAAAAAGCCTTGTCTCTGGTGTCGTAACATAACCAGAGGATTCTCCATCAGTGTTGCCTTTGGGTAGCTCAGCATGAAAGTCCTGGCAAACTCTGAGTTTAAAAAACCATTTGCTCCAAAAAGAAACTGATCAAAATGAGCTCTTTGCAAAACTGAAGTTTTCAACCAGGCTTTTCAGGAAAAAATATGGCTTCTATCAACATGAGCATTATGCTAATATGCACACCTGTTTGGATGTGTATTTCCTTTCAAAGACACTGGCTCCTGGAATAGGCTTGTGGAGTTTATGAAGCATCTTCAAAATGACATAAAATGGGTAAATCAACACATCTTTGTATTAAAAAAAAAACTAAGTGAGGAGTTACTGCCAGAACAGCTAAGACTGTTAGATGAGACTACTTTATAACAGAACATTTAGAAATAAGTAGAACTGATATTGTGATGATATGGGAAGTTACACTTTCAGGAGTTTAAAATAATACTTTTAAACATAAGAAAATGCCAAACAAAATGCCACATATGGTTTACCTAATCCTCTATCTCTAACAATAACAGAAAGGGCATTTAAAGGGAGGATACACAATTAGTCTTTGTGGTCCTATTTTTCCTGATATAAATTGATTTTATGCTATCTTAGCTAAATGAGGTGGTTATTTTACTATTATCACTGCAGAAATCTCACAGAAAATAGGTCTAATCATTTCCACCTACTAACCTGGACTTCAGGTAGACTTCAGAACTATATTACTTGTGTGGTCTTTTTGGCAACAGCAGGAAAGCAATACAAGCCAAATTAGTTCTCAATTGAGACAAGAGAAAAATAGCACTATTTATATATCCTGGTGCTACTACAAACTTTAGCTACAAATAAGGACTGCCCAAGACTTCAGGTCAATATTGTGTGGCCCACACAATTCAGCCTTTGTAGCTCCACGGTGAATATTTCCAAACATAGGAAGACAAAACACAGAGTATGAGAAAAACACAAGACAAATTTGCCTCTTACCAATGCTTCAAACATAATGTGGATATTTTCTTTTTTAAATGAACTGTGGAAATAAGCATTCAGCTTAAAGCTCAGTACTGAACGCATCAGATAAAATAATGGCCAGCATGATATATGGTTTGAGGATCCCAGAAGAGAATTCACTTCATTAAAGTACAAAAAGCCTTGTCTCTGGTGTCGTAACATAACCAGAGGATTCTCCATCAGTGTTGCCTTTGGGTAGCTCAGCATGAAAGTCCTGGAGCTCCAATGCTTCTCCTTTAATTGTGGTGATTTACTTTTTAGACTCACCACTTTTTAGGACCCAATTCTTCCTCCTTAAAATAGGAAGTTGCAGGTGAGATGGTTTCCAGTCTTACTTATCTATGAAATGTTATAAAATCTTTCTAATAATTCTAATGCATGTGCTTCTAAGGGCATTTTGCCTTTCCTTTACCTACGAATGATGAAAAATGTTGGCATTAAGTATTCTCAAGCAAGACTGAGGTTCTGCAGATAATCTTGGGGGTCTACTGTATTTTATTAGATGTACTATGCCATGTTTTAGTAAGAGTACAAACCCTCTGCCTTGAAAAAAAGAAAACCTATGATTTTATCCTCTAATCCCATTTAGCTGAAACTACAAAGACTCAAAATCCCTGTACATGTTACAGGATGTGCCAATGTCATTGCAGATTGTTTCAGAAGCTTTGTATGAAAGGAAAATTTAAATAGAAGTTATGAGAACATATATTACCTTTTGGACTATAACTCAATGAGTGAAATTTATATTCTTTCAAAGCTTTGATATGCCATCCTTGGCAGGAAATTCATTCAGCCTCTTTGGGTCTCAGATGGATGCTTTGTGTGGAATTCGAATTACACCTCATCTGCCCGAAGGCAGGCATCTAAAATAGATGATCTCTTAAGGCAGCTTTCAGCTCTAAGAGCTATATTTCTGTGGTTTTAAGTTGGAAAATAATTTGATATACATCCCTATAATTCTCCTCAGAGAACTGCATTAAATTCTCAGTGGCAGAAATAGAGCCACTAGAGATTAGAAACAAGTGTCAGTGTACATCTTGACCTATACAATACTATTATCACTTGTACACTTCCCAAGATCGCAGAATGCCTGCCGCCTATCCACATAATCCATTTGAATCTGTGTCCTTCTTTCCAATATTTATTCTTCATGCCACAGAAAAGATCACTGACCTCAGCCCAAACAGATAGTATACAAAAATAAGTCCACATACCTAAGAATTTCCTGCAATCTTGGAGCTGAAAGCCACCTTAAGAAATCATCTATTTTAGATGCCTGCCTTTGGGCAGGTGAGGTGTAATTCGAATTCCACACAAAGCATCCATCTGTGACCCAAAGACGCTGAATGAATTTCCTGCCAACGGTGGCATATCAAAGCTTTGAAAGAAAATAAATTTCACTCACTGAGTTATAAATAATATGTAATTCCCACATGCTCAGTTACTTCTTAAGCCTTTTAATCTTTGGAAATGTGAGATGGAAAGGTTATTTCCTACTTTCTATTTGGGATATCTTAGAGTTCTAATATTAATTATAAATGTCATTTGTTGTCTTATTTACTTTAGACTTCTAGGAAATTATAAAAAGATTCTGATAACCTAGCACCCACAAATTTAACCCTTGTGCTATCAATACAGATTAAGGAACTCATTAATCCACATTAACTCATTTAACATAATGATTTGGATAAATGAAATCATTTTTTGCGTCAAACAAAGGACAAATGGAAATTCACCATTTATGATCACCGTCTTCTTAGCTCAGGAATATGACAAGAATACACTGAAATTTCAGACAACCAGAAGACTCATGTCTTTTGCTCACAGAAATCCACTGATAGAACTTATGCTCCAAAGTGACACCTTGTAAAGGTCTGTCAGCATTACTGAAGAACACCTTTTTGTAGCATACATGAATAGCCTGTATCAAATCCTCCTTTCTATGAATTCCTATAGCAGATATAAGCCTAACTCCATTTGGGTAAAAACTTAATTCCCTCTCCTCATAGAGGAAAGGATGATGAAGGGAGGGGGCATAGCAAGAAGAAATTCCTTTCACATCATAAGCTCTGCCAATGGGAATAAATGATGGAAACCTCTCCTGTGAGTTCAATCCAACAATCCACAGGTTTAAAAAAACCCAGAAACAGGGAACCTAAAAGAGCAATCTCATGACCTATACAATACTATTATCACTTGTACACTTCCCAAGATCGCAGAATGCCTGCCGCCTATCCACATAATCCATTTGAATCTGTGTCCTTCTTTCCAATATTTATTCTTCATGCCACAGAAAAGATCACTGACCTCAGCCCAAACAGATAGTATACAAAAATAAGTCCACATACCTAAGAATTTCCTGCAATCTTGGAGCTGAAAGCCACCTTAAGAAATCATCTATTTTAGATGCCTGCCTTTGGGCAGGTGAGGTGTAATTCGAATTCCACACAAAGCATCCATCTGTGACCCAAAGACGCTGAATGAATTTCCTGCCAACGGTGGCATATCAAAGCTTTGAAAGAAAATAAATTTCACTCACTGAGTTATAAATAATATGTAATTCCCACATGCTCAGTTACTTCTTAAGCCTTTTAATCTTTGGAAATGTGAGATGGAAAGGTTATTTCCTACTTTCTATTTGGGATATCTTAGAGTTCTAATATTAATTATAAATGTCATTTGTTGTCTTATTTACTTTAGACTTCTAGGAAATTATAAAAAGATTCTGATAACCTAGCACCCACAAATTTAACCCTTGTGCTATCAATACAGATTAAGGAACTCATTAATCCACATTAACTCATTTAACATAATGATTTGGATAAATGAAATCATTTTTTGCGTCAAACAAAGGACAAATGGAAATTCACCATTTATGATCACCGTCTTCTTAGCTCAGGAATATGACAAGAATACACTGAAATTTCAGACAACCAGAAGACTCATGTCTTTTGCTCACAGAAATCCACTGATAGAACTTATGCTCCAAAGTGACACCTTGTAAAGGTCTGTCAGCATTACTGAAGAACACCTTTTTGTAGCATACATGAATAGCCTGTATCAAATCCTCCTTTCTATGAATTCCTATAGCAGATATAAGCCTAACTCCATTTGGGTAAAAACTTAATTCCCTCTCCTCATAGAGGAAAGGATGATGAAGGGAGGGGGCATAGCAAGAAGAAATTCCTTTCACATCATAAGCTCTGCCAATGGGAATAAATGATGGAAACCTCTCCTGTGAGTTCAATCCAACAATCCACAGGTTATACCCAGAAACAGGGAACCTAAAAGAGCAATCTCAAGAATGTTGCTCTCCCTGGTGGCAATTGTCTGAAACTGGGAGGAGCAAGGCAGTCACAGTCATCAGTGGCACCAAGCTGACCCTTCTTTTCATTGGACATCACTGCAGTTGCAAGCTATG
The DNA here is from genome assembly GCA_022376925.1 of Tragulus kanchil. Taxonomy (NCBI): domain Eukaryota; kingdom Metazoa; phylum Chordata; class Mammalia; order Artiodactyla; family Tragulidae; genus Tragulus; species Tragulus kanchil. The sequence continues at coordinate 256,641,189 of JAIOJX010000032.1, forward strand.
AATTAATCAGAAATACATTCTGTTTTAACTGCACAAGGACCTCTGCAGCAACACAGTGAAACAGATCAATTTACTTCTGTCAGCAAATAGTAGATAACTGACATAAAAAATATGTTTTCCAGGGAAGGAGAGCTCAAGATGGAGGCCTACTAGTGGAAGAGCTAATGCAATTCATCTCACATTGCCAATGAATATGGGGAGCTGTGAAGGAGTCTCCCTTCTATCTTCTTCTTACCATGAGGAATACCCTTAAAGGAAAAGGAAAAGGTAGACTGATCCATCTAGGTGTTCATATATCTTTCTGAGGTATATTCAGAGTTCAATTTTATGATCAATATAGTATATGTTGCCCAGTCATCAAAAGAATTTACACGAGAAACTGCTTATTTGACTTAAAGACTATAACATGAATTCTTGTTTCTTTTATAGGCATTCTGATCAGAATTCAAAGATTTTTTTTTAGACAAAGATCTTCATGAGGCCATAGGAAGCTCCGCTTTTAATCTTTTTGGTTCCAGTAACTTTGGGTTTTTCATGGACTCAGCAGTGAAGAATCCACCGGCCAATGTAGGAAACACAGGTTCAATCCCTAGATTGGGAAGATCTCCTGGAGAAGAAAACAACAAGCCACTCCAGTATCCTTACCTGAGAAATCCCATGGACAGGGGAAACTGGTGGGCTACGGTCCATGAGGTCGCAAAAAATCAAATATGACTTAGAAACTAAACAAAAACAGAAGAGCTACAGATAATAGCAATGAAAGATTTTAAATTTGTGTAAGATCATACAGATAATATCACTTTGCCACATATAAGGAATACATGTAAAAAGCACCTTGCCTCTCTTTAGAAAAAAAAAAATATTGAAAACTACTAATAGCATCACCAACTCAGTGGACATGAGTTTGAGAAAATTGCAGAAGATAGTGAAGGACAAGGAAGCCTGGCATTCTGCATTCTATGGGGTCACAGAGAGTCGAACATGACTTAACAACTCAACAACAGCAACTAATTCCAAACTGTTCTGCAACAAATGAGTAAGGTGACAAAGATCACTTCGAGGCAGTGGTTAGAACTGACAAATTTCAATCTCTAACTTGCTTTATGGTTGTGGTTCCCTATCCCCTACTAACAACTGGTATTTCGAATTCTTCTTATGCCCTTGTGACATCACAGGCAAATAGGAAATGGCTGAAGACAATGCATGAGTCTTCTGAGCAAGCAGTCTGAGAAATAAATAGCAACAACTCCTGATTAGCATGACTTTTAGCCAGAGGTTATAAATAATGAGTAACAGATGTCTGATCTAGAGTCCTTTATTACATTATCTTAAGTGAAATTCAGGTTTATTTCTAAGCTATTCTCAAATCAGATATTGCAAGGCAAGAAAAGTATTTTTATTAGTGGGAAAGAAATGTTTTTCTAGATGAACCAAATAGAAATGATAAGGCTGAAAAATTAACAAGGGTGTTTATCACATACAGAAGAAAGAGGGTTTTTTTATTTTAATCTGAAAGATGCTAGAATACTGAAAAACAACATTATGGATAAGAAGAAAAGAGACATAAATTTTGTCTTGGGGCTATCATGGGTTTGTTTGGTGCAGAACAAAGCCAAGGAATAAAATGTTACCAATGTCTCACCTACAGATTGGAACATTAGAACTCATAGAGGTCAATAATTTGAAAGAGAAAGAATATTGAAGAATATAGTTAGGAAGAAGAGCAGCAAATGGAAAAAAAATGGAACCATATGAGTTTTGCTGCTTTTCACATAGTCACAAAATACAACAATATTTTATGCATTCCCCACTGTTTATTTTTGTCTCTGTTTCTACCCATTGCTTCCCACACCAACCCGACCTGGTAATTGAAACTTCAAGTCAAATCTGTCCCATGGAAATGGAGCATGAAAAACCAATACTAACCACAACAGAAAAAAATCTCTAAATGTTTTAACTTGAATGTTAAATTTACTCAGTTAATGAAAACTCATGAGTATAATTGGAAGCTAAGTCAATGAGTCAGTGAGTTATTAAGTACCTACTAAGTACATGTCATTGTTGCAAGCACTGTGGATCAATAAAAAAAATAAAACAAGATTACTGGTATTAAGGACCATAAACTGTATTAAAGACACAGAATGGAGAATATAATCTAGTATATTATATAATAAGATAAAAATAAAATCCCAATATTACATTTTAGAAGTCAAGAGAAAAAATAGTCACTATTATGTATATTTTTCTGACTATGATAGCTAATTTCTGGCATTAAAAATTAGATGGAAATAGGGATTCCCTGATGGTCAAGTGGGTAAAGAGTCTATCATGCAGTGCGGGGGGCACTGGTTCGATCCTTGACCCACGAAGATTCCACGTCCTGTGGAGCAACTGGACCAGTATGTCCCATTATGAACTTGCACTCTAGAGTTCATGCACCACCAGCCAGTGCTCTGCAATGAGAAGGGTTGCTGCAATGGGAAGCCCACATGGGTCAAAGAACAAAGATGGGTGAAAATAATTAAATAAATAAACAATGAAAGAGGCGAAAATTTAAAAATATATATATTAAAAAAAGACCTTATATTAAAAAAAAAATAGAAGGAAATAAAAGACGAGAACAATAGCTAAAAGTTCATAAGGGAATGAGTGAAGCTGATTTTAAATCCCTTATCTTGCACTGAAAGAAAATAAAGATATTTATCAACAGTAGAGTTTCTTAACATACACATTGAGCTATCTAAAGAAATTACTAAAAGAATAGACATGGAAATTATAAATCCCAAAATAGTAGACAGGGAAAAATTCAATACAAAAGAAAACAGAAAAGAAGGAAAAGAAATAGAAAAATTAAAAATTGAAAAACTAAAGAAAGATGATATATATAAATTTTAAAGTATTGTAATTAAAACTAATGTAAGTAAACTAAAATATTTGATTAAAAAGCATATTATTAAAGTGAACTTTTAAAAAATGCAACACCAACTGTTTACAAGAGATTCAAAGGAATATAAGTCACTGAAAGGGTAACTATTAAAGTCTAACATTTATGGGCCAGAGAAACTATAATCAAAATAATTATAGTAATAATAACATAAACTAGTCATCCACCTAAATATCACTGTTAGAGATAACTACAAAACTGATAGAGATATAATCATTTAAAATTATTGCTAGAGATATTGTAAATTATTGTTAGACATATAATGAATACATAATAGACATGAGATGTATAATATTGATATGTAACAACACATTGAACAAAATTTCAATCACCTAGAAGACATACTTTTAAATGGTATGCACCTCATAATATATCTTCAAAATATATAAAGCAAAACCTGCAAATATACAAGGAGATTTTGAAAACTATATGAAGATGATTAGAGTTATTAAAACATCTCTCTTGAAAGCTGATTTATCAAGCCAATAAAAATATCAATAAAAATACTGAATAACATAATTCATAAGCCACAAAAACTAGAGAATTTCATTCTCAAACATACAAGGAATGTTAATAAAAATTGACTATATCAAGTCCATAAAACAAGTCTTAACAAGTTTCAAAAACAATAATATGCTGCAGAATATATTTTCTGACTAAAAGTAAAACACTTTGTAGAATATATTTTCTGACTGGCTCCAAATTGGTCAAGGCTGTATATTGTCACCCTGCTTATCTGATTTATATGCAGAGTATATCATGAGAAATGCTGGTCTGGATGGAGTACAGCTGGAAGCAAGATTGCCAGGAGAAATATCAATACCCTCAGGTATGCAGATGACAGCACCCTAGTGGAAAAAAGTAAAGAGGAACTAAGGAACCTCTAGATTAAGGTAAAAGAGGAGAGTGAAAAACCTGACTTAAAATTCAACATTCAAAAAATGAAAATCATGGCATTCAGTCACATCACTTCATGGCAAATAGATGGGCAAACAATGGAAACAGTGACAGACTTTATTTTCTTGGACTCCAAAATCGCTGTGGATGGTGACTACAACCATGAAAGGAAAAGACTCTTGCTCCTTGGAAGAAAAGCTACGACAAACCTAGACAGCGTATTCAAAAGCAGAGCCATCACTTTGACAACAAAATTCCATATAGTCAAAGCTACGGCTTTCCCAGTAGCCATTTATGGACCCATAAGGAAGGCTGAGCACTGAAGAATTGATGTCTTTGAACTGCGGTATTGGAGAAGGTTCTTGAGAACCCCTTGGACTTCAAAAAGATCAAATCAGTCAGTCCTAAAGGAAATTAACCCTGCATATTCATTGGAAGGACTGATGCTGAAGCTAAAGCTCCAGGACTTTGGCCATCTGATGCAAACAGAGAACTCACTGGAAAAGATGCCGATGTAGGGAAAAATAGAAGACAAAGGAGAAGTGGATGAGATAGTTGGTTGGCATTACTAAGTAAATGCACATAAGTTTGAGAAGGCTCTGGGAGACAATGGACAGGAAAGCCTGGAGTACTGCAGTCCATGGAGTTGCAAAGAGTCAGACACAACTGAGTGAGTGAACTGAACTGAAAAGCACAATAATTGAGGAAGAAATAAAAATATGATATGTTGACCAGAAATGATCCGGTGACACAAGCATCAAAACACATTTTGGAAGAAAACTTCAGAGAAAACAGTAAACTACTCTTTAATAAAAGCTCTTCCTGTGTGGCACTACGCTGGTAGGAGCTGAGCTGCTCCTGAGGCATGTAAGCAAGGTTTTGGTGACTGGCTGGGTCTCACCAGTATAAAGTATTTTCAGTTAAAACCAAAGCATTAAATTTCTCCATTGCATCCAATCACTTCAGTAATTGAAAAGGACAGCATCCCACTTCAATTACGTGTTCTCATTTCTGCATATCTTTTAATTTATGGGACAATAAAAAGTAAAGAAATGCAGAAAAACAAAACAAAACCAAAAAAAGCTCTTGATAGCACAGAATATGACGTAAAATGGGCATGAGTCCATGATTCTGAATCAATAAATGAATCAGAAGAGCTGGATTCTGGAGGCAAAGAAGTTTATTAAATATCTTAACCAGTTGAGTTTTATATATTGTTTCACATGTAGGCACAGTTATGTTTTAAAACATTTAAAGAATCTTTCAAAAGTATAAAGTAAAAAAATAGAAATGAGAAACAATTATGTCATTATTGTATTTTTCTAAGTATTATATAAAATAATGCTTGTAACAAGTGATGAACCATGTTAACACATATGAAAATTATACGATAAAGCTAAGAAAAAGAAAATACTGCATTCTTACAACATAGAGATAAAAAACTAAAAATGAGCTCAACAACCAAATGAAGGAACTTAAAAGAATAAAAAGAAATTTAATGAATGAAACAGCTAAGTGCAAAACTATGCACTTATAAAAACAAACAAAAAAAATGGACAAATATAATAAACCAAATTCATGTTCTTTGAGAAAAAAAAAAGAATAAAAGTGCCTAGTATTCTACTGTCAAAGGAAGAAAAAGAAATAAGCAAAATTAAAACTAAACATAAATGATGGTACAGCAGACATTAACAATTTTGTCTCGGGGATGATAACTGTATGATAATAAATTTTGAAATTTATCACAAGATGTAATTAAACAAAACAATATATCACAATGGCTTAAATATTACAATGGTACAATAAATCTTGGGGGGAAAAACTGAATTTGAATTAATATCAATGCAAAATTATCACCAAGCATAGATTTTTTTTTTCAGGAACATACTATGAGACATTCGAGAAACAGATTAATTCAGTCTAACATTCTAAAAACTAAAATTATGACAACCATTTCCACCATTTCATGGCAAATAGATGTGAAAAAAGTGGTAACGGGGCTTCCCCTGGTGGTCCAGTGGGTAGGGACGCCGCCTTGCAGTGCAGGGGGCGCCGGTTCGATCCCTGGCCTGAAAGGATCCCACGTGCCCCGGAGCGGCTGGACTGATGTGTCCATTACTGAGCCGGAGCTCTGGGGCGCACGAGCCCAGAGCTGGTGCTCTGCGACGACGGAGGCCACCGCGATGGGAGGCCCACAGGAGCCAAAGAACAAAGACGGATGAAAATGGAGAAATGAAGGACCAATAGAAGTGGCCCGCCCGTCCCCCTCCCTCCCCACCCCACCCCCCAAAAGATAAATAAATAAAAAATAAATGTTTAAAAAAAAACAAAAAGTGGTAACAGTGACAAATTTTATTTTCTCGGGCTCCAGAATCACTACAGATGGTGACTAAAGCCACAGAATTTTAATATGCACGCACCTTGGGAGAAAGAGCTATTAGAAACCTAGACAGTATATTACAAAACACAGACACCATTTGGCTGACAAAAGTTCATCTAGTCAAAGCTATGGTTTTCCTAGTAGTCATGCACAGATACAAGACTTTGTACCATAAAGAAGGCTGAGCACCAAAGAATTAATGCTTTGAAATTGTAATGCTGGAGAAGACTCTTGAGAACCTCTTGGAGGGCAAGATATGAAACTGATCAATCCTAAAGAAAATCAACCCTGAAATCCTAAAGAAAATCAACCCTGAATATGCATTGGAAGGACTGATATGAAGCTGAATCTCCAATACTTTGGTGACCTGATGTGGAACTTGACCCATTGGAAAAGACCTTAATGCTGTAAAAGACTGAAGGCAAGAGAAGAAGGCGAAGACAGAGGATGAGACTGTTGAATGACATCACTGACTTAATAAGCATGAGTTTGAGCAATCTGCATGAGATAGTGAAGGATAGGGAAGTCTGGTATGCTGCAGTTTATGGGGTCACAAAGAGGCAGACAAGACTTAGTGACTGAACAACGACAGCAGTCTAACCTTAACTCCTTCAGAATCTGAAAAAGTTAGGAAAAGTACTAGTCGGTTCTGGGTCTAGTTTAATACAAATTTAGACACAGGATTTACCAGGTGTTCCCGCGGCTAAGACTCTGTGCTCCCAATGCAGGGGGCTTGGGTTAGATACCTCAGGGAACTAGATTCCACATGCCACTTAAAAGATCCTGCATGCTGCAACTAAGACCTGGCACAATCATATAAAAATAAACAAATATTTTTTTTAAGATTAAACAAAAGCATTACATAAAAATATATTACTGCCATACTCATTTATGAATACAATTATAATATTCTCAATAAAATATTAGCAAAAATAACTGAACAATATATTAAAATGCATGCATCTGTATAATTATACATAATGATAGAAGTCAATGTTAAAACCCCAAGATTGAATCATTATAAACTGTATTGTCCAAAATCATTATGTTAACAGACTATAAGAGAAAAAAATTATCTTCTCAATATAGAAAAGGGTTTATAATATTTGACTCTTTTTTAAAAAATTATAAGCAGACTAAAATAAAAGGACCCCTGTTTAATATGGCAAAGGGCATTTTTAAAAACTTTAGAGCAAGCATAATACTTAATGGTAAAACAGAAAAGTATTTCTTTTGAAATCAAGAACAAGGTAAGAATATTCTCTCATCAATGAACTAAGAGATTGTATGAAGTTCCAATAAGACAAGAAAATCAATTAATTGGATTACAAAAAAATCATTTTGTATTTCACAGCATACAAATTACAAAAGAATCTTCAGACAAATATTGAGAAATGATAGAAGCTTGTCATTATACTTGGCTCTAATTTAATAAAGAAATAGTAAGAGCTTTCCTGTTTAATATTTATAAATGGTTAGAATAAATGATTAATATACTATTAGAATTAATTAACACAAGAGGTATTTATTAAGTGACCATTATGGGTCATATTGTACTGAGATGTCATAAGTCAAAAACAAGTAAATTAAAGACAAAATTTCTGTCCTTCTGATGGGTCCAAATTAAAGGAATGAGTTAACATATGTTGTTAATGTTCAGTTGCTAACTTGTTTCTGACTCTTTGTAACCCAATGGACTACAACACATCAGGCTTCCCTGCCCTTCACTATCTCCTGGATTTTGCTCAAACTCATGTACTTTGGGTCACTGATGCCAGCCAACCATATAATCTTCTGTCACCCCTTTCTCCACCTGCCCACAATCTTTCCTGACATCCGGGTCGTTTTCCAATGAAATCAGCTCTTCCCATCAGGTTGCCAAAGTATTGGAGGTTCAGCTTCAGCATAAGCCCTTCCAATGAATATTCAGAGTTAATTTCCTTTAGGATTGACTGATTTCATAAAAAATATCATTAAAATGCCATACTCATTTATGAATACAATTATAATATTCTCAATAAAATATTAGCAAAAATAACTGAACAATATATTAAAATGCATGCATCTGTATAATTATACATAATGATAGAAGTCAATGTTAAAACCCCAAGATTGAATCATTATAAACTGTATTGTCCAAAATCATTATGTTAACAGACTATAAGAGAAAAAAATTATCTTCTCAATATAGAAAAGGGTTTATAATATTTGACTCTTTTTTAAAAAATTATAAGCAGACTAAAATAAAAGGACCCCTGTTTAATATGGCAAAGGGCATTTTTAAAAACTTTAGAGCAAGCATAATACTTAATGGTAAAACAGAAAAGTATTTCTTTTGAAATCAAGAACAAGGTAAGAATATTCTCTCATCAATGAACTAAGAGATTGTATGAAGTTCCAATAAGACAAGAAAATCAATTAATTGGATTACAAAAAAATCATTTTGTATTTCACAGCATACAAATTACAAAAGAATCTTCAGACAAATATTGAGAAATGATAGAAGCTTGTCATTATACTTGGCTCTAATTTAATAAAGAAATAGTAAGAGCTTTCCTGTTTAATATTTATAAATGGTTAGAATAAATGATTAATATACTATTAGAATTAATTAACACAAGAGGTATTTATTAAGTGACCATTATGGGTCATATTGTACTGAGATGTCATAAGTCAAAAACAAGTAAATTAAAGACAAAATTTCTGTCCTTCTGATGGGTCCAAATTAAAGGAATGAGTTAACATATGTTGTTAATGTTCAGTTGCTAACTTGTTTCTGACTCTTTGTAACCCAATGGACTACAACACATCAGGCTTCCCTGCCCTTCACTATCTCCTGGATTTTGCTCAAACTCATGTCCTTTGGGTCACTGATGCCAGCCAACCATATAATCTTCTGTCACCCCTTTCTCCACCTGCCCACAATCTTTCCTGACATCCGGGTCTTTTCCAATGAATCAGCTCTTCCCATCAGGTTGCCAAAGTATTGGAGGTTCAGCTTCAGCATAAGCCCTTCCAATGAATATTCAGAGTTAATTTCCTTTAGGATTGACTGATTTCATCTCTTTGCAGAATGAGCATCTCTGAAGATTCTTCTCCAGCACCACAGTTCAAAGGCATCAATTCTTTGTCACTCATCCTTCTTTATAGTCTACTCTCACATCCATAAATGACTACTGGAAAAAGCATAGCTTTGAATAGATCGACCTTTGGTGGCAAAGTTATATCTCTGCTTTTGAATACACTGTCTATGTTGGTCATTACTTTTCTTCCAAGGAGCAAGTGTCTTTTAATTTCATGGCTGCAGTCACTATCCAGAATGATTTTGCAGTCCAATAAAATGAAATATGTCACTGTTTTCACTTTTTCCCCATCTATTTGCCATGAAGTGATGGGACTGAATGCCATGGTCTTAGCTGTTAAATGTTGAGTTTTAAGCCAGCTTTTTCACTCTCCTCTCTCACCCTCATCAAGAGACTCTTTAGTTCCCCTACCCTTTCTGCCATTAGGGTCATATCACCTGCATATCTGAGATTGTTGATATTTCTCCTGGCAATCTTGATTCCAGCCTGGGATTCATCCAGCCTACCACTTTGCATGATATACTTAGCATATAAGATAAATAAGCTAGAAGACAATATACAGCCTTGCTTTTCCAATTTTGAACCAGTCCATTTTTCCATGTCCAGTTCTAAATGTTGCTTCTTCATCTGCATCCAGGTTTCTCAGGAAACAGATAAGTTATTCTCATATCCCCACCTCTTTAATAATTTTCCACAGTTTGCTATGATCCACACAATGTAAATGAAGCAGAATTAGATGTTTTTTTTTTTTTTTTTTACAATTCTCTTCCTTTTTCTATGATCCGATGGATGTTGGCAATTTGATCTCTTGTTTCTGTCTTTTCTAAATCCAGCTTGTGGAACATGTGGAAGTTCTCAATTCAGATACTGTTGAAGCTTAGCTTGGAGGATTTTGAGCATTAACTTGCTAGCATGTGAAATGAATGCACTTGTGTGGTAGTTTGAATATTCTTTGGCATTGCTCATCTTTGGGATTGGAGTGAAAACTAACCTTTACCATTCCTGTGCCCACTGTTGAGTTTTCCAAACTGCTCTTTAAAAGTGTAGCACTTTTACAGCATCATTTTTAGGATTTGAAATAACTCAGCTGGAATTTCATCACCTCCACTATCTTTGGTTTTAGTAATACTTCCTAAGGCCCACTTCACAATCTAGGATGTCTAGATCTACGCTAGTGATCACATCATCATGGTTATCTAGGTCATACAACCTTTTTTATATACTTCTGTATATTCTAGTCACCTCTTCTTCATCTCTTTTGCTTCTGTTAGATCCTTACCTTTCTGTCCTTATCGTGCACATCTTTGAATGAAATGTTCCTTTGTAGGTCCAATTTTTTTAAGAAATTGTTAGTCTTTCTCAGTATATAGTTTCCTCCATTTCTTTGTATTGCTAATTTAAGAAAGCTTTCTTTTCACTCCTTGCTACTGTTGGAACTCTGCATTCATTCAGGTATATCTTTCCCTTTGTCCTCTTCTTTGCTCAGCTATTTTTTTTATATTATTTTTTATTTTTAAAGAGTTCTGCTGTTCACTGCCACACATCAGCCTGAATCAGTCATAGGCATACATATGTTTTCTCCCTCTTGAATTTTTTCCTTCCATCTCCCTCCCCATCCCACCCCTCTAGGTTGTTACAGAGCTGCTGCTTGAGATCCCTTAGTCTTACAGCAGATTCCCATTAGTTATCTATTTCGCATATGGCAATGTAAGTTTCCATGTTACTCTTTCCATACATCTCACCCTTTCCTCCCTCTGCCCAATGTTCATAAGTCTGTTCTCTATGTCTGTTTCTCCATTGCTGCTCTGCATATACATTTATCAGTACCATCTTTCTGGATTCCATATACATATGTTATCTTTTTCTTTCTGACTTGCTTCACTCAGTATAATAGGCTGTAGGTTTATCCACCTCATTAGAACCGACTCAAATGCATTTCTTTTTATGGCTGAGTAATATTCCATTGTATATACGTACCATTGTTTCTTTAACCATTCTTTTGTCGATGGACATCTAGATTAATTCACTCTTCTAGCTATTGTAAATAGTTCAGCAATGAACAATGGGGTACATATGTCTTTTTTTTTAAGATTTATTTATTTATTTATTTATTTTGGGCAGGGGTTGGATTGAGGAGGGAGGGAAGCGGGAGGGCCACTTCTATTGGTCTTTCATTTCTCTATCTTCATCCATCTTTGTTCTTTGGCTCCTGTGGGCCTCCCATCGCAGTGGCATCTGTCGTTGCAGAGCTCTGGGCACATGCGCTTCAGAGCTCTGGCGTGGTAATTGGACACATCGGTCCAGCTGCTCCGCAGCACGTGGGATCTTCCCAGGCCAGGGATCAAACCGGCACCCCTTGCACTGCAAGGCGGTGCCTACCCACTGGACCACCAGGGAAGCCCACATATGTCTTTTTTAGTTTTCATTTCCTCAAGATAAATGCCTAGTAGTGGGACTGCTGGGCCATATGGTGGTTCTAGTTCTAATTTTTTGAGGAATTGCCATACTGGCTTTCTTAATGGCTGTATCATTTTACATTCCCACCAACAGTGCAAGAGGGTTCCATTTTCTCCACACTCTCTCCAGCACTTTTTGTAGACTTTTTGACAATGGCCATTCTGACTGATAATGAGGTGATACCCCATTGAAGTTTTGATTTGGATTTCTCTAACAATGAGCAATGTTGAGCATCTTTTCATATGCTTGCTGGCCATGTGCATCTCTTCTTTGGAGAGATGTCTGTTTAGGTCTTTTTCCCATTCTTTGATTCAGTCGTTTGCTTTTTTGGTGTTTAGTTGTATGGGATAGGTTTATCCATCCTCATTAGAACCCCCCCCGCCCAATGTTCATAAGTCTGTTCTCTATGTCTGTTTCTCCATTGCTGCTCTGCATATACATTTATCAGTACCATCTTTCTGGATTCCATATACATATGTTATCTTTTTCTTTCTGACTTGCTTCACTCAGTATAATAGGCTGTAGGTTTATCCACCTCATTAGAACCGACTCAAATGCATTTCTTTTTATGGCTGAGTAATATTCCATTGTATATACGTACCATTGTTTCTTTAACCATTCTTTTGTCGATGGACATCTAGATTAATTCACTCTTCTAGCTATTGTAAATAGTTCAGCAATGAACAATGGGGTACATATGTCTTTTTTTTTAAGATTTATTTATTTATTTATTTATTTTGGGCAGGGGTTGGATTGAGGAGGGAGGGAAGCGGGAGGGCCACTTCTATTGGTCTTTCATTTCTCTATCTTCATCCATCTTTGTTCTTTGGCTCCTGTGGGCCTCCCATCGCAGTGGCATCTGTCGTTGCAGAGCTCTGGGCACATGCGCTTCAGAGCTCTGGCGTGGTAATTGGACACATCGGTCCAGCTGCTCCGCAGCACGTGGGATCTTCCCAGGCCAGGGATCAAACCGGCACCCCTTGCACTGCAAGGCGGTGTCCTTACCCACTGGACCACCAGAGGAAGCCCACATATGTCTTTTTTAGTTTTCATTTCCTCAAGATAAATGCCTAGTAGTGGGACTGCTGGGCCATATGGTGGTTCTAGTTCTAATTTTTTGAGGAATTGCCATACTGGCTTTCTTAATGGCTGTATCATTTTACATTCCCACCAACAGTGCAAGAGGGTTCCATTTTCTCCACACTCTCTCCAGCACTTTTTGTAGACTTTTTGACAATGGCCATTCTGACTGATAATGAGGTGATACCCCATTGAAGTTTTGATTTGGATTTCTCTAACAATGAGCAATGTTGAGCATCTTTTCATATGCTTGCTGGCCATGTGCATCTCTTCTTTGGAGAGATGTCTGTTTAGGTCTTTTTCCCATTCTTTGATTCAGTCGTTTGCTTTTTTGGTGTTTAGTTGTATGGGATACTTGTATATTCTGGAAATTAATTATTTGTCAGTTGTTTCATTTGTTATTATTTTCTCCCATTCTGGGGACTGTCTTTTCACCTTGTTTACACTTTCTTTTGCTGTGCAAAACCTTTTAAGTTTAATTAGGTTCCACTTGTTTATTTCTTAAATTTATATTTCCATTACTCTAGGTTATGGGTCATAGAATATCAATGCATCATCCAGTGTTCTGCCTATGTTTTCTCTGAGCATTTTATGGTTTCTGGTCCTACATTTAGGTCTTTAATCCATTTTGAGTTTACCTTTGTGTATGGTGTTAGAAGTGTTCCAACTTCATTCTTTTACCTGTAGCTGTCCAGTTTTCCAAGCACAAAATCTAACACCAATTTATGATTAAAAAAAAAAACTCTTCAAAAAATAGGCATTGAAGGAACCTACGCCAACATAGTGAAAGCCATATATGATAGTACACAGAAAATATTATTCTCAGTGGTGAAAAACTGAAAACATTCCCTCTAAGATTAGGAACAAGGCAGGGGTGTGCACTCTAACCACTACTATTCAACATGGTCTTAGAAGTTCTAATAATTCTTAGAAGTTCAGAATTTAGAGAAGAAAAAGAAACAATGGGAACCCAGATCGGAAAAGAAGTAAAAGTCTCACTGTTGGCAGATGACATAATACCATACATAGAAAACCCTAAAGATACTATCAGAAAATTACTAGAGCTAATCAGTGAATTTAGCAAAGTTGCAGGATAAAAAATCAATACACAAAAATCACTCACATTCATACATGCTAAAAAGGAAATATAAGAAAGAGAAATCAAGGAATCAAATCCACTCACCACTGTAACAGAAAGAATAAAATAGCAATAAACCTATCTAAGGAGACAGAAGAACTGTACACAGAAAATTTTAAGACACTGATGAAAGAAATCAAAGATGACATAAACAGATGGAGAGATATTCCATGTTCCTCAGTTGGAAGAATCAATATTGTAAAAATGACTATACTACCAAATGCATTCTACAGATTCAGTGCGCTCCCTATCAAATTACAATGGCATTGTTTACAGAACTAGGACAAAAAATATCACAATTCATATGGAAACACAAAAGACCCTGAATAGCCAAAGTGGTCTTGAGAAAGAAGAATGGAGCTGGAGGAATCAGCCTTCTGGACTTCACACTATACTACAAAGTAACAGTCATCAAGACAGTATGGTACTGGCACAAAAATAGCAATACAGACCAATGGAACAAGATAGAGAGCCCAGAGATAAACCTATGCACTTATGGGTACACTACTTTTGATAAAGGAGGCAAGAATATTCAATGGGGCAAAGACAGCCTTTTCTCAGTGATTTGTAGGGCCTCCTCAGAAAACCAGTTTACCTTTTTGCATTTCTTTTTCTTGGGAATGGTTTTGATCACTGCCTCCGTACAGAGTTATGAACCTCTGTCTATATTCTTCAGGCATTCTGTTTATCAGATCTAATCCCTTGAATCTATTTGTCAATTCCACTGCATAATCATAAAGGACAAAATTTACATCATACCTGAATGGTCTAGTGGTTTTCCCTGCCTTATTTAAAGCCTGAATTTTGCTCTACAAAGTTGATGATCCGAGCCCCAGTTTGCTCCATCTCCTGTTTTTGCAGACTGTATAGAGCTTCTTCATCTTCAGCTGCAAAGAATATAATCAATTTAATTTCGGTATTAACCATTTGGTGATGTCCATGTGTAGAGTCATCTCTTGTGCTGTTGGAAAAGGGTGTTTGTTATGACAGTTTCAATATATAATAAACCACATATTTTATAAATGCATATTTAGAAATAAACAATAGACAGGTAAAACCTTTATGGAGAAAATTATATAAACAAGTGGAAAGATAGACTATGTTCAATATCATGAGATGCCACTTGTCTACCAATTGATCTACAATTTCGGTGTAAAATCAAATTTATCAACAGTTTGTAGGTATTTGTGTATCTGTGAGTGTGTGTGTGTATACAACAGATCTATCAAACTTACTCATTTTGCATAACTGAATCTTGCTAACAGATATAAGGTTTCACACCCACTTTTTACTTGCATGTTTATCTCCTCATTTTTGGAAACTATGAACTTAACTACCTCTCTAAAACCAGCTGAGTCTAATAAAAGCAGGATAGTCCATTTCTTAAGAGTCCAACTTTATGGTCAGAGAAATGTGGCTTCAATCCTAGTTATGCCACCAGCTAGCAATAGAACTTTAGACAAATCACTTAAGTTTTCTTTGCTACAATTATATCTATTTCATAAGACTGTTATAAACATCTTTATGAAAATTACATGATTTTAAAAAAATGTCAGGCTCATTATTAAGGCAGACCAATGGAACAAGATAGAGAGCCCAGAGATAAACCTATGCACTTATGGGTACACTACTTTTGATAAAGGAGGCAAGAATATTCAATGGGGCAAAGACAGCCTTTTCTCAGTGATTTGTAGGGCCTCCTCAGAAAACCAGTTTACCTTTTGCATTTCTTTTTCTTGGGAATGGTTTTGATCACTGCCTCCGTACAGAGTTATGAACCTCTGTCTATATTCTTCAGGCATTCTGTTTATCAGATCTAATCCCTTGAATCTATTTGTCAATTCCACTGCATAATCATAAAGGACAAAATTTACATCATACCTGAATGGTCTAGTGGTTTTCCCTGCCTTATTTAAAGCCTGAATTTTGCTCTACAAAGTTGATGATCCGAGCCCCAGTTTGCTCCATCTCCTGTTTTTGCAGACTGTATAGAGCTTCTTCATCTTCAGCTGCAAAGAATATAATCAATTTAATTTCGGTATTAACCATTTGGTGATGTCCATGTGTAGAGTCATCTCTTGTGCTGTTGGAAAAGGGTGTTTGTTATGACAGTTTCAATATATAATAAACCACATATTTTATAAATGCATATTTAGAAATAAACAATAGACAGGTAAAACCTTTATGGAGAAAATTATATAAACAAGTGGAAAGATAGACTATGTTCAATATCATGAGATGCCACTTGTCTACCAATTGATCTACAATTTCGGTGTAAAATCAAATTTATCAACAGTTTGTAGGTATTTGTGTATCTGTGAGTGTGTGTGTGTATACAACAGATCTATCAAACTTACTCATTTTGCATAACTGAATCTTGCTAACAGATATAAGGTTTCACACCCACTTTTTACTTGCATGTTTATCTCCTCATTTTTGGAAACTATGAACTTAACTACCTCTCTAAAACCAGCTGAGTCTAATAAAAGCAGGATAGTCCATTTCTTAAGAGTCCAACTTTATGGTCAGAGAAATGTGGCTTCAATCCTAGTTATGCCACCAGCTAGCAATAGAACTTTAGACAAATCACTTAAGTTTTCTTTGCTACAATTATATCTATTTCATAAGACTGTTATAAACATCTTTATGAAAATTACATGATTTTTCATAAATTTTAAACATTAAAACAATGTCAGGCTCATTATTAAGGCATAATAAATAAATAGTTGTGGAACAGAGTACTGTAGTCTCTCAGCTAATGTATTTCAAGTGAAAAAAAAATAGACCTCCCTTCTTCCTCTTAACTTCCCCCTGTATTCTTGTCAAAATATAGATTCCTCAAATCACCACCACCATCATTTTTAAATGGACAACACATTATTGTCATCTGTAGTCATACACACACACATACACACATGCTGGCATACACACACACACCCTCCTACACTATCAATTCTGGCTAAAAATTTTCTCAGGATGAGAATATTTTTCCTGTTTATTATGGAAATTAGGTTCTTCCCAGAGAGGGAAGGAATGGGACCCAACTCAGTCTGTCCCTTTGTAAGTGAGGGGGGACTGCTCTTCTGCAATTAAAGAAAAAGATGGGCTGGAAGTAAAGACAATTAAAATAAATATAAAATAAAGAGTCTGGGTATCATCAGTCTTATTAATTTGTATCTCTGGATCTCAGTCTCTGAAAATTTTGGTCATGTAACATGTATGGTAGCTCTTCAGTTCTAACACTCTACCAGCCCATGAAAAACTCTGAGTCACTGTGAACACAGAAAAAATCATTTAAAAGTGATAAGGAATGTACCAAGGTTTCAGTGATAAATAAAAAGATTGTCTCTAAATGACAAAAATGAAACTAGACTGGATCATTCATATGACCTGAGGAAATAGGTAGAAAAATGAATGGATAGATGGATGGATAACTAGCCCCATTCTTTGGACTGTCAGGTTATATAAAATGCATGATTACTAATGCTACTAATGCTATAGCTTAATATCCTAAAAAAGTTGACCAGACTCCATATATTAAAAAGCTCATCATATTGTAAATCATGTTTGTTTTGTAGTTTTCAGCCACTCAGTCATGTCCTACTCTCTGTGGCCCTATGGACTGCAGCACGCCAGGCTTCCCTGTCCTTCGAGAAATGTGGCTTCAATCCTAGTTATGCCACCAGCTAGCAATAGAACTTTAGACAAATCACTTAAGTTTTCTTTGCTACAATTATATCTATTTCATAAGACTGTTATAAACATCTTTATGAAAATTACATGATTTTTCATAAATTTTAAACATTAAAACAATGTCAGGCTCATTATTAAGGCATAATAAATAAATAGTTGTGGAACAGAGTACTGTAGTCTCTCAGCTAATGTATTTCAAGTGAAAAAAAAATAGACCTCCCTTCTTCCTCTTAACTTCCCCCTGTATTCTTGTCAAAATATAGATTCCTCAAATCACCACCACCATCATTTTTAAATGGACAACACATTATTGTCATCTGTAGTCATACACACACACATACACACATGCTGGCATACACACACACACCCTCCTACACTATCAATTCTGGCTAAAAATTTTCTCAGGATGAGAATATTTTTCCTGTTTATTATGGAAATTAGGTTCTTCCCAGAGAGGGAAGGAATGGGACCCAACTCAGTCTGTCCCTTTGTAAGTGAGGGGGGACTGCTCTTCTGCAATTAAAGAAAAAGATGGGCTGGAAGTAAAGACAATTAAAATAAATATAAAATAAAGAGTCTGGGTATCATCAGTCTTATTAATTTGTATCTCTGGATCTCAGTCTCTGAAAATTTTGGTCATGTAACATGTATGGTAGCTCTTCAGTTCTAACACTCTACCAGCCCATGAAAAACTCTGAGTCACTGTGAACACAGAAAAAATCATTTAAAAGTGATAAGGAATGTACCAAGGTTTCAGTGATAAATAAAAAGATTGTCTCTAAATGACAAAAATGAAACTAGACTGGATCATTCATATGACCTGAGGAAATAGGTAGAAAAATGAATGGATAGATGGATGGATAACTAGCCCCATTCTTTGGACTGTCAGGTTATATAAAATGCATGATTACTAATGCTACTAATGCTATAGCTTAATATCCTAAAAAAGTTGACCAGACTCCATATATTAAAAAGCTCATCATATTGTAAATCATGTTTGTTTTGTAGTTTTCAGCCACTCAGTCATGTCCTACTCTCTGTGGCCCTATGGACTGCAGCACGCCAGGCTTCCCTGTCCTTCACCATCTTCTGAAACTTGCTCAAATTCATGTCCATAGAGCCATTGATGCCATCCAACCATCTTGTCCTCTATCGTCCCCTTCTCCTCCCACCTTCAGTCTTTCCCAGGATCAAGGCCTTTTCCAGTGAGTCATCTCTTTGCATCAGGTGGCCAAACTATTGGAGTTTCAGCTTTAGCATCAGTTCTTCCAATAAAGATTAAGGGCTAATTCCTTTAGGATTGATCTCCTCACAGTCCAGACTTTGACAAAAGTCCTGAATTCCAACTTGGGATGCATTTCTCAGTTCATGTTGCCCCTAACGACAAGCCAAATTGAGGTCTTAAATCTGAAATTTGATTAACTCAGACTTCTGTTAACCCACCAGTAATAATTATGAGTTCATATACTCAAATTTTGCTTTGGAGATAAAAGGATGTTTAAAAGGAAATGAGGGGCTTCCTGTTGGCTCTGTGCTAAAGACTCTGTCTGGCAATGCAGAAGACATGAGTTCTCTACTTGATCTGGGAAGATCGCACAGGCCTAGGAGCAATTGAGTCCAATTGCCACAATTATTGAGCCTGTGCTCTAGAGCCCAGGAGTTGCAGCTATTCAAGCCTGTAGCCCAAGAGCCCATGCTCCACAACAGGGGAATCCATCTCAATGACAAGCTCACACACCACGACTAGAGTCCTCTCTCTCCACAACTAGAGAAAAACCCACTCAACAAAGACCCAGCACAGCATAAAAAGAAAATTAAAAATTAAAAAAGGAAATGAAACTAATTTAGACATTCATTATAACATTCAAAATTTACCCACGTCTGATCTAGATGCACTTCTGAGTGTCAGATTATTTCTTTAGTTTGTTCAGATGGAAATGAACTTCTTACTAGACTAAGAAAAGAAACTAGCTCATTGTAATGAACTCCAAATAAATAACCACAATTTCCCTTCTTGTGTCTAAATCTCAAAACCTCATCAGTTCAACGTCTTGGTGTAAAAAAATCCCCCCCATGGGTTAGAGCTGTGCACTTATAAAAGAAAGAAATCAGTTCCCAAAGAAGCCTGGTTGTGGTCTCAATCGCCCAGGGCCAGGACAAGTGCTCAGGCTGACACTGGATAGAATTGTTACTCCAAATGAGTTTTCCAAGTCTTAACAGTCTGTGGCCACCAAAGGGGATGTACACAGTCCTCGATGGCTCATCATCCTTTGGACTACAATCAAGACTCTTTTATTTCGCTTTCATTTCAAATGAAAGGGAAAACAGTTGGTAACATTTGCATTATAACCCTAATGCCAAAAATTATTAGTGAATATAGAAAATAATAAGTCACAGAGAAAAGGCTGTTGGAGGTTGGAATCATGCATATCTGCCCTGAAAACCACCATCATACCAGATTTGATTTCATAGTGACCAAAAGCTGAAAGTTTGGATTCTTTCCATCTTATTTACCCCTTTCTTGCTAAGATCTCTTTTCCTTTCTTCTCTTCAACTTTAGAAGAAAACAAAATGACAGATGTAAGATACAAGTCCTGGACTTTCCCAAGCCATGAAATCATGAAGTAATAATTATGAGTTCATATCTAAAGTTTGGGATGTTTAAAAGGAAATGAGGGGCTTCCTGTTGGCTCTGTGCTAAAGACTCTGTCTGGCAATGCAGAAGACATGAGTTCTCTACTTGATCTGGGAAGATCGCACAGGCCTAGGAGCAATTGAGTCCAATTGCCACAATTATTGAGCCTGTGCTCTAGAGCCCAGGAGTTGCAGCTATTCAAGCCTGTAGCCCAAGAGCCCATGCTCCACAACAGGGGAATCCATCTCAATGACAAGCTCACACACCACGACTAGAGTCCTCTCTCTCCACAACTAGAGAAAAACCCACTCAACAAAGACCCAGCACAGCATAAAAAGAAAATTAAAAATTAAAAAAGGAAATGAAACTAATTTAGACATTCATTATAACATTCAAAATTTACCCACGTCTGATCTAGATGCACTTCTGAGTGTCAGATTATTTCTTTAGTTTGTTCAGATGGAAATGAACTTCTTACTAGACTAAGAAAAGAAACTAGCTCATTGTAATGAACTCCAAATAAATAACCACAATTTCCCTTCTTGTGTCTAAATCTCAAAACCTCATCAGTTCAACGTCTTGGTGTAAAAAAATCCCCCCCATGGGTTAGAGCTGTGCACTTATAAAAGAAAGAAATCAGTTCCCAAAGAAGCCTGGTTGTGGTCTCAATCGCCCAGGGCCAGGACAAGTGCTCAGGCTGACACTGGATAGAATTGTTACTCCAAATGAGTTTTCCAAGTCTTAACAGTCTGTGGCCACCAAAGGGGATGTACACAGTCCTCGATGGCTCATCATCCTTTGGACTACAATCAAGACTCTTTTATTTCGCTTTCATTTCAAATGAAAGGGAAAACAGTTGGTAACATTTGCATTATAACCCTAATGCCAAAAATTATTAGTGAATATAGAAAATAATAAGTCACAGAGAAAAGGCTGTTGGAGGTTGGAATCATGCATATCTGCCCTGAAAACCACCATCATACCAGATTTGATTTCATAGTGACCAAAAGCTGAAAGTTTGGATTCTTTCCATCTTATTTACCCCTTTCTTGCTAAGATCTCTTTTCCTTTCTTCTCTTCAACTTTAGAAGAAAACAAAATGACAGATGTAAGATACAAGTCCTGGACTTTCCCAAGCCATGAAATCATGAAGTTGCCAAAAGTTAGAAAATTACTCTGCTAAATGTGTTCAGCTGCTGTAAAAATCACTATCACCTTTCCTGCTCTCCAGTAAATTAACCAACTTTCTGTTCTGTGAACCAATTGTTAGTGGAGAGGAGTGAACAAACCGGCCTTCCAGGGTAAGCCAACGAGGTCTAGTTCTCTTCTGGCTTTGATGACACTCACTTGGCATATCAGAAGACCTGCAGAGTGCTTTTAAAGGAGCTTTCAATGAAAGAGAAACATGTTCAGTAACAGTTGCTGAAACTGGGTCAAAACAGAGACTGGAATAAGCCACACTTAACTCCACCTGCCACCCACCCAGAGCAGGACAGCATGGCCTCCTAGCCACCACTCTGCCTTCTCCATATGTTTGTAAATTTACCTTCCTTACTCAAAAGGTAAGGCACTTACTGTAAAACTTTTTAAGTGAAAACTCCTTTCATGGTCAATGACATTTTAATTCATCCTTATAGCTTATGTTTCTTTTCTGTTTTTTTAATTATTTTACTATCTAGACTACATCCACTCTTTCATTGTCTCATTCAATTATTGAGAGTCTAATAAGTATCATGTACTAGGCTTCAGTTAGAAAAGAATGAGCCAGAACTTGCACGTATCCTATGTTCAGAGGCTCTTACAGTCTATCTAATGGGGAGGATTAAATTAAAAAGTCACAAATAGGAAGGACCTCTGTATGCAGACATGTCTCACACAGATAGCTACACATACTTGGTGCTGTGAACATATGAAAGGCTGAATTGATCTTGTCCAGAGGTCAGAAATGACTTCTCTAATGAAACACTGATCATGTTGAGAGGAAATCCTGAATATCATTCTGTAACAAAATCACTTTTCTCTCTTTTCACAGAGAAAAGGCTGTTGGAGGTTGGAATCATGCATATCTGCCCTGAAAACCACCATCATACCAGATTTGATTTCATAGTGACCAAAAGCTGAAAGTTTGGATTCTTTCCATCTTATTTACCCCTTTCTTGCTAAGATCTCTTTTCCTTTCTTCTCTTCAACTTTAGAAGAAAACAAAATGACAGATGTAAGATACAAGTCCTGGACTTTCCCAAGCCATGAAATCATGAAGTTGCCAAAAGTTAGAAAATTACTCTGCTAAATGTGTTCAGCTGCTGTAAAAATCACTATCACCTTTCCTGCTCTCCAGTAAATTAACCAACTTTCTGTTCTGTGAACCAATTGTTAGTGGAGAGGAGTGAACAAACCGGCCTTCCAGGGTAAGCCAACGAGGTCTAGTTCTCTTCTGGCTTTGATGACACTCACTTGGCATATCAGAAGACCTGCAGAGTGCTTTTAAAGGAGCTTTCAATGAAAGAGAAACATGTTCAGTAACAGTTGCTGAAACTGGGTCAAAACAGAGACTGGAATAAGCCACACTTAACTCCACCTGCCACCCACCCAGAGCAGGACAGCATGGCCTCCTAGCCACCACTCTGCCTTCTCCATATGTTTGTAAATTTACCTTCCTTACTCAAAAGGTAAGGCACTTACTGTAAAACTTTTTAAGTGAAAACTCCTTTCATGGTCAATGACATTTTAATTCATCCTTATAGCTTATGTTTCTTTTCTGTTTTTTTAATTATTTTACTATCTAGACTACATCCACTCTTTCATTGTCTCATTCAATTATTGAGAGTCTAATAAGTATCATGTACTAGGCTTCAGTTAGAAAAGAATGAGCCAGAACTTGCACGTATCCTATGTTCAGAGGCTCTTACAGTCTATCTAATGGGGAGGATTAAATTAAAAAGTCACAAATAGGAAGGACCTCTGTATGCAGACATGTCTCACACAGATAGCTACACATACTTGGTGCTGTGAACATATGAAAGGCTGAATTGATCTTGTCCAGAGGTCAGAAATGACTTCTCTAATGAAACACTGATCATGTTGAGAGGAAATCCTGAATCTCATTCTGTAACAAAATCACTTTTCTCTCTTTTACATAAATCTATATATTTCAGTTGGATCAACACTGTTCAGTTTCCACTAAAAATGAAAATAATCCATCCACCTTCCCTTTATAAAAAGGTTGGATACTGAAAATATAAAACCCATTCATCTCTCTGTTAAACAATAAACAGAACTCAGGCTTTTACCCTTTATATTCCAACTGAAAATGTGAAATTCATAAAGAATAATTGAATAGACCAGTCTTCACATGTAAGAGTCATGTTGCTCACCAACCCCAAGTAGGATACAAATTAGAGACACTTGTTTTCTTTTTTCTTTAATTACTAGAGCTTTCTGTTCTTGTCTCATCTTTTGGTGACATCCACATTCTTTCTCATTCCACTTTCCTCTGAAAGCACACATGTGTAAAATTACTGCGCTGGATTTAAGGGATCCAAATCAAGCCCACTTCAAATCATTCTCAAACACTTTACCTAATGTATTCCTAAAACAAAAGTTGCATCCTTCACTGAAAAATTTACACCATCCTCTCAATTCTTCCTGGATTCTTTGTTAAAATACACCTTGTATTTTAAAGTCCCAGTGTAATTTCTTAACATTACAATCTCAACCTCTTTCTGCTATACTGACTACAGTTTTCCACATGTGGGAAGCCTCCATGGTCTTTTCTAGATGAAGAGTTAATTCGATTCTTTATTATTTTTATTATTTTACTATCTAGACTACATCCACTCTTTCATTGTCTCATTCAATTATTGAGAGTCTAATAAGTATCATGTACTAGGCTTCAGTTAGAAAAGAATGAGCCAGAACTTGCACGTATCCTATGTTCAGAGGCTCTTACAGTCTATCTAATGGGGAGGATTAAATTAAAAAGTCACAAATAGGAAGGACCTCTGTATGCAGACATGTCTCACACAGATAGCTACACATACTTGGTGCTGTGAACATATGAAAGGCTGAATTGATCTTGTCCAGAGGTCAGAAATGACTTCTCTAATGAAACACTGATCATGTTGAGAGGAAATCCTGAATCTCATTCTGTAACAAAATCACTTTTCTCTCTTTTACATAAATCTATATATTTCAGTTGGATCAACACTGTTCAGTTTCCACTAAAAATGAAAATAATCCATCCACCTTCCCTTTATAAAAAGGTTGGATACTGAAAATATAAAACCCATTCATCTCTCTGTTAAACAATAAACAGAACTCAGGCTTTTACCCTTTATATTCCAACTGAAAATGTGAAATTCATAAAGAATAATTGAATAGACCAGTCTTCACATGTAAGAGTCATGTTGCTCACCAACCCCAAGTAGGATACAAATTAGAGACACTTGTTTTCTTTTTTCTTTAATTACTAGAGCTTTCTGTTCTTGTCTCATCTTTTGGTGACATCCACATTCTTTCTCATTCCACTTTCCTCTGAAAGCACACATGTGTAAAATTACTGCGCTGGATTTAAGGGATCCAAATCAAGCCCACTTCAAATCATTCTCAAACACTTTACCTAATGTATTCCTAAAACAAAAGTTGCATCCTTCACTGAAAAATTTACACCATCCTCTCAATTCTTCCTGGATTCTTTGTTAAAATACACCTTGTATTTTAAAGTCCCAGTGTAATTTCTTAACATTACAATCTCAACCTCTTTCTGCTATACTGACTACAGTTTTCCACATGTGGGAAGCCTCCATGGTCTTTTCTAGATGAAGAGTTAATTCGATTCTTTATTTAGCTCAGTTGCCCTGATTTTTGTTTAGCACAACTTACTCAGCATATCAGCTTGGATGCAGACTCTCAGAAAAACTGGACAGATTAATCAGTCTTGGTGACAAAGATCCTGTTTCTCAACTGCATGGAAACATAAAATATGGCCTGTCATACCTGGAGTGTTTCAGGAATAATTACAAGGAAGCAACATAGATCTTGTCCATTACTCCCCCTTGTTTATGAGGCCTTGTCACTCTATCAGAGAAGAAAATGAAATAAGTCTACCACGAGTTGTCTTCACAGTGCCACACTGACTGTTTCCTAGTTTATCAAGCATTCACATTCTCTCCCACCTGATGGTCTTATTGATAATTTCATGCAAGTCTTGATGTAGAGGGCAACCTCCAAAGTCAGTATATAACATGGGGCCTGGAAAGCAAGGAGATCAGTGTCTGGGACAAGCAACAAAGTAGCTTCAATCCAGCCATGCCTGCATAATTTAGAAACTCAGAGTTGATAGCTTAACGAGGAGTTTATGAGCTGCTAGAATTAGAAATTAAAAGCAAGTGAGATTTCAATACTAAGTCACATTCTTTTGTCCTTTAATGTTTAATCATATGTTTTCTGCAATGCAGGAAGCAGTTGTCAAGCTCCAATGAGCTATCTGCTAGAGTGGTGAGTGCCAGGTCCAAAGCAGAACAACATCTGGACCTTACTCTGGACCTCTCTCCTAGGTAAGTGTGTCATAAGTAACTCAGACCAACTGACAGCCAGTGCATTCCTGTGGCTAGATCTGCATGAGAACACTGTGCAAGACAGGGTTGCCTACTGCAACGCTGACTTCTAAATATTGGGGATGCATTCCCAGTCATCCCAAGGGCATCCTCCATCAATACCTCAACTAAGACCTCTAAACAATTGTCAAATACAGTTACAACTTAATTTGTATAAAAGTATCGTATTTCATTTTATTTGACCTAAAATATCAATATTTATGAACACTGACTACATAGTAATACACTTAGTACCATCTTTCCACATGTGGGAAGCCTCCATGGTCTTTTCTAGATGAAGAGTTAATTCGATTCTTTATTTAGCTCAGTTGCCCTGATTTTTGTTTAGCACAACTTACTCAGCATATCAGCTTGGATGCAGACTCTCAGAAAAACTGGACAGATTAATCAGTCTTGGTGACAAAGATCCTGTTTCTCAACTGCATGGAAACATAAAATATGGCCTGTCATACCTGGAGTGTTTCAGGAATAATTACAAGGAAGCAACATAGATCTTGTCCATTACTCCCCCTTGTTTATGAGGCCTTGTCACTCTATCAGAGAAGAAAATGAAATAAGTCTACCACGAGTTGTCTTCACAGTGCCACACTGACTGTTTCCTAGTTTATCAAGCATTCACATTCTCTCCCACCTGATGGTCTTATTGATAATTTCATGCAAGTCTTGATGTAGAGGGCAACCTCCAAAGTCAGTATATAACATGGGGCCTGGAAAGCAAGGAGATCAGTGTCTGGGACAAGCAACAAAGTAGCTTCAATCCAGCCATGCCTGCATAATTTAGAAACTCAGAGTTGATAGCTTAACGAGGAGTTTATGAGCTGCTAGAATTAGAAATTAAAAGCAAGTGAGATTTCAATACTAAGTCACATTCTTTTGTCCTTTAATGTTTAATCATATGTTTTCTGCAATGCAGGAAGCAGTTGTCAAGCTCCAATGAGCTATCTGCTAGAGTGGTGAGTGCCAGGTCCAAAGCAGAACAACATCTGGACCTTACTCTGGACCTCTCTCCTAGGTAAGTGTGTCATAAGTAACTCAGACCAACTGACAGCCAGTGCATTCCTGTGGCTAGATCTGCATGAGAACACTGTGCAAGACAGGGTTGCCTACTGCAACGCTGACTTCTAAATATTGGGGATGCATTCCCAGTCATCCCAAGGGCATCCTCCATCAATACCTCAACTAAGACCTCTAAACAATTGTCAAATACAGTTACAACTTAATTTGTATAAAAGTATCGTATTTCATTTTATTTGACCTAAAAATATCAATATTTATGAACACTGACTACATAGTAATACAAGCTTATTTGTCATTCAACTCATTTCATCTTTACCAGACTGCTATGACACCCATTTTACATAAAAGGTTAGGAAACTAAAGCTCAATGGAGTGACTAGGTTTTTAGAGTGTGTGTGTGGTATGTCTGTACAGGCGACTAACAACTGAGCAACTAATACTTGAACTTAAACTTGAAAAATATAGGGGGGCTTCCCTGGTGGTCCAGTGGGTAAGGACACTGCCTTGCAGTGCAAGGGGTGCCGGTTCCCTCCCTGGCCTGGGAAGGTCCCACTTGCCGTGGAGCGGCTGGACTGATGTGTCCAATTACCGAGCCAGAGCTCTGGAGCGCATGCGCCCAGAGCCAGTGCTCTGCGACAACAGAGGCCACCGCAATGGGAGGCCCACACGGGCCACAGAACAAAGATGGATGAAAATAGATAAAGACGAATAGAAGTGGCCCGCCCACCACCACCACCCCCGCAAAAAAGAAAAAAATATACATATAGGTAGATAGATAGATATATAAATATATATTAATAAATTGTGTAGTTGCTAAGTTGTGTCCAACTTTGTGACCCCATTGACTGTAGCCCACCAGGCTCCTCTGTCCATGGGATTTTCTCAGCAAGAATATTGGAGTGGCTTGCCATTTCCTACTCCAGGGGATCTTCCCATCCGAGGAATCAAGCCTGCATCTCCTGCACTGGTAGACATTGGCAGGCAGATTCTTTACTACTGAGCCAAAAGGGAAGATCCACACTTAAATATATGTTAAAAATAAATAGGGCTTCCCTGGTGGTCCAGTGGGTAAAGACAGCACCTTGCAGTTCAGGGGGCACCAGTTCGATCCCTGGCCTGGGAAGATCCTACTTGCCGTGGAGTGGCTGGACCGATGTGTCCAACTACGGAGCCAGCACCCTGGAGCGCATGCGCCTAGAGCTGGTGCTCTGCAAGAAGGCTGCTGCGATGGGAGGCCCACACAGGCCAAAGAACAAATATGCAAATAAATGAAAGACAAATAGAAGTGGCCAAAAAAAAAAAAAAAAGTGGGCAAAAAGTGGGCAAAAATAAATACATATTTAGTAGGATTTTGATTGATCATATGTCATATGTAAATGCATATTTTTATAAATCAAAGATTTGTGTTTGAAATAATTATATATAGAGGCCAAATAGATATACTGGAAATATATATTAAAGTATAAAATTTTACATTTTAAATACATGTAATTCATTGTTTTTATATTATACATTATTACATGTCAATATATTTCAACAAGTTTATACTTGGTAAAGATACCAAGATGTGCATTAAAACTTTAGAATGCCAATCAGATAAACTTTCAAACAATGCAAGTGGACATAAATTAAAAAAACAAAACTATGGCAGCAAACACAACAGTCATTTCAGCAAAAGGCTGGAGAGATGTGGGGAAAGAGTGAGAAATATAAAAATAATTCCAATTTTACAAAATTCAAATTAAACATAACTATATTAAACATAACTTCTAAACTACAAGTTTTCATAAATGCTGTTGAAAGGAAATATATCTAAAGCAAAATTTCACACAAGTATAGAAACAAGAAGGGAAAAAGATATACCCCCAAAAGTTAATAAAAATTAGAAACTTTGCAATGATGAAAAAGAAGAGGAAGAGGAAGAAGCGAGAGGGAAGGGATCTAGCAGTATGAAAAGAAAGAACAGGAACCAAAAAGAATATTTAAAATTAATAAAAGAAACAACGAAAAATGTGAGGAAGCAAGTGACACAATTTTTAAGAGAAATGTAATAAAATTATGAGAAATTGATAAATCTATAAACATACTGGGATTTCAATCAACTTCTCTAACAAATCAAGATCTTTAAACAAGACATAGAAGACTTGATTAGTATTAATAAGTTAAGTAATATATACATAAAATCAATTCAAGAGCTGTATATAAAACAGGATATGCATCATTTTCAAACATGCAAGAGACAGCCTCAAAAACTATTCAAATACATCATACTCGAAAGGAGCTTATTTCATGATAGCCACAATCACTGAGCAGAATGAAATAAAATTACAACAAAAAGACATCAAAAAGCAAACCAAAAATTTAATAAAAATAAAGTATGGGGGAGGGTATCTATGTAGGTGGGATGCAGATGTGCTTATGAAAAGGCAATGGTGGTAGTGGAAGGTTAGTATCTGTTCAGTCACTCAGTTGTGTCTAAATGTCTTGACCACAGAGGTATAAAATAAATTGTATAGAACAAATAGAGAAACTTGAGTACGATAAACAGATTGTATCCATGTCAGTATACTGGCTGTGATGTAATATTATAATATAAAATCAAAATGCTTCCATTAGGAAGCTGAGAAAAGGGCACATAAGATCTCAATTAAACTGAGATAAATTACAATCAATCTCAAATTGTAGAGATCAGCTTTTGGTAAGTATAATCTAGAAAAGTGAGACAAGTTACGAATCTTAAAGAAAGGGAGCAAAGCCTGGAAAAATAATACCAAAGTTATATGACAACACTATGAATTATTGCAAATTGTTCAAATTAAAAGCAAAGCTTTCTGAGGAAATAATATTCAAATTTTCTATGAAGAAATTAAATATATAAATTGATCAATAAATACAGAATAAATTGAAACAGTAATCAATATGGTACACTTCCTATCTCTACAATACCCAATCCCTTTGACAAAAAACATTCCTGTAACAAGTTTGCGACTGCTTTCCTTAGAAAGCTCAGTTTCCAAGGTCAGCCCTTGGCTGTCACTTGGGAACCTATTCCCTAAACTGAGATAAAAATTTTTATGAGTGGTTCACTGTGTTTCTATAAATAGTATGGTTTATGCTAAACACCCGCTTTCTTTCTGGGAGTCTGAACCTGTGGTATAGAATCCGCCTACAATGCAGGTATTAGATGCCTGCCTGGGTCAGGAAGATCCCCTAGAGATGGAAATGGCAATACACTCCAGTATTCTTGCCTGGGAAATCCGATGGACAGAGAAGCTGGTCAGGCTACAGCCCATGGGGTTGCAAAGTGTCAGACACAACTTAGAGACTGAGCCATGCATGTATACACAAGGTGCTTGCGTAACCAGTCACGAACAAAATCCCTGGGCACTGAGTCTCTAATGAACTTCTCTGAAGATCTCCCTTCACAGGTTGCTAGTGGGGTAAGTGTAGCCCATGTGACTTCACTGGGAGAGAATACTTCAAAGATTGTACATGGGCTCCTCCAAAGTTTTCCACATGCCATGTGTCTTTGCTCTTTTCTTCTTTTAAAAAATGTTTATTGGAATATAATTTATTTACAATGTTGTGTTAGTTTCTATTGTACAACTAAGCAAATCTGTTATACATGCACAAGCATGCATGTGTACTAAGTCACTTCAGACATGTATGACCCTTTTCAACCCCATGGATTATAGTCTGTCAGGCTCCTCGGTCCATGGGATTCTCCAGGCAAGAATACTGGAATGGGCTGCCTTTTTCTCCTCCTGGGTTACCTTCCAAACCCAGGGATCCAACCCACATCTCCTAAGGTTCCTGCACTGCAGGTGGATTCTTTACCATTGAGCCACTAGGGGAGCCCATACATGTACATGTATGTTTTGTTTTATTAGATTCTTTTCCCATATAAGCCATTACAGAATATTGCACAGAGTTCCTTGGGCTATACAGTGGATCCTTCGTATCAGGCTGAGTGATGTTAAGTCAGAGAAAGACAAATATCGTATTATATCACTTATATGTGGAATTTAAAAAATAAAGAGTACAAATGAGCATCTACCAAACATAAATAGAGTTCTGGATAGAGAAAATTAACTTCTGGTTACCAGAGGATGATGCAGATACATTGGAAGATTGGGATGACCTATATACACTGTCAATGTGTATGTCATTTCTCTTTGTTGACTGTGCTATGCTCCCTTGGCTGGAGTAAATCTTAGGCATAAGAACAACTAAATACTGAATCCTGTGAGTCCCAGCAAAGCACCAAACTTGGGGTTTGTTTTGGAGACCCCCTGACACATCTCTCTACTACCTCCAAAAAAGACAAAAGTCCAAATGACTATTTGACCATGCTTCACCAAAACTCTAGCTAAAAGAACACTTCATTTCATCCAAACCTGTTTCAAATATGCTAAAAGCGGCCCTATGTATTTTAAAAGGCTAATATAACCAGGCAATTCACTACACTGACAGGTCACACACACATACACACACACCCATATGAGATTCAAATTACATGTTGGAAAGCTTTTACTTTAAAAATGTCTTACCTAATTATAAATAGGAAAAAAATTTCCCTACTTTATGAAAGAAAGACATAGTAAACATGATGTTTTATTGTGACATTAGAAGCATTTCTGGAGGAGTGGGATGGGGGGGATACACATATGACTAATCTGAGAACATACATATCTGTAAACAACAAAACTCTGTAAAAGTTAAATGTAAAATAAAAGGTTTTTTATTAAAAAAAAAAGCATTTCATTAAAATTAGAGAAAGGAAAAATGTTACATTTCATAGATGCTACTATATATTTTACTGAGTATCATAGAAATGTAATAAGATAAGGAACAATAAATAAAACATATAATTAGGATAGAAGAGATAGTCACTAGGCAGGATTGTCACTTAATAGAAAATCAAGTGAAATCAACTGTAAAAAATACAAAGACTATTTTCAGTAATGTGACCAGATATAAAATCAACGTACCAGAATCAGAAATTCTCTGATACATCCGCAGTTATCAATTAGAAAACTAATTTTAGAAAGAACATAAAAAAGATATTCAAAGCAATAGTGCAAATAACCTGGAATAAACCTAACAAACAATATTCAAGGCCTTTATGGTCACAACTGCAAAATGTTTCTCCTTCTCTCTCTCTTATAACCACACTGGGCTCTGTACTGTTTTTTCAACATATCAAGCCTCTAATCTCACAGCTTTGCTTCTTTTGTTCTGGAAAGCAGCTCTTTCTCAAGATATACACATGGCTCACTTACTCTCCTGATTCAAGTCTACTGCTTTATCAGTGAAAATTTCCCTAACCCAACAGGGCGCACACACATGTACACATAGAGACACACTCACTTCTATTGTTCTCTCTCCATACACCCTACTTTATTTTTCTTCTGAGTGCCTATCACAATGAAACATACTATACGTATTTGAATCTTATTTATTTCCTCTCTTCTTTCATTAGAATATAAGCTACTTATGAACAGGGACATTTTATACCTCTAACACCTATAACAGTGCTGTAAAAGTAGTATGTGCTCAAAAAATATTATATGAAGAATGTATAACAATATCTGAATAAACTGAGACACACAATGTGCATGGAAGGGAAGTGCTGATACTATAAATATGTTAATTATTCCAATGTAACCTATACATTTGATATACTCTTAATCAAGAGTCCAATAGAATGCTTCTATGGAACTTGATGAGATAATTTTGAAGTTTATATAGAAGAGGTAATGCTCAGGAATACCCAAAACTTGGAATTGCACCCTGCTAGGTATCAGAATATATGTACAAGCATATATAAATGAATAAAACATGACAATTTTTAAGAAATTGACATCTTGATCAATAAGATAGAAGATAAATAAGTGAGCCCATTATATGTGAAAATTTTGGGTGTGAGACAAATCAGTATTTCAGGTTAGTGGACAAAGAGTTTTACCTAGTTACTTTTTAAAAATTAAAGAAATATACAGTGCTTTACATATTCCTCTGTTTATTTTATAATATATGCATATTTCATTTCATCACAATGTATACCTGAAATTTACACAATATTATATGTTTCAATGAAGCTAGAAAGAAAAATATACTAAAAAATATATATGACTAAAGATTATTCATATTTAAACCTGCCTACCACTTAACATGGTGAGAATTAAATGAAATGGTACATGTAAAGGAACAATAAAGTGTATTAAATGACTATAATATAATAAACACTTAGCAAATGAAGTATTAATTATTTTATAATTTTAATAATAAATTGAAAACTGTGTGATGGCAACAATCAAATCTTACTGTCTTTTAGCCCCAGAATGTTTGCTGAATTAAATCATAATCTATTCTTCTATTCTCTTACCTTGCTTTATTATCTTTTAGTTTCTCTTATATCTTGATTTATGTTCATAATTAGCTAGAAAAGAAATCTTCCATGCACAAACACAACACAGTTACATAACATACAAGATTAACCACTCTTATAAAGCCATTTTGAGTGTGAAATTAAGAGGAAATAGAAAGCTTCAACTGTTGTTTGTTTGTTTGTTTTTAACACAGAAGCAAGGTGTTTCCCTTTGAGTCTCACAGATTGGCACATCTATCTACTTAAATCTAAACCCCTGCTGGGATTATAAATCGCTACAGAGAGCAAAAAGTGGTTAAGTTCTTCTTCCCTCAAGCTGTGCAGAATTACCTAAAAATATATATTTATATTTTCTAATAACATCTGTTGGAAAAATGACTTCTAAATCAGTACTTAAGTTAAAAATTTCTTCCCAAGAAGTAAAAATGTACGTGGGGAGGGATTAGGGCAGTGATTTGTGAAGACAAATGAAGCCACAAGATAAATCAAAAGCATCTTCATGGCTTAGGATATAAAATAAGCCATGAATGATCAATAGTGACATAAATCAAATACAGACCACATATTAAAATAAATTTGAAACTTCTATCTTTGGCATATAGTGGTGGGCAACTGATTCAATAGGTGATATAGCAATGGTTTAATTTACAGAGACTCTCTAAATTCAATTTGTATAACCACCTTGAAAATTACAGTACTCAGGAGCAGTTAAAGAGCATGAACACTAGAAAATCCAAGGCAAAATGGTTTTTAATGCATACTGGAAAAAGCTTTGGTTTCTTAATGATTCATAATCATCACCTAAAATAACATAGTTTATCAAAGAATTTTATTCATCTTTCAAGTAACCGTAGAGCAGTAATACATCCTTGAGGCTTCAAAAAATTGCTCTTGGCTTTCTTCCCATATTAAGCTCCTGGAGTCTTGGAGAGAGAAGCAATACTTTTAGCCTCAAACCTCCCCAACTAAAATCCTTCACTCTGTGTATAAAAAATCAAGAATTAATTTTCACTTCATCCTCAAGTCTGAGAGGATCAACAAAAAAACACATTCACATAAATTCTGGTAATGGATAAGCAGAGTGAAAATGGATGGATTTTTAGGAGTAGATGAACACGAATTTGGTTTCTTAAAACAGGAAAATATATCAGGAGTTATTACAAAAAATTAAATTTGCTAATGATGTATAAAGAGCTCTCAAATGTTACATAACATACAAGATTAACCACTCTTATAAAGCCATTTTGAGTGTGAAATTAAGAGGAAATAGAAAGCTTCAACTGTTGTTTGTTTGTTTGTTTTAACACAGAAGCAAGGTGTTTCCTTTGAGTCTCACAGCTTGGCACATCTATCTACTTAAATCTAAACCCCTGCTGGGATTATAAATCGCTACAGAGAGCAAAAAGTGGTTAAGTTCTTCTTCCCTCAAGCTGTGCAGAATTACCTAAAAATATATATTTATATTTTCTAATAACATCTGTTGGAAAAATGACTTCTAAATCAGTACTTAAGTTAAAAATTTCTTCCCAAGAAGTAAAAATGTACGTGGGGAGGGATTAGGGCAGTGATTTGTGAAGACAAATGAAGCCACAAGATAAATCAAAAGCATCTTCATGGCTTAGGATATAAAATAAGCCATGAATGATCAATAGTGACATAAATCAAATACAGACCATATATTAAAATAAATTTGAAACTTCTATCTTTGGCATATAGTGGTGGGCAACTGATTCAATAGGTGATATAGCAATGGTTTAATTTACAGAGACTCTCTAAATTCAATTTGTATAACCACCTTGAAAATTACAGTACTCAGGAGCAGTTAAAGAGCATGAACACTAGAAAATCCAAGGCAAAATGGTTTTTAATGCATACTGGAAAAAGCTTTGGTTTCTTAATGATTCATAATCATCACCTAAAATAACATAGTTTATCAAAGAATTTTATTCATCTTTCAAGTAACCGTAGAGCAGTAATACATCCTTGAGGCTTCAAAAAATTGCTCTTGGCTTTCTTCCCATATTAAGCTCCTGGAGTCTTGGAGAGAGAAGCAATACTTTTAGCCTCAAACCTCCCCAACTAAAATCCTTCACTCTGTGTATAAAAAATCAAGAATTAATTTTCACTTCATCCTCAAGTCTGAGAGGATCAACAAAAAAACACATTCACATAAATTCTGGTAATGGATAAGCAGAGTGAAAATGGATGGATTTTTAGGAGTAGATGAACACGAATTTGGTTTCTTAAAACAGGAAAATATATCAGGAGTTATTACAAAAAATTAAATTTGCTAATGATGTATAAAGAGCTCTCAAATGTTAACCATTTTCCTTCTACAAAAATAGAAATTGTTAATCACCATCTCAATTGAGTTACTCGTGGTGAGTCATCATTTACGTTGATCTAACATGGTCCGAGATAGTCTCACTCAAGATTATGTTTTTGGGAGGCCCCAAACCAGAACTTTAAATTGGAAGAGATACAGTGAGGGGACAGAAGTAACAAATGGCATAGGGATCTGTATCACCTTAGAACTCCAGACTATGAGTTATCCAGAACTTCCTGAATAAGTTAAATAAAACTGGCCTCTAACCATGCACAGTTGAACACAGTACAATAAAACCATGATTTTATATAAAACTTCATTCTTAAAGGGTGGTTACAATGTGACTTTATAAGTGACCAGAATTGTTCCTTATCTGGGAATTTTCCATTGTAGCAAAGCAAACTCATTTCCCTCTTGTCAAACGTATATGTAATCTTTGCTGTTGTTTAGTCACTAAGTCCTGGCCAGCTCTTTTGTGACCCACATGGACTGTAGTCCATCAGACTCCTCTATCCATGGAACTTCCCAGGCAAGAATACTGGAATGGTTTGCCATTTCTTCTCAGGTCCCAGGGAATTCTCATGGAAGGTGCCACCTCTCCAGGGATCTTCTTGACCCAGGGACTGAACACACATCTGCATTCACAGGTGAATTCTTTACCACTGAGCCACCAGGAAGCCCTACACGTGATCTACATGTACATAAAACATGCTACATGTACATTTACACATATAGCGTGGACATATTTCTTTCAATATGTAAGAGAGCATGGCAGCCCAGCCCAGTCCTACTTGCCTGAAGAATTCAGGAAAACTAAGCCATTCTGGCAAAAGACAGAGCCTCAAACCTCCCCAACTAAAATCCTTCACTCTGTGTATAAAAAATCAAGAATTAATTTTCACTTCATCCTCAAGTCTGAGAGGATCAACAAAAAAACACATTCACATAAATTCTGGTAATGGATAAGCAGAGTGAAAATGGATGGATTTTTAGGAGTAGATGAACACGAATTTGGTTTCTTAAAACAGGAAAATATATCAGGAGTTATTACAAAAAATTAAATTTGCTAATGATGTATAAAGAGCTCTCAAATGTTAACCATTTTCCTTCTACAAAAATAGAAATTGTTAATCACCATCTCAATTGAGTTACTCGTGGTGAGTCATCATTTACGTTGATCTAACATGGTCCGAGATAGTCTCACTCAAGATTATGTTTTTGGGAGGCCCCAAACCAGAACTTTAAATTGGAAGAGATACAGTGAGGGGACAGAAGTAACAAATGGCATAGGGATCTGTATCACCTTAGAACTCCAGACTATGAGTTATCCAGAACTTCCTGAATAAGTTAAATAAAACTGGCCTCTAACCATGCACAGTTGAACACAGTACAATAAAACCATGATTTTATATAAAACTTCATTCTTAAAGGGTGGTTACAATGTGACTTTATAAGTGACCAGAATTGTTCCTTATCTGGGAATTTTCCATTGTAGCAAAGCAAACTCATTTCCCTCTTGTCAAACATATATGTAATCTTTGCTGTTGTTTAGTCACTAAGTCCTGGCCAGCTCTTTTGTGACCCACATGGACTGTAGTCCATCAGACTCCTCTATCCATGGAACTTCCCAGGCAAGAATACTGGAATGGTTTGCCATTTCCTTCTCCAGGGGATCTTCTTGACCCAGGGACTGAACACACATCTGCATTCACAGGTGAATTCTTTACCACTGAGCCACCAGGAAGCCCTACACGTGATCTACATGTACATAAAACATGCTACATGTACATTTACACATATAGCGTGGACATATTTCTTTCAATATGTAAGAGAGCATGGCAGCCCAGCCCAGTCCAGTATTCTTGCCTGAAGAATTCCATGGACAGAGAAGCCTGGTGGACTACAGGCCATGGGCTGCAAAGAGTTGGACATGCCTGAAGAGACTGGGACTCACAAGGGATAAACAGAATATCAGTGTGAGAAAAATCCTACAATGCCCAATCTCTGGCAAAGAAGACCAGAGTCTTAGTTTAAATCATGTTGCTGGGATGACAAAACAGCTTGGGGTAAAGTCCTATCCCCTTTTTTGTTGCAAGGACTAAATAATAAAATTCAGAGCAATTTGCAAGCAGTGTTGACATCCTATCTATGCCTTAAGTTACATCTTACATACCACTGATTTGACAAAACGAGTTTAACGCTTACCTCAGATCATAGCCTCCTGCTAAAGTAATATAATTGAATAGTGCCTATTATTTGTCAGATACAACATGGGGCAGACTGCATGTGTAGTTTCCCTTTATTCCCCTTACACTGCTATTGCCACATCGGCTTCCTCCTCATTATTCCTCAGATATTACCATGGCAGCCACAATCCCACCAAAGGGCTTTCCATCAGCTGTTGCTTCCGTCTCGAGGGTGCTCTCACAAGAAATGCACAGGGTAACACTCATCACCTCCACATCTTTCCTTGAACATCACCTTCTCAGTGAACATACCTGACTCCCTTCCTGCCCCCACATTCCCAAACTTCCAAATCTTCCCTACTTATTCTTTTTCTACCTAGTAATTATTGTCTACTAGTATACTATCAATTCCCTTACTTACCATGTTTATTATTTATTGCCTGTCTTCCCTCTTGAGAATGTAGGTTCCATGAGAGTAGGAATTTTTGTTTAGCTCGCTGTATATTCCAAAAGCCCACAACAGTATCTGATACCTAGTGTGCAATAGATATTTGGTGAATGAATAAAGCAACATATGTCTCTGACTCTCACAATGACCACAAGATAGGTGTTACCTTTCATTTAAGATTAAAAAAAACCCAAGTCTTATAAAGATCAGTAAGTGATCCAAGGGACACAACTAGGAAGTACAGCATTATTGCTGCATAGTACCAGAGAACCTACATTATTACACCTACTACTCTGAGCTCAAATATAACATCAGTTCTATGCGAGTCTCATCATTTTCCCCCAGAGGACAGTGTCTGGTATTCATTAAGTACTCAGTAAACATAGGAAAGAAAGGAAACAGTAGGAACAGGTCAAAACCATTCTCCATTATCAGCAGGTTTTGTTTTCATTATCAACAGTTTTAATTCTCAAAAAGTAAACTATGAATGGGAACAACAATGGTAAAAATTAATAGTCCATTTTCTAGCACCACCACCCTTAAGAAAGTCAAGTAGAAGAATAACCTATCTTTCATAGTAAGAGCAGCCTACATATTACT
Organism: Tragulus kanchil; assembly: GCA_022376925.1. Classification (NCBI taxonomy): domain Eukaryota; kingdom Metazoa; phylum Chordata; class Mammalia; order Artiodactyla; family Tragulidae; genus Tragulus; species Tragulus kanchil. The sequence goes on from JAIOJX010000032.1 coordinate 256,680,079, forward strand.
AACTGATTAATTCTTTACAAGAATTATATCTTACATTCTTACTCCAGTATGTGGGTACTAATCTAGAAAATGACCTGTAATTAACAATATGACAGTTTTAAATTTGATAGTCTAGAAATCTATGACATGTTTTTAACGCAACCTTTCTTGATTTGTGTCATTTTTCAAGCTGAGCATAAAGTATAAATCAGCTGAAAAAAGTATCTATTAGAAATTATCACAAAGCTAGTTGCTTTGATATTTTCTTTATGTTCCTTTCTCTAACTTTTTAAGGAATCCCCAGTCACTATATTATTATACTGCCTCCAAACATAGTAGTGCTTATTTGGAGAAGTACACATGTGCCCCTCATAATCTGGCAATTATATGCAATATTGTTATATAGAATCCTACAAAGAGTGAATACTTTGATAAAATACTTACGAGAATATCCACATTTTAAATGTGCTCTTAAGCATAAATTATCAGGGAAATTCCCACCAGGTTTTGGATTTTATATTCTTTGGAAACAGGTTTTGTCTTATTCACCTTTGTATTTTCAGAGCTGAGCCAGTGCCTGGCACAGAACAAACTTTTAATAAATGTTTATGGAATCGGATCAGTACACCACAGGTCTCAATCAGAGATTTCCCTGCTCCAATTAAGCAGTGTATGAAGAATAACATTAACCATATGTTCTGGTGTGCACCTCATTTAATAGAATATTTAAGGCTTATAAGATCAGAGCACCCATTATTGCTGCATAGTACCAGAGAACCTACATTATTACACCTACTACTCTGAGCTCAAATATAACATCAGTTCTATGCGAGTCTCATCATTTTCCCCCAGAGGACAGTGTCTGGTATTCATTAAGTACTCAGTAAACATAGGAAAGAAAGGAAACAGTAGGAACAGGTCAAAACCATTCTCCATTATCAGCAGGTTTTGTTTTCATTATCAACAGTTTTAATTCTCAAAAAGTAAACTATGAATGGGAACAACAATGGTAAAAATTAATAGTCCATTTTCTAGCACCACCACCCTTAAGAAAGTCAAGTAGAAGAATAACCTATCTTTCATAGTAAGAGCAGCCTACATATTACTAACTGATTAATTCTTTACAAGAATTATATCTTACATTCTTACTCCAGTATGTGGGTACTAATCTAGAAAATGACCTGTAATTAACAATATGACAGTTTTAAATTTGATAGTCTAGAAATCTATGACATGTTTTTAACGCAACCTTTCTTGATTTGTGTCATTTTTCAAGCTGAGCATAAAGTATAAATCAGCTGAAAAAAGTATCTATTAGAAATTATCACAAAGCTAGTTGCTTTGATATTTTCTTTATGTTCCTTTCTCTAACTTTTTAAGGAATCCCCAGTCACTATATTATTATACTGCCTCCAAACATAGTAGTGCTTATTTGGAGAAGTACACATGTGCCCCTCATAATCTGGCAATTATATGCAATATTGTTATATAGAATCCTACAAAGAGTGAATACTTTGATAAAATACTTACGAGAATATCCACATTTTAAATGTGCTCTTAAGCATAAATTATCAGGGAAATTCCCACCAGGTTTTGGATTTTATATTCTTTGGAAACAGGTTTTGTCTTATTCACCTTTGTATTTTCAGAGCTGAGCCAGTGCCTGGCACAGAACAAACTTTTAATAAATGTTTATGGAATCGGATCAGTACACCACAGGTCTCAATCAGAGATTTCCCTGCTCCAATTAAGCAGTGTATGAAGAATAACATTAACCATATGTTCTGGTGTGCACCTCATTTAATAGAATATTTAAGGCTTATAAGTTCCAGAATTACCATCATTTACAGAATATATCTAAAGAAATACCAAAGCAAGAAATGGAACTCTTAGAGGTATAAGCTATCATTCTTCCCCAGTTGATTTTTAAGGGTTACAAATCCCATAAAAATGTACACATCATATTTAAACAAGTGAAGGCAGTGAAAGTAAAGGTGGAATTAACTCATAAGCTCCTAGGTTCCCCAAAACCATGTACCATTCTATCTATATCCCAATGGTAGACACATAGCAGGTCCTCAACTGATGTTGAAGTGAAAGTATATGTAAATGGGGAAAATGTTATTCCAAAAGTCATTTTATAAAGGTTATCTGCTTATGGAAGTACCATCACTTTAGTAACAATCATACCTAATCGTAGTAACAAAGATTTTTTTTATTGAACACTTATTTGATGTCAGGTGCTATGAAAGCATTTTACGTACATTATCTCATTTAATCTTAAACTGCAACTTCAAGAAGAGAAAGTCATTATAATTTCCACTTGACAAATGAGGAAACTGTAGTTTAAAATCAGCAACTTGTTCAAAGTCACTCCTGGCTCAAAGCCAGGATTTGAATACATGTGTGGCTGATATTCATATTCTCTTCTATAACTATGTCTAGAATAATCAGTTGATTGGGGGTTCACTACTGAAAGAAAGATACAGCTAAAAAAAAGGTCAATACATTCCTTTAGCATAAATTTTCTTAACATTACTTTTACAACATGTCAAAAAATTGGCTTCTTCTTAAGGTTACTGCTTTATTTTATTAGCAAGAACAACCCTGATGTGAGGAATAATTAACTTCAGTGGAAAGCCCCTGGTTCAGTGGAGCCTTTTTATTAGAACACTAAAACAATTAAGTTTGTTGTACCACTGAGGTGCCTTTTCTGTTTTTCTGATGAGAAAACATCTTCCCCCCTGCTATATAAACTCTGAATTCTGTTCTGAAAATCTCCAGGCCAGAAAACACAACTAATGTGATCTGAGAACACAGAGATGCTCTGGAACTGAAAGGTTTGATTAGATAGGAGAGGAACACGACTCAACAGAGAGTCAGTCACACCAATATGCTTTCAGGGTGCCACAGGTGTAAAGGCATGCTGAGCCCCCGAAAACTGTTTCTCATCCTTTCAGGCTCTCAATCCCAACAAGTGACTTGACAATTCAGCTCTAAGGAAAGAGGTTCAGATGAAGGTGAAAATAACAAGAGCCCACATTGCACAGTGAGACAATTTTCTATCCACTTAATCACTGAGAAGAATACTGAAATATGGCAAGGAGTAAACTGAAGTAATCAGATGCTACCTAGGTTCCTCACTGAAAACCATGTACCATTCTATCTATATCCCAATGGTAGACACATAGCAGGTCCTCAACTGATGTTGAAGTGAAAGTATATGTAAATGGGGAAAATGTTATTCCAAAAGTCATTTTATAAAGGTTATCTGCTTATGGAAGTACCATCACTTTAGTAACAATCATACCTAATCGTAGTAACAAAGATTTTTTTTATTGAACACTTATTTGATGTCAGGTGCTATGAAAGCATTTTACGTACATTATCTCATTTAATCTTAAACTGCAACTTCAAGAAGAGAAAGTCATTATAATTTCCACTTGACAAATGAGGAAACTGTAGTTTAAAATCAGCAACTTGTTCAAAGTCACTCCTGGCTCAAAGCCAGGATTTGAATACATGTGTGGCTGATATTCATATTCTCTTCTATAACTATGTCTAGAATAATCAGTTGATTGGGGGTTCACTACTGAAAGAAAGATACAGCTAAAAAGAAGGTCAATACATTCCTTGAGCATAAATTTTCTTAACATTACTTTTACAACATGTCAAAAAATTGGCTTCTTCTTAAGGTTACTGCTTTATTTTATTAGCAAGAACAACCCTGATGTGAGGAATAATTAACTTCAGTGGAAAGCCCCTGGTTCAGTGGAGCCTTTTTATTAGAACACTAAAACAATTAAGTTTGTTGTACCACTGAGGTGCCTTTTCTGTTTTTCTGATGAGAAAACATCTTCCCCCCTGCTATATAAACTCTGAATTCTGTTCTGAAAATCTCCAGGCCAGAAAACACAACTAATGTGATCTGAGAACACAGAGATGCTCTGGAACTGAAAGGTTTGATTAGATAGGAGAGGAACACGACTCAACAGAGAGTCAGTCACACCAATATGCTTTCAGGGTGCCACAGGTGTAAAGGCATGCTGAGCCCCCGAAAACTGTTTCTCATCCTTTCAGGCTCTCAATCCCAACAAGTGACTTGACAATTCAGCTCTAAGGAAAGAGGTTCAGATGAAGGTGAAAATAACAAGAGCCCACATTGCACAGTGAGACAATTTTCTATCCACTTAATCACTGAGAAGAATACTGAAATATCAAGAAGCAATTCATATGGGAGGTAGTATGGTTCATGTTTTTAGAAATCTGAGAAATTGGGTTTTGAGGATTCATACCAATAAAATAGGAATACAGACTAGCATAAAAACTGGAGCCTATTGTACAATTTAAAATATATTTAACTATACCAAGAAAAAGGTTACATTTTGTTTTGCTATAATCAGCACAAGATCTGCTTTACTCCTGTTATATAGCTCTACCTTGCCATACAGCTTCTTTTATTCTATATCAAATGTCCTAACATTTTTGATGAGACTGAACTCTGTTCATCTCATTGCAACAGAAATCATTCACTTACTACTGCCTATTCAAATGTATCCTTGGGGGACAAGCAGGCAAAAGAAAAGTTGACCCTTTGCATTGTCTTAAATACAGTGCTTGCTGAAAATATCAGTGAATTGATATAAGTACTGATATTTAGTGATGTACTATCTACTGAAATTTATATATCTCTTAAACAGTAAATGCTGACCTGAAGACTGAAAATGTTCCGTGAATGAGAAATTTATCTGCAGCAAAATCCAGTATAATACCAGGGACAAAATCCTTTCTAATTGCACATGTAAAATCCTGCTTAATACTTGCTCTGACTATTTACTGGAAATGAGATGAGGGAAGAATTTGCTCAATATGCCTGCCTGAAAATGGACCAAGCATACAGATGTGGGGCTCTCTTATTGACCCATTTTTACAAATTCATTTAACTACTTGGACGTCATCCTCTTAATTCTTAAAATCCAAAGCATACTCCACTTTGTTCTTAATCTAAACATTCCTATGGCTCTTTTCTTTTAATGTCTAATTGCTTTCCCACTGAAATTCCTTTCAAAAGACTCAGATGGAATCCGATTACTACAAGAACCATAATATTAACAGTCAAGGATTCAATTCCTAATCTTTCTATCAAAAGAGGGAAATACTTTTCAGCATGCGGCAGGCCATTTAAACTTTTTATTCCTCTGCTTTCTCATCTGGATAAGGGGCACAGAGAAGGTTGACAGTAACAAGAGCCCACATTGCAGTGAGACAATTTTCTATCCACTTAATCACTGAGAAGAATACTGAAATATCAAGAAGCAATTCATATGGGAGGTAGTATGGTTCATGTTTTTAGAAATCTGAGAAATTGGGTTTTGAGGATTCATACCAATAAAATAGGAATACAGACTAGCATAAAAACTGGAGCCTATTGTACAATTTAAAATATATTTAACTATACCAAGAAAAAGGTTACATTTTGTTTTGCTATAATCAGCACAAGATCTGCTTTACTCCTGTTATATAGCTCTACCTTGCCATACAGCTTCTTTTATTCTATATCAAATGTCCTAACATTTTTGATGAGACTGAACTCTGTTCATCTCATTGCAACAGAAATCATTCACTTACTACTGCCTATTCAAATGTATCCTTGGGGGACAAGCAGGCAAAAGAAAAGTTGACCCTTTGCATTGTCTTAAATACAGTGCTTGCTGAAAATATCAGTGAATTGATATAAGTACTGATATTTAGTGATGTACTATCTACTGAAATTTATATATCTCTTAAACAGTAAATGCTGACCTGAAGACTGAAAATGTTCCGTGAATGAGAAATTTATCTGCAGCAAAATCCAGTATAATACCAGGGACAAAATCCTTTCTAATTGCACATGTAAAATCCTGCTTAATACTTGCTCTGACTATTTACTGGAAATGAGATGAGGGAAGAATTTGCTCAATATGCCTGCCTGAAAATGGACCAAGCATACAGATGTGGGGCTCTCTTATTGACCCATTTTTACAAATTCATTTAACTACTTGGACGTCATCCTCTTAATTCTTAAAATCCAAAGCATACTCCACTTTGTTCTTAATCTAAACATTCCTATGGCTCTTTTCTTTTAATGTCTAATTGCTTTCCCACTGAAATTCCTTTCAAAAGACTCAGATGGAATCCGATTACTACAAGAACCATAATATTAACAGTCAAGGATTCAATTCCTAATCTTTCTATCAAAAGAGGGAAATACTTTTCAGCATGCGGCAGGCCATTTAAACTTTTTATTCCTCTGCTTTCTCATCTGGATAAGGGGGCACAGAGAAGGTTGACAGTGTGGCTTTGGCATCAGACTAACCTACATTCTAACACTTACTAGATATGTGATTTGAGGTAAGTGATTTATCTCCTTCTGATTTCCTTCATTTGAGAAATGTTTAAAGTAACATTAAATTATGAACTAAAATAAATAAGAAAAGTGTTTGGGAAATCTTAGTAAACTTAAAAGTGATTGATAAATAAATGACAGCTACATAGCTTGGTTCTGTGTCCTATTAAGAGGAAGTCACTTCTAAATGTTGGATTAAAGATTTTATTAAGAATGTCTCAAAATCCAGAAGAATCCATTAAAAATGTTTGATCACATAATTTTTTTTAATTTTAAATTTTTTTTTAATTTTTAAATTTAAGAAGTAACTAAGAAGTTACTAAAGAAATAACCCCTAAGTTGGAAAAAGATTATTTGCAACACATTGGATGAACAAAATACTAATATTCCTAAAATGTAAGAAAAAAACAATAAAAAAGAAGTGATGCATGAACAAAACAATGGATACATAACATTAATAGGCACATAATTTGCAAAAAATATATAGGTATAAATGGTCAATAAGCATAATAAATATATTCAACCCTACTAATCACTGAAGTATCAGAAATAGAAACAAAATATTTTCAACTCTCAAACAGGCAAAGATGGTTTAAAATTGCCAAAATCAACACTGGAAAGAAACAAAAGAAATGAGAACACACAGTATATTGGTAGAGCATTAAGTTGTTATAACCTTTCTGGTTTGGCATTAGATACCCAAATAAAAATTTTGCCAGCCTTTATGCCAGCAATCGCACTTCTAGGAATCTGCTTGCAAAAAAGCAATTGTCCACATCCAAAAGATTTGTGGAAATCATATTTATTATAATATTGCTTATCATGTATATGTTGGAAGTGATTTAAATGTTCATTAATTGGGACTGCTTAAATACATTATGTTATAGTCACACAAAGCAGTACAACATAACTGTTCCAAAACATGATATACATACTTGTCCTATGGCTGCATAAAAGTCATCCCTAATACACTGAGGGCATGGGAATAGATTACAGAACAATATGTATAGTTTTATCTTACTGATAAAAGAGCTATAGGTACATGTACATGGAGAAATTTCAGAAAGCATATTCATCCAAATACCTCCAGGGAGTACGGCATCAGGTAATTATAATCTCGCATTTGTATTTGTCTGTATTGTTTCAGTTCTTTTCAAAAATGTGTATTATTTTTATAATCAGAATAAAATGAAGCCATTTTCATCTTATTAGTAAACAAATATTATAGCTCCTTCCCTAGAGAAAATATTTTACTAACAGCATAGCTGCTCTTGGGATGTTTTATCTGTATGCTTACAAGGTTAGAAAAGCATTCTGGGATCCACAGGGATGAAAAGCAAATCATAAAAGGAAATTACAGTATTGCTGAGGTGAATAAACTGAGCCATCCCACAGGCTAGACAAGAGTGAAACTGCCTAGCCAAGTTCCGTGACTTACGAGCTGGGCAGCTTTCAACAAATGACTCAATCTGTCTGTGTTCAATTTCTCTCCTCTGAAAAATATGAACAATAATATCACTTATCTCAAAAGATTATTATGGGGATGAAATTAGTCAAATTATGTAAAGCACTTAGATTCATACTTGACATCCTAAAAAAGAAAATGATTCTCTAAAGAATCATTCTTCCCTGTCATGGAAGTACATTAAGTATTTACTGTTGTTACCATCTACCTGTTTCCAATGAGTCACCAATGGACACTGTGAGAGAATTAATCATTTTACCTGTCTCAGAATACCAAAAGTCCAACAGTCGATTGACTGTGATTAAATTTACATACCATATCTCCAAACTAAGGGTAGAAAGAGAGGTCAGTGTAGGCTTAGGAAAGCAGATCAGACTGCCAAGGTCCCAGGATATCTGAGGATGTCCAGTCTTGGCAACGTGATATCAGTTACTTTGACAAGTCAATGAAGTCCCATAAAAAAAAAAAACATTATGAACACCTTGCATTTACACAGAGTATGAAAATTTTCAGGGAGCTCTCCCACCTCTATAATGAGTTGGCAGTGTTTCTGATCACTATGCCAGTTCAAAGGGGAAATGAAAACCAATGCTTGTACAGCCCACTCCCACTGGGGCACATGGTATAGTCTATTCCTAAACATGTTCCAAAACATGATATACATATTGTCATGGTATAAAGTCATCCCTAATACACTGAGGGCATGGGAATAGATTACAGAACAATATGTATAGTTTTATCTTACTGATAAAAGAGCTATAGGTACATGTACATGGAGAAATTTCAGAAAGCATATTCATCCAAATACCTCCAGGGAGTACGGCATCAGGTAATTATAATCTCGCATTTGTATTTGTCTGTATTGTTTCAGTTCTTTTCAAAAATGTGTATTATTTTTATAATCAGAATAAAATGAAGCCATTTTCATCTTATTAGTAAACAAATATTATAGCTCCTTCCCTAGAGAAAATATTTTACTAACAGCATAGCTGCTCTTGGGATGTTTTATCTGTATGCTTACAAGGTTAGAAAAGCATTCTGGGATCCACAGGGATGAAAAGCAAATCATAAAAGGAAATTACAGTATTGCTGAGGTGAATAAACTGAGCCATCCCACAGGCTAGACAAGAGTGAAACTGCCTAGCCAAGTTCCGTGACTTACGAGCTGGGCAGCTTTCAACAAATGACTCAATCTGTCTGTGTTCAATTTCTCTCCTCTGAAAAATATGAACAATAATATCACTTATCTCAAAAGATTATTATGGGGATGAAATTAGTCAAATTATGTAAAGCACTTAGATTCATACTTGACATCCTAAAAAAGAAAATGATTCTCTAAAGAATCATTCTTCCCTGTCATGGAAGTACATTAAGTATTTACTGTTGTTACCATCTACCTGTTTCCAATGAGTCACCAATGGACACTGTGAGAGAATTAATCATTTTACCTGTCTCAGAATACCAAAAGTCCAACAGTCGATTGACTGTGATTAAATTTACATACCATATCTCCAAACTAAGGGTAGAAAGAGAGGTCAGTGTAGGCTTAGGAAAGCAGATCAGACTGCCAAGGTCCCAGGATATCTGAGGATGTCCAGTCTTGGCAACGTGATATCAGTTACTTTGACAAGTCAATGAAGTCCCATAAAAAAAAAAACCATTATGAACACCTTGCATTTACACAGAGTATGAAAATTTTCAGGGAGCTCTCCCACCTCTATAATGAGTTGGCAGTGTTTCTGATCACTATGCCAGTTCAAAGGGGAAATGAAAACCAATGCTTGTACAGCCCACTCCCACTGGGGCACATGGTATAGTAGAGTTGGAAGTCTAGGAAAAATGGTAGAGAAAAATGTGGAAGAGAAGGCAGACGATTCGAAGAGAAGCCAGGATACTTCTATGTGTGAATAGCAGCAATTGGCCAGGACACCCCAGAGAATATTTTACATCAACTCTGGAACTCCACTAGGGAACTCTGCAAAACTTACTCTGAGTGCAATACAGGAAATGGGAAGAACAGAGCCTCTCAAGTTGAAGCCAGCTTGGAGGTAAGTGAAGTGTTAGTCACTCAGTTGTGTCCGATTCTTCGTGATCCCATGGACTGTAGCCTGTCAGGCTCCTCTGACAATGGAATTCTCCAGGCAAGAACACCGGAGTGGGTAGCCTATCCTTTCTCTAGAGGATCTTCCCAGTCTAGGGATCAAACCCAGGTCTCCCACATTGCAGGCAGATTGTTTACTGTATGAGCCACCAAGCAAGCCCAAGGTTGGAGGGATTGGGGTCAATTTGTTCATCCATTTATTCCAATGTACAGAGCATTCTAAGTACCAGATTAAAATAAGACGCAAAACCCTCTGAGGCTATACAGTGTGGTACCCTGCCAGTCCACCTCTCTTGCCCCTTTTCCACTTCCAGGATGACCTCTTAGATATCTTGAACCCTTCAATGGAATTTAAAAACCACTGGCCTCAGTGTTGCTCTATGTTTTTTAAAAAAGAATTACTCACAATTTATTTAGGATGTGTTTCCAAGAAATAAAAACTACCGTCTTGAAAATAAACTTTGTCTTTAAACATGAAATCTGAAACACCAATAAATTATTCAAAGCTACTAATTTCTTAAAAATAATTTCACTTTTGGGCTTCCCTGGTGGTCCAGTGGGTAAGGACACCACCTTACAGTGCAAGGGGCACTGGTTCGATCCCTGGTCTGGGAAGATCCCACATGCTGCGGAGTGGCTGGACCAATGTGTCCAACTACTGAGCCCGAGCTCTGGAGCGCGTGCACCCAGAGCCAGTGCTCTGCAGTGACAGAGGCCACTGTGATGGGAGGCCCACACCGGCCAAAGAACAAAGATAGATAAAAATAGATAAATGAAAGACAAATAGAAGTGGCCAAAAAAATTAAAAAATAAAAAAAATAAATTAAAATTTCACTTCCCTTTCCCACATTAACGATTTATAATAATTTATCTCATTAGAAACTCAGTTCTGAAATACATACAGTAAGAAAGAACAATACTGTCTGAAAACTTAAAAAACAGAGATGCATTACCAAAACTCCCTATATCAGGAGTCATGTGTTCATTCATAAATTTGTGAACATTCTCTCTACACAAAAGAAATCATGAAAATTATAAAAGAGCTTTCTGTTTCAATAAAGCAATTAAGTGCATTCATTATTCAGTGTTATCACTAAAAGCAGCACGATTAGTGTGTCATTCTATTAATACCTGTATGCCTTTGTGGGCTCTCTTATCTTTAAGTATTTCAAAGTGCCTTCGCAAACATTTATTTTATTTTTATTCTTTATCATAGAATGGCAAAACACATTTTGTAGCAGACTGGAGAGGCTGACATTACTTTAGAAACTAAAAAATGGTCAAATGTGGCTTAGCATGTCCCATAATTAAACACATTTGCAAGGACATAGGGCGCCGTTTTCACTGTCTTGAGTGAAAACCAAAAATACAGTATTGTACCCTGTAGATTACCAAAAATCTACTTCTTAATCCTGAATAAATGAAAGATAAATTAAGCTTGTTCTTTAAAACACAGCCAAGTATGATTTGTGTCTTATGACTTTGGACAGAATCTCAAAACTCTGACTAATATGTAGTGTCTGATGGAGCATTAGCAAGAAAAAGAAAACTCAGTGACTCCTATCCAGAAATTGAATGTGGTGGAGATAGGTTTAGAGACAACTCTAGCCTGGTCTAACCAAGTTTTGTGTCACCAGCATCCCAGGAAATCTACAGAAGTCACATGATTTTTTATGACGACAAATGACTCTAAAACCACACAGCACTGGACCCAGGAAGAGAAACATCTATGCATACATCTATCCCCTGGCTGTTCCTTAGGCCTCCAGTGAATCAGGACCCACCTCCCTCTCAGTATCCACCAGGTTGTTGTGAGCTGATTTCAGAATGGGCAAGAATTGGTTCTTCCACCCGTCAGCCTTCTGGGCTCAGATGTGATGAACAAAACACATCTTGATTTGCCTCATTTTGACAGAAACAGACACAGACTGGCTAGATTTTAAGTATTCTGAGAACATCAACAATAATTTTTTGTGCTTAAAAATTTAAAACAAAAAACACTCATCATTGGGCTTCCCCAGTGTCTCAGTGTAGGAAGACACAGGCTCGATCTCTGGGCTGGGAAGATCTCCTGGAGAGGAAAATAGCAACTCCCTCCAGGATTCTTACCTGGGAAATCCCGCAGACAAAGGAACCTTGAAAGTTTCATGGGGTGGCAAAAAAGTCTGACACAAATGACTAAGAGACCAAGCACAATGCTTATTATGCATTCTTTGATCTGACCTCATAACAACTATATGACATACATAGGACTATGTGATTATATCTATAAGCAAGCTGTTTTTCTGGCTTATTCCAAGAGACAATCATGCAGAGGGCATGTTCTGGGTTCTACCTTACATGAGTGCATTCAAGTATCTAAATTTTACTCTTCTATATGCAACTTTATAAGGCAGATTTTCTTTGATATCACTGAGGTTTGGAGTGCAGGCAAAGGACTTTACCTCATTTTGTATCCTTGGATGTAGATATCTATATCTATATGTATCTCTATTAGATAGACAGATAAAAAGATAGCCAAGCTAAGACATATTAAGGAACTAAGGCACTGGGATATAAAAATTTGTATTCAATAGTATATATATATACTAGTATATATATATATATATATATATATATATAATTTGTTAAATAAGTGTTTGAGTAATACATGAATGATGGCCTGGAAATTCTTTCTTTTCAGTTAAACATAGTAAAATGAGAAGAAAAAATAAAGTGCTCAACATAATAACAATGGAAAGAACTGCATCTCTGGACCATATATATATTTTTTTTTTTTTTTGCCACTTCTATTGGTTTTTCATTTATCTATTTTCATCCATCTTTGTTCTTTGGCCTGTGGGCATCCCATCGCAGTGGCCTCTGGGCGTATGCACTCCAGAGCTCCAGCTCGGTAGTTGGACACATCGGTCCAGCTGCTCTGCAGCATGTGGGATCTTCCCAGGCCAGGGGTTGAACTGGTACCCCTTGCACTGGACCACCAGGGAAGCTCTGGACCATATTTTTTAATTAACTCAGATCTAGCACCAAGAATAATAGAGAATACCACATAAATTACTCTAAACATAAATTAGTGTTTAACTAAAAAGCATATGCTTCCCTATCCCACTTCAAAACTAATTAAAGCACATACTTGTTTTAAATTGAAAATAAACCATGAAAGATTTAAAGCAAATTTTAATGTATGATATTAAACCATATGGGCTTTCTTTTGTGTAACTATAGCTTGCATATTTAAGTACTCATCTAAATGTTTCCTTTTCTTTGAAAATTCTCCATAACTATATTGTTTTATTTTTCCCTTGAGTACCATAATGAATATCCTTCAATATTAGATTTGGTGTCAGTCTAAAATACATTTATATGCAATAAAATACATAACATACATAGGATATGTATATGTGTGTTTGTGCTCAGTCATGTCTGAATCTTTGTGACCCTATGGACTGTGGCCCACTAGACTCCTCTGTCCATGGGATTTCCCAGGCAAGAATACTGGAGTGGGTTGCCATTTCCTTCTCCAAGGGATCTTCCCAGCCCAGGGATCAAATGCAGGTCTCTTGCATTTTCTACATTGGCGGGCAGATTATTTAACACTAGCACCACTTGGGAATCCCAGGATATACATTTATGTACAGATAATATGAAAGTGAAGTGAAAGCGTCAGTCACTCAGTCCTGTCAAACTCTTTGCAACCCCATGGACTGTAGTTCACCAGGCTCCTTTGTCCATGGGATTACTAGAGTGTGCTGCCATTCCCTTCTCCAGGGGATCTTCCTGACCCAGGGACTGAACCTTGGTCTCCCACATTGCAGGCAGGTTCTTTACAATCTGAGTCACCATGAAAGCCTAGACACTACATATTTATCTACATTTCATAGGTAGAAGATAAAGTATTAACCAATCCTTCCATTGTGCCTAGCACATATACCTGGTGTCTTTAAACCATTAAATTCCCAGTGAATAGCCATTCTCTTTTGCACTTATATTACAGGGATGGTCCACAGAATGGATCACATAGCCACAGTGTAGCTTATAATCAACTCTTTTAGACATAATTCTAGAATCTGAAATTAAATTTCCTATTATGGATTTCCAGAGACTACATATAATAGTTTAATATTTTCAGGTTTTCTGACAAAATATTAAAGAAGAAAGAAATGCCCATGTTAAGAAAAATAAAATCTGAAAGAATTACAGAAACCTCACAGGTACTGGCTTTTCTGTTATTTGTTAATACATACACCAGAGGGATAGATAAATTCATCTTCTGGCCACTACAGACTGCATAGGGATTAAAAATTACAAAAGCTACTTATTGATCAACCAAATGAATGTTTCATAATTCCTAGAATACTGTACAGTAAAGATTTCAAAGTGTTTCAGGCGGGAAATATTGCAAGTGATTAGTACTGAAGGAAAATAAGGGTTCAAGTGGAATGAAAATTATGCAAGGAATGCAAGAAAGATAGGTTTGCATTAGCAACCCAACATTTAATTCTAGGAAATTAAAACAATTCAGTGCAAAAGAGCCTCATAAGTTAGGAGTGCACCTTCACAGCTGCTTTGATAAATACATGAAACTTTTAGATGCTCGTCAGCACAAATTTCCTTCTCCAAGGGATCCTCCCAACCCAGGGACTCAGCTGCAGGTCTCTTGCATTTTCTACATTGGCGGGCAGATTATTTAACACTAGCACCACTTGGGAATCCCAGGATATACATTTATGTACAGATAATATGAAAGTGAAGTGAAAGCGTCAGTCACTCAGTCCTGTCAAACTCTTTGCAACCCCATGGACTGTAGTTCACCAGGCTCCTTTGTCCATGGGATTACTAGAGTGTGCTGCCATTCCCTTCTCCAGGGGATCTTCCTGACCCAGGGACTGAACCTTGGTCTCCCACATTGCAGGCAGGTTCTTTACAATCTGAGTCACCATGAAAGCCTAGACACTACATATTTATCTACATTTCATAGGTAGAAGATAAAGTATTAACCAATCCTTCCATTGTGCCTAGCACATATACCTGGTGTCTTTAAACCATTAAATTCCCAGTGAATAGCCATTCTCTTTTGCACTTATATTACAGGGATGGTCCACAGAATGGATCACATAGCCACAGTGTAGCTTATAATCAACTCTTTTAGACATAATTCTAGAATCTGAAATTAAATTTCCTATTATGGATTTCCAGAGACTACATATAATAGTTTAATATTTTCAGGTTTTCTGACAAAATATTAAAGAAGAAAGAAATGCCCATGTTAAGAAAAATAAAATCTGAAAGAATTACAGAAACCTCACAGGTACTGGCTTTTCTGTTATTTGTTAATACATACACCAGAGGGATAGATAAATTCATCTTCTGGCCACTACAGACTGCATAGGGATTAAAAATTACAAAAGCTACTTATTGATCAACCAAATGAATGTTTCATAATTCCTAGAATACTGTACAGTAAAGATTTCAAAGTGTTTCAGGCGGGAAATATTGCAAGTGATTAGTACTGAAGGAAAATAAGGGTTCAAGTGGAATGAAAATTATGCAAGGAATGCAAGAAAGATAGGTTTGCATTAGCAACCCAACATTTAATTCTAGGAAATTAAAACAATTCAGTGCAAAAGAGCCTCATAAGTTAGGAGTGCACCTTCACAGCTGCTTTGATAAATACATGAAACTTTTAGATGCTCGTCAGCACAAATTACTATGTTGGATGCAGTCAAAGAAGCTGCTCGTATTTTAGAGCCTAAATGGGGAGTTACTGCTATGCAGACAGGTAACTAGATTTTTAACTAGACTGTTAGGAGATATAAAGTCCTCAAAGAACTAAAAAATGTTTGAAGAAATGCCTAGAATAAATAGTACCAAAAAAGCAGAATTCCACTCTCTTAGTCTACCTGGGTTGTCCTAAAAACATACCACAGAGTTTCCCTGGTGGTCCAGTGGGTAATGAGTCCACCTTGAAGTGCAAGGGACACCAGTTTGATCCCTGGCCCGAGAAGATTCCTTGTGCCGTGGAGCAGCTGGACCAGTGTGTCCAATTACAAGCCAGCGCTCTGGAGTGCATAGACCCAGAGCCTGTGCTCTGCAATGCAAGGCCAATGTGATGGGAGGCCCACACAGGTGGAAGAATAAAGATGGATGAAAATAAATAAATAAATAACCAACAAAAGAGGCCAAAATTTAAAAAAAAGAAAAGAAAAAAATATATATACCACATACTAGGTGGCTCAGACAACAAAAACTTACATTCTCATAGTTGTAGAAGCTGGTAGTAAGGTTCCAGCATGGGGTCCTGATGAGAGCTTTTCTTGTGGCTTCCAACAGGCCACCTTCTTGCAGTGTCCTCACATCGCAGAGAGAGAGCCCTGTTGTCCTTTTATTTTCTTATAAGAGCACTAGTTCCACCAGATCATGGCTTTATGCTATGACTTCATGTAACCTCATTTAAACTTAGTCATCTGCTAAAGGCCTTACCTCCAGTACAGTAACAAGGGGGTGAGGGCTTTGACATATGTATTTTGGGGAGAAACAATTCAGTCCATGTCACCTGCTTCTCGTCTTAAAAGATCAGGTCCCACTTCCTTTCTAACCTCATCCCACATCATTTTTTCCATTCTCTATTCCAGAAATTCTGGCTTTTTGATTTATTATGAAGACACAACCTTTTCAGAAAATCTTTAAGGCATACAGTCTAACAGTAACCATGATGATTTTCACTAGTCAGCTTTCTTTTGATTTAAATTTCTTTATGCAAAGTTTTATCTGACAATATAAAAGTCCAAATACCACAACAGAGAAGCATTTTACTTTTACTACTGCTCAGCTGTACTCCTGTACTCTATAAACCTATTTAGGACTTCAGACTCAAGCCTGAATGCTTGTATAACAATCTTCACAAGATAGAGCTTCATAGGAAGCCCAGTGATTTTCACTGCAAAGCAGCTTTTGTCAAAGGCACATATGTTCCCATCCAGTACTGACTGCCTCAGTGAAGTACTCCAGCTGACCATGTTTCAGAGCAAACACAAACGGAGAAACACCTATAACAGGTTTCTTAACAAAATCCAAACATCACTGTGATAAATTCACTGTGGAATACTGCATGTTGTCTATCAAAGGCTGATAGAAGAGGAATTTAGCCCTTGTAGACTTCAGCTTAGCTCCTAGTACTGAGAGTCATTCTTCCTTTTACTCCTTTATAGCCAGCAATTTATAATCCTAAGAATGTAACAGAATCCTGATTTTTAAAATTTAATATATTTTAGTCTGGCTTCATCCATAATACTGGTATATTTTATACTTTCCTTTAACTCTGATATATAAACCTACATTAAAAGGTTAGACCTCATCTACCCAACTTAGTCTAGCTAATTACAGAGTGTTTGGTCATTTTTAGGATGTCATTCTATATACTTAAGGGATTGGAGAAAGATACTCTGCTGGGGATGGGCTTGAGGATTGATGTAGGCTAAGAAAAAGTGTGGCCCAAATGAATACGGAGGGAAAGAAGGCCAAAGAGAATGACTGAGCAGAGCTTGTCATAACAGCACAAGACTTCCAAAGATCAAGGACCATGCAGCATAGCCAAGAAGCCAGGCAGACTGTGGAGTAGCCTTACAGGTTAAGTAGACATATTAAGCAGACCTCTGATGAGTTTAGTAAGGATGAGATAGTTCCTCCTAACCAAATAGCTGGAGACAAATGGTAAATAGTAGTGGAAATTTTTAAATCAAGAGCTGTACAAATCTGGATAATAAAGGAAAGAGAAGTAAGAACCAGCATTCAAAAAGACAGAAAGGCTCAGTCAATGTGGCACAAATGGAGGACTGTTTACACGTACTTGCTTCTCAAAATTCGACAAAATAACAGTTAATGGATTTTTTCAATCATGATCCTACAAGGACAAGCAAAATAGGAGAACACACAACAAACACTTTTTAAAGCTGGAAAGCATAGGACAAGTAGTAACTGACTTAGCAGTTAGGTATGATCGAGGATGAGGAACACGAGAGATTGAGTGTGCATCTGCACACACCTGTGCTCATATACCCGCTGACAGTACTTCTGTCCCTCTAACTCTTTGCTCTTCCTAATGGCTGCTCTGCGGTCCTCCACTGAAATGGTAGCGGTCACTTTACAAGAGAAGTGCAAAGACGGGAAAGAACAAAGAAAGCAGCATAGCTTTGAGTTTCAAATCAGACTTTTTTTTTTAAGCCCATAGCCAAAACAATAATCTTGAAAGCATAGATTTTCTTTGCAAGTGCCAAGCCCCTGAGACAGCAAATGGCTTTTTTGGTTGTTATTCTTATTGTGCTTTGTTTTCAAACCTTAGCTCTTTTCCCAGAAAACATGGGGTCAGACGAAGGGGCAGCAAAACACAGGTGGGCAGAATAGAAAGAAATATAAACCTACATTAAAAGGTTAGACCTCATCTACCCAACTTAGTCTAGCTAATTACAGAGTGTTTGGTCATTTTTAGGATGTCATTCTATATACTTAAGGGATTGGAGAAAGATACTCTGCTGGGGATGGGCTTGAGGATTGATGTAGGCTAAGAAAAAGTGTGGCCCAAATGAATACGGAGGGAAAGAAGGCCAAAGAGAATGACTGAGCAGAGCTTGTCATAACAGCACAAGACTTCCAAAGATCAAGGACCATGCAGCATAGCCAAGAAGCCAGGCAGACTGTGGAGTAGCCTTACAGGTTAAGTAGACATATTAAGCAGACCTCTGATGAGTTTAGTAAGGATGAGATAGTTCCTCCTAACCAAATAGCTGGAGACAAATGGTAAATAGTAGTGGAAATTTTTAAATCAAGAGCTGTACAAATCTGGATAATAAAGGAAAGAGAAGTAAGAACCAGCATTCAAAAAGACAGAAAGGCTCAGTCAATGTGGCACAAATGGAGGACTGTTTACACGTACTTGCTTCTCAAAATTCGACAAAATAACAGTTAATGGATTTTTTCAATCATGATCCTACAAGGACAAGCAAAATAGGAGAACACACAACAAACACTTTTTAAAGCTGGAAAGCATAGGACAAGTAGTAACTGACTTAGCAGTTAGGTATGATCGAGGATGAGGAACACGAGAGATTGAGTGTGCATCTGCACACACCTGTGCTCATATACCCGCTGACAGTACTTCTGTCCCTCTAACTCTTTGCTCTTCCTAATGGCTGCTCTGCGGTCCTCCACTGAAATGGTAGCGGTCACTTTACAAGAGAAGTGCAAAGACGGGAAAGAACAAAGAAAGCAGCATAGCTTTGAGTTTCAAATCAGACTTTTTTTTTTAAGCCCATAGCCAAAACAATAATCTTGAAAGCATAGATTTTCTTTGCAAGTGCCAAGCCCCTGAGACAGCAAATGGCTTTTTTGGTTGTTATTCTTATTGTGCTTTGTTTTCAAACCTTAGCTCTTTTCCCAGAAAACATGGGGTCAGACGAAGGGGCAGCAAAACACAGGTGGGCAGAATAGAAAGAAATATAAGTGAAAAAGAAACCTGATATAGCTTGAGGGGAAATCTGAAATCAACAGAGAAGTGTATCCTCCCCACCCGGAATTACTAGACTCAACAAGTACACAGTGACAGGAACAACCAAAGGACAGACACAGCATTAAAGGGTACTCGGATGGGTGGAAAAGAGTTGGAGTGGCAGGGGGAGCAAGGGAGGTCACAAACTGAGTAAGCTCTATTACAGAAAACAGAATCAGTCACATATGCACGTATCTAAGTTTTATTGAAACCTATTTTAACTCACCACTAAAAACTCAGGTCTGGAGAACCCATGCAGTTATGCTTTGCTCTGAATTTATGACTTTCACAGATGGAGTATCAAAATCCACTCATTCATTTCTAAAGAATTTGTTGAGCACCTACTATGTTCCTTTTATACCAGGGATACAGAGTTGAACCAGAGAGCCAAGATTCCTCTCTCTTTGTCTCCCATTTTAGTTGGAGAGATAAGCAGTAAATATATCAAAGAGTATACCTACAGACTATAATAAAGGGATCCTGAGATATAAGTAGAAGACAGGGATACTTTAGACAGTCTTTGGAAGAAAGTTCTCATGGCAGGAAATCAGAGAAAAGGGGTGTGAATCATCAGCCTGATAATTTTCCCAACACAGAGCAAGGAAGAAAAAAATATCCTTCTCAAAGAGTTTCCACTCTTGGCACCATCACCTTAGCTCCTTTCTGCCCCTGCCTGCCAAGCAGCACCCCAGTTCCAAATGCTTTCTCCACCCTCCTTTGAAATCTCAGTATCTCTTTGCTCTTCACTGTCACAGTGAGCTAGTTTGAAATTCAGTCTGAGCCGACATGCTGATAGGGGCTAGACATACACCTTTCAGAAAACAAAATGGCATTTTCACAGGGGCCTTCTGCAGAGAAGGGTGTGCAAAGCAGGAATCATCAGACAAAGCGATCAGGGATATATCTTAAAGTTGGCTGGCTCCCTTGAATCACTCCTTATAGGGAGACACTTCTCAGCCTATCAGGAGAGCCGCCCTTGATCTTTCAATAATTCGTTGCCAATATCAGAGAGTTCAATATTTAAGAGACAGACAGAGCATAATGACTCAACAAGGCAAACAGAGAAGAAATATCCAGAGCAGTGGGAGGGAACGGGGGAGAAATAAACATCAAAAAAGCTGTGAAAGATGACATTAATGGAGACATTTAAAATAGAGCCAGAGCAACCATTCCAGAGGGACAGCCTTGCAAGTCCCATTTTCTATACTTAAAAATGGGAGCAGGGCTTCCCTTGGTGGTCCAGTGGGTAAGGACACCACCTTGCAGTGCAAGGGGCGCTGGTTTGATCCCTGGCCTGGGAAGATCCCACGTGCCGCAGAGCAACTGGACCGTGTGCGCCCAGAGCCAGCTCTCTGTGACGACAGAGGCCACTGCGATGGGAGGCCCACAGGAGCCAAAGACAGATGAAAATAGAGAAATGAAAGACCAATAGAAGTGGCCTGCCCATCCCCCTTCCCTCCCCACCCCACCCTCCAAAAGATAAATAAATAAAATTTAAAAAAAAATGGGAGCAATCTGCCACCATTTTAAGAAGTCAGCCACAGAAACCAAAATATTCCTTCTGTTGAAAGGATTGATAAATGAACTTCTACCTAGTGACCACATCACCTGACCAATCAATGAAGTACAAATCTAGCTTTGCATCATCTTGTACCAATGAACACTCCTAGAAAAACTATTTATCTCATCTTCCTCCTTCTCCTGATGAAAAAACCCTGATCCACTCTCCTATAGTCAGAACACTATTTTGGTTTGTCCTGGCATCTGTGTACCCTCAATTGAAATCCCTTGATCCTAAATAAGAATTTTGCCTCTTGAACTGGATTCCTGTTTTTCAGGTTGACAAAGCTGAGGACAGTGCTGCTGTATGGATGAAAAGGTGCTTGTGAAAATGAGCAAATGTACTTTGAGAGGTGGTACATGAGAAAAAGTCCACTTTTAAGAGATACAAATGGACCTACAAAAGTAAAGACAAGCTTTAGGAAGCCTGCTTAAAATGGGAAAAACTGGTAGAGAGTCAATAGTTAAATCGAGTGCAAAGTCAAGTGTATTATTTACATACGTGTATCTTTTTAGAATTGAAGAGATATGAGCATGTTTATAGGCTCATAAGAAAGAGCCAGTGGAATAGAGAGATGGGCAGCACTGAAATGAAGGGGTAAAAAGTTAAGAAATTTTAAAAAATTCTAGAAATAGAACACCAAAAGACAACACAAATCTGCGTCTACACCCTAGACCACTTCACAGAACTCTAGGTTCACACTGAATACATGTAACTGCCCACTAGACATGACAAATGACCATGTACAACTTAGCTTCACAGTAGCTTACACCAAAAGCCTAAAAGTAAATCCCAACCTTCATTTTCTCTCATACCCTCACATTTCGTTGGTCCTAACCAATTGTTTCTAATCTAACCAATTCTAACTGCCATCACCATCAGCTCTTACATTGACTATTAACTTCTTCCATCTTTGTCCTTTTATGGTCCATTTTCCATGGAGTGGCCAGATTGATTTTCATAAATCATAGGACAAATCATGCCACTCTTTGGCCCCGGACTTTCTAAAGTCTTGCCATCTGAGTCAGAAGAAAAGCCACTATATGGGCATACAACATATGTTGTCTGTGTTTTGCCCACCCCATATCTCTCACCCCCGCCCCTCCTATAGCCTACCTTTGTCAGAAGGGGGTCAGGAACGAAAAGAGTGTATGTCTCCCACAATTTTCCTTTCTTTTTCAAAGAAATAAAAGCAGGGCCATACTGTTTTCTATAGTGGCTGTATCAATTTACATTTCCACGACAGTGAAGAGGGTTCCCTTTTCTCCACACCCTCTCCAGCATTTATTGCTTGTAGACTTTTTTGATGATGGCCATTCTGACTGGTGTGAAGTGATACTCATTATAGTTTTGATTTGCATTTCTCTAATAACGACCAATGTTCAGCATGTTTTGATGTGTTTATCGGTCTTTTGTATGTTTTTTTTGGAGTGATGTCTGTTTGGATCTTTTTTCCAAAAAAAAGGGTTGTTTGTTTTTTTGGTGTTCAGTTGTATGAGTTGCTTGTATATTGGAAATTAATCCTTTGTCAGTTGTTTTATTTGCTATTATCATATATAAAATAGATAACCAAGGGAAATCTGTTGTAAGACTAAGAGAACTCAAACAGGGGCTCCGTAACATCCTAGAGGGGTGGGATGGGGAGGGAGATGGGAGGGAAGTTTAAGAGGAAGGGGACATATGTATACCTATGGCTGATCCAGGTTGATGTGTGGCAGTAAACAATAAAACTCTACAAAAAAAATAAAAAGTTTTTAAAAAGCAGGGCCAGCTGCTGAGATGAAGAATGGTCATGGATTTAGAGAAGTGAGAAGAAAACATACAGCAACCTGCATAAGAATAGCTACTCAGCAAACATGAGCAGGAGATGCCTTGAATTAAGTAGATTTCTAAGGTTGTGAAACATATATTTTAGTGGTGCCTAGTCACAGAGCTGTGTGGTTTATTCCAACTAGTACTCAGCAATCCTGGAACAGGAGCAAAAGAAACAGAGGGATCTAGATTGAGAATTCTGTAGAGATGATGGAATCTAGTGTCAGTGTGTATAACTGTGAGAAGAGGTGCAGGGAGGTGATGTTATTCTTGAGACTGGTCCTCCTATGGGAAGGGAGTTGGGGAAACTTACCTACTATAAATGTCTTTTGAGGCCTTTTCTAAGGAATCTGACAAACTTATAAGCAGCTCAGTATAAGAAAAGTTTCCAGTGTCTTTCACCTCAAAGTCTCACTGAAAGAGTTAACAGTAGACCTATCTTCTTTGCTGAAGTCTAACCAGAGGCATAAATCTAAGTTTCTTTCCTTTATATTTATTTGAAGCCTGTAAGACTCCCAACTGAACTTTCACAGATTAAGGTTGGCAGGGGAAGAGTTGCTAAACATGAAGTCAACTTTAAAGGAGATAGTTGCAGAGCTAGCTTCAAAGAGGATCTTAAAAATTCTGGCACCTGAATTCCAAGGAAGGTCTACCTGAGTCATCACAAATTTTGTACAAATTAACAACAGCAACAACAAACAAGTAGGTAAGAAGCAGTCACTTGGGAACTACTTGACTTAGAAAGTGTCCCAAAGAAAATTGCCTCTTGCAGCATTCCAAAGCGATATTTAAATCCATACATAATGGTCCTTGACAAACCTACACAGTGTGTTCAAAAGTAAAGACATCACTTTGCCAACAAAGATCTGTATAGTCAAGGATATGGTTTTTCCAGTAGCCTTATATAGTTGTGATAGCTGGACCATAAAGAAGGCAGAGTGCTGAAGAATTGATGCTTTTGAACTGTGGGGATGGAGAAGACACTTGAGACTCCCTTGGACAGCAATGAGATCAAAGCAGTCAATCTTAAAGGAAACCAACCCTGAATACTCATTGGAAGGACTGATGCTGACCTTCCAATACACTGGCCACCTGATGCAAACAGCCAACTCACTGGAAGACCCTGATGCTGGGAAAGACTGAGGCAGAAGGAGGAGAGGGTGACAGAGGATTAGATGGTTGGGTGGCATCACCAATACAATGGAAAAGAACTTGGGTAAACTCCAGGAGATGGTGAGGGACAGGGAAACCTGGCATGCTGCAGTCCACGGGGTCGTGAAGAGTTGGACACAGCTTGGCAACTGGACAACAGCAACATCAACAAAGGGCTTTGGAGATAACATTTACCTTAAAGTGTTCTAAATATATTCATTTATGGATTTGTTAATTTTTTTTTTTTTTTAGGGAGGAGGCAAGCGGGCTACTTCTATTGGTCTTTCATTTATCTGTTTTCATCCATCTTCGTTCTTTGGCCCGTGTGGCCCTCGCATCGCAGTGGCCTCTGTTGTTGCAGAGCGCCAGCTCTGGGTGCATGCGCCCCAGAGCTCCGGCTCGGTAATTGGACACATGGGTCCAGCCGCTCTGTGGCACGTGGGATCTTCCCAGGCCAGGGATCGAACCGGCGCCCCTTGCACTGCAAGGCAGTGTCCTTACCCACTGGACCACCAGGGAAGCCCTGGATTTGTTAATTTTTTAACCTGTTGAAAAAAATCTATTTTATCTCAAGCAAAATTTAAATCATATGTACATTGATCCTTGATACTACATTACATAAGGATCAATTCCCCTAGGTTTTTCTATAGCAGAGCACCACTCCTCCTGCAAAGCAACAACCTGTCCCAGGCAATATACACAATCATGTAAATCGAAACTAAATTTTTTCAAAGGTTCCAAATCATCTTGTAGTCATCAGTAAATAAAATTCTCCTCTAACTGGGAAAAGGGTAAGGGGAAGCTTTAAAGAGAGGGAATATGACTGATTCACGTTTTTGTGCAGCAGAAACCAACACAACATTGTAAATCATCCTCCAATTAAAAGTAAAATTAAATTCTTCCCTGACTAAAATCTCTTAGAAAATGGGTTTTCATTAAAAACTTCTCTCAAAATCAATTTTTTATTTTCTACTTTGTAACATGAAAGGAAACTCCATCCATATATAATACACCCAATAATCTGGTTGGAATATTTTATGAACTTGAAAGCTGATTCAGATGAAAGGAACACTGGCAGTGAGAAATACTGTACAAGCATAGTCTACCTGGCTCTAGGTTAAGAGCAACTGATCAAAATTATTTTCATCTGCACAGAAAAAAAAAAAAAAAAAAAGCCTTAGAACTCATAAAGACAAATGCAGCTGTGGCTCTCCCCCTTCAGCCCTTCAGCTAGCCAATGAAACTATTCATGGAAGGTCACATGACCTCCTTTCTAGCCACATTCTCCTGACTCAGCCTCCACTGTTTGCTGCTCCCCTTTCCTTCTTGCCGTTTTCTCTCATACTTTATTAATAACTAACTCTTCTTCTGGAACTATGCTTCTTTTTCACCCTCGAGGCTTTCTTCCTGTCCTTTCTGGCTCTCCTTCCTCTTAGTGTCCCTCCTGGACAAGCTTCATTCTGACTCTATCCTGCACACTCTTGGCATCAATTATTTTCTCAACACTGTGACTCCTGAAGAGATTTCTCAGTGCCTCATGTTACTGGAACCCACACTCTTATCACTTCTAACTTAGTAGACATTTCTAACGAATGAATTACAGATGCCTTACACTTAACATGTCCAAAAATAAACTGCCCTCTTGCCCCAGTATTACCTGCCCCTTCTTTCCCATCTTAGAAAAGAGTTCTCTAGCTTAGCAGAGCTACATTACATAAGGATCAATTCCCCTAGGTTTTTCTATAGCAGAGCACCACTCCTCCTGCAAAGCAACAACCTGTCCCAGGCAATATACACAATCATGTAAATCGAAACTAAATTTTTTCAAAGGTTCCAAATCATCTTGTAGTCATCAGTAAATAAAATTCTCCTCTAACTGGGAAAAGGGTAAGGGGAAGCTTTAAAGAGAGGGAATATGACTGATTCACGTTTTTGTGCAGCAGAAACCAACACAACATTGTAAATCATCCTCCAATTAAAAGTAAAATTAAATTCTTCCCTGACTAAAATCTCTTAGAAAATGGGTTTTCATTAAAAACTTCTCTCAAAATCAATTTTTTATTTTCTACTTTGTAACATGAAAGGAAACTCCATCCATATATAATACACCCAATAATCTGGTTGGAATATTTTATGAACTTGAAAGCTGATTCAGATGAAAGGAACACTGGCAGTGAGAAATACTGTACAAGCATAGTCTACCTGGCTCTAGGTTAAGAGCAACTGATCAAAATTATTTTCATCTGCACAGAAAAAAAACAAAAGCCTTAGAACTCATAAAGACAAATGCAGCTGTGGCTCTCCCCCTTCAGCCCTTCAGCTAGCCAATGAAACTATTCATGGAAGGTCACATGACCTCCTTTCTAGCCACATTCTCCTGACTCAGCCTCCACTGTTTGCTGCTCCCCTTTCCTTCTTGCCGTTTTCTCTCATACTTTATTAATAACTAACTCTTCTTCTGGAACTATGCTTCTTTTTCACCCTCGAGGCTTTCTTCCTGTCCTTTCTGGCTCTCCTTCCTCTTAGTGTCCCTCCTGGACAAGCTTCATTCTGACTCTATCCTGCACACTCTTGGCATCAATTATTTTCTCAACACTGTGACTCCTGAAGAGATTTCTCAGTGCCTCATGTTACTGGAACCCACACTCTTATCACTTCTAACTTAGTAGACATTTCTAACGAATGAATTACAGATGCCTTACACTTAACATGTCCAAAAATAAACTGCCCTCTTGCCCCAGTATTACCTGCCCCTTCTTTCCCATCTTAGAAAAGAGTTCTCTTCAGTCACTCAGTGGAATTAGCCAGAAATCTACAAGTCCTTTTGAACTCTTTCTTCTCCTCTCCCACTCATTCATTCAATCACCAAAACAGCTTATAATGTTGAAAATACTTTTGCATTTTTCCTTTGAAGACCAATCCCTTACTGACAATATTTCTTAATGTAACATGTTTATCCGGAATGTATTTTAACTGTTTTTGTATTGTGTAAAGTGAAACACGCACATTTTGTACATTTTGCTATTTTTGTGGAGCATATGCAGTGTGATCCAGTTGTTTTCCATCATTTGGTTGCACTAACATAGGAATGTTCATCATATCAAATATTACATTTAAAAATGACCACTTTTAATTAAAATTAACTTTTAAATGTTTATACAAGTATGTATTGTGAAGTGACCTGAAATTTGTATGTCATGAATTGTACTGCTGCTAATTATTGTAATGTAATAAAAATACTGACAGAAACTATCATTAAAAAATATTCCAGGAACTTTATATATAATCTCTTATTAAGCATTTCAAATAACTCTGTAATGTTGTCTATTATAGAGTTATAATGCCCTGTTATCTCCATCTTATAGATGACAGTCAGATTAATTGATATAAATCCTTAATAAGTGATAAAAATGAACCTAGATCTGTCTAATTCCAAAGTCCATGGTCTTTTTACAAGCCAAACTATCTATGTCAGACCATGGGCAACTATGAGCAATGTGCCAAGTCTAGCCATCTGGCTTTTTAAAGTTTATTAGAACATAGCCATGCTCATTTGTTTGTGTACTGTCATGGCTGCTTTATCTCTACAACAGCGGAGATGGGCAGTTGCAACAGAGACATTACAGCCCATGAAGCCAAAGACAGTAATCTGGCCCTTTAGAGAAATGGAAGATTTCGCCAATTCTAAGCTGTTCCATCCACCATATCCCTACCTACTGCAACGGTTCACTAGCTGGTTTCTTTGCCCTTAGCCTCCATCTTCTTCAATCTATCTTCCACAATGAAAAATAAAATCATTCTTATTTATTTCATAACCATTAGCAAAAAAGACAAATTCCTTCTCAAGCTACACAAGGCCTTTCAGCCACCTGGTTTCTTTCTTCCTCCTGATCCATATCTACTTTCTATTGAACCTAAAGTGAAATACATAGAATACATGAGAAAGGCCAGCCCAGTTCATCCCCGTGTTTTTTCTCAGTTCCTTTAGCTAGAAAGTACCCAAGTCTTGCCTCATTCATCTACTTGTTTTTGCATCCTGAGCTCAAGTCAATTCCTTCTAGAAACCTTCCTGGATTCCTCAGGCTGAGCTAAGTGAACATTTTTTATTAATTTTTTTCAACATATGTTCAATTAGCACAACTACCAACTAGGGTTTCCCTAGTGGCTCAGAGTAAAGAATCTGCATATAATACAGGAGAACTGGTTTCAAATCCTGGGTAGGGAAAATCCCCTAGAGAAAAGAATTTCTACCCACTCCAGTGCAACTGCCTGGAGAATCCCATGTATAGAAGAGCCTGGTGAGCTACAGTCCACAGGGTCACAAAGAGTCAGACACAACTGAGAAATTAACATTTTTACTTTCATCAACTAGGCACAATATTTTGTGCTAAACACATGACAAACAGGGCAGCCAGAGACTCTGTTTTTACCAACCCTACTCTTCAGTCCAAGTTCTTCTCACTGTTCAAAGTCTCCACTCTTAGTTCACAGTATAAAAAGGATAATATGGAAATGAAAACAGAGAAGAAGATGAAGATGGAGATGGAGTTGACAATAAGGAGTAGGATGGGAATGAAGATGGGGGAGAAAGAGAAAGGACTCAGTAATTTCACTTTTTTATTTTCTTTCTTTTTTTTTTTTTTGGTCCCACACTTACCATACTACTAACTTACAGAGGGCTAGGAAGTATTTACGTTGTCTCCCTAACACAAGTAACTACCAGAACACTTGGCGTAATGCTGAATAAATTCATTAATTTTGAGGGATGCAAGGTAGTTCCAGGGAGTAAATCCTTTCAAAGAGGCCACGCTAGTTAATAGGCAAATGAGAAAATATCCTGTTATCTTCTGGGAAAACTCAAACTTTATAGACCCTGAGAGGCTTTGTGAAAATGTGACTAGGCACAAAAAGAAACGTGAGTATAAAAGAACATTCCTGCAAAAGACACAAATTCTATTTTGAATAAAAATTCAGGAATAAAGTCCATAGCACATAGTCTTTTTCAAACTACTGGACTGTACATCTTAAACCACTAAACCATAAAAAAGATGCCCATAACACTGAACATTGGGCTCCACAAAATATGTTTCTTCATGGAATACTCAGCTTATTAAAGAAAAAGGAAGAAAAAAGTCTTTTTTACAAGCAAGGATAAAGCAGATACAAAGAAATGACCCAGTTTCCAAAATAAACATTAAGCTTAAAGCTCTTTCCATCTGGCTAACCTAAAACCAGAAATGAAAATCAGCATGTTCACACTTTATGTCCTACCTACACCACAATAATAAGGATAAGAAGAAATTTAACATATAGCTTAACATTATGTCTGTGTCTGTGTCACCTAAAGTCTCATGTTAAGATTTGTACAAAAATATTTTTAATTTTTGGAAAAGTGTAACAACTTACTTTTAACTCTGCCTAGGTATCCATTCAGACCAAATATCCCTCAGATCCCCACTGCCCATTCTCCCAGGTCCATTCCTATACCCTAAGACAAATGACTTTATGTCTTCCTAGCTGCCTACATTCTATGAAGTAAAACACTGTCCTTTCCAAAAGCATACTTTCTTTTCTCCATAATATTCCTTGGCAGTCTTCCCTTTCAACTCTTTTTTTTTTTTTGAGGAGGGATCAGGTTGGGGAGGGAGGGGGGTGGGTGGGCCACTTCTATTGGTCTTTCATGTATCCATTTTCATCCATCTTTTGTTCTTTGGCCGGTGTGGGCCTCCCATCGCAGTGGCCTCTGTTGTCGCTGAGCACTGGCTTTGGGTGCGTGCGCTCCAGAGCTCCTACTCGGTAATTGGACACATCAGTCCAGCCACTCAGCGGCACATGGGATCCTCCCAGGCCAGGGATTGAACCGGCGCCCCTTGCACTGCAAGGCAGTGTCCTTACCCACTGGACCACCAGGGAAGCCCCCCCTTTCAACTCTTTACTGAATATATTCTATATAAGACACATCTTACTCTCTGTAAACATACAGTGCATACATCTGACTATGCACTGTATGTGAAAAACCCTAAAACTTTTAAGTCACACTACTTCCTCTCCCATATTAACCTCATCTCCAATAATCAGTCCAATGTTAAGAACAGGAACATAATTACCCTAACCAAGTCTTAGCTATATTAAACGTTAGTATTGAAAGGGACCCTAAAAATCATTTATTTTAACTTCTTTCTGCATTTTGCAATTGAAAAAATTAAAAACAGATTCAAAGAGATTCAAACACCATCCAAGGTCACACAGACCTTTGCTCCACCTTATTCTCTTAATATATTCCCACACTCTCTGAGTCTCACCACCTTGTATCTGTTTCTGTTTCCTGTGGAGCGGGGTAAGTGCAATGTCACATTCTCAGACTGGCTTTTATCTGAACTCCATCGAGGGTGCTAAATGATCCCTTATACTGGGGAATACGTGTGGCATCTGTCTCCTCTGCGTGATGCTGAGTGACCAGTGTGTAACTACGTGCTCCCCGGTGACTCTTAACACTCTCATGGAGATCTGAATTTCCCTTCATACATAGCCCATTGGCAGATGGTCCTGCTATTGTTCTATATGTGCTAAACCATTGGCAGGATGCATTATAAGCCATACCAGCCAGTTACAGAACTGTTCTTAGACTCTTGGAGCCATCATCAGTTACAGACTATTTAAAAATTACAGTAGCATTTTTATGACTGGGCTTCCTCTCTACCAATTAAACCTTGGTAATTTTCATATTTGTAGTTATTTGTTTTGTTTTGTTTTACTTTTAAGACTTAGTTTGCATGGCACCCTACCACGACAGTTCCAGATCTGGAGGGGAACTGTAAGAACACTGGATTTAAGCCTAAGAAGTCCCTAGGTAGCAGATAAGAGAAATATCCTGGGACCCTGCTGACACAGAAGGGATCAAGAGGAAACTGGTGACTGAGGCTGAAGGAAAGCATGGTCAAAAAGTACTACATCAACAAGGAGAACCTTGAGACTGCACTCCAGGACAGAGTTCACACAATTCAGCATCAGGGAAAAAGGAATCTGAGAGAAAGCACAGGCCATTAAAGAAAAATGAGGGTTCAGAAAGGCTCTAGGAATGGGAATTGCTGCCACTGAACTTTTTAAACTTTGCTGGAAGGCACAAAAATTTCAAATGACTCTCTCCAGATAAAAAGCTATCAATTACAAGTAGCGATTATTTTCTTAACAGAAGATAGGTAGTTGATATTTTCATCAACCTTTGGAAGAACATCTCTCTCAGTTATTGAGTTATAAGGTTACAAGTGGTGCTTCCCAGGCAGCCAGCATAGACTGACTAGAGTCGAGCACGAGTGAAAGCACAAACCTGTTTTCTATCTCCTTCTTTCCTTACTCCCCTTCTGCATCACACACACAACACGCATACAATCTTCAGATAGGTCTGTGGCTGGTAACACTTATTTGACACTGAGAACACTGGGGATTTGTTTTCCTTTGTTTTCCTCGGTGCTGTCACAGGAAAATAATCATACTGGAAAAAATATACACTTAGAAAACCAGCAGCTGCAATAGCCACCTTTGGTTGCTATTTTGTGCACGTGTGTCTAATAAGTTTTGGAATTGTGGGAAGTTACTACAATACTTTGACTACCAAGAATGCAATCAATTTGATTTCAGTATTGACCATTTGGTGACCAGGCAGCTGAATAACAACAACTGTAACACTTCGTGGCTCTTAACAGTTTTCGATCAGCTTCTTGTGTTGTTGCAAAGGAAACATTCCATGAAATTACAAAGGACCCAAGGACAAAGAAAGAAATGAAAAGGTATCTCCTTGGAACACTCTGGCTACAGAAGCTGGATTTGTTCAGAGCCATAAAAATAAAACCAAATTCAAAAGATGTCAGAAACTGGTTTATTCAGGTTTGAAAGGAGATACAGCAGAAATTCAGGAAGGAAAAGGATCCATTTTATGACCAGATCTTCATCTTGAAATCAAAACAGGAACTGAAGAGAAGAGATGAGAAAGAAACATTGACATAACAATATAATTACCCATACATGAAGTAGAGAAGGATAAGGTTAACACTGAACTAAATGCAGTTTTGAACACAACTGAATCTGAACATTTCTAGAGGTGGTAGATTCAGAAGGTAGATGGCAAAAAAAAATGGTGGGAGAAAGGGTTGTTGATGATTCTACTGACTAGGCTCTCAGAACTTACTCTCAAGCCTCATAATAGACTTAAGGCTGGGACAACTCATGGACAGAAGAGACTCACAGCCTATAGTCCATGGGGTCACAACAGAGTCAGACAGAACTCAGCAACTAAGCAACAACAATGACAATCAGCAAAGGAGCTGCTGCACTACCACAGGCAGATAATACAGGAGAGCTCAATGCAGGGCTCTCTCAAAGAAATCATGGATAAAATTCAAAGAGTGCATTTTTCTGGCATGTGCGTTCATCACAGACCTAACTGGGGTGAGTTCAAGGTCAGGATATTTTTATTAAGATCATTAGGGACGTCTGCAACTTCCTTCATTCATATGACAAATTTTGATTGAGCATGGTTAAGAATTGTTTAGAAGTTGAGTATATAGAGACCAAAAAAAAAAAAAAAAGCAAAGCTGACGAAGTCCCTACTGTCATGGAGCTTATATTCTGAAAAAAATAGAGTAAACATGGTTTCAGGTGTTGGTAGACACAATAAAGAAAAGATTAAAGAGAAGAGAATAAGAGTGATTGGCATTGCAGTGACTTTTTTTTTATAGGAGGGCAGCATTGAAAAGAATTTATGGAGAGGTAGTTTGTATGCAGACCTGCCTGAACTGGAGCATAAGTCAGGGGAGGGGTTTATAAGCATTGGGGGAAGCAGTACAAGGAGCCGGAGACAGTACTGTTTTCTGATGTGCCCAGTAAGATGGTGGCGTGGATGGAGTGACCAGTGTGTAACTACGTGCTCCCCGGTGACTCTTAACACTCTCATGGAGATCTGAATTTCCCTTCATACATAGCCCATTGGCAGATGGTCCTGCTATTGTTCTATATGTGCTAAACCATTGGCAGGATGCATTATAAGCCATACCAGCCAGTTACAGAACTGTTCTTAGACTCTTGGAGCCATCATCAGTTACAGACTATTTAAAAATTACAGTAGCATTTTTATGACTGGGCTTCCTCTCTACCAATTAAACCTTGGTAATTTTCATATTTGTAGTTATTTGTTTTGTTTTGTTTTACTTTTAAGACTTAGTTTGCATGGCACCCTACCACGACAGATTCTGATAGCTATAGACCCTGTCAGTCTGGCTGCTTCAACTGGCAATGAAGCAGACAACAATGGAATGGGAAAAGTGAAAAGTCTTTTTAAATAAAATAAATACCCAAATTCTTATAGTCCTTTGAAATAGGGCTGTTTACATGTTTACTGATGTGTTTAATATTTTATAGTATATTAAAACAAAACAAAAAATTAAAACAATTTTTTGGTTGTACATAATTTCTGGCAAAAATTTGTTCAAAACATTTTTACTTTATGCTTCTTTTTTATAAAGGAGCAATGAAAAACAAGTGCATAGCTTATTACAATGGTTGCTTCAAATTAAAATACAATTTATGTGATTATTTAGTAATGAAGAAAGAACTAAGCAATTGTTTTCTTGATACATCTTTAAAAGAGGATTCATAAAAATATTAAGGCAAAATGGATAATTATATTAGAAAATTCCATACTCATATTCCTTTGTTTTATAGCCATCAAAACAAGTCATCAGCGTATGAAAGTGCTTTCTGAATGGAAGCAAAATTAGTTTGCTGATCTTAAGAAAAAGAAAGGTATTAGGGGCTCAATAATAAGATTATATGAATGCAGTGGAAGAGAAAACATTTAAGGAAGGCATCATTAAGTATTTACTGAGCAAACTGGCAGAGATTACCCACATCGTGATCTAAAAAATAAAAGGTATTCTCTTCTTCACCGCTGCAGAACTAAACTTTGACAACACTCTTTTTCACAAAAGCCATTTAGCAGTGTTTAGTGAATACCAGCAGAGCAGTCAGGTTCACTCATGAACAGAGAGAAATAAGGAGTTGACTGTCCTGGGATAGTAATGGCCACTACCAGAACCAAAGGGTGCATTCGAGGCACAGAGCATAGAAGCAAAGATAAATCTGAGATAAAGAACACGTGGAAGGGACTTCCCTAATGATCCGGGGGCTAAGACTCTGGCTCCCAGTGCAGGGAGCCTGGATTCAATCCCTGATCAGAGAACTAGACCCCACATGCTGCAACTAACAGTTCACATGCTGCAACTAAGACCTGGTTCAGTCAAATAAATAAAAGATGTAATTAAAAAAAAGAAAGAAAGAAAGAACACATGGTAGTAGACCTATGTAAGAAACAAACCTTCCAGATCTGGAATCTGAGCAGGAGCAACTGTAAGAACACTGGATTTAAGCCTAAGAAGTCCCTAGGTAGCAGATAAGAGAAATATCCTGGGACCCTGCTGACACAGAAGGGATCAAGAGGAAACTGGTGACTGAGGCTGAAGGAAAGCATGGTCAAAAAGTACTACATCAACAAGGAGAACCTTGAGACTGCACTCCAGGACAGAGTTCACACAATTCAGCATCAGGGAAAAAGGAATCTGAGAGAAAGCACAGGCCATTAAAGAAAAATGAGGGTTCAGAAAGGCTCTAGGAATGGGAATTGCTGCCACTGAACTTTTTAAACTTTGCTGGAAGGCACAAAAATTTCAAATGACTCTCTCCAGAATAAAAAAAGCTATCAATTACAAGTAGCGATTATTTTCTTAACAGAAGATAGGTAGTTGATATTTTCATCAACCTTTGGAAGAACATCTCTCTCAGTTATTGAGTTATAAGGTTACAAGTGGTGCTTCCCAGGCAGCCAGCATAGACTGACTAGAGTCGAGCACGAGTGAAAGCACAAACCTGTTTTCTATCTCCTTCTTTCCTTACTCCCCTTCTGCATCACACACACAACACGCATACAATCTTCAGATAGGTCTGTGGCTGGTAACACTTATTTGACACTGAGAACACTGGGGATTTGTTTTCCTTTGTTTTCCTCGGTGCTGTCACAGGAAAATAATCATACTGGAAAAAATATACACTTAGAAAACCAGCAGCTGCAATAGCCACCTTTGGTTGCTATTTTGTGCACGTGTGTCTAATAAGTTTTGGAATTGTGGGAAGTTACTACAATACTTTGACTACCAAGAATGCAATCAATTTGATTTCAGTATTGACCATTTGGTGACCAGGCAGCTGAATAACAACAACTGTAACACTTCGTGGCTCTTAACAGTTTTCGATCAGCTTCTTGTGTTGTTGCAAAGGAAACATTCCATGAAATTACAAAGGACCCAAGGACAAAGAAAGAAATGAAAAGGTATCTCCTTGGAACACTCTGGCTACAGAAGCTGGATTTGTTCAGAGCCATAAAAATAAAACCAAATTCAAAAGATGTCAGAAACTGGTTTATTCAGGTTTGAAAGGAGATACAGCAGAAATTCAGGAAGGAAAAGGATCCATTTTATGACCAGATCTTCATCTTGAAATCAAAACAGGAACTGAAGAGAAGAGATGAGAAAGAAACATTGACATAACAATATAATTACCCATACATGAAGTAGAGAAGGATAAGGTTAACACTGAACTAAATGCAGTTTTGAACACAACTGAATCTGAACATTTCTAGAGGTGGTAGATTCAGAAGGTAGATGGCAAAAAAAAATGGTGGGAGAAAGGGTTGTTGATGATTCTACTGACTAGGCTCTCAGAACTTACTCTCAAGCCTCATAATAGACTTAAGGCTGGGACAACTCATGGACAGAAGAGACTCACAGCCTATAGTCCATGGGGTCACAACAGAGTCAGACAGAACTCAGCAACTAAGCAACAACAATGACAATCAGCAAAGGAGCTGCTGCACTACCACAGGCAGATAATACAGGAGAGCTCAATGCAGGGCTCTCTCAAAGAAATCATGGATAAAATTCAAAGAGTGCATTTTTCTGGCATGTGCGTTCATCACAGACCTAACTGGGGTGAGTTCAAGGTCAGGATATTTTTATTAAGATCATTAGGGACGTCTGCAACTTCCTTCATTCATATGACAAATTTTGATTGAGCATGGTTAAGAATTGTTTAGAAGTTGAGTATATAGAGACCAAAAAAAAAAAAAAAAGCAAAGCTGACGAAGTCCCTACTGTCATGGAGCTTATATTCTGAAAAAAATAGAGTAAACATGGTTTCAGGTGTTGGTAGACACAATAAAGAAAAGATTAAAGAGAAGAGAATAAGAGTGATTGGCATTGCAGTGACTTTTTTTTTATAGGAGGGCAGCATTGAAAAGAATTTATGGAGAGGTAGTTTGTATGCAGACCTGCCTGAACTGGAGCATAAGTCAGGGGAGGGGTTTATAAGCATTGGGGGAAGCAGTACAAGGAGCCGGAGACAGTACTGTTTTCTGATGTGCCCAGTAAGATGGTGGCGTGGATGGAGTAGAATAAGCAAGGTAAAAACTGAGGCAAGGCAGGTAAGGGCCAGACCATCAAAGCTTTGATTGAAGGGGTGGGGGGACCAAGATTTTACTTTATGTGAAATGTAAAACACTGAAAGACTCTGAGCAGATGAACAGTATCATCTTACTTTCTGAGTAGAGATTATAAGCCAAGAGTAAAAATGCAAGGAACATTTAGAGATTATGATTTGATCTTGGATGGTAAGCTATGGAAGTGGAGAGAAATAATCAATTGTACTTTGAAGGTAAAGCCAACAGGACTTATTATGAATAAAGGTAATACACAAGAAAAACAGGAATCTAAGATGATTTCCAGTTCTGGGGTCTGAGAAACAAAGTGAATAATGGTGTCCTTCAGCTTTACACAGATTTTATTTTTCTGTTGTCTGGTTGAAAAATTAAACTATGCTAATATGTCCACTCTGAAAATCAGTTGAACAAGCTCTTTTTTAAAAATAGAACACTATTTGTCCAAGAAATCTCTTTTCTGGGTATTTATCTCAGAGAACTAAAAACTTATCTCCAAACAAAAAACTACAGAAACAAAAAATATATGCTAGTCTCCGTAACTGCTACAGAACTAAACTTTGAAAATGTTCTTTTTCATAAAAGTCTTTTAGCAGTGAATTTATTTATTCTAATAGCCAAAAACTGGAAATAATCAAAATTTCCTTCAATAGATGAATGATTAAACAGTAGTATATCCAAACCATGAAACACTGCTCAGGAATAAGAAGGAACAAACTATTAATACGCTCAACCACTTAAATGGATCGCAAGAGACTTATACTTAGTGGAAAAGGCCAATTTCAGAAAATCACATTTTGCATGATTTCATTTATATAACATTTTCAAAATCATATAAATAAAGAAGAGAATAAGAGTGATTGGCATTGCAGTGACTTTTTTTTTATAGGAGGGCAGCATTGAAAAGAATTTATGGAGAGGTAGTTTGTATGCAGACCTGCCTGAACTGGAGCATAAGTCAGGGGAGGGGTTTATAAGCATTGGGGGAAGCAGTACAAGGAGCCGGAGACAGTACTGTTTTCTGATGTGCCCAGTAAGATGGTGGCGTGGATGGAGTAGAATAAGCAAGGTAAAAACTGAGGCAAGGCAGGTAAGGGCCAGACCATCAAAGCTTTGATTGAAGGGGTGGGGGGACCAAGATTTTACTTTATGTGAAATGTAAAACACTGAAAGACTCTGAGCAGATGAACAGTATCATCTTACTTTCTGAGTAGAGATTATAAGCCAAGAGTAAAAATGCAAGGAACATTTAGAGATTATGATTTGATCTTGGATGGTAAGCTATGGAAGTGGAGAGAAATAATCAATTGTACTTTGAAGGTAAAGCCAACAGGACTTATTATGAATAAAGGTAATACACAAGAAAAACAGGAATCTAAGATGATTTCCAGTTCTGGGGTCTGAGAAACAAAGTGAATAATGGTGTCCTTCAGCTTTACACAGATTTTATTTTTCTGTTGTCTGGTTGAAAAATTAAACTATGCTAATATGTCCACTCTGAAAATCAGTTGAACAAGCTCTTTTTTAAAAATAGAACACTATTTGTCCAAGAAATCTCTTTTCTGGGTATTTATCTCAGAGAACTAAAAACTTATCTCCAAACAAAAAACTACAGAAACAAAAAATATATGCTAGTCTCCGTAACTGCTACAGAACTAAACTTTGAAAATGTTCTTTTTCATAAAAGTCTTTTAGCAGTGAATTTATTTATTCTAATAGCCAAAAACTGGAAATAATCAAAATTTCCTTCAATAGATGAATGATTAAACAGTAGTATATCCAAACCATGAAACACTGCTCAGGAATAAGAAGGAACAAACTATTAATACGCTCAACCACTTAAATGGATCGCAAGAGACTTATACTTAGTGGAAAAGGCCAATTTCAGAAAATCACATTTTGCATGATTTCATTTATATAACATTTTCAAAATCATAAAATCATATAAATAAAGAACAGATCAGTAGTTACCAGGGTTAGGGAGACTGGGGAAGGGGTGAGTGTGACATAAAGGAAATCTCTGAGGTAACATTAGGATGATTCTGTCTCTCTGTTTCAGTGGTGGTTACAGGAATCTATACATGTGATAATGCAACACAGAGCTATCCACACACGCTGTACTAATGCCAATACTGATGTCATACTAGAGTCCTATAAGATATAACTATTGGAGGGAACTAACGAAAGAGCATATAGGCTCTCACTATACTATCTTTTATTTTATTGGAGTTCTGCTGTACAACAACCTGAGCCAGCTATATACATACACACACACCCTCCCTCTCAAGCCTCCCTCCCACCCCCTAGCCCCACATTCCATTCCTCTAGGTTGTCCCAGAGCACCAAGCTGAGCTCCCTGATCTATACAATGTGTTCCTACTACCTACCTGTTTCATACACAGTAATGTATATAAGTGAATCCTACACTCCCAACTCGTCCTACCCTTCCCTTGCACTCTACTGTCTGCAACTTTCAGTGAATCTATAATAATTGCAAAATAATTTTTTAACTTAGTTATGTTCTGGCATAAGGCAAAATGCATTATACAAATATCAAAAGTAGTATAATAATACGTACTACATCTGACAGAATGCTGTCTTCTGAATTTATGAAGCATTTCTTTTGCCAATACGTATCTTAGTACTTTTGGTGTATAGGCAGCAGTTTAATTAACAGATCATTAAGATCTTTTTGTGAGAACATTTTCCTCCTGAAAGCCTCTGGAGCAAACAGCACTTGGATTTGACACTCTCCCTCTGGTAGTTTTAAGCAGCAAAGAGAACCTGTGCATTCTCTGTTTAAGTACCCAATCAAAAGAATACAGAAGACTAAACAACTGTTGACATTAGTGTTCAACAACTTGCAGACATTATGAACTGTAAAAATTACCTTGTTTAGATCCAAGAAACTTTCACGAATCAGCTGACATTCCTGGATGCTAACATTTTTCCCATTAGTGTCAAAATATAAAATTGTATAATATGGAATCTCAAAAAGGTGGCTCAGACGAAAAACAATGAACATGGCCCAGAGGCTACCTAGCTGCTAATAACAGTATGATAACTTTAGTCCTCAGGTTACTGCAGGTCTTAGAACTAGGTTTGGGTAAGTCATCTAAGTCAGTGTGACACAAGGTGTGTATAGTGGTGAAGTCACCCTCAACTCTCCCTTTTCAACAGCTTCTTTTGGATGTATTTCCCTAATGTTCTGATGTCTTGTATTATCCAGTCTCAGTGTGATGAAAGAATACCTGGTCCTTCACTCCTGTAGAGAGCATTCTACTCCCAAGAACATCATCAAGTCACTGAGCAGTCAAGTCTGCATGTCTCATTCTAAACATTTTCATCATTGTTGAATGACATTTACTAATCCTTTCAATCTTTCAGCCTGACATCTATTCCACCCAGAATTTTGTAATGGAGACTAGATCTATAAACGCTTTTACTAATCTTAAATTGTAAAAGCCTACATAAGACTATTAACTAAAACATTTTCTAAACAGGCTATCTCACATTAGATCCTGTATACTTTTTTCAGAATTTAATGCACTGCCAACAAAACCCATGACATCTGCCAGATGCTGCCTTTCTAAATGTTGCTCTCCCTTTGGAAGTAGCTCTGCTAAGTACAATGCTATCAAAAAAAGGAATTTTTTTTTATGCTAAAACGTATCTTAGTACTTTTGGTGTATAGGCAGCAGTTTAATTAACAGATCATTAAGATCTTTTTGTGAGAACATTTTCCTCCTGAAAGCCTCTGGAGCAAACAGCACTTGGATTTGACACTCTCCCTCTGGTAGTTTTAAGCAGCAAAGAGAACCTGTGCGTTCTCTGTTTAAGTACCCAATCAAAAGAATACAGAAGACTAAACAACTGTTGACATTAGTGTTCAACAACTTGCAGACATTATGAACTGTAAAAATTACCTTGTTTAGATCCAAGAAACTTTCACGAATCAGCTGACATTCCTGGATGCTAACATTTTTCCCATTAGTGTCAAAATATAAAATTGTATAATATGGAATCTCAAAAAGGTGGCTCAGACGAAAAACAATGAACATGGCCCAGAGGCTACCTAGCTGCTAATAACAGTATGATAACTTTAGTCCTCAGGTTACTGCAGGTCTTAGAACTAGGTTTGGGTAAGTCATCTAAGTCAGTGTGACACAAGGTGTGTATAGTGGTGAAGTCACCCTCAACTCTCCCTTTTCAACAGCTTCTTTTGGATGTATTTCCTAATGTTCTGATGTCTTGTATTATCCAGTCTCAGTGTGATGAAAGAATACCTGGTCCTTCACTCCTGTAGAGAGCATTCTACTCCCAAGAACATCATCAAGTCACTGAGCAGTCAAGTCTGCATGTCTCATTCTAAACATTTTCATCATTGTTGAATGACATTTACTAATCCTTTCAATCTTTCAGCCTGACATCTATTCCACCCAGAATTTTGTAATGGAGACTAGATCTATAAACGCTTTTACTAATCTTAAATTGTAAAAGCCTACATAAGACTATTAACTAAAACATTTTCTAAACAGGCTATCTCACATTAGATCCTGTATACTTTTTTCAGAATTTAATGCACTGCCAACAAAACCCATGACATCTGCCAGATGCTGCCTTTCTAAATGTTGCTCTCCCTTTGGAAGTAGCTCTGCTAAGTACAATGCTATCAATGGAATTAAATCAAAGAGATACCATCCTGATTTTTGTATTATTCCATCCATACTTTTTTTCATGTGCTAAAACGTTCTAAAACATAACACATTATTTTGCATTTTTATTTTCTAAGGCTGAATAAAAACTAAACCAAGGTAAATGAAACAGATCAAACATCTTTCTGAAGTCAAAGTAGTTTCATTTTATACCTATGAGAGACTGAAGCTGGAAAACTGCCAAACCAATATTTTTTTAGAAATAAAATAAAAGGTACTTACAGCCAACCATCATCATGGCCACTGAAAACATCTTCTCCACATCTGTGGTAGGAGCTATATTTCCAAATCCTATAGTTGTAAGGCTTGTCATGGTAAAGTAGAGTGAGGACACATACAGGGAATCCTTGCTGGGTCCTCCTTCCCATATCCCTGCACTGGTATTGTATCGATAAGGAGTCCCAATGCTCAAGGCCAGCTGGTAGAGCCAACTGTCTATTTGGATGGTATTCGTGACTTCATCGATGACTTCGTAGTCCCCAATGCTGTACCATATGCAGGCCAGCCAATGAGCAACTAGTCCAAACACACACACCAGGAGCACAAGGACAGCTGCTCCATACTCCAGATAATGGTCCAGCTTCCTGGCAACACGGCCCAGTCTCAAGAGACGCACCACTTTTAAAGAACTGAAGAGACTGCTGATTCCTGCATAAAAGGAAGAAATGACACACTTTCAGGAAAGAAAAGTCTGGGCAAAACAACACAATGACTTACCTTAAGGAACTCAATCACCATTTATATGCTAAAAACAAAATACAATATAGATAATACAGCTCTGATTCTAAGTCAACAACAAAAACAACAAAATGCTGAAATAGTAAAGAAAATTTTTGTAATGCAGATTCCTTCCCCACAGGAAATAAGATATATGTGAATTATTAGACTGGAAAAAAAGTTTCACTAGGTAAGAATCAGTTTTTTTATGGAGATAACCAAGAAATAGATATCAAAATAAGAAAAAGTATAGGAGAATAGGAGAAAAAAAAACGCTTTACTCACTTAATTAAAACTTTTCAGAATTTAATACTCCAAAACGCTACTCCTAGACCCTGTTACTTTTTAAATTTGATGCTTGCCAACAAAACCCATGACATCTGCCAGATGGCATTAATAAAGTTGCTCCCCTTTGGAATGTCTCTAAGTACAATGCTATCAATGGAATTAAATCAAAGAGATTTTTGTATTATTCCATCCATACTTTTTTTCATGTGCTAAAACGTTCTAAAACATAA
Source organism: Tragulus kanchil (assembly GCA_022376925.1). Taxonomy (NCBI): domain Eukaryota; kingdom Metazoa; phylum Chordata; class Mammalia; order Artiodactyla; family Tragulidae; genus Tragulus; species Tragulus kanchil. Next base: position 256,722,563 of record JAIOJX010000032.1, read on the forward strand.
CACATTATTTTGCATTTTTATTTTCTAAGGCTGAATAAAAACTAAACCAAGGTAAATGAAACAGATCAAACATCTTTCTGAAGTCAAAGTAGTTTCATTTTATACCTATGAGAGACTGAAGCTGGAAAACTGCCAAACCAATATTTTTTTAGAAATAAAATAAAAGGTACTTACAGCCAACCATCATCATGGCCACTGAAAACATCTTCTCCACATCTGTGGTAGGAGCTATATTTCCAAATCCTATAGTTGTAAGGCTTGTCATGGTAAAGTAGAGTGAGGACACATACAGGGAATCCTTGCTGGGTCCTCCTTCCCATATCCCTGCACTGGTATTGTATCGATAAGGAGTCCCAATGCTCAAGGCCAGCTGGTAGAGCCAACTGTCTATTTGGATGGTATTCGTGACTTCATCGATGACTTCGTAGTCCCCAATGCTGTACCATATGCAGGCCAGCCAATGAGCAACTAGTCCAAACACACACACCAGGAGCACAAGGACAGCTGCTCCATACTCCAGATAATGGTCCAGCTTCCTGGCAACACGGCCCAGTCTCAAGAGACGCACCACTTTTAAAGAACTGAAGAGACTGCTGATTCCCTGCATAAAAGGAAGAAATGACACACTTTCAGGAAAGAAAAGTCTGGGCAAAACAACACAATGACTTACCTTAAGGAACTCAATCACCATTTATATGCTAAAAACAAAATACAATATAGATAATACAGCTCTGATTCTAAGTCAACAACAAAAACAACAAAATGCTGAAATAGTAAAGAAAATTTTTGTAATGCAGATTCCTTCCCCACAGGAAATAAGATATATGTGAATTATTAGACTGGAAAAAAAGTTTCACTAGGTAAGAATCAGTTTATTTTCATAAGGGGAGTATAAAGAAAAACCAAAGGAGAAAATAGCTCATATCCAATACAAATATAGAAACACAGTATAGAAATAGGAGTATAGACATAGGCTGATGAATTCAGACCTTTCATTTCTTGTTCCTATAAAATGTTTCCTCTACTCTAAGAGATTTTTTTTCTTACTTTATAAATGTTATGAACAGCAAAACTTCTGGAAAAAAAAAGAAAGGAAGCCTAGTTCTACTGTCACGCAAACAGAAAATACTTCAGTACCTATTAGGAGTGCTGCTTCCACCATCTCCTACCAGTTGTGATAATCACTAAATTTGTAGAGCTTTGAAAAAGTGAAGAGTTGAATCTAGAATGGGATACCTATGAAATCCTATCATCCTCTTGCAATATTCATAGAAAAGAATACAATAAAGGAATAGTAGCAAGAAAATTCATATTTTGTTGAGAAGCTTAAAACACCAAATACAGCATTATCCAAATGGAAATATAGCATAGACTTTGTTCCGTCAATAAAGTTCCCAAAGTTACTTTTCTTGCAAAGCATGTAATAAACTGCCCAGATAGAGAGGCTAAAGGCATTTATTTCTGCTGCAGGAGAGGAAGACAAGGCAGTGACTCAGGACCCTCTCATGTGATCACCACCTCCAGTTTCATAGAGTCCATGATTTCCTTACCGCTACTTCTGTCTCCCAGAAGAGACACAAGGAATCTAACATAACCTGAAAGTGAAATTGCTCAGTTGTGTCCCTTTGTGACCCCATGGACTGTAGCCCACAAGGCTCCTCTGTCCATGGGATTTTCCAGGCAAGAATATGGGAATGTGTAGCCATTCCCTTTTCCAGGAGATTTTCCCAACCCAAGGATCAAATCCAGGTCTCCCTCATTGCAGGCAGGTTTTTTTACCAACTCTGAACTTAATTCTGATCAAAACGATGGATCTGGCTGATAAAGCAGAAGAGGTGACACTAATGAGACTCTTATTATGACACTGTAAAGTTACAGTGAAAAAGGCTAAGAGTGCACTGGTTAAACTCTATCTGGTAGTATACATTTGAAATTTTGCAAAAGAAAAAATACAGAGAGGGAAAACAAATGGAAGTAGAAACAGGAGAACTTGTGAAAGCAAAAGAGGAGCAGGAGTGTCCTGTCTCAGTTTTCTGTCTCAAGCTCAATATCCTTAGGACTGGTTCTATTTTTATTCCCACTCTCAAATTCTGTGGCAAATGTGCAGTCTTAAATAAATTCTTATTTCACTTGAACTTGGGGGAGGTGGGTATTAAACTTTAAACAGTTTGAAAGAGTACCATTAATAAAATTCAGATGATGAATGAGCATCATTCAGTGACATGAGATGTTGAGAGATGAGGAGATTCAAGAGAGTTTGGAAGCTCTCATAAAAAGGAATCATGAACTAGAAGAACAAAGTAAGTATTTATGGAGCATTTCTATTTGGTAGGCTGTGCGTTGGGCCCTGGTGACATTAAGATAGACATACCTTGCTTGTGCTTTAAAGAAACCCACAATCAAAATGCTGAATTCAAACAAGGTTAAATTAAAAATAAAAACAGTGTTGTAGATCTCCTCCACTTAGCTCCAATTTTTAAAGGAACTCCATTCTATTTAAATACCAAAAAGAAACCAAAATTACTTTTCTTGCAAAGCATGTAATAAACTGCCCAGATAGAGAGGCTAAAGGCATTTATTTCTGCTGCAGGAGAGGAAGACAAGGCAGTGACTCAGGACCCTCTCATGTGATCACCACCTCCAGTTTCATAGAGTCCATGATTTCCTTACCGCTACTTCTGTCTCCCAGAAGAGACACAAGGAATCTAACATAACCTGAAAGTGAAATTGCTCAGTTGTGTCCCTTTGTGACCCCATGGACTGTAGCCCACAAGGCTCCTCTGTCCATGGGATTTTCCAGGCAAGAATATGGGAATGTGTAGCCATTCCCTTTTCCAGGAGATTTTCCCAACCCAAGGATCAAATCCAGGTCTCCCTCATTGCAGGCAGGTTTTTTTACCAACTCTGAACTTAATTCTGATCAAAACGATGGATCTGGCTGATAAAGCAGAAGAGGTGACACTAATGAGACTCTTATTATTACACTGTAAAGTTACAGTGAAAAGGCTAAGAGTGCACTGGTTAAACTCTATCTGGTAGTATACATTTGAAATTTTGCAAAAGAAAAAATACAGAGAGGGAAAACAAATGGAAGTAGAAACAGGAGAACTTGTGAAAGCAAAAGAGGAGCAGGAGTGTCCTGTCTCAGTTTTCTGTCTCAAGCTCAATATCCTTAGGACTGGTTCTATTTTTATTCCCACTCTCAAATTCTGTGGCAAATGTGCAGTCTTAAATAAATTCTTATTTCACTTGAACTTGGGGGAGGTGGGTATTAAACTTTAAACAGTTTGAAAGAGTACCATTAATAAAATTCAGATGATGAATGAGCATCATTCAGTGACATGAGATGTTGAGAGATGAGGAGATTCAAGAGAGTTTGGAAGCTCTCATAAAAAGGAATCATGAACTAGAAGAACAAAGTAAGTATTTATGGAGCATTTCTATTTGGTAGGCTGTGCGTTGGGCCCTGGTGACATTAAGATAGACATACCTTGCTTGTGCTTTAAAGAAACCCACAATCAAAATGCTGAATTCAAACAAGGTTAAATTAAAAAAATAAAAACAGTGTTGTAGATCTCCTCCACTTAGCTCCAATTTTTAAAGGAACTCCGGTACTTCTATTTAAATACCACAGAGAAAAAATATTTCTCCTGTAAATTCTTTTTTCTAAAAACAAAGAACAGAGCATAAACTTTACCCCCAAATCAAGCTTAAAAATAGTCACAAACCTCAGCTAGAATGTAAAGAATCCAGGACCTATTAGAATTAAGCTCAAATGGTGGGAGGGTCTCTGATATAGGCAGATCTCTCCGCAACGAGAGAAGCACCTACTCTGGACTCCAAATAATCAAAAAGCACCATTTTCTGTAGCTATGCTCAGTTTTATCTCAATGTTACAAAATATTTGGTAAGCATTGTAAAGGGCTCTGTGACACCACTTTCCCCTAGATCTTAGCCAGCTCCCCAGGTGACATCTCTTACAAAACCGTTTTCTAGAGCTAACCTTATCCCTGCTTCTATTATGCATTAGGATTCTCATTATGATTACCCTCAACCTCTCCTGACTGATTTACTGCCTATCCATGTTTCAACTGACTTAAATATGTGAAGGATTCACAGATCTATTTCTTAGTAGAAAACTCTTTCCTTGAGTTCCTGATACAGAAACCAAATGCTTGACGTACATTTCCTTTTAGATATTCTATAGGTTTTCAAAAGGCAATACGTCCCCAAAAGAATCTTTCATTTCTCCTGAAAAATGAATCATTCAGTTCATCATCTACTTCTCTTGGGAACAACATCACTATGAACCCAGTCTCTCAGACCTGGATCTGAGCACCCCCTTTCCAGCTACACTCAGCTGGTTATCAAGTCTTAATAATCTCAGTCTTCAAACTGCTCCAAAATGTCCCTTCTTTCCTATTCTCAAGGCCATGTCTTGGTCATGGCTTCATGTTTTTTCTCACTGAGTGACAGAAACAGCCTCTCCATCAACTATCCCACCTCCTTTTTCACTCTCTAATTATCTGACCACACTGTATAGGCTATGAGTCTGGCATTGTTTTATATCCTATATGTATCTAATCATAGCTTCCCTGGTGGCTCAGACAGAAAAGAATGTGCCTGCAATGCGGAAGACCTGGGTTCAATCCCTGGGTCAGGAAGATCCCCTGGAACAGAGTGGCTACCCACTAAAATATTTTTACCTGGAAAAGTGCACGGACAGAGGAGCCTCATGTCCCTCTCTGATTTAAAATATTTAGCGTTAGCTTATTACATAAAGGATTAAGTGCTCACTCCTTACTCTGACATGCAAAGTTCTTCAGGACCTTGCATCTGCCTATCTGGTTAGCATCTCTCCCAACAATTCCTCCACATGCTGCTAGGCTCCTGCCAAACACAGCTACATGAAGTTCCCAGAGAGCTCATGCTGCTTCATGCCACATTACAAGTTGTCTCCTCTGCTTAAAGCACTCTTCCTTCCCACTCTCTTGGTGGCCAGGGTCTTACTTACAGTTTACGACAAAGACCTTCTCCTTCACATTCATTTACCTGACATCTTCCTCCCCCACCTACCATCTTCGTGGTCATATTCACTGTAAAAGTATTCTTCCTTTGTGTTTTCATATACTATTTCCTCATCTCTATGACCATTATCACAATACCCCTTAATTACAAGTCTCTGTTTGTATACACAGCATCCCATCAAACTCTAAACCACTTGAAGAACATATCTAGTGCCAATTACAAAGCTTGACTTATAGTAATACATTCAGTAAATGTATGAAAAACTTTTTACAACACAAGTAAATACAGGTGGAATAAACTGTATGTGGGGCTGGGAAGGTCATGTAGTTAATAATCCGCTAGGATAGTTATCACTACTAAAACATAGCCTAGAAAAATAAAATCCAGTAATTTGGCTAAGCTCATGCAGCTGGTAATAGAAGAAGCCAAGATTCAAACATAGGTAGTCTAATCCACACTCCTTGCTCCTAACCACTTGACTATCTGACCTCATTTTGAACCTCTCTATATCTAGATCATAATATGTTATTAAACTAATCACATTAGTACCTACAGTATTGGCTTACACACTGGCATTCTCTACAGGACTGAATCAAGGAGATTAAGTATATCCCCTCCTTTTATTTCCCACCTAGGCATAGTGGTGGCCCATTTAGGGGTCTGTGGAGGACTCAGAACCCTGGAGGATCCACAGTTCTCTCACATGGACCAACTCATTTCATGCTCATAATACCTATCACCACTGTTCATAGGAGGACACTGAAGCTCAGACATGTTAAATGACCTGTCCAAAGTCACATAGCTAGAAAGAACTGAAGCATCACTCAGACCTGGTCCTTCAGATTATTCAAGCATTTCGCACAACAGCCAACTGCTACAGTCTTCCTGTCCTTAGCCCCAACAATCACTGCAATATTAATCTTCCTAGGAGACAATGTCAAGCATATCCTCCAGGGGTCATCGAAGACATTAAACACAATCTCTTCTACAGGTCTTCAAGGTCCACAAGCTCATCTCTATACTGCTAGGTCATGTCCAACCATGTCTTTGCTGAGTAATATTGTTCCAGTCAAATCAAACATTTTACTCACAAACATAACCCCAAAGTTTCACCTTTTAATTTGTACACAGCATCCCTTTCATCTACTTATGAAACCAAAATCTTTTTATTCAAAATGAGTAATGAGGGGGAAAAAAGCAAGCTTGCTTTATTTGGAAAATTTATTTTCAACTGCATCATTCTCCATTATTTTGTATCAAAAAAGTTTCCTGCAATCACTATAATCAAAATTCAATGTTAAATGACTTTCTTTTAAAATTTGATGAAATATTTAAAACTTGAAACAATCCAGATGTCCATCCCCGTTAGACTGGATTAAAAAAAAAAAAAAAAACTTGCATATTCATTCGATAAAATACTGTCCAGAAATAAACATGCACAGACTAGAACTATATGAAATAATAAGGATGAACCTAAAAAGTATCATACTGAACAAAAGAGACCAAACACAAAAGAGTATATATTGCATGATTCCATTTATAAAAGTTTAAAAACAAATGGAACTACCAATAGGGATTAGAAGGCATTAGAAGTTTATTTCTTGGGTGCCAAAATCACTGTGGATGGTGACTGCAGAGATGAAATTAAAAAACACATGCTCAGGCTTTCCTGGTGGTCCAGTGAGTAAGGATACCACCTTGCAGTGCAAGAGGCGCTGGTTCAATCCCTGGCCTGGGAAGATCCCACATGCCACGGAGCAGCAGGACCGATATGCCCAACTACCGAGCAGGAGCTCTGGAGTGCATGCGCCCAGAGCTGGTGATCTGCAGCTAGAGAGACCACTGCAATGGGATGCCCACACAGGCCAACAGAAGTGGCCAAACAAAAATAAGACACATGCTCCATAGAAGAAAACGTAGGACAAACCTAGACAGAATATTAAAATGCCGAGACATTACTTTGCTGACAAAGGTCCATTCATATAGTCAAAGAAATGGTTTTGCCAGTAGTCATGTATGGATGTGAGAGTTGGATCATAAAGAAGTCTGAAAAGTGAAGAATTAATGCTTTTGAACTGTGGTATTGGAGAAGACTCCTGAGAATCCCTTGACAGAAAGGAGATCAAACTAGTCAATTCTAAAGGAAATCAATCCTAAATACTCATTGGAAGGATTAATGCTGAAGTGGAAGTTCCAATACTTGCCACCTGATGCAAAGAGCTGACTCATTACAAAAGACCCTGATGCTGGAAAAGACTGAAAGCAGGAAGAGAGGAGTGCCAGAGGATGAGATAGTTGGATGGCATCAACGACTCAATGGACATTGAAAATTTACCCTATAAACCCCAAAATCTTTTTATTCAAAATGAGTAATGAGGGGGAAAAAAGCAAGCTTGCTTTATTTGGAAAATTTATTTTCAACTGCATCATTCTCCATTATTTTGTATCAAAAAAGTTTCCTGCAATCACTATAATCAAAATTCAATGTTAAATGACTTTCTTTTAAAATTTGATGAAATATTTAAAACTTGAAACAATCCAGATGTCCATCCCCGTTAGACTGGATTAAAAAAAAAAAAAAAAACTTGCATATTCATTCGATAAAATACTGTCCAGAAATAAACATGCACAGACTAGAACTATATGAAATAATAAGGATGAACCTAAAAAGTATCATACTGAACAAAAGAGACCAAACACAAAAGAGTATATATTGCATGATTCCATTTATAAAAGTTTAAAAACAAATGGAACTACCCATAGGGATTAGAAGGCATTAGAAGTTTATTTCTTGGGTGCCAAAATCACTGTGGATGGTGACTGCAGAGATGAAATTAAAAAACACATGCTCAGGCTTTCCTGGTGGTCCAGTGAGTAAGGACACCACCTTGCAGTGCAAGAGGCGCTGGTTCAATCCCTGGCCTGGGAAGATCCCACGTGCCACGGAGCAGCAGGACCGATATGCCCAACTACCGAGCAGGAGCTCTGGAGTGCATGCGCCCAGAGCTGGTGATCTGCAGCTAGAGAGACCACTGCAATGGGATGCCCACACAGGCCAACAGAAGTGGCCAAACAAAAATAAGACACATGCTCCATAGAAGAAAACGTAGGACAAACCTAGACAGAATATTAAAATGCCGAGACATTACTTTGCTGACAAAGGTCCATTCATATAGTCAAAGAAATGGTTTTGCCAGTAGTCATGTATGGATGTGAGAGTTGGATCATAAAGAAGTCTGAAAAGTGAAGAATTAATGCTTTTGAACTGTGGTATTGGAGAAGACTCCTGAGAATCCCTTGACAGAAAGGAGATCAAACTAGTCAATTCTAAAGGAAATCAATCCTAAATACTCATTGGAAGGATTAATGCTGAAGTGGAAGTTCCAGTACTTCGGCCACCTGATGCAAAGAGCTGACTCATTACAAAAGACCCTGATGCTGGAAAAGACTGAAAGCAGGAAGAGAGGGGAGTGCCAGAGGATGAGATAGTTGGATGGCATCAACGACTCAATGGACATGAGTTTGAGCAAACTCTAAGTGATAGTGAAAGACAAGGAAGTCTGACTTTTACTGATACAATGACTTAAACACAAGGGAAGACCAGTGAAAACTAGTGTCTTCTGGAGAAATGCACACCAGCCATTTGATTGTAAAGCCCATACGATAAAGTCCACATATGTATAAAGTCCACATCAACATGAATCAGCCACAAATATACATATGTCCCTCTTGAGAGTTCCTTGGACTGCAAGGAGATCAAACCAGTCAATCCTAAAGGATATCAACCCTGAATATTCATTGAAGTGCTGATGCTGAAGCCCCAATACTTTAACCACCTGATGTAAAGAACCAACTCATTGCAAAAGACCCTGATGATGGGGAAGGTTGAAGGCCACAGGATTTGACTTCAGAGCAGTCTGTGAGACAGTTCACAGAGCTGTGCTCCTTGTGACCTTCCCCACAGGTGACAACAGAGAAGTGAGCAAACGAGACTCAACTGGCAAGTTCTGAAACCATCTTAAGCTAAAATCTTAAGAAATGAAATTGTCTAGTTCCATACGCAGCTGGACACACAGAGAACTGAAACCATACCCTGTCATCTGTACTGACATGACTTGGTACTATTTCTATCTTCCTTAGAATGACTTTATTTTTCAGGACTCTGCTACCCAGGCAACTCGTTTGATTTTGCATTATAGGAGTTAACCAAAGAACTATTAAGCCTTCAGTGGAAAGCATCAACATTTCAGGCCCTAAGAGTCTGAATTTTTTTGCCTCAAAATCATCACCTTACTGTTTCCACCAACCCTAGACCACGGTATCATAACTCTTAAACCTTACCCAATCCTAATAAAACACTCCTAACTCTTCCTTGATTTGAAAGACACTGTAAATCAACCTTCCAGTTTACAGTAAATTCTCTCCTTTTCTAAGAAGGTACTAACAAATGTCTGACACATTACCAAATCTTTGCAAGATAGTGTTCTCCCATAAAATGGTAAGCAATAAACTCAATCACTTTTGTCTTTATCAATGACTTGTGTTTGAGATTCTAGCTCATGCTCTACCTAACCTAATATCTATAATAAAAACACAGGCATTCTTTCCAGAGTTCCAGAGGGATATGCTCAGAGTTGTATCAGTCAAGGAACCCTTAAACTATGGTGTCCTCATTAAGTTATTTATAGCTCATTAAAAGTTCTTCACAGTCCAGATAAAATTTACCCATCAGAGATAATTTTTATGAACTGAACAACAGCAAAAAATATTGCCTAGAAAGACAAATAGCATATTTCCTTTATAAGTTCCCAGAGCAAGAAAAGAAGACAGATGACCAAAGGTAAAAACTGTCATGCAGAAGGAGAAATGGTTTTAGCCCTTTATATACAGTGTATAATAAATAAATTTCTTAGAGATGAAAACTTCCAATATAAAGGTAAACACGTTCCTTGTGAGTAAGCATGCATTATGTAAAAGCAGAGATAAAAGCATAGAATAGCATGAAGTAATAAAAAATCCAAATGGATTAGAGATGAAGGTATAGAACTTCCTTCAGAGAAGAATGTGGAAATGATGAATTCTCAAGCACCATACAAATAGTAAACAGCAATTTCTGTGCAAGTATCCATGGTTAATTGAAGCAAATTTATAAGGGTTATAGCATAAATACTGTAATATATTTCAGTCTTCTTTGCCTCTATATCAGAATTATGCCCTAGTGCATAACAATAGGAAGCATTCACCATCAATGAAGATTATTACAGATAAAAATTTCTATTATATTTATGTAATCAACAAAATTAAATAAAGGAATGTCACTTCTGTACTTGTTGCTTGTAACTTCCTATCCTCCCAAAGTTATTTCCCTCAGTTAGACAGATTGCTTTGCCTCTGTAGAAAATTAATGCAAAAGAATATATTCCTGGAATAGCACCACATTTGTCAAATATACGAAGGGTGTTTATCTTTAAATCTGTTTATTACCCAGCCTTGATAGCATTCTCTGTGACCAAATCCCACTTCTTAAACTTACCCCTAATAAAACACTCCTAACTCTTCCTTGATTTGAAAGACACTGTAAATCAACCTTCCAGTTTACAGTAAATTCTCTCCTTTTCTAAGAAGGTACTAACAAATGTCTGACACATTACCAAATCTTTGCAAGATAGTGTTCTCCCATAAAATGGTAAGCAATAAACTCAATCACTTTTGTCTTTATCAATGACTTGTGTTTGAGATTCTAGCTCATGCTCTACCTAACCTAATATCTATAATAAAAACACAGGCATTCTTTCCAGAGTTCCAGAGGGATATGCTCAGAGTTGTATCAGTCAAGGAACCCTTAAACTATGGTGTCCTCATTAAGTTATTTATAGCTCATTAAAAGTTCTTCACAGTCCAGATAAAATTTACCCATCAGAGATAATTTTTATGAACTGAACAACAGCAAAAAATATTGCCTAGAAAGACAAATAGCATATTTCCTTTATAAGTTCCCAGAGCAAGAAAAGAAGACAGATGACCAAAGGTAAAAACTGTCATGCAGAAGGAGAAATGGTTTTAGCCCTTTATATACAGTGTATAATAAATAAATTTCTTAGAGATGAAAACTTCCAATATAAAGGTAAACACGTTCCTTGTGAGTAAGCATGCATTATGTAAAAGCAGAGATAAAAGCATAGAATAGCATGAAGTAATAAAAAATCCAAATGGATTAGAGATGAAGGTATAGAACTTCCTTCAGAGAAGAATGTGGAAATGATGAATTCTCAAGCACCATACAAATAGTAAACAGCAATTTCTGTGCAAGTATCCATGGTTAATTGAAGCAAATTTATAAGGGTTATAGCATAAATACTGTAATATATTTCAGTCTTCTTTGCCTCTATATCAGAATTATGCCCTAGTGCATAACAATAGGAAGCATTCACCATCAATGAAGATTATTACAGATAAAAATTTCTATTATATTTATGTAATCAACAAAATTAAATAAAGGAATGTCACTTCTGTACTTGTTGCTTGTAACTTCCTATCCTCCCAAAGTTATTTCCTCAGTTAGACAGATTGCTTTGCCTCTGTAGAAAATTAATGCAAAAGAATATATTCCTGGAATAGCACCACATTTGTCAAATATACGAAGGGTGTTTATCTTTAAATCTGTTTATTACCCAGCCTTGATAGCATTCTCTGTGACCAAATCCCACTTGGAATGAAATTTAGAAGTTCTACCTATTGCCAATCTGCTCCTAATTTGGAAATTATGGTTGATTCTTACCTATTCTCTAAATTCTTTCCTTGTCACCTCTTTCACACCGAATCCTCTCTTTATACTTTTGAATATGTTTGTGAGAAAATTTTCTCTTGATCAAGAAGATCGGTACACTTGAATTCAGTGACTAACCCTCATACAACTTTGTATTCATTTGTCCACAATGCTTTGCACTCATAGCCAGAGATCCCAGCTTGGGGGCCTAAACCCTAAGATAACCCCTAAACATGTATGGAAATCTGCCAGGGTAGTGCAACTTACTGGAAGATTATTTACATGAGAATTCGTGAAAAGAAACTTAAGAATGGTGAGAGAGCAGCCAAAGCATAATGGCCTGCTGTCTGAATGGAGGAGTTTAGGGCACAGATAAGGTTATGTCACAAACATTGTCCTTTGATCCTATCTTTTCCATCACTAGCAAGAAACAAATTCATTTCAACAGAAATATATATAGTGTGGCAATTATGTGTCAGGCACTGCAAATCCAAGATATTAGGAAGATAGAAACTTTGCACTGAAGAGGCATAAGGTCTAGTTTTGATTCCACCAGAAATGAGCACAGGGCCTAACCTTCAGTTTTCTCAAAAAATTCTTTCTTGTATTTGACAATCTTTGTTTAACAAATTTAGTAAGGGTTATAAATGAATTCTCAAGCACCATACAAATAGTAAACAGCAATTTCTGTGCAAGTATCCATGGTTAATTGAAGCAAATTTATAAGGGTTATAGCATAAATACTGTAATATATTTCAGTCTTCTTTGCCTCTATATCAGAATTATGCCCTAGTGCATAACAATAGGAAGCATTCACCATCAATGAAGATTATTACAGATAAAAATTTCTATTATATTTATGTAATCAACAAAATTAAATAAAGGAATGTCACTTCTGTACTTGTTGCTTGTAACTTCCTATCCTCCCAAAGTTATTTCCCTCAGTTAGACAGATTGCTTTGCCTCTGTAGAAAATTAATGCAAAAGAATATATTCCTGGAATAGCATCACATTTGTCAAATATACGAAGGGTGTTTATCTTTAAATCTGTTTATTACCCAGCCTTGATAGCATTCTCTGTGACCAAATCCCACTTGGAATGAAATTTAGAAGTTCTACCTATTGCCAATCTGCTCCTAATTTGGAAATTATGGTTGATTCTTACCTATTCTCTAAATTCTTTCCTTGTCACCTCTTTCACACCGAATCCTCTCTTTATACTTTTGAATATGTTTGTGAGAAAATTTTCTCTTGATCAAGAAGATCGGTACACTTGAATTCAGTGACTAACCCTCATACAACTTTGTATTCATTTGTCCACAATGCTTTGCACTCATAGCCAGAGATCCCAGCTTGGGGGCCTAAACCCTAAGATAACCCCTAAACATGTATGGAAATCTGCCAGGGTAGTGCAACTTACTGGAAGATTATTTACATGAGAATTCGTGAAAAGAAACTTAAGAATGGTGAGAGAGCAGCCAAAGCATAATGGCCTGCTGTCTGAATGGAGGAGTTTAGGGCACAGATAAGGTTATGTCACAAACATTGTCCTTTGATCCTATCTTTTCCATCACTAGCAAGAAACAAATTCATTTCAACAGAAATATATATAGTGTGGCAATTATGTGTCAGGCACTGCAAATCCAAGATATTAGGAAGATAGAAACTTTGCACTGAAGAGGCATAAGGTCTAGTTTTGATTCCACCAGAAATGAGCACAGGGCCTAACCTTCAGTTTTCTCAAGTTCTTTCTTGTATTTGACATCTTTGTTTGAAGCAAAATTGAAGCATATAAAATAAGGTCACCCATAAACCTTCCCCTGACCATACAGATGAGATATGACAGTTAGTAAACCACTAATCAAATCCTCAATAAAAATATAAATGTTTGTACATTATTAGAAGCACTATGAATATTAATGTGCTTTCTTAAGCAAAGACCTGATAGGTAAATAGTACTTAATAATGCAGTTAAACTTTTTAAAGCAAGATAATAAGAAACTAAAAAACAAAAAACAAACTTAAACTGAGAAAGTCCCATGGAGAAGGTAAAATCATCCTAGAGATAAGACATTTTATCACAGATAATACATCACATCTGGACACATCTTATGTTTTTCAGAGTTAAGTAAACTTTTCAGGGATGAAGACGAATGTTAAATAATGATAAAGAGGTAAATTCTCCAAGAAGGTATAACAATGCATATATGCATGAACCTAACAAGAACATCAAAGTATGTAAAGCAAAAACCAAATAGAACTGGAAGAAGAAATGAGATAAATCCACTATTATCATTACAGACTTCAATATCCCAGTCAGAGATGGTCAGATGTAACAGGCAGAACTCAATAGCACCATCAATCAAAGGTCTATTATTGACATCTTTGACTACTTGATACAATTACAGAAAAAAAAAAAATTCTTCTCAAGCTAATGAGAAATATTCACCAAGGTAGACCACATGCTTGGCTATAAAACACTCCTTAACAAATTTAAAATAATAGAAATCATACAAAATCTTGTTTTGGATCACAATGAAATTAAACTAAAAATCTATTCAGATAACTGGAAAATACAAAAATATGTAGAAATTAAACAACACATTTACAAATAAAAACATGGATCAGAGAAGAAATCTCAAGAAAAATCTAATGCTTTCTGAATTAAATGATACTGAAAATACAGCTTATCAAAATTTGTGGGATGCAGCAAATCAGTACTCAGAGGACAATGCATAGCTTAGAATGCATATATTGAAAAGCAGCAAAGAACTGAAATCAATAACCTACATTTCTAACTTAGCAAACTAGAAAAACAAAAGCAAATTAAATCCAAAGTAAGAAGAAGAAAAGACATATTAAAATTATAGCAAAAATCAAGGAAACTGAAAAAAGGAAATAAGCAGAGAACATCAACAAAATTTTAATAGCTTTTTCTTTAAAAGCATCAAGAAAACTGATAAGCCTGTAGCCACACTAACCAAGAAAAAAAAAAAAAAGAGGACGTAATTACTAACATAAGAAATGAAAGAGAGTACATCGCTACAGATGCCATAGACATTTAAAGGATAACAATGGTAATAATAATAACAATAATAATGGACAGTATGAACAATGCTATGTCCATAAATTTGATAATCTAGATGAAATGGATCAATTCCTTGAAAGATATAATCTGCCAAAACCCGAACAATGCTATGCCAATAAATTTGATAATCTAGATGAAATGGATCAATTCCTTGAAAGATATAATCTGCCAAAACTCATACACAGACACAAAAAAATTACCTGAAGAGAACTGTATCTATCAAACAAATTGAGTCAACAATTAATCACTTTCCAAAAACAGAAAGCACCAGACCCAGACAGGTTCATGAGTGAATTCTACCTTAAATGCATACATATTACAAAGTGAAAGAAGTGAGTCTGAGAAGACTTTCTACTATGGGATTTCAGCTATACGACATTCTAGAAAAGGCAAAACTATAGAGATAGTAAAAGGATCAATGGTTGCTATACTTGATACAATTACAAAAAAAAAATTCTTCTCAAGCTAATGAGAAATATTCACCAAGGTAGACCACATGCTTGGCTATAAAACACTCCTTAACAAATTTAAAATAATAGAAATCATACAAAATCTTGTTTTGGATCACAATGAAATTAAACTAAAAATCTATTCAGATAACTGGAAAATACAAAAATATGTAGAAATTAAACAACACATTTACAAATAAAAACATGGATCAGAGAAGAAATCTCAAGAAAAATCTAATGCTTTCTGAATTAAATGATACTGAAAATACAGCTTATCAAAATTTGTGGGATGCAGCAAATCAGTACTCAGAGGACAATGCATAGCTTAGAATGCATATATTGAAAAGCAGCAAAGAACTGAAATCAATAACCTACATTTCTAACTTAGCAAACTAGAAAAACAAAAGCAAATTAAATCCAAAGTAAGAAGAAGAAAAGACATATTAAAATTATAGCAAAAATCAAGGAAACTGAAAAAAGGAAATAAGCAGAGAACATCAACAAAATTTTAATAGCTTTTTCCTTAAAAGCATCAAGAAAACTGATAAGCCTGTAGCCACACTAACCAAGAAAAAAAAAAAAAAGAGGACGTAATTACTAACATAAGAAATGAAAGAGAGTACATCGCTACAGATGCCATAGACATTTAAAGGATAACAATGGTAATAATAATAACAATAATAATGGACAGTATGAACAATGCTATGTCCATAAATTTGATAATCTAGATGAAATGGATCAATTCCTTGAAAGATATAATCTGCCAAAACCCGAACAATGCTATGCCAATAAATTTGATAATCTAGATGAAATGGATCAATTCCTTGAAAGATATAATCTGCCAAAACTCATACACAGACACAAAAAAATTACCTGAAGAGAACTGTATCTATCAAACAAATTGAGTCAACAATTAATCACTTTCCAAAAACAGAAAGCACCAGACCCAGACAGGTTCATGAGTGAATTCTACCTTAAATGCATATATATTACAAAGTGAAAGAAGTGAGTCTGAGAAGACTTTCTACTATGGGATTTCAGCTATACGACATTCTAGAAAAGGCAAAACTATAGAGATAGTAAAAGGATCAATGGTTGCTAGAGGTTAGGAAGGAAGATGAGATAAATAGGAAAAGCACAGACTTTCAAGACAGAAACACTACTCCGTATGATACTACAATGTGTCACTATGCATTTGTCAAAACCCACAAAATGCACAATACCAAGAGTGAACCCCACTGTAAACTATGGACTTTAAACATATGATGTGTCAATGCAATTTCACTCTGGTGGGAGTGTTGATAATGGATGAAGTTATGCGTGTGTGGAGGCAATTTCTGTATGGGAAGTCTCTGTAGTGTCCTCTCAATTTTGCTATAAACATGAATTGAAATGGCTCTTAAAGAAAAGTCTATTACCACATAAGCAAACACATTGATAAGAAAAATTGATAATTATAATGTGGACTTGACAATATTTCTGTGGATTTAATGACTAAACTAGTAAAACTAAAATACTATGAAATCCTCATCTATACCACTCAAACATTATTTTCAATTATCTAAAGGTTTTAATGAAAAATTAATGGTGATCAAATTATATTAAATAGCAATTTCCAACATATTCTTGGTGAAGGGTCTGAAATTCCATATCACCAAAGTGACAAATAAATATATGAGTATAATTATCTTTGATTTCCAATTTTTGTTTTGATGCCTAGATAAGAAACAAAATTTGCTATACTAACAGATATGCTAAAATGAAATGATATATGCACCCATTTGGCAAGCATAAATCAAGAAAAACTATAATCTAGAAAATTATTTTCCTAAACGTTTCTTGAAATTAAAAATATCTACAATACTTCCACTTAGCAGTGGCTCAGTCATTTTGTCTCCGGAAACAATGAATTAGCAATCATTTTTCCAATTTCAATTTGTTCTAACCTAGTTTATTGTGTTTACCACTTACTAATACCACTCATTGTCCCCTGAATTCACAAGTATGACATTTCCTAATTCCACTTAAGCTACCAAACTGTTACCTGCAGCTGCCCAACATTTCTCTGTCTCATAACTCAGCTCCCCTTAACCTCCTAGAAATCAAGCTCTCTGGACCTCCCAGAGCTATACTCAAATGCTTACTACAAAGGGGCTTGTTTCTATTCATTAGATTCCTTGTGATAATGTCTTTTGCCCCATTATAGTTTCTAGGTAATTTCTATTACTTCTTTTCAAAAAGAACTCTTGCCTTCAAAGGACTCTATCTTCCCAGTCTCACAGTTCTCTTAAAGAATGACATATGCAGTTTGTGAATTCCTAGTCAATCAAGCTGTCTTCAGAGAGCATGTCTACTGAGACAATCTTGAATATGAAAGTGTAATTATGTCCTCTAAATTATTCTCACCCATATCATGTTAAAGGATTAAAGGATTAAACTGTGATCTTCAGACTCATACTCTCCTATTCCCAAGCCACCAGTAGCTCAATTCCTCATTTTCAAGTTCGATTTTGTTTTATATCACTGTACAATCTACTAAAATCTTGCTAACACTTTATTGCTTCAGGTCAGTGAGTCACCAATACACAGTAAGCAACAAAGGACTGCCAAGGAGATGGAACACATTCCTAACCACATAAGCAAACACATTGATAAGAAAAATTGATAATTATAATGTGGACTTGACAATATTTCTGTGGATTTAATGACTAAACTAGTAAAACTAAAATACTATGAAATCCTCATCTATACCACTCAAACATTATTTTCAATTATCTAAAGGTTTTAATGAAAAATTAATGGTGATCAAATTATATTAAATAGCAATTTCCAACATATTCTTGGTGAAGGGTCTGAAATTCCATATCACCAAAGTGACAAATAAATATATGAGTATAATTATCTTTGATTTCCAATTTTTGTTTTGATGCCTAGATAAGAAACAAAATTTGCTATACTAACAGATATGCTAAAATGAAATGATATATGCACCCATTTGGCAAGCATAAATCAAGAAAAACTATAATCTAGAAAATTATTTTCCTAAACGTTTCTTGAAATTAAAAATATCTACAATACTTCCACTTAGCAGTGGCTCAGTCATTTTGTCTCCGGAAACAATGAATTAGCAATCATTTTTCCAATTTCAATTTGTTCTAACCTAGTTTATTGTGTTTACCACTTACTAATACCACTCATTGTCCCCTGAATTCACAAGTATGACATTTCCTAATTCCACTTAAGCTACCAAACTGTTACCTGCAGCTGCCCAACATTTCTCTGTCTCATAACTCAGCTCCCCTTAACCTCCTAGAAATCAAGCTCTCTGGACCTCCCAGAGCTATACTCAAATGCTTACTACAAAGGGGCTTGTTTCTATTCATTAGATTCCTTGTGATAATGTCTTTTGCCCCATTATAGTTTCTAGGTAATTTCTATTACTTCTTTTCAAAAAGAACTCTTGCCTTCAAAGGACTCTATCTTCCCAGTCTCACAGTTCTCTTAAAGAATGACATATGCAGTTTGTGAATTCCTAGTCAATCAAGCTGTCTTCAGAGAGCATGTCTACTGAGACAATCTTGAATATGAAAGTGTAATTATGTCCTCTAAATTATTCTCACCCATATCATGTTAAAGGATTAAAGGATTAAACTGTGATCTTCAGACTCATACTCTCCTATTCCCAAGCCACCAGTAGCTCAATTCCTCATTTTCAAGTTCGATTTTGTTTTATATCACTGTACAATCTACTAAAATCTTGCTAACACTTTATTGCTTCAGGTCAGTGAGTCACCAATACACAGTAAGCAACAAAGGACTGCCAAGGAGATGGAACACATTCCTAACCATCACAGGGCTTATCACCAAGCTGAGGAAACAGACATATCCAAGTGAAATAATAATATCCCCTTAGACACAAGTCTACAAACAAAAAGCATTCATATCTATTTTCTCATCTACTTTTAAAAATCATCTTGTAAAGTAAAAATGTCAAGTATCCCTTCCTTTTTTTACAGATATGGAAACTGAAATTCATAATCACCATCCCAAAGGCTCCCAACATACATGTGCTAAGGAAGACACCTAATAATTGATAGAGAAAGTTAAAAATAATGTGGAATTAAATTTAAGACAATACTAGTTTGAAAAATGAGAAGGCAAACAGAGACCCTTGATTTATTTAGAAGGGCTAAGATAAATCAAATCCTGAAGCTAAAAATATTGAGTAATCAATTAACACAAAAACGTCCAATTCATTAGAGGGAACTCAGGAAATTTTAAAAAGTCAGTCAATCCAAAAGGTGGCATAAAAGAAGAAAAACAAACTAGAAAAACAAGAGAGAGAAAAGAGAACAGAATGTATTTTACAATGGAAAATGAGAGACTACCTAAATCATAAGGTCATTAATCACAATAAATATAAAGAGAGTAACTCCCTAGTTAGGGAGACTCTCAGAATGTATAGACCATCTACAAAAGATACAACTAGAGTATAATAATCTAGAATGATAGAAAGTTAAATGATGGAAATACATATATCAATATTATACATGTGCTAGTTTAGCTGTATTATTATCAAGCCAAATAGTCTTTAAGAATAAAAACCATTATTAGTTATAAGAAAAGTTGGAAAATACTGTTCATAAAATCTTCCAGAAAGTACAGCAAAAAGCTAAAGGATTAGAAAATAATGAAAGAGAAAGCAAGGAACCAGAAAAATCTAGGAGGTATGAGAACAAAAGGAGCTTCAGCAAGACATGGAAAGCAGAGAAGAATGGGGAAAGAGATTGAGAAAATCATAAGAACATTGTAACAGAAGACATGCTTTTCCAGATTGAAAGAGGCTTTACCCAGCCACAGTACAGCAAAACTGATGAAAAAAGGATGCACACAAAAGCACATTACTGGAACAGAACCCTAGACAGAGAAGATATATCAAATTTTCTAAAAGAGAAAATAGGTCACAGTGACTTAAAGTTTCTTAAGAGAATTATTATAAGGTAGATTGTAATGGCAGCAAAAAAAATCTGAGGAGAAATTATCAGTGGCCTAGAATATTATACCTAGTCAAACAGTTGTCCAAGTGGGAGGGTAGGTTAAAGAGATATGTTTAAGACTGCACTTTGTTTAAAATCTGTTTAATATTGCAAGCAATATTCTATCAACAATGTTGAAAATAGAAAGTTTTTTAAAAAATGGTTTTACTCATAGTATTTGCCCCTTTCTGGGTCTAAATACTCCCACTGTGGGAATTCAAACTACCAATTCAAACTACCAGGATGATATCTTTGAAAGCTGAGTTTGAAAGGGATGCTAATGATTGTATTTTCCATACCAGGAGCTAGTTCCAGGAAGTCCTAATTGTGCTCCATGCAGCAGGTTTTCATGAAGGGAGATCTGACGAGTACACATTCTCAGCCACGTTACCCTACAATCCAATGTGTGTGTGTGGTAACCAATGGTATGTCAGTATAGTCTGTAAGTTTACTTTGCATTTTCCTTAATATTACTAAGTCTGAGAGTCTCTTCACATATTTATATAGTATATTAAATGCATTTACTATGTAATATATTATCACAAAAAAGTAACTCTAGTTAGGGAGACTCTCAGAATGTATAGACCATCTACAAAAGATACAACTAGAGTATAATAATCTAGAATGATAGAAAGTTAAATGATGGAAATACATATATCAATATTATACATGTGCTAGTTTAGCTGTATTATTATCAAGCCAAATAGTCTTTAAGAATAAAAACCATTATTAGTTATAAGAAAAGTTGGAAAATACTGTTCATAAAATCTTCCAGAAAGTACAGCAAAAAGCTAAAGGATTAGAAAATAATGAAAGAGAAAGCAAGGAACCAGAAAAATCTAGGAGGTATGAGAACAAAAGGAGCTTCAGCAAGACATGGAAAGCAGAGAAGAATGGGGAAAGAGATTGAGAAAATCATAAGAACATTGTAACAGAAGACATGCTTTTCCAGATTGAAAGAGGCTTTACCCAGCCACAGTACAGCAAAACTGATGAAAAAAGGATGCACACAAAAGCACATTACTGGAACAGAACCCTAGACAGAGAAGATATATCAAATTTCCTAAAAGAGAAAATAGGTCACAGTGACTTAAAGTTTCTTAAGAGAATTATTATAAGGTAGATTGTAATGGCAGCAAAAAAAATCTGAGGAGAAATTATCAGTGGCCTAGAATATTATACCTAGTCAAACAGTTGTCCAAGTGGGAGGGTAGGTTAAAGAGATATGTTTAAGACTGCACTTTGTTTAAAATCTGTTTAATATTGCAAGCAATATTCTATCAACAATGTTGAAAATAGAAAGTTTTTTAAAAAATGGTTTTACTCATAGTATTTGCCCCTTTCTGGGTCTAAATACTCCCACTGTGGGAATTCAAACTACCAATTCAAACTACCAGGATGATATCTTTGAAAGCTGAGTTTGAAAGGGATGCTAATGATTGTATTTTCCATACCAGGAGCTAGTTCCAGGAAGTCCTAATTGTGCTCCATGCAGCAGGTTTTCATGAAGGGAGATCTGACGAGTACACATTCTCAGCCACGTTACCCTACAATCCAATGTGTGTGTGTGGTAACCAATGGTATGTCAGTATAGTCTGTAAGTTTACTTTGCATTTTCCTTAATATTACTAAGTCTGAGAGTCTCTTCACATATTTATATAGTATATTAAATGCATTTACTATGTAATATAATTTTCTTGAATTAAACCAATCTTTAAATTATTTTTATTAAACTTTTTATGCCTTTGTTCTAAATAATGGAAATCATAATGCATTGATAATATATTAATCTATTTAGTAAGTGAACATATAAATATTACTTATTAGCTTCTTATTATATGATTAACATTTTCAAAATTCAACCCTTCCGGAAGGGAAACAGGAAAGAAATGTATCTTAAAGGCTTAATGTAAGTGGAATTTTAAATTAGAAACAAATTACTATGGTTCCTTTTTTCCCTCAAATGTTTAAAGTAACAATTATGTAAACAGCATCAAAATACAATGTCTATGCTAAGTTTTCAGGAAATACTTTTTAATATCATTAAGTTGATTCAATGCAGAAATTTTACAGTAAAAGATACTGAAGAAAAGTCACAATCTACCTCCCAACACACATAGAATGACATCAATGTAGTGGAGAATTTTCTATCAGAACAGGCTATGAGGACTGAGTAGAATATTTAATTGTTTGTAATTATTTTTATGAACACATTTTAAAAACAGATACATTCTGTGTTGACTCATTTATATACATCCTTGGTACAGAAAGTTGAAAATTATCCACAACTTAGTTAGAAACTAAGAAGCTCTAGGTGAAATGGTCTTTCAAGATGTTACATATGTTTTAAGTATTTCTAGTTGTGCAGATAACACTGAACAACCAAAATCCTGAATTAGACCAAACGTTAGAAGCCATTCAATACAGTCTCTAACCACAAAAGGTTCGACAAAACTTAAAACAAAAACTATTAAAAAAAAAAAGAAGAAGAAGAAGAAGAAGAGAACCAAACAGACAAAACTTCAAGAATTGTTCTACCATAAAAGTTTTCTGGATCTTTTTGTTAGCATAGGCACTGCTACCATATGTAACCGGAGGGAAGGAGTCAAAATATCTACAGGCACATAGAATTTTAAAATGCCAAATGCTAAGTCACTTCATTTGGGTCCGACTATTTGTGACCCTATGAACTGTAGCCTACCAGGTTCCTCTGTCCATGGGATTCTCCGAGCAAAAATACTGAAATGGGTAGCCATTTCCTCCAACAGAGGGATCTTCCTGACTCAGGGATACAAGTCACATCTCATGTCTCCTGCCTTGGCAGATGGGTTCTTTACTACTAGCACCATAATATGCTGCAGTTTTCAAAAAAGAAAAAATTTCTCATTATCCTTCAGTCATCTAGATCATAGGCCATATTTGGCCTCAAATGCTGTGGCTTTGCTTCTGCTCCTTCAGTTATAATCCCCAACCACAGCTGTCTTCCTAGCATTTTCACCAGAAATATTTTTAAAAGTAGATGAAAATTATAAGGCAATCAAATATAATTTATGACAAGTGTTTAGTGGGATAAAGGTTGAAAGTGGTGGCTATAAAGAAGTTAGGAGTCTTTACAAATTCCTTCTATCCTAACTTTCTCAAAACATGTGATTTAAGTACTAAACATAAAAAGAAGAAAACACTTACCTCATCCACATTTTCAAAGGCATTGATGATGTCATAAGGTAAACAAGACAAATCGATTAAATTTCAGTTTAAATTAGTTGATTCAATGCAGAAATTTACAGTAAAAGATACTGAAGAAAAGTCACAATCTACCTCCCAACACACATAGAATGACATCAATGTAGTGGAGAATTTTCTATCAGAACAGGCTATGAGGACTGAGTAGAATATTTAATTGTTTGTAATTATTTTTATGAACACATTTTAAAAACAGATACATTCTGTGTTGACTCATTTATATACATCCTTGGTACAGAAAGTTGAAAATTATCCACAACTTAGTTAGAAACTAAGAAGCTCTAGGTGAAATGGTCTTTCAAGATGTTACATATGTTTTAAGTATTTCTAGTTGTGCAGATAACACTGAACAACCAAAATCCTGAATTAGACCAAACGTTAGAAGCCATTCAATACAGTCTCTAACCACAAAAGGTTCGACAAAACTTAAAACAAAAACTATTAAAAAAAAAAAAAAGAAGAAGAAGAAGAAGAAGAGAACCAAACAGACAAAACTTCAAGAATTGTTCTACCATAAAAGTTTTCTGGATCTTTTTGTTAGCATAGGCACTGCTACCATATGTAACCGGAGGGAAGGAGTCAAAATATCTACAGGCACATAGAATTTTAAAATGCCAAATGCTAAGTCACTTCATTTGGGTCCGACTATTTGTGACCCTATGAACTGTAGCCTACCAGGTTCCTCTGTCCATGGGATTCTCCGAGCAAAAATACTGAAATGGGTAGCCATTTCCTCCAACAGAGGGATCTTCCTGACTCAGGGATACAAGTCACATCTCATGTCTCCTGCCTTGGCAGATGGGTTCTTTACTACTAGCACCATAATATGCTGCAGTTTTCAAAAAAGAAAAAATTTCTCATTATCCTTCAGTCATCTAGATCATAGGCCATATTTGGCCTCAAATGCTGTGGCTTTGCTTCTGCTCCTTCAGTTATAATCCCCAACCACAGCTGTCTTCCTAGCATTTTCACCAGAAATATTTTTAAAAGTAGATGAAAATTATAAGGCAATCAAATATAATTTATGACAAGTGTTTAGTGGGATAAAGGTTGAAAGTGGTGGCTATAAAGAAGTTAGGAGTCTTTACAAATTCCTTCTATCCTAACTTTCTCAAAACATGTGATTTAAGTACTAAACATAAAAAAGAAGAAAAACACTTACCTCATCCACATTTTCAAAGGCATTGATGATGTCATAAGGTAAACAAGACAAAAGATCGATCACAAACCAAGTTTTAAGGTAGTTCATCCTTATCAACTTCGGGTCTGAAATGACCTCTCCACCAGGTCCCACAAAGGTTGTGTGAAAATTTAAAACAATGTCCACCAGAAAAATAACGTCCACCACACTGTCCAGCACCAGCCAGGCTATGTTGTTCTGCTTCGTTTTGAAGGAAACATTGTAAGGAACCATAATGGCGGTGTAGAAGGTAAGAATTAAAATCACCCAATCCCAAGTTGTTTTAAAAGCACAATAGTGTAAAATAATGTGTGGTGGCGTCTTTGGCGCTTCTTGCTTATACTGAGGAAGGATATCTGATCCCAGTTGAAGAACCTAAAAGAGAGAGAAAGAAAAAAAAAATTATATATATATTTATATAAAACTGATTGGGACATCTTAGCAAAGTAATGAATTCCAGTTTACTGGCAGCCAAACCACAGCTGTTTATCATTACTCCCAGTTTCAAGGCCAGCTTCATATTCTGTAGTTTCATCTCCCTCTTCTCCTGAGCATTTTCAAGGTTTGTTCAAAGTCAGTCCAAGTCAAGTCACTACCAAACTTGCACTGTCTGCCATTCCCTCTGACTTTCTTTCCTGTGGCTAACTGTAGGTTCAGAAACTGACCCCCATACATGGAGAGCAAAGAGAGACCAAAGAAAGAGGCAGACTACTCCAGATTGGTAGGTGGCAGTTTTAATAGGCAAGGAAATTTATTTTCAAGGCTTTTATGAGCAGCCACAAGATCAATAAATCTCGGAAATCATGCACCGAATCTTAAAAGTTATATACGGAGGTTTTAACTGGCTTCAGTCACATGCACAGTCCAGATCGTCTCAACAACAGCTAATTCTCTCAAGGCTGTACCCTTGAAAATGGTTCTGTGATGGGAATGGCAGGCAGAATGTACATTTCAAGGACAAGGGAGGGAGTAAGGAGCTTCCAATTGCTTGGGTCCAACTCCAGGGTCAACTGGTAATCCCATCCTCTCGATAGCCTCCTCTAGCATCAGCACTGATCCAGCACTGCTGGACATCTACTCCTGGGAGCACCTTCTGCATATTCACTCAACAAACTTATCTACAAATTTTGTCCTTATCAACTTCGGGTCTGAAATGACCTCTCCACCAGGTCCCACAAAGGTTGTGTGAAAATTTAAAACAATGTCCACCAGAAAAATAACGTCCACCACACTGTCCAGCACCAGCCAGGCTATGTTGTTCTGCTTCGTTTTGAAGGAAACATTGTAAGGAACCATAATGGCGGTGTAGAAGGTAAGAATTAAAATCACCCAATCCCAAGTTGTTTTAAAAGCACAATAGTGTAAAATAATGTGTGGTGGCGTCTTTGGCGCTTCTTGCTTATACTGAGGAAGGATATCTGATCCCAGTTGAAGAACCTAAAAGAGAGAGAAAGAAAAAAAAAATTATATATATATTTATATAAAACTGATTGGGACATCTTAGCAAAGTAATGAATTCCAGTTTACTGGCAGCCAAACCACAGCTGTTTATCATTACTCCCAGTTTCAAGGCCAGCTTCATATTCTGTAGTTTCATCTCCCTCTTCTCCTGAGCATTTTCAAGGTTTGTTCAAAGTCAGTCCAAGTCAAGTCACTACCAAACTTGCACTGTCTGCCATTCCCTCTGACTTTCTTTCCTGTGGCTAACTGTAGGTTCAGAAACTGACCCCCATACATGGAGAGCAAAGAGAGACCAAAGAAAGAGGCAGACTACTCCAGATTGGTAGGTGGCAGTTTTAATAGGCAAGGAAATTTATTTTCAAGGCTTTTATGAGCAGCCACAAGATCAATAAATCTCGGAAATCATGCACCGAATCTTAAAAGTTATATACGGAGGTTTTAACTGGCTTCAGTCACATGCACAGTCCAGATCGTCTCAACAACAGCTAATTCTCTCAAGGCTGTACCCTTGAAAATGGTTCTGTGATGGGAATGGCAGGCAGAATGTACATTTCAAGGACAAGGGAGGGAGTAAGGAGCTTCCAATTGCTTGGGTCCAACTCCAGGGTCAACTGGTAATCCCATCCTCTCGATAGCCTCCTCTAGCATCAGCACTGATCCAGCACTGCTGGACATCTACTCTTGGGAGCACCTTCTGCATATTCACTCAACAAACTTATCTACAAATAACACATATCTCATGGACTGTCCAGCTGTTGTTTGCATGGCTCACCATTATCCATTCTTTACTTATTTGGCATTTGGAGGAGCATAACTTTGATTCTAATGGTCTTTCTGAACTCCTAAGTGTTAGTCACTGAGCCATGTCCACCTCTTATGATCCCATGAACTGTAGCCCACCAGGCTCCTCTGTCCATGGGATTCTCCCAGCAAGAATACTGGAGTGGGTTGCCATTCCCTTCTCCAATGGATCTTCCCAACCCAGGGATAATAGCTGTGTTCCTGCACACTGCAGACAGATTCTTTACCATCTGAGCCACCAGGAAGTCCTAGGGCCCAAATGTTGGTACTTTAGCTCTTGCATGGGACTCAGCCAAGCCCCTTATGACTGGCACAGCAATATCAGGGTTATAAATGTTATAGCCTACATTCCCCTGCTTCTCTTTCAATCAGGGATTAAAGAATATTGGATTATTGCCCAGATGTAAATTTCCTTTAGAAAAAAAAAACAAAAAACCCTAAATACTCAGGTTTCTTTCTCCATGCCTTTTTGACAAACTGAAAAACTTCCATGCAAGGTGATATGAAGCTTAACTTATCCTGATTAGGCCTCATTAAAGAAACAATGAGAAAAAGCAGATGACAGAGCAAGAGCAGAGGTCTGTGCAACCCTGGGCAAAGGTCACAAACACAGGACTTAGCACTTCCTTCCAGAACCTCAAACCTAGAAATTGTGAAAAAGGAGTTGAAGAAGCAGGTCCGTGACCTCTGCTCCATGCCACCAATGAAGCCAAAGCTGAGTAAACCTGTGTATTAAGGAGCTTGTAAATGAGACTTTGACAAATAATGTTTTAAGCAGCTTTACCATCTTGTACATTCAAATTATTCAGTGTCTTTAAGACTAATGGGACCCAGAAAGCAGGAGTCAGCAAGTTCAAACTATAAAATCATAAATGCATTAAATGTGTCAGTATCCAAATAGATGTAAACAAAAATACTTGTTAGACTATAATTCATATGTCACAAAGCAAAATAAGTATACTAGCATTTTTTTTAATTTGAGATTATTCTGAAGTCTCTCATACATAGAACTTATATAACTGAAAACTAAGCATATAATATAATCATTGCTATTTTGAAATGTGAAATATATCACTAATATTCGCTTTAGATGTATAATTGTTATTTTAAGGTTGGGAGTTATGAGAACTATTTATAAACATTTTTACATAGTTATCCTCATTATCAGTGTCTCAGTCATACTTTTTCCATGGGGTCTTAAACTACTTAGCAACAAATTATCCTACAGGTAGGTAAGTTTCATGTTGAGACAGAGTATTACATATACAGAATCCTACACAATCATAGTCTCTTTCACTTTTCAACCCCTGGTCTATTCATTCTAACATCACTGTCTTAAACAGGAAAATTTCCTTCATACTCAGTGTTAATATTTTACCATCTATATTTACACATTTTATAGTTTGAGCACCAAGAAACACACTTTAGAATAGGGACTCAGCCAAGCCCCTTATGACTGGCACAGCAATATCAGGGTTATAAATGTTATAGCCTACATTCCCCTGCTTCTCTTTCAATCAGGGATTAAAGAATATTGGATTATTGCCCAGATGTAAATTTCCTTTAGAAAAAACAAAAACCCTAAATACTCAGGTTTCTCTCTCCATGCCTTTTTGACAAACTGAAAAACTTCCATGCAAGGTGATATGAAGCTTAACTTATCCTGATTAGGCCTCATTAAAGAAACAATGAGAAAAAGCAGATGACAGAGCAAGAGCAGAGGTCTGTGCAACCCTGGGCAAAGGTCACAAACACAGGACTTAGCAC
Organism: Tragulus kanchil; assembly: GCA_022376925.1. NCBI lineage: Eukaryota > Metazoa > Chordata > Mammalia > Artiodactyla > Tragulidae > Tragulus > Tragulus kanchil. The sequence continues at coordinate 256,751,382 of JAIOJX010000032.1, forward strand.
TTCCTTCCAGAACCTCAAACCTAGAAATTGTGAAAAAGGAGTTGAAGAAGCAGGTCCGTGACCTCTGCTCCATGCCACCAATGAAGCCAAAGCTGAGTAAACCTGTGTATTAAGGAGCTTGTAAATGAGACTTTGACAAATAATGTTTTAAGCAGCTTTACCATCTTGTACATTCAAATTATTCAGTGTCTTTAAGACTAATGGGACCCAGAAAGCAGGAGTCAGCAAGTTCAAACTATAAAATCATAAATGCATTAAATGTGTCAGTATCCAAATAGATGTAAACAAAAATACTTGTTAGACTATAATTCATATGTCACAAAGCAAAATAAGTATACTAGCATTTTTTTTAATTTGAGATTATTCTGAAGTCTCTCATACATAGAACTTATATAACTGAAAACTAAGCATATAATATAATCATTGCTATTTTGAAATGTGAAATATATCACTAATATTCGCTTTAGATGTATAATTGTTATTTTAAGGTTGGGAGTTATGAGAACTATTTATAAACATTTTTACATAGTTATCCTCATTATCAGTGTCTCAGTCATACTTTTTCCATGGGGTCTTAAACTACTTAGCAACAAATTATCCTACAGGTAGGTAAGTTTCATGTTGAGACAGAGTATTACATATACAGAATCCTACACAATCATAGTCTCTTTCACTTTTCAACCCCTGGTCTATTCATTCTAACATCACTGTCTTAAACAGGAAAATTTCCTTCATACTCAGTGTTAATATTTTACCATCTATATTTACACATTTTATAGTTTGAGCACCAAGAAACACACTTAGAAAATAACCTCAGTGCCTGGGGGCATTAGGACCTTCATGGGCACTGGGTATTTTTACCTTCTTGGACCCCCTCCTCCGTAAAAATAATAAAATAAAAATTATATTTTACAACAGTATTATTACAAAGATAAATAAATTATTACATACATTTTTTAACCTAAAAGTTCATTTTTTTTCCTTCAACTGTCAGTGTAAATTCAAGCACCCTGGTGGACCCCTGAAAATGTCATGGGCATTACACTCTATACTAATAGACAAGCTCATCCCATTCAGTACCCTGAATATGTCTCTGCTAGAGATGAGATGAAATCACGCTTGAGTTCAGTATTTCCTGAATCTGGCTACAAAGTAGAATTGTCTGGAGAAGTTTTTAAAAATACAGTATACTCAGTCCTAGACTGCATGACAGAAAATAATTAAACCCATCTTGTGTTGGTTCTCAGAGACACTTTACTTTCAAAATCTTTCCAGGTGATTATAGTGTATGGTTGAAAACAAAAACCCTTGTCTTGTGCATCTTTAAACATTCATAACCCAGTTCTTCAGATGGTGACTTGCATTTGTAAAGCAATCCAAAACTGCTCCAAGAGAAAAAGGAGGAGGAGCAGGAAGAGGAGGAGAATAAAGGCAGCACCAGCAAAGAAAGAGACAGGATGCGCCATGTGCTCCAGCTTTGAAGTTTCTCATATTTAGAGCACTGCTTTTTATAACATTTTTGAAATGTGAAATATATCACTAATATTCGCTTTAGATGTATAATTGTTATTTTAAGGTTGGGAGTTATGAGAACTATTTATAAACATTTTTACATAGTTATCCTCATTATCAGTGTCTCAGTCATACTTTTTCCATGGGGTCTTAAACTACTTAGCAACAAATTATCCTACAGGTAGGTAAGTTTCATGTTGAGACAGAGTATTACATATACAGAATCCTACACAATCATAGTCTCTTTCACTTTTCAACCCCTGGTCTATTCATTCTAACATCACTGTCTTAAACAGGAAAATTTCCTTCATACTCAGTGTTAATATTTTACCATCTATATTTACACATTTTATAGTTTGAGCACCAAGAAACACACTTAGAAAATAACCTCAGTGCCTGGGGGCATTAGGACCTTCATGGGCACTGGGTATTTTTACCTTCTTGGACCCCCTCCTCCGTAAAAATAATAAAATAAAAATTATATTTTACAACAGTATTATTACAAAGATAAATAAATTATTACATACATTTTTTAACCTAAAAGTTCATTTTTTTTCCTTCAACTGTCAGTGTAAATTCAAGCACCCTGGTGGACCCCTGAAAATGTCATGGGCATTACACTCTATACTAATAGACAAGCTCATCCCATTCAGTACCCTGAATATGTCTCTGCTAGAGATGAGATGAAATCACGCTTGAGTTCAGTATTTCCTGAATCTGGCTACAAAGTAGAATTGTCTGGAGAAGTTTTTAAAAATACAGTATACTCAGTCCTAGACTGCATGACAGAAAATAATTAAACCCATCTTGTGTTGGTTCTCAGAGACACTTTACTTTCAAAATCTTTCCAGGTGATTATAGTGTATGGTTGAAAACAAAAACCCTTGTCTTGTGCATCTTTAAACATTCATAACCCAGTTCTTCAGATGGTGACTTGCATTTGTAAAGCAATCCAAAACTGCTCCAAGAGAAAAAGGAGGAGGAGCAGGAAGAGGAGGAGAATAAAGGCAGCACCAGCAAAGAAAGAGACAGGATGCGCCATGTGCTCCAGCTTTGAAGTTTCTCATATTTAGAGCACTGCTTTTTTATAAAGCTTTTTTATAAAGCAGTGAATAACAACTCATCACTTTATTTCATCTGTACTTTCAGGAGCAATATGCCTTAGGTAGAGGGGGATGAAATCACACATTCTTATGTATTTTTGTACTGATACAGATATATTATTTTTCTCTGAATACTGGGAGCTCAGTGTCTCTAAAGGAATCCGAACCATAGACACAAGTGGAAGCTGAATTCAACCAGCAGGATGTCAGAACATATGGAAAACCAATGAATTGCCTACACACAGACCAGCATCCTTAAAACTGGGGATCAGCTCTAAATTTAGGGGGCCAAGTGGAAATAAGGTAAAATTTTTATGTGTTAGAAAAAAATGAAAGAGCCTGAACTTTAACAGCAAATCCAAATTCTCCAGCTGAACCAATTATATAACTCTGAGTACAACAGGAAAAACGATATCTTTCTGCTAACTTCGTAGCTCTTTTAGGTCAGGCTTTGAAGATTTAAGAGCACACACAAACCAAATCTCTGTAGAAAACCTTGTTATTTCCACACGTTCTCTGAAATCAAGCCTAAGACCTGACATAAAGCAGTTTTGTACCTGAATCAGGTTTATAAATTAAGCATAACTGATAAACTAACAATAATCAAAAGCCAATGCAAAGAAAGAAAAAAAAATCAGATGAAAACAAACAGGAATGAAAGTTCATCAAGAGTAAAAGTGAAAATGATTAGCTGTCAAGGGGAAAGGAACTTTTTATTTTATGTAGAGGAAAAAACAATCTTGAGTGATTTGGGATGTTAATGTAGAAATCTTTCCTCTATATAATCTCTTTCCTCTGTTCTTGTCCAGTTGTATTAACAAACAAAGAAAAACTTAATAGGTCATAGTTAAGACCGAGAAAGAATCATGACTATAAAAGTCAGTAGTCACAAAAACCAACTCCTACACTTTAGGTTGATTTGTACAAAGGCAGAAAAGAAAGTAGCTTCAAAATTAAGTCATACTTAATAACAAACACTATATGAAAAAGGAAGTTGTATCTAATTGCATATTATCTTTTAAAATATTATGATTACTATTATTATTTAACATTTAGATATGTTAATGTCTTATTTGGGCTTTTAAAAACATTTCTGCACATCAAAGCATTACACTCTCCTCAAAGCTACCAGAAACCCAGGCATCTCTCTGTTAATTATAGCCCAAGAAAAACCCCAAAACCCTCCCAATTTGAAGAATATGCTTTGTTCCCTAACCTTCCCCAAACAAAATTTGATATCTGCAACAAGTTAAGAAAGATACCCTAGAGAACTTCAACTAGCTCTTCACCAGCAAAGCAAATTGATGAACTTATACATTTAATTATTTTTTTTTAATTTTATTTATTTATCTTTTGAGGGGTGGGGAGGCAGGGGGATGGGTGGGCTACTTCTATTGGTCTTTCATTTCTCTATTTTCACGTGTCTTTGTTCTTTGGCTCCTGTGGGCCTCCCATCGCGGTGGCCTCTGTTGCCGCAGAGCACCGGCTCTGGGTGCATGCGCTCTAGAGCTCCAGCTCGGCAGTTGGACACATAGGTCCAGCCACTCCGTGGCATGTGGGATCTTCCCAGGCCAGGGATCGAACCAGCGCCCCCTGCACTGCAAGGCGGTGTCCCTACCCACTGGACCACCAGGGGAAGCCCCCTATACATTTAATTATTATCTTTATCTTCCTTGGTTAGTTACCTCAGAATATTTTCTAAGTGCCTAGTAAGTGCCCAGCACAGTTTTGGCAACTTAATTAGCTATTTTGTCATCTTTTGTACCAGTCAGACACGTGATGATTACAGAAGACATGTGAACATTAGAACTTCGAGCTGCCCTGGAGTTCTGTCCTCATCCTTTCTCTCTTTGGTTTCAGTACATTCTGTATGGGTAACAGCACCTTGTCCTCTGGCTTCAACAGCCATGTCTGTGAGGATGATACCAAGGCCTGCAACTCAAGAGCCAGAGCCATAAATTCCACTCCCTTTTAAAGATCTCCACTGAATTTCCTGTCAGACACTTCAAACTTAGTATATCCAAAAGTAAACCTACTATCACTTCTCCCAAAACGCCGTTTGTTCCTCTTCTTTTTGACATCTTATTAACCAACAGTAGCACTATCTGTAAAGTGCTACATTCAACAGGCCAATAAATTTGGAAAATGTAGCAATGGTCACAAGACTGTAAAAGATAAGTTTTCACTCCAATCTCAAAAGACAATGCCAAAGAATGTTCAAACTACTGTACATTAATTGTGCTTATTTCACATGCTGAAAAGGTTATGCTCAAAATTCTTCAAGCTAGGTTTTAGTAGTACATGAACCAAGAACTTCCAGATGTACACACTGAATTTATAAAAGGCAGAGGAACCACAGATAAAATTGCTTGCTAACATTCACTGGATCACAAGAAAAAGCAAGGGAATTCCAGAAAAACATCTACATCTGCTTCATTGACTACACTAAAGCCTTTGATAGTGTGGATCACAATAAAATGTGGAAAATTCTTCAAGAGATGGGAATATCAAACCACCTTATATATGCAGGCCAAAAAGCAACAGTTAAGTGGACATGGAACAACTGATTGGTTCAAATTTGGGAAAGGAGTATAACAAGGTTATATTGCCACCCTGTTTATTTAACTTAAATGCAGAATACATCATGTGAAATGCCAGACTAGATGAATCAAAACCTGGAATCAAGATTGCCAGAAGAAATATCAACAACCTCAGATATACAGATGATACCACCCTACGGGCAGAAGGTGAATGGAGAACTAAAAAGCCTCTTGATGAAGGTGAAGGAGGAGAGTGAAAAAGCTAGCTTAAAACTCAGCATTCAAAAAACTAAGATCATGACAACCAATCTCATCACTTCATGGCAAATAGAAGGGGTAAAAATGGAAGCAGCGACAGATTTTATTTTCTTGGACCCCTGTAGACAATGACTGCAATCATTAAATTAAAAGACACCAGTTCTTTGGAAGGAGAGATACAACAAACCTTGACAGCATATTAAAAAACAGAGACATTTCTGTTGACAAAGGTCAACAGAGTCAAAGCTATGGTTTTTCCAGTAGTCATATACATATGTGAGAGTTAGACCATAAAGAAGGCTAAGCATTGAAGAATTGGTGCTTTTGAACTGTAGTGTTGGAGAAGATTCCTGAGAGTCCCTTGGACTGCAAGGAGATCAAACCAGTCAGTCCTTAAGGAAATTAACCTTGAATATACATTGGAAGGACAGATGCTTAAGCTGAAGTTCCAATACTTTGGCCACCTGATGCAAAGAACTGACTCCCTGGAGAAGACACTAATGTTGGGAAAGATTGGGGGGAAAAGGAAATAGTAACCTTGAATAAATTACATGTGGAAGGACAGATCTTAAGCGAAAAGGTTATGCTCAAAATTCTTCAAGCTAGGTTTTAGTAGTACATGAACCAAGAACTTCCAGATGTACACACTGAATTTATAAAAGGCAGAGGAACCACAGATAAAATTGCTTGCTAACATTCACTGGATCACAAGAAAAAGCAAGGGAATTCCAGAAACATCTACATCTGCTTCATTGACTACACTAAAGCCTTTGATAGTGTGGATCACAATAAAATGTGGAAAATTCTTCAAGAGATGGGAATATCAAACCACCTTATATATGCAGGCCAAAAAGCAACAGTTAAGTGGACATGGAACAACTGATTGGTTCAAATTTGGGAAAGGAGTATAACAAGGTTATATTGCCACCCTGTTTATTTAACTTAAATGCAGAATACATCATGTGAAATGCCAGACTAGATGAATCAAAACCTGGAATCAAGATTGCCAGAAGAAATATCAACAACCTCAGATATACAGATGATACCACCCTACGGGCAGAAGGTGAATGGAGAACTAAAAAGCCTCTTGATGAAGGTGAAGGAGGAGAGTGAAAAAGCTAGCTTAAAACTCAGCATTCAAAAAACTAAGATCATGACAACCAATCTCATCACTTCATGGCAAATAGAAGGGGTAAAAATGGAAGCAGCGACAGATTTTATTTTCTTGGACCCCTGTAGACAATGACTGCAATCATTAAATTAAAAGACACCAGTTCTTTGGAAGGAGAGATACAACAAACCTTGACAGCATATTAAAAAACAGAGACATTTCTGTTGACAAAGGTCAACAGAGTCAAAGCTATGGTTTTTCCAGTAGTCATATACATATGTGAGAGTTAGACCATAAAGAAGGCTAAGCATTGAAGAATTGGTGCTTTTGAACTGTAGTGTTGGAGAAGATTCCTGAGAGTCCCTTGGACTGCAAGGAGATCAAACCAGTCAGTCCTTAAGGAAATTAACCTTGAATATACATTGGAAGGACAGATGCTTAAGCTGAAGTTCCAATACTTTGGCCACCTGATGCAAAGAACTGACTCCCTGGAGAAGACACTAATGTTGGGAAAGATTGAAGGCAAAAGAAGAAAGTAGCAGAGGATGAGATGGTTAGATAGCATCACTGACTCAATGGACATGAATATGAGCAAACTCTGGGACATAGTAAAGGGCGGGAAAGCCTGGTGTGCTATAGTCCATGGGGTCTCAAAATGTCAGACAGTAATTAGAGACTGAACAACAACACCACATCTGTCTATCCAGTTGTTCAACAATCAACCTATCCAGTTGTTCAAGCTAAAAACATATAGTAGTCCTTGACTCATCCCCTTTCTCTCATTCATATCTAACCCATCAACAAATATGTTGACTCTAATCTTAATTCATCTGAAATCTGCCCACTTCTGCTACTGGCTCCCTTGCTTAAGGCTATAATTGTCCTAGCTGAATTCTTACTAATGTCTTAACTTGTTTCTCTAGTTATCAGTTCAACACAGAACCACTAGGTCAAGCAAGAGTTCTTAACCAGTTTTGTGCCATGGGTCTCTTTGGGAAATCTGGTGATATCTAGGGCTGTCACCTTCTTATAATAATATTTTCAAATTAATACAATTAGAACAAGATTACAAAGATCTTTGAGACCAATCTCCTTTTGAGAGGTTTTGTGAAGCACAAATGTGACCATGTCATTTCTCTGGCATGTGGGACACCAACCACCACCATTCACTGTATACCACCTTAACCTTTGCTTTTCTACCCGACTTCATCCACAACAAATTCACACTCAAAGGCACCATACTATCTCAGCATTGAATCTTTGTACATGCTGTCCTCTCAGACATAAATGACCTTCATCTCTTCATCATCATATTTTTCCTTCAAGATTCACTCAGCCGAATATATCCAGAGAAAAGTCTAATTCAAAATGATACATGCACCCCAATATTTATAACAGAAGTATTTACAATTGCCAAGACATGGAAGCAGCCTAAATGTCTATGGACATAGAACTGGATAAAAAAAGATGTGATACATATATACAATGGAATATCACTAAGTCATTAAAAAGAATGAAATAATGCCATTTGCAGCAAAATGGATAGATCTAGAGATTATCAAACTAAGTGAAGTAAGTCAGACAGAGAAATACAAATATCATATATCACTTATATGTAGAATCTAAAATATTATACAAGTAAGCTTATTTACAAAACAGAAACAGACTCACAGACAGAAAACAAATCTTTAAAAAAAAAAGCTTGGAATCACTGACTCAATGGACATGAATATGAGCAAACTCTGGGACATAGTAAAGGGCGGGAAAGCCTGGTGTGCTATAGTCCATGGGGTCTCAAAATGTCAGACAGTAATTAGAGACTGAACAACAACACCACATCTGTCTATCCAGTTGTTCAACAATCAACCTATCCAGTTGTTCAAGCTAAAAACATATAGTAGTCCTTGACTCATCCCCTTTCTCTCATTCATATCTAACCCATCAACAAATATGTTGACTCTAATCTTAATTCATCTGAAATCTGCCCACTTCTGCTACTGGCTCCCTTGCTTAAGGCTATAATTGTCCTAGCTGAATTCTTACTAATGTCTTAACTTGTTTCTCTAGTTATCAGTTCAACACAGAACCACTAGGTCAAGCAAGAGTTCTTAACCAGTTTTGTGCCATGGGTCTCTTTGGGAAATCTGGTGATATCTAGGGCTGTCACCTTCTTATAATAATATTTTCAAATTAATACAATTAGAACAAGATTACAAAGATCTTTGAGACCAATCTCCTTTTGAGAGGTTTTGTGAAGCACAAATGTGACCATGTCATTTCTCTGGCATGTGGGACACCAACCACCACCATTCACTGTATACCACCTTAACCTTTGCTTTTCTACCCGACTTCATCCACAACAAATTCACACTCAAAGGCACCATACTATCTCAGCATTGAATCTTTGTACATGCTGTCCTCTCAGACATAAATGACCTTCATCTCTTCATCATCATATTTTTCCTTCAAGATTCACTCAGCCGAATATATCCAGAGAAAAGTCTAATTCAAAATGATACATGCACCCCAATATTTATAACAGAAGTATTTACAATTGCCAAGACATGGAAGCAGCCTAAATGTCTATGGACATAGAACTGGATAAAAAAAGATGTGATACATATATACAATGGAATATCACTAAGTCATTAAAAAGAATGAAATAATGCCATTTGCAGCAAAATGGATAGATCTAGAGATTATCAAACTAAGTGAAGTAAGTCAGACAGAGAAATACAAATATCATATATCACTTATATGTAGAATCTAAAATATTATACAAGTAAGCTTATTTACAAAACAGAAACAGACTCACAGACAGAAAACAAATCTATAGTAACCAAAGCAGAAGGGGGAAATGAAAATTAGGAGCTTGGAATAAGCAGATACAAACTACTATGTATAAAAATAGATAAACAACATATATTTGATATCTTAAAATAACTACTATATATTTAATGTCTTAACCTATAATTCAAATAATATGAAAAAGAATATATAGTATATATTAGCTACATATTTTATACATATATAACTGAATCACATTGCTGTATACCGGAAACTAGTAACACAACTTTGTAAGTCAATTATAATTGAAAAAAAAAAAAAAATTCACTCAGGCTGAGTATCACTTCATTAAAGTATCATCTGCCTCCTCTGCTGGACCTTCAATTCCTTGATAATAGGGCTTACAGCCTAGTTGTCTTTACATCCTTTGCATAGTACTAAGCATGGAGCAAACCCTCAATAAGTCTGTGCTGCACACATAAGTGAATGAATGAACTTTCTATCTCATTTGCTCAAAGAAAACCTCATATTCTACAGACATCACCTGGAATGTCATAAATTACCTTCCCAGTATAAAAGAAATATATGAAATTTCTAGAATTCTACAGGAGAACATCAATTAGTATACAAGTATTTGTAAAATAATAGCCAGAAATATCTATACTGAGAGATTTGTGCAGGGGAGAAAATGTATGACCACCCTGTTGAGAAGTAAAGTTAATCTTGCACTTACTTCAGCTAGTCTTGAATGTTTGTGGACCACCTCTGTTTTATTCATTGGTGTGAGCTGTTGCAAAACACTTCGACTATTTGTCAAAGCCCGGGTCAATCGGGCAAATTTTGTCCAACCTTAAAAATAAGGAAAGAAAATCTCAGTTTTTCACACATGATGAATATAGAAGCCAATATTCTTGCTCATATTGAAGGGAACTCAGAAATAGCATAGATCTAGAGATTATCAAACTAAGTGAAGTAAGTCAGACAGAGAAATACAAATATCATATATCACTTATATGTAGAATCTAAAATATTATACAAGTAAGCTTATTTACAAAACAGAAACAGACTCACAGACAGAAAACAAATCTATAGTAACCAAAGCAGAAGGGGGAAATGAAAATTAGGAGCTTGGAATAAGCAGATACAAACTACTATGTATAAAAATAGATAAACAACATATATTTGATATCTTAAAATAACTACTATATATTTAATGTCTTAACCTATAATTCAAATAATATGAAAAAGAATATATAGTATATATTAGCTACATATTTTATACATATATAACTGAATCACATTGCTGTATACCGGAAACTAGTAACACAACTTTGTAAGTCAATTATAATTGAAAAAAAAAAAAAATTCACTCAGGCTGAGTATCACTTCATTAAAGTATCATCTGCCTCCTCTGCTGGACCTTCAATTCCTTGATAATAGGGCTTACAGCCTAGTTGTCTTTACATCCTTTGCATAGTACTAAGCATGGAGCAAACCCTCAATAAGTCTGTGCTGCACACATAAGTGAATGAATGAACTTTCTATCTCATTTGCTCAAAGAAAACCTCATATTCTACAGACATCACCTGGAATGTCATAAATTACCTTCCCAGTATAAAAAGAAATATATGAAATTTCTAGAATTCTACAGGAGAACATCAATTAGTATACAAGTATTTGTAAAATAATAGCCAGAAATATCTATACTGAGAGATTTGTGCAGGGGAGAAAATGTATGACCACCCTGTTGAGAAGTAAAGTTAATCTTGCACTTACTTCAGCTAGTCTTGAATGTTTGTGGACCACCTCTGTTTTATTCATTGGTGTGAGCTGTTGCAAAACACTTCGACTATTTGTCAAAGCCCGGGTCAATCGGGCAAATTTTGTCCAACCTTAAAAATAAGGAAAGAAAATCTCAGTTTTTCACACATGATGAATATAGAAGCCAATATTCTTGCTCATATTGAAGGGAACTCAGAAATAGCATAACATGCAGAACTAATACAAAGTATCAACCAAAAGCATTTTATCTTTACACAGGCATCATCATACACATCAAGTGCAGTTGTAAAATAATAAGTAACTTTTACGTGTGATCTTTGTGTTTTGTTCAAATCTATTAATATCATACAGTTCCAGCAGCTAGGTGTCTGCAAAATTCCATCCTCCCCCCTTGCACTGTGTAGGTTTGTTACTGGGAAACAGTTGCCTTGCCAGGAATGCATTCTCACCACTCCTTGCATCTAGGTATGACCCTGTCTCTAGTTCTCACCAATGAAATGAGAGCAGAAGTGATGTGTGTCACTTCCATGCATGCAACAACTTAAAAGAGGCAAGTGAAACTTTTCTATACTCTCTCTCCTTCTAATAGTTGTATGAAAATGACACTAAGGCCCCAGGGGATGGCAAAAATCACTGAATGAGTGCATAGAAGAACACCAAAGATCAATTGCTTAGGTTGTTATGCAAGCAAGAAATACGCTTCTATTGTGTTAAACGACTTAAATTGAGGGGTTATTCCTTATAAAAGGTAGTACTATGCTAATAAAAAACAGTCCTGTTGTTACGTGAAAATATACACACATAAGAGAATAAAGTCCAATTTCAACAAATCTCACATACTATGGTTCATATCACACACCTCCCTCTTCTTTGTAACATAGCAAAATGTTCTCTCTTACTAACAATTTCAATGATATTTAAAGATTGTTTCGGGAATATATAGAATCTTTAATAATGTTTTCCAAAGTGTAGTAACCTTAACTCCTGAGGGGGAGGAATTTGAATTTAATAAGATAGAATTTTCTCCCAGTATTTTCATTATTAAAATCATTATTTTTTCATTATCAAGTCAATTTACTTCAAGGAAATATCAATGAGATGTGACCAAGTGGAACAAAACCAACCATACTCTCTCCTATCTCAATTATTCTTTCTCTTGCTATCCAAAAAGGCTCTAATCTATTATACACTTCATTAAGAGCATTTGACAATTTCCATAGTACTACTTTTTTTTTTAATTCTGGGCTCTTATTGGTTTTTTTATTTATTTTCATCCATCTTTGTTCTTTGGCCTGTGTGGGCCTCCCATTGCAGTGGTCTCTCTTGTTGCAGACCACAGGCTCCAGACAGGCCTCCCATTGCATGGTAGGGGTTCACAGCAGCAAAAGGTTTTTTGTCTTGCAGTTGTAAAATAATAAGTAACTTTTACGTGTGATCGTTTTGTTCAAATCTATTAATATCATACAGTTCCAGCAGCTAGGTGTCTGCAAAATTCCATCCTCCCCCCTTGCACTGTGTAGGTTTGTTACTGGGAAACAGTTGCCTTGCCAGGAATGCATTCTCACCACTCCTTGCATCTAGGTATGACCCTGTCTCTAGTTCTCACCAATGAAATGAGAGCAGAAGTGATGTGTGTCACTTCCATGCATGCAACAACTTAAAAGAGGCAAGTGAAACTTTTCTATACTCTCTCTCCTTCTAATAGTTGTATGAAAATGACACTAAGGCCCCAGGGGATGGCAAAAATCACTGAATGAGTGCATAGAAGAACACCAAAGATCAATTGCTTAGGTTGTTATGCAAGCAAGAAATACGCTTCTATTGTGTTAAACGACTTAAATTGAGGGGTTATTCCTTATAAAAGGTAGTACTATGCTAATAAAAAACAGTCCTGTTGTTACGTGAAAATATACACACATAAGAGAATAAAGTCCAATTTCAACAAATCTCACATACTATGGTTCATATCACACACCTCCCTCTTCTTTGTAACATAGCAAAATGTTCTCTCTTACTAACAATTTCAATGATATTTAAAGATTGTTTCGGGAATATATAGAATCTTTAATAATGTTTTCCAAAGTGTAGTAACCTTAACTCCTGAGGGGGAGGAATTTGAATTTAATAAGATAGAATTTTCTCCCAGTATTTTCATTATTAAAATCATTATTTTTTCATTATCAAGTCAATTTACTTCAAGGAAATATCAATGAGATGTGACCAAGTGGAACAAAACCAACCATACTCTCTCCTATCTCAATTATTCTTTCTCTTGCTATCCAAAAAGGCTCTAATCTATTATACACTTCATTAAGAGCATTTGACAATTTCCATAGTACTACTTTTTTTTTTAATTCTGGGCTCTTATTGGTTTTTTTATTTATTTTCATCCATCTTTGTTCTTTGGCCTGTGTGGGCCTCCCATTGCAGTGGTCTCTCTTGTTGCAGACCACAGGCTCCAGACACATGTGCTGCAAAGTGCTGGCTCGTAATTGCACACACTGGTCTAGCCGCTCCATGATACGTGGGATCTTCCTGGGCCAGGGATTGAACTCATGACCCTTACACTGCAAAGTGGACTCTTTACCCACTGGGCCACCAGGGAAGCCCGTAGTAAGCTTTTAACTAGAACATTTACCAAACAACTCCTTAAAAATGAAAACTCCTGATAGTCCAATGGAATCACTTGAATGGAACTGATGAAATGTCAGACAATATAACAAAAAATGAAGGAAGAAATCCAGGGCAGACACAACCAAATGTCTTTCAAATCATACCAGCTAAATGACATTATGCTTTGCTGCTATTCTTCAATCTATTTCTGACTACATTTAGGCTTTATTTTGTTCCATCAATTCAGCTCACTCTATCAACTACTGGATTGGGGAAAAGAGTAAACTGGCACCGGTCGATAGACGATTCTTCATTCTTTTTCGTTAATGAACCTCAGCCTAGTGACTAGAATCTTAGGTTTTGGAAATTGTATGCAACCCTAAGGCTTGCCCTTAGCAATGTGCTAGAGAAACAAAGAAGCATCAGATATGCCATCCACTCTCTAAGAACTCACCATCCACACAAAAGACTATCAAGCAATCTATATCACCAGCTTAGACATTTATTCTAAGTACTAGACCTATGTATCTAATTGGCCATTGGCCACCTCTTACTCAGATGTTCGGTATCTGACTCTTAACACATCCAAAATTAATCTTGTCATCACCTTCTACCCACATCTCCAACTCTAGTTCTTTAGTAATGTTTTACACAGTGTAGTAACCTTAACTCCTGAGGGGGAGGAATTTGAATTTAATAAGATAGAATTTTCTCCCAGTATTTTCATTATTAAAATCATTATTTTTTCATTATCAAGTCAATTTACTTCAAGGAAATATCAATGAGATGTGACCAAGTGGAACAAAACCAACCATACTCTCTCCTATCTCAATTATTCTTTCTCTTGCTATCCAAAAAGGCTCTAATCTATTATACACTTCATTAAGAGCATTTGACAATTTCCATAGTACTACTTTTTTTTTTAATTCTGGGCTCTTATTGGTTTTTTTATTTATTTTCATCCATCTTTGTTCTTTGGCCTGTGTGGGCCTCCCATTGCAGTGGTCTCTCTTGTTGCAGACCACAGGCTCCAGACACATGTGCTGCAAAGTGCTGGCTCGTAATTGCACACACTGGTCTAGCCGCTCCATGATACGTGGGATCTTCCTGGGCCAGGGATTGAACTCATGACCCTTACACTGCAAAGTGGACTCTTTACCCACTGGGCCACCAGGGAAGCCCCGTAGTAAGCTTTTAACTAGAACATTTACCAAACAACTCCTTAAAAATGAAAACTCCTGATAGTCCAATGGAATCACTTGAATGGAACTGATGAAATGTCAGACAATATAACAAAAAATGAAGGAAGAAATCCAGGGCAGACACAACCAAATGTCTTTCAAATCATACCAGCTAAATGACATTATGCTTTGCTGCTATTCTTCAATCTATTTCTGACTACATTTAGGCTTTATTTTGTTCCATCAATTCAGCTCACTCTATCAACTACTGGATTGGGGAAAAGAGTAAACTGGCACCGGTCGATAGACGATTCTTCATTCTTTTTCGTTAATGAACCTCAGCCTAGTGACTAGAATCTTAGGTTTTGGAAATTGTATGCAACCCTAAGGCTTGCCCTTAGCAATGTGCTAGAGAAACAAAGAAGCATCAGATATGCCATCCACTCTCTAAGAACTCACCATCCACACAAAAGACTATCAAGCAATCTATATCACCAGCTTAGACATTTATTCTAAGTACTAGACCTATGTATCTAATTGGCCATTGGCCACCTCTTACTCAGATGTTCGGTATCTGACTCTTAACACATCCAAAATTAATCTTGTCATCACCTTCTACCCACATCTCCAACTCTAGTTCTTTAGTATATTCTTGGTCTCAGTGAATGACTCCATCATGTTTCCAACTGTCCAAATCAGAAACTTTGATCTAAATCCCAGAGGCCTTCAGGATAATTTTTTTTTTAAGATTTATTTATTTATTTATTTTGGGCGGGGGTCGGGTTGGGGAGGGAGGGGAGCAGGCGGGCCACTTCTATTGGTCTTTCATTTCTCTATTTTCATCCGTCTTTGTTCTTTGGCCCGTGTGGGCCTCCCATCGCGGTGGCGTCTGTCACTGCAGAGCACCGGCTCTGGGCGCATGCGCTCCAGAGCTCCGGCTCGGTGATTGGACACATCGGTCCAGCCGCTCTGTGGCACGTGGGATCTTCCCAGGCCAGGGAGCGAACCGGCGCCCCTTGCACTGCAAGGCGGTGTCCTTACCCACTGGACCACCAGGGGAAGCCCCCGCCCCCAGTGCTTGGTATATGTGTCATTTAGCTTCTGACCCTAAGACTGGCTCTGCATCCATCTCCTTCCACTTGTTTATACACACTCTGTACTCAAATCCATAGCAAATTAAAAGAGAAAATTCAAAATGGAAACTAATTCCATTATGAATCTTTGTTCACCCTATGATATTCAATGCTTTCATGTTTTCACACGTTACAATGATACTGCCTGCCTGAAATGTTTTTTCCCTTCCCATCAGTCTTGCTAATGTTTACTTGTATCTCCAAACTCAAAGTATTCTGGGATCCACTTGAAGCTTGTTGAATCCACCCATGAGATGTGCTCTCCTCTGTGCATTGACACCACAGGATACATACCTCACATGGTACTAACCATACTAATGCAAACACTGGTAAGTATGTCAGTCACTCCACTAAACCTCCATTCATCTTTCCGCCCTTAGCAATGTGCTAGAGAAACAAAGAAGCATCAGATATGCCATCCACTCTCTAAGAACTCACCATCCACACAAAAGACTATCAAGCAATCTATATCACCAGCTTAGACATTTATTCTAAGTACTAGACCTATGTATCTAATTGGCCATTGGCCACCTCTTACTCAGATGTTCGGTATCTGACTCTTAACACATCCAAAATTAATCTTGTCATCACCTTCTACCCACATCTCCAACTCTAGTTCTTTAGTATATTCTTGGTCTCAGTGAATGACTCCATCATGTTTCCAACTGTCCAAATCAGAAACTTTGATCTAAATCCCAGAGGCCTTCAGGATAATTTTTTTTTTAAGATTTATTTATTTATTTATTTTGGGCGGGGGTCGGGTTGGGGAGGGAGGGGAGCAGGCGGGCCACTTCTATTGGTCTTTCATTTCTCTATTTTCATCCGTCTTTGTTCTTTGGCCCGTGTGGGCCTCCCATCGCGGTGGCGTCTGTCACTGCAGAGCACCGGCTCTGGGCGCATGCGCTCCAGAGCTCCGGCTCGGTGATTGGACACATCGGTCCAGCCGCTCTGTGGCACGTGGGATCTTCCCAGGCCAGGGAGCGAACCGGCGCCCCTTGCACTGCAAGGCGGTGTCCTTACCCACTGGACCACCAGGGGAAGCCCCCGCCCCCAGTGCTTGGTATATGTGTCATTTAGCTTCTGACCCTAAGATTGGCTCTGCATCCATCTCCTTCCACTTGTTTATACACACTCTGTACTCAAATCCATAGCAAATTAAAAGAGAAAATTCAAAATGGAAACTAATTCCATTATGAATCTTTGTTCACCCTATGATATTCAATGCTTTCATGTTTTCACACGTTACAATGATACTGCCTGCCTGAAATGTTTTTTCCCTTCCCATCAGTCTTGCTAATGTTTACTTGTATCTCCAAACTCAAAGTATTCTGGGATCCACTTGAAGCTTGTTGAATCCACCCATGAGATGTGCTCTCCTCTGTGCATTGACACCACAGGATACATACCTCACATGGTACTAACCATACTAATGCAAACACTGGTAAGTATGTCAGTCACTCCACTAAACCACCATTCATCTTTCCATTCTCAGAATTTGGTAGAGGCTTGCCATACAATAGGCCTTTAACTTATTACTTAAAGAGATCTGTAACTTAAAAATAAGATTTAAAAATAAGCTATATTTTTATTATCATGAATATTTAACATGGAATATTATCATGTTTTATTATCACTGGGTTTTGGCCTGTTTTCTGCTTTATTGGGTTAAAATGATGAGGATGATCTCAGATGATAGTAACTATATTGGCAGCAGGTATATTAAAATATTTCCTGCTGATCATTTCTCTTCTTACATCAACTGAGTATTATAACTGCATTGAATATTTCTAGAAACTTACTAGTCAACCTTGATTTTAATTTCTGTTCTTTTTTTCTGGCTTAGCCACAAGACTTGCAGGATTTTAGTTCCCTGATGAGGGATCGAACCAAGGCCCTGAGCAGTGAAAGCACTGAGTCCTGACCACTGGACTACCAAGGAATTACTGCACATCAATCTTATACTAACTGAAGGTTCATATTTCTAAGATAGATAATTTTGTACCTACTAGTACATCTGATTATTAGATTAAAAGAAAAGCCTATTTTTATTTCCTGTTTGTTCAGAAAATATTTTAAAAAAATAAAAGGAGATATTGAAGTAATACAATAACACATGGAAGAATACAAATAATCAAATGTCATTTGTTGACTCCTTTCCTAGGATAGTAAAAAGAGGCAAACGTGTGAGGAAGGAGAAACATGATGATGAAAGCTTATCATCATTCTCTGGTTTTCTATTTCAAGCATCATGAGTACACACTACAGTTTCTTAATGAGGAAGCAGCAGTTCCTCATTTAAATATAAAACAAAGGTGCCTGTGTATGTGTATCTTGTTTTACACATGAAGTCAATATAATCAAGAAATATTTCATCCCTTTACTTTATTTCAATTTCCTGAAGGAAGCAAAATTGAAAATAAAACATATACACTTTTCTTTCTCCATGGTAAACAGCAAAAAGAAACAGCAGAAAGAATTGGAAAGAAAAATGTTAATTCTTCATTCTAAAATTTTCACAGTGTATTCTGAGTAAGATCACCCTTACACATAAATGAAAAGGAAATTTACAATGTGATACAACTTTGTGGTGCCAGACCTTATTCTTTCTAGCCCTGGCTATCTAGTTCCATGACTGGCACAGAGTGGGCACTAGATACATTTGAGTGAATGAGTAAGAACATTAGTAAAAAAGTTAAATAGAAATTAACGCAGCATCCACATGATATGTATTGACAGTTAAAAATAGAATATAAAGAAAGAAATATGTTCAACACTTAAAAGGTACTAATATAACTCATCTGTCTTGTGAAGAAAGGGCTTTGGATTGGAGAAGGTACAAAGGGTGTGGTAGAGGGCTAAGGAGGGAGT
Organism: Tragulus kanchil; assembly: GCA_022376925.1. NCBI lineage: Eukaryota > Metazoa > Chordata > Mammalia > Artiodactyla > Tragulidae > Tragulus > Tragulus kanchil. The sequence goes on from JAIOJX010000032.1 coordinate 256,770,270, forward strand.
GTGGAGGATTACAATTTTTCACTCAAAAAGAGAACTGGTGAGGCACTAACAGAGGTTAAAAAAAGGGGTGATGACAATTGCAAAACTGACTCAAACATACTGAGAGAAGTTTAGGAGGAATTACCAATACTTGGAAAGGATTCTTCCTAGATAAAGCAAAGACAGTTGTCTAATCATGCAACCATTTAGGAGTTTTGATATCAAAATGCCTGCATAGCTAGAAAACCAGTGCAAAGCCTGGAAGTGTTTTGTTTCACTGTTAAATCAAAGGGAGCACACAAAGATGCACTCCCTGAACTGCTCAGTGGGATCTTTTCATTTTTCTATGGGGATGACTTTCTTGCAGTTTTCAGTTCTAAACATGATTATTTTCTTTATGCTACCCCTCTGTCCTCACTCTCAGCAGATTACCTTAGCAAATACATTATTGAAAAAACAGAAGACATAACAAACACAACACCCTTCAGCCTCCCTTCTGTTCCCTCCATCTCAAGAGCCACCCAACCATGACACCTAATTCTTGTCTATACCTTTATTACCTCAGAGAATTAGGCATTTGCTCTTTTCAGATCACATATGTATTCTATTTATGAACGTTAAATATCTTCTAGATATTTCACTACCACTAACAATGCCACAGTGAATTTCCTTATACCTATTCCTTTGTGCTCTTGGGCACATCTGGAATTGAAATACGACTTTCACATATGAAGTAAACAGCAAAAGAAACAGCAGAAAGAATTGGAAAGAAAATGTTAATTCTTCATTCTAAAATTTTCACAGTGTATTCTGAGTAAGATCACCCTTACACATAAATGAAAAGGAAATTTACAATGTGATACAACTTTGTGGTGCCAGACCTTATTCTTTCTAGCCCTGGCTATCTAGTTCCATGACTGGCACAGAGTGGGCACTAGATACATTTGAGTGAATGAGTAAGAACATTAGTAAAAAAGTTAAATAGAAATTAACGCAGCATCCACATGATATGTATTGACAGTTAAAAATAGAATATAAAGAAAGAAATATGTTCAACACTTAAAAGGTACTAATATAACTCATCTGTCTTGTGAAGAAAGGGCTTTGGATTGGAGAAGGTACAAAGGGTGTGGTAGAGGGCTAAGGAGGGAGTGTGGAGGATTACAATTTTTCACTCAAAAAGAGAACTGGTGAGGCACTAACAGAGGTTAAAAAAAGGGGTGATGACAATTGCAAAACTGACTCAAACATACTGAGAGAAGTTTAGGAGGAATTACCAATACTTGGAAAGGATTCTTCCTAGATAAAGCAAAGACAGTTGTCTAATCATGCAACCATTTAGGAGTTTTGATATCAAAATGCCTGCATAGCTAGAAAACCAGTGCAAAGCCTGGAAGTGTTTTGTTTCACTGTTAAATCAAAGGGAGCACACAAAGATGCACTCCCTGAACTGCTCAGTGGGATCTTTTCATTTTTCTATGGGGATGACTTTCTTGCAGTTTTCAGTTCTAAACATGATTATTTTCTTTATGCTACCCCTCTGTCCTCACTCTCAGCAGATTACCTTAGCAAATACATTATTGAAAAAACAGAAGACATAACAAACACAACACCCTTCAGCCTCCCTTCTGTTCCCTCCATCTCAAGAGCCACCCAACCATGACACCTAATTCTTGTCTATACCTTTATTACCTCAGAGAATTAGGCATTTGCTCTTTTCAGATCACATATGTATTCTATTTATGAACGTTAAATATCTTCTAGATATTTCACTACCACTAACAATGCCACAGTGAATTTCCTTATACCTATTCCTTTGTGCTCTTGGGCACATCTGGAATTGCCCATGTTATTAGATGAATTAGTTCATTTGATTTGTCAGCAACCCCCCTACTGTACAGTCAAACTTTGAAAAAGTTGAGCAGCCACACCACTCTCTAGGTCAGAGAAAAAAGGCATATCAGCAGTTCTAACTTTTCCCAGTGATACATTTACTGATCTCACCTTTACTGAGACCTAACTGGTGTGACTGATTATTCAGCACAGTTCGCTGATGTTACTTAGATGTGGTCGATACGGGGTAATGTGAACAGACAGCTGAATATGAAGAGCCTAATACTTGCTCTATAAGTTGTTCATGGCATTATGAGAACATTTGTTCTCCTAAAAGCTCAGGATGCCAACTCCTTCTTAATAAAACATTAGTTTAGGTCTATTGCGCTGCAATTAACCTCTTTGTCATGGACTGCCTAATCTTAAAAATAAAAGGAAGTCACAAAGGCAGTTCAATCAATCTACTAGACTGCAACACAAGATTCTAATCTATAAGAAAAAAAGCTTAGGTAAACAATTATATTCTTGGCCAAAGAGACTACATGGTATAATTACTCATATTTCATCTGCTGTTTCCTCTCTAAAGAAAACCATTGGCTTCCTACAAGGGGAAGGTTGCTAATTTTGCTGTTACATTCATTCTACCAGAACTTTTTGTCTCAATTATTGGCATGAAAATGCCGTAACTATTTGGCACAGGCTACTTCACACTGGAAGTGCCTTGGCAGTTTGAGAATCTGTTTGAAAATTCTGTACACTATAAATGGGCAGAGATTTGGACCATCACTTTTAGAACACATATGGATAATGAACAAAATGGATATCTTGGCTGTAATTTTTCCCTTTTGTATTATTATAATGATGTATCAGGTACCACTGACTGATAGTCTGAGCAACAGCTCCAGGACCTCAATACCAGGAACAAAAGATAACAAAACACGTTTTCTCCTTGAATTACCATCAGTAAATTCTGTTGACTCAACGGCAAACGATCACATATGTATTCTATTTATGAACGTTAAATATCTTCTAGATATTTCACTACCACTAACAATGCCACAGTGAATTTCCTTATACCTATTCCTTTGTGCTCTTGGGCACATCTGGAATTGCCCATGTTATTAGATGAATTAGTTCATTTGATTTGTCAGCAACCCCCCTACTGTACAGTCAAACTTTGAAAAAGTTGAGCAGCCACACCACTCTCTAGGTCAGAGAAAAAAGGCATATCAGCAGTTCTAACTTTTCCCAGTGATACATTTACTGATCTCACCTTTACTGAGACCTAACTGGTGTGACTGATTATTCAGCACAGTTCGCTGATGTTACTTAGATGTGGTCGATACGGGGTAATGTGAACAGACAGCTGCATATGAAGAGCCTAATACTTGCTCTATAAGTTGTTCATGGCATTATGAGAACATTTGTTCTCCTAAAAGCTCAGGATGCCAACTCCTTCTTAATAAAACATTAGTTTAGGTCTATTGCGCTGCAATTAACCTCTTTGTCATGGACTGCCTAATCTTAAAAATAAAAGGAAGTCACAAAGGCAGTTCAATCAATCTACTAGACTGCAACACAAGATTCTAATCTATAAGAAAAAAAGCTTAGGTAAACAATTATATTCTTGGCCAAAGAGACTACATGGTATAATTACTCATATTTCATCTGCTGTTTCCTCTCTAAAGAAAACCATTGGCTTCCTACAAGGGGAAGGTTGCTAATTTTGCTGTTACATTCATTCTACCAGAACTTTTTTTGTCTCAATTATTGGCATGAAAATGCCGTAACTATTTGGCACAGGCTACTTCACACTGGAAGTGCCTTGGCAGTTTGAGAATCTGTTTGAAAATTCTGTACACTATAAATGGGCAGAGATTTGGACCATCACTTTTAGAACACATATGGATAATGAACAAAATGGATATCTTGGCTGTAATTTTTCCCTTTTGTATTATTATAATGATGTATCAGGTACCACTGACTGATAGTCTGAGCAACAGCTCCAGGACCTCAATACCAGGAACAAAAGATAACAAAAACACGTTTTTCTCCTTGAATTACCATCAGTAAATTCTGTTGACTCAAAACAGTGCAATCCTGTCAGAATCAGACAGTTCTCAACCTTTGCTTCATCTTTGTAGGAAAAAACAGGAGAGCAGTGGATTAGGGTGGCTAAACCCTAATAATAAGTGTCCACTGGAAAGGGATGAGGCAGCATGGTGCAATAGTGAGAACATCAGAAGGGAAATCAATCAGACTTTGAGTGTCAGAATCTTCAACAGTAAAACAGAGATAATAACACTAATTTTCAGAATTATAGGAATGAGCAATAAAGAATACAAAGCTCCTGACACATATTAACTGCTCCATCAAACCTTGTTTCTTCCGCCTCAATAGTTCCTGCTATTACCCATCATGTGTATATATATATAAGCTGACATTACTCAGTGCCATTCATTTTAAAGGCAGAGATTCATCTAGAATGAAGTTTTGGTGATCATAGGATTCATTATGAGGAAGAGATACTCTCAAATTAGTTGGTTGCTATTACACTCTAGTTTCACATACAACTTAGTTCCACTTACAGCTTAGAAATAAAATTCACAGTTAGCCAGTTTACTCATCTTTCACCCATATGCCTGAGTTTCTTGGTAAAAATACCAACATAAGTAGAAAGAGACTGATATCAGTTCCAACCAATTTTGCCAGATCCTTAAAGATTATGTGTCTTTGCTGCAATCACTGCCCTCTTTTCACATTAAAAAGGTAAAATGTCCTTGTTCTAGGAATAAAATAGTTGTACCCTGGTTTTCCTAGGGAAAACCTTAGGATTTCCTTGTTTGTTCTGGATTCCCTTGTTTGTTCTGTATCCAAAACACTATTTTCTATATCTCTGGCCAAGCTTTTATTATCTAAGTATTGATTCAAAATTTTGCAAAAATCCTCAACCTACTCTGTTGCAAACATCTACAGCTCTCTGATCCCTTCTCTCTGATCTTTGAGCTCCCTGATTCTTTTCATCTTGCTCATGTGACTAAATCCCAACTCTGGTTAAGTTCAACTCACTTACATCAGCATCTATACACCTTTGACTATATGTGGGTAGAGTAAACCCATAACCATGATCATAGATCCTAACAATATGTCTGACCACGAGCCTCACGTGGAGCTTAGTCTTGCACATCAAACCTGCTGAATTTAACCTTGGTCACTCACTGCTCCCCACTCTACACAACTGTTTCATACCTCTTCCTCTCCCCTTCTACCCTTCCTCAACATCCTTACTCTCAGAATCAGACAGTTCTCAACCTTTGCTTCATCTTTGTAGGAAAAAACAGGAGAGCAGTGGATTAGGGTGGCTAAACCCTAATAATAAGTGTCCACTGGAAAGGGATGAGGCAGCATGGTGCAATAGTGAGAACATCAGAAGGGAAATCAATCAGACTTTGAGTGTCAGAATCTTCAACAGTAAAACAGAGATAATAACACTAATTTTCAGAATTATAGGAATGAGCAATAAAGAATACAAAGCTCCTGACACATATTAACTGCTCCATCAAACCTTGTTTCTTCCGCCTCAATAGTTCCTGCTATTACCCATCATGTGTATATATATATAAGCTGACATTACTCAGTGCCATTCATTTTAAAGGCAGAGATTCATCTAGAATGAAGTTTTGGTGATCATAGGATTCATTATGAGGAAGAGATACTCTCAAATTAGTTGGTTGCTATTACACTCTAGTTTCACATACAACTTAGTTCCACTTACAGCTTAGAAATAAAATTCACAGTTAGCCAGTTTACTCATCTTTCACCCATATGCCTGAGTTTCTTGGTAAAAATACCAACATAAGTAGAAAGAGACTGATATCAGTTCCAACCAATTTTGCCAGATCCTTAAAGATTATGTGTCTTTGCTGCAATCACTGCCCTCTTTTCACATTAAAAAGGTAAAATGTCCTTGTTCTAGGAATAAAATAGTTGTACCCTGGTTTTCCTAGGGAAAACCTTAGGATTTCCTTGTTTGTTCTGGATTCCCTTGTTTGTTCTGTATCCAAAACACTATTTTCTATATCTCTGGCCAAGCTTTTATTATCTAAGTATTGATTCAAAATTTTGCAAAAATCCTCAACCTACTCTGTTGCAAACATCTACAGCTCTCTGATCCCTTCTCTCTGATCTTTGAGCTCCCTGATTCTTTTCATCTTGCTCATGTGACTAAATCCCAACTCTGGTTAAGTTCAACTCACTTACATCAGCATCTATACACCTTTGACTATATGTGGGTAGAGTAAACCCATAACCATGATCATAGATCCTAACAATATGTCTGACCACGAGCCTCACGTGGAGCTTAGTCTTGCACATCAAACCTGCTGAATTTAACCTTGGTCACTCACTGCTCCCCACTCTACACAACTGTTTCATACCTCTTCCTCTCCCCTTCTACCCTTCCTCAACATCCTTACTCTCAGTTAATAACCATGTGTCCTCTTTTACTGGGAAAATAAGAGCAATTAGAAGAAAGCTTCCACTATATAGCTACTTGTTTGTCACGCTTCCCCCTTTCCCTATTAGGACGTAATGAAAGGAATTTTGAATCTCCAGAACCTAGTTGATAGTGCTTGCACCATACTGTGTGTTCAGTCAGTATGTTTGGTTGGGAAAAAATAAGTAAAATAAACAAAAAGAATAAATACTCTTAGAAGAGTTACTAAAACGCTCATGTTAAGTAACTCTGGTGCCCAAGGTTGAATCAAAAGTAAGATTACTATATATGTACAATCTAGAATCTAGAAAAGTGGTATAGATGAACCCATTTCCAAGGCAGGAATAGAAATGCAGACACAGAGAACAGACAAGTTCTCATTGCTCAATGGGGATGGGGTAAAAAGATTGAGAGATTAAAATTAACATATACACACTACCATGTGTTAAATAGTGATAAGCTGCTATAAAGCTCAGGAAGTTCAACAAGGTGTTCTGTGATGACCTAGAGGGGTGAAATGGGGTTGTGGGAGGGAGGACCAAGAGGGAAGGAATATATGTATGCATATGGCTGTTTCACTTCATTATACAGCAGAAACTATCACAAATTGTAAAGCAACTATATTTCAATAAAAAAGTAAGATTACTGCCTCCAAGTTCCATGTATTAGATTCAGATCACTTTGATACATTCGTGTTATTAGGAAATCTCATCTGCTCTTTCCCAAAAGTTCCACAGTCCCCTTTGCTCAATCTAAAAAGTTGAAAGATACATTTTTGTGCCAAGTTTTCAAAACAAACTTTCCAATACTTCTTGCTTTGTAGGGATAGTAGCATGATTGCTTAATGGCATAAATATTTTATTTCTATTGAATTTTTCATATTAAATTTACAACTCACATGAATAATAGAAAGTAGCTCATTTACACCATCCATAGTTACATTATGCAATGATTTTTTTATAAATCTGTTATCTATATGAAAGGTGTGGAGGAGTCTCAACATAGAAGTCTATTTAAAATAATCTCTTCCACTACAAATCCTGGCTACAAATCCACTACAAATCCTGGAAACAGGTATTTTACTCTAAGGGTTTTCACAAGGAGGTTTGAATTTCCCTATAAATTTTAATTTACATGTCTATCGAACACATTGCTCAAAAGTCACGTGGTCTGAATTGTCTGGATTTTATTTAAATGGAGCTCATTCTTATAAGAATAAAATAATACATTCAGAGAAAAAGAGCTCTGTAAGTCTGATGAGAGGATGCAGAGACATGGAAGTAGATACAGATAAATGGAGAGCTATTAACTTGAGAAATAAAGGTCAGTCCTTCAGTATTAGCGCCCTTTGCCCCAATCTCACTGTAAAATGCTGCCAACTTTTCGTTTCCATAACTAGACCCTACCATTAATGTTCAGCAAGTCAAAGCTGTGAGAAAGTACTGTATTTATCTTGGTCAACTTCAGCTGTGCCATGAGGTCAGTTAAAGTAAATAAGAAAAAACAATAACCATCAAATGTAAAAGTAAATAAAAATATAAATATATTTGAGGGGAAAAGTCTGTAGCATAAAAGCTTTTTGCTCAGTCTGACTATTATTCATGTATGAATTCAAGAGAAAAAAAAAAAAAAAAATGGGGTTGTGGGAGGGAGGACCAAGAGAAGGAATATGTATGCATATGGCTGTTTCACTTCATTATACAGCAGAAACTATCACAAATTGTAAAGCAACTATATTTCAATAAAAAAGTAAGATTACTGCCTCCAAGTTCCATGTATTAGATTCAGATCACTTTGATACATTCGTGTTATTAGGAAATCTCATCTGCTCTTTCCCAAAAGTTCCACAGTCCCCTTTGCTCAATCTAAAAAGTTGAAAGATACATTTTTGTGCCAAGTTTTCAAAACAAACTTTCCAATACTTCTTGCTTTGTAGGGATAGTAGCATGATTGCTTAATGGCATAAATATTTTATTTCTATTGAATTTTTCATATTAAATTTACAACTCACATGAATAATAGAAAGTAGCTCATTTACACCATCCATAGTTACATTATGCAATGATTTTTTTATAAATCTGTTATCTATATGAAAGGTGTGGAGGAGTCTCAACATAGAAGTCTATTTAAAATAATCTCTTCCACTACAAATCCTGGCTACAAATCCACTACAAATCCTGGAAACAGGTATTTTACTCTAAGGGTTTTCACAAGGAGGTTTGAATTTCCCTATAAATTTTAATTTACATGTCTATCGAACACATTGCTCAAAAGTCACGTGGTCTGAATTGTCTGGATTTTATTTAAATGGAGCTCATTCTTATAAGAATAAAATAATACATTCAGAGAAAAAGAGCTCTGTAAGTCTGATGAGAGGATGCAGAGACATGGAAGTAGATACAGATAAATGGAGAGCTATTAACTTGAGAAATAAAGGTCAGTCCTTCAGTATTAGCGCCCTTTGCCCCAATCTCACTGTAAAATGCTGCCAACTTTTCGTTTCCATAACTAGACCCTACCATTAATGTTCAGCAAGTCAAAGCTGTGAGAAAGTACTGTATTTATCTTGGTCAACTTCAGCTGTGCCATGAGGTCAGTTAAAGTAAATAAGAAAAAACAATAACCATCAAATGTAAAAGTAAATAAAAATATAAATATATTTGAGGGGAAAAGTCTGTAGCATAAAAGCTTTTTGCTCAGTCTGACTATTATTCATGTATGAATTCAAGAGAAATTCCTTTGAAGAATATGTCTGGTCACAAGTCATATGCCAATCATTTATCTTCTATTTTAAAATACAGCACTTTATCAAAATTTACAAACAATTCATTGAAGCTCAATATCAACAGCCAACAGTGCAATCAAAAAATAGGTAGAAGATATTAACAGATATTTTCCCAAAGAAGACATATGGATGGCCAAGAGGCAGATGAAAAGATGTTCAACATCACTAATTATTAGAGAAATACAAATCACAACTGTAATGATATATTACCTCACACCCATGAGAATGGCCTTCATCAAAAAGTCTACAAACAAATACTGGCAAGGGTGTGGAGAAAAGGGAACTCTTCTATACTGTCAGTGGAAATGTAAATTGGTATAGCCACTATGGAGAACAATATGGAGATTCCTTAAAACACTAAGACAGAGGTAACATATGACCCAGCAGTCCCACTCCTGGGCATATATTCCAAGAAAAACATGGTTTGAAAGAATATGTGCACCACAATGTTTGCTGTGTCACAATAGCCAGGACATGAAAGTAACCTAAATGTCCATTGAGAGATGAATGGATAAAGAAGACATGGTACACACATACAGTGGCATATTACTCAGTCACTAAAAAAATGAAATACTGCCATTTGCAACAACATGGATGGACATGGAGATTGTAGAACTAAGTGAAGTAAGTCAAAAAAAAGCAAATATCATATGACATCATTTATATGCAGAATATTTAGAAAATGATACAAATAAGCATATACAAAGTAGAAACAGACAAACAGACTTAGAGAACAAACTTGTGGTTACCAGGAGGAAAGGGTAGAGGGAGTGACAGATTAGAGGACTGACATGTACCCACTGCTATATTTAAAATGCATAACCGACAAGGACCTACTAGATAGCACAGGGAGCTCTGCCCAATACTTTGTAATAACCTGAGTGGGAAAAGAATTTGAAAAAGAATAGATACATGTATATGTATAACTGAATCACTTTGCTATAAACCTAAAACTATTAAAAACACAACATTGTTAATTCTACTCCAATATGAAATAAAGATTACTATATATATATATATATACGGTACCTTAAGATACAGTCAACTATTAGCTACAGGTTTTTCATAAATGTTTCTTATCAAGTTGAGGAAGTTCCCCTCTATTCCTACTTTGCTGAGAGTTTTTATCATGAATAAGGATTGGGTGTGGTGAAATGCTTTTTCTATGTCAACTAATATAATTAAATTTTCTTCTTTAATCTGGTGTCAGTAGGAGGAATTAGAGTAATTGGTTTTTGAATTTTGAAGTGTCTTTGCATATGTGGAATAAATCCCAGTTAGTCATTAAGTGTAATTATTTTAATATATCATGGCAATATATTTTTGTTGAGGATCTTTACCTATATTCATGAGAAATGTTGGTCTATATCTTTTTCTGGCTTTGGTGTGATGGTACAGCTCACCTCATAGGATGAGAAAGGAGAGTTCTCTATACTACTATTTTTTGGAAGAGACTGTGAATTTACCAATGAAATTATCTGCGCTTCTTATTTTGAAAGTTTATTCATTCTTAACTCAACTTATTTAATAGATACAGGACAATTCAGGTTATCTATTCCTCCTATCTTGAGTTCTGGTAGTTTGTGTCTTTTAAGGAACTGGCCCATTTTAACTAAGTTACTGATACATTGGCTATCAAGTCACTCAAAATATTTCTTTACATGCTTTTATGCTCATGGGATGTGTTGTGATGGTCCTTCTTTAATTTCTGATAATAATTTGTCTTCTCCCTTTTTTCTTGGTTATCCTGGCTAAAGGTTTGTTAACTTTAATATTATTTTTGAAGACTCAGATTTTGGGTTGCAGTGATTCTAACTTTTGTTCTATTTCATTGATTTCTACTCTAAGGTTTATTACTTCTCATCTTCAGCTTGCTGTGGTTTAAATTGTTCTTCTTTGTCTAGTTTCCTAATGTGGAAACTTAGGTTATTAATTTCATATCTTTCTTCATTTAGAAAATATATATTTAATGAAATACATTTCCCTTTAAGCACTGCTTTCACTGCATCTCACAAACTTGATACATCATATTTAAATTTTCATTTAGTTCAAAATACTTTTCTAATTTAACTTAAGTCTTCTTCTTTGACTCATGGGTTATTTAGAAATCAGTTAATTTCCAAATATTTGGGGATTTTCTAGCTGTCTTCCTCTGATTGATCTCTAGATTAACTCCATTGTGCTCTGAGAACATAATTGTTAGATTTATATTCTTTTAAAGTTGTTAAAGTATGGTTTATAGCTAGAATATGATCTATCTAGTGAATGTTCCATGTAATTTGGGGAAAAAAATGCATTCTGCTGCTAGTGGATGGAGCACCTTGAATTTTAAAACAAAGAAGCAATAAACCTAAACACTATTAGAAAATGATTCTATTAAAAAATAGCATTACAATTTATCCTAGACACTAAGCCTACAAGTAAAGCCAGATCATCAAGTAGCACAGGTCGAAAAGTGAGCATTTTATTTGGTCTTCCAGGAGATGATTTAGTATACGTATTTTCAGAAACAGTCACAAATGAATTGCTCTCTGTCATACTTTAAGCTGCATCTAAACGTCACGATATAACCAATGAAATTATCTGCGCTTCTTATTTTGAAAGTTTATTCATTCTTAACTCAACTTATTTAATAGATACAGGACAATTCAGGTTATCTATTCCTCCTATCTTGAGTTCTGGTAGTTTGTGTCTTTTAAGGAACTGGCCCATTTTAACTAAGTTACTGATACATTGGCTATCAAGTCACTCAAAATATTTCTTTACATGCTTTTATGCTCATGGGATGTGTTGTGATGGTCCTTCTTTAATTTCTGATAATAATTTGTCTTCTCCCTTTTTTCTTGGTTATCCTGGCTAAAGGTTTGTTAACTTTAATATTATTTTTGAAGACTCAGATTTTGGGTTGCAGTGATTCTAACTTTTGTTCTATTTCATTGATTTCTACTCTAAGGTTTATTACTTCTCATCTTCAGCTTGCTGTGGTTTAAATTGTTCTTCTTTGTCTAGTTTCCTAATGTGGAAACTTAGGTTATTAATTTCATATCTTTCTTCATTTAGAACATATATATTTAATGAAATACATTTCCCTTTAAGCACTGCTTTCACTGCATCTCACAAACTTGATACATCATATTTAAATTTTCATTTAGTTCAAAATACTTTTCTAATTTAACTTAAGTCTTCTTCTTTGACTCATGGGTTATTTAGAAATCAGTTAATTTCCAAATATTTGGGGATTTTCTAGCTGTCTTCCTCTGATTGATCTCTAGATTAACTCCATTGTGCTCTGAGAACATAATTGTTAGATTTATATTCTTTTAAAGTTGTTAAAGTATGGTTTATAGCTAGAATATGATCTATCTAGTGAATGTTCCATGTAATTTGGGGAAAAAAATGCATTCTGCTGCTAGTGGATGGAGCACCTTGAATTTTAAAACAAAGAAGCAATAAACCTAAACACTATTAGAAAATGATTCTATTAAAAAATAGCATTACAATTTATCCTAGACACTAAGCCTACAAGTAAAGCCAGATCATCAAGTAGCACAGGTCGAAAAGTGAGCATTTTATTTGGTCTTCCAGGAGATGATTTAGTATACGTATTTTCAGAAACAGTCACAAATGAATTGCTCTCTGTCATACTTTAAATGGTCTGCACATCATAAAATTTTCCTGTTACAATCTGATGATAACCAGAAACTGAACATACGTATGTACACACATGCATGAGTGTATATTTATGATATATATATATATATATGAATTCACATGCAGTTTTTCTGATTATGATAATAGTTGAAAAGTTTAAAATTGCTGTGTCAGTTTACTTATAGAGGTAAAAAAATGCAGTATCTGCTAAATGTGAAGAAAACATTCCATTTTTAGTCTCCTAAGAGATTATTAAAACATCATTTCATAAAAACTTCTTGGGCTTCCCTGATGGTCCAGTGGGTGAAGACACCACCTTGCGGTGCAATGGACACCGGTTCAATCCCTGGCCTGGGAGGATCCCACATGCCGCGAAGCAGCAGGACTGATGTGTCCAACTACCCAGCCAGAGCTCTGGAGTACACGCGCCCAGAGCCGGTGCTCTGAAGCAACAGAGGCCACCGCGATGGGAGGCCCACACAGGCCAAAGAACAAAGATGGATGGAAATGAGTAGATGAAAGACCAATAGAATTGGCCAAAAAAATAAAATAAAATAAAATAATTGGAGAGAATAAGATTGGGGTGAATTACATGTAAAAGGAGATAAAAGCACATATCACTGACAAATGTTTTCTATAGGAACCTCTCTGAATATTACAGTCAATAAGGCTCCAATCAGAATATTTTCATTTCAACAGCCACTTTCTGGATGACAAAATTGTTCTTTACAAACAACATCTACCCAAGAGAATCTACAACAACTAAATAAAAAGGAGAAAAGTAACCTGAAAAAGTCAACTACTCATGCTCTAATCAACGTAACAAAATTCAATCAACAAATCAACTGTACTCCAGTGGGGTACCAAACAATCCCACAAGCCTTTACACTTTCTGTTTCTAAGCCTCAGTATGATAGAAGCTGTTGAAATTCCCATTATACTGATTCAAACTTAATAATGCTCTATGAAATCTCTTCCTTGTATCTCAATTTCTCTTATAATAATTTAAGTTATCCACCTAATATTTCAATGCTCTACTTCCATTCAAACAATATGATTGAATGCAACTGATTCTGAACAATTACTAGAATGAATATAAAGCAAAAGAAAGGTCATGTTATAAAATTTTGTTTTAAAAGTTCAACCAAAGAATACTGTTAAAATCATAATACTATATTTAAATGACAGGCTAATCCTTAAGTAGGGTCATTCCTTTGAAAATTACCTTTTGTTGAATCATCCTCTATCGGCTGTTTGAACAGCGTAATATCCTTGAAAGTGCATAGGAACAAAACCACCTTTTCATGTTCATTTCTTATTGGTGCAATTTGCATATAAAACCAAACGGGGGTTCCTGTAACACAGAGAAAGAACAACAGAGTGTGATGTAGTCAGTACAATGATTTGATCTCCAGCTTTCCCTCCTCCTTCAGCCACCAACTGCTATGGTAGGAACTGGCAACAATACAATAATATTTTAATTACTGAAAAGAATCAATTCATTTCATTTTATATCAACTACCAGTTGCTCAAAAATTAATAAGCATGTTTTTCAACTTAAATATCAAAATTTGAAAGTAAAGCACAGGACACCATTTCATAATGCAGTGAAATAAAGACAGTCTTGCTACTTAAATGCCAGTAGGGCTTCCCTGGTGGCCCAAATGGTCAAGAATATGCCTGCAATGAGGGGGCCTGGACTAGACCCCTTGGTCAGGAAGATCCCCCTGGAAGAGGAAATGGCTACCCACTCTAGTATTCTTACAGTGGTCTTCAAACAATGGCTCCTGTACTTTGGAAGGCACACTTGCTAGTATCTACCCAAGAGAATCTACAACAACTAAATAAAAAGGAGAAAAGTAACCTGAAAAAGTCAACTACTCATGCTCTAATCAACGTAACAAAATTCAATCAACAAATCAACTGTACTCCAGTGGGGTACCAAACAATCCCACAAGCCTTTACACTTTCTGTTTCTAAGCCTCAGTATGATAGAAGCTGTTGAAATTCCCATTATACTGATTCAAACTTAATAATGCTCTGTGAAATCTCTTCCTTGTATCTCAATTTCTCTTATAATAATTTAAGTTATCCACCTAATATTTCAATGCTCTACTTCCATTCAAACAATATGATTGAATGCAACTGATTCTGAACAATTACTAGAATGAATATAAAGCAAAAGAAAGGTCATGTTATAAAATTTTGTTTTAAAAGTTCAACCAAAGAATACTGTTAAAATCATAATACTATATTTAAATGACAGGCTAATCCTTAAGTAGGGTCATTCCTTTGAAAATTACCTTTTGTTGAATCATCCTCTATCGGCTGTTTGAACAGCGTAATATCCTTGAAAGTGCATAGGAACAAAACCACCTTTTCATGTTCATTTCTTATTGGTGCAATTTGCATATAAAACCAAACGGGGGTTCCTGTAACACAGAGAAAGAACAACAGAGTGTGATGTAGTCAGTACAATGATTTGATCTCCAGCTTTCCCTCCTCCTTCAGCCACCAACTGCTATGGTAGGAACTGGCAACAATACAATAATATTTTAATTACTGAAAAGAATCAATTCATTTCATTTTATATCAACTACCAGTTGCTCAAAAATTAATAAGCATGTTTTTCAACTTAAATATCAAAATTTGAAAGTAAAGCACAGGACACCATTTCATAATGCAGTGAAATAAAGACAGTCTTGCTACTTAAATGCCAGTAGGGCTTCCCTGGTGGCCCAAATGGTCAAGAATATGCCTGCAATGAGGGGGCCTGGACTAGACCCCTTGGTCAGGAAGATCCCCCTGGAAGAGGAAATGGCTACCCACTCTAGTATTCTTACAGTGGTCTTCAAACAATGGCTCCTGTAGACTTTGGAAGGCACAGTGTTTCAAAGTGTTCAAGGCTTAGGATTTGATTAAATCAGAAACTGGCATTGCATCAAATAATAAATATTTGAAGATACAAGAAATGCCTTCAAAGGAGTAATTACTCACAAAACACTAAAGGAATTTTCCATCAGAATCAAAATGATGTATTCTCCACTGTAGTCTTTCCAAGCCACAATGCAGTAAAGCCTCTCTGAATATCCCATTTTAAAGACATAAAGTCTTTTGTCAGGTTTGGGATTAGGGAGTGAGATGTGCAGTTGTTATATTCAATCTTTAGGTGAGAGTTGATAGCCCCTTAGCGACTTTCAATGACAACCAATAAGAAGCATCTCCATATCTGTGGCCAAAAATTGTCAGATAATAATAACATCACAAAGGGGAATTTGTTATTTACACAAGAATAGGTAACTGGACTACTAGGTGCTAGAACCCAGAGAATTCAAGGGGAGAGGTTTCTATAAATATTCAGTTCTGACAACCAGGTCCTTTGCAACCCCAGGGAGCCTACAGAAGGACACAGCCTTTTCCAAAATGATTACAGGATGAGACAGGGACCTCAGAAACAATCACACCATCTCCCAGAAAGGCTTGTTCTTTGTTTTCAGCTTCTTATTTTACACAGTGTGTCCAGGAACTATGAGTGATGTGCACAGTTTGACAAATCACCAGACCCAGACACTCGCAGATACATGGCCTATGGCTGTTCCAACACAGTGAGCTTGAGGCAGCAGGTCATAAACAGAGAGAAAAGGGCATTAAAAATAAGTCATTTTCCAAGGTCTGCTAGAAATCTGAACAGAAAGAGATGATGTGACAGTTCAGACCTTCCTATGAAAACAGCAACTTTTCAAATTTTGGTATTGAGTCAGAACTGTTTTTAAAATTGCTTTCAGATATCACAATATACTTTTTTCAAGTTTAGTCACAGGCTCAGACTTCTCCAAGGAGGCTGAGTTTTTGCTGTGTGGCTGGTAAAATATCCATATTCTGGATTTGAAGTTCAAGATGATGGAAAGTCTGGGAGGGTTCAGTAGAGAAGCCTGTAGCTGCTGGAAACTCACGGCAGTGCCCTGGCACTGACTGTTTGGAGTTGCCCCAGCTATCACAATTCTGCTTTTATGTAAACAGAAGGATTCCTTTCCAACCATCAGAGCCACTGCTTTTTTCTCAGCAGTGTAAGTAGCCCACTATAGTCAGAGAAATGGACCTAAAGAATTGGCTGCAAACTGAAATGTCAATCGTGATATCTACTAAACCAGATACCTCAATTTCCCCATTTGCTAATGGTGTTTAGCTAATTATTTAGTGGAAGTGTCGGGAGGAGTCGGCATCCGGCCACTCCCAAAACAGTTCTCTACAGACCTGTGATCTTTTCTAACATTGAAACACATCGTTAAAACACAGTTTTTTCAGTTCATGTTCAAAGCCTTTAGCTAACTACTTACAAGATTTTTTAAAGCCACTTTTAAGTATAGTAGACCTCCATTGTAGTGCATGGACAATATCTGCTCTTCATATTAAGGAAAAAATTCAATGCAGATACTACCCAGAAACAAGAGTGCTATGGGCCATAATTCCTACTGACTCTAAATAGACGACTACACATATATAGATAATTAATCTGAAAAGAACCAGACAGTCCTGAACAAAGGCAAGTCAATTATTACAAGCTATTAAAATAAAGCAAGCTATCTAAACCACCTTGCTAGAAAACTTTTGGAAATGAAATGTTAAACTTACTGTTAACATTATTTAAAAGACCTAAACAAAACAAACTTTCCACAAAAGTATTTTTGAGACAATAAGAAATTATGGATTTGGTTTTGAAGCTTTAAAATCAAGGGGAATAAAAGATTATTCTCTTTAAATCTCAGGATAAAATGACCTTAGTTAAATGGAATAATCTTAAATCATTTGCTACCCTTGAGGAACATATTGAAGTCATTCAAGAGATGACAATCCTATATGAAAATGAAAGGAGGCATTCCCTGGTGGTCTAGTGGTTAGGACTCTATGCTCCCACTGCAGGGCTATGGGTTCAATCCCTGGTGGGGGAACGAAGATTCTCCCTTGTGATGAGGCCAAAAAAAAAAAAAAAAGGGAGCTTAAGCATACAAATCTACTACAAAATATCATTATATGTTGGGACCTAGTGAAAATGCCCAGAAAGCACCTAGAGATTAGCTTTTCTCTTGTAGAAGACAGAGCTAATCATTGAAAATGAATTCTTTTCTAGTTAACCAGCCAGTAGACATTTGGATGTGATGTCAAAGAGAAATATATTTTGTCTTGATTCTAAAATGAAAGATAAGAAGATGATAGGTCATTTCTTAGGTAAAGCTACTGAAGACTAACTCTTGCATTACCAGTAGCACCTGATAATGGGAACTTCACTACTAATAAAAGCATTGTCTATGGTTGTAGTTATCCCTAGGATGGCCTAATAATAAGAAAAACCTAAATATTCCATAGAGAACAAACATTCAAGGTACAATGAAGAGGATAAATTATGCTTCACAAAACCCAATCAGCACTAAACTTGGTACAAGCATTTCCTGTTGAAGTTAGAATGCTTCCTGAACTGGGGAAGAATTTAGTAACCATCAATTTTCACTAAAGATAATAATTGGCTTTGCTATCATTTAACCATTAACACTAAATAAGTTGACTCATGCGGTGACTGTTCTTAAAAAAAAAAATGGTCCATTTGGGAATGCAACAAAAAAGAAATAAAAATAAATGACTATTCATAGAATACAAATAAGAAAAGAGACTTGGTTGATGAGCATACTAGTGGGTTTTTTGTTATTTGTTTCCTCCAGACTCTACTGAAGAGTCTCATCAAACTCTCCCATAATTACCAAACACCATATCATGAGGTATTATGTGATTATATAATGGACACCTGTCTACTTATACATGCCATCACAGAGAACAGAACATATAATCAATACAAAGCTACCAGATGAGAATGGGCCATTCTGAAAGTCACAGCCACTCTCACTCATCTTCCAAGAAAACAGCCTAAGTCCAGCAAACAGCCATATTGGTAAAGATTCCCCTCAGGTAGAAACCATACACTCACATGTCATCTATGTATGTGTTGAAAGGCAATCACACATACTCACTGATGCCAATTCGTTTCTCTTTAACTATAAGAACAAATAAATGAATTTCTTGGTCATGTCTAGTTGCTGTCACATAACTATAGGATCTTTACCATGGGTATTAATCACAAAACATCCTTGACACACAAAAGAAATCACATTGAAAATGCATTATATTTTTCTTTCATTCCTCAAGAGACTGTTTTTCATAAGTATTATTTATTAATTTTTCTATCTAATTTTTATAAATATCTCCTGCCAAGAGAAGCAATAAATTTTTTATATTCTCTCAAAACTATAACTTATCTACCAATTACCAAGGTATAATATTAATAAAGAGCTGACACATCTTATTGATGATTTAGATACCTACTGTTTTTCTTGTACAAAAGAACTTCAAAGCAGTTTGACTCGTAGTTGTCAAAAGTCTGCCTGACTTTCTCAATGGTTTTCTTGTCAGTCAGTTCTCCATACATAAAACTGGAAAAAAAAAATCCATTTCAGTTTTCTGCTGTTTTTCATATGCTACATAAAATCTTATACTTGCCTTTTTAAAATTAAGTATTCAAATTTAGTTATAAAATAAAACGTTGTTTATACAAAATAAGCTAAAATATTTAAACCCTGTTTTAATCATGACTACTAAACTTCTTACTAGAAGTGAGCTTTTTAAGTAATTTTGAACATATAGAGAGAAATAGTAAAGAGAAGCAGTCCTCACTTTACACAAGTCCAGTATGAATCAATTTTAGTTACTTAAATAATGCTTTAGTTACATAATACATTTCCTAACAACACAGTTCCAATTTTGGTTTTCATAGTATATTAACTGTGAATGATATCATAAAGTATAAGCTTAGCTACTAGTTCATTAGTCTACAAGTCACTAATAAATAGCAAGTACACATTACAATCAGTGACAAATCCCACTTCTTTTAAAGCATGTCAGAATTAAACTGCATCTACTACTCAGCTCATGCACAGACATCAAAGCGTATACTTGTATTGCCTCCTTACCTCTCAGTGGTAAACTCATGTGACACTTTACAAAAATAGATAAGTAAAGGCAAGAATTCACCATCGAAGATTACAGTTCACCAAAGAAATGCAAGGCGATCATGGTGGAAGTTAAATTCAAAGCAAACATAAAAGGAGTCATTTCTTCTCTAAGGATAGTGGGAATGTTGACTCTGTGGTGTTTGAGAAACTTTAGATATACAGTCAGAGATAGGGAAATA
Organism: Tragulus kanchil; assembly: GCA_022376925.1. NCBI lineage: Eukaryota > Metazoa > Chordata > Mammalia > Artiodactyla > Tragulidae > Tragulus > Tragulus kanchil. Next base: position 256,790,250 of record JAIOJX010000032.1, read on the forward strand.
CAGTCAAAAAGGAAGATGCATTCTCAAAGAAAAAAACTTGAAAATGCATTATATTTTCTTTCATTCCTCAAGATACTGTTTTTCATAAGTATTATTTATTAATTTTTCTATCTAATTTTTATAAATATCTCCTGCCAAGAGAAGCAATAAATTTTTTATATTCTCTCAAAACTATAACTTATCTACCAATTACCAAGGTATAATATTAATAAAGAGCTGACACATCTTATTGATGATTTAGATACCTACTGTTTTTCTTGTACAAAAGAACTTCAAAGCAGTTTGACTCGTAGTTGTCAAAAGTCTGCCTGACTTTCTCAATGGTTTTCTTGTCAGTCAGTTCTCCATACATAAAACTGGAAAAAAAAAATCCATTTCAGTTTTCTGCTGTTTTTCATATGCTACATAAAATCTTATACTTGCCTTTTTAAAATTAAGTATTCAAATTTAGTTATAAAATAAAACGTTGTTTATACAAAATAAGCTAAAATATTTAAACCCTGTTTTAATCATGACTACTAAACTTCTTACTAGAAGTGAGCTTTTTAAGTAATTTTGAACATATAGAGAGAAATAGTAAAGAGAAGCAGTCCTCACTTTACACAAGTCCAGTATGAATCAATTTTAGTTACTTAAATAATGCTTTAGTTACATAATACATTTCCTAACAACACAGTTCCAATTTTGGTTTTCATAGTATATTAACTGTGAATGATATCATAAAGTATAAGCTTAGCTACTAGTTCATTAGTCTACAAGTCACTAATAAATAGCAAGTACACATTACAATCAGTGACAAATCCCACTTCTTTTAAAGCATGTCAGAATTAAACTGCATCTACTACTCAGCTCATGCACAGACATCAAAGCGTATACTTGTATTGCCTCCTTACCTCTCAGTGGTAAACTCATGTGACACTTTACAAAAATAGATAAGTAAAGGCAAGAATTCACCATCGAAGATTACAGTTCACCAAAGAAATGCAAGGCGATCATGGTGGAAGTTAAATTCAAAGCAAACATAAAAGGAGTCATTTCTTCTCTAAGGATAGTGGGAATGTTGACTCTGTGGTGTTTGAGAAACTTTAGATATACAGTCAGAGAAGACTAGCGAGGACAAACCTATCAGCAAAAATCAGGAAAAGGATTGCTGTGAAAAAGACCAATGTTTCCCTGAGGAAATAATACCAGTTTAAAAAAAAAAAACAAAAACAGAAAAACCTTCACATTAAAGGAGTACGAGGAAGTAATTCACAGTACTGAAAATAAAAGGATAAAAGAGTTGAAGGGCATTCAAACTTAAAAGGAGCCTGACTATTTGTTAAGACATAGAAAAATGCTCTGTTCATATCGTAAAATACATTATAAGAATAAAAATTGTTCAAATGCCCCATGATAGCTTTTTACAAAGAAATGAAACACTTTAATCTCAATGTTTTTAATGTTATAGATCACTAAATAATGTACTAAATAAATGTTAGTGTGTCTGACTATTCACAAACAACTCTATGGACTCTAGCCTGCCAGGCTCCTCTGGAATTTCCCAGCAAGAATACTGGAGTGGATTGCCATGCCCTCCTCCAGGGGATCTTTCTGATCCAGGGATCAAATCCAGGTCTCTTATGTCTCCTGCATTGGTAGGCAGGTTTTTTACCACTAGTGCCGCATAGTAAGCCCCAAATATTAATGTTACGATTATTTTTCATTTTCCTGCACTTATAACCAACAGAAAGAGACTTTTTAATACTTTTACAAACATTGTTACAATAATAATTTTTCTATTGAGTATTAAGATTGTAGTACATGCTTTCAGCTTGTATGGTCTTTTTCACACTCTCATACTACAACAAAATGTGAAGACTCAGTATTATATATATATATATATACTGCATCAGCATTCTCATTAATTATGAGAATTTTTAAAAATACATACAAGTAGAGCTAATGGAAGGAAAATAAAGAAAATAAACTGAAGGAGACAAATGCTATTACTATGGCCAGAGGAACACAAAAACAGAGATTAAAGAGCAAACCTGCACATCCCACAAACATTTCCTAACATTTGAAACTATCTCTTTTGTCTAAGAGAACCTCACCAAAAGTCTGAAAATTTACAGAACAACTCAGTCAAGGGACTATAAGCCTCTAAAACTATTCTTGAATAGTTTTGCAATCATAAAGTTGTGGATCTGGTTTCAGATACCTTGTTCCACTAGTTGCTATGATGGTCTAGATTGTTTCTTCAACCAGGAAAAATATGCAGCACTCGACCAGGTTTTTGAAGGCTCAGGTACATCTTTGTCATTGCTTTTCTTCGAATTCCCAAGAAATTAGCTTATTAGTCAGTGGTAAATCCAAGTGTGGTGGGGTCTGAAGCTTATACAATTTTAGGGGCCCTCTTTAAGGAGCAGAATAAAAAATTATAAAACAAAATTAAGAATATAACCTTGAAAGCCATGCATAAAGGTTAAGATTTTTTATCTTCATGAGAAATCTGCTCCAGAATTATCTCAATATAGAAAGTTTACATCATGTTAAAGCATAGTTCGTTAGCAAGGACCAGTAAAACTAGCAGATTCAATAATGATACCATAATCACAATTAAAAATTAGAGTAATGCCCATGTATGGCAACATCACCCTGAGCAACTAACATTCTAGAAACTAAGTACTGATAAATGAAAGTGAAAGTGTTGTTAGCTTAGTCGTGTCTGATTTGGGGGGACCCCATGAACGTAGGAGCCCACCAAGCTCCTCCGTTCATGAAATTCTCTAGGCAAGAATACTGGAGTGGGGGCTTCCCCTGGTGGTCCAGTGGGTAAGGACACCTCCTTGCAGTGCAAGGGGCGCCGGTTCGATCCCTGGTCTGGGAAGATCCCACGTGCCGCGGAGCGGCTGGACCGATGTGTCCAATTACCGAACCGGAGCTCTGGCGCACCTGTGCCCAGAGCCAGTGCTCTGCAACGACAGACGCCACCGCGATAGGAGGCCCACAGGAGCCAAAGAACAAAGACGAAAGAAAATAGAAATGAAAGACCAATATAAGTGGCCCACCCAAAATAAACTGAAGGAAAAAAAAATAAGAAAGAAATGCTATTACTATGGCCAGAGGAACACAAAAACAGAGATTAAAGAGCAAACCTGCACATCCCACAAACATTTCCTAACATTTGAAACTATCTCTTTTGTCTAAGAGAACCTCACCAAAAGTCTGAAAATTTACAGAACAACTCAGTCAAGGGACTATAAGCCTCTAAAACTATTCTTGAATAGTTTTGCAATCATAAAGTTGTGGATCTGGTTTCAGATACCTTGTTCCACTAGTTGCTATGATGGTCTAGATTGTTTCTTCAACCAGGAAAAATATGCAGCACTCGACCAGGTTTTTGAAGGCTCAGGTACATCTTTGTCATTGCTTTTCTTCGAATTCCCAAGAAATTAGCTTATTAGTCAGTGGTAAATCCAAGTGTGGTGGGGTCTGAAGCTTATACAATTTTAGGGGCCCTCTTTAAGGAGCAGAATAAAAAATTATAAAACAAAATTAAGAATATAACCTTGAAAGCCATGCATAAAGGTTAAGATTTTTTATCTTCATGAGAAATCTGCTCCAGAATTATCTCAATATAGAAAGTTTACATCATGTTAAAGCATAGTTCGTTAGCAAGGACCAGTAAAACTAGCAGATTCAATAATGATACCATAATCACAATTAAAAATTAGAGTAATGCCCATGTATGGCAACATCACCCTGAGCAACTAACATTCTAGAAACTAAGTACTGATAAATGAAAGTGAAAGTGTTGTTAGCTTAGTCGTGTCTGATTTGGGGGGACCCCATGAACGTAGGAGCCCACCAAGCTCCTCCGTTCATGAAATTCTCTAGGCAAGAATACTGGAGTGGGGGCTTCCCCTGGTGGTCCAGTGGGTAAGGACACCGCCTTGCAGTGCAAGGGGCGCCGGTTCGATCCCTGGTCTGGGAAGATCCCACGTGCCGCGGAGCGGCTGGACCGATGTGTCCAATTACCGAACCGGAGCTCTGGCGCACCTGTGCCCAGAGCCAGTGCTCTGCAACGACAGACGCCACCGCGATAGGAGGCCCACAGGAGCCAAAGAACAAAGACGAAAGAAAATAGAGAAATGAAAGACCAATATAAGTGGCCCACCCACTCCCCTTCCTCTCCAAAATAAATAAAATTAAAAAAAAAAAAAAAAGAATACTGGAGTGGGTAGCCATTCTCTTCTCTTCCCAGCCAAGGGATCAAACCAGGGTCTCCTACATCGCAGGCAGATTTTTTCTGTTTGAGCCACCGGGGAAACCCACTGAAAGATGTAGGCAGCCAAATGTTCTGTGACCTGTATCCTGCATTTTCAATTACTTTTATTTTGTATTAAAAAGGAATATTTAATTGTCATGATAATAGGAAAATAAGGAAGCGAATCTTAGAAGAGGATGGCAGGCCCTAACACCATAATCTTACAGCCAGACTAGCACATGACGCTTCAGAGGGCACTGAAAAGCCACTGTGCCTGTCAAAGCCTGAGTTTCTGCTCATGAAAGTTTTATGAAAATCTCCTGAGGGCATCATAATTAAATTAGAATTCCTCAGTTAAAGTGAACAAAGCCACACTCCTTCCCTCCCCGAAAACAAAACATTAGTTTAATACTCTTAATATTTTTTACAGACAGTAAACTTTTTTATTGACTGTTATTTTTACTCTAAAGACTCTAATAAAGACAAAACATTAAAACACACACAAACAAAAATAAGACATGGATACTTAAACTACTAAATGTCTGTGGTCTTAAAGAAAAGAAAAAGCATTTACTCCTATTATTAAATGTCAGAGTCTATGGTTCAATAAACCAAAATACAATATTCACAACTGGGCAACAAAAAACATGAAAAAGAAATCATCTATAATGTAACAAGGAAGTAGCATAAAATTGGTGGAAAATTAACTCTTAATATGATTAAAGATAAATTACAACTGAGATTTTCAAAAATGAAAAGAAATTGTTTTGGAAACTGATGTAATAATAACACTTAAGAAATACAACACAAGTTTAATTCAGCTAAAATTCTAAAGAGAATGTGAAAACAAGCAATTTCTCAAATAAACTCTGAAAATTCTATAACCCATTCCTCTTTAACCCTTCCAATACTAAAACAGCCTGTCCTAAGTAAACAGTGATATTTCTAGGAAAAAATCCCAGATTATTATACACTGCATAATTTTTCAAAAGTACTCTTTTATATCTTACATTGTTTCCCTAATATTTTATGTATTTCCAATGACAGAACACATATATGAAGTAGTAAAATGCAGCAAACAGTAAAAAGATACTTCAAAATGACCCAAAAGAATGTCTGAAACGTATTATCCATCCTTTCAAAGCAAATGTTTTGGAAATTAACTCAAACTTTGAAAGTATTTCCACACAACATTATCCAAACCAAAATGACTAAATCAATGCTTCTGCATATACTATGGGTATGACACATTTGCTTACTTGCTCAGCATTTTTAATGTGTAAATGTTGAATTTCTTTACAAAGGTATCCTGCAGCCTGAATCCAGGTGGCTAAAGCTCAATGCAGTCTTTGAATGGTTAATGGTATTTGAACAGAAACATGATTTAGAAATGATAATCATCAGACTTTAAAACTACATATATATATATATATATACATAATAATTATATACAGTTTTGATGTATTTTATTGAATATCCTCCAGGAATACATAATAGGAATACTAAAAAATTATAGAACTTCAAATTACTCTGTTAGATCACCAAGCTTCCCATAAGGAATGATAAATGACTTCCACAACTGCACCAGTATCTTACTGGGAGGAAAATAAAATTAGATGCATAGAAGCAACCCATCCCTGCTATAATATGGATCAGCCACAATATAATTGAGGATCACTGCACTTAGAAGCTGCTTATAAACTGTAAAATCCTTGGCCAAGTCATCTAACTTCGCTGACTCTTAGTTTGGTTTATCAATGAAAAGTGGAAGTGTTAGTCACTCATTTTTGACCACATGGACTGTAGCTTCCTCTGTCCATATAATATCTCCTGGCAAGAACACTGGAGTGGGTAGCCATTCCCTTCTCCAGGGATCTTCCCAACCCAGGAATCAAATCCAAGTCTCCTGCACTGCAGACAGATTCTTTACCGTCTGTGCCACTAGAGATGATAATGTTAATATAATCCATAGGGTGAGAATTAAAAGGGTAATGCACAAGAAGTTGCAAGTTATAATGTACTATACAATGCCTGAATTATTACTGGAATGCTTCAAGAGTTGCAAGTTATAATGTACTATACAATGCCTGAATTATTATTGGAATGCTTCTTATGGGTGGGATAGCCTCAACCCTTCTCCCTTGATCCTCTACAGTGCAAGGGCAAGAGATGGGCCATGCCTGCTACTGGGCAGAATCACTGTGTCTTAAGGAGACACACATCATTTCGTGTGTCTTCTTTCTTTGTGAGCCCCTGATGTTGAGGTATAAATTCACCCACATCCTGCTGCTGGATAATCTGGCCACTTATTTTGCCACACAACCAACTTGTGGAAAGACCTGATCCTGGGAGTAAGGGCGATTTCCCAAAGCCTAGCTTGGGCCATATCTAGCTTTCCTGAGCGTTTGGTAGTAAATCTTTCATGTATATCCTACCCCAGGAAACTTCTAGGGACAGGTGGCTTTGATTTATAGCAAGATTTACTTCTTCCTGGAGTCTTTGTGCTGTCATCAAAATCTCACAAATGAACCTCATTATGATATCAAACAGGAAGGATGGTTATCATGTTGACAGACTTCCATGGGAGAAAAGAAACTGTAAACTGAGACTATATAACCTAACCAGAAATGCTATCCATCTATCTTAACCTGGTGATGGTCAACAATGGGAACTTACTGTATAGCTTAGGGAACTCTATTCAGTGCTTTGCGGTGGCCTAAATTAGAAAGAAATTCAAAAAAGAAGGGATGTATGTATACATAAGGGCTTCCCTGGTGGCTCGATGGTAAAGGATTCACCTGCAGTACAGGAGCTGATTCACTTTGCTGGACAGTAACAACGAATACAACATTGTAAAGCAACTATATTCCAGTCAAAGTTAATTTTTAAAAAATCTGCTGTGGTCAACTATGTTCTTGAACTAAGCAATAAATGTTCAGTCACTAGGAATAAAGGATACTATTTTGCATAGGCTGTAGTTTACAGCCTAGTGAATGTTTCATCACAGAACCACACAGAATGACTTCATATCTAGTCTCCAGCTCAGAATCAGCCACAAAATTAAAATCATCACAAAAGTTAATGGGAGGATGGGCTGAAATCTAGAGTGAAAGTATCAAAAAGATAAGATGCCTAAGAGAGACTGAAGAGAATTTAGAAACAAATTAGAACAGCTTTCAAAATCTGAAAGGAGTAATTTTATAGTAAATCAAACCACTACCTACTTCCTACAATGAATCACAATCAAACGGCTTCACAAACCATTAATTTATATGAGTTTAAAAGGATTTAGGTCGAGTCATAAATAGTAAACCCATGACATGTAATTAAGGGAATCTAGGACTAGAACCGGACTGCCCTAACATTGGGAGTGTTACCTGATCACCGAGGTACTCTGCCCTCCAACACACTCCTCAGTGTGAAGTAGAGCTCTCAGCCAAGTGGAACAGGACTGACTGACATCCATCACGTGGAATGTGCTCTGTTGACTGAGGTAACCCTGCTTTAATAAAACTACTTGTGAAAATAAAGTGTTGCTTAATATCACTGCTTCATTGTCTCATTTGATAGCTTGGTTAAGGATCATTAATGGTCTTTCCATGGACAACAATTGTATCTGAAATCATTTGTATACTCCTATCCTCTCTACTTATATGATTGTTCTTCCCATGCTTCTATCTTAAAAAAAAATAAATAAATAATTGGAAAATAATGTTTTATTTTGTTTTTTCAAAAAAGCAGAACCAGCTTTTAGAAGGCTAGTCAAAAGTAAAATGCTAAAGTGGTTTTTACCTGACATATGACAGTATGTCTCTAATGCCAGGGCTTTCTAAGTGTCCTCAGATAAGATCAGAGGTTTTTAAATGCCATTCTCCCAAAACCTACACCCAATCTCCTTCAAACACACGTGTTTTATGTCCTTCAGTAAAGAGCAACTGTACAAAAGTTTGGAAATGTAATTATTAGACAATAAAGTGGACTACGTGTGAAATTCCTAGGAAAACAGAAATTTCATAAAAAACATTTTTTGAAATTTTAGCTAAAATAAAAGAGACGGTACATGCACACACCAGATTTTTATATATATATATATATATATAATTTAGCTAATATTGTAAAGTGCAAAGACACAGGAAAACTATAACCCTCCGGCATGGTAGATAAGAGTGGAAACAGAGAGTCATTCTGGACAACAATCTGACAGGAGTTAATTTACATTTTATCCATATATTCCACTATTCAGCAATCTCATATCTGGGCATAGTAACAGACAGTTTTTCACATGGGGCCACAAGAAGATGGCTAGAAGAATGTTTACCTCAAGTTGTTGGCATAAGTTGGAATTCAAGACTAGTAAAGTGGATAAAGCAAATGAAGCTGTGAGGACACTCCACGGCTTCACAAACCATTAATTTATATGAGTTAAAATAACCCATCCGGACTGCCCTAACATTGGGAGTGTTACCTGATCACCGAGGTACTCTGCCCTCCAACACACTCCTCAGTGTGAAGTAGAGCTCTCAGCCAAGTGGAACAGGACTGACTGACATCCATCACGTGGAATGTGCTCTGTTGACTGAGGTAACCCTGCTTTAATAAAACTACTTGTGAAAATAAAGTGTTGCTTAATATCACTGCTTCATTGTCTCATTTGATAGCTTGGTTAAGGATCATTAATGGTCTTTCCATGGACAACAATTGTATCTGAAATCATTTGTATACTCCTATCCTCTCTACTTATATGATTGTTCTTCCCATGCTTCTATCTTAAAAAAAAATAAATAAATAATTGGAAAATAATGTTTTATTTTGTTTTTTCAAAAAAGCAGAACCAGCTTTTAGAAGGCTAGTCAAAAGTAAAATGCTAAAGTGGTTTTTACCTGACATATGACAGTATGTCTCTAATGCCAGGGCTTTCTAAGTGTCCTCAGATAAGATCAGAGGTTTTTAAATGCCATTCTCCCAAAACCTACACCCAATCTCCTTCAAACACACGTGTTTTATGTCCTTCAGTAAAGAGCAACTGTACAAAAGTTTGGAAATGTAATTATTAGACAATAAAGTGGACTACGTGTGAAATTCCTAGGAAAACAGAAATTTCATAAAAAACATTTTTTGAAATTTTAGCTAAAATAAAAGAGACGGTACATGCACACACCAGATTTTTATATATATATATATATATATAATTTAGCTAATATTGTAAAGTGCAAAGACACAGGAAAACTATAACCCTCCGGCATGGTAGATAAGAGTGGAAACAGAGAGTCATTCTGGACAACAATCTGACAGGAGTTAATTTACATTTTATCCATATATTCCACTATTCAGCAATCTCATATCTGGGCATAGTAACAGACAGTTTTTCACATGGGGCCACAAGAAGATGGCTAGAAGAATGTTTACCTCCAAGTTGTTGGCATAAGTTGGAATTCAAGACTAGTAAAGTGGATAAAGCAAATGAAGCTGTGAGGACACTCCAGCAATATAAAATGGTCAGATATGATGAAACTGATTATGATATAGCAACAATAAAGGTAGCTCAAAAACATAATGATGAGTGAAAAGAGCAAGAAACTATATCTTACTGCACAGTAAGAATTATGCAGGTATTAAAAAATGCACACAGAGCAACATCATTTACAGAATACACACATTTATTATAAAAATGGAAGATGATTAAAAAGACATACAATAAACACACTAAAATGAATCACTGTAGAAGGTGAAGGGGGATGGAATAAAGAGGAAAAGAAAGAAAAGAAAATGAAACAAAACAAATAAAATGGAACTTAGGGACTTTGTCCACAAAGATCACAATGATAATATTGGGACAAACTGAGGAGTATATTTAATGTTTGATCCTATGCACATGGTCTAATGAAAAGGACTGGGAAAGACAAAGAAGGAAAAATATAAGACAATAAAACAAATATATAAATAATATACAATGTATAAGAAGTCTTGGCTTGTTGATATTGAAAAATCACAAATTAATATCATTTTCCCATAAAAAATTCACATTTGAATATTTTTTGGTATGTGTGTAATATAGTTTTCTTTTTAATTATTCTTTATTTTAAATATTTTATAGAGTTTTGTTGTTCACCAACATGTATGTTCCCAGATCAGTCATATGCATATCCCTGGACCCTCCCCCCACCCAGTTCCCCACCCCACCCTCCAGACCATCACCCCAAGTGGTTGTAGGTACTCCTATTCCCTTAGCAAAATGACAATAGCTATCTTTTCCACACATGCCAGTATAGGTTTCCATGTTACACCCTCCATGCCTCCTCCCTATTTCTTCCCACAATGTCCAACTAGTCTGTCTGTTTTCCATGGATTCCTGCTGTTTGGAACACATTCTGGACAACAATCTGACAGGAGTTAATTTACATTTTATCCATATATTCCACTATTCAGCAATCTCATATCTGGGCATAGTAACAGACAGTTTTTCACATGGGGCCACAAGAAGATGGCTAGAAGAATGTTTACCTCCAAGTTGTTGGCATAAGTTGGAATTCAAGACTAGTAAAGTGGATAAAGCAAATGAAGCTGTGAGGACACTCCAGCAATATAAAATGGTCAGATATGATGAAACTGATTATGATATAGCAACAATAAAGGTAGCTCAAAAACATAATGATGAGTGAAAAGAGCAAGAAACTATATCTTACTGCACAGTAAGAATTATGCAGGTATTAAAAAATGCACACAGAGCAACATCATTTACAGAATACACACATTTATTATAAAAATGGAAGATGATTAAAAAGACATACAATAAACACACTAAAATGAATCACTGTAGAAGGTGAAGGGGGATGGAATAAAGAGGAAAAGAAAGAAAAGAAAATGAAACAAAACAAATAAAATGGAACTTAGGGACTTTGTCCACAAAGATCACAATGATAATATTGGGACAAACTGAGGAGTATATTTAATGTTTGATCCTATGCACATGGTCTAATGAAAAGGACTGGGAAAGACAAAGAAGGAAAAATATAAGACAATAAAACAAATATATAAATAATATACAATGTATAAGAAGTCTTGGCTTGTTGATATTGAAAAATCACAAATTAATATCATTTTCCCATAAAAAATTCACATTTGAATATTTTTTGGTATGTGTGTAATATAGTTTTCTTTTTAATTATTCTTTATTTTAAATATTTTATAGAGTTTTGTTGTTCACCAACATGTATGTTCCCAGATCAGTCATATGCATATCCCTGGACCCTCCCCCCACCCAGTTCCCCCACCCCCACCCCTCCAGACCATCACCCCAAGTGGTTGTAGGTACTCCTATTCCCTTAGCAAAATGACAATAGCTATCTTTTCCACACATGCCAGTATAGGTTTCCATGTTACACCCTCCATGCCTCCCCCTCCCTATTTCTTCCCCACAATGTCCATATATCTAGGCTCTGTCTGTTTTTCCATGGATTCCCTGCGTGTGTTATCAAGACCGTCCTACTAGATTCCATATATGTGTGTTAGTATACTGTACTTGTCTTTCTCTTTTTGACTTACTTCACTTTTTATGATAGGTTCTAGAGCCAGCCACCTCATTAGGACTGAGTCTTCTGCATTTCTTTTAACAGCTGAGTAGTATTCCATTGTATATATGTACCAGGGCTTCTGGATTCATTCAGTGTCGATGGACATCTAGGTTGCTTCCATATTCTGGCTATTGTATAGAGAGCTGCAATGAACATTGGGGTACAGGTGCCTCTTTCATTTTTGATTTCATCAGGATATAGGCCTAATAGTGGGATTGCTGGGTCATAGGGTGCTTCTATTTTTAGCTTTTTAAGGAATCTCCAGACTGTCTTCCATAGAGGCTGTAACAGTTTACATTCCCAGTAGCAATGCAAGAGGGTTCCCTTTTCTCCACACCCTATCCAGCATTTATTGTCTCTCAATTTCTTGATGATGGCCATTCTGATGGGTGTGAGGTAGTATCTCATTGTGGTTTTAATTTGCATTTCTCTAATAATAAGCGAGGTGGAGCACCGTTTCATGTGCTTTGGGGCCATCTGTATGTCATCTTTGGAAAGGCGTCTCTTTAGATCTTTTCACTATTTTTTCATTTGATTGTTCGTTTTTCCTGTGCTGAGTTGTCTGAGTTGCTTGTAGATTTTGGAGATTAATTCTTTGTCTGTTGTTTCATTTGCTATGATTTTCTCCCACTCTGAGGGCTGTCTGTTCAGCTTTTTTGTAATTTCTTTTGCTGTACAAAAGCTTTTAAGTTTCATGAGGTCCCACACATTCATTTTTCTTTTCAGTTCCGCTATTCTAGTAGGTGGGTCAGAGAAGATCTTGCTTTGATTGATGTCCTTGAGGGTTTTGCCTATATTCTCCTCTAAGAGTTTCATGGTTTCTGGTCTTACATTTAGGTCTTTAATCCATTTTGAGTTGATCTTTGTGTATGGAGTCAGGGAATGTTCCAATTTCATTTTTTTCCATGTAGCTGTCCAGTTTTCCCAGCACCACTTGTTGAAGAGGCTGTCTTTGTCCCATTTTATAGTTTCTCCTCCTTTGTCAAAAATAAGGTACCCATAGGTGAGTGGATCTATTTCTCGGTTCTCGATCTTGTTCCATTGATCTATACTGTCTTGATGACTGTTGCTTTGTAGTATAGTCTGAAGTTAGGGAGGCTGGTCCCTCCAACTCTGTTTTTCTCAGGATTGCTTTGGTTATTCGAGGTCTTTTGTGTTTCCATATTAACTGTGCTATTGTTTGGTCTAGTTCTGTGAAAAATGTCAATGGTAGTTGAATAGGTATTGCATTGAATCTGTAAGTGATATTTGGTAGTATGGTCATTTTCATAATATTGATTCTTCCAATCCAGGAACATGGAACATCTCTCCATCTGTTTAAGTCTTCTTTAATTTCTCTCATGAGTGTCTTGTAATTTTCTGTGTACAATTTTTTTGTTTCTTTGGGAAGGTTTATTCCTAGATATTTGATTCTTTCGGTTGCAAAGGTGAAGGGGATTGCCTCTTTGATTTTGTTTTCTGATTTTTCATTGTTTGTGTACAGGAATGCCAGTGATATCTGTGTGCTGACTTTGTATCCTGCGACTTTGCTGAGTTCCTTGATTAGCTCTAGTAGCTTTGTAACCGTGTCTTTGGAATGTTCTATGTATAATATCATGCCGTCTGTGAATAGAGAGAGTTTGACTTCTTCCTTTCCAATCTGGATTCCTTTTATTTCTTTCTCTTCTCTTATTGCTGTTGCTAGGACTCTGGGGACTATGTTGAATAGTAGTGGTGAAAGTGGACAACCCTGTCTTGTTCCTGATCATAGAGGGAATGCTTTCAGTTTTTCACCGTTGAGGATAATGTTCGCTGTAGGCTTCTCATATATGGCTTTCACTATGTTGAGATAGGGCTCCTTCTATGCCCATTTTCTGAAGAGTTTTTATCATAAATGGATGTTGTACTTTGTCGAAGGCTTTTTCTGCATCTATTTAGATGATCATGTGATTTTTGTCTTTCAATTTGTTGATATGGTGTATCAGATTGATTGATTTGCAGATGTTGAAGAATCCTTGCATGCCTGGAATGAACCGACTTGATCGTGATGTATGAGTTTTTTAATGTGTTGTTGAATTCTGTTTGCTAGGATTTTGTTGAGGATCTTGGCATCTATTTCTCGGTTCTCGATCTTGTTCCATTGATCTATACTGTCTTGATGACTGTTGCTTTGTAGTATGTCTTAAGTTAAAGTTGATGAGTGCTGGTCCCCTCCAACTCTGTTTTTCTCAGGATTGCTTTGGTTATTCGAGGTCTTTTGTGTTTCCATATTAACTGTGCTATTGTTTGGTCTAGTTCTGTGAAAAATGTCAATGGTAGTTGAATAGGTATTGCATTGAATCTGTAAGTGATATTTGGTAGTATGGTCATTTTCATAATATTGATTCTTCCAATCCAGGAACATGGAACATCTCTCCATCTGTTTAAGTCTTCTTTAATTTCTCTCATGAGTGTCTTGTAATTTTCTGTGTACAATTTTTTTGTTTCTTTGGGAAGGTTTATTCCTAGATATTTGATTCTTTCGGTTGCAAAGGTGAAGGGGATTGCCTCTTTGATTTTGTTTTCTGATTTTTCATTGTTTGTGTACAGGAATGCCAGTGATATCTGTGTGCTGACTTTGTATCCTGCGACTTTGCTGAGTTCCTTGATTAGCTCTAGTAGCTTTGTAACCGTGTCTTTGGAATGTTCTATGTATAATATCATGCCGTCTGCAAAAAGGGAGAGCTTGACTTCTTCCTTTCCAATCTGGATTCCTTTTATTTCTTTCTCTTCTCTTATTGCTGTTGCTAGGACTCTGGGGACTATGTTGAATAGTAGTGGTGAAAGTGGACAACCCTGTCTTGTTCCTGATCATAGAGGGAATGCTTTCAGTTTTTCACCGTTGAGGATAATGTTCGCTGTAGGCTTCTCATATATGGCTTTCACTATGTTGAGATAGGGCTCCTTCTATGCCCATTTTCTGAAGAGTTTTTATCATAAATGGATGTTGTACTTTGTCGAAGGCTTTTTCTGCATCTATTTAGATGATCATGTGATTTTTGTCTTTCAATTTGTTGATATGGTGTATCAGATTGATTGATTTGCAGATGTTGAAGAATCCTTGCATGCCTGGAATGAACCGACTTGATCGTGATGTATGAGTTTTTTAATGTGTTGTTGAATTCTGTTTGCTAGGATTTTGTTGAGGATCTTGGCATCTAAGTTCATCAGTGAAATTGGCCTATAGTTTTCCTTTTTTGTGTTGTCTTTGCCTGGTGTGGGTATCAGGGTGATGGTGGCCTCATAGAATATGTTTGGAAGTTTTCCTTCCTGTGAAATTTTTTGGAAGAGTTTTAGAAGGACGGGCATTAGCTCTTCTTTAAATGTTTGGTAGAATTCGGCTGTGAAGCCAGCTGGCCCTGGGCTTTTATTTTTGGGTAGATTTTTAATCACAAATTTGATTTCTGAACTTGTGATTGGGTTGTTCAAAGTTTCTGTTTCTTCCTGGCTCAGTCTTGGGAGATTAATCTTCCCCAAGAAACTGTCCATTTCTTCCAGGTTGTCCAGTTTGTTGTCATATAGCTGTTCATAGTAGTCTCTTAGAATCCTTTGGATTTCTGCATTATCTGTTGTAATCTCTCCTTTTTCATTTTTGATTTTGTTGATCTGGTTCTTCTCTCTCTTTTTCTTAATGAGTCTGGCCAGTGGCTTGTCAATTTTGTTTATCTTTTCGAAGAACCAGCTTTTTGTTGTATTTATCTTTACTATTGTTTCTTTCGTTTCTTTCTCATTTATTTCTGCTCTGATCTTTATGATTTCTCTTCTTCTGCTGGCTTTGGGGTGTTTTTGTTCTTCTTTCTCCAATTGTTTTAAGTGGAGGGTTAGGTCATCTGCTTCATATTTTCCTAGTTTCTTGAGGTGGGATTGTATTGCTATAAATTTCCCTCTTAGAACTGCTTTTGCAGTATTCCATAGGTTTTGCACTGTCATGTGTTCATTGTCATTTTCTTCTAGGAACTGTTTAATTTCTCCTTTGATTTCCTCAATGATCAGTTGGTTTTTTAGTATGTATTGTTTAATCTCCATGTGTTTGTGTTTTTAGGTTTTTTTTTCCGGTAGTTGATCTCTAGTCTCATTGCTTTGTGGTTCGAGAAGATGGTCGATATAATTTCGGTTTTCTTGAACTGACTGAGGTTTGATTTGTGGCCCAAAATGTGGTCTATCCTAGAGAATGTTCCGTGAGTACTTGAGAAGAAAGTGTATTCTTCTGCTTTTGGATGGAACGTCCTAAAGATATCGATGAGGTCCATCTTTTCTAGTGTGGCATTTAAGGCTTGTGTTTCTTTATTAATTTTCTGTTTGGATGATCTATCCATTGGTGTGAGAGGAGTGTTAAAGTCTCCTACTATTATTGTGTTATTATTGGTTTCTTCTTTTAAGTCTGAAAGTATCTGTCTTATGTATTGAGGTGCCCCTGTATTGGGTGCATAGATATTCATGACTGTTATGTCTTCCTCTTGGATGGATCTCTTAATCATGCTATAGTGACCTGCCTTGTCTCTTAGAATCTTCTTTACTTTAAAGTCTATTTTGTCTGATACAAGGATTGCTACTCCAGCTTTCTTTTGATTTCCATTTGCATGGAATATCTTTTTCCAGCCTTTCACTTTCAGTCTATGAGTATCTCTAGGTCTGAAGTGGGTCTCTTACAAACAGCTTATATATGGGTGTTGCTTCTGGATCCATTCAGCCAGCCTGTGTCATTTGGTTGGAGCATTTAGTCCATTTACATTCAAAGTAATTATTGATACGAATGCTCCTATTGTCATCTTCTTAGAAATTTGGGGTTTAATTTGTAAAGCTTCTCCTACTCTATTTATTGGCTATATCAGGCCCTTT
Source organism: Tragulus kanchil (assembly GCA_022376925.1). Taxonomy (NCBI): domain Eukaryota; kingdom Metazoa; phylum Chordata; class Mammalia; order Artiodactyla; family Tragulidae; genus Tragulus; species Tragulus kanchil. The sequence goes on from JAIOJX010000032.1 coordinate 256,806,930, forward strand.
AACACTTGCTGTAGGGCTGGTTTTGTGGTACAGAATTCTTTTAGTTTTTGCTTGTCTGTGAAGCTTTTGACTTCACCATCAATTCTGAATGAGATTCTTGCTGGGTAGAGAATTCTTGGTTGGAGGTTATTCTCTTTTAGCCGTTTAAATGTGTCTTGCCATTGTCTTCTGGCCTGTAGGGTTTCTGTGGAAAGATCCGCAGTTAAACGTATGGGGTTTCCTTTATATGTTATTTGTTGTTTGCTCCTAGCTGCTTTTAGTAATCCGTCTTTATATTTAGTCTGTGTTAGTTTGATTAGAATGTGCCTTGTTGTGTTTCTTCTGGGGTCTCTCCTGTATGGAACTCTTTGTGCTTCTTGGACTTGGTGGACTATTTCCTTTCCCATGTTGGGGAAGTTTTCAACTATAACCTCTTCAAGAATTTTTTCATAGCCTTTCTTCCCCTCTTCTTCCTCTGGAACTCCTATAATTCTAATGTTGGTGCATTTGATATTGTCCCAGAGGTCTCTGAGGCTATCCTCAGTTCTTTTAATTCTTTTGGCTTTGTTCTGTTCTTCAGCACTTATTTCCACCATTCTGTCTTCCAGCTCACTTGTCCATTCTTCAGCCTCTGATACTCTACTGTTGAGACCTTCTATAGTATTTTTGAGTTCAGCAATTGAGTTGGTGGTCTCCATTTGCTTATTTTTCATTTCTTGCATGTCTCTTCTCAATGCACTAATTTCCTCTAATATTCTGTTTTCGGTGTTTTGCATCTTCATTAGTATAGCTTTTCTGAATTCTCTTTCAGATAGTTTGTCTATCTCCTCTGTCATTTGAAGCTGTGATTCTCTAGCTTGGTCCTTCATTTGTGCAGTGTTTCTCTGACGTTTCATTATTAGGTTAATTTTTGTTTCTTTGTCTGTGTCTGTGTGTATGGAGTTCTTTTTCCCCCACCAGGCTTCTTGGTTGAATTCTCCCTTCCTTTGGGTTTCTGTCCTTCTAGAAGGGTTCAGTGGTTTGTGTCTTGGATGGTGTTAGGTCTTGTTTACAGATGAATAATCTCTAGTGTTGTATGTTCTTTGACAGTGTGGGGTCTTGGAATCAGGGCTTCCACTCCAAGGATCCTTGGTTTGATGACTGGTCAGAGGGTGTAGGCTCTATGTCTGGTTTGCTATGGTGTTCCGTGATATTATTTCACATACTAGCATCTATATGGAATACCAAGAGTTAAAATATCCCACATAAAAGAGATCACGTTGCGGCCACTCCAGCCTCTCCGCAGGATGTAGTTCAAGGCAGGCAACGCTGCAGGTGAAACCTCAGTCCACCGCCAGGCAAGTGTTGTGTGCTGTGTGTTCTTCTGGGGTTTTTTTTTTTCTCCTGTGTTTTAGTAATCCGTCTTTATATTTAGTCTGTGTTAGTTTGATTAGAATGTGCCTTGTTGTGTTTCTTCTGGGGTCTCTCCTGTATGGAACTCTTTGTGCTTCTTCGACTTGGTGGACTATTTCCTTTCCCATGTTGGGGAAGTTTTCAACTATAACCTCTTCAAGAATTTTTTCATAGCCTTTCTTCCCCTCTTCTTCCTCTGGAACTCCTATAATTCTAATGTTGGTGCATTTGATATTGTCCCAGAGGTCTCTGAGGCTATCCTCAGTTCTTTTAATTCTTTTGGCTTTGTTCTGTTCTTCAGCACTTATTTCCACCATTCTGTCTTCCAGCTCACTTGTCCATTCTTCAGCCTCTGATACTCTACTGTTGAGACCTTCTATAGTATTTTTGAGTTCAGCAATTGAGTTGGTGGTCTCCATTTGCTTATTTTTCATTTCTTGCATGTCTCTTCTCAATGCACTAATTTCCTCTAATATTCTGTTTTCGGTGTTTTGCATCTTCATTAGTATAGCTTTTCTGAATTCTCTTTCAGATAGTTTGTCTATCTCCTCTGTCATTTGAAGCTGTGATTCTCTAGCTTGGTCCTTCATTTGTGCAGTGTTTCTCTGACGTTTCATTATTAGGTTAATTTTTGTTTCTTTGTCTGTGTCTGTGTGTATGGAGTTCTTTTTCCCCCACCAGGCTTCTTGGTTGAATTCTCCCTTCCTTTGGGTTTCTGTCCTTCTAGAAGGGTTCAGTGGTTTGTGTCTTGGATGGTGTTAGGTCTTGTTTACAGATGAATAATCTCTAGTGTTGTATGTTCTTTGACAGTGTGGGGTCTTGGAATCAGGGCTTCCACTCCAAGGATCCTTGGTTTGATGACTGGTCAGAGGGTGTAGGCTCTATGTCTGGTTTGCTATGGTGTTCCGTGATATTATTTCACATACTAGCATCTATATGGAATACCAAGAGTTAAAATATCCCACATAAAAGAGATCACGTTGCGGCCACTCCAGCCTCTCCGCAGGATTAATTCAAGGCGGGCAACGCTGCAGGGTGAAACCTCAGTCCACTGCCAGACAACATATCCACACTTTTCAATAACGACTGGGATCGCAAATGCCGCGCAAATCCCTCTGAATATTTTAAAAATATGACAAGTGATCTTTATACAGTTACCACTTTAATCCTTTTGATTTTAATCCATCTAATGCAAGCTGTATATAAAAATGAATCTCTTTTTCAGCATATTTATATTTTTATATCAGCATTTATTTTTTTCCTCACAAACTGATACCCACTGGTTTGTAGTTTCTTATTCTGTTTGTCTAAAGCCTGTCATTATTAAAATCAGTAAAATTCTTCAGTTTGTTACAAGGATACCCTCACTTTGAAATTGGCCTCCATATTTAAGTGTAATTCAATGATTCCAAAAGTATCTAACAACATTTAGCCTAAACCCTGTTGAGACATAAGAGAAAAGAAACACCCTACACAAACTTTAGCCTCCCAGTACTTGGAACACACACGTCAATGACAGAGCTAGGCCAAGAGCTAATATCCACCCAGCAGATAAAAAGGTGCAAGAGACATCAGTGTTACAAAGAGAGTGTCTCAACAAGGGGCCACAGTTTTCCATCATTCCCACTTACCAATTGCAGACTTGGAAGTGAAGGCTGGACATGAGAATGACTCTAGCAGAGAGTTAATGAGGGTCGCTGAAAGAGGATAAGTGAAGGAAGAGGCTGTTCGAACAGATAATTTCCCCAAGTTGGCTAAGCATCAGAATCATCTGAGCTTCTGGTTGAATTCTCCCTTCCTTTGGGTTTCTGTCCTTCTAGAAGGGTTCAGTGGTTTGTGTCTTGGATGGTGTTAGGTCTTGTTTACAGATGAATAATCTCTAGTGTTGTATGTTCTTTGACAGTGTGGGGTCTTGGAATCAGGGCTTCCACTCCAAGGATCCTTGGTTTGATGACTGGTCAGAGGGTGTAGGCTCTATGTCTGGTTTGCTATGGTGTTCCGTGATATTATTTCACATACTAGCATCTATATGGAATACCAAGAGTTAAAATATCCCACATAAAAGAGATCACGTTGCGGCCACTCCAGCCTCTCCGCAGGATGTAGTTCAAGGCAGGCAACGCTGCAGGGTGAAACCTCAGTCCACCGCCAGACAACATATCCACACTCGTTTCAATATCAGCTGGGATTGCAAATGCCGTGCAAACCCCTCTGAATATTTTAAAAATATGACAAGTGATCTTTATACAGTTACCACTTTAATCCTTTTGATTTTAATCCATCTAATGCAAGCTGTATATAAAAATGAATCTCTTTTTCAGCATATTTATATTTTTATATCAGCATTTATATTTTTTTCCTCACAAACTGATACCCACTGGTTTGTAGTTTCTTATTCTGTTTGTCTAAAGCCTGTCATTATTAAAATCAGTAAAATTCTTCAGTTTGTTACAAGGATACCCTCACTTTGAAATTGGCCTCCATATTTAAGTGTAATTCAATGATTCCAAAAGTATCTAACAACATTTAGCCTAAACCCTGTTGAGACATAAGAGAAAAGAAACACCCTACACAAACTTTAGCCTCCCAGTACTTGGAACACACACGTCAATGACAGAGCTAGGCCAAGAGCTAATATCCACCCAGCAGATAAAAAGGTGCAAGAGACATCAGTGTTACAAAGAGAGTGTCTCAACAAGGGGCCACAGTTTTCCATCATTCCCACTTACCAATTGCAGACTTGGAAGTGAAGGCTGGACATGAGAATGACTCTAGCAGAGAGTTAATGAGGGTCGCTGAAAGAGGATAAGTGAAGGAAGAGGCTGTTCGAACAGATAATTTCCCCAAGTTGGCTAAGCATCAGAATCATCTGAGCTTCTGGTTAAAAGCACAGATTCCTGCTCCCATCTAACCACCTGGAGTGATCCCGATTCTACAGGTTTAAGGTCTGAAAATCTATATTCTGCAAAAAACGTAAGTGATTCCCGTGTATAGTCAGGTTTGGACTCCATATGAAATCCCTACTGTCTATGAACATGTAGAATATAAATATATATATATACACACACACATATACAAAACATATGCATATGAAAACATATATATGCAAAACATATGCATATACAAATATATATATGTTTGTATATGAATATGTGCTGCAACATAAATTGGCAGAGAAAAAAAGAAAAAAGTTGATATAAAAACATCAGTGAATATTTCTACCCTGGGTAAATCTCTTAACCTAACTCTAACTTGGTTTTTCCTTCTGAAAAATGAAGAATATAGACTAGAAAATAATTCAGATCCTCTAAAGTTCTAAAATAACATGATTTTGGTATTTGGCGAAGTGAGAGCTTTAAAGAAAAATTAACTCAAGGAAAAAAAAATCCCATATGGCCTTACTGAAATATTGTGAAAAGTTTTCAGTTCTAAATTACTTCTTTATATAGAATTTCCTTTTCTTTTTTACGATCTTTTTTGGGTAGTACTCTCTTTAAGCTCACAGATATGGAATATTTTAAAAGAATTGTTATAAATAATATAAATGCCAGATTTTGTTTTACATAAGTCAAACAAAATAGCAGTGGTATAAGTATGAACATGACAAAAGTATGTGTGATTTACATAGGATGAAAGAAATTTGTTTTGATTTCTTTAAATGTTTAAAATCATGTCCTACTTGGTTGAGGCTTGCCTCTACTTTGTTCAAGACAGTCTAACAACTCAAAAAGTGCTGATGACATCAGTATTCCTCTGATATAAAATGTTTCATTGATCAGATCACTTGACACCTAGAATAGCTTATGGCCTATAAAGGGTGATCAAAAAATATTTACTTAAAGAACTGATAAATTCACAGTTATGCAAAAATACTTATCTTAGCAAAAGTTCTCACCAATGCCTCTAACACTATATATTTCTACTGACAACTTAATCTCCTAAATAGTCTAATATAAATTTTAACCTATAGGTTTTATGTGAGTCAATAGTTTCTAGTGTCAATTCCCATCTCAGGGAGAGGGGATGGAGGGTGGTTTCCTCACACCAACAACAAGCAATTATAGGGACACTCAGCTGGTGGTCCTACAATTCAACTCAATTCTGATAGGATCTACCCAGAGGTATCATCATATTCTGCAGTTTAAACACTGTGGGTTCTATGCCACAAGACTTTTCCTCCAGCACTTCAAGCATCAGTCTCAAGCCTTGTTTGTTGCCTATGCTTTTGACCCACTTAATTCAGATTGGTTCCCATGATACCACCCTTAGACTTCAGCACCAGTGATACATCAGATATTTCCAAAACTTCTTCCTTGGTTTGAGTAATTTGCTAGAGCAACTCACAGGGCTCAGAGAAATATTTTACTTACCAGACTACTGGTTTATCATAAAAGGGTATAACTCAGAAAGAGGCACATGGAACAGATGCACAGGCAAGATAATGGGACTTCTATGCCTTTACCAGATATGCCACGCTCAGCTCTCCTACATGTTGTCCAAACTGGAAGGTCTCCAAACCCATCCTCTGAGTTTTTACAGAGGCCTCGTTACATAATTATAACTCATTACATCATTGCCATAGATATTGATTCAACCCCCAGTCCCTCTCCAGGAGGGTGGGAAGGGGATGCAGTACTGATCATGTGGCTGGTTCCACTGGCAGTCAATCCCATCCTTAGGTTATCTAAGGGCTTTCCAAAAGTCACCTCATGGACATATCACAAGAAATTATAAGGGTTTGAGGAGCTTTGGACCAGCAACTGGGTGGGAGACCAAATATGTATTTCTTAATACAAATCATGGTATCACATTGAGTCTAAATTCAAGCCTTCTAATCACCTTCAATATTCAGTTAAACTTTAGGAAACATTCTTGAGCTATTCTGTTACCTACCTGCAAGTGCTACTTTTCTGCATGACGTCAGCTCGATGATACCCAGAGAGTTTGCAAAAACCGTCATTACTATAAACTACAGGCCAATCCACAATCTGGGCATTTCCCAGCAAGAAACTCGATTCTAAAGAGGAAAGAAGAAAAGGGAAGTTTTTTAGCTTCATTTAAAAAATGTACTTCTTTCAAGTAACTAAAAAGACAACTTTATAAAAATAAACAAATGTAACTGTGCTTTATACAGTCCAAATAATAAAATATATCCTTGAAATTATCATTATTAGTTTAGCATGATCAGCAAGTGAGATCTGCAACAAGCATGAGATTTGCATATAAACTAAAAACTCCATCAAAAAGAAGTCAATTTACAATATTCTTTGCATTCAAGTAAATACTGTGCACTGAAAGCAAAACATGGTTAATATTAAATAAATGTTAATGGCTGTTAATATTAATAACAATCACAGCTGAAAACTGTTTATTAAGACTAGGGCTACAGTCACTTCTTCACAAACTGAGAATAATAAACTTAGTAACAGAGGCAAATTTGGATGACTTCTCAACAAACTTTAATATACTTTTAATGTGATGGGATAAATTCTTTGTACATCAGCTTGATTTAGAAAAGCCTAATTTAAAATAAAATTTTTAAAGTCTCTATAAAATTATTCAAAGACATTATTTTCAACATGCTACACAGAATTTGGAAACTACCATTATTCTAAATAAAAGAAATATCTCTGCTCTATTTTACATGGAGAAGTGATTTTGCTTTAGGTATGAAAATTAATACAGGGATTCCCTGGTGGTCCAGTGGGTAAGGACACCGCCTTGCAGTGCAAGGGGAGCCAGTTCGATCCCTGGCCTGGGAAGATCCCACGTGCTGCGGAGCGGCTGGACCGATGTGTCCAATTACCAAGCCAGAGCTCTGGGGCACATGTGCCCAGAGCTGGAGCTCTGCAACGAGAGGCCACTGCAATGTGAGGCCCACACGGGCCAAAGAACAAAGATGGATGAAAAATAGATAAATGAAAGACCAATAGAAGTGGCCCTCCCTCCCCAACCCGCTCCACCCCACAAAAAAAAATTAATTAATACAAAGAGTATTATCTTTTGGCATATACTTTGATTGAAAATACAATAGTTTTAGGCAGCAATTTCAGTAATTTTGTAGATCAGATGATAAATACATTAACATTAAAATTAAAATAGTAAAATAGTAAATAATTATTTTAATATAAATATTTTAAAAGAGTAAGTATTAAGAGAATACTATAGTTCAAAATATCTATCTAAAAACATCCCCTTTGAACTCACATTCAGAGTGGTGTACTAAAAAGAGAAATTAACTCATGAGTAGATAATTTTAGGTTTAGACTCTGAATCACAGTTGGTCCTCATATAAATAGTAATGCAATTCATCAACTAAGTAGCTGCTAATTAAAAGTCACTACTCTGGATCAGACAATGGGATAAAATAAAGATCAATAAACTCTACACTCAAACAACTTACATTCTAAGAAAAACAAATATGTGACCAATTATAATTTTCCAAAACAGATGCTAAATCGAGAAGCATAGGCCAACATATGAAAAATACCTGTCTCAAAACATTTAAAAAAGAGAGAGAGAGATGGACAGACACTAGAAAAGACAAATCCTTGAAAAAATAAAGACATCTTATGTGAGATATTCATTAAATTGTCCATTTCCCTGAGAGCACTTCCTAGTTTGTACAGTTCGTGGGTGATAGAGGTCAAACACAAAAGTTTTAGAGGACTAAAGAGACAAAGGTCAGTTGTTAAGGACTGCCAAAGAAGCTTGAAGTTGAGCACATACTTTAACAAATGGAGCCATGAACTGATATATAAATTTACCTCAAATCCATCTGTGTGACCTAAACTGCATGCACAGGAAGAGATTACAAGGAGCCCATCTTGTCTAGCAATGACTAGAAGTCTAAAGAGGTCGGCAGAAACTTCATCAGCTTCTCAAGATTATAGGGCAAATTTTGCAGTTCAAGTCTTATCAAATTAGAGAAGCTTGGTAATCTTGAATATTTCACTAATTCCACAGAAGGCCTCACTTCAGTAACTAAAGTCAAGTTTCAAAAGGGTTGTGACCAAGACTAAGATCAAAAATGTAGGGAAAAAAAAAAAACCCTACAACTAGCATCATACTCAATGGTGAAAAGCTGAAAGCATTCCCTCTAAGATCAGGAACAAGACAAGGATGCCCACTCTCACTTTTATTCAGCATAATTCTGGAAGACATAGCTATAGCAATCAGAGAAGAGAAAGAAATAAAGTGAATCCAAATTGGAAAAGAAGAAGTTAAACCGTCACTGTTTGCAGATGACATGATACTATATATTGCAGACCCCAGATATGCTACTAGAAAATTACTAAAACTGATCAATGAATTTAGTAAAGTTGCATGTTACAAAATTAATACACAGAAGTCTGTTGAATTTCTATACACTAATAATGAAAGGTTAGAAAGAGAAATTCAAGAAGCAATTCCATTTACCATTGCCTTAAAAAGAATAAAATACCTTGGACTAAACCTACCTAGGGAGACAAATGACCTGTACTCCGAAAACTAAAAGGCACTGATGAAAGAAATCAAAGAAGACATAAAGAGATGGAAAGATATACCTTGTTCGTGGACTGGAAGAATCAACATTGTTAAAATGACTATACTACCCAAGGCAATCTATAGATTCAATGAAATCCCTATCAAATTACCAATGGCATTTTTCTCAGATCTGGGACAAAAAAAATCTCGAAATCTGTATGAAGATACAAAAGACCCTGAATAGCCAAAGCAACCTTGAAAAAGAAAAATGGAGCTGGAGGAATCAGGCTCCCTGACTTCAGATTATACTGCAAAGTTACAATCATTAAGACAATGAGGCACCGGCACAAAAACAGAAATATAGATCAATGGAACAGGATAGAAAACCCAGAAATAAGCCCATACACCTACAGTCAATTAATCTAAGTCAAAGGAGGCATGACTACACAACATTGGAAAGACAGTCTCTTCAACAAATGGTGCTGGGGAAAATGGACAGCCACATGTAATGGAATGAAATTAGATCATTCATTAACTCCATACACAAAAATAAGCTCAAAATGGATGAGAGACCTAAATGTTAGATGGGAAACAATAAAAGTCTTGGAGTAAAACATAGGCAGAACACTCTCTGACATAAACCAAAGCAAAATCTTTGAATCCATCTCACAGAATAATGGAAATAAAAGCAAAAATAAACAAATGAAACCTACTCAAACTCAAAAGCTTTTGCACAGCAAAGGGAACAGTAAATAAAACAAAAAGACAACCCACAGCCTGGGAGAAAATAACTGCAAATGATGTGACTGGTAAGGGATTAGCCTCCAAAATTTACAAACAGCTTATGATGCTCAATAGCATCAAAACAAACAACCCACTCAAAAAGTGGGCAGGAGACCTGAACAGACATGTCTCTAAATAGGACATGCAGATGGCCAACAGGCACATGAAAAGATGTTCAAAATCTCTAGTTATTAGAGAAATGCAAATTAAAACTACAATGAAATACCACCTCACATCAATCAGGATGGCCATCATCAAAGATTCCACAAACAACAAATGCTAGAGAGGGTGAGGAGAGAAGGGAACCCTTCTGAAGTGTTGGTGGGAAGGTAAATTGGTACAGCCACTATGGAGAACTGTGTGGAGGTTCCTTAAAAAACTAAACATAGAGCTACCATATGACCCTGCAACCCCACTCCTGTACATATATCCAGAGGAACCATGGCCTGAAGAGATACATGCTCCCCAATGTTCATTGAAGCACTGTTTACAATCGAAACATCCTAAACATTGAAACAACCTAAATGTCGAGAGATAAATGGATAAAGAAGATATGGTGTATGTGTGTGTGTGTGTGTGTGCGTGTGTGTGTGTGTGTGTGCGTATACATTAATATTACAAGGCCATTAAAAAGAATCAAATAAGGCCATTTGCAGCAATGTGGATGGACCTAGAGAGTGTCATACTGAGTGAAGTTAGTCAGACAAAGAAGGAAAAACATCTTATGACATCCCTTTAATGCGGATCCTAAAATGAAATGATACAAATGAACTTATTTACAAAACAAAAAGAGACTCACAAATTTAGAAAACAAACTCATGGCTGTAGTGGGAGGGACCTAAATGTTAGATGGGAAACAATAAAAGTCTTGGAGTAAAACATAGGCAGAACACTCTCTGACATAAACCAAAGCAAAATCTTTGAATCCATCTCACAGAATAATGGAAATAAAAGCAAAAATAAACAAATGAAACCTACTCAAACTCAAAAGCTTTTGCACAGCAAAGGGAACAGTAAATAAAACAAAAAGACAACCCACAGCCTGGGAGAAAATAACTGCAAATGATGTGACTGGTAAGGGATTAGCCTCCAAAATTTACAAACAGCTTATGATGCTCAATAGCATCAAAACAAACAACCCACTCAAAAAGTGGGCAGGAGACCTGAACAGACATGTCTCTAAATAGGACATGCAGATGGCCAACAGGCACATGAAAAGATGTTCAAAATCTCTAGTTATTAGAGAAATGCAAATTAAAACTACAATGAAATACCACCTCACATCAATCAGGATGGCCATCATCAAAGATTCCACAAACAACAAATGCTAGAGAGGGTGAGGAGAGAAGGGAACCCTTCTGAAGTGTTGGTGGGAATGTAAATTGGTACAGCCACTATGGAGAACTGTGTGGAGGTTCCTTAAAAAACTAAACATAGAGCTACCATATGACCCTGCAACCCCACTCCTGTACATATATCCAGAGGAACCATGGCCTGAAGAGATACATGCTCCCCAATGTTCATTGAAGCACTGTTTACAATCGAAACATCCTAAACATTGAAACAACCTAAATGTCGAGAGATAAATGGATAAAGAAGATATGGTGTATGTGTGTGTGTGTGTGTGTGCGTGTGTGTGTGTGTGTGTGCGTATACATTAATATTACAAGGCCATTAAAAAGAATCAAATAAGGCCATTTGCAGCAATGTGGATGGACCTAGAGAGTGTCATACTGAGTGAAGTTAGTCAGACAAAGAAGGAAAAACATCTTATGACATCCCTTTAATGCGGATCCTAAAATGAAATGATACAAATGAACTTATTTACAAAACAAAAAGAGACTCACAAATTTAGAAAACAAACTCATGGCTGTAGTGGGGAGGGGATAGTTGGGGATTTGGGAAAAGTCAAACACACACTACCATGTTTGAAATGGATAACCAACAAAAATCTATTGTATAGCACATGGAATTCTGCTTAATGTTACGTACCAGCCTGGACAGGAAGGGGTTGGGGGCAGAATGAATACATGTATATGTATGGCCGAGCCCCTTCACTGTTCACCTAAAACTATCACAAAATTGTTAATTGGCTATATCCCAATAAAAAAGTTTTTGGTGTTAAAAAAAATTCCACTAAAAAAAGCTAAGATCATTATTAAAGTGACCCACCAGTAATTTAATTACCTGCTAAAATAAAACAAAACCCTCTTCAGAGGAAGATAATGAAATCCAAAATCTCCACATTGTATCAATACAATGTTCAATTTGATATATAATTAAAATTTATTAGGCATGCAAAGAACAGAAAACTGTAACAATAATCAAGAGAAAAAATAAGCAATAGGTTGATATGCAAACATAGAAATAAAAAATTCATTGAATAGGTCTAACAATATATTGGACACTAAAAATGAAAGAACAATTAAAAGCATATTAATCCCAATTGTAATGAAAAGATGTCCTATGACAATTATCAAGCAAGTTAAAATGAATGTAGTTGATTCTGGGGGGAAAAAGACAGAATGGAACATAAATGTTATTTGGATAAATGATGACTAACATTTGTCAAATAGTATGAAAAATAGTAACAGATATCTTAGCTCATAAATGTCAAGCAAGATAAACACGAAGAAGACGACATTGGAAGATGAGAGCAAAATTCCTAATAAAACATAAGGGAAAAAATTAAAACATCAAAGAAAGACAGATTATTTATATGTGTTATATGTTGGGGAGGTATAATGTATATAACATACAAAGTATAAAAAATAAGGGAGGCCAGAAATCAATAGAATGACATCTTTAATATACTGAGAAAAAATGTTTGTCAGCCTAGACTTTTAAAGAAGGCAAAGATAACCTTCAAAACTGAAGGTAAAATAAAGACATATTCAGAAACAAAGTGGGAAGAAATCATTGCCAGGAAAATGACACTAGAACAAATGCAATAGGCATTTTAGCTGAAAAAAAATAACAGTAACAATAATAATAAACTCCACAAAAAAAGTCCAGAAGGGAAAAACAACATATAGGACAAATAGAAAATAAATCACAGGATGGTAGCCCTAAATCCAACTGTATCAAGCACTACATTAAATGTAAATGAAGCGGGGCTTCCCCTGGTGGTCCAGTGGATAAGGACACCGCCTTGCAGTGCAAGGGGCGCCGGTTCGATCCCTGGCCTGGGAAGATCCGACATGCCGCGGAGCGGCTGGACTGATGTGTCCAATCAGTGAGCCGGAGCTCTGGAGCACATGCGCCTAGAGCCGGCTCTCTGCGACAACAGACGCCACCGCGATGGGAGGCCCACAGGAGCCAAAGAACAAAGACGGATGAAAACAGAGAAATGAAAGACCAATAGAAGTGGCCCGCCTGCTCCCCTCCCTCCCCAACCCGACCCCCGCTCAAAAATAAATAAATCTTTAAAAAAAAATGTAAATGAAGCAAACACATTAATTAAAAGACAGAAATTGTCAAACTGGATTTTTTTTTTAAAGAATAGAAACTGATTATCTACTATTTTAAGAGAGCATTGAAAGTGTGAATAGACAAGCTGAAAGTCAAGTGTGGGGAAAATACACTACTCAAACTTTAAGCATAATTCTAGCCGTAATAATACTAAATTAAGCAGGTGAAGGCAAGTAAAACTGAAGTTTTAGTTGCTCAGTTGTGTCTGACTCTGCAATATTATGGATTGTAGCTCGCCAAGCTTCTCCCTCCATGAGATTTTTCAGGTAAGAAGAATGGAGTGGTTGCCATTTCCTTCTCCAGAGGATCTTCCCTACCCAGGGATCAAACTCAGGTCTCTCACCTTATAGGCAGACTCTTTACCATCTGAGCCACCAGGGAAGTCAAGGGATAGTGGAAATAAAGAAGAACACTTAACAACAATAAAGGATTCAATTCAATAAGCCATAGCACTCCCAAATATACATGAGAGCAATGAAAGAGCTTCAAAATGTATGAAGAGAAAAGAATGGCAATAACTAGGGTAGACAATTTCACAATAATGGGAGAAATACTTTCTGCCTTAACTGGCAGAACAACTAGATGAAGAAATGATTGAAGATATAGAATATTTGAACAATACCAGTATAAATTAACATAAGCTAACTGCCATTTATAGGACAACCCAGACTACACTACAAAGTACACATTCTTTTTCAGTGCACATAGAAATTTCACACAGACACAACTGACTGCAACACAAAAACTTTCAATAAATTCCAAAACACTGAAGTTGCTAAAGTATATTTTATGACCTCAAAGTAAATTAATCAGAAATCATTTTTTAATTATCTAGGAAAAATAATATTTCAATGCTATCCAATTCATTTCTAACCCACTGAGTCAAAGTTTAAATTAAAAGAAATATAGAAAAAATTTTTAACTGGATGTTTGTGGTATACATTCAAAGCAGTTTTTAGGGAGAAATTTCTCATTTAAGGGTTTATTTTTAATGAAAAGTTAAAAATCAATATCTACTTTTATAAGGAAAAAACCTAGAAAAGTAATAGCTATTAAGACCAAATAAATAGGAGGAAACAAATAAAGGTTGGAACATGGATCAATGAAACAGAAAACATTCAAAAAAAGACAAACTTCAACAAAAACACAAGTTACCATCATCATGAATGAAAGAAGAGACATCACTGGATATATGACACATAGCAAATGTAATAAAGGTACAGTGCAAACAATATTTTGACAATAAATTTTAAAACTGTGATGAAATACATTAAATTTCTGAGAAAAAAAATTATAAAAACTGATACCAAAAATAATTGAAATCTGAATAACTTAGTATCTTTTAATGAGTACTAAAGGTCTAGATGGTTATGGGCTCAGTGAATTTTTTTAAATATTTAAAAATGTAGTATAAATATAACCTAAACTCTCAGAAAATAAGTGAGGAAGCATTCTGATACCAAAATCTGATAAGGTCTATTAAAGAAAGAATTATTGAGCAATAGATGCTATATATGTCTGTAAAAATCTAGAAGAAAATATTGGAAAATAGAATCCAGCAATATATAAAAGGAAAACACATCATAACCAAATGGGGTTTATCTCCTGAACATAAGGTTGATCTATCATTATAAAATCAATTAAGGTAATCCATCAAGTGAATAAAAGAAAAAAGTCATATATTTCAATAGATGCAGGAAAAAGCATTTGAAAAAAATCTTACTCATTTGTGATTAAAATATCTGAGCAAACTAAGAGTAAAAGAAAAGTTCCTCAGACTAATAGAGTACTAAAAACCCACAGTTAACATCATTTTTAATGCTAGAATATTGAACATTTTTCCCCTAAGACTAGGAATAAGTCAATGATATATACTCAACATTTTATTGGAGGTCCAACTAATGAAATAAAGAGAAAAATGAAAGAAACAAAAAAAGTACAAATATAAACATGGAAAAGGTAAGTATAATTTTTTCTATTTGCCGATGATATGACTGTGTACATAGACAATCTTATGATATATTCAAAAGACTATCTAAAATTATGAGGTGAATTTAATACGGTTATAGGCTATAAAGTCAATATAAAAGCATATTTTGTTTCTATTAGCAGTTAACAATTAGAAAATCAAAAGCAATTTTAGTTAGAATATCAAAAATATAAAATACTTAGAGAATAAATTTAACAAAATACATGCAAGACGTCTAGAGTGAAAACTAAAAAAAGCTGATCACAAATGGCTTGTAAACAAATGGAGAGTTATGCCATATGAATGAGCTGAAAGACTAGACATATTAAGACTTCAGTTCTCTTTAAATTAGTCTGTAGATTTAATACAATCTCAATGAAAATACCAACAGGCTTTTTTGAAGTGACTGACAAAATAATTACAAAATGTTTGTGAAAATACAAATCACTAAAAATAACTCCAAAATAAATTCTTAAAAAGAAGAACCAAGTTGTAGAAATACGAAACTATGGTAAATAAGATAGTATAAAATTGGAGTAAGGACAAATAGATCGATGAAACAGATTACAGAGTTCAGAAATAGACATATATGGTTTTCTCTGCAGAGGCCAAGGCAGTTTCATTAACAAATTTCAATGAACCATGCTAAAACAATTAGCTATAGCAAACACTGAACCATGATCCCTACCTTGTGTCAACATACAAAAGTAATTTAAAACAGGTCATAAACCTAAATACAAAAGAGAAAACTAAAAAGAAAACATAAGAGGAAATCTTTGCAACTTTGAGGAGACAGAAATTTCTAAGACTCTTACAGTAGAAGTGTGTGTGTATGCACTTGGTCACATCCAACTCTTTGCAACCCCATAAACTGTAACCCACCTGGTTCTTCTGTCCACGGAATTTTCCAAGCAAGAATAATGGATCCGGGGGCCATTTCCTACTCCAGAGAATCTTCCCAATCAAAGGATCAAACCTGAGTCTCTTTAGTCTCCTGCATTGGCAGGCAGAATCTTTGCCACTAGTACTATCTGAGAGCCCAAGACTTACAGTTATCACCGTAAAGGAAAATGTTGATAAATAAAATACTGCTTTAGTTGTTAAGTCATGTCTGACCCTTTTGCAACCGCATGGACTATAGTTCCACAGCCTCTTCAGTTCATGGGATTTCCCAAAGAAGAATACCGGAGTGGATTGCCAATTCCTTTTCCAGGGGATCTTCCCAACCCAGGGATCAAACCCGTGTCTCTTGTATTGCAGGTGGATCCTTTCCTACGGAGCCACCAGGATAAATTAGACATTGTCAGAATTAAAATCAACCGCTCATCCAAGGACACTGTCAAGACAATGAAAAGGCAATCTACAGTGAGAGAAAATATTCACAATGCTGATATCCAAGTAAGAAATTCTATCCAAAATAGGTCCCAAAAATCCTACCAGAGGGCAAATGACCTAATTAACAAAATGGGCAAAAGACTTAAACAGAGTTTTCACAGAAGATATACACTGGCCAATAAGCATAACAATAAGATGTGCACCATCATCATGCATTACAGAAGTACAAACTAAAAGCAAATGACATATCTCTGCTCCAAAATGCATATAAAATTGGAGTAAGGACAAATAGATCGATGAAACAGATTACAGAGTTCAGAAATAGACATATATGGTTTTCTCTGCAGAGGCCAAGGCAGTTTCATTAACAAATTTCAATGAACCATGCTAAAACAATTAGCTATAGCAAACACTGAACCATGATCCCTACCTTGTGTCAACATACAAAAGTAATTTAAAACAGGTCATAAACCTAAATACAAAAGAGAAAACTAAAAAGAAAACATAAGAGGAAATCTTTGCAACTTTGAGGAGACAGAAATTTCTAAGACTCTTACAGTAGAAGTGTGTGTGTATGCACTTGGTCACATCCAACTCTTTGCAACCCCATAAACTGTAACCCACCTGGTTCTTCTGTCCACGGAATTTTCCAAGCAAGAATAATGGATCCGGTGGCCATTTCCTACTCCAGAGAATCTTCCCAATCAAAGGATCAAACCTGAGTCTCTTTAGTCTCCTGCATTGGCAGGCAGAATCTTTGCCACTAGTACTATCTGAGAGCCCAAGACTTACAGTTATCACCGTAAAGGAAAATGTTGATAAATAAAATACTGCTTTAGTTGTTAAGTCATGTCTGACCCTTTTGCAACCGCATGGACTATAGTTCCACAGCCTCTTCAGTTCATGGGATTTCCCAAAGAAGAATACCGGAGTGGATTGCCAATTCCTTTTCCAGGGGATCTTCCCAACCCAGGGATCAAACCCGTGTCTCTTGTATTGCAGGTGGATCCTTTCCTACGGAGCCACCAGGATAAATTAGACATTGTCAGAATTAAAATCAACCGCTCATCCAAGGACACTGTCAAGACAATGAAAAGGCAATCTACAGTGAGAGAAAATATTCACAATGCTGATATCCAAGTAAGAAATTCTATCCAAAATAGGTCCCAAAAATCCTACCAGAGGGCAAATGACCTAATTAACAAAATGGGCAAAAGACTTAAACAGAGTTTTCACAGAAGATATACACTGGCCAATAAGCATAACAATAAGATGTGCACCATCATCATGCATTACAGAAGTACAAACTAAAAGCAAATGACATATCTCTGCTCAAACACTAGAGTGATTTTAAAGGCTAATGATACAAAATGCTGAGAAAAATCTGGAACAACTGAAATTCTTTATAAAATGCTAATGAAAACATAAAATGGTATGATCACTTTGGAAATAGTTTGAAGTTAAATATTCATCTATGACCCAGAAATTTTACTACTATGCATTTACTCAGGTGAAATGAAAATATATGTTAACACAAAAGTTTGTAGAGAATTATTCACATTAGATCTATTTATTGTAGCCAAAAATCAAAAACAGTACAAATGTCCATCAACAAAAGAAACAATTAAACATCATGTTGTATTCCTACAAAACACAACCCAGCTGTACAAAGGAATGAACTACTGATAGACTACAACAACACAAATTAATCTGAAAAACCTTATGATGATCTAAAGAAGTCAGAAACTGATTTCATTCATGTGAAGTTTAATTATAGGCAATTTAATCTATAGTGATAGGGATTAGAGCAATGATTTCTGAGGCAAAGAACTGGAAGAGGTACTGACAGGAAAGAAGCAAAAAGAACTTTCTGGAGAAGGTCATTGTTTTCTATCTTCATAGAGATATAACTTATATAAGTATATACATTTGTCAGAACTAATTGAACTGTCCACAAGATCTGTATCTTTCACTTCATATAAAGTATCACTCAAAGTTAAAAGACAACACAAGGAAGACAAAGGGCCAGAGAATCACAAGTTTTAGGACACCAGTGTCATTTAAGCTGTCCTTTAGCTATAATAATAGTAATACTACCTTTCCTTGATACTTACAATGATTAGACATTAAAATGAGCTTATTCCTACAAAAATGCTTCATAAAATATAAATTCTTCTATAAATAATGTTTTTATTTATAGATAGCATCAATTATAAATGTAATACGATAATTGAAAATGAACCTCTTTCCCCTCTTAGCTCAGGCCAGTCCAAGCCAGTTTACCCTCTCTAATTCACCTGCTCCCCATTTCATGACCAGACTGCTATGGCAGTGCATACAGCTTGCTCTACAAGGTCTGCCTGCCTCAACTCATCCTAATTTCCAGGCTGATTTTCAAACTAACATCCATTTGTGCCCTTCAAACCCTGCCCTCATCCTACTCCTCTTTGTTCAAATCAAGTCTCCCAACCGCTTACATCTTGAGTCTTTTTCCAACTTACAAAGTCCTCTGAAATACAGCTTCATCCTCTCTGCCTGTACAAACATATTCCTCACTATTAACCAAAGTCAGACTATACGTCAGTGTTCCTCACTATGTCCCCAAAAGATACTCAGTTATGACGCCCACTGCCCACATGAAATGTTTTTTCTCCATCCCTTTCTCCTAACAAAAACTCTAAGAGCCAGTTCAACTCTCCCTGCTCTATGACACATACAGTAATTACCAGTCAACCCACATCCTCTGGCTATCAACATGTGTGTCCAACCCTTCCCAGGACAACCTTTCCATAAGAGTCGTCTATTCTCACAGTGCTCTTTTCTCAGCTCCTGTTCACTCAACTCACTCCTATTTGACTTATGTCCTCAACATTCCAAGATAATCTAGGTCACCAATTACCTCTCCATGTCACAGGACACTTTTTGCTCTTTACACTTAATTCAGAATTATTGGTAACCACTCCCTCCTTAAAAATGCCCCAATCCTTAGGTTTCAGAGAACATTTCCCTTATTCTCTGGGTACTCCTCCACTCCCTTTGCAGGCTTAACATTCTGTATCCGGGGAGTATATATTGAAGCTCCTCCATGTCCACTCATGTTTTCGCCTATCTCACAATTCTGTCATATCTCCAAACCAGACCTCTTCTATAAACTCTAGGTCTTTAGACCCAGATTGACCTCTCCAATTAGATAGCTTCAATGTACCTAAGTAAAACATGTCTGTGACCTGTCATTCCCCAGGCCAGGTGCTTTCCCATTGTTTCCCATTTTAGAGGAATTATGCACTTATGTAAGACAGAAATCTGGGACCTATCTTTCAACATTCTTCTGATTATTCCTATATCTAATTTATTACCAAATGATATTAATTTTACCTCCTAAAACCCCTTCAAATTGCCCTTCCATTCACAATGGCAGTGCATACAGCTTGCTCTACAAGGTCTGCCTGCCTCAACTCATCCTAATTTCCAGGCTGATTTTCAAACTAACATCCATTTGTGCCCTTCAAACCCTGCCCTCATCCTACTCCTCTTTGTTCAAATCAAGTCTCCCAACCGCTTACATCTTGAGTCTTTTTCCAACTTACAAAGTCCTCTGAAATACAGCTTCATCCTCTCTGCCTGTACAAACATATTCCTCACTATTAACCAAAGTCAGACTATACGTCAGTGTTCCTCACTATGTCCCCAAAAGATACTCAGTTATGACGCCCACTGCCCACATGAAATGTTTTTTCTCCATCCCTTTCTCCTAACAAAAACTCTAAGAGCCAGTTCAACTCTCCCTGCTCTATGACACATACAGTAATTACCAGTCAACCCACATCCTCTGGCTATCAACATGTGTGTCCAACCCTTCCCAGGACAACCTTTCCATAAGAGTCGTCTATTCTCACAGTGCTCTTTTCTCAGCTCCTGTTCACTCAACTCACTCCTATTTGACTTATGTCCTCAACATTCCAAGATAATCTAGGTCACCAATTACCTCTCCATGTCACAGGACACTTTTTGCTCTTTACACTTAATTCAGAATTATTGGTAACCACTCCCTCCTTAAAAATGCCCCAATCCTTAGGTTTCAGAGAACATTTCCCTTATTCTCTGGGTACTCCTCCACTCCCTTTGCAGGCTTAACATTCTGTATCCGGGGAGTATATATTGAAGCTCCTCCATGTCCACTCATGTTTTCGCCTATCTCACAATTCTGTCATATCTCCAAACCAGACCTCTTCTATAAACTCTAGGTCTTTAGACCCAGATTGACCTCTCCAATTAGATAGCTTCAATGTACCTAAGTAAAACATGTCTGTGACCTGTCATTCCCCAGGCCAGGTGCTTTCCCATTGTTTCCCATTTTAGAGGAATTATGCACTTATGTAAGACAGAAATCTGGGACCTATCTTTCAACATTCTTCTGATTATTCCTATATCTAATTTATTACCAAATGATATTAATTTTACCTCCTAAAACCCCTTCAAATTGCTCCATTTCTCTATATCCTCACCATCACCTTCCAACTCCAAGCTTCCATCATTTCTTCCCTAGACTATGCCAAGATCTATCTCATCAATTTACTCAGACCCTCTCAGTGGAAAATCACTGAGTGACTCTTTAAATGGATTATCCACACTGAAGTCAGGTGGGTCTCTTCAAAATTCAAACCAGATTATGTCCCCCCCCCCTGTTATAACATCCATCAATAACTTATCAGAACTCTCCAACCTATCCAGGGCCCACAATGCCCTCACAGTCTGTCAAGACTCAACACATCATTCTGCCCCTTGCCCTGAGCATGATAGCCACAGGGATTTTTTCCTTTTTCTTGTACACTTTAAGTCCTCTCCCAATACAGGAGGCCTTTTAACCTGACATTCTGTCTGCCTGAACATCATTCCTTTGCCTCTGCATCTGGTGGACACCTACATTTATTCAGATCTTAACACAACTGTCATGACCCTAGTGAATCTTTCCCTGACCTTCGGACCAAGTCAGCCCTAATAATGACATATGATGTATCTCTCCTTCACTACGCTATCAAATTTGCAATTTTATACCTATTTGTGTCATGACATGATTAATGCAAAATTGCCTGTTGAACTGTAAGTTCTATTTAACCCTCCAATACCTACTTACCACAGTTCCTGGCAAATAATATATACTTGCTAATTATGTGACAGAAGAACATCTATTTCTGCTTCACTGACTGCGCTAAAGCCTTTGGCTGTGTGGATCACAAGAAACTAAGGAAAATTCCGAAAGAGATGGAAATACCAGCACCTTACCTGCTTCTTGTAAAACCTGTATGCAGGACAAGAAGCAAGAGTTAGAACTAAACATGTAACAACAGACTGGCTCCAAATAGAGAAAGGAGTATTCCAAGGCTGTATATTGTCACCCTGCTTATTTAACTTTTATGCAGGGTACATCATACAAAATGCCAGGCTGGAGGAAGCAGAAGCTGGAATCAAGATTGCTGGGAGAAGTATCAGTAACCTCAGGTATTCAGATGACACTACCCTTATGACAGAAAGCAAGGAGGAACTAAAGAGCGTCTAGATGAAGGTGAAAGAGGAGAGTGAAAAAGATGGCCTAAAACTCAAAATTCAAAAAACTAAGATCATGGCATCCAGTCCCATCACTCCCTGGCAAATAGATGGGCAAACAATGGAAACAGTGACAGACTATTTTCTGTCCAAAATCACTGTGGATGATGACTGCAGCCATGAAATTAAAAGATACTTGAGGGCTTCCCCTGGTGGTCCAGTGGGTAAGGACACCGCCTTGCAGTGCAAGGGGCGCCGGTTCAATCCCTGGCCTGGGAAGATCCCACGTGCCGCGGAGCGGCTGGACCGATGTGTCCAATCACCGAGCCAGAGCTCTGGAACGCATGCGCCCAGAGCCAGCGCTCTGCAACGACAGACGCCACCGCGATGGGAGGCCCACAGGAGCCAAAGAACAAAGACGGATGAAACTAGAGAAATGAAAGACAAATAGAAGTGGCCCGCCTGCTCCCCTGACCCTGCCCAAAATAAATAAATAAATAAATCTTTTAGAAAAATAAATATATAAAAATAAAAGATACTTGAAAGAAAAGCTATGACTAACCTAGACAGCATATTCAAAAGCAGAGACATTACTTCACCGACCAAAGTCTGTACAGTCAAAGCTATGATTTTCCCAGTAGTCAAATATGGATGTGAGACTTGAACCATGAAGGCTGAGTGCTGAAGGACTGATGCCTTTGAACTGTGGTATTGGAGAAGGCTCTTGAGAGTCCCTTGGACTGCAAGGAGATCATATCAGTCAATCCTAAAGGAAATCAACCCTGAATATTCATTGGAAGGACTGACTGATGCTAAAGCTGAAGCTCCAATTCTTAGGCCACCTGATGCAAAGAGCTGACTCATTGGAGAAGAGTCTGATGGGGAAAATAGAAGTCAAATGGAGAAGGAGACAACAGAGGACAAAATAGTTGGATGGTTGGATGGCATCACTGAGTCAAAGGACATGCATTTGAGCAGGCTCTGGGAGATGAAGGACAGGGAAGCCTGGCATGCTGCAATCCATGAGGTTGCAAAGAACCAGACATGACTGAGCGACCGAAGTGAACTAACTGAATTATGTGACTATATCAATGTTGTTGTTGTTTTAGTGGCTAAGTCATGTCTGCCTCTTCTGCAACCCCATGGACTGTAGCCCACCAGGTTCCTCTGTCCATGGGATTTCCCGGGCAAAAGTACTGGATTTGATTACTATTTCCTCCTTCAGGGGATGTTCCTGACCCAGAGATCAAACCTGCATTTCCTGCCTTGCAGGCATATTCTTTATCCCTGAGCCACCTGGGAAGCCCTGACTATATCAATAAACAGGTGCATTCATAGAATCTTACAGGGATTTCTCTTTATATAATTAATATCATTAAATTTAGTGTGAAGCACCTCTCTAAATACCATATGCATGCTTTCATATATGTTATTTTTGTCTTATCAAATGGATGATAGAGTCCTCAGGATTCTAAATTTTATGCCCACTGTGCATACAAGTCACAATACAGTATTTACTTTTTTGATTAGAAGATTGCCCAATATCCCAGGAAAGAGAATTCGCAGTTCTAAAACAGGACCATAAATATTAAAGGACCTACTAAAGGAGTTCTTCCCCCCAAAACTATCCAAATCAGTGTTTTTCAATTTTTTTAATTGAAATTCATAGTAAGAAACAAATTTTAGTGACACAGTATGTGCTTACACACATGCACACATGTATACACAACTGAAAAAAAACTCAGATAATATTCTTACAATATGAAATGTACTCTCTTTTTCTATACTCTATTTTCCATTTAAACTTTTTAGTATGCCAGTCAAGACCTATTAAATCAATCTATGTGCTATGAAGGATCATGTCTCATGGTTTCAAAAACTGGCTTCAGACTCTCCCCAAAGGCCTTGCATGCCTTCCTCTCTTATAAACCTACTTGTTTTCAAGATATTTTTTAGGATTTAGACCAGAAGCTCCAACTATTCCTAGTTAACTGTTATTAAAAATACTAGCCCGCCAACATACCTTAGATAGTTCTACAATGGGATGGCATCACTGAGTCAAAGGACATGCATTTGAGCAGGCTCTGGGAGATGAAGGACAGGGAAGCCTGGCATGCTGCAATCCATGAGGTTGCAAAGAACCAGACATGACTGAGCGACCGAAGTGAACTAACTGAATTATGTGACTATATCAATGTTGTTGTTGTTTTAGTGGCTAAGTCATGTCTGCCTCTTCTGCAACCCCATGGACTGTAGCCCACCAGGTTCCTCTGTCCATGGGATTTCCCGGGCAAAAGTACTGGATTTGATTACTATTTCCTCCTTCAGGGGATGTTCCTGACCCAGAGATCAAACCTGCATTTCCTGCCTTGCAGGCATATTCTTTATCCCTGAGCCACCTGGGAAGCCCTGACTATATCAATAAACAGGTGCATTCATAGAATCTTACAGGGATTTCTCTTTATATAATTAATATCATTAAATTTAGTGTGAAGCACCTCTCTAAATACCATATGCATGCTTTCATATATGTTATTTTTGTCTTATCAAATGGATGATAGAGTCCTCAGGATTCTAAATTTTATGCCCACTGTGCATACAAGTCACAATACAGTATTTACTTTTTTGATTAGAAGATTGCCCAATATCCCAGGAAAGAGAATTCCGCAGTTCTAAAACAGGACCATAAATATTAAAGGACCTACTAAAGGAGTTCTTCCCCCCAAAACTATCCAAATCAGTGTTTTTCAATTTTTTTAATTGAAATTCATAGTAAGAAACAAATTTTAGTGACACAGTATGTGCTTACACACATGCACACATGTATACACAACTGAAAAAAAACTCAGATAATATTCTTACAATATGAAATGTACTCTCTTTTTCTATACTCTATTTTCCATTTAAACTTTTTAGTATGCCAGTCAAGACCTATTAAATCAATCTATGTGCTATGAAGGATCATGTCTCATGGTTTCAAAAACTGGCTTCAGACTCTCCCCAAAGGCCTTGCATGCCTTCCTCTCTTATAAACCTACTTGTTTTCAAGATATTTTTTAGGATTTAGACCAGAAGCTCCAACTATTCCTAGTTAACTGTTATTAAAAATACTAGCCCGCCCCAACATACCATTTTAGATAGTTCTACAATGGGAAAACTAAGACTCCAGCTCAGCAGAGTTCAACTATCACAATCCATTTGCCAATGATATATTATTTCACTTATATCCTAGTATTGCTATATAATAACAAAATTAATAACAGAAGCCTGCAGGAGCAGAGCCCTTGCTCCTTGCCAGGCCTTGGACCACATGGTACATGTGCAATTCCATCCAGCGATGAGTCAGAGACTCATCAAGCCCAAAACACTCCAGGCAGTCAGAAGCAGAAGTTAGCACACAGTTCCTTAAATTCTAATCATTCTTGACTGAGATATTAGAAAAATTCAAACCTTTTCCATGGGAAATGTGACTACGAATCAAAGTCCTAAGACACTCCATAGCAAAGAGGACTAATTCTTATATTAGCTTGAAGGCAGAGTGGTTAGGGAAAAGAATACAGAAGGTAGAATCAAAGGTGAGTTGTTTCACTCTGTGTAACAGGCTCTAGATTCATCTACCTCACTAGAATTGACTCAAATATGTTCCTTTTTGTGGCTAAGTAATATTCCATTGTATACATGTACCACAACTCTTTTAAAATATTATATATTAATGCACATATATGGAGTCTAGAAAAATGGTACTGATGACCTATTTGAAGAGCAGGAATAGAGATGCAGACATAAAGAACAAGCTTTGGACACAGTGGGGGAAAGTGAGGGTGGAATGAATTGAGAGAATAGCATTAAAACCTATACATTGGGGCTCCCCCTGGTGGTCCAGTGGGTAAGGACACCGCCTTGCAGTGCAAGGGGCACCAGTTCAATCCCTGGCCTGGGAAGATCCCACGTGCCGCGGAGCGGCTGGACTGACGTGTCTGATCACCGAGCCAGAGCTCTGGAGCGCATGCTCCCAGAGCCGGTGCTCTGCAACGACAAGACACCACCGCGATGGGAGGCCCACAGGAGCCAAAGAACAAAGACGGATGAAAATAGAGAAATGAAAGACCAATAGAAGTGGCCTGCCCGCTCCCCTCCCTCCCCACCCCGACCCCCGCCAAAAAAAAAAAAAAAAAAAAAACCTATACATTACCATATGTAAAACAGATAGCTAATGGAAAGTTGATGTAGAACACAGAGGGCTCAAGGTAGCACTCTGTGACAACCTAGAGGGGTGGGATGGTATGGGGGGAGGGTGCAAAAGGGAGGGAACACATGTATACATATGGTTGATTCACATTGTTATACACAAAACGCAACACAAAATTGTAATTATCTCTAATTGAAAATTAATTTTTTTAAAAGTGAGTTATTGAGATATTGCCTGTCTTCAATCTTATTTTATAAAATAGATACCAGATTTAATTAGTAATAAATAAAATGGACAATTCAGATATTTGCTAGGTACCTACTAGAATATTTGCTTGTACTAGAGTTTAAAGTTTTAAAAAAATAGTTTAGGGAATATTCTCTCCATTTATCTTTATGCTTCGAGTTTGATTCCATTAATTTAGACCAACAGACAGTGAAGTGATTAGACTGTGTGTTCACCAGCCGTTACCTCCAAGTCTTAATGATTACATGTTATAAATATGTGCTCTTGGCTCAGGAAAGCAAATATAAGAACTGCTTCTACCATTTCTGAATATTTTATAAAACTTAATTGAAAAAATTAACCACAGTGTTATGTCTTTCATATGAGTCATCAACTAGTAAATATTCATTAAAGATTATCACTAAACTACTCAATGCTCTGTGAAGACCTAAATGGGAAGGAAATATAAAAAAGAGGATGCATGTATATGTATACCTGATTCACTTTGCTGTACAGCAAAAACTAACAAAGCTGTAAAGCAACTATAATCCAATAATTTTTTTTAATATCACTAAAAGTCCTTTCCCCACATTTTCTGCCAACACTTGGACCCTGTCTCAATACTACCAAGGGAGCTACTGTGAAAAACCTGGGGAGATTTAATTAGGTTATTGATTTTCTCATAACAATACCTACCATTCTGGGTAGCTTACGGAGATTAGAATAATGTGAGCAAAATCTTTACAAACTAACCATTAGAATAAAAATTCTCTATAAACTATTATTGCTCATTGTGTACAAGACTCTTTTACAACTGTATTATATACACAGAGAGAACTTTCTATGTGTGAGCACTTTCTGTGTCTGTATAAGCAAAGAACCTAGAAAAAATAAAAATCTAAATGTTGACCCTAAAACCCAAAACCTATAAAGTTGGGGCTAAATTACAAACTGAAATAGTAGGAGGAAGGGGGCAAGAAAAATAAAGGCAGAATGTCATAATGTTAAAGGCTAAATTAAATGGAAATTGCTAATCATTATATAATTTGTCTTGGAGCTTCTTTGGGAAATTTGTCAATTAGTTAAAAAGCAGTATTTGTATATGAAATATTCACACAACTGCTCCATTTCCCTATAGTAATGAAAAATATTATTTTGGTGCATGTGAAATCTGGTATTATTAACAAATATTAAGAAAAGATAGCAAATTAATTTAAATTGCTTCCTGAAAATTTTAATTCCCTTTGGCTTTAAAACATGACAGGGAAAAGCAATCTGGTTACTGGAGGATAACTTCTTTACAAAGGAGATAGTTGAAAATCTAGAAAGTGAGATGAACTCAGAAGTTTTGAAAACACAAATCCATTAAAGAAATTGCCCATAATTCTTAGCAACCAGCACCAGCCTCATTGTTACAGAATGAATGTGTGCCTTCCCCCAAAATTGGTATGCTGAAACCCTACCCCTCATGTGATGGTATGAGGAGGTGGGACTTTGGGGATATGATCAGGATTCAATGAAGTCATGAGGATGGAGCCCCTCATAACTGGGGTTAGGCCATTTAAAATAACGACAAGGGAGCTTGCTCCTCTGCTTGGCTTTCCATCACACGAGGAAGATTCGATGAGAAGTCAATAGTCTACAACCAGGAAGAGTTCTCACCAAAACTCATCCATGCCAGCACCCTGACCTTGGACTTGCAGACCCCAAAACTGTGATAAATACATTTTTATTTTTGGTTATAAGCCACCCAATGTATGGCGCTTTGTCATAGCAGCACAAATACACTGACATTCATCAACCAGCCTTAGGGAAACGAGTTCCAATTTGTCCTCACAGTTCCTAGCACATAAAGAGCCATGAATTCTGAAAATGGCTTTCAATTTTTTTTTGTCATGTACAAGACTCTTTTACAACTGTATTATATACACAGAGAGAACTTTCTATGTGTGAGCACTTTCTGTGTCTGTATAAGCAAAGAACCTAGAAAAAATAAAAATCTAAATGTTGACCCTAAAACCCAAAACCTATAAAGTTGGGGCTAAATTACAAACTGAAATAGTAGGAGGAAGGGGGCAAGAAAAATAAAGGCAGAATGTCATAATGTTAAAGGCTAAATTAAATGGAAATTGCTAATCATTATATAATTTGTCTTGGAGCTTCTTTGGGAAATTTGTCAATTAGTTAAAAAGCAGTATTTGTATATGAAATATTCACACAACTGCTCCATTTCCCTATAGTAATGAAAAATATTATTTTGGTGCATGTGAAATCTGGTATTATTAACAAATATTAAGAAAAGATAGCAAATTAATTTAAATTGCTTCCTGAAAATTTTAATTCCCTTTGGCTTTAAAACATGACAGGGAAAAGCAATCTGGTTACTGGAGGATAACTTCTTTACAAAGGAGATAGTTGAAAATCTAGAAAGTGAGATGAACTCAGAAGTTTTGAAAACACAAATCCATTAAAGAAATTGCCCATAATTCTTAGCAACCAGCACCAGCCTCATTGTTACAGAATGAATGTGTGCCTTCCCCCAAAATTGGTATGCTGAAACCCTACCCCTCATGTGATGGTATGAGGAGGTGGGACTTTGGGGATATGATCAGGATTCAATGAAGTCATGAGGATGGAGCCCCTCATAACTGGGGTTAGGCCATTTAAAATAACGACAAGGGAGCTTGCTCCTCTGCTTGGCTTTCCATCACACGAGGAAGATTCGATGAGAAGTCAATAGTCTACAACCAGGAAGAGTTCTCACCAAAACTCATCCATGCCAGCACCCTGACCTTGGACTTGCAGACCCCAAAACTGTGATAAATACATTTTTATTTTTGGTTATAAGCCACCCAATGTATGGCGCTTTGTCATAGCAGCACAAATACACTGACATTCATCAACCAGCCTTAGGGAAACGAGTTCCAATTTGTCCTCACAGTTCCTAGCACATAAAGAGCCATGAATTCTGAAAATGTAAACCTTCCTTAAGATTTAGAGTGTTTCAGTTCTTGAAAATACTAGTAAACGTACTCAGTGGCTCAGTCATGTCCAGTTTTTTGAGACCCTATGGATTATAGACTTCCAGGCTCCCCTGTCCATGTGATTCTCCAAGCAAGAATACTGGAGTGAGTTGCCATTTCCTATCCAGGGGATCTTCCTGACCCAGGGATCAAACCCCAGTTCCCTATATCTTCTGCATTGGCCAGTGGAGTCTTTGCCACTTGTGCTAATGCGAAGCCCTATGATATAAGTCCAAATGTTTTAAATACACATATGTTCCTGTATGAAGTTTCTAAAAATTGGGCAATTATGTGTCACATGTTAATAGTCTGGTAAAATACTTCAGAAGGAATAATCCCACACAAGGACAGATTCTCAAACAGATCTCTGCAAGAGACTAGGGCTTGAAAACATTTCATTATATTTATTTCAAGACTACCCAGTATCCTCCCAGGAATGGACATGAAGTAAAACACTTTTTCCTCAAGAGTTAGAAGGTCAAAAACTAAATCACAAGCCCACTAGAATCCCTATGAGTGCTTCTCAATTTTGACTATTCATCCGATTGGGACGGAGGTTGAGGAGAATCAAAGACGGTCACAGGAGTTACTCATTCCAGTTCCCAGCTCTCAAAGAATTGATTTTAATGGATCTGGAGTGAGAAACAGGCCTAAGTATCAATATTTAAATCTTCTCCAGTAGTCTAATATGCAGCCAGTGTCAAGATGTCTTGATTTACTTCAACAAATCCTAAATGCTGGCAGCCACACAAAGCCACAGAGGTCAGCCTCACACCGTCAGGTTTGTAAAACTTTGCTCACATATACATATATATATATATATACATATATATATTTTTTTTTTTTGGTGGGAGGCGGGTTGGGGAGGGAAGGGGGTGGGCGGGCCACTTCTATTGGTCTTCCATTTCTCTATTTTCATCCATCTTTGTTCTTTGGCTCCTGTGGGCCTCCCATCGCGGTGGCCTCTGTCGTCACAGAGCACCGGCTCTGGGCGCATGCGCTCCAGAGCTCCGGCTTGGTAATTGGACACATCAGTCCAGCCGCTCCGCGGCACATGGGATCTTCCCATTCCAGGGATCGAACCAGCACCCGGACCACCAGGGAAGTC
This sequence comes from Tragulus kanchil, assembly GCA_022376925.1. NCBI lineage: Eukaryota > Metazoa > Chordata > Mammalia > Artiodactyla > Tragulidae > Tragulus > Tragulus kanchil. Next base: position 256,837,415 of record JAIOJX010000032.1, read on the forward strand.
CTGCTCTCATATCTTGCTACTCAGTGTGGACCAGTTTCACCTGGGAGTTTATGCGCAATGCAGAATCTTGGCCTCACCCTGGACCTGATGTATCAGAATCTGATTTTTAGTGAGATCATCAAGTGACTCCCCACATTTGTGAATAAACTCATCCTGTGCATCCTTTTCTTCCTTTTAAGGATAGGAAAGCAGGCCTGCGAAGTTAGAAGATTTGGCCTGCACAGGAAAAGGGAATCAAGTAGGGGAGAAAGACAAAATTAGGTCTCCCTGCCCAAGATGTTCTCTTCCATCATTTTATTTCTGAACTCCTGTTTTAAACTTTTGTTTTCATTTAATATAAAGAAGTCCTTCCTCTTTACAAGGCTATTTCTTCAGACAATAAGGAAAACAACTACATTCAATGAAACATGACTACACATCAATCCCATCCCTAAAGAAGATCGTGTTCAAACCATGAGGTCAATAATTCTGCCAGATAGAAGTTTCTGGAAGAAGAAAGGTTATATTTAGTCAAAGAAAATAATATAAAAGCATATGAGATGCTTTTTTCCCTTCTATAGCAATTCCAGGAAAACAATGTTCTCCTCTGAGCTGCTGCAGCACTAGCTGTGCCTAACCATGATTAGATGGTTATCTAGGCTTTAGTTTCATTTGTTTTGTTCTCAGTGAAAACTACACCTTTCTCTGATCCAGAAATTCCATAAACAATAAAAAACATAGAACACCTTATGGGGGGGGCTAAATCTCTCTCTCTTTCCCTCATCTTCTTTACACAAATTACCCAGGGGAGAAGTATTTCACCTCACAAACACAGCTCTGCCTCTTCATTCATGCCATCCAATTCATCACTTATTGCAACTAATGCTTATTACAAAACTCAGGCCCAAATTGAAGAAAGTAGGGAAAACCACGAAGTCTTCAGTTGTAAATCAAATCCCTTATGATTATAATTTTTAGGCATGGGGGTATCGAACCCCCATGCGCCCAGAGCTCCGGCTTAATTGGACACATCAGTCCAGCGCTGCGCACATGGGATCTTCCCATTCCAGGGATCGAACCAGCACCGGACCACCAGAAGTCCTGCTCTCATATCTTGCTACTCAGTGTGGACCAGTTTCACCTGGGAGTTTATGCGAATGCAGAATCTTGGCCTCACCCTGGACCTGATGTATCAGAATCTGATTTTTAGTGAGATCATCAAGTGACTCCCCACATTTGTGAATAAACTCATCCTGTGCATCCTTTTCTTCCTTTTAAGGATAGGAAAGCAGGCCTGCGAAGTTAGAAGATTTGGCCTGCACAGGAAAAGGGAATCAAGTAGGGGAGAAAGACAAAATTAGGTCTCCCTGCCCAAGATGTTCTCTTCCATCATTTTATTTCTGAACTCCTGTTTTAAACTTTTGTTTTCATTTAATATAAAGAAGTCCTTCCTCTTTACAAGGCTATTTCTTCAGACAATAAGGAAAACAACTACATTCAATGAAACATGACTACACATCAATCCCATCCCTAAAGAAGATCGTGTTCAAACCATGAGGTCAATAATTCTGCCAGATAGAAGTTTCTGGAAGAAGAAAGGTTATATTTAGTCAAAGAAAATAATATAAAAGCATATGAGATGCTTTTTTCCCTTCTATAGCAATTCCAGGAAAACAATGTTCTCCTCTGAGCTGCTGCAGCACTAGCTGTGCCTAACCATGATTAGATGGTTATCTAGGCTTTAGTTTCATTTGTTTTGTTCTCAGTGAAAACTACACCTTTCTCTGATCCAGAAATTCCATAAACAATAAAAAACATAGAACACCTTATGGGGGGGGCTAAATCTCTCTCTCTTTCCCTCATCTTCTTTACACAAATTACCCAGGGGAGAAGTATTTCACCTCACAAACACAGCTCTGCCTCTTCATTCATGCCATCCAATTCATCACTTATTGCAACTAATGCTTATTACAAAACTCAGGCCCAAATTGAAGAAAGTAGGGAAAACCACGAAGTCATTCAGGTACAATGTAAATCAAATCCCTTATGATTATATAGTGGAGGTGACAAATAAATTCATGGGATGAGATCTAGTAGACAGAGTGTCTGAAGAACTATGCACAGAGGTCTGTAACACAGTACAGGACGTAATCAAAACCAACTCCAAGAAAAAGAAATGCAAGAAGGCAAAGTGGCTGTCTGAGTAGGCCTTAAAAATAGCTGAGAAAAGAAGGGAAGGAAAGGGCAAAGAAGAAAGGGAAAGATATACCCAACTGAACGCACGACTCTAGAGAATTACAAGGAGGGATAAGAAAGTCTTCTTAAGGGAACAGTGTAAAGATATAGAAGAAAACAGTATTATGGGCAAGACTACAGATCTCATTAAGAAAATTGCAGATATCAAAGGAAAATTTCATGCAAAGGCAGGCACGATAAAGGACAAAAACGACAAGGAGTTAACAGGAGCTAGAGATTAAGAAGAGGCGGCAAGAATACACAGAAGAATTGTACAAAAAAATCTCTTAAGGACCCAGATAACCACAATGGTATATTCATTCACTTAGAGTCAGACATCCTGAATTGTGAAGTTAAGTTGGTCTTAGGAAGCATCAGTACAAATAAAGCAAATGGAGGTGATGGAATTCAAGCCAAGATATTTCGGTTCCTAAAAGATGCTGTTAAAGTGCTGCACTCAACATGCTAGCAAATCTGGAATACTCAGTAGTAGCCACAGAACTGGAAAAGGTCAGTTTTCATTCCAATCCCAAACAAGGGTAAAGACAAAGAATCTTCAAATTACCATACAATTGTATCAATTTCATATGCTAGCAAGATTGTGCTCAAAATCCTTCAAGCTAGGGTTCAGCAGTATGTGAACTGAGAATTCCAGAGGCACAGGCTAGACTTAGAAGAGGCACAAGAACCAGAGATCAAATTGCCAACATCCACTGGATCAAAGAAAAGGTTAAGAGAACTCTAAAAAAAAAAATCTAACATCTACTTCTGCGACTATGGGAAAGTCTTTGTGTGGATCACAACAAATTGTGGAATATTCTTAAAGAGATGGGAATAACAGACCATCTTATCTGCTTCCTGCAAAACCTGTATGTAGGTCAAGAAGCAACAGAACCAGACATGGAACAACAGACTGTTTCAAAATTCACCACTAAACCATGATAATTTTACCAGCAGAGGTATCCACTTCTCTCCATCTCTACTGGTACCATCCCAAGCAACTACCTCATCATTTCTTGCCCAGACTATCACAACATTCTCCTGGCTGGTCCCCTACTACCACCAATCCAACTGGCATTATACAGCAAATGACCCCTGTGGCCAGGAGATCTGTCCACTGCACTTGGAATGCAATGCAAATGCCTTACCCTGAATACTCAGACTTTTAACTGTCTCTCCACCCTGATTTCACACCTTTCTCTATTTTTACCCACTGTAATCCAACTACATTGGCTTCTAAGCTTTAAAAACTCAGCCATGTATTTTCTCTTTCTTTATAGGCCTGTTCATCTGTTTTCTCCGTCTGAAATACTCCTCTATTCGCTCATCATCTATTTACCTCCTACTTTAAGTCTTAATTCAACACTACTCCTTAGAAATGTCTTCCCTGACACCACCTCCCAATTAAAATGAGTCTCAGTAACTCAAGTGGTGCTGCACTTGATCATGGTACCCTCCCCTTTTCCTTCAAAATGCTCACCACAATTTATAATTTATACATGATTTGGGTTGGTGAAATGCCTGTATCCCCACCAGACTGCAAGTTCCATGAAGATAGGGATCATGTCTGTTGGTTCACCATTGCAGACCCACAAAAGTTTGTATCCAATAGAAAAATCCTTATTCCTGAAGTCATATTGTAAATAATTATTAGAGCAATACTGGACATTGCCTAAAATATAGATAAGGATTGTGCTAGGTATTTTTCTTCAAGTAATGGACAATTCTATTAAAAAAAAAAAAAAAGGTGTTCCAATACATATTTCCCTGAACTCTGGAAACTTGTAAATTTAAATCATGGAATACATATTACTTTTTAAACCTGTCTTCTGAGTGAGTGACAGCTATAGATATATTTACATTTCAGAGGACAGTAACGGCAGAACAATCCCTGAGGCACATATAGCACATTTTATTTGGGTTAAATAAAATCCTGGCACAGATGGCTAAACAAAAGCATAAATAACTTATATGTCATGTCCACATCCACAGTGTTGATTCCTGGTAGGCACATTACCCACTTCTACTACGTCAATAGTAGAATATACGGCTGGCATGTTCATGACTTCGCAAATACACCTTTCTCCCAGAGCTCTGTATCTAGGAAATGTGAGTGTATGTATAGACACATAGGCTTTGTACCTTGCACAATGAGACTAATTATCATATAATAATATTGGCAACATTAAGCAGACCATCACTGTGGGAGTTTGAAATACGCAAAAAATATCTGTTAATTTATTCAAACTTGTTCAGCTGTCATCAAAGATAAAAATATGCCTTCACTTCTTATCTCCTTCAAGATCAAAGGTACATTTTTAACTTTCTGTGTTTCTTTGATGGCATTAAATTCATCATTTTTCCATCAAGCCAGAGGGGTTCAGGATTCATGAGATACTCAACAAATATTCCTAAAATTCCACTGATAGGAATAATAGCAATTTTATTATAGAAAATATTCCTACATGCACACACACATAAAAGAATGTTCAACAACTCAAGGTTTCTACTTTTAATAGTTGGTGTTTTCTTCATGAAAGATATGTTCCTTAAAAATACACTCATCAGAATCATTAAAAATAAATGATAGCTGCAGTGATGGCTCAAGTGATGTGTAGTCTCATAGTGTAATAGGAAATCTTCACCCATTTAGATAATAAATTTTTACTGAATTTTATTCCAATGATATTTCTTAAAATATGTAAGAGGTTCACTAGTTATATAATCTTGGATAGAAGCTAAATCAGTCAAGTTACGTTTATCGGGGGGGAAAGTGTTACATTTTTAATGTGTAAGCAGCATTTTTCAATCTTACAAATAAATCTTGTTTTTGCAAATGAACTGCAGCTATTATGGAGGGATTCTATTTTCTTTGAAGTTAACCTTTTAAGGCAATCAAATACTAATGGCATGATAACTAATGAAGAATTTCAATTAAAAGACTGGCCTAACCTCCACATCTGGTAGAAAAATAGAAGCGAGGCTTTTCTGAATGCATCTACAAACAAATTAATTTTCTAAAGCTTTGTCCTATTTTTTAAAATTTCTACTATCTATGCAATAGGAACTAATTGTTCAAGGGAAATATACAGACCACAAATTCAATTCATTTCTCTCCTTTGGCCAGATTTCATGGAGCCAGTTACAAAAGCACACTGAATTTCTGCCTTCTTCTTGAGTTTCTCTGAGCATTGCCAATTACTGAGGTTAAAAGAACGGATACTTCTTCGACTATAAGTAGTAGTTTTCTGTTGTCGTTGTAGCTAAGAGTGGTGTTTGTTTTGTTTTGTTTTCCTCCAAATAAGTAAGCCCTTGGTAAAGTGAATCCAAATGCCTTTAAACTCAGATCCACCAGCTTAAGACTTAGGAAAGTCTCAGCTATTGAATATATTTTCCTTCTTCAGGTTAAAAAAGAAAAGAAAAGAAGCCCCCCTATCTTAAAGTACATAGGAACAGGTAAATATTTATTAAGCCCTTGCTATGATGAGGCACAGTGCAAGATCCACTACAGTTGTGAGTTCACTGTATCTTTCTAGCAGCCTGCAAGATAGTTAATACTATAATCCCATAGAGTCCTAGATGTCACCTAGAGTGATGACTAGAGTCAGGACAGAAGTCTGAGTTGAGACAAGATGGAAATGCCTTTTAACTGTTGAGAGCACTGTTGTCTGAACTCTGGAACATAGTTCCAGAAAGACGACCAGTGACCTTGACCATGGTTGCTCGCGTAGAAAAGGAGGCTGCTTAGGAATGAACAAGGACAATGTATCATACCTTTCATGCCACACTTCCAGAAGAAATCTTTTGTTTCTGGGCCCAGTAATGAGGCAACACTTCTTTCAACATATAACTCCTACTTTAGTTCATAATACTTGTACACATTGGCCATATACAATGTCAGTTATGGACATGTTTCATGCCCTGAGATGAGTTAGTATAGTGAATGAGCATGAATTCACTTAGAGGAACAGAAGAAATACATGGTAAAATTCTTATCCCTAGAGGATTAGGAAGACTAGTATTATACTGCATGGGAAGACAAAAATGACCGTAAGATTTCTAGACTAAAAAATTAAACTATTAGACACCTTTGACAAAAATGGGGAAATACCAAAGGAAATAAGTCTGCTTGAAACCAAAAACAATGATAAATTCAATGCTTTGGCCACAATGAGTTTTAGATAACTTGTGTGAAGTACGGAAGAAATTCTATAGGCTGCTGTTAACACAGGACTAGAGAACAGAAAGGATAAGGTTTAAATTATGACAGAGGACAAACTTTCTCTGAAACGAAGAGTATAGATATAAGAAAGATGTTTGAAAGTTGAACCTGAATGACTATCTTTCTGGAGAGGGCAGAAAAGGAGAGAGGATGGAGGGAGAGGGGAGGGGAGGGGAGGGGAGTGGAAAGGGAAGAGAAAATGAAAGAGAAAAGGGCAAGAGAAAGTACAAAGCTGTGAAGGCCAAAAGATTAACTCCTGTGGTGTGGGTAGGGGAGCAGTATTAAATCCTGCACAGCCAGAAAAAATATGGACAAATGGAAGATTTCTGGATTCACCAGAGGAATAGTCACTTGTAATCATCTAGGAGGTTTCAACATTGCAATTTAGACAGAAATCCATTGAAAAGAAGTTCCAAAGGAAGTGGTGACCAAGAATTAAGGGCATCAGCCACATGTGGTGCATTCAAAGTGTTAAACATCTGAATAATAACAATAACTAGTCACAGTGATACCGACAATGGTGTTTGTTATGTGCCAGACTCCATTCTCAGCACTTTGCGCGTACATCCTCATTTAATCCTCACTTCAGCACCGGAAGCTAGGCACTGTTACTCCTTGCATTTTGTAGAGGAGAGAACTAGGGATGGACAAGTTAGTCACAGAGCTAGTAAGAATCAAGACAGAACTTTAACGCAAGCCTCGAGCACCTAGGGTGTCTAACCAGTGTGCACACTGCCCCTCACAGGAAAAAAAAGGACAGGAAATGTTATTTTTATCATAGTGGTCAATGTATATCTCCAGTGCTTCCATCAGAGCCTAGCACACAGTGAGCACTCAATAAATTTATGTTGAATTAGTGAGTAATTAACTAGAAAAAGTATGAAGGTCAAGCAGAAGTATTGGAGTTGTTTTAGGGGAGCTTATTTCCATACTGTTTAGGACTCATGGAAAAATTTCAGTACTCTCTCAACACGATAATATATGAAAATAAACTCACTGTGCTATAATGTGTCCCAAATTAAAAATATGCCAGGAATCAAAAAAAAAAAAAAAGCTTATAGAAAAGATGAGTCTAAAGATGAATTTTGCCATCAATCTAAGTGAGGTGCTTCTCAGTAAAACTTGGTGACTGGAGTGACCCTGCAGGCTCTAAAAAGCCAGAATCTATCCTCTGGATATGGCACAGACCCACCCGCAAGCTGCCTCTCAGGGCAGAACTCACTCAGGAGATACATATATTTGTACGGATCAGTTCTCAAGGACAAAACTTTGTATTTCCTAACTGCAAAATCATTTTTAAAAAATTTAATTAGAATCAACAAATTTCTAAAGTTATTTTCTATACAAAATACTCTATATTTTTAAGGCCTAGAGACCAGAACAAAAAAATAATAAGAAATACTTCAGCTGTACATCAGGTTGGAATAAGAGATAAATGTGAAATGACTCACATGCTCACCTCCCATGCCCTCATGAGTCCCATCTGGTTTTCCCTATTCAGTGTGATTTCCATTTTCAGACCTACATGTTGGTTAACTAAATACTTTAAACTATGCAATTATTGATACAAGCTTACTTAAAAGATTTAATCAGCAGCGTTTTAGAAAAAAAAATATCCTAGACTTGGTTAATTCAGGAGACAAATTTAAAAAAAAATTCAACTCATACCTAGTGTTCTGTGCTCTTCACAATGGAGGATATGAAAGTATGAGTAAGGTATAACCAGTATCTTCAAGAAGCTTAGCCCATATACCAACACTTCCACGACTTCCCAGTTACTTGTTATTACCTCTAGAAACTGCTGATTTGTGTACCCAAGCTCAGATCTCAAATCATGTGTCTTGTGAAATCAATAGGACTTTGTACTTAGTACTTAAGCTTCTCTGATGGGACCAGAACCAAGAAAGAAAGGAATCCATTTCAGTAAGATTTCAAATAGCTTTTAAACCATGCTTCCTTTATAAATTTTTCCCTTTTTGTTTAATTTTCTATATTTTCCTATATGAAAGCTTAATATATCAAAAGGATATATATCTAGAATGCATACAAATATTCTTCTGTATCTATACTAGTATCCACAAACAACCAAACACTAATGTCTAATGTACACACTGGTACACGTGACAATACCATTAGAATGCTCATTTGATCAAATATCTTTCAGGAACAGGTCTTTCCAATATTAAAACTTCTATATTATATAAAATGAGACTATTCAAATTATTTTTTTAGTCATTCTTCAATGATGAAAAGGAGCTATATCCTGCATTAGTAAGCTAGGGTATTTAGCAAAACACACTGAGAACTTTTTCTCAGCTTTGTTGAGATATAACTGACAAAAATTGTATATATTTAAGTATACAATTGATGATCTATTATCGTATACAAGCTAATCAACAAGTCCATCACTCAAATAATTAGCACTTTCTTTAACTGCCTGTGTGATGAGAACATGAGATCAGAGTTTTTTAAATTCTAACAGTAAAGAAAAATGTTTTACAGATACCCATTTCTTACAGTACACAAAGAACTTTTCTTTGCAACCCCATGGATGAGCCATAGAATTCTCCAGGCAAGAATACTGGATTGGGTAGCCATTCCCCTCTCCCCAGAGAATCTTTCCAACCCAGGGATTGAACCCAGGTCTCTCACAATGCAGGCAGATTCTTTACCATCTAAGCCACCAGGGAAGATCTTTCACATTCATGTTGGTTTGCTTTCATGCTATATCTCTTGCTATTCATAAAAGTGCTGTATGGCATATTTTATTTTTTCTATTAAAACTGATTTTGTTTGGGACATTTCAGAGCATCTCTCAAAACATGGTTTCTAACCCTACCAAAAAGAAAAACAAAATCCCCAAAACCAAGATTCAAACTTGATGAATCACTGGAAATAAAACCTTGCAAAGTAATATACTGCTAATCATGTTTTTATGAGAGTTTAGTAAGTTTGGAAAACTTTGAAGAATATTTAGTTAACCTCTGTTTTGTATTTAAAGTTTGGATAATGTCAAGCTACTAGAGTCACATAACACCTAGATGAGTAACTGTAAATCTGTAAACTATCTTTTAGTAAAATCAAAGCACTGTCATGAACTGATTCTACTTCACCAAACTTAACCAATATTATATTTAGATATCTGATGAGGGGGTTTCCCTGGTGGTCTAGTAGGTAAACAGTCCGCCTTGCAGTGCAAGGGGCACTGGTTCAATCCCTGATCTGGGAAGATCTCATGTCCTGTGGAGCTGCTAGACTGGTATGTCCAATTACAAGCCAGCGCTCTGGAGCACATGCGTCCAGAGCCGGTGCTCTGCAACAAGAGAGACCACTGCAATGGTAGGCCCACATAGGCCAAAGAATAAAGATGGATGAAAATAAACAGACAGAAAAAGCAATAAAAAAGGTCAAAATTTAAAAAGATATCTGATGAGAAAAATTTTTTTGAAATAGAAAATATATATTCATCCTTCTAATTTGAACATTATTTATACATTACTATTCTGAAAAACTTTATATCTTATAAATAAATATCACAACACTGAGATGATAACAATAAAATTTTGTTCATCTGCTAAGGTGAATTGATACTAATCTAAAATCTGAATTTGTTTTCATAAAGTTTTTACTTAAAATCACATTTGTTTAGTCTCAAAATGTTGGTTATCATCAACTCATATAAGATTACAATTTCTTTCTTCATTTCACTTTCTTATATATCTTTGGTTTGAAATATTTTCTGCCAAGAGTAACAACTAACTTCATTGATTTTAACCCCCAAGTTGTGGGAAAGCACAGAAAAGAGAAACAGAGATATAAATTAGTTTACCCGTGGCAGAACCTATAGTGCCCTCTTGTGGTGAATCTTAACTACAGCGCTCTGGAGAACAGTCTCACCTTTCCTAGACTAGAGGGGAGAACGTGGAAGCATTGTTAGTTACTGCCTGATAGCAAGCAGCTGTTTATTAACAAATCAAGTAAAAGATAAAAGACTCCTTTATAGAAATCTACTCAATCACTCTCAAAACAATCACAGCTACTCCATTCTCTTCTATAAAATACAGTTCTATAGGGTAGTTGACAGATGGCCAGGCATGTGGATTTCTTATACTCTCTACTTCTGGAATCATGCAAAAGATAACACAGAGCAATTTTTAGTGAACACAAGAATGTCCTGAGACAAGCAGCTCCCTAGTCAACAAAGTACTGCATCTATCATATAAGGCAATGTGGAAAATCTAAAGCAAGGAGCAATCCTCTACCTTACTTATAAATAATTTGGGAAGTGGTCAGTGTAATTTCAACCTCTACGATATTTTAAAAGTAAAAGTGATATAAGACTTGGGTAAACCATGGCTTCAGAAACTCTAAATGGTTTTATTAACATCTTGTAAATAGTATTTTATATTTTTCAAGAAAAAAACCAAGTACTCTATTATCAAAAAAAAAAAAATCCACTTGTCTTTCATCATTTTTTAAAAACATTGGATGATACTTTTGAGTTATTTCTTTTTCTTTTGTTTTTAATTCATGAGTTCTCTATGTCCTTTCCTATAGAATCACATTTAAGATCTCCGTTTTTATTAATTATAGCACAAAAGATGATTTTGGAGTTTCCCATTGATAAGAGCAAAGAAAGTGTTTGTGCAACCAGGTATTTCAAGCAAAATGAAAAACTGAGCATATGAGCTGCTTCTCTTGAAGGTTAAACAATTCATACAATACTGCCTTTTCTGTTTTCTTCTTTCCTGAGCTTCTTTTTTCTCCAAAGAGAAAATATTTCTAGTTTTCCATAATGTCTAAAATATCAAAAAAAATAGTTAAATTCTAATTTAAAAGAAATTATGTTTATAGTTAAAATTTTAAAGAAAGAAAATATTTCTTTAAGAAAGAACAACTAACTTCATTGATTTTAACCCCAAGTGGGCAAAAAACCTAATAGTGCCCTCTTGTGGTGAATCTTAACTACAGCGCTCTGGAGAACAGTCTCACCTTTCCTAGACTAGAGGGGAGAACGTGGAAGCATTGTTAGTTACTGCCTGATAGCAAGCAGCTGTTTATTAACAAATCAAGTAAAAGATAAAAGACTCCTTTATAGAAATCTACTCAATCACTCTCAAAACAATCACAGCTACTCCATTCTCTTCTATAAAATACAGTTCTATAGGGTAGTTGACAGATGGCCAGGCATGTGGATTTCTTATACTCTCTACTTCTGGAATCATGCAAAAGATAACACAGAGCAATTTTAGTGAACACAAGAATGTCCTGAGACAAGCAGCTCCCTAGTCAACAAAGTACTGCATCTATCATATAAGGCAATGTGGAAAATCTAAAGCAAGGAGCAATCCTCTACCTTACTTATAAATAATTTGGGAAGTGGTCAGTGTAATTTCAACCTCTACGATATTTTAAAAGTAAAAGTGATATAAGACTTGGGTAAACCATGGCTTCAGAAACTCTAAATGGTTTTATTAACATCTTGTAAATAGTATTTTATATTTTTCAAGAAAAAAACCAAGTACTCTATTATCAAAAAAAAAAAAAATCCACTTGTCTTTCATCATTTTTTAAAAACATTGGATGATACTTTTGAGTTATTTCTTTTTCTTTTGTTTTTAATTCATGAGTTCTCTATGTCCTTTCCTATAGAATCACATTTAAGATCTCCGTTTTTATTAATTATAGCACAAAAGATGATTTTGGAGTTTCCCATTGATAAGAGCAAAGAAAGTGTTTGTGCAACCAGGTATTTCAAGCAAAATGAAAAACTGAGCATATGAGCTGCTTCTCTTGAAGGTTAAACAATTCATACAATACTGCCTTTTCTGTTTTCTTCTTTCCTGAGCTTCTTTTTTCTCCAAAGAGAAAATATTTCTAGTTTTCCATAATGTCTAAAATATCAAAAAAAATAGTTAAATTCTAATTTAAAAGAAATTATGTTTATAGTTAAAATTTTTCAAAATGGCAACCTAATTTACTGTCACTCAAAGTAATAACATCTGCCTATTTGTTAAGGAATCAAAGACAATATATACATAAAATGTACTGCCCAAAGCAGTAATCAGATTGGAGGCCTTGTAAATGTTTTGTTTAAATTGAAAGTTCTATCTAAAAGTCTTAAAAAAAAAAAAAAACTGCTAATTTCTTTCAGGTGCCTACCCTCTACCCATAAGTGCACTGCTTCCTAAAAATAGATATGGATAAAGAACTTGTAAAAATACTGAAATTTAAATAAGGTAAGATAGCCTGATCATGTTCCAGACACAGATTTAAGCAGTAAGCACTTTGGACAGCAGTCTTCTATGAGACGTGCACCTGTAATGAACTTAATACACAATTCCTAAACTTTCCCTTCCTGGCAATGTATTTCAATTTTACTAGTCAAAAATGTGTCTCACTCTTGCTATTGCATTTATGCTTTGACCTTTACAACCTCTGGGAGTAAATAATGTGCACTCTATACCTACTAGAATCACATGTTCAGAATAATTGCAATTCCTTTTAATTGTCTAAAAATGACCTTACCTTTTATCCTAAAACTGAAAAGAGGAATTTCCTACCTCTACCATTTTGGGATTTGGCTATAAATGATGTTTGTATCCATCCTACTCAATGGCCCTCATTATTTTATTTTATAGACTTTGAATCACCAGTAACAATCTGAAATGCCTTCCCATAACAGACTGAGTGAACTAAACAAGAAAAATAAAATCCAGTCTGGAGAAGTGTAAAGTAACAGCAAACAGGCTCTAGTGCTACTCTTGGGCAAAGAGCACAGCTCCGTTACTCTGGAAAACTGCAGCTGAGGAGAAAGAAAATTTTTGGAGTTTTCCCATTGATAAGAGCAAAGAAAGTGTTTGTGCAACCAGGTATTTCAAGCAAAATGAAAACTGAGCATATGAGCTGCTTCTCTTGAAGGTTAAACAATTCATACAATACTGCCTTTTCTGTTTTCTTCTTTCCTGAGCTTCTTTTTTCTCCAAAGAGAAAATATTTCTAGTTTTCCATAATGTCTAAAATATCAAAAAAAATAGTTAAATTCTAATTTAAAAGAAATTATGTTTATAGTTAAAATTTTTCAAAATGGCAACCTAATTTACTGTCACTCAAAGTAATAACATCTGCCTATTTGTTAAGGAATCAAAGACAATATATACATAAAATGTACTGCCCAAAGCAGTAATCAGATTGGAGGCCTTGTAAATGTTTTGTTTAAATTGAAAGTTCTATCTAAAAGTCTTAAAAAAAAAAAAAAACTGCTAATTTCTTTCAGGTGCCTACCCTCTACCCATAAGTGCACTGCTTCCTAAAAATAGATATGGATAAAGAACTTGTAAAAATACTGAAATTTAAATAAGGTAAGATAGCCTGATCATGTTCCAGACACAGATTTAAGCAGTAAGCACTTTGGACAGCAGTCTTCTATGAGACGCGCACCTGTAATGAACTTAATACACAATTCCTAAACTTTCCCTTCCTGGCAATGTATTTCAATTTTACTAGTCAAAAATGTGTCTCACTCTTGCTATTGCATTTATGCTTTGACCTTTACAACCTCTGGGAGTAAATAATGTGCACTCTATACCTACTAGAATCACATGTTCAGAATAATTGCAATTCCTTTTAATTGTCTAAAAATGACCTTACCTTTTATCCTAAAACTGAAAAGAGGAATTTCCTACCTCTACCATTTTGGGATTTGGCTATAAATGATGTTTGTATCCATCCTACTCAATGGCCCTCATTATTTTATTTTATAGACTTTGAATCACCAGTAACAATCTGAAATGCCTTCCCATAACAGACTGAGTGAACTAAACAAGAAAAATAAAAATCCAGTCTGGAGAAGTGTAAAGTAACAGCAAACAGGCTCTAGTGCTACTCTTGGGCAAAGAGCACAGCTCCGTTACTCTGGAAAACTGCAGCTGAGGAGAAGAAAGTTTACTAGGAAATCCTCATGGTTAAAAACTATACCCACATATACCACACTTCTTACTCTTCTGTTCTGTATCAAAAAATCTGATGGATTTCTAATTGACTGAGAGTTCAGCTCATTCGTAATAGCCTAATGCATCATGATGTTTTCTCTTGGCATCCACTGCCCTTTCCCTATCCAGTATCTCTCCTTTCCTCTCTCCTCCTCTTGTTCTCTCCCTTTCTGTATTTCTGTCACTTTTTACATCTCTCTTATGCCCATTGTGCGTGAGAGAGAGACTTTATTTCCTCTGCACCTAGCTTTGGGTCTGAGTGGATACCTGTCTGTATTTTATCTGTGTGTGTCTCTACGTGTTTCTACTCCATCTGACTCTCACTAAAAGATCTGATCTTTTCATAAGAAGAATATGATGTCGTGTCAGAAAAAGAAGCATTTCATGGAGTAAAGGTGAAGAGCTAATGCCAATCCATCTCTCTTCAATTCTTAAATATACTGGGAGTACTGTTGCCTCTTTTTTTTCACTAAAGCTCTGCCAATCTTCACTTTCAATGTTGTTAGTGAATAATGAAATCTTTACTGTGACAAACTCAATCCATCTGTGAGAAGCCTGAAGGGCATTTTTTGTTAATCTCAATTAAACAATTTCTCAGAATGAATTTTTCAATTTCTCTGCCAGATCATATAGAAGTGGCAACAATTGTGCGATACTCCCACATAAATGTGCAGAAAATTTTAACACTGTAATTCTCAATTTCTGAGGTACTTCCTGTATAAGTGGCACTGAAACTTTTCAGTACTGATTACATACACACGGGCATATACTTACCTCAAATATCTAACACATTTCAAAGCTCAGAGGTTTTGAATAGCTGTATTGAAAGTTAGCTGTAGGCAATTAGAGGTGGTATTTAAAATGCAAAACTGGGTGAATTTTCATTTGTAGCTGATGCTATCCATGGAAAAAAACATTAAGCCAGTGAAGCAATTATAACATGAAGCGTGAAAAAGATAAAACTTTCATTAATTTGGATGGTAGATTTCAAATGGAGGCAACAGAAACAGCTACTTCTAAGCCACATAAGGTAAGTTATAATTTCATGGTGTATCAGAAAAAAAAAAAAAAGATACTCTAAAAATTGACTCAGTTTCAATCTGTATAAGAAGTTCCAACCAAAGATGCTATATGAGTAAACTTCAGTCAGTTCTCATCCATTTTTCAGCTGCTGTGCAGAACAATAGAGAGCCCTCCAGATTTTATTTTTCAAGGCCTTCTCTGAAAAGTCCACTTGCAGACCAAATTGTATGGAGGTGAAATAACCCAAGAGGATGAGAAAGCTGAAAAAAGACTGATCATCTTAAACAGCTAATTCCAGTAACCTTTCCATTTCCCAAACAGGTTGTTTTCAAAGTAATATCTCTTCGTACTCTAGGTTTCTGTACAACATGAATATAAAAAATAATGTGTAAACACAAATTGTCTACCATTATGAATTTAAACTTTATATTATCATAAAAAATCAAACACACATTTGAAATCACACTAGAATGGCTAAAAACATTACAGTTACTCTTTAAAACTAGATTAGGCCTATGAACTGAATTTTGTCAACCCAAAAATGTCTGTTCAAGATTTGTAACAGGCATTGATGATATAGGAAGAAATCAAGTCAAGAGTTTCAAACTAAAACCAAATACCCTGTCAGACATTGACAAAAAATACCTTGGAACACTTACATTGTAGTCCCCAAATCAGGGGAAATATCTGCAAGCCTAGTTTTAGAAGAGATTATATCCTAAGAATTAACACAACCTAATCTACCAGTTCAGGAAAAGCATAATTGTGCTTCTGTCCTTCCCACTAAGCAGGGAGCATTTTGAGAGTCTAAGTGTCTCAATCATTTTGTTTTTATCCAAAGGACCCCACAGAGTGTCTCTTGTATAAGGCAGCCAAATAAATAGTGTTTAATTGAATTGAATGGATGATTAAACAATGATTATGGAACTGCACAGAGCATTTCCATTGCTTTAGTCCAAGATCTACTGCAACTAATATGCAGAAATGTCTTTCTCATAATTCTTCAAGCAAAAACTCTCAAAATGAAATAACAGGCTTCTGAAGGAAGAAAAAAAAAACTTTAAAGCATATTTTACATATCTTGCTGTAAATTTTAAAATTATGTAAAAGATTAAAAACAAGTAGAAGATGCATATTTCAGTAAAATGCAAAGTTCACAAGGTCCTACAATGTGAAATATATAACCATCCCCATTCAGATACCTTAGAAGAAAAGAATGCACAGATGGATAGAAATTTAAAGATACTTTAAGGCAAGAAAACCCTAGCATCAGTAACAAGGTAGAATGTTCTTTTTAAAACTGTTTCTCCAGTTACTTTAAAAGCACAGTATGTAGTCCTTCCCTTCTGTGTTTCTCTTGCTTAGGTCAAATCAGATATATCATATAGATCACTACAGATCAACACATAATAAAAGAGGAATTTAAAACACAAATTTGACCATAATAATCTCCCTTTCCCTTTTTCCAGAACTGACTCTTAGGTTCAACTTCAACTACCTTCCCAAACTAAGCTTTCAGCGGTGCCCATTGGGCCTGAAAGCCATTCCAGAGACTTAAATTTTAAGTAGCCACTTTCACAGCCATTCCCAACTTGAGGGAAAGCCTTCCGCTGAGATTAACTCTTATAAATTTAATCAGTCTCTGCAGCCTACTTGATTTAAAAAGAAAAATATGTCAAGATGAACAAGAAAGATAGCCCTCAACAAAGCAAAACTCAACTCTGCTCTCCACCCTACCCGCTTCCTCTGTTCCGGGCTCTGGACAGGTGGGAGGGGGGTGAGTACGTCTTGGGGAGGGGATGCAACTAACTTTCCTCGGCCACCGCATTCCCACCCCCACCTAAAATCAGGTCCAGCTCTTTGGGCTGTCCGTATTCCCCTCCCCTTGGGAGAGGGATGGGATGGGGTGGATGGGGCGTTGGGCAGGATTGGGTCAATGCTAATATTTGTTTTTATCCAAAGGACCCCACAGAGTGTCTCTTGTAAAAAATAAATAGTGTTTAATTGAATTGAATGGATGATTAAACAATGATTATGGAACTGCACAGAGCATTTCCATTGCTTTAGTCCAAGATCTACTGCAACTAATATGCAGAAATGTCTTTCTCATAATTCTTCAAGCAAAAACTCTCAAAATGAAATAACAGGCTTCTGAAGGAAGAAAAAAAAAACTTTAAAGCATATTTTACATATCTTGCTGTAAATTTTAAAATTATGTAAAAGATTAAAAACAAGTAGAAGATGCATATTTCAGTAAAATGCAAAGTTCACAAGGTCCTACAATGTGAAATATATAACCATCCCCATTCAGATACCTTAGAAGAAAAGAATGCACAGATGGATAGAAATTTAAAGATACTTTAAGGCAAGAAAACCCTAGCATCAGTAACAAGGTAGAATGTTCTTTTTAAAACTGTTTCTCCAGTTACTTTAAAAGCACAGTATGTAGTCCTTCCCTTCTGTGTTTCTCTTGCTTAGGTCAAATCAGATATATCATATAGATCACTACAGATCAACACATAATAAAAGAGGAATTTAAAACACAAATTTGACCATAATAATCCCCCTTTTCCCTTTTTCCAGAACTGACTCTTAGGTTCAACTTCAACTACCTTCCCAAACTAAGCTTTCAGCGGTGCCCATTGGGCCTGAAAGCCATTCCAGAGACTTAAATTTTAAGTAGCCACTTTCACAGCCATTCCCAACTTGAGGGAAAGCCTTCCGCTGAGATTAACTCTTATAAATTTAATCAGTCTCTGCAGCCTACTTGATTTAAAAAGAAAAATATGTCAAGATGAACAAGAAAGATAGCCCTCAACAAAGCAAAACTCAACTCTGCTCTCCACCCTACCCGCTTCCTCTGTTCCGGGCTCTGGACAGGTGGGAGGGGGGTGAGTACGTCTTGGGGAGGGGATGCAACTAACTTTCCTCGGCCACCGCATTCCCACCCCCACCTAAAATCAGGTCCAGCTCTTTGGGCTGTCCGTATTCCCCTCCCCCCTTGGGAGAGGGATGGGATGGGGTGGATGGGGGCGTGGGTGGGCAGGATGCAGGTGGAGGGGTATTCTGACTGCAACTCTTCTTACCACTGGAGCGCCTGACGATGTTCTCCAAAAATGTGTTCTGCGGTGCCACCAGCCCTCTCTTGCCCCCCGGCATCCTGGGTCTGAAGAGCAGCGGCCAGGATCCGCGGCGGGGGAGGGGGGGATGCAGGAAGAGAAGGTGGAGGAAGAAGAGGAAAAGGTGGAAGAGAAGATCCAGACGAAAAAAGAGGGGGCGCGGCGGCGGCGACGGGGTCCCCTGACTGTGTCTCCAGCCCGACCCGGATGAGCAGCTCTGGGGAGGAAGACCAAGCAGTTCATGGTAGTAGCACTCCCCCGGCCGCCGCTGCCCAGACTGTGGCGGTGCCGCACACGGGGCTCGGGAACTGCAGGCTCCGCGGGGCACAATGCGCCTGCGCCGCCCCCGCTGTCGCTGTCCCGCCGGTGCTGCTGCTGAAGCTGCCGCTGAGGCTGCCGTCGCGGCGGCGGTCACCTACGCGCGGGCTTAGCATTTCTCCCCATGCCCCGACCCCGGGCCCGGGGGCAAAGGCCTGTCTTCCAGACCCTTTAACGCCCCTTCCTCTCTCCCTTTCCGAGCCCGCGCCTCTTGGGGCAGCTGGATCAGGGCTGCCCAGTTGAGCCCAACTTCTGCCCGGCTGTGCGCCTGGTGGCGGCTCCTCTGTCCTCGGAGATCGAGGCTAATGCTCGCTGCCCAGGGGGGCCGTGGAGCAGGTGAGGGAGTGGGAGAGGCAGGAAGGATGCCAAAGAGGGCAACGGGTAGTCGGAGGGGGTCACATCTCAGTTTCTCCTGCCAAAGTCCCGGCCGCTCCTGGGAACGCGGCTGCCTGGGCGGAGGTGTAGATCATCTCCCGCTCCAGCCGAGGCTGAGAGCCGAGCTGGGACTGACTGGGCGGCGCGCGGGGACGCAGAGCAGCCACCTGACGCTGCTGCTGCCCCCCTCCGGGCTTTGGCGCCCAAGCTCTACAGAGGAGCTTCCGACACCCGCCCTAGCCCACGCCTCGGAGC
This sequence comes from Tragulus kanchil, assembly GCA_022376925.1. Classification (NCBI taxonomy): domain Eukaryota; kingdom Metazoa; phylum Chordata; class Mammalia; order Artiodactyla; family Tragulidae; genus Tragulus; species Tragulus kanchil. The sequence goes on from JAIOJX010000032.1 coordinate 256,856,932, forward strand.
CAGATTAGGTCCCAGCGCAGAGCAGGGGCGGAAATGGCCCCTGCGCCCCAGGCTGGGTCCGGCGCCCGGAGGAGCGTGGAGGCAGCGCAGGGATGCTTCCTGGGACTGGAGAGTGCAAAGGCCAGCGGCGAGCCCCGCCACCGCCACGTTGCGGAGAAGGTTGCACTTAATCAAAGGAGCAGGGGAAGAGGGAGAATAATTCACCCCCAAGAGAGGGAGAGTAGAACCAGCAGCGGAAAAACAGTGAAGGTGGTGGGCGCGAAGCTGCACAGGACCGGAGACCGTGATAGGGAATCGTCTGTAACAAGGCTAGGAACCGGCGACAGGAGAGGAACGGTTAAAAACAAAAGCCAGAGTTGGTGACGGAGAAGGGAAAATAGCCTAAGTGCAAAGGGACGGGAGAAAAAGATGGAAAGAAATGGCGTACAGCTCACGCTGGCAGGGGTACCTTCCTTTACCAAAGGCCGTGGAGATTCTAAGTGGTCCCAGGCTGGAAACATCTCCTAAGAACGTGTTTAAAACGCAAATCACTGGGCTCTACCCCAGAGCTAGGAAACAGGGAACTCTGGGAGCCGGAGCTAACAATGCTTTAACAAGCCCTCGGGAGAAATACTATGCTCGCTGAAGTTTAAGAACTGACTTAAGGCTTCCGCTCCAGAGGCTTCACCCGGGCCTGTCTAGAAAGGATGACTGTATAAACAGACTCAAGAAGTGAGGACAAGAAAGTGCGCTCCGGCCAGGTCAGAGGTTGGTGGCGAGGCAACGCTTTAAGTAGGAAGGTTAAAGGAGAGTTGGATGGGAGCTTCTCCTTTGCTGGGACCTTACCTAGATAACCTAGGAAACCAAACCCTTGTTAGAAACGGTCAAACTACGCTACTCAGAAGCAATGGGATTCTCCATGCAAGGGGTCAGAGGAAATAATCCAGCTCCTCCCCTGCTCTGAGCAAGGTGGATGGGAGAGTGGAGGTGATACTCTCATTCCTTTGGCGACTCCTAGATCACCAGTCACTAGAATAGTTACTGTCACCCATCTCCAAAGCAGTCTGTGTAAGGGCCATAGCCTGTAGCGAAGAAACACATAAATGTACAGCCAGAATCCAGGCTTTTGCTTGGGATCACTTTCTCCCTCTGAAATTTCCACCAGTTTTTCCGGAGCTTGGGCTGCTGAGCAAACCCAGAAGCTTGATGCGATGTTAGGAGCAGTTTGGTCTGCTAGGATTCTTTCCCCACAAAATCAGGAGACTCCATGGAATAACACTAGCCTTGCCTTGCTTTCTAGTCTCCCCCACCCCCACTCCGACCCCCACTCCACCTCCCTCTGCGGTAAAGAATCTACCTGGGTTTGATCCCTGGGTTAGGAAGCTCCCCTGGAAGAGGGCATGGCAACCCACTCCAGTACTCTTGCCTTGGAAGTTCCATGGACAGAGAAGCCTGTCAGGCTACAGTTCTTGTGGTTGCAAAGAGTCGGACATGACTGAAGTGACTTCCTTTCCAGGCACACAGGCTGCCTTGCCTTCTACCCGAAGCACTCCAGGTGGGGCCAGCTTATTTCCCTGCAACTAGAATATCTGCTAAATGCAGGTGTCTTTAGTTAAATAACAAGGAACTCAGGCACAGATTGGATCCTGGTGGTTGACCTGCCAAGACAGGAGTCAGAGATGTCGCTGAGTTTACGGCTCTCTTCCTGCAGCAGACTTGGGTGTGTATCTAGCAGAATGTGAAAGTCAAAAACACTCAGTTGTGTCCAACTCTTGGGGATTACATGGACTGTAGCCCGCCAGGCTCCATGAAATTCTCCAGTCAGGAATACTGGAGTCAGACGCCATTCTCTTCTCCAGGGAGTCTTCCTGACCCAGGGATGGAGCCCAGGTCTCCTGCGTTGTAGGCAGATTGCTTGCTGTCTGAGCCACCAGGGAAGCCCATATACGCAGAAGAGGAACTGGAAACCCAAGCTTAGACACACAGCTGGATTTTACCCCTCTTCTAGTGACTCTTCGGTGACCTCTGTTTATGGCTGCCAGGCTACAGCACAGACCATGACTCATCAGCCATTCACAGATTGAGGTGATGAACTAGCAGGCTAATTTCAAGTGTATAATAAAATGTATATAAATATAAAATATACACACAATATCAATATATATAGATTGCTATCCTAGACTTCTAACATACTGATAAATCTATCATCATCATTAACAGGAAATATCTCAAATCTGTATGTTCTTTTGCACATCATCAGCTGCCCACATCTCGCCTCTGGTATTGATATAAAACCTCAGCTTCCCAGCATTTCCCATCTAGTATAAATATCCCTGTTCCTAATCACTCCTCTGTGGGTGTATTAGCTCACACTTCCCAAAGAGGAAACTCTTTTGGACTCCATTAAGACACAGTCACACAATTACCCGTAGAATTTCCCCTGTTTATTTCCATCTGCCGATTTAATTAAGATGCATTTATCCTTTCTTCTCTGTCCTTCATAATGTCATAACAATAAAACTTCAGAATTATTTTAACCATTGTAAGAAATATTGTCATTAAAAAGTGTCAAATGCTTGATTTACACACTTTTCTTAATCCTCTAGTGTAATTTTTTAATTTACATAAGAGAAAAGGAGGCCTGGAGAGAAAAATTGCCTAATTCGAGACGCCACAGTGCTCGAGAGGCTACTTTGTAACTAGAATTGAGCCTTCTATCCCTGTAGTGAGAGCTTCTTGTAAATAACAGAAAATAACCTGATGTTGGTATAGTGTGCTAACAATCAGCAGCATCTGATGATCTCTACTGCTGTTACTCATTTTGCAGCACTGGAGAGAAAGAAACCCTTAATGATCACTGGCAACAGCTCCTAATCAACGTAGAGTTAAGGAAAACAGCAGCACTGGGACCATATGGACTGACTGGCTCTGAGGAATGTGCTAGCAGATTGCAGCAGGTGCCAACACGGCATTTTAAAGAGTGGTTTTCAGACAGAGTCCATATGTTGTCACCAAGCCACAGGATATACAGGTGAGACAGACAGGAACCAGAAAGCTTTCAATGTCACACAGAGGGCTTCTTCTTGTTTGTTTCACTGCAAAGATTCCATTTTAAAGCAGAACCATTGTCCATTTCTTCTATCTTTAGGTATGGTATTGAGAGTGGTGTTGTCTGTGAGAACCAAGAGTCCCAGTACCCAGAGGTGTTCACCAACTCCTATGTCACAGCTATGAAATGACCGAAAGCTAGCTGTGCTGCAGGTGTGGTTAAACAGCAGCCAATAGAAGAATAAAGAGTTAGAAAATGATACATTAGAAAGCAATTGTTTATAATTAGTACAGGCTTGCTGAAGAATTCTGTTATCCCTCTTTTGAGGATTTAAAATATAGTTTATTTGACATTGGCTGTAATTATGTGTAGACTCTCAGAAATGCATTAAAAATAGGTTCAGTCTGACAATGTTTGATCTTTTATGTGAAAGCGGCCCACTTACTATTCTCTTGGGGATGGTTTTTCTCTCTATCCCTGTCCTCTGTTTATGGGCAGAGGTCTATGATGCAATCTGTAGATGCTAAATGGATGGTTCAGATGGAGTAACGGGAGGGAAAAAGAAAACAAAAGGCTGGAAGCTGCTCTCCAGCCTGACCTCCAGGATTGGTGGCATTAGCAGCAGTATCAGTCCAAACCATTTTCTGTTTCCCAATCCATTTTCCAAAAAGAAAATTTAACCTTCTTATCTCTAGGTTTTTAAAAGAGAAAAGGAGGCCTGGAGAGAAAAATTGCCTAATTCGAGACGCCACAGTGCTCGAGAGGCTACTTTGTAACTAGAATTGAGCCTTCTATCCCTGTAGTGAGAGCTTCTTGTAAATAACAGAAAATAACCTGATGTTGGTATAGTGTGCTAACAATCAGCAGCATCTGATGATCTCTAGCTGTTACTCATTTTGCAGCACTGGAGAGAAAGAAACCCTTAATGATCACTGGCAACAGCTCCTAATCAACGTAGAGTTAAGGAAAACAGCAGCACTGGGACCATATGGACTGACTGGCTCTGAGGAATGTGCTAGCAGATTGCAGCAGGTGCCAACACGGCATTTTAAAGAGTGGTTTTCAGACAGAGTCCATATGTTGTCACCAAGCCACAGGATATACAGGTGAGACAGACAGGAACCAGAAAGCTTTCAATGTCACACAGAGGGCTTCTTCTTGTTTGTTTCACTGCAAAGATTCCATTTTAAAGCAGAACCATTGTCCATTTCTTCTATCTTTAGGTATGGTATTGAGAGTGGTGTTGTCTGTGAGAACCAAGAGTCCCAGTACCCAGAGGTGTTCACCAACTCCTATGTCACAGCTATGAAATGACCGAAAGCTAGCTGTGCTGCAGGTGTGGTTAAACAGCAGCCAATAGAAGAATAAAGAGTTAGAAAATGATACATTAGAAAGCAATTGTTTATAATTAGTACAGGCTTGCTGAAGAATTCTGTTATCCCTCTTTTGAGGATTTAAAATATAGTTTATTTGACATTGGCTGTAATTATGTGTAGACTCTCAGAAATGCATTAAAAATAGGTTCAGTCTGACAATGTTTGATCTTTTATGTGAAAGCGGCCCACTTACTATTCTCTTGGGGATGGTTTTTCTCTCTATCCCTGTCCTCTGTTTATGGGCAGAGGTCTATGATGCAATCTGTAGATGCTAAATGGATGGTTCAGATGGAGTAACGGGAGGGAAAAAGAAAACAAAAGGCTGGAAGCTGCTCTCCAGCCTGACCTCCAGGATTGGTGGCATTAGCAGCAGTATCAGTCCAAACCATTTTCTGTTTCCCAATCCATTTTCCAAATCTCACTCTCCAGCTGCCCTAGAACCCACCCCTGCTCTAGCAATAAAATATCCAAATTGTGGCTCAAACAGTAAAGAACCTGCCTGCAATGCAGGAGACCCAGGTTCAGTCCCTGGGTCCGTAAAATCCCCTTTTTTAGAAAAAAAAGAAAAGAAGGAAATGGCAAACCGCTCCAGTACTCTTGCCTGGAGAATAGCAGGATACAGTTCATGGGCTTGCAAAGCCCACACTTAAACTCATAACATCCTTCCTTCTCCCTCCCACCCTAGAATCTAAGTTAAGAGAAAGTAGAATAGAGGTTGTATTGTATAGAGATTCTGCATTTGACTCAGGACCCAGACTACCTGAAATTTAATCTTGCCCCGGAAACTTACTAGCTAACTTCCCCTCCTATAAAATGAAGATTTGAAATGATCTACTTAAGAAGGCTGTTGTGAGGATGATAGGTAAGTTATAAGGATGATATTTGATAGGTGTTAAAATAATATCTGGCATATAACAAAGATCATATAAGAGTTTGTAAATAAGCCTTTTCATCCCTTTCTACTTTCATTTACAATAACAGCTGTAGGTGATGATCACTATTTACACTCACCAATAACCAGACATGCTCTCCTCTTCTTTGAAGTTAGTTATAGCCATAAACTATTAATAGTTCTGGTCAATGAACTGTGAATGGAGGTGATGTGTATTACTTCCTGGTGAAAGCAGGTAAGAGCCAGAACTCAGTTCTTCATACTCCTCTTCCTCTGTTTCAATGACTGTAGAATGCCAAGCAACACACGAACAGCTGCAGGGAGAGTTACCTTGACCTGTGGTAGCCATTATATAAGCAGGAAATAAGCTTCTGTTGTGTTGAGACACTGAGATTCTGATACTTTTATGTGAAAGCGGCCCACTTACTATTCTCTTGGGGATGGTTTTTCTCTCTATCCCTGTCCTCTGTTTATGGGCAGAGGTCTATGATGCAATCTGTAGATGCTAAATGGATGGTTCAGATGGAGTAACGGGAGGGAAAAAGAAAACAAAAGGCTGGAAGCTGCTCTCCAGCCTGACCTCCAGGATTGGTGGCATTAGCAGCAGTATCAGTCCAAACCATTTTCTGTTTCCCAATCCATTTTCCAAATCTCACTCTCCAGCTGCCCTAGAACCCACCCCTGCTCTAGCAATAAAATATCCAAATTGTGGCTCAAACAGTAAAGAACCTGCCTGCAATGCAGGAGACCCAGGTTCAGTCCCTGGGTCCGTAAAATCCCCTTTTTTAGAAAAAAAAGAAAAGAAGGAAATGGCAAACCGCTCCAGTACTCTTGCCTGGAGAATAGCAGGATACAGTTCATGGGCTTGCAAAGCCCACACTTAAACTCATAACATCCTTCCTTCTCCCTCCCACCCTAGAATCTAAGTTAAGAGAAAGTAGAATAGAGGTTGTATTGTATAGAGATTCTGCATTTGACTCAGGACCCAGACTACCTGAAATTTAATCTTGCCCCGGAAACTTACTAGCTAACTTCCCCTCCTATAAAATGAAGATTTGAAATGATCTACTTAAGAAGGCTGTTGTGAGGATGATAGGTAAGTTATAAGGATGATATTTGATAGGTGTTAAAATAATATCTGGCATATAACAAAGATCATATAAGAGTTTGTAAATAAGCCTTTTCATCCCTTTCTACTTTCATTTACAATAACAGCTGTAGGTGATGATCACTATTTACACTCACCAATAACCAGACATGCTCTCCTCTTCTTTGAAGTTAGTTATAGCCATAAACTATTAATAGTTCTGGTCAATGAACTGTGAATGGAGGTGATGTGTATTACTTCCTGGTGAAAGCAGGATAAGAGCCAGAACTCAGTTCTTCATACTCCTCTTCCTCTGTTTCAATGACTGTAGAATGCCAAGCAACACACGAACAGCTGCAGGGAGAGTTACCTTGACCTGTGGTAGCCATTATATAAGCAGGAAATAAGCTTCTGTTGTGTTGAGACACTGAGATTCTGATACTTTTATTTAATGTACCATACCTAATCTATCCTGATTGGTATGGATTGTGAATTTGCTTTAGGTACAAAGAAGGAGTGGTATACATATATATATATACATAATGTATATATACACATACATATATGTGTGTGTTTGTATATATGTGTACATATATGTGTATATATATACACATATATGTATATATACATATACATACATACATATATGTATATATAATGGAGTATCACTCAGTGATAATAAAGAACAAAATTGTGCCATTTTCAGACATGTGGATGGTTCTAGAGACTGTCATACAGAGTGAAGTAAGTCATAAAGAAATAAACAACTATCATATATGAACACATATATGTGGAATCTATAAAAATGGTATGATGAAGCTATTTACAAAGTAGAAACAGAGACACAAACATAGAGGACAGATGTATGGACACGGAGAGGGCAGGGGATAAACTGGGAGATTGGACTGATATATACCCTACTGTGTATAAAATAGACAACTAATAAGAGTCTACTGTGTAGCACAGAGAACTCTGTTCAATGCTCTGTGACCTAAATGGGTAGGAAATCCACTTTGCTGTACAGCAGAAACTAACACAATATTAAGCAACAAAACACCAATAAAAAGTTTTAATGAAACACATAGTATTTGCATATAAAAAGAATTTAAATCTACTTAAGAAGGCTGTTGTGAGGATGATAGGTAAGTTATAAGGATGATATTTGATAGGTGTTAAAATAATATCTGGCATATAACAAAGATCATATAAGAGTTTGTAAATAAGCCTTTTCATCCCTTTCTACTTTCATTTACAATAACAGCTGTAGGTGATGATCACTATTTACACTCACCAATAACCAGACATGCTCTCCTCTTCTTTGAAGTTAGTTATAGCCATAAACTATTAATAGTTCTGGTCAATGAACTGTGAATGGAGGTGATGTGTATTACTTCCTGGTGAAAGCAGATAAGAGCCAGAACTCAGTTCTTCATACTCCTCTTCCTCTGTTTCAATGACTGTAGAATGCCAAGCAACACACGAACAGCTGCAGGGAGAGTTACCTTGACCTGTGGTAGCCATTATATAAGCAGGAAATAAGCTTCTGTTGTGTTGAGACACTGAGATTCTGATACTTTTATTTAATGTACCATACCTAATCTATCCTGATTGGTATGGATTGTGAATTTGCTTTAGGTACAAAGAAGGAGTGGTATACATATATATATATACATAATGTATATATACACATACATATATGTGTGTGTTTGTATATATGTGTACATATATGTGTATATATATATAAATATGTATATATACATATACATACATACATATATGTATATATAATGGAGTATCACTCAGTGATAATAAAGAACAAAATTGTGCCATTTTCAGACATGTGGATGGTTCTAGAGACTGTCATACAGAGTGAAGTAAGTCATAAAGAAATAAACAACTATCATATATGAACACATATATGTGGAATCTATAAAAATGGTATGATGAAGCTATTTACAAAGTAGAAACAGAGACACAAACATAGAGGACAGATGTATGGACACGGAGAGAGCAGGGGATAAACTGGGAGATTGGACTGATATATACCCTACTGTGTATAAAATAGACAACTAATAAGAGTCTACTGTGTAGCACAGAGAACTCTGTTCAATGCTCTGTGACCTAAATGGGTAGGAAATCCACTTTGCTGTACAGCAGAAACTAACACAATATTAAGCAACAAAACACCAATAAAAAGTTTTAATGAAACACATAGTATTTGCATATAAAAAAGAACCATTGTTTTAGAGTAATGCTGCACTTTATGGGGCTCTCTGGGATTCCAATATTGTGTCAAGATCCTCAGTTCTCAAGGATCAGACTCATGGTTACACCCACCCAGCAAAGACTCCACCCTGATATATCCAACCAAGAATTTCTCCATACATGTAGCTGCTGAGTCTCTCAGGAGAGAATCACAAAACCTTCAAGACTGATGCACCATAAACTCAAGGCCTCCATAATCAACTTGCCTTTCGGTGTAGCCAGCCCTTCTACACATCCCTAAACAATTGCCCCTTCCATTCTCTACAGTAGCCTTCTCAAAGATGCGTCTCTCTTTTCACACCTCAGATGAACCTTTTTCCCTTTCTGTCTCAGAGTACAAGCCACAGAGAACAGGCTACATTGCCAGTCCTTAGACTTCCTCTTCTGGCCCTTTCTTATCTTCTTTCTTCCTAGTGAACAGGAAGCAATTCCCCTCATCATCCCATCACTGGCACTCTGGATGCTACTGTGCCCCTGGAAGGAATTCACTTTATTGACTGTTCTCTTGTTCCTCTCGCTTCAATATCTAACATGCTTTAAGAATGCTTTCTTTACTCACTGCTCTGTTTAGATTTTTTTAATTGCCAAATCTAGTGAGGCAATTTCATTCTTAATTTCACTTTGCCTATGATGGTTGACCCTGTTCCAACTCCTGTCTACTCAAAACATTCTCCTGTCTTAGACTGTCTGGTTTTGAATACTGATTGTGTGACCTCAGCATTTTAATTAACCTATGTGTGTTTGAGTTTCCTTATTAGTAAAAAGAGAATAATAATAGTCCCTATCTCATATAGTTGATTGAAGAATAAAAAGAGACATACAGGCAATACTCCATAATTGTCTGTATGAGAAAAGAATCTTTTAAAAAGTGGATATATGTTTGGATATATATCCACTTTAAAAAGTGGATATATATATATCTGATTCACTTTGTTGTGCTCCTGAAACTAACAAAACATTGTGAATCAACTATACTCCAATTTTTAAAAGTTAAGGAACAGATAGTCAACAGGAATCTACTATATAGCACAAGGAACTCTACTCACTATCCTGCAATAACCTCTGTGGAAAGGGAATCTGGAAAAGAATGGATATATGTATACATGTAACTAAATCACTTTACTATACACCTGAAACTGACATAACATTGTAAATCAACTATAGTCCAAAGTAAAATAAAAATTAAATTTAAAAATAATAAAGGTATTGATTTCTCATAAAAGACTGAGGAAATCATTAAGTAAGAAAAAAAAGAATTAAATGAGATAGCACATGTAGGCAGTCTTGTACCCAAACCTTTTTTAATGGAAAACTCTGAAATACTACACTTTTTTTTCATAAACTTGTCATAAACTCATTTGCCAAAAAAGTCTGACCTGAACTGTCATGAAGCTATTCGTATTTTTTTTTAATCCCACTTGCTGTGAATATTGACATGTTTTGCTTCATAGATACTAATGTGTTTGATAGCAAGGAATGTCATCACTAATATTTATAGAAGAGGTAACAATACATAGAAATACACAAATGTCTGACTTCTAAAATATAGATCTCTTCCTGTAACTCTAGACATGCCTACCTATATGCTGACTGAGTCCCTTTATGTGGCAAATCCATGGGGATCCCCAAATCCAATATATCCAAAACAAATGTGTTATCTTGCAGCCTGCCCAAGTATTCTCTCCCTGCAGTGTATATCACCTCCATCCACCCAGCTGTCAAGTTGATAGCTTAAATTCTGCTCTATCCCTAGCTCTGAGAGCCAATCTTGTTCATTCTACCACCTAGAGGTCTCTTAGAAGTTCCCACTTACTACCATTTGGCACTGCTGGAAGGTTCTAGCTACGTTGAGAACGTTCCCAATTTCATATAGTTGATTGAAGAATAAAAGAGACATACAGGCAATACTCCATAATTGTCTGTATGAGAAAAGAATCTTTTAAAAAGTGGATATATGTTTGGATATATATCCACTTTAAAAGTGGATATATATATATCTGATTCACTTTGTTGTGCTCCTGAAACTAACAAAACATTGTGAATCAACTATACTCCAATTTTTAAAAGTTAAGGAACAGATAGTCAACAGGAATCTACTATATAGCACAAGGAACTCTACTCACTATCCTGCAATAACCTCTGTGGAAAGGGAATCTGGAAAAGAATGGATATATGTATACATGTAACTAAATCACTTTACTATACACCTGAAACTGACATAACATTGTAAATCAACTATAGTCCAAAGTAAAATAAAAATTAAATTTAAAAATAATAAAGGTATTGATTTCTCATAAAAGACTGAGGAAATCATTAAGTAACAAACAAAAGAATTAAATGAGATAGCACATGTAGGCAGTCTTGTACCCAAACCTTTTTTAATGGAAAACTCTGAAATACTACACTTTTTTTTCATAAACTTGTCATAAACTCATTTGCCAAAAAAGTCTGACCTGAACTGTCATGAAGCTATTCGTATTTTTTTTTAATCCCACTTGCTGTGAATATTGACATGTTTTGCTTCATAGATACTAATGTGTTTGATAGCAAGGAATGTCATCACTAATATTTATAGAAGAGGTAACAATATATAGAAATACACAAATGTCTGACTTCTAAAATATAGATCTCTTCCTGTAACTCTAGACATGCCTACCTATATGCTGACTGAGTCCCTTTATGTGGCAAATCCATGGGGATCCCCAAATCCAATATATCCAAAACAAATGTGTTATCTTGCAGCCTGCCCAAGTATTCTCTCCCTGCAGTGTATATCACCTCCATCCACCCAGCTGTCAAGTTGATAGCTTAAATTCTGCTCTATCCCTAGCTCTGAGAGCCAATCTTGTTCATTCTACCACCTAGAGGTCTCTTAGAAGTTCCCACTTACTACCATTTGGCACTGCTGGAAGTCAGACCTTCTCCTACGCAATCACAGTTGAGAATACTTGTTACCCCAATTTCATGTACCTAAAGCATGTTCATAATCTGTATCCATCAAGATAAAGACTTCATGGTCTCATCATCCACTTGGATTACAACAGTGATCTAAATCTACCTCCCTGCCATAGTGCTCTCCTCTCAATCCCCAAACTCCTCCCTGTTTATTCTTTACCCCACAACACAGCTAAATCTCTTAAAGCATAAAGCCATTTACATCACACTTCTGAATTATTCTTTGGCCTCAGGTAAAAGCCTTTACCTAGCCTTTCATTAATCCTTCCCTATCGGACTCCAGAGGAAATATGGAGAGATAAGAAAGCCTTCTTAAGTAAACAGTGCAAAGCAATAGAGGAAAACAACAGAATGGGAAAGACTAGAGATATCCACAAGAAAATTAGAGATACCAAGGGAAGATAGGCATAATAAAGGACAGAAACAGTATAGAACTAACAGAAGCAGAAGATGTTAAGAAGAGGGGGAAAGAATGTACAGAACTATACAAAAAAGATCTTAATGAGCCAGAATGACCACGATGGTGTGATCACTCACCAACTCAGTCATCTTAGAGTATGAAGTCAAGTGGGCGCTAGCAAACATTATTACAGACAAAGCTAGTGTAGGTGATGGAATTCTAGCTGAGCTATTTCAAATCCTAAAAGATGATGGTGTTAAAGTGCTATACTGAAGAAGTCAGCAAATTTGGAAAACTCGGCAGTGGCCTAAGGACTGAAAAGGTCAGTTTTCATTCCAATACCTAAGGGCAATGCCAAAGAATGTTCAAACTACCACACCATTGCACTCATTTCACACGCTAGCAAAGTAATGTGCAAGTCCTCCACACTAGGCTTCAACAGTACATGAGCCAAGAATTTCTATATATATAAACTGGATTTAGAAAAGACAGTGGAACCAGAGATTAAATTGTCAGCATCTGTTGGATTATAGAAAGAGCAAGGAAATTTCAGAAAAACATCAATTTCTGCTTCATTGACTATGCTAAACCCTTTGACTGTGTGGATCACAACAAACTGTGAAAAATTCTGGAAGAGATGGGAATACCAGACCACCTTACCAGCCTCCTAAGAAACCTATACACAGAACAAGAAACAACAGTTAGAACTGGACGTGGGACAATAGACTGGTTTCAAATTGGAAAAGGAGTATGTCAAGGCTGTATGTTGTCACCTGCTTGTTGAACTTCTATGCAGAGTACATCATGTGAAATGCTGGTTTAGATGAAGCACAAGCTGAATCAAGATGGCTGGGAGAAATATCAATAACTTCAGGTATGCAGATGATATCGCCCTTATGGCAGAAAGCAAAGAAGAACTAAAGATCCTCTTGATGAAGGTGAAAGAGAAGAGTGAAAAAGCTGACCTAAAACTCAGCATTCAAAAATGCAACATCATGGTATCTGGTCCCATACTTCGTGGCAAATAGATGGGTAAAAAAACGGAAACAGTGACAGACTTTATTTTCTTGGGCTCCAAAATCACTTCAGAAAGACATGAAATTAAAAGAGGCTTGCTCCTTGGAAGAAAAGCTATGACAAACCTAGACAGCATATTCAAAAGCAGAGAGTTTTTGTCAACAGTTCATGCAGTCAAAGCTATGGTTTTCCCAGTAGTCATGTATGAATGTGAGAATTGGACCATAAAGAAGGCTGAGCACCAAAGAATAAGGCATCTCAAATGTGATGCTGGAAAAGACTCCTGAGAGTCCCTTGGGCAGCAAAAAGATCAAACCAGTCAATCCTAAAGGAAATCAACCCTGAATATTCATTGGAAGGACTGATGCTGATGCTGAAGCTGAATCTCCATTACTTTGGCCACCTGATGCAAAGAGAAGACTTATTAGAAAAGACCCTGGTGCAGGGAAAGACTGAAGGCAGGGTGACAAGGGGATGACAGAGGATGAAATGGTTGGATGGCGTCACTGATTCAGTGGACATAAGTTTGAGCAAGCTCCAGGAGATGATGAAGGATAGGGAAGCCTGGCATGGCACAGTCCATGGGGTTGCAGAGTCGGACACGACTGAGTGACTAAACTAAAATGATCAGACTCTTGTTTATTTATCCCAGTCTCAATGCTCACCATTCCCCTTTGCCACCCACTTCCTCATACTTCCTTGCTCGCTACACTCCTTTCTGTTCCTTGTACTTACTATGCTCTATCTTCCTTTGTTGTTATTGTTTGGTTGCTAAGTAACATCCAACTCTTTTGAGACCCCATATCATTGGCCCACCAGCCTCCCCTGTCCATGGGATTCCCCAGCCAAGAATACTGGAGGGGGTTGTCATTTCCTTCTCCAGGGTATCTTCCCAACTCAAGGATCAGACCTGTGTCTCCTGCATTTCAGGTGGATTTTTTACCACTGAGCTACCAGGAAAGCCCCTTTCTTCCTTTACCCATATCCCGTGTCACCAGATATACGCCTTCTGACCCTAGATTACATATAGTTTCCTCCAAAGGCCTTCTTTGTCAAAGACTTCACTAAGTCTGTCCAAGACTTAGTGAAGTGCCCTTCCTGTGTCTTCTTCCAGTGCCATCATATGTTTTTCTACTGGAGCATTCGCTTCACTGTTATGAAAAAAAAAAAAATTATAAATAAAGTTGAGATTCTAATTACCTTCTCACTAGAGCTTCCACCAGCCACTCTGACATCTTCATGAGAATTAAGAAATCTTCTTTAGACAGTCATAGCCCCAAGGAAAGGACATCAGTTGGTGAGATGAATGTGATCTGGATTTCAGCTTCTATTTGTCTCCCTGATGGGTGCCCTTGGTGGGAAGAAGAAGGAAGGCTTTCTAGGTGAGTGCACTAGAAAAGGGAAATTCACAGTAATAGGGAAGTTTATTATGTGGGACTAGATTTAACAAAGACAAACGGGAGATAAAATTGGAGACCCAGGTAGGCACTCAACATTCAAGACGTTAGGCTTAATAAGTCTTTGGGCTTACAATGTGTATTTTTTGTTTTTTGTTTGTTTGTTTGTGTTTTTTGTTGTTATTGTTCGCTATAAATTTTTGTTTGTTTATTTTTCATCTATCTTTATTCTTTGGCTGTGTGGGCCTCCCATTGCAGAGGCCTCTCTCATTACAGAGCACTGGCTCTGGGTGCACATGCTCTAGAGTGCTGGTTCATAATTGCACACACAAGTCCAGCCACTCCACAGCACGTGGGATCTTTCTGGGCCAGGGATCAAACCAGTGCCCCTTGCACTGCAAGGTGGACTATTTACCCACTGGATCACCAGGGAAGCCCTCTGTTTTGTGTTCTTCTAATTTTTTTGTGTTTGGCTCTGCTGGATCTTCATTGCAACATGTGGGATTCTTTAGTTGCCTCATGAAAGCTCTTAGTTGAAGCACGTGATATCTAGCTGCCTGATTAGGAAATGAACCTGGGTCCCCCACATTGGGAGTGTGAAGTCTTAGCCACCAGACCACCAGGGAAATCCCCTTAGATATGTTTTGAGTGAAAAACTAACATGGTTTTTTAGGAAAAGGAATCTATATGTAATGGGTACACAACATACTTTGGGGACTCATCACAAAACATTTTTTAAAGCTGTGTATTTTGACAGATGTTAACTAGACTTATTATGGTGACCATTTTACAATATACGCTAATATCTAGTCACTATGTTGTATACCAAGATTAATATAATGTTGTATGTGAGTTATACCTCAAAATTTTAAAATACTTTGGGGAAAGAGAAGATCCGGATTAGAGAAACAAAATAAGAGACTCCTACATATGAAAAGATTATAGTTTTGAAACAGTAAATGTTCCCTTCCACCCTTATATTTACTGTCATTTTCTTGCTATTACCCATATACATGTTTATTTAGCTCTTATTCCATGCCTATAACATGCAGAACACAAAGTAATTGACTTGTTAATTATTTAATGCTACTGAGAAAAAAAATTATTTGGGGGTGGGGGGGGACAGGCGGGCCACTTCTATTGGTCTTTCATTTATCTATTTTTCATCCATCTTTGTCCTTTGGCCCGTGCGGGCCTCCCATCGCAGTGGCCTCTCTCGCTGCACAGCACCAGCTCTGGGCACATGCACTCCAGAGCTCCGGCTCGGTAATTGGACACATCAGTCCAGCCGCTCCATGGCACATGGGATCTTCCCTGGCCAAGGACCGAACTGGCGCTGCTTGCACTGCAAGGTGGTGTCCTTACCCACTGGACCACCAGGGAAGCCTCTGAGAAAAATTTTTACTATAAAATTAAAGATTTTAATTTCTACCCACAAGTCACACCATATACCATTGTTAATTCCAAATATACTACTGAGTTAAATAGTTTAAAGCTGTTAAAAATGTACTTCTAAGCTATTTCTCAAACATAGGAAGTTATAAATAACAAGGCAAGCAAGTTTGGGTACATCAAACTATATCATCTGTACATACATTAAAAACATAATGGAGATGAAGAGGAATTTGAAAGAATGAAAATTACTCATAATTAATTTGATTGGGAAACACTTTTTCTTCAAAATATGCTTGGAATGTATACAAATCTATATGGGAAAGATTCCAGTGAACAGATAGCCCATAACTTAATGGATAATAATCATTATTGCAACTTTTTACATGATTCTCAACCACACCTTGTGAGTTTAACAGAACAAGTATAATTATTCTCTTGCTCACATTTTATAAATGCCTCAAATATACTAAGTGACTTTTAGAAGATCCTTAGCCAGTATGTGGCAAGTCAAAGTTCAGCTCAATTCTTTTAGACACTGTGTTCAATGTCCTTTCCTCTACATCACATCGAAATATCAGTATTATAGGGCAAAGGGATAATTCAAATGAGAAAAAACATTTATGAAAATTACTAAAACTAAATTATGCATTATTACTAAAAACTTAAATGACCCAAATATTTAGATATTGGTAGATCATTACAAACCATAGCATATTAATTGTAAGCAAAATTCTATCAGAACTGACACATTCAAGGACTATGTAGCAATATGGAAAATATCTTTAAAATTACAGGCCAATGGAAAGAACATATGTAATGTACAACATTACATACTCATTGATTTCCACAATATACATTTTGACTTGTAAGCAGAAATATGATAAAAGGCTATAGATTTTATGACTCAGTGGTGATTTATAAGACTGGGGTTTTGTTTTTCCTTTTCATATACTAATATTTCATTTTACTACTGATTTTGTTGTTCCTATTTAGTGTTCACTGTCAGTTATTAACAGATCATTTAAAACCAAAGCTAAAACCTACCTGAAGGAAATGATACACACACACGCATAAAATATCTAGGGAATAAGTACAATGCAACTCGTTTTCAAAAACAAAAACCTATACTGAGGTACAATTGACATACAAGAAACTAAATATGTTCAAAGAGTTGAATTTATTGACTTTTAGCATTTTGTTGTTCAGTCACTCAGTCATGTCAGATTCATTGCAATCCCATGGACTGCAGCATACCAGGCTTTCCTGTCCTTCAGTATCTCCTGGAGTTTCCTCAAAAGGATTGAGTCAGTGCCATCCAACTATCTCATCCTCTGTCATCCCTTCTCCTTCTGCCTTCAATCTTTCCCAGCAACATCAGGGCTTTCTCAATGAGTTGGCTCTTCGTGTCAAAGGATTAGAGTTTCAGCTTCAGCATCAGTCCTTCCAATAAATATTCAGGCCTGATTTCCTCTAGTTCACGAACTGCAGATTAATTTTAAATCATTATTGCAACTTTTTACATGATTCTCAACCACACCTTGTGAGTTTAACAGAACAAGTATAATTATTCTCTTGCTCACATTTTATAAATGCCTCAAATATACTAAGTGACTTTTAGAAGATCCTTAGCCAGTATGTGGCAAGTCAAAGTTCAGCTCAATTCTTTTAGACACTGTGTTCAATGTCCTTTCCTCTACATCACATCGAAATATCAGTATTATAGGGCAAAGGGATAATTCAAATGAGAAAAAACATTTATGAAAATTACTAAAACTAAATTATGCATTATTACTAAAAACTTAAATGACCCAAATATTTAGATATTGGTAGATCATTAAGCAAACCATAGCATATTAATTGTAAGCAAAATTCTATCAGAACTGACACATTCAAGGACTATGTAGCAATATGGAAAATATCTTTAAAATTACAGGCCAATGGAAAGAACATATGTAATGTACAACATTACATACTCATTGATTTCCACAATATACATTTTGACTTGTAAGCAGAAATATGATAAAAGGCTATAGATTTTATGACTCAGTGGTGATTTATAAGACTGGGGTTTTGTTTTTCCTTTTCATATACTAATATTTCATTTTACTACTGATTTTGTTGTTCCTATTTAGTGTTCACTGTCAGTTATTAACAGATCATTTAAAACCAAAGCTAAAACCTACCTGAAGGAAATGATACACACACATGCATAAAATATCTAGGGAATAAGTACAATGCAACTCGTTTTCAAAAACAAAAACCTATACTGAGGTACAATTGACATACAAGAAACTAAATATGTTCAAAGAGTTGAATTTATTGACTTTTAGCGTTTTGTTGTTCAGTCACTCAGTCATGTCAGATTCATTGCAATCCCATGGACTGCAGCATACCAGGCTTTCCTGTCCTTCAGTATCTCCTGGAGTTTCCTCAAAAGGATTGAGTCAGTGCCATCCAACTATCTCATCCTCTGTCATCCCCTTCTCCTTCTGCCTTCAATCTTTCCCAGCAACATCAGGGGCTTTCTCAATGAGTTGGCTCTTCGTGTCAAAGTATTAGAGTTTCAGCTTCAGCATCAGTCCTTCCAATAAATATTCAGGGTTGATTTCCTCTAGTATTGACTGGGTTGATCTCCTTGTAGTTCAAAGGACTCTCAAGAATCTTCTCTAACACCACAGTTTGAAAGCATCTATTCTTTGGCTATCAGCCTTCTTTATGGTCTAAATCTCACAACCGTACATGACTACTGGAAAAACCATAGCTTTGACTATATGAATCTTTGTGGGCAAAGTGATGTCTCTGCTTTTTAATACGTTGTCTAGGTTTGTCATAGTCTTTCTTTGAAGAAGCAAGCATCTTTTAATTTCATGGTTGCAGTCACTGTCTGAAGTGATCTTGGAGCCAAAGAAAATAAGTCTGTCATTCTTTCCGTTGCTTCCCCATCTATTTGCTATGAATCGATGGGACAAGATGTTCTTTGCTGTTTGAATGTTGAGTTTTAAGCCAGCTTTTGTTCAATCATTACCAGAATTAAGTAGTGAGCATTTCTTTCACCCTCAAAAGTTACCTTATGCCCCATGGCAATCCATTCTTCCTTCGTGGTCCATAGGCAACCACTGATCTCCTTTCTTTGACTATAGTTCCCACTTTCTAGAATAGTATATAAATTAAATGATGCCATATGTACTCTTTTTTTGTCTGTCTTTGATCCTCAGGTATATTTGAAATTCAGGTATATTTTTGTGGGTATGAATAGAAAGGTGATTTCCATGTGCACTAGAGTTTGATAACTACAGTCATAGAGCATTAGTAATGGTCCAAGCATAATTTCCATATGGGATGTGTAGAATTTATTGACTGAGGCACAGTGGTATTTTTCAATTTTCTCTTACCAGCAGTTAGTCAGAGGGAATGAATGATCACCAGTTAGAAAGGAGGGTGGGGATTCTGGCTCCAATGCTGGCTACAGTGCTTGGGGTCCAGCTCTTAACTTTTCATAATGCAGTTTTCTTATCTGTGAAATGAGGTTAGACTGACTCTTTTTGCTGAATAGGAATCTCTGTTTATTTCCCTAAGCTGTTAACATCTCTAGGTTTACGTGAACAAGAGGATTAAATGGTGAAATACATGCAAAATGTCAAAATGGCAGACTAGGAAGGGAGATAATCGTGGAAGAAGCCAGCGAACAGATGTTTTCTTTTCTTTAGGTCAGAAGCTTAGTAACCTTACAGACACTGATCTATGTACTGTTTAGTAACCCTACATTTGCTGTGAAAACTGGCTGAGGAAAGTGTTTTGCAGTCAGTCAGAAATGGGCTTGAATCCCACCCAAGCCCACGCCATTTCACTTCTCATGGCTTATAGGAAAAATGAGAACAAAGAAAAACAGGCACTCAAAAACTGATAGACTGTTCTAAATATTAAATAAGACAGCATATAATAACCCAAATACTTCACCTATAAAATGAAGACCTTATGTATTTATTTATTTATTGGTCTGTAGGCATGTGGGATTTTAGCTCCCTGACCAGGGATTGAACGTGCACCACCTGAGTTGGAAGGCAAAGTCTTAATCACTGGACCACCAGGGAAATTCTGAAGACCATTTAAAATGGAAGTAATAAAGTTCAGAGCTTTGCACATTTCAGGAATATTTGGCCATGATAAAAATCCAGGCCTATCTAGCTAGAAAACGAAAGGAAATGGAGAGAATCCCTGGGCAGAGTCGCTTCTGTAGATCCCTCTCTCCTCAGTGCTTCCCTTGAGATGCCTGTATTCTGTGGAAAGACCCTCTCTGTCTGTGTCCATGCCACAACAGCCCTCTGTTCAGTGACGTGCTGGGACTGTCTTCTACTGGCTTGTAGAGTCCACTTTTAAATTTTCAGGGATCTAGGGAGTGGGTGATTAATAGAGCATTAGTAATGGTCCAAGCATAATTTCCATATGGGATGTGTAGAATTTATTGACTGAGGCACAGTGGTATTTTTCAATTTTCTCTTACCAGCAGTTAGTCAGAGGGAATGAATGATCACCAGTTAGAAAGGAGGGTGGGGATTCTGGCTCCAATGCTGGCTACAGTGCTTGGGGTCCAGCTCTTAACTTTTCATAATGCAGTTTTCTTATCTGTGAAATGAGGTTAGACTGACTCTTTTTGCTGAATAGGAATCTCTGTTTATTTCCCTAAGCTGTTAACATCTCTAGGTTTACGTGAACAAGAGGATTAAATGGTGAAATACATGCAAAATGTCAAAATGGCAGACTAGGAAGGGAGATAATCGTGGAAGAAGCCAGCGAACAGATGTTTTCTTTTCTTTAGGTCAGAAGCTTAGTAACCTTACAGACACTGATCTATGTACTGTTTAGTAACCCTACATTTGCTGTGAAAACTGGCTGAGGAAAGTGTTTTGCAGTCAGTCAGAAATGGGCTTGAATCCCACCCAAGCCCACGCCATTTCACTTCTCATGGCTTATAGGAAAAATGAGAACAAAGAAAAACAGGCACTCAAAAACTGATAGACTGTTCTAAATATTAAATAAGACAGCATATAATAACCCAAATACTTCACCTATAAAATGAAGACCTTATGTATTTATTTATTTATTGGTCTGTAGGCATGTGGGATTTTAGCTCCCTGACCAGGGATTGAACGTGCACCACCTGAGTTGGAAGGCAAAGTCTTAATCACTGGACCACCAGGGAAATTCTGAAGACCATTTAAAATGGAAGTAATAAAGTTCAGAGCTTTGCACATTTCAGGAATATTTGGCCATGATAAAAATCCAGGCCTATCTAGCTAGAAAACGAAAGGAAATGGAGAGAATCCCTGGGCAGAGTCGCTTCTGTAGATCCCTCTCTCCTCAGTGCTTCCCTTGAGATGCCTGTATTCTGTGGAAAGACCCTCTCTGTCTGTGTCCATGCCACAACAGCCCTCTGTTCAGTGACGTGCTGGGACTGTCTTCTACTGGCTTGTAGAGTCCACTTTTAAATTTTCAGGGATCTAGGGAGTGGGTGATTAATCATTAAAAAAAAAGTGAATTCTAGTAATTTGCAATTAAATGACATATTAAAAATGAAGGCAGTCAGTACTCAAAACTCATCACTTCCTAATTGTGTGATTACATTTTAGCATCATCTCTGCAGTTAAGGTTATTGATTCCTGTTATATCTATATAGTGGAAATCCACTATACTGGCATGCTATAGCACATCAGTTTCCAACCCCATATTCAGTGACGTCATATTGGAACCTTGAAGTCGGCCATGGATATCAGTTAAAGCTACAAATCAGGGCTTGATTTACTGTTTTGTTGATTATCTAGACTTCAGAAAATGATGGAGAAAATGCAGATTTCAAATAATGAGGACTAAATTTAAAAGTGCTCATGCCCTAGCTGTTGCATTGGTAAGACTAATAAGGAAATATTCTTCCAATATTCAAAAACTATTACCCAATTCAATAAAGAAGCCACTCACATCATTAACAAGAAGCTAAATTCTAGCATGTATCTTCATTGTTTCATTTCTATCACTGAGATAAATGAAAATACCAACCAGTGATTATGTAGGAACTACATTATCCTCCATGACAATCATAGATTGACCACTTAACCTATGACTTAAGAGTCATAAGCGTCAAGACTTAAGAGTCAAGCACAACTCAGTGAAAGTATGCTATGAGAATCAATGGACTATATGGAATTCATAATAAAGAGTACTGAATATTTTAATATTGATAAAAAATTGTGTGCTAGATACCTTTTGTATCAGTGGACTTTACAATAAATTTGAATATATACATATATGTGTGCATTTTTGGCAGTCAGCCAGAGATAGATATTAAATGTTTACCTGCATACTAATGGCCAGACTCACCAATTCTGAGTTTGGTAATGCCAGTTCAAATAGAAACCTCTCTTTTCACTATCTAAGCGTCTGTCCAACTGTGTTGCACATCCACACATTCTACGCCTGTACCAAGAATGGTTGCATAGGGTACATAGTACAAGAACTGGCTCAGCATGGGGCTACTGCCAGGCAATACCATATTTGATAATCTCACTGACTACAGAGACAGGCACAGTTACCCAAAAGGAATAGAGACACTGGACAAACAAAACCAAAACATGCCCATTACAGTGAGGTCTTCCATAAATGGTAACTCACTATCATGTAAAGCAGCTCTGACCTTTTAATCTCAAGAAAGAAGATTAATGACAATTTATTCACACTATAGTATAAGATTAAATAATTTGCAATTTATTTAAATATTCTCCTTGCCCTAAATCATCAATAGATTTCTAGGCATTAGTTGTTTATGATTCATTCTTTCTTCTAACCAGCATTTCTCGAGCTTCTGCTTTTTTAAAGGGAAATGGATTAGGTACTGTAGAACTCCTTAAGTTTACTCTAAATTTGATAAATGGCAATTTAGCCTGATCACAAGCCCATCTGCTGTGTCTCAAACATCCTGTTCTGAATATGGTACCACTTCTTTAAAAAACAGTTTATGCCACCTCAGCTTCAGTAGACTAATTGAACCAAACATGTTCAAAGAAGCAAACTCTAAGAATAAACCCCAAATGTCAGTGCTGTCTAGGAGGAATAAAGAAACATATGGGATCCCAGCCATTTTTCAAATTATTCCTGCTAAGGTGTCTGAGGGGGCCAGGCTCCTGAGAACAGCTTTATGCCTTCCAGAAAAGTCATATGGTCATGTAATTCTAATTGTAACCTTGATAAAAATTGTGTGCTAGATACCTTTTGTATCAGTGGACTTTACAATAAATTTGAATATATACATATATGTGTGCATTTTTGGCAGTCAGCCAGAGATAGATATTAAATGTTTACCTGCATACTAATGGCCAGACTCACCAATTCTGAGTTTGGTAATGCCAGTTCAAATAGAAACCTCTCTTTTCACTATCTAAGCGTCTGTCCAACTGTGTTGCACATCCACACATTCTACGCCTGTACCAAGAATGGTTGCATAGGGTACATAGTACAAGAACTGGCTCAGCATGGGGCTACTGCCAGGCAATACCATATTTGATAATCTCACTGACTACAGAGACAGGCACAGTTACCCAAAAGGAATAGAGACACTGGACAAACAAAACCAAAACATGCCCATTACAGTGAGGTCTTCCATAAATGGTAACTCACTATCATGTAAAGCAGCTCTGACCTTTTAATCTCAAGAAAGAAGATTAATGACAATTTATTCACACTATAGTATAAGATTAAATAATTTGCAATTTATTTAAATATTCTCCTTGCCCTAAATCATCAATAGATTTCTAGGCATTAGTTGTTTATGATTCATTCTTTCTTCTAACCAGCATTTCTCGAGCTTCTGCTTTTTAAGGAACTGGATTAGGTACTGTAGAACTCCTTAAGTTTACTCTAAATTTGATAAATGGCAATTTAGCCTGATCACAAGCCCATCTGCTGTGTCTCAAACATCCTGTTCTGAATATGGTACCACTTCTTTAAAAAACAGTTTATGCCACCTCAGCTTCAGTAGACTAATTGAACCAAACATGTTCAAAGAAGCAAACTCTAAGAATAAACCCCAAATGTCAGTGCTGTCTAGGAGGAATAAAGAAACATATGGGATCCCAGCCATTTTTCAAATTATTCCTGCTAAGGTGTCTGAGGGGGCCAGGCTCCTGAGAACAGCTTTATGCCTTCCAGAAAAGTCATATGGTCATGTAATTCTAATTGTAACCTTGAAAAATAAAACATAAATTGTGCACTTAGAAATCATTGCAAAAATACTCTTAGCACAAAGGGTCATCATGCTACATCCCATTTGCTGTTTAAAGGACTGTTATAGCCTTAACAATGGGCAAGAAATGTCCCCTTATTGTGAGAACATCCTTTGCATATGAACATAATGAATACCATCCACCCTATACCTCATCTTTGGGGAGAAAAACTACAGCACACATCTTACTTACTTCCAAAAGAGAACAAATGGCTCTTATGCTAGAAAGAAATAGATCAAAGTGGCTCAGATGTGTAATCTAGAGGCAGTTAGAAAAGAGGTTTTGTTTAAAGGATATGGGCCAAAAACAAAGCATAAACTCAGGAAGTTAAAACAATCAACTCAGCTCAAATCAAGAGAGAAAGAACAGCCTGAAACAGACCATGCAACTCTGCAGACATAGGACAAAATCAGTGCCATGGGCTAGTGGAACGGGAGAAAGAACCTGGGACAGCGGAGCTAGAGCCGGCGAGGTGGGGAGGGTTGAGTGCTAGCTACATATTAGGCTCTGCATTAGTTATTTGTCGTAAGAAATCAGTAATCCTCAAGACAGCTCTTATTTACGTACATGTTACAGATGGTGAAACTGAGACTCAGAGAAGTCAATAACTTGTCTAAGATGACACAGCTGATAAGCGTCAGAACCAGAATTCAAATTCAGAACCATTTCTTTCCAAACCCCTCTTTCTACAGGTTGGCTCCAATGAAACTGGACAGCTTAAGATTAATAATTGCAATTTAGCTGATCACAAGCCCAAATCTGTTTGTGTTGCTCAAACAATTTCCTGTTCTGAATTTATGGTACCACTTCTTTAAAAAACAGTTTATGCCACCTCAGCTTCAGTAGACTAATTGAACCAAACATGTTCAAAGAAGCAAACTCTAA
Organism: Tragulus kanchil; assembly: GCA_022376925.1. Classification (NCBI taxonomy): domain Eukaryota; kingdom Metazoa; phylum Chordata; class Mammalia; order Artiodactyla; family Tragulidae; genus Tragulus; species Tragulus kanchil. Next base: position 256,881,899 of record JAIOJX010000032.1, read on the forward strand.
GAATAAACCCCAAATGTCAGTGCTGTCTAGGAGGAATAAAGAAACATATGGGATCCCAGCCATTTTTCAAATTATTCCTGCTAAGGTGTCTGAGGGGGCCAGGCTCCTGAGAACAGCTTTATGCCTTCCAGAAAAGTCATATGGTCATGTAATTCTAATTGTAACCTTGAAAAATAAAACATAAATTGTGCACTTAGAAATCATTGCAAAAATACTCTTAGCACAAAGGGTCATCATGCTACATCCCATTTGCTGTTTAAAGGACTGTTATAGCCTTAACAATGGGCAAGAAATGTCCCCTTATTGTGAGAACATCCTTTGCATATGAACATAATGAATACCATCCACCCTATACCTCATCTTTGGGGAGAAAAACTACAGCACACATCTTACTTACTTCCAAAAGAGAACAAATGGCTCTTATGCTAGAAAGAAATAGATCAAAGTGGCTCAGATGTGTAATCTAGAGGCAGTTAGAAAAGAGGTTTTGTTTAAAGGATATGGGCCAAAAACAAAGCATAAACTCAGGAAGTTAAAACAATCAACTCAGCTCAAATCAAGAGAGAAAGAACAGCCTGAAACAGACCATGCAACTCTGCAGACATAGGACAAAATCAGTGCCATGGGCTAGTGGAACGGGAGAAAGAACCTGGGACAGCGGAGCTAGAGCCGGCGAGGTGGGGAGGGTTGAGTGCTAGCTACATATTAGGCTCTGCATTAGTTATTTGTCGTAAGAAATCAGTAATCCTCAAGACAGCTCTTATTTACGTACATGTTACAGATGGTGAAACTGAGACTCAGAGAAGTCAATAACTTGTCTAAGATGACACAGCTGATAAGCGTCAGAACCAGAATTCAAATTCAGAACCATTTCTTTCCAAACCCCTCTTTCTACAGGTTGGCTCCAATGAAACTGGACAGCAAGCAACACAAACCCTAATATCCAAAGAGACAGCAGCAAGATTGATTCTGGTGTAGGCTATCATTTACAGCAGGGAGTGAAGCATAGCAGAAAGCTCTACACAGTAGCAGTATTTTCAGTCAGGCTGTGAAATATCCAGGAAGAGTAGAAGGATAAGCAGAAGAGACTACTCTATTTGATTAGAGCTAGCATCTTAGCCAATGGCTAGGGATGGAACTGGAAACAAGTCCAGGTTCAGGGAGAGAACCTAGTATGGTCATATAGGGTTACTTTACTGTGCTTCACAGATACTGCTTTTTTTTTTTTTAAGTTTACAAGTTGAAGGTTTGTGGCAACTCTGCATCGAGCAAGTCTATCAGCATGATTCTTCTAACAGCATTTGCTCACCTCATGTCTGTATGCCACATTTTGGTCATTCATGCAATATTTCAGACTTTTTTCATTATTATTTGTTGCTATTATCTATGATCAACAAACTTTGATGTTACTAACGTAATTGTATTGGGAAGCCAAAAACTGCCCACATAAAACAGTGAACTTGACTGATAAATGTGTGTGCTCTGATTGTTCCACAGACAATACTCCATTTCTTTCCTTCTCCTTGAACCTTCCTATCCCTATTTAAACAATGATATTTAAATTAGACCAATTATCAATTAGGGTAAATTTTCTCTACTCAATTTATAAATTATTCGTGTGTGTTGTCGTATTTGACTTGTCCTATATCCTTAAACTTCATTGTTTAACTTTTATACTGTTGGAGATATCTGGTTGGTTTCTGTAGTGTATCTTGAAATCTATTTTTGGAAATTGTAACTTGGACTTTATCATCCTTAGGCTAGCTTATACAAGTATGCAACTTACTTTTTCACCAAAGAACTGTCAACAGCTGCCTGCTTTACTCTGCTGCACCTGTTGGCTTTCCTTGATTGATTATTGAGAGTGAGAGCTAATACTGAATTTAATCAGACTTTATCAGATTAAGGGACTTTTTTCTTCATTTTGTTTTTTTAAATAAACCACTTCTGAATGATATGGAATAAGTTTTTAAAATACTGTCTTTCTGCTACTATTTTGTTGTGACTTAGTTTTTCTCATTGGATGTAATCAATTTAAATATTCCTATATTTGATAATACTCAATCCTATGTCTTAAACAAATTGGTTTAAACAACTATGGAGAAGCCACCCTAGTAGTTTTATGATTTTTTTTATACCAACAAAATTTTTATTGAGGTATAGCCAATTAACAATTTTGTGATAATTTCAGGTGAACAGTGAAGGGGCTGGCCATACATACACATGTATTCATTCTCTTCCAAACCTTGCTCCCGTCTATTGCCTAGTCTTTATAACTTTTCATCTCAACAGGTTGTGCCAAGCCAAGAGTTTATTCTGTAAGATTCATTTCAGTGTTTATTCTTGTTCTAAGTATTTTAAATCATATGTTCAATGTACACAGGACTTCTTGATGTGCTTTGTCAAATCTTCTCCTCCCCCATATATATAATTTTTCCTCTGTGTGTGTGTGTGTGTGTGTGTGTGTGTGTATTTAAAGCTTTAGTTTGATTGCACAGATTGGAAGATATTTGCTGTGGCATATTTGTGGCTCAGGCAGGTCTTATGTGTTCTGCTTGAGGGCTGGGTATTTGGCTTTCATAAAGGCAGAAGCAGTTCCTACTCCAGGCAGTTTAAAGCAGGCAGGAAGGAGAACCAGGGAGAGCCCTGCTTCTCACCACTTATTCATTTGCCACCATTATGCTTTTGATAGTTTTCTGGAGATGAAGAATTTTGATAGTTTTATAGTTTTGATAGTTTGCTATAGGTGTTTTTGTAAGTGAGGTATAGTTCCTGTCCATAAGCCATGCCTACTGACTCCCCTAAATTATTAAACATGGAGCAAGATGAGCAAAAAAATAAACAAATAAATAAACTAGACCAATTAATAATACTACCATGGCCTCTAAGTGTTCAAGTAAAAGGAAGAGTTACACATCTCTCACTGTAACTCAAAAGCTAGAAAGTTTAGTTCTAGCCAAGTTTAAGTCTAGTGAGGAAGGCATGTCCAAAGCTAAGACAGGTCAAAAACTAGGCCTCTTGCACCAGTTGGTGAAGTAGTGAATACAAAAGAAAAGTTCTTAAAGGGAATGGGAAGCACTACTGCAGTGAACACAAATGATAAGAGAGTGATACTGCCTTACTGCTAACACGGAGAAAGCCCTTGTGATTTAGACAGAGGCTCAAACTAGTCACAGTATTCCTTAAGTCAAAGCCTAATTCTGAGCAAAGCCCTAGCCATCTTTAATTCCATGAAGACTGAGTGGTGAGGAAGTTGCAGCAGAAAAGTCTGAAGCTATCAGACGCTGATTCACTGAGGTTTAAGGAAAGAAGTCATTCCCATCACATAAAAGTATAAGGTGGGGCTTCTCTGGTGGTCCAGTGGGTAGAGTCCACCTTGCAGTGCAAGGGACACTGGTTCAATCCCTGACCCAGAAGATCCCATGTGTCACGGAACGACTTGGCCAGTGTGTCCAATTAGGAGACAATGCTCTGGAGTGCATGTGCCCAGAGCCGGTGCTCTGCAATGAGAGAGGCCACTGCAATGTGGGGCCCACACAGGCCAAAGAACAAAGATGAACGAAAATAAATAAATAAAAAACCAATACAAACGGCCAAAACCTAAAAAAAAAAAATTACAAGGTGCAGCAGCTGATATAGAAGCTGCAGAAAGTTATCCAGAAGATCTTGTTAAGATAATTAATGAAAAGTGCTACACTAAACTATAGATTTTCAATGTAGGTGAAACAGCATCCTATTGGAAGAAAATGCTATCTAGGACTTTCATAAATAGAGAGAAGAACTCATTGCCTAGATTCAAATCTTCAAAGAACAGCTGACTCTCTAATGCAACTAGGGACTTGAAGTTGAAATCAATGTTCATTTCCATTCTGAAAATCCTAGAACCCTAAAAATTATGTGAAATCAATTCTGCCTGTACTCTATAAATGTGACAACAAAGCCTAGATAACAGAACATCCACTGTTTACAACATGGTTTACTGAATATATGAAGCCCAATATTGGGACCTACTGCCCAGAAAAAAATATATTCCTTTCAAAATATAAATATACCTGTTGGAGATACACAACAAAACCAATGCTGTTTTCATGCCTGCTAACACAGATCCATTCTGCAGTTTACGGTCAAGGAGTAATTCTGATCTTCAAGTCTTATCATTTAAGAAATACATTTCAAAAGGCTATAACTGGGCTTCCCCTGGTGGTCCAGTGGGTAAGGACACCGCCTTGCAGTGCAAGGGGTGCCGGTTCGATCCCTGGCCTGGGAAGATCCCATGTGCCGCAGAGCGGCTGGACTGATGTGTCCAATTACCGAGCCGGAGTTCTGAAGTGCATGCGCCCAGAGCCCGGTGCTCTGCGACAACAGAGGCCACTGTGATGGGAGGCCCACAGGAGCCAAAGAACAAAGACGGATGAAAATAGAGAAATAGAAGACCAATAGAAGTGGCCCACCCGTCCCCCTCCCTCTCCACCCCACTCCCCAAAAGACAAAATAAATAAATGTCAAAAAAAAAAAAAATGTGTTTCAAAAAAGAAAAAAAAGCTATAACTGCCATAGATAGTGATCTCACTGATGGATCTGGGCAAAGTACACTGAAAATCTGGAAAAGATTCACCATTCTATATGGAACTAGGAAATTTGTGATTCTTAGGAAGAGGTCAAAATATCAACATTAACAGGAATCTGGAAGAAGTTGACTCTGACCCTCATAGATGACTTTGAAGGGTTCAATACTTTAATAGTAAAAAAATGATGATATGGCAGATATATCAAGAGAACTAGAACTAAAAATGAAGTCTGAATATATGACTGAATTGCCACAATCTTACTATAAACTTTTAATAAATGAAGAATTGCTTCTTATAGATAAGCAAAGGAAGTGGTTTCTGGAGATGTAACTTACTCCTGTTGCAGATTCTATGAAAATTTCTTTTTTTAATTTTGGCCTCTTTTTTTTATTTCTTTTTCATTTACTTATCTTCATCCATCTTTATTTCTTTGCCTGTGTGGGCCTCACATTGCAGTGGCCTCTCTTGTTGCGGAGCACCAGCTTTGGCCACATGCACTCCAGAGTGCTGGCTCATAATTGGACACACTGAAAGTAAAATATTTTTAATTAAGGTATATACTTTCTGGACATAATTCTTTTTCATTTCCACACTTCATAGACTTATATACACACTTATCATGTAAACATAACTTTTATATATTTAAAATTCAAAAAATTCTTGTCACTGGCTTTATTGTGAGATTCACTTTATTGCAGTGAACCTGCAGTATCTCCAAGGTATGCTTGTAGTCAAGGAACTGGCAGCCCTAGATGGCAAATGAAATTCAAATGCAAAACCGGAAGCAGGAGCCCCATCATAGGACAACTGCCTGGCAGAAGAGGATGGGATGGAAGCTGCAGCCGGCAGTTCTGAAGCGGCTGCATGCCCGCCCAGAGCCCGGGTGCTCTGCGACAACAGAGGCCACCGTGATGGAAGGCCCACAGGAGCCAAAAAACAAAGACGGATGAAAATAGAGAAATGAAAGACCAATAGAAGTGGCCCGCTCGTTCCCCTCCCTCTCCACCCCACTCCCCAAAAGACAAAATAAATAAATGTCAAAAAAAAAAAAAAATGTGTTTCAAAAAAGAAAAAAAAGCTATAACTGCCATAGATAGTGATCTCACTGATGGATCTGGGCAAAGTACACTGAAAATCTGGAAAAGATTCACCATTCTATATGGAACTAGGAAATTTGTGATTCTTAGGAAGAGGTCAAAATATCAACATTAACAGGAATCTGGAAGAAGTTGACTCTGACCCTCATAGATGACTTTGAAGGGTTCAATACTTTAATAGTAAAAAAATGATGATATGGCAGATATATCAAGAGAACTAGAACTAAAAATGAAGTCTGAATATATGACTGAATTGCCACAATCTTACTATAAACTTTTAATAAATGAAGAATTGCTTCTTATAGATAAGCAAAGGAAGTGGTTTCTGGAGATGTAACTTACTCCTGTTGCAGATTCTATGAAAATTTCTTTTTTTAATTTTGGCCTCTTTTTTTTATTTCTTTTTCATTTACTTATCTTCATCCATCTTTATTTCTTTGCCTGTGTGGGCCTCACATTGCAGTGGCCTCTCTTGTTGCGGAGCACCAGCTTTGGCCACATGCACTCCAGAGTGCTGGCTCATAATTGGACACACTGAAAGTAAAATATTTTTAATTAAGGTATATACTTTCTGGACATAATTCTTTTTCATTTCCACACTTCATAGACTTATATACACACTTATCATGTAAACATAACTTTTATATATTTAAAATTCAAAAAATTCTTGTCACTGGCTTTATTGTGAGATTCACTTTATTGCAGTGAACCTGCAGTATCTCCAAGGTATGCTTGTAGTCAAGGAACTGGCAGCCCTAGATGGCAAATGAAATTCAAATGCAAAACCGGAAGCAGGAGCCCCATCATATAGGACAACTGCCTGGCAGAAGAGGATGGGATGGAAGCTGCAGCTCAGCATGCTGCAAGCTCCTCGCACCTCAGTCACTGCTGACTTTGGCAGCAAAATCACATCTGATGGGGACAGACCTCCTTAAATCCTGAGATGGCCTCAGCCTCTGAGTGGAGTCAAGCCTGCAGGACCTTCAGCCAACCATGGCTCCTAGTAGAGGGAAGAGACATGAGAAGGAAGACCAAAAAAGAAGTAAAATATTTGCAAACACTAAAAAAACTTTTAATAAAGGAAAAAACAAAAGATGGAGCTCAAAGGGATAAGTAAAAGGAAGAGAGATGTACTTTAGGTTAAATGTTTATAGAAAGTCTCTCTGTGAAAGTCACATTTAAGCTGCAAACTAAGGGGAAGGAAAGAAGATAAGCCTGATGGGAGCAGAAAAAAGAGCAGACCAGGCAGAGGGGAAAGCCTGCATAACAGGCTGCAGGTGCAGAAAAGTTTGGACTGTTAAAGAAACCATAAAAAAGTGAGGCTGAAGTGCAGGTAATGCAGGGGAGAGGAATGCAAAGTGATGCTGGACATAAACAAATGCAATCTCTTTCAGTTTGTAGATCAACGCAAGGAGTCAGAACTTTTTCTTGTGAAGTACAAAAAGGAGCCATGGAGGTATTTATAGATGGGGTGTAGCATGATCACTTTGCATCAGGAAGAAACAGGAGAGTGTGGGACCAATGAGAAGGCTGTAACCATCCTCTAGACAAGAGGTGAGAGTGTCCTGCCCCAAAACTGTGGAGACAGGAAGAAGAAGGCAGGGTACAGGTAAATCTCAGAGATAAAATCAACATGGACTCATTCACAGAATGAATATGGGAAGAAGGGAAAAGCCAGGGATAACTTCGTTCCGGCCATTGACAGCTGGGTGAAAATGGTGCTGTTGGCTGAGATGGAAAAGCTCTGTTAGTTAATAGCATGTTTTAGAAGAGAAATCAGAAAATGAATTTTGGACACTTTGATATATCCAAAATGGAAAAGTCAAGAAGGAACTTGATAGTTGACTGTGGAGCTCCAGGGAGCAGATGATGTTTTTTAGTCTCTAAGTCATGTCTGACTCTTTCTGACCCCATGGACTGTAGCCTGCCAGGCTCCTCTGTCCATGGGATTTCCCAGCCAAAAATATTGGAAAGGGTTGCCATTTCCTTCTCCAGGGGATCTTCCCCACCCAGGGAGAAAACCTGCATCTCCTGCATTGGCAGGTGGATTCCTTACTGCTGAAACACCAGAGAAGCTCTGGGAGCAGATGGAACTATCCTGAAAGGGAATTCACCAAGGATTTCCTTTTAAGCCATCTATATTACCTCTGTGTCTGCATTACCAATTCCACAATTGCACACATATGTTACAGAGTATAGTGTTTATATCTTTCCAGAATTAGTAAATAAAGAGATTGGAAGTAGAAAGAGGTATAATAAGACAAGAACCACAACAAAAACTAAATCTTCATAGCATTAGTCATATTAGGAAAACACTAGGAAAATGTAATTACCATCAGTAGGCACTAAGCTAAATAAGTTATTACACATTCCTTAAATGAAATATAATTCAGCCACTTGAAATTTCTACCATAAATCTATATTTATTTTCTAATATGGAAGATATATAAACTGTATTATATGGAAAAGGCATATTATAAAAACAAGTGTATATAATCATGTCATGTATTCATTAGAGATTAATTAATAACCATGTTGATATAACCTCCCCCAACACCTTGAAAAATATATGCACCAAAATTTTAACAGTTACTTTGAGTGGTGAAATTCTGGGTGAAATTTCTTCTTCATACCTTAATGTATTATCAGGTGATATTTTACAGTGAATACACATTTCTATATGTGTATGCTTTTATATCTTTATAGTCAAAAAAATAAAAACAGCCATTTTTATTTAGGGAAAACCAAACAAACAACAATCTGGAAACTTCAGGCGGAAACTGGAAAGACCCAGGCTGGCAGCCATCTGTTCTGCCACTGCCGTGATCAAAAGATAGTTTTTATTTATTCAGTTCAACAGACACTTCCCATACACCTATTCTGAGTCAGACTCTGTTAGATGTTGAGGAAGCAAAGACAGATCCACCATGTTTCCTGACCTCAGTAAACTCACAAGGAGACAATCTGGTTTTAGATACACATTTGTAGAAGATCATATCATTTTGCTAGGGTAACAAAACACCACAGAGTGGCTTAAACAACAGGGACGCATTTGTTCTTAGTTCTAGAGACTGGTAGTTCAAGATCAAGGTGTCTGTCAACAGGTTTGGTTCTACTGAGGCCTCTCTCCTTGGCCACCTCTCTCGGCCCTCCTATAGTCTTTTCTTTGTGCTGGTGCATGCCTGGTATCTCTGTGTCTCCAAATTTCCTACTCTCAAAAGTCAAATTGTATTAGGGCCCATTTTCAGGATGTTATTTTAACTTTATCACCTTTTTTTAAAAAAAGACCCTACCTCTAAATGCAGTCATAGTCTAAAGTATTGGATTTTATGACTTTAACACATAAGTTTTAGGAGACTCAATTCAGCCCATAACAAGGATCCACCAAATTAAATCTTCAGTTGTAAGAATGGTATTTATTTTGTGATTCACTCTGATGTCTTTTAAATTTGCTTTCTAAAATCTGAACCAGATATTTAGAAATATCTTATGAAATAACAATAATCAGAGAAAATTATTGTCTTCTTATAACAAGATGAGATGTTATCAATATATGACACATTCTCCTTTATAGTTAGCATTTAAAATATAGAAAAACTGACAAAAATGTAGTGAGACAAAGAAGCTTGAAAAAGGCAGAGGCTTCCTGGGAAAGGTCATGATATGGAGATAATATTCTATATCTTGATAGATATTTGCATTGCAGAGAGTTTTACAGTTGTCAAAACAATAAATATATACTTAAGATTTGTACATTTCTTTATAATATGTGTATTTTTACAGCAAAAGAAAAATAACTATAAATAAATACTGTAGACTATATGATGCTGTCTGCAGTTTTCACTTTGAAAATGAAATATGACAGAAAAACCTTCATTCTGGAACCTATGAAACCTAGAAGAGGAGTATTTAGAATGAAGTTTCCAGTGAGAGTATGTCTATTAATGCAATTGACTTTTATAAACTATTAATAACTCTTAAATTCACTTTGTCTTATGTGCAATTAGGTGAATCGGTCTGAAATAAAATCAGGAATTAAACAGCTAGAACCATCTCTGAGATTTAAAAAATATTTTTCCATTTGTAATGTTCAAAATATCTACTCACTTTTTTCAGGAATGCTCAGAATCCATTCTTCCTTAAACTAATTCCAAATGAAAGGAAATAGAATCTAGCACCTCTTCACTGGAGAAAAGGGGGCTTCCCACGGGATTTAACTGAGTGAACACCCAACATAACGTAGCTACCAATGGTAATAAAAATCAAATGAAAGACAATGGCTCTAAATTAGAAGCAAGGTCACACCTTCTCAACAATATTCAGGATAATGCCAAGAGGATGTGCTACTGTGCACACTTGAAAAAAGACTAGTTCATGCCTACCTCCTCTGCATTCTCTTTTGTGTGAGATTCTACCCTCTTCCAACAACACAAGACACAATTCAACACATGGACTTCACCAGATGGTCAATACCAAAATCTCATTGATTATATATTCTTTGCAGCCAAAGATGGAGAAGATCTATAGAGTCAGCAAAAACAAGACCTGGATATGACGGTGTCTCGTATTATGAACTCCTTATTGCAAAATTCAGATTTAAATTTAAGAAAACCACTAGGCCATTCAGGTATGACCTAAATCAAATCCCTTACATTTATACAGTGGAAGTTACAAATAGATTCAAGGGATTAGATCTGATAGACAGAGAGCCTGAAGAACTATGGATAGAGGTTTGTAACATTGTACAGGAGGTGGTGATCAAAATCATACCCAAGAAAAAGAAATTCAGAAAGACAAAATGGTTGTCTAAGGAGACCTTACAAACAGCTGAGAAAGAAGAGAAATCAAAGGCAAAGGAGAAAAGCAAAGATATACCCATCTGAACGCAGAGTTCCAAGGAATAATAAGGAGAGATAAGAAAACCTTCCAAAGCGAACAATGCAAAGAAATAGAGGTGAAAAAATACAATGGGGAAGGCCAGAGATCTCTTCAAGAAAATCAGAGATACCAAGCCAACACTTTATGCAAAGATGGATATAATAGAGGACAAATAGGCAAGGACTTAAGAAGAGATTAAGAAGAAGTGACAAGAATACACAAAGAACGACACAAAAAAGATCTTAATGACCCAGATAACCATGTGTGGCCATTCACCTAGAGCTAGACATCCTGGAGTGTGAAGTCAAGTGGGCCTTAGGAAGCATTACTAAGAACAAAGCTAGAATTCTATGTGAACTATTTCAAGTCTTAAAGATGATGCTATTAAAGTACTGCACTTAATATGCCAGCAAACTTGGAAAATTTAGCAGTGACAACAGGATTGGAAAAGGTCAGTTTTCATTCCAACCCCAAAGAAAGGCAATGCCAAAAAATGTTCAAACTACCATACAATTGCACTCATTTCACACACTAGCAAGATTATTCTAAAATCCTTCAAGTTAGGCTTCAGCACTATGTGAATTGAGAACTTCTAGGTGTACAAGCTGGATTTAGGAAAGGCAGAGGAACCAGAGATCAAATTGCCAACATCTGCTGGATCACAGGAAAAACAAAGGAATTCTAGAAAAACATCTACTTCTGCTTCATTGACTATGCTAAAGCCTCTGACTGTGTGGATCACAACAAACTGTGGAAAATTCTGAAAGAGATGGGAATACCAGACCACCTTACCAGCCTTCAGAGAAATCTGTATGCAGGACAAGAACCAACAGTTAGTATCGGATATGGAACAGACAGGTTCCAAATTACGAAAGGAATAGGTCAAGGCTGTATCGTGTTACCCTGATTATTTAACTTATATACAGATTACATCCTGTGAAATGCTGAACTGAATGAATCACAGGATGGAATCAAATCGCCTGGTGAAATATAAACAACCTCACATACACAGATTGTACTACCTTATGGCAGAAAGTGAAGAGGAACTATAAAGCCTCTAGATAAAGGTGAAAGAGGAGAGTGAAACAGCTGGCTTAAAATTCAACATTCAAAAAATGAAGGTCATGGCATCCAGTCCCAACACTTCATGGTAAATAGATGGGGAAAATGTGGAAACAGTGACAGATTTTATTTTCTTGGGTTCCAAAATCTCTGCAGACAGTGACTGTTGTCATGAAATTAAAAGACATTTGCTCCTTGGAAGGAAAGCTATAACAAACCTAGACAGCATACTAAAAAAGCAGACACATCACTCTGCTGACAAAGGTTCATATAGTCAAAGCTTTTGTTTCTCTAGCAGTCATTTGTGGATGTGAGAGTTGGACCATAAATAGAATGCTGAGTACCAAAGAATTTATGCCTTTGAACCATGGTGTTGGAGAAGACTCTTGAGAGGCCTTTGGACAGCAAGTAAATCACACCAGTCAATGCTAAAGGATATCAACCCTGAATATTCTTTGGAAGGACTGATGCTGAAATGCCAATACTTTGACCACCTGATGTGAAGAGCCAATTCACTGGAAAAGACCCTGGTGTTGGGAAAGATTGAGGGCAAGAGAAGAAGGGAACAACAGAGGATGAGATGGTTGATAGTATCACTGATTCAATGGACATGAGTTTGAGGAAATTCAGGGAGATAGTAAAGGACAACGAAGCCTGGTATGCTACAGTATATGGGGTAGCAGAGAGTCAGACATGACTTGGCAACTGAGCAACATCTACTTGTGAAACAGAAAGAGAGCAGAACAGCCAAAAAAAATAGTAGAATTTACCACCACAGTGCCAGGTATAGAGTAGATAATCAGTATATGTTTGTTTGCTCCTTCTGTGAAATATATTCCCCTGTTGTCTCCTCTCCTTTCTCAATTGTACCCAAAGTATCTTTGGTAGCATCTGTCAACTACAAATTGGCACTTACCAATTACATTGCCAATGAATGAACAATAAGGGCATTTGCCATTCACCTCTGTTGAGTTTGAATCCTGTGCTGTTGGAAGCTGCTGACCTTCAACACACAGAGGTAGTGCAGGGTTGGAGTGAGGCACTCTGTGCTCCAGGGATTCTGGTGGGGCAGGTCTTTAGATAGGTGGATGTTTTTAGGAACAGATTTTATGATCTCAATTCTTGCATCTCCTCGTATCTAGAAAAGCACGAAATTTCCTCATGGTGACATCAGATCCTCATGACTAACTGAAAATCCTTTGTAAAATGACTATTTAATGATATTGAACTCCCCCTTCATCAAAACCACATATACTGACCTTTCCCCCATGACCTCTTTAGAGTAGTCTCTCAGAGCTAGCTGAGTTGCTATCTCCTGGGCTGCAGTCCTCATTTTGCCCAAAATAAAACTTAACTTACAACTCTCAAGTTGTCCATCTTTATTTAGGTAACATATCCATCTACCAACCTCAGTCATATGGTGTAGACTGCACTATCAGCTCTGGGAGAGGAGTCAGTATGACTTAAGTCAGTCAGCATTTCCTGTCTACTATGACTGGTTTAAAGATGAATACATTACTTATTCAGAACCAAAGAGATGTGAAAAGATTTTATTGAACACTCCTGGGAATAAGAAGCTTTCTCTATCTCCCCTGGTCAGTTAATTATGAAGCCTAGAATTAAAGCAACGATTTTTACTACCTATAAGGAAGAGCCTAGGGCTATAATGGAGTTTCCAACTGACATCCACATGTGCATTCTTGGCATCTAGATCTAGTCATTCTGTCAAGGTGACATATAATTCCCTTGATTGTTTAAGCTACTTTGAATTATGTTTTCTGTCACTTGCAACCAAAATAAATCTACTTTAAGTGGCAACTAAGTGAATGGAATAAGTGATAAGCAAGACATCCAGCCCCAGGATGTATATGGGGAAAGATTGTCATAGGTTACATTCTACAGTCCTAGTGACGCTAGTGGTAAAGAACCCACCTGCCAATTTAGGAGATGGAAGAGATATGGGTTCCATTCCTGGGTTGGCAGGATTCCCTGGAGGAAGGCGTGGCAATCCATTCTAGTACTCTTGCCTGGAGAATCCCATGGATAGAGAAGAGTCACACATGACTGAAGAGACTTAGCATGCATACACACCATATATTCGTACAAGTCTGTGGACAAGACAGCAGTCTGTCACATAAAAACAAAGGGGAACATTGCTCTCAATTTCCTTCACAAGATAAAATTAAGATAAATCTGCCCAATAGTCCTAATTCCCACCTATACCCTTGGATGGTCAATTTTTAATCAACATGTTAGACGATTTGCTTTATAAATTCCCAGTAGCAAATATCCAGTTCCAACACTTTTTTTTTTCACATTTAACCATGAGTTGCTATATTTGATCCTTTTGACATAATTGAGCACATAGTTTGGAAATGTTGGAGGTGAAATTACTTTATCTATTAGAAGAAAAGTACATGCTAAATTCTGTTAGGAGTTTTATATACATAATCTCATTAAATTATACAATAACCCTGTGGGAAAGATTATAATGTCCTCATTTTTGTTAATAAAAAGGAGGTTCAGAGAGGATATGGAGCAAGCCTAAGTTTGCATAGTAAGTAAGAAATAGAGCTGAGATTCTAGCCCAGGTCTAATTATTAAATCTGTAATTTTGACTTGTACATTAAATTTAACTTTTTTTTTTTTTTGCATGTCACTGTCGCATGCAATAATGGGAATGCAAAAGAGAACTATTACAAGGTTTTTCCTTCAAGAAATGCACAGTCTGACTGAGGAAAATACATATATGCAGTTGAATTAGCACAATACACAAAAACTGCTTTTACACACAATGAACAAAGTAGGATAGGAAGAGAGAAGACAGAGTCTGTGACTAAAAGAAAAAAAGCAGGTTGATAAAGCTCAGCCTTTTATAAAATAGGTTGACCCTGAGACTCAAAGGATGAATAAGCAAAGAAGAAAGAAAAAAATGTCAAAGCAAAAGTCACAGCACTGAAAAGGAGGAAAGGGGAAAAAAGGGTGGGGGGAAAGAGGAAGGAAGGAAAGAGAGAAGAGAAAATGGAGGGAAGGAAATTGGAGAAGGTGAGAAATACAGCCTTGCAGCCGGTCTTTGAGGCATTGGACACCTTTGGTGGTCCAATGCCTCAAAGACCGGCTGCAAGGTTTCCCTGGTGGTTCAGTGGGTAAGGACACCGCCTTACACTGCAGGGGGGCGCTGGTTCTATCCCTGGCTTGGGAAGAGCCCACGTGCCACGGACCGGCTGGACCCATGTGTCCAACTATGAACCAGCACTCTGGAGCGCATGCGCCCAGAGCCGGTGCTCTGCAGAAAGAGGGGCCACTGCGATGGGAGGCCCACACAGACCAAAGAACAGAGATGGATGAAAGTAGATAAATGAAAGACCGATAGAAGTGGCAAAAAAAAAAAAAGACCAGCTGCAGCAAAAGACTCAAGGGCAGGGTGTGATCAGAGAAACAGAGGAATAGGAAATGAATCTGGAGTTGTCTGCTATGTGATAGAGAGAAATGGGAAAATACTGAAATTAATATACACCTTGTCTCTTTTTAAAGAGGTCTGGGGACTGGGGTCAGCCATAACTTGACTTTTAACGATGTTATCATTTTTGCTATCGTTATTCAAGAGGAATCAGTCTAACCGTGAGATGGGAGCAATAAACCATTAATTTAAGTAGAAACCATGGTGCAATAGAAAGCACTAGGCTTTACCATATGGTCTATGCCAGAGAATCATTTTGTCAGTGAGGAAAGAATGTACTTCTGTTTGCAAAGGGGAAAACATGGTAGACAATCACATTAAATGCATTATCTACTCTAAAACCTGAAAAGCCAATGGCACAGTTTTGTAAAATGTGGTTGAAGCTGGAAGTTTCAAAGAATATTCAACAATTCCTAGAAATTTTCAAATGCAAAGATTTCTGTTAGTCATAAAAGTGTCTACCTCCTGATGCATAAGGTAGAAAAATAATGATTCATTTTATTTAATTGAAGCAGAACGACTCAGGTTTTAATCCACCCATGCAGGCTAAGCTTTAAAAAATTATAACAGCGTTAACGGTTGCCAAGTAGAAAGAACCTTCTTGTGTTCTGTACTATTTTATATATTAAATCCCTTTTTCTTGAGAATGATTAGCTCCACACTTGAGTTTTCTAGTACAACTAGTGACAATACTGGGTTTACAGAAAATAAAATTATTTTTCTGCTCTGTTTGCTGCCTCTATTGTCGAACGATAAAATGGTCATTTCAGCCACCAACATTTAAATGTTTACTTCAATGGGATAACAAATCTCAGAGATAAGTTACTTGACTAATAAATGTCACTGATGCATATTTTTAAACTAAGATAATATAGTCCTGGAGAGTAGTGAGATAAGCTTAATAAATTAGTCAAGACTAATAATGTTTAATATTCTGGAAGGTAAGGCAGGCTTTTAAAAGTAACTAACAGTACTGTAGCATTGGGGTCAGAGTAGGAAGGCTCTGAAGCAAAGAGTGTGGGCCTTGGAGCCAGATTATGGGGCTTGAGTCCCAGTTATGTTGCTTGCTGGCTAAGTGGTCATGGATTCAGCCTTTATCTCTAAAGTGAAAATAGTAATAGTACTTATTAGATAGGGTTTTGTGAGGATTAAACATTTTATGTATAACCAGTGCTGCATGAATATGACATTCAACATATATATTACTCCATGTATTAGTCAGGGTTCTTCAATGAAATGAGCACCAACAGGTAGCTATCTATATTTATTTATATCTATATTTATCAAGATTGCTAGAAAAATATCAGTAACCTCAGGTATGCAGATGACACTACCCTAATGGCAGAAAGCAAAGAGGTAAAATCTCTTCGAAGGTAAAAGAAAAGAGTGAAAAACGTGGTAGACAATCACATTAAATGTATTATCTACTCTAAAACCTGAAAAGCCAATGGCACAGTTTTGTAAAATGTGGTTGAAGCTGGAAGTTTCAAAGAATATTCAACAATTCCTAGAAATTTTCAAATGCAAAGATTTCTGTTAGTCATAAAAGTGTCTACCTCCTGATGCATAAGGTAGAAAAATAATGATTCATTTTATTTAATTGAAGCAGAACGACTCAGGTTTTAATCCACCCATGCAGGCTAAGCTTTAAAAAATTATAACAGCGTTAACGGTTGCCAAGTAGAAAGAACCTTCTTGTGTTCTGTACTATTTTATATATTAAATCCCTTTTTCTTGAGAATGATTAGCTCCACACTTGAGTTTTCTAGTACAACTAGTGACAATACTGGGTTTACAGAAAATAAAATTATTTTTCTGCTCTGTTTGCTGCCTCTATTGTCGAACGATAAAATGGTCATTTCAGCCACCAACATTTAAATGTTTACTTCAATGGGATAACAAATCTCAGAGATAAGTTACTTGACTAATAAATGTCACTGATGCATATTTTTAAACTAAGATAATATAGTCCTGGAGAGTAGTGAGATAAGCTTAATAAATTAGTCAAGACTAATAATGTTTAATATTCTGGAAGGTAAGGCAGGCTTTTAAAAGTAACTAACAGTACTGTAGCATTGGGGTCAGAGTAGGAAGGCTCTGAAGCAAAGAGTGTGGGCCTTGGAGCCAGATTATGGGGCTTGAGTCCCAGTTATGTTGCTTGCTGGCTAAGTGGTCATGGATTCAGCCTTTATCTCTAAAGTGAAAATAGTAATAGTACTTATTAGATAGAGTTTTGTGAGGATTAAACATTTTATGTATAACCAGTGCTGCATGAATATGACATTCAACATATATATTACTCCATGTATTAGTCAGGGTTCTTCAATGAAATGAGCACCAACAGGTAGCTATCTATATTTATTTATATCTATATTTATCAAGATTGCTAGAAAAATATCAGTAACCTCAGGTATGCAGATGACACTACCCTAATGGCAGAAAGCAAAGAGGAACTGAAAAGTCTCTTCATGAAGGTAAAAGAAAAGAGTGAAAAACGTGGCCTAAAACTCAACATTCAAAAAATGAAGATAATGGCATCCAGTCCCATCACTTCATGGCAAATAGACAGGGAAAAAGTGGAAACAGTTACAGAGATTATTTCCTTGGGCTCCCAGATCACTGCAGACAGTGACTCCAGCCATGAAATCAAAAGATGCTTGCTCCTTGGAAGAAAAACTATGGCAAACCTAGACAGTGTATTAAAAGCAAAGACATCATTTTCCTACAAAGATCCATATAGCCAAAGCTATGCTTTTTCCAGTAGTCATGTATGTATGTGAGAGCTGGACCATAAAGAAAGTTGAGCTCTGAAGAACTGATGCTTTTGAACTGTGGTGCTGGAGAAGATTCTTCAGAGTCCCTTGGACAGCTAGGAGATCAAACCAGGCAACCCTGAAGGAAATCAACCCTGAATATTCATTGGAAGGACTCGTGCTGAAGCTGAACCTCCAATACTTTGGTCACCTGATGCCAAGAGCCAACTCACTGGAAATGACCCTGATGCTAGGGAAGAGAACAGGAGAAGTGGGTGATAGAGGATGAGATGGTTAGATGGGATCATCAACCCAATGGACATGAGCTGGAGGAGGGAACTCAGGGAGATAGTAAAGGACAGGGAAACCTGACGTGCTGCAGTGCATGGGGTCATAAATTTTGGACACAACTGACTGATTGAACAACAAATCTCAGTCTATATCTCTCTATATTTATTGTTGTTTAGTTGCCATCATGTCTGACTCTTTCGAAACCTCATGAACTGCAGCCTGCCTCAGTTTTCTGTCCATAGGATTCTGGGAAGAATATTGTAGTGAATTGCCATTTCCTTCTCAAGAGGATCTTCCCAACCCAGAGATCCAACCCAAGTCTCCTGCATCAGCAGGCGAATTCCTTGCCACTGAGCTACCAGGGAATCCTATAGATGTAGATATGTCTAAAGAGATTTATTATAGAATTGGCTCCTGTGATTATAGAAGACAAAAAGTCGCACAAACTGCAAACCAGAGAATCCCCATCTGCAAGCCAGAGAACTGTTATGGCAGCTGAGAATTCCCCACGCACCTCAAGGTCCAATTTGCCCACATCCTGTTTGCTGCAGATAATTGCAGCCCCATCTCACCAGAAGCTGTCTGGCTCTTTTGCCACCTGGTCGTCCTACCTGATAAGCAGATCCCCTGATAAGCAGATCCCCGTCACAGATACACAATCTCCTGATAAGCAAGATCCCTGCATCCCCCTCCTAATCCCCCTTCCTAGAACAAAGACCCACCTGTCTTGCTGTAAATTCCATGGCTTCACTATATAAGATTCACCTCAAGGCCAATTGGATGCTGCTCTCTCCTCTCTAAGAGACGGCCCGGCTGTTCTCCTGATTAAACTTTGCTTTCTCAGACTTAGCCATCTCTCCTCTTTCTTTTCTGCCCATTTCCCTCCCGTCAGTTCTTTCAAGAACCAGAAAGCCAGTGATATAATTCAGTCCAAGTCTGAGACCTGAGAACCAGGATCCACTCATGTAAGTACTGGAATCCAAAGGCCCAAGAACCAGGACCTCTGATGTTCAAAGGCAAGAAGAAAAATGGACATCCCAGCTAAAGAAGAGAGCCTTTGCCCTTCTTCGTATTTCTGTTATTGTTCTAGCCAATCTGTCTGCAGATAGATAATGCCTGCCCACATTGGTGATGGGGTGCTCTTCACTCAGGCTGCTGACTCAAATGCTAACCTCTTCTGGAAATACACTCTTAATCACACCCAAAAATCATGTTTTCCTGTTTATCCGGGCATTCCTTGGGCTAATCAAGTGGACACATAAAAACTATCACATTTCCCAGAAGGTTTCAAACTCTGTGAAAAACAAGTAAATGAACCCAAGATGGTCCCTAATCATCTAGAATTCACCAGGTCACAGAAACACCAAAGCAGGAATAGAGATAATAGTGATTCTTTTCAATAAACATGTAGCTCCTGGCTATTACACGCAAGCTATCATCTCAGGTGCTAGGAAGAAACACTGCTCACTAGCTTAATTTATAATTCCCTATGACATTATTATATATTATAATAAGACAAGTTCAATGAGAAGTGCTGTTGAAACATATAATACAACTTGTAGTGCAATACATAATGTAGTATTTGGTGCAAGTCAGTGGAGGGGACAGGATCAGGAAGAGCTTTGCGGATAGGTAAAAAATAATCTTGACCTCAAAGAGTGAGCAGGATTTCAGCGTGTCAAATATGCGACATGTGCACTAAAGGGCTAACTCAGTAGGCCTAGGTGGTTCAAACCCTGCATATTATAAAGAAAAGATTGATCCTTGACTAGCTCCTGAGAGACCCACCTGTCTTGCTGTAAATTCCATGGCTTCACTATATAAGATTCACCTCAAGGCCAATTGGATGCTGCTCTCTCCTCTCTAAGAGACGGCCCGGCTGTTCTCCTGATTAAACTTTGCTTTCTCAGACTTAGCCATCTCTCCTCTTTCTTTTCTGCCCATTTCCCTCCCGTCAGTTCTTTCAAGAACCAGAAAGCCAGTGATATAATTCAGTCCAAGTCTGAGACCTGAGAACCAGGATCCACTCATGTAAGTACTGGAATCCAAAGGCCCAAGAACCAGGACCTCTGATGTTCAAAGGCAAGAAGAAAAATGGACATCCCAGCTAAAGAAGAGAGCCTTTGCCCTTCTTCGTATTTCTGTTATTGTTCTAGCCAATCTGTCTGCAGATAGATAATGCCTGCCCACATTGGTGATGGGGTGCTCTTCACTCAGGCTGCTGACTCAAATGCTAACCTCTTCTGGAAATACACTCTTAATCACACCCAAAAATCATGTTTTCCTGTTTATCCGGGCATTCCTTGGGCTAATCAAGTGGACACATAAAAACTATCACATTTCCCAGAAGGTTTCAAACTCTGTGAAAAACAAGTAAATGAACCCAAGATGGTCCCTAATCATCTAGAATTCACCAGGTCACAGAAACACCAAAGCAGGAATAGAGATAATAGTGATTCTTTTCAATAAACATGTAGCTCCTGGCTATTACACGCAAGCTATCATCTCAGGTGCTAGGAAGAAACACTGCTCACTAGCTTAATTTATAATTCCCTATGACATTATTATATATTATAATAAGACAAGTTCAATGAGAAGTGCTGTTGAAACATATAATACAACTTGTAGTGCAATACATAATGTAGTATTTGGTGCAAGTCAGTGGAGGGGACAGGATCAGGAAGAGCTTTGCGGATAGGTAAAAAATAATCTTGACCTCAAAGAGTGAGCAGGATTTCAGCGTGTCAAATATGCGACATGTGCACTAAAGGGCTAACTCAGTAGGCCTAGGTGGTTCAAACCCTGCATATTATAAAGAAAAGATTGATCCTTGACTAGCTCCTGAGAGATAACTTCTAAACCCTTGGAATATCACACTTGATAAAATTGTCTTTGTATACTTCAGCCTTGGGCCAAGCCAGATAGCTTATGCTAACAATCTGAAAAATTGAAAGGGAGGGCTGAGAGGTGCCTCGGGCTACACTGTAGCAGTTTAAACTCCTATGAGCTGGAGACTAACAAATCCACCACAAAGGGTGGTCCATACCTACCTAGCTCACCTACAATTGGATCTCGCAGGCGTAAGCTCAGATGAGCTTTCCTGGTTGACAATCCTCTCTACATGCTGTCACACATCATTGCTGAAAGAAATAAGCATAGTTCAGACAATTCCACTGGAATAAGACAACTGGAAACTTGTCCTTAGTCAGATTCTGTCCTATGCATCCAATTACCTTGTTAATTTCAGTCTTTATCCTTTCACTATAATAAATTACAGCTATAAATATAACAGCTTTTCTGAATTTTGTGAGTCCTTCTGGTGAATCACTGAACTGTAACCTGGTCATGGACTCCTCTAACAATGGGTGCAGAATAACCAGGACTTTCAAGGATGGGCAGGATTTCAGCAGTTCAAACAGGGGGGCAAAAGTCAATTTAGGAAACTTGAGAATTACACCACAGAGAGAAACTAGAAATACTTCTGTGTCAATACAGTCTCAAAATTGGAAATTATTTGCAAGCATCTGAGACATATAGAGCTACAAGTACTATCACTACCAAAGAACAATATTCTGCAAAAGATCTGAACATATTTACGTCAGGTGCTAGGAAGAAACACTGCTCAAGTTTATAATTCCCTATGACATTATTATATATTATAATAAGACAAGTTCAATGAGAAGTGCTGTTGAAACATATAATACAACTTGTAGTGCAATACATAATGTAGTATTTGGTGCAAGTCAGTGGAGGGGACAGGATCAGGAAGAGCTTTGCGGATAGGTAAAAAATAATCTTGACCTCAAAGAGTGAGCAGGATTTCAGCGTGTCAAATATGCGACATGTGCACTAAAGGGCTAACTCAGTAGGCCTAGGTGGTTCAAACCCTGCATATTATAAAGAAAAGATTGATCCTTGACTAGCTCCTGAGAGATAACTTCTAAACCCTTGGAATATCACACTTGATAAAATTGTCTTTGTATACTTCAGCCTTGGGCCAAGCCAGATAGCTTATGCTAACAATCTGAAAAATTGAAAGGGAGGGCTGAGAGGTGCCTCGGGCTACACTGTAGCAGTTTAAACTCCTATGAGCTGGAGACTAACAAGTCCACCACAAAGGGTGGTCCATACCTACCTAGCTCACCTACAATTGATCTCGCAGGCGTAAGCTCAGATGAGCTTTCCTGGTTGACAATCCTCTCTACATGCTGTCACACATCATTGCTGAAAGAAATAAGCATAGTTCAGACAATTCCACTGGAATAAGACAACTGGAAACTTGTCCTTAGTCAGATTCTGTCCTATGCATCCAATTACCTTGTTAATTTCAGTCTTTATCCTTTCACTATAATAAATTACAGCTATAAATATAACAGCTTTTCTGAATTTTGTGAGTCCTTCTGGTGAATCACTGAACTGTAACCTGGTCATGGACTCCTCTAACAATGGGTGCAGAATAACCAGGACTTTCAAGGATGGGCAGGATTTCAGCAGTTCAAACAGGGGGGCAAAAGTCAATTTAGGAAACTTGAGAATTACACCACAGAGAGAAACTAGAAATACTTCTGTGTCAATACAGTCTCAAAATTGGAAATTATTTGCAAGCATCTGAGACATATAGAGCTACAAGTACTATCACTACCAAAGAACAAATCAATTTCTAGCAGAAACAAACATATTGATATATAATGTGTACATGAACAATTTACAATTTTGTCATTATTTATGATTCTTCCTATGATACTTTTATTTGAGCTTTACCAATAAAGACATTCATTCTTTAACCATTAAATATAAATGCTAGCATACTTTTTCTATATGTAACTAATTTTAAATCTTGTAATTTTCTCCACTATATATAAGATTAGATCTTTATTTTTAAATCACCAGGATGCTTTTTATGCCTCAAATTTTGATACATTTGTAATCGGTAATTTCAAAATAGACTGATGTACAACACAGATTTTTATAATATGTATCAAAATACCTTTTGCTCAAATTAGGTCATTTACATTGCAAAAGAATATTAAGCAGCCATTAAAAGGAATGAAATATCACCATTTGCAACAACACAAATGGACCTAGAGGGTGTCATGCTGAATAAAATAAGTCATATAAAGACAAATACTGTATGCTTTCACTTGCATGTGGAATCTAAAATCAACAACAACAAATGAGCAAATATAACAAAAGAGAAATAGACTTACAGATACAGAGAACAAACTAGTGTTTGCCAGAAAAGAGAAGCATGTGCAAAATATGTGAAGGGGATTAAGAGGTTAAATATCACACCTATAAAATTAATGTCACAGGTTGTACAGCACAGGAAATATAGTCAATTAATAATCATTTATAATAGTCAATGTAATAATTTTGTATGGTGTATAATATATAAAAAATATTGAATCACTATGTTGTATATAAGAAATCAAAATAATATTGTAAATCAACTACCCTTAAATTTTAAAAAATGTTGCTATCTATTTTTACTTATCACATTGACTAAAATATTTCTATCTTATTAAAAAACACACACATACACATTTATTCCAGTATGTAGAAATGATCCTCTACCTGTTTATGGTAGTGGTTACCCTGAGTAATAATTTTCCAATATATCAAAATCACTTTTATAGACATTCGCTTCCAGCAACAAAGGCTATTACTAAAGTATAAAGTATACCCATAAATCCCATAATCTACTTCAGTCTACTTTAGATAACCAATTGACCTTTCTTTTACTTTGGGTATGGGTTTCTCAACTTTGCAATATTTGAAGAATTAATCACATATCTCATAATTGTCAAGGATAAAGCATATGGTACTACTGTGACTAAAGAATAGGGCTGCCTACTAATACTGTTAAAATAAAGGTGTAACAATAATAATGAGGATTTAAAAAAATTAAAAAAAAAAAAAATGTGCCAAGAAGTTCATGGCAATCAGTAGCTCTTGGAATCTAATAGTCCTGTGCCATTATCTGGGAAGGAAACAACCTGCTTTACATTGTTTTTTGCTTCTCAACTCAAATAGTTATGTAAATCCTGAGTCAATCAGCTGTTGAGGGCAGTGAAGGCAATGATAACTATAAATGCTATCATTTATCTATCTATTCCAGTGACTGCATTCCAGAACAAAAATCAATTCCAGTTACCATAACTGCATAACAAATTATTACAAAATTTACATGCTCAAAACAATGTTTAATTTGTTCATGGATCTGTAATCTGAGCAGAGCTTGGTAAAAACAGTTCGTCCCTGTTTTACTGGGCACCAGCTGGGATGACCTGAAGCATAACACTGGAATCACATGAAAGCTTGCTCATCCACTTGACTGATGTCTAATGCTGGCTGAGGGCTGGGACCTTCACTGGTGAGGTTGACTAGAACACTTTCATATGGCCTGGCTGCTGGACAATATGGGTGACAGTTTTCATAAGTGAGCATCCCAACAGGAGGGGAGGGAGGGAAAAAGAGAGAGAGAGACTGTTGCAGTCCACTACTCAGATTCTTTCGATATTCCTCTCGGAAGATACATTCCAAATACTAATGTTACAATCAGAGAACTTTAAGAGAATGAAAAGAAGCAAAAACCCCTGTGGAGGATAAAACTTAATGCTCTGGTTAATTTATTATAACAGCTAACAACATAAGGACAAAGGAGAAGGGAGCCGTAGACAAAGTCATAACACATAATCAATTTTATAAAAAGTTAGTCACAGATTATTCTGGGGGAAAATTACGTTATGGAAAGTGAGAAAACTGACATACCTCTAGGCCTTTAATTTATCCCATAAACTCTATTAAAATTGTCCCTAATTGACAAGAGTATAAAACCTAAAAACAAAACTTTTCTGGAGTTACTGTCTGCCTTTGTACATAAACATGATATGCTTATTTTAGTATGAAAGATATACAATCATTGAGCTATATTCATATTAACACATTTTATTTATACATCGATACCCTGGGAAGGCCAAAATTATCTTTTGATTTGTTGATTTCATGTATTTTTTTCATCCTGTGCTTGATAAACAAAAGAACCCTCACAATAGTTGTGATTTGATTAAAGTGTAGAGAGTGTCCAGCAAGGATAATTATTCCTATCTATTTCCTTTTATAAGAATGAAGGCGTTTTTTCCATTTTTTGATTGGGTTGTTCATTTTTCTGATGTTGAGTTGTCTGAGTTACTCGTAGATCTTGGAGATTAATTCTTTGTCTGTTGTTTCATTTGCTATGGTTTTCTCCCATTCTGTGGGCTGTCTGTTCAGCTTTTTTTGTAATTTCTTTTGCTGTACAAAAGCTTTTAAGTTTCATTAGGTCTCACATGTTAATTTTAGGTTTTAGTTCTGCTATTCTAGTAGGTGGGTCAGAGAAGATCTTGCTTTGATTTATGTCTTTGAGCGTTTTGCCTATATTCTCTTCTAAGAGTTTTAGGGTTTCTGGTCTTACATTTAGGTCTTTAATCCATTTTGAGTTGATCTTTGTGTATGGTATCAGGGAATGTTCCAACTTCATTTTTTTGCATGTAGCTGTCCAATTCTCCCAGCACCCTTTGCTGAAGAGGCTATCTTTGTCCCATTTTATATTTTCGCCTCCTTTGTCAAAAATAAGGTACCCATAGGTGCATGGGTTTATCTCTGGGTTCTCTATCTTGTTCCATTGATCTATAGTTCTGTTTTTGTGCCAGTACCATACTGTCTTGATGACTGTTGCTTTGTAGTATAGTCTGAAGTTAGGGAGGCTGATCCCTCCAACTCCATTCTTCTTTCTCAGGATTGCTTTGGCTATTTGAGGTCTTTTGTGTTTCCATATGAACTGTGTTATTCTTTGGTGAAGTTCTGTGAAGAATGTCATTGGTAACTTGATAGGGATTGCATTGAATCTGCAGATGATATTTGGTAAATGGCCTCAAAGCATATGAAACGATACTCAACCTCGCTTATCAGAGAAATGCAAATCAAAACTACAATGAGATATCACCTCAAACCAGTTAGAATGGCCATCATCAACAAATCTACAGACAATAAATGCTGGAGAGGGTACGGAAATAAGGCAACACTCTTGCATTGCTGGTGGGAATGTAAATTGATACAGCCACGATGAAAGACAGTATGGAGATTCCTTGAAAAACTAAAAATAGAAGCACCCTATGACCCAGCAATCCCACTATTAGACTTATACCCTGATGAAATCAAAATTTAAAGAGGCACCTGTACCCCAATGTTCTTTGCAGGACTCTATACAATAGCTAGAACATGGAAGCAACCTAGATGTCCATTGACGAATGAATGGATCCAAAAGCTCTGGTACATATATACAATGGAATACTACTCAGCTGTAAAAAGAAATGCAGAAGGATCAGTCCTAATGAGGTGGTTGGATCTAGAAACTATCATAAAAAGTGAAGTAAGTCAAAAAGAGAAGGAAAAGTACAATATACTAACACAGATACATGGAATCTAGTATTATGGTAATGATTACACACGCAGTGAACTGATGGAAAAACAGACATGGAGAATAGACATATGGACATTGTGGGGAATGAACAGTGGATGGGAGGCATAAAGAAGTAGCATGAAAACCCATACTGTCATATATGAAAGAAATAGTTATTGTCATTGCACTGTGGGAAATGGGGATCCTGCAAGGGAGCTGTGCGACAGCCTGAGGGGTGGGATGGGGGGATATATGTATAACTAATCTGGGATCATACATACCTGTAAACAACAAAACTCTGTAAAAGTAAAAAGTAAAATAAAATCTATTAAAAAAAAATACTGTCTTGATGACTGTTGCTTTGTAGTATAGTCTGAAGTTAGGGAGGCTGATCCCTCCAACTCCATTCTTCTTTCTCAGGATTGCTTTGGCTATTTGAGGTCTTTTGTGTTTCCATATGAACTGTTTTATTCTTTGGTGAAGTTCTGTGAAGAATGTCATTGGTAACTTGATAGGGATTGCATTGAATCTGCAGATGATATTTGGTAAATGGCCTCAAAGCATATGAAATGATACTCAACCTCGCTTATCAGAGAAATGCAAATCAAAACTACAATGAGATATCACCTCAAACCAGTTAGAATGGCCATCATCAACAAATCTACAGACAATAAATGCTGGAGAGGGTACGGAAATAAGGCAACACTCTTGCATTGCTGGTGGGAATGTAAATTGATACAGCCACGATGAAAGACAGTATGGAGATTCCTTGAAAAACTAAAAATAGAAGCACCCTATGACCCAGCAATCCCACTATTAGACTTATACCCTGATGAAATCAAAATTTAAAGAGGCACCTGTACCCCAATGTTCTTTGCAGGACTCTATACAATAGCTAGAACATGGAAGCAACCTAGATGTCCATCGACGAATGAATGGATCCAAAAGCTCTGGTACATATATACAATGGAATACTACTCAGCTGTAAAAAGAAATGCAGAAGGATCAGTCCTAATGAGGTGGTTGGATCTAGAAACTATCATAAAAAGTGAAGTAAGTCAAAAAGAGAAGGAAAAGTACAATATACTAACACAGATACATGGAATCTAGTATTATGGTAATGATTACACACGCAGTGAACTGATGGAAAAACAGACATGGAGAATAGACATATGGACATTGTGGGGAATGAACAGTGGATGGGAGGCATAAAGAAGTAGCATGAAAACCCATACTGTCATATATGAAAGAAATAGTTATTGTCATTGCACTGTGGGAAATGGGGATCCTGCAAGGGAGCTGTGCGACAGCCTGGAGGGGTGGGATGGGGGGATATATGTATAACTAATCTGGGATCATACATACCTGTAAACAACAAAACTCTGTAAAAGTAAAAAGTAAAATAAAATCTATTAAAAAAAAAAAAAAGAATGAAGGAGGAGGAAATCTTTGACTTTCCTTTTGGCTATTCCATGAAACTCAAACAATTTAGATATAAAGACCATCTTAATAATTTTATTGTTATGAGCTTGGGGTTTGAGTTTAGGAAAGGCAAAATCCAGATGATTTCTCAGAAAAAAAAAACACAGATTAGTTTTACAGAAACAATAAATAGTTACATGCAATCTTTTAAAATATGTAACCAAAACTATTAATATTTTTATCTTTAATAAATAATCCTTTTGCAAAGTAAGAGAAGTCAAAAAGCACAGAGTTAGCACAATTTATTAATAAAAGAAATCTCTGTCATTCAGACATGGAATAACTTTGCTATACAGAAGCTAAAAACCTTCTAACTATATTCTTTGTGAATTTAATCTGACAATTTACAATAGAAGATTTATACATGTATAAATTCATACAAATTGTCAAAACTTTCAACACTGCTTTTCAAATCATTAGTTGTAGGTCTTATAACTTAAAATATGGTTTCAGATTTGTCTCTTTTAGCCTTATCAAGCCTGAAATCTTTCAGGTCACAGTTGCAAAATTTCTTAAGAAAATTCTAGCAAATGAAAGCCAGTTAAAAAAAAAAAAAAAATACTGCATGACCAAGAAATGTTGAGTTTAGTTTAACATTCAAAAACCAATTGGTGTAATTCATCATGTTACAGAAAAAATAAAGGCAGAAAACCACATGATCATTTAAATGGATGCAAAAATGCATTGAAGCAGTGCGAGGCTCTTTGTTCCGAGGGGAGGGCCGGAGCGGGGGAGGGCCGGGAGGCCGGGGCGGAGCCTGCGGTAGGCCGCTTCAGGGAGGGGCTCGATAGTGGTTGCCAGGCTGGTTGCTTTTCTGGTCGCCACTCCCCCAGCCAACCTGACAAGATGCGCCAGTAAGTGTGGGGCCATCGTGGTCGCTGCTCTGAGCAACTTCACCTTTTATACCAGAAAGCTGGCAGGCATTATGCAGAAAAAACAAAACAAAACAAGAAGAAAGTGGAGGAGGTGCTAGAAGAAGAGGAAGAAAAATATGTGGTGGAAAACGTTCTCGACCGTCTAGTAGTAAAGGGCAAAGTGGAGTATCTCCTCGCGTGGAAGGGCTTTTCAGAAGAGGACAACACATGGGAGCCAGAAGAGAACCTAGATTGCCCTGCCTCGTTGCCAAGTTTCTGCAGTCACGGAAAACAGCACACAAGACAAATAAATCAGAGGGAGGCAATCGCAAAGTTGATTCTGATTCATAAGGTAAAGGCGAGGAGAGCAAACCAAAGAAAGAAGAGTCAGAAAAGACAAGAGGCTTTGCCCAGGGTTTGGAACCAGAGTGAATTATAGGAGTTACAGACTCCAGTAGAGAACTCATGCTCCTGATGAAACGGAAAAACTCTGATGAGGCTGACCTGGTCCCTGCCAAGGAAGCCAATGTCAAGTCCCCACAGGTTGTTATATCCTTTATGAGGAAAGGCTGACATGGCAATCCTATCCCTCAGAGGATGACGACAAAAAGGATGAGAAGATGTCCTTTGAAGAGCCAGTATAGTTTCTGTGCCCTACAGCACACAGTTTTAAAGCTTTAAAGCTGTTCCATGGTGTATAGTTTGCACACCCATTCTGGTGGAGGGGAAGGAGGGTCAGTGTTCCAAGGCAACCAATTCCGATCTTTGCTAAGAAAAACAAAGGACCTTCTATAAAGAACAAAACTTGCAGAATGGGATGTAGGAGAGCAAGAGGCACTGTAGATCTTCAAAGAGCATCTCCATACCCACAGACTTCTTCCTGATAGTGTTAATTCTGCACCTTTACAGCGTAGCATGTGTGTAGTTTTTGGCTATTACTGGTATATTATTTGGGGTGGGTGAGATGGGGTGGGAAAGAAGGGATATACATTAGGATCATTTTTGTTAAAACTTGAGGAAACAGTGAAACAAAGGAAAGAGCAGCTAACTATGATCGGGTTCTGCATCCAGAATATTGAATCCTTTCAACAACATGTCATTGGCAGCCTAAATGGGGACTGTGAGAGACTTTTTAAAAGCTGTGAATGCCTGAAACTTAGAAGCCAAGGGATTCCCTGCCTAAGGTTAATACTGTTCCCAACAAAGGACTAAGCCAGTTAAGAAGTTACTAAAGCTGCCATTTGGGAGATGGAAACTGGTAGAGGAGGAAAAGTTTTACTGGAGTGCATACACAGGCAGATCACTCTGTCTAGAGGTGCTAATTCTTAAAATTGACAAGAAGACCCTTTCTTTTCCAGTTACGAAATTATATTAGCTTCTGCATCCAAGTCGCTGGCTAAAGTATTTAGGGAAGGGCAGAGAGTGGTATAGAAGGTAGGCAAGTAGGGAAAGGCAATTAGGGAAAGACAAGGGCCGGTGCTCATAGGGTGGAAAACTCTTGGAGCCTCTGTATTTTGAACTCTGAAACCATTGGTAGCAGGGTTCAGTCACTGACAGCACAAGTTCAAGAACTGAAATGACTCCAAAAGCCCTGGTCTCAGGAGAACACTTAATTTTCATATTGGAGCAGTGGTTCACTTTAAAACAAAAATTTTAATCCTAAGATTAACTAACATCCAAAGTGCTATCTTGATTCATGAAATCCATTAGATCTTGATATCATCTAGACCTGCATCTAGAACTCCATTGTAATTTTTAGGCATGTGTTAGGTTTCTGTGAAAACTTTTGTTTAAATGTAAACTTCATGTCAACACTGTCAGTTGTCTTAATAAAATTATAGATTTATAAAAAAATGCATTTAGGGCTTCCCCTGGTGGTCCAGCGGGTAAAGACACCACCTTGCAGTGCAAGGGGCGCCGGTTCGATCCCTGGCCTGGGAAGATCCCACGTGCCATGGAGCGGCTGGACTGATGTGTCCAATTACAGAGCCAGAACTCTGGCACACATGCGCCCAGAGCCAGCACTCTGCGACAACAGAGGCCAACGCGATGGGAGGCCCACAGGAGCCAAAGAATAAAAGACGGATGAAAATAGAGAAATGAAAGACCAATAGAAGTAGTTTGCCCATCCCCCTCCCTCCCCACCCCACCCCACAAAAATAAAATAAAATAAAATAAAATAAATGCATTTTAAAAACTCAATAATTATGTATAATAAATCTTAGCAAGTTAGAAACAAAAGGAAATTTTTTAAACCTAATAAAGGCTGATATCCATGACTCAACATCATATCTAACTGTGAAATATTGAATGCTTTCTCTCCAAGATCAAGACAAGGGAAATTGATGAAATTTTGATGTGAACATGGATGAATCTTGAAAACATTATGCTAAGTGAAAGAAGCGAACCACAGAAGATCACAAATTGTATTATTCATTTATATGGCATGCCCAAATTATCAAATCTGCAGAAACTGAAAGTAGCTTAGTGTTTGCTTAGGGTTGAGGAGGATGGTCAGGTAGAAGGGTGATGACTAACCTGTTAATTTTTAAGGGTATGAAATGTTCTAAAATTGTGGTGATGGCCACACATATCCATGAATATTCTAAAACACTTGGTCTGATCTCTTTAAAAGAGCCAATAAAATGAACTGTATATTCAGTAGAGGTATAATTTTAAATTTAAAGGCCCTGTATGCATGCTCTCTTTCTCAACATATCATCTAGGAATTCATATTATCTTAGGTCATCTTCCCTAGCAACAGAGACAGAGTCTAGGATTCTAGTGCATAGAATGTACTGAAGGACTGCCCTTCAGGAAAACTTCTGAGAGAGTGAGGACTGCCCTTGTGGGAGAGGAAAAGTCAGGCCAGGATCAAGTTTAATTTTAGTTCTAAACTGCCCCTTTAGAATTAACCCACCTTGAATCAAGAAAGTTGGTCTTGTTTGCCTTCATATTAGTCAGGTCTTGGTTTGGAGTTGCCACCAGCAGTTAAGGTTGTAACCTTTTAACAGCAGGTTCCCATTAACTGAGAACTGCCGTCTATCTGGTGAGTGTCAATAGCTGTGAGTCATTAACAGTCAAAACATCGCAGCTAAAGGGGGATGTTTGCACTGATTCAGTACAGAGGTCAGGGCACTGCATCAACCAGTTTACTAGGCACTCCAAGAAGTTCTCGTGGAAGCTGGAAAATATTTAGGGAAAATAATTCATTCCAATATTTTTGTAATGGCAAAAACTACAT
This sequence comes from Tragulus kanchil, assembly GCA_022376925.1. Lineage (NCBI taxonomy): Eukaryota > Metazoa > Chordata > Mammalia > Artiodactyla > Tragulidae > Tragulus > Tragulus kanchil. Next base: position 256,914,028 of record JAIOJX010000032.1, read on the forward strand.
TTAATTTCTTAACCATTTAGGGGGTGCATGTTTTGTTCATACAGTAGAATGTCGTTAGCCATTAAAGCTAAAAGACAATTTTAAGAAATGGAAATAAATTCCAGAAATATTATGAGTGGGCAGACCATAAAATATAAACAGTATAGTCCCATTTTTATAAATGTAACAGTATGTATATTTTGCACACATTCTTTCCCGCTTTGGGAAGGAATGTATTGACAGAAAAATTTAAATAGAAGCTACTGTTCAGCTTCTGGATTAAAGCTATTTTTATGATCTGTACTTTGTTTATCAGTTTATTCTGTTACCGTCCTATAAAGAAGTAATTTCAAATATTATATACCAAAATATTAATTCTCAAATTTGAACTAAAAGAGTGTGGTCATGCTCAAATGCTGTGAGATTAGGCACTCCAAAACCATATCTGGTTCTTCAAAAGGTTACCATCCAAGTGTGTGGTTCTTCACTTTGCACGTTCAGATGATCATTACACCTAAGGCTGATCAGATTGATAGTCACAGTCAAGCCAGAGATGGATCTACAGATCAAATATCCATGTACTAATTTTCAATGGCATGATCATTACATTCCAGCCACCACTACATTCATAATTTATTCACAGCCCCACGTTCCCAAGGTCAGGTACCTGAGAAGACATGTGAGTTAACAGGTGTTTTGGTGGGTAAACGAAGCCAATGGCCTGAGTATATATTTCATCCAAGTTTTATGTAAATGTCTTATGACACCCACTCAACAAGATAGGGCCTCCCTACTCAACAATTTCTGCTGAGAGTTAGTCCATCAGCCCTGGACACAACTGATAAAAAGTGTGGATCTAAATCAGAAGCAGCATTCCACTCTGGTCAGGGACTTGGTGTGACTAAGAGCAAAAAGATAAGATGATCCAAGTTGCCTCCCTTGGAAATTTTAATTAAACATTATTAAGATAATGAGGCTACTAGTGACCAGAAGCTGGCACAAAGCCATGAACCTTGTCAGGGGCATGGTAGGTCATGGAAAACCAATGTTAACAGGCAAAAAGCCACAGAGAGAAATAAGACAATAAATACAGAGACCATGGCAGGGCACTGCATCAACCAGTTTACTAGGCACTCCAAGAAGTTCTCGTGGAAGCTGGAAAATATTTAGGAAAATAATTCATTCCAATATTTTTGTAATGGCAAAACTACATTTAATTTCTTAACCATTTAGGGGGTGCATGTTTTGTTCATACAGTAGAATGTCGTTAGCCATTAAAGCTAAAAGACAATTTTAAGAAATGGAAATAAATTCCAGAAATATTATGAGTGGGCAGACCATAAAATATAAACAGTATAGTCCCATTTTTATAAATGTAACAGTATGTATATTTTGCACACATTCTTTCCCGCTTTGGGAAGGAATGTATTGACAGAAAAATTTAAATAGAAGCTACTGTTCAGCTTCTGGATTAAAGCTATTTTTATGATCTGTACTTTGTTTATCAGTTTATTCTGTTACCGTCCTATAAAGAAGTAATTTCAAATATTATATACCAAAATATTAATTCTCAAATTTGAACTAAAAGAGTGTGGTCATGCTCAAATGCTGTGAGATTAGGCACTCCAAAACCATATCTGGTTCTTCAAAAGGTTACCATCCAAGTGTGTGGTTCTTCACTTTGCACGTTCAGATGATCATTACACCTAAGGCTGATCAGATTGATGGTCACAGTCAAGCCAGAGATGGATCTACAGATCAAATATCCATGTACTAATTTTCAATGGCATGATCATTACATTCCAGCCACCACTACATTCATAATTTATTCACAGCCCCACGTTCCCAAGGTCAGGTACCTGAGAAGACATGTGAGTTAACAGGTGTTTTGGTGGGTAAACGAAGCCAATGGCCTGAGTATATATTTCATCCAAGTTTTATGTAAATGTCTTATGACACCCACTCAACAAGATAGGGCCTCCCTACTCAACAATTTCTGCTGAGAGTTAGTCCATCAGCCCTGGACACAACTGATAAAAAGTGTGGATCTAAATCAGAAGCAGCATTCCACTCTGGTCAGGGACTTGGTGTGACTAAGAGCAAAAAGATAAGATGATCCAAGTTGCCTCCCTTGGAAATTTTAATTAAACATTATTAAGATAATGAGGCTACTAGTGACCAGAAGCTGGCACAAAGCCATGAACCTTGTCAGGGGCATGGTAGGTCATGGAAAACCAATGTTAACAGGCAAAAAAAAGCCACAGAGAGAAATAAGACAATAAATACAGAGACCATGGCAGACCATGAAGAGATAGTCTCCTCAGTCTCTAAAATGGTCTCAGTTCCTGGCTTCTTTCCTTTATCAACTCACAAATATCCTCATGATAAACTAGGGTGAGTGGGATTGTGAGTTTCTTATATCAAAAGTACTTCACCAGAAAAACATTCCTTGACATAAACCACAGCAAGATCTTTTTTGACCCATCCCCTAGAATAACAAAAATAAAAATAAAAATAAATAATTGTCCCCTAATTAAATTTAAAATCTTTTGCATAGCAAAGGAAACCATAAACAAGATGAAAAGACAGTTCTCACAGTAGGAGAAAATATTTTCAAAAGAAGCAACAAAAGACTAATCTCCAAGATACACATATAGTTCATGGAGCTCAGTATCAAAAACACAAGCAATCCGATCAAGAAATGAACAGAAGACCTAAATAGATATCTCTCCAAAGAAGACATACAGATGGCCAAGAGGCACATGGAAAGATGCTCAACATCTCTAATTATTAGATAAATGCACATAAAACCATGATGAGGTAGAATGGCCATAATCAAAAAATCTACAAATAATAAATGCTGGAGAGGGTGTAGAGAAAATGAAACCCTCTTACACTATTTGTGAGAATGTAAACTGATAGAGCCACTGTGGAGAGCAGTATGGATGTTCCTTAAAATAAATAAATAAATAGATAAAGCTAAGCCTAGAACTGTCATATGACCCAGAAATCCCACTACTGGCCATATACCCTGGAAAAACCACAACTCACAAAGACACATGCACTCCAGTGTTCATTGCAGCACTATTTGCAATAGCCAGGACATGGAAGCAACCTAGATGTCCATCAACAGATGAATGGATAAAGAAGATGTGGTATATATAGCTATATAACAGAATATTACTCAGTTATAAAAAGGAACAAAATTGAGTCAGTATAGCAATGAACATAGAGCCTATTATACAAAGTGAAGTCAGAAAGAGAAAAGCAAATATTGTATGTTAACACATATATGTGGAATCTAGAAAAGTGGTACTGATGAGCCTATTTGTAGAACAGGAATAGAGGTATATATGTAGAGAATGGACTTACGGACACAGTGGGGGAAGGATCGGGTGGGAAAAAATTGAGAGAGTAGAACTGACATATATACACTATCATTTTTAAAACAAATGGCTAGTGAGAAGCCATACTAGCTTCTCACACTGCAGCAGAGGGAGCCCAACTCCTTGCTCTGTGATGACCTAAACAGGTAGGATCTGGGGATAGGACAGAGGTTCTGGGGATGGGGCAGAGGTTCAGGAGGGGAAGTACATATGTATACATATGGTTGATTCACATTGTTGTACACCAGAAACTAACACAACATTGTGAAGCAATTATTTGCTCTTGTTCAGTTATTCCATTCTCTCCAACTCTTTGCAGCCCCATGGACTGCAGCACATCAGGCTTACCTGTCCTTCCCTATCTCCAGGAGTTTGCTCAAACTCATATCCATTGAATCGGTGATGCCATCCAGCTATCTCATCCTCTGTCATCCCCTTCTTCTCCTGCCTTCAATCTTTCCCACCATTAGAGTCTTTTCCAATGAGTCTTCTCTTAGCATCAGATGGCCAAAGTATTGGAGCTTTAGCTTCAGCATCAGTCCTTCCAATAAATATCAGGGTTGATTTTCATTAGAATTGTCACTGTTTCCATTGTTTTTCCATCTGTTTGCCATGAAGTGATGGGACCAGATGCCATAATCTTCATTTTCTGAATGTTGAATTTTAGACCAGCTTTTTCACTCTCTTCTTTCACCTTCATCAAGGGGCTGTTTAGTTCCTCTTTGCTTTCTGCCAATAGGGTGATGTCATCTGCATATCTGAGGCTGTTGCTATTTCTCCCAGCAATCTTGATTCCAGTTTGAGCTTCATCCAGCCCAGCATTTGGCATGATGTACTCTGCATAGAAGTTAAATTAGCAAGGTGACAATCAATATACAGCCTTGACACATTCCTTTCCCAAGTTTGAGCTAGTTCATTGTTCCATGTCTGGTTCTAACTGTTGCTTTTTCAATCAGCATACAGGTTTCTCAGAAGGCAGGTAAGCTTGTCTGGTATTCCCATGTCTAAAAATTTTCCACAGTTTGTTGTAATCCACATAGTCGAAAGCTTTCATGTAGTCAATCAAGCAAAAGTGGATGTTTTTTAGAATTCCTTTGCTTTCTCTGGGATCTAATGGATGTTGGCAATTTGATCTCTGGTTCTTCTGCCTTTTCTAAATCCAGCTTCTACATCTGCAAGTTCTTGGTTCACATACCATTGAAGCCTAGCTTGAAGAATTTTGAAAATTACCTTCCTAGCATGTGAAATGAGTCCAGTGTGAGGTGGTTTGAGTGTTCTTTGACATTGCAATTATATTTCAATTAAAAAAAAAGCTTCACCTGCACTACTCCTGACTCATTGCCAAGTAACCAAAAGGCCACCATAATTAGTATCTCTTTGGAACCAAGATGGTCTGCTGAGAAATTGAGTCTTACCTTTTTTGTCCCTTCCCTTATCTCCAGGAGTTTGCTCAAACTCATATCCATTGAATCGGTGATGCCATCCAGCTATCTCATCCTCTGTCATCCCCTTCTTCTCCTGCCTTCAATCTTTCCCACCATTAGAGTCTTTTCCAATGAGTCTTCTCTTAGCATCAGATGGCCAAAGTATTGGAGCTTTAGCTTCAGCATCAGTCCTTCCAATAAATATCAGGGTTGATTTTCATTAGAATTGTCACTGTTTCCATTGTTTTTCCATCTGTTTGCCATGAAGTGATGGGACCAGATGCCATAATCTTCATTTTCTGAATGTTGAATTTTAGACCAGCTTTTTCACTCTCTTCTTTCACCTTCATCAAGGGGCTGTTTAGTTCCTCTTTGCTTTCTGCCAATAGGGTGATGTCATCTGCATATCTGAGGCTGTTGCTATTTCTCCCAGCAATCTTGATTCCAGTTTGAGCTTCATCCAGCCCAGCATTTGGCATGATGTACTCTGCATAGAAGTTAAATTAGCAAGGTGACAATCAATATACAGCCTTGACACATTCCTTTCCCAAGTTTGAGCTAGTTCATTGTTCCATGTCTGGTTCTAACTGTTGCTTTTTCAATCAGCATACAGGTTTCTCAGAAGGCAGGTAAGCTTGTCTGGTATTCCCATGTCTAAAAATTTTCCACAGTTTGTTGTAATCCACATAGTCGAAAGCTTTCATGTAGTCAATCAAGCAAAAGTGGATGTTTTTTAGAATTCCTTTGCTTTCTCTGGGATCTAATGGATGTTGGCAATTTGATCTCTGGTTCTTCTGCCTTTTCTAAATCCAGCTTCTACATCTGCAAGTTCTTGGTTCACATACCATTGAAGCCTAGCTTGAAGAATTTTGAAAATTACCTTCCTAGCATGTGAAATGAGTCCAGTGTGAGGTGGTTTGAGTGTTCTTTGACATTGCAATTATATTTCAATTAAAAAAAAAAAAAGCTTCACCTGCACTACTCCTGACTCATTGCCAAGTAACCAAAAGGCCACCATAATTAGTATCTCTTTGGAACCAAGATGGTCTGCAGAGAAGAGGGGTTACAGAGTGGTTCTTCAGTGTGCTTCTTTGAATGATAGTCTCCCCACTCTAGAATCTAAGCTTCCTAAGAGCAGGCACCTCATCTGATTTTGCACACCCATGTATACCCAGCATAGTGCCAGCAGAGAGTCTCTTTCAATAAATATATTTTGAATGGAAGCAACTGCTACTCACATCTATGGCCATACCACCTAAATGTGCCCCATCTCATCTGATTTCAGAAGCTAAGCAGGGTCGGGCCTGGTTAGTACTTGGATGGGAAACCACAGGCACTTTAAAATGTTCAATTTGCTTAATTTCTACAACAGCTCTGTGAGATATTTCTCTCCTAACCACAGCTTATTGCAATACAGTTGTCTATTGGCCCATGTAATAGTATACTTTTTACCAGTTCATCTGAACCATTAAAACAAAGAGTCAGAATAATAGCTAAGTTTTAGTATTTTGATTAGTCCCTATAGTCAATAAAAGAGAACAAATAATCCCTAGGTTATCTAAAGTGCACTAAACCATTTTTGTTATTCTAATTTAATATTCCCATCAACCATATGAAACAATATTACATTCTTACTTTACAGGCAAAATTCAAGGCACAGAGGAGTTATATAACTTGAAAGGAATTAAGCCAAAATTCAAACATAGGTCAGACTGAAAAATTAACTCTTTCCCTCTATCCTGAGCTGCTCACGGCAGTTTTGGAGATCATCCAGTTCACCCTTTTGTTTTGCACATGAGGAAACTTAAAGGACTTAAAGTAGAACTTCTGATTCCTGACTCTCAGAGTTGAGAAGACATACATATCATTGATCTCACTGATATAGATATCACTGATAAAAAGATAGCAGCTCAAAGCCATGATAATTCCTTACTAAAGTCATTGAAAGTATTGAGGAATTTTTTAATCCAGATATTAGTATTGTTGACTCCATTTTACTACCACTACAGTTGTTTCATTGGCCATAGAAGAAAACTAAGTTAAATCTCATAATCTACTGCTAGTTTTTCTTACGTTACGCATGCGTGCATGGGTGGATAAATCAATGGATGGATCAATGAATGTACCCCTCTGTCCATGCATATGCATAGACAATTTCCCCTGCAAAGAAAGTTGTTACACTTTACATAATCAGCTCCTCCATATTCAAGCAAAGGTAAATTTTTTTGATAATTATGTAGTCACACAGTGTCCAGGTCATTTTACCTATATGCCACCTTACTAATGTAGAACCATAAGAAAGGCCTACATTTTCCCAAGTTTCCATTCACATGGGGAATTAAAATCTTCTATGTGAAAATCTGAGTCATCATGAAAAGACCTAATCCTCCCTCTCCTGCACTCAAGATTCCTATTCCCTCCAAGAGAGACAAAGACGTGTGACTCTCTGCCAGTACTGTGTCCTGAGAGCTGATTTCTAAAACCGTCTATTACCAGATCTCTGGGTTCATCTCATGCTGACTAGCTTTAGGACCCATAGTGATTCAAAGTACCACCAGCAGAATAGCACTGAATTTTATGATAATTTAGGGTTTTCTAAGTTCCAGTTTTCTCAATTCATTGCCTTCATTAACAATGATACCCTTGCACTGGATGTCAGCAGGGAAAAACACTCAAAGGCAAGATCTCTCCTTCCAAAGTAATATGATGGGGGATGGGGATCATGTCCTTGCTGACTAAACAGTGCAGGCAAATGCTAGAACACATCCATGTTTAATCTCTGCTACTGTGGTCTCTGGATTCACTGGAATTCCAAGCTACTTCAAATCTTTACTTGAAATTTGGCAGGCTATCATTAAACATACACACATACATATACGTATCTACCCATTAAATTCATGTTCACTGTGATAATTTACTAAAATTGGATGGTTTCTTTAGAACATTCTTGGGGCTTCCCTGGTCGCTCAAATGGTCAAGAATATATCTACAATGTAAGACACCCAGGTTGCATCCCTGGGTTGAGAAAATTCCCTAGAGAAAGGAATGACTACCCACTCTAGTATTCTTGCCTAGAGAATTCCATGGACAGAGGCTACAGTCCAAAAGATTGCAAAGATTAACTGATTGACTAACACTTTCACTTTTAGAACATTCTTACCACCACCTGGTATAAAGGTCATAAGCTTCAGAGTCTGACATCTAATCCAAGTTCTATCATACACTAACTTATTTCTATTATGCTGAAACAAGTTACTAAACCTCTCTTTTCCTCATTTTTTTCATTTGTAGTATAAAGAAAATAATATATTTCCACATAATAATACTCTATGGATTAAACAATATAATGCAGGTCTTTCACCTTCTGTCTCTAGTCAAGGAGCTAAGATCCCACATGGTGCAGGGCAACTAAGCCTGTGTGCCGGCAACTACAGAGCCCTCAAGGTCCGGAGCTCACGTTCCACAGCTAGTGCAAAGTCCACATGCCACAACAAAAGATCACACATGCTGCAACTAAGACCTGATGCAGTCAAATAAAAGTAAATAAATAAATGAAGCTCAAATGAGAAAGGAGTTTTACCACTGTGTACTCTGATTCAAAGATTCCATTGAATTGGGGCAGAAATGCTCCAAAAAATCAGAATACTCAGTAAATTTTAAAAAGCCGTTTCTCACATGGTGTTTTTAATAATTAGTAATTGTTGCTATAATTAATATTTTTATAATTATAATAACTAAAATGACTAATAACTGCATTTTACGTCATGCTTTAACAACTACATTCAGATTCATGGTCTCTTTTAAGTCTTCAAACAGTACCATATGTTGTATCACATTAGACAGATGAAAAATAGAAGTAAAAGATATTAATTAATTAACCTGACCAAGACAACTTTGTTTTCTCTAGTCTCACAAATTCACTTGAATGGCAAAGATATAATATAATAGCACAATAATAATCTCATTTTTAAATATCCTGGGATAAAAATCACAAGCTTAAGTGTAACAAAAGTACAGAGATCATCAATTCTTTGGAGAAAAGTGGCCATGGTAAGCCAGCACAGAACAATTATTGTAACTCATTAAAAGAAAATAATCACTTTCTGTGAATATTTAATTTACTGTAATATTAATAAAGTTTTAGAAAACCCAAAGGATTGTTTATTGTGTGGAAGCGGTGGGGAGTGTGATTTTTCTTGATTGTATGGCCTTTTTTTAATTCATTGTGTTTTCTTGGCCCAGTAATTACATTTTGAAATTCCATAGCACAAAGAAGCTGATGTAGCAAGTAAGCCAATTTGAATAGGTTTTTCACCATTTCTCATAAAGACATGATTTGCAGTTACAATATTTTCCTTCACACTGTGCCTTCAGATGATCAAATCCTCCCTCAGGAAAGGAAACAAGAACAGCCAAATTGCCAACATTGTTCACCTATTGAGACAGCTTATTTGCATGTTACAATGAAAGCTCTTCTTAGCTCTTATTCCATGTTGAATCTAGAATACTTTGTTGTGATCTTAAAACAAAAAGACATCTCTACCTTGTCGATTCTGATGATGTACATCCTGTAGAGTTTCATGACAAGCTAGACACTTTCCCATTTTCTCAGATTATACTTTGAGTCACCTTGCAAGTAGCTTTGTTTTTTTGTTGTTTTTTTTTTGCAAGTAGTTTTTAAAACACGCATTTAACAGTTTATATTGTTCCAATACACAGAATGAGCACTGAGCTTCTCCTTTGAAATGGTGTTTTTAATAATTAGTAATTGTTGCTATAATTAATATTTTTATAATTATAATAACTAAAATGACTAATAACTGCATTTTACGTCATGCTTTAACAACTACATTCAGATTCATGGTCTCTTTTAAGTCTTCAAACAGTACCATATGTTGTATCACATTAGACAGATGAAAAATAGAAGTAAAAGATATTAATTAATTAACCTGACCAAGACAACTTTGTTTTCTCTAGTCTCACAAATTCACTTGAATGGCAAAGATATAATATAATAGCACAATAATAATCTCATTTTTAAATATCCTGGGATAAAAATCACAAGCTTAAGTGTAACAAAAGTACAGAGATCATCAATTCTTTGGAGAAAAGTGGCCATGGTAAGCCAGCACAGAACAATTATTGTAACTCATTAAAAGAAAATAATCACTTTCTGTGAATATTTAATTTACTGTAATATTAATAAAGTTTTAGAAAACCCAAAGGATTGTTTATTGTGTGGAAGCGGTGGGGAGTGTGATTTTTCTTGATTGTATGGCCTTTTTTTAATTCATTGTGTTTTCTTGGCCCAGTAATTACATTTTGAAATTCCATAGCACAAAGAAGCTGATGTAGCAAGTAAGCCAATTTGAATAGGTTTTTCACCATTTCTCATAAAGACATGATTTGCAGTTACAATATTTTCCTTCACACTGTGCCTTCAGATGATCAAATCCTCCCTCAGGAAAGGAAACAAGAACAGCCAAATTGCCAACATTGTTCACCTATTGAGACAGCTTATTTGCATGTTACAATGAAAGCTCTTCTTAGCTCTTATTCCATGTTGAATCTAGAATACTTTGTTGTGATCTTAAAACAAAAAGACATCTCTACCTTGTCGATTCTGATGATGTACATCCTGTAGAGTTTCATGACAAGCTAGACACTTTCCCATTTTCTCAGATTATACTTTGAGTCACCTTGCAAGTAGCTTTGTTTTTTTGTTGTTGTTTTTTTTTTTTTTTGCAAGTAGTTTTTAAAACACGCATTTAACAGTTTATATTGTTCCAATACACAGAATGAGCACTGAGCTTCTCCTTATCTGAAATCAATGGCACCCTCCCTTCCTACCTAGTCTGTATAACCAAGGTTCCATGATACTGAGTTGACTCATTCAGAGTCAAAATACCTATTATAAAACTAAACTTTCTCATATACTGAGTAATATCTGGGCAGAATCAGAGATGCAGAAAAAGAACCTTTCCAAAGGGAGTTGTGGGCAAAGATGACACACATAGAACTGAGCCTTCTCATCCTTGAACTGAGCCTTGGAGATGCCCAGACACCATGAAGAAGTTACTAGAACTCAAAAGACCAAAAATCAATAAGGAATCTCTGTGAAG